>CM042984.1:0-5000000 GCA_023678885.1 Pogostemon cablin
AAACCCTAAACCCTAAACCCTAAACCCTAAACCCTAAACCCTAAACCCTAAACCCTAAACCCTAAACCCTAAACCCTAAACCCTAAACCCTAAACCCTAAACCCTAAACCCTAAACCCTAAACCCTAAACCCTAAACCCTAAACCCTAAACCCTAAACCCTAAACCCTAAACCCTAAACCCTAAACCCTAAACCCTAAACCCTAAACCCTAAACCCTAAACCCTAAACCCTAAACCCTAAACCCTAAACCCTAAACCCTAAACCCTAAACCCTAAACCCTAAACCCTAAACCCTAAACCCTAAACCCTAAACCCTAAACCCTAAACCCTAAACCCTAAACCCTAAACCCTAAACCCTAAACCCTAAACCCTAAACCCTAAACCCTAAACCCTAAACCCTAAACCCTAAACCCTAAACCCTAAACCCTAAACCCTAAACCCTAAACCCTAAACCCTAAACCCTAAACCCTAAACCCTAAACCCTAAACCCTAAACCCTAAACCCTAAACCCTAAACCCTAAACCCTAAACCCTAAACCCTAAACCCTAAACCCTAAACCCTAAACCCTAAACCCTAAACCCTAAACCCTAAACCCTAAACCCTAAACCCTAAACCCTAAACCCTAAACCCTAAACCCTAAACCCTAAACCCTAAACCCTAAACCCTAAACCCTAAACCCTAAACCCTAAACCCTAAACCCTAAACCCTAAACCCTAAACCCTAAACCCTAAACCCTAAACCCTAAACCCTAAACCCTAAACCCTAAACCCTAAACCCTAAACCCTAAACCCTAAACCCTAAACCCTAAACCCTAAACCCTAAACCCTAAACCCTAAACCCTAAACCCTAAACCCTAAACCCTAAACCCTAAACCCTAAACCCTAAACCCTAAACCCTAAACCCTAAACCCTAAACCCTAAACCCTAAACCCTAAACCCTAAACCCTAAACCCTAAACCCTAAACCCTAAACCCTAAACCCTAAACCCTAAACCCTAAACCCTAAACCCTAAACCCTAAACCCTAAACCCTAAACCCTAAACCCTAAACCCTAAACCCTAAACCCTAAACCCTAAACCCTAAACCCTAAACCCTAAACCCTAAACCCTAAACCCTAAACCCTAAACCCTAAACCCTAAACCCTAAACCCTAAACCCTAAACCCTAAACCCTAAACCCTAAACCCTAAACCCTAAACCCTAAACCCTAAACCCTAAACCCTAACCCTAAACCCTAAACCCTAAACCCTAAACCCTAAACCCTAAACCCTAAACCCTAAACCCTAAACCCTAAACCCTAAACCCTAAACCCTAAACCCTAAACCCTAAACCCTAAACCCTAAACCCTAAACCCTAAACCCTAAACCCTAAACCCTAAACCCTAAACCCTAAACCCTAAACCCTAAACCCTAAACCCTAAACCCTAAACCCTAAACCCTAAACCCTAAACCCTAAACCCTAAACCCTAAACCCTAAACCCTAAACCCTAAACCCTAAACCCTAAACCCTAAACCCTAAACCCTAAACCCTAAACCCTAAACCCTAAACCCTAAACCCTAAACCCTAAACCCTAAACCCTAAACCCTAAAACCCTAAACCTAAACCCTAAACCCTAAACCCTAAACCCTAAACCCTAAACCCTAAACCCTAAACCCTAAACCCTAAACCCTAAACCCTAAACCCTAAAACCCTAAACCCTAAACCCTAAACCCTAAACCCTAAACCCTAAAACCCTAAACCCTAAACCCTAAACCCTAAACCCTAAACCCTAAACCCTAAACCCTAAACCCTAAACCCTAAAACCCTAAACCCTAAAACCCTAAACCCTAAACCCTAAACCCTAAACCCTAAACCCTAAACCCTAAACCCTAAACCCTAAACCCTAAAACCCTAAACCCTAAACCCTAAACCCTAAACCCTAAACCCTAAACCCTAAACCCTAAACCCTAAACCCTAAACCCTAAACCCTAAACCCTAAACCCTAAACCCTAAACCCTAAACCCTAAACCCTAAACCCTAAAACCCTAAACCCTAAACCCTAAACCCTAAACCCTAAACCCTAAACCCCACTCTCTCTCTAGATTTTGCTCTGACTTCTCTCTAGATTTTTGATGTATTTTCTTGCAGACACAGTGATGGCCGGAGTTCCGGCTACCAATGCGTAGTCATCATAGTGTTGTGCAATCTCCGCGTTTCAAGTTCATCATGAGAACCCGGCGAGCAACGGCTGCAGCTACTTCGTCTAACTCGTCTACTTCCAGCAGAAAAGTCAGCCATGGAAAAAGAATAAAAAAATCTAAGGTTAGTAGAAAAGGTGTCTCTCGAGCTAATCCCTTGTTTCCTTCATGCATGGACTGCTCCTTCAACGCCCAAAGCTCCATACTTGATCTATCTCCGGCCGACGCCGTGGAGAAGGAAAAGGAAATGGAAGGTCTTCACGTACCAGATAAAGAATCTTCAAATGATCAACATGATGGACAGAAGTTGGTTGATGATCAGCAAGGTAATGGGCCGTCGTCTGATGGAACCAACCAACTGGAAAAATCACAGTTTCAAAATTACAATTTGAATCTCAAATTGTTAGAGTCCTTGGAAGAAGTGTCCATAGGTTCAAAAGTGGGTATAGATGGAGGTTGCTTTACCCACCCTACTCCCCTACTTGATAGAGATGTTGACTTGTACCCTTCCCTTCTCAATAATTCAAAAGCCTTACCCCCTTCCATACCCTGCCACACTGACCTTTCATTGACTCATTCCCCCTCTCCCCCTTCTTTTAAGGAAAAGTTGTTGGCTTCCAAACTCTCTCTCTGTCCTCGTCCTCTCTCTCATCCTCGATCCAATTCCCCTACTTTGTCTATCACACAGCCTTCTAACCCTTCCCCCCTTCCCAAGTCGTCTTCTCCGATCACTCTACCACCCTCCCCACCTTCTGATAATACGATGGCAGCATATGCATCCAACATTCATATTTTGCCACCTTCTTCATCTCATATTCCATCTCCTACCTTAGGTGCTTCCGGCTCAACCTCCAGCCCCCTTCTCTTAATGCACACAGCCTCTGGTTCTGCTCACCTTATTCCGCCACGCCAATCAGCCCCTCAACACACATGTTTGCAGAACTCGGCCATCCCCCCATCAACTGGTCTCCCCCATTCAGCACCTATCTGCTCCCCCCCATCCCCTCCAAATACTAATCTCTCTCATGCATACAATTCTAATCCTTCCTCATCCATTAATCGGCACTCCCTCAACCGCCAACCCAACCCCAAACACTCACTGAAGTTCCTCCCTCCCCAAGAACCGGGAGTTGCTATTATTCCAGACGAAGATAATGGAGATAGGGAATGGGATTTCACCTTGATTGGTTGCTTTGCTGGCAGATATCCTGGTTTTCAAGTAGTGAAAGACATCGTTGACAGATGGGGAGTTCCGACTCAAATTTTCTCTCATGACAGCGGTTGGATCGTCTTCAAATTGAACAATGAAGAAGACGTTCAGAAAGTCCTCCTCAATGGTCCTTATGATGGAAAACTAATCTATCTTATGCTTCGAAGGATGCCTGAAGATTTTCAATTTGATGAAGCTCTATCGATTGTTCCGGTGTGGATCAGATTTCCTTCTCTTCCCCTTAATTACTGGTCTTCGGATAGATTGAGTATTATTGCCTCAACAATTGGGGAGCCCGTCATGATGGACTATTATACAACAAACAAGCAGATGGTATCTTTCGCCCGATGCTTGGTGCACGTCGATGCCTCCAAACCACTACCGGATAAAATTTGGATTAAAACACGATCTGGAGGTTTTCGACAGAGTGTCCACTATGAGTTTCGTCCGAAATTTTGTATGAAGTGCAACATGTTGGGACACTTCGATGTTGAATGTCGCCACACTGAGGATTCTCACCAGAACGGCTTGCAGAAGGAAGGTGGTACACCCTTCAACCCTGGTAAGCGTAAGAGAAATCGAAA
Source organism: Pogostemon cablin (assembly GCA_023678885.1). Classification (NCBI taxonomy): domain Eukaryota; kingdom Viridiplantae; phylum Streptophyta; class Magnoliopsida; order Lamiales; family Lamiaceae; genus Pogostemon; species Pogostemon cablin. The sequence continues at coordinate 3,967 of CM042984.1, forward strand.
ACGTGGTCGGCAGCCCATTAATCTTAATTCCTATTCCAGTGATCCTATTCCTAAGCCCAATTCTGAATCCTGCCCAATTACTCATAATAGGCCCAACTTCCCTCCTCATAAACCTCCTCAGTATAGGCCCATTCTCTCTATACCCTCCACATCTTCACACAATCCGGCCCAATATCCTTCTCCTAATTCCCCCAAGCCCATTTCCTCAACCCAACCCTATTCCTTAACCCCTGAACCTCGTACAGCTGCTAATATGGTAGTCAATTCTCAGAATACTTCTAATTCACTCTCATCCAATCGTTTTTCCCCTCTGGCCCTTCTTGAATCAGTAGCTACCCTTGAAGATATATCCCCTCAATTCCTTCCTAATCAGGAAACAGTCTTGGAAACCCCGAATTCTAATTCTCAGCTCAATTCCGACAGAGAAGGAGTTAGGAATTTCTCAATTCTGGACCATGCCAATGTTAACTTTGACAAGAAATCAAAAGCTCACTGGGTGCGGAATGATAAGGGTGAATCTTCAGAATCATCACATTCAGCAGGTAGAAATTATAAACACAAAAGGAGTAAATCTTTGAGCAGAAATTCAAAAATTGCATCGGATGGAAAATTTGAAGTTTATGGAGATTGGATTAGTAAGATGATAGCGGAGGATGGAATTCCATCCTCTGAATACTCATCATGAATCTTCTCATATGGAATGTGCGTGGGTTGGGCCGCACACCAACTCATAAAGCACTATCAAAGCTGGTGCGAGAACATGATGTTTCGATTATGGGACTTTTGGAGACAAAGTTGCACACTACCAAAGTTGATATAATGATAACCAAACTCTTTCCTTCCTGGCAGTGTACTCATAACTTTGATGTATGTACAGGAGGAAGAATTATTCTTCTTTGGAATCCCTATAGAATCTCAGTGTCTGATTACAGCATATTTGATCAAGTCATTACTGCAAATATTCGCTGCCTTACCACAGCTAGGGAGTTTTCTCTTTCTGTAATTTATGCCCACAATCGTTATGTTGCTAGGAGACCGTTATGGCAGCATCTCATCTCTCTATTTCACTCTAACAATTTGCCATGGCTCTTAGGAGGAGATTTCAATTGTATCAGATATGAGGGTGAAAGAAATACCATCTCTCAGACTTCGGGAATGAGAGAAATGCATGAAACTTGCTCTATCATGGGCGTGGAAGACACTAACTCGTCAGGTTGCTTTTATACTTGGACCAATGGTTACTCATGCTCAAAAATTGATAGAGTTATGACGTGCAAGGTTTGGAGGAGTATGGGTTGGGATCTCCACACCTCCTTTCTTCCTCAGGGCACCCACTCTGATCACTGCCCTTCCATCACCTCATTTCAAAATCCGAACCCCCACTATATGAGACCCTTCAGATTTTGTAACTTTTGGACTAACCATGATAATTTTATTGCTCTTGTTTCTTCCTATTGGCAGGTACATGTAACAGGTACAAAGCAGTTCATCCTTTGTCAAAAGTTGAAATTGCTAAAAAATCCACTGAAGGAGCTGCACAAACAAAACTATCATCACATCTCTGAAAAAGTAGCTAGAGGAAGAGATCATCTGCACCATCTCCAGACTCTTTTTATGTCAAACTTGAATAATCAGGAACTTAGCCACGAGATCAGTGAGAAACTAAAGAAACAGAGGCATTTGGAGGAGTGTGAGACTAACTTTCTAATGCAGGTTCTCAAACACAAGCACATTCAGAATCAAGATCGTGCTACAAAGTATTTCTACTCTCTTATTCGTAGCAATGGAGCGAGGAACGGTATTCATTCACTGCACACTGACAGTGGTCCCACATCCTCATACCAAGAATTAATTGATAATTTTCTCTCTTATTATCAATCAATACTTGGTGAGGAGAGTTTGACTACTGCTTCAGTTGAACAGGAAGTAATAGACAGAGGGCCAAAACTCTCTTCTGTTGATGCTAGCAGCCTAGAAGCTCCGATTGAGGAGACAGAGATTAAAGATGCTTTGTGGTCAATCAACAAAAACAAGTCGCCTGGTCCTGATGGTTACACCTCGGCTTTCTTTCAGAGTGCTTGGAATGTGGTTAGGAATGATCTTATGGCAGCGGTGAAGGAATTCTTTCGAAAAGGCAAGTTACTCAAGCAGTTGAACACCACATTTGTTTCCTTGATTCCCAAAAAGAATCATGAGCCGAGAGTCCAAGATTTTAGACCCATTTCTTGCTGCAACACTGTGTACAAAATAATATCTAAAATCTTGGCCGCCCGACTCAGACTTTGTCTTCCTTCCTTAATAAATCAATCCCAATTTGGATTTATTAAAGGACGGAAAATGAGGGACTGTGTGATGCTAGCAGAGGAGATCTTCAGGGGTTATGGACGAAGAGCAGGGAATATCTCCCCTAGGATGGCAGTCAAAGTGGATATTTCTAAAGCTTATGACTCTGTTAGCTGGAAGTATCTCTTTAATTTGCTTACGGGGCTAGGTTTTCCCCCTATGTTTCGTACCTGGATTGAGCAGTGTGTTACTACCACTTCATACTCCCTACTCATCAATGGCAAACCGGAGGGTTTCTTCAAAGGCAAGAGGGGTCTTCGACAAGGTGATCCGATTTCCTCGCTCCTCTTTGTTATTTGCATGGAATACTTTAGTAGATTGATGAGTAGAGCAGTAGATCTACATGAATACAGATTCCATTCTAGAATCTGTAAACGTGTAGATGTTTCTCACTTGATCTTTGCGGATGATCTCTTGGTTGTGGGTTATGGAGATGTGGCTACAGCTAGGTGTATTGACAGGATTTTGAAAGGGTTCTCTGAAGTTTCTGGGCTTAATGCGAATCCTCAGAAATCTAATCTCATTACCTCGGGAGTCTCGACTCGAACCCGACGTCGTATTGCTCAGATTCTTCCTTATAATACAGGTACCATTCCTTTCAAATACTTGGGCATCCCAATTTGTAGCAAGAGAATAGGAGTGGAGGATTTTACACCCCTTCTGAATGACATTAACAACATGATACATACTTGGTCTTCTAAACTCTTGTCATTCACGGGTCGTTTGGAATTGATCACTTCTGGGATATATGGAATTCTATCTTTTTGGTGTGGCATTGTTAAAATCCCAGCTGTAGTGGTCAGAAAGGTGGAGACGGTTATCCGCAGATTCTTGTGGGGAACGAAGGTGAGCCCGGTGAGTTGGAATGACATCCTACATCCTAAGACAGCAGGGGGGCTAGGCTTGAAGGACATCACCACTTGGAATAAGGCACTCTTAGCTTCAGCACTGTGGGATGTACACAGTGAAGCTTCATCCCTTTGGGTGAAATGGATTCATTGTGTCTATCTCTCATCTTCCTCATGGACAGTGACCTCTCCTAGTAATAATTCTACATACTTATGGAGAGTGCTCATTGCCATTAGGAATACCATCGAGAATGAATCAGAAGGTAGTGAAGGAGTAATTGATATCATGGAGAAGTGTTGTGACAGTGGAGTATTCAAAGCTAGTTGCATGTATGATTATCTGAGGAATAGATACACAGCGGACTCTAGTTTTGTCTACAAACAGATCTGGCACAAATGGATTGTGAGGAAATATAGTTTCAGGCTTTGGCTGGTGCATAGAGACAGAGTAGCTACAAAGGATAGGGTGTGGTGCACGGGAGACGACAAAAGATGTGGTTTCTGCTTCGACCAGGAGACCACATCCCACATCTTCTTCCATTGCCCTTACACCACATATATTTGGGATCAAGTCAAAGTTTGGATTGGATGGAGAAGACGAAGGCTAGTATCAGTCACAGATGCCTTCAGGAAGATCTTTCAGGATACGAGGACCAACAAAAAGGCAAGAAGACTCCTTTTCATCACCTTGGCTACAACGATCTATCACATATGGATGGAAAGGAATGCCCTTCAGCATGGAACACGGATGCTATCTCCGAATCACATTGCAGATAGAATCAAACTTCAGATAGCATCTTTGTATATGAATTCTTGATGTACTTTATTATTCACCTTAAGCACCTTGCTTAAGTAGGTTGGATAGGGTGGCTAGACTTTGTATTCGCATCGTACGTAAGTACTCGATGTAACCGTTTCCAGTGAAATAACATTTACCAATTTCACTAAACCCTAAACCCTAAACCCTAAACCCTAAACCCTAAACCCTATAACCCTAAACCCTAAACCCTAAACCCTAAACCCTAAACCCTAAACCCTAAACCCTAAACCCTAAACCCTAAACCCTAAACCCTAAACCCTAAACCCTAAAACCCTAAACCCTAAACCCTAAACCCTAAACCCTAAACCCTAAACCCTAAACCCTAAACCCTAAACCCTAAACCCTAAACCCTAAACCCTAAACCCTAAACCCTAAACCCTAAACCCTAAACCCTAAACCCTAAACCCTAAACCCTAAACCCTAAACCCTAAACCCTAAACCCTAAACCCTAAACCCTAAACCCTAAACCCTAAAACCCTAAACCCTAAAACCCTAAACCCTAAAACCCTAAACCCTAAACCCTAAACCCTAAACCCTAAACCCTAAACCCTAAACCCTAAAACCCTAAAACCCTAAACCCTAAACCCTAAACCCTAAACCCTAAACCCTAAACCCTAAACCCTAAACCCTAAACCCTAAACCCTAAACCCTAAACCCTAAACCCTAAAACCCTAAACCCTAAAACCCTAAACCCTAAAACCCTAAACCCTAAACCCTAAACCCTAAACCCTAAACCCTAAACCCTAAACCCTAAACCCTAAACCCTAAACCCTAAACCCTAAACCCTAAAACCCTAAACCCTAAAACCTAAACCCTAAACCCTAAACCCTAAAACCCTAAACCCTAAACCCTAAACCCTAAAACCCTAAAACCCTAAACCCTAAACCCTAAACCCTAAACCCTAAACCCTAAAACCCTAAAACCCTAAACCCTAAACCCTAAACCCTAAACCCTAAACCCTAAACCAAAAAAAAAAAAAACCCAACCCACCTTTCTCTCTCTAAATTTTTTCTCTGCCTTCTCTCTAAAGTTTTCCTCCCTCCTTCCAGCAAACACAATGATGACCGGTGTTCCGGCTACCCTTGTGTAGTCATCATAGTGTTGTGCTTTGTCCTTCCTTCCCATGCATACACGTCGACAAGCTGCAGCGTTGACATCTTCCTTTTCCTCCAGCAGGAAGAAGAATATGGGAAAGAAATCCAAGAAATCTAAGGTTAGTATCAAGAATGTTTCTCGAGCAAATCCTCTATCACCCTCGTGCTTGGATTGTTCTTTGAACACTCAGACGTCCATCTTGGACTTCTCTCTGCCTTCCATTGATGATGAGGATCTTACTCCGGCCATTGCTGCTGTTGAGGAGGAACAGACAGGAAAAGGTTTTCTTAACTCATATGATGCTTCCTCTGGTTTATTTAATGAACAAGAAGGCGATGGGAATAGAGGAAATGATGCAGACCCCTTAGTTCGAGGACCCTCGGCTGAAGATGCAGTTCTGATGCATACTCCCTCATCCCATAGTGGAGGTTTGAATTTGAAACTCCTCTCTGCCTTGGAAACAGTGACAGAGAAAAATAGAGTTGCTTTAGACTCAGATAGCTTTCACATAGATGAAGTGAGGCCTGACACCTTTCCACCTCTACTCAATAATTCAAATCTTACCCCCTTTTTGTCCACCTGCCTCCCTGCCCAACAAGATAGCCCCAACAACTCTTTGTCCTTTAAGGAAAAACTTGTGGGTCCCATCCACCATCTCTCTCCTCCTTGCAACCATACTCCTTCCCCTGCACAACCTTCAGCTTCTCTTACTCCAGCCATGACCTCCCCGGAAGTTAGACTTGTAGCTCTAACTCCGTTCAACCCGAAACATCCCGTTCCTTATTCATCTCCACTCCATGCAGCCCCTGTTTTGCATCAGGTGGCCTCCTCCTCCAGAAATCATCCTACTCCTTCTCAAATTCATCGCACGGCCTCATCACAACCTCTTCTTCTTCACCATTCTATCCCTGTTCCCCTGCACTCCCCGCTGCCCCCCACTCATCCACAACCTTTCCCTTCTTCCATCCCCTCCACTGTTCCCTCCCCTTCTGTTCCCTCGTCTCACTTACCCCCTCCAATTTCCCCTCCCATTGCTACCTCCTTTCAGCAGCCTTCATCTACTCCCAATCCTAACTCCCACAATCGACACCCTCACCCATCTCATTTTCTCAATTTCATTCCTCCAACCGAACCAGGGGTAGTGCACATACCTGATGAGATGCTTGACGATGAGACGAATGAATGGAACCACACGCTTATTGGCTGCTTCGCGGGGAGGTACCCGGGTTTTCAAGTGGTGAAAGACATAGTCAATAAATGGGGTGTTGAGGTGAAAGTCTTCAGCCATATGAGTGGTTGGATTATATTTCAACTACAGTCGGAAGAAGATATCCAGACAGTGCTCCAAAATGGTCCTTATGATGGTAACTTGGTGTACCTTATGCTTCGTCGAATGCCCGATGACTTTCAATTTGATGAATCAGGCCTATCAATCGTTCCGGTGTGGCTACGGCTCCCTTCTCTCCCCCTTAAATATTGGGCGCCTGATCGTCTCAGCCTAATTGCTTCAGCTATAGGGGAGCCCATTATGATGGATAGCATAACCACGAACAAAGAACGTGTCTCATTTGCTCGAATTCTTGTCCATGTCGACGCATCCAAGAAGCTGTTGGAAGAGATTTGGATTAAAAACCGTTTTGGAGGATTCAAACAAAGAATCCTATATGAATTTTATCCCAAGTATTGCACCTCTTGTCAAATTTTGGGACATCTTCTCTCGGATTGCCGTCGCGCTGAGGAATCGCCATCGACAGACACCGATATGGCTGATGCTGCCAAATTTCAGGTCCAAACTCGAAAGAGGAACAGAAACAGAAACAAAGGTAATCGGCCCTTATCCCCTAACCCTAGACCCAATTTGTTTTCTAAGCCCAAATTAAATCCCATACCTAAACCCAAATCCTCCCCTGAGCCCATTCCTGAGCCCAACTCCAATACCTCTCTCTTTAATAACTCTGCTAACTCCAAAGCCCATCCTGATTTAATTCCTAAGCCCATTAACCCTTTTAAATCCCAACCCTCACCCAATCCTTCTTATCCCAGCCCAATCTCCCGTTCCCTTTCTCCTGTTACCAATCCAGACACTAAGAAAGCCTCCAAACGAAACACATCTTCCTCTCCCGAGCCAACGATCAAACCAGCGAGCCCCACTACTCATTATCTGACACAACAGCAAGCTCAGGATACTCCTTATTTACTCCAAGGTACGACATATTCCAATAAGTTCAAGAGCAAGTGGGTTCCGATTTACAGTGATGATTCTTCATCATCAACCGGGCGCAACTTTAAGCACAATAAATCAAAATCAGTAGGTGATAATGAGGATGCAGAAATTGAAGGAAACTTTACGGATTATGGAGATTGGATTAGCAAGAAGATTGCGGAGGAAGGTATCCAATCCTCTGACTATTCTTCATGACCTTTCTCATATGGAATGTGCGTGGGATGGGGCGCACGCCAACCCACAATGCACTAAAGAAACTTGTGCGAGATCAAGATGTAGCATTTGCAGGGTTGCTGGAAACGAAGCTCTCCTTTGACTCTGTTGATCTTATTGTCAAAAAAATTTTTCCGGGATGGAATCATATTCATAATTTTGAATTGTGTACTGGAGGTAGGATTTTAGTTGTTTGGAATCCTAACCGTCTTCATTTGGAGAATTTCATCTTAAGCAACCAATCCATCTCGATGAATGCTCGATGTCTTACAACTTCAAAAGAGTTCTTTATCTCAATTATCTATGCCCACAATCGTTATGTTGAGAGGAGGAATTTGTGGCAGCATCTCATCTCCCTCTTTCATTCGAACACATTGCCATGGATAATGGGAGGAGATTTCAATTGTACCAGATTTGAGGGTGAAAGAAATAGTGATGTACATAATACAGGGACCAGAGAAATGCATGAAACTTGCTCTATTTTGGGAGTGGAGGATACTTATTCCACGGGTTGTTATTACACTTGGTCGAATGGAGCTTCGTGCTCAAAAATTGATAGAGTTATGACTTGCAAGATTTGGAGGAGTATGGGTTGGGATCTTCATACCTATTTTCATCCTCAGGGCACTCAGTCAGATCATTGCCCCTCCATCACCTCTTTTCTTAATCTGAACCCCCACTATATAAGACCCTTCAGATTTTATAATTTTTGGACTAACCATGATAATTTTATTGCTCTTGTTTCTTCTTATTGGCAGGTTCATGTAGCAGGTACAAAGCAATTTGCCCTCTGCCAGAAGTTGAAAATTCTAAAAAAACCTCTCAAGGAGTTACACAAGCAGAACTACTATCACATCTCTGAAAGAGTAGCTAGAGGAAAGAATCATTTGCAACAGCTTCAGACTCTCTTTATGACTACCCTGAATAATCATGAGCTACATATGGAGATCAGTGAACAGCTAAGAAAATTGAAGCACTTAGAAGATTGTGAGGCTAACTATCTTATGCAGGTCCTCAAACACAAGCACATAAAGAACCAGGATCGTGCTACTAAGTATTTCTATTCTCTTATTCGAAGTAATGGAGCGAGGAATGGTATCTATACTCTTCACACAGAAGGGGGGCCGACTTCTTCGTACCAAGAACTGATTGATACTTTTCTCTCTTATTATCAATCGATTCTTGGTGAAGAAAGTTTGCCTACACAGTCAGTGGAGCAGGAGGTGCTTGAGAGAGGACCGAAGCTCTCCTTGGTGGATGCGGGTAATTTGGAAGCACCGGTTGGTGAGACAGAGATTAGGGATGCTTTGTGGTCTATTAACATAAATAAATCTCCTGGTCCAGATGGCTACACATCGGCCTTCTTTCAAAGTGCATGGAATGTGGTTGGAGGTGATGTCGTAGCAGCAGTGAAGGAATTCTTCCGGAAAGGTAAATTGCTCAAGCAGTTGAACGCTACATTTGTCTCCCTGATCCCAAAAAAGAATCATGAACCGAGAGTCCAAGATTTTAGACCCATTTCTTGCTGTAACACTATTTACAAAATTATCTCTAAAATTCTGGCCAATCGACTCAGACTGTGTCTTCCTTCTTTAATAAATCAATCCCAATTTGGATTTATTAAAGGAAGAAAAATGAGAGACTGTGTGATGCTAGCAGAGGAGATTTTCAGGGGATACGGAAGGAGAGTAGGGACTATCTCCCCTAGGATGGCACTCAAAGTTGACATTTCCAAGGCTTATGACTCTGTTAGCTGGAAATATCTCTTTGAATTGCTTACGGGATTAGGTTTTCCCTCTACTTTTCGTACTTGGATTGAGCAGTGTGTCACCACCCCTTCTTACTCCCTACTCATCAATGGCAAACCGGAGGGTTTCTTCAAAGGCAAGAAGGGTCTTCGACAAGGTGATCCGATTTCCTCGCTCCTCTTTGTTATCTGCATGGAGTACCTTAGTAGATTGATGAGTAGAGCAGTAGATCTACATGAATTCAAATTCCATTCTAGAATTTGTAAACGCATAGATGTTTCGCACTTGATCTTTGCGGATGATCTCTTGATTGTGGGTTATGGAGATGTGGCTACAGCTAGGTGTATTGACAGAATTTTGAAAGGGTTCTCTGAAGTTTCTGGTTTAAATGCGAATCCTCACAAATCTAATCTCATTACCTCGGGAGTCTCGACTCGAGCCCGACGTCGTATTGCTCAGATTCTTCCTTACAACACAGGTACCATTCCTTTCAAATACTTGGGCATCCCAATTTGTAGCAAGAGAATAGGAGTGGAGGATTTTACACCCCTTCTGAATGACATTAACAACTTGATACATACTTGGTCTTCTAAACTTTTGTCATTCACGGGTCGTTTGGAATTGATCACTTCTGGGATATATGGAATTCTCTCTTTTTGGTGTGGCATTGTTAAAATCCCAGTTGTAGTGGTCAGGAAGGTGAAACGGTTATCCGTAGGTTCTTGTGGGGAACGAAGGTTAGCCCGGTGAGTTGGAACGACATCCTACAACCTAAGAATGCAGGAGGACTAGGATTGAAGGACATCACCACTTGGAATAAGGCCCTCTTGGCTTCAGCACTATGGGATGTACACAGGGAAGCTTCATCCCTTTGGGTGAAATGGATTCATTCTGTCTATCTCTCATCTTCCTCATGGACAGTGACCTCTCCCGGTAATAATTCTACATACTTATGGAGAGTGCTCATTGCCATTAGGAATACCATACAGAATGAATCAGAAGGTAGTGAATGAGTAATTGATATTATGGAGAAGTGTTGTGATAGTGGAGTTTTCAAAGCTAGTCGCATGTATGATTATTTGAGGAGTAGATACACAGCGGACTCGAGCTTTGTCTACAAACAGATTTGGCACAAATGGATTGTGAAGAAATACAGCTTCAGACTTTGGCTAGTGCATAGAGACAGGGTTGCTACAAAGGATAGGGTATGGTGCACGGGAGACGACAAACGATGTGGTTTTTGCTTTGATCAGGAAACCACATCGCACATCTTCTTCCACTGCCCTTACACCACAAAAATTTGGGATCTAGTCAAACGATGGATTGGATGGAGAAGACGAAGACTAACATCAGTCACAGATGCCTTCAGGAAGATCCTCCAGGATACGAGGACCAACAAAAAGGCAAGAAGACTCCTTTTCATCACTTTTGCTACAACAATCTACCACATATGGATGGAAAGGAATACCCTTCAGCATGGCCCAAGGATGCTATCTCCGAACCACATTGCAGATAAAATCAAGCTTCAGATAGCATCTTTGTATATGAATTCATGATGTATTTCATTATTCACCTTAAGCATTTTGCTTAAGTAGGTTGGATAGGTTGGCTAGACTTTGTATTCGCATCGTACGTAAGTACTCGATGTAACCGTTTCCAGTGAAATAACATTTACCATTTTCACTAAACCCTAAACCCTAAACCCTAAACCCTAAACCCTAAACCCTAAACCCTAAAACCCTAAACCCTAAACCCTAAACCCTAAACCCTAAACCCTAAACCCTAAACCCTAAACCCTAAACCCTAAACCCTAACCCCTAAACCCTAAACCCTAAACCCTAAACCCTAAACCCTAAACCCTAAAACCCTAAAACCCTAAACCCTAAACCCTAAACCCTAAAACCCTAAACCCTAAAACCCTAAACCCTAAACCCTAAACCCTAAACCCTAAACCCTAAACCCTAAACCCTAAACCCTAAAACCTAAACCCTAAACCCCTAAACCCTAAACCCTAAACCCTAAACCCTAAAACCCTAAAACCCTAAAACCCTAAACCCTAAACCCTAAACCCTAAACCCTAAACCCAAACCCTAAACCCTAAACCCTAAACCCTAAACCCTAATACCCTAAACCCTAAACCCTAAACCCTAATACCCTAAACCCTAAACCCTATACCCTAAAACCCTAAACCCTATACCCTATACCCTATACCCTAAAACCCTAAAACCCTAAAACCCTAAACCCTAAACCCTAAAACCCTAAAACCCTAAAACCCTAAACCCTAAAACCCTAAACCCTATCTCTCATCTTCCTCATGGACAGTGACCTCTCCCGGTAATAACTCTACATACTTATGGAGAGTGCTCATTGCCATTAGGAATACCATCCAGAATGAATCAGAAGGTAGTGAAGGAGTAATTGATATTATGGAGAAGTGTTGTGATAGTGCAGTATTCAAAGCTAGTCGCATGTATGATTATTTGAGGAGTAGATACACAGAGGACTCGAGCTTTGTCTACAAACAGATTTGGCACAAATGGATTGTGAGGAAATATAGTTTCAGACTTTGGCTAGTGCATAGAGACAGGGTTGCTACAAAGGATAGGGTATGGTGCACGGAAGACGACAAACGATGTGGTTTTTGCTTCGATCAGGAGACCACATCGCACATCTTCTTCCACTTCCCTTACACCACAAATATTTGGGATCAAGTCAGAAGATGGATTGGATGGAGAAGACGAAGGCTAACATCAGTCACAGACACCTTCAGGAAGATCCTCCAGGATACGAGGACCAACAAAAGGCAAGAAGACTCCTTTACATCACCTTTGCTACCACGATCTATCACATATGGATGGAAAGGAATGCCCTTCAGCATGGCACAAGGATGCTGTCTCCGAACCACATTGCAGATAGAATCATGCTTCAGATAGCGTCTTTGTATATGAATACATGATGTATTTTATTATTCACCTTAAGCATTTTGCTTAAGTAGGTTGGATAAGGTGGCTAGACTTTGTATTCGAATCGTACGTAAGTACTCGATGTAACCGTTTCCAGTGAAATAACATTTACCAATTTCACTAAACCCTAAACCCTAAAACCCTAAACCCAAAAAAACCATTTCTCTCTCTAAAACTTGTGCTCTGACCTCTCTCTAGCCATAACATCTCCGTTCATCTTCCTCACAAGATTGATGGAGATCAGTGAGTTGACTACGCGTGCGTAGCCTCTATCAATCCGTGTGGTTTGTTATACCTTCGGTCATCATGAAGACTAGAAGAACTAAATCCTCCCCTCTTATTTCTTACAACTCAAAAAACAACAAGAGGTGTAGTAAGAAAAAGCATCCAGTCAAGATACATGGAGCTCCGGCATCGTCCATGGTTGTTTCTCATAAATGCTCAACCAATACACATGTATCCATACTAGAACTCTCACCTGATTCTACAGCTGAGGATTACTTAAGTGATGATATGTTTGAACCACAAAGAGGAACTTTGAAAGAAAAAATGATAGAAGTTGAAAAAGATGAAGAACATCAACAGCAGCTCAGCGGGATGGATACAGACAACCTGAACCAGCAGCGAATGGAGGATCCTGACCAACAGTTGAATTCTCAGGTGGCAGTACTTCAAACTCCGGCACTATTGGTTGAAGTTCAGTCCTTTGATCACTCATCGGGACATGTTGAAGAATGCAAGAAGTTGATGACTGAAGTTCAGCGCCTTAACCAGGAGCGATTGATGGTTGCTGCGGGAAAAGAGGTGGAGGAGACTGACCGGAGCATAATTCCAGTGGATGCTACCGTGACCTGCCCAGACTTTGCTGCCTCCGGTGGTGGTGTAGACGTGCTGTACAAAACAAAAGGAAATACATTACCCAATTTGAATTTAGGTACTCTTTCCTCCTTAGAATGTGTGAGTGTAGGTGGAAAAGTAGATAATCTTTTGGACAAAACTCCAATAGGTGGTCCCAATTTGAATTTGGTGTCTAAACAGTGTCCTTTCCCCCACAATAAGTCAAACTTGCTTTCCCATTCTAACTCATTTGTCCCTGCCACTACCAAAAGTATTTCCCCTCATTGTACCTATATAGACAAGCTTTTGGCTAGTCAATCCTCTCCCTTGTCCCATCCATGCCATCCATCAACATTGAGCCCTGTGCATCTTCCACCTACTCCTCCGGCACCTAATTTCCCGGCAGCTACACTCCCGGTGGCGAGGCAACATCTTCCCAGTAGGCTTCCTCCCAGCTTGATCAACCATGCAGCTGTCCACCAATCAACATCTTCTTCTCTCTCATCTTCCTCTCCCTCCCTCTCTCCTTTTCCCTATCATAGACAGGACCACTCCATGCAAACCTCTGTCCCTTTCACCGCCCCTCCTATCCAGAATTACCAGCCTCCCTCCTCCTCTTCACCTCTTCTCCTTCATCACTCCAAACCGAACCCCCCTACTTCGACGCCGGAAATACTCTTCAATCCTAATCCCTCCCATACTCATAATCCATCAGATTTGCACCCATCCATCTAAAAAATTCCCTCTGTCCATAATCGAACCCCCAACCCTATTCATACTCTTAAATTTGTACCCCAGAGGGAGCAAGGGAAAGCAATCATCCCAGATGATGTTCTAGACTCCGAGAATGATGAATAGAACTATACCTTAATTGTTTATTTTGCGGGTCGTTACCCGGGATTCCAAGCCTTGAAAGACATCGTTAGCAAGTGGAAAGTCGAGGTTAAAATCTTTAGTCATGATAGTGGTTGGCTCATCTTTAAGTTGTTTAGTGAAGAAGATGTATAGAAGGTTATATTAAATGGTCCATAGAAGGCAACTTCAAGTATCTAATGCTACGAAGGATGCCGGACAACTTCCAATTTGATGAATTGGGACTAGCAGTTGTACCAATTTGGATTCGTCTCCCTTCACTTCCTCTAAAGTATTGGACTACCGATCGTCTGAGTATCATTGCGTCTGCAATTGGAGAACATGTTATGATGGACTATTACACCACGAATAAGGATCTAGTCTCCTATGCCCGAGTGCTAATTCATGTGAATGCCACCATGGTTCTTCCTGACAAAATTTGGGTTGAAAGTAGAATTGGAGGCTTTCGGCAACGGATATAATATGAGTTCTATCCAAAATATTGCTCCGTCTGTGAAACTCTGGGCCATCACGCCATTGACTGTCGTCATGATCAGAGCGGTCAGCCAGCAGCCATAGGAAAAATTGAAGAGGAAGCCCCGTTTTTCCCTGGTAAGAGGAAGAGGATTCGAAAAAAGGTGAATCGGCCCAACCCATCCTACCCCAATACTCTTAATAACTATAGGCCCAAGAATACCCCAGCCCATAATTCAGCCCACACTAATCCAAGTTCTTCAAACAACCAACCCAAATTCCCTCTTCTCCTCTATCCGAATTCTCCACCAAACTGAAGCCTACTTCCCTCAATACTGCCTCTTCCTCTAATCCTAGGCCAAATAGCCCGATCCCCCCCAAGCCCAATAACCTTTCCCAGCCCATTACTCCTAATAAATTTGCTCCCCTTACCCTTTTGGAGCCCAATACCCCTGAAGACCTCCCTCTCTTACTTCATACTGATCATGATCGACCAGTTCAATCCCAGCAAGTCACCAAAGGTAAGGAAGCTGATGGCATCACCAAAAAGGCATGGATTCCAATCTATAGTGGTACCTCGTCTTCTTCTACGGGTAAAAACTTCAAACATAGAAGACCTACTTCTTTGGAGATTATAACACTGTCGGATGAAGATGTAAGGAAGAATCAGGTAGATTATGGATACAGGACTAGCAGGAAAATTACAGAGGATGGCCCTACCTCTTCTGAATATTCCTCATGAGTCTCATGATTTGGAATGTGCGTGGGATGGGGCGCACGCCAACCCACAATGCACTCAAAAATTTGGTGCGAGAGCATGATGTGGCAATAGCAGGATTAGTAGAAACTAAACTCTCTCTTCAGACTGTTGACGAAGTAGTTAATAAATTGTTTCCGGGTTGGAATCATATTCACAACTTTGAACTTTGTAATGGAGGAAGAATTGTAGTAGCTTGGAATCCAATTCGTCTTGAAATGGAGAATTTTGTCTTGAGTGATCAATCCATCACGATGAATGCTCGTTGTCTTACTACTCGCAGAGAATTTGTCATATCAACCATTTACGCATATAATCGATATGCTGATAGAAGAAGTTTGTGGCAGCACCTAATCTCATTATTCCACTCTAATCCTTTGCCTTGGATTCTTAGTGGGGACTTCAACTGTGTTAGATTTGAAGGGGAAAGGAATAATCTTGCACAGAACACGGGCACTAGAGAAATGCATGAGACATGCTCTATTTTGGGAATGGAAGATACTGATTCGACGGGTTGTTTTTATACTTGGTCAAATGGAACTTATTGTTCTAAAATAGACAGAGTAATGACCTGCAAGCTTTGGAGAAGTATGAGTTGGAACCTGCAAACCACCTTTCTTCCTCAGGGCACTCATTCTGATCATTGCCCTTCCATCACATCCTTTCAAACTCTGAGCCCCCACTATATAAGACCCTTCAGATTTTGCAACTTTTCGACTAACCATGATTATTTTATTGCTCTTGTTTCTTCTTATTGGCAGGTACAAGTAGAAGGCACAAAACAATACATCCTTAGCAAAAAGTTGAAAGCACTTAAAATACCTCTGAAGGAGTTACACAAAAAGAACTATTCTCACATTTCTGAAAGAGTGAATAGAGGGAAAGAACACTTGCATTATCTCCAAACGCTGTTTATGTCAAGTTTGACTAATTCCAATCTTCAACAGGAGATAGCAGAGGAGATAAAAAAGCAGAGGCATCTGGAAGACTGTGAGACTAACTTTCTTATGCAGGTTCTCAAACATAAGCACATTAAGAACCAAGATCGAGCTACCAAGTATTTCTACTCTCTCATTCGAAGTAATGGAGCTAGGAATAATATTCACTCTATTCACACTGATAGTGGCCCCACTACTTCATACCAAGAATTAATAGATAATTTCATCTCTTATTATCAATCAATTCTTGGAGAGGATAGTTCGACCTCTATTTCAGTTGAGCAGGAGGTGTTGGATAGAGGCCCCAAACTCTCAGCTGTGGAAGCTAGTACACTGGAAGCACCGGTTGAAGAGACAGAGATCAAGGATGCTTTGTGGTCAATCAACAAGAACAAATCACCTGGACCTGATGGCTATACTTCGGCCTTCTTTCAGAGTGCGTGGAATGTGGTTGGTAGTGATGTAGTGGCAGCAGTTAAGAAATTCTTTCGAAAAGGCAAGTTGCTCAAGAAGATAAACTCCACATTTGTCTCCTTGGTACCTAAAAAGAAACATGAGCCGAGAGTCCAAGATTTTAGACCTATCTCTTGTTGAAACACTGTGTACAAAATTATTTTTAAAATCTTGGCTGCTCGACTCAGGCTTTGCCTTCCTACCTTAATAAATCAATCCCAATATGGATTTATTAAAGGAAGGAAAATGAGAGATTGTGTGATGCTGGCAGAGGAGATCTTCAGGGGTTATGGACGGAGAACAGGGAATATCTCCCCTAGGATGGCAGTCAAAGTGGACATTTCCAAAGCTTATGACTCTGTTAGCTGGAAGTATCTCTTTGATTTGCTAACGGGCCTAGGTTTTCCCTCTAAGTTTCGTACCTGGATTGAGCAGTGTGTTACTACCACTTCATACTCCCTGCTCATCAATGGCAAACCGGAGGGTTTCTTCAAATGCAAGAGGGGTCTTCGGCAAGGTGATCTGATTTCTTCGCTCCTCTTTGTTATTTACATGGAATACTTTAGTAGACTGATGAGTAGAGCAGTAGATCTACATGAATACAGATTCCATTCTAGAATTTGTAAACGTGTAGATGTTTCTCACTTGATCTTTGCGGATGATCTCTTGGTTGTGGGTTATGGAGATGTGGCTACAGCTAGGTGTATTGACAGGAATTTGAAAGGGTTTTCTGAAGTTTCTGGGCTGAATGCGAATCCTCAGAAATCTAATCTCATTACCTCCGGAGTCTCGACTCGAGCCCGACGTCGTATTGCTCAGATTCTTCCTTATAATACAAGTACCATTCCATTCAAATACTTGGGCATCCCTATTTGTAGCAAGAGAATAGGAGTGGAGGATTTTACACCCCTTCTGAATGACATTAACAACTTGATACATACTTGGTCCTCTAAACTCTTGTCATTCACGGGTCGTTTGGAATTGATCACTTCTGGGATATATGGAATTCTATCTTTTTGGTGTGGTATTGTTAAAATCCCAGCTGTAGTGGTCAGAAAGGTGGAGACGGTTATCCGCAGATTCTTGTGGGGAACCAAGGTGAGCCCGGTGAGTTGGAACGACATACTACAACCTAAGAAGGCAGGGGGGCTAGGGTTGAAGGACATCACCACTTAGAATAAGGCGCTCTTGGCTTCAGCACTGTGGGATGTACACAGGGAAGCTTCATCCCTTTGGGTGAAATGGATTCATTGTGTCTATCTCTCATCTTCCTCATGGACAGTGACCTCTCCTGGTACTAATTCTACATATGGTGCATAGAGACATTGTAGCTACAAAGGATAGGGTGTGGTGCACGGGAGACGACAAACGATGTAGTTTCTGCTTCGATCAGGAGACCACATCGCACATCTTCTTCCACTGCCCTTACACCACATATATTTGGGATCAAGTCAAAGATTGGATTGGATGGAGAAGAAGATGGTTAGCATCAGTCACAGATGCCTTTAGAAAGATCTTCCAGGATACGACGACCAACAAAGAGGCAAGACGACTCATTTTCATCACCTTTGCTACAACGATCTATCACATATGGATGGAAAGGAATGCCCTTCAGCATGGCACAAGGATATTATCTCCGAATCACATTGCAGATAGAATCACGCTTCAGATAGCGTCTTTGTATATGAATTCATGATGTACTTTATTATTCACCTTAAGCGTTGTGCTTAAGTAGATTGGATATGGTGGCTAGACTTTGTATTCGCATCGTTCATAAGTACTCGATGTAACCGTTACCAGTGAAATAACATTTACAAATTTCACTAAACCCTAAACCCTAAAACCCTAAACCCTAACCCTAAACCCTAAACCCTAAAACCCTAAACCCTAAACCCTCAACCCTAAACCCCAAAACCCTAAACCCTAAACCCTAAAAGTCTCATGATTTGGAATGTGCGTGGGATGGGGCGCACGCCAACCCACAACGCACTTAAAAAGTTGGTGCGAGAGCATGACGTGGCAATAGCAGGTTTACTCGAAACTAAACTCAATGTTCAGATTGTTGAAGTAGTAGTTACTAAGTTGTTCCCAGGTTGGAATCATATTCACAACTTTGATATTTGTAATGGAGGACGGATTATAGTAGCTTGGAATCCAACTCGTATTCATATGGAGAATTTTGTATTGAGTGTTCAATCCATCACGATGAATGCCTATTGTATTACTACTCGTAGAGAATTTGCTATATCAGTCATCTATGCTTATAACCGATATGCCGATAGAAGAAGTTTGTGGCAGCACCTAATCTCTTTATTCTTCTCCAACCCCTTGCCATGGATCATCGGAGGGGATTTTAATTGTGTTAGATTTGAAGGGGAAAGAAATAGTTCTGCACAGAATACGGGGACTAGAAAAATGCATGAGACGTGCTCTATTTTAGGAGTGGAGGATACTACCTCGACAGGATGTTTCTACACTTGATCGAATGGAGTTTCTTGTTCAAAAATAGACAGAGTTATGATATGCAAACTTTGGAGAAGCATGGGCTGGATTCTACAGACCATCTTTCTTCCTCAGGGCACTCACTCTGATCATTGCCCCTCCATCACATCCTTTCAAAATCCAAGCCCCCACTATATAAGGCCCTTCAGATTTTGCAACTTTTGGACTAACCATGATAATTTTACTGCTCTTGTTTCTTCTTATTGGTAGGTACAAATACAAGGCACAAAGCAATACATCCTATGCAAAAAGTTGAAACGACTTAAAGCACCTCTGAAGGAGTTACACAAAAAGAACTACTCACACATCTCTGAAAGAGTGAATAGAGGGAAAGAACGCTTGCACTATCTCCAAACTCTGTATATGTCAAGTTTGAATAATTCGGATCTCCAACATGAAATTGCAGAAGAAATCAAGAAGCAGAGGCACCTGGAGAATTGTGAGACTAACTTTCTTATGCAGGTTCTCAAGCACAAACACATCTCAGTCATCTTTCGCAAAGGCAAGCTTCTTAAGCAGATGAACTCCACATTTGTCTCATTGGTTCCTAAAAAGAATCATGAGCCGACAATCCAAGATTTTAGACCCATTTCTTGTTGCAACACTGTGTACAAAATTATTTCTAAAATCTTGGCTGCTCGACTCAGGCTTTGCCTTCCTTCCTTAATAAATCAATCCCAATTTGGATTTATTAAAGGAAGGAAAATGAGAGATTGTGTGATGCTGGCAGAGGAGATCTTCAGGGGTTATGGACGGAGAGCAGGGAATATCTCCCCTAGGATGGCAGTCAAAGTGGACATTTCCAAAGCTTATGACTCTGTTAGCTAGAAGTACCTCTTCGATTTGCTTACGGGCCTAGGTTTTCCCTCTATATTTCGTACCTGGATTGAGCAGTGTGTTACTACCACTTCATACTCCCTACTCATCAATGGCAAACCGGAGGGTTTCTTCAAAGGCAAGAGAGGTCTTCGACAAGGTGATCCGATCTCTTCGCTCCTCTTTGTTATTTGCATGGAATACTTTAGTAGATTGATGAGTAGAGCAGTAGATCTACATGAATACAGATTCCATTCTAGAATTTGTAAACGTGTAGATGTTTCTCACTTGATTTTTGCGGATGATCTCTTGATTGTGGGTTATGGAGATGTGGCTACAGCTAGGTGTACTGACAGGATTTTGAAAGGGTTCTCTGAAGTTTCTGGGCTGAATGCGAATCCTCAGAAATCTAATCTCATTACCTCGGGTGTCTCGAATCGACACCGACGTCGTATTGCTCAGATTCTTCCTTACAACACAGATACCATTCCCTTCAAATACTTGGGCATCCCTATTTGTAGCAAGAGAATAGGAGTGGAGGATTTTACACCCCTTCTGAATGACATTAACAACATGATACATACTTGGTCTTCTAAACTCTTATCATTCACGGGTCGATTGGAATTGATCACTTCTGGGATATATGAAATTCTATCTTTTTGGTGTGGAATTGTTAAAATTCCAGCTGTAGTGGTCAGAAAGGTGGAGGCGGTTATCCGCAGGTTCTTGTGGGGAACGAAGGTGAGCCCGGTGAGTTGGAACGACATCTACAACCTAAGAAGGCAGGGGGGTTAGGATTGAAGGACATCACCACTTGGAATAAGGTGCTCTTGGCTTCAGCACTGTGGGATGTACACAGGGAAGCTTCATCCCTTTGGGTGAAATGGATTCATTGTGTTTATCTCTCATCTTCCTCATAGACAGTGACCTCTCCTAGTAATAATTCTACATACTTTTGGAGAGTACTCATTGCCACTAGGAATACCATAGAGAATAAATCAGAAGGTAGTGAAGGAGTAATTGATGTCATGGAGAAGTGTTGTGACAGTGGAGTATTCAAAGCTAGTTGCATATATGATTATTTGAGGAGTAGATACACAGCGGACTCCAGTTTTGTCTACAAACAGATTTGGCACAAATGGATTGTGAGGAAATACAGTTTCAGACTTTGGCTGGTGCACAGAGACAGAGTAGCTACAAAGGATAGGGTGTGGTGCACGGGAGACGACAAACGATATGGTTTCTGCTTCGATCAGGAGACCACATCGCACATCTTCTTCCACTGCCCTTACATCGCATATATTTGGGATCAAGTCAAAAAATGGATTGGATGGAGAAGACGAAGGCTAACATCAGTCACAGATGCCTTCAGGAAGATCCTCCAGGATACGAGGACCAACAAAAAGGCAAGAAGACTACTTTTCATCAACTTTGCTACAACGATCTATCACATATGGATGGAAAGGAATGCCCTTCAGCATGGCACAAGGATGTTATCTCCGAACCACATTGCAGATAAAATCACGCTTCAGATAGCGTCTTTGTATATGAATTCATGATGTATGTTATTATTCACCTTAAGCGTTTTGCTTAAGTAGGTTGGATAGGGTGGCTAGACCTTGTATTGGGATCGTACGTAAGTACTCGATGTAACCGTTCCCAGTGAAATAATATTTACCAATTTCACTAAACCCTAAACCCTAAACCCTAACACCCTAAACCCTAAAACCCTAAACCCAAAACCCTAAAACCCTAAACCCTAAACTCAAAACCCTAAAACCCTAAAACCTTAAACCCTACGTTATAAAATTGAAGGACTCTACTAATGTACATTAGTGTGCATTCTTGAGAGAGAAACGGAAAATATGTGATTAAATTGAAAAACTCTGCGAATGTACATCAGTGTACATCTTTGAGAAAGAAACAGAAAATACACGATTGAAACTATTGTTAAGTAAATTAGTATGCATTCTTAGAGAGAAACAGAAAATACGCAATTAAATTGAAGAACCCTACGAATGTACATTAATGTGCATCCTCGAGAGAGAAATAGAAAATACACGATTTCATCCTAAAATTTAGGATATACTATTGTAATTCCACCTTTATGGTTTACAGTTTTACCTTTAAAATTTAGGGTGTGATGGAAATTTTATCCTTGTAGTTTATATTATATTTAACCCGAGTTGATATCCAGTGCACCTGGGTGCACACGTGCATCCATATGTGTATACATTTTAATTTAATAGTGCATATATATTTCATAATAATCGTATAGTTTTTTTACATTTAGTTTTTTCATTAAAAAACCTTACAGAAAATTTGCAAACAATTATTAGCATTCAACCCTAAGGTTTCGAATTTAGAGTATATTTTACTTTTTTAGTGATATGAGACTCACATACACCACTACTACTACTAAAATATAAAGCTCACATACTCCGCTAATATAACTACACAATATATATTAAAAATAATACTTCTTTCTTGTTCTAAATGTGTTCATATTGTCATTTTGATATATCCCATACTAAATTATTCAATGCCTTTTTAAAGTAATATGAGAGTCACATACTTTACTAATACAACTAAAATATAACACTCAACACGCCCCTTTAATCAACGTGATTTGAATGTATCCATTTGCACTATACTCCCTCCGTCCCAACAAGTATTTCACGTATTGGTGTGCGCGAGTTTAAGAAAATTTTGTATTTTTATGTATAAAGTAAGAAAGAGAATATATATTTTAGTTGATTTAATGAAAAAGTGGTGTAAAGTTGTTGGGAGATGTGAAAAAGTAAGTAAAAGTAAATATTATATTGGGATGTGTGTAAAAAGTGAGTATTGTTATAATGTATTTTTTACCAAATTTAATAAAAGTAAAGTGTGAAACACTTTGAGGGACGGATGAAAAAAGAAAGTATGAAATACTTCGAGGGACGGAGGGAGTACATTACACATTAAATAGTAATATTTCTCCATTTGCACTTGCACACTACACATAACCCTTACGAAGAAATTTTCCGCAAGTGAAGAAAGAAAAAATGAATAATAGAAAGTAACCATTTTTTGAAATTAAGCATAGACAAATCAAGAATCTCTATACCACTCTCTCATGAATGAAGAGTATAATAGACATCGACAAGTTTAAGAACGGATGCTTGAAAAGATTCAGAAGAACGAAAGTCTGAAACAAGATTATGAGCATTAAAATCTTACTGTTCATTAATGTAAACATAATGAATATTGAATCCAGCTCGTTTTCTTAACGATTCCAGGTCCTCTAATGACAGAAAGTCCACGTGAATAAGGCGTAGAATAGTGAGGAAGGATAGAGCATTGTTCATCAAATGAGCTACATTTTGGTATAAATGAGGACTTATAAATGGGATGGAGGGAGTAATAAAACAATCTCATGTTTGAACTTGCATCTCAATGTAATTAGTACTTCCTCCGTCTCATCCATAAGCGGACATGAACTTGCATCTCAATATAATTAGTATTCCTTGTCCCATTCATAAATCCTCATTTACTTTTTGTATATGGACTAAAGAGTATTATTATTTTATTTGTAGTAGGTAGTTATATTAATAGTGAGTGGTAGACCATTTAATTATATTGGGTTTATTCAGATGTGGGAATAGTTTGTCTTAATCCATATTTTTATGACTAAACTTTACATATTTATGATTTAGTTGACATACTAATGGGTAAGTTAAATTTTGTTATTTTGAGCATTTTATTAAAATTTAACACTAAATATAGGAAATAAAAAACATTTGTAAAATTCAAAAGGTGCAGTAAAAGGGTACCCCCTTCTATAAATCTTGGTATGTTGGTGGAGAACATATAAGTTTGACTAGGAGAAGAACGTGGACAGTGAACATTTAGCAATCAGACAAGTTAAAATTGCACCTTGAACAACTGCAGATGCTTCTGCTATTAGCTAACATTTCTTAAAGGAAAGAAAAAAAAAGAACAATAGTGAGGAATTAGATGGTTAAACAACAACACAATGGGCACTGAATCAACCCATTCTCATTGCACTTGTTACACTTTACGCTCTTCTTCCCATCCTCACCCAACACTTTACAACTCCCACTGCACTCCAAGCACATTATGAACCTAATTCCCCCACACCCTGCGCAACCCCCACTGGCTGCCCTGGGGATCCCGCTAAACAAAAGGCCCAATTTACCCTCCTCATCCAACTTCACCATTTCATCAGCACCGCCAATCAATCTCCCTTTCACGAACACCACTGGTACCCTCACCACCTTGCTTCTCATTACTGCTCTCAGTTCTTCCTTGAATGCTGAATGCATTGAGATGTCGCGCTCAAACATCTGCACACTCTGTGATTCAATTATCGATCTTGCAACGTTGCACTCCTCGAATGTCTTCCTGATACCTCTTAATGTGGTGGTGTAAATGATGACTGCATTTTCACCTCCAGGGGGGCATTTTTTCTTGTATGATTCAAGGACATGCTCCTCTTTCCCTACTTCTGGATCCAACAACGGCCCTAAACTCTTCCTCCTCCTCGACAAACTATCACATCCGGAAGCCCACAATCTTGCATTTGGGGATGGCTTCTTCCCATTCTCCCCCAAATTACCGCATTCTTTTAAAACCGTCTTCGGGCTATTTTCCAATGAACGCATCACGCAATGCACTACTCTGCCCTTATTCTCCTTGCTTCCCGTTATCTTCAGTTTCCCCATCTGATTCATCAACTTCAGCGGGCTCTTCCCATAAAAAATCTTCGATTTTGGGCTTCTTTTGGATTGAACGACCACAGGGGCTCCCTCTTCGAGATCTTCCATGAGTTCCCACGCGTTAATGATCTCAGATGGCTCTTCACCTGGCGGAGAAAACGAAGATCTCTTCACTTGTACAATAACTTCCTTGGTTCTCTGTTTCTTCACTTCCACCTCCGGCCTAAATTCCCCTTCTTTTTCCAGTTCGAGAACTCCATAGGTGCTTGAAGTGAGAGAAACCACGTGGTGACTGTAATCTCCATTAAAAATTACTTCTCTTTCCTTCTTAATTTCTTCGGCGGCCAATTTTGAGGAGACGCAACCCATTTGATTTGGAATTTCAGGCAGGTTTAAGATGTGCGGTTTTGAAGATGCAAGAAAACGGTTTCCCCACTGTCCGAAAGCTAACGGTCAAAAATTCAAATCAAGCTGTCCTGTACACGTTTCTAAAATTAAATTTAAAAAAATTAAGAAAAAAATGAAAAAGAATAAATAAACAAATATACATACCTAAGTGCGTCATAATAATTTATGCTATGTGTATTGGATAAGAATAATAACTTATAAATTAAAATTATTTTGAAATTTTAAAATTAATGGGTTTTTTATTTTTCATGATAAAATTTATTTTGCCATAAATAAAAATAAAAATCTATTTATAAATTTTGAATTTTATTATGAAATGGGAGTAGATGAACACTTCCTCCTAGAGCTGTTACAAGAAACGAGCTGCTTGATAGCTTGGCTTGACTTGATTCGATAAAGCTCTAGCTTGATCTCGATCCGTGACTACTCGAGCTCGAGTTCAAGCTCAAGCTCGTCTAAATACTCGTTGATTAGTGGTATTTTCACCTAAATTCTAGTGTCTTTTTATGTCTGTTTTCATATTATTTTATCCGTATTTATGTATATTTTGGTGGTGTTATGTATTTCTTTGAAAATGTGTGAGAATGAGCTTAAACGTGTCAAAAACAGGTAAAATGGAGCAAAAACAGAGTCGGGAATCAAAACGGAGAAGAAGGAAATGAGCAGCACAAACACGGCCGCCTGTGTTCAGTTCACGATGCATGTTCATGCACACGCCCCGTGTACCACACACGGCCCTATAAGAATGGTTGTACGCGAGCATCAGACACACCTATACGCCCACCCTGTGACCGTGTTCAGCGCATGAGCCGTGCGCCGTCTGGAGCAAAACGTTGACCAAAAGCCCTAACACGACTCAGGCCGTGTCCATGCACACGAGCTGTGTAGGTGCAAAAATCAGTCAAATATCATAATTCTTCTAGAAGCTCCCAAGGAGTATAAATACCCAATATTTCAACATTTGATCAAGTTCTTTTCGTGGTTTAGAGTTGCACACACACATCACACACAATTCCTTCCATTTTTCACCATTCTTTTCATCCATTCATCATTCATTCCATCTATCTTCATCCAACCATCAAAATTGTCATCCAATTGAAGAAAAGGAACAAGGAAGAGAGGAGAATTGCAAGGGAAGGAAGGAGATCACCATTGAAACACTTCAAGGGAGTTTTCATCCAAACCTTATATTAAACCTCATAGTTTTGTCATGATTTGTAAGAATTTAATTGTCTATGTTAATTTCCTTATGAATATGGTAGGCTAATCTCCCTTGTGAGATTAGCAACATGAAAGTTGTTGGATATTTT
Organism: Pogostemon cablin; assembly: GCA_023678885.1. Taxonomy (NCBI): domain Eukaryota; kingdom Viridiplantae; phylum Streptophyta; class Magnoliopsida; order Lamiales; family Lamiaceae; genus Pogostemon; species Pogostemon cablin. The sequence continues at coordinate 30,289 of CM042984.1, forward strand.
TGGGATTTGTATATTTAAATTCATGTGCTGATTGGGTAAATGAATTTTCTATTATTGATGCTTGAGATCTTGAGGTTTATGATGATTTGTATGTTTTGTTGTTCTAAATATATAATTAGATTGAGAAATCAATTATGTGCTTAGGATAATTAAGTGAATCATTTCATCAAACACCTCATGTGCATTATAAATTATAAAGAGATGGAGAAATCCTTTAGGATTTAGAACCCTTTAATAGAACATGTGATTTGTTAGATCGAGATGTCAATTGATCATGTGAAGGATTTCTCATTTCAAGCTTAGTACCTAGTTGGAATTGTTTGAGTGAGAACTAATCCATTGAGCTATTTTGGGATTATTAAACGGATCCATATCCTATCCATCTCGAGAGGGAGTTTAGGTGAACTTAGTGTTGGCCCTTAGTCATGATTCATATATATTTGATGCATTTATCTAGGATTTTCACTTCTTAATTGTTATTAATCTCACTTTTACTTAATTTGAAAAACCACCCTTCATCTATCTATCTTATTTGTTTGATCATTGCTTGCTTAGATTGATTTTATTTACTTGTTTGAACAACCAAACAATTGATGATTCGTCTCTATAAAATTACAAGAAACGTGATATCGCTAAAGCTCTAGTACGTTCCTCCCTTGGGTTCGATAAATTCTTTAATTGGTCATCCCGATTACAAATGACTAATCACTCGTTATGTTATCGAGCCGAGCTCGACTTGGTTCGATAAGGCTCGATAATAATATTAATATTAAAATAAATATTATATAATGATAATTATATATATTAATATAACAATTATTAAATAATATTAAATATATCAATTAAAATTCTGCTCGATTAGGCACGAAAACTCGACTCGTTTTGCTTAATGAACCGAGTCGAGCACGAGCTCGACTAAGTAATTTTCGAATCAAGTTCGAGCTCGACTCGAACTTGTGGTTTAGGATACAATATTCTAGAGGTAAATATATATATTCTAAATTATAAGGTGAAATTATAATTATTTCCTACATTTTAAATTTTAGAGGAATAAATAATAAATTCTAAGAGTAAAATATGTCCTGAACCACTACGATAAATTATACCTTAAATCAGAAAGTTACATTACAATTATGTCTCTAAAATTAAATTTAAAAAAAATAAAAAAGAATAAATAAACAAATATACATACCTAAGTGCGCCATAATAATTTATGATATGTGTATTAGATGAGAAAAATAACTTATAAATTAAAATTATTTTGAAATTATAAAATTAATGTGTTTTATTATTTTTCGTGGTAAAATTTATTTTGTTATAAACAAAAATAAGGGATTATTACTAATTAATACACACTATCTACTATAATTACTATGACATACATAAGAGGAAAATTATAACTACTAGATACAAATAAAGATACTGTTATACCTAATATATCCTCAGCTTCAATTTGGGAATCATAATATAATTTAAAAATATATTTTTCAATATTTCAATCTACCTTATATTCTCAACTAACTATAGCAATATATCACAATATATAATCTCAAATCTATATATTTTTTATTTTTTCTTATTTTAAAATTACGTCACATGTATATTCATAAATATTCTTATTCAATACACATGGTAATCAAATTGTATATTTTTAATCTCACCCTGTTAACTATGAATCTTTCAAAGTTCTCCATTTTCTTTCATAATAATACATACTTAATACCTATAATTAGTATATGATATGTCATTTACACCGCACACAATTTTTTTTGGACAAATAATACTTACGATTTTTTTGCTACACATATAATTTTTTTTTCTGCTCATAATACTTACAATTTTTTTACTGCACATAACACTTGCAATTCACATAATATTTTCTACACACAATTTTTTTTTCTGCACATAGCACTTATTATTCATATAATATGTTTTTTTTGCAGTACATAACATTTACAATTTTTTTTGTTGCAAATAGCACTTTTGATTTTTTATTTTTTATTCTGCACGAAACACTTACAATTCAAATATATTTGCTGTACAAAAAATTTTTTGCTGCACATAACAATTTTTATTGCATATAATATTTTTTACTAATAAGTGATGATCATGGTGCAGCACAGCGCACGATACCTCATGGGTGAAATGGGATTGAATGAGTTTGTAAAATTTGATTTTGAAATGAGATTCAAAGTCGATAATAAATTGGGATAGGATTTTTTTTATTTGCTATTGCTGCATTAATTAGGGATTATAGGGATAAAAATGGTATTGAACATTATAATTATGTATGTACTAGTAATAATCTTGGATTGGATAGATGTATCTAGTAATAATATTGGGATTTACAATGTACTTGGTAGTAAGTCATCCCAAAAATAAATATCTATTTATAATTTTTTTAATTTTATTATTATAAAATGGGAGTAGAATTTATACGAAACACCAAATGAAATCTGAATTTGGACTCAGGTGAATACTTCTTCCTAGAGCTATTACAAGAAACGGGCGGCTTGATAGCTCGGCTTGATAAAGTTCGAGCTCGGTTCGACTCGTAACTACTCGAGTTCGTCTAAATACTCATTATGTCATCGAGCCGAGCTCGACTCGATTTAATAAGGCTCGATAATAATATTAATAATAAATACTCCCTCCGTTCAGTTTTAAAGTGTCCGTTTGCTTTTTGCGCGTTGATTAAGGAGTATTATTATTATATGTAAAGTGAGTAGTTGTATTAGAGGCAAGTGGTGGTCATATTGTGTACTTTTTTATTAAATTGGGGAAATTGATACCTTTGCACCGGACGCCAAAAATAATAAAATTGACACCTTAGAAGCGGTCGGAGAGAGTATTATATTAATATAATAATATTAAATATAATATTAAATAGTATATCAATTAAAATCAAGCTCGATTAGGCTCGAAAGCTCAACTCGTTTTACTCAATGAGCCGAATCAAGTTCGAGCTCTCGTAAATAATTTTCTAATTAGCACGAGCTTGCTCGGTTCGATTAAACTCCTACTCCCTCCTTCTCAACTTCCATTTCACTGTGAGAAGTATCAGAAGATAGCTCCTAGTGCATAGCTCAAGTGGTAGAGGGGAGGGTGGAAAGGCCTTCCAACTGAACTTGGTTACTGCAGGGTGGGAGTTCGAATCCTGCCTTTTGCATGAATTTGGCCCTTACGAGCACAAGTTTAACAAAAGTTTAACAGTGAGCCCTCTCTATAAGCCACTTGAGGTATATAGTGCGATTTACCTCTTCAGAAGATAAATTGATTCGGATTATACGTGGCGGCAACCTATTGGCGACTTTCTTAAGTTAGGATGGTAAAAAGCCCAGCGCACCGTCGCCCTTAACTAACACGTGTGAATTTTTGGTAGCAATCCCTCACGCCCTGATACAGCAATCATTTCTCCACTTTGTTCACAATCCTCCTCTCCTCCCTTTCTCTCACACTCCACGCACTGACAGGGAAAAAACAAAGGAGGAAGACATTCATACCAGAGAATTTTCACCTGGGCTCTCCGAATTATGGCTGGTAGAAGAAGAAAAAAGATGAAATTGTAAGTTTTTTAATTATCTCGATTGGATTGATGCTTCACACTTATAATCTTGCTTTTATTTATTTTCATAATCTGTGATTCAGGATTCTTTATTTCTTGACAAAATTGATATCACGCACTAGACCATGATTGATATTTGAATTAGTTTTTAGCTGAAAGTAATTGTTCGAATGGTTCAATACTTAAATCTTCATCTATATCATCAGATTTGAGTTTCTGAATTGAATAATTATACGAAGTTCGACATTTTACTTAATCTAGCATTCTATTGTTACTAACAGAGGGCAATTTAATGTAAATGGGAAGATAATAACATTGCATGGAAAGCAACAAGAAATAACTCTAAAACAAATATCTGGTGAATAGTTCAAGAAAAAATATAGAAAGAGTAAAGGGGCTGTGTTAGGGTGTCTGTTCATGATTTCTTCCTTGGATCCTAAGCAGGCTACCAGCATCTGTCCAGATGAGTTTCAACCTATCTTAGATGTGGTTTTCACCGAATTAAACTTTGCTGCAGGATTTTTAATTATTTGTTTTATATATTCAAGTAAATATTAAGAGTATTAACACCACATCCAACATGCCTATTCGGTTACCCAGAAGTTAAATTATATTTTCTCACTCACAGTAGATGTATTGGAGCTTTAATATCAAAATGCAAATAAACCATGTTGAATGGGTAAAGTATGCAATGAAGAGTATCATAGCTGAAGCTGTATATATCAGGACCCTTCTTTTTTCGACCATGGACAGGACACTGCCCTTGTATAAGGTTCTGGATGACCGTGTTTTCAATGAAATCAAGATTTATTCTGTACTAAATATCAAGTGTATGTTACCAGATGTTAAATGGATAAAAATTTCTTAGCTTTTCTATAAATGACTTGACCAATGAAAGGTCTTATAGTTCAATAAATATGGGGATATTGGCTTTCTAACATATTAAAGTGACAGCAGTTGATGAATGATCCCTAGGATTTGTTTAATTCATCAAGCTGAACCCTGTGGTCCCCCTTAACCTTATGGTGTACCCCACCATTAGGGCCCCACCGCCCCTGCCCTGGGGATTGGTGGAGGAGGTAAATCGCAGGATGTGCCTCAAGTGGCTTATAGAGAGGGCTCACTGTTAAACTTGTGCTTGCAAGGGGCCAAATCCATGCCAAAGGCAGGATTCGAACCCTCACCCTGCAGCAACCAAGCTCAGTTGGAAGGTCTTTCCACCCTCCCCTCTACCACTTGAGCTATGCCCTGGGGGCAACCTTAGCAATACATAGTATATATAGATTGGAAGGGGGGACCACAGGGTTTACACCGTGAACCCGGTTTATACAAGTGTGTGTGATTCCTATAAATCATTGCTGGTGGGTCCTGCACATTGGTGCCAGTTGTTTCTTAAATCGCCAAATTGACATTTTCTGCATGCATTTCTCCAATAAGGAAGCTTTATTTCGATTTCGAGACTAAATTAATTCCTTATGAACTTTTAACCCAAAATTCAATTTGGTAGTTCCTAATGCATGTCATCTTTTCTAAGACTTATATAGATTGTAACACATTCTGCATTTTTTGACTGCTTTGCAACATTGATCTTTCAATTTGAATATGGATCTTGAAATACTATGGAGTTGAGTTGTCACATACTATCTAATGTTATATTTAGTATATCAATCATTTGGACATAACTTTGTCATTTCATGATTGTAGATTGGCTGAAGCAATCAAAGACAACATAAGTATACTGAGTATATCAATCATTTGAGCATAACTTGTGTCATTTTATGGTTGTAGATTGGCTGAAACAATCAAAGACAACATAAGAGCTTCAAGTGAACAGTTGGATGATCAACCAACACAATCTGAGCTCCCAACAGAGCTTTTGGAACTTATTCTTTCGCAGTTAGATTTAAGAGACAATATTCGTGCCTCTGCTGTGTGCAAAGGATGGTTAGCTGTTGCAACCTCTGTCAGATTGTCCAATAAACCTCCCTGGCTTATGTTTTTCCCGAAATTTGGCGACTTGTATGAATTCTATGACCCTTCTCAACGCAAAACATATTGGCTTGAGTTGCCTGAGCTACATGGCTCCAGGATTTGTTATGCTAAGGATGGTTGGTTATTGTTGTACAAACCTAGGACACAGTCTGTATTCTTCTTTTGTCCTTATACGCGAGAGTTGATCGATTTGCCTAGTCTAGAATTAACATACCAAATAGTTGCTTTTTCGGCTGCTCCCACATCTCCTAGTTGTATCCTTTTTACGGTTAGGCATGTGAGCCCCACAATTGTTGCAGTTAGCACTTGTCATCCTGGAATGACTGAATGGACTACAGTCAACTATCAGAACCGTCTTCCATTTGTCAGCAGCATTTGGAATAAGTTAGTTTTCTGTCAGGGTCTTTTCTATTGTTTGAGTCTTACTGGCTGGCTGGGGGTTTATGACACCAAAAAAAGTACTTGGGCAGTACATTCTGTGCCTCCCCCTAAATGCCCTGAGAATTTCTTTGTTAAGAATTGGTGGAAAGGGAAATTCATGGCGGAGCATAATGGAGATATTTTCGTCATATACACTTGCTCTGTTGTGAACCCTGTCATTTATATGTTGGACCAGGAAAATAAAGTTTGGGTGGAGATGGAGACTTTGGGAGGCATGACACTCTTTGCAAACTTCTTGTCTTCTTATGCTAGAATGGATCTTCTTGGATCAATGAGAAACAATGTCTATTTCTCTAAAGTTCGATTTTATGGGAAACGGTGTGTTTCATATTCTCTCGACAATTGTAGGTATTATCCCCGCAAGCAGAGCTATGATTGGGGGGAACAAGATCCCTTTGAGAGTGTTTGGATCGAACCGCCTGAAGACCTTTCAACTTTTCTATGATGCAAAATCGATTTTGTGGTTGTTTTTGTAAGGTTGAAGGTCCATGCATCTTAATGTTGTTTATTTCAGTCTTAATTTTATAATCAACTCATTAACTAGAATGTTGTAATAAAAAAAAATGTTTGTTAGTAGAATCAGTATCTTCTTCCTTTGTCCCTCTTCAATTACAATTTTATCGTGTTTATTATTGTGAAAACTCTTAGGTGATGTTTGTTTTGGGGTTTTGGTGAGTTTGAAAATCATGAATAGTGATGTTATTGTGAAAACTTATTTTTCTCATATGATGATTCCGTTTTCTGATGGTGCACTTCGGTACATAATGTGCATTCGTATTATGCATTTGGCCATTTACGAGTGAATTCCTAGTGACTCCAGAGGTGATAAACTTCTCTCGCAAATTTTGTCCAAAGATCACCTTCAGGATCCGGATATGCTTTCGAAATTGGAGAGGTGAAAAAGTTATCCGAATGCCCAAGAAAGAAAACCTTGAGAGATTGGGAATTGAGAACCAATTTCAAGAACGGGTTAAGGAACAATAATTCCTATTTTTCCTTAGAAATATAATTTTTTAGAATTAAAAAATACCCACCCCATCCAAGATCACACTTCCTACATTTGTCCGTCATATAATATCTTTCACACCCCAATAAATGAAACAACTCATTTATTTAAATTTTCATATTTATCATCCTCACCTAATACACTAATCATTACTCTATACGATTTTATTAGCTAAAATTACTACAATACTCTTTAAAGCCAACATAGATTTCGAAGAAATTGAATATATAAATAGAAGTTGATATTTCGTTCATTCGAATGCACGATGTTAATTTATGTGCATTAATCTGTAATAATTTTATTCAATAATGTATATGTGTTTCTTAAGAAATATATTAATTTTTTTAAGTTATTCTTTTGCACATGAGGGTTAACTAGGTGTTTAAGAGTATATAAAATATCTAGAAAATTAATGTTTGATAAAGATTCTTTATTTATTTATTTATTTTCTTCAAAAGATCAAAAAAAATTTTATAATAAAAGTATACAATCAAATACATAAGAGTATAGCGTTCAAATTGGGTCAGACCTAGACCTAGATCTATGTATCCAATCGCATGCAAGATTTAGCTTTTTTTTTATATTCAGATGTTCATTAAAAAAATAACAAAGAAGAGGTATTTTGGGTAATTGAATAGAATAAAGTGTATGATATATTTGACTTTGATTAGATTGTGTGTATAAAAAGAATGTGATATTTTTATAATATTACTCCCTCCATCCCACCGAAAGGTTCCCATTTTACTATATTGAGTGTCTCACTCAAAGGTCATCACTTTCCCTTTTAGTAAAAGGGTCCTACATGTGACTCACAATTCACTATTAATACAACTACTCATTACACATAAAATAGTAATACTCTTTAATTCACGTGCAAAGAATAAATGGGGACTTTTGCCCGGGATAGAGGGAGTAGTATTGTAAGGTTATTAATATTGTGGAGTTAAAAGTTTTTCTTTTGTCTCATAACTATTTATAATTTAAAATTTTTGTTCCAAAAAAATATTTGTATCAATTTAATACCATAACTATGAAATTACATTCAATTTTACCCAATTTTTGACCAAAAAATATCACGTGCACGTGATTCTCTAATTTAGGGGTGATCAACGTCATATCCAAGTGTAAAAATAAAATAAAATACAATAATTAATTACCCTCCACATGCAAATTCAATTTAAAAAAATTAAATACTCCCTCCGTCCCAACTTCAACTTCACACTTTTCGTTTTTGTGCATCTCAAATTCAACTTCACACTTTCATAAAAGGAAAATGCAACTAATTAACATCCCTTCAACATACTTTAATTTCAAATTTGTCATCATCTTTTTAACACTCATAACTGACTTTATTATTTATTTATTATCCAAAAATACCATATTACCCCCAAAAGTAAGTCAAAATGTGATTTTTCTTAAACAATGTATCTACAATAAACATAAAGATAAATTTGGGACGTAGGGAATATTACATATAAAAAATTAATTTACATTAAAGTAAACTAAAATTTCTGAATTAAAAACAAAAATAAAAAATAAAAAAATACGTACAATGGAGAAATATCCCAAAACACTAACCCAATTACATGATTCATAATAACCCTAACTCAATTTATCTTCCAATTCAATGATGTAGGGATAATATCATTAGGAATAAACTAGATCTGAGTTTTTTCGATCGTGATGATGGCGGTGGTGATAGTGTTGTCGATGGCAAGGCCAGAGAGTGAAGAGCAAGAAGAATCTATCAAAAAAATAAGACCGATCGTGAAGAAGAAGAAGAAGAGGTCGGCGAGGGCAGATATCGGTTCTAGGGACCTCCTATCGGCGGAGCCTCCGACACCAGTATGTGAAGTACTTCTTCGACGAAGACGAGGTGTTCGCCGCCAACGAGAATCAGCGACGAAGAAAGAAGAAGCTGAAGCTGCTCCTGGGCGGTGCCAATCCCGAGTCAACTAGTCTCTGGCGCGCTGACCATGCGCCAACTACCTCTGCATTCTCATCGGACGACGCTGAGAAGCCATGGAGTAGCTTGAATCGGTGTGAATATGTTCTTCACCGAAAGGCCGTCGGAGAGAGACGCATCGTGAAAATATTATCAAACATTTTCTTATAATAAAAATTTAAGGGTGATTCACATGATGTTAATGGGTTAAAAATAAGAGTTGGTGGGTAGTTATTTTTAAAAAAAAATTAATTATTTTATTTTATTTGATGGTGGAGATAGAATTAAAATATAATTCAACGATTAAAATCGTTTAGGTGCACTGCAGTTGGACTCTAAATTTAAAATTGGGTCAGCAAATTATATGTCAGGAGTTAGCGTATATGTTTGTTATTATTTTTTAAAATATATTTGACGTGGCATTTTCTTAATGGTGAAATTTTATTGGAATTGCCCCCTCAGCAACACACATGGCCATTTTCCGACAAAATTTTAGATTTCTAGCAAAATTTGGGTAAAATTGAACTAAAAGTCATAGTTATGGTTTAAATTGATATAAATATTTTTTTGGGACAAAATTTAAAGTTTTAAAAAATTATGGGACAATTTTTTTTTAACTCTGATATTGTGTATTGTTTTTATTTTTAAAGCGTGTAAGTATTTTTGGGATAGATAAAAATAAAAAAGTGTGCATATATTCTTGGGACGGAATGAGTAAAATTTACTAATAAACTGTATAATCCCTTCGTCCCACCGAAAGGTCTCAATTTTACTATATTGGGCGTTTAATTCAAAGTAGACATGCACGTCGCTTCAGAACCGCTGGTTCCGATTCTGAACCTCCTATTCCGGTTCTCGAAAATGTAGAACTGGAATTGAAGCGATCATAAGACGATTTTGATTCGATTTTAGAATCGCAGATTTCGATTTTCTTTTCTTTTCTTTTTTTTGTTTTTTTCACACTCACAACGTAAATTAAAAAAAGGTGAAACGGCAGATTTCGGTATCATGAAATGAGAAATCAAAACCGAACTAGAATATATCCAATTTTGATTCCATTTTGGTCGATTCCCCGATTCGAATCGCCGATTCCAATTATTTTGTGCATGTCTAATTCAAAATTCTCATTTTCCTCTTTTAGTAAAAGGACTCAATATATGACTCAACACTTACTATTAATACAAGTGTACAGCAGCTACCCACTACACATAAAATAATAATACTCCCTTCGTTACGGGCAAAGGTCCCCATTTGCTTTTTGTGCGTGGATTAAGGAGTTGTCCCTTCGTCCCGGTATTTGTTCATGTTTATACATGCACGGAGATTAAGAAGTGCTAGTTTTTTTAATATATAATGTAAGAAAAAGTGAGGAAAAGTTGGTAATTTAAAAAGAAAAAGTAAAAAAGAGTTACTGAAAATGATAAATAAAGTGTAAAAAATAAAAAAAATTATTAAAAAAGGTTAATTGCAAAAAAAAAAAACCAGAAACTTTACTACTATTGCAAATTTATCCTCACTTTAACAAATTGCAAAAAAAAAAACTACCACATTTAAGTATTGTTGCAAAATAAACCCAAAAAACCATACTTTTAGTTACAAATTGGGTTAATTTTGCAACAATACTTAAAGGTGTTAGTTTTTTTTGCAAATTCTCAAAAGTGGAGATTAATTTGCAATAGATGTAAAGTTCGTGATTTTTTTTTTCAATTAATCCTATTAAAAATGATGAATAAAGTGCAAAAAGTAGGTAGGATATATAATATATTTTTACTTTTAAACTATGAACGCACACACCATTTCTTTCTAGCTTAAAGCCTAGCAAGAGAACTAGACGAAAAAGAATGAAGAATCTTCAACCTAGTTGTCCGACTAGCATCCCTCCCCCAAGGCTTCTTCGATTGATCCAGCAAATATTTTTAAAGAGGCTGCCTTGTTACTCATAATAGAGGTTACAATACAAATTTCATACACCCCTTTTATTCTATCGATTTTGGATCAACAATATTATACCATATTGTTTTATCATAGCCTACCTCTTTCAATAGCTCTCTCCACCACTGCTAATGGCGGATCTCTCTCTTTTCTCCTTTCTTCTGCTTCATCGCCCACTCTCTCACATCCTTTTCTCCAAGCAATTCTGCCAGCCATTGCAAGCTTCTTCGTAGTCAGCATAATCCTCACCTTAATCCGAAGGCCAGATTAATCAAGTACAGTAATTTAGAATTTAGGGTTCATGTTAGTGTTTAATACTTTAGGATTTACCGCGTACCTTAATCCTCACCTGTATTAAACATCTGAGAGTTTTTTTTTTTTAATTACATTTCTGAATTTCAAACAAAAGAATGATATCTATCCATATTACTCCGAAACAACACGTGCTGTTGTTGCTGGTAAGCCGAGCGATTGTTGATGGCCATCTAAGAGAGCACAACGAGACAGCTGCTGGAGCTTCCCCTCATTTAACATGAATATTCTTTCTGCCATCAAAATTGTTTCCAACCGATGAGCAATCACCAGTACCTGTTTGTACAAATGCATAAACAAATTAGTTAATCCTCCACACAAGTCGGCAGCGTGGTTCGAAGTTTGAAGGCCAAGTGGCTCAAGTCCTCAATGAATGTTGGTCTATGAAGAGCCACCAAACAGAATACCTTTCATTATACATGAATCAGGCTCTCTATGGATTGGACATGATTCATAATTGGATGAACATGATTCATAATTGGATGAACATGATTCATAAAGACGCTCTCAAAACGTGGACATGATTCATAATACAGCAGCACATTAATTAAGATCAAGTGAAATAACACAATCTTCATACAGCACGGAGGTTCAGACTTCCAATTTAAATATTCCCATCCCATGGTCTTTTTAAAGATATCATATTTAAAAGTTGTTCACAGACATTCGAATTGTTAAGAGCATGTATTCAAAAACAGGAAATGTTGACAAAAGTTCTTCTACAGTATCAGCAAGCTTCAAGTTTAACTATTCAAAGTACATAATATCATAACTCCTTCCTAATAATATTTGAAGGTTTGCTGCAGGAGACTTGACATCTAGTAGAGTACAACAAGAAACATTACAACGCAAAGGATTTTTACAATGTTCCAAAAAGCTAAACCAAAATAATCATACAAACTGCTGATGCTGCAACCAGATCAAGGTAACTGACTAACAGTCATTATCAGAAAAAAAGAAACAAAGAAACCTCCTGGAACATGGTATATGCTCCAGAAATTAAGTCCACAACCCACAATAAATAATCCCTATGTCTGAAGAAATCACTCAAATAAAAAATGCTATGCTGCACTTAAGCTTACCGTGCGATTTTGCATTAGCCGTTGAAGAGCTTCTCTAACCAGTAGTTCAGATCTGCTGTCTAATGCAGAAGTTGCTTCATCTAAAATAAGAATAGATGGATTCTGATAGAGTGCTCTTGCAATAGCTAGCCTGAGGTATAAGAGTAGGAAAGGAAAAAATCAATATACAGTATTTGGAAATTAGAGAAGTGCATTCAAACATAAATTAATAAGGAAACCTAAGGGTGTAAGCGAAAATGTCCAGATAAATATCTTGCCTTTGCCTTTGGCCTCCGCTGAAGTTTGATCCCTGGGGTCCAACATTGGTCTGATACTGATTTGGAAGACATCTAATAAACTCATCTGCATTTGCTGTTTGAGCTGCAAATTTAACTTTGTCCATGTCAATACCACTTAACAGATCCCTATATCCAATGTTCTCGGCAACAGTCCCAGAAAAAAGTATCTGAAAACGACATGAACACTGGGAAATTAATACTTAATACACCTGTTTCTCCTGAATATCACTTTTGACATAGATTACACATTTTCAATAAACAAAGATGCTGCAATCCATTTACCGAATCTTGCAACACGAGACCGACATGCCTCCTTAAGCTCTGAAATTTGATATATTCAATGTTACAGCCATCTATCAATATAGAACCTGCCAATGTACAAAAAGTAAGCTGCATAAATGTATAAGATAAATAAGAAGATAGTAGGGCTCCCATCACTCATGAATAAGCTTCCACATGGACTAGTCTTACCGGAAAGAGGTTCATATAGGCGAAGTAGAAGTTTCACGAGAGTTGTCTTGCCCCCTCCTGATGGCCCAACAAGAGCAATTGTCTCTCCAGCTTTGATATGGAGATCCACCCCATCCAATACAGGAGCCATATCATCCCCATACGAAAAAGATAAGCCACAAAGTTTAACTTCGCCATTAATAGAAGCTAACTCAACAGCATCTGGCTTCTCAATCACCTGTGTATAAGTCACAGTAAACAGCAATAACCAGGGGTTAGTTATCACTTCTAAAGCATTATTTAAACATTCCATGTCATTAAATTAAAGTATTGAGATAGTTTAGTAACCTCAAATTTTATAGATTCCCTGCAGTCAATATTGTCTCACTAAACAAAAAATGGTAAACTCACTAAATTTTTGAAGCAGTACGCAATAAATGATTCAAAAAGTAATTTCTGTAAAGAGTTCTATTCACTTTCTGACAGCCACACCATTGCAGGCAATATTCAGATATTACATTGACATATTGAGGGAAATAACACATAATGAAGAAAGACCTGTCGAGCATCAACAGTCAACAGTCCAACAACTACCTGAGATTTGAATGAGGTTAAATTAAATAGCCGCTCTATTGCTGGTTCTCCTTGTTTCAACTCATTGTACGCTTTTCCAAAGCCCTGCATAATTAATTAAGTTTAAGATATAAATTATACTCCTCCATCCCAGTTTTGTTTTCACCCTATTTTTTGCACATAGATTAAAAAAGTTGACACTTTTAGGGGTATTATGATATTTTTTGGTAATAAATAAAGGATAACGCATGTTAGGTGCATTAGGTCAAGGTGGAATTTTTGTAAATAAAGTGTATGAGGGAGATTAGTCGTTTTGCCTTTTTTACCCATTTAGGAAGGAGAAACTTTTGTGGGGCGGACAAAAATGAAAAAGGTGAAAATAAAGGTGGGACGGAAGGAGTCTAATACAGCAGAAGCTAAAACAAAATAACAAATACAAATGCATAAAAAAATTATGTTAGAGATCATCGGTGCCAGGGGGAAATATAATTCAATTTTTCTGCTTCTAACCTCGAAATAGACAGAGAAGCAAATTATGAACATTTTCCCTGCACTCTTATTTTGGTTTTAGAAAATAAAAATGAATGGTTTTAGCTTCCCTAGTGGTATGATTTTGGTCCTACCTTCAGTTGGATTACATGTTCTGAGCCACATTTAAACACTCATTTTGCTTTTGAAAGTGATCTAAAATTTTGAAGGTAGGCCTTAAGTTGAAGATAGTACAATTTGATAACAACAGAGCTTTCAGGAAACATCCCCACCTCACATTTGATATGTGCTATCATCTCCAGAGGAAGCATAAATAAAGAGATGGAGTTGAAAGTTTGTTCCAACATATGATCAGGCAAATTCGGTTAATAAAAGATTGAGGTGAGGATCAATTTTCCGGACAAAACATTTCCTTTGGTTGGTGAGGCTGTGGAGGGTATCGGACACAACTTTAACTGGACGAGGAGGTTTACACATGATCCCTTTACATTTATTTGTGATTCAATATACTACTCCTACTAAGGTAAGTGCATTACTACTGAGCATTGTGCACACATTATTATCTCATTAAATTTACCAAGCTATAATCTCAGCAATCGCTAAAAATGAGGTAAGCGGACTTGATCTTAACACCTACAAGCCCTATGTCTTGAACATCAACAAGTTATTAGAGTTTTTTTTTTTTTAAGAAACAAGTTATTAGAGTTTAAAAACATGAATATGGATAAACTTCGCAAATATTCTATTATATGCTGTGAAACATCTTAAAAATATTTAGTAGTTTGGAAAATGATATTCAACGACCACAGATCAAGTTTTAAATTGAAATATCAGCAACCTGTAAACAGATCTAACAACATTTTTCGTTTGCAGAAAAAAAATCATCATCATCATACAAATAAAAGGAAGAAACTAGTTATGTTACCGCAATTGGATCAATCAACAGAATCAGGGATGTCATGAATGAAATGATGGTGGAACAACTCAATAAGCCTCTTGAGACAACCAGCGAGGTGGCACCCAACATGAATAACACGCCAAAAAACATAATTTCTACTATCTGAGGGATTAAAACCTTCATTTGCTTCTTTTTCAAACATGCAGAGAGGTCAGCAAAAGTAAGCGACTTGAATCTAATGAGCTCATTGGATTCTGCATTGTTCGCCTTGACAAAAAAAATTGAAGGAAAGACCTAGAATAAAAGGAACAAAAAAAATGCTTTTAAGCTTCATATCAAGAGCTACAGCTACACATGGAACCCACTAAATTACAGAGAGGAACACATCTTCAAACGCACAGACAAAAAGAGCAGCAGAAATTCAAGCATATGCATGCAAAAAAGAAGATTTTTTATGGTTTATATTTATTTTTTAATGATTTAAGCAGGGGTGTTGAGGATGCGGTGATAACCGTTCAATAAGTATAATTTGTAATACACGAAAGAACCGCTAAGAAATACATGAATATGTGTAAGAGCAGCAAGATGCCAAGAACCAAAATCAAATAATCAGCGAATATCTAAAATGAGTAACATGGCACCTCATTTAGGTAGGCTGCGAGAGAGGCTGTACAATGATTTGCCTTGTTGGACATCACACGAAGCTTTTCTCCAAGGCATCCAACAGTGACAGCCATCAATGGAATCACCTTGAATGAACAAACAACGTAGAATTTTGTCTCAGGAATTCAATTAACATTAACAATGATGATGATGATGATGATGATGATGATAATAATAATAATAATAATAATAATAATAATAATAATAATAATAATAATAATAATAAAAATAATAATAATAATAATAATAAATAAATAAATAATAAGTAGAGATCAAACTGAGTCCAATAATAAATAGGAGTAATATATATAATTAGCTCCCACTCCTTACCAAGGCAGAAATTAATGACAGTTCAGGGCTTAAGATCAGCATCTGAGTTGCCATTGCTGATAATTGCAAAGTGCATGGTACAATTGTCTGTTGAAGAGAGAGAGATAAGTAAAGGGTTTAACATGTATAAAATTCACAATTATATTTGAGAAATCATCTTAATGTGCCTGAGATGGGATGATAGATATATAAACAATTATACCTTAATTCCAATTGACGGCCAAAATGTCAGTCTCTTTGCACATTTTCTTTGTTCTTTCTTTTTGTGCACGTGTAGAGGGGTGGAAATAGGTGGGGACGTCCTTTTTAGTAAATATGTAGCAATCCAGCCTATTTCCACCATGTGTGTTTTGGAAATGGATCTCTCCAGTTCGTTTCTCTATATTTTTTATAAATTTAGAGAGATGGTAACATGATAAAAATAAGTAACTACTAGTACAAACAGTGAAACCCTTACAATCTATGCATCTCTGTAAATTTACGGAAGCAAAGGAGAGATTTCTTATTAGTGTGTGTTGGGGGTTAATCATGTAGCTTTGCCGCCGTACTTATTAACTCATAGCCACAAAAAAGTAACATAAATCAACAAATAGTTCTCACATTCAAAAGTGAATACATAGTGTCAGCGATATCCTTGGCCTCTGCGGTGATCCGGTAAGCGACATCGCCGGGTAAAATTCCATTTTCACTCTCAAAGAATCCCAAATCCCTGTGCAAGACCTTATCAAAGACATAAACCCTAACCTTGTACACAGATCTCAATGCCGCCTCCCATAAATAGGCTTGCTGCACATAATTCGCCACAATTCGAATCAAAGCAAGAACGCTCAGTATCAAAGCCTCGTTTTTTAGGCTCACTAAATCTGCACTGGCTATCTGAGAAGAGAGTTTCCCCGCCAGAGGCACTATTTTGGAAAGCGAATAGACAGAAATTGAGCTGCAGAACCACCCACAGAGGATCGGTCGCCATTCGGATCGGAGGTAGGGGATGAGCGCCGTAAGGGAGGCGAATTTGATCGGCGAAGAGGAGCAGTTGCGAGAACTGGCGTCTGTTGAAAGTGCAGAGAATGTTTTAACAGAGAAGGGGACTGCGCAATGTACAGAGATGCGCGTTTTGGGTTTACGAGTCGGGATTTTGAGATCGAGGTGGGGGAGGGAAAGATGAGAACGGGAGGTATAGCATGGTGAGGGAAATTGTAACATTAATTTCAGTTGAAATTACAAAATTTAAGGATTACGAGTTCATTTAAGACAGTCATATACTGATTGGCTTACTGCCTTACTCCCACAATCCACTCGATAACAATTCATTGGGGGATAAACAAACCTAAAAAATAGTTAAGTTAAATAATTCTTAAATAAAATTACATAAATCCAACCCAGCAGGTCAGGGGCTGGCTGGCCGGCCATAGGTTCGAATCCTGCCATCTGGGCGTGGATCTTCTTATTTGGACATCTTGTTTGGGCTAAGGGTCCCCCTGGAATTCCTTCCAGAGCCTGCTGGATAATTTTTATAGATTCTGTCATTTCGTCGATTCGCACTAAATACCGAGGTCCAGTTTTAACAACTGAGATGTAGCTCGAGGGACCTGCGACGAAGCGGCTTTCGGTGGACGCAGAGCCAAAAGGGCAAAAAGTGAGGAAGAAAGAGATGTAGAAATAGAAACAACTTTCGAAATGAAGGGTACTAAACAGGAACAAGAGGGATCCACCGAAGAAGATCCTTCTCCCTCCTTTTTTCGGAAGAAAGGGCGGATCCAAACAAAATCGATGAAACGGAAGAAATCCGAGTGAATGGAAAGGAAAATGAATTCCACTTTCGATTTACAGAGACAGACTATCAAAATAGACCCGTTTCTGAAGAGTCTTATCTAATGAATATCAATGAAAATCAGGATAATTCAAGATTCAAGATATTTGATCAAAAAACTGAAAACCTTACATTTGCTTCAGAAAATTACCGATAAATACAAAATTATATTTTATTTTTCCCATAATACCTATATCTATCCGTACATTAGTGCGCATTGTTAAGATAGAAATAAAATTACGTTATTTATAATGTACATTCTATAGAGAAAGAAACTGAAAATATGCTATTAAATTGAAGAACCCTACTATGTACATTAGTGTGCATTCTTGAGGAAGAACCCTACTATGTACATTAGTGTGCATTCTTGAGGAAGAAATCAGTGTGCATCTTTGAGAGAGAAACGAAAAATACACGATTGAAACTATTGTTAAGTACATTAGTGTGCATTCTTAGAGAGAAATATAAAATACGCAATTAAACTGAAAAACCTTATAAATGTACATTAGTGTGCATCTTTGAGAAATAAACAGAAAATATGTGATTAATTAAATTGAAAATATGGTTGTTATAATTATCCTTAAATCTCTCACCCGTTGTTTTTATTTGATTTAATATATATTAATGTTTAATGAAACCGTGTTAAGTCAAAACATTGAAATATTCAGCGTTGTAAATAAGGGTAAAGCTGGAAAAAGAAATAGACATTTAAATTAATATATCTAATAGTAATTAAGTTATATACACGTGTACCTAGTAATAATCCCTATAATGCCTTGAATAAGAATAAAATAAAAACAAAATGGCCAAACAAAAGACCTTTGGATATCTTAATAGTATTTAGAATAAATACTTATAATGTTAACCATCAAATATTGAGTACGGATCTGCAAGCAGGTTTCAAAATTGACAACAGATAGGAGTTACGAAATGCTAGGATTACTACATCAGATTTGGATTCACTCTCAAACTACCACATGTACACAGCACAGCTATTGCGCTCTAGCAACCGGCTCAAGAGCTTCAACAGTAACCACACTGTTACCTCTAATGACCTGCAACACAAGAAAACATTAATAGCTTTATTGTTGATTAAACTTCACCGTATGTTGAATTACAATTAAATTCCCTAAAACAACCAGGGACCGAAAAGGACTCACCACCATGCCTATCTCTGTTTTCTCGTTCCCATTCACTTCAACAGTATTGTCGACCACTAGGTTCATAAACTGATCAAAACCACGGAGTGTCCCAACCACCATTCGATTGGCATTAAGCTTTACTAAAATAGCAAAGAAAATATTGGCGTAAATGTCTACTGGTGACGAGAAAATAAGAGAACCACCTAAATACTTGGATTTTTATCCAAAAACTGTGTGACTATCACTAGATACACATGGTATCCTAAAAGGTTCACTGATAAAACATGTGAAATACAATATCAGAACTGTGACAAAATATGTGCTTCTCACTGTTATTCGACTTAATTGATGCTAATATACGAAGGTTTAGGGCTCAATAAAACCAAAACAAGAGTCCTAAACCACAACGCTACACATGAATACAGGATGCTAAAATCATCTAATTGAACACCTAAGCCATCTCTTCTGGGAAAGTTAAAATTAAAAGAACTGCAAGCAGGTTTCAAGTGAAATGCAAAGTAAATAATCAAGCATATAACTTACTCTGAAGCTTCTTGTCCATGTACCTGGGTATGAATTGAAGAGTGGGAGAGGGATTAGCATTTCTCATACATCAAAGGATATCGATAAATAAAACAAACACAAGGTATGCTTACTTCTTGAGATCCGGGGGCTGTCCCGATCTGCTCATGACTGAATCTGAATACGACAGAGAGAGTAGAGGGTAACGATTCTGACTTTAGCGCTCTACAAAACCCTAGAACGCTTTTCTTCTTTATTTTTGGGGGAAGGGCGGGGTGACAAAACCTACTAAAAATTAAATTGACCTTAAAAGGATATCAAATGGGCTGGACGCTAGCTCCATACAGGCCCAATGGGATTCTGCTCAACTAATTCCCTTTCCTCTCCTACTCAAGAGTCAAGACCAACAAATTAATTGTCGTTTCGTTGAAAAATGTTTAAGCAAAATATTCACGCATATTTTAGTTTTTACTCACATGGTCAATATTTGAATTTTTTTTAATTTTAGTTTAAGAAAATTTCCAATTTTAGTTTTTTTTTTCACATAACAATATTTAATAAAAAAAGTATTTTTTTAATATATTAATTTGTATTTTTAAATTAAATTAATATTATGTTAGAATTTTATATTTTAACATAATAATTTTTAAAATTTTAAAATTTAAATATAAATTTTTTAATTTTATTAGATGGGTGCAATTTAATAAAAAATACTATAATTTGATTTTCATTTTTGAAAAAAATTTAAAGGTTATGACTAAATTTCAAATTAAGTAAAGGTTGTGATTTTTCATGCAATAAATGTAAAGATAACATGGAAGTTGACGTGGCAAACGTCAACGCCATGTCAGCGATCGGGCAGCGTTGATTGCCTGATGAGCTTAATTTGCAACATACCTCAAAGGTGATGGACTTTTTTGTAAAATGTCAAAAGTTAAGACTAATTCGCAATCGACGAAAAAGTTGGAATTTTTCATGTAATTAACTCTTTGTGATTCCATTCTTAAAAAGAAAGGACAGAGAGCACCAGTTACAAGAAAATTTGTTTAATGCAAGAAGCTTCGTTATCACTGATAAGTCATATATTAGCATGCTTATTTAGTGGTAATTCAAGTCTATTTAATTTAATTATATTTATTTATGTGCTAATATTGATTTATTTTGTATTTAAGATATAATTGCTTTAATTATTTGAATTGATGTGGAAACATGTTATTAAAAGAGAAAATAAGGAAATAAATCAGCCATCATATTTTTAGGATCAGATCTCCCCAAATCTGTATAAGGCTTGATCAAAAAGAAAATAAAAGAGAAAAGAAAAGAAAAGAAAAAGATCCTGGAGAAATTTTTGGAAGAGAGAAAAAGAGATCAAACAGATTACTTTGGGAACAAGTAGATAAATAAGGAAGAAATATATTTGGAGAGAAGATATGAGGAGCAGATTACACGTGATTTGAGAAGCAAGGATTGACGTGAAGAACAGAACAGGCATCGGTCTTCTACTCCAAAAGCAGATTGGACGTGAAGTGCAAGAACAAACAAGACATCATCGGTTCTTTAATTTTCATATTTTTAATTCTGTAATTCATATGAACATGCGGGGCTAATCCTCTTCTCTAGTTTAGGATTCGTGAACCTCCCGTAGAATTATTAATTTAATTATTAAGTGTTTTACATTGAATCTTGTGTGCAAGTTTATTTTATTACATGCTTTGATATTCTTCATAGTAATTTAATAATTATTTTGGACTGATCAACTAATTTAATTATTTTATAGCTTAATGTTATTCTATGAATTACAATCCGTAATTGTTGTAGGAATTGGATTAAGTAACAAATAGAGATTATTCCCTCTAGGTGTAATAGAATGTAGGTTGTATGATACCTAACCGGATTTCGTAGCCTAGTAATCCTATGTTTAGAGTTTTAATGCATCTACGAGTTCGAATACATAGGGTCACTCGTAGATAGTTCAATTTAGTGGTCGTACCCTAATTGATGAACATAAGAACATTCGGGTTGATTGGTCGTACCGTCAATCTAGAGATTTGAGTTTGCACATTAGGCTAGATGTTTAATTCGTATAATTAATTAATTTAGTAAACAGGAGGGGATCGACATCCTAAACTAGGCTCTTTTTCAATTGGTTAAGTTTATAAGTAATTTTCATCTACTTGGTATTCAAAAATTAAGTTGATTTATTTTTATTGTTAATTTCAATTTTTCACCAAATCAAAACCCCCCTTATTTAATTATTTGAAACACTTAGATTTAATTTAAATTTCATTATATTCTCTTGGGTTCGACCCGTATTTGTCACTATACTAAGTATTAGTGTGAGTTGGAAATTAATTTATTTTGGTAGGTAAGCGACAGCCTATCAATCACTTTAAGCACAAATATACCACAAGAACAATAAATGAAACAAGCCTCTCATCGATATCAGAAATGAATCAAAATACATGACACATACTCCCTCCATCCCATTGAAACGTGGGCGTTTGCTTTTTGCACGTTGATTAAGGAGTATAATATTTTAATGTGTAGTGAGGTGAGAGAAATAATATATTAATATAAAATGGGTAAGTGTATTAGTATGACATGTGGGTCCATGGAGAGAGAAGTAATTAATATGTTTGCTTTTTGCACGTTGATTAAGGAGTATAATATTTTAATGTGTAGTGAGGTGAGAGAAATAATATATTAATATAAAATGGGTAAGTGTATTAGTATGACATGTGGGTCCATGGAGAGAGAAGTAATTAATATGTGTGAATCCTCTTTACCAAAAAGGAAAATGCATACTTTGTATTGGGATGGACCAAAATGAAAAAACGCGTACGTTTCAATGGGACGGAAGAAGTATATACTTCAAACACCTTACAGTCATACACAATAAATCAGAAACGTTTCTCGACAAAACCCATAAATATAATTCACCAAACTACATAAATTATCTCCACAAAACCCAAAAAATTTATAAAATAGAACCCATTATTCCAAGGAACTTTATCAGTTCATAAAAAAATTTAGGTAATTTGAAATGATGAAAAATTGATTAGGGCAAGTTCATTTAATAAGGGAAGGGAGGAATTAGAATACCTGCTCATGTGTTCTTCAATCATCCCTGCTGTCACATCAATCGAGTGCTTCCAGATCGAGGTGCTACAAAACCAGATTCGAATCAACAATGGAGGAAGATCTGGACATCACACACACAACACAAATGTAGAATTTGTGATTTACTAACGCAAGCATAAATCCCACTAGATATGGCGATACTTAGATCAATCGGAACTAGGGCTTCGATGAAAAGAGAAGAGCGTACGCGGGAGCTTCATTGATTAATGGATTAATGAATGGCAGAGGGAAGTCGTTAATCAATACGGGGTAATGATTGACTTATTTCTATTCCCATTGACCTCCTATAAATTCAAACAAGCAATGGGTATGAGATTTATTAACCTTTAATTCCTATTGAAGAATATTAATACCATGTACGAAGCAGGTTCTTAATTTTTACATGTTGAATTCTAAAAGGTGGAGACAATAGAACTATATGTAGTGACAGTCGAGGTTCTTAATTTTTACATGTTGAATTCTAATAGATGGAGACAATAGAACTACAGTCGAGTTATAATAGGAAAATATGATAAGTCAAGGGCAGTTTGTATTTTCCCTCGTTATTTTCATGAAATCTAATATGAACACCAGCAATTTCGTTATATACTATAGACTAATATACCAAAATGCATAATTTAAAAAGAAAAATCCAGTTCCCACAAATATTTGACTTCACCATACGTGCATCGATCATTGCACTTCGTCTTAATTAATGCACAATTAAAGAAAAAAAACATTTAATGAGTTCGATGGATATATATAGCTGCCTCAATTGGTCAAGTGGATAACCATAATGAATGTTATAGCATGCCCAATTTGACATTCCGCACATTACGGGTAAAGAGTTGATCGGATAAAAAATGATAGTAAATTAAAAAAAAAGTGATAATTCTATTTCATAAATAATTTATAGTATAAATAAAAATTAATAATATTTTATAATAAAAACGATAATATTTTATAGCGAAAGTGATAACTAATCTAAAAAGTATAAAATGATCTCATACAAAACTTGTCCAACATTATGGTGTATATCCAATTATTATAACATTTTTAATTATGAATTAATAAATGAATTATATGTTTAGATAGTAAGTATGTATTGCACCCTATGGATAAACCTTAACTTTAATAATAGTGAAATAGACAATAAATCATAGGAGTATTTGTTATTCCATTCTATCTCATTACACTTTTTACTCTTTCATCATTTTGCATGTTTGTAGAATTGAGTTTTGACAAATATTTTTAATTGGTCAAATATATTAATATATTACAATTTTCAAATATGAGGAATGATCAATTAATACAAAATGAATTATATTTTTAGATAGTAAGTATGTATTGTACCCTATGGATAAACCTTAACTTTAATAATAGTGAAATAGACAATAAATCATAGGAGTAATTGTTATTCCATTCTATCTCATTACACTTTTTACTCTTTCATCATTTTGCATGTTTGTAGAATTGAGTTTTGACAAATATTTTTAATTGGTCAAATATATTAATATATTACAATTTTCAAATATGAGGAATGATCAATTAATACAAAATGAATATTTGACTACTTCTGTAAGATATTTATGTGGTGGGCCGGGAACATGAAGAAATATTTATTCTACATTAATTTATTTGATGTAACTTGTAATGCTTGTCTTATTGTGCTGTGTGATTTAGAATGGGTTTTGAATAATGCACCATTCCTTAATGATCCTATGCAGTACAACTCGGCTCAATTTGATAGCAAACATATTAGCGAGGTCGAGAGTTCGACTCGTTTTGCTTAATAAGTCGAGCCAAGTTTTGCTTAATGACTCGCATGTGATCACGTAATGCCAAATCTTATGATCACGTAACATGCATGTGATCGATTTTGGCGAAAATATCAAGTTCCGACGAAAACGGGACGACATTGGCTCAATTATAAAGATATTGGGATAAATGCCCAAATCTTATATTTTTTGGGGTGAAAATTGTACATGGTCAAACTTTCGGAACAAAAAAAAATTTTATCCCACCGAAAAATGCTAAATTCGATGATCATGTGACATGCACGTGATCGACAGCGTAAACGGGCAACATTGATGTAATTATAAAGATATTAGGATAATTGTCCAAATCTTATCTTTTTTGGACAAAAATTATACATGGTCAAACTTATGGGGCAAAAAAATATTTTATCCCCCAAATTTTTTGAAACTTATGGAAAAGATGGAGGATGTGGTGACAAGTGCCGGACTTTTTTTATTTTTTCATTAAAAAAAGAAAAAAAACTTAAAATTAAAATTGGATAAATACCGAGTAAAATGAGAATACGAATTTGAAATGGACAATTTCTCACCTTTCTTGTTTTTTTTTTTAATTTTTATATGGCAAATGCTATTGTACACCAGTTTTTAAGGTACAATCAGGTCAAAATTAATTCATGATTCAGATATATATTTCCTCCGTCTCAGGTTAATAGTCTCATTTGCTTTTGGGCACGTGGATTTAGGAGTATTATTATTTAATGTGTAGTGAGTAGTTGTATTAGTGGGTGTGGGGGCCCCATGTTTTAATTGTATTAGTGGGTATGGGTGGGTCTCATGTGTCCAAAAAAGGAAATGAGACTCTTTGGGTGAGACGACCAAAATGGTAAAATGACCCTCTTAACCTGGGATGGAGGGAGTATACTCTATGCATTCAACTTCTTCACTCTATGCTCTCTCCCTCCCTGCTCCCGATCCCCCCCTCTCTCTCTACACGCACTTCCTCTCTCCCAATCTCACATTCTATCTTTCCATGTTTTCTCTTCTGATCTCACACTCTCCCTCTCCACACGCTCTCTCTGCTAATCTCTCTCTATTTCTCTCTACGCATTCTACCATTTCACCCTTCTCTCTCCATCGCCCGACGCTGCCCACCTCTTTCCTTCTTCAACATGTTATAGATCTACTCATGTCGATTTTTGATTTTATTTGTAAATCGATGGAGATGAAAATCAGATCTGAACAAACAATTCTTCTTTCCGGCTCTCGCGAGAGGAGGTAAGAATGTAGATCCATCGGTGTCGATGAACTACTTCAGAAAATGCTTGGTGATCGCATTTTTTTGTGTGTGCGTTTAAAGAGCAAGAAATACTCTATCGTCAAGTACGACCCAATAAATAAAAATATCAAACCCAAGGGAGGTATATACTAGAGTTTAAGCGATCTCGCGTTTCTTGCAATTTTATAGAGACAAATCATAAGAGGATTGGTTGATCAAACAAGTATATTAAAGTAATCAAAGCAAGCAAGCAATAATCAAACAAACAAGATAAATAAGAGATAAGTTGTCACATCCTAGAATTTTCCTTATTTAAATCAATTTATAAATATTACTATCTCAACGGAAACTTTAAATAAATAATTAATTAAAATTTAATGAAATCAAAATATCCAACTCATTTAGTTACTAAAAATCCAAACACAAACATTGAAATGAATGCATAAGTTCAACATTATTTTTGAAATTTGAAAATAATACTAAAGCTTTTAAGAGGTTAAAATGATGCTAAGCATCCTTCAGTCCCACCATGCCAGCTCCTTCATATGAAAATGGGAGAGATAAAAGGGTGAGCAAACCACAGCTCAGTGAGAAACTACTTCTTATCAAAACCAAACATTACATGTAAATATAATTAAGTCACATAATAAAATTGAGCTGTTTACTTAATACCTCAACTGCATGATTGATATAATACTTTCTTCATTTGTATATGTCATAAGACCTCTTCCTTTATAATGGTCCAGAAGACCCACATAATTTATAAGGTTTATAAGACCTCCTCATTTACAAAGGTCCCTATGACCCCCTCCTTTATTATGGTCCAAAAGACCAAAGTACGTAAGACCTCCTCTTTTATTATGGTCCAGAATACCAAGGTACATAGGACCCCCTCCTTTATAAAGGTCCAAAAGACCTATTTTCTTACATGTCTCATAATTTCATAAATACGATTTTCAGTAATGCATACATGAACTTAAAATCATCACATATAATATTTAGTAAAAATAAGTAAGAAATCTCTCACCTCAGTAATATGAATTATTTATGTAGCTTCGCCTTTGAACTCTTCGCTGCCTAGTCATAAGTATATAAAATAAGACTAATTAATTCTAATCCCAATACAAAATATAATTCGGACAAAATATAATGGAATAAAATAAGTTGGAAATAAGATGACTAACCACACCTCTATATATTTACAGATGAAATCTACTGTATAACAACGAAATAGGATTACTTATATACATGCAGCGATTTCAATAATTACATTATCTATAAATAAAAATATTAATAATATATATATACATTGGCAAGCATATAAATTTTGAATGAACATGCCTCTTTGGTTTCTAAGTGTGAGTGGTAAAAAGAAAACGACATAAACAAAAAGGGAGAATCCAAATTATAGCCAATGAATTAAATTGCTACTGGGAGATAAGGGAACGAATGGATATATAATATAGATTAATTATGATCAATGACTCATGTGCCCAAAATTGAAGTTGAATTCTTTTGCTTACAAGATAAAAACGAAAGGAATCTCACCTTTATGGAGATGATGGAAAATCAAATTCATGTGCAGTAATCAACATTGGAGTAAGAGATGTGGAATTGGTGAATCGTTGAAAAATAAAAAAAATAATGGGACTGGGAGCAGAAGTCTCACACAACTACTTAAGCTTGTTGATTGTCGTCATTTTCACCTAGATTTTAGTGTTTTTATTTGTTGATTTTTGGATGTTTTTATCTGTATCAGGAGCTAAAAAGGAGAAAGGAGAATAGGGCATGCTCAGACACGTCCCGTGTGCGGAACACGGGCCTATCCGAGGTGGCCGTGCACGAGCATCAGAAAACACTACACGCCCAAGAGGAGGCCGTGTGCAGTGCACGAGCCGTGTCCGGGAACACGCAGAACATACCGAACTACTGTGCAGCGCACGGGCCGTGTGCTGCTACACGAGCCGTGTAGGTGCAGATTTTAGATTTAGTTGGCACATGTTCTAAAAGATTCCAAGGGGTATAAAAACCCAATTGGTGTGAAAAATTAGAGAGAGAGCCACATTTAGGAGCAGTTATCAAGATCAAACACACAATTCCTCATCACATTTTCATACACACATTCTAGATCATCCATTTCCACACTTTTCATCTATTCAATTCATATGCTCTCCCAAAAATTCATCCATCACTCCAACATTCCATCAATTTGAGAAGAGAATATCATCATAGATTGAAGAATTGAGCATGTTGAAAGGAAGGAAGGTCATCTTCATAAAAGGAAAGCCGATCTACTTTTCAATTGTTATTTTTATTCATATTTTGGCTCAAGTGGGATGTATTGATTTGAACATGATGTGTGGTGGCTAGTCCTATAGTAGGGCTAATCCTATAGTAGGGCTAATCATGTGATTGGTTGAGAAGAATGTTAGATATGTTAGATTTGAGATGTTGAATTGAGTTAATTTTGAACTTCCTTTTATGATTAATGATTCATGTTTCATTTCATTACTTGTGTGGTTAATTCTTACTTACAACATGTTAGGATAGACAATCCGATATTTTGTAGTAGGATTTAATTAAATCATTTATTAAGATGAACATGTATGTTAGTATGAGGGGAGGTAAGTCATACCCTTCTTATGCTTAGAACATTCATAAGGGGACATTTAAGAAATTGAGTGAAAAGAACCAAACTTATGATCATATTATCTTAAGGGAATTGAGAGTAAGAACAATCCTAGAAGATTTAGACTTGTCAAAGAGTTGAGAACCTAATCACCTTGGCCATAGGGGTTAGGGGTAAAAATGTGATTGTTTTTAGTCCATAATTAATGAAGTTCAATGTTAAAAATCATGCATATCTAGCTAGTTTCTTAACCATGAATATGGTTAGCCTTGCTCTCTTCTTAAAAATATTTTATCCACTCCATTCCATCTTGTTACGTAATTGATAGTTGACACTTATAGTTGTTAATTGATTTCTTTAGTTAATTGATAGAATAATCATTAGTATAAAACCAAACCTCAAACTTTATCACTTTTACAAAGCATGATCGAGGACAAATCCGGATACACCATTATTTTACATTGCCCTTGGGACGATATACTATAAATTTTGTTACATGGTCACTTCGTGTACAATAACGATAGAGTTCTCTTACTCTAAATATTTTCACCAAAAATGGGACTAAGAACACTTGCAAAAGAAAATATAGGGAAATGGTTCCTATATTTGGGGAATTATGGCTGCAAGTCGAGAAATTTTAGGAAACGATCAAGATTTTAAAATTTAAAATTCACAGATAAAATAAATAATAATAATAATATAAATATATACAGTTGTTACATAAGTGATTTTCCAAGTTAAGTAAAAGTGAGATTAACAACACTAAGGATGTGGCAATTCTAGGATCAATGCATCAAATTCATATGAATAATGAGTTAATAACTAAGGGCCAATATTAATTCCACCTAAACTCCCTCTCGAGATGGATAGGATGTAGATCCTTTATAAGGTCCCAAAATGGCCCTAAGGGTTGGTTCTCAATCAAACAATTTCAACTAGGTACTAAGCTTAATTGGAGAATCCCCTCACCCGATCAATCGACTTCTCGATCTAACAAATCAAATGTTCTATCAAAGGGTTCTAAATTCTAAAGGACATCTCTATCTCTTTAAGATTTGTAATGCACATGAGGTGTATGATAAAATAATTCAATTAATTATCCTAAACACATAATTGACTTCTCAATCTAATCACATGTTTAAAAAAACGAACCACACAAATCATCATAAACATCAAGATAATCATCATCAATAATAGAAAATCAATAAACCCAATCAACATATAAATTTAAATGCATAAATCCCAAAATTATCCAACAACTTTTATGTTGCTAATCTCACAAAGGAGATTAGTCTATCATATTCATAAGGAAATCAATATAGTCATTTAAATTTTTACAAACCATGATAAATTATAAGGTTTAATACAAAGTTTGGATGAAAACTCTCTTGGATGACTCCAATGGTGATCTCTTTTCTCTCTTTGCAAATCTCTTCTCTCTCTTGCTTCTTTTTCTCACTTGGATGGTGATTTTGATGATAGGATGAAGGTAGATGATATCGATGAAGGGGATGGTGTAAAATGAAGGAATTGAAGTGTAGTGTGTGTACAGAGCAGAAACCCTTCGAAATCTTCATCAAATGTTGAAATTAGGGGTATTTATACCACTTGGGAGCTTCTAGAAGGTTGCTGATATTTTTTTGATTGTTGCACGGACTCGGCTCAAGTGCATGGACTCGAGCCAAGTCGCGATATGTTTTCTAGTCAACATCGACTTCAGACGGAGCTCGAGTAGTCTGCAACTCGACTTGTGTCGTCTTGCGGAGCTCTCCTCGTGTACTGAACTCAAGCACAGGGTGGGCGAACAGGTGTTTCAGGTGTTGACGCACGGCCTCATTTACAGGCCCGTGTTTAGCATGAGTCGAGCTTCATCACCAGCTCGACTCGAGTGGTGAGCCAAGCTTGGTCGAGCTCTGCACTCATTTATCGTTTCAGCTCCCGTCTCCATGTTTGCTCCTTTTTTAATTATTTTTTATATGTTTAAACTCATTCTCACACATTTCTATAAAAATACAAAATACAATCAAATAGTACACAAATACGGATAAAATAACACTAAAACATATATAAAAAGATACGAAAATTTAGGTAAAAATAGCAACAATCACTTGGGCAAAGGGATTGTGATCCTGGGATATTATTCTTTCCGGCTCTCACGAGAGAAGGTTAAGAACGTAGATCCATCGGTGTCGATGAACTACTTCGGAAACTGCTTGGGCAACGAGATTGTGATCCTGGGATAGGAAATACTGGTGGCAAAAGATGACTGGTGGCGGAAGATTATTCAGCGTATGCGATTTCTGAAAGGGATGAGGATTGGGTGGAAATTTTCTATTTTAATTCGATAGTGTATATGTTTTATCATATAAATGTATTACATTTTACCTTTAAATGTATCATCCTTAAATTTATATAGAAAATTTAGTGTTAAATTTAATTGATTTTTTATATGTATTTTTATGATCATATGTATTAGTGGTAATGTAATAGCGTATATGTTTTTCACAATAAATGTATTATTTTTTTAAAACAAAAAATCAATATTGATATTATTTTTATCAATATTTTCATCAACATATTTATTAATTTTTGTTATATAATATATTATACATTTTAGTATAAGATGTAATACATTCATATGTATATATTTTAATATTTAAGTGTATATATGAGTTGTAACTTACTAACGTATGTGTTGTTGTAAGTTATTAATGTATAAAGAATACATTCATATATATATATATATATAGTAACTTACATTTAATATAAAGATACATTTATGAAAATAAAGATATACATTAGTTAATTAAAACTTATACAATATGCATTATTGTATTCCACATCTCAATCCTTACACAAGCACTTCTTACATTTAAGATAAAGAATACATTTATGTAAATAAAGATATACATTATTTAATATTAGTTAATTAAAATTTATAAAGTATACACTATTGTATTCATGTCTCAATCTCAAACAGTTCCTTCACCCAAATATGAAACACGTTTACTATTGTATTCATGTCTCAATCTCAAACAGTTTCTTCACACCCAAATATGAAACACGTTTAATTCCTTCACTGGATCCTCCACCCAAACATCAGCTTCCACAACCTAAACAGTAGCCACGCTTGATTCCTCCACCAACCCAATTAACATTAGAATATAATCCAATCAGCCACGCTTGATTCCAATCAACATGAAAACCTAATCCCTAATTCTGACCATAATTATAATAGAAATAATTTTATACGAACCAACATCTATAATCGACAAAGGAAAACGCGTACAGAAAGGATGTAGAACAGCAGATAATGAGAGACAGCGAAGGGAGGCGGCGCGTAGGTGGGGCGGCAGATTGAAAGAGAAGACGGTGGATGGAACGAGGCAGCGGAGGCAGCAAAGTGAGGGAGGAGATTGATCGTCGGAGATCTGGAAGGAAAACGATGACCAGCGTGAATGACTGAGAGAGGAGAGAGATTGGTGATCGCAGCCTTGAATGAAGATGAGAGAGAGAAGAGACCAAGAATGATTGAGAGAGAACACGAGAATGATTGAGAGATGAGAACACACTGAATGACTCATTTAAGATATTTTAGGATTTTATAGTTGCCCCATTTTTAAATATGATCATATTTTTAATATACATCAATTGTACAATAGATCAACTAATTTTATAATACTCTATGTGTATTGAAATGTGCAAGGTAACATTTAAGATGGTATGTGAATAATCAGAATATCCGGGAAGTCGTTGAGGATGAGAGATAAAAGGGAGAAAATCAACTGTATCTACAAATTTTTATGGAGTAAGTTTAAAAATGTCCTAATTAAAAAAAACTTTTAATATAATACTAATAATTAGTATCAATTTATAAAAGTATGGTGATAGTATCTTTTTATAATATTTAATCTGAAAGAATATCGAGATAATATATTTTTTAAATATTAAGTGAATATTAAATTACTCCCTTCGTCCGTTTCAAACAGCTTTATTTTTCTATTCTGGGCGTTCGCTAGGGTCTCATTTTCCTTTTTACATAAATGGACTCACACATAATCACTAATACAATTAAAATATAGAGCCTACACACCTACTAATATAACTATCCACTACAAATTAAATAATAATAACCCTTAAAAATTGAATCCAATAAAAAAGTTTTTTTTGATAGTTTTTCTTTTTAAAGTATTTAGAAAGATGGCTTGATACATTTTTATTTTTTTTTCTTTTTTTTACGGATTGACATTTTTAAACTTAATTATAATAGTAAATGTTAGTAAAAAAGAAATTTCTTAAATCCTGCAGGATAGAGTTGTAATTCCCTCTTTAAATATTTGTAGAAGATTCAACGCAAAAAAGTAGGAAGTAATTAAGTAGGGAGAAAAAAAAAATAGGAAGGTGCAGTGAAGTTGACTAAAAAGAAAAAGAAAGTGGAGCCGAGGAGAGGAGGAGTTGGGAAGTCTCAATCGGAGTCGTTTGGCAAAGCATAAATATGGATGATCCAAAGCCAAAACGTGATCCATCGTAATCGTTCATTTCATTTCTTAGTTATCTTCTGAATTTTTATTTAATCGGAGATGATGAGCAATATCAAATATGAAGAGGTGAGCAGAGCAAGATATGTATGTGTATGTGTATGTGTATGTGTACGTGTATGTGTATGTGTATGTGTATGTGTATGTGTATGTGTATGAATCATATATAGTTTGAATTAATGTTTGGATTTGGCAGGAATACATAGTGAATTCAGGCGGAAGGGAACTGTTCAGTTGCAGTTGGGTACCTGAAAACAGGGAAGCAAAAGCATTGATATTCTTGTGCCATGGATACGCCATGGAGTGCAGCATCTCGATGAGAGGTATTTAACTACTAGTATAGATTAATTTGAATAATGCTGAAATGGAGTTGCACTTGCAGGTTGTGCTGCCAGACTGGTGAAAGCAGGGTATGCAGTTTACGGCATCGACTGCCAAGGCCATGGAAAGTCATCTGGTCTTCCCGGACTCATCTCCAACTTCGATGATCTTGTTGATGACCTCTCTGATCACTTCACCCACATTTCTGGTAACAATGATTCTTTCTACTCATTTATTTAGGAGTGAGTATTTAAGTAAAACATATATGCAGAAAGGAGAGAAAATAGAAACAAGATGAGGATATTGATGGGAGAATCTATGGGAGGTGCGATGGTGCTGCTTTTGCACATGAAGAAGCCCCATTTCTGGGATGGTGGCGTTCTCGTTGCACCCATGTGCAAGGTACCTAAATCTAAACCTAATTTCTAATTTAATTGACAAGTTAATCCGCTAATTAAATTGCCAAGTCATATCCTATGCAGATTGTTGATGATCTCAAACCAAACCAATTGGTACTCAATATTTTGATTTTCTTGTCTCGACTCATTCCAACATGGCGGCTTACGCCCATTCCGGACATTGTTGACATTGCCTTCCGGGACCCACAAGTTAGAGAGGAGGTTAGTGCATTCTTTCTTAACTCATTTTAATTTCTGGACTACACATTACTATTTGAACTTAATCACAATATAAAATTAATATTGGGGGAAGTGAACCAACAGGTGAGATCCAATCCATACACATACAAAGGTCGACCACGTCTACAAACTGGCTACCAACTGTATAAAGTCAGTACAGATTTGGAAAAAAGACTTGAAGAGGTTTGTTGCCTGCTTTCTTTCGTTCTTCCTGAGAAACTTTGAGCCCTGAAACATTGAAATTGATGATAGGTGTCGTTGCCTTTCCTGGTTGTGCACGGAGAAGATGACAAAGTGACGGACCCATCAGTGAGCAAAACGTTGTACGAATCAGCTCGTGCGACGGACAAGACATTTAAGTTGTACCCAGGGATGTGGCATTCACTGTCGTACGGGGAGTTTCCGGAAAACCAAGATGTTGTGTTCTCCGATATAGTGAAGTGGGTGGACGAGAGGTTGAGTGCCAAGTTGGAAGAGCAACTTAAGTCTGCTAATGATCACAATGTGCAGATCTATTCCACTAAATGACCCCCTACATACTGCTTCTCAGGAATTCATTTATGTGTGATGATCATAATGCCGAAAAATCAAAATCATTTCTATATTTGAATAAACATGACCCCGAGTAAGTTATGAATAAGAAGATTGATTCGTTTCAAGTTGCTGATGATAATAATAAATGTTTTCAAGTAGTCATTGGTTAAGAATGCGATGAAGCAGCCACTCCAGGACCTATGCATTCTTAGTTCATTGATATACTATTTTACCTTCATTTGCCATCTGATATTTTGATGTGAATCTTGCCATCTGATATTTTGGTGTGAATCTTGCCATCAATCACACGTAGACAATGTATGCGTTTAACTCTGACAAAATGAATGAATATATAGTAGATGCATAATTAATTGGAGTATTTGTCTTTCGAAAAAAACAAATAAATAAAAATAAAATTAGCAGGCCAGTGTGTGTGGCAGAGGAGTAGCTTACAGCAAGTTTGATCTGGATGTAAGGGTTAGTGAGTTGAATGAATAGGCATCATATATCCATGCCATTAGCCAGATCGTTTTCTTCTGATCCTCTATTGGCCTTCTTTCCCTCCCCCTCTATTAATACCCTTGGACCCTGTCCAACCGACCACATCTAATCAGGTGGATACCGATATTAGTGCTGTAATATATATACTCTCCATATCTCACCCTGCAGATGAGGCAAAATAATAATAATAAGACCAACACATTGAACGGCTAAACATAACAAAACATAATTGATGTTCCTTAATGTAACAAAAGAAGTTTCAAGTTTCAACCTTACAGAACTGGAGTCAGATACCTAATTTACATGCACGTCCTATAATCAAATCTTGATCAAGGGGACAAAAATGTAAGACCTTTATGCTCATGCATGTCTATCAGTCTTCACTTCTCTTCTTCTTCTTCTTATTTTTATCTTCCTTCTTTGGTGTTTCTTCATCAACATCATCCTCGCGGTTCTTCTCTTTCTTTTTGCCTTTCTTCTTTGGACTCTCTTCATCAACTACTCCATTTCCATCCTCCACACGTCTCTTCTTCTTTATCTTCTTCTCACTATCATCACCATTATCCTGATCATTTGCTTCATCAGCATGCTTTCTTTTCTTCTTCTTAACTGCTTCAATTTCAGGTTCGGCACCCTCAGCCTCAGCATCTTCTGGCTCACTTCTCTTTTTCTTTTTCTTTCTTTTTTGCTCACCATCAATACCACCTTCCTTTTCCACCTTGTCATAATTTTTTTTGTAAAGTGATTCTGTTAGCATAAGAATTGAATCTGTAGCTGGATTGTAGGTCTGCAAAATAAATAAATAAAACTAACATTTTAGAAATTACTGTAATAAGGTAGGAAATCATCAAGCTACAGAAAAATTTTTACAGACCTTGGCGGGAGTAATCATTCCTCCTGATCCTTTCTTTTTGTCCTTGTCATAGAATTCAATTTTTGGTTTCCCCTTTGCAGACCCAGCAGAACGACTCAATTCTTTGCCTTCTAAATTTCTTAACCGAGCTTCAAGCTAGAAGAATTAAAGGAAAAGTTTTAACAGGAAAGTTGTGAGATTAACTAAATCACATTATGATATACCTTGGCTCTATTTTCCAATCCCATTGTATTATCCTCACCGTCTCCAAGAGCATCACAACGAATTGCCAATGCAGCTTTT
Organism: Pogostemon cablin; assembly: GCA_023678885.1. Taxonomy (NCBI): domain Eukaryota; kingdom Viridiplantae; phylum Streptophyta; class Magnoliopsida; order Lamiales; family Lamiaceae; genus Pogostemon; species Pogostemon cablin. The sequence goes on from CM042984.1 coordinate 66,189, forward strand.
GCAGCAAGAGATCTTGAAATTTTACCCTTGTGCTTGGGTGCTGCTTGGCCAATTAAAGACGCATGATATATTAATCCATACTTTGGAGTTGCGTGTTAGTCTTCAGTGCTCTAAAGAGGGCCTTTTCTGCACCAAGTATCTGAACTGTACTTCCCGGTTGCTTGGCCAGATTCAACAAGCTCCCTCCATGAGCAATCAAGCGAGCACCAACAAGTTCTCCAGCAAGAGCAGTTAGATTTGGGGCAATGGTGTTCATCCTACTTTTTAGATAGTCATACAATTGAGCCCGGTATTCAGATAGAGAGAACTTGGTTGCACAAATCTTTGATGTTTTCTAAATCCAGGTCGCTGACTTCAGTTCCCATGGAAATTACTGCTGCCTCTTTCAGTTCTGTCTCAATCTCCTCTGGAAGTATCTACAACATTTGAAAGCAAAATTTAGAACAAAAAACAATGTTAATTGAACATCATAAGATAATGAACTTTGGAACTTTTGGGGTGAGCTGTAGGTGCAAATTACAGAATAAATCAGTACTACTTACTAGCAGCGGGCAAGCCACAAACTTCTCTCTGAAGAGCTAAACATGGGAATTGTTAGGATGCAAGACTAACTAAAGCTCATTCATTTATTGCTTGGTGCCCAGAATCTACAATATGGTCTAAAGAAAAACTGATTTAACAACATTCAGATATGGATTGGAATTTGAAAATGATGCTTTGAGCCAAATACAAAACAAATACGTTACATTATTGATGGATGTAAGCTTTCCGCACAACATGAGAAATGCACAGATTTATTCACTTCAAAAGTATCTCAATCCATTAGTATGCTTTTGTTAGGAATTGTTAGGATGCAAGACTAACTAAAGCTCATTCATTTATTGCTTGGTGCCCAGAATCTACAATATGGTCTAAAGAAATACTGATTTAACAACATTCAGAAATGGATTGGAATTTGAAAATGATGCTTTGAGCCAAATACAAAACAAATACCGTTACATTATTGATGGATGTAAGCTTTCCGCACAACATGAGAAATGCACAGATTTGTTCACTTCAAAAGTATCTCAATCCATTAGTATGCTTTTGTTACAATTTACAAAGATGCGTACATATAAGACAATCTCTATGACAGATAATTTAGCATGGAGGTTCATAGAGCACATAGTTCATAGTTGGCAGGGATGATCAAATTAAAAATTTTAAACAGAGAAAAATATGTACCTCAGAGAAATCAAGCTTGGCAGCATTAGACCGGTAACCCATCAACTTCACCAACTTAGCATAGAGAATATTGTCTTGGACAATCTTTGCAAGTTCTGGAAAATGCCAACCATACCATTCCCTCACCCTCATTGCATATGTATTCAGCTCTTTATCAAGATCATCCAACAAGCTAATAGCTTGGATTATCATTGTATCAACCTAGAGAGACAACAACCATCCACAAATTAGAAAATTAGACAACACATCTATATGAGGTACTTAAGTTGATGTCACTGTAAAGCGGGATATACAACTATAAGGAGAGAGAGGTAATACCAATAGGAATAAATATATTTCAGGTGTAAGAATTTTTTTTACTTTATTTTAGATAAGCAGATACAACACTTAGAATTAATTTTACTTGTATATATGTACCAAATAGGCAAATATATTTCTATCGTATAAACACGTGTTTTTCAATATTAAAACTATACCCAGCACGCATGCAATCCCATCATTTTCTCATGCTGTCTTTTTTTCTCTCAGGTTCAATTACAGTTTATTACCAATCTTGTGCAGCTCTAGAAAATTTTCAATGTCCAATAAGTAGTACACATATTATTACAAAAACACGCAAGCAGAATCAGCAGATATTTACCAACCATAAATTACAAGCCAACTCACTTTGTCAGGACTGAATTTTAATTTGTATCTGGATAAGCTGTGAGATAAACCAAGGCCCATTGGAGCTAAATCTTGTGTAGCTAGGCCAGATATGAGTTCAGTTAACTGACTTCTTACTCCCCTCATCAGCTCCATGACAGCATTGTTATGGACACATTCAATTTTCTGTGAGCATAAGATATCCATTCAAAAGATACAACTGTAAACAATTAGTATGCAACAGATTCTACAAAAACATGTCTTGGTAACGGAGCAAACTCACCAGCTTCTCTTTGATCGTGTTTCCAAGTTTGGAATCAGCTACTGCTAAAATGTCGTTATCACAATGACTACGCAAAAATTTACGTAGACCTTTACTGGGTTTACTATCTATCAGTAAGGTAGCTGCAGATAAAGCCTCAGATGTATTTTCAAACTTTGAAAAAGCTTTCAGCGTAACAACCTAAAGCTCATAAAAAAGTTATTAATTAAATATATCAACTGAAATGCAGACACAAAATAAATAAAAATAATCTAGTTAAAAGATGAGTGAGAAGCGAAACTGTAAGGTGTAATCAGTTAATGGAGAGGATTTTCATTTTTATGAGCTCGAAAAAAACTAAAACCAGTATCACCATTCTCCTACACCCTCATTTCTCTATTAACATACAGTTACTCGCCCTGATATTTCATTTTACGGTATTTCCTAACAGGAAAACTATATAGAGATCACTTATTCATTTAACCAGATTTTAAAAAAAATAAAAATAAAATTCTGAGAATTGAAAGGTTTACAGTGTTGAAGAGGACCGCAAGCATTCGATTATGAAAATATATACACCATAGTTGTTTTCCAATAAAATACTTATTATTTGTTAGTCTTTTCAGTTCTGGATTATTTTTTTTTCATTCAGACTATTTTGGGGTGTCAAATGTCAGAATCCCCAAATTCTAACAAGATTAAACTAAAGCCCTCCCACCCCATGTTAGCATAGAGCTCAACTAATTTCAGAGAAAAACAGGATTACTATACATAATCAGCACGATTTTTGAAGTAACATAAGAGATTTCAAGATTTGATACCTTTCTAGCAGAGTCCGGAGTTGAGAATTCCTTTCCTAAGTCCTGCAATACATAGAAAATGGGAAATCAGAGTTAGAAATAAGATAGCTAATACAAGCAATGGAAAAATTATTAAGAAAACGACCGAAAAAACTTACTTCCACTTTTGAAAGCTTTCCTTCATCTAGAACTTTGAAAAGAGCAAACCCAGCTGGAGTTTCAAACAGAAGCAACATTCTTGCTTCCCTCAATCAAGAATCCGGGCACGGCGCGGCGCTATAAACAATCCAAAGTCCTCTGCCGCCGCACTGTCAAAGGTTATAGAGGAAGGGTCAACCAAAAAATCTCAACCGCTGCTTAGGGTTTTAGGAAAGGGTAAATTCTCTCCGGCGGTGCTTAGGGTTTTGGAGGGTTTTAGAAAAGGGTGCGTCGACTAGTTATAAGGCGCGAGTGAATTAGAAAATCTCAAACAAGATGATGAGTGGAATATTTTGGTTTCCAATTTTAGAAAAAAAAAAAAAAAAAAAAAAAAAAATATATATATATATATATATATATATATATATATATATATATATATATATATATATATATATATATCCTGATATTTACAAGGCCCAGGACGAATAAAAATAATAGGCTCTCGTTGCTCTATATATACTTTTAAACTAAAAATTTTTCATTATTTCTTTATTAACTATTTATTTTCTTCCACATAGCCAAATTATTTTTAATATCTAAACATAAGGTCCCTTTTCAAGACCAAATTTTATGACAACTCTATTGACGTTATATAAATTATGTATTTTATTAAAATATAATTATATCAAGTATTATATATATATATATAAATTTTGGGGCTCCTATATTTTCGTAGCCTAGGGCAGGGCCACCACTGTATAAGAGTTAATATTAAACGGTAGAAATAAATTACGCCATAAATCATAGAATAAGATATATAATAGAGGCAGAAAAAAAAACTTTCATTTCATAGAATAATTTACTTAATCATTATGTTTGTTTAAGTGTGGGATGACGGTCACAGAATGTGTTGGAATGAAAGAGTATTTTTTTGGAATAGAATATATATATATATATATATTCCAAAATTTAATAAATACAGTTGAACTTTTATTCAATTTTTGCATGGGCAATGAACTACTCTTGTTATACGGATTGTGAGAATGGTTAACACATTGTTAAAATATTATTGTTATATAGTTAAAGTATATTTATTGTTACTTAAAGTATGTTTTTCTAAAGTATGATAAATAATGAATTAAAGTATGTTTTTAAAGTGTTATTGTAGAATAAATTTGTATGAGATCAAGATCATGGCCAGCGTTGAGACTGTTCAATTAAATTTGGAAAATGTACTTTTGGTTTCATGCATATAAACGTTCATTTAAAATCAAATTCATATATGTATAGTTTCAAAATGAGTCCCAAACATTGTGCGTGTGTTTTTTTCAAACTCATTAGATTTTTTTGTATGAAATAATTGTTAGCATTTTTTTTACCGGGCTTGTAACAAAAATAATACTAACAAAATGTAATAATTTGGAAAATTTTGTAACATGCATGCAATGCCATGAGACATATATATTTTGTATTGAGTCTCTTTTTCCGGGACAAGGAATTATCTGGATTAAAATATTATAAGTATGTTACAAGAGGCAGATGAAATAAATTTAGAATATATAGAGATAAAATGAAGTAATAATGAAGGGAATAGTTGTTGAAATGAAGTCATTGATTCATGTGTTGTGGTGTAGTGATGGTCCAGGCCTTCAAATGAATTTGGATAGGTTGAGTGCCATTGTTGAAGGCATACAAATGTGCATTTCCATATATTGCTAGAGTTGGATAAACCCTGGACGTAATCACTGTCTTTCCATCCTCCCCAAAACTCTCCACCACCGAATTATCAATCAAACTCCTGAGAGAGAGCTTCTTATCCTTCAAATCAGCATTTATAAATCCTCCAAATGAGGGCTTGTATGCATCTTTACCGTCTTTGATGCGGCTCTTCCCATCCCTTAAGGTGGACCTGCATGCATGCACTTAATTAATTTAATTAGTATATATATCAGTATATGGTTGGTGGTTATATATATAAGTGCCTTGATGCATCTGAGCACATAAGAACTAGATGTTGGTTGTCTCGATCCTTGAAAACTATGAAAAACACTGGTGTATACTCCTCCAAGTTTAGGGAAGCCAATGTAATGAGCCCAAATGGTCCTACTCCACCCTCAACTGTTGAACCCTTTTCACGGCAAATCTTATCTGCGTCATATCTATCCCACCTTTCATCCAAACCACTCAGCTTTGTCCAAGCTTTCGAACGTAAATGTTACATCTACATCAGCCTGTGCAGCTGTTATTCCTTTGATTTCCACCTTTTGTCCCTTGAGGATCTTCTCATCTCTCAATTCCACCTCATTCTTTCTCAGAGTTTCCAGTTCCTCAACAGGCCATTGCAGCAATTGCTTGCCATTGGGATCAAGCACAATTGTGCGAGGTATAAGCTAAAAAAAATTAATTAGCATTCATCTTGATCAATTAGTTGATGAGAATGAATATTAATATTAATATACCTGAATTCCAGCCCAACCCTTGTGGATATCATTCTCCGTAGTATCCGACTCATTTGCCCAACCCCACAAAATCCTTCTTCTCTTGCTGGGATCAAAAAAGGATTTGGAGGCATACAAGTTTCCATAATCGTACCTCAATCCATTCCAACCATCTATCATACCTTTATCCGGAACATACCTATCCTTTTTAATGAAATATGTACCCAGGGTGTAGTAATCGTATCTGGTGGCATCCAGACTGACTTTAAACACGTGCTTCACATTCCGCCCCATCACCGAGGTATCCAACCCGCCCTCCACCGAAACCGGATAGAAGTCCGGGCATTCCCAGTTCCCACTTCCCACAGCGAAATGCAACGGCCGCTTCACTCTCTCCCACTTCATCAAGTCCTTGCTCCTGTACAGAAACGACATCCCCGTCTCCTCCTCCCGACCGCCTATGGTGATCCTCCAGTATCCATCTCGCCCCATCCACGCCGTCGTCGGGTCGCGGAAGGCCGTCTTGTTCACGCCCTCGTCAGCAACGATCAAGGGGTTGTTGTCCGGCTTGATCCACTCCCGCAGATATGGATCCGACAGATTCGCCGGGATGGCGTAGTTTTGGACCTGTGTGTTGTTTGGATCAACCAGTCCGGTGTAGAGGATAATGGGCTTGTTTCCGGGGAGGACGGTGGCCGAACCCGACCAGCACCCGTATTTGTCGAAGTGCTTTGAAGGGTAAATTGCATGCTCAACTTTTTTCCAGTTGATCAAGTCTTTTGATACTGAATGGACCCAAACTTTGTTGCCCCAAACTGCGCCTTTCGGATTGTACTGATAGAACAGGTGGTACATTCATTATAAAACATTGGTCCTGTTTCAATTTCATCAATCTTACAATTAATTATTAGTATATACCATACAAGCATGCCCCAGCCCAGCTACCTTATAATATACTATATATATGCTCACCATTTGGATCTGATCACATTTAATTCGTTGGTGCGGCCATCGGATTCGGATGCACAGAAATATATATATATATATATTAGTGGGATATATATGGACACTAGCAATTAAGAAATAAAAGTAGACAATATATATACACACACGTATACCGTTGATCCAATGCTTGGGGGGTTGAAAATGATATCCAGTACGGTGGTACTGTTGTTTCACATTTACAGCCGAAACAGATTGTAATCGCCGGAATACTTTGTGGGATGCTTCCACGCCATTATTGTTACTATTGCTATTAAACAAACATAATATCAACATTACTTGCAACAAACCTGACCATTCCATAATTGGCCTTTATTTGATTAAGGAAAAGATTTTCTTGTATACTCTTCTTTTTTTTTTTTTAAGTGTATCCAGAGATGATTGCAAATTAATTAATTCACATGGGTTTAAGGAGAAGCTTGAAGAGAGGAAGACGAAAGTATGAATCAAGTTTATTTAATTTAATGGATGACAAGTCATAGTCAAGCAAAGTCAATGCTTAGGAAATAAAACAGTTTTACCGCCAAATCCCCGCTTTGTTTGCTAATTATTCAACTCTTCCTCTTTTCTTTTTTAATCTCAAATTTAGGGACCATTTGCAATCTACGCCCCCTTCACTTTATTCCAAGTAATAATAATATGATAATTATACTGTGCACTCGGGTGCACCCTAAGATATAAATATAAATAAAAACATATATAATTATAAGAAAAAATGTATACAATTTAATTGTTAGTTTTTTAATAAAAAATTGAGTGTAAAAAATATATAATTATTAAAAAACACGTGTACACTATTAAATAAAAAGTTATACACATATGGATGTTAGTTTTTTTAATAAAGAATTTAGTGTGAAATGTATACAAAATAGAATAAGTTATATACAAAATAGAATAAAAAGTCATATACATATGTGTACATCCTTGCACTGGGTGCACCCAATATACACCCATAATAATATACTTGTAAAATAACTCTTATATACATAATTAGTTTTATAGTTTTCCATTAGTTATAGTAAAAATTCACTTTCGGTAAGTGATTTTTTTTTAAATAAAAAAATAATTCAACCAAAACTTTATCGATTGGAAAAAAAAAGCGTAATCTTTAGGGTCTATTTAATTACATAATTAATCTTTTATTTGGGACAAATTTAAAATGTATTTTCCCATTAATTATATTTAGCAAAAATTTTATTACAAGCCAGCTCTTTCAATTTTTTATTTGAAAGTTATCATTTGAGTTGGAGGGTGTATTTATTTTTGAGTGAAGATTTTAAAGAAAAATAATTAGTATATATGATGGGTATTAAAGTAATAAAGTATGTATAAAAATAATAATGAGAGTTACGTAATTGAAAAGAGGCAAATGGAATAAAATCTGTACAGTTTATTGGAGCAGGTAGTATACAAGCTGCAAATTAATATTGATTATTAAAGAAAAAAGAAATGATGAGCTAGCGATTCATCTCTAGAGGTTTTGTGATGCTCCAAGCATTGAAGCTGTCAATTTTCAAAACCTGGGTACCATTATTGAATACTTACAGATGTGCTTTCTGGTCTAAGGCCAAAGTACCCTAGATGTTATGCACGTCTTTCCTCTGCCTGCAAAACTCTCCACAACTGAGTTGTCAATCAAACTTCTTAGAGATATTACCTTCTTCTCCTTACAACTCTACATGTACGATTTGGGATCCTTTAAACTTGACCTAATTAAGGAATTTTATAATCAGTAATTATTATGACAATAGGTTAATGATCATACATATATACCTTGATGAGTCGGAGCACATGAGAAGTAAATGCTTGTCGGCAGGTTGATCCTTAAAAATTCTGAAAAAACACGGGCGTGTACTCCTCTAGATTAGGTGAAGCCAATGTTATTAGGCCAAATGGTCCTAATCCTTTTGGCCGCAGATCTTTTGCGCATCATATCTATCCCAGCTCTGGTTGAAAGCCTCACCTTTATCCAAACTATCAAACGAGAAGTTGACTTCCACGTCCACCTGTGGACAAAAAGTAATTAAATGAGACCTAGCTAGCTAGGAATAGAATCATCCATCCATCCAATATCTCACTGGCCTGTGCGGGAGTAATTCCTTTGATTTCGAGTTTTTCTCCTTTGGAGAGCTCCCAATTCAACAATCCGGCAGCCTTACTGGCCCTCAAGGACTCTACTTCCTCAACAGGCCACTGCAGCAGTTGCTTCCCCTGGGGATCTAGTACAATGGTCCGAGGAATAAGCTGAATGCCTGCCCACCTCTTGGCAATATCGTCTTCCGTGGTATCAGACTCATTGGCCCAACCCCACAACACTCTTCTACGCTTGCTCGGATCATAGAAGGATTTGGAGGCATAGAAATTGCCGTAGTCATACCTCAATCCATTCCACCCATCAATCATGTCTTTATCGGGAATGTACCTGTCCCTGCCCACATCGTACCTTCCCAGGGTATAATACTCGTATCTGGTGGCATCCAGGCTGACCTTGAGCACGTGCTTCACTGCAACTGCAGAAGCGTCGAGCCCCACCTTGGTGTGCACGGGGAAGAAGTCGGGGCATTCCCAGTTGCCGGTGCCAATGGAGGAATGCAGCGGATGCTTGGCCTTCACCCAGTGCATCAAATCCCTGCTCCGGTACAATATCGACATCCCCCTCCGCTTCCTCAGCCCTCCTATCGTGATTCTCCAGTGCCCGTCGGGGCTCCACCAAGCTGTGGTCGGGTCGCGGAAAGCCGTCTTGTTCATTGACTCAATCGCCACAATCAGCGGGTTGTTGTCGGGCTTGATCCAGTGGCGAAGATAGGGTCGGCGGGGATGGCGTAGTTCTGGACCTGTGTGTTGTTTTGATCCACAACTCCTGTGTAGAGGATGATGGGGTTGTTTCCGAGTAGGATAGTGGCGGAACCGGACCAACAGCCATACTTATCAAAGGGCTTGGATGGGTAGATTGCGGGCTCCAGTCTTCTCCAGTTAATCAAGTCTCGTGACACTGAATGAGCCCAAACTATATTGCCCCATACTGCACCTTTCGGATTGAACTGATAGAAAAGGTGGTATATTCCTTTGTAGCACATCGGCCCTGCATTTGCAATCCAACTACCTAATTAATTCTAATTAGGGCAATTAAATAAAATAAATACATTGGTATTACCGTTAATCCAATATTTGGTGGGCTGAAAATGATATCCAGTTCTATGAGGGTGATGTGGAGAGGATGTTAGCAGTGGCAGTGGTAATGGGTGGATGAAAGAGTGATGGAATGCTTGGACACCGGCTATAAATGCAACACAGCATACTGCTCCAATGCTCCACTCCATCCAGATTTACTCCTCAAACCTCCTCACTCACCTCTATTCATTTATATAGGCACGGCCTTCAATTGATTATCAAACTGATTATACTTATCCGGGTAAAATGCATTTTTGGTCCCATACAAGAAGTTCATTTTTATTTTTGGTCCTTTTGATCACATTTTTGGTCCCATAGCTTATTTTGTTGTAATTCCGTCAATTAATGTAACGGAGAATACTCACGATTGCTCACGTGGCCGTATAGGGTTAATTTTTATTTTTTAAAATATATTTTCTTAATGGATTCCTCTTCTTCTCAACTGATTCATCTATGCCCTAATTTCCTTTCATTCAAACCTTAATTACCCATGTTTCCAATCAAATTCCACCTCAAATTTTCAGACCATCCTTTCATGGCCGCCATCTTCTCCAACTCTAACACCACCGAACCACGACTTGCTCCGCCGTCAGCCAAAATCCACCTCGCCATCGCACCCTTAAATCAGCCATCAGCATAGCAACCACCCATCAGCATATGCACCACAGCAATCCTCCCCACCTTCCCTAGCCGACTCACCCACGCTTACAAACTGTACTACGGCACTGGCGCCAGCGCCGCCAACTACTAAGGCTACGGCGGGAACTTCGACAAGAAAGCATCGAAGGAGTACATTTACGACGTGCTAGAGGGATGGAAAGAGAGGCTAGTATCCAAGATTCAGAAGGGAACAAACGGAATGACAACGAATTCTTCAACCCCAAAAGGAAATCAGAGAAAAAGTAAACTTTTCTTGATGGGTTTCCAAGATTAACTCCGAAAGAATTTATCTTGAACAATCTAGTGTTGTCGGACGTCGATTTGCAGGATTTGACCGCCACCGCTGAAAATGTGAGATCGAAAGAGAGGAAGGACGAGGAGGGACAACTGAGCCAACCACCTGGAATGGACGAACAATCCGATTGAGGCCATTGCATTTCTCTCCCTAGTACACAATTCAACGAGAAATCAAACCCCCCCACCAATCTGTCGCATTCTTGGTTGAACCCAGATAATAAATTGGCTGCCACCGTAAGATTCACCAAAGTCCTCAACGAACAAATTAAATCCGGCAGCTCGCTGGAGAGCCGATTGTGTGTTAATTTGAGAACTTGGATGTCAGTTAGGCAGACCCATTAATGAATTGGAATTCACATCAAAAACCTGCAAATCTGTCCACTACCCTACCCCCTCTGGTATGCACCGAATGAGCTGGTTGTTGAGCAACAAGATTGAAGAAGGTGGAGTAGGGCAGAAAAGCAAGAAAGGTGGATAGAGGGATTGAGCCTCTGGATCTTTTGGGGTTGATGCGGAGGACAGAGATATTTGAGAGAGAGGAGGTTTCCTTCACAAGATAATTAGTATTATTAATAATTTTAATTTGACCGATTATTATTTTATTTTTTTAATTAACGTTTTCGTAAAAAAATTAACGGAAGGACCAAAATTGTAACTTTTGGGAACGAAAAAAAGGTTAGGGACCAAAAATAAAAATAAACTTCTTATATGGGACCAAAAGTGCATTTTACCCCTTATCCTCCCCTTAATTATAGATCTACACCATTTATATTCATTTTTTTACATTTATATTATTTTATATTATTTTTTACATTAATTAATTATTTTTTACAAAAATAGACACCATTTATATTCATTTTTTACATTTTTTTTATACTTTAACCAAAAATCCTCTTTCCAAAATATCTACACTATTTATATTCGTTTTTTTACACATGCTACATTCAAATATATCCCATTCAAATCTAAAATAAAATTAGATTTTTTTTAATACAAACCCTAATTAAAAATTTATTATGTCTTAATACTTTAAATTCTATCCTAAAAAATATAATTGTATCAATTTAATTAGTAATATAACTATGAGTTTTAGTTCAATTTTGTCCAATTTTCGTGGACGGTTTAAAGGGTGTGATGGACTTTTAGGGGTTTGAGTGGTTTTATGGGACAACCAAATGAGGAAAATATAAGAACAAATACTCCGAATCCCAATATGGTGGACCCACGATACAATACTCTCACAAAAGATAGTCTCATAAAGAGGAAAGGCATAAATTTTGTTTTTGTAAGAATGTAACTCCATAAAGAACTTCCTCCTCTAATGTCCTGACTTGTTCTTTGTTGTTATATGCTACCTTAGCTTTTTAAAGAGCTCGTGGTTATGAAAGGGAAGAAAAAGAAGTGTGGAGTTGACATTTGAAAAAGGGAGAAATGAGTATAAATATATCCAAAATTGAATATGTGAAACTATGTTTGACAAAACATACAACTGACATAATCTTCCACGGTGGAAGCTAAGTAGCATGGAGAATATTTCATGTATAATTTCTCTTTTTCTGAATTTGTTCTATTAATATTCTATGGCTTCCACAGGAACTTTACCTTTATCTCATATATTGAGACAAATAAAGTGATGTTACAGTCATCAAACTCCCTGCTACCTCTTATTATGAAAAAAACTTTTACTGAAAAAAGTGATCAGATGGGGAACACCATTACTCTTATGATTAAAGATAATAAAATCCTTTTATATTCTGGAGTTGTAATTACCACGTACTATCAATCTTCTCTGTCTATTAAACCAGTTGATAACAAGACATTGTGAATTAATGGTACAAACACCGAATTTAGAATCTAAAAGTTTCAAAAGCCTCATGTGATCTCAATCAATAAACTAGCCATTTTTTTGTGTTTCAAAAAAAAAAGTTTCTAAAGCCTCTCATTTCATATGAAGATTCAAATCATGAAATCTAAACAAAAAACGTTAGAAACATACGTACCTTATACCTTACAATAGGTTGTAAAAATGATATATGTATACAACTATTTACTTGTGGGTCATGGATTTTAATCCTCTCATTTTGCATATTTTCATAGATTTCAGAATAATTAGTAAATAACTTTCCCACTTTATTCATTCATCATTCATGTATTGAGGATTTTATTAGGTACATGGTAGGCATAATAATATAACGAATCTAAATACGTGTAGAAAATTTTAAGACACAACATCATAGGCTTAAGGGAACACTTTGAAGGATTGAAGTCACAATTAATGATTTTAATTTACAGAATAGTGTCGCAATTGTTAAAAGAAAGCAGTTACACCCAACATGATATGAAAATCCATTTCAGTAACATTCCAAATAATTTCCAGTGAATTTTTCAAAAAAAAAAAGTACTATCACATCCAGTGAACTAAAGAAATTGCGTCAACCTTCAGACATTCAAGAAAACGATCTTCAAAATTGAGGCCGAAAGGATTAAATTACATCAACGTCTTCACCATATCAAAAGAGGCAGTGCAAAAAATAAAATCAGAAAAAAAATCCATCAATGGGCATACACGCTTCAGAAAATCAAAAGCAATTAGATGCATGATATAGAAACCACGGGTAAGAATGGAACTATCTTATGGATTTGACAAACTCCACTTTTTGACAGTGTGGACTAAGGAGGATTCAGTCACTACTCAAAAATAAGAAAAGAAAAATAGAAATATGCCAATGAATTCATTTCTAAATTTCATTTGACATTAAATTAATTTCAGAAAATAAAAAAGAAAAAAACTACCCCATAACTTCTAAATGAGTAATACCCGACATGAAATTTGAGCACTAAAACATTCAAGTTACATGAAATTTGAGCACTAAACATTCAAGTAAAAAACATGAACAAAACATGTTTCGAAAGCTAACTACTTTGCGATATCCAGAAGACCAAACACATGTCAAACAAAAAATTGTTGCAATACTAAACACAAAAATTTTGAACTTCAGATGAGCATCAAAACAGTTAAGTGCCAGTACTCTCTCCTGCAGTAAAAGGACAAATTACAACCTCCTTCCCCTTCTGCCACCCTTTCTCCGAGTGCTGTCCGTTGGGATCGGAGTCACATCCTCTGATGAAGAAAGAAACATAAATTTCAAAAAAATTAGGCAATGCACAAGAAACAGGATAATACAACCATGCTTTCCCAAGTTCCAGAAAACCAAAATACAAATGAGTTACCAATCCGACCAATCTTCATGCCTGAGCGTGCAAGAGCTCGAAGAGCGGATTGAGCACCAGGACCAGGCGTCTTGGTCTTGTTACCACCAGTAGCACGGAGCTTAATATGGAAAGCATTAATCCCCAATTCCTATAAAATCCATCCATTAGACAACAAATAATATCTTGCCTGAGCTGGCTTTCAAAACAGAGATTAAAAACCTTGCATCTCTGAGAGACGTCCTGAGCTGCAAGCATAGCTGCATATGGGGAGGATTCATCCCTATCAGCCTTCACTTTCATCCCACCTAAATCAAAGCAAATGTAAAACTAATCAATTAAAAATTACAAAGCATTGCCTTCCTACGAGAATCCTTCAAAAATGAAATGGTAGCATTTAATCATAATATACAGAATCATGTATGCCCAGTATTACAGACTATTTCCAAAAAGATGGGATACAAATAGAATTTTAAAATAATGAAAATTACTGAAATTGCTTTGCAGCAGTATTACAAGGATTACATTGAACTGCGCAGGAAACAAACTACAAAAACACGTAAAAATATTGAAAATACATTTCATTAAGATAATACATTAACACTACCACAGAAATTTTTGAGCAGTCAACAGAAGTTGAGGTTCTCATAAAATTGAAAGAGTTTTGTTTTGTACTATAGGTTCACTTGTCAAACAAGTCTTCACATGGATGCTATTCAGTCGGACCAGATATAAATATAATATCCCACGAAATATTTTTAAGTTTTTGTTCAAACATAACTGAGGAATTTTAGTAGTAAGTTGGATATAAATCAAAAAATATCTAGGATCCTGGTCTCAATCGACAAAAAAAACAATAATCACTTCCTGGAAGCAGCCTATGCAGATTCTAATTCCTGAATATCTAGAACATTCATATAAACTACAAAAATCAAATGTGGAGAAGCAGGGCATCAGTTCTCAAAGGTAAAATAGTATCAATAAAAATGAATCAGACACAAATTACCCATTTCAGATGGGATTCATCCTTTAACCTGGGGATCCATAAATGAAATAGATATCACATCTTCAGTAAACCACAAAACTAGAGAGCATAGACTGTAATCAGATTTAAACACCAATGGACGTATCATGATTTTACATACTGAGCATACGTTATTACACCACTATTATTAAATAACAAAGAAAAATAATATATAAGTATAAAAACCTCAAACACAACCATATGACACAAGAGAGACATGCTTGTGCATACCTGTAATCCGGACCATTGTTTCACGTCCAGATAAATCAGTCACATGCTGCAAATAAAAAGCACATGCAATAAAGTGATACTTGGTTTGTCAACAGAACAATATGTACTCTTTAATAAGGCAAGTATACAAGTCAGTACAATGAATGTGTCGTTGAATGAGGCAAAGATGTGAGCCACACCAAACACATTGTCTCCATCCTTTGTGGCAGGTCCAAGAGTTACGTTGTCCTCCTTGGGCTCTCTGGTTTTTCTCTTCGACTGTTACAATAAATATTAATTAACGTAAAATGCCAAAGAATCTTATCAAATCACAGAGAACATAATATTAAACATTATAAACAACACTATGATACTTGCTATGAGACATATAATAAATCACATTTAAATAGCATGGATCTATTACACAAGGAAACATAAGCAAGAAATTTGTGAAGTAGGACATCTATGTCAATAAATAAATAAACATTTATCAAGATTTGGTGGAGTTCGGTTGAGTACTTTAGTTTATAAGGAATGAAAACATGCGTGTGATATTGGGTGGGGAACGGGATGAAACCCCAAAAGTGGAGAATCAAAAATTTCCCCCAAATAAGAGATATATGGATTTGATACCTATCAAACCCACAACTTTTCCATTCTCTTTCCCAATCCTCTTACAACAAATTTAAAAACATGCACTATAAGTTACAAGCCATCAGTTTTGAAGCACAATGACAATCAATCTAGAGACAAGTAAATAAGAAAGTGCAATTTGCATCAAAATAAACCAGGGAAATCCCGACGTCAATCTTGAAAAAAAATACGAATCAGAATCAATAAAACAAATTTAACAGCAGAAAGAGAATAAAATTTAAATAGCTGAATTTGATAAAACAGCAATTAAAATGATGTCCATATAGAAGAAAAAATATATGAATTAAGCTAGTACCATGACTTGTGCGGGAACAGAGGAAAAAACGACGGTGTTGCTTATCTAATCTCTAGCGTGCATAAACCCTAACCTGAAAATATAAAAGAAGGCCTCTATTTATATTTAGGTTTTGACACAAGATGAGATACGTGGCCCTTTATAGAGTGACATTTGAAGTTGGGTTTGCTTTTAAATTTAACACATCTGGACCTTTCCAACCTGTATGAAAAACGGGCCTTCCTATTGGGTAATGATTTAAAGTTCAATATTTCATACATGTTAGAGGATCATTTCCTAATACATAAAACTAGGCATGTAGGCTATGGCTATGTAATAATCATTAAATAAATGAGGTTTTCTTGTTTGGGAAAGTCTCTTATGCGAGGTAAAATATTCTTATTAATTTGTTAAAGTATGTTTTTTTATTATTATAATATTATCCTTCACTACAAACATATTTTAACTACTTTACTTAAATAATAACAAATATATTTTAATAATGATTGACCCGTAACAATTCATATTATATGTATCCTCAAGGGAGTAGCTCTTTTTTTGTTTTTATTCATTATATTATCCTGTGCAACCTAATAGTGAATAAATTGTGGAGTATTTAATTTTCATGTTATTATAACAGTAATTAACACAGTAGTTTAGGATATGGAGTCGGAGATTGCTACAAATTTGTTGGGAGGAACTAAAATCAGTAGCGGAGTTAGATAATTTTTCTAGAGGTACTATACATAAAAGTATGATAAAGGAGCATAACAGCGTGGGAAAGGAGGAAGTACTACTTAAATATTTTTATAAACTTTGGGCTCATCGGCCCTGACTACAATAAATCAGTGTAAACATTGAACAATTCATGCATCCAGACCAGAGTGTGATAAGAAGAAGAATGAGGTGAGTGTAGTAATATTGTTGATAGGGATGAAGTCTTTATTGTTCGGCCATGTCCATATGTTTGAGAATGTGTGGAAAAACCTTTGAATGTGAATCCTCCCCTATAAGAAGATCAGAGTGGCCAAAACCATCAACCACCAGCCTTTGATGGGTGTAGCCAGGGTGGTGCAACTTCATGTATCTATTACCAAGAAATGAAGTCTCAGCGGTGACCAGGATGGTTCGTCCCCCGGATATGTAGAGCGTAGCCAACCCTATTCTCTCAGGATGCATCAGATAAGTATTGTTTCCTTTGCTGTCCACTATGAACCCCGCCTTGCAGATCTTTCTCAGGTGAGGAAATGCTCCCATGGGAACCCTTGTCTGATTTTCTTTGTTCATCCACTCATGCACTGTCTGGCTCACGTTTTCGTGCCAGAATACGTTGCCAAATATCCCCGAGAACACCTCGCACTCATCGCAGCTGCATCTCTCGTACCGTGGCATTAACCGTGCCACTGATTTCAGCACCCGCTCTCTCAAACTTGATGTCTCAAGCAGACCTAATGTTTTGTCCTTCCCCAATACTGCCATCCATATCTGCATGTTCATGTTGTGCCTTTGTTTTTAATTCAAAATCTGTTAACTACTACGAGTTCTTAATTAGATAAGCGCTTAAGACAGCTTACTGGAACCAGAGGAAGCCACATTTTGACCAATGAGGAAGTTGTAAGTTTAAAGAACATGGAAGAATTGGTACAAGATAGGGACGCTATACGCTTTGCTGATATGTGGCCTCCCATGAGTGAGATATGAATGGCTAGTCCTCCCACACAATGCGCTACTATGTGCACTTTTATGTTCTCTCCATACAATTCACTCATCTTATTGATTGCTGCAAATTATACAAAAAGAATTCTTTGAGAAGATTAACAACTGAAATTAATGGAAATTGAATGAATTAACCTGCTGGAATGTCCATTCGTCCAACGTCTTCAATGGAGAAGGATTGTGAAGAACTCGATTGATGAAATCTTGTTTGCAATACAAGTACATCGTGCCCGACTTTTAGCAAAGTCCTAACTAGATCATTTGTCTCTGTTGGTAAGCAATAGCTTTCAGTTGAGTATCCATTAAGTAGGAGGGCAGGGTATGGTTTCTTGATCCCTCGGTCAGACTCTTGTAGATGGTGGCTGCTCTGCCAGTGCTGGAAACGGATTATGCAATCATCTTCTGCAAGTAAGACTCAACTAAACTTAATATAAAAAAAGACTTTATTTACTAGACTTTTAGTGTCAGTGATGTGGATTACCTGTTTTAAACTCATAAATCTTGCTGTCCGGATAAGGTTGATGAGCCAATTTAGAAGGGGGGAATCTGCTTCGAGGTACTTGCAGGATATACGTCCTGAGAAGGGAGTGCATTAAAAGGAATATCATTTTAATCCTGTTATCACCCTCAAGTGTGCACATGCTTTTCACAAGCTGTAGCAAGGATATACGAAGCTTCCCTTTAAGTAGCATAGTTTTTTCTCCATTGTTATCCGTGATTTTTCTCAGTACCACATGCAATGTTGTCGATTCTCTCCATGCATATAGTGCTAGCAGATAAGGATTCATTATCTTTTTTCCTTCAAGAACATACCTGCATCACAAGGAAGGCTATCATAATAGCTAGCTATTGTAAAATTGTGAAGCCTGAACGGAATCAAACCTAGAACCAGATGAAGCGGCGATCAGGAGATTATAATGCATGTACTGTGTGTAAGGTGTTCTGATGTTGGTTTTGCATAACTCAACTTCTCCTTGGATGATATACATTTTGTCCTTTTCTACACCCTTGCATACTATGTGACCACCCACTTTGCCTTGTAGAAGATCAATATCTATTTTTCCTTCCAACTTCAACTTGAGATATGCTGTACAGGGCATTCCACCAACTTGACCTTTCATGGTTTCCTTGAACCCAACGTATGTTGTGTTAGTCCCAATCTCAACCCCAACCTCTTTCTTCTTACAAGCTTTATCAACAGAGCTTCTGATGTACTTGTGAGCATCTCGGACAAGGCTTTTACTTACATGCTCAGCAGCAGAAGCAATAGTTAGAGAAGGATTGATTCCAACCGAACATGGTATTATGGAGGCATCACATAGATATAGCCCATGGTGCACCCCAGTTGGAGATGTGTTGTCAAAAACTTGACCATCAGGATTACACACGCCCGATGAAGTCTCTAATGATGCAACACATCCTCCTAAGAGATGCACTGATGTGCTCCTATAGCGGGACATGAATAGAATTCCTCCCAGTTTTTGTGCGAGCTTCTGTAAGACTTCAATCTTTCGTGGAAGTAAAGGATCGCGTGGAGGCTGAAACATAATCCTGTTAGAATCTTCGTCATAAGTAAGTAACCCATTGCCATCATCGTCTCCCATTACATTCAAAATCATTTCTTGGCTACGCTTGGACAAACCAAAGACATCCATTAGCCTATCTATCATGTCTTGTATGAACCAGTTGCTAGATTGACATCTGTACGTGGTTATTCCTTTGAACAGGAAGGATGGATATGCTGTTGGGACAACTGCACTCTGAAAGAGAGAGAGAGAGAGGTACAATTCGTTATGATACATTGGGAATGCTATAAAGAAAATTCAGATGGTTGTTACCTGAATGGTGAACCCTAATGAGGAGGTATATGATGAGGAAATTGATGGCCCTGGTCTTTCTTGTAAGGCTATTCCAGTAAACTGTTTCCTGTTTATCCCGGAAGCATTTAACGGGGCAGAGCTTTTAGCAAGATAGGCAACATTATTGCCATTGCAACTCAATCTTGAGCCAAGCTTCTGTGATACTGACAATCCTCTCAGTTGAGATTGAAAAAGTATTTTTGCTGTACCAAATACGCCAGCTGCATACATAAAAACACTATTACTGGAGTATTATTCATAAAGAATATGAGTAATTATCACTCACCTGATAGTACAACTATATCGGATGCTACATAGTCGAATTCGTTGATATATAAAAGCCATCTTCTTGAGCTTATTACTTTGACACCCGGTTCCTCATTGTGGATATGGTTGTCGTTTCTTACCACATATTGAGCCTCACATTCTGTTATTAAGGTACATCCCGCCTGTGATCAATTATCAAAGTTTTTAAAGACGTTAGACCGAGGGATATATACTCAAAAGTGGAAGAGAAAATATCATACTTGGATAGCTGAGACCAAGTAAGTTTTATCAGTAGAATTCTTTGCATTGTAAGGACATCCAGCAAGACAATTGCCACATGCTAAACAGTTTCGAGGTTCTTGGGACTTTCTTGAGTCTTCCATATCAATATCCACGCTCAATTTAAGCGGCTTGTCAATGTTGTCATCATACTCTTGGTCAATCACATCTTGCAAGATCTGGGAATTCTGAAACTTGGGAACACTATGAATCCTTAGCATGTCTGAAGCAGAGGCCTCATATCTCTCCCAATCCTTTTCCCAAGCCTCGGGCCATTTAGGATCCCGTCTTGCTTTAACCGGTGTGGGTAACATCACTCCTGCATTCACAAGCGAACCGCCACCTAAACCACAAGCCGTTGCTGCTAGAGAATCATCCTGTATATGCACCTGCAGTTGTTTTTTCAGGGAATTAAACGGAGGGGAGTTAAATGTATAACATCTAAAAGACGCACTCGCTCATACAAATCCGTGCACTGCCCAGTTTCAATACCCTGTAGCTTGCAAGGATGAAACACACATAGAAGTGGATACTATGTTTCACACAAAGCAAACCTGGAATAGGCCATCTTTAGGACCCAAGTTGATTCCTAAGTTACTGTTTTCTACCCTGACAGTAAACCAAATCTTGAAACTGTCGCTTGGAAAATCACGAGCTTCCCACTTACGCCCTTTCTCCAACAAACACACCTTAAAACCTGCCATTGACATCCGACAAGCAGCAACAGAACCTCCGTATCCAGACCCTACAACTACAGCATCATAACCATCGTCACCCGAAGACCTGCGTTTCTCCATTGTTTCACCTACCTTGAAAGACAGTTGAATTTGTGTGTTTGAGACCTAGTAAAGAAACTCAGCTGGCTTTTCTTGTCCTATATTTGCTCTTGTTCGCATTTGACATTGACATTAAAATAATAAGTCTTGGTTATGTGAATTTTCTGCTTTTACATTACATAATAATTAGAGTAACATGAATCAGGCTCATACGGATATGTATTTAAAATTCTTTACCAGCTTAATTATGTGGATTAAGAATGGAAGCAGTAACATTATAAGTAGCTCTATGTTTCTGTTTTTTTTAAAGTAGCACAGTAATAATATGTAAAATTCATTTATGGTTAAGATGAATAGAGAAATTCAACCATATATATCCACAAGGTATAGAAGAGAATTGTTGATCAAAGTGAATAGATACTACCCTGCTGGCTAATAAGTCAAATCCTTGCTATTTGGACGCACTTGTTCAAGGCATCTAAAAGGCTTCTCATAATTCTTGCTTCGGTTGAGCCTTCAAGGGCACATTTCTTATATCCCGAAACATGGGAGCAGAACCATCAGCAGCTGGAATTACTAAGCAGTCTATATACACATCCACTCTTTGTCCATCTCCAATGGTAATGAAGCCAAGCCTAGCTCCACCGGGGATTTTGTCAATCTGCTCATTGGAATGAATATTAACGGTTTGCTATAGTAAATTTCCTCTAAAGATCATGTTGAGTTAAAAGAAAACAAGGTATTATTTGATAAACATATATATATTCCAACCTTGAGTGGCACAAGAAAATAAACAAAGCCAATTCAAATGACTCTGTTGTTTGTATCTATTTTCTCTTCTTGTTTAAGATACACACAAGCCTTCATTGTCGTTTGTGGTAGCTTGTATCTTAGATATAAATTAAGCTAAAGCCAAGTATTATAATTAGGCAAGTAGTGGACGAGGGACATGTGAACCGAGCATCTTCCAATTAATTAGTACCTGAAACAGTAATGTTATCAATGTCGGTGTCCAAGGGCAGTTTTGGTTCCTAGAGAAACTCCCTCGGCTGAGGATGTCTCACCAACACCATCCACGTTAAGTTTCTCAGCTATCCTAACAATGCAGCTTCTGGGCGTAAAGTTGTATTTAATAAAGCCGTAAAGTTGTATTTAATAAAGCAAGATGGCGCGGATTTTAGATGAGATGCATCAACCATGCTAATTTGTCCAATTTTGGTCCATATTTTTTCTTATAGTCCCCCCATCCCCTTAGAAAATCTTTTTTTTCAATTTTAGGCGTCTCATACAAAAAGTCTCATTTCCTTTTTTACACACAAAGGGACACACACCCACTAATACAATTAAAATATAGGATTCACACTCTCACTAATATAAATACACACTACACATTAAAAAAATACTCCTTAATTCAGATAAAAAAACAAAATACCCTCTGGACTAAAGAAATATATATATTTAAAAACAAGACATAAATATCCAGGACAAATGGAGTAATTTTTTTAATAATTTACGAGTGCGAATTAAATAATTAAAAAATAAGCTTAATACGTTCTCAACACTTATTCCACGCACCACTTGGAAAAGGATTCACTAGACAATAGCAGTGTCATAATGGACCGGGCCAACAGGTCTCTCCCCACTGGCGACCCGTTTTGCAAACAACAGCAGATGTTCCACCCCTAAAATAACTCCCACATTACATTAAGGGCAGCTTGGTTAGAGGTATTAGGGGTGGGTAATAAGAATAAAAGGGTATTAATTCTCATTCCTCATGTTTAGTTAGAGGTAATGAGAATCCAAATCCTTCAATCATTCCTATTAATTCAATGTATACTCCCACTCATTCAATCACTTTCATTACCATTACTCTCATCAATGATTCTCATTACCAATTTGAACCAAGCGGCTCCTAAACAATGGGATTATAATTCTGCCCGTCAACCTATCTAACAAATAACAATTATACTTAAACTTAATATCGTAGATAGATAGCCTAACCCAATCCTTTTGAATCCACCAAATAGTGAATTTTGGTGGGTCATAGAGGTCAATGCCCCCTGCCAACCCAATCTTAAAAAGTATCTATTTCATGATATTGTTATATAAAATGTTCAAGGATAAGCAGTATCAAATCATGTTAGATATCCTCGACTCAAAATAAAAGCAAACTATTGCGAACCAGATATCACGGGTCTATGACTACAACTTGTAATCAAAGGGTGCCATAGACATGTTTCAAGGTAATGAAGTCTCAGAGTATAACTAATCTGGTTAATTACATCTTAGGGCTTTCACATGCAGGTTATTAACGGCAGTATCTCCAATATGCCATTATGAATCCCAAAACTGCTAAAACCAGAATTCTAGGCTAGTAAAGAAAGTTGCAGCAAATTTTTAAAATGTTCTATCTGAAACCGAACTCCAAATGACATCAATTAGTGACAGAACTATTCGAGGACTGCAGCAGAATCACCACAAACTTGATGCAGTAGACAACTAATCTCTTACTGATGCTCGAAGTATCTTTACATCATGTATAGGCCTGCATTAACAAAGAGGACCTAAATCAAATCTCATTACCTCAGAGGCAATGGGAATGACCCCCCAAAGAAATTTTGCTTACTATTTATAATTTAAAAATAGAAGGGAGTGGATTTTTAAACATCAAGTTAGATTCGCAACTGAATAGCTATTCAAGTAATCATCCACATAAATACCCTAATAAAATCAAGTACGCAGAATGAGAATGAGCGCAAATTTGTGTAAAGTCTTCCTTAACAACAATGTAGTGGTGAAGTAATTCCTTCACAAATCACAATTATATTGACTGTGAAAATATTCGTTAGGGCTGTTTAGTACATTGAAAGTTTTTGTTTGAGGTTTTGTAACATCTCATTCCACTACTTCTCTTTTTTTTTTTTAAGACCTTGCGAACCAATTTTTTTAAAAAGATCTTGCAAGCCAACTTAACTAGCCTTTCGCATTTTGCTCAATAAAGTTCCATGATATTCGATTGGCATACCTATCAGTGTTGTCAGTCTGCACACTGCCAAGTCTCTTGACAATTTCCATTCCCCTGCATACTCTTCCAAACACGGTATGTTTCCCTGTAAACAAAATTTCTGACAATTAAATAAGTATAACATTCATGAATAATGACATGTTCAAAGTTATTATTACAAAAATATAACTGAAACTTAAAAGTAGATTTTATACAATCCAACAAAATTATCATTGATCTGTTGCATAACTTGCATAAATTATTCCGAGGATACCGTGATACCCTAATGATAAACTGCAAATTCAAGTCTCTGGTCAAGTTCGAGTTTTAAGATAATAAAAATACATGGATCTGAAACACTTAAGAATTTTGATACAATACTCACATTTGACGTCACAATATAAACTTTTATAATTCTAAATCAGATGCATTATCACATCAAATGTCCAATTTATCAGTGTCATGGTCAAATAGTGACATTACAAAAAGTTCAAGAGAGGGTATTTGATGAGATGATGCAAACTCACTGAAGTAAGATGATTACCATCAAGAGAGGGTGCAGGTGCCAAAGTTATAAAAAATTGGCTCCCATTAGTATTAGGACCAGCATTCGCCATGGATATGATACCAGCCCCTGTATGCTTCAACTCCCTATGTATCTCATCATCAAAGTGCTTACTGCAGCAAAGAAATTTGAAATTATAGAAGTTAAATTATAGCCAGGTTTTCCAACAAGGTATCATGCCACCTCATCCTAAGGAAACGGCAGCAAAAAGTGTCGTGAGCTACGGAGAGAGTGGTAATTAGATTCATATCCTATGCCCAAAAAAGAAGAATGCCCCAATATTCATGTCTTGATCGAGCATAAAGAAAATTAATTGTTATAAGAACAATCAACAAATAAAGTAAACCCGAGTAAAGGACGGAAGTAGAAGTAACTAAACCAAGATGGAAGGAAAAAGACTGAACAATCAGCAACTAAAATTCGCGGATAAAAATAAATACGAATACTTAAAACTTCACATTAGACACATCCTATTTTCCGGAGGAATGCAGACATGAAATAGAGAGAGAGGCATATTTTTATTGCGAAACAGAGTTCAAATTTACACAATTAATTAGCGAATAAAATACTTAAATACCCGTAGATGGATTCACCGCCTCTCCCAGTCGCCGTAGGGTCACCTCCTTGCACTACGAAATCCTGTAATAGCGCCACATACCAAGATTACGAGCAATAAGACCATCTCGGAAAAGAATAACAGCAGAAATCAAGGAAAACTACCACGCGGAGGCGGAGAAATTAACCTTAATGATTCTGTGGAATTTGACGTTGTTGTAGTATCCCTTGCGAGCGAGCTTTATGAAATTCTCGCAGGTCCTGGGCGCGTGATGATTATACATCTCAAGTGTAAAAGGACCCATGGAAGTCTCCAGAGTAACCTCCGGCGGCCCTCCGTCGCCATTCGCTACAATCTCTCTCCTCTCTCTTGGTGCCATACTCTAGAGTAAAGTGCAACTTTACTAATTAATTAGCAAGGGTTGTCTTTTTATTTGGGGCGCTGTCACTTAAATTTTTACCAAGGCACTCGAAAATTTTAAAAATATTACATGAAAATACAGTTTTAATCTTATATACTTAAATTACTTTCTACACCCTATCCACTCTTTACCCAACTCCATAACCTCATGCTTCGTCATCTTCCCAGAAACTTCCCTGGAACATTGATTCAATATTTAGATTTCTTCACAAACGTTTTACAATAGCATATATTATTTGCAAGTCTATTCCACATATATTGATTTTATAAACTCCTCTTGCAATTGGTTATACTGAAAGTGAAATCAAAATCATCCTCTTGTGATGATAGTACCAGCATACACGTCCACCAACTAATTAGCTATAATTATAAAGAAAGCCAATTTCATGTGCGTTGTTGCAGACACATCAGGCCACAGATGCGGGATCCCAAAGTTGGAGTGGCCCATCTTTGTCAAGAATTCCAAATGTTGGAGTGCCCCATCTTTGCCTTTCTTCTGAATCGGACGTCGTTAACTGAGGCGAAAGCTAATCAGTAAATATGGGAGAGATTATTTTAGACGTTAAGCCGGAGTTGGGTAATTTGGGATAGGTTAGATTTGGTGTCAGAATAATTTTAAGTGTTGAGTATGTAAATAGTTAACATTTGATTCAAGAGGTTAAATTTGTATTTTCATATGATATTTTTAAAATTTTCGGGTGCCCTTAGCAAATATTTGGGTGGCAATAGCGTCGCCCTTTTTATTTTCCCCCCTCTCTTTCTCTGTAAATTCAAGTGACACTATTGCTATCGAGAATTCGCTTAAAACGCAATAGATTGGATGCCCATTTATACCCGGGCCCAAATAAGTACTGTTAACGGCTTATTCTTGGCTCGTTAATTTAGTATACTGAGGATTAAGGTTTTTAATTAACAGAACCAAGAACGAATAACATCAAACACAATCAACCACCAATAAAGACAAATAAGGAGATTAAAGTCTATCAAAGAATCAATTCCCACCAAAGAATACAACCAATTTTATTACTCTCCCTTAGAGCAACACTCATTTCTCCCAAATTCTTACAAGTGTAATGTCTAAAGTGAATCTGAATGTCATGTCTCTCTCCTCTGAGAGAGACTATTTATATTGTCCTAAAACCCTAAATCCGAGTCAATCGTCTTGTGCCACCTAGATGAAGACAAGCCGTCTTTAATGAAGCTGCCTGGTACGCCGACCATCTGCAGGAGGAGTCTGGGCGCCGTTTGTTGCACTGCAGGGGGTTTGCAGGGTGTCTCCGTCCTTTGCTGGCCTCTCATTGGTCGTTGGAGCAGGGCGTGCCAGCCAGCTGTTGTCTTCTAGTTAAGATTGTTGTCCAAGATATCTCCTCTTCCCATTAGCATTGTCTTCTAGCCTGCGGTACATGTATTCTTTTATTATAATGCATGTCCTTTATTATCTTGCTCTCGCCGTCCTCATTTGGCCTTCGGGCAGGTTGGCTTTCGGTGCTGAGGAGTCCCTCCGAGATCTTGGCCAGGAAGAGGGTGACTGCCGAGGTGTCTCTTCGAAGTCGAGGGTATTTTCTGATTTCGTACTGGTTCGGTGGGTTCGTCCTTATTCGTTCTGGGCTGGGCTTCCGGACTGTTATATTCCTTATTGGGTTGCTTTAATTCTCTCCTCCTTTCTGTCCTCCTATTGGGCCGCGGAGGGGTTGGGCCTACCATTCCAAGTATCCTGGTCTGTTTGGTTTATTGGGCCTCTTGGGCTTCATACATCATGAGGGATATAATACCCATAACATTAGCCCCTCGAGCTTGAATAATTTCATGATTTGAGATTGTTCAGGGTCGAATCGTACGTCGTAGGTTATATCTCTCATGTTTCGGTGCCTGTAACATTAGGGTTCCTTCCATCTCGGCTCTTTATTATTCGCAATCGTTGTCTCCTTCCTGATACATTCCTGCTTTATCGCGTTATCTGTGTCGCTTTAAGATATTTTTGTTCCGGTAGGAGGGTATATCTGGTATTTGGGGGCGCAACTGTTTGATTTGAATTTTGAATCTTTTTCTGACAGTTTCCCTTTTCTCGCTTCCTCTTTCTTCTCCCTTCGATTTTGCCAGCGGTTAGTTTTCCTTTTATTTGGTGTGCTCGTGTTCTTCTTCTAGGTATTTTTCTCTAATCTTCCTATTTTCCTTTCTTTTCCTAATTCCCCCCGCCCCCTTTGCGCTTCTGGACTTATCACTGTCGTGGACTTAGGGTTTCTTCTTCCCTTCCTCTCTCCGTGTTTCCCTTTACGATTATTTCAATATGGCTTGCGAGGGCTCTTCTTCTCTTCCCAGATCCCTTAGATCCCCTTCCCGTTCAACTGATTCTTCACTCGGTAGTTCTGGGTCATCCTTGCCCTCATCATCGTCGTCTTCAAGGGAGCCCTCGTATCTCCTGTCTCCATCTCAGATTGCTTTTAATCAACAGGTCATGGATTTTATTTCTGCTTTTGAATTGGAACCCAATCCCGATATGGTTGATGCTGGTCCCGGATTGTTGGGCCATCTCGGAAAACTTCCGTTGTGGGTGAGAATACTCCCTTTTCTGCTGTTGAGGTTCCTTCAGTCCTTGATGACTCTTGGTTACGGAAGAGCCCTGTTATTGCTCTCAGCAAGTTTCAGTGTGGGGAGGGCATCGACTTCTATCTTCCCTTTCCCGACGTGTGTATGTGTTACGCTCCACCAAACGTTGTGGCGGCCTATGAATTGCAACTCGAACTGGGTCTTAGGTTTCCTCTCCACCCCTGTATTCGGGAAATTTTTGAATTTTGGAGTATAGCCTCAGCTCAATTGGCTCCCAATGGTTGGGTGGCCTTGATGGGGATTTTGATCCTCTTCCGGAAGAGTAAATATTCATTCTTTTCTGCTGCTGAGATCAACTTCCTGTACCGGCTCACTCTGAATAACAGGACTAAGGGATATTATTATCTGGTGTCGCGCCACACTAACCTTGTTGCTTCTCTGCCCAGTTCCGTTAAGGGTTGGAAGAATCCTTGGTTCTGGGTTCGCGGGTCTTGGAGGGGAGATTCTGTATATGATCTTAGGGACCCTCAAAATCCCACCGTGCTCCCCAGAAGTTCTTTCTTCAAGACTGTCCTCAGTACGTGTATGTTTCTATCGGTTCTTCTTTATGTTATATGGGACATTCTAACATTTATTTCTTTTACTCCGTGCAATAGGGGATACGTGTGCCCTGGAGATGTTGTCAGCCGGGTTTCAGAAAGCTTTCTTTCGTGTTCGTAAACTTTCTGAGAAGAGGCGCAGTTACCAGTGGGTTCTCCGAGGGTCCAACCTTTTTTAAATCGGCTTTACCACCACGTCCATAGCCATGCCAGGTAGTCCCTCTGTGATTATTTCCCGACTAAAGGGCTCATCGTATAGCTCTCCTTCTCGTATTAATCTTCCTTCCTTCTTTTTGTTATGCCTAGAGGAATGGAAGCGTCCACGTCTTATACCTGACGCTGCCCGCATGGGTACTCTCCCCTCTGCTCGCCAACGGGTTGCGCTCTCCAAAGGGAAGAAGAAAGCTTCCCAGATTTCTTCTCCGAAGGCCTCGGAAGTCCCACTTGCCTTGCAGCCCTTACTTCTGTTAGGATGGAAGAGGTCTCAGACTTATCTACCGAAGGTTGGAATCCGATCTTATTCGGGTGCCAGGTGTGGATCCTCCAGAGAGGGGTTCCAAAAAAGCCCCTCGAGCCCCGAAGTCAAAGAAGGGAGGGTCCGAGACTGCGGTCCCTAAGTCCCTTGCCCCGAAGCGGAAACTTAAATTGGTGGGTGAGACTTCCGAAGAGGACACTCACGACAGCATTGCTCTGGTTACACGTCCTTCAAAGAAGGCCAAAGACGATGATGCGGGTGTTGTTGCTATAGGTTCTTCTGTGGTTCCTCAGGATGCCGTTGAAGTTTGTGACATTAGTTCCTCTCCCTCTGCCGATGTCTTTACTCGCTTTCCCTTTGTTTTCTTGGGTCCTTCAAGTGGTGCCATGCCCTCTGAGGTTCAGCAAACTCTTGGTGGCCCTTCTATGATCCGGCGCCTCGTTGTTTTCCTTCTGAGATATGGCGGTATTACCACGGGAAGACTCCTCTGCGATTCTGGTCACATGGCAGTTCTTCCTCCGAGGGTGCTCCTCCTGCTTTGCCCTTGTCGGATGGTGCTACTCCGTTCCTACCTATAGACCCGGTAGTCGATCAGGAACTTTTATCGAAGTATGGCCATTTGGATGAGGCTGGGAAGACTTTCCTCCAAACTCAAGAGCTTTTATTAGATTTTGATGCCCCGGGTTGTTTGGCTCTGCTGCCACCTTCCCGTTTAAAGGATGTACCCGAGAAATCCTAGGACACTTGGAGAATATGTCTGCCAAGGATTCTCTTCACAGCATTTCCAGTTATGCGGGATGACTAGCGCTCCACGCCATCACTGCCCTGCACCGTATTTCAGAGCTAGAAAGAAACGACTCTTGTTTGCAAGATGAAGTTACCTCGCTGACTCAAAAGGTGAGGAATTGTGAAAAAAAGGTCTCCGAAGCGGTGCGGCCGAGGCTTTAATCCGGGGTCAGTTGAGGGTTAAGCAAGACAAGAGAGCCGAGCTCCAAGGAACCTTTGATGCCCTCTGCACTCGGTATGAGAGTCTGTTAGGTAAATCTACGGAATAGAAAAGTGCTTTGGAGCTACGGAACAAGGTACTTTCAGATGAGATTGCCGCTTTGAAGGTCCAGCACCAGGAAGAGATCACCGCCAAAGAAAATCAGCTCCAAGCCGAGCTATCTCGGGTTCAGAATAATTTCCAAGCTTTTCGGACATCCTCAAAACAGGAACTTGACAAGGTACGGCAAGAGAAAGAGGCATCCAAAGTTTCTCCTGCTCAGAGGATTAAGGCGTCTGAACGTGGTTGCCGAGGTTTTGAGGGAGCGCGATCTGGCCTTAGTCGAAGTGGGGCAGTTTAATGATGCGTTCATTCTCTCAGAGGCCGACAATTTGTACTATGAGGAAGTTCTTCTCCTGAAGAACATGATTCATTACTTCTGTTCTTGCGCCTCCGCTTTTGCTCAGGCTTCTACTCGGAAACCCTATCCTGCTTGCCTCGACGAATTGTGTGTTATTCTCCATCAAGCCATCAGTGAGGAGAAAATGTCTCCCAGGGAAACCTTGAAGGGTGATATTGATTTTGGGATGCTTGGTGAGTATTCTGACTTTATCACTAATGTCCCTAAAGAGTTTTCCAATGGGTCCGAGGAGGGTGGATCCGATGAGGAGTTTGCTGAAGGTGTTTTGGATTTCGCCAAGGGCAATTCTGGGGCTGAGGATCCATCCACCGTGCCCCCTGTTGAGTCTGGAGTGGGGCATGTTCAAGAGACTCTTGCGGAGACTGAGTTTTCTACTGTTGGTGATGCACAGAATCCGGGTTCAGATGTCGCTACTGTTGTTTCTGAAGTTCTGCCCGCCGGGGGCTCTACCGTTCTATCAATTCCACCAATCCTCGAGATTGGTTTTACCTCGGATCACACCGCTGATGTTGGCATTTTCCCGAGGTCGACGACTGTCAAGGCTACCTTGGGTGTTTCTGAAGACGTGGTACCGAGAAGTGGGGATCCACAGTCTATAGAGGTGGTTGATTTCAAAACCTTTCAAGAAGATCAATGAAGCATCACCGATCCCCTAGTGTCGAATAGGGTGTATTTTTCTTGTAACCCATTTATTTATGAATGAAATGTTTTTTATGTTCCATTAATGAACTTTGTGAGGGTGTTTTGGTAGTTTACATCTAATTTCAAACATAACCGCCATTTTTCTATCGTGGGATGTCACGTCCTTTATCAGGCTTTGCGTGGATTAATCTGGGCCGTCCTTTCTTCTTGGAAGTTGTAGGGTCTCATTTTTCCAGCCGTTGGATTCCAACTGTTTTTGCTCCATAGTTTCTAATGACGATTCATGTTGCCCCTTGCCTTGTCAGGCAGTTTCCTCTTTGGTTTTTTAAATTTCAAATCTTTCGTATCCTCTCCCTATATTCTCGATTTTTTTTAATTTAGTTCCCTTGATTTCTTTGAGATTTCTGGAATTTTTGCTATTTTTGTGCATTCTGAGAATCCATTTTCTCCCGTATGTCGCTTAGCAAAAACCCTAACTTTTCATTCTGTTTGAGTCCCAAAAATGTCCGGTGAAGGCACTTCCCATCCGCTTGATGTTCAAGAGGTGAATACTTTCGATAATTCGCCAGTGCGGCATGTGTGACCTGGTGTTCGTAGTTCCAATCATCTTCGTCGGATGCCCCATCCTAATCTGAGGGATTTGTCTACATCTTCTTCTTCCGGTGGCAATCCAGCTCCCGATGACTCTCCAAATAGGCAGTCGGTTTCATTTGTGCCTATCGCGGGTGTTGGCGATGCGGCACTCCTTATTGAAGCTGACTTGGGTGCCATACTTCCTCTTAACGTGGGGGATTATTTTCCCCATCGCCGAGATGTTGGTGACCTTGGGCTGCTCTCCAAGGGATGGTTCAGCGTCTCAACTGGGTGTCGGCCTCTCGGTTGACTCCGGAGCAATTGGAAGAGCTTCACCGGCAGTATGGTAACCCTAATGTCGTCTTTGAACTTCTTTTGGATGAAGTTCCTATTTTCGACCCCCTTCAGGTCGCACTGTGTTCAGTTACTCCCTCTTTCTCGCTGGTTTGCGTCTTCCTCTTCCTCCTGTCATTGGCCTGTTGTTACAGAGATGGGAGATGGCCATAGGCCAGTTGTTGCCTTCTTTCTGGCTGCGTCTAATCTCCACTATGTCACTGTTCCACATGTTGGGTCATACTATCCAGGACCCGTTTGAGCTTGAGTTTCTCTTTTATTATGTTGTGTCTGGCCGATCTGGCCATTTTTACCACTTACTACCCCGTAACAATCATCATTTTGTGGGGGCCTCTGATGTCATCGGCCAGAGTTGGGAGTAGGCATGGTTTTGGCTATGTGGTGACTATCGAACTCGTGTCAATGGAGTCCTCGTGACCCTTCCTGTTTGATTCCTGTCGTTAGATAAGTGTATGATTCTCTCCTATTTCCAAAGAGCCTTGGCTCAACTGTTTTCTGCAGTTTCTGATGTTATTTTTATGCAGGTCCTCCTTCTCATCCTCTCGAACGACTGAGCGATGGCTTCCATCGAGTGTACGAGATCTTATCCCGTGGTGGGAATACCTATCGTGTCTCCCCACTGCTTTTCGAGCCTACCTTAGTTTCGGCTGGGTTGTCTACTTTGGGTCGCAGTGCTACCACTGGTGCTTCTCTTCTCCTGATCTTTTCTAATTCTGTATCCCATGAATGACCTTTCTTTCTTGTCTTATAGGTGAACTCCAGAATACTCTTTCCCCGCTAGGGTAGACTGGTTCCATGGCTGGTTTGTCACTAACCCCATACAAATATGTTTATCAGTTATCTGAGATTACTCTGCTCGTTCTCTGTCCCTCGACGATGATGGAGCGATTGATGACTTATCCATTGGGTCCGAGGATATGAGGCTTGGTGACGATTTATTGGTTACCCAGTTTACAGAGAATATGATCTTGCCCCCTATGTCTCCTTCACGTCAGTAATTGCATCGTTTCAGCATTGCCCCTTATGGTGTTTCCTCTGTTCTCGGTTCTAGGTCTATTTCCTCCTCTCTGCTTGGGAAGAGAGAAAGAAGCATCTATGAGCATGGTGGGACTTCCCAGTCGATTGGGATCAGCTTCATGCCTCGTTCAATTCCCCTCGTTGGTGAGTTTGATCTTCTTGCTATGAGTTTAAGGAGCATAATTGCTTCCCTTCGAGTTTCCTCATTTTTTCCATGTTTGTGGCATTCACATTTGTGGTATCCTTTTGCAGATTCTCCTCCCGTCACGCACGAGGTAGAAATGCAGCCTGAAGAGGATCTGGAGGAGGACCCAGAGGAAGATCCTGAAGAGGATCCGGAGGAGGATCCAGAAGAAGGCTCTGAAAATAGTTCTGGTGAGGATCTTGAACAGGCAGCAGCTCAAGATGCGGGAGCAGACAGCGATTCCAAGCCTAAAGACTACGGCATGATGGTGGGATCGAAGGTGAGGCCCGTCCCCATTGTCGATGTTAGCTTCGTCCCTTTGACCTCTCATGTCGTTCCTACAGTTCCTCTTTCCAATCCAAACCACTGTGGTGTTGCCGCAATAACTAATCCCATCAAAACTGATGCTGAAGCTGCCAGGTTTGCTGCCAAGAGGGCTCGAGTGCAAGGGAAAGGTAGAGCCGAGGAAATTGATGAACCTGACCTTTCCGAGCTGTAGGAGCTTGGAATCCAGGGTTTCATTGCCGGGGTGAGTTATCGAGTCTCTCATCAAGCTTCTCCATCCGTCATTCCCAGCTCTCTTTCCCAAGACTCTTCTGGTTTGGCCGCGATGGCTGGTGTCGTCATTACCTCCCTTGCTTCTTCTCTGCATGCTATGGATCAGTACCACTCATTCGCTGGCCGGCTCATTGATAGTTTTGAGGGATCCTCTACTAGCTTTAAGGAAAGAATACATGCTTTGGAGGTTGAGAATGCCCAGCTGACTTCTCTGGTCGAGCATCAAAAGGATGGACTGACTGTTTCCGAGTTCGAAGCTAATGTGGGGCGAGCCAATCTAGAGTCCTTGGAGGTATGCTTAACCGAGACTGAAATTGCCCGAGATGCTGCCTTGGTCGAGGTTGCTGAAACACGTGCTAGGTTGATTGAAGCCGAGGCTGCCTCCGAGCTTTGAAGCAGTGCATTCCTTGTCCCGGTTCAGCTGAAGAGAGGGGCCTTCGCGCCGAAGCTCAGCTGAAAGAGATGGAGGACAAGATGGCGAGCATTTTTCATTCATTCAGCAGCCGAAAGAAAGATTGATGTTATCCTCCTTCCCTACTTGCTGATGTAATTTTGAACTTTCCCCTTGATGGTTGGTTATACATTTTGAAACTCTGAATGCTCTCCTGGTTTACGATCGGTTGTGTATTTTAAATTTTGACAGATCTTTTGGTATTACTATTCTGATGTATTTTGTCGTTGATGCATAATTGTTGGTGTGTCTTAGCTGCACATTCTCCTTTTTCTATGTATTTCTGTTTGTTTAACTATCCCTTGTGTAGATGCTTGTATTTCTTGTTTGATGTGCCTCCTATCTGTGCCCGGTTGTACGCTATTCTGAGGTTTCATCCCGATCTCAAGACTTTAATTCTTTGCCTGTACTGCCCCTTTGGGCGATGTTTTGAAGCTGCCTTCCTTTATTCCTGTTCTGATATCCCGATCCCCCTGTCCCTTCATTAGGTGAGTTTCCTTTATCCTAACCCTGATGTTCTGACTCTTATGCCTATTCACCATTCATATGTTCATGCCGCCTTTCGACGCCATTCCGAGGCCCGTTGTTGCCCCCTTTATTTCGACTCCTTATTTCACATTTACGCCCGATGTGATACAATTTTCCTCATACCGAGGTCCCTTCAACCAGCTTTTTTAATTTTGACATCTGATGTCTTGGTTTTGACTCCCTACTCTGATGCTTCGGCATCTTTGTTCCCATTTTCCTGAATCCGATATTTTCACCCCTTATTACCAGTTTGACCCTACCTTACCTTTTTGATCCCCTTTGTTGGTTATTTCCGTTTGATATCCCTTTATTTATGCTTGCAATATTCTTTGTCAATTTATAGGATGATGTTTATATTTCTGGATTTCCCAAAATCATGGTATCCCGACATGTGAATATATGCCTTTATTTTTTGATTTCCTGAAGCCATGATGTACCCTTTTTTTGAACGAGTGTACTGATATTCCTAAGACCGTAATGTCCTCATAACAAAACATATTTTCCTCTTTTGTGATAAACACATTGATATCTTTAACCATATGTCATTAAAAGGATTTCTATACAAATTGCATTTCTATGAGATATGGCCTAACACCTTAATTAAAAGCTGTAAAAAGTCATGTTACCAATCTCGTTCATCTCGCCTTTCTTCCCCTTATTGATAATATTTCTTCAAGTGTTGTGCATTCTATGGGTGTAGTATCTTCTTTCCATCCACTTCTTCCAGTTCATATGTTCCTCCCTCCAGAATCCTCTTAATCACGTAGGGGTCTTCCCAGTTCTGGCCACTGCCATGTGTCGTTGGGCCCACTATTTTTCATAACACCAACTCCCCACCTTTAAACCTTCTCAGTTTTATCTTGGAGTTGTAAAATCTCTCTGCTCTCTGCTTGTAGACTTCATTATGTAACTTCGCGTTCAATCTTCTTTCCTCCAACAGGTCTAGACTTTCTTGCATCAATTCATCATTTGTCCCTTCTTGGTGGAGAGTGACTCTAGGGCTGTGTTCTCCAATTTCCACTGGTATCACTGCCTCAGCGCCGAAAGCCATTGAGAAAGAGGTCTCATTGGTAGAGGTTCTCGTCATCGTCCTGTAGGACCACAACACTCCCCGCAGCTCTTCAGGCCATTTCCCATCTAACTTTTCCAACCTGGCTTTTAGTGTGTGTTTGATGATCTTGTTCACTGACTCGACTTGCCCATTAGATTGCGGGTGGTATAGCGCGGAGAACCATTTCTTGATGTCTTAGTCTTCATAAAATTTCCTCAGTTTGTCATTATCAAACTGCTTGCCATTGTCGATCACGATGGCGATCGGTATCCCAAACCGATATATTATATTTTCCCAGATGAACTTCTCGACTCGAGCCTCAGTTATCGTCGAGAGAGGTTCAACCTCTGCCCATTTTGTGAAGTAATCTACTGCTACAATGGCAAATTTATTTCCCTCTTTTTCGGTAGGCAGCGGTCCAATCACATCAATCCCCATTTCACGAAGGGCCATGGACTGAACACCGAGGTCAGCTATTCCGATGGTGCTCTGACTATCGGAGCCAGCCTCTGGCAAATCGCGCAGGCTCTTGCATATTGGGTGGCATCTTTTTTAAGCGTCGGCCAGAAGTAGCCCTGCTTTGTGTGCTAGAGCGATCCCGCCTGTATGGTTCCCACATACGCCTTCATGTATCTCTGCTAGCACATAGCTTGCTTCCTCAGGAGTTAGACGTTTCAGAAGCGACGACGAATAACCTCTCTTGTACAGCTTTTCCTCTATTAAGACGTATCTCGCCGATCGGAGCTTGATCTGCCGAGCCTTGTCCTTATCCGAGGGTACTTTTTCTTTTTCCAAATATGCCCTGATTGGGGTCATCCATAACTCTTCTACCGGTTGCTCATTCAGGACCTACATGGTGTGTCTGATGGGTTCTTCTGCCTCACAATATTGATGTTATTCAGGTCCTCAGCATTTGACGTCGTGGCCAACTTAGCCAACGCGTCGGCTCCCATGTTGTCTTTCATGTCGATGCATTCCAAAAACACATGTTCGAATTTCTGCAGTAAGCCTACAACCAGTCCTCTATAAAGACTCATGTGTTCAACCTTAGCCTTGTACTCTCCTTTCACCAGGTTCACCACCAACTGTGAGTCACTGTATATCATCAGTTCGCCTGCTCCCATGGCCAGCTCCATTCTTAAACCATTCAGCATGGCCTCGAATTCTACCTCATTGTTAGTAGCTAAGAAACCGAATTGTATTGCGGTTGAGAAGGTTTTTTCGGACGGTGTTTGGATGATGATTCCTGTTTCCGATGCTGCTGCCATTGCCGAACCGTCCACATGCATGATCCAAGGCTTTCTCTTTTCACCATCGGTTGGTGCAGGGAAGGTCAGTTCCACTATGAAATCCGTCATGACTTGCCCTTTGACTGCATTCCTCGGCAAGTACGCTATATCGAATTGCCCTAATTCGACAGACCACTTCAACAGCCTACCCGCTGCGTCTGGTCTTTGAAGTACTTGCCTCAAAGGGAATGTCGTTAGTACTTCAACAGTATGCTCCATGAAGTATGGTCTCAGCTTCCTCGAACTCATGACCAGTGCATATGCCACCTTCTCCATTACTGGATATCTGAGTTACGCGTCTCTCAAGGATTGACTTACAAAGTACACCGGTTTCTGGTTCTTCTCTTCCATTTTGATCAGTACTGAACTGATCGCGGTTCCCGACACTGCTAGGTACAGCTGTAGTGTTTCGTCTGGTGAGGGTTTGGAAAGGATCTTGGGATCAGATAGCTCCCTTTTAATTTCATTAAATGCCCTCGCGCATTCTTCCGTCCACTCGAACTTAGCCTTTTTGATGACATCGAAGAACAGCTTACACTTGTTCGACGCCTTTGACATGAATCTGTTTAGGGCGGCCAATCTGCCCGTCAGGTTCTGAACTTCTTTCATGTGCCTCGGCGGGTCCATCCTCAGGATTGCTTCTACATTCTCTGGGTTCATCTCGATCCCTCTTGGGGCCCATTATTATTCATTATTTTAAGCCAAGGCCTACCAAAGAATTTGTCACGCCACATCACAATGCTGAAGGTGTTGATTATTGAAGCTCATCCATGAAGCAAGTCATCATGTCCACCACTTCTTGAAGCCCAATTTCTTTTTGCATCCTAAAGCCGTGAGAAGCCCATTCTATTATCAAGTTATAAAAGCCAGAAGACGTGCACACCGAGAAGGGGAATAGAACGCAGAACAGACTCACGCCCATCGGACTTTTGGCCACCTTCCGCCTTTCATCTTTACCATTTACCCACCTTTCATCCATCCCATCATTCCATCTGTCCGGAAGGAGATTCAAGTGCGGTTGAGAGAACAATTCAATAGAAGAGACGGGAAAGAACATCAACCACGTGACACTAGGATTTTGTTTCTTTTCTTTAATTTCTTCTTTTGTTGATTTTGTTATGAAATTGTCAGCCATGAGGGTTGTCTGTAACCTCATAGGCTAAAAATCCTTTACAGTTCTAAGGATTGAAGGTTAGATGTAGTTGATTTGGAAACCTAGACCAATGTTGTGAATTAATGCAGTTGATAATTCTTGTTTATTTGATTTATCCAGATTATATTATATGTTTGTAACATCTTCATAACATGCTATTGATATTGCCCGTGATGCTTGATATGTTGTGTTAGCTTGTGTGCATTCGTACTTAATATTGTCTGTTTGCTAGGGATTATAGTAGTTTGCCCGTGAACACAATAATCCTAAGGGCTGATAAATAAGATACTTGAATTTCTTAGTGGAACAATGCAATTAAGAATTCAAGTAGGAAGTGAATAAGTTTGAATAGTACTTTCAGAGAATATATGTTAGTCGAATTGGCCATCCGGAGGTTTATGAAATTTGCCTTATTAGTATCTAGGAAGGAGGTTCAAAACTATTCGCACATCATCTTGTGATATATTTCCATTTAAATAGTATGAATGAACAATAGGATGTCTAGGAGACCAAATCAATTGCACTACCCGGATACCTTAGGGCTGTTATTATTCTCTTGATCAATCTTGAATAATTCCTATTACTTTTATTTATTTGTTAATTCTCATTTAAATTCTTAGATATTAATTTATTCAGAATCTTGGAAATTGGTTACATAATAATTCTAGTTGAATAGTAATATAAATTAAATAGATAATTGACTGTCTCAGTGGGAACGATATTTTTTAACTAGGGTACTTGCCTCTGCAATTGACATCCCTATACTTGGGGATTTAATTGGAGTGCACAAAATATGCCGAACAATGGACGGGGTTCTTCGTGGGACCTCTTATTCCGCTGGCACTCCCCTAGCGTTGGGTCGGCCTCTCCTCTGATTTGGTGAACGATGCTGGTGAGATCCTTCAACCCTCAGCCTTTCCCTCGGTGGAGGGTTTCCTGCCTCTTGATTCCGTTCTTGTCGTGGTCGCTTTTGAGCATCGTTTCTCACAGATACCTCCGGGGGTGGGGGATTCTCTGCTTCTTGGGGCTCTCTTGGTCGTGGTTGTTTTTGGGCCCCGGTCCCTGGTCGGAGAAGATATTCGCTACGCCTTCCTTCCACTGGAGTTTCGTCCACACTCTCCCCTTCTGCTACGTTCCTCCTTCTTAGGAAGTTTATAGTTTCTCTCGCGTCTTCTCCGCTGTGCTCTTTCCTGGCTTCTTTCCTCCTTTCGAGATCTTCCCGTAGATCACCATGGCTTCCCATGTGAGGGCCGCTAAAGCTCAACCTCGCCGGTGGAACTGGGGGAGCCTCCACAGCATACTCATTAATCACCCTTTTGATCTTTTCGTTCATTTCTTTCGCCTTTTGAGGATCACCCAAGTTTGGGACAGGAATAGACCTCGCTAGAGTGTCTATCTCTCTGACTGGAGTACTAATTTGGACATTATTTCCACTCCTTGTTATATTTCGCTGGGCTCTGGAGCATTCTCCTCTTTTTTCGTTGCCGCGGGCTGTAAATCCATCACCTCCCATTTGATTTACGGACGTAGAACAAAACCTAGAGATCTTTTTTCCAGAACTCAACCAAGACTTTACAAAGAAATGGAACAGGGATGGCTAATCGTAGCGTTTTCCACCGACGATGCCAGATGTTGACGGCTTATTCTTGGCTCGTTAATTTAGTATATGGAGGATTAAGGTTTTTAATTAACGGAACCAAGAACGAATACCATCAAACACAGTCAACCACCAATAAAGACAAATAAGGAGATTAAAACCTATCAAAGAATCAATTCCCACCAAAGAACACAACCAATTTTATTACTCTCACTTAGAACAACACTCGTTTCTCCCAAATTCTTACAAGTGTAATGTCTAAAGTGAATCTGAATGTCCTACCTCTCTCATCTGAGAGAGGATATTTATATTGTCCTAAAACCCTAAATATGAGCCAATCGTCTTGTGCCACCTGGATAAAGACAAGCCGTCTTTAATGAAGTTGTCTGGTACGCCGACCATTTGTAGGAGGAGTCTGGGCGCCGTTTGTTGCACTGCAGGGGGTTTGCAGGGTGTCTCCGTCCTTTGCTGGCCTCCCACTGGTCGTTGGAGCAGGGCGTGCCAGTCAGCTGTTGTCTTCTAGTTAAGATTGTTGTCCAAGATATCTCCTCTTCCCGTTAGCGGTGTCTTCTAGCCTGCGGTACCTGTATTCTTTCATTATGATGCATGTCTTTTATTATCTTGCTCTCGCCGTCCTCCTTTGGTCTTCGGACAGGTTGGTTTTCGGTGCTGAGGAGTGCGTCTGAGGTCTTGGCCAGGGGGAGGGTGACTGCCGAGGTGTCTCTCCGAAGTTGAGGGTATTTCCTGATTTCGTACTGGTTTGGCGGGTTCGTCCTTATTCATTCTGGGCTGGGCTTCCGGACTGCTATATTCCTTATTGGGCTGCTTTAATTCTCTCTTCCTTTCTGTCCTCCGATTGGCCGCCGGCCCAATCCATTCCAAGTATCCTGGGTCTGTTGGGTTTATTGGGCCGCTTGGGCTTAATACATCATGAGGGATACAATGCCCATAACAAGTACTAATATATTCCAGCTAGAAAATAAGATTAAAATACTCCTTAATCAACCACATATTTCTCCGTTCAATTTCAAACTTTACGTTTGTTTTTTTGCACGTAGATTAAAGAATGTAGTATTTTAATTTGTAGTGAGATGAGAGAAAAAATATTTTATTGTAAAATATATAGGTGTATTAGTATGATGTATGGACTCATGAAAAGATAAATAATTAATTTATGTGGGTCCCACTTACTAAAAAAAGAAAATGTAAAAATAATTTAGTCACATTTTCATGTTACAATTGAACACTTTCCTTTTTTTTTTATTATTCTCAAAGGAGAAGATTATTCTCTTTACCAAATATATGTGGATCCAATCACGATCCTATAATAAGAACAAGAGATTTTTCTAGACCAACCCCCTTGCCCCTCATTCTATTGGAATGAGACGCACAAATTAAAAACATGTAAAGATTGAAATAGAACGAATGAGTATAAATATACTAGTATCACAATTCGGTCGATTAAATAAATTGAATAAATCTGATTTGTTTGATTTTAGCGCACGAATATTACTACTTATATTTTGATTGTAAAGCTCGAAAGCTATCAAAATACTACTTGTAACGTCCGAACATTACCACATTGCTAGAAACGCGTGTACATAAAGAGTTCAAGATTCGTCCAACAAAACACGTGAACATTAGTCTAATTAATTGTTCAACAACAAAATTCCAACAAAACTCATATTCCCTCTGTTCCAAGTAATGAAGGTCAGAGACCTTATGTTTAACATAAGGTTTCTGGCCCTCTTAGCCTGAGACAGAGAGAATATAATATTGCTTAATTTATTTGAAGGCTAATACTACTCTGCATTTAGGTGCACTCCAGAATACGGTGCACCCACTTTCAGAAGTGTATATAATTATGAACAAAAACATATTCCCTCCGTCCGCTTTCAAGGGTATCTCTAATAAGTTGGAACTTTCTCTCTAATAAGTTGGAACCCTTGAAAACTGACAGAGAGAGTATACAATTATGAACAAAAATATATACACTTTTATGTGCATCATCCTTATTTTGAGCATCCTATAATTCTTCCAACTTATTTTGAAGCCGTACAAAATTAGGAAGTACTCTATTCGTCTCGTTCATAAGTCACCATTTGCTTTTTGCACATGAATGAAATAATGTGTTTATTTTATATGTAGTGAATAGTAGAAGTCACCATTTGCTTTTTGCACATGAATGAAATAGTGTGTTTATTTTATATGTAGTGAATATTTGTATTAGTAGTGAGTGATATGTCATATGAGATCTTTTACTAAAATGTTAAAATGGAAATTTTTTAAAGAAACACTCAATATAATAAAATGTGGACCTTTTATTTAGGGAATATAAAATTATTCCTAATTAATAACCGACGTTGAATGGGTTGAGAGTAATTTTGTAAAATGCATTGGAGTAATTTGTGCAATTTTGATTAAAATTTTGTTGAATTATAATTTATATATTGTGGGTTGAATTGGATTTATGGATCGGATGCCTTCTACTTTTAATTTTGCAATTTCAATCGAACATTTTTTATTGTGTTGGACTATAATAACAAGCGAACAATTTTAAACCATTAGGTACTCCAACCGAACATATAATAAAATCTCATTTTGTTCTGCAATCTCAACCAAACGTTTTTGTTATATTCGACGAATAATTCTAAACCGTTCAGATACTTCAATCAAACACACAATATAATCTTAATTATATAATTTTTATAAAGGTGATTATATCTTAATATTTTAATATAATTATTTATGAGCTATGATTAGTAAATTCGGAAATACAAATAGACAGTCTTAAAAGAAATTATACGGGTTATATATTGACATATTAAAAAAAACTCTTAAAAAAGTAAAATTGCTCACAACCTAAAAAAACATCAAAACACCCACCCACATGATAAGATTAAAATACTATATGCACTTCTCATATACAAACACCAAAAACACTTATCTCTACCCAAAATTGGTGCAAGAGAGGAAAAAAACTCTCGACTCCTCCGACTCATTTTAGAATCACACGCATTCACTCCACAAACATCATGTCATTTAGGGTAGTAGCCGAGGGTGTAAAATTATGTGTTTTTATGCATTTTATATAACGGTCAAAATTTTATGATATTCATTTATGCATCTATGTTGTTGGACAAAAAATAATATTATGTTGGGCGTTGATAGAATGAAAAAAGGTTTAGTAGAAACACAGTTTGAAGAGTAGAATACAAATAAGTAGTGGAGCAGCATTTATTTAGATGGAGTAATAAAAATAGGGAATGTATTGGATTGAATGAGCAAAGTAAAAATTGAAATAAAGAATGGGTGGAGCAGGCAGGGGTTGTGGTTTTGGTTGTGCAATTAGTGATGGGCAGAATGGGCTATAAATGAAATTAAGAAAGATGAGAATGAAGGAATGTTGATTAAATAGAGTAGTTGAGATTGGTGTAGTAGAAGATGAGAAGTAGAAATGATGGTATGAAGTTGAAAAGGGGCATTAATTAAAGAGAGAGGGATATGGTAATGCAGGTGGGTTCATGGGTGGGCGTTTTGGAGGTGATCCTCCGCGTAAGTGCGGCGGC
Source organism: Pogostemon cablin (assembly GCA_023678885.1). Lineage (NCBI taxonomy): Eukaryota > Viridiplantae > Streptophyta > Magnoliopsida > Lamiales > Lamiaceae > Pogostemon > Pogostemon cablin. The sequence continues at coordinate 109,636 of CM042984.1, forward strand.
GTGTGCTTTAGGTGCGACCTTCACCATGGGAACCACCCAGGAAACTCTACCCTTCTTCACACAGTTCTTCCAGTTCCAAGCCACCTACGAAGATCTCCCGTCTTTCACGTATGCCTGCCCTAATTCCCAAATTCCAATTCCTAAAGTAAATGGAGTAATTAATAAATAATTATGCTGGCCTGCAGATTCTTTGTTATTGCAATGTCAATAGTGACCGGCTACCTCCTTCTCCATAGCCCAACCTTTGGTTGATGGCCCCAGATTTCTGTTAACTCTGTGCGACACAGTAAGTATGTGACTATATGATTATGATCCCATGGAATTAATTAATTTGGTTGCAGCTGACCCTGATCTTGGCCTCCTCCGCCGCTTCTTCTTCGGCCGCGATTGCATACCTGGCTCACTATGGTAACTCCGACGCCAATTGGCTGCCCATATGCCACCACTTCACCCATTTCTGCCACACCATCAATGGAGCCCTGCTCGCCTCCTTTCTCGCCGTCGCCTTGCTCCTCCTGCTGCTGCTCCTCGCCTCACTTCCCCTCTCTAACCATTAAATTAAAATTTTTCTACTGGGGTGGGCCCAACCCTCTAACTGCACATAGTATATACTTGATTACTTTTCATTTTAATTAGGGATCGACCATTGTCTTTTATTCTAGCTACCATATCCTTTGTTTCATCCACTATTATATTATCCAAACCCTTTAATTTCATCTTTTCTTGTTCCCACTACAACTACAAGTCTACAATGCTCAATCAATTGAATTCATCCATCATATATTTTGCAGCAAAATAACCATTCATGTAATTATATGATGAATTCCATCCCATTTGTTATTAATTCGATCCCAGTGACCTAGCTACTTCTCAAATCTTATAAGATGATGGACGTATATATTAGTAGACACCGTCATATATATATACATATATATATATATATATATATATATATATATATATATATATATATATATATATATACTATGTTTTAATTAATTATAATTATTTACAACTTTAATAATAAAATTTAGGGAACGATTTGGTTTACTTAATAAAACGTAGAGCGTGCACATATATGATTTGGATTAATAAGGTGTGAACTTGAATTTTTTTTTTAATTAGTTGCAAGAGTTATTGTAATTCTATTTCTCGTTAGTCGCATTTCATCAGCCCTTAGACAGTTAAACTAACGTGTTAAGAAGATTAATAAGCGAAAGTTGTTAAAAAAACCCAAAACTCGCAGGGTCAATTTGATTAACTCTGAAAAAAGTATGGTCATCCCAATTAATTTTAAAAAAATAGGATTTCGACTTCAATTTTACAACCCATATAAAATTTGAGTCTTTTAGTGCGAATCAATTAGCCTGGGTGAATCCATTGAGCTAAGAGTTATTATTATTATTATTATTTACTCCACGGCTCCACCCCACCCACCTCACCAATAGTTCATTGTGTAGTTCATTGCGTGATAATATATACAATGGAAATATAAAATGTGTATATTTAACCTTCAACAATTAAGTTAAGAGTAATTCTTGAGTGACCACTGGTCACCCAATTAGGCCTCTTGAGTTAAACAATTTTTGTCTAATTTGATACTCTATTTCAATAAAAACAAACACTCTGATAGTCCCAATTTACGTATATAAATTCAATCTTTTCTCACCCTGAACTCTGAAGTCCTCCTTTTAAATATATTATACTTATGTATTACTAGAGATTTAAATTAAATAGAATCACATGATTTACACTGTAAAAGTAGGGTGATTTCTTCATTAAGAATGACTAGGGTACAACCAGGGGTACCAATGGTCCCCACTCTTCTTAATTAATTCATTCTCATTCATTAATATTGTTTTTTATTTTATTTTTAAATTTATTATATTTAAATGGCTATTATACCTTAAACCCTAAACCATAGTAATAAATTATACCCTAAACTACAAGGGTAAAATTACAATTGTAGGGATAAATTATAACCTAAACCATAAGGATAAAATTACAATTATACCCCTAAAATTAAATAAATAAAAAAACAGAAAAATAAACAAAAAAAGAAGAAAAGAAAAACACACACTGAAAGTGAAAAAAGGAGGAGGTTGTATATTTTAAAATTGGTACCCCTTTCCAACCTTAGTCATTGTGTTCTTTATTTTAAATTTTAAATGAAATGGGCTTTGTCCCCCATTACACCCTTACAGAGCCCATTACACCCTTAAATAAGAAGATATAAATACCACATTAACATTCCTATTTGCACAGGAATTCTAAACCTGGTTTGAAAACCTATTAACTCCCAAGATCGTTTTTGGTGGCATATGAGTGAAAAAATGGCGGCCTTTAGAAAGCTGTCAAAGAGCTTTATCTTCTCCTCTCATCTCCCAAAACGCACCCCAAGTAATCTCTCATCTTCCTCGGCGCTTCTCATTTCTTCCAGGGGTCTATCTTCCAAGCTCTTCGTCGGCGGTAGGTACCTCGCCACTGGCAGCTAATTGGATTTTTGATGAGTTTTTTCTGTTCTTGTTTAATTTTCAGTAATAATTTGCTAATTGATTTATTGTTTAGACGTCTTTATTCCAATAATTTCACGTCCTGGGGTTTACCAAGGGTTTACGATGGCTTTTTGAAAATGTAACATGAATATGCTGTTATCTGCTGAGGATTAGTAACACTTTCTTGAATCTTTTGTAATGGGGTACGATTATGGAGTTATTTTATTTTATTTTTTCTTGTTACCCATTTCATGAATTATTCCCTGATTGTGAGCAGTGATTTGTCTGGATGTTCACTGAGGGTTCATCGCTTGCCTGTAATTACTAATTCAGGAGAGGATTGGTTCTTGACTTTCCATCTGATACATTTCCTCTATATTTCTATGTAAGGGTTAGGGTTCTTGATGAAACTCAAAAGGAACATGTGCTCAAGTCATTATTTAGTCTGCCATCTTAGTACTGTACCAATAATTATCCGGTGATAAAGTAAATCCTAAAGCATTTTTCGCATAACATGTTCTTAGTTTGGATCAACTTTTAGGCTATATTTGGATTCATTTAAATAATCAATCCATGCCATATCCAGCTTGGAGTAATTTGTGTATTGTTATTCTTTTCTCATTTGCAGAGGTTGGGGGTCTTCACACTAAGTCTTTATAATTGTGTAAAGTAATCCCTGGTTGATTCAAGTTTATAACTAATATTTTGCTCTTGAGCTAGAATCAAGTATATATATTGGAAAAGCTGAAGTTCAAGCCTATTGACCTCATTAGAAGTGAAAGCTGATATATATTTGAGTTCTTCCATAGCTGAGTCATGGCTTCTGGTTTTGAAATATCCTCCACTCCTGCCCCCATATCAAGGCTTAGCTAATTATATTTCAGCATTTCCACTCTCTAAATTGATTTTCAGATGCATGCATGTCAACCACTTTTCTGGCATTAAAAGCGTCTGTGTTTCCACGAGAAACTCTATTGGATTAGCTATTGTATATGAATAAATCCGCAGTACACTCAAAACATTCGTGCTTCACTAACTATAATTCTAAAAGGCTTCTCTTTTTTAAGTCATAGACTGACTTGCTCCATTCTGCATAAGCCAGTTCCCATTTGCTTTATCTATCTGTATATACTTTCTTTTTACTTCATCTAGTACTGATGCTTTTATAAATGGAGCATATCTTTTATAGAAGTTCTATATTTTATGCAAATAAGCCTATTATGCACAATTTTAGTAGCTCTCAATCCCATTCTAACAGCAGCGATCATCTTGGGAACTTAGTAGCAGACATACATCTTAGGAAACAGAGGCCTTTGCATTTCCATGTTATGAATTTAGAGAGATACGTTACCTAGAATATGTTTTTCATATTTTCAGGGCTTTCATTTTATACAACGGAACAGGGATTGTCTGAGGCATTTTCTCAATATGGTGAAGTTATTGAAGGTGCATTTTGTAGCATTGCTAGTTTTGTCCTTTCCATTAGTGAGCTGTGACTTTGATTACATTGGTTTTGGCAGCTAAAATCGTGATGGATAGAATATCAGAGCAGTCAAAGGGGTATGGATTTGTAGCATATGCATCTGGCGATGAAGCAGAGAAAGCTATAGCTGAAATGGATGGAAAGGTACTGGGGCTTCTTCAGCTCCGTGTTCCTTCCCTTTAGAGGTGATACCCCTAATATAACACAAGTTTTGCTTGCTTCAGAGACTTAATGGGCGCGTCGTTTTTGTGGACTATGCTAAGCCACAGAAGGTTTCCAGAAGTGCCATGCCAACAGCTAGAGGACCCCCTAACCCAGTACCTGAAAGTTGATTCCTTGTTCACTCGCACCGAATGGATTATATTATATGGAATGAATTGCAATGAAGGGATATGAAGAGTGCTAGGATGCTTTTCTTGATATTCTACATCAACTTTCCACCAATACATGGAATCGATATTTGAATACAATAGCCTCCTCTCGTCTGGTGATGTTCATTTTTATCTTTGTTCCCCAATTTTAAATATATACACCCTTATTACTTTCTTGAATTATACTCAATTAATGAACTTTCGTACCTTAAAAAAGAATACTAATTTCTCAATTATTATCAAAACCTTCCTCTGCCTTTTCACATCCTGCTGTTGATACGAGGAGTTTGAGATTCTTTATTTATTTATGCTTGATGAATTTTTTTCAACTTGGATCAATATGTATCATTATAATTGGGTTCCGGCCTTGATAGAAATGAGTTTCAGTAAGTGTGTATATATATAGTTCATATGGGGTGGGGTAGAAAATGGAAGATATTTTGGGAAATTCGTTGATTTTGAATTCGCATTTTGGAGTGTGGTAAAAAACATTGGTTCGGTTCTCTTATTACATTTTGGTGTTACATCTCCTATTGCGTATCATTGGATAATTGACACGTAGTATATAATATATACTCTAAAAGGAAAGCTTAAACACTTGGGTGCAATGATTGATATTTTCTTGCTTGTAAAGTGTCACTCATCTAACATCATCTTTCATTTCTTTTGTTTCCATGACTGACTAACTACAAATTTAGTATAAATAAATTGTTATTCAGTTTTCTACTTCAATTCCATCTTTGAATAAACAATGGGCACTTGCGTAATGATTGAAGTCGAAATAGCAACATTAACATCTAACTGCCCACTACAATTATGTGAGATGCCTCTTGCGTGGAGAACAGAACACTTGTGAATTATTCTTAATTTTGCCTTCATGCCAACCTTGTGAATTCAACTTTCCCCACGATTCTTTTCTTCTATTTAAAACAAGCTTGTAATGTCATGATCATACATACATATTCCCTATATATAGCGTAAGTGTCACACAATCCTTTAGACAATAAAGAAGTACCTCCATTCATTAAATAGAGATCCATTATATATATACACACACGATAAGTTTTAATGAAAGGGAGCTACCTTAATAGGACGGATATGATATTCCTTTGGCCCGAGATTATCTATTTAAGAAACAGTATTTTTTTAAACGAACTTCATCTCTGTACTAGTCCAACATATTGTTTATACACACATGAGTTGTTTTATCATTTTAATTTCCTTCCTCCTATGATAAATTTAAATTTTACATTTTTAGTTTTCCTCTATTTCATAATATAAACTTTATCATTTAAAAAAGGAATATCATTTCAATCTCCAACTATTTATAATAGAAAATGCAATACTAAAATATTAAATGTCAAGGAGATTTATAAAAATAATGTGGTGACATCCGTTGGGATGTGAATTTTCATAGAAAAATGTATCATGGTTATAAACTGTATGCGTACATTTGCACAATTTGTTGTGTATGAGTATTTAGTTAAAAATATCATTTCACCAAATTCTGAACTGTTCCAATGAGTTGACTTATGGATAATGTATTACTATGAAATTGTGTTATTCTGTCATCTGCATAACCCTAATATGAAAGAGCAGAAAGCAACAAAAATAGATACCCCAAAAGCGAGGCAGAATAAAGTATCTAATGCCCCTTCTGTCCTTAGCCTTCGCTCCCGTGTCAGTTTCTTGATTTGCTGGAATTCCTTGTACCTCCGCTGCCCCTGTTGTACTCTGTTCCTTCCTGTTCCCTTTTTGCCCTGGAGAGCCCCTTGCAGAAAGGCCAGGCTGTCCTTGCCGTTCAAATGCGTTCCGTCCATGTCTTCCATTTGCAAGCTCACTTCCTTCACATGCATCTCTCCACTCTCGGATCCACCGCACGTGACCACTATCCCGCACTGCACGTGACCATGGATAGACGCATACCGGAGCTGCACTTCTCCGGTCAACCAGTGGCGGTGCACCGACACGGGCTTGTGCGATGAGAGATTCACCACCCGCCGTCCGACCGGGTCGATCAAAATCCAGCTCAACATCAGCTCCGCACACCTCTGGTCTTGTTTGATGCCCGTGGGAACCACGTCCTTGGGGTCCAGGAGATCAATTCTGAAGGGCGAGCACCGGAACCAGCCGCTGACGGTTTCGTTTTCTTGGGTCTTGGTGAACACCAGGTTTTCCTTGTAGTGTATGTCGACGGCAGAAATTAGCTCCGTTGGATTTGATGAGTTGTGGGTGTGGCCGCTTTGTGTTTCTGGGGAGATTGGGTAAGCGTGGGAGAAAAAGGAGCGCGGGCCGCCGTTGGGGAAGGTGGCAATGAAGTGGGTCAGGCGTGAGGTGTTGGTGGATGGCCACGTGGAGTGGCATATGTTGGACCAGAGATGGTGGTTAGAGGAGAGACGGGCGAGCGTGGTAGAGCAACAGGCAGCAGCGCCCATAGTTGGTCCATCCAAACGGGTAAGAAGGTGAGACTCTATTATATCTGGATGCAACTCCCAGAATCCGCCCATATTCAATATTTATTTTCATTTTCTACCCATATATGAGTACTCCATTATATATAGCACCCGCAAATTGTATCTTCGATCAATCAATATATGATTAATCAAGGGCAATGCCAATTTGAACGACAAAGTCTTGCAAACTTGGATGGGTGGGACCATGAATTACAATTTTAATTACCGTCATTTTAACGCTTATAACCTTTGAATATATCTATTTCATATTTAATTAATTAATCTCTCATCATCTACAATTATATAATAATAATAATATATACTATTCCAATTCATCATCTCCGTCTACTCTACGTTTGACCTCATTTTTTTGTTTCACTCTAATTTATTCAAAATACGTAATTGTGTTGGACTCTGACATTTTACTTTATAATAGAAAGAAACATTTAAAATAAATACAAGTCTCCATCAATATGCTCAGATAAGATTGAATAAATTTAAACTTATTAATTAATCTCTACTAATTATGTATTATACTTCATCTGATTTACGATTAGGACCATGTTGCCAAAAATCAAACAGTGGGAGTTGAAATATATATGTCATCTCTTTGCCCCTTTCTAAATGATGATAGTGATGACACATCTATCTATATATATAATAATTATTTAATAACAACTGCGCGATCTCTGTGGATCTTATTCATTATTCACCCATTTAAATATGGTATGATTTGTGCACTCTAAGGATTTAAATAGAATAGAATGAGTAGTTATTTTTTACAAAATTTAGTATTTTAATATCTTTTTAGTCATTCTATCTAGATTGTTAATTAAATTTAACTTATCATACTCATATTTTTACTTTTTAATTTGTGTTTGATAAATTATACTTACGTTTCCTTTGTACTGCTCTGCAGAAGAGCGAGTGATACTAATTACTAACCCTTTTAATACTCTTTATCCCGTCTTAGCTATCAATTGGGCCTAATAATATTAAATGCAGTTCGTCATTTGGGCCGGGCCTCATAGCCCAAGCACAAACACCACACAATGGGCTTTAGAAATATGTTGCGTTTGGGCCCAATTTAACATGTGATAGATCTTTTCCCCACGTATACGGATAGTCTCACTCTCAGAAACACCGATTTTTCTTAACCCAAATAAAATAAAACTGTATATTCTCCTTCTTCCCCAGAATTCCCACCATTACGCTCTTTCTAGATTCTACTGCTCTTACATCTGAACCCGATATCTCTGCGCTGCTTAATTGTTTATCTGTTGATGTCTTTTCACGCGCGACACCAGAACATCGTTTCTTCCAGGTAATTAATCTTCTTTAATTTTGTTTTGCTTTTACTTGCATTATTATTTTACACACACATATTTGAAGTATATATATATATATTTTTCGTGATTAGCATCCTATAATTTTGTACAGTTCATTGTGCTTGTGGCTCATCCTTTAGTTCTCATTTTCAGCTCTTCAAGTCCATGGCTTCCAGTTAAACCAAAGAGAGCTTATTTATTGAATGGAAAAATTTTCGACTTGAATAACCCAATAATTAATCCTTGTTATACAAGGAAGAAATGTCGTGTAAGGATATCCCATTTGGGAATCGGTGAATTTCATCTTCGATCAGATTTACAAAGACAATCCATTATCTTTTGCAAATTAAGGAGCCTGGAACGGCTTCTGCCTATGGCTTCCACTGATGATGGTGTGACACTTAATGGCTCAAGAACCAATACTGATGTTGAGGATATGAGGTATAAATTAAATCAGTCTTTGCAAGATGAAGACTACAATACCGGCCTGGTTCAATTACTGCATGATGCTGCAAGGGTATTTGAGCTGGCAATTAAAGAACAAAGCTCTTCATCCAAGATATCCTGGTTTTCAACTGCCTGGCTTGGAGTGGACAAAACTGCCTGGGCTAAGACACTAGCTTATCAGGTTTTGTTACCTTATTTTGTTTATGTTATTTGTGCTTGTAGCCATGAGATTTTGAAACCGTTTGTAAAGATCTTCTAAAATCTGAAGCGATACATATCGCATATAAAAGTCTTTCCTCTTAATAATAATCGAAGAAGCCAAAGAAATGGAACTTATTCCTGTACTGTGGAATTTTTATTTCCTTAATCTGGTATAGATGGTAAAATTTTTCTTCTTTGTGGAATAATTTCCGGATATCACGGGAAGTAGTTTTGAAAGGCCTAAATCCTTATGCTATATTTATCTTTCCCAGTTGATCAATCCTTTCTAGTGACTACTGCCCACACCTCTGCATGGTGCATAGGTTGTGGCCTAATTTCATTCTAGTGCTTAAGACCTCAGATATCTGTAGACTGTATAAATTCTGGCTCCATTTATATGAATATCGCTAACTAATTTTATTCTGCAAGCCTAAACATAATTTTTGGCCACCAGTGGTCTAATTTTATGGTATTTGATTAGTCCACTGTTAATGAATTTTACAGTTTTTTCCTGAAATTTTTTGTTTGATAAATCTGATCAAATAGGTTAATTTCCCATGCATATTGAAAGAAAATTGACTCCTTTTCCTTCTATTTTCTTACTTTTCTGATGACAAATTATGTTAAAATACTATCCCCTTTGCTGGCTGAGCTACCTGTTCACATTTTCTATATATCTCCTTTCAAAGGTTATAACCTACTAACTATAAGATCTCATTCCACCTCCTTGCCTGATTTCCCTTTTTTTTTTACTTTACTTTCAGTAGAGCTTTCTTCTCTTCATCTGTTGCTATCCTCCACTCAGGATACTTAAGAACTTATTGAGTATTTTATGGAAGTTGAATAAAATGAATGTTTGAACCCCCCCCCCCCCCCCCCCCCCCCCTTGCACCGCTTGCCCATTGACATCATTTTGTTGAATTCTGCACAATGTTGGAGATGTTTTTGGTTGACTTTCATCTTTTCATCTGTCTATATTTTCTAAAGATTGTAATTCTCTTCAGGCATCTGTCTACTCTCTTCTGCAAGCAGCTATTGAGATTTCTTCTCGAGGAGATGGAAGAGATAGAGACATCAATGTATTTGTGCATAGGAGGTAGGGAACCTTCTTGGTTATGTGGCTTCTGATTTATACTAGTTATTTATTTTGATATAGGATGAAAGTGGATTCTTATATGTAGTCCTTTCTATTTGGGTTCTCTCATATTCATTGCTTACATATGTGTGTGTATGTAACTTTTACCTTTTTTCTTGATACAATAGCTGTTTGTTCTTTCATTTTTTCCTTATTTTATTGGTTATGTTGTGAACATGGGTTACTAGAGCTTGGTGTTGTCATTGCTGTTTGTTCTTTCATTTTTTTTATTGGTTATGGGCTACTAGAGCAAGGTGTTGTCATATTTTCTTCTCAATTTTTTTTGGCTCGATTGTTATAATTCTTCCCTAAATGTGGTGCAGCCATTGTGAATTTCCAGTTTGCTGTCAACTTCTGTAACACTATTACTTTCATTGGTGTAGCCTTTCAAAGCAACGAGCTCCTTTAGAGAGTGTTATTAGAGATAAGATGTTGGCCAAACAGCCTAAAGCTTATGATTGGTTCTGGTCCGAGCAGATTCCAGTTGCAGTGACCAGTTTTGTAGATTATTTTGAGAAGGAGCAACGATTCTCCCCAGCCAATGCAGTGTAAGCAGTACTCTTACTTTCATTTACTATATTGCATGCTGACTGTAGATTAAAAAAGTACCACGAGCATGCATTGGCATCATCAATTCACTAGGTGATATTGGTGTGCCTCAAATTACCTTGAGCCATGCCTCCATCTTAAGCCATACTTAGAGATGGGAAAAACCTTTGTTCACAGGTGAAATTAGACTGAATCGATGTAGAAATTAAAATGATTTTACTGAAAATGTTAAGGTCAAAGAAATCCAGTTCATTATTTGAAAGTTAGACAAAAGAAGATCAAGACTTCTTTATTTACATTTAAAAAAGAACAGATACACATACTCCCTTGAACTATTACGCGTATATTAGAAGCTTTACATCTATGCTTGTGGCTTTGTTATGGTATGTACATTATTGCGCCTAGCTCCTCAGGCTATTAGGAGTCTCTATAGTTGCATCTAATGTTTTGTACAGCTATGATTCTTGCATGATACCTGCATATTTTCATTAGCGAGATCATTGTTATTTTCTGTAAGTTTCTTTATTTTATAGGTATCGGAAAGGATTGTCTTCAGTTTCAGGCAATTCAAGTGACGTATCTCGTCTTCTGCTAGCCCTTAGTTGCATCGCAGCAATTATGAAACTTGGGCCAACAAAAGTTTCTTGTGCTCAATTCTTTTCAATCATTCCTGAAGTAACTGGTAGATTGATGGATATGCTGGTTGAATTTGTTCACGTTCGACAAGCTTACCATTCAATAACGGAAATTGGTCTGTGTAGAGAATTTCTTGTCCATTTTGGTGCCAGAGCTGCTGCATGCAGGATAAAAAATGAGTTGGGTGCTGAAGAGATTGTGTTCTGGGTTGGTTTAGTACAAAAGCAGCTGCAGCGAGCTATCGATCGTGAGAGAATATGGTCCACACTAACTACAAGTGAAAGTATTGAGGTCAGTCCGCAAGAACCCTCTATTTGTGTTTCAATTGTTGATGAATGACTGAAAAACTAAGTATTAAAATTTATTTCTTAGTTCTACATTTTGGTACATCGGGTTTATCTGCCAGCATTCTTTTGTGTAACTGTTTATATTTTAAGATTAAGCAAATATTTCCCTCAGTGAAAGCGACCTTAATGTTTTCAATAATGTTGATATGATATCAGATATTTGTCTTATCATACTCGTGATAAATGGACTGAAAATCTTATTGGAGATCTCGGCCTATTGCTGCAAAACCAACAAGGTTGTTCCCCTAGGTTGCATTCTCCATGTTCTAAATAGTTTTTTAGAAACCAATTATGACTTCTAGCACATGTTGAGCTTTTGCCATTTTCACCTCTTGAAATTTGATTTAAAGTTGAAGATTCATTAAAGTTTGTAACAGTTTGAGATAAGCTGATGGCAATCATGGCTTAGCCTTCTCAAAATCACTGTTACGTTCTCGAGTTAGTAAATATAATCGATGCGCTGATGGGAGCTCCATGGCTCAATGATAAGAATGAGTCCAAAACTAGTTTTAATATCATTAAGTTACCATGTCAAATTACTTTCATTAAATTACAATGGTTTTAAGGTGTTATAGCTTTCTACTTTATATGCAATATGGAAGCCATTTGATTTCCTTCTTGCCCTTTTACTCAGTTGTTGGTTCCTTCTTCACCTGATATTATAATGCAGGTTTTGGAGAGGGATTTGGCCATATTTGGCTTTTTCATTGCCTTGGGAAGAAGTACTCAATGCTTTCTATTTGCTAATGGCTTTGAAAATATGAATGGCCCGATTGAAGGATTTATAAGGTGCAACTTTTAAGTTATATATACTCCTTTTTCCTTTTTTACTTTCACACTTTTGTGTGCTCCTTACTATCTTCTTGAAGCAGGTATCTAATTGGGGGAAGTGTACTATATTATCCTCAGCTGTCAGCAATAAGTTCTTATCAACTGTATGTGGAGGTTAGCTTGATGCATAAATCTGCAGTAGGTAGAATTATTTGGTGAAAGAGACTAAAATTTGCCGATACAGGTTGTCTGTGAAGAGCTGGATTGGCTTCCTTTTTATCCAGGAAGTAGCAGTAACTCCAAACGCACCTTTGGACACAAGCATAAGGAAGGGCCCCCAAATACTAAAGCTATCCCCTTGGTTTTAGATGTGTGCTCTCACTGGATTGAGAGCTTCATAAAGTATAGTAAATGGCTCGAGAATCCATCTAATGTGAAGGCAGCTAGATTTCTATCCAAGGGGTATTCAATTATTAGTACGTCCAAGTATATTTGAAATTATAGGGAAATTTATGAATTTTAAGAATAACATTAGCAATGCTGTATCTTATTTCAGTCATGACAAATTGAAAGTGTGCATGGAGGAACTGGGAATGCAGAAGTAAGTTAATGGAGGGAAAGATAAACTTGTCCTCTGTCTCTATTTTTTTCTCTCTCGCTCTCTCTCTCTCTCTCAAAACAGGAGATAATTTTGTTGCTTTAATTTGTAATTGTACTAAACTGTTCGTACAAATCCTTAAAGCTCTGCTGACTGTGAATCATGAATATTATTGATACTCTAGTTAAACCACTTTCATTAAACATCTTAACTTTTTGCCTGCATTTTTCAAAAAATTTTGGGCTTTGTTTGGTAATTGAATTTCATAGATTGACAGGTGCATCGACTCGAAGGTTAATATGGTGCCTTATCCTGTAAAAGAAGCTTAAAATGTTGAGATTATGTAGAAGGAATATGACCAAGCTGAGAATACAATACTTGCTCTAGAATGATCTGTGGAATGATGAGATTGAAATATTCTACTTGTGTTAATTTGTTGTGAGCCATAACTAACATACTTTTTTCTCTTCAAATGATGTGCAAGTAAAATTAATGCCAGAAAAAATTGTTGACAGGGAACATTCACCAGTTGATAAGGAGTCGCAATCATTTGATAAGGTATTTCTTTCTTTTATCTAAGCTGTGAAGCTATTTTGTGAATTATTTATGTTTACTTTGTTTACTTTCCGTCAAGTAGTTGCAATTGAATTCTCACCATTTGCTTGGATGCATTAGGTAGAGCCTCCACTGATCTTAGGAAAATAGTATCATCATAATTTTTCTAAGTTTTCATGTTGTAACTTCGACACATTGAGATGCTCAGTGGAGGCTCCACTGATTTAGGGTTACATGCTGGGACTTGTGCAACACAGTAAATTAGAAAAGTCTCCTACTAATGAAAACAGATTCTGGTAGTTTTATAATTTGTCATTTATATTAGTTGCTTCATTAATGTGAAGCTGATTTATCTTTAACTTGACCTGGTTCATATGAACCCTCTCGTGCAAGAAAGATTGTCTCAGTTATACTGGATTTTATATTATCTGTTAGGCATTGGAGAGTGTTGAAGAAGCTCTTTTACGGCTTGAAGAATTGCTTCAGGAGCTACATGTATCAAGCTCTAGTTCTGGAAAGGAGCATTTGAAAGCTGCCTGTACAGACCTTGAAAGGATGCGAAGACTGAAAAAAGAGGCTGAATTTCTTGAGGCATCTTTCAGAGCTAAGGCTTCTTCAATTCAGCGGGTATATGCTGAATAATCCTTTATCAATGGCATTAAAATTTTTGTGAAATCTGCACTCTTTAGTTGAGCTTTACCATGTCCTATCTGTAAAATACAATTGCACTTGCTTTTGTTGTTGCTAAGCCTTAATTGCACCTTATACTGGTATGTTCTTGAGGTACTGATAAAGATATCCTGTATTCTATTTAGTTTTAAAATCAAGCTTCTCTACGCTCCTGACCTGTCTCATGGTATCCTTTTTGGAATTGTGAACCTCTTTTTGAATGGCTGCACTATACGTGTTGATCTCTAAGCCTAAGTATCCAATTTTTTTATTACAGAACGGTGGTATGAATGCAATAAATGGTGGATTATGTTGTGTTTTACTCTATGTGGTCTCACAGACTTTTAATTTTCTTGGCTTCTGTTTAATCTAATAGGGAAATGCCAGTGGCTCTAGAACTTCAATTGCTGAGCAACAGCAATATTCCGGAGATGAAGTTGAGGAAAGTTCTGCAATGATAACAGATGATCGCAGCAGGTATAGGACTATTAAGACGATTATGCTCTTGTTAGACAATCATTTTATTATTATTTATTTATTTGGATTCCTTTGCATTTCTGAATTTTCTTATATGATTAATCCTTTGCTTCTCGGGTCAGCAGATCTCATGGACTATGGAGCTTTTTAATACCCCGCTCTAAGAAATCCTCAGGCTGGAGCTCTTCAACTGCTGATGATGGTGTATGCTTGAATTCATTTTAAAAACTCATTGATTGCTTGTGTTATTATTTGTACATGTGCTGCCTTTGTAGTGTCTTTATTAACTGTTTAAATTCTGAATTTTCTAGATGTACTGTTTGCAATGCTGAGTACTTCAGCTCACAGGATGTCTTCAAATGTCTCAGTAACTGTGGAATATTGCAGCCTCTGGTTTTTATGCCTTAGCTCAATATTCCACCATCATTAATTATAGACAGACACGGTGCTACTCCAATCACTTATTGACTCTTAGAACTTGGCATACCTTCAAGGAATAAATGAATACTTGTGAGGTTCCCTGAGGATCATATATTGGTTTGCTTATAAATCCCTGTAAGAACGTCCCATTACCAATAAATGCAAAATCAATTGCGTGTTATTCTTCAAAAAATGATGAAAACTGCCACCATATCAGTTTGGAGAAATGAGAATATTCAACATGTTTAATATTGTATGGCACTGGATTGATGGCATGTTATTCTGTCAAATGTAGCAGAATAACTCTACCTTAGCAGTACATTCGATATAAAATGTTGACTAGATTCCATACTGTATGCTACCGGACATGTCTTGCAGCAGGATTTAATTGCCCAAATGGATAACTTTTTCTTTTTATTTATCATATCTTACTTAGAGATGCCTTGCGACATCCTGCCTTTCGTGCATTAATTTCATTACCCAGTAAAGAGTTCTTTATTTATTTTAACCTCAACGGTTGACTTGTTCTATTTTCCAGCAGAGTGATGGGTTATATGATCAAGAAACTGCAAGCAAAGAAATGACCGACTCAGAATCAAATGAAATTCAGCGTTTTGAAATTTTAAGAAATGAACTAATGGAACTTGAGAAACGAGTTCAAAGAAGTGCAGACAGATGTGGATATGAAGAGGTATGATGTGACTAAGCTTTACTGGTGCCATCTATGTCTAGATATGTATTTCTTTGTGAAGCTATAAATCTTTTAACATCATAAATATCCCATTCTAACTCTGGTGGAATTGAATTTATGAGTGTTTGCTTTTTTAATTGAACCTGGTTCTTATTGATGATTAATCATGATTCCTAATAGTAATACTAATAGTGATAATAATAATAGTCATGAAAGTTGGCAGTATGGAGTGCTGTTTAAGCCTCTTAATTCTGCTGTGGCTGACAGCTTATGATAGACAATTGGGGACATTATGGTGCTTTAACTTGTTTGGGTGAAGGAGGAGGGTGGGGTGGGATGAGTTTTTCTGTACAGTGCCTATTCAATGAAGTTTCTCCAAACTGAGGGATCAGTATTGAGCAAATAAAGAGACCCAGATTTTTCCTGCTCTCTAGTTCATTTAATTTTGTGCATCATTTTTCCTTCAAAAAAAATAAAATAAAATTTGTACATCATTTCAATCATTTGAACTTTGGAGTACGTTGCATGCACTTTTGTTCTCTTTAACTTGCTAATAGCAGATTTTTGTCTGCAATCATATGGAAGTTTGGTTGCTGTTTTCAATTAATGAGAATGATTCAATGCTTAAATGCAGGAAGAAATTCCAGTAGAAGATGCTGCATCCACTTATGCAATTGATGCTAAGGGCAATAGCTTGATTCAGGTTCAGAAGAAAGATAGTATTATTGGGAAATCACTGGATAAGCTGAAAGAAACAAGCACGGTATGAACTTGTCCTTGATGGATTCCTTTATTTATCATTGTTGGTTGCCTGTTCAGTCAAGTGTCACAAAAATGCATGAACTGAATATTAGCTTTGTTGATGATAATAAATGAACTATCGCCGTCATTATGCAAACTTGCACTATTTACTGGAGAAAACATACCCATTGAAACTAGATAATTTTTAATGAAATAGCAAAATTGTTCAGAATGAGAGTTGCATCCTCTACATGCTTGAATTTTAGCCATTGCCAGTAATACTTTTGGTGAAACCAGTGGGTGTTTTTCTTTATTGTTTTCATGTACTATTTGGTGTCCGTTGGTTAATTATCTCATACAAACTGATCTTACGATTTTTAACATATTGCTACATGCTTGTTTTGTATTTTTCTGGATGACCAGACATCTCAAGTAATATTAGACAACTTGTTACAAACTTTCTTAAATGTGAACACATTAATAATTCACTCATTTTATTATTATATGTCAGTATCCTAAAATCTTTTGGTGCTTCCGAGCAGGATGTTCTGCAAGGAACTCAGCTTCTAGCAATTGATACTGGTGCAGCTCTGGGACTGATTAGGAGGGTGCTAATTGGGGATGAATTGACGGAAAAAGAGAAACAGGCTCTCAAGAGAACATTGACGGATCTGGCATCAGTTGTCCCAATTGGCGTGCTCATGCTCCTACCGGTAATCAATGGTGATCTTATATAGAATCAATTCTCATCATGGAGTGTTAGCTAATAACTTTGTCACTTGTGATTTTGATACTCAAGGATATACAATCTGCTGTTACATAAAATGATTGGTACACAGATGCCAATCACCTTCTCTTTTCTTTCCCACTGATTGATGTTAATGTACTGCGTAAATCTTGCAGGTTACTGCAGTCGGTCATGCTGCTATGTTGGCTGCTATTCAACATTACGTACCATCATTGGTTTGTACAAATAAACTCTTGCTCTTTCATTTTTAAAATGGCATTATGACGCAGAGGGTGGTGCCTAACTTCCACACTCAATTGGAGAGGAAGTTGGGCGGTTCCAATTATTTTCTACCCCTACTTCTGACTGTCCATATAACCAAGAAAAAAAGAACATGCTAACTGACTGAGATGTGTTCATCTGTTCTGTTTCAGATACCTTCGACGTATGGACCTGAAAGGTTAGAGCTCTTGAGGCAGCTGGAGAAAGTCAAGGAAATGGAAGGCGAAGTTAGTCTCAACGAAAATGTTGAGGAATAACAACACCACAACCACATGCTCCTCCCAACGCTGTATACACAAGGCACTCTCAAAACCTGGAATGATAGTGTACCATTTATTTGAACACTTTTTTTATTCACTCCCTCTCAGAAGATTTGTTTCTTTAATATGCTTTTCTTGGTTTTCCAGAATACTGCCAATTGAATTAGAGTATATTAATATATCTTGTTCTTAATTAAAATCAAACCGGTCGAACAAGGAGGCTGTTTTTTTTTTTTTTTAAATTATTTATTATTAGTTAAATATGATGGAAACGTTATTTTACTATGGTATTTCATGATCTATTTTACTCTTACATTCACGGAACTTAGTGGTTTATGGTCTATTTTGTGTCTAATATTTATGGTTTAGTCTTAATGAGTTGTTGGTTGTAGTACAATATGACATTGTTCTTTAGCCCATTGTCGTGAAGGAATGGGGTGATCATCAAAACGCAAAGATTGATATTCTTTTTGTTATGGGTATTATATCCCCGATGCTTAGTAGGCTCAAAAGCCCAAGAATCTCTATAGAACCTGAAGAAAGAGGCACAATCCTCTAGCGGCCCAAACCGAGGATATTATAATTAAGGCAACCCAAGAAGGTTAGTGCAGCCCGAAGGCCCGATCGAGGAAAGGACAAAGAAGGAAACCATTAAAGGGGCTGAAGCCAGAAAGCACCCTCGGCAGGGAACCTCGGCGACATCCTCCCCCTGCCCGAGGGTTCGGACGAGCACCACAGCAACGGAAGTCAACCTATTCGAAGGCCAAATGGACTACAGAAGCAGGGCAGTAAAGAACAAACACCATCATGAAGACTGACAGGTGCGGCAGGCTAGAAGACAAGGCTAACGGGAAGAAGAGATGTCTTGGACAACAATCTTAACTAGAAGACAGCAATTGACTGGCACGTGTTACTCTAACGACCAATGGGAAGCCAGCAAAGGACGGAGGCGCTCTGAGAAACCCTGCGAAAAGCAACCGGTGGCATCCAGATTTCTCCCCAGGCTAGTCGGCGTACCAGACAGCTCCATTAAAAACGGCTGGTCTTCATCCAAATGACGCAAGGCGATTGGCTCCAGATTAGGGTTTTTAGATGATATAAATAGCCTCTCTCACATGGGAGAGGCAGATTACTAAGGCTCACTTTAGACATTACGTTTGTAAGAAAAGAGAAGTCTGACAAGGGTTGTTCTAAGGGAGAGTAATAAAATTGGTTGAGTTTTTTTGTGGGAATTGAGTCTTTCATTGATTTTAATCCCTTTGTTTATAACTTTATTGTGTTTGATTGTGTTTGTTCTTGGCTTCGTTATCAAACATCTTAATCTTCCAAGTACTAAATCAATAAGCCAAGAACAACCATCAACATTTGGCGCCGTCTGTGGGAACACTACAATTAGCCGCCCCCTGTTTTATTTCTTCTTGAGTTCTTGGTTTAATTCTGGAAATCGAGATGGGAGGTGAAGGATTTACAACCCATGGAAATGAAGAGAGAGGAGAGTGTTCCAGAGCCCAGCGAAATGTGACAAGAAGTGGAAATAATGTTCAAATTAGTGCTCCAGCCGTGGAGATATCCACTCAAGCGAGGTCTATTCATGTCCTAAATTTAGGCGATCCTCAGAAAACTCAAAGGGTGATTAATGAGTATGCTGCAGAAGCTCCCCCGATTCAACCGACGAGGTTGAGTTTTAGTGGCCCTCACGGGGGAAGCCATGGCGATCTGCGGGAAGATCTCGAAAGGAGGAAAGAGGCCAGGAAAGAACACAGCGGAGGAGATGCGAGAGAAACTATCAACTTCATAAGGAGGAGGAACGTCAGAGAGAGGGAAAGTGTGAACGAAACTCCGGCAGAAGGAAGGCATAGCGAATACCTTCGTCGATCGAAAATGGAAGCTCAAAGACAGCCGCAACCGGGAATGCACCAAGAAGCGAGGGATCCTCCCCCAGAGGTATTCGTGAGAAATGATGCTCAAAGGCGATCACGGCAGGAACGAAATCAAGAGGAGGGAAACCCTCCGCAGAGGGAAAGGCAGAGAGCAGAAGGATCCCACCAGCATCACTCACCAAATCGAAGGAGAGGTCGACCCGCCACTAGGAAAGTACCGGCGGGAGAAGAAGTCCCACGAAGAACCTCATCCGTCTCTCAACGAAGGCATAACCGATGCAGAAGGCCAATGAACCAGAGATCCCGCTCATCTTTGGCACCCTACTCACAGGAGAGCCGAGATCCCTCGTGGGAAGGTCTGCCCACAACAGAGTTGTCTTTACCACATGACAGGAGGAACGGAAGACCCGTCTCACGAAGAGGGACGAGACGAAAGGAGACCCAGGCAGAGATGCGGTCGGAGAATAAAGAAATATTCCCCAAAGCCCCAACCAGAGATCTACAGGCCCTGATAAACGAAGAGGTGAACAAGCATTTCGCGGATCTGGAAAGGAAGATGTCCGAAACCGGAGGAGTCCTCCAGTCGTCGGTAGCTCCTTCACCTTTCACGGTGGAAATCAGCAATGCCCCTCGGCAACAAGGGATCAAGTTTCCCTCCAGTTTGATTTTCGATTGTGATTATGACCCATATTCTCACATTGAAAAATATCTAATGTGGATGAGAGCACAAGGTGCAAACGAGATCACACTATGCTGGATGTTCCCGCTGACCCTGGGAAACAAAGCTCACGTCTGGTTTAGGGCGGTCCCGACAGCCTCCGTCAGAAGCTGGAGAGAGTTGATGGAGGTATTCCTAATGCAATACTCGTATCATGGGGCACCGAAGGAACCAAAGCACAAGATGGTCAACATCCGCCAAGGTTCAACAGAAAGCTTACGAGACTTTCTGAAAAGATTCAACGAGCAAAGGTCGATGGGTGAAGTCATGGGGGACGAAGCTTGTCTCATCACGGTGATGGGGGCTCTTCACCCGGAAGTTAGCTTATGGAAAGCGGTCTAGCTTAAACCACCCGCGTCTTATGCGGCCTTCATGGTCATGGTGAACGAGCACATCCTAGCGGAAGATATTTTCAAGATGGCAAAGAAAGCAAGCAACCAGAACCCTCGGCAGAACCGAGCAAGAAGAGGGTCAGTACCAGAAGAACGAAGGAATACAAAACGTCGCCACTTTCAAACACTTTACGAAAGACACCGAGGTTTAGCAGATGTATGAGGAACTAAAATCGAGAACCAACTTGAACATTACCGAGGTCTTCTATTATGTCAAGGATCAACAAGTTCTTCTGACGCCGAGGCCAGTTCTACGAACCTCGGAGCTCACCAATCCTCGGAAGTACTGCATGTACCATCAGACACACAGGCATAACACAGACCAATGCCGAGATCTAATTACGGAGTTATGGAAGTTTTTTAAGGAGACCCGAGGCCGAGGGTATATGGGACAGACGCTAATCTTCTCCCTCCCCCGGGTCGACAGAGGTCCCCGGACAGAGGGCGGAATGGAGAAACGATGCCCCTACCCCCTCCACCTACAGGACGGCCGCCAGTGTTCGACAGGATCTGGGGGCAAGCCCCTAGAGGAGACAGACCCAAAGAAATACACATGATGGAGCCAATAAAGGAAACCCCTTACATCGGAACCTCTCAAGCACTGACCACGACATCGAAATGGAAGAGGAAGGCAGAACTGAGAGACTTGGACCAACAAATCCCTCAAGTGTGGTCGCTAACCTCGGCGATAAAAGGGGTAATGGAAGCGGATATTATCTTCACGGAAGCAGACTTCTACGGGATAAGTACTCATCATTCCGACCCTTTAGTCATTTCACCAATACTGTCAGGAGTCAAAGTTCATAGATGCTTAGTGGATACCGGGGCGTACGCCAACATAATCTTTAAAGAAGATTTTTGAAAATCTGGGAAAATGCGGATGCAGAAACAGTTGACATTCAAGGTTGTGGACCAAGCCTCCACCTACAACTGCATACCAGGGAGTCCGTTGATCCACGCTTTCGGGGCTATCCCATCCACCCTTCACCAGTGCCTCAACTTTGTCACGGCTGATGGCAGAGTAGCAACGGTGATAGGAAATCAGAGGACGAGAGAATGCTCATTTGTGGAAAAGGTAGAAGGTTTGAGTTATCATGATATGGACTACGAGATGTTAAGCCTCGAGGATATCCTGGAAGAAAGAGAGAACCCCGAGGTGTAGACAAAAACCAATGAACTACCAGGATGGAAGCATGAAGGAGAAGAGCCCGGTGCGATCCTAGTGGTCGCCGAAGGAAAGGAAACAGAGGGGCAAGGGAATAACATGCTCGTGGCAACAACAGAAACACATCCGGACCCGAGGACTCAGGGAAGGAAAGAAAAAAAACAATGGTGAAGGTGCCAAGACGAAAGCAGGTAACGTCGGATGAGGATCCGAGGACGAAGGTGAGGGAAGGAGCCTCGGCGGCAAGAAAAACAGAAGTGGTACAGCTGGATCCTGAAGATGCTGATATCAAAGCCAAAATTGGGATAAAATGGGAAAGCGAATTCAAGGAAGAGCTAACACAGCTACTGAAAGAGAACTTAGATGTGTTCGTCTGGAACCCGAATGAAACACCCGGAGTGCACCCGAAGTACGCCTGTCACAAGTTGAACATCGACCCCAACATCCCGCCACTCCACCAAAAAAAGAGAAAATTCAGTCCAGAGAAGAATGCGGCTATGGAATTGGAAGTTCATAAACTACTTGCGAGCAGAAGAATCAGCGAATGCAAATACCCAATAAGAGTACAAAATCCAGTTATGGTCAAAAAGAAAGAGGGATCATGGAGGCTATGTATCGACTTCACCGATCTAAACAAGGCGTGCCCGAAGGATAGTTATCCTCATCCGTCAATTGACCAGATGGTCGATGCCACGGCGGAACATGAGATAATGAGCTTCATAGATGCATTTTTGGGTACCACCAAATCCCTATGTATCCGGATGATAAGGCAAATATGGCTTTCTTCTGCGGGAATAGAGTTTATGAATGGAACAACACGTCGTTTGGTATGAGGAATGCGGGGGCTACTTATCAAAGATTGGTCAACAAAATGTTTGAGGGAGAAATTGGGAAAATAGTCGAAGTCTACGTGGATGATACCGTGGTGAAGAGCCTGAAAAGGATGGATCATTTCGACCATCTCAGAAAGGTTTTCGAAATCTTCCGACATTATGGAATGAAACTAAACCCGAAAAAATATACGTTCGGAGTGAGCAAGGGGAGTTTTCTCGGATATAAGTCAGCTCCAGGGGGATCAAGATGAACCCGGAAAAGGTGGAAGTGATCCTAAAGATGGATTCGCCGAGGTACATGAAAGAGGTCTAGAACCGGACAAGTAGGTTGCCGCTTTGAACAGGTTCATGTCGAAAGCATCAGATAAATGTAAACCCTTCTTCGACGTCATCAAAAAGGCTAAGTTCGAATGGACAGAAGAGTGCAGGAAGGCATTCGATGAGATCAAAAGGGAGCTGTCTAACCCCAAGATCCTCTCCAAACCCTCACCGGGCAAAACATTGCAGCTGTACTGGCGGTGTTGGGAACAGCAATCAGTTCAGTATTGGTCAAACGGAAGAGAAGAATCAGAAGCCAGTGTACTTCGTAAGTCAATCCCTGAGAGACGCAGAACTTAGATACCCAGTAATTGAGAAGATAGCGTATGCTCTCGTTATGAGCTCGAGAAAGCTGAGACCATACTTCATGGAGCACACCATCGAGGTATTGACGATGTTCCCTTTGAGACAGGTACTCCAAAGGCCGGACGCCGCAGGACAACTGTTAAAATGGTCCGTCGAATTGGGGCAGTTCGACATAGTGTACCTACCGAGGAATGCAGCTAAGGGGCAAGTCATAGCGGACTTCATAGTGGAACTGACCTTCTCTACACCAACCGAGGATGAAAAGAGAAATCCTTGGATCATGCATGTGGACGGTTCGACAACTGCAGTAGCATCGGGAGCATGAATCATCATCCGAACGCCGTCTGGAGAAACCTTTTCAACCGCGATCCGATTCGGTTTCTTGGCTACTAACAATGAGGCGGAATATGAGGCCTTGCTGAATGGTTTGAGAACGGCGTTGGCCATGGGAGCTGATGGTATATAGCCACTCGTAGTTGGTGGTGAACCAGATGAAGGGAAAAAACGAGGCAAATGATGGACACATGAGCCACTATAGAGGATTGGCCGCAGGCATACTGCAGATGTTCAAACAGGTGTTCTTAGAATGCATCGACCGGAAAGACAACTTAGGAGCCGACACATTGGCTAAGCTGGCCACGGCGTCGAATGCCGGGAATCTAAACAACATCAACATAGTGAGGCAGGATAATCCCTCGGACACCACCGTATGGGTTCTGAATGACCAACCGGCAGAAGAGTCATGGATGACCCCGATCAGGGCATATCTGGAAGAAGGAAGGGTACCCGCAGATAAGGACAAGGCTCGGCAAATCAGGCTTCGATCGGCGAGAAACATTTTAAGGGAAGGAAAGTAGTACAAGAGAGGATACTCATCGCCACTCTTAAAATGCCTAACTCTTGAGGAAACGAGCTATGTGCTAGCAGAGATACATGAAGGCATATGCGGGAACAACACAGGTGGGATCGCTCTAACACACAAAGTGATCAGGCAGGGTTATTTCTGGTCAACGCTAAAAAAGATGCTACCCAATACGCGAGGGCTTGCGCTATTTGCCAAAGGCTGGCTCCGATAATCAGAGCACTCTCGGAGCAGCTGACCTCAGTGTTCAGCCCATAGCCCTTCGCGAAATGGGGGATTGATTTGATCGGACCCCTGCCTACCGGGAAAGGTGGAAATAAATTTGCTATCGTGGCAGTAGATTATTTCACGAAATGGGCAGAGGCTGAACCCGACTCGACGATAACCGAGGCTCGGGTCGAGAAATTCATCTTGGAAAATATCATATTCCAGTTCGGGATACCGTTTGCCATAGTGACCGACAATGGCAAGCAATTTGACAACGCAGTCTAATGGACAAGTCGAGGCAGCGAACAAAATTATCAAACACACATTGAAAGCTAGGTTGGAAAAACTAGATGGGAAATGGCCTGAGGAACTGCCGGGAGCATTGTGGTCCTACAGGACTGTAAGCAAATAAAATTTATGGTCCAATCAAATGGTGACACGTGGATTTTCATGATTAAAATATCAATTTTAATTTATTATATTTTATTTTGGGGATTTAATAAATTAATTCCTAAAATAGATTAATAAATAATTGATAATTAATTTAAACTCAATAAATTAAAAGTGGGTTTAAACTAAGTAAAGTTTGCCTCTCAAGTCAAGTAAAGCCTGGAAGGTTCCAAAATAAGGTAAAATCAAGCAATGACCAATCAAACTGTGTTATATATGGAAAGGCCCAAGCCCGCAAAATCAGGTCAATACTGTCATTGACCAATCAGATTGCGAGTTATTTATGGGGCATCCTCATCCTTCACCTATATAAGGAGCCCTCCTCAATTCATTCCACACACACATTCAGAGACTTGAAGACACAAACGCTCTAAAGAGATCAAGAACACGAGCAGTGCTCCATTGAAATCTTCAAGCATCTTCAAGTCAAGAACAACAAGCGATTCAGGATTCAGGTACGGAGCCCCCCAAATCAAGCGTTCTTCATTAACTAAGTTCTTTGGTGTTCTTCGCGCAAGAACGGTATATGACCCGGGATTAAGGTGCTAAGCCCCCCCAGATCGAGTGTTCTGCAGATCAAGTACATTTAATCCAAATAAAGGCTCGACGCTTCTAGATTAACATTACAAGGTCCCAAATCCGAGTTCGGACAAGCTTCAACTGAAGATCCGACTCAACACACACAGTCAACGCGGTCAATGCGGTCAAGTCAACAAGTCAAAGTCAAAGGCCAAATTGGTTCGAGAGAAGAATCAGAGGATAGATAGAGATTGTTTCCTTAATTATCAAGTTTAATCCTTTGGATTATTATTGTAATTTATTTGTATTTATTTCATTATAAATGCAAAATTTGTTGTTACAAATTTTGGCACGCCCAGTGGGACCATCTCTACCTCTCATCTCTTCTCTCTACAAAGTACAAAATGACTCCTATCAAGATTACTGTGGGAAGGAATGTTGCTTCTAAACTCTCAGAGTCATTGAATGAATATGTTGCTGTTGTTACGAGAAGCATGTCAGAAAAAGCTCGGTCGGAAGCCTCATCTAGATCCAATCCTTCGGTTGAGGAGGCTTCGAGAAGACAACTACCTATGAAAGAGGATAGTGATGAAGATTCTGCATCTTCAAGCTCTTCATCTGACTCAGTTGCAGCTCCAGTAATGATGGCAGGCGCCACGACTATTGAGGAACAACTAGCAAACATGATGAAAGCTATCGAGGGGCTCACAAAACACATAGAAGCTCAAGACACAAAAATCTCCCAATTGATGGAAAAAAGAGACATCACGGAGACTAGCCGTGCAAACGGAATAGGAGTAATGGACGATAGTGAGGTGGAAGAGATCACAAGGCGCCAAACTATTGAAAAGGAGCAAACTCAAGAAACATTGCCACTTTCAGATGATGGAATGCTCCAAGTCGATCAATTGAAGGATATTATACTTTGAATGATAAAGGAGAGGTTTGAGGAGACTTCCAAGCCTACCGTCACTTATGTCAAGCCATACACGAAAAGAGTAAATGACTTAAAGTTGCCAATTGGCTACCAGCCTCCCAAGTTCCAACAATTTGATGGCAAGGGAAACCCAAGGCAGCATATAGCACATTTCATTGAGACATGCAATGACGCTGGTACTTATGGAGACCATATGATTAGGCAATTTGTTCGCTCTCTCAAAGAAAATGCCTTTGATTGATATATTGACTTACAAACTGAATCCATTGATAGTTGGGCACAAATAGAGCATGAGTTCCTTAACCGTTTCTATAGCACGAGGAGAACTATTAACATGACTGAGCTAACTAACACTCGTCAATTGAAGGAAGAACCTGTGATTGATTATATCAATCGATGGAGGAATTTGAATTTAAACTGCAAGGACCGATTATCTGAAGAGTCCGCTATTGAGATGTGTATCCAATGATTGGAATGGAATCTCCTTTATATACTCAAAGGGATTCAGCCTATGACTTTCGAAGAGTTGGCTACTAGGGCCCATGACATGGAATTAAGTCTGGCTGCTAATGGAATCAAACATTCACCAATGTTGGATTCCTACAAGTCCAAAGATAAACAAGATTTCAAAAAATGGGGCAAGCCCTATGCTAGAAATTCCAACAAAGAATCAATGGCCACAAATACTATGACGGTCAAAATTCGAAAGAATGGAGATGATAAGAAAGATAAAGGTAAACAAGTTGCCCAAGAATGGGGGCAAAGAAGGTTAACTCTGAAAGAGATGCAAGAAAAGGAGTATCCATTTTTTAACTCAGATATTTCTGGCATATTTGATGATCTAATGAAAAGTAAACTCCTCGAACTGCCTAAGATGAAGCGTCCAGTGGAAGCTGGCTGAACTAATGACCCAAAATACTGCAAGTATCATAGGTTGGTGGGTCATCCAATTCATGATTGTTTCGTTCTAAAGGAAAATATCATGCAGCTGGCCAAGGAATGAAAAATCGTGTTAGAAGATAAAGCAGCCACGAACTTTATTTCTATAAAGGAAAGTCATGATGAAAGCTCATGTCACGTTGCAAACGAGGAGGACAATGAAAGTGAACAATCTGAAACTAAGGGTAAAGCTTACTCCATGAAGAAAATCTTCACAGATGAGGATATGTTTTTGGGTTCGTAATCTCACAATCGACCACTATTTGTGACTGGATATACTAAAGAAGTGCGAGTGAATCGCATACTTGTTGATGGAGGTTCGGCGGTGAATATTCTATCTCTAAGGATGTTAAAAAAGTTAGAAATACCGGTGGATGAACTCAATCATAGCCGATTGATGATTCAAGGGTTCAACCATGAGGGGTAAAGAACTCTCGGCACAATAGTTCTTGATTTGCTAATTGATGAGATTAACTCCACAATCCTCTTCCATGTTATTGATGCAAAAACTTCATACAACATGCTTTTGGGGTGCCCATGGCTACATGAGAATGGGGTGATTCCTTCCACATTACACCAGTGCTTTAAATATAGTGAAGGTGACAATGTAAAAAGGGTGTTCGGTAACGATAAACCGTTTACTGAAGCTGAAGTTTACTTTGCAGATGCTAAATATTTCTTCAAGAGTACAAAGGAAGTGAAACGTGAAGAAGCCCCAGTGCAAGATAATGGGGGCAATAAATAAATAAAGGATGAGGAAGAGTTAACGTTGCCTTTAACAAAAATTGATACTAGTAAGCCTTCTTCTCCACCACTTAGGGGATTTATACGTCCTGTGGAATGAGCTAAGACCGAACACGGTGAAGTGTTTGAAACCGAAGTAGCCAAGTCATATAGTCCACAAGCTTATAAACTCCTTATGGAGGCTGGTTACGAACCGAAAGAAAAGCTGATAACGGGTAAGTTACATCAAGAGACCATTAATCGACCAGAACATGGGCTCAATGCTACTCAGAAAATGTTGAAAAACGGTGGCCATACTGTCAAGAATGTTAAGCCAGGTTTAGGATATGTCCCTCAAAAGCCAATCCGCATTGCAATTAGAAGAGCATGTACCAATTATATCACTGAGGGAGAAGCTTCATCCACTGATGATATTTTTTATGAAAGCGGTAGAAAAATCAACAGAATCTCTGTCTTTGAAAGACTTGGGAGTGTTTTCGAGAGACTTGGACCCTGTGAAAGGAACAAGTATGAGAGGCAAAATAATATAAATTCTCCTACCTTCAAGAAGCTTCAAAGTCGAATTCCTTCTCACATGAAGCGGTGAAATATCTTGACTGTCTCATGTGGAAGAGTGTTGAAAGCTAAGATGCAAACAATCATCTTTACTAAAGATGATAGTGATGATGATAGAGAAAGTATAGCTTCTACCAACCATATCACTGCTCTTGATGATTCTCACATGGAGGAGATAGATGCTGAAGATGCCCCTCCACAATTTAAAGAAGTAGTGAAAGCCACTATTGATGAATTGAAAGAAATCAACTTAGGTGATGAAAAGGATCCACGTCCTATCTACATAAGTTCTCTACTAAACGTTGAGGAAGAAGAGAAGTATATTAGCATTTTGCGAGAATTCAGAGACGTCTTTGCATGGTCACATAAAGAAATGCCAGGTTTAGATCAAAAATTGCAGTGCACCACTTGTCCATTAAAAAGGGAACTCGACCAGTAAAGCAAATGCAGCGTCGATTTTGACCAGAATTGATTCCTTTGATTGAGGACGAGGTTAATAAGCTTCTTGAAACGGGCAAGATCTGAGAAGTCAAATATCCTACATGGATTTCTAACATTGTGCCGGTGAGAAAGAAGAATGGGCAGCTCAGAGTATGTGTGGATTTCCGGGATTTGAACATGGCATGTCCAAAAGATGACTTTCCACTGCCGATTGCTGAACTCATGCTTGATGCAACAACGGGGCATGAGGTTCTTTCGTTTATGGATGGGTCATCTGGCTACAATCAGATCGGTCTGGCTCCTGAGGATCAGGAGAAGACATCCTTTCGTATTCCGAAAGGAATATATTGCTACAATGTCATGCCATTTGGCTTGAAGAATGCTGGTGCCACTTATCAGTGAGCCCCCCAAATCAAGCGTTCTTCATTAACTAAGTTCTTTGGTGTTCTTCGCGCCAAGAACGGCATATGACCCGGGATTAAGGTGCTAAGCATCCCAGATCAAGTGTTCTACGGATCAAGTACGTTTAATCCAAACAAAGGCTCGACGCTTCTGGATTAACGTTATAAGGTCCCAAATTTGAGTTCGGACAAGCTTCAACTGAAGATCCGACTCAACACGCACAGTCAACGCGGTCAACGCGGTCAAGTCAACAAGTCAAAGTCAAAGCCAAATTGGTTCGAGAGAAGAATCAGAGGATATATAGAGATTGTTTCCTTAATTATCAAGTTTAATCCTTTGGATTATTATTGTAATTCATTTGTATTTATTTCATTATAAATACAAAATTTGTTGTTACTGTTGGATTATATACTAAAAGTCTAGCTTTTTGTATGAACAATGTTATAACAATTAATTTGAAATGAGAATCATACGATCAAATGATTGCGTCTTATAATTTATTTATATGCACGATGCAATAATCCACTTACTTTATACTGTAGATAATATGTTGTGCGACAACACGCGGAAGATCATATTATCGGTTTCCTTATAAGTATAAACTGATGCTCACAACCGAGATAGACGGGGACTCTCTATCGGGATGATTGTATTGTGGTTTGGTATTAGCTTGTCTTGGCTATAGAATCACATTAGTGCACTTGTGTGTATTGAGTAGGACCGCTTGAGATCGTTCGACTTATACTGACTTATAGGAGAACTTGATCTCATTTATTATGGAAGTTCATGCTCTTAATCCCTATGCAATAACCTCGACACGTAGGGCAGTATGTATTTCTTTGATTCATTAATGAGTGAGATTTACATGTAATTAAATCAACAAACTCGGTGAGTTGGGAAGTAATGCTGTCTCTATGGTGTGCTGTTGATTGTAGAAGAAATCCGTGTCCGTCATAGGTTGATGATGTCCCCTTAAGGAGCTCATAAGGATTATCATGTAAACCCTGCAGGTGGAATTTATTCCAGCATTATAATGAGGTTGAGTGGTACTAGTCTTGAATGAGATATTAATTAATTGAGTTGTCAGTAACTTAAATTAATTAATGGACATTGTATATCTTAAACATAGGAGCCCAAAACGTGCTCATAATAAGAAGGAGCCCAAAACGTGATTTTGGGATTGGAAAGGCAGTGCAGTAATAATATTTTAGTGGAATATATTATTATTATTGGACTTAAGTATAAGCTTTGGGCTAAGCTTGGATACTTAAGCCCAATGGAGGCCCAACCCAATTTCTCCTCCTGGTCCCTGCTGTAGCCCATGTATATAAGTCACCTCAGCTTATCTGGAACCCTAATCTTATTCATTACTCACGTGTGATGAGGATTGAGAGCAGATTGAGGAGGTCTCATAGATCGTCGCCCACACGACGTCGAGATCAGACTTGGGACATACGGCAGAAGATCAGAAGGTAGTTTGCTGCTGCTGTCCGCCACCTTGCGAAATTTATTTAAAACCGTATAGTGCTCAGAATTCAATGATCAATATACTTACGGAAAGCCGTTGAAGAGAAGATCGTTTGATCACAAAGATCATTCAATTTCAACATTAAACGATGAAGTTATGGCCATTCTCGTAGGACTGCACAGTCTGCCAGCGAGAATCCTTCATCTTCTACATACCCTGGTGAACGGTAATCGTTTCTATGATTTATTGCTTCCGCTGATATTAGAAATGCATGGATCCCTAACGGGTCACGTTAATCAAACGATCCAAGCGCCAACAATTGGTATCAGAGCTTCGGTTTCGTGGTGAAGTGTGACACGTTAGGCTAGGGTTTATGTGGTTAGTTTTTTGAAATTAGGATCACATGTTTAGGGTTTTGGTTTTACTGCTAAACCATGAATATCCCTATGTGATATATACCCTGTATCATACCTATTTTTTCGATGGTTGAGTGTGAGAGGATTCGACGAAAACTGTTCGTCAATTTCACATGGAAGGAAGAAAAAGTGGGCAAAAACAGATTCACGTTTTTGAGAGAAAAACCAGCGCAGTGATATTGCACAGGCAATAACCGGAGTTTCAACCATCGGATCAAGCTAAATTTTGGTCAGCACGTTCGGATTTTGTGGATGTACATTCTGAACGGTGCAGATCGTATTTGGAGTTTTGTATTGTCGGCAATATGCCGAAAATAGAAGCAGGTTTTTGGGCGATTCTGTTCTCCGCAATCGAGGGAAAAGAGCCGTTTCTCACAAACTAACCGTTGGATCGACCTGTATTTGGACAGAATGTTCAAAACTCACAGGAGTAGATTCTGAACGGTGAAGATTGGATTCTAAGGTGTCTACAGTTGCGAACCCTGAACGACAGTTGGTGTAGTTTGGTGTTGCGCGTTGGGAATGCTGAACTTGGTTCCATGCAAGTAGGCCCTTTGACGAGCGACATCCCGAGCGAGGAGCGCTCGTCAAAGCACATGGTGTTGTGCACAGCATCAAGCGAATGGCACAGCTGGGGCGCGTTTTGAACCAGGCAAGGAGCGATCAACTGCTGGGCGTGTGCTGCTCGTTGGCGTGCGGAGCAGCGTGCTGAGTATCAGGCGACCTGATGGGCATTGGTGCTTGTTGGGAGCTCGGGGCGTGACGTGTAAATCTTGCACGTTGGAGAGGACTCGCACACGTTGGTTTGCTGGGCACTGTGATGGCGTGCATGGTGGCGTGCCATGTGGCGCGCGGAACACTGTGTGCGGCTGCGCGAATGAAGGTTCGATCGATGCTGCACTAGGTTCTAGCGGATTCACATCAGGTTCGATTGGTCTGCATCAGGTTCGATCGATGCTGCACCAGGTTCGAGCGGATTCACATCAGGTTCGATTGGTCTGCATCAGGTTCGAGCGGATTCACATTAGGTTCGATTAGTCTGCATCAGGTTCGATCGATGCTGCACCAGGTTCGAGCGGATTCACATCAGGTTCGATTGGTCTGCATCAGGTTCGATCGATGCTGCACCAGGTTCGAGCGGATTCACATCAGGTTCGATTGGTCTGCATCAGGTTTGATCGATGCTGCACTAGGTTCGAGCGGATTCACATCAGGTTCGATTGGTCTGCATCAGGTTCAATCGATGATGCACCAGGTTTGAGCGAATTCACATCAGGTTCGATTGGTCTGCATCAGGTTCGATCGACTTTGCACCAGGTTCGAGCGGATTTGCATCAGGTTCGACTGGTCTGCATCAAGTTTGACTGGTCTGCATCAGGTTCCGCGTGAGTCTTCACAATGTGATCGGGCAGGGTGCCGGAGTGGTGGAGCAGACTGCGAGGAAGTCGATCCCCGTCGCAGTTGTCCGCATTCGTGATTGGTGGCGAACAATCGAATTCGCTGTTATATAACTGTTATAATTTATTTATTAATTGATTATTGTTATATATGTATGCATGCTTTCTGTGATTTACTGCCTTATGTGCCGTAATAGGACCATGTTAGGTTGCGTATATTATTCTGAATATTATATGCTTGTAAAAACCCTTGGTTTTAAATAACTAAGAGAGAGAGGGGATTGGTAATTAATTCCCGCGGCCTCCATTATTGGTTTGTTAGTAATGTGAATAAACTTGCACGTCGGCATTAGAGCCTTCCTCCCCATCGGATGAGTTTATTCATAGATTGCTGGAACAGACTTCATTAAATAATTATGTTTGTAATGTGATTCATATGAACTTGCGTGTTGGCATAGACCTTCCTCCCTATCGGATGAGCTTATATGCGGTTCACTGGTACAAACTTATAATTGATGACTATAGGAAGTTATCCAAGCGCGTGTGTACTTCTCCATCTGTAAGGCACATAAGCTTGCGCAATGGACTTGGGGTCAAATAATGGTGTACACTTAGATGCAAATAATAAGTATCCTCCCCATCGGAGTCACTTCTTTTATTTGCATGGCTAAAGAAGAACCGACTATTAATTATTTTGTCATAAAGTTAGGTTGACAAATGAAATTAATGGGTAAAACCTTCTCTTGTAAATGTTCGAGTTTATAAACGTCCACACTATCGTGGCTTGCAAACTCACGGTGCTTGAGATGTCGGTGCATTTATATTTTATATTGTTTTGAGGGAATCAATATAAATGGATAAATTCGAAGATTTGATCGATATATATTTTATGATTCTCTGAATTTCGAATAGTTTTATTTCACTTATGGTTGACCAAAAGAAATTATATTTACTGGTCCAAAATTAGATGATTAGAAAAGAATCTTGGATTCTAATTTTACTGCTTAAGAAATACATGTGTGTTCTCACAAAAGACTTATCATGATGCATATTAAAGTCACTGGTGAAGAGATAAGAGATTCATAGAAATATGATGGTCTCATGTAACTCTTCGGATACTTGAGTAAGTTAAAAGGCGGTAGGTCATGATTGAATTTGATGAATGAATTGGAAATACATGGAATAGAAGTTGAAGGGGAAACCTAAGTCATTTTTATTCTTCATTATTTGCCTAAATGTTTTGAGCAAGTTCCACCTGAATTACAAAGAGGCTGTATATGGTGGGGAACTTCTGACAAAACATATGGCGAAGAAAATCCAATTTCATCAAGATGTGAACAAGGTTAGTATCTCATTCACTAGTTGTTAAAGCATGATTAGCGTTGGCATTTACTGACATGTTGTGTGTAGATACCGGAATCACTAAAAGCCTGCAACTAAGTGATGATGAAATAATAATATACATGGGTAAAACTACGAGAGTAGTGGTTGTTGCAGTGGGAGTTGTTTATTTATCTTACGATATGAATAAACGTTTGATTATGAGAAATTGTCTTTACGTACATTTTCATAGAAAGAATTTTATTTCAGTTTTTATGCATTTATGGATGGATACTCCATTTCATTGAAATGACATGGTCATAGTAATGAAAGATGGAGCTATAATCTGTTAAGGTACGTTAGTGACAATTTGTAAACTCATAAATCACGTTTATACCACGGATGCAACAAATAGTAATTAATAATACGTCTTTTAATCCTAATAAGATAATGACTCTTATGCAAATGATTAGATAGATGGTGAATTATTTGGAATTACTAAATTTATTTTATGGGTATACCCTAGAAACAGCATGTCGTGTAACGTTTGTCTGTTTGTGGGATATTCTAGAAAAATGAAGGGTGATGATTTATTTAATCCAAAAGATCAAAGGGTGATTGTTAACACAAACACTAGTTTTTTTGGAAAAGGACTATGTATTAAATCATAAACTCATGTATAAATTGTTCTAAAGGAAGTGAGAGGGAAAACACAAAGTATTAGTACTAAGTGTATAAGAGGATATACCACAAGTTAAACTGCAACGTGTGTCACGTCTGATACACAATTGCGTGTAGTGTCTTGTCGTAGTGCGAGAGTTGTTCGACAACTTGTAAGATATATATTTTGGGAGAGTCGTGAGACTTAGTCCCTAGTAAACATGGATTGAACCCACATATACGACGAAGCACTACAAGATCGAAATGTGATATCTTATCTAGTGCGATGATGTTGAAATAGAATTAATGAATTCTAAATTAAATCTAGGAGCTTGAAAGGCCACTAAATGGTGTAAAAGCCATTGGAAGTGGTCATACAAAATAAAAGAGGATCATATGGTAAGGTGAAAACCTTGGAAGCAAAGCTTATTGCGAAAAAGGTATACTCAGAAAGAAAGGGTTCGATTATGAGATAACCTGTTCGCCGGTAGCTATGCCTAAGTCGATCCAGACTATTTTACCTGTTGCTACTCATATGGAATATGAGGGATAGCAAATAGATGTCAAGACAACTTTCCTGAATGGAAGTCTTGAGGAAAACATCTATGTTAAGCAACTAGAGTGATTCATTGCAAAGAGCTAAGAGCATTTTGATATTAAGCTTAAAAGTGTCCATCAATGGACTAAAGCAAGCTTCAAAATTATAGAACATCCGTTTTGATGAAGAAATCCAGTGATATGGATTTTATCAATGCTCGGATATGTCTTGTGTATTGAAAAGAGTGACGGAAATGTGGTGGTATTTTTGTACTATACGTAGATGATATATTGCTCATTAGAGACAATGAAAGAGTATTGTCAGGCATATGGGTATGATTAATAAAGCAGTATGAAATGAAGGACTTAAGAAGAGTAAAAATATCCTTTTGATCACGGTAATACGGATCACAAAAAAGGATGTTAGGCTTAGCTCAAGTTTAGCAAAATGATACGATCCTTACTCATTTAGTATGTGAATTTATCTAAGTGAATGTGTCTTGAGACACAAAAAGAGATAAAGGTGATGAAAGCGGTTCCTTATGCTTCGGCGAATAAGGAAGCTTAATCTAAGGAATGCTATGCATGAGAATGGATAATTGTATTGTCAATTGCATAGACAGTGAGTATCAAGGTAACTCGAAATAAGAATGTTGGACTGTGGTAAGACATATATTTATGTACCTGAAAAGGACTAGAAATTATATGTAGGCTTACCGGACAGATTCGCTGCTTCTTATGAGTTACGTAGATTTGGATTTTTCAAATCAGATAGGGATGGCAGTAAATCCACCTCAAGGTTATGTGTTTAATTTTAAGAAGTAGAGCCATAATATGAGGAGTGTTATATAGAAATATATTTCGAACTCCGAACTCCATCATGGAAAAATGATAAATTGGAGCCTATAAGGCAGCCAAATTATCTATATGACTCTAGAAACTTCATGATGGACTTTGAAGTATTTCTAAGTTTGCCCAAGATTATCACAATTTAAATTAATGATATTGGTGCAGTTGCAAACTTGAAGAAATCACGAGTCCATAAGGCAATTAAACACATGGAGCGCGAGTACCACCTGTTATGAGAAATTGTATGATGAGGGGAAGGTTGTTGTCGCCTAAATTGCATCGGATGATAACCTAGTAAATCCATTTACAAGGACCTTAAAGCGAAAGCTTTTGATGGTCGTGTAGTAGGAGTGGGAATCAGATGTATGGCGGAAGACATGACAACATAGTCTTTTAGTATAAGTGGGAGATTGTTGGATTATATACTAAAAGTCTAGCTTTTTGTATGAACAATGTTATAACAATTAATTTGAAATGAAAATCATACGATCAAATGATTGCGTCTTATAATTTATTTATATGCACGATGCAATAGTCCACTTACTTTATACTGTAGATAATATGTTGTGCGACAACACGCGGAAGATCATATTATCGGTTTCCTTATAAAGTATAAAACAGATGATCACAACCGAGATAGACGGGGACTCTCTATCGGGATGATTGTAGTGTGGTTTGGTATTAGCTTGTCTTGGCTACAAAATCACATTAGTGCACTTGTGTGTATTGAGCAGGACCGCTTGAGATCGTTCGACTTATACTGACTTATAGGAGAACTTGATCTCAGTTATTATGGAAGTTCATGCTCTTAATCCCTATACAATAACCTCGACACGTAGGGCAGTATGTATTTCTTTGATTCATCAATGAGTGAGATTTACATGTAATTAAATCAACAAACTCGGTGAGTTGGGAAGTAATGTTGTCTCTATGGTGTGTTGTTGATTGTAGAAGAAATCTGTGTCCGTCATAGGTTGATGATGTCCCCTTGAGGAGCTCATAAGAATTATCATGTAAACCCTGCAGGTGGAATTTATTCCGGCATAATAATGAGGTTGAGTGGTACTACTCTTGGATGAGATATTAATTAATTGAGTTGTCAGTAACTTAAATTAATTAATGGACATTGTATATCTTAAACATGGGGAGACTAACGTGCTCATAATAAGAAGGAGCCCAAAACGTAATTTTAGGATTGGAAAGGCAGTGCAGTAATAATATTTTAGTGGAATATATTATTATTATTGGACTTAAGTATAAGCTTTAGGCTAAGCTTGGATACTTAAGCCCAATGGAGGCCCAACCCAATTTCTCCTCCTGGTCCCTGCTGTAGCTCATGTATATAAGTCACCTCAGCTTATCTGGAACCCTAATCTTATTCATTATTCACGTGTGATGAGGGTTGAGAGCAGATTGAGGAGGTCTCATAGATCGTCGCTCACACGACGTCGAGATCAGACCTGGGACATACGGCAGAAGATCAGAAGGTAGTTTGATGCTGCTGTCCGCCACATATAAAATCGTACAGTGCTCAGAATTCGATGATCAATATGCTTACGGAAAGCTGTTGAAGAGAGGATCGTCTGAGCACAAAGATCATTTAATTTCAACATTATATGAGAAAGTTATGGCCAATCTTGTAGGACTGCACAGTCTGCCAGCGAGAATCCTTCATCTTCTACATACCCTGGTGAACGGTAATCGTTTCTATGATTTATTGCTTTCGCTGATATTAGAAATGCAAGGATCCCAAACGAGTCACGTTAATCAAATGATCCAAGCGCCAACAGTTACAAGGACAACGACGAGAACCCATTCTCAATGGCCTTTGGTG
This sequence comes from Pogostemon cablin, assembly GCA_023678885.1. Taxonomy (NCBI): domain Eukaryota; kingdom Viridiplantae; phylum Streptophyta; class Magnoliopsida; order Lamiales; family Lamiaceae; genus Pogostemon; species Pogostemon cablin. The sequence continues at coordinate 147,421 of CM042984.1, forward strand.
TCGAGACGGTAATACCAGTAGAGATAGGAGAGCCTAACCCTAGGATTTCCACAGAGAAATGACCAATGATGAATTGATCCGGGAGAGTCTGGACCTATTGGAAGAAAAGAGATTGAACGCGGAATTGCATAATGCGATCTACAAGCAGAGAGCAGATAGATTATATAACTCCAAGATAAAGCTGAGAAGATTCAAAGGTGGGGAACTGGTACTTCAGAAAGTATTGGGCCCAACGGCGCAGGATAATGGTCAAAATTGGGAAGGCCCTTACGTAATCAAGAGGGTTCTGCAAGGAGGAACGTACGAGTTAGAAGAAGTGGATGGCAAAAAGATACCGCACCCATGGAATGCACAACACTTGATGAAATATTACCAATGGAGTGGAAAGCGGGATGAATGAGGTTGGTGACACGATTTCTATTACAACTTTTAATCAAGGCGTTAGGCCATACTATGTGAGAATGCAAATTGTATGGAAATATTTTTGTGAATATATGGTTAAAGATGTTGGTATGTTCATAACAAATGGTAAAGGGTATTTATTTGTTGGGATATCGCGGCTTTGGGAATATCAGTAAAAAAAAGAAAATGAAGGGAAACAACAAAAAAGGAGAACGAGAGGCAGGCCAAAACATAAAGGCATAATCAGAATAGGAATAAAGGGCAAAAATATCGGATTCAGAGAAATTGGAACAAAGATGCCGAGGCATCGGGCTAAGAAGTCAAAACCAAGGTAACGGGTTAAAATTAAAAGGCTGGTTAAAGGAACTTCAGTATAATAGGAAGTGGATCGTCTCGGGTATAAATTGGAATAGCGGAGCCGGAATGAAGGGGCAACAACAGACCTCGGAAGGGCCTCAAAAAGGAGCGCGGGTATATGTATATAACGGATATATACAATGGTCGGAATATCAAGCTCGGACTAAAAGAAACGCTCTTCAGGACAACAAGGGAAACAAACGTAAACACGTACACATAGCGGATGTACAGGAAGGCCAGCATATCAGAACCGAAATAAAGGAAAAGAACTTCGATAAACAAGGATACATTAAACAACAGTATAAACATCTGCACAGAGAAGGGATAAATAAGCAAAGATACACAGTAGAAATGAGCGTACACAGACACATCAACGAGTACATATCAACAATAAATAATTGGCGTTTCTCAAATATTGGCGTCAAAAGATGACATCGGACGTAGCCACCCAACAAAGGATAAGACATAAAACAAAGTAGTCAGCAGTTAAAACCAGAAAAAGGTAGAGATGGGGGGATCAGTTTTTCTTTCGGCTGCTAATGGTATGGAAAATACTCGCCATTTTGTCCTCTATCTCCTTTAGCTAAGCTTCAGCACGAAGGGCCCGTTCTTCTGTCGAACCAGGACGAGAAATGCGCTGCTCCAAGGCTCGGATACGAGCCTCAACTTCAGCCAACCTAGCACGCGCCTCAGCGGCCTCGACTCTCACGGCATATCTGGCAGCCACAGCCTCAGTCACACTCACCTCCACAGATTCGAGAGCAGCTCGCCCCACATCAATCTCAAAATTCGAGACCCCCAAACTTTCTCTCTGATGCGCGACAATTGAGGTCAGCTCAGCATTCTCGATCTCTAAGGCATTCAACCTCTCCTCGAAGCTAGCGAAAGACTTCTTGGAATGATCAATAAGCCGGTTAGCGAATAAATGAAATTGGTCCATAAAGTGCAGAGAAGATGTGAGGGAAGCAATAGCAACTCCAGCCATCACGGCTAAACCGGAAGAATCTTGCGTTCGAAAGAGAATTGGGAACAACGGTCGGCAAAGCCTGACGAGGGGACCGATGAGAGACACCTGCAATAAAACCCTGGGTCCCTAGCTCCCAAAACTCAGCCAGGTCAGGTTCATCATCTTCCTCAACCGTGCATTTTCCTCACGCACGGGCCATCTCGGCGGCCAACCTAGTGGCATCAGCATCGATAGGATCGGTTGTTGCAGCAGCACCTGTGAGGTTCGAATTGGGAAGAGGAACTGTCGGGACAGCGTGAGAGGTAGAAGGGGCAGAACTAACATCAGCTCTGGAAGCAGACCTCACCCTCGGCCCAACCATCATATCATAGTCTTCAGCTTCGGAGCCGCTGCCCTCCCCAACTTCGGGAACTTCCGCCAGCTCAGGATCCTCCTCTGTTTAATCCTTGGGATCTTCCTCTAGATCCCTTTCTGCCTCCTCCTCTAAATCTTCCTCAGGATCTTCCTCGGGATCCTCCTCTGGATCTTCATCAGGAACTACTCCAGCCTCGGGCTCGACGAGAGGAGGATCTGTAAAAAGACACCATGGGTGAGAATGCAACGATCACGGGAAGATAATGAAGCACGAATAGAGATAATTATCTCTCTTAATCTTTTAGAGATAAGGTTGAACTCACCAATGGAAGGGGATGGACGAGGCACGTAGCTAATTCCGATTGGCCGAGAAGGCCCACCATGCTCATAAACACTTCTTTCTCTCTTCCCGAGCAAGGAAGTAGAGGCAGATTCAGAACCAGGAGCGGAAGAAACACCAGAAGGGACAGCGAGTGAGCGATGCAACTGTTGACGGGAAGGAGACAAAGGGGGTAAAACTCTATTTTTGATAAGCTGCACAGCCAACAGATCTTCAGACCCAACAGACATGTCATCCATTTCTTCATCTTCATCACGAGATGGAGAATGAGCAGAATAATCAGAATCGGCTTCATCATCCAAAAACTGCTACACATACTTGTACGGAGTTAATGATAAACCAGCCACAGAACTCGTCGATCCCACCGGAGACAGGACATTCTGGAGCTCGCCTGTGGAACTAGAAAGAAAGGTCAGACATGAGATCAAGGGAACAGAAACAGAATAAGAAAAGAGATTAACAGTTGTAGCGCCACGGCCGAGGGTAGACAACTCGGCTGAAACTAGGATAGGCTCGAAAAGAAATGGAGAAACGCGGTAAGTATTCCCCATACGAGATAAAATCTCATAAACATGGCAAAAAACATCACTCAGCCGTTCAAAGGAATGACAAGGAGGACCTGCACGATATAAATGTCAGAAAAGAACATCAGAGACTACAAAAGATAGTCCAGATCCCGGAAGACAGAGAAGAATCGTACACTTATCCAACGGAAGAAATCGGACAGGAAAAGTCATGGACACACCATTTGGTGTGATAATCACCACCCAACCAGAACCAGACATGCTCCCAACTTCGACCAATAACATCAGAAGCCCCCAAAAAATGATGATTATCGTAGGGAAGTAAATGGTAGAAACCACCAGAATGACCAGAAAGAGCATAAAAGAAATGAACTCTAATTCGAACGGGTCTCGTATGGTGTGACCCTATACATGGAACAGTGATATAGTGGATATTAGACGCAACTAAGAAGAAGGCAGCAACTAACCTATAGTCATGTCCCACCTTTGCAGCAGCAAACCAATAACAAGGAGAAGGCAGAGACGTAAACCGACAAGAAAGAGAGAGTAATAGAATGCAGTACGACCTGGAGGTGGATCGGTAATGGGAACTCCATCCAAGGGAAGCTCGAAAACAACGTTGGGATTACCATACCGCAGATGGAGTTCCTCCAAGCGCACCTGGGATAACCTGGAAGTAGGCACCCAGTCAAGTCGTTGGGCCATCCCCCGGAGGGCGGCTCCTAAATCGCCAATATTCCGGCGATCGGGAAGATAATCCCCCAAGTTCAGAGGAAGTATAGAGTCTAAATCTGCATCAATGAATATCGCCGCACCACCAGCACTCACAGCTGGCACAGCAGGGACCGGCCACCTGTCGGGAGAGGGAACGGAAGCTTGGTTGCCACCAGAGGAGGAAGAAGTAGATAAATTCCTCAGATTGGGACGCGGCATCCTGCGGAGGCGATTGGAACTACGAACACCGGGCCGCGAATGGCGCACCAACATGCCATCAGAAGTATTCACCTCTTGGAAATCAGGCGGAGGAGGAGTACCCTCACCAGACATTTTCCACTGACTAAAGAGCTTAAGAATTAGGGTCTGGCGAAAAAGATGATAGAGGAGAGCGAAATTTCCAAAAATCACAAAGGCAGCGAGAGTATCAGAAATTGCAAAGATATCGGGGAAATTTGGTTAAATGAAATACAAGAATATACGGGAGGGATACGAAAGATTTGAATTTCGAAAAACCAAAATGGAAACTGTCTGACAGGATGAAGGGCGCATGTATCATCATTGGAAATTATGGAGCAAAAAAGGCTATGATCCAACGGCTGGGCTGTGGAGACCTTACAAGTCCCAAGGAGAATGGAGGGCTTAGATTGATCCCCGCAGCGCCTGACCAAGGACGTGACAACTCACGATAGAAAAGCGGCGGTTATGTTTTAAATTGAAGGTAAAATATCAAAATACCCTTGCAAGACTCGCTAATAGGGAAAGAAAAGTGCTTCATTCATGAATAGTGAATTACAAGAGAAGCGGAAATAACTAAGAATTCTATCAACCGATAATTAAAGGAAACACAAGGAAGGTACATAATAAATGCCCTAATAAGAAAGATACATTCGATTAAACACTAGGGTCTCGGTAACACTTTATTGACAAGTCGAGAGAAGTTCAGAATCAACCACGTCTGTAGACTGTGGCTCTCCACCTCTAGGTGACCCATCTCGGAGAATACCCAAAGGGACTTCGGAGATCACCGGCCCTGATAAAATATTAACTCTCTCAGTGCTACCCGAAGCGAGTGCGACCTCTGAGATCGAAGGAATTGGGGGAGCCATAGCAGTCTCAGAAGGCAGGGATTCGGAGGTCTCGGCGGTAACAGCCTGACTAGGAGCGCGTGCATCTCCAGATTCAGGAAGTTCGGACTCAATGGGTGTCTCCAGAGAGACACCCCTGCGGATTCGAGAGGAAAGGCGATAAGTGGATCCTCAGCCCTAGAATCCACCGCAGCAAGATTCAAAACATCATCAGCAAACTCCTCGTCAGATCCGTGCTCATCAGAATCCTCGAAAGATTCTTTAGGAATATCAGTTATAAAGTCAGAGTACTCGCCAAGCACCCCCTCAAAATCAATGTCGTCTTTTAAAGTCTCCCCCGGAGGCATCTTCTCTTCACTGATGGCTTGGCGGAGAATCCCACGTATGACATCGAGACAATTAGGGTACGACTTCTCAGAAGAGGCTTGAGCATAAGCAGAAGCGCAAGAGCAGAAACAGCAAATCTTGGTTTTCGGAAGGATAACTTCTCTATAGCATAGATTGTCGGCTTCTGACAGGATGAACGCATCCTTCACGCGTTCCACTTCGGCCAAGGCCCCGTCACATTCTCTTAAAACCTCAGCAACAACATCCTCAGTAACCTTGATCTTCTGGGCGCAAGAAACCTCTGATGCTTCTTTCTCCTGCCGAACTTTTTCAAGCTCCTGCTCGGAAGACGTCTGTAAAAGTACCTTGTTCTGGAGCTCCAAAGTACTCCTATCTTCCTCGAATTTAGCCAACAGGCTGTCATACCGAGCATAAAGTGACTTGAAAGTTTCATGGAGCTCAGCTTTCTTATCCTGCTCGATCCTCAACTTACCCCATATTAGAGCCTTGGCTGCCCCGGCTTCGGACACCTTTTTCTCACAATCCTTCACCTTGTGGAGAAGAGAAGCAACCTCGTCCTGAAAATGGGAATCACATCGTTCCAACTCAGAAATATGGTGCAAGGCATTGACAGCGTGGAGTGCTTGTCGACCTATATAGCTGGAGATGCAGTAGAGAGAATCCTTGGCGGACATATTTTCCATATGATCGAGGAGTTCTCGAGTACACCCTTTAAAAGAAAGAGTAGCAGCACGAGCCAGACACGCCGGAGCATCAAAATCAAATAGGAGCTCTCGAGTTCTGAGGAAGGCCTTCCCAGCCTCATCCAAGTGGCCATACCTCTGCAAGACCTCCTGGTCAGCTACCGGATCTACCGGAAAAAATGGAGTGGCGACGTCCGACAGAGGCAGAGTAGAGAAAGCACCCTCAAAAGAAGACTCGCCGTGTGACCAGAAATGCAAAGGGGTTTTTCCCCGGTAATATCGTCACATCTCGGAAGGGAAACAACGAGACGTCGGGTCATAGGAAGTACCGTCAGGGGTCTGCTGAGGGTTGTACAGAGTAGGAACACCCTGCTGACCAAAAGTGACAAAAGGAGATCGGGTAAAAGCTTCAGGGGAAGGAAAAGAGCTGATGTCACACACTTCAACAGTCCTTTGAGGGGCAGTACCAGGCGCAGCGGAGGAACCACCAGTAGCAGCACCGATATCATCGTCCCTAACCTTCTTTGAGGGGCATACGATGAGAGCGGTACTGTCATGAGTACTCTCCTCGAAAGTCTCGTCCACAAACTTATACTTCCATTTTGGAGCAACAGATTTAGCAGCAGCGACCTCGGACATCCCTTTCTTAGACTTCGGGGCTCGAGGGGCTTTCTTAGAAACTTTCTCCCGAGGACCCATAGCTGACACCTGGATGAGATCGGCCTTCAACCTTGAGGAGATAGGATCCGAAGGCCCTTCAATCCTGACAGATGTGAGAGGTTGTACGGCAAGAGGGGCTCCAGAGACCTTCAGAGAAGAAATCTTATAAACTTTCTTCTTCCCTTTAGTGAGCGCGGCCCACTGACGAGCAGAGGGGAGAGTAGCCATACGGGAGATATCGGTCAAAAGACGTTTCTTGTCTCCTAAACGTAACCAAAAGGATGAAGGGTCAATACGATAAGGGGGATTATACAACGAATGCTGCAGACTGAGGAAGCAATGATAATAAATCACCTGGCATAACTATAGACGAAGTAGTAAAGCCGACTCGAAAAAGGTTCTTCTCTCTGAGAACACGCTTGTAATGGCATTTTTTGTTGGAAAGTTTGCGAATACAACAGAAGGCATCCTGGAACTCTGCCGACAACTTCTCAAGAGCACACGATTCGCCTACTGCACAAAGCAAAGGAAATAAATATTAGAATACCCCAAATAATTTAGAAGGGAGCCGAGAGAAACATACACGCACTGAGAACAGGCTTGAAGAAGGAACTTCTAGGGAGCACTGTGGGATTTCGAGGATCCCCGATGTCATAGACAGAATACTCCCTCCAGGGACCGCGAACCCAGAACCATGGATTCTTCCACCCTTTAATCGAACTGGGCAGAGAGGCAACAAGGTTGGTATGACGAGGTACCAAATAATAATATCCCTTCGTCCTATTATTTGAGGTAAGCCGGTACAAGAAGTTGATCTCAGCAGTAGTCAAGAAGAAGTACTTTTTCTTGCGGAAAAGAACCAAAATCCACATAAATGCCGCCCAACCGTTGGGAGCCAATTGAGCAGGGGCTATGCCCCAAAACTAAAAAATATCTCGAATGTAGGGATGGAGAGGGAACCTAAGATCGAGCTCAAGTTGCAACTCGTAGGTTGCAACAGCATTCGGCGAAGCATAACACATGCGGCCATCGGGAGAAGAAAGGAAAAAATCGATACCTTCCCCACACTAAAATTTGTTGAGAGCAATGATGGTGCTCTTTCTCAACCAAGAATCATCAAGAGTCGAGGAGACCTCAGCAGCAAAAAAGGAGGTGTCCTTGTCCCACCGTGGAAGTTCCCCGAGATGGGACAATAACCCGGGACCGGCGTTGGGAATCTGAGAATTATGCTTTAACGTAAAAGTAGAAATGAAATCGGTAACCCTCTGATCAAAAGCGACCTGGGAGGGAGACGGGAGACCCGAACTCTCCTCTGAAGACGACGAAGAGGACCCCAAACTAACGAGTGAAGAATCAGTCGAACGAGAAGGCGATCTAAGAAGAGAGGAAGAACCTTCACAGGCCATATCGTGCTAATCGTAATAGGAAACAGAACGCAGAGAGAGAGATGGATAAGGAAACCCTAAGCGTCGGCGGCGAAAAACTCAGAGAAGCGAAAAGAGAAAGTCAGAAAAATAAAGAAAAAGAGAGAGAGATGAGAGAACAATACCTGAAGGAAGAAGATGAACGCACTGAATAAAAGGAACGCCAACCGCTTACATGATCAAGAGGAAAAAAGAGGGAGAAGAGAAAGGGAAACTGGCAAAAAAGATTCAAATTTCAAAATTCAAATCGACAGTTACACCCAAAATACCAGAAGTATCCCCCACCTGAACGAAAATACCTCAAAGACGTCGCAGAGAGCCCGATAATGCAGGAACTTATCAGGATGAAGACAACGAGTGGGAACAACAAAGAGCCGAGATGGAAAGAACCCTAATATCGTAGACACCGAAGCATGAGGGATATAACCCGTGAAATACGGGTCGACCCTGAACAATCTCAAGTCATGAAATTATTCAGGCTCGAGGGGCTAATGTTATGGGTATTATATCCTCAATGCTTAGTAGGCCCAAAAGCCCAAGAACCTCTATAGTACCTGAAGAAAGAGGCTTAATCCTCTAGAGGCCCAAACTGAGGACACTATAATTAAGGCAGCCCAAGGAGGTCACTACAGCCCGAAGGCCCGGTCGAGGAAAGGACAAAGAAGAAAACCATTAAAGGGGCCGAAGCCAGAAAGCATCCTCGGCAGGGAACCTCGGCGACATCCTCCCTGTGCCCCTGTACGGATCATATATTTAGTACCCAGACCTGTCCCGGTACGGAACGGGTTCGCCTCGCCCCTTTTTTTTAATTATTTTTTGATAAATTATAATACATTCAAATAGAAAATTTTAAATTAAAATAAAATAGGTGAATTTAAATTTTAAATTAAATAATTAAATTTTATTTTTATTTTAAATTTTTTTATTACATTATATATTTAATGATATATATAATATTGTAATAAAGTATTTTGTAATAGTTATATATAATTATCATATATTATTTCTTTTATTTAAATTAAAAAAAATGTATGTATAATATTTAATATATATTAATAAATGATATTATATAATAAATATAATAAATATTTTAAATAAAAAATTTTAATATTTTAATACGGGATGGGGCGGGTCAAGGCGAGATTAAGATCCAGACCCATTCTCTGTGCAGTGCGGGAAGGGGCAGGGCGGGTCGAGTGCAGACCTGCCAAATTGCATCCTAGCTAGTTACGTATTCCTTTACACCAACGCAACAAACGTAGAATAATTTACAAGTACAAGTTTAAAAGTGGGCCCTCTCCACCAATCCAGGATAAGGACGGTGTGGCCGGGTACACCATTTTTAGAGTAACTTGCCCAAACATCCCAGTAACGGTATGAGTCTGCTAACATCTGGATCCAGTGTCATCGTCTACCTCCTCCATCACCAATTCTGAACTTCTTGGACTACATTTTAAACACGATTTTACTACCTAACTGTAAATGAATACTCCATGAATCTTGGGGTTACCGAAGAAGGAAGAAAGGGGAGCTTCTGCGGCTGATCGGACTGCCACAATACTTAATTAGGCGATCCCCTTATATCTTATTGACTTTTTCAGTCACAATTGGTGAGTCCTAATGATTTCATTCGCATTCTCTAATATTGCTTCATAATTTAGGGTTTTATTCATGTACTTTTCCTTTTTATTTCTATCGTAGGGCAAGTGTGTACCTGTAGATTCATCTCCGAAATTGGCTTTTTCTTAATCACATCGTGCTTCCAGTTGTATAACATCATTACTTTCTCATGAGCATTAGTGATTGCACTCTGTTCATGATGAATTTATAATCACTTTAAACGAGAATTTGTAATTTAAGTTTTTCGGAGATGATCATTCATTCATATTACTGGCTTGTTATGTTTTTTCTTCCATTTTATGTCGACTTGCATTTTTGTTGTTTATTAAAGCCTCTGAGAATGTCTGTTTTCACAATTCCGATGTCTCTTTATGAAACATTGTGCAATTTTTCTCTATGTAAATATGATTTCAAGTAAAAGTTCTGGTGCCCCTTCTAGGAACCATGTCCACCACCCACAACCAAAACCGCATTGGGTCTGGTGGTGTTACCTGGAATCAGGATGCCGAGGCTTTGTTCCGCATGAAACCCATCTCAGAAATCAGAAACGTAGAGGCGAACACTAGGAAGCAGATCCAAGAGAAGAGTGAAGAGCTCCGTCAGTTGGTCGGAAACCGCTACCGTGATCTGATTGACTCTGCTGATTCCATTGTCCTCATGAAGTCTTCCTGTGAATCCATTGATGCAAATATCTCTGCCATCCACCATGCCATTCTTTACTCTCTCTCTTCCTCTGATGTTCCTAAGTCCCCTCATATCTCTTCTAATCCAGTGGGAGCCCATGATTATGGAATTGCCTGCAGGGTCAAGTACCTTGTGGACACCCCCGAAAATATTTGGGGCTGCCTTGATGAATCCATGTTTGTGGAATCCTCTGCCCGTTACATTCGCGCGAAGCATGTGCATTTCAACTTGGTCAACTGCAAGGACAACAAGAATGTACTGTCCAATTTCCCTCTGTTGCAGCACCAGTGGCAAATAGTAGAAGGTTTCAAGGTCCAGATATCACAGAAAAGTCGTGAAAGATTGTTGGATCAAACCAATAATCTCGGAATCAGTGCTTATGCAGATGCATTGGCAGCTATTGCCATCATAGACGAGCTTGAACCAAAACAGGTTTTATCTCTTTTCACAGATTCGAGAAAATCAATCATCTCACAGAAGCTAAGTGCTTGTTGTCGTGATGTCAATGCTGATAGTTCAGAAGTGATTTCTGCGTTCTGTTATATTCTCAGGATAATCCAGATAACTATATGCCAAGTGGGTGAATTGTTTTTACAAGTACTAAACGATATGCCTTTGTTCTATAAAACCATTTTGGACACCCCACCTGCTTCTCAGTTGTTTGGAGGTATACTGAACCCTGATGATGAAGTCAAACTGTGGAATTTATTTAAGGACAAGTTGCAGTCTGATATGGTATTGTTAGACCGAGATTTTATTTCCAGCACTTGTTCTGACTGGCTGAGGAATTGTGGCAAGGAGATCACAAGCAAGATCAATGGGAGGTATTTAATTGATGTGATTGGCAGTGGATATGACCTTTCTTTGGCTGAAAAGTTGATAAGGGAGACCATGGATAGCAAGCAGGTTTTGGAAGGTAGTTTGGAATGGCTAAAAAGTGTTTTTGGTTCTGAGATTGAATTGCCATGGAAAAGGACTCGTGAGCTTGTCTTAGGTGAAGACTCAGATATATGGGATGATATCTTTGAATATGCTTTTGTTCAGAGAATGAAAGGGATTATAGACTTGCGATTTGATGAATTAAGTGGAGTTGTTGATGTGGTAGAGTCAGTCCGGTCAATTTCTAAACCACCTGGTGATTATACTGAGTCTGAAGATAATTTGAACAGATACCAAAATGGTGGGGGGGTTTGGTTTATGATGCCAAATAAAAAATTGGGCTTTCCTCCTGGTTCAAAAACGCACCAGTCCCAAGAAAATGATTTCCTCAGTTGCCTCAGCATTTATTTTGGCCCTGAAGTCAGCCGGATTAAAGTTTCTGTGGATAACTGCTGCCAGAAGGTTCTTCAGGATCTCCTAAGTTTCCTGGAGTCCCCGAACGCATCACGTCGATTAAAAGATTTGGCACCGTATATCCAAAACAAGTGTTATGAAAGTTTGTCAGCTATACTAACACAACTCAAGAATGAGCTTGACTGCCTATACGGTGACCTAGAAAGAAAAAACAAAGATGATGCTCACACACTTCCTCCTGCTATACTTGTTGAGAGATCATTGTTTATTGGGAGACTTTTGTTTGCTTTTCAGAAGCACGCTAGACATATCCCCGTGATACTTGGTTCACCTAGGTCATGGGTGAACCAAGTGACTGCAGTCAGTAGTCCATCCTCAGTTGGGTTGAAGCATACAAAGGTCACTGACTCGGATGTGATTGATAGTCCTTTGAAACGAATGCTGGATTCAAGCAGGAAACAGACTCGACATATCCCCGTGATACTTGGTTCACCTAGGTCATGGGTGAACGAAGTGACTGCAGTCAGTAGTCCATCCTCAGTTGGGTTGAAGCATACAAAGGTCACTGACTCGGATGTGATTGATAGTCCTTTGAAACGAATGCTGGATTCAAGCAGGAAACAGACTCCTCTAGTTACTGCAGCTCTATTTGGAATAGATGACAGTTTGAGCCCACAACTTGAGGAATTGAGAAGGACTACTCAAGATCTTTGTGTTAGAGCTTACAATCTGTGGATATCATGGGTTTCTGATGAACTTTCAAATATATTTTCCAGAAATCTCAAAGTGGATGATGCCTTGTCATCAACTGCACCAATCAGAGTAAGTGATTCTTTTAAATTTTTTTGAGCAACCTGTGTATATCTACAGATGTTTAGTTTGTGTGATGCGGTGTGATTGTGTACTGGCATTATACAGCTCCATTACGCACCCTAGAGACATTAATTCCTGATAAATTTTGTGCTTTGACAGTTCAGAACAAGATGTAATTGTAGTCCTTGAATTATTTTCTTGGCAGGGTTGGGAGGAGACTGTAGTCAGGCAGCAAGAGGAGTCCAGTGAAACACAATCTGAGATGAAGATATCTCTTCCTTCTATGCCTTCTTTGTATGTGACATCTTTCTTATTTTATGCTTGCGAAGAGATTCATCGCATTGGTGGGCATGTACTTGAGAAAACTATTCTGCAAAACTTTGCGACAAGCCTTTTAAATAAGGTAGGCAGTGACCTTTTTGTCTGGTTATAATTCTTTTTGTGGCTCTAGTAACTAGTAAGTAATAAAACTTTCTTAAGCTCTAGTCATTCTACATATTTTCTTTTTGAACGCTGGTTAACTATGCATCAGGTACTCTCTATATAGTTGCAGAGAGCTATTAGGTAGACTACTGTATCAAGAAGGAATGACTTTTAGGGTGAGCTTATATAAGGGTCTGGGGCAAATGAAGAGTTTCTGGTGAAAGATAGAAATGTTAGTACTTTCAAGCATTAGTTGATTCTTTGCCTATAAGGGAGTACAGCAGTGTTATGCAATCAGTATCTGTATATCAGTATATCGCTCAAGCCATGAGCGAATACTGAAGCAGCTTCTCTGTGTCATTCTACTAGGCCGCAAATTATCTTTTTCTGTAATTTTTTGATTTTGAACTAATTACTAAAATCCTTATTTTTCCTTGATTCGTATGGTTATAAATTTCATTTTTCTTGCGAAGGTTGTTACAATATATGAGGATTTCTTGTCTACTGAAGAAGTCCGTGGGTTTCAAATTTCAGAGAAAGGTGTTTTACAAGTTTTATTTGATCTAAAATTTGCCGCTGATATTTTGTGTGGCGCTAATTCTCATGCAAATGAAGATTTATCTGAAAATCTGAGCGTGAAATCTCCTTATAGAAGGAAGCAGAAAGCTCAGAAATCGAAGTCAGTCATAGGAGAGTATACTAGACATTTGGTAGATCGTCTTTCTCAGAGACTGGATCCCATTGACTGGCTCACGTAAGTTGTCGGAATTAAGATTATTTATGTTACACCAACTTTAATGAAGATCTGGTTGAGATCTTAGGGGGGTTGGTTAGATTGGTTGCCTTTCCCTTGTGATCATTTTAATGTTCATTGTGAAATATTTGATGGAAAGAAGGGAATATGTAAATAGCTATAAGCAATAACGTCCAACAATGATTGTAAGAATCTGGTCCCTCTTATTAGTCAAAATACATCTCACATCATTTCATTATTATATTTTGCATTGTAACTTTTATTAAATTTTTGGAATTATGGTGAGCACTATAGAAATACAACTATCACAGCTGACTTATAATTAGAAAACCCAATTTTTGAAACAGTTTGATGTTAATTAAATAATTTCAATATCATGGTTGAACACTGGTGTTATAATCTATCTGCAATCAATTTTAATTAACATTTTCATTTAGACTTGTATGGAGACACTGAGTTGTGTACCAATTCTATGACATGACCAGTCCATGTCTTCTTAAAAAATGACTGTTAGACATTGTAGAATATCATACCGCCAAATGGCTAATTCATTTGATTTTGCAAAACTTAACTGTTAAGTTTCTATCTACTTCTCCCTTGTGTGTATCACTGAAATGTATTATCTTTACCTTTGTCTTCAGTATTGTTAAGAAAATGCCAAAATAACATCAGTTTAGTTCTCACTGACTTGAATGATTCATGTCAGTTATATTTGTTTTGATACTGTTGTCTTATTGGATTTTTCGTGCATCTAAGGTATGAGCCATATCTTTGGGAGAATGAGAGACAGGCATACCTTCGACATGCTGTCCTCTTTGGATTCTTTGTGCAACTTAATAGGATGTATATGGACACTGCTCAGAAGCTCCCTACTAATTCAGAATCAAATATTATGCGTTGCTCTGTAGTTCCTCGTTTCAAATATCTTCCTATCAGGTTGTTACTTATATCCTCTATGTGGAATTTTTCTCATTAACGTGTTGTTTGTTAATCCGTTCACATTGGCAACTTTTTCTTGGTGTAAGTCCTCTTGTTGCCTTCGAGCTTCCACTGCAATGCGAAGTGTTCTCTGAATGTTTTGAGTTTGTTCAGTGCCCCAGCATTGTCTGCTAGGAATGCAGCCAGGGCATCTGTATCGACATCTGTGGATGATGTTTACTCTAGAAATTCCTGGCGAAGTTATGTGAATGATGATATATCCCGAAACAGTGATGTTGATGAAGACACGAGTTTGGGTGTGGCAGCACCATTTCTGAGGTCTTTCATGCAGGTATGTTTATAACTCTGTATATGTTCCTGGGTTGTTTCAACCTGTTGGTACAACCTTCATTGTAGAATGGAGTGTCATTAGAGTTGAAATTATGTCTTAAGTTATGTAGAACGTTGTGAGTTCTACAACGATTAATATTTTCTGTCAGTTGGGGTATAATGATTAATGAACACATTAAGTTACACTGGTCTCTTAGAACACAGGAACTAGTCTTCCTTTTTTTTTTTTTTAATTTCTAGATCACCTCTGTTTATCCGTGCTTGGGAGGACAATGACGCATTATTTCCCTCCAGACTGGGATGGATTTCCCCTTTTCAATTTAGATTTTGATTAAAGACCAAGAATGCTACAAAATTCTTGCTATGCTACCAATGGTAGGATGTCTACTAAAAACTTAAGCAAGCACTTTTTATGATGCCTTTACGTGCTCCAAACTTCAACTTCACTGAATTTATTTGACGACTGAAACTCATACGAGCATATATTTTAGTGGGCAAACACTTGTGTCAATCCTGTGGTCCCCTTTCCAATCCTATAATAACCTATGTTTTGCTAGGGTTTAAGCTAAAGGGGGGCCATATGGTTTACACCGTGAACCCGTTTCACAGGAGACTAACTCATTTTAGTGACATTTCTTGCTGTTTCCTCAACCCTTATAGCTCTATCTATATAGTTCCTTGTTTCTTTGGGAAAAAACATCTGTGGTTGGCTTCAAATAATTTAAGCTTTATTGCTATCATTTTTAATCTTTGGGAGACTTTGATTGTTTATTATTTTCATTGGATTAGAAACTGATTTAGCATCAGATATGTGTCCTACTATATGCATAGTTTCTCTTTTTGTTTATATTATTTGTTAGGCAATAATTTTTCATCTTCTAGATTTTGAACTTGGCTGCCGGCTGGGTAATTTCAGGTAGGGAGCAGATTTGGCGAGAGCACACTAAGGCTGGGATCGATGCTAACGGATGGGCAAGTTGGAAGATTTGGCGACATGTTACCTGCTCAAGCTGCTGGACTCCTTTCATCCTTTACTGCTGCTCGTTCAGATTATTGATACTACTTCCCTAAACCTGAAGTCCTCAGGGTTGGCCATGAAACGGAGGGCTATTTGTCCTATCCCTCCTCGTTATAAGAGAAGAATGTATATTCACCGGATCAAAAACAGTTATTCTTAGTAATTTGTTGAGTAACATTCTTTGGATGTCCATAATATTTCAGAGCTTACTCCTTTTGTTGTGGCATCTTCAAGTTTCAATCTGATCATTTACTTGTTAAAGATGCTGCTATTGAAATGCTTTTGCTAATTTGGTTTTGTAAAATCATGAGGTAAAGTTGAAGTGATGAGTAAAGAGTGTAGTTTTGGGGAGAATGAGTATTAGATTGATGAGTGTATGGGGGTGTGGATAATTGGGATGGAGGGTGAAGTTGTACAAGTAGCCTTTTAATAGTTGTGCAATAGTGGGTTGGAAGTCACTTTAGCTACTTGCATTTTAAACTCCTCTCCCTCTTCCTTATCTATCATTCTTTGTTGTATATAACTATAAACTTGCAACCTGCCTAGTATTTTCTGCAACTTTCAGTTACATTGACCCCGCACCGCCATCAATAATTTCACCTGAAAATGAACTTTTGTGAATTCTGGGTCACTTGGATTCATAATTTTATTTTATTTATCAATATTACATATATAAATATAAGAGCGAGTTTTGCCAGCGGACCAACCAGCACCATTCCACTAGGACCAACCAGCACCATTCCACTAAGAACCCACTTAATAGCCTCTACACAATGAATTGACCGTGTTATGATGGGCTGTAAATTATTCCTCCAGACAAACCCGTTTTGATATGATATTCAGGGAGGAGTGCTTTTTCTAGTGTTTATTGGATTATTTTTGTTTGAATTCTATCACTATAATCCCATATTATGTATAATTTGGCATGAAATCCAAATCAATTTGTGGGTAAGACTCTCAAGGAGACGTTTAACTCGTAAATAGAAGAAACCAATCCATTCACTAATTTTTATGGCTACACATTATATTATGCCACAATAGTTGGAGTGAAAATACATGGTTATTAGTAATAATAGTACTAGTATTTAACATTCACGATGTTTGATTAAAGAAACAAGGGTGAAAAAAGAAAAAGAAAAAGATATTGGGATGAGTTAAGGTAGAGGTAATTGAAGAATAGGCAAATATTTGTCCCATCAAATAAATTCTGTTTACTCCATAATCCATATATCTCCACTTGCTGACTACTCTCATACCACACGCTCACTCATTCGTATTTCTTGCAATTATGCCCCCTCCCCTACTGCCCTGCCCTGGAAAATATCACTACAGTAGCCAAATTCCACATGATTGCAACCATCCATCTCATCTCATTACATCTTTCTTGACCCATACCATTACATTACCTGATTACCATAGGCCCCACCACGCCTCCATCTCGGGTCTTTTTCCTCAGAGCTGCCCTCTTTTTCCCTGGACTGTTCTTGTTATCCCATCATCAATACTTACCCACAAAATCTGGGATTTTACAAGAAAAAACGTCACATCTTCAAGATCTTATCCTTGCCGATATATATCTGCCGCTGAAATACTGATATCCTGTTCCATCCATAAAGTAGTGGTGTTGACTAATTATTTCTCTATATCATATTAAAATAGAGAGGGAAACCATGATAACTTTTGATAACCATCTAAATCAAACATGGACTATATACTCTATTTTAAAAACATAAATAAATTGTGATTTATCACTAATTATAAACTACTTCTCCATTACAAGTCCCTTAACACATAATAATAATAATAATAATAATAATAATAATAATAATAATAATAATATTATTGTGCTGTTTCATCAAGTATTGTAAAGTATAATTAGGGACACAAATGAATTCAAGTGTTTGAGGGAGTGTGTATATATGATATTAGGTAAGGTAATAGACTTTTGAATGAAGAAACTAGTTTAATTAAATTTCCTTTTAGAGAATATCTTGAATGACTTGTTCAATCAGTTGTAAGGGATATAGCAATAAATATTTATAGAGCATAGGTGATTGTTGGGTTGAGATGTGTTAAGTAGTCCAGTCCAGTTAATTACTCCACAAAGTAAGAGTGTAATTTGGAGGGAGAAGAGAAGAAACACAACACATGTTTGATTTGAAAATACAAACAGCACAGGCAGGGTTCATAATTACTAACATAAGCTAAATGGGCTTATTTTTGTAGACGGACTGGACTGGAACCGAACATTCTCCACTCCTCATTATTTTCCCCATCCCACACCCTTCCGCTTTTTAATTTCTCCACAAACACATAACACACATACTGTATATACAGAGAAGACATTGTAAATAGGTAGGCGATGGAGAGTAAACAGAACAGAAGAGAACGATTAGGGAATGAAAATACGTACCATTTGATGATTAGAGGCGGAGGTGGAAAATTGGTATTGGTGATGATGGGGATGGCACTCCAGGTTCACCCCGAATAACCTTAATCGAGTGGGAGTGGGAGTGGGAGTGGGAGTGGGAGTGGGTGGTGGAAGGACTGGCAGTGGCAGTGGATGATTCGGAATAGTATTAGTATTTCTGCGCCTCCACCCTATAAAGAGGCGTGCGGTGTCCGTGCGGTGTCTACCAAACATCACCGTATCGCCAGCGTCGAGGCGTTTTTCCTTGACGAAGCGACTCCATCCCTTGGTGAGCACATAGCTCTGGCTGCTCTTCCAATAAGAGTAGCGGAACCGCCATGATTTCCCAACCTCGTCTTCGAACCCCAGCAGCTCCCCGCTCACAGGGAAGTGTTTCTCCGCCTGTTGTTTCGGAATCACCAGCCGATTCAGCTTTCCCACGTCGCTCGGCGTCAATGCCTTCTCGAACAGCTCCACCCTACATGACCACGCTGAATCCATCAACTACCACTGCCTTTCTCCTTCTGCACGCTCATCATCATTTATTGACATTAATTAATTAAATTAACTTTTTATATGTTAGGCTGAGAGAGAGAAGAGGAGAGAGAGAGAAAAAAAAAAGTGATATTGCCACCCCTATAATTTATATAGTGGAACCAACACCCTCCCCTCCCCCCTCTCTTTCACAATTCACACAACATACTCCCCACCCACACCTCATTTTTATGCCAAACACTTCATCCTAATTACACTTTGCTCATTTAATCTTACATAAGCTCACACCATTCCGATGCACACTACTAATTGTTTGGTTCACATAAATTTAAAATTGAGTTAATATAAGTTGTAAATGTTATTAATAGGAACTGAGCATGAAAATTTGTCTGGCTATTTATACTCCCTCAGTACCATAGTTTTTGCTTTTTGCATGTGAATTAAAAAATATTACTTCATTCGTCCGTTTTTAAAGGTATCATTTTTTTTATTTTGGGCGTCCGCCTCAAAGGGTCTCATTTCCTTTTTTATCCACACACACCCACTAATACAACTAAAAAATGGGACTCACACCTCCACTAATAAAACTACCCACTACACATTATATAACAATACTCCTTAATCTCCGTGCCCAAAAGCAAATGACATCCTTGAATCCGGAAGGAGGGAGTATTAATTAATGTGTACTGAGTAGTTGTATTAGTTCATATTTTAATTGTATTAGTAGGTGTGTGTGAGTCCTATATGTTTAAAAAATGAAAGGGGATTCTTTAGATTGAGATGCCCAAGATAGAAAAAATAACTCTTTGGGTGGGAAGGAGGAAATAATTGTTTGGTTCACACATTTCATGTTGCATTCCACCATGCTCCTTCCCTTTTACTAATTAGGGACTAAAAAAAAATTAGGGACTCAAAAGTTTTATAAGCACAAATAAATCAATGCAATTGGTATAGTTTTGATAATTTGTTAAGAGTTATTAAGCAATATTAATTAAATATAAATCAAATACAACCTTTTAAGAGTTAAATATATAGAGGTATAGTTATAAAATCTGATTTATTAAAATTTAAACCAAAACAGGATTAAATTTTCAAGACTAAAATTTGAACTTGAAAGCTGAAAATAAACGTAGCGCAAGTATTTAAAAATGTTACTATATAACTTTTCCAGAATTATTATACTCTTCACATATAAAAATAATTGACGATTTAAAGTAAATAATCTCTCAATATATTCTATTATTATTATGTGAAGATTTAATTGAGATGAAATGAGCATTTTTTCTTTTAATTTTATTAATTTTTGAAGACAATGTAAATTTTTTTAATAATAAATATGATAAATGATGAAATATTATAGTACTACGTGATAGATGAGAGTAGATTTTTTAAAATATTATACCCTTCGTTCGGTTTAAAGAGTCTTATTTATATTTTTACATCTGAATTAAAAAATATTATTATTTAATTAATGTATAGTGGATAATTGTAATGAGTGTGTGAACTCTAAATTTTAAATGTATTAGTGTGTGTGAGTCACATATATATAAAAAAATAATAATCTTTTAAGACAAACGCCTAAAATAAAAAAAAAAAAAAAAAAAAAACTTTATAAAGCAGACTGAGAGTGTATAATCTTTTGAAATGATAAGAGTAATTTTTAAACTTTTACTCTAAATGAACTATAGAACACAAGGATAAATAAGTCACAGTATGTAAGATTTAAAATGAAATTTACATCTAGTAATTTTTTATTTCACACAAGATTGAGAATACGTTTATTTATCTTATGCAACTACATCTAAAAATAAGTACTCATATAGCGAAGGTATTTCTGGAATCCCATTATAGAATTGGATATTTTTCGTGTTCAAAAAAGACGTGAACAGAAAAAAAATGTTCAAATTTCAAATTGGGCAGAATTAATACTAAATTAAAGGAGTTGGAATTTGGGAGTTTAATTTGAAGAGAGAGAGAGAGGTAGTTGTTTAAGGTTGTTGTTGCGTGTCATGTGTGACTGGAAAAATCAATCATTATAATCAGTGCAATTCTGCAGCTTTTCAAGGCAACACGGAACTTAGGTCATGAACCCTGCCCCTTCACCTGCAACGCCCCAATTATATTTATGAGTTCGACTACGACCTCAACTAACTGTTAGATTAATAAGTTTATGAGTTCGACACAAACCCAACACATTTTAATTTCTCCATACTCCCTATCTCTATCAGAAAAAATAGTTCATACTAGTGAAAAGAGTTACGTATAAAAAATACCTAATTCCAAAATAATTATATGAGAATTTACAAATATAAAGAGATATTATCAGATATTGTATATCTTAATTGATCACACTCCTAGAATTAGTTATTCAATCTTAAAATCTCCCTGGTAAACTAACTAACGAAGAATCACATAATCAATTTCAAACTCTAACATTTATCTCCTCTACCAACTTCTTCAATGATTATTTCTCTCCATTAAAAATGAACATATTTCTAATTTTCCATATTAATCATATAACACATTCTCATATGGATATAGTTAGATCCTTTCCTTTCTTCCCTGGAATAAGACTACTGAAATGAAGTAGATTATTCAAGGGATTCGAGGAAAGAACCGTCTTCACACTCATCCACTCGATACACTTCATCCAAACTTTATAAGCAAAATCACATTCAAAGAAAATACGTCGAACCATCTCAGAATGAGTGTCACAAAACACACAATTAGTGGTAACTTCCGCCGATAAGCTTTGTCTCCTTTGAAGCAGAGTTGTTGGAATTATTTCCCATAAGACTCTCCAAGCATGTACTTGTACATTAGGTATAACTTTATTATTCCATACCAAGTGGAAATTTTGCTTTGATTCTGAGGCTCCAATCTTCTTTCTCCATAACATGTCGTAAACTTCTTTAGTTTTATATTTGTCTTTGGTTCCATTCTTCCATCTCCATCCATCAACAGCCCCTGCTTAGGATAAAACACATTAAACAAAGAAGTTAGATTATTCAACATCTCCTTTTCTCTCTCTCTCTCTCTAACCTCCCTTCTCCAACTCTAGTTCCAACTCAATTCCCCATCCCTCCAAGACCCTAACTCACTCATTTTCTTAAACTTATCTAATGTCAAATGATAAAGCCTCTTGAATCTAATTTCCAATGAACCTCCCTCCCCAACCCAACTGTCTTCCCAAAAGTAAATATTGCTCCCATCACCCATTACTCTCTCAATATTTTCAACAAACCATCCCTCATTACTCACTGCCTTTAAAATCTCACCCCACCAACCAGTCGACTTACTATTATCTATATTACCCACCCTCACTCCTCCACCCCTTCCCCACCTAAACTTAATCACCCTAACCCATAATCATTATCTTTCATTATGGAATCTCCATACTCACTTGCCCAACAATGTCAAATTAAAGCATTCCAAATCTCTCACTCCTAAACCCCCTTGGTTTTTTGGATTACATATAGACGACTATTTTATCCAAGCAATATTCTTATCTCTCACCCCTCCCCCCAAAGAAAAGCTCTCTGAATTTTAACAATATCACTCAAGATTTGTTTAGGTACTCACTATCTCTCGTTTCACAAACAATCTGTAATATAAAAATCCTATTAATCTATGTAGCAATATGTCATATCTGTATTCATATGATTTAAACTATTTAAAGTTATAATTGGTTTTTACAATTTTTAAATAAAATGACTTACATATAAATTCGATTCATACCAGTTTCACTACTTAGGTTTTGTGTACAAAATTAAGTTTTTTCTTAACAAAACAAACACTTTTAATCCGAATTTAAGATTATTATGTAATTTATTATTTTAGTTGTGGTGTAGTTCACCTATCTCTTACAAACATAGGGGTAAAAATCATACTAAATTATTCGATACTCTACTCTAGATTATTTAGTAATAACTTGTTTGAGTTCGATTCAATAAAGATATTAAATAAGCTTGAACACACTTTTGTGTTCGATAACATTAAAAGCTCCCGATGCATGAAAATCGATACAAAAAGTGTAAAATTATCAAACTATATTCATCAAACTCGACTCATATTTGATTCGATTAAAGTTCGTTTAAACTCTAGGCTCGATAGCGTTTCAAACAAGTTCAATCATATATTTTGAAGTTCAATAATATTTCAAACAAACTTGAATATTTAAGCGATCGACTCGACTCATTTACACCCTTACACATCACCCTACTTTTTACACATTTATTTGATATAAAATTAAAATTTACACTACTTAAATTCTCAAACAAGTACTATAAATTAACATTGTTTGTTAACTTTAATAAATCCATAAAATCTTCTAAATCCATATTTGTTATTCTAATTTTATCCCAAAACAAACGCACTCTAAAATTTTAAAAATATCCTTATATACAACTATAAGTACTACTCCGATTAATCTTAAGTTCATCTGCTTCTGTGTGTACATTTTCTCATATTAATTAATATATACTGTATTTATTTTTCTCTCCTCTATCACACGTTTTCTCTCGTTATCCAGTGCTCTCTTTTATATATCATCATCCACCCCTTACAAATTAAGAAAATATAAAATTAAAACCAATCATATTATAACTAAAAAAAACTATAAATTATCATTATAAAATAATTCTCAAACTCCACCTATACCAAAACGAACATAGTTTTGTACTCTTCAAATTAACTTATTCATTTATCTCATTGTAGTTTTCACTCTTTAAATGACATTCTTATTTAATTAATACACCAAACATACTTTATTATTTATTTATTATTACTATCAAAAGAGATTATATCTAAAATGAATAATATCTCAATACATTTTATTTAAAAATGTCATCTTCATTTAATATACATAACTTATTTTATCATTTAATCCTTCATCCCAAAAAATGCTTTAACTTTTTTTTATTTTTGACGTTGATTAAGAAAAATGTCATTTTTAAGAGTATTTTTATATTTTTATAATTAATAAATATAAAATATGTTAGGTGTAATGGGTATAAATGATAATGTTGTAAATGAAGTTAAAGAGTGTTTTGACAGAAGGATGAGTATTTATTATTATAAAAGTAAATAAAGTGAATAAAAAAAAATTAAGACATAATTATTTAGTGTATATTAGAATGAGGTAGTTAATAATCACTTGGGGTGGTTTCTTGTGGGTATAACATTTTGATCAAACGATATACATTTAATTCGGATGCAGTATGAATAGTATAAAAATTTAATTAGAAATAGTATAATTTTTTTCTAAAAAAAGCTAAAAGTATAAAATTTTATACTTCCTTCGTCCCACGTATTTGTTCATGTTTATACGGGCACGGAGATTAAGAAGTGTTGTT
This sequence comes from Pogostemon cablin, assembly GCA_023678885.1. Classification (NCBI taxonomy): domain Eukaryota; kingdom Viridiplantae; phylum Streptophyta; class Magnoliopsida; order Lamiales; family Lamiaceae; genus Pogostemon; species Pogostemon cablin. The sequence goes on from CM042984.1 coordinate 171,415, forward strand.
TTATTAATATATGATGTAAGAAAAAGTTAGGGTAAATTGGTACTTAAAGAGAAAAAGTAAATAAAGTTATAAGGAATGATGAATAAGGTGTAAAAAAGTAAATAAAGTTGTTGAGATTGATGATAAAATGTAAAAAGTGAGATATATTTGTTTTACTATTAATGGAATGTAAATAAATATACCTTAAAATAAAAAATACGAATAAATACATGTGACAAAAGGGAATATTAAAAATAAAATATTTAACATTAAAGGATAAAACTTTTAGAAAATTTGAATTTGGAGACTCTGTGTTCTAAAAAACACGCAAGTAAGGCTAATCAGTTATTCTTTTAATAGTAGTTCTTTTAATAGTTTTGATTGCAAGCAACTGTAGTCAACCATATATTGATTAATGTATATACTATAATTCTTTAATTATTAAACATGCACGATGTAACATAAATAAATAAGCACACAAGCAAATAAAGAAGTTAAGATGTAAAGACTTTTAAATTCTACTTGGTAGATTGAGATTTGGACTCCTAAGATATTAATACTAGCACTCCAATAATTATAGTATATATATACTATTTGTGGAGTATTAATTAACTGTAAGTGCTCGTTTGCTTGCATGTATTAAGGGACACAATACCTTGTAATATCACGTTTGTCTCGATGTATTAATTATATTTGATCAAAGGTATTAAAATCTCCCCATATTAATAATACAATTCCTTTGGTATTGTGTATCCCACCTCAATAGGTGGGATGCACAATACCACCATTTAATACCTATGTATTAAATGTAATTTTACCATTATACTCTTATCCAATAATAATTATTATTTTTATATTAATAATAATAATTAATATAATAATTAATTAATAATAATTGATAATAAATAATATTAATATAATAATAAATAATAATATTATTATTAAAAACAGTAATAATAATTAATAATTATAATAAATAATATTAATAATAATAATTAATAATATATATTGATAATTAAATTTAATAATTAATAATAAAAATAATACTTTATAATAATAATAATATCAAAAATAATAAGGGTAAATATATCATTTTACTTATTATCCCATTTGTTAATACTCAATAATAAACATAAAATAACTAATATTTAGTTATCAACACTCTCATTTTTCCATCATACCAAACAACAATACAATTAATCACAAGTCAAACAAATTTCATTATACACAATACATTTATATCTCATATCTACAAGCAAACGATCTCGAAACATATTTTTAAATTTTGTCTACTCCAACGACTCGGTGATTTAATTCCCACAATACCTTAATTATTGGGGGTATTGGAAGACACCATCTCATCTATAATTAATTATTATTTTTTAATAAATAAATATCTGAAATAAATAAGGTCCAATATCAAGAACTATTTAGTCTGGCCCGCCGTATATTATGGTCTGGGAGCTGCGGTACTAATAATTACTCCGTTCGTCTTAAAGGTCTACATTTTGCCATTTTGGGCGTTCATATCAAAAGTCCACATTCCCCATTTTAAACACATGGGACCCACACACATCACTAATACAATAAATTTATGGGACCTATACACCCTACTAATACAACTACCAACTACATATTAAATAATAATACTCCTTAATCCACGTGTAATAAGTCAATGTCCACCTTTGTGGCAGACGGAGGGAGTATAATCATGTAACACTGTAAGTTTTAAGTTTTCGCACACAAAATTATATACGGATTTAGAACATATAATTCGATGAGACGAGTTTTCTTAGCTATACAAATTTTAAAAAATACTTAAATTATTATTTTCTTTTCTAATTTTTAATGTAATGTTTTTAGAGTAAGACGTAAATATTTGTTTATAATTTTATAATTATATTTTTTTTCAGCTCGGAATTCATTCAATTCAATTTATGTTATATGTTCAATAATTAACTCTAGATCGAATTCAGGTAGTTGTGCATGAAGTTTCCTCATGCTGAAATTCAATTTTAATTTTGTATGTAGAAATATGAGAAAATATCAATTTCGCTCCAATATCTTTTACCAAATCCAATTTTAATCCTATAATTTTTAATATTTTTAATTTTAGTACTTTTAGTTTTAATTTTGGTCATATATCTTTTAAAATTTCAATTTTAATTCTATTAGTTTCAAAATTAGTCATATTATAAATCATATCATATTTCAAAAAAATATAGGACTAATTTTGATAATTCAAAAAAGATATATGATTAAATTTGAAATTTATAGGACTAAAATTAAAATTTTAAAAATTATAGGACCAAAATTAAAACTAAAAGAACTAAAATTTAAAATATTAAAAGTTACATGACTAAAATTGAATTTGGTAAAAGAAACAGGATCAAAATTGATATTTTCTCGTAGGGATATCTTCTTTATATTTATACTTTCAAATTTTAGGACCTCGCCCTTGGATATGATTCTTAAATCTGTCCGATCGAATTAGTAGCTAGAGTTTACGGATCAGTAAATACCTTTGATTTATTTGTGTGTATTGAAACAAATACTATATGTTGACACCCAAATAGAGGAATTGAGAAATACTCCTGTTTGGAGAATTGAAGCATCATATGTTGGTGGTGGGGGACTTATGTCTCTATTCTAACTTAAGCCATAACTTGTGCAGAACCGATTCTACACTTCCCTTTTTATCAATTAATTAATGGCCCCACCAGGTAATTAAGGTATTTTCTTTTTAAAATTTAGTTTTAGTAGTATAATTATAATTTTATGATTTAAAGTATTTATCATAGTGGTTTATGATATATTTTATTCAAGGATTTATTATTTATCTTAGATTTTAGTGTTAATTTTAAGGATATAATTATAGATTTCATCCTTGTGGTTTAAATTATATATTACTTTTAGAATTTAATATTAAATGTATAATTATAATTTCACACCGTGTTTTAGAATACATTTCATCCATTGGATTTATAGGATTTAAGAAATAATTTTAATTTCACCTTTGTGATATAGAACATATTTCACTTTTAGAGTTTAGGGTATAATTATAATTTCACTATTATGTTTTATGGTATATTTCACCATTAGGATTCAAGGTATAATTGTAATTTTACTCTTGTGGTTACGTGTATATTTTCACACTTAGAATTTAGAGTTTAATATATACTCCCTCCGTCCCAGGTAATGAGGGCCAGAAACCTTATGTTAAACTTAAGGTCTCTGGCCCTCTTAATCTGGAACGGAGGGAATAATGATTTTTTAAAATATATATAATAATAATAAAAAAATATTAATCGAGGAGGGGACTACAAATTAATTAAAGGAGAACCACATAGATGTTAATTTATTAAGAGAGTGGAGACCATACATTTTACCAAATAATTACATAATCCTGGATATATAATTTACATTATTCTATTTTATCAGTCCTACAAAATTTATCACAATTTTCTTTTTACATACATTTTAATATAATATCTACCTTTTCGTACGTTACAATAATTTTTCATACTTTTTTTTCAATAAATTACTTAAAATATTTATTTTCTTTTTTAATCTACACATAAAATTTTTTTACTTCAATCCCACACACAAAAATACGTAAAATACAGGAGTATTTAATTTAGGGATGCATGTATGGATTCACCTAACCCAGCCTAGCTAGTTTTTGTTTTTGTATTTTAAGAAATATAATTAATTAATAAGCAGGTGATCGTGTCATACATAAAAATATCTTTAAATTAACCCGGACAGATCATGTCTATTACACGGTCCCTACATTTCTTATCCATAAATTAATTAATGACAAAATATAAGATTATACACGTGAAACAACCAGAACCAAGTTTTCGATATAAATTAGTTAATGTTTTAATTAGTGATTAATTAGTTAGTACCTTTAATTATCATAAATTGATAATATTATTATCTGGATACTTGTGATTCGGGCAGTAGCAGTGCAATGCATGTAACAAAACATTGTCGAGGACTACAAACAATGCATCATAATCCAAAGCTCGATACGCATCTTCTTATAAAATTATGCTAGATCAAATTAATTGTTAAATTTATACATGTAACTAATTATAAGCCTATGCACACACACTCTTCTTCATTATAATTATTATCTATCTTTAGAATATTCTCAATCACACCAACTTCAATATTGAATTCATCATTGATCAACTCCAATAATGTTGACTCTCTCTGTATATCATGATATATTAATTAAATTATAGTAGATAATATTCGATAATTGTGTGTATATTTAAGTGACCAGTTTGCCAGTAATTTAAAGTTTTAAATTACAATTTTATAGGATCAAACAAATATATTTTTACTTATTTTTTTTTAACAAGTCTAGCTAGCATGATACTAATGAAATGTGATATAGCATTCTTTCGTCTGTTAATAATTTAATTTCGTAGGTAGATATATAATACCATCAGGAGTTATTTTAATTTTAAAATTCATATTATTTTACTTAACACACATAACATTACATTATCCTTTATTATACGAAAATACTAAATACACTAAAAAGTCAATAAAATTTATTAATAAATTTTTTTTTCTTAAACAACATGAAACAATATTTATGAATCATTCTATTCCTTTCATTCTTTGTATCCTAAAAGTTAGTAATAAAATTTGTAAAGATTATTAAGATGTGAAGAGTCTAACAAGACAATGGGAAACATTTGTTTTATTTTATTATACCATCTAATATTAATTCGGGACGGAGTGAGTAATATTTTTATAGAAAAAAATATTTTTAATGTTGATAAAACAACGAAAAAAAGATGCTATGGTCTGCTTACTAGGGGGAAAGTTGTTGGGTGAGCCTATTCGATTGGAGGATGGGATAAGCAAGGGATATGATGAAATGAAATGCATAATGCGTGAATGTATGAAAAAAAATGCGGTCCAAAATAGATGGAGAAGAGGCGACGTTACAATATAAATGAAATTTGTTTCCTTCTGGACCCGGGCATGGTCTCTTTATGAATTGGGGGCCAGTAGGCAGGATGGCCCACTATTTTACAAAATATTCTTTGCATCCATAACTAGGCACTTCACCCTTTGAAAATGGGAGATTCTGTGAAACAATTCACATTAATTAATTTTACAAAATTACTTAGTATTACATAAATTATTTTTCTAATCTTTTGCATGTATTTTACATTATTTTTTAATGTATTTTGACAGTTTTGGAACACCTTGGGATGTAATTTTTCTAAAGTGATGAATTATTACTCTTTTGCAAGAAAAATATACTAATCTCAATAAAAATATAAAATATTAAAATTTGAGGAATAATATTTTTTATTAAGAAAAATTACTGTTCATCTTTATAAAAAACTATAATTTTCATATATTAAATAATAATTTTGATAAAATAAAATTGTAAGTTGAACTTGGTTCACACAAATATTGCATCGAGTGATAAATATAAGCTATAAATAGCATTCCTTCATTTAAAGTTATTTCTTTTCCTTCAACCATTATTACATAGGAAGGTGCTCTATATACACCCTAATAATTTATGTCTTTTACACCTAAAAAAGCTTATATTTATATTTAGGGTTAACTCTCAGAATACAATCATAATTTTACGATAGTGATTCATTTCATATTTTACCCTTGGTAGTCCGTAATCTCTATTTATGTCTAGATTTCATAGAGATGCTTATATTTTTTTTTATCTTAATTATTGGAAATTCAATATATATTTTTTATAATATAATCTCTCTTTATATATATTTAATTATTATTTGTATGAACAATTTTGATGATAGAATTATATTTGAGTTCATATTATAATTAGTAGCAAAAGAGAAAAGAAAAAAAAAAAAGGTTTACACAATGCAGTGGTTTGAAAAAAGTGTTGTGCGTGATAAAGATGGTAGCGTATTTATATTGATTTGGAGCAAGATGGCATTTAGAATTGAGAATCCAAAAGAAAGTAGAACTAATGAAGTAAAGTGTGATAATATTGAGAGAGCCATTGGGAAATAATACCCACTTCTCTATTTCTCACAGCTTTCAGCCATTCTGGATCTTCAGTTGTGGAGAACCTAAGGTCCACGTGGTGTGCACCTGCAGACATATAGTAATATGCAATTACAATTACAATTACAATTACAATACACTAGAAGAAGAGAATTACCTTCTTCTGCAACGATGGCAATCACACTCTTGGATATATCTTTCAGCACCCTGCCAGTGCCAGTGCCAGTCAAATATTACATTATAATTTATAGGAAGGAAGAAAAAAGATAAAAAAAAAGTATAAATACCCTCCAGCACTCCATGGATCTCTTAGGCCATTAAAGAAAATGATATTGGAAGCGAAGTGTTTGAGAAGCGTGTGTATACGCTGCAAATGCAATATTGAGTTGGGCTTGGGCTTATAATTTATAGAATTGAATAAGGGTTGGTTGGGGTTACTGACATGCGCTCCGAAGTGGGTGGGAATCCAAGTGGGCCTGGGCTGGATGTTGAAGGTGGACTTGCAAAATTCAAGTCGACTATTGTAGCTGTAGTTGGAGGGTGGGAACATGCTATCCTCCGTGTCGCCGTCTGTTAGTAGAATCATTTCTGTACATGCCTGAAATTGGATTCTAATTTCTTTCTGTAATCATATGCATAGGATATAATGATTGGTTAGGTAATTACCTGCCAGGTCCAGCCACCGAGGCCGTGAGGATCTGAATGATCTATGAGATTAAAACAGGTGGCGGTACCAGTATAGTTGTAGTAAATATTAGCCGCAGCGTATAATTTCCGAAATGTATCGTTTCCGGTGGTTGGATTGTCAATTGCTTTGCACATTTGTTTGACTGGGTAAGCAGGCAAGGGATTTAGGAAATTTGATGGTGTGGGATAGTCCGTCATTGCTGTGTAAGTAAAAGCTGTACCCACCCAAGCTTTAAGCGCTGCTACACCCATATAGTTCCTGTAGTCTAGTGTATTTAATTACCATTACTAATCACAATTTCTTTCAATATTTAATTTAAATGGAGTATTTTAAAGGAAGGAATTACTTGCATATTTTGAATTTCTTTCTAAGAATCTCCAATCCACCTACTTTCCTTGCTGTCTCCTCTATTTCTTCCCATGATCCTTTGATCACTTTGTAACATGTTTCACTCTCACTCTGTAGTGTACTCAACAACATGATTACAATCTAATTAAAACTCATTAATGTAAATTGTTGAATTTCATTGCACATAAGACATTGATTTAGTATAGTATAGCAGTGGAAATGATGATTGATACTCCATTAAGTGTGGTGTCCACAACCTAGGAAAAGAACGTCTATTCTTGATTATAACTTGGAAACTAAGTCCACATACCATTGATTTTGGTAAAGTTGTGCCCAATAATAATAATGATGATGTGTGTAGTTTTAAGTTTTAGGTGAAGAGTATCTGACCCTGAAATCTTGAGTGATGATATTGTCAAAGGAGAAGGGGGAAGTAATGTTGTCGAAATTGAGAATTGGAGCAGAAGACGCCAAAGCCCCTATGGCCACATGCGGATACTTGAGTCTAAACCACGCTGCCAGCACTACAATACCACACTCATTCAATCAATCAATTACAGTTGCACTTAGTAAATAGTAATAAAGTAATTAGAGGCATACTTCCACCATACGACCCTCCAAACACCACAACAGGGCTCAGAGTAGTTGACAGATTCATTTTGAGATCAAGAATCAGAGTTGCATAGTCTGCCAAAGCTTGAGTGGAGCTCAAATAACCCAGTGTCGATGAATTTGAGTAGGCTGTTTCTTTGCTCCCCCCATAAGGCATCGATTTCCCATAATACCTATGCTGCAGTGCATCATCGACATACATAATATACCAAGTAATAATAGTGTAACAACCAAGCTGCAGCAGATCTTACCTCGATGAAAACTATTAAAGCTTCAAAACGGGGCGCTGTCTCAAACATGAAACCAGTGTTGTGAGCAAACCATTCAATATCGCCTTCATTTCCAGTGTAGACGAAGATGGGGGACTTGTTCTTGGGTCCACCCCAGTATTTGTGATTGATCAGATACCTCTGCTGGAATGTCTCGTAGCTCTGTGGATTATAGTTGAAGTGATCAAGAATTTGGGTGAAGAACTTCTCCTCGTAAAGTCCTTTGCTTTTGGTTGACCCATGCGCTTTCTGAATCAATGAAGAAGGGAAAACTGCTCTAATCTTGTGCTTGTCTGAGGAACATACACTCACAGGAGAGATTGCACATATCACCACAACTAACCAAATTCCCATTCAAATTAATTCTTGAGACAGAAACAGAGAGATAGATCTAAAATGACTAGTGGGTTGGGAAATAGAGACTTTATGCAGAGCTGGACTGACTTTACTATGTACTCTGCTGTAGATCCAAATTTGATTATAATACTCCACTAAAATTATCTACAAACACACCACTAATTATATATTACTTCGGGTCTTCTAATGCTTAGCATCTCCTTTTGCTTGGATTTACTCCAAACCCCTATCTATTCTTCTTTATTACTCACACAACAACCCAATTATGTGATGTTAAAACTGAGATTAAAAAAAGAACACTATACACCCCTTACATTTACTCCTAGTATTTATTAATCATTAGCTATTAGTCTCTTAACAAAGTGTATCCAATACTCTCACGAAACCCACTTGCTTGCATACTGTCTATGCACAATAACTAATAATGAGTAGCTACTTAATTATACTAAAATTAGAATCTTAGCCAGCTCCACAGCATTTGTTTCTACGCCTTTTTCAAGTTAAACTTGTCGCATTTGCATACAGACAACGTTGTTTTATTGCGATTATTTATTTATTTTCTAGTTTTAGACAAGAAGGCGGCTGCAGATGTTTAGAATAGCAGCTACTTATACAAACAAGAGACACAGATCTACTCAACTTTTCATACCATTCATATACAATTTTATCTCCATTGCATAATTTGATGATGACTAATATTTTACCCATAAATTTTCATATTCCATCTCTTTCCCTGTAACCATTTCTACATTCATCCCAATAAACACTCATCAAACATAGATTAGAACAAGATGGACAGCAGTAATCCCAACTGCATGCATATTAGATCATACTCTGCTCCACTAAATGTGGCAAAATTTTTGAACAACTCCTTAGAGAATTAAGCATAATTACCTATGAAGCTTGATAACAATTTTATCATATGCTTTTGTACAACAAACATTTCACTCAAATTAGGGGACAGCTTTCTGCAAGATTGGCATGGGCAACAGTTACTTGTAGAAGCTCCAGTGGTATGATAACGAATCAACAAGATGTTATACGCAAATCTTCCTGTTTCCATATGCTCGATTTTTAGTAGTCAATGACCAGCATATTTAGTTCTCCTTGCCGTGTGTGATTCAGCTCTGACATTTGCTGTTCTTGATTTGGAAAGACTAGACCTCTCTTGAAGCGCCAACTCGGGACTATGAGGCAAACCTAACCTAGAACTTGGTAAGTGGTTCTTAACAGATTTCAGTCTCTGCATTTCAACCACATGAGTACTACTTTCATGAAATTCATCCTCACCTGAACCTTCCCCCATGTACTGATTACCCGTAGCCCACTCCACTCCATCTGAGATACTCCTTTGAAGAGAAATGCTTCTACGCGGAGCATGTCTAGCTGCAGATGTATGACCCCATTTGTAACCTTTGTTGTTATTCAAGTCCAATTCAATTTCACTGCCCACATCATTCTGATTCTGATTCTGATGGGAGATGATATAATTAGTTGGAAGAAAGCCTTGTAGTTGTTTTCTGAGCTTAGTAATGTCAGAATTTTTCTCCTCGAATTGATGTTTAGCCTCGGACAGTTTCATCTGGACTCTCACGCAACTTATCAGCTAATTCAAGTTTTCCACCTCGGCTCTATCCTCATCAATATTCCGTGCTAATTCATCGCACACCTGTTGGGTTATCTCTCTTGCTCGTTTTTCAGTTTCTAACTCCTTAACTACCCTTATGAATGAGGACTTCATTTCTGAAAGCTCTTTCCCCAGCTTAGTGTTGAAGCTCTCCAGCCGGCATCTTAGCTTTCGCTCAACCTCTAGCTCGCCAGCAATGGACCCAATCGCAGCTTCAACTTTACCTTTCCATGATGCCTTTTCTTCAGCAAAACACTTAAGAGTAGATACTTCATCTCTGATCGCTGTTCTTGGATTAGCTGATTAACCTGTAATCGTGCCCTCTCAAGCTCGGTATGCAGCGCCGAGATAAGAGACATGGCAGATGAAGATGATGGTCGATCCCACATCCCGTTGATGATTGTAAGCAACTCCTTGGAACTAGTCAGAGCATTACTTACATCCTTCAGACGGACTTTATTACCGACACCCCCTGTCTCAATCTGCAATCACTTAATGCAACAGATTTCTGAAATGGGATATATATAACAAATATTCAGGTTTAATACAAATGAATAATTAAACACCTTTTTTACCTCCATAAAACTAGCATTGCTAATAGAATCAACAGCAGACATTAGCCTTTGAGAAAATGATGGCGCTCTTCTCCGACGACTACCTGTCCCAGATGGATCCATTTTCTACAAAACCCGGCAGTTAAAAGGTAAATCATATGTTGACAAACCAACTGATGTATAGCATTTTACAGCACAATCTTGGAAAAAGAGAGCTGATGCTCAGATATTGTATGACGTTGTTGTGAGAATTGAAGAACATCAAACTCATCTTTGAAATACAAACGTAGAAAGCATGCAAAAGAGGACATGATAATAAATGGCAGGGAAGGGGCAGGGGCACCACACTTGAGAGAGATTGAAGTGAAATAAATTATGCAAGAGATAAAGAGCAATTAATGTGAAATTCCCATCCACCTCAGAAACAGAAACAGTGGGGCTGTGAGGTGGATCCAGCAACTGCGGTGGCAAGCCCGACTTCTTGTGGTGCCGCTTCGAATTAGTTTGAGGTGAAGGGATCTCATTCATTTCCCAAAAACTAGCAGCTAACCTTCGGGCCGAAATGGGCCGGGTGGACTTGCCACCCTGGGCAAGTTTAGGAAATCGCTCCTCATTCTCCATGTGGGCGGCGCAGGGGTGGTTGATCTAGACCTTCCCAGCCCGGCCCGATTCTTGCCAACCAAAATGGCCCGTTTGTTCAACCTGTAATTAAGAATCCTTGATGATGAAGAAGAGGAAGAAGAGCATCCCCTCTTCCGGATCTTCTTGGCCCCATCAATCATCACTCCTTTTCTTGACATTTCTTCTATATTTCAATGATCTGCGTTTAAAAAGATCATAGCGTTTAGAAAATACATATCACCACATAAAGAATTAATGGAATTCAACATCTTACAAAATTTCCAAGGACAAATCCGATTCAAGGAGTTTGCATATAAAAAGGGGAGAGGTTTGGGAATAAGAATTTCAGTGGGTGGAAAGTGGGATTATTTTTAGAATGTTTACAGCCAGAAACGTGGTTTCCATCAAGACAAGTTTAAAAATAGAAGTATAAATCTGTTCAAACAATTGAAAATTGGCGGAAGGAAGAATGTGGGGAAAATGACGGGATTCTGGATTTTATTTGATTTGAAATGATAGTATTTGAATAACAGTGATATTGACTTTGCATTTTGTGTGTAAGAGAGTGAATGTACTGAAGACAGAGCATATGGTATATTACATGTAAACAGAGCGGGATTAGATTATCTAAAGAAAGAAAAGGGGCAGGTGAGGGAGGAAAGGAAGATGAACATGATGGGTAATTAGTGGGGTTAGGTGTAGGAGTACCAGAAGGTCTTTTATTGGATTTCTCTAAATCCCATCTCTCTCAAATATATCTTTTTTTCTTTTAGTTCTTTGGCTGTAATCATAAAAATGACGGCTCTGCATATTTTTGTCCTAGACAAACACGCATTAAAGACCTCTCTAAAATGAAGAATTTTCATTTTTTAAATAAAATGTATTTCTTTTATTAAATATAAAAAACAAATACCTTTTGAATTGATGCCTAAAATAATTTTAATAAAAAAAATAGATATCTTTTGAATTGACGCCTAAAATAATAAAATGCAATGTTTGGGATTAACAGTATATGTACTCCCTATATGTACTCTTGAAGAGTGTTAATTTTTTTTTTTTTGCTTCAAACCATCGACATCAATTTTTTTTCCATTAAATATTACCTAGTATAAAAACAATTCTAAAAAGTTATTATAAATGACAATTTATATTTTTTTTTAATTAGAAGATACAAAATATTATAATAATCAGTAGATTTTCTTTAATATGTAATCAGTAGATTTTACTGTATTCTATTCTCAATTCTTGATAATCGTACACATTCATCTAAAATGAAAAGAAAATTCAATTATGATTTTTAATTTTAGTCATCTAACTTTTTATTTACTAAATTTCAATTTTTTGGGGTTTCATTATGTTAAAGAAATTTGAAAGTTTTGATTTTGAAACCAAATGGAGTACCAAATATTGTTAAGAGTCCATGGCAAGGCCACGCCACACCACGTCAATGTGACATCTAATCTGTACAGACAATTCTTCCTCATTTAAACATACACAAGACAGAACAGCGGTGAGCCATTTGAATTAGAATGTGTCAAAAGAGAGAGAATATCAACACAATGTCCAATCCTAGAAAAAGTGCACAAAGGTTTGGGTTGTACAGTTAGTTCCAAAGTAAGAGAAATACAAAATTAAGTAAAAAAGAGTGCACTTTACCTTTCTTAAATGGTGTACCCCACCATTAGGGGCCCCACCGCCCCTGCCCTGGGGATTGGTGGAGGAGGTAAATCGCAGGATGTGCCTCAAGTGGCTTATAGAGAGGGCTCACTGTTAAACTTGTGCTTGCAAGGGGCCAAATTCATGCCAAAGGCAGGATTCGAACCCCCACCCTGCAGCAACCAAGCTCAGCTGGAAGGCCTTTCCACCCTCCCCTCTACCACTTGAGCTATGCCCTGGGGGCCACTTTACCTTTCTTAATACTAGTACTAGGATTACTCCTTTTAATGTTCGCATATAGTACTGTAACAATCAAAGTTAGGGTGTGGTAACCATAGGATGATTCTTATCTTACCTAACAATCATTACTCAACCTTTTCTTATGTTAATCCCGGGAAATCAGCGACTAAAGAAAAATCAAGACTTGTTTGAACCCTAACAATCATTTTGGACTAACCTGCTCCAGACTTCAGCAATCTATTATCATAAACTGTGCTGTGCAAACTTAATAGAGAAACTGCACATTGCTTACTCAGACGGGATTCTGGTTTGGTGCATATGAATCTCTTGGAGAAGAAGTATTCGGCCCGATTGATTGCAGCAAAACAGAGGAATAAATGCTCCTCAAGATCCACAAGCTGTTGCTCAAATGTAGGACGGTTTCTTCGGAGCTGCTTCACTATCTCTTGAATGTTGTACCTGTCCCTGCCCCTCTCCAATCCAAGGTGGATAAGCAGCCTGTTGCTTTCAACTGCTGCATTCAAACGTGCTACCAGGCGGTCGATGGTGTCCAGATCTTTATGAACAATGTAGGCTCCCTTTGCTGCGGCCACAAGCTGGGCAACATGGACCATCCCTTTTCTGGTCATACTTGAAGGAAGAATAGCAGGGCACATGGGGCATGCAACAAGGGCAACAAGCGCATGAGTGGCTATGACTGCAGCTGATATGGCCACTCCAACAGTAGCCATAATCAAACACACCGCACAACCCATTGAGCAGCGTTGTACCAGATGGACCTTTGACCTTGATTTTTGGAGATGATTGTTCAGCTCTTGTCTCAGCTGAGACAAACACTGCCGCATATCATCAAAGTTGTGCGAGTTGGGGGAGTGAAAGGGGTGTTTTCAATTCGGTCAAACTGGAAGAACACATTAAATGCCAGCTCACATTTGGAAGGGGTGAGTTCAAATTCGGAAGGAAGATCATCAAGAAGGTTGTACACAGGGGCATAGAGGGCGAGCATGGTGGACACTCTGGTGGAGAAGGAGATAGAGACGGCAAGTATGCTCACTGTGTTCAAAGTAGGAAGTGGCAAGATGAGTAAGAGAGTTGAGGGTGACGGATGAAAGTGTCTCCTGAATAGACTCACGGCTTGGCTTAAGGACTTTTTCTAACAGCTGAGGTCCATCCACATTCCCTATGCCAAAAGATCCATCTTCATAGAATGTTGTTTGAATCTCATTATAAGAAATAGTTTGAATGGCAAGGGTGTATTCTCTACTAAGATTGACAGTGGGAGAGAGTTGAACACTTGACGCTGCGAAATTAATTCAATAATCTTAGACTATTGAAGATGGAGCATATTGTTTAGAATGAAAACAAGCCATGATGTCTGCCACATCCCAGAATCATATCTACATACACATACTGGGTTCCCTCCAACACCTAAACATTCTATTAATGGATGTCGAGCTAACTGAAGTAGATAAGATAATGCAAATTAATATAAGCACGTCCCACAATCAAAATCACCGGTTTTCAAGCTCATACAACAAGAAATTAAACGCATTTTGAACATTAAGCAAGTAAAGGTGCGTTTCTTACCTCATTAATTGATTCGAATTCTACAGGAGCAGTATTATTGCAGTTTTAGGGTTTAATAACATTCAATCTCCAGGATGGCCCTAATTTTTCAAATTATCACCAGCAGCATAACAATCACAGCAAAACGGGAATCCACGCGCGGAGCTACAATGGTTCGAAATCCATGATCTCAAAGACAAGAAAACCAAGTAAAACATACTAAACGCACTCATGCAAAAGATGTAATTACGCTTTATACAGAAGCAATAATCAAATATTTAATATCAAGATTCTGACGAAGAATTAAATTGAGTTACCATTAAACAGAAACCGAAGCTTTCAAGATTACAGTCGGGAAATCCAAGTGCGTTTCAACTTTCAAGCTTTCCTTTCAGGCGCAAGGTTTTCTCAAGTTTCAAGCTTCTGTGGCGGTGTGGGTCAGTGGGTGATGAGAGGTGGGACCCATGTTCCAGGTAGTGAGGGTTCAATCTGCTGTATGCTCGACCACAGTACCAGCCAAATATTAACTTTAATTAAGCACAGGATTGGATTTGTGAAATGGACTGAATGGCCCAAAGTAATAAAGGGTTAACCTTAGCTCCTTAACCACATTTCAAACGTCACAACTTTTTTTTTTTTTTTTAATATTTTATTAAAAAAGTAATCTTAGGAGTATTACCTTTTAAAGGTAATTTTATGTTTTTAAATAATAATAATAATAATAATAATAAGTTAATACTCCTCCGTTTGACCATAACTTCAAAATAAAAATAATTTAAAAGTGTAATTAAAATATATTTTTATAACGAAATGGAGTATATATATTTTTGGGATGATTGATTTTTACGAGATAAAGTAATAAAGAAAGAGTTGAAGAATTTTATGTGGAGTAGAAGTATAAAGAAGCAATACATGAAAACTCGAATGAAGTAAATTTCATGTATGGAAAAGAAGTTACCAAAACACTTGGGCAAAAATCTGTATGAA
The DNA here is from genome assembly GCA_023678885.1 of Pogostemon cablin. NCBI lineage: Eukaryota > Viridiplantae > Streptophyta > Magnoliopsida > Lamiales > Lamiaceae > Pogostemon > Pogostemon cablin. Next base: position 186,946 of record CM042984.1, read on the forward strand.
AACACTTGAGGCCAAATGTGGTGTAATTCAAACAGGCGTTTTATTAGTTAGAAGAGGAGGGATGGTAGTGATTTTGAGCATAAGCATCCAAGTAGGCAAGAGCAACAGCAGCATGAAGAGAAGCTCCAATGGAAAGAGCATGCTCGTCAATGATGAAGTGGGGCGAATGCAAGCCTTTCGCCGGTTTCATTGTGTCGTTTCCTACGCCCATCATAAAGAATGCAGCAGGGATCTTGTCTGCATAAAAGCTGAAGTCTTCGGCTCCCATGGTCATTGGATGCAGCTTCACTCCGAGCTCTCCCAGCAAGTTTTCTCCGACCTTTTTAGCATGCTCGTACATCGCTGGATGATTGATGGTTGCAGGATATGGTATCATTTTATCATCCATGAAGTCAACCACTGCACTACATTGATGAATTGCTGCTTCAGACCTGTTCCATAATCCATCATGTTACTTTTTAGGTATAACTAAATGGGACATAACCACTCGTAAACGTACCTCTTTAATCCTCTGCTTAAGGTAGGAATAACTTTCTGAATCCATAAACCGAAAAGTCCCACCAAATTCCACTCTCTCAGGGATGACATTCAAGGCATTACCACCCCTTAAGTATCCAATTGAGATAACCTAGTGCATAGCAACACCCACCCAGTTTTGTTTACATATATAACATTAATACATATGCTTCAAAACTGCTTACAGTAAAAAGATTTATATATACCCTTGGCTTTAGAGGATCAGTTTCTCTAGAAACAATATGTTGGAGTGCAAGAATGGTGATGGAGAGCACAAGAATAGGGTCTGTAGATCTATGCGGGGCTGCTGCATGACCCCCTTTTCCCTGGATGGTAACAGAAAAGCGTCATGGACCAGGTTTGGAACTAATGGTACCAGAGGGCATCATGGGATCAACATGTAAGGCAAAAATGGATTGAACTCCATCGAGAGCTCCTTGTTTTATCATATGATAAGCACCAGCACTGCCCTCTTCCGCAGGTTGGAACACAAGTTTGACAGTGCCCTTACAGTTAAGAAATGCAATCTCAGATCACCATAGACAAATAAGGATAACTGCATAACAGTAGTGTATAGTATACCTTCAATTTATGGCGGTAGTTGTGCAACAGTTTAGCAGCTCCCAGCAACATGGTGACATGAGCATCATGACCACAGGCATGCATTTTGCCATCTATTTTGCTCTTATGCTCCCACTCCACTAATTCCTACAAATTAGTATATTATACTAGGCACAATAAGCTCTGACCAAAGAAAGCTGTAATTAACTAAGCTAATTGATAGAGATCTGAAATCATATAAATTTCTGAATACCTCGAGGTTTTTTTGCAAAGTTTTAGAGGAATTTAAACAGGCCTAAAGGAATTCATTAATTGATTTGTGTGTGAGATGGGTATTAGTGAGAGAGAATAAAGAAGAAGAAACATGGAATTAGTAAGAAAAGCAGAAAGACCTGAATAGGGAGGGCATCCATATCAGCTCTGAGAGCAAAGCAGGGTTGAGCCCCAGAGCCAATAGTGGCGAGCACCCCAGTTTGAGCGAGGGGCCATTCATAGTGAATCCCAAGTGAGTCCAGCTCGCTTCTAATCAGCTCACTCGTCCGATGCTCTTCAAATGCTAACTCCGGGTACTCGTGGATTCTCCTACGGACCCTTATCATCCAATCCAAGAACTGCGCATCCTTGGCCGATTCCAACAACTCTCCACTCACCCACCCTGATGAAACCAATCCTAATCCTAATACCAATACAGAGACGCGCAACATCCTATCCATCACCTTTACCTCCAATGAATCAATGAATTCCTTCTTCTTATCCCTTTTTCTTTTCCGATTCCTTGGCTGATTTTGGTAAACCGCTTTCTTATTCCTATAAATAAGAGGTAAATCCAATCCAATCCAATCCAATCCAATCACTAACAAACTAAAGCGTTTTCTTCGTTGATACGTTTCTGTTGAATTGAATCCAATGTCATATGATCGAGTGGTAGTAGAGTATTTAGATATTTCAGAGGCGATTTCTTCATCCAACCCATCCAGATTCTTTCTACTCTCCAATCAACAAATAGCTTAATAGTATAATCAAATTAAATTATTATTTCCGGTGAGCTGATCACGTACTCCCTTGTCCATTTTGAAATCCCTAGCGACGTAATTTTGAAGCCAAGGGATTCATTGCTGCCCTGGGACTGGAATGGATACTAACGGAACAATTGTCATAGATTTATCCGAAAATGCATTTCATAATGGGCTTAGTTTGATAAAATGGTGGGCCGGCCCAATTTTGATTTGTGTTTCTTTCTGTTTGCAATTGTTTTGTTATTTGCAAACCAAAGGGAAAATATAAGAAGACTAATATATTGCTCAAAATTCTCTCTAAATCTCCTACGTTTAGACAAGTGAGATTGCAACAAAATTAGTCAGAAAATAGATTGATTAAAGTTGCAATGTTATAATGTGAGAATAGGTTATAATGGTGGGCCAGCCCAATTTTTTTTTTTTTTTCAAAAAAAAGTTGCAATGTTATAATGTGAGAATAGGTTAGGTTTCAACAGGAACAGGGTTGTGAACCGAACGTTGCAGCCTTAAAAGGGCCAGTTCGTGAGGCCCAAAATTACTCCATTAATGTCTACAAATTGATACTTTTTATTATTGAAATTTGTTTTAAGTATAAATTAAGGAATTGTTTGGTTGGGGTAATGTGTAGGGTTGGCAAGGGATGTTCTGTGATACATTGTGTGACATCTCCTGTAACACCTACTTATTTATTGAATGACACGTGTTGGGGTGGAAAAATCTAATCTCTTGCCCCAAGTGTTGATTGATTGACTTAGGGTATAGTTTCACTTCTCTCTCTTACGTGTCACTCATTCAACGGAGTGACACAAGAGATATCATATCAAAGTAACACAGAAGATCTAGACCCGATAGGGTTAATAGAAATTGATATAGTATTGATTTAATGCTCGTTTGATTTATAGTAATAAAAATTCTTAAATTATTCCCATAAACTCAAAAATTACTCCACATGGTTGAATTACTTTTAATTCTATTATAATTGACCTCGTTAATGATATCTATTATCCTTTCAATTAAAAAATTCGAACCAAACGTCCTCTAAATCTTTTTACAACCATCACTCTAAATGTCTGCCTTTTCTTGATAATGGTTTCCATACAATAAAAAAGAATAATTTTTGCCTTAATTTGAGTGGTTAGATCTGAAGTTAAAACATTGATAAGTCATCGTCGCCATTCCAGACTTATATTATAGTAATAAATAAAAAAGTATACCGGACAAATGGATTATTTAATTTAAGGAGTAAAAAATGAGGACACAAGTGGGTTTCCTAGAAACTGCTGAGTCACCAAACAATATGATCCTGCATTTGACTGGCAACTAGTATGTTATTCCAAGAAGAAACATAGGGTCAGTGTATTTTTCAAACTTCAAAATTGGTGTTCCAAATCCAGGTGGGCACAATTTTTCCCCATGCTCAACACAATTTCCTCTTTTTTATTTTTTATTTATTCATGAACGATACATGTATAGCAAAAACCAAAAAAATATCTGAAAATGAAAATACAAATGCTAGGTACAATAGTTAGGATTTTCTTTTACATTTATATATGTACTCCTAACTAATATGATATATAGAAGATTATATACTATTTTTTATTTATATTTATTTACTCTGTCTCTTTTTATTTACTAATGAAATCTTCTTTTCTTTACCTGAATGTTCTGCTCCTTCATTTTCAACATTTAAATTTCTATAAATCTATAATTCTTTGAAAATAATAGAATACTCTCTCCATTCCATCCTAATAGTTACATATTTTCTTTTTGGGCTTCTCATCCTAATGTAACACATTTCCCTTTTTAGCATATGAGACCCACACAAATTAATTATTTCCCTCTTCATGGACCCACACATCATACTAAATTTCTTATTTTATGACAATCTTGTAGTTAGTGAAACAAAATATGAATAATATTGGAAATTTGGATCGCTTATTTCAAATATATTGTTCCACGAAATATTAATTAAGAATAGTAGTCTATTCAGCTTGTTAAATTATCTCCTAACCAACTAATCAACTACTAATTTCTTAAGTAGTTATTGAAATATGGTCTCATAAAAATAATTGTGTTCTCACAAGATGTTAAATGACAAGTGTGTTAAGAATTGGTTGAGTCCTTTTTTTATTATGCTAAATTATTGTGTTGATACAAAACAGGCAGCCAATCAAAATGTTACGTCTCATTTGGTTTAAAAAAATGAGCACACATGAGTCCAGAAGCAATAGTGTATGAGTGAAGGTCAATCATTTGATAACTCCAATCGAGAAATTGAATATTGGGTTATTCACTTTACTTGGTTCTTTATTCAGATAAACGAGTCAATAAAGGCATCAATAATATAGATTATTACTTATTTTTTAAATTAATCGTAGGTTATAATATACTCCACTCAGTACTATAAATACAGCGACATTAGTTTAAATTGAAATATAGTGGTAATTAGTTACGCACAACTTCACTTGAATCTTATTCAGCGCTCAACAAGATGACTACCTCTTCACCCCCTTGTCCAGTTAGCAGAAGGTAATTTGAGTATATTGATTATTATTAATTATGATATTCGGAGAAGTAATTAAAGAATGTCTCCTAATTTCCTTTTGAAAATAAATATGAATACCAAATTCCTCATCATCCAATCCAATTAAATAAATTTTGTGTGTTATATATAGGCTTGAAGGAAAAGTTGGGTTTATAACCATAGGGGCGACTGGAATTGGTGAATGCGTAGCCAGATACTTGGTGGGTCATGGGGCTAAAGTGGTGATCGCTGACATTCAAGATGAGCTAGGGCAGTCGGTGGTGGAATTCACTGCGACGTTACAAAGGAAGAGGATGTGAAACGGTGTCGAGGTTTGGAAAACTGGACATCATGTTCAACAATGCTGGGATCGTGGAGGACTACGACAAGTCCGACTTCGACCGGGTCATCAACATCAACATCACGGGGGTGTTCCTCTGCATGAAGCACGCCGCCAGGGTCATGGCTCCAAACCGCAGGGGCACCATCATCTCCATGGCCAGCCTCGGCTCCGGAATCGGAGGGCTCCAAGCACGCCGTCGTGGGGCTCACACAGAACCTAGCCTCCGAGCTGGGACAGTACGGAATAAGGGTCAACTGCCTCTCTCCCTACGCCATTGCCACACCCCTGCCCCTCAATCACACAGGCTTGGATGCTGACGCAATCGAGCAAATGTTCAACTCCGTCTCCAACCTCAAGGGCACAACCCTCAGGGTCGATGACGTCGCCAATGCTGCCGTTTTTCTTGCCAGCGATGAGGCTAAATACATTAGCGGACAGAATTTGTTTATTGACGGAGGACTCAGCGTCATCAACTCTGGAATCAAATTCAACTATTGATATATCACCCCATTTTTCCTTTTAATACTCCTTATTCCTCCCTGTGGACTTCTTGTTGCCCAATTAATAAACATTTTTATTTTATTTTGCCTACAATATCATTTGCTTTTTTTTAATTAGTGAATTAAGAAATACTTTTAATATTATTATTATTATTTAATGTGGTGTGTTTTTATTATTAAATTAAATGTTTGAATAAATACTATATTTTAAATTTATTGAGAATTAATAAATACGCAAGTAAAAAATGCTTGATTTTCACAAAATCACACTGAAACTCAAGACTGATCAATCTCCATCATTAAATGGTTATACATAATATGAATGAGTTGATGGAGAAAAATTAAAGCATCCGATTCTCATGTGTCGACTCGTGTATATTTACAGCTTAACGAGTAATTAAGATTTATATTTCCTTTCAGACTCTTTTTTTCTATGTGTGAATCATGATAAATCAAAAATTGCTAGGTGAGAAGATCTAAATAGTAGAAATAAATGATGTGTAATAATTAGATGATTGAATTGTGTTTGTGTGTTGTAGGATTGGATTGGGGTTATAAGTAGTGGAGGGGCATCTTATTGGTGAATGAAGAGTTATCAGTGGCTATATTTCATATTAGGGGCAGGATTGAATGGTGTGATGTAAGTGATGAAGAGCAGTGGATATATATGAAAAAGAAGAGAGGGAGGAACTATCTACAAGAAGAAACCGGATCACTAGTACCAAATTAAAGGCGGATGAATTAGGTGATGATCATCATTTCCATTTCCATTTCCATTTCCATTTCTGTGGAGGTGGTGGGACGAAGATGCTACACTAGTCATCACCCTAACATAGGAGTATAATTTCTTCATTCAACTACACAATCAAACTCTTAACTTTATTAATTTCCACCTTAGTCGCTCACACAATCCCATGGATGCTACCTCTTTCTAACTTCCCATTCTAGTCTACCACATCAATATATATATATATATATATATATATATATATATATATATATATATATATATATATATATATATATATATAACACCTACTACTTTTAATACAAATTGGCTACTCTGTTTTTCTTAAAACTAACCACCATTAATTATGATTGCTCACAACTATCAACTGTTATAATATGTAGAATGGAATTTGACGGAAATTAGAGGACTAATTGTCATCAGGTGCAAGCATATACTATTACTTAATTAATTGACGTTGTGTGGTAATTAAAGGAGAAGTAACAAAGTTGTAGCGCACAACAATTTCATTAGCTTTTATTTCCATAATCTAACTAACCATTTGTTTGTTGAAATGAATTCAGGAAAAAAAAAAAAACTGTTTGCAAGACACACCTATAATGTGCATGGTGGTTGGAAGATGAGACGTAAGATAAGAAGATACATAGGATGTGTGTGGCATCCAACAAACAGCAATATTCTCTCTAATCATGAATTACTAGCTACTCCATCCAAATCCAATTATATACTATATATATGTTATGTTATATTATCACGTACGTACAATGAGTAGAAGGTGATCGAATTAGAAATTTAAATATTAAGTTAATGAAAGAATTGATGTTCATGTGGTGTTCAGGTTGGAAGGGAAGGTGGCGATCGTGACGGGCGGAGCAAGAGGCATTGGCGCTGGCGGAGGAGGTGGGAGGGTGTTACAGGCACTGCAACGTGAGGGATGAGGAAGAGGTGAGGCAGTTGGTGGAGACGGCAGTGGGGAGATTCGGGGGGCTGGACATCATGTACAGCAACGCCGGGGTGATGGAGAAGGAGATGGGGAGCATCAGGAGGGTGGAGGGGGTGAACCTGGCGGCGCGCGTGATGATCCCTCGGAGGAGGGGATGCATCCTGTTCACGGCGAGCGCGTGCGCGGAGATCGCAGGGCACGCGTACACGGCGTCGAAGCACGGGTTTGTGGGGCTGATGAAGAGCCTGGCAGCAGAAATGGGTGCGCACGGGATCAGGGTGAACTGCATCTCGCAGTTCGGGGTGCTGACTGATTCTGTTTCTGTTTCTGTTTCTGTTTCTGTTTCTGGCGGAGTAAGGCAGAGGATATTGCCAATGCGTCCGTCTACTTGGGGAGCGACCAGGCTTCCTATGTCAGTGGGATCATGCCGCCTTTTCCGTTCTAAATCCTTCCATTATCAACCTTATTCAACCCTACACCTCAACAATCTATAACTTAATTCCTACTTATCCAACCAATTACACTATACTTGAATCCACTAATATTAATCATCCCACTCCCTTAATTTATTATTATTTCACATCCATATCTCTATAAATTTGGAAGCTCTCACCCTTATCACACCATTGTGGAATTAATATTAACATTATCGTAATCACCTCTTTCTTGCAAAATAACTGTATTCAATCACTCTTACAATAAATTATTGTTACCTGTTTTGAGTTCCTTAAGCTTTTTGAATGATAAACTATCAACATAATTAAAAAATCTCTTATTAAATCTACATAATGCTATTTCATGTAGAAAGGTAGCAACTTTTAAAATGTCACATCTCTTTTTTCTTTATTTAAATATTTATTTATTGATTATAAATCATAGAATAGCATATATAATACATCATGATCATAATTTTTGGAGAATTTTATTCCTCCTCATTCCTCTAACATTATATACACTATTTAATAACATAACATTAGTATAATATTTGAATTTTTTTTACATTAAAATAATAATGTGATTGTATAAATAACAATTTAATTATCCGCTTATCGCGGATTCATGATAGATAGTATGAGAAAAATCTATAAATGTGACAGACTGACAGTGAATGAATTTTGAAAAAATCGGAGACAATAGATCATGCAAGCATTTAATTCACCCAATATTATATATGATCAAGTGGATTTAGGTAGTGATGATGGATCATAGCGGGCAGAAGCAAGTTGATGATTTGGTCCGTGGAAGCACGTGGGCTACTTGCTTCTATTTGGAATTTCATAATTATATTTTGTGTTTCTGCACATATTCTCTAATACCTTTTCCTTTTTAACGAAAATTAAAAAATATTATTAGTTAATATATATAGTGATTAGTTGTATTAATGGAAGTGTAAGCCTATATGTAATTGTATTAGTGAATATGTGTAGATCTCATGTGTATAAAAAAAAAAACTCTTTGAATGGAACATCAAAAATAAAGAAAAATGACTCTTTGAGTTAAAGATGACAATTTGGCCCGACCCGCTCTCGCCCCGTCCCGGCCCACCCTGCACAGAGAATGGGGTGGGTCCGCCCTGCTCCGTGCACGGGCCAGGTCGGGTCTGGGTCTTAGCCCCGCCCCGTCCCGCCCCGTTACTAAAATTTTAAAAAATTTTATTTAAAATATTTATTATATAATATAATTTATTAATATATATTAATATTATACATACATTTTTATTTAACTTAAATAAAAAAATCATATATAGGAATTATATATAACTATTACAAAATATTTTATTATAATATTATATTAATATATAATGTAATAAAATAATTTTAAAAATGAAAATAAAGTTTAATTATTTAATTTCAAATTTAAATTTACTTAATTTTATTTTAATTTAAAATTTTCTATTTAAATCTATTATAATTAATAAAAAAAGGACGGGGCGGGGCAGACCCGCCCCGCATAGGGCCGGGGGCAGGGTCCTCAATGGCTGACCCGTACCGGGGCACGGGGTGGGGGTATAGGAGTGCGTGGCGGGGAGGGGCATCTTGATACTCGTCCCGGCCCATTGCCATGCCAACTTTGAGTTGAAAAAAATTGACTCTTTTAAGTTGTAGGAATGAGTATACTCCCTTCGTCCCATTTCAAAATTTACGTTTGCTTTTTACACGTAGATTAAATAATGTAGTATTTTAATGTGTAGTGAGGTGAGAGAAATAATAGTTTAATATAAAGTGGGTATGTGTATTAGTGTGGTGTGTGGGCCCATGAAGAGAGAAATAATTAATTTGTGTATGTTTTATTTACTAAAAAAAATGTAAAGATTAAAATAGGATACTCAAAATAAAAATATGTAAAGATTGAAATGAGACGGAGGAATGATGAAGGATAATATTGGGACCCACATTTTGGTAGTTCGTCCCACCAATCAAAACATGTGGCTTTTACTTCTTCTAGGGCCCCCTCTTTCTTAATTTTTTTTATTACCAAAAAAAGAAAAAAAAAACATATCAATTTGACTTTCCTGATAGTTTAACTATATTTGCACCTACAATTTTATTACAATATTGAAGGATAATAAACCTGAGGGGAAAAAAAATTAAAAAATTAAAAAATCAAATTAATTGCTATTTATATACGGGAAAATGAATACTAATCTATGTATATCCGTATACTTCCTTCATTCCCAAAGTATTTCACTTTCCTTTTTATTAGTTCCACAAAATATTTCATATTTTATTTTTATTAAAAGTAATAAAAGATATATTATAATAATACATACTTTTTATATATATTTTAACATAATACCATTTTTTCACATATTTAACAAAACTTTACGCACATTTTTATTAAATAATTAACTAAAATATTTATTTTATTTTTTTACTTTATATATATAAAAAATAATATTTCTTTTAACTCGGCGCAAAAAATATGCAAAATACAACCGGGGACGGAATATTTGTTATTTAATTAATTTTAGCTTTGATTAGATTTAAAAAAAAAACATCCATAGTAAATTAATATGGGTAGCATCCAATTATACTAGTAAACAAAAGAAATGTGTTAGACAATTTCACGGAATGTCTTTCATGAAACGAATAAAAATGATAATATTTTAATAAAAAAATGATACTTAATTGATAAAAAGTGATAATGGTTCAGTAAACTATTTCATGAGCAATTTATAATATAAATAAAAAATAAGTAATATTTTAAAAGAAAAAGATAAAAAAAATAATACTAATAACTAATTTATAAAAGCATAAAATGATGGTATCACACAATACTCCACCTAGCGCCATCCCTCCCCTATAAAGTTTCATGATTTGCATGATAAAAGTAATTAATATACATTTAGATTTCTAATTAAAGGAAAATATGTTAAAAAATTGCTATCCCATTAACATTAATTAAGAAGGAAAAAAGTAATTCAGTAATCAATTGTTTTATTATCTTCCTAATAATTTGGTATAAAAGAATTTAGAAAATGAAAATAAATCCATAGGGCAAGTAGATATAATAAATTGAGGGCATGATGGTGTGTCTATATATTTTCGACATTTGTACTAGATTTATAAAATAAATAAACTTGAGAAAGTGATTGCACCATTCAATCTATCTCCTGTAATGCCATCAACAATGAACAACGGTTCACACAAGGGAGATGTTATTCTGAGAAGGTAAATTTAGGATTTAAATTCCGGTCGTTTTCATGAAATAATTGGTAAAAGTATTTAATTAGTGGTTGGTAAGTGCAGATTAGAAGGGAAAGTGGCAGTAATCACAGGTGGCGCGAGCGGGTTCGGGGAGAGCACGGTGAGGCTGTTCGCGGAGCATGGCGCCAAAGTGGTGATCGCGGACGTGCAGGACGACAGGGGCCTCTCTCTCTGTAAGGACCTCAACCTCAACTTCCCCGACCAAATCTCCTACGTGCATTGCGACGTCACCTGCGAATCCGACGTGGAGAACGCCGTCCAGTTGGCAGTTTCCAAATACGGCCAACTCGACATCATGTTCAACAACGCCGGCATCCCGGGTAACCTAGACTTCAGGATTGTTGACGCCGACAACCACAACTTCAAGAGGGTGTTCGAGGTCAACGTCTTCGGATCATTTCTGGGAGCCAAGCACGCCGCCAGAGTCATGATCCCCGCCAGGAAAGGCGTCATACTCTTCACCTCCAGCATCTGCTCCGTCGTCTCCGGCGAGTCGCCGCATTCCTACACCGCCTCCAAGCACGCCGTCGTCGGCCTCATGAAGAACTTGTGCGTCGAGCTGGGCCAGTATGGGATACGAGTCAATTGCATATCCCCCTGCGCCGTCGCCACGCCGCTCCTCACCGCATCCATGGGGGTCGAAAAAGCCCTCGTCGAGGATATAATCTGCTCCTCCGCCAACTTGAAAGGCCACGTGCCCACGGCGGAGGACGTGGCGGAAGCGGCTCTCTATTTGGGCAGCCAGGAATCCAAGTTTGTTAGCGGACTCAATCTTGTGGTGGATGGAGGATACAGCACAACCAATCAGAGTTACACCAGGGTTATCTCCCAATTTTTTAACCCTTCATCAACATCTTAATTACACAAATTCAAACTCAATTATTATTTTGCTACAATGTTATCGGAAATCACACCGGATTTTCTGCGTCATTTCGTGCATCATCTCCTGTGCCACGCGTTAAGTTATTGACACGTAAGGGGGAATTAAATCCAACTATTGCCCCTATGATTTAAGAATTAGGGTATAATTTCCTCCCTCCTACGTGTCGTCCATCCAACGATTTGACATATGAAATAATGTATTAAAATAACACAGATGATCCGAGTCGATCTGAAATTAATGATCCATAACAATTATTTATAAATAGCATCTTAATATGGCATACTCTATTAAGGATAACATATTTAATGTCTTGCTGTTGAAAGGAAACTAGAATTTATTTATGCCAAGATGCCGCCAGGCTATGTACGTGTAATTATTATCTGCTGTAAAACAAATACTCAATTAACCAAGCCTAATATATAACTATACATTTTGACCACACCGATCTCCAATTACATTTTATCTCTCTCCTATATACTCCTATTTATTTATCAATAAAAAAAGTAAGATTGAGGATGTACTAATGTTGATAATTAATTAGGCGATAAATGAAGTGACGAGTAGCATAGCAGATAATGCAGTGTCGGTATGGGTAGGTAAACATCACTATCATGTTATGATGTTAGATGTATGGATGCATGCACATGGCGTGGGAAATACAATATTTAATCATCCAATCCAACCTCATCTCTAACATACGCCTTAACGTATCATAATTTAACAAGCTACACAAATATGTAATCGAAATTGTTGGGCCCTTTTGGGTTATGGCCCAAAGTCTTCTTTCTTAATTATTTGGCTCATTTCAATTAATTGGAAGAGGGTCCATACCTTTACATTTTTTATCCCATTTAATTATTCATTTGTGATCCTAACGGATAGAACGTAAATTTGAATTTTTGTGTGAGTTCAACGGGAATCTGAGCACTGTGGAGTTCTTCCCTCAACCACCTTCTCCGGCGTAGACGACGAACACGGACGATGATGACGACCGCATCCGCCTAACAGTGGTATCAAAGCAAGTTTCGTCGTCCGTCCGTCTCCTAAAGCTGCTGACCGTCAGCCGCCGGTGGGAGATCACCGCTGTCTGGCCGTCGCCGGAATCGCGACCGCTGCTGTCCATCGCCGGAATCGACCAGCGCAGCCGCTGAGCCACGATCTGAACGCGATGGTCGCGGATCTACTCAGCCCGCTCCAGATCGCGCCGCCGACGTCTGGATCTATTCGCGTCGACGCCCAGCCGCTGCCAGTCGTCAGTGTTTAGCGTCGTCGATCTGAAGGAGGGCGTCTTCGATCTGCCGCCACTCCTGCCCGCCGTCGCCTCTGCCTGTCGCGCCGCTAGGGTTCCGCCCCAGCCACCGACGCCGCGCCTCCACCTCGGGATCTGCAGAAGCTTCTCAGCCATCGGGATCGCGTCGACCGCCACACGCCGCCAGGGTTCCCCGACGCGCCGCTGCTGGATCAACCCGCCTGAATCGCATCGCCGATCTGCCAGGCCGGGAACGCACGATCTGCAGCCCTCGCCACCGTCCAGCCGCAGATCTGCAGCACGTCACCTCCGTCCGCCGCCGCCAAAGTCGCGCCGCCCGCGTCCAAACGCTGCTGCCGCTGACCTCCGGCCACCTGGAGCTGTCCATTTGCCACGACTGACCAGCTGCTGACCGCCGGAGACCGCCGGAGCTGCTGAGCACTCCCGTCCGCCTCGCCGCCGCCGCCTACCAGCCCTTTTTCGGTGCCGATCAGACTGCCAGAAAGGGAAGTTCCTTCTCTTACTTCCAGTTTGTGATTTGTTCACCTTTGACTTATTGTCCAGCCCGTTTCTTCTGACTTTTTCACTCCGATTTGTTCGGATTCTTGTCACAGGTGCAAGTGGGTGCAAGTGATCTTGCTGTGAGCTGTTGTGAGTGACTGCTCCATTCGTGTTTGCTACGTGAACAAGACTACGAGGGATCCGTCCCCGTTAAGTAACGGGCTGGTGGCTCGTAGAGGTGGTACGGTGTTCTCGTCGGAGACACCGCTCTGGTGAAATAGCTTGAGTCTTTCTTATTTATTTTTCTTGTCTGATACCCTGAGGCGGCTGACCCTCTTATTTGCTCTTGTGTGATGCCCTGAGGCGGCTGACCCTCTTATTACTGTTCTTGTTTGTTTCTTTTGTGAAACTGTCATCTTAGTCTTTCAATTTCCACTGCTGAAAATCTGTCCTTGTGTGTTATACTGCTCCGTTTTTCGCTTTGTGTGTGATTAGAGTAGTGCCAACCTGGTGTGTGATAGATTGTTGCTCTGTAATTCTGTATTTTTTCCGTTCAAAGTGTGTTCTACTCAACTTTAAATACCCATGGCTTCGTCTTCGTTTGGACAAGCACCGTTTGATGGTAAGCGAGACTTCAGTATCTGGAAACAGAAAATGAAGTGCATACTCATTCAACAAAGGGTATTCAAAGCTGTAGATCACTATTATGATAAGGATGATACACCTGCTAAAAAGGCTGAGATGAATGAGCTTGCTTTGTCTGCGATTATCTTGAATCTTTCTGATTCTGTGCTTAGAAAAGTTGGTGTGCATGAGTCCGCAAAAGTTTTGTGGGAAACGTTGGATAAGCTGTACACTGAAACATCTTTGCTTAGTAAAATGTTTCTTCTGAAAAAATTCTTTCGTTTTAAACTTGATTTAAACAAAGATGTTGAAGAAAATTTGGATGTGTTCGCGAAGTTGATTCAAGATATTAAGCTAACTGGTGACAAGCATATTGATGAATACACTCCTATTGTGCTTTTAAATGCTATACCTGATTCTTACAATGATGTCAAATCTGCTATAAAGTATGGTCGTGATGACGTTACTCTTGATATTGTGGTGAATGCCTTAAAAAGCAAAGAGCATGATTTAAAACAAAATGGGGGTGTTAAGAATTCTGTGGAGGTTATGCATGTTAAGGGGAAACCTAACAATCGTAACAAGAACAAGAACAAGAATAAGAACAAGGACAAAAATTCTGATGTGAAACCCCAGAATAATCAGAATGGTGACAAGAAAAAGAAGAAATACATTAATTACCATGAAAGGGGACATTTTGCAAACAAGTGTCCTCATCCTAAGAGGAATAATTCTAATGATCATGCTAATGTTGCCTCTGAATCTGTGAATTATGGTGATGTATTTGCTATTTCTGATAGTTGTGTGAATTCTGTGCATTCATCTCTGTGTGATAGTGAATGGCTTGTGGATTCCGGTTGCACATTTCATATGACACCTTTTAAACATCTTTTCTCTTCATATAAAAATGTTTCTCATGGATCTGTGTCTATGGCTAATGAAAAAAGATGTGATGTGCTCGGTGTTGGTGACATTTGCTTGCGTTTTGAAGATGATTCTGTGTTCACTTTGAAAAACGTGCGACATGTGTCTGATTTGTGTAACAACTTGATTTCTTGTGCTGCACTTGAAGATGAGGGGCTTGAGGGTAGGTGGGGAAAGGGTTGCATGTCTATTGTAAAGGGTTCTGTGCCCATCTTTAATGCTGAAAAAAGGAATAACCTGTATGTTAGTTGTGCTAAATCTGTTGTTATGTCTGCTAACTCTGTTAAAGAGGATAAAACAAATATTTGGCATGGTAGGTTAGGTCACATGAGTGGAAAAGGTCTTGAAATATTGCATAAAGCTGGTTCTTTTGGTAATGATAACCTTACATGCATTCCTTTCTGTGATTCTTGTGTCCAAGACAAACATGTGAAGGTGAAATTCCCTGTTTCCCCGTACCCTAAGACTTCTTCGTGTAGTGATATACTTAAGTACTTGCATGCTGATGTGTGGGGGCCTTCTAGTGAGCCAACTCAAGGTGATAATGTGTATTTTCTGTCCATTATTGATGATTTTTCAAGAAAAGTGTGGGTGATTTTGCTTAAAAACAAATCTGATGTTTTTGAAAAGTTCAAAAATTGGAAAACTTTGATTGAAAATCAAATGGGTAAAAAGATTAAGTATCTTAGAACTGATAATGGGTTGGAATTTTGCAATAATGTTATGGATGATTTATGTGTCAAATCTGGAATTGTGAGACATAAGTCTGCTCCTTACACTCTCCAACAGAATGGGGTTGCTGAGAGGATGAATAGGACTTTGTTAGAAAGGGTGAGGAGCATGTTGGTGTCTTCTGGACTTTCTAAAAAGTTTTGGGGTGAGGCGCTTATTACCACAACATTTTTAATAAATAAATCCCCCCTGTGCCTTTAAAGGGTAAGTGCCCTGACTATGTGTTTTTTGGTAAAAGTATTGATTATTCTGTGCTATGTGTATTTGGTTGTGTTGCGTTTGTGACTGACTATGTGTTTTTTTGGTAAAAGTATTGATTATTATGTGCTACATGTATTTGGTTGTGTTGCGTTTGTGCGTCAGAAACATGACAAATTGGATCCTAGGAGTAGAAAATGTATTTTTCTTGGTTATCCTGAGGGTGTTAAAGGTTATAGACTGTGGGATTTTTCTGAATCGGGTTTCAAAATTGTGATTAGTAGGGATGTGATCTTCAATGAATCTGAATTTCCTTGCTTATCTGCTCCTTTGCCTGATGTTGTTCCTTTACATGATCCTACCACTTCTTCGAGTGAGGTGGAGTTGTCTCCTTTGTTATCTGATGTTGAAAACTTGTCTTACACTGTTGTTGATCAAGAACTTGTTGCCAATGAACCTGCTATTAATGATGAAAATGTGCATAATATTCCTGAAGATGATGACTATGTGTTGCCTAGGGATAGATCTAAAAGGAATATTAGGCCACCTGCTAGGTATGATGATTTTCATATTGATACTCATGCTTGTAATGCGTTTGAAAGTGTTGATAATGAACCTAAGACCTATCAAGAGGCTTTAAAATTTGACAACTCTGTGAAATGGTTAAATGCTATGAAAGATAAAATGAAATCGTTGCATGTTAATCATATTTGGACTCTGGTTCCAAAACCTGCTCATTGCTCTGTTGTTGATTGCAAGTGGCTTTTCAAAGTGAAACATGAGCCTGAAAATATTAGATTTAAAGCTAGATTGGTAGCAAAAGGTTTTACTCAAAAGGAAGGGGTTGATTATAATGAAATCTTTGCTCCTGTTGTTAAATTCACCACTGTTCGTATAATGCTTGCATTAGTTGCTCTTTTTGATTGGGAATTGAAGCAAATGGATGTCAAACGACTTTTCTTAATTGTGATTTGGACAAAAAGATTTTCATGAAACAACCTGAGGGTTTTGTAGACCCCAAAAATCCTGATCATGTGTGTTTTTTGAAGAAATCCTTGTATGGCTTGAAACAATCTCCTAGACAGTGAAATAAGAAGTTTGGTCAATGCATGACATCGTTGAAGTTTAAGAGAAGCTTGCATGATAATTGTCTTTACTTCAAGATTGATACTTCTGTTCTTGTTTTTCTGCTCATATATGTGGATGATATGCTAATTGTTAGCCTGATCTTAAATATGTTGAGATTGCTCAAAAGAGTCTATGTGATAATTTTGATATGAAAGATCTTGGAGATGCTAAAAGGATTCTTGGTATGAACATTGATAGAGATAGGAAGAACAATGTTCTCTTGCTTAATCAGATTTCATATGTTGAAAAGATTTTGAGTAAATTCTCTATGATGTCTGCTAAAACTGTGAATGTTCCTCTTGCTGCTCACTTTGTGTTAAGTAAGGATCAGTCTCCAAAGACTGATTCTGAAATTGCTGAAATGGAAAAGGTTCCTTATTCCAATGTCATTGGGTCTGTTATGTATCTTATGGTTAACACTAGACCAGATATTGCATAGTCTGTTAGTTGCTTGAGTAGGTATATGGCTAATCCAGGTGCGCCTCATTGGGAGGCTTTGAAATGGCTCTTGAGATACCTCAAGGGCTCCATGGAGGTAAGTTTGCACTTTTCCAAATCTGCAAATGGTTTGAGCCTTGTTGGCTATGTTGATTCCAA
Source organism: Pogostemon cablin (assembly GCA_023678885.1). Lineage (NCBI taxonomy): Eukaryota > Viridiplantae > Streptophyta > Magnoliopsida > Lamiales > Lamiaceae > Pogostemon > Pogostemon cablin. Next base: position 204,640 of record CM042984.1, read on the forward strand.
TTATGCAAATGATAGGGATAATAGGAAGTCTACAACTTCTTATGTGTTTACTTTGTGTGGCTCTTGCATAAGTTGGAAGTCTCAGTTACAACATATAGTTGCTTTATCTACAACTGAATCTGAATACGTGGCTATTACTGATGCTTTAAAGGAAGCTATTTGGCTGCAAGGCCTTTTGAATAAAATAAGTTTTCTTGACAAATGTGCCACTGTGTTTTCTGATAGTATGTCTGCGATTCACTTGTGTAAAAATCCTGTTTTCCATGGTAGAACCAAGCATATAGATGTTAGGTATCATTTCATTCGTGATATTGTGGAAAAGGGTATTGTTAACCTGGAAAAGATTGCATCTGAGTTTAATCCTGCTGATATGGGTACTAAATGTTTATCTGTTGAAAAATTTAGGTCTTGCATGAGGACTTTAAATTTCGACTCTCTTGATTGAAGCATGTTGTATGCAGTTCTTTTTGTGGATGTTGTGTCCACTCTTGAGCTTGTGTGCTCCGTTTATTTTGTCCTTGGGATATTTTAAACATTTTGTGACTGTGTGTCCGTGATCTTTGCTCCGGCTTAGATTTGTGTATCTTTTGTGATACCTTGGCTTTGTGTCAAATTTCTGAATCTTGCATTTGACTTTGTGTCTTTCGTTTTGCAGGTGTCCGGGAAAAATTGCGATGATAAATTCCCATTTAGTTATACACAAGGGTGGATGATTTGGGCCAAGGTTGAGATTGTTGGGCCCTTTTGGGTTATGGCCCAAATGATGGTCTTCTTTCCTAAGTATTGAGCTCATTCCAATTAATTGGAATAGGGCCCATAGCCTTACACTTTTGATCCCATTTAATCACCCATTTGTGACCCTAACGGGTAGAACGTGGATTTGAATTCTTGTGTGAGTTCAACGGGAATCTGAGCACTGTGGAGTTCTTCCCTCGACCACCTTCTCCGGCGTAGACGACGAACACGGACGATGATGACGACCGCATCCGCCTAACACAAATTAACATTAATTAAACATTTACCAGATCATAGTTGAATTATATACCTACTAGTCATCATCTGGTTCAGGCTGAAGGAAAAATATAAATAGAAAATTAATGGCTTAATTTTAGTATTATTCTTATTGTTGATCTAGAAACACTTTAATAAATTGGGCCTTGTGGGCTTCAGAATTAAATACGTGATCAACCATAACAAAGTTCAGTCCATTTTCGGAAATTTCTCGATCCATTCTCCTCAACCAATCCAGGCCATTGATTTTTCTTCTCTTAAGTTTATATTCCAAAATTACTACTCCCCCATCCAACGAGGGTCTCTTTTTTTCATTATGGGCGTCTCATTCAAAGGATTCCATTTACTTTTTAATAAACATGAGTCTCATACACACCCTCTAATACAATTAAAATATGGGGTCCACATTTTCACTAATACAATCACCCTCCACACGTTAAATAATAATACTTTTTAATTCACGTGCAAAAAGCAAACACTAGTCTTGGGTGGATGGAGGGAGTAAAAAGCAAGGGAGTAATTATTATTGTTAGTGGAAGCGTTAATTAAGCAGAGTGGGAAGAGAAACATACTTTATAGAAGTGTAGTATGTTGAGGACAACAGCTGGAGGTCAGTATTCTTATTCATTTCTCATCATTTGCACACTGAACACCAGATACAATTAATCTTCAATAGCCAAAAGGTATTCTCAGCTGAATTAATCTTCAATGGCCAAAAGGTATTCTCAATCATGTTGTAATGTAACATCCATCCATCCATCTAGCTAATATATATAGATTACAGGTTGGCAGGCAAGGTGGCCCTAATAACCGGCGGCGCTAGCGGGATCGGAGCACATACGGCCAAAGTGTTGGTCGGGCAGGGCGCCAAGGTGGTTACCGCCGACGTTCAAGATGAGCTCGGGAAAACAACTGCTCTAGACATAGGATCATCCTACGTGCACTGCGATGTGGCCAACGAAACCGACGTCCAAAACGCCGTCAACACCGCCGTCTCCACGTACGGAAAGCTAGACATCATGTTCGCCAACGCCGGCATCCCGGGTTTGAACGATCCCAGAATTGAGGCGACGGAGTACGAGGATCTGAAAAGGGTATTCGATGTGAATGTCTTCGGATCATTCTTCTGCGCCAAGCATGCTGCTAGGGCCATGATTCCTAGGAAAACGGGGAGCATCGTTTTCACTTCCAGTGTCGCTTCTGTCACGTACGGAGATGTTCCCCATGCTTACGTGGCATCCAAACATGCTGTCGTGGGCCTCGCCAAGAATCTATGCATTGAACTCGGGGTTCACGGAATCCGGGTGAACTGCGTTTCTCCATTCGGCGTACCTACGCCCATGCTCATGAAGGTGCTCCGGGATTCCGACAACACCGCCGTCCAACAATTTGTGTCCCACATCGCCACACTAAAAGGTGTCACCGTCGGCGTCGATGACGTGGCACAAGCTGTGCTCTTCTTGGCAAGTGATGAATCCAAGTATGTTAGTGGCCACAATATTGTGATTGATGGAGGTTATAGTTTAACTAACAATGCTCTCCATCTAAATCTCAACAAATTCTTGCCTCCTTCCAATTAATTCTAATTCTAATTTCATTTCCTTGTTCAAATATATAAGTCTCATCAATGTGTAACACACACATATCATCTTCATTTTCAATATTGTTACTCAATTCATCGACACAAATTTTAACAATTATTAATTACCATATCACAAACATTATTTTATACTTTAACATCAAGAATTAATATATGCAAGATGCAAAGCAATTATCTTGGCTATTACTCTATTACCGAAACTATTATAAATAAATATGGTTGCTGTTACAGTTTTTTTTTTCGTTTTTATTTTATTTTTTTGTTTTTTATTTATTTAATTTTAGAAATATAATTGTAATTTTACCCTTATGATTTAGGGTATAATTTATCCTTAGGGTTTAGGGTATAATTGTAATTTTATCCTTTTGGTTTATGGTATAATTTATCCCTATGGTTTAGGGTATAATAGTCATTTAAATAAAATAAATTTAAAAATAAAATATAAAACAAATTAATAAAAGAACATGAATTAATTAAGAAGAACAGAAACTAAGAATATACCAATTAAATTGATACCCTAATTGTACCATAGTATATCTCTTTAATAAATAAAATATAGAGGTTAGACGTCATTGGAAAATAATGGACTATCAGTGGTGGGCACTTAACTTTATTCGGCAAAACACAACAGAAAGTGGGACTGTCAGATAGATGTTGCCCAACTTTAATTGTCCTTTTCTTTTACTCCTAATATATACAACTCAAAGTGAAGAGTGTAATAATTTTAGTAAGAGCGGTACTATTGTCACCAAATGATTTATTCAGGGTACTCAAATAATTTTTCAAAAAATATTAAAAATATTAAAATACCCCTAACTTAAAATCACCCACAAAATATATAACATTATATTTTTACTTAATCCACCCAAATTCTATCTACCCTAATTAATTCTGTATTTGTTAATTCTAATTTTTTTACTTAATCCACCCAATTGGAGCGGCCGACGATGTTGATGGGTGGCGCTATCGCCTCCATTGCCGCCACACTAAAATTGTCCACCGCTTGCATCATCACACTTTCCGGCGACAATGGATTTTTAATCATTGGAAATAGAACTATTGTTAATAGATCTACAAAGCAGTTGAAGGGATTCAACCTTCCTTTTTAGTTGAGAAAGAGAAGGGTGCGAATTAAGAAATCATATAAAAATGTTTTGTAAAATTCATTCAATTAAAAAATATTTTTTTCTAGACGTTAATTTAATTAAGAATGTACTTTCAACCGAACTGGTCATGGAAAAATATTGTATGTAAATTCAAATAAAATAGTTTGGGTAAAAGAGAATTCCATATTTAGTTATCTACTTGATAACAGATGGTTTATGAATATGAATATATCATACTGGATAAAGATAGTTTCTGCACGTGTGTTGATTTGGGTGGAAATGGTGATGAAGGTCATTGAAACGTCGAAATTATTAGATGTTTAATGGTTGTATTTAATGGAGTAATAATTCAGGGTAATTCTTGGGTTGCCACGGGTCACCCAAATGATCCTCAATAATTCAGGTTGAGTTAGTAAATTATGGTATGCAGGGTGGGGATAGTAAATAAGTGGGATGGGTGTGCGAAGTGCAAGTTTAGAATATGAGGGGTAGAATAGTATTTTTACTGTTATATTTTTAAAAATTCGAGTGCCTTTAGAAATTATTCGGGTGAAAATAGTGCCGCCTTTTTAGTAATTCAAGATTGGCCCCAGAGAATTGGCAGGCCAAAGATAAAAGAAAATTGTGATTAGACATAGAGTTCAATTAGATGTGGGCCGGTCGTTGAGCACTAGTGGTATAAAATAATCTCTCCCTGTTATTATATTATTATTAATATCATGGAGGCCGGACATTTGATGGAGGCCGGATAATCTCCCCAAACCACATTATTTATTTCCAGTTTCCACAGTAGAGAGTGTATTTAGTTTAAACTTAAGGATTTGGTGATAAAACGGGTAAATATCAAAATTGGTCCGGTAAGTATGGAGTTTTTCAATTTTAGTCATTTTTCTTTTGCAATCTCAATTTTAGTTCTTTTTTGTCAACTTTTAGTCCAAATTTAGTCCTTTATGTTAAAAAATGTCAAAAAATGATCCAAAAGTGCATACATTTATGACCAAAAGTGAACAAAAAAAAAAGACCAAAACTTGACCAAAAGGACTAAAAGTGGATAAAAAAGATCAAAATTGAGAATTGCAAAAGAAAAATGATTAAAGTTGAAAAACGTCTTATTTACAGGACTAATTTTGATATTTCCCCATACCCAAACTGCTTACTTGAGTATTTCCCGACCTATAGTCTTCATTCGATGGCATTGTATTCCACGTCGATTGATTTCTATTCGTTGAAGTTTAGATTTATTTACATGTAATTGCTTTCTACCACCACAGTTAACAATTTAATTCAATTTAGGATTACAGTTTCACTGTAAATCTTAATGTTATTATCTCTATTCCATGTCCTCACTTAATTGTACCTCTTCAACTATTTCATACTCCATAAACACCTACCCAATGAAAGCTTATACACATATTATTGCTAACTCATATCAAACTTAGCTACTCTTATTTGTTTTTCAACTCGAATACAAATAATTAATCAATATCTGCTACTCTTTATATTTTTTATTATATTGTCTCCATTTTTTCTACTATATTAACTATTATTGCATATTTGTATGCCAATCTTTTTAATTATGAGTTGAAAAAATAATTATATTTTTTAAATAAATAAATACTTAACATTAATTTTTAGGATTAATTATGCCAAAAGTCCTGACCTTTTCGCGAATTTCAAATTAGTCCAAACTTTTTAATATTTATAAATAAGTTCCTGACTTTTAGTCCCTTTTGCAAATCAAGCCACCGGGCAGCTAAGGGCCTGCCCGGGGCTGACGTGTCATTTTTTTTCATTGTTATTCCACATGTACAAAACCTTCCACCTGTAAAAACAAAAAAAAAGTCAAAGCTAAATTATAGTCAAAATTGGCTGGTAAAAAACGTGAATTGCAAATTGGGTAAAAGTTTTGCTTCCTCCACTGCGAAGCACCAGTTCGTCGATGTTTTCTCCCACCGATCGAGCCTCTGTCGATCGTTGATTGGTCGTAATAGTCGGGGTGACCAAGCAACAAAATATCGAACTCAAGGGAGAAATTAAGTGATGTATCCGTATTCGAAAGATGTTTCACTCTAGAAGGACTAATCAATAAAAGGAGGGGTTAATTACACTACAAACTAACTAAGAAAGCAATTAAAGATAGAACATGTACAAATGAGATGGATAATGGATGAAGGGGAGATGGATGAAGTAACAATCTAAAGAGGAGTAAGGCTAACCACAATCAAGATTAAGGACACCACATGGACTTGTTAAATTCAAATGGCAAATATCAATGATAATTGGAATAAAAGCAATCACATATGTTCCCCTAATCCCTATGACCAAGGTGATTAAGTTTTCAACTCATTACAAGTTTTAAGCACAAAAGATTGTTTCTTACTCTCAATTCTCTTAAAGGTATCATGATTGTAAGATTTATCCTTCTCACTCAATTAACAACCAAATATGATAAATCAATTAAGTGTTCCAACATGAATGTTCTAAGTATATAAAGATGCTACCACATACTTCACATACTAACATACAAAATTCATATTATAACATGATTCAATCAAATCCTTATACACAATATTGGAATGACCATCCTAACATCATAAATAGAGACTTTAATCACACAAATCATAATACAAATCAAGTAAATTATTAATCATGTAGGAAATTCCAAATATCATATCAAATAACCATTTAAGTCCAACAAATCCACAAAGCCCTAATCCATCTTGTGGCTAGCCTCACTAGAGATCTAGCCAACAATAAACATTATGAAAACATCCTCAAAATGCTTACACATTTCCATTGTTTCAAAACAAAACAAAGAGAATACAAATGAAAAGAAAAATATCTTCCCTCCTTGATGTAGACTGAGTATCTATCTTCACTTTGCAAGCTCCTAGTCTCAATCCTCAATCCTCAATCCTCAATAGATTGGTGACAAAAGGATGATCAAAATATGGAGGATGGATGAAACGATTATGGATGGATGATGATGAAGGTGTAAAATGTGTAAAAGAGTGTGTGGAGTGTGTGTGCCTCCAAGAGGAGGAATGGAGATGGGTCCTCCCCAAATTATGAGAATGGAGGTATTTATATGTATGGAGGATTAGGGTAAAATTGAGTAATGGACTTAAGGGGGGAGAAAATGGGCTTAAGTGAAGAAATGGGCCTTGTGGGCTTAAAAATCGGATCCAGGAACCGGGTTCAAATAAATAATTGGACAAAATCGGTTCAATAACTCGATTTGTCCCAATGGTTCAGCGGTTCACCTTTAAAACCATCACGGACACAGCAGGTTTGGTGTTCGAATCCAGTGAATCGGGTTATCCGCTAGCAGCCCAGCTCTTCCACACACGCAACACCTCCACATATATTTTTATAAATTAAATGAAAGCTTTTATGTTAGCGCGAAGTAGGAGATCGCTCCCCCGGAGGGCCCAAAAACTTAATCGAAGTAGCAAAAACTCAATCGAGGAATTCTTACAGTGGCATTCCTCTCTCATTCCTCTCTCTTCTACGTACGACAACACTTCTGAGGTTCCAAAAGACAACGCTTTCAACCGTTGTCTATTCCATCATTTCTTAACAATCAGAAAAAGTGTTGTCATAGCCCTCTTCTAAATATGTTGTCTTTTTAACTGCAACTCTTTTTTTTTCCTTTTTATCCCGTTTAATTTCCATTTCCGCCTTTTATAATTTTTGCTCAAATACACCTCATTCCTACATGAAAAATAGCAAGATTCACACACTTTACTCCAAAAATAAAAACAACACAAAATAAAGAATAAAATACTAAAAATAATATAAAAACATGCAAAAATCACACAAACACGACTCTAAAATCTACTAAATTTTCACGATAATCAATCGTTTCCCGTCGCGAGTGAAGAGTTGCCTACATCCAATAGCAAACTAGCCTCAATCACCAAGCTTTGCCGGAATCGCGAACAAGCCACCAGCTCATCGCCGTCGACCCAGCCCAGTCGCGCCATCAACCACTGATCTACTGCACAACTCAGCGCTAGTTTGGACCCCTTAAACTCCGCCGGAAATTGCAACGCCAGCCCGAGCAAAAAGTACAACCACACCGCTTAGCCCAAGTGCCGAGCCGCCACTGAAATCAAGAACAATGCCGCCGCGCCTTCGATGTTTATGCATTGCCGCCTCCGTCGCCGGTAGATACCACCGTGAGCTTGATGCCAAAACCGGCCATCCATGTCAGATAAAACGATCAACGGAGGCTCGATGGACAAGTCCAGATCCGGCGGTAGCGCGGTGAAACTGGCGGCTGTGGGAAGCACTCCGACTGGCTTCGGCAGTTTCTTTCCCCACTGCATGCATGGCTCGCATTTCTGGAGGGAGGAAACATCGACGAATGGTACGTCTGACGGCGGACACTGTTGTCAGGTTCGCGTATCCGGCGAGGAAGCAAATCTGCAACGTCGAACTGCCGGCGAACTGGTGCTTCGCAGTGGAGGAAGCAAAACCTTTACCCAATTTGCAATTCACGTTTTTTACAGCCAATTTTGACTATAATTTAGCTTTGATTTTTTTTGTTTTTTTATTATTTTTTATTTTTACAGGTGGAAGGTTTTATACATGTGGAATAACAATGAAAAAAAAATGACAAGTCAGCCCCGGGCAGGCCCTCAGCTGCCTGGTGGCTTGATTTGTAAAATGAACTAAAGATCGAGAACTTATTTGTAAATATTGAAAAGTTTGGACTAATTTAAAATTCGCGAAAAGATCAGAATTTTGGCGTAATTAACGCTAATCTTTAAGACAATGTAAAGAAACTCTTCAATGTAAGAGACGGCTACTCTTCTGCACAAAAAGTGATATTAGTAATGTTAATGAACTCATTTGAGTAGAACAACCTATGTATTCTAAATAGTAACTCTATACTTTAAAAAGTAAATCTTCTCAAAAGAGTGTACCATACGCCCTATTGCTAACTATCATCTCTCTAATTTAAAATGTAATAAAATAAAGAACCACGTAACTAAAATAAGCTATGAACCACAAGGTAGTATATACTCTCACTGTTTATTTCGAAATTAATAAAATTTTCTCTATACATATCAATACTCAATTCTTAAACATTGATTTGACATAAAATTTAAATATATCCTATTTCTACTAAGATCCAAAACAAACATACATTATATTAATTGTTTTATTAAATCTAATTCAACTCAAAACAAACATGATCTAAATTTACAAATTTGACTAGATTTCAAGGCACGAGATATTTTGTGACACATTGATATTACATTTTTTTACATATTGATATGATTCAGAGTGAGAAATTATATCACTTGCCCTTAGTATTTATACTTTGACTTTGGGTATAATTTTCTCCCTTAGCATCACTCCTTCAAAGAAATGACACATGACACTAATACATTACAAGGTATCACACCCATATTTCAATAACACACTATATCCAAATATATATATATATATATATATATATATATATATATATATATATATATATATATATATATATATATATATATATATATATATATATATATATATATATATATATATATATATACACTGTAATAGCATTCAAAGCCCTCATGGGAAAATGCAACAAGAAATTAATTACTGATCGATGAGATTGCTTTAAAAACAAACATTTAATTGATTGATTTTGCAGAAAATTTCAATGAATGCCAGATAAAATAGTAGGGTTGATATTTATTGGAAAATGAAATTAAGATCTTATTAGGTACAATCAATCAAATAAAATATTTAGAAGTAAAAAATTATTACATCTAAAAAATGATACTCTATAAAAACCATAGGTATTTACTCGGTGCACTATCGAATCTCCTATGTGATTTTTATGTATCATATTTCGTGAGATTTCGTTATCTTATTGATAGCACGAGATTTAATGTGACACTTTGATGTTACATTTTTCGTAACGTCTCTTATAAATTGGCACGTGTGATGGGGGTGGAGAAATCCAATCATTACTCCTAAGGTTTATACGTACAATGATTTTAGGTATAGTTTTCCTCCTCTCACCTACGTATAATTTATTTATCCAATAAAGAGATATAAAAGATGTTACACTAAAGTGTCACAGAACATTTAAATTATGGGAAAGGAAATTCAAACGTTATTCTTAGAGTTTATATTTTCCATTTTAAAGTATAGTTTCCCTCTATCTTATAAATATTTGAGATTGAGATAGAGGGAGCATATGTTTGTAAAAAACAATTAGTTTAAAAAAAAATTGTGTCTTTTCACAACAATAAAATTATTTTACATTTTCTAAATTAGTTATAGATTTTCCTTAAATTAAAATCACATTTTCATGGTATCTATTTGCAATTAATAAAATAGGGAGTAAAATATATCTTTCTTTCTTTTTTTTTTAAATTTTTTTATTGCACAAGATATATTTTGCGATTAATAAAATAACATCCACATATATACCAATAATTTTGAATAATTTTCTTAAGTAATCCCCTCTTGCCTTATGATCAGTTTGGTATCTACCAATTTAAGATTATAAATTGAGTAAAAGAAATGCATAATACTCCATATCACGATCCATAACTACACTAACTATAACTGTAACTATTAACTTTGTATTAATGAGATCGAGTATGTAATGAGCAACGCGATTATCAGTTGATTGGGATTTGGAACAAGATATGAGATATGGAGTAGTAAAATTAGTGAGTGATGATTAAGATTGTAATTACAAGAGGGTGATTATGAGGTAGAAGATGTATGCATGAGGTAGCTTTTATTACAATTCCACAATAGTGCATAAAACGAGTTAATGATCAATAAATTCAATAAAGATAACTCAGAACATTACTATCATATTAATTGTAGTGGCCCTGCATACTTCCAAAACCATCATGACACCCTATTAATTTTTTTCCTCTATAATTTTTCCCCTCCATTAATGGATAAATTAACCATTCCAATTAATATTAAGTCCAAATAGAAGTATATACAGAAACATCAAACTTATTTATTTTGCATGTTAAATAATTATCTCATCTAAAAGTTTAAGTTGTTAGAGAAAAGTATCAATTAATATATTATCCGCTCTCTTTAATACACTACATCATGACATGCAGACGGGGTTAATTTTGCTTAAAAGTCCCATCACATGCAGGTGAAGTTAATTTTGTCTCATATATGTGGCTAGAAGTGAGGTTCGAATCTTGGACCTTTATTAGACATTTTGGGTTTGATACCATGTTAAACGATCATATCATTTAAAAGCTTAAGAGTATCATTTAATATTTAATCAGGTCATTCTAACACACGGTACCCTCATGTGCTAGCGAGTCAATTTGCTTCAAACCTAGCAGGTGGAATTTTAAGAATGAATGCTGATGAAGTTTAAACCCTAAATATTCTTTGGATCATGGACCTCCTTATAAAACGACCGTCAGTTCCCTTTAACATTCATCATCAGCTAATAACAAGAATTTTTTTTTCGGCCCACCTTAAGGCCCGGTCAAGACTCATATCCTTTCTCTAGGAGTAGTATATATATATTCAAAAGCACTTTAAATAAATTCAATCAAATTATTTTATTTTATGCTCCATTTGGACCCGATCAAATGGGTCTGGAGCAGGATATGATACTGTTTTTAAGAACAAACCCCTACACACGGACATAAAAATATGGACTAGTACTGTTTTTGATATACTCCATCTTTTTTAATGTTCCAGAGAAGATGTTTTCTGTTGTTAGAATACTATTATTTAATAAAAAATTATATATATCGTCAATAATAGCATGACCCCTTCGATCGACTTGCTTTGCCAAATTATTATCTTCCAAGTACAAAATTAAAGCTTTGATAATTGGTTAATGCATCATGATTTTGAAATATAGTCAATTGAGAGAGGGCAAAGAAGTCATTTCGGTGTAGTGTCAATTAAACCATAGTTAATCAAATAATCTCAGTAGTTGGATAAACCAAGTACTAATTAGTTACGTACAGTCATTTAATGGCCCCATTAGCTTAGCGTTGAGTGTCATGTATAGTGTACTTACTATTGTCACCCTTTAATTATTTCTCCTAAATTTAATTAGTTACCTGCAGGGCAGGGGCCTCTTCATTTCACATCTTTTATCGACAAAGATTAAGGATCTATTTCATTTTTCCTTCCAACACGTTGAGGGATTCCGGTAGAATTTAATGTTGTGATAGAGGTACATTTCACCTAATATAATTAAAATAACAACATACTCTATATAATTATTAAATTATACTCCCTTCGTCCAATTTCAGATGACACACTTTCCATTTTGGGTTGTCCTACAAAAGTTTGCACATTCCTAAAAAAACAAAAAGTCAAGAACAATTACCCTTTCCCATACATTTTATTTACAAAAAAATCACCCCTACCTAACACACCTAACATACTTTATTATTTATTTATTACCAAAAAATACCACAATATCCCTAAAAATTATCACTTTTTTAACATCCGTGCAGAAAAGAGGTGTGCAGTCTTTCATGGGACTGGGGAGTATATTCTTATGAATTCTACTTATTCATTAGCTTTATAAAAATGAATGATATTGAGAAGGACTACATAGAATCGATCCTACAATATTAGATAGGATCGGTCTCTCTTTTAAAAAGTAACTTAATTATTCATACAATTTTAGATACCTAAAATTGAGGAAGAGGGCGAAAATTTTGAGAGAGAGGGACGTTTCATAGTAGTCATTGCCTTATTTATTCAGTACACAATATCCTTAAAATATCTTTTGTAGAATTATTATCTTTTAAATTATGAAAGGAAAAAAAAACTTTTGAGTGATTTTTATTATGGGCCTGACTTACTAGTAATTTGTAAACGCTAATTTTAATTATTATTTTCAATATTCATTTTCAGCATGCACTGTTTTGGTGTTTCCTTCCAACCAGATACTACATCCGACTAAAATTGACTACTCCATAATTATTCCACAATTTTCGCACTTTCTTTTTCAAATGGGTTTAATAAAATTGCGGTTGGGTTTATAAACTATAAAGTAAAGAAAATGGGGGATAATTTGAGTAATTTAATGAGAAAAATGTATAAAATAGATGAATCTAGTGTAAAAATAAGTGACAACTTTATATTATAGTATTGTAAGAGTTGGTTAATCATACTCTATACCGGGTACACCCTAAGATAGGGTACATCCACTTTTAAAAACGTATACAAATATAAATAAAAATATGAAGTATACAATTATGAACAAAAATGTATACAATTTAATTGTTAGTTTTTTTAATGAAAAATTGAGTGTAAAATATATACAATTATTAAAAAACATGTATACATTATTGAATAAAAAGTTATACACATATGGATGCTAGTTTTTTTAATATAAAACTTAGTGTGAAAAAAAATAAACAATTATTAAGAAACACGTATACAAAATAGAATAACATGTATATAAAATAGAATAAAATGTTATACACATATGGGTGCACCTAATATCAACTCGTAAGAGTGTTAAGTGTATAGATTGTTAATTTTAGAATTAATACTCCCTCGGTCACGTGGTTACATATTTTTAATTTAGGAGTAAAATTAAATTTTTTAATATCAACTCAAAAATAAAATAATCTTTGACCAAATCATATTAAATTGTGAAGATAACACAATTAAGAACTTATAAATATAATAATATAAGTTAACAGTGAGAGGTAGTGAAATAATGAGAGAATGCAAGTTGCAAAAGTAAAAAGGAAAAGGGTATATATATTATATAAATGAATGAAATGATGTAATTTGCTGTAGAGTGCCCTAACTATTAAGGGTGGTTCAGACAAGCAATTTATTGGCCATAAACACTAGGATTAATGGCTCTGATATGATTGAATGAATACACCATGTAAATTGTACTCCATTTCTCATCAATTGTAATTGTAAAATGGTTTACTCCACCATTACAGGTTTCACTGCCCCTGCCCTGGGAATTAGTGGAGGAGGCGAATCGCAGGATGTGCTTCAAGTGGCTTATAGAGAGGGCTCACTGTTTAACTTGTGCTTGCAAGGGGCTAAATCCATGCCAAAGGCAGGATTCGAACCCCCATCCTGCAGCAATCAAGCTCAGTTAGAAGGTCTTTCAACCCTCCCTCTACCACTTGAGCTATGCCCTGCTAATTGTAAAACACACATGCAGTGGACACTACCCAAATCCAGAAATATTGAAAACGAAAGGACTTTCCCATTTATATACTTTTTTTTTTACTTTTCTTTTCTTAATCTCATAAATTTTAGGTACAGTGTTAATTAAATTTAATGCATTGCGCACCCGTTGAAATCTTAAAATTAAAAAAATAAAATTTTAATTACATAGTATATTCTTTTATATAAAAATTATTCATGTGTAATCTTTATCTAATATTCATGTGAAATAAAGAAAAATTATATATATGTATATATATATATATATATAAAATCTTTATCTAATATTTAAATTTGTATTAATATGAGTGTATATACATAAAAAAAAACTCATTTTTAACAACAAAATCTACTAATAGAATTCAATAATTGATAATTACCAACATATTGAAAAAAAAATTAAATTTATGTTATAGCAACTGAATGTCAACAGATATATTTATATTTTCTTTTTACGAACAGAATAATTACCATTGTCAACAGAATCATTATATGAATCACTAACAAAATATGTATTAACGGAATTGAATTTTTGTTGCTAAAAATTTATCAACCGAAACTCTACCATGCAATAGAAAATTATCAATGATAGAATTTTGTTATTAATATATTGGTAATCTAATTTATCAATCAAGGCTTTTATCAATTACATTACTATAAAATAGATTTTTTTAGTATTTATTTTGATAATGTAATATAATTGGACAGCAACAATATGAGTATTTGTTTATTAATAGAGATTGAAAAAAGAAAATAGTAATTGTATATTAAATTTATACTTCATTATAATTGTCTACATAATTTTTTTATAGTTTAATAGAATTTCACGCAATTAAGTATTATTATTAATAAAATCTCACTTTGTAGTTTTATCAATTTCACTATTTATCATTTACTAACAATATTCCACTTAAAAAATCATTAAACCATGTATATTCTTAGTGATGCAAAAAATTTTAACCTAAAACAAAACGTTATATAGTATCTAATATTATTAATTTGGATCTTCAACGAGATTTTTTGACTCCATCACATCATGGGCAGAAAGTACAAATGAAATATTGCTTACTCCCTCAATTCCATAAAAAATGTTTATATCTGTTTTTTTATATGGATTAAAAAATATAATATTTTAATATTATATTGAGATGAAAAATATAATATTATAATATATAGAATGAATAATTGTATTAGTATAGTGGTGTAGTCCCATAAAGATATTTAAATATTTTGTGTGAATCCAACTAATTATTATAAAAAATATAAACCTTTTATTAAATGCAAAAAAATAAAACGCGTAAACGTTATTGGATGAGTTAGTATTTAATTTCCAGTACTCCAAGAGTTTAAATGTTATTGTGGTCTTAATTTCTCCATAGTACTGTCAGATCATGTAGCAGGATTACTACATAACTATACAATGGAGTTGGACCATTGTCCTTCCTTGCCTCAAAATTTTTTTTATATACTCTCTCCATCCCTTTAAATCCCTTTAAAATTATAAGAGTATCTTCTAAAGGTTCTTCAAAATAAAGAATAATTAAAATTTAAAGAGTAGAACATAAAAGTTCATGTCCAATAATCTCTTCAAAATAACAAATTTTTTTATATAATGATTTTGACTCTTCAAATTTAAAGAGCCAGAACAATTTTTTAAAATTAATTGCATTAACTATTTCATCACTTCCAACACTTGCTTTTCTTGAAATGTCCCCTAAAAATATTAATTAATTCACATCTATAATAAAATAAACTAGGAGATAATATAATTGTTGGAAGGTGTGGTGTAAATCTTGATCCATGTTAGTGTGCATCGGGTGTTGCTGTGTAACTAGAAGCATTTCAGACTGAATGGATGTGTTGCATGAGTAAAACACATCATCAAACTTCAGGAAGATCAGCTGCAAGTTAACATGCAACTTGGTATGCACATGTGGAGGTTATTGATCAGTTGTGCCGTTTTGATTAACTGTCAAGTGGTTAATGCTAGCACGTGACAGTCCAGCTGTGATTCTTGGATGCATGTGAGGTGTAATCATCCTATTGGAAGCTTAAGATCAGTCAGTTGGAGGAGAGATCAATATAAATACACACATACTAGCCATAGTGATTAAGTGAGTTATAATAGATTGCTGCTTCTGTTCTTAGCTAGTTTTGCTGTGATCATTGAGCAATCATCAAGTTCAAGTGATCAGTTCTTCATTCTGTAAATCATCATCAATAGAAAGTTTTCTTCCTCACAGTGAACGTAGATCTTTCGAAATCGAACCACTGTAAACGACTGTTTCGTGTTTCCTTACAGTTTCTTAGCTTGATTGTTCTTCAAATTCTGAGTGCTTAGTGTTGTGTGAGGTTTATTTATTTAGTGAGGTTGAGAGTACAAACAAGGTAGTTGAGGAGTTCTCAAATCACAACAATTGGCGCCGTCCCGTGGGAAGATCAAGATCAACATCACTCAAGATGTCCACTGCTAGATTTGATATTGAGAAGCTTACGAAGAAGACAGACTTTGTCCTCTGGAAATTAAAGATGAAGGCAATCCTGACTCAGCAAGGACTGATCGATGCACTACTTCCACCTCCACCACTCAAGATAGAGATCATCAAGGATCCTCAAAGATCTGGAATGCAAGTAAGAGGGCAGGTTGAAGATGAGGTAATTAGAAAAGCTCATTCTGCCATTATCTTGTGTTTAGGGGATAAGGCTTTAAGGGAAGTAGCAAAAGAGACTACAACAATGGGTGTTTGGGAAAGATTAGAATCTATGTTTATGGTCAAGACTTTGGCAAATCGACTTCATATTAGGAAGAAATTAAATGCATATAAGATGACTGATAAAAAGCCTATTTTGAATCAAGTTGATGAATTTATTAAGATCATGGATGATTTTGAAAGTATTGATGCAAAAATACCAGAAGAAGAGAAGGTCCTTATGTTGATGACAACACTTCCAAGATCGTTCCAAAGTTTTAAAGATACTTTGTTATATGGAAATTTGAGCACCATCAAGTTTGATGCTGTGTTGCTTGCACTCAAGTCCTGAAAATTGCAGCTTATATCTGATGGTGTTCAAAGCTCAAATAAAGAAGGGCTGGTTGTTGATAGGCATATTTTGCGCACTCGCACTCCAATTTAATCCTCAAGTATAAGGATGTCAATTGTAGCGACAAGTACCCAAGTTAAATTATCGATCCCACTGAGACAGTTAATTATTTATTTATTCTAAATAACTATTTAAGAAGAATTTCGTAACCAATTTCCAAGGGTTTTTGAATTAATTAATCTAAATAATAAAATAATAAATTACTGAGTAATTAAAAAAATAGAAAATAAATAAGTTTTAATCAAGGAATAAACGACAGTTTTAAGATATCAAGTATAGACCAATTAATTCGGGTTACTAGACCTTCAATTGTTCATTCATGCAGTTTCAATGAAAATACACCACATAACCCCGTTAACCCACCGAATATTATCCGATTTTAAGCTAACAGTATATTCTGGTTTAAATCATAAGGTGCGCGAATATTACCAAGCCTTATTACTAGATACTAATGAAAACAAGCAACAGTACCTCCGGATGGTAAGCTCGACTAACAAGATATTCTCTGGAATTACTACAAGGTTCTATTCACTTCCTGTTTGAATGTCTAATTGCATTGTTCCACTAAACAATTTAAGTAATTGATTACCAGTTCATGGAATTAAAGTGTTTATAGCGGAACTACTTCAACCCCTAATAGATAGACAATATTATTCATGAACGCACACAAGCTAACACAATAATTCAAGCATTATAGCGGATGTCATGAAATTATTATGAAGACGTTACAAAGCAGATAAGCAAGTCTTAATAAAATAAGTAAAATCAAAATATCCGTTTCATAAAATTCCAATCTTTGGTCTAGGTTCCCAAATCAAACCATCAAACCCTAGAACTGTATAAGAAATTAGCCCATGAGGTTACAATCAACACTCATGGCTATGCAATTCATACCAAAAATCAAGATAAAAGGAAGAAAAAGATAAGAAACACAAAATCCTAGTTTAAGCGCAGTTAGGCGTTCCTTCTCCGTCTCTTCGATCGTTCGATCTCCCTCAATTAGCACTTGGAACCACTTGAAGATGGATGGAAGATGAAAAATCAGATTTGTATCTGATATGGAGTGTTTTTGGTGTGAGAAATCGATGGATTGTGGATGGGTTCTCTCCAATTGTGTGTTGATCTTCCCTCTTTTGTCTTGGACTGATATAGGGCTATTTTTCGATGGTTTTTGAGCCAAAACACGATCTGAAGGGTGTAAATACAATTCTGTATCGAACAGGCTGCGATTGGGCTCGAAATTAGGCCGTTCGACACTCAACTAGAGCCGAGCTGCCTATGTGCATGCCAAGTTGGTGCCGAGCCATATACGGATAAAAAGCTAACGTCGAGAGGGTTCTATAGGACCCCAGCTCGGCCAAAATATCAACCACGGTGGGTCCAACTCGAGCCAAGCTGCTTTTTGAGCACTGTGTGATCTCACCATTTCGAGCATAACTTTCTCATACGGACTTCGATTTGAGTGATTTTTATGCTAAAATGATCCTCTCTTCCGTGACTTTCCAACCATATATCACATAATCAATTTGGACTTCTATACGAATACAAAAAATTATATAATGTGGACGTGTATTTTTCGGCATTCCTTCACACTTTCACTCTTCATTCTAACTTTGAACTTTTGATCATGTTTTACACTTCAAAACTCAACAAAACACCTTATTAGCATCTTAATTATGCAAATATGAAAATCATGTGATTCTACACAAAATCATGCCACATTCGATAAAAAAATAGTGTAATGTGAGACCTAAAATACGTAAAATTCCACTTTCAACATTTGTCAAGAAGAACAATCAAGCCAAGAAAAATAACAAGAAAAAGAAGAATCATGAAGCAAACAAACAGGACAAGAAAGGGGCAGAACAAGTTAAAGAAGGTGAAGTGAGGAAGTGTTATCACTGTGATCAACCTGGACATCTCAGAAGGAACTGTTACAAGTGGAAAGCAAGCAAAGGAAAAGGAGTTGATAATGGAAAAGAGACAGAGTAGAAAAATCAAGTGAATCAAACAGCACAAGCTCAAGAAAGTGGTGAAGTTTTCATTGAAGCATTGAATGTTACTACTTCAGAGGTTAACACTGAGTGGGTATTAGACTCAGGCTGCACATTCTACAATAATCCCAACAAGTAATGGTTTACAAATTTCAAATATCAGCAAGGAGGCTCAGTTCTTCTTGGTAATGATCAAGCATGCAACATCAATGACATGGGATCTGTAAAACTCAAAATGGAAGATGGAACAGAAAGAATCCTCTATAATATAAGGTATGTTCCTGAGCTCAGAAGGAATTTAATCTCTCTTGGTATGTTAGATTCCATGGGTTACACAAGCATCTTGAAAAATGGTATGCTTAGTGTAACAAAAGGGAAGAAAGTTTTCATGAGAGTGATAGGAAGCATGATCTATATTTTTTGTGTGGTACTATGAACACTGCACAAGCATGCACCACAAGTAATCTTGATGGCTCTGTACTATGGCATGGGAGATTAGCTCATGATCGTCGTCATTTTCACCTAGGTTTTAGTGTCTTTAATTGTGAATTTTTGTATGTTTTTATCCATATTTGTGTAAATTTTGGTGGAGTTTATGTAATTATGAGAGATTTGGTATGGATTGATAAAAATGTGTGAATGAGTTTAAATATGTGCAAAATAAGTCAAAAATGGAGGAAAATGAAGTCCGAAGCTGAAACGAGCTGAAGCGGGCTGAAAAATACCCAACTCGAGTTGCATGGTCTTACTCGATTTGCAACTCGAGTCGAGTTGGGGATCTAGTAGAGTCAGAATGTGTTCAGTAGCTCAACTCGAGTTGTGATGTCCAACTCGACTTGCAACTCGAGTCGAGTTAGGTGCCGATGAAAATCTAGCTTCTGACACGAGTAGACAGACGAGAGCTCGAGTTATCTTACTCGAGTCGAGCTGAGATCATGGCAAGTCGAGCATCAAGTCGAGCTGGGGCAGAGCAGCGTTCAAAATCATCCAGTGAGCTAACTCGAGTTGCAAGGTCCAACTCGACTTGGAACTCGAGTCGAGCTAGGGTCGAAAAACCATCCAGTTTGCAGAGCCACACAACTCGACTTGACAGGCAGTAGCTCGAGTTGGCTACTCGAGTCGAGTTGGGTCAAAAGCAGGAAAAAGGCAAAAAATTCCAATAGCTTCTAGAAGGTCTCTAAGGGGTATAAATGCGCAATTGGTGCAAAAATTATAAAGAGAGCCTCATTTGACAGTTATTTTGGAGATTAACACACACACTCTCTCACCATCATTTCACACACTCCATCTGATCCATCTTTTCCACCCTTCAATGCATCCATCCACTCAACTTGATCTTCATCAATACATCATCCAATCCATCCATCCACCATTTGAGAAGAGGAAAGCTTCAAGGATTGAAGGAGTTAGAATATTGAAGAGAAGGAAGGTTTCTCCATGAAAGGAAAGCCAATCTACTTTTCATTTGTTGATTTTCTTCTTATTTTGGCTCAAATGGAGGAAAGCTTGATTTGTAATGATATAATCACAATGTGTAGTGGCTAGTCCTATAGTTGGGCTAATCATATAATTGGTTGAGAAGAATACTAGATACGTAGGATTTGAGATGTTGAATCGAGTTAATTTTGGATTTTCTTTTATGATTAATGATTCATGTTTCATTTCAATATTTGTGTGATTAAATTCTCTTTTCATGGTATTAGGATGGCCATTCCAATAGTATGATAAGTGGTTTAATTGAATCATATATTAAGATGTGCATGCATGTTATTGTGAGGGGAGGTAAGTCATACCCTTCTTGTGCTTAGAACACTCATAGGGGGACACTTAAGAAATTGAGTGAAAAGAACCAACTTATGATCATAGTACCTTAAGGGAATTGAGATTAAGATCAATCTTAGGAGATTTAGACTTGTAAAAGAGTCAAGAACCTAGTTGCCTTGGCCATAGGGATTAGGGGTAAAATTGTGATTACTTTTAGTCTACAAATTAATGAAGTTCACCATCAAGAGTTATGCATATCTAGCTAGAGTCTTAACCATGATTATGATTAGCCTTGCTCTCTTCTCAAGTGAATTCTACCTCCATTCCATCCATCATTTGTGTGTTGTTTAAATCATTACTTTGTTAGTTCAAGTTCTTAGTTAATTGAGTAGAAATAATTAGTAGCTTAAGCAATCAAACCTTCAATCTATCATCCTTACAAAGCATGAATTAATGGAAAATCGGATACAATCATGAGTTTACTTTTCCTTGGGAC
Source organism: Pogostemon cablin (assembly GCA_023678885.1). Taxonomy (NCBI): domain Eukaryota; kingdom Viridiplantae; phylum Streptophyta; class Magnoliopsida; order Lamiales; family Lamiaceae; genus Pogostemon; species Pogostemon cablin. The sequence continues at coordinate 225,892 of CM042984.1, forward strand.
GACATTATTATAAATTTTGTACTTGGTCACACGTGTACTCGACGATAGAGTCTCTTACTCTTACACATTTTTATAAGAAATGTGACTAAGAACAGCTCACATAAGTGAAAGGGGGTTGCAAGAGTTGGCTAAACAAAACCTATTATGTGGTCATACCTTCATTAAACTGAATCAGTGTGAACATTGTGTGATGGGCAAAGCAAAGAGGCTTAAATTTGGGACTGGAGAGCACAGCTCCTCATCACTATGTTCATTATGATCTTTGGGGACCAGCAAAAAATATCACAAGAGGTGGTGGAAGATACTTCATCTCATTAATAGATGATTACTCTAGGAAAGTGTGGATTTACATACTGAAATCAAAAGATGAAGCCTTTAGTAAGTTCAAAGAATGGCTGTCTGAAGTTGAAAATATCAGTAGAAGAAAATTAAAGTATCTAAAGACAGATAATAAACTTGAGTATCTGTCTGAAGAGTTCAATTAATATTGTAGAGATAAAGGAATTAAAAGGCATAGAACTGTTCCATCAACTCCTCAACAAAATGGAACAGCTGAAAGGATGAATCAGAGACTCTTGGAAAGAGTGAGGTGTATGATTAGCAGTGCATGATTTCCTAAAAGTTTATGGGGTGAATTAGTAGTCACTGCAGACTATCTTATTAATAGGAGCCCTTCTATACCACTAAAGTTCAAAACATCATAGGAGGTTTGGAGAGGAAAACCAGCTGACTATATATAGTAACTTGAAGGTGATTGGATGTCTTGCTTATGCTCACATAAAGCAAGAAAAGTTGGAGCCAAGAGCTCTGAAGTGCATCCTAGTTGGCTATCTACCTGGAGTTAAGGGATATAAGTTATGGTGTCCAGAGAATCAAAAATTTTTAATATGTAGGGATGTCACTTTTGATGAAGCTATAATGCCTTTATTTGAGAAAAATAATTCTGATTCAGGTGTTGAGCCTCAGGTGGAGCAGAACAGATCTGCTGATGATGAAGTCAGTAAAGGAAAGGAAGAAAATACATATCACCTTGCAAGAGACAGACAGAGAAGGGATATAGTTCCACCAGCTAGATATATTCAAGCTGATTCAGTATCTTATGCTTTATACATTGTATCTGATATTGAATCTTATGAATCAAGAAATTATAGAGAAGCTATATCTAGTACAGAAAGTGATCAGTGGATGATAGCTATACAAGAAAAACTCATGTCTTTGGATAGGAATCATACTTGGGATATTGTTAAAAATCTAAAGATGCTAATAGGATGTAAATGAATTTTCAGAAAGAAGCCATCTACAGTTGAAGGAGGAAAAATCAAATTTAAAACAAGGCTTGTAGCAAAAGGTTTTTCTCAAAAGGAAGGAATTGACTACAATGAGATATTCTCACCTGTAGTCAAACATTGTTCAAAAAGGATAATTCTCTCATTAGTTACACAAATAGATATAGAGTTGCATCAGATGGATGTTACAATTGCTTTTTTGCATGGGGAGTTAGATGAGCAAATCTATGTGATTATTCCTGAAGGAGTTGAACTTCAGAACTCAAATTCTAAAGCATGTTTACTTAAGAAATCACTGTATGGTCTTAAACAGAGCCCTAGAAATGGTATCTGAGGTTTGATCAATACATAGTGAAGTGTGGATTCCAGAGAAGCTCTCATGATAGCTGTGTATACTACTTGGAAGAGGATGGTCTGTTTACATACCTTCTGCTGTATGTAGATGATATGTTGTTGGCCAGTCATATAATGAAAGATATGCAAAAGGTTAAGAATATGCTAGAAGCTGAATTTGACATGAAAGATCTTGGAGAAGCCAAAATAATTCTTGGAATGGCTATTGATAGGGACAGGATCAGTGGCACTTTGTTTCTTAATCAAGAAACTTATCTGTTGAAAGTGCTCAGAAGATACAACATGGATGAATGCAAGTCAGTTTCTACACCGTTTAAACAAGGGGTCAAACTTACTTTGCAGCAGGGGCCTCAGTCTACTCTAGAAGCTACTGAAATGGACACAACATCCTACGCTAGTGCAGTTGGTAGTCTTATGTATTGCATGGTGTGTTGTAGGCCGGATATGGCCTATACCTTGAGTGTATTAAGCAGATTCATGGGTTGTCCAGGTAAGCCTCATTAGAATGCAGTAAAGTAGGCCATGAAGTATGTTAAAGGTACAACAAAAAAGGGTCTGAAATTTCAGAAAAGGAAGATTGAAAGTGATGTGTTGTCTGGATTTGCAGATGCAGACTTTGCTGCAAATTTAGATACTAGAAAATCCTTGACAGGCTACATATTTACTCTGTATGGGACTGCAATTAGCTGGAAAGCAAGTCACCAACCTATTGTAGCTTTGTCCACAACTGAGGCAGAGTTTATTGCATTAACTGAAGCAATAAAGGAGGGCATTTGGATTTCTGGTATCCTAAGTGAACTTAGGATCTGTCAGGAAGTTATGGAAGTGTTTTGTAATGACCAAAGTGCCATTCACTTGGCAAAACATCAAGGATACCATGAGAGAACAAAACACATTGATATCAAGATGTATTTTGTTAGGAATCTTGTGGAGAGTGGTGCTGTTAGAGTGTGTAAAATTGACACTTCTGCCAATCCAGCTGATTGCTTAACTAAGGCCTTACCTAATCCAAGTTTGAACTAAGCTTAGGCTTAGTTGGGATGTAATTTTGAATAAGAATAAGTGTGCTGCTCATGGTGAGCAGTGGTGAGAGAGGACAACATGTTTTGATTGATGGATACATGATTTAATGTGGAGAATGTTGGAAGGTGTGATGTAAATCTTGATCCATGTTAGTGTGCATCGGGTGTTGTTGTGTAACTAGAAGCATTTCAGACTGAATGGATGTGTTGCATGAGTTAAACACATCATCAAACTTCAAAAAGATCAGCTGCAAGTTAACATGCAGCTTGGTATGCACATGTGGAGGTTATTGATCAGTTGTGCTGTTTTGATTAACTGCCAAGTGGTTAATGCTAGCACGTGACAGTCCAGCTGTGATTCTTGGATGCATGTGAGGTGTGATCATCCTATTGGAAGCTCAAGATCAGTCAATTGGAGGAGAGATCAATATAAATACACACATACTAGCCATAATGATTAAGTGAGTTAGAATAGTTTGTTGCTTCTGTTCTTAGCTAGTTTTGCTGTGATCATTGAGCAATCATCAAGCTCAAGTGATCAGTTCTTCATTCTGTAAATCATCATCAATAGAAAGTTTCCTTCCTCACAGTGGACGTAGATCTTTCGAGATCGAATCACTATAAATGACTGTTTCTTGTTTCCTTACAGTTTCTTAGCTTGATTGTTCTTCAAATTCTGAGTGCTTTGAGTGTTGTGTGAGGTTTATTTCGATTAGTGAGGTTGAGAGTACAAACAAGATAGTTGAGGAGTTCTCAAATCACAACAATAATATAATAAAAACTAATAAATAAAATATTGGGAAGATAAAAAATTAATTGAAATATAAAGAGAGTGTTGGAGGGGTTAAAAAATATGACTCTCTAAATTTTAAATACTCTCCATTTTACACAAAATACTCTTAAATTATACAATTGCTTTTGGAGATGCTCTAAGTATTTCTTTTGGGAATAGAGATTAAAGAGTATAATAATTTAATGAGTTAATTAAAAAACCACGAACTTTATTTCTATTGCAAATTAATCCTCACTTTTGAGAAATTGCAAAAAAAAAACACAACCTTTAAATATTGTTACACAATAAACCCAATTTTTGACTAAAGTAGAGAATTTTTTTGGTATATTTTGCAACAATACTTAAAGGTGGTGGTTTTTTTTTGCAATTTCTCGAAAGTGAGAATAAACTTGCAATATGAGTAAAGTTCGTAATTTTTTTTTTGCAATTAACCCTAATTTAATTGATAGTAAATTGAAAATATAATATTCTAATATGTACCGGGCAGTTGTATTAAGTGTGTATGGAGTGTATGTGGCCCCCGTATCATGATTATATTAATTATTTTGTGTGGTCTTCTGAAAAAGAAATGCGCAATTTTCGTAGGACAATAAAAAAAGGTGTCACGACTTCTTTAGGATGGAGAGAGTATATCGTAAAAGTATTTTATTTTATTTTCCTAATCCCGCGATCGATTTTCTTGGAAATAATTTTTCATTTATTTCTTGATATTCAATAAAACATACTCACTCCTATATTAAATTTCACATCATAAAACTTGTGTGTCCTTAGATCCGACAGTTTAAGAAAGTTGTACCCTTTAATATTAAATGTCACACTCTTTAATATAAAAACTTGTATCCTTAATTTTTCAGGAAAAAAAATCTTACTTAAACATTAATATCATTCCTATTTCAATCAATTATTTTATTGAAAAAATAATACTATTATGAATTTAAGTGTATATCTTTCAAATTAAAATATAATAACCTTCGACCATCTCAAAAAAAAAAAATCATTGATTCATATAAATTATCAACCTTAAAAGACTATATTCGCCCATGAAAGTTAATAAAGATGATAAAAAAACAACTAAGCAATACAGGGGAGTATATACTAATTAAAAAAGGTTGTTCTAAAGGAGTATTAAATATATATACTCCTACTTATTATTACCCATATTGATCAAAGTCCTTAATATTTTCAATTGAAGAGGTTTAATTTAAACATGTAGAGTTTATGTTGTAATAATTAGAAACACAAAGTAGAAAGTGGCAATAAATGTAGGTACAATAAACGGCATAAATATATAGTCCATTTCGCCTAAAATGTAACAAATATGCAACTAAAACAATGAAGCCAATTTGTTAATTTCTAGAGTGGTACACCTCCCATAATAGGGTGATGCTTGGGAGTTAATTTCACGTAGTTGTTGTACATGAATATATGAAATTAATTACACCTATTTATTTTGGTTGCAATTATACACACCAGGGGCGGATTTACATATGGGCAGCCCGAGCTAAAGCCCAGCCCACCGAGAGCCCATTATATTATAAGTAAATAATTTGTTTTTTAAAATTTAAGCCTAGTCCAAAAATATTTTAAGTCTAGTCCAAAAATATTTTAAGTCCATTCAAAGAAAGCCCAAATATAAATATATCTTTTCAAATTTATATATTCTACGAATCAATTACAATAAATATTATAATTTGGTCCATTCATCATCCAACCTTTGAGAAGGTGATTCCGTGTGCACCCTAAGATAGGGTGCACCCACTTTAAAAACGTATACTACACAAAAACATATACAATTATGAACAAAAAATGTAAACAATTTAATTGTTAGTTTTTTAATAAAAGTTGAGTATAAAAAGATATACAATTATTAAAAAATATATACTATACACTATTGAATAAAGAGTTATACATGTATGGATGCTAGTTTTTTTAATGAAAGAGAGAGAGAGTTGGTATGTGTTGTTTTCTTCTCTTTTTGCTGTTTTTGTTTCAAGATTTGAGATTTTCTGTTTTCTATTTATGTTGTGGGCAGTTGGAAATTTTGTGACTTGGAGCATTTGCTTTAGTCTCTCAACCGAGGCATTTGTGTATTATTCATGTGCAATTTTATTTATTATTACTATTATTGTTTTGAATTGTGAATATTACTGATTTGGCTAAGTGAAATGTTTATGCATGTGTGTTCATTGTTAGGGGTTTGAATTCTAAGAATTTCCACAAGGTATTGCCTTTTTATTTTATTTTAATTTGGTCCATCATTATTCATTCACATCATCCATGTTTTAGCTAATACTTAGTAATATAATTATTTTCTCTCTATTAGGTTTATACAGGACATAATTGAGGAGTATTGAAACAACCTAAGATACATGTATGTTCTTGTTTCTTCAAGTTTGATGGTTGCAAGGTATATGAAAATGCATGTTTGCTAACCTTCTCAAAAATCAATTCTCACCATCTGGCTACATGTACCATGTAAGTCAAAAGACCAGTTTGAATGGAGAAATGGGGTTATATTATCTCAGGGGGATTCATATGTCTTTTAAATTGAGTCTTGGCATCCCTCTTTCATATTTCTTGTCTGAAAGATCCTGTAATACTGCTTTTTGTAGTATAAATAGCTTTTTAGTTTTTAGTTGATGATAATGGATTTCTAAATGCATAATTAAAGTAGCCAAGTATACGGGCTTCACAATCACCAGAGGGACTTTTTAGTTTACATATTAACTTTATCTCAGGTGAATAATCATTGAAAATAGATGGCATACTAAGATTTCCTTGCATTTATGGAACTCATTCTTGCTGATTTCCTTGCATATATGAAAATATAAAAATAGTTGCCCTTCTGGTCAGAAAACAGTTGAAGAAAATGAGAATTAGAAGTATTGGTAAACATTGATAGAATAAAGTAATGATTTATAAATTTCTCCATTTGACAGGAAGCACCTTTGCAATGGGCAATGAAATTTTCAAACCTAAAGTTGTATGGGCAATGAAGCTATTATAGAGTGCTACATCCTTTGCAATGAGGAGATGAACCTTGATCCGAAAGAGGTAGCATGGGTATGTCTAAGATAGTCTTTTAGAAATGTTGTAGAAAGATATAATGTTAATAATAGGATTAATGATTAAATTAGTTGTCTATATTTTTTTAGTATATATTCATATTGTAATTTAGCTCCTCTAATTTTGGGCCGTTATGTTGTAATTTGTAATCTCACGTATATTAATCATAGCATTGCCATCACCACACTTGCGGTGATTTTCTAAATCTCCTTACATGGTATCAGCTTCTCGGTCCTAATCCAACTTTCTCCTGTGTATCGACTGTCGCCGTCTTCCGCAATCTCTGTTGACGGACTCGTCTCCTCTGTCTTCTTTCACACCAGACTGGTCCCCTCTAGTATAATTGCCTCTTTCTTCCTTCTCTTCTAAACTTCTACGGATATCCCCAATTGTTGCCCTATTTTTTTCTCACTATGGCTGCTCTTACCGATTCCCTATCGGTTACTGCCATGATCAACATGGTCTCTGCCATCAAGTTGAACTCTACCAACTACCTACCGTGGCGTCGTCAAATCGAACACATGGCCGACTGTTTTGATTTGATGTGCCATCTCGACGGTTCTCTTGTTCCTCCACCTAAAACCCTTATTACTGCTGGTGTGGAGTCTTCTAACCCAGCGTACTTGGCTTGGAAGATGAAGGACAGAAAGTTGCTTAGCATGATGTACACTTCGTTGTCCGAGGAAGCAGTGAAATAAGTTCTGGATTCTCAGACTTCGAGAGACACATGGCTCACTCTAGAAGGCATTTTCTCCTCGCCGTCTCGTCAACATCAGTTACGTAAAGAACTATTGTCTCTTCGACGTGGTGACTCCTCCGTTGAGGATTATGGTAAGAAGTTCAAACTTATATGTGATCAATTGAATGCTATTGGTTGTTATGTGAATGAATCAGATAAAAGTCATTGGTTTTGCGTGGCTTGGGTATTCAATTTATGGGTTTTGAGGATACCTGTATGGCACTCTCCCCTATCCCTATTTTCCGTGATTTATTAAGTCAAGCCATACAATATGATTTGATGCTTCGGGCTATGGAGTCTTCTTCTCCTCAGACAGCCTTTACGGCTGATCGACGCATGCAATCAGGTCGTGATTCGGCGTCCCGTGGTGGTCTCCAACAGTATGGCGGAAATCAATTTTCTGGTAACAACAACAATCGTGGACATCGATTTGATTCCAGCATCAGTCGTGGCCATCAATTTAGTCGTGGGCAGCATTCTGGTCCTCGTGGCGGTTCAACTGGTTCGACCAATGGGGGGCGTCGTATATACATTCCTAGATGCCAAATATGCAGAGAGGAACATTATGCTGACAAATGTCCTTAGTTTCTTAATGCTTAACATGCTACATCTTTTGCAAATTTGGCACAGGCTTTTCAGTCTTCTTGCACCATCTTAGACCCTACACCTGATTGATATCTTGATTCGGAAGCCTCTACCCATATGACCAGTCAACCTGTTGCGCTTGTCTCTTATAAACTTTATTCTGCTAATGGTTCAGTCATTGTTGGTAATGGTGATGTATTGAATATTTCTTATATTGTTTCTAGTAAATTGTCTGCAGATGTTCAGTTATTGGATGTTTTAGCGGTGCCTCATATCACTAAAAATCTTCTGTCTATCAGTAAATTGACATCTGATTCTCTGACAAATTTCTTGCCATTCAGAACTGAGTGACGAAACAAATTCTGGCTTAGGGAAAGTGTGAAAATGGTCTTTATTTACTTAATAAGGGTGTTCTGGCTTTGGTGTCTATAGTCCGGAACAAAGACTTGACAGCAAATTTTAATTTGTCAGCTCAGTTTTACCTAATCCAAGTGCCACTTATCTGTCACTTCAGTTTTACCTAATTCGAGTGTTTTCTCTTTTTGTCAATTGGTAAAGAGCAAAAGACTATCTTTTCAGTTAAATGAGAAACGTGTTGATAATGTTTTAGACTTGATACACTGTGATTTGAGGGGTACTGCACCCATTTCTACTTCTGATGGTTTCAGATACTATGTTGCCTTTATTGATGATTTCTCTCGATTTTGTTGGATTTATCCGTTACGTGCCAAATCTGAGTTCTATGGTGTTCTAGTCCAATTTCATACTTTTGTTAGTACTCAGTTTGATCGTAAAATTAAGGTGTTTCAAAGTGATGGGGGTACTGAGTTTGTGAATGCTAAAGTTCGTGAATTTATGCACTTGAATGGCATACTTCATCGTTTATCTTACCCTTACACTCCTCAGCAGAATGGTAGGGTTGAACAAAAGCATCGGCATATTGTTGAAACTGGTTTATCTATGTAGTTTCATGCTCATGCTCCTGCTTCACTTTGGTTTGATGCTTTTGCAACCGCTGTTTACATAATCAATAGGCTTCCATCTTCAGAATTGCATGATTCGTCTCCTTTTCAATTATTGTTTGGCTACAGTCCTAATTATGGGAACTTCAAGCCATTTGGATGCCGGGTGTTCCCATATCTCCGAGACTATGCGGCTCACAAGTTGGAACCTCGTAGTCGGCCATGTATTTTTCTTGGTTACAGTAACATCTACAAGGGATTTTGTTGTTTTGATCCTGCTTCATCTAGGATCTTTATTACACGACATGCCCAATTTGATGAGCTTTGTTTTCCTTTCTCTCAAGAGTTGTCTTCCATCCCAATTTCAGATTTGGTTGTTTCGACATTCCTTGATACATCAGGTATTGCTCAACTACCTGATTGTACTCCCGATCATGCTGTTGAGCGTCGCTCAGCACCCGTCCTGGATGATCCTGATGAGTCTTCATCGTTAGCTCCCACTGAACCGGTTGCTCCTGTTGTTCAGCATGATGTCTATGCACAACCTATTGTTCCAGATCCTCCTCTAGGTCCTATTGTGCCCCAGCAGCCTGATGTGATACCTTCTGGACCTCCGCAACACCATATGATCACTCGGGCCCGAGTAGGTATCTTCAAACCTCATTATCCACTTGATTTGGCATCTACATCTCTGTTATCAGCCCTTGTTGCTACATCTGAGCCTCGTGGTTTTAAGAGTGCTGCAAAACAACCAGAATGGCTTGCGGCTATGCAAGAAGAAATTGATGCACTTCGTTCGAACCAAACATGGGATCTAGTACCTCATCCTCCAGGTACTATTATTGTCGGTTCGAAATGGGTCTTCCGTACGAAGTTTCATGCTGATGGATTAATTGAAAGACACAAAGCCCATCTTGTTGCCCAGGGTTTTACTCAGATTCCTGGTACTGACTTCCATCACACGTTCAGCCCAGTTGTTAAGGCTACAACTGTTCATATTATTCTGGCCCTTTCTGTTCAACATAGTTGGTCCCTTCATCAGCTTGATGTCAAAAACGCATTTCTAAATGGTGTTCTTGACAAACCAGTGTTTATGGCCCAACCTCCAGGATTCGTTGACCCCTGGTTTCCTGATCATGTTTGTCGTCAAAAGAAAGCTCTATATGGCCTTCGTCAGGCACCTCTTGCCTGGTTTCAAAGATTTAGCTCATACCTCAATAGTCTTGGCTTTCTTCAGAGTAGTTGTGATTCCTCTTTTTTTCACTTTCATCGAGGTACATCTGTTATTTATTTGTTACTTTATATGGATGACATCATTATTACAGGTAATGATGAATCATTTCTTACTGATGTACAATCTCCTACTGATGATCATTTCTTGGCAGTGAAGCGTATTCTTCGATATGTTAAAGGTAATTTACATCTTGGTCTCTCCTTTACTAAGCGGGCTGACTCTTCGATTCTAGGATACTCTGATGCTGATTGGGCATGCTGTACTGAGACACGACATTCTACATATGGGTATTCAATCTTTCTTGGTGGTAATCTTGTATCTTGGAGCGCCAAGAAACAATCTTCAGTTGCTCGCTCTAGTTGTGAATCTGAGTATCGAGCCATGGCTAACGCAGCTTCTGAATTGGTTTGGGTGATGAATCTCCTTCATGAGCTTTGTTCCAATTCACTTTCTCAGCCCACTCTTTTATCTGACAATAAGAGTGCTATATTCTTAAGTCAAAATTCGGTGGCTCACAGACGGGCTAAGCACATTGATTTGGACTATCACTTTGTTCGTGAGCTTGTCTCTTCAGGCAAGTTAGTCACTAGTTTTGTGCCTTCTCATCTACAATTAGCTTATATTTTCACGAAGAGTCTTCCTCGACCCGCCTTTGAATTTCTTCGGTCCAAGCTTTGCGTATATCATAATCCCACGCAGCGCTTGACGGGGGATAATAGGATTAATGATTAAATTAGTTATCTATATTTTTTTAATATATATTCTTATTGTAATTTACCTTATGTGGCTCCTCTAATTTTGGGCCTTTCTGTTGTAATCTGTAATCTCACGTATATTAATCATAGCATTGCCATCACCACACTTACGGTGATTTTCTAAATCTCCTTACAGTTAACCTAATTTTACCACATCAATGACCATCATCATGTTAACTCTTCACTTCTTGATTGTACCAATGATACACAAATTAGTATGATTGTTTTCGATTATGAATACATTTAAGTTTAAGATGATACTTTGATGTTTATGTTGGAGACTATTTGGATATTCGTTTATCTTGTATTCGATTATAAATTAGGTTTATGCTAATGATGATACTTTGACATTTATGTTAAAATATTTGATAAGTCGTAATTTGTCATTGATATTTTAAGTTAAAACTCATCTTTTTATTGGTTTATGTGTCCATTGCATGCCAATTACTGACTTATTTTATTATTGGAGCACATTTACTTTAATGAATTTATAAGTGTTCAAATAGGTCAAACTGGAGGATTTTTTTAGTAGAATTCCAATCAAGCCCAACGGTTATAACCCTCAAAATTGGCTTCTGTTATAAGTGCAATTATGATGTGAATATTGTATTCACGTGTTACAAGAGGGGAAAAATACTCAAGTTATCAAAACTTACCAAATCGGAAGGAGAAGAAAGGAAAGAAGTCAAAGTGGGAATTAATTTTGGGGATCTTGGAGTTAATCGAAATAAGCATAAAGAAGAAACTTACCAAATTGACCAATGAAGGGAAAGGAAAGCACAACTGAGCATTGAATGGAAATTGGGAAAGTTACGAACAGAGCAGAGAAATAAATGGGACACAATAGTAGACTGGAGGGGGACACACGGACACACACGCACTGCAATAGGCAAGAAGAAGGCTTACAGAAGGGGGCATCGTGATATCCAAGAAGAACGAGATAAGCAATTTGGTTTATTCCTTTAAGTTTAATTTTATTTTTGTTATGAATTTTATGGGCTAGTCCCCTTTCTGATTCAAGAATTTGTGAACCTCCCGTATGTTCTAGCAATCGTTTGATAGGATTTTTAATTGATATGCTTATTATTTTATCCTATGAATTGCTTTGATTTGAATTAGGGTTGTATGATTATTGAGATAGATTGGCCATCTATATTTTCTCTTGCATGATCTATTGTCAATTTGCATTTCTATGATCCGTAATTGTTATATGAATCGCACCTCCCGTTTTCATAGCCTTGTAACCCTAATTTCTAGTACTTAATGCCTTGTCTAGTTCGAACCTCTTAGGTCGCTAGGTGAGTAGGATAATTTAGCGGTCGTACCCTAAATTATTTAACACAAGGGAATTTTCGGGTTGGTAGGTCGTACCATCAACCTAGGGGTTTGAAGTTATTTTGTATTGATTTTATTTCTTATTGAATAATTCGTTTAAAATAGCGAGAGGGGATCAACTTCTTGGGTCAGGTTTGTTTAATATGTATTCACACTCATAATTTTAATATTTTGGATTCTTGAATTGTTAAAATTGTCATTTGGTTATTTGCAAAATTTATTTTAATTTCTCCAAACCAAAATTCCCCTCCTTGTTTATTTCATTCTGTCACAATCAAGCACTCTAATTTAATATAAGTTTCAATTCACTCCATTGGGTTCAACCCGTGCTCACGCTTATACGTTTAATAGGATTGAGTCGAAAATTATAAATTTTATTTTTGGTGGGCCGGCGACAGCCTACCAAATTTTGGCTCCGCTTGCCGGGGAGTTAATCTAAAATTTTTGTTGAATTTTGTGTTTTTGGTGTTCTGGATTCTAAACTGAAAAAATCAGATCGTTCTGAATTTTTTCTAATTTTCTATTCTGTATATTGCACTGACACTGAACCCTTCAGTGTCTTGCCTGTCAGTTTTTGAAAAAATTTTCTATGAATGATCACTCGTTCGTCTTGCAGAAAACAGCTTGAGTTCATAACAGAAATTGAAAAAACTGACAGGAGGTTGAGGAAGGAGACCGGAGAGAAATCTCAAACAAGTTCTTTGACCATTGGAGACGCCGAAGCCACCGCCGATCCCGAAGTTACAGCAGCTGATCCCAACCATTCAGAAGAGATAAATTCTGACTTGGACAGTGGTTCAGAAGTAGAAGATAGTGCCACAACAGGAGGTTTTGATTTTGGTGTAGAAGATATGGCTGCAAATGCGGAGAGAACGTTGAATGATTTTGCAAATCCAGACATAGTCCATCAACCACTTTGCATTAACCTTCCTACTATCAATGATAATACTACCTTTGAATTGAAATCGGGACTTATTCACTTACTTCCTGCTTTTCATGGTCTTTCAGGTGAAAACCCATACAAGTTTTTGAAGGAATTTGCGGTTATGAGCACGATCATGAAACCAACCGGAGTGACAGAGGAGCAAATCAAGCTTACGGCATTTCCCTTTACTTTGAAAGACTTAGCAAAAGATTGGTTGTATTATCTCCATTCCGGATCGATTAATACATGGGCTGAAATGGAGAAGCTCTTTCTTCAAACATATTTTCCAGCCACTAGAGTTGTCGTGTTGCAAAAGGAGATATCCAGAGCTCGTCAAATGTAAGGAAAAAGCTTAAATGAATATTGGGAGAGGTTCAAACGCCTCATATCAGCATGCCCTCAACATCAAATAAGCGACCAGTTGCTGTTGCAATATTTCTACGAGGGGTTGTCCATGATGGATCGAAACATGCTTGATGCCGCTAGTGGAGGAGCATTCATGATGAAAACACCTACTGCTGCTAGGAGTTTGATTGCTAGCATGGCTGCCAATACCCAATAATTTGGCACCCGTGATCCGGCGGTGAGAGAAGTGAAAGAGGTACATGAAGCCAAGATAGAAGAAACCTTGAGCAAATTGACAGTAGCCATTGAGAACCTTACAAATGGAAGAGGGATGAGTAATCAATCTTGTCAAAATTGCCTTATTTATGATCATTCTACTTTTGACTGCAGGGCTACAACCAATGAGGAGCAAGCAAATGCAATGGGGCGACCATATGATCCCTTTTCTAAAAACTATAATTTAGGTTGGAGGGATAACCCCAACCTTAGGTATGGTGGCGGACAAGATCGGCCTCAAGATGGTGGAAATCGACACCATGGAGAATCAAGCTCGGGGAGCTCATTTGAGGAACTTGTGAAGGCTATGGCTTCCAAGAATCTGAAATTTCAAGAATCGACCCAATCATTAATTCAAAACTTGGAAAATCAGTTAAGTCAATTGGCTACAACTGTAGGCCAAATGCAAGCTCAAAATAGTGGGAAGTTGCCTTCACAAACTGAAATAAATCCCAAGAATGTGAGCGCCATCACGTTGCAAAGTGGGAAGCAATTGGCGGATGTTGCAAAGTCCAAGCAAGTTGAGAATGGTGGAGGAAACAATTCTGGAAATGAGGGAATGGAAGTTGAAGGCCCTGCTGATGCTGTGGAAGATGAGAACGATCAGATTAAATCCGAAGTTGTTGAAAATTCTGATCTGCAAAAACGAGGCAGCACAGACACTGGTCCTATCAGTGTCAGGCCTGTCACGAAAAATCTGGTAAAAAAATTTGATCTGTCTCCTTTAAATTCTAACCCTTTACTGTTTCCAAGCAGGATAAAGAAAGTTGACACCACTGAGAAGGATAAGCAGACACTTGAGCTATTTCGGAAGGTGGAAATTAATATACCTCTCATTGAGGTAATTAAACAAATTCCAAGACACGCCAAGTTCTTGAATGAGTTGTGCACCAACAAGAAGAGGCTGACCGGGAATGAAAAGGTAGTGATGGGGGAGAACGTTTTAGCTATTTTCCAACAAAAGTTACCTAAAAACGTAAGGATCCCGGCATGTTCGTTGTTCCTTGCAAAATTGGAAATTTCAAGGTTGAAAAAGCTATGCTAAACCTTGGATCTTCCATAAATGTTATGTCACGATCAGTTTTTGAGAGGCTCGGAGTTGGAGAATTGAAGAAGACTGAAGTTGTCATTCAACTCGCCGATCGGAGTTATGCTTACCCCGACGGGATCATTGAAGATGTCCTTGTGCAGGTAGATAAACTCATCTTTCCTACTGATTTTTATGTATTAGAAATGAATGAGCACCCATCAAATTCCACTCATATCTTGTTGGGAAGGCCTTTCCTTAACACATTACGAACAAAAATCAATGTAAGTGAAGGCACTCTCACGATGGAATTTGACGGGCAGCTTATTCAATTTAATATATATGATGCTATGAAGTTTCCTGAGGATACTAACTCAATTTTTGCTTTGAGTGTTGTTGAGCCATTGGTGCAAGAATATTTTGAACTAACATGCAGAGATGAATTAGACACTATCCTTGCACATGGACTCATGAAAGAGGATGAAGAAAATTATGGAACCAGGGAGTTTGGTGAATTAATTAAAAGTTTGCAGATTTGCCCATCTGAAGCAATGAGGTATGATGTGGCCTTTATTAAATTACCTAACACTTTCCCAAAAAAATTTCCTTCCATAGTGCAGGCACCACAACTTGAGTTGAAGGCACTCCTTAGTCATTTGAAGTATGCTTTCTTGGGCCCAAATAATACACTACATGTTATCATCTCGGCCAAGTTGACACAAGAGCAAGAGAGCAAATTGATTAAAGTTTTGAAGGAACACAAGGTAGCGATCGGTTGGACGGTGGCAGACATAAAAGGAATCGGCCCTTCTGTCTGAATGCATCGCATTCTACTTGAGGAGGATGCAAAGTCGTCACGAGATGCTCAACGTCGACTAAACCCACCGATGATGAAGGTCGTGAAGAAGGAAGTTTTGAAACTTCTTGAGGTGGGGATATTTATCCCATCTCGGATAACAAGTGGGTTAGCAAAAGGAATCCAGCCTTGCGCCATCTCATGAAGAAAAAAGAATCCAAGCCTAGGCTAATTCTGTAAATCTTACTACTCCAAGAATTTGACCTAGAGATCAAGGATAAAAAGGGGTCGAAGAATCTGGTGGCCGACCATCTGAGCCGTCTGGTCAGAGATGTAGATGAACAACCAATACTGGAGGAATTCCAAGGCGAGCAGCTACTGAAAGGTCTGCAAATTTTGAAAAATACACTGACACTGAACCTTTCAGTGTCAGAAGGCTATGTTCCATGATTTGTTGATTTGGTGAATTTTTTGGTTGTTCGGAGGTTTCCAGATGACATGAGCAAGGCCCAGCGTGATAAGCTCCAAAGTGATTCCAAATATTATATATGGGACGATCCATACTTGTGGAAATGTTGCTCCGACCAAGTGATACGAATGTGCATACCCAATGTTGAATTTAATTCAATTATCACCTTTTGTCATAGTCATGAGTGTGGGGGTCATTTTTGGTCTAAAAGAACAGCTTTCAAAGTGCTAGAATGTGGGTTTTATTGGCCAACACTTTTTAAGGATGCATATGATTTTTGCAAGTCTTGTGATAGGTGTCAACGTGTAGGAAATATTTCCCAAAGAAATAAAATGCCCCAAACCCCTATAATTGTTTGTGAAATTTTTTATGTGTGAGGAATGAATTTTATGAGACCTTTTCCTTCATCGTTGGGTCATGTTTACATTTTACTTGCGGTTGATTATGTTTCCAAGTGGGTGGAAGCAAAAGTCACACGGAATAATGATTCAAAAGTTGTTGCAGGTTTCCCACGCTCTAACATCTTTTGCAGGTTTGGAATTCCTAAGGCTATCATCAGTGATAAGGGCACACATTTTTGCAACCAGACGGTGGAAGCATTGTTGCGCAAGTATGCGGTGTTGCATAAAACCTCCACACCCTATCACCCTCAAACGAGTAGTCAGGCGGAGGCATCAAATCGTGAGATTAAAAGAATCCTAGAATAGATGGTAAATACATCTAGAAAGGATTGGAGCTCACGATTGGAAGATGCATTATGGGCCTATCGAACGGCCTATAAAACACCAATTGGCATGTCCCCGTACCGGATTGTCTATGAAAGTCATGCCACTTACCTGTGGAGCTTCAACACAAGGCATGGTGGGCCATCCAAAAGTGTAACATGGACCATGAGGAGGCCGGAGTGCAAAGGAAATTCCAATTGCAAGAGTTGGAGGAATTGAGAAATGAAGCCTATGAGAATTCAGTGATCTATAAGGCTAAGACTAAAGCATTTCATGATGCAAGAATTTCAAGGAAAAATTTTAGCATTGGGCAAAAAGTTTTACTTTACCACTCGAAGCTTAAGTTATTCCCAGGTAAGTTTCGTTCTCGTTGGATTTGTCCTTTTATTGTAACTAATATTTTTTCTCATGGTGCAGTTGAAATACGAAGCCTAAATTCAAAAAAAAGTTTCAAAGTCAATGGGCACCAATTGAAGGAGTATCATGAAGGATTCCGCACGGTTGAGGTTGATCGGATGGACTTGGAGGATGTTTCTTGCAATTGAGAAATAAATGACACACCTAAGTCAAGCCAACGAAAATAAAAAAAGGCGCTAGTTAGGAGACAACCCAATTTTACTTTATTTTTTTATTGATTTGCTTAATAATTATTGTCTGATCGTTTTTATTGGTATTGTGTTCTGTCTCTATGATTACCAGTTTGATAGTATTCGTAGAAGATGGAGGGTATGGGTCATAGACTTTCATTTGAGGGAAAAGAATTAATTGAAGCCCATTAAAAAGGAGGCCCATGATGAGCCCATAAGCTCATTTCAAATAAATGCCCTAGTTGTTGGGTAATGAGGCAGTTCTTCCCAACCTGTTTCCTTTCACCCACCGAAAACTCCATGGTGAAACAACACTATAGAATCCGCACAAGGAAACAAGTAAGATCGAGTAATGACATCGGACAACCACTGCAAATGGAATTAAAGGTGTACTCCTTCCACTTATATGTTTTAATTCCTTCTTAGCTTTATTTGCTTGGGGACAAGCAAAGCTTTAGGTGTGGGGGAGGGATTTTAATGATAAGTGGATTTATGTGAATTGATGGTTTTGGATGTGGGATTATTGCTGAATTTTTCTACTGCTAATTGTTGCCAACCCTTGCTGAAATTTTTTTTCTTTTTCAAAAAAATGAGTGCAGAATTTCTGCTGAATTTTTATGTTAATGGAGCTGTTTTTATGCTGGAAATTCTGTTTTTGTTGCTTAATAATGCTATTTTGTGGTCTTGTTGATGGTGTTGGAGGTTGAAAATTAGAGAATTAATTAGTTGAGTAGTGGGAGTGATGGCATGATGAAGGGGAATAACATTGATGCATATAAAACTGATGATTTGTGGATTTCTTTTGCAAACTCTGTGATATAAGTGGCTGAGAATTTTGAAAATTTTCATGGCAAATTAAACCCTTTTTGTGAGCTTTTGAGCCTAAAAGAGCATTTACATCTATAAGCTCTATTTTTCTTTGTTTGAGTGTATTGAACTCGATTGGATCGTTCTAGAACTTGCTCCTTAAATGCATTTCAAGATCATACATATGAGTGTGTGCAATAAAGTGATAAGGGCACTTAGGCATAAGCACTTTGGATTATATTCACCTACCCGGCTATATTTAACTTTAGAAAGCCAAGTTGAGCCTTTCCTTTTGATTGTTGAATGAGCATATCAAGTAGCCACATTCCATTTCTTTCTTTAACTTCTCCGTTTGAACCCTTTACCATTTTGCAAATTGTGGAATCTGTTGGAAATATTTTGTGGTTGATTGATGGTGAAAGGGAGCTGATGGTTGTTTAAAAAAAAGTGAAGAGGAGAAGAAAAGAAAGAAAGAATGATTAAAAAAAGGGGTTGCAAGTGAAAAAAAATCTAAGGCGAGAGAGAAAAAAAAGTGGAATGGATGTGTGATTTGTTAAAAATTGCAGATTTCATTTAGTCCTGATGTTGAAAGAAAGATGAGTAGGAGTTGGGGTATTTGTTGTTAAAATTTCAGAATTAATCAAAAGAAAATAAATGAGCAGGATTGGGGGGAATTTGTTGGTAAAAACCAGAGTTGATCAAAGAAAATAAAGGAGGGGATGTGGAGAAAAATGAGGATTAAACGATGTATTACTTTGATGAATGATTTATGTGACTTTCATAATTTTCAAAGTGGTATATTTAGTCATTCATACCCTTCTTATCCCACCTTATCCCTAAGCCCCTTTGATTGTTGTACATGACTCATTGAAATTGGTGTAGATTTGATTTGGGAGCAAGCTTATAGTAATGATTTATCTTGTTCAATTTTTGAGAGATGTTTTGACCCAATTATACACACTTGAGTGATCTGGAGTGAACCTCGTGAGGCCATGAAACTTTGAAAATGTTGATATCATGAAAGTTGCAAGTTTGTCGAAGAATCCCTTTTACTTAATTTCAAATGCTCAATTGTTATTCTACCTGAAGAATGTTGTCATACTTATTTACTCCATATATTCGATATCTCTAACTTTTTTACCTCTGTCATCCATGATGTATTTGCTTGAGGACAAGAACAGGGTTGGTGGGGGGGAATTTGATAATTCGTAATTTGTCATTGATATTTTAAGTTAAAACTCGTCTTTTTGATTGGTTTATGTGTCCATTGCATGCCAATTATTGACTTATTTTATTATTGGAGCACATTTACTTTAATGAATTTATATGTGTTTAAATAGGTCAAACTGGAGGATTTTTTTTAGCAGAATTCCAATCAAGCCCAACGGTTATAACCCTCAAAATTGGCTTCTGTTATAAGTGCAATTATGATGTGAATATTGTATTCACGTGTTACAAGAGGGGAAAAATACTCAAGGTATCAAAACTTACCAAATGGGAAAGAGAAGAAAGGAAAGAAGTCAAAGTGGAAATTAATTTTGGGGATCTTGGAGTTAATCGAAATAAGCAGAAAGAAGAAACTTACCAAATTGACTAATGAAGGGAAAGGAAAGCACAACTGAGCATTGAATGGAAATTGGGAAAGTTACGAACAGAGCAGAGAATTTTATGGGCTAGCCCCCTTTCTAATTCAAGAATTTGTGAACCTCCCGTATGTTCTAGCAATCATTTGATAGGATTTTTAATTGATATGCTTATTATTTTATCCTATGAATTGCTTTGATTTGAATTAGGGTTAGTGATTGTTGAGATAGATTGGCCATCTATATTTTCTCTTGCATGATCTATTGTCAATTTGCATTTCTATGATCCGTAATTGTCATACTCTTGTGAATCAAGTGGCAAAGTGAGGGAGTACCTCTAGAATTCGTAGGGTCTAGGTTATATGAATCGCTACCCCCGTTTTCATAGCCTCGTAACCCTAATTTCTAGTGCTTAATGCCTTGTCTAGTGTGAACCTCTTAGGTCGCTAGGTGAGTAGGATAATTTAGCAGTCGTACCCTAAATTATTTAACATAAGGGAATTGTCGGGTTGGTAGGTCGTACCATCAACCTAGGGGTTTGAAGTTATTTTGTATTGATTTTATTTCTTATTGAATAATTCGTTTAGAATAGCGGAAGGTGATCAACTTCTTGGGTCAGGTTTGTTTAATATTTATTCACACTCATAATTTTAATATTTTGGATTCTTGAATTGTTAAAATTGTCAATATTTAGGTATATTTCAGTTTTAAGTATATGTTATATTTTTAGAATATTTATTTTATTTAAAATAGAGAAAAAAATAGGCATATATTATTTATGCAATGAGCTATCCAAATTGATTTAAAATAAAAATTATTATTTTTAAATTTACCAACGGATTAGCAACGGAATATACTTATCAACGGAATTTTACCAACGGATTAGCAACGGAATATACTTATCAATGGAATAGCAACAGAATTTTAGCAACGGATTAGCAACGGACCTCAATTTTAGTTGCTAATATTTATCAACCACCACTTTAACAACTAAAAAATTTAGTTGCTAATCCGTTGGTAACACCATTTAGCAACGGAATTAGGGCATTTACCAATGAAATTTTCATTGCTAAAAAATTGTTTTTTTTTGTAGTGCACCAACTCTTTACATCACTTTTTAAGAATACTCTTATGTGTTGTTATGACTCAAATTTAATTAATTAAACTCAATTTTTTTTAATTCAACTCTTTTTTTTTTAAGTTTATGTCGATGAGAAAATTTTAAATCTCTATTTAACTTTTTTTTTTTTACCTATTTTTGCTTATTCGTCGCAAAATTTTTACTATATTCTGTTTATATTTTTTGGGTTTTTAATACTATAGATCTCTACTCGACCCAACTTTTTGTCTGTTTTATTTATATTTTGTTTATATTCAGCCCAAATTTTTTACTATGTACATCTATTTTTTTTGTTTTTAAAATCTATCGACGAAAATATTATACTCCTTCCGTTCCACTCAAAGAGTCACTTTTTTTTTCATTTTGGGCTTCCCATTCAAAGAGTCATCTTTTCTTTTTTACACATATGGGACCCACACACACCCACTAATACAATTAAAATATGTGGTACACACTTCCACTAATACAACTAACTACTACACATTAAATAATAATACTCCTTAATCCACATACAAAAAACAAATGTAAATTTTTGAGTGGGATGGAGGGAGTACATTTTAATTGATTTTTTTTCTTATTCAGTCTATTTTTTCCCTAATTGACCCATTAGTTGTACTCATTTGGCCCATATTTTCCGTACTCAATCTTTATTCAACAAATTTTATGTCTAGTTGCCTTTTTTTCTCATTTTTTTCTCTATTTATCCCATTTTTTACATTCGAAAGTAACTGCGGTTGATTTTGTACCTATAATCGTTGTGAGTTGAACGAAGAATGATTAGTTTTATAATTACTTGGTGAGGTGATTTGATTTGACGTAGAGTTATATTTGTTCCTCACTTTCATTACTTGTGAAATGACATTGTGTGCTCCGTCATATCATGCAAAAGTTTTCCTTTTTTATAATTATTTTTGGAAAAAAAATATTAATGATGAGAATATACAACTATACTCCCTTCGTTCCATTTCAATATTTACGTTTGTTTTTTGCACATTGATTAAGGAGTATAATATTTTAATAGATAGTGGGTGGAAAGATATAATATTTAATGTAAAGTGGGTAGGTGTATTAGTGTTGGATGTGGGGACGACGGTGATATATTAATTGTTTTAGGTGTGTCTCATATTCCAAAAAAGGAAACATAAACATTAAAATGCAACGCCCGAAATAGAAATATGTAAACATTGAAATGTCCCGGGAGTACAACCATACATATTCCCCTCAATTGTGAAACGGTTGTTATGTGCGGTATCATACCCAAATTAAACGTTCTTTCTGATTTAACATGATTTTAGACCATTGAAATTAAAGAAACTTGATCGATTTATTATTATCTAATAGTAGGCCGGTGGCATAAGTATAATCCCTCCATCGCATTAGAGATTTATTTACATTATTCATTTTGGTATGTTTTTTTTTATCTTTTTTTAGTTTCATACAAAACAATTAATTATTCCATAAAGAATATACATACAATACTAATACAACAACTCACTACATATATTAAATAAATCGGGTTTACATACGTTTATATATATATGTAGACCATATTGCTCTTTAATACATGAAAAATTACTCTTTAAACAAGTAAATTATTACTTTTCTAAATTAAAAAATTACTCTTCAAATTCTTATAATTCTTAATTTATATTCTTTCTGTCCGCTCGAAATATGGTATTTTTTTCCATTTTGATAGTCAATTCCAAAGAGGATCATTTTTTTTACACATACGGGACCACATACACCCATTTATACAATTAAAATTTGGGGTTCACACTCCCACTAATACAACTATCCACTACACATTAAATAATAATACTCCTTAATTCGGGTGCACAAAAGTAAATGATCCTCTTTCGGACGGATGGAGTGAGTATGTTACTTTTTAGTATATGAAAAATTACTATTTATACACAAATTATTAATATTAGAATGAGACGCAAAATAAAAAATATGTGACCAATAGATGAGGGTGAGTGTATGTAAAAACGATTTCATGTTTTATGACATCATTAGCGCATTTCAAGTACTCCCTCGTCCCGCACTAAGGGTCTTTTTTTCCATTTTGGTCGTCCCATCAAAAGGGTCCTCTTTCCTTTTTTATACACATGGGTCTCACACTCACTAATACAATTAAAATATGGGGTCTACACTCCCACTAATACAACTACCCACTATACATTAAATAATAATACTCCTTAATCCACGTGTAAAAAAGCAAAATGCACCCTTGGTGCGGGACGAAGGGAGTAATGTGCATGCTAGATTTGTTTGATGGGACTTCCACCAAAGAGTTTTGATTTATGTCTTGTCAACTCACTGCTTGCCACATCTCAAAACATGATGGATTAACTTCCACACACCCACTCACTCCCCAACTTAAATAAATAAATATAAATATAAATATAAATATAAATAAAAAAACTGAGCAGGTTTGGAATGATTTTTTTCGGGGCAATGATTTATATTTTTGCCAATAAATTAAATAAATTAGGCAATGCATTTTAGACTTTTCCGAAGTTAAAGATGCAATTAGGATCTTTGAGTTAATGTGAAAGACATGTTATGACACAAAAATCATGACAAATTCGGTAAGATTGAATTAAATCGAAAGTTAGTGATTCATGGAAAAAAAAAAACTAAAGACAATTTATATCAAGGGGTATACAAGAAAAAAGTTACTTATAACAATGGTTTTCTTTTTCTTTTTTGTAATTGTTTTTCACAAGTTTTTATTTATTTATTATTATTATTTTAGTATGGACGCTAAGTTTTTATATTATTTTATTTTTTTCGTCAATTGGAAACTGTTAGACAAATGATCCGATGCAGTGAGAAGCATTAAGATTGATAAAAGAGCAGCAGCAAAACCGTAATCTTTTAATAAAATATTCAAAATTGCTCAGATTATAATCTATTAAATACTATCAAATTTTTTTACTTCTTAAATAAACGTGATAATCCATTTATTTGAGTGAGATCATGCACGTCGAATCAACAGAAATTAGAGATTTGATGCATACTGAATATCCCAATATTGTTATTGTTTGTTTTTTTTTTTTTTTTAAATATATATCCTAACATAGTGGAGCAAGAATATAAAGTAGCTTCAGTCTGAAAAAGATTGATGGTTGTTGATTAGTAAGAAAAGAATAAATCTCTGTTGTTATTTCAATGAATGAACCCGTCTGCTCTTTTCCTCTCATCTTTTGACTATATAATTTATTTTTCTCAATATTAATTGAATTTAATCTAGACTTGGATGATGAGATGCTGATCTCTATGATTTATTTGTTTAAACTTTAAAGGTTAAATATCCCCTATATATATTCCTATATAACAAGATAAAAATTAACAATTTAAACTGCTCTTTTCTTGGAAAATTATTGTATAGTCCTTTAAAGATGTGAATCTATATATTAAATTGAGTTGTAACAGTTTGTAAAGAAGATGAGTTTGAATTAAGTATAGTAATTTGAATTTGGACAAGAAGTCAAAAGCATGCACAATGTTATACAGGTACGTACATACATACATGCATACGCAATGTTAGAAGTGGGGGTTATGGTGATGAGGCAAACATTTGACATCAGATGTTTAAGCCCATTAAATGATGAAAATGGAAATTGTTTCATATATCATTTCTTGCTTACATTATGACCATTACCTACACCAATTTACTTTTCCACTTCCGCCTAATCGATAAGAACACATTAATTTCTGGTTATCCAAAGTTGACAAACACAAGGATATTTTAAACTCAAATAAATGATTAATTAGAATTTAATGTTTAGAGGACTTTTCTTATGATCGTATATATTTAATTGGAGCTAGCAGTGGGTTATAATTAGCACATACTCCATATATTATTATATTGATAGTAGTATGTATATATATCATTAAAGGGGTGGGAGGCAGAGGTTTCATGTACGTGTGTTGAGGGTTAAGCTCAAATAAATTGTATGGAAATGGAGATGGAGATGTTTATTAGTAAGGTGTAGCATGGATATTTTTAAAATTAAGTAAACAATTCAAAACTTCAACTTACATAATAAATGAGATATTGAATTGCATTGGGGCGATTGATTAGTAATTCTAACATCATGACTAAGCCACCCAATATTATACATACATACTGCACCTATATATGTCAATGTTGTTACGCAATCCTGGTGGATTATTTTTATTTTTAATTTCAACCATTATTAAATATGGATCTTAATATGCAAGAATTTAAGATTTGGGTTCAGATTTAGTGGCCATGTGGTTGGATTTGTTGGAAATTTAGTTTTGCTTTAAAAGCATCTAATGTAATTTGGTAGAGACTACATTAGATGGTAGAATCTACTGTCTACATGTATAAAAATAACACAATGAAATGGGGTGTGTGTGTGAATATATTATAGGAGTATAGTAGAAGTAAGTGAAAACAGAGAGGCAATGAAGTAGTGTAAATATTTAGTTGACTAGTCCAGAAATTTGCCTTTTGTGCAAACCATCTTGGGATCTTTTCCTACAATTAATACATTTCCTGCCTGCTCTTCAATTTACATTAACTTGAATTCCATACCACTAACTCTGGCTACCTCTCACCTCTACCTCCACCTCCTGCTCCTGCCTTGCCCTTATACAATTCAAACCTCCCTCTATCTCTCTATCTACAGGTATATTTCATGATTTCTTCATATATTATACATCAGTACTCCCTTAAAAGTGTTGTAATATTCTAGTTTAATACAGCTAATTAGAGGAACATCACTTAATGATATGAGTGGAAGAAAGAAAGCACCTGAGGTGGAGCTGAAGCTGAATTTGTCCCCACCAAGCCGACGAGTGGAGTCCCCGATGGTGTCGCCGACAACTTCATGCTTATCGTCGGAGTTGAACCAGCAGGATGGGTACTCTACCAGCCCTAAGGCGACGTCCATGATGCTAGTGGGTTGCCCCAGGTGCCTCATGTACGTCATGCTGGCAGAGGAGGACCCAAGATGCCCCAAGTGCAAGAGCACTGTTCTGCTTGATGTTATTCATCATAGCACCAACCCCAAGAAAAAAATCATGAACATTGTAACTACTACTACTACATCAACCAACAAACTCTATGGAGCTTGTCCTTAATACTGCTATTTATCTTTTAAGTTCTTAAGCAAGAGTTGTTTAGCTCATGTCCTCAACTTTCTTGTTAGCTAATTTTCATGCCAATCACACCATGCCACAACACCCTCTCAATCCTAATTTCTTCTAATTCTTTTTTTAAGGAACACACAATATATCCCTCTAGTAGCTTAACTCAAAACATGATACACCATAGCTTTGCCTTTCTGGCCCACCGCAACTTTCACTCTAAATCTCACCTAATTATTACTTTTTGCACCATCTTAAACTAACCCAATATTTGATTAAAACTGAATTAATGCTAGGAGTAGTAAACAAGTAATATTCATTAAGGGAGGTTCATGAACTCAATTAATATCATCATAAAATAAAAAATGAAAAGACATAAATGCCTTTGCATACACTTCAACTCAACTCAACGTCTACATTACAATTAAGATAAAAGGAATTGATGGAAGAATGCATGTGAAGATATTAAGAGCTCTGCTAAGGGTAGTTAAGTAACTTGACAAGGGGTGATGGGTAGTTCGAGCATTGAAAAATATTAGATTGAGAAGCCATTAAAACCAAATAAATGCAATAGTAATTGAGACAGTTGAGAATAATGAGGCTATTACGTCATGATAAATAAAAAATTAAATTCACACCTTTTCTTATTCTTCATCTCCTTGCCTCCAATATATATTTCTTTTTTATTCATTATCTGCCTTTCACACTAAATACCCCAAGTACCCTCCATCTTCTCCTATTCAATTCTCCTAACTTCCTTCATTTCTGTATTCCTCTGCTTGATTTTATTTTCATAAATTAAAGAAAAGATGATGCCTAGAAAGCAGGTATATATTGAACACAATACAAGTCTTTTAGACCCCACTCACAAGACTACACAAGAGTACATGGAATTTTTAAACTCAATTACCTGGTATATTTGGAGCAGATCATATGATTGAGGATCAAGTTGGCATGGCAACATATATATGATTGAGGCATAATCACAAATTCCTTCCTACCTTAAAAAACATACTGCCTCCATCCCAAAAAAGGTTCACTATTTTTTAATGTTCAATATATTAAGAAAAGTGAACTTTTAGAGGTACTTTGGATAATAAATAAATAATAAAATAAGTTAGGTGTCTTAGATATAGATGAATTGTTGTAAATAAAATGTAAGAGCTAGGAAGATTAATTGTTTTGACCTGAAGGCTTTTTTGAGGC
This sequence comes from Pogostemon cablin, assembly GCA_023678885.1. Lineage (NCBI taxonomy): Eukaryota > Viridiplantae > Streptophyta > Magnoliopsida > Lamiales > Lamiaceae > Pogostemon > Pogostemon cablin. The sequence continues at coordinate 253,013 of CM042984.1, forward strand.
GGACGAAAACAAAAAAAAGTGAAGGCTGACTATGAAAATAACATGTGAACTCAGAAACTACCTACAATAAGAAATATATATATACTACAAATTAAATTCACATTCCATAACACCACTTAATCTCACAATTAGCAATAGTAAGTTACGTACAGATCAAACACATCAGTTGTGCTGTTTTATTTGTCGGTAGAATATACGATGAACTCATTTGCTTGTGATAAAAATCCATATCATTATTTATTTATTACTGGATAGAAGGTGGGACGTGAAACAGATGCATACACTATGCAATTTGATTAGACAAATCAATAAGCCTAAAATTGCTTCATTTACTAGCTATACTTAATGCCAAGAAAAGTAGTATTCAAGTCATTAGGTTAAAGAATTTACATTATTTAAGGAGAGCGTGCTTCCAGGTAAAAGCATCACAAAAAGAAAAAAGAATGAATTTAATTTGAGCGTAATTCAATCTTTAAATCTAGAAGCGAATTAGTATGAGCAAACTATAGAGTGTGCAATGACGAGAAGTGAGACAAATTCTCTTCAACATGGTCCAACCAAAGCCACACCCATACCCTGTTATACACCACCTAGCTTCTTTGAACAGAGATTAATCTTAATTTATTATGTATTTATTCAATTATCAGTAAAACCAACTTAACCAAGTGATCTGAATTTAAAAAGTCTCTTAATTCCCCAAGCAGTGGCATTAATTCAGTTGCTTATGGGTAGTTTATATGGTAGACGGAACCTCCAACCCCACTACATTAACACTACATATATCCGTCATAGTTACAATAAATGCTATGTCTGTACTAAGTTTCACCAAATATTATTCACAAGCCAACATCAAACAATCAACATGCGATTGATTATATGTTTTCAATACTAAGCCCACATTATATATGATATATCCCAAGGCTAGCTTTAAAACTAGTGTAATAGCATTCAATACCAAAATTAGTACATGCTATGTCTTCGACCATGCTACCTTGTATTGTGCCCAACTTAACTTTTCTTACATATATAGTCACACCAAAATCCATAACCTACTGTGGACTATACAAAGCATAATGTACTGATAAAGTAGCAACAACTTGCCAACACTGCCATGTACCAAAACTAGAAAAAATTCATTCTCTGATTTGGCCAACACATTTGAACTCAAATCCAGCTCATCCATCCAATGTGCTTATGGAAAGCTCACAAACATCTCACATATTGTATGCAATACATGTGAAGGTAATCAGCTTAGAATCAAGATTAGCAAATCACCTGGAAGAAGGTTTAGCATGGCCTGTTGCAGTGGTTATTTGGGAGGTTTAAAGGCTTAACCTTATAGCTTCACACACAAGCTATCAATTAAATGTTGTTTCAGCTAAATCCATAACCATTTGATGGATTATCAGGTGCCAACAAAACCATATCACCAAGTTTGTGGGTCGGTTGAGGCAGTTTTGCTTCTTTAAGCTGCTTTATCACTCATTCTCTCATTCTAATCAATCCATACTCTCACAACCAATAAAAAGACTCTCGATGTAGGCTGGGTTAACCGCCGAACCACTCTAAAAACCACCGTGCAATTATTTCTTCTTCATACATTAGGATTAGTCCCATAACTTTATTCTTGTGGATTTCTACTTCTTCTTCAAGTTCTCTGATTCAGTATGATACTTACAATTAATCCACAACAATATTATTATGTTAGTTGAAATTGAGGGGTAGAATATATTCCTAATTAAATGATTATATGAAGAAATTGTGGAAGAGTTTGTTGAGACGGATGAGAAGTGATAACATTTTAATAAAAAATAATAATCGGAACCGGATTGATAAAAAGTAATAATGATGTAGTATATATATATATATAATTGTATGAAAAGCAATAATGACGTGACATTTTAATTGTATTAGTGGGTGAGTATGTGACCCATGTGTATAAAAAAGGAAAGGGAACCCTTTGGATGGGACGAGAAAAAAGAGACCCTTGGTGCGGGATGGAGGGAGTATATACCGTCCCCCAAAGTATTTCACTTTCCTTTTTCATCCGTCTCTCAAAGTATTTCACACTTTACTTTTACTAAACTTGGTAAAAAATACATTATAATAATACTCACTTTTTACACACATCCCAATATAACACTTACTTTTTCACATCTTCCAATAACTTTACACACATTTTTCATTAAATTAACTAAAATATATATTCTCTTTCTTACTTTATACATAAAAATACAAAAAAATTTTAAACTCCGCACACACCCATACGTGATATATATATATATATATATATAGCACGTCACAATGCACGTCATACTATGTACAGTAATTTTGTTGTGATTTCTTTTATTTTTTTCTAAGTTTTCTTGTATGTTGATATCACGGTACTATGATTTTACAAACTTGAGCAACATCAGTATTAAGTGTTTCACTGAAAATTTGAGTTGAGAACACCCAAACCAATACATTTTTAAATTTAAATTTTTGGGGAATAATAAAATTTATTGGCAAAACATTTTGTAAATCAGATAACGGTGTAAATTCTATGGTCCAACTTCCAATCATATTATGCCCTATGTTTTGCTAGGCCTAAATTAAAAGGGGACCAAAAAGTTTATACTGCGAACTCTATTTGCAGGAGATTTAAGTTAAATTTAATTTAGTTGGTGTAAAAATTCTTCCCTCAGTCCCGGTAATTGCACGTATTGTTCGCAGAGAATAAGAAAAGTTTTTTATATATAATAAAAGTGTATAAAATTATTGGGATATGTGTTAAAATTAAATATTTTAGATATTTTAATAAAAAAAAGGTGTATAAAATTATTAAGAAGCACGTAAAAATTGAGTATTATAGAGATGAATTTTTTTAATTTTAGAAAACGCACACAAGTGTTAGGACGATTTAAAAAGAAAAGTGTGGAAAAATTATCGACAAAAGAATTAATATTTATATATACTACTCCAACTTATAATAATAGTCCATCGAGAAGGTATTACTCTATAGAATATCAAGTGATTGTCTTCAGTGTATTAAGTGTTGTCGTATACCAAAATGATAGTTTGAGAGTAGATAACATAAATATGTATTACTCATACAAAGATAGAGTGTGCGGAACTTATCATTCGTACAATTTCACAACAATGGCATAACTTTAATAAAATGAAGATGCAGAAAAGTTTTTGGGATTTTTAAGTAATTAATAGTACTGGCAAAAAAAATCCACATGCAAAAGACTTGTAATTGTTTCAAATGTTCGTCCACAAAAAAAATATTGGCAATATCAGTTTTAGTACATAGCTAAAAGATACAGCAACATAATTACCTTGTAGCCTACATGTTATATAGGGGGCTTAGCCAAACCGATTACAAATTGTACAGCATGCTCAGAACAACCTGGTTTCCACTTGGTCTCACACTCACACATTGTATTGCTAGTCAAACTTTCATCAGATGTATTAAAATTGCTACACGGTCATTTCTTGTATGAGCTGAACACTGCTGGAAATTATAAAAAAATAAATAAGTAATTTTCTTCTACTGAGGCATGCCTTGACATCGTTAATCTTGTCTCACAGGACTGAAACTACATCTAGTTGCTGATCCAAACAACAAATATACACAAGGGAATAAAAACAAAATCCAAAAATAGAAGTTAAATGATTTCTAGGCCACTTCCTCTCAAAGGGGGGCTGAACAAATTTCGCTTATGCTGATTATATAAGCTCTTGAGTCAGATTGGTTAGTGGAATCAATTACTTACCTGCCCATACGAGTCCAAGCCACTATTCCCAGGTTCAAATCTCCATATACTCCCTCCGTCCCTAGGTAAAAGTCTCATTTTACCATTTTGGTTGTTCCACCCAAAGGATTCCATTCCCTTTTTTGGACATATGAGACCCATCCAAACCCACTAATACAATTAAAACATGGGCCCCATACACCCACTAATACAACTACTCACTACACATTAAATAATAATACTCCTTAATCCACGTGCCCAAAAGCAAATGAGACTCTTACCAAGGGACGGAGGGAGTAATAAGCAACAAAATCAGCCACCCCTGGTTATCAAGGAACATATGATTAGAAAAAATTCATTTTCAAATGAATAAAGAAGCCTGCCCACGAACGCTGATATATAAACATATCTATTAGTTCCGCCTACCGTTAATGTCCATCAGTGTCAATTTCTACATCAGCAAGCAATTCGTGTAAAGTACAACCAAAAGATGTGATTCAACTCATAAAGAAAACTAATTTTCGATCATGAAAATCCGCATTTTTATTTATCTGAAGTAACATTGGCATCATCTCTGAGAAATATTTAATCACTAATATCTTCAAAGCATCACCCATCTATACAGATAATCCATTTTCAAATTATCTTCATCATCATATTAAAGTTAACTTCTAAGTCTTATGTAATATCAGTAAGCATCAAACAAAAGCAGAAAACAACAATTTAATCATCCTTGTGCAAATAATAGTTGGAAGTAGCATATTGAGAAAAAGCATTCCACAACCATTTGCTTCAAGAATGTAGCCAAAAGGTGATAATATCAGCAAAGAAACTTACCACATATCAGTCTGTTTGATAATTTCAAACTTACCCCAGGAATTAGTGACATCACATTTCTTCCCTTTTTCTTTATCTTTCTTTCTTACCCTGCTTTTTCTTTTTTATTCTGAAACAGATGATGCAATAAATAAAGGAAAGGAAGTTTAGGAAAAGATAAAACGCAAAATAAAATCCAATTCTGCCTATCCTGCTTCTCCTCTCTTTCCTCCGACGCCCTCTGTCCTCCTCCTGCAATGAAGATTGACTCAAAATCATAAGAATCGTCGTCGTAATCAGGAGACGACGTTTTCTTCTCTTCGAATTCAAAGGTTTGGTTTTTATGTCCATCTTTCACTACGTTGATCTTTACATCTTGACTCGTGAGTACACACAACTATAGAATTAATTAAACCTCACAATGTAATCAGAGCCCATAATAAAATTGAACAATCTTTGCAACAGATTCTGTTGATAAAAATCGTGGAAGAAGTAAAAGAACTGACTTGTGATCTTTGTTGTAGCTGGTGGTGGGACGGCGGAGGAGGCGAAACCCATTGAAGAGATCCTACTGTAACACCAATGTCCATGCTCCAAAACCAAGTGTTCCAAAATTCGGAACTAAGCAAATGCTACATCACTTGACCTAACAACCTGGTGAAATAATTTCAAGATGCAAGGCAAAACTAATCACTTTTTATCAAGAACTACCAATAATGACTAACATATGATTAGCTTATGCACCTGCATTCATTCAACACAACTGATTCCAATTCCAATATTTGCCTATATCTACCCTGTTGCTCTCGCTTTCCTGTGATGTAAAAGAAAAGTTAAAAATAATAAAATATATAGCCAATCTCACAACAGGAGCAACCAGGGAGCCCATCAGCCAATAATTGATGTAAAGTTAAGCTTACCATTACTTTCAAATGAGAAAGACAATAATCATAAGTTCTTCTTGCAGATTCCATATGAGTTCTTCTTGCAGATTCCATATGAGTCACAGAACTCAATGGATCTTGGTATAAAAACGTAATGATGGACCATGAGCTTTCAAAGAGAGAAAAACCTTCGAGTATCATCGAAGCAACTCATAATATAGAAATCTTCTACCTTTGTAATAAAAATATAAATCAATAATGCAGGTCTTCTTTTTTAGAATGAAATATAATCTATAGGGTCCTTCCACGTGAAACACTTTGGTAGCAGAAAAGCCAATAAATTTTCTTCTCGTATCATGCACGAAGGAATTATATAAAGAAAATACCATATTCTTGAAGAATATAAGCACTGCAGAATAAAGTTTGATACTGCATTTGATAGACCTTTGAGCGTGCTTAATACAGAAGTTAGATGAAGAAATATCATGTTCTCAACAAACTACAGAAATAGCAGATAAACATTACTGACCCCTCGTAAGTATGATGATAAACCAAGAAGCCTAGAAAGCAACACCAAAAGCAGCAATAAAGATAAACCAGAAATAGTAATCTAGTTTAATAAGAAATGCTAATCAGTAATTCATAAGACCCGAACAGTATTTCTGTATTTTCAGAGATGCGAAAACATCCATATAGAGCACTCTGCAATTTGTGTTAAATACAGCTCAAAGCAGAGAAGCATCTGAGATAATAAAACTGAAAATAGGAAAAAAAAACATTTAAATAGACTCAGTATTCGGAAGAATCCAAAAATTACAATAAGAAAAAACAACGCAATTAGGACTCAACCGCATAAAAGGGAAATAATATACCATCAAAGAGAAGTGGAGTTCGGCATCACCGCGTGCAAAGAGAAATAATTTTCGCAGGATTGAAGTTGAAGCAACGGTGGTGGGAGGGCAGAGAAGGCACGGTGGACCTTTGAATGAAAAAGATTTAGACAGCAGATGTACTAATCGATAGGAGGTCAAGAGTTTTAGGAAAGTAAAAAAATCACAAATAAATGGAGTAATAACAGACAAATGGTTAAGAGCATAAATCAGAGCTGATTGTGAAGGTGAAGAGATGGTGTGAATTATAAGAGATTATTACAAATTAATTCTTATAATTGCGAAAGTGAAACCGTCTTTGGCACTTTGGAGGGAGATTCAATGGACAGTATAAAATTGCAAATAATAAAACAAATAAGGGACAAAAGTGTCCTAAAATGTTTTACAACGTTTAGGCTCTTTCAGGATATTAGGATTATGATATATATATATATAAATGCAAAATATTTTTCATTGTTATCCAATTTTTTCTTTTTTTAAAAAAAAAAAACTCCCAGCAAATATAGTTAATTTCTACTACATAACAAGAAAATAAATAAAAGATAATTCTTGAATATATCGGCTGTGTGGGGGAAGAGAGGCTAATTCTGGGTTATGAATTGGTGTTGGGCCATGGTAGCGGACTTGCTGAGCCCAAAATTGGTAGCCCATTGAGAGTCCTTAAAACATCTCTACGTTCCTCAACCTCCACTTACTCTTTTACATATTCTCTACGCTCGCCTCTCCTTCGCCCTCCTAAATATCTCCATTTTATCTTCCATCAAATCCTTCTGTTCAACCCGATTTACGTTCTTACGCCATGACTCTTGGCTCAGGAGGATCCAGTGTCGTGGGTACCCACTTTTTCCTCTCGCCTCTTATTGATTTCTACCTTATTGTCCTTTGTTCATTCATTGTTTTCGATTTTCACATTTTTCGTCGTTAATGATCTGGGACTGGGTCCTTGAAATTTGTTTTGATTGAGTAAAATATAATTTCAAGAGTTTAATGTCGGATCTCCTTGAAGAGTTGTTCGTTGTGAGTTTGATTGTTATAGATGTGTATTGATTTTGTATTTGGTGTTTTCTAATTTGAATTCTGCCAATTGGATTATTGAGCAGTATTGATTTAATGACACAGTGATGCTTTTGGTGTATTCCTAGTTAAAAAGATGCCTCTCAGTGTTGTTTTCGGGCTGTTTTCCTGTTTTGACTTGTTAGGGTGGTTTTCGATTTCTGCGCTTTGTACGGCCATGATTCTGTTCTTCCTTGCTTCTATTGATTCGTGTAATATTAATTGGTTAATTGATTAAAAGAGAACTCAAGCTCTTCTGTTTATTGATTTTTGTTATGGTTAGCAATTAAGCATTTATCGAATCGTACCCTTTATGTATGCCACACCACACTTTCTAGTTGCTTAATTATAAACTTCTGTTAGTTCTGTGTGATTAAGTTTGGTCGCATTGTTTGAGCTGAAAACTGCAAAACTGTGCACTCTCATGCACAACTATGGATTTATGAGAATGAGCAATGTAACTTGTAGGGTATAGCCTGAATGCTATGATACCTGTCATGTATAGGATACTGAGTTACTTGATGAAAACATTTAGTGTTTCTAGTTTTCTGGTTTTGTTGCAGTTCCTAGAAATTTCAGGTTGCTGGAGGAACTTGAACGTGGGGAGAAGGGAATTGGGGATGGTACTGTTAGTTATGGAATGGATGATGGAGATGATATTTACATGCGGTCTTGGACAGGCACCATTCTAGGTCCACACAATGTAAGTATCACATCTGTTTGTGCCATCTTGTTTTGTATAATATCAAAGTTAAAAAAGGGTAGTCCTCCAATGTTGTCTCCCTACAGTGTGTATTGTATTATTTAGCTGTTTAATAATTATTGATATAGATTAAATATATTATTGTAGTCAACACAATGTCAATCAGAACTAAAAGTTGATTCCGACTCCATAGTACTACGAAAATGTCATGGCTGGAGTTTGAAGTAGATAGGTTATGAATGAAGTTTAAGTTTGGTGCAAAATCTTACTATGCAGATGCAGAAGCTACATTAAAATAGAGTTCATAGAATAAGATGGCCTTGCTATAGTGGGCTGTCAATTGATTAGTTACAATTACAATTTAGATGAATCACACAATGTACTTATTTAAAATATGAAAAGATTAGTTTATAACCACTTTTTGTGCTAGAAATTTTTTGTAGGAATATATGAATCCCTGTTGGTGATGGCTATTTGATAGCAATGTTTATGTTTCCATGGCGTGACTGTACATGTTGAAGGTCTTGCATTTATATTGTTGATGGAATTGTTAGCACTTCTTTAAATTAACCATTATCATTGACTCATTGTTTGAACTCAAGTATACCATTCTTTTTTCTCATGTCAGTCTGTACATGAAGGCCGTATATATCAGTTGAAGCTATTTTGTGACAAAGATTACCCTGAGAAGCCTCCCAGTGTTCGATTTCATTCTCGGATCAACATGACCTGTGTAAACCCTGAAACTGGTGTGGTACGTCAGAATTATTTCGTTAGAGCTGTATTAGCATTTTCAACTAGTGAATGATAATAAGTTCTCTGGTATTTTTTTGATTTGATTTACCATTGACAAATCCGTGATTCACCATTGGTCAGGCAATTTATATGAACTTCTCCCACCCCCACCCCCTTCTCCTTCAATTCACTTTCTTTAAGTGGTAGTGACATGCTATATTTCACGTTAAGTCTTGATGTTAAATTGTAGATTACATTTGGATAATGTTATGAGTTGTTCTCATTCTTTTTTTTTTTTGGCTGGATAAATATTGTTATGAGTTATCCTGTGTTAGGAAACATCAGATGATGCTTGACATTGTTAATAAGAGTAACATAACTTGTAATTGCACTATAAAATGATTAAGCAAGTGCGTCCTTTCAAGTTGAGTTGATTTTCTAATAAATTCCTATCTACAAGCTGTATTATGAATATAGCAAACAAATTTTATACTCCAATTCCACCTAGTTCTTTGACAACATTTTTCCCATTCCTTGATGGTTTTCTATCATGTTATGCACATCTTCTCAAAAAATTATTCTGCTATTTTAACCTACCTCCAAGGTTTAAGTAATGATGAAAATTTTACTGCGAAGATTTGTCTATTTTGTTTTTTAAACGCTGCACTTTAAAAATTGCTAGAATAGTGGATATTGACAAAATCCTTGCAAAAGGTGCACATTAATGATGGTGTGTGTGTAGGTGGAACCAAGGAAGTTTGGGGTTCTTGGAAATTGGCAGAGAGACTTCACTATGGAATACATACTAACACAGCTGAAGAAAGAGATGGCAGCTCCCCATAACCGTAAGCTGGTCCAACCTCCTGAAGGAACCTATTTCTAGTGTGAAGATATTAAGGTCGTGTTGGCCAAATGCTCATTTTACAGTTCATATGGTTTAGTATATTATGGTGTCAAGATGTGCGGGGGAATGTCCTCTCATAAGCTTTCTCCTATCAACTCCGGATTCTTGATATCTTTTTTCTGTTGTACTCCTTGTGTACTATGATGTCTTTTGGGTGTTTGATTGATGGAATTTCATGTGTATGATGTTAAGCATGTACCAGAATCATGGTGATAGTTGATGGGATCTTATTTCAAGAGTTCTCTTGGTACAAAATTTTGCTGATTTGCAAGCAATTCCTTTTCGGTGGCATGGCGTGAATAATGTGGTCACCCATGGTGTTTGTTGTATTGTATGAGAAATCCTGGAGTAGCTTGCATTCTCTATGCTTTAATTACAATAACAATGAAATTCTGTTTGATTCAACTCGCAAATTATTCGCACAATTATAAATTCATGCTACCTATCATGTTTAATTCTGAAAAAAAAAAATTGATTTTTATGAAATCTAGATTGAGTAGTTCATTTTGTTAATTTATTTGTATTAATTAATTAATTTATATACTATATAATGAATACTCCTGTGTTAAGTCTTATTTTAGGGATTGTATTTGAACCCAACCCAGAGTCCCTCCCCCACTCCCAGTTGCAAAAAGCTACACTAATTTTAAGTTTCTTTTTTTTTTTTTTTTGAGATTTTAGACTATCTAATTCAGTCTCTGTTTTAATACTATTTTAGTAAAATCGAGTTATATAAATCATATATACCTCTTACATGCTTACGTTCTACTATGTTACACATATTAATCCTGTAGATGTAAATTTACTAAAATCAGCAACATCTACTAAAATCAGCTAATTTTAAATTTATATTTTCTTCGCACCAGTTTTAATCTTTATTTTTACTATTTTTAGTTAATTTTAAATTCATACTATTTTTCCTGTTTTAATATTTACGTTTATTTTTTTTATAAAAATTAAAAAATATAATATTTTGATGCTAATATTTTAATGCACGGAGATCGAAACATAATGTTCAAATTAAAAATATACAATTTTCACTTAAAACTCAAATGTAGTACTCCCTCCGTCCGCACGAAAGGTCCACATTTTGCCATTTTGGGCGTCCTCACCAAAGGTCCACATTTTCCTTTTTAAACACATGTGACCCACACACATCACTAATACAATAAATTTATGGGACTTATACATCTCCCTAATACAACTACTAACTACACATTAAATAATAATATTCTTTAATCACGTGAAAAAAATAAATATCCACAAATATCCACCTTTTAGGCGACGGAGGGAGTAATTTTTGGACCTCAATTATTTAATTGAATTTATTCCGACTTCACTTTATACCCATTGCTGTGCTCTCCCGTCTTTTTATAACACCTCGCCGTTCCCGGCCTCCACCTCCCCTTTTACATATTCTCCTTAATCGCCCTTCTTCTCTAATCTCTATATTCGATCAAATCGTCCTCTTCAATCCAATTTACGTTCTTACGCCATGACTCTTGGCTCTGGAGGATCCAGTGTCGTGGGTACCCCCTTTTTCCTTTCCACAAGATTTTTTTTTTCGATCATTCTTTTATTTCCTTTCTAACTTATTCTCTACTTTTTATCTACACGTTTGCGTGCTTAAACTGGGACTGGGTCCTTGAATTTGGGGTTAACCGATTATTCATTTAAATATAATTTTAAGAGTTAAATGTCCGATCTCCTTGAAGAGTTGTTCGTGGTGAGTTTGATTGTAATAGACGTGTATTGATTTTCGATTTGATGTTCTCTGCTCTGAATTTTTTGAATTGGGTTATTGGGCAGTACTGATTATATGACTCAATGATGCTTTTGGCCTAAGCTTAGTTTAAATTATTCCTTTCACTGTTGTAATCTGGCCGTTTTCCTGTTTTGAGTGACTAATGATTTGGTTGTTCTCTATTTCTGCGTTTTTTGTATTAGCATATGTTTCTCTTTGGGTCTATTGATTCTTGTTTTACTAGTGGGTTAATTGATTTGAAGAGAACTCAAACTCTATTGTGGATTGATTTGTGATGGTTAATATTTAGGCATTTATCAAATCATACAATTTTGTGTATGCCACTCCACACTTTAATGACAGATTTCTGTTAGTTCTTCTAATGGTAACTATCTACATTTGATTCTGTTTGAGTAAATGGCTTGTTTATTTTAACAGATTTTATGGTTTTGGTTGCATTGTTCGGGCCAAAAACTGCATAAACTGCACACTCTCATGCACAACTATGGTTTTACGAGAATGGGAAATGAAACTTGTAGTGCGTAGTCTGAATGCTATAGTACCTGTAATGGATAGGATGCTGAGTTACTTGATGAAAAAAGCATTTAGTATTCCTAGTTTTCTGGTTTTGTTGCAGTTCCTAGGAATTTTAGGTTGCTGGAGGAACTTGAACGTGGGGAGAAGGGAATTGGTGATGGTACTGTTAGCTATGGAATGGATGATGGAGATGATATTTACATGCGGTCTTGGACAGGCACCATTTTAGGTCCACACAATGTAAGTGTCATGTCTGTTTGTGTCATCTGGTTTTGTATGATATCAAAGTAAAAAAAAAAAATGGGTAGTCCTCCAATTTTTTTAACTCTGTACTTAAGTATCATTCACTCTGTTTAATAACTATTTATGTAGATTAAATAAATAAATATATGTAAATATATAATTTTTTGATGCACCATTATTATTTTTAAATATATTAATGTAGTCAATACCATGTCAGTCAGAATTAAAAGTTGATCCTGATTCCATAGTTCTTTGAAAATTCATGACTATCATTGATTCTTCATTTGAACTCAAGTACATCATTCTTTTTCCTCTTGTCAGTCTGTACATGAAGGCCGTATATATCAGTTGAAGCTATTTTGTGACAAAGATTATCCAGAGAAGCCTCCCAGTGTTCGATTTCATTCTCGGATCAACATGACCTGCGTAAACCCTGAAACTGGTGTGGTAAGTCAAATTATTTTTTAGAGCTGTATTGGCATTTTTGCTAGTGTATGATAATTGCTACTATGGTATTATTTTTTTTCTTTTGTGTTAAACTTGATTCACCATTGACAAATCTGTGAGACTATATATATTTGCCTAACAAACTTATTATGAGCTTCCTCCACCCCCACCCTCTTCTCCTTCATTTCACCATCTTAAAATGGAAGTGACTCGCTGTATTTCAAACTTTGTCTTGATGTTAGACTGTAGTAGATATTGCATTTAGATAATTTTATGAATAGTCCCATACTTCTTTTTTCCTCGGATAAATATAACATTTTTTTAAAAAATCTTGTGTCAGGAAACATTTGTCATTTTTAATGAGTAAGATAACTTATAATTGCAGTATGAATAATTAAGCAAGTGCATCCACTCAAATAGAGTTGAGTTTCTTATAAATTTCCTGCCTACAAGTACAAGCCCAATTGTATATGAGTATATATGCATGAGTAAACAAAATTTAAAAACATTTCCACCTAATGCTTAGATAGCATATATGTCAATCTTCGAAGGTCCACTATCATGTAATGCACGTATTCTCCAAACATTATTTACAGCATCACTTTTGTTCATTTGGTTATTCATTAAAAATTGCTAGTAGAGTGGATATTGACAAAATCCGGCAAAAGATTCACAATTAATGATGGTCTATGTATAGGTGGAGCAAAGGAAGTTTGGGGTTCTAGGAAATTGGCAGAGAGACTTCACGATGGAATACATACTAACACAGCTGAAGAAAGAGATGGCAGCTCCTCATAGCCGTAAGCTGGTCCAGCCTCCCGAAGGAACCTATTTCTAGTGTAAAAGATATCAAGGTCTTATTGACCAAATGCTTATTTTACAGTTATATCGTTTTATTGATTATAGTGTCAAGATGTGTGTGGGATGCCCTCTCATAAGCTTTTTCTGTTGGATTTGTTATATCTTTTTGTGTTGTACTCCTTATGTACTATGATGTCTTTGGATGTTTGATTGATGGAATTTCATGTGAATGACGATAAGAATGTATCAAAATATCATGGTATTATAGTTGATGGGATCTCATTTCTTTAAAGATTATGTTGAAGGAAATTTTGCCTGCAGCCAGATTTTCAAGCTTGGAGTTGGATCTGTGTTTTCTGGTGTAGTGTGATTCTTGTATGATCTTTTGAATTATCATCACCTCACCCTCACCCATGGTGATTCATCCTGGATTAGAGTTGTGTGGCTGCCCAAAACTGGAATTTCTGCAACGACTATTCATTTCTTAGTTACTTTGCTGTTGTTCCATAAATTTTAAAATGAAATTTCATAAGTCCTAAAAAATGTTACTCCAATAAATACGAACTTAAAAAAAAAAAAATGGGGCTGTGTTCCGATTTAATTGGAGGAGAGTTGTACGGAATCCATGTTGATTAGTATGTGGGTGGCTTATAAATATGATGATTGTAATATAAGAGCGAGCACAAGTAGGGGTGTCACAAATTGAAGAATTTTTAATTTTGGTATGGAATAAAGTTAAAATTAAACAGGTGGAGGTTCCAAAATAAATAATGATTGAATTAGAAGAAAATGAAAATGTGAAATAAATGTTAAAAGCAGTTAGCCACCTGCAGGTCCATCTATCTATGTATCTAATAAACCAAATACTAAATGATATCTAGCAGCCAACGTAATGTGGTTGGTCTAAGACGAGATTTATGAAATTAATAAATTTTTTGGGAAGGAAAAAGGAAAGGAGGATTGGATTCGCCATAACAAACCACCTCCGCCATGGTTTCTGCCCCCGGATCGCCGCCGCCTTGGTCTGACTTCCATAACTCTAAAAATGTAATACTAATCCGTTCTGTCTGGTCCACCAACCTCGAGTATGAGTTCTCGCTCATCCGCCAAGTAATCGACACCTATTCTTTTGTTTCATTGGACACCGAGTTCCCCGGCGTCGTTATTTGCCACCACCACCCCTACTCCGACCCCATCCATCGCTACCGCACCCTCAAATCCAATGTAGACGCCCTCAAACTCATTCAAGTGGGGATCACGCTCTCCGACTCATTCGGCAATCTCCCCGACCTCGGCTATCCCGGCTGCCGCTTCATCTGGGAGTTCAATTTCCGAGATTTCGACATTTCTCGTGATGATCACGCTCCCAACTCAATCGACCTCCTCCGCCACCAGGGAATCAACTTCGAGTCCACTCGCCAGTACGGCGTCTCCACCTCCCGTTTTGCTGAGCTAATGATGTCATCTGGCCTTTTGTGCAATGACAATATCACGTATATCACCTTCCACAGTGGCTATGATTTTGGATATCTCATCAAGGCCATCACCGGCCAACTGCTTCCCGGGTCCCTACCAGAGTTCCTGAATTTGTTGAGGGTCATCTTTGGGAATCAGGTTTATGATGTCAAACATTTGATTAAATTCTGTCAGGGACTCCATGGTGGATTGGATAGAGTGGCTCGGTCTCTTGGCGTGGACCGTGTCGTAGGGAAATGTCACCAAGCTGGCTCTGATAGTCTCCTTACTTGGCATGCTTTTGAAAAAATAAGAGAATTTTATTTCGATAGTCTTATGGAAGGCCTTCCTGACAAGTATGCTGGGGTCCTTTATGGTTTAGAAATGTTCTCATGTGTTAGCTAGCTTCACTATGAAGCTCTTCTTTGAAATAGTTTGTTTTCTCATATTATACTGAAAACATTTCATTTCATTTCTTTTTTTTTTTTTTGGGTTCTATTAATTACTTGTTCTTTTTAACTATCCCTATTAAATTTAGATATCTATTTGAATGAAACATCTTTTATAGGAGAGAAGTTCGACATGCTAGAACTGACGGTATTTGATGTTATTATTGTTCAGGAGAGGAAATGGGGAAATTGGCTTGTGAGAAGAACAGAAGGTGGTTATAGATAATATTATTAAATGTTATGGTATAGCTCAGCAATATAAACATCACTAAAACTTAAGTGTGGTTGTGCATTATGTAAAAAAATAATGCTAATAATGTTAACCTTGGTTAGCTGTTTGGGGGCTGGTCAGGATGGCAATTGAGGAAGTGCCTCAATGTTACCATGTGTTACTTGAATTTGTTCACGTCACTTGTATGATTTGACGCTCCAATTGTAGATGAAGTGCTGTGTAGGTGCTGGTTAAAAGGTTCCTAGAGCATGGAGAAACTTGAGAGTCGAGAATCATGATTTAATCTTTGGTGTTTGTTGTGGATGTCTGGAAGTTTTCAAAAATCATATCTTAACATATTTTGTAATTGAGTGTAAGTGAAAATCAAGTTAGTGAAGGTGTTGTGAAAGCTTTTTCTAGAAATTCTTCAAAGAGATAAGTGAGACAAGGAGTGGTATTTTGCATATGAAAAAGTTTGATGAGGTTTTTGAACTTGTTTGATGTTAAATTAAGTCTCTGTGAAACCTAGTTTGATCATCAAAGTTTCCATATGAGAATTCTAATAAAAGATCAATAAATATGGATTGTTGTAGGAGGTTATGCAGACATTTGTTTGCCAACTATATTCCTTTTCCTATTTAAATATTTACCTTGCCCTGGTGTAAAAATCCTTCAACCATTCTGTTCTTGCTCCCTTCAGGGGTTGTAGCGAACAGACATCATATTGAAAATTATTTTATGGAGTATTACTTTGTTGACATGCTATAGTTAATGAACTAAAGGTGTTCTGTTTTCTTGGTGAATGATCTGCATAAGAGTGCGGATGCTGGGATTTTATGTGGCTGAGGAATGTGTCGGGCTGATGAATTTTAGATTATTACAGATGAAAGGTGTGTTTCATGGAATTCGCAGTTCAAACTGACAATTTGGTGATTCAACTTCTAAAGCTTGAGAATTTCACGTTTTAATCTGAGTTTACAAATGTTAAATGATGATTCGAGACATATACTAGAGGTTCAATTCATCTTGACTGTCAAATAGGTATTGTTTGGATGATGGTATTGATTGTTAAGCTTATCGTATTCACAGTTCAGGTATATCACTCTTGATCTCCAAGCAGATTTTGATTTTGATTGATTTATGATAGTGCAGTAGCTTTGAGGCTATAAATTTTAGTTAGGGATGCTCTTTGAATCAGCTATGGAAATATTTAGATTTTTTAAATAGCTATTAAATCAAATACCAAGTATCATGTTCTTTTTAAAATCCTACTTGAAGAAAAAAATTAGTAATGGTTTGAAAGGTAATCCAGAGTAAGGATTTTTGTCCTCTTGAATTTTCAGATGGAATGAAATTTTTATAGATGAGGAAAAGAGTTTGTGGAACCATATTGCTCGCACATTTGGATTATGTTCAGCAAAAGCATATTGTATTATCACTAGTTGGAAATAAACTGTTATTTGTTTAACACAGCCCACGGTACTACATGTGTTTACAGATTTTTGCAGTGAACTGTGATGCTAGCCTTCAAAGTAGCCATTCAGGAAGGCTCTGGCCATTCATTGTCTTAGCAATATCCTAATGCTGGTATACTAGCTAGAAACTTAATTCATTGTGATATTACTATATATTGGTTTACTAATCTATCCTTGATCTTCGTGAACAGTTGTATGCACTTTTTACTCTGGATGGAGTAGTATGTCTCAGAATTCAAAGTGTGATTGCAAAACAATATCTGGAGCAGACTCGACTACTTGTAGACTAGTGTTGGTGAGGTTCATTCAGAAATGTATTGCAAGTAAAAAATTGTATATACTAAGATTGTACTAGTTAAAATTCAGGTTCAGTTCATTTGTGTTACAATGCATTAATCAATCTTTCTTTCCAAGGAGTAATTTGAGGTCAGTTTATTGAACTTGTTACTATCCAACTAGAATAGAACTATTCGGTTGGATGCTGTTATATGAAGAGCTTCTCTAAATTGTAAGATTTATATAAATTCCACATGTTTTACGTTTTATGTTGTTTGTAGATATTTACCGCGTTGTGCTGCTGTTGCAATTGGTCAACTTATCAGCTGTGTTTAGCATTTTTGATCGCATAGTAGTGAAATTTGGCGAGGCAACTGGACTTAGAAATACATGCGTTCTGAATTTGTACAATAGTGTTAGATTCATGTAGATTTTGACCTGTGAATCATTCCACTTCCTCATGGGAAGCAGAAAGATTAGTCTTAATGTGCTCTGGGAACAGCATGAGTTGAATTTCTTCCCCCAGCATTATGAGGTGTATAGTGGATGGTTTGTTAATATTAGTGTTGATCCTAATCATCCACTGTTTTGTGGTGGCTAAGGATCACATGAGTTGGGTGGAATGGTCCCTTGTTTTTAAGTTAAGAACGAAGACAACAATTTAGTATACATCGATGATGTATATCTGGACCCTACATCCACCCAAATATGTACATATATGATCCAGAAATAATAGAAGAGGTAATTTAGGACAAATTTTGAATATGCTCTGCTGAATGCCTTGGTTTTTAAATTCCAAGGCACATGGCATCTCCAGAAATGAACTCTTTTAGTACAGCATTTTTATCTTCAGGTCTCAATCCTCCCACCCCATATGGGAGCCACGCGATTGACCCCTTCCCTTCCCCATTCATTAAACCTCTCGCATCAATTTCCACCACTACTCTTTTTTCCTTTCCCTCTCTTCATCATAAATGCTGTTTTTTTTAAAAGAGATCTTTATCTTTTCACCTGTCCATTTAGATCAAAATTCCAGTATTATTATAAATTAAAAGCAACTCTAAAAAACTTTCCATATAACAAATTATGTACACCCTCTTTAAAATAATAATTTTTATTTTAAATAATGTTTTTGACTCTCTAAATTTGGAGAGTCAAACTAACTCTCTAAAATTTAATGTATTGAGATTTTCACTACTTCCAACACTTTAATTTCTTTAAATGTTTAATTTATTATTTTATATTTATAATAATGCAATAATGTTATTTCACTTTGATTTTATTGTTAAAAAAAATAAATGTTTTTCAAATTTTATTAAGATTAGATTTAATTAATACTAGTATTAGGAAACATCCAAAAAAAATTAAAAATAGGAAGGCACGGTAAGTTTAATTATTATTTTTTATATATTGTAAAATTATTATTATTTTATGTTTAAGAAATATATAGATCTATAAAAAATTTATTTGAAGGGAAATTATAAAATAAATTAGAAGTAGAAACAATAAAAATATAGAAAAGAACAAATGTAATAAATAAGCATTGGAAAAAGAATAAATATAAAGAAGTTGTTGGAAATGAATAAAAATATAACTCTTTATATTTTAAAGATTCTTTATTTTACCCAAAATTCTCCCCATATTATACTTAAGCTATTGATTTACGTAGAAAGTATAGAAGAAAAAAAAATGGATGTAAAAGTAGGCGTAGAATGATTTGGTGTAATTGAATAGAGAGGAAATAAAAGAAAAGATCTTAAATAGGTGGTGTCCCTTTAATTCATCCAAACACTAAAGCAGGAGTCGGATTTATTCTCAACGCTTTACCGTTTCATAAATGGGGGCATGCGACTTTGGCAACTTCGAATTCGATTGACATGACATGCCCCTTTCTTACATATATACATACCTCTCACATTTTCATTTATCATGGAGTAGTATTCAACAAACACTTGCATTTCTACAACTTAGATATCTACTTTTATTAGTATGAATGAATTATATTAATGAAGTCTTAATGATTTTTGTGGGGTTCAATGGATCAAAATGTTAATTTTTTATGACTTGAATTGTATTTTGAGGCAGTTGGTTCCATTTGGATTTGGATAAAATATTTCTTTTTGTCCTATTATATTAATAAGATTTAGAATATAAAATAATTTACTATACACGAGTATATGAAAATAAAATTATTCTTATAAAAAAGAATTATAGAAGGATGGTTTAAATTAAAAAATAGAGCCCACCGAATTGGTGTTTAAAATCTCTCTCTCTCTCTCTCTCTGTATGTCTCTCATCTTTTAATGCTGTTGTTACCAACATTTTCATTTGGCATAAGAAATTTCCTTCCCACAACCACAAGACAACATAATAAGATTAATATGAAGTTTCCGTTGCTGTGCGGACACACACCAAGAACAGTGTCTTTCAGGGATATGAAGTCGTCGGAGGGGGGGTTTGTGAGTGTGAGCTCAGACGAGAGTGCGGTGATTGGAGGGATGAGGTCGGAGAGGCTGTTGTTCGAGCCAGGGAGCAGTTCCATCAAACCACCGGCTATGCAGGAGGGGTTGGGGTTATTCCGTATGGTGGCTATGGATTCGTACGATCCATTCTTGGATTTCAGAAGATCCATGGAGGAAATGGTGGAGGCGCAGGGGCTGAGCCTCAGTGAGTGGGAGTGCTTGGAGGAATTGCTCACCTGTTATCTCAGGGTTAACAGTAAAAGCTCCCATGGCTACATAGTTGGAGCCTTTGTGGATTTGCTCCTTCATCTCAATTGCTCCTCCACTACTCCTCTCATCTCCTTCACTTCTCCTCTCTCCTTCTCCTCCCACACTTACTCCACCACCCCATGTCTATCCCAAGAACATCAAAATTTGATTTAGATATAGATTGATTATTAGATTAGAGTAGCTACCCTAGCCTCCATTAATTTTGTTTTTGTTTTTGCCACTGAAATTATTGATACTCCATTGTATTACGCCTTAATTTTACTCCAAATTATATGGAGTATCTGAAATGGAATATTACTACTATACACTCTATCATGTATGTAATGCATTCAATTTCAGGTAGAGATAGTTACTCTTGCAGCTTTCACTATAAATTAGCTTAACTCCACATTCTGCTCAATCCCAACTCATCATCAAAATCTTACTTTTATTAATAATTAATCTTAACTCTTTGCTTAAAAATCAAACAACATAAATTTTTTTTTTTTTTTTAACTCCATCAATTAAGAAAAAGAATACTGTATTTAGAGGTGAGTGCTGTTATTAATGAAAGAGTAAAATTCGAAAAAACATATATAAATTTTATTTTATTTTATTTTTACCGTGGATTTGAAATAGTATTTAGGAAAGGTTGAAAGCAACAATACGAGTGAATTAGAGGTGGTCCTTTCCTTTCCTTTTGCAATTTGAGATTGTATCTTTTCTCTGCACCACTATAATGAACCTGAATTTGAGAGAGACACAGACAAAATTTATCAATTAAATCATCAAAAATCCATCACTTATTTCATGTCCTTTATATGTTAACTGGCTCTGGAGCTACACCAAATCAACAGCTATTTCTTTCAACCTATACCTAAAATTAAAATAATACTACAACCGATTGTAAAATTTTTTGTCGTTTCATATTACCCTTTAAATAAGAGAAATATCAATTCTATACTAACATTATTATTCATGCATGACTATATATGCTTAAGATTAAGTTAATTAAATTTTCATTATATTGTAGGTGTAGCAATTTATCATTTCACATTAAACTAGTTTCATATCTTACCTTCATTATTTATTTATTAGGAACAATGGTAATGGTATGGTATCTTATCTTGGTATGACTATGGTATGCCTACTCAGAATTTGAATACGAGTCATGTGTTGCTAAGAGTTGGTGAGAAAAACAAAAATTGGAAATATTCTTATGGATAGGGGGTAATGCTGCTCCAATCGCATCTATATTGGGTGGTCCTCTTCAACACTCACTTGTCAAATGTAAATACAACTCTAACAAAATGTTTGGTTCATTGACGTTGCTCATTGTAACTTAAAAATTAGAGACTATATATATTAATTATCCACACTTTTAAGTGAATTACATTTTCCCATATAACTAACATGGAAGGAAATTCATTACTTATCACATTTACAAGCTTTTCACTTACTCCCTTCGTCCTATTTCAATATTTACGTTTGTTTTTTGCACGTTGATGAAGGAGTATAATATTTTAATTGATAGTGAATGGAAAGATATAATATTTAATGTAAAGTGGGTTGGTGTATTAGTGTTGGATGATATATTAATTGTTTTAGGTGGGTCCCATATTCCAAAAAGAAAAACGTAAACATTGAAATGAAACGCGCAAAATAGAAACGTAAACATTGAAACGGGACAGATGGAGTATTAACTTTAGTTAACCAAATATACCCAATATTCATCCATCTACATTTAATGTCAATACTTGTCATAATATTTTAATTAATAATTTGAAAATTAAAATGTATGAAACATTCATTCATTTAAATAAACTTCTTTACATGACCTATTGAGTTTTTGATTAAAGTAGCGTCACTAAATGAATGAGGAAATTTTGTTCAGTTCGAATTTTGTATTTATCATTGATTATATTATTATTATATACTCCTCCGTCCTGGAAAACTTTTCACGTTTACTGTTCCACGTTGTTTAAGAAAAGTTGCAATTTTTGACAAACTTTATTAACTTTGGAGGGTATTGTAGTCTTTTTAGATAATTAAAAAGTATAAAGTAATGATATGTGTGTGAAAAAAGAGTGGTAAATTTGAAATTAAAATAACTTTTGAGGTTGTTGGATAAAATGATATTTCCTTTTTTTATGGGGTGAAATGTTTTGTGGGACAAACAAATGAGAAAAGTGGGAAAAGTATTATGGGACGGAGGGAGTATATCCGCACTTATATGCATCGATGTATAATTTGGAATTATCGACATTTGTGATATTTTTTTGAAAAAGAGTTGGAACAAAATTAAGAGTAAATATATATAGTCTTTAAATGGTGTAGTGACATCGTTGGGGTTTCTGGTGAAGGATGTTGATGGACCACCTCCAACCATCATTTCTCCAAAATCGGCCCACATTAAAGTGGGTCGGGTCGACCGAACAGCACTTGATGATGAGTTAGGCAAACCATTAAAAGATGACCAAATTAGTGTATATCTCTATTTATTATAAGCAAAATAGGTAAGCTGTAAGCACCATAAATGTGACAAAAATACATCTTAATTGATTATATACATAAATCACAAGATCTACCTCCAAACAGTTTAACTTAAAAATATGGCAATTATTTTATCAAATAAGTAGATATAATTAAAATTCTAATATTAACGGTACTATC
The DNA here is from genome assembly GCA_023678885.1 of Pogostemon cablin. Classification (NCBI taxonomy): domain Eukaryota; kingdom Viridiplantae; phylum Streptophyta; class Magnoliopsida; order Lamiales; family Lamiaceae; genus Pogostemon; species Pogostemon cablin. Next base: position 275,760 of record CM042984.1, read on the forward strand.
TAATTACACATGATCAGTAAAAAAACCAACCTTTGATCTTGAAACATAGTTAAACACTGAAAAGTGAGTTGAATATACTTAAGAGATTGAAATTAGGGAAGGTTGGAATGAATTTTTAACGTGAATGAGATTGATCAAATATTAAAAGCAAATACTAACGAAATAATACAAAAATGAAAGGGCAAATTAATTAATTTCATGGAGACATCCCAGCACAAAGTGCTCCACTGTTTGTGCAGTTTATCCCTCATATCGAGCGACCTCGCTTACTAATTACTTAAGCATATCCAATTAATTACTCTACCACTGCCAAGAGCATAGCTCAAGTGATAGAGGGGAGGGTGGAAAGGTCTTCCAACTGAGCTTGGTTGTTGTAGGATGGGGGGTTCGAATCATGTATTTGACATGGATTTGGCCCTTGCAAGCACAAGTTTAACAGTGAGTCCTCTCTATAAGCCACTTGAGGCACATCCTGTGATTTACCTCCTCCATCAATCCCAGGACAGCAGGGGCGGTGGAGACCCCTAATGGTGAGGTAAACCATTTTTAATTACTCCACCACTTTGTTTATTTAATAATTATCAAATATTTTAATCATCAAATTTCAAAATCTCTTTGGCTTCTTACCTCGCAAACGCCAATAAGCATCAATCTCAGAGCTTTAAGATTCTTGTTGAACCTTCTAAACCTTGTGCCTCACTTGCAACTCTATACATTATAAGTACTAATATATTCCTAAAGAATATATAGCTTTTTATAAATACATACTCCCTTCTTTTTTCTTTTTTTTAAATGAATCTAGTCAGATATGCTACTCTATTGAAAAGGAGTATGTGAAGCCTAAAAGGAATGGATGACAATTTAAAAATGAAAGTGCTCTGTAGAGATATTAGTTTGAGTGATGCTTTCTTTATGAAATTATGAAGTTAAAATTGAAATACATTAAAACAATAAATATAAAGTTAAAGTTAGTATATATCTTCTTACTTCTCATGTTATCCCATGAGATTTGCTCAAATATAAATGGATGCTTTAGGAATATTAAATGAGTTATCACTATATACTTGGGTGCAATTGAATTTTCAAGTGATGTGAGTTTTACCATTTAACAATTTTTACTTATTCTAAAAGAGATTAATATTATAGTGTGCAGGTAATATGAATAGTGATCATGAGGTAAATATAGAGGCAGAGGGGTGAAATGACATTTAAAAATTTCAAGTTGATTTGGGACAAGACAAGCCAATCCCTAGACTTGAATGCAGTTACTCTTACTTGTCAATTCATTGAAAAACGCAAATTTACTTATTTTTTTCATTACCTAAATTTAGCTTTACTTTGCTTGGGTCATTTTCAGTAATCACTAATTAATAAGCTTTTCATTTCCAAGAAAGCAGTTATTAACCTTTCTAACACTGTACTACACTACTACTGCTGTACAAACTACATATGTGTATGATGCCACCACAATTTTCCTGTTGCCAGGCTAGAATCAACTCCAATGTCCTTTTCATCCCATGTCAATATTTTGAAATTGATGGGGTATTTAAGCATTTTCATATCAAGATAACCTAAAAAGGAGGCTACGGAAAATTAAATTTCATAATTTTTAATTTTTTGGTATATCAAAAAGGCTCAAGAAACTAACAGCTTCCATTAATAAGGGAGCTGCCGGAAAAATTCATGGAAACTAAAATTCAAGCTCAAATAAATAGGATGCTTAATATCATCTTTATTTTATATGAAAATTTAGAGTCTTGAAAGAGAGAGAGTTAATCTCAAAATGAATAGACTGCATTGTTCTTAAGAGTGAGATCTGGCAAGAAAATTTTAGCTCTGGCCTTATCAATTTATTGGAGCAATTAATGCAGGCCCAGAATGGGGCTCGGCCCAATAGTAAAACTGATTTATTGAACTTCAAATAAATTTCAAAACTTTTTATAAGTAAAAGATTCAATGCAGATTCAAGAATAAATGTGACATGTCGCATTTAAAGAGAATCGTTTTAAATAGTCACATCCTTTGATTTCAACAGGGATCACCGATTTATGGAGCTTCAAATTTTTTATAAGCTCGTGATCCAAGTTACTACAAATGATTACATGGATTGAGCACTCCACATGGGGTAAAATTGGTATTTCAAATGCCAACTGATGGATTGGTGAGAAACTCTCATTTTCGCACCACTTAAATTATGTATACAGAGTTCTTACAAGGTATAAATTGGATCAACCTCTAATAAATGTAAAACAGATTAATTTTAATACCAATCAAATTAAACTGACTTAATTTAGCTTAAAATAAACATAAACACAATCTTAATGGATCGATTAACATAAATTAAACCATATATTTATAAAAAACCCCTATATTAATTAAATACACTATACATATTTTAAAAATTAATTCATATCTAAATCTTGTATACTATCGATTCTTTTAGCCAGATAGATGGTTCTTCTAATCTTCAACCTCCCCTCTCACAAAAGAAGGTGCTCTTCTTGTCCACTTCCAACCATCTCATATTTTCAAAACTAGATGCCCAACATCTCATTCACGTTTCAAAAATGCTACACCCTGTATTAAATCCTCACTATCTTGGAGGTAAAATCTGAAACATACATTGGTAAAATTGCCGGAGGATGTCTACGACCACCCTCTTCATTTGCAAGAATGCCATGTCGTTCCTGAGGCAACTCCGCTTTGCAACAATAACGATGATGATTCATGTGGATGGAAAATTTTCATATCTGCTTCCCGTTTCCTATTTGAATAATAAATGAAGAGATAAACTCAAGATAAGATCCATAGTAGAATCAGGAATTTTGGGGGATTCATCACACAATGAAAAACTGGAACAGGATTGATCATGAAGTTTTACAGTCTTTGAAGGAGAAAGACGCAACAACCTGGAACCGCAGTGTTTTCGTAGACGAACATGGAGCCCAGGTGAGTGTCGTTGTTCATGAGATCCACCAGAGATAGCAGCCCCTGGTTGAAGGGTCCCTCTTCTCCTCATCCGCCATTAAAGTAGTGTAGTGAAAAAAGAAAAAAAAAATTGAAAATTTTAATTTTAATTTTAATTTTAAAAGGCTAGTTTTAAAATTTTAGAGGTGTGTTTAAAATAAAATTAAGAGATAAGAAGTTAAAAATGGGTGTGTATTAAGTATAGGGTGTGTATTTAATAACACTCTTAACATAATTTTGTGCCAAGTCTGGATTTAGGGTTTTTTTTTAATAGGAATTTAGGGTTTATTATTATTATATTAATATACTCCTAATGTAAAATTTGGTAGCAGAGTGAATCTATGGAGAAAATTGAGTGCAAAATATTAAGTTTAATAAGAAAGTGACAAATGATCATTTCCTGCAGTTGCTAAGATACAGGCTTTAATCTTGGATGTTGACACTTGATAGTGTATGAGTGTGTATATATTGGGCAGAGTTTCATTACATGAGTATCACAAATTGATCCACCACAATGGTGCTCATTGCTTCACTCAATTTATCTTTATTTGGCATGTCGCATCTAATATTAACTACACATATGTTTTTCATTTTTTTATTATTATTATTATTTTTTGTTTTTTTTTTTGCGTAGTTGATATTTTATTATGTGCAAAAATTACACCTCACACTTTGTTGGTGAACAAGATTGAGGCAATGGGATTCTAATGTTTCCACGATAAAATGATAAGTTAGATGAGTTTGACAAAATCAGAAAAGTTCTTACAACCTTTTGTAAAGCCTCACATCTATGATGCCCTAAATCACAACATCACATTTCACACATTCAACAACAAAAGCTTGCCCCCAAATTTTGTTATCCTATCACAAATCTTTATCGCTAGATTTCATTATAATCATTTTATCTTTGTCCAATATTTAGCCAACAAGATGAGATCTCAACTAATCTTCTTTGAAGTGATGATATCTCTGAACTATCACTATCATTTCAACAAAATTCTTAACTCCTTGTCCATGTACAAATTGGAGCATGCGAATGTGACACTCAAATGCCAAAATTCGAGTAACTCTTTCATATGGATCCCGTACACATTATTACTCTAATTTGATTTGTATAAAATTAATTTTACTGGAATTGGGATTGTATAATATTTGCAAATTATCTTATACTCCCTTCATCCTATAAAATCATTCATTCGTTCATTACTTATTTGTTTGTCACATGTTTTTGTTCACTCTAAAAATAATAATACTCAATCGGAAATATTGAAATTATGTTGTACTTTCAAATTCGTCATACTTTTTCAACTCACATGTCATTTTATATAATATTATCTTGTATTATATTTCTTCTGTCTTGATTTTATCTTTATTGTAACTGTTTGCACGAATATTAATAAAAATCACTTTTTGAGTCACTTTTGATAATAATTTTTTTTGTAATAAATATAAATAATAAAATATGTTATATGTAAGGTGATGACGAAATTGAAATTAAAGTATATTAGATGGACATTAGTTAATTCATGTCTTTTATTTTAATAAACTATAAAGTTGAAGTTGAAATAAAGAGAGTATTTTATTTATGGTATAAAACCTCCAAATTTTCCAAAAAGAAAAAAAAAATTAATAAAAAAAGTAACATTTGCTTAAACTAGGTAAAGCAATAAGAGTGAATTATGTTGTTAGACGGGGCAAATGATTAAAAATTATTCGAAAAAATATAAAAGAAGGGTTAGCATTTGTGAAATGGAGTATTGTACGTATATCCTTTTATGCTCATTTTCTATTGACATTGATTTAGCAACTACTGAGTTAGCGTATGTTGTATTGTTGGAGCCAAAATGTTGGTACATAAGTAAGCAAAGTGGGATGTGGTGTGTACTGATTGGACTGTTCAAAAGTGGCTTTTGCATATACTACGAATGAGTTGTTTACTTTGTTTTCTACTTATGTGGACTATATATTTTTGTATTATTATTATTATTATTAATAATAATATGGGACCTTAAATATAAATACATCATGACTCGTTTGATTAAATCATTAAGCTATGTGCATTATTTCATCACTTATGAATATCCATGATTTGGTCTTTAGAATCCGACCCATTGAGAAATCTAGCGCACATGTATACAAAATTTCAATGAGATAAATGTTTTTTTTTTCACAAATCAATTTTAATTTTTCGAAATGTTGATACATTTCTTAATGCTAGAATAAGGGTCCATTTGTGAAAATACATTATTTGGATCAGTAGAAACGAAATATCAATAGGTTCATAAATGATTAGCTTCCACCATATAAAATTAATAAGTTAGATATCATGATGTTCTCTGGGTGCATATGTAGATAAATTTTTATTTAATAATGTATACTATATATTTCTTAATAATTGTATAATTTTATATTCAGTTTTTCATTAAAATAAACTAACAGAAAATTCGCTTATAAAATGTATACAATTTTATTCATTAGTATATATATATTTATATTTATAAATGTATAAGTTTCGCACAGTGCAACAAGATAATTTGTTAAAATCAATTATGAAAATCGAAACCTTCCTTTTTTATCGAATCAGGGATTCTATAATATATAATGTCAGGTTTGTTGATTAAATTTAGAATATATTTGTAATTATATATTTGATTTTAACCTTTTAATTTTAAATTTAAGGGTGTGATTCAATTAACTTAAAATCTAAAGATTTAAATCTTACCAATGTATCAGTACTCCTGATGCACCACAACAAAGATTCAAAAGTGGAGTATATATAATTAGAGAAAAAATGTCTTAACCTTTTATTTTTATTTTATTAAATTTAAATTTTGCATATTGCACTTGGACAGATTGTAAAATGAAGACATAAAAGATGGTGTCTTAGAAAAGTTCTAAACCTTTGATCAAACGTCATCCATATAGTATATATCATACTAATACTAATACTAATACTAATAGGAGCATATTGGCAATCATGGTATTTTGAGGGTGGGTCCGGCCCGAATCATTAGTAGCGAAGCGTAATACACTTGAAAAGAAAAAAACTCGAATCAATTGAATCTAAATCTATCTTCCCTTGGATTGTACTTAAAGTAATAATGGATGATTTTTTTTTTCCCTTAAAAGTTAAAGGGATATGTTTAATAGTGCTCCGTATTATATCAATTCATTCATACCCCTAAAATTATAGTCTTTTTTTTTTTTTTTTTACGTCTGCGTATACGGATTTTACAAAGGGTTCTCCATAATGTAAAGGAATTGCATTTGATAGGGATGTGCAAATGCAACGATGGATTCAGTTCAAAATGGTAATGAAAATTGATACATACTCGTACTCTATGAATTACAATGGCGTGTCATCACAACATCACATACAGATGTCTTTTATCTTTTTTTTTTTTTTCCAGCAAAATAGGACCCAGAATTGTATGGCATGTCCTATTTATAATGTACATATTTTTTTTCTTTTCTTTTCTTTTCTTTTCTTTTCTGTTGTGGTGTTATACTACATGAGTGAAGGTGAGATAGAGCTTCAATGAATTGGAAGTTATGGTAAATACTATATCTGAGTTGAGGTGGCAACTCCCACTTACACACCATTCCTCGCTACAACAAAACCATCTCACATGCACTTAACCTTTCCTTTTATTTCTTTCATCAATTAAAATTCCCCTACCTAATTATCTTTCTTCACCGCTTAATTAATGGATCCACTGCCACTTTCTTCTCAAACTCTTCCTACCAAATCATCACGCATATATTAAAGTAATTAATTTAACATGTTTGTATCACGGGTATAGTTATCAAGTATGTTGCAGCCGGCTTTTAATTCCCTACAGCAGTAATTAATTAATCCTTTCTTCTTTTTATTTTGTTAGGGAAAAAAATCCCAATAAAAATTGTCCAAATTTCGTATTATCAATTTGTACTCATATGTGAGTATTCGTAAAGTAGATCTCCAGAGAAAAAGTGGGTGAAAGTGGAGTAATTGTTCCTGCAAGAGTACTCGAGTAGGATGGAAGAGTTGACTCACCACCATATCATAACCAAATATTGCAGTATCGGATGCAGGTAACTACACTCAATTTTCTCTCACTGTGGCCAGAGAGGAAATTAAGTGCCTGCATTATCTCCTATCCTACTATTACATGCATGTACCATCTACCTACATCACATTAACATTTCCTCAGATTTGTTTATTTTCGACCATCATAACATCATTCTATTAATCACTACTGTGATTTTTTTTTTTAATCTTTTTATTATGCTCTAGGAGATCTACAATTGAATTCCGAGTGTGTATTTAACATATAATCATTAAATTGGAAGATGGGGCAACCCTCAATAAGTGGATACGACGAGAAATCCAAAAATGAAATGAAGAGGAGAAGTTCCAAATTGCAAAGGAGATAATTAAGAACAATCAAACGTGAGTGGGCCAATGGGGGGCAGACAAGTGTCCTGTGAGAAATAAGCCAATTTCTTTTTACGTAAAATAAATGACGCGTACCACTGTGTGGATATTAATTACCTCACATTTAATTGCATTTAAATCACTGCTGCACCTGCGATGCGCTCTTTTTATTTCTTTTTTAAATTTTAATTTACTAATTTCTTTTTATTGATAATCCAAATCCCAACGTCTATCTTTTCCCACCTAGACAGAACCACAGCTGCATCATCGGTAAAACAAAATTTTGCATTTCTTCATTTATATACCAACACATTTTTTTTATCATAATTATGAACAATATATATTGTGTTATATGTTAATGGTTATACTTAAACATCATTTACATATCAACAGAGATTGATAATATACACATTAACTCTATTAAAAATAAAAACGCAGTATTTATGGTTACCCTTTTTATTTGTATAAACAAACTTGCAACATTTTTATATAGCTATAAAGTATTAACTATTGTTGATTGAAAGAATTTACTTGGTAAATCTGTTAATTAATTGTGTAGATTGTATTTGTACATGAGTTATTCAACCAAATAGAAAGAATTATATTTGATTTAAATTTAGTATTTGCGAGTATTAAAAATCATTTGCTAAATTCATAAAATCTTCCAAAAAACATTAATACTTGTTTTTTTATTTTAGTTTGATAGGAGTGAGTAGGTAATTGATAATGATTTAGTAGTTTTAGTGTGATCTTATAGCATAGCAAGCTGGGATGAAGGTGAGTTGGCAAGAGTCAGTAAAATGAGAGCATGAAGAGACATTAGAAGTAGATATTATAATATAGTTAGTGATTACAATTTTCACAGAATTTTTGACACCTCACCCCACTAGTACTACCCTAAAAAAGTAGTGTTGGATACAGATACAATTAGTTGGTGTTAAAAATGCAGTGAAAATCGAGCTAACTAAAATGTTACAACAGAGTAAACAACCCAGATAGCATTATACTCTATACTAATCCATACTAGATAGAATGGAATTAGATTTAGAGGTGGTAGTGAGGTGGAGGTGCATGGCAGTTGGGGTTGGGGTTGGGACTGGGGCGGAGGGAGTAGACCCCATTCCAGATCTCTGTAAAAGCTCTGACAATGGTGCCGTGGTAATAGGGGGAATTGAGCTGCAAGAAGCAGTTGAGCAGCTCCTTGAGGTCCTCCTTAGCGTATATCTCCTTCTCCAGAATCATCTGCAGCATCGACTGCCGGAAGTCCAGGTAGGGATCGTCCGACTCCTTCTCCACCGCCACGCTCGATCCCCCGATTCTCCCGAACCCCTGCACCGCCCTCAGGCTCTTGATGTCTGACTCCGTGTCGGAGGTGGTGGTGGTGGTGGTGGTGTCCCAAGAGCTGGAGGAGGAGTACCTCGGGCGGGGCTGGAACACGGCGGACAGCTTTGGGCGGCGGCAGCTGCTGCATCCCAACTTCACGCGAACAATGCTTTTTCTCTTGCTACTATTCCACATTTTAATCTCACTCTCACTGGGACTGGACCGGAGCATCTCATCTCATATAAATAAATAAATTCTAATTTCTGGATGTGGATGTGGGCCCCACACCCCCTCTGGATCACTAACATTTCGCACGCGCTACCTTTTTTCTTACTGCTACGCAAAAAGTATAACAAATTTAATTTTAAGAGTGCGCAAATTATACCTCAAAATATATAAAACATTTTTGACTAAAATATCCTATTATTAATTATACAAGTCCGATATTCAAACTCTCGATATATTACTAAACGTACCCCATAAACAACCTGAAGATTGTCACTTAATTTAGCAATTTCAAAAAATATTCTGAGAAATTTTCTAAAGGCAATCATGATTTCAATTAAGTGGTGCTCTAATATATGTTTATAAATCGATCCAAACATTCACACTCTGTTCAGTGTCTATAGGTGAACATTATTTTTTTTTCTATTTCTATAATCGTTCATGTTAGCATTTGTTCAATTACTATACCTGAACACACGTCAATCCTTCGATTGTAACTGCTCAATACCTCATAATTCACCCGACCTATATACGACTAAACTGCGTGCATTGAATTTATTCAATGAAAGTAGTACTCTCATTCATTCTATAGCAACTAAATTTCTACACAGCCATTTTCTTTAATTTCAAACCAAATTTAAAACCTACACTCCATTATTGAAATTATAGAAGATAAAATAGAGTAAAATAGAAAGCGTTTCTATTGAAATTTTGCAGGTAGATTGAAGGTGTTTCTTCTTAGAGCTATTTCATTCTTTCTGTTATTCTAGGCATGAGTAGTTGGAAGAGTTTGTTCTTTTGGGCATCACACCGGAGGTGAGTGGTTGAGAGTTTAGTGAAGTTTTGAGTTTAATCTTGGATGGATGGATTTATATGAGAATGTAAGTAGTATATCTTTTAATAATGGAAGTATATTTAAGTAAAATTGGAGTACAAATAGCCGCGTTTTTTATTAACAGGTTGGAGTTTAATTAATTAAAGGGTAAAATGATCTAAAATTGTGTATGCATTTAGAAAATGAGGTATATTTAACAAAATTGGGATTGTAAATAGTCGCCTCTAATATTAATTCTCAATTAATTTTAGAATTGTTATCATTCTTTTTTTTCTTTATATCTAAGATAATTTTATACTCTATTTATTATCTAAAAATATAAAATTACTTCCACAAAATTAATTAAAATGTAGCCAATTTTCGTTAAACAACATGGAAGGCGGTTCGGATCTTCTGTTACATTTGGTGTTATATCTCCTGTTACAAACCGTTGGATGATTGACACGTAGGATAGACTAATTTATACCCTAATAATCAACCCTAAGGGGAAATGTTGAGATTTTTCTCTCCGCACACGCATCACTCATCTAATACGTATAACAAGAGATGTAATACCAAAATATAACAGGACATCCAACACCATGGAAGAACCTAGTATCAATTATTAAAGTGAGTTTAACATGTTACCATTTATCTCGTGAAGTTCTAATAGTAACCCCACCCGAAATTTGGTGGAATTTGATTGGTCCCTCATCGGTGAGGAATTGAGTGTGGGAACGTTGAAAGTCAACGTTTCATTATGCAATAAATATTTTGAGATACGTGTGAATATTAAAAATTAAAGTAATAATAAGGAATAAAGAGAAGGAGTATAGAAAGAGGAAACTGACATGACAGTACTGATAGGCCGTCGTCGGCCTACCAAAATAAATTAATTTTTGACCCACACTAATACTTAGTATAGTGATAAGTATGAGTCGAATCCAAGAGAGTATAATGAAATTTAAATTAAATCTAAGTATTTCAAACAATTTAATAAAGGGGGATTTTGATTTGGTGAAAATTGAAATTAACAATAAAAATAAATCAACTTAATTTTTGAATACCAAGTAGATGAAAATTACTTATTTAAATTAACCAAGAGATAAAAGCCTAGTTTAGGATGTCGATCCCCTCCCGTTTACTAAATTAATTAACTACAAGAATTAAACATCTAGTGTAGTGCGCAAACTCAAATCCATAGATTGACAGTACGACCAATCAACTCGAATGTTCATAAGTTTATCAATTAGGGTACGACCACTAAGTTGAACTATCTATAATTGACCCTATGGATTCGAACTCATAAACGCATTAAAGCTCTAAATATAAGATTGCTAGGCTACGAAATCCGGCTAGGTATCATACAACCTAGATTCTATTACACCTATAAGGAATAATCTCTATTTGTTACTCAATCCAATTCCTACAACAATTACGGATTATAGTTCATGGAATAACATTAAGCAATTAAATAATTAATCTAGTTGATCAGGCCAAAATAATTATTAAATTACTATAAGAAACATCAACGCATGTAATAGAATAAATTTGCACACAAGATTCAACATAAAAATCCTAAATAATTAAATTAATAATTTAACGGGAGGTTCACGAATCCTAAACTAGAAAAGAGGATTAGCCCCGCATGTTCATATGAATTACAGAATTAAAAATATAAAAATTAAAGATCCGATGATATCTGATTGTTCTTGACACTTCACGCCAGTTCTGCCTTCGAGGATGAAAGACCGTCGCTTCTTTTTTGCAATTTACGTTAATATGCTCTCCAGAAAATAACGTGTCTTCTCTGTATTTTATCTCCAAATATATCTCTTCCTTATTTATATTTTTATTGCCCAAGTAATATGCTTGATCTCTTTCCTTAATTATCTTTACCAAAAATATCTCCAGGATCTTTTTCTTATCTCTTTTTTTCTCTTTTGATCATGCCACAGGAGATATCCGATCCTAAAAATATGCTGACTGATTTATTTTCTTAATTGCTCCTTTAATAACCTGTTTCCACATCAATTCAAATAATTAAAGTAATTATCTCCCAAAAACAATACAAGTCAATATTAGCACATAAAAATATATAATTAAATCAAATAGACTTTAATTATTACCAAATAATCATGCTAAAATATGACTTTTCAAGTAGGTATTATGATATGGGGATCAATTAATTGAAAATTTAATTAACCACTTGATTAATCACAACGTTTTAGATCTAATGTAGAAGATTAAGAAGCTTCTATTTGGCTTCTATTTGTCAGGTTTTCAACTTAAGTTAAACAATTATTATAGGTTTTGGAAGCTTAATTAACAACAACATGACAACTACATTAATTAATGAGTTAATTACGTCAAAAGTCCCAACCTTTTCGCGAATTTCAAATTAGTCCAAACTTTTCAATATTTATAAATAAATACTCGACTTTTAACCCATTTTTCAAATCAAGCCACCGAGCAGCGAGAAGCCTGCCCGATGGCTGATGTGTCATTTTTAATCCATGTCACCCCCTCCACATGTTAAAATAATAATAAAAAAAAAACATCAGCAGATTGACGCAGACCTAGAAAATTACGACGGCGACGGCGACGAGGAGGACGGTTCATCGGCCCCACTCGCCGGAGAGTTGTGGCTACTCGAGACCCTTTTTGTTTCTCGACATGATATGGAACCTGTCATTCGTGGTGGTCTCCGCCTTCGTGCTGCTCTGCATCATTACAGAGAGACCTTCGACACCTTTAAGGTTGTGGATTTGTGGCTATGCTTTGCAATGCCTCCTGCATGTCGGATTCGTCTGGGATGAGTACCAACGTTGGCATCTTGACGATGATTCTAGTGTTGGTAATGCGGTGGTGGTCTGGATTTCTACTGTCTGAGGGTTTTCTCATTTTATGCTCTCTGTCAACACAAGTGGTTAATTTTAACTTAATCTTGAATTTGTTTATTTATTTATTTTTCTGTGAATTTATGCACTCTGTGAATTTCATTTTTTTCTTATTTATTGATGTTGCTCTTCATGTTAGATGACAGAAAAGAAAGTTTGAGAATTTTTTGGCAAGTGTTGACTTGTTAGTTATGTTATTATGTTAATTATGTAGCCTTATCTTGGTTAGCCATACAGACGGTTCTTCCCGACTGTGAGAAATCTACCCATGGGCAACTACGGGAGATCGGGTTAATCTTTCAGATTTTGAAAGACGTTCCATGGAAAATTTCCGAGCACATAGAGCAGAACTTGAACAGATGAGGAGAGAGAGTATTGTCTGCAAAACATGAATTATATATTTTATTATTATTATTTTTTTACAGGTGGAGAGGGTGATGTAATTAAAAAAAATACCACGTCACCACCGGGCAGGCCTCCTGCTGTCCGGTGGCTTGATTTGAAAAATGAATTAAAGGTTAAGTACTTATTTGTAAATATTGAAAAGTTTGGACTAATTTGAAATTCGCGAAAAGGTTAGGACTTTTGACGTAATTAACCTTTAATTAATCTTTAAACTTTTTGTCTTTATGGCTTTTTTTTTTAAGTTGTGGACAAGATTGATAACATAACTTGCTCATATTTTCAAATTTATAGTTTCAGAATTTGACACAAATTATTAATATTAATATTGAAACAATATTTTATTCGGACTAATTACTATTGGTTTACTATTGTTTTGTTATAATATGACTTGAACTATGTAGATAATATCTTTAAAATATTTGAAGTGGTTATATAAAAAGAGTGTTTTTAATGGATGAGCAAGATTATCTTCGTACAACTCTGGATGCATCAATTTTTTTTTTTTATTAACAATAAGGTTATAATTTTCAGATATTTATTATTGGATGAAGAATATTTATCTATTTATTTATTTCATTACTCCACTTATTATGGCTTCATTCTAGACCCTTCCTTATACTTGATATACAGGGCCCAATTTGTGGGTGGAGTTATGACTTCTATTTGCAACTTATCGTTCATGCCAGAAGTGGGCCTTATGTGTCTGATCTTGGGCCGTGAAATCAAGTCCAGTTCTGTTGGGCCTAACCTTCTCTAGTTGTTACTATTAGTTTTTATTTTATTTTAATATACTCCATATAATTATATATGTGTGTCACTTTTAGGTAGCTTTCTAGTTGAGAGACAAATCCTTGAATAAGTTATTATTGAATGTTTATAATTTTTATTGCCAATTCTTTAATTTAGAATGATGCCACCACTGACAGATTAATTTCATCGTCAACTCATATACACATACATTGTGACTATTCTATTTTGATTCTTTTAACTAACAATATTATGAAACTACTTTTCTAGAAATGTAAATATTAAATGGAATAGAAGTGATTAATTTTCCTTTAGTATATGTTTGCCAACATTGCATTATCATGAAAGCATCTTTAATTATTATTCGTTAATCTGGATTAATATTTTATATCTGAGTATATAATGTATTTTTATTATTTTTATAACAATAGAAACTGATCATTGTATTCATTGGGTATATAACAACTTTCTGATCATGAAAATGGTAAAATTATCTTAGTCTTCACTTGTGGATGTTATACTGCATGGAAGGTAGATAATATTATATATGACTCTCCCATGAAATCAGTTGCGGATCTAAAAAATCGAAGTGGTGTGGGCTAAATTTATTAAAGAAAATAAAAAATAATAATTATTATTAAAAAATAATTATATATATATATATATATATATATATATATATAATATATACACACACGAATCACCATCTCAAAAGTGGATGGAGAATTAACTAAACTTTAATATTTATTGTAATGGGTTCATAGAATATATAATTTGAAAATATATCAATATTTATTTTTTAACTTCATTTGGATGAGCTTAAAATATTTTTGGACTTTGCTAAACTTAAAAACACAAATTATTTTACCTATATTATAATGGGCTTTTGGTGGGCATCCCGGGCTTGAGTTCAGGCTGCCCCTTCATAGATACGCCCATGCATGAAACCTTGTAATTTATTTATTATTTTATTAATTAGGGTTCATTCTTCATTTTAAAGATTAAAGTTAATGCCTAGAATATTATTATAATTTTACTATTATAATGTAATATTTTATTTTTATGATTCGTAATTTATTTTATACATAGAAATTTATTGATATATACACCATATTATTTTACTCTTGAAATTTAATTTTAATTAATACTTAACTTTAGAACTAATTTTAAGGACATATATAATTATAGTTTCATAATTATGATTGACAAATATTTTACATGGTTCATGATTTATTTTACTTTTATAATAACGATATATTCTTTGAGCAAAGTGTTAATTTTTAAAATATAACAATTAAAATTAAAATCAATTAAGATGAGACTTAAAAAAACATAAAAGTAGATTTATTTAATACGTGATATTGGAGCACATAGTCCATTAATCAACTCAAATTCGCTAATTAAATGCATACAATTAGACTCTTAAGTGTTCGTTACGACTGAATTCAAATTAGTGTGAATGTGTGACCTGATATAAATTGATCTAAAATTATGCTGAGTAGTCGATTTAAATTAAGGATATTATAAACAGTAGGTTTGTGATTTGGTTGAAGGTTGACCTAACCTAACCACTTATTTGCAGCATATATTTATGGATTTTCGATGGATGACAATACTACTTATATAGTGGTTACAATGTACATTAAATATGTAATTATTTTGTCACATCATTTTACGGTATTTCATATATATAAGTGTATCTTGGGAGTAATTCTTATTTAAAATTGATTTATTAAGAAACTTAAAAGTAAACGTATGTCATTACCAAAGAGAGCATTGGAGGAGTTCAGAAATTAGTTTAATAACGACACTCCAACGCACAATTTAGCAGACTTAATTTGATCTTAGCGATTAATTAATTGATTATGGGCAGGAAAATTGAAAATTGTACATTTATATTCGATATAGTTAAAATATAATAATAATGTTATTAAAAAAACTGTTTGAAAGTTATTAAGATGGAGTTAAAGAGGACGGCACGACTTATGAAATGACGCAGATATATATATATATATATACTCCACCGATTAGTTTTATATACAGCTTATTTGTGCTTTTGAAAAATAAATAAAGTTTATTTGTGCATAAATAAAAATCCATCTCTTTGGCATTTTTTAAATTGATAAAATTAATTTATTATTATTATTATTATTATTATATTGAAAACCTTGAATATTAAAAGATTCTAAATGATTGAAAGTAATTGGAAAAAATTAATGCCAAGTCAAAAGAAAACACATTTTCAGTCGCAAAATATTTTTCTAGAAATAAATCGCTATACATTCAAATCTTCTAGAGTGAAAGATTATATGGACAATTCTGCCATAAATTTTGGCATTCATTAATTTCTGGATTAAAAGTTGGATAATAAATTAATCTAGCGTGATTTCATTTTAATGATATTCATTTATTAAAGGCCATAATTAATTCCTGTTGGATAGAGACTAAAGAGAACTTAAGAAAAATAGATAGATTTTTATTCAATCTTAATTCTGAATAAATTATTTTTACCTATTGATATTGAGATGCATTAAGAAAACAAATTCTAAATTCAAATGAAGCAAACATTCCCAAATTAAAGCTTAGTATAATAGTGTGAATTAAAAAAGCTAATTAATGTGGATAAACATTTAAGATTGATTATATTCCAGAGTTTGGGCAATTCCAAGTTTAATTTTAATTTACTCCGAGTTATTGACCCATTCCATTGCTACTTTGGCAGCGTAAGAATTTGTATGAGAAAATGGAGTGGAGTGAAAAGACGAAAGCACCCTTAGAAGAAGAAAGAAGTAGCAAATGATGAAATCCAGAATCCCAAGAAATGAAACTTACGTGTAAAATAATGAGGAGGCGTCCATGCCAAGAAATCCCCTCGTTTCCTCTCTCTTCCAAGCTTCATCCTTCATTTTTTTTTTTTTTTTAATCCAATTTCTCTCTCATCCTTCCTCTTTCTCTCTCATCATATATATATATATATATATATATATATATATACAGGCGCAGGCATTGCATTGCACAAACAACCACGCACGTCCATCACCCCCATTCATAACTAACTTCCATTCCCATTCCCGTTATTCTCTTTCTCAATTCATTTTTCAATTTTCCAGATATCCCTTTTACTTACCCCTAAATGCACTACTTCTAATCGATTCTATCTTCTAACTTTGTGATATTTCATCTTGTTCAACACTCTGATTCTTTTCTTTTACTCAATTGCTTGCTAAGATTCCACTTTCACGAGTATTCATGCTGATTCGATTGCTTTGTTGGTTACGCAATTAAGTAATTAATGATTATCTTCATTTTTCTGTCAATTTTTTATTTCTTTTTGCTTTTGTGTGTTTACTCAACTTTGAATGATCTTCTTCTCCCTTGATTCGTTCAGTAATTTTCAAGATGATTGGAGAACTCATCACCAGTTGTTTAATGTAACTATTTCACCGCTTTCATCAATTGATTCCCTCTGTTTTCCCCCTTTTTCTTTATCAATTCCCTCCTTTTTTTTATTAATGATGATTAATACATATTATTCCATTAAACAGATTGGTTCTTGGATATGCATATCCTGCTTTCCAGTGCTTCAAAACTGTAGAAAAAAACAGGGTTGAGATTCCAGAACTCCGATTTTGGTGTCAATATTGGTAAGCATTTTATTTAATTTAAGAAATTCAATTTGGGGTGCGAAAGAGTTGAACTTTGATCCATCTTGTATTCGGTAGAGATCAAATTAAGTTTCCATACAATTATTGGTGTTATTCTACAACAAAAGATGATGTTAGGAAACTTTGAACCAATCAAATGCTTGAGAATTAAGAATGTTGCTTTGATTAAGTAAAAAGTCAACAAATGATTATAAAACATTTTTTATTTTTCTCATAGATAATGAAAACCAAAGGTGATACTTGACAAGCTTTTAAACTTTAACAATTTTGTTCCTTTTCATGATAATGACTCTCTTATTATTTTGGAGAAACATATTGACTTGTACTTTTCAACCCTACACCAGTAGAAACTGTAGAATCCATCAGTTCATATAATAGTAATAATTCTTCTACATTGTTACATGTATACATTTATTTATGTATGTATATGATCATGCGGACATATTGATTGGTATTGTTCTTGGTGTCATGAAACATGGAGTATATCATCTCCAAGATTTATTTTTTATTGAATAAGACCAATATCCATAAATATTCAGTAATTTGAGTTTTCTATTTTCCAGGATAATTGTTGCTATTATTACAATTCTTGAGAAAGTTGGCGATGTATTCATTTCATGGTATGATGTCTCACAGACTATACTCTTAAATGTTTAACTTAAATCTTTCTCATATTGTTATAGCTGAAATTTTTTATCATAGGTTGTTTATAACTTAAATATTTTCTGATAGGTTGCCAATGTATGGAGAGATGAAGTTGGCTGTCTTTATCTACTTGTGGTATCCCAAAACGAAGGTGAAACTTGCTTCTTCTTTTCTTATGTATGTATACATGGAAATTTCATAAATATGGATGGCATAACTGTTTAAAATGCAGGGGTCGGGATATGTTTACGAAACCTTGCTGCGACCATACATGTCAAGGCATGAGACGGATATCGATAGGAGTTTAATTGAGTTTAGAGAAAGAGCTTGGAATTTAGCAATCTACTATTGGCAGAATTGCACGGAACTTGGTTCCACAAAAATTCTTCAATTTCTTCAATTCGTTGCTTCTCAAGGAGGAAGATCTACACAAACAACCTCAGAGGTATGGCATTATAAATGATGACAATGGATGCATTTTATAGATTAACTTAGCAGCATTAACTGGTTGCAGAATGGCGCGAACCAAGCTTCATCTTCCGGGTTATTCAAGAGGAGCAAGGGCGACAAGCAGAGGGCTGACCCTGGACCATTCTTCAGCCCTCATCGTACGAAACATCCAAGGCAGAGTCTATTAAAGTAGAGCTCCAGCAGGAATCTCGTTTTATTAGGCCCGAGGATGTACATATTTCAGACCCAAGAATGGAGAGTGGATCAAAAAATAAATCAAGTTTGAACGACGACGTACAGGCTGCAAGGCATAGACTTAGGTACTTCATAGATAGGAATTAGTTGAATGGTTAGCAACAAACAAAACAAAATACCAAGGCAGTTGTATACAACACCAGATTGTACCAAAAGTTTGAAATTTATTCTTTTTTTCTCTTCTTTTTTGTATTTTAGTGTAAAAGTTTGCAAAATCCAATTTTGTGAATACACAGCAAGTTGTTGAACTTGTATCCGTCTGTCTACATCTCACTTTCTTTTTCTTGTACAATTGCGCTACTGGACAGCTCTACCTAAGATGTAATTTTTAGCAAGCCAACTTATTTGGATTTCTTAGGATGGATTCTTATTCAGTTGTTAGTAATGATTGGCCATTAATGAATGCACCACATCAGTCCTTTTGATTTGAAGGGACTTAATTGTTATTTAAA
Source organism: Pogostemon cablin (assembly GCA_023678885.1). Classification (NCBI taxonomy): domain Eukaryota; kingdom Viridiplantae; phylum Streptophyta; class Magnoliopsida; order Lamiales; family Lamiaceae; genus Pogostemon; species Pogostemon cablin. Next base: position 295,025 of record CM042984.1, read on the forward strand.
GTGATTAATTATATTAATTGACATCTAATATTTCATCAAACGTGGATCATAATCCTGTGTATGTATTATAAGGGACCCAGATCCTCTCCGGTAAAGTAATAAATTGATCTCTCACTATAACACGCTAATTTATTATAAGTGGAATTTATTTATTAGTTGTTTAATTCTGTATCCGATCCTATTATTATTCATTAGTAATAGTAGATTTTGAATGTAGATTATGGCAGAAATCATGGAATCTGTGCGTGCAAGTAATGGTATGATGAGTAATTGATTAATCGTAAACTTTATTGAATAAAAAGAAAATAAAAGGCACTGCAACACAGATGGAGTCAGTTATGTACACTTGCCATTGGAAAAAGAAAAAAAAAATTATTGAATTATTTTGGCCTACCTAGGCTCACCAAACAAGTTTCCGGTAGAAGAAGGCAATGGCATGCGTAAGGCGGCTCCAAAGGCGGTGGAAAATGTTGCCGGCGGTGGAACTAGGAGCAGCGGACATAGGGCGTAGGTAGGCACGCGCCGCCTTATTGACGAGATGGTTTCGGATGCAGATATCCAAGTCGGTATTAGGACTAATCAGATCCTTGAGTGAACTGTAGCGGTAACACGCGATTCTGCAAGGCACAAGTTCCAGATCATTGCCGGAATGCTCTTCAAACCATAATCTCTCCATCTCTCTCACTTTAATCTTCAAATCACTATCACTATTTTCTTATTAATAATAATAACTTCGCATAATAATATTAATTTTTTGTCACGTTTACGTAGCTGATTATATATATTCCATATATAAACTCCATTCTCTTCAAATATTTTTGTTAATTTACCAGAGAATAAGTCAAATTATATATTTCTTCATTTCTTAAGAATATTTATCAAATCAAAGATTTGCATAAAGGTAAATTAGGAATATTTGTCGAATCCTTGATTTGCTCAGAAGAATCACATCCACGTAATAGCATTAGTATGTAATCCCTCACATCCACATAACAGTATGATTCCTAAATACAAGGAGTAAACCGTGGACCTAATTTTAGATAAAATCACTAATTAACCTAATCTAAAATCACAAATAAGATCAATTATTATTCAAGATAAATGTATAACCCGAATTCTGCGCCTAAATCACATTCTTTTGTTTTATTGGAATTTAAGTTAAAATTTTAATTCCGCTATATCACTCTATCAAACCTTTCCAAGTACATTAATGTCAATTAACATTTGAAAATGTCCATTTGGAATAAATGGGAATTTAGTAAAGGACGCACTATTACTATCCAATTTATTTATATTACTACCCAATTTATATATGAAGACACCCTATATTTTATGTCAAAAGCTCCTGCGCCCCGGGGACACGAAGGGATATTTTGTGTTCCCATGTGAACACAATTCTCCCCCTCCAATTCTATATATATATATATATATATATATATATATATATATATATATATATATAAATTAATACAATCAACTCTTGATTAATATACAAAATTACATGTAATTATAAATAAAGACAAAGTACTTTCATTGCGATATTGTGAGCTCAAATAATGGAGGAAATATTACAACATTTTCGCACGTGTGATGTACTTTCTCACATCATTAAAAAAATTAAAATTTTAATTCCGCTATATCACTCTAACATACGTCAAACCTTTCCAAATACATTAATATCAATTAACATTTGCAAAATTCCATTAGAACTTAATGGGAATTTAGTAAAGGCGGTACTATTACTGCCCAATCTATTTATGGAGGCACCCAATATTTTATTTAATTTATGAGTGATTATTGCACCTGAAGTTAGTGAGTTAAGGTTAGTGAGTTAAAAATATGGGGAGTGTCCGAGTGGATAGTTTATTTTTTTTTAAAAAAAAAGTTAATTATTTTATTTTATTTGATTGTAAAGATCGAATTAAATTATAATATAACGGTTAATATCGTTTAGGTGCATCGGTTCATCAAGTGCACAGCAATCAAAAAAACAAAATCATGATATCAAACTCTGATCCCTCAAAAATTAATGGGTGAATATTTTGTTGAACTAATCAACTTATATATTCTTTCGACATATTTTGATTTATTTCCTTGGTAGGATGCTAATCAATTAAATTTTATTTTATTAAGAAACAACAATAGTTTCTTCAATTTATAGAAAGGGGGAAGAATAGAAGAACTGTAAATAAGATTCTTTTTTTTTTTCTTTTTGAGATTGTAATTTATGGTGTACTCCACCATTAGGGGCCCCACCGCCCCTGTCCTGGGGATTGCTGGAGGAGGTAAATCACAAGATGTGCCTCAAGTGGCTTATAAGGAGAGCTCACTGTTAAACTTGTGCTTGCAAGGGGCCAAATCCATGCCAAAGACAGGATTCGAACCCCAACCTTGCAGCAACCAAGCTCAGCTGGAAGGTCTTTCCACCCCCACCTCTACCACTTGAGCTATGCCCTGGGGGCAATATTGTAATTTATTCCCATATTGGATGGCAGCAGGGGAGGAAGAACAAGGAAGGAGGAGAATAATAGGATGTATTAATTTTGGTTGCACGTGTTTTTAATTAGATTGAGTTTGAATGGATTATTTTTGTCATTTCAGATTATTAAAATTATAATATTGAGTGTTTTTAATATAAGTTTGAGCGGCAATATCGAACCCTTTAATAAAATCTTCTAAGTATAAACATAGATTTTATTGAATAAAACCTTCAAGTATAAACATAGATTAGTTGAATAAGAAAGAGTGTTAATTAAAGGTCTTCAAGTATAAATATAGATTTCGTTGAATAAGAAAGGGGCATTAATCGAAAAATTGTAAATTCGAATCAAGTATAATATCCATTAAGAAACTCAAAGTATAATATCCAATAAGAAACTCAGTACAAGGTGAAGGGTGGGTACCTTGTGGATATTATAATGAGCAAGAGTGCGACCAAACCTCTGAAAACTAAGAGAGGTAAAAAGAGAGGTAAAAAAAGGTAAAAATTATAATCCCTAATTGATAAGTTAGCCTGAAAACTCCTTAATTAAAGGGCAAAAGGTTAACCACGCCTCTCATTCTATTCATGAGGTTCAAATGCACCCTCAACCTATTTTTTTTAACATCTAAGCCCCTAACTTTTATAATTGAATCAAACTTATCCTTCAACTTTCATTGACAGAGCAAAATGATATTTTGTTAATTAAAAAAATTAACACCACTCCATAGGTGGGGCCCAGGGTTATAAAAAAAAATATAAAAATCACATGCTCTCACTCCCACACGTATCATCTTCAACAATTATTTCCTGCTCAAGCACATCTTCAATGGAGGTGGCTGATGAAACCCACCTCACCTCCAAAATCACCTTCCTCTCTCCTCTCATATGATTCCGAGTTTCTGAATTTGAACTTCGCAAACGTGTTTCCCGATCTCTGCACACGCCCATGTTCGACAGTGGTGGTTTCCTCGAACTTCTCGAGGATCGGAGCTTCCAGGTAGCGGCGGTCGTCGACGGTGTCGACGAAACTCCTCCTCCAGCTTGGCCTTTAGGTTTGATACTCTTCGAATTACAACGTTATTCCATTCGTATTGTCCTTGTACGATGACGGTGAAGGGTGCATGTTAAGCGATCGGGTGGCGACGACGATGGCTTCGATGGCCTTGGTCGCCTCCTCCATCTTCTTGCGACGTTCAGCCTCATCTCTGCCATCCTGATGCAGGTGTACCTCGAAGATGCCAACGGAATGAAATGATTTTATACCTCGAATTTTTTGTCATTTTCTTGAACTGCTTATCCTAGAAACCATCTCCATGGCGGTGATGATCAGGCGCTGAAAACTTGTAATGAACATATCATATATCTTCTAATGGGCTCAACTGATGTTAATTTATCCTGCCTCTCTCTCTCCAGGTTAATTTATTTTTTATTTTTTATTTTTAACTATAGACCCCACATAGTGTTAATTCTTTTAATTAATAAATACAGTTTTGCTATACTAATAGAAGGTTAAGGGTAAATTTGATTATTTACAATAGTTAAAGGGTTTAGATGTTAAAAAAAGAGTGAGTCTCTTGTGCACCCGGGCACACGAATTTAGATTGTGACCCTTTGCAATTTTCGTGCCTCTTTACAATTTAAACTCTCTAGCAATACATAAGTTTAAATAGAATAGGGAGGGGAAGGGTTGTGTTCACATGAGACACGGACCGTGTCCCCGGGCCATGTCCTCGGGGGCGCATGAGCTTTTGCCTAAAAAAAATAGGTTGAGGGTGCATTTAATCCTCATTAATAAAATGAAGGGTGTGGATTAGATATGGCAACGGGTAGGGTACCCGCTTATTTTGAGGTACCCTATCCATTAAGGTTTGGATAGACCGGTACCCTAAAATACCTGTCCCATTGTTTTGGATGACCTGATAACAGCTTCCCCCATAATGAGGGTCTATACTTTTAGTATGTTCTCGTTAGAGATACAGCTTTATGGTTGTGCTAAGTTGCTCCTGCAGTCATTTTATTGTCATAAATGATGAAATATTGGCTGCAGTTTTGTGAAATTTTATTCATTGTGCCCAGTGATTATTGTTAAAAGAACTTTTTAATTTCAATTTAAGAATCTATCGAACCTTAGATCTGAGTGAATTTCTTTAAATGTGGCAGTGCACGAGAAATAGGAGTCCATCGTTCTGAACTTGTTCAGCAACTTAAAGTTCCTGAGCAGAAGATTTTGTACTCCTCTCTCTCTCTCTCTCTCTCTCTCTCTCTCTCTCTCTCTCTCTCTCTCTCTCTCTCTCTCTCTCTCCCTCCCTCCCTCTGCATGCTTGCTTAGTATTTTTGAAGATTTATTCTTCCTTGAGCAATATACTCATTCTTTTGTTTATCTGGTGCTTTGACAGAGAAGCTATCGAAAGCGAAGGACTAATATACTCAACGATGGATGAGTTCCACTATAAGTCCACTGCCAATGGTTGAATATGAACATTATTGAAATTGGTAAGTTATATGTATAGCCAGTAAAAATAAAATTGGCTTGTTTATTTTCGTGTCCACTAGTATGTCTATATCACTGGTCGGTATTCAACTCTAATTTAGTATTCATTTGAAACTTTTAGGATGATACTCTACTCATTTTGGATGAGGATTCTCTAATTACTTTCATTTGTATTAAGTAGAAATTGGAATCAAACTTGTATAATAATAACAATTTAATCATTTTGTTTGTTAACACAAGAAATTCCACCTCGAACTACCTCGTAATATCTATAAATAAAATAAATTATTGTAGGACGACGATATTAAATGTGAATACCTAGAAAAGGAAGTACCTATAGCACTTGCTTTTTGGTTGGTCCCTCCATCACTGAATAAAGGAATCCTATATTATGGCAGTAGTGTTAGACAAGATTCCATTAATACTAATTATCTGCATTAAAATAATTACCATTTTCTTACCACACAAGCATTTCTATCACAAGAAAACAAAATTAAGTAAAAGAAAAGATTTAGGAATGCAAATCCACCCCAGATCTTTATAGATGCTAAGTCCACCTGTATGCATAAAAATAAATGCAACTGAAGTGGACAATAAATATTTTGATTCCAATATTAAACTGTTTATAGACCAAATTACAGTTTACAAGGAAAAAATATTAGGAAAAAACGTATGTGTCTCCGGGAAACACCGTGCCCCCATGAGAATACAATCTCCCCCTTCATATTCTATTTAACCCTATGTATTGCTAGAGATTTAAATTGTAAAGGGGCACGGTATCCCCAGGGCACCACTCAAAATAAAAATCCAAAACAAATCATCAGTATATGAGTAGCAGAGTACAACAATTTTTTTCTTCTTTTACTCATGCAAATTAATTAATATATTCTATTTCAAATTTCGTCTGATATTATGCTACTCCATTATGAAAAGAATAATTAATATTTTTGTTTAAATTCAATGGTATATCTATTTGAATTCTAAGAAGTTACTAAATAAATATATTGATATTTTGAGTCCGACACGGCTTTTGTAATCTATAAAGAACAATTATTGTCTATTAACTCAAAATGTTGTTCTAAATACCATGATGGAATATAAAAGTGAAAAGTGTTCCTTCAACACAATCAATAGAATTAAATTAAAATTAACATATACATTATTTAGAATCTTTTAATGGATTGACCATTTAGATCGTGGATGATGTTATCATTAACTAAAAATCCAGTTCAATTCTGTAACTTTTTTGGCTTTAAGGATTGTGTGATCGACTAGGATCCAAGGGCTCCCAATTCTGATCTGATCAGATCAAGAAGCTCAAATGTTTTAAATTTTATTTTTAGTTGTATATTTTTATAAATCCACTTGGTACACCACTTCTTATTGTGTCCGTCTTTTGACGCGTGTCATGCATCTCATGCCCTCTTTAGTGGCTGATTACTTTTGTATATATATTCAACGACTAATCATAAAAGGATTTCCTAAAGCTAAAATCTGAAAAATCAAACGAACAAAAATAGAAAATAATTGAAGCTTACATATGGTGGCTTGATTTTTTTTTTTTTAATAAAAAGAATTAAGTACATGTATATTTAAACTTTAATTGCTCTGCACTGTTTTTGGGTTCGCGCGAACTGTGGGGTTTACAATTAAATAAAAATGTGTTATAAATCAACCCATTTTCGATAAATTAAAGTTCATTTGAATCGGATTTAGTCGATTTCACTAACAAATTTCATATTTTAGGTATGATCAAATTAATGTTGGGGTACTTAATGTTTGAAGAAGCAATTTTTTAAACTCAAATTAAAACGATAATGCAATTTCACAGATAATGTTTGTCACTTTCTCTTTAAAGTGAATTAAAGTGATCCTAACATGCAATCTTTGAAGAAAAGATGAAACATAAAATTAAACTGCTTTTTTAGTTTATTGTTTATTCCTAATAGATACAAGTAGAGGATTTTTTTTTTAAAGGAAAGATATACAAGTAAAGTTTGGAAGATAATTTTCTTTGAAGATGTTTTCTATTCTTTTAATTTTTTTTCTGACGGAAAAATAAAATATTACTAATTAAATTTTTCTGTTCTTTTAACTTTGATCATATGCCATGTCTTGCATTAACTCTGGCAGCTTTAATCAGTAACAATGAGGGCTTGAGGTGTTTTTAGAAGAAATTTCCTAAGGTTTCAAATTCTAAATTTGTGGATATGATCAACAACTGTGGGGGCAGGGCTAGTTCATATAGAGCGTAAAGTTCTGACTTGAAATGAGGGTTCTATTAGTGGACATTGAGTTTTGATCTCCCCGAATTAGTTGGTCAACAAATTGGATTTCGGTGTATATAAAAATAATATATAGCACTCTATGTAATTAATTTAAAAATAAAATTATTTTCTATTTTAAATTAGTGTTAATATCAATTCATATATATATAGTGTGTCATTTCAATATCCATCAATTAATTTGTTAATTATAAATGACCCCTTCCTAATTAATCGATGGCATAATTTGTTAATTATAAATGACCCTTTCCTAATTAATCCATGGCACACCTTATAAAGATATTGTCAATATTCTTCTCAAATTCATCGATAAAAAATAATAAAATAAAATGATGTGAGGCACACCACGCCAATATATCTTATGGACCGCAATGGATTCATTATTAGCCGTCCAAACGATTATTAGGTCGCTCACTTTGAAGAATCATTTATACTTGCCCTGAAAATCTTACTCAATTAGAGAGAGAGAGTAGGTAATATTAATTTATTATAATTATTGAGAAAATATCTTGATGTGCCATTTGGAGCATCCTTATATCCGACATTAATATTATATATATTTATGTATATTTAGATCCTTCTAGCAGCCCCTTTCACATATCTAATTGCTTTCATTTTAAATAGCCTTTTATTAAAAGTGACAAATATAGTGACAATTCTTAAAAGTTACCAATGTTGATAGTGAAAAATCAATGCTACCTAACTATTGTAAAAAGATTTATTTTATGTAAATGTAAATTTTAGGATTAAAATGTTCTTTAGTTAAAAAAAAATGTCTACAATGTCCCAAATAATAATCCAAAAAATAATAATTTAAACTAAAAATATAGATTATAATCCAAGAGTTAAAATAGTAAATGCTTATACAATAGTTATGAGTCTAAAAAATTAGACAAAATTTGATTATATGTGAGGTTAAATTTAGGATTAATTACTCTCAACTACACTATATTGAGAGTTATTATTGTCAGATACTACGATCTAAATTTATTATTATAAGATACAAAAAGTTGAAATAATATACCTAATATAACCCTAATATTATAATTAAATATTTAAAATTAGATTTTATCTGTTATTGATGAAATCAGTTTTCTATTTTCACGCCAATTAATTTATCTCGTCCCTTTTTCTCTCTAACTTTTCTATTTAAGAAATCATCACTTTTTTCTCACAAGAAACTGGTCTGCCACACATCGTTCCATCGACGTTGCAACACATCTTGGATCGATTCGTCACAGACGTGCCATCGACGAAGGATCCGCTGCAAAATATTGTGCCATCGAATGTTGCCGAAGGATCGAGATCTGCTGCCAATTTATTGTCGCCGCTGCAAGTTCCCAATTTATTGTCGCCGCTGCAAGTTCCCTACTGCACATCTCTTTCGCATTGCTAAAAGAACTATGCTCACCAAATCTGCTTCACCAATTCCTGACGACGATTTTCATCAGATCTTAGTTCGAAATTGGTTGCAAAGGGGCAATGGCGGTGGTGATTTATGGGATTGATTTATGAAGTTCATTTGGAATTTTTCCTCATAATGAAGAATCCAGAATTGTTGAAGCTACTCCAACTGAGAGTTAAAAGCCACAAAAATGCAAGTTCCCAACTGCACATCTCTTTCGCATTGCTAAAAGAACTATGCTCACCAAATCTGGTTCACCAATTCAAGACGACGATTTTCATCAGATCTTAGTTCGAAAATGGTTGCCGAAAATGGTTGCAAAGGGGCAATGGCGGTGGTGATTTATGCGATTGATTTATGAAGTTCATTTGGAATTTTTCCTCATAATGAAGAATCCAGAATTGTTGAAGCTACTCCAACTGGAGTTAAAAGCCACAAAAATTCCATACGCTTTTGTATAATTGTTTGTAAAGATTCAAAATAATATACACAATGCAACTCTGTTGTGCAAATTTATACTCAATTATGTGCAAACACATTTAATGAATTATGCAGAAATATATATTAATTGTGCTTGTGTTATCCAACGATATAATTGTGTCATGTATCAATATAATTATAATTTTAATAAACAATAATCTAATTTATAATTATTAATATAATATTACATTTGTTTTTTTTATAAGAAAGTGAAATCTCATGATTGGATTGTGCAATAATATAACTATATTATGCAGTTTTTGTATAGCTTGTGCAGATTGTGATATAAGGGAAAAAATATGAAAAAAAATCTGGAAAATTAAAAAATTATATTTTGAAATGTTGTGTACATTAAAAATAGCAAGAATTAAATAAAGATTATATTTTGTGAATTCGTTGTGCAATAATTAAGAGTTATAATTTAGGGATATTAATTTAATTTTGAGAAATAAATCACGTTTGAAATTCATAAATATATGTTAGTTTCCTAAAATATAGGGATTGATGAGATATAAGAATTATATTGGAATGATATATTTGGAATTGTGTAATGTAATTTGGTATCTAATAATAATAATTTTAGGTGGACGTAACTAATAATAATAGGATATAATTTGCATTAGAAGTAAGTATCCTTAAATTTAATCCACTACATGCAATTATGGTGAATTAATTAGAGTAGTGTAGCTAGGAAGAGGGCAGCAAATGAAATATTGTTTTCAGTGTGAGGGTTAGACATTGACAGAGCAGCCAGTTATTGTTTGTAGATACACCCAATGTTATTTCAGAGACTAGAATTACATTACATAAAAATGGGACCAATCCCTTTCAGGACAACATTACAAACCCTCCACTTTCTTTATCTGAACTCTTAATTGGCAGTTACACCATCCTAATTTTTTTTTTACTAATTCAAATTCGTCATTTTTTATTATTTAATTTATCTTGCAATTCATTATATATCAGTTGAAAACATTATAGTCCTTCTTTTTGTTAAATTTAAATTTAAGATTAAATATTTTAGGATAATTAAATATTGGGATTTCTGAATATATATATAAATGATTATCGCATAAATATCGTTGGTAAGATTTTCAATATATTAACCTGCTTTATTTATTATTAGGTAATAAATGGAAGAGTTGTTCTCTCAAAATTAACTTTGTGGTTAAATTTAAAAGAAGATATTGAGAATGAGTAGGCAGAGAAAGCAAGAAATGGTCGTAGGTGCAGTTAATAATAAATAAAATACGGAGAGAGTGAGAGAGGTTGAGATTTAAAAATGGGAATTATTGAAATAAAAGTAAGTAGCATGAAAGATGCATATAATTGGTCATCCGTGTGGAGTTGTAATTATACATATATATATATATACTCACTTAGCCTTCCCCTCTCTCTCTCTCTCTCTCTCCACTCCTCCCTTTCTTTCTGTTGCTGCTGCTGTTTCGTATTCTACCGACAGTTTTGGTCCGACCTGCTTATTGGTATGTTCCTCTCTCCTTAATTTCAACCACATACACACTCTCTCATTTTCACCTCTTTTCTTGTTTCCTCTCTTTTTTTCATTCTGATTTTCTTATAAATAGATTTGGAGATTTCTGATCTTGATTTCAGCTTCGTCTAATTTCCCTATATCTGCAACTCTCAAATTATGCTCTCATTAATTATTTATAACTTTTTAACTTTAATTAGTTATACCTTGTTAATGGAGTAGTGGATTATATATGGGATAGGCGGCGTAATTTAATTACACTGTCTTATACATTTTCAATTGAATTGGATAAGGTTCCCACTTTAATTAATTCTTCTCTTTTTTTTTTTTATTATATAAAAAAAAAATCTCCATAAATATATACACTGTTCTACTTTTTTGTATGTTCAATTATTGTCCTTGTTCGGTTATTTTATTTAGTTATGATTATCCCTAATTACAGTTGTAGTTAATTACTCCTATATATCTTCTGTCACTGCTTTAACTAATTACAAGTATTGCGATGCTAGAGAAAGAAGGCATTTTTGGTTAGGTAATTAGTGTACTGATGAGACACGCATTTTGATTATGATCTGTAGCTGAAAAATGACCATGCACACTATATTCTTCAAAGAGCAGGAAGCTCAGAATCCCATCGACGCCGCCGTACCACGGTGGGGATCTCTGCCTCCGGCGGTGGTTTATGGCGAAGCTGCCTTTATTGGGTCAAAGATGGAACTAATTTCAGGCCATTTCTGTGCTTCTAAGGAACCTCAACATAAGACCCCCACCCACTTCACTCTTTTCTCTGGTAATTTTATTCTTAGTTTTCTCCTTATATCTACTGTTTCAACTCCTCTCTCTCTCTCTCTCTCTCAAACACACATATGAGTATGTATTTGCGTGTATAAGTATAACAATTAGTTATATGATTTGATGTTCTAACTACTGCTATACTATTCTTTAATTTCATGACGGCATTTAGATCTATTGCATGTTGATTATGTTAAAATTTCTATATATATTTTTGTTTTTGCTGGTAATTGGACTGACATGCTCATATATATATATGTTAATCTCAGCTTTGATTAATTTGTCCTAATGAAGTTTTTAATTGGCCTGAAAAACTAGAGTTTTTGGATTGATTCATCTAAATGATTACCTCTTGTTTAATTAGTCTTAATATGAAAGAGCGTAATATTGTTGCAGTAGAGACAAAAAAGAAAGGTCAATTAATGGTCGCATAAATTAACATGTTAAAACGATAGGAGTATAAATTGCTAGAATGATAGAATTAAGTATTTTGGTAGTTTTAGTAAAGAAAGATGATTAAATAATTTTAGAGTTACAAAAATAACCCTCCCTCTTATTTAAGTTTAAAACATTTTTAGATGTCATTAACTATTCATTGGCAGGTTTAAGGCATGTCTCTTTAAATTAATTATTAATGGTATATTTCTTTAAATTAATTTTACTTTTTTTATACTATATATTCACATTTAATGGAGTATATAATTTTGTTTACATTACTTGTTATTATTAAATTTATATTAAAAATAAATAATTAATCTCGTCAGACGTAATACTCTAATATTAGAGATGTTGTTTTCTTTAAATATTTTTTTATTCAGTAACTATATTTAATTTTTTTATAAATTAAGTTATATATACTACATAAGTATTTAATAGTCTCATAACTGGAAATTTATTTAAATATCTTATACAAAATTATATTCAATTATGCATATAATATTATACAACTATACACAAGTAATATATACCTTTAAGGAGCTTTATTCTTTAAGGAGTGGTATAGCAATCCTCCTTCTATGTAATTTGATTTCACTGTATTTGTATTCCTACATTTTAGGTACCTCTGGTGCCCTTTAATAATAATAATTTCTTTCCCGATCAAAAAAAAAAGGTAATATATACCGTTGTTAAATTAATTTTAATTTAAATATTACAAAACTTAATTTTTTAAGCATGTAATAAGATATTCGATAACAATATAGAAATATAGATTTCAACATAATTCTTATCAAATTTTCTTACTTATATATTTTAGATAATACATGGTCTTGAATAATTAAAAAAAATTAAAAAAAAGATAAGGTATATATCGTGACATTTTTAATCTTTAATATTTTTATTTTTATATAAATTCACAATATAATTTTTTTAAATAAAAAAATTATTATGATTATAATTCTTATATAATCAAGTTTAAACTCATATAGTATTTAAAAAAAATAATGAATTTATAATGGAAATGCAATACCAGTGATTCAACCGAAAATTGAATGGGTGGAGTTAAGAGTTTGACATTTTATCGATCAAACCAATTTAACTGTAAAATTAGATTCACATTTTCAAATCACTATTAATTAGAAGGATATCACTTTTCTTGATTTGAAATCACTTTTTTATTGAAAATATTATTACTTTTTATTATTTCAGTAAATTATTAGTGAAATACATGTTTTAATTAATTATCACTTTTTTAGAAAAGATGTTATCACTTTACTTTTAAAATGTTATCACTTTTATTTATATTTTAAATTGTTTATGAAATATAGTTTACATTAAACTTATCACTTTTCATCACTTATAAGTATCACATTATATTATATAAATTTATAATTTAAATAAGAAAATAAATTAAATTAATAAAAAAATTTAAATTAATAAAAAATATACATTAAAAGAAAAAATAACGTATTATAAAATATATATAATAAAAAAGACCTAATTAATTTAATTCCAAAATTAATTTCTCAATTTTTCAATTTAATTACAACCAAACATGGTCCTTAAAGGAATACTTTGGGCTAATGGATGATCCGTCTCATAAGAGGATCTATGAGACCGTCTCACACAAATTTTTACGTTGATGGTTATTTTGATTTATTACTAAGTTATTTATTTATTTATTGAAGTATTAATTTTATTAATAATTTATTTAAAAAATTAGTATATTCAATTTTAAAGTTTCATACTATAGATCTTAAAAAATTAGATTCTGCTATGTTATAAAATTTTATATTTTTATTGAGATAAAAAAATATTTTTTTATAATTATTTTGAAAATTAATTTTATGTAATAAAAAATAAAAAAAATATATCATGACTAAAACTTGTGTGCTGTCGGGGAGAACGTACCCCCAAATAGGAATGACAATGAGATGAGTATTTTCGAGTACCTGATCCCAAGTACAGGTAATAATAGGTTTGGGATGGATACGGATAATTTTAAAAAATACTATTAGAATTTGGAATGGGTACGGGTAATCCTCAATATACGCGGGTACTCGTTTATATATACACATTTTTATAAAATTTAATAAAATATTATATAATTTATATATTATGAGATATTTTATATATTTAATTAATAGATATAAGTTTTATTTAATTATATTTATTAAATATTTATTTAAAATAATAGAATTTTTATTATACTTATTATATTTAAATAATAATAACGTAATTTTTATTATTATATTTATTTAAACAATAAAAAATATAAATATATACAAAATTAATGAATATTAAATGTGTATGGGATGGGTACGGGCACTCTAATTATTTTTTTAAATGAGACGAATACAGGTAGTTTTTTTAATCGGATAAGGGTAGATGTACCCCAAAATAAGCAGGTATCCTATCCGTTGTCATCCCTACCCCAAATCCTGCATTTTTTTTAAAGTTATAGTACTTTTTAGTATTAAAATGTTTATCTTTTATTATAAGAACGTGTACTTTTCTTGAAAAAATAATTTTTTTAATAAAAAATTTATATTATTCATATTTCAGTCAATCTTTTTAATAAAAAATTATAGTTTTAAATTAAAGTGTACCCTTTAAAATAAAATAATATACCCTTACACATCTTATGCACCTAGGGACCTCGGGACATAAGAGACCAACTCATATATCACTTAACAAGAGTACTAGCTCAATAGAATTTGTTCATTAATTGTATCTAATATTTAATTAATTTATTTAGTTATATATTATTATTAATTACTCATATATTATAATTTTTAATAATAGATTAATATTTTAAATATAATTAATTATTAAATCTGCCATTAAATTTGGCAAAGACTTGAGTAAGATTGTTTCACATAAGGATTTACGTGAGATGGTCAGAATGTGAACTTTTATACATGAAAGTAATATCACATGAGACCATTTTTCGATTTTTATAATACTTATCACTTTGCTATAAAACGTTATCACCTCTACCATAAAATGTGATCAATTTTTATTTATTCTATAAATTGTTCATAAAATAACATTATCACTTTTTATTAATTTATTATCACTTTTGTTTATAAAAGTTATCATTTTCTAACATTCTCACATAAGCCATTACGTTAGACGGTCTCACATAAGTCTTTGCATTTTAAGTTTTTTTTAAAGTATTAGATGTTATATTTAGTTATAAATTATTCATACAAATTATTCAATAAAATGTTGCTATTATTTTAAAATTTTAAAATGCATAATATTTAATTGCAGAATTATTAAATAAAATTAATCTTTATTCATTATTTAATAAATATGGTATATATATATATATATATATATATATATATATATATATATATATATATATATATATATATATATATATATATATATAATATACTCCAGACGTATAATATTCGATATACATATACACTAGAAACTTAACCCCGTGTTGAATTAATCTTATCTCCCATACTTATATGTATCGTTATATATATATATATATATATATATATATATATATATATATATATATATATATATATATATATATATATAATATACTCCATACGTATAATATTCGATATACATATACACTAGAAACTTAATCCCGTGTTGAATTAATCTTATCTCCCATACTTATATGTATCGTTCCCCTTTTAAATACACAAATTCAATTTCATTTATTGGAAATGATATATTCAGTAATAATGGAGCAACTATAGGGAATAAATATAATAAATGAAAAGGGATTAGAGCTAATTATTGCAGTAAAACATTAATTATTAATTAAAAAATTCAAAAGGATAAAATAGTAATTATCCAATTGCATTTAATTACTCGGATAAATTCTATCCAAGTAATATTACCGTATATTTAAATATAGGACAATGCTAAACGAATCAATTTGATCCGGATCAATAACATTTATTAGTTGTTTGAATAATTGAAAAAGACTCTTTTAACCTTTAAGAAATTGGATTCATTATCTAATATCTTTCCTTTTAACAACACTTATTTCTAGAATAATCAATATAGTAATTAATTACATGATTTAACTACCAAAATTAACAATCAATTCAACTTAAATTTTAGAAGGAGAACACGTTATAATTTATAGGGGCACAAATCCTACAATTATTAAAATGTTCTTATAATGCTATAATGGATATATATAAAAATAATTTCCCTCTATAATAATATGTTTCCATTATAAATATCTTTTTAAAAATAAAATTAACATAAAATAATATAAAATACATAAAAAAACTTATTAATTATTTAAACATTACACTATACTATTTCGCAAAGTCAATTTTTATACTTAATTATTAATTGCGTAGATCATCAATATGAGTGTACAAATATATATATATATATATATATATATATATATATATATATATATATATATATATATAATTTTTTTAATTAATTAATAGGTTGATTTTTATTGTAAATATCAAAAAATTATTTAAAAAAATTATACTTTTCTTCATTTAAAGGAATGCCATAATATTTTTATCAAATAAATAATATATATTGTTATTTACTAATGAATTATCAAAAAAATCATTATATAAATTACTAATAAAATTATTAATCATAAAACGAATTTAGAATTTCACTATAAAAAAATTACCGACTATTATTTTACTAATAAAAATTACATATAATTGTTAGTCAGTTGATTAACAAATTTAACTAAGAAATTAAGATTTTTATTAATATAATATTTTATTAGTAAAAAGTAATCCTTCCATCCCACTTCCTTTGTAATTTACAAATGAAGTGTATACGTTTCAATGGGATGGAGGTAGTAGTAAATTGTACTCCACTCGTTATACACTAATAGTTATACATTTTAATTTTGAATGTCTCATCCCAATAATTACATTTCTCTTTTTGGTAGATAGGAACTACAGGAAACAATTAATATATTCATATGAGTCCACATTCAACACTAATACAACTACCCACTTTATATTAAAATAATTTTTCCAACCCATTACATATTTAAATATTATATTTCTTAATTCCCTGCAAAAATTATATGTAAAAGTTAAATGTAGTCCCATAACTTTTGTCAAATTCGATTTTCGTCCCAAATTACTTAAAAATTTTTATTTAGTCATGTAACTATTTCAAAATTTTAGATTTCGTCCCAAAACTAATTTTTTTGCAAATCGTCCACTAATTTCTGAAATTTTTTTTACTACGAAAAATTAATTTTGGGAATGGGGAGTATTTTCTTTAATAAATACATAGAGAAAGACTTGTGTGAGACCGTCTCATATAAGGGCTTACATGAGACGGATAAAAAATGATAACTTCTACAATAAAATGTGATATTCAATTAATGAAAATGATAATATTATTTCATGAACAATTTATAATATAAATGAAAAGTGATAACATTTTATAGTGAAAGTGATAACTATTTTAAAAAATGTAAAATAGTCTCACGTAAGTCGGTCTCACACAAGACTTGTCTATATATATAAAAGCACATAATATACATGCCTATATAAAAATAAAAAATTTTAATTTAATTATGAGCAATTTAAAAATATTTTTATAATTGACAAAAATATTTGGATAGATTTTGGATGAGACTATCTCACGAATCCAACGAGACTGGATGATCCACTAATCCATTAATTTTATTTATCTTTTTTAAATGCACGCACGTTAAGAACATTAGGCGTCTAATAATCCATTCAACTCAAGAGTCAAGATTATTAAACTTTTAAGAGTAACAACAATACATGCTTAATATATACCATATATTTTTTTCATTCGTTATGTTGCTGTTTTTTTTTTTTTTTTTTTTTTGGGTTACTTAAATTAATTCCTTTGTTTCAATTTTTCAACAAAAATATAAAATAAAATTTTGAATAAAAATTAATATTAATCAAATTTAATATATTATTTTAATGGGTAGGTCTTGCGTGAGACTGTCTCACGTGAGACCATTTTTCAATTTTTAAATAGTTATCACTTTCACTGTAAATCGTTATTACTTACGCTATAAAATGTTATCACTTTTTATTTATATTATAAATTGTTCATGAAAGAGCATTATCTTTTTTCATTAATTTATTATCACTTTCCTTCATAAAAGTTATCACTTTCTGGTCGTCTCACATAAGCCGTTATCTTTGCCTTTTTTTTTTAAAAAAAAATATCACTTTTACTCATCTTAAAAATAATCCATGCACAAAATAATTTTAGTTGATGATTATAACTTTTCTATAATATGTCACTTTTCATTAAAATTGTTATCACTTTATATTTATCCTATATAAATTGTTTATTTATGAAATAATTCAATTAATGGTTATCACTTTTTTCCTTGATAAGTAGGAGTATTTTTTATTAAAAATATTATTACTTCTTACTCTTTATATGCAAACTGTTCGTGAAATAGTTTAATAAAATTAATTATAACATTTTCTTGATTAGATATCACTTTTATTCACACTATAAATTATTTATGAAATAGTTTAATTGAATGGTTATGAGTAAATTATTTTTTTACCAACATATATTATTTTAATTATAAATTAAATGTATTTAATTATAACTAGTATTTAATATATATATATATATATATATATATATATATTAGATTATATAAAAATAATACTTACTCATTTTGTAAAAGTTTAACTTTGAAAAAAGAAATTAAGTGCAAATTTTCAGAATATTATGATGTTTTTTTGATAAATAATTAATGAAGTATATTAGATGAGCTAAAATAGAGTGATTTTTTTTTTAAAATAAGGTATACAAGAGAGAGAGTTGTTGTTTTGATTTTTTGTTTTTAAATTAAATTTTTTTGTGGGACAAATTTTTTAAGGAACAATATGTAGAAAATAAAAGATTTTTTTTTTGTGATGTACGCAGTATACTTATATCTACTAATAATAAAAGCATTTTAATATAAATAATAGTACATAAGATACGTTTAATATTTCTCTAGTTAATGAGGAGAGAGAACAATGATAAAATTTAATAAGAAATGAGATATCAAAAGAAGGGTATTATTGTCTTTAGATTATATAATTTTGATGAGATGGACAAATATAACTTTATTGAATTGGTGAGATGGACAAATATAACCTTATTGAGCTGGATCAATTTGATCCAAAGAGATTTACCCTTAAATATATATTTGTACATATAATTAGTTGGATTTTGAATAGATGGTTAATTAATTACTCCTAAAAAGTATGCACACCTCGTAAAATTCTTCACTTGCACTTAATTTGTCATTGATCAAGACTATCCACATATGTATCATTATGTAATTCACTACAAATTACACAGGATAATAAACAATATTACTCTTTTCATCTCATTAGTTTGGGTTTATTTTGAATTTTCTCCTCTCTAAAATTCGTGAAACGGAATTATAATTAGTTTCTTATATCATAATAATTGACATAAAATGTTGATACGATATTATAATTGCTCATAATTTATAAATAAAACGATTCCCTCTTTTGTAACTAAGGACAACTAAGGACACGACGTATTATCTATTAAACCATCCGTCATATATATATGATGGTGATAAATAAGAGAGAAAAGAAAATTTAATTATAGTCTCTAGCGTTTGTGTTTTGTTTTCTTTTAGAGTTTAACAGCATGCAATTCATCCAACAACAACATGCGTGAGAACTTGATATACTAAATAACATAAGAATTAAGACAATTTTGTTTAATAAAGATCCAAATCAACCCCGTGGTTTGAAAATTTACCAATTACCCCCTTTAACTTGTTTTTTATTTGAACATTAATAAAAATACACTTTTTTTTAAAAAAATAAAGAAGGATGGAAATGACATCAAGACTCATATATTTAATATTGTATTTTTTAATGTCACTATTTAAAAAAAAAAATTTAAAAGGGGTAATTGGTAGTTTTTCAAACCATGGGGTTTATTTGGTAATTTGGACAAACCTCGAGAGGACTGTGGTAATTCACCCTATTATTTTTTTGAATTCTTAAATTAAGTTCTTTTCTATCCATTTTTAATTATTGATGTCCAATTTTAGTCCTTTACTCATTACCCTATTCATTTTAATCTTTTTTTATTTGAAAAATTGGACTATAAATGGATAAAAATGATCAAATTTGAATAAATTAAAAAATTATTAAAATCAGACAAAATGATTAAAATTTGACTAAAAAGGACTAAAATCGAAATGAAAAAAAACTAAAATTGAAATCGATTATATTTACGGGGACGAATTGTGATATTAACTCTAGGCTCTTTACATTTTGTTAAGGACTATTAACATGTTATTAAATAAAGGTCCACAAATTGTTACTAAAATGTTTATATATAATGGAACTCAGCAATAACAATGATATACACCCACTTCTTCAGGTATTTTTCGTGATAAGTGAATTATGAAAAGTTGTTATAATATAGATAAAGTATGAATAATTTTGTATTTCAGCGAAAAGAAATATTTATTTTGTTTTATACCATCCTTCATACTATTTATTATTTTATGTTTTTTTTTTACTAACTTTATTGATTTTGAGAGGTATTTTAGTATTTTTAGGTAATAAATTAAGTACTCCCTCCGTCTCATACTAATAGTTACGCTTTCTTTGTAATTTATAAAGAAATTACAAAGAAAGCATAATTATTAGGATGTGATGGAGGGAGTATAAATTATTAATGTTATGGCTTATGAGTGTGAGGATTGAGGAATAAGTGACAAATCTAAAAATAAAATATATTTTTAAGTTACTAGATAAAGTGTTTTTTTTTATTTTTTATGTTGTGAATGTTTTTTTTAGGACAAACAAATGAGTAAGTGTGAAGGATTTTGTGGGATGGAAAGGAGTAATTAAAGTTGTTGATTTTTTTTGTTAATAAAGCGTGAAAAGTATGTGGTATTATTGCAATATTGTTGTTTTATGAGAATTGTTGATATTACTCCATTTCTTAATCAGATGAGAATGTTGATATTGTTTCATGAGAATTTTGATTGTATTTTTCCCTTATATATAATTTATGTCTTATATAAAATTTATGTGCGATCTTATTAAAAAAATTATTCGTTTTTAGAACTGGTAATGATAATAGAATTCTTGGTTTTTAGCTTCTGCAATTAATGATATGTAAACCTATTGTATAGGGTATTCTAAGTGAGACGGATTTGTAGAAGACGAATTGTGAAACGAGTCGATTCATTATTAAAGTATATTTATTATATAGGTAAAATATACTCATAGATAGTTAAAATATTTATGTAGCGAATCATATTAAACACCCTAAAACATATTTTAATGCATCATCCTTTATCATTCTTTAGAAAAATATTTTTTATCAATCAATAAACATACTTTATTTATATATCAATTATTTTTTTAATTCGTCTCACAAATCTTCTCATTGTTATGGTGTAAGTTTGGTTGTAAGGATTGAAGCACCCTATATAACATTTTTCTTAATTTAATAAACTTTGCTTGATAAAAAAAAAAAGGAGTTTTATTTGTAGAGGAAAAAAACTTCTTCCTATAGTATACTACTTTGTACGTATATTTAGCTATATTATACTATATACATGATCGATGATATAAAATAAATACAAATGATATTAATTGTATGAGAAAAGCAGAAAAATTATTTGAAATTAAGATATGGTGTCATATGATATGTATTGGCTGTCATGATAGAGCTAATTAAACGATAGTATATTTATTTTCTGGTTATGATTTTTAAAATTCTGAAGATATTTAAATTAAGAGAAAAACATGTTGTTATAAGGTGTAATTTGTTACTTTGAATTACATATATATTCAGATTGCGTAGAAGTCAGTAGTATATATACTAATTAAGCAAATAAAATGAATTCATATACTGAGGGGTATGAATGCTGTAAAATACGAATAGGCTGAGTGTAGCATTAAAAGTGATGAGTGTAAAAGAATAGAGTGTGGTATCAAGGAGAAGCAGAAATTAATTGTTATACTCCATATTGGTATAAATTGTATTCCAAAATGAATTGATAAGGCACTATTTATGTACAGGTGATGGTGATAGTGAAAATATTGGAGAGAAAAGTGAGAGTGGAATAGTGCAGAAGAGGGCAGATTTTGAATTGGGATATGGGCAACCAGCTCTGCAGGTAATATAATACAATTAAGTTGTATTGTAGGGTGTAGCAGATGAAGGTGATTAAATGAATTAATTTGCAGATTTATGGGAAATTAGGTTACCCTGCAGAGCAGTATTATGGGATATACTCAAGCTCAAGAAATTATGGAAGTCAGATAAATGCGGTTAGTGATGTGGTTAGAATGAGTGTGTGTGTGTGTGTGTGAGATGTGTGGAAATGATGGCGTAGGTAGTGGATATTGCAGGGAAGAGTGATGCTGCCTTTGAGCAATATTGGTAGCGAGGGAGGGGCAATATTGGTGAATGCGAAGCAGTATAAGGGAATAATGAGGCGTAGAAAGAAGCGAGCTGAGGCAGAGATGGAGAACAGATCATCCAAGAATATTAATCGCAAGCCCTATCTCCACCTCTCCCGCCACCTCCACGCTATGCGCCGCCCCAGAGGCAACGGTGGTCGCTTCCTCAACACCAAGACCACTAAGGACGTTGGATCCGATGACTTAATTTCCACTGCTCTTCATAATCATAATCATAATCATAATCATAATCATCAACCCCAACCCATCTTTGAGTTGATGACTGCCGCTTCCTTTCATCATCATTTCTCCGAAATGGGGCTTGGAATCGCCATGCCCATGCACAATAACTTCCAGCTCAAAGTCTGATTATTGAGTGATTCGCCTTTGGCAAGTCATTCTTGGCTATTTCCTCATCTCATCTCATCTCTATCCATAATTATCACCAATGCTTTCATTTCTGTATCAATACATAACCCCCTCCCTGTTAGTACTAAATAAGGGTCCATCCGGTCCTAAACTTAATTGTGTGTTGCATTTGGTGTGTGCTTTTGTAATTAATTGGTTGAATAAATGTATAACTCGTGTGCTTAATTTTTCCTTTATTACTCTTTATTTTAAATCTACTTCTAAACCATTTCCCAATTTCGGAAGTTATAAATGTAATTCATTTGTGACAGAAATCAAAATGACACAGGAAAATTATTCAATTGTTTAATAGGTACTCCATATACTAGTAGTCATAATTGAACTCCTCTTTGTAAAATTACTACTATAACAAAATTAATACTCCCCAATTATACTAATCCCTCCTTTTCAACAATAACATGCATTTGATAAATAAATATATACTACTTAAAATAAATGTAAAAACTGTGTATGTGCAGATTTAATTGACAAGTATATATGAGTCAAATCCGGAAAAGAGAGACGTA
Organism: Pogostemon cablin; assembly: GCA_023678885.1. Taxonomy (NCBI): domain Eukaryota; kingdom Viridiplantae; phylum Streptophyta; class Magnoliopsida; order Lamiales; family Lamiaceae; genus Pogostemon; species Pogostemon cablin. Next base: position 318,273 of record CM042984.1, read on the forward strand.
GAAGACGAAATTCTTCTTTTCTTTTCATGTTGAAATGGAGTAATTGTGAAAAAATCTGTAATACACCACATAAACTCAGCATTTTTCCTTAAAAAGGGCAAGCGCAAGGGCAAGGGCAAGGGCAAGGGCTTGGGCTTATTATAAATAAATAAATAAATAATTAAAAAGTAGTATATTAAAAAAAATCCAACAAATTGAAGAATTGACAGTGGAACAACAATTAATCTCAACCAACCTTATCATCCCTTATCTTCCACAATCAATCCCAACTCCCCTCCCCTCCCCTCCCCTCCTCAATCTCCGATTCCGATTAATTGCAGTAGATCGAATATGGCAGCGTCTTCTCTCTCGGTGGCGGCTGCTGCCGTTGCCGCTCCTTCACATTCCTTTTCTTCTACTTCCACTGATCATCTCTCCCTTCATCTCTTCCCTTGCAAGCTCATCCCCATTAAACTCCATCCCAAACTCAACACTTGTCTCACCTCTCCTCCTCTCTCCTCCCTTTCACGATCTTCCATATACTGCGCTTCCACGGTATTCGATAATGTTGAGTTGAATCAAGAAGAAGAGGAACAAATTGTGGAAACTGGCTCTGATGCTGCTGACACGGAAGCTGACGTGCCACAATCGGCGGAAGCTGGGAGGTTGTATGTTGGCAATTTGCCATTTTCAATGACCTCTGCTCAACTCTCTGAAATCTTTGCCGAAGCTGGCAGTGTAGTTTCGGTTGAGGTATGTGTTTTACCTTTTTCTGGATTCAATTTCGCGGACTTTATTTCGGATTGTTAATCTTTAATGGAATTGATCATTTAAATCCCCAAATTTGGTGCTGCAATTTAATTACTGCATCAATTCTTTAATTTTAATGGAATAATCTCACATCAACGTTGATTTTGGATATTATATGGAGTACCTTTTAATAACATATGTGAGAGTAGAATTATTGGATGATTAAAAGAAATGGTGTATGTCAGCTGCTAAGCTTCTAGTTAATTAATTGAGTATTATGCGAGTTTAGTTTGTGTACCGTGTGTCAATTGGGGATTGTTGCAGCATTAGTTTTTGTTTGTGTTTTGTTTCTATCAGTGTGTAAATAATGCTTTGCTATTGTTGTTGTTAAAGATTGTGTATGATAGAGTAACGGATAGGAGTCGTGGGTTTGGATTTGTTACTATGGGCAGTGTTGAAGAAGCTAGGGAGGCAATCCGGCTGTTCGATAATGCTGTAAGTTTCTGCTTCCTTTGTTGTTAGTGGTTTCATGTTTCTCAATTCTGCTCATTATGTGTACTTCACCGATCTAGCAACCAACTCTACTTGCCTTCCTTTTCAAATTTAATTGTAGACTAGAAAAAAGATTGTAGGAGTATTTCTAACATATAGAGTCTAAATGGCCTACTTAAACTAGGATTGGTAGACTTTAACATGAGAGCTTTCTTGAAAACAACAGAGACAAACATCTTATAGGAATCTCAAACTATGCCCTTAATGTCCCTTTTAATTAGCAAATTGGAGGTCGTACTGCAAAGGTGAACTTCCCAGAGGTACCAAGAGGCGGTGAAAGGGAAGTAATGACCCCGAAGATAAAGAGCAGCAATCAGGGCTTCATCGAGAGCCCTTACAAAATATATGCTGGTAACCTGAGCTGGAACCTTACTTCTCAAGGCCTGAGAGAAGCTTTTGCTGAACAGCCTGGGTTTCTAAGCGCAAGGGTTATCTACGATAGGGACTCTGGAAGATCTCGAGGCTTTGGATTTGCTACTTTCTCATCTGCCGAACAAGTTGAATCTGCACTCAATGCCTTGAATGGAGTGGTAACAAACTTCACTTCTATTATTTCTTTCCAGACGCTTTACTATTATACTTGTTAACTTGTTATTTCTCCACTTATTGCAAGTAGGAGGTGGATGGCCGGCCATTAAGGTTAAACATGGCTGAGCAAAGAGCTACGCCGCCACCCCCTCCACCGGAAGCTCATAACACATCAGAAGAGAACGTGGAGAAAAGTGAAGTGTTTTTAAGTGTCAGTGCCTGAGTTGGTAACCTTTGAAGTTAAGTAATAGCGGAAAAAATGTAATTAGGCTTCGAATTGGAATCTACAGAGTGAGGATAAAATTGGTGAGGCATAAATTCAGTATTCTTTATATATTTATATGCCACTTTAGAGTCTAACAGAGCTATAGTCTGAAACCTTGATTTATTTGTCAATTCTTGTATGTGTTTGTACTAATTATACTTTACAAATTATAAAATTAAAATATTATCTTATCCATTCCACTTGGTAAAACACATGTTGAATAGAGAGCAAAAATTTTAAAATATGTAGAAAAACAAGATTTTATGAAAAAATTTAGTATGTTAGCAGTTAGATATTGGGTCTTAATGGTATCGGGAGAAACAAAAAAGATTTTAGCGTAAGGGACGACTGTCTTCTTAACGCTAACAAATTAATTAATTGGAAAAGAAAAAAGAAAAAAAAAACATGCAAAGTCTTGAACAGGGAAATGAAACTAAGAAGATTAAGCCACAAAAAAAAAACAATCACAGGATCATGAAGAGCTTGACTTAGTTGCCACAACGCACTAACCAAATGAATTTCGTATCTAGGAAATCACAATTTAATTTAATTTCGCACAAAAAGAATACAAAATATAACATCAAATGCAAGAAACAATCATTCCCTTCTGTCCTTGAAACTTCTCAGTACCTTCCATATTTGCATACAAGTATGAAGGAGATTCTTCAGAAAGCATTCTGACCAGAGGTAAGAAGCGCATCTGCTGCTGAATCCAAATCCTGTGGGAAAAAAATCCTGTACAAAAATCAATTTATTACTATTTAATTTTTTATTTTTTTAAAATTCCCTAAAAAATATCAGAACATTAGTAAACATACGAGTTTAAACTACACAATGCACAACAAGGTCAGGCAAAACACTCCTAATCTCCTGACATGAAAAATATTGTGATTTATGGAGTCAATGAAGTAGTGAGTAAGAAAGAAGAATACCTGCAGGTGTTGTGGTACAAAGTTTTGCTGAGTTGATCAATATCTGCAATACCTTTACACCCAGCCACCACCTCAAGGACTTGTCTACATGTCATTGAGAATAAACTCAACTCATTAAGAAGGTTGGAGAGGAAAGCATTTTATTGTAATGTTCAGCATTACTTGTAAATTACAATGTCAGATAGGAGATATTGATAAGGACAACCCATAATAAATACTCCGTAAGTGTATATAATCCATTTATTTCGACCTCCTAATACTCGATAAAACTTCAAATGCACCATCATTTACATGCACTAACATACCTTAAAACTATCAGCTATAAGCACTGCAAAGGTTATTATTATTATTTTTTTTGGCAAACATCCATTTAATTAGTGGTTTTCCCCTCACCGTACTAGGCATGGTTCATTGCGACCTTTGATGATGCACTCTGGATCATACTTCTCCTTCTTCTTTGAAGGCCATGAAGACTTCACATAACTTATCCCTGCATGCGTATTCTTGATCTCACAATAGGGGGAATCTGTTTCAATCATCAGTCTACCAAGTGGAATTCCCTTTACAACATCAAGGTTCTCAGCTGTCCTTAGAGAGCATCCATTTAGACCTAAAAAGAATGAGCAGGAGATTGAAAATTTTATAATAAAAACAAAATTTTAAGTAGGCATAAATTTAAGGCATTTGAATCACCTATGTACAAATTGTTGAATGAGAGAAGATGATCACGATCTTGGGCACTACCAGTAAAAGAATGAGCAACCCCAGAGCAAAACCTACCAGATAAAAGAAGATGAAGGGGAGTGCAAAATTGGTGATTCAAGCTGCAGATCTTGACACAGGAATAAAAAACACACTAGACAAACACTGAAAATATGAAAAGAAAGCTATCGATAAATATCTCACCGATGTTTGTTTAGCTCAAGAATATTGCAGAAATCCTCAGCTGCTGCTCGCATATGAAGAAACATTGGCAACTTCATCGCATGTGCTAATTCAAATTGCTTCTCAAAGTACCTAAGTTTCAACATTAAGTAGCATAATAACAAAAAGGACATAATAAGCAGTCAGTAGAGAATTATATAAGATCAGGTTAAAACATGGAAGAAACTAGTGGAGGTCACTCCCTCTGTCATTGCAGTTCTTCCAGAAGAAAGCATGACAAAGATAAGAAGATTGAGAAGTCTGGAATAAAGCAAATACATACTTCTTTTGAACTTCAGCTGGGCAGAAGTGAAGCCTATCATAATCCAATCCACATTCTCCAATTGCCACCACCTTGCTTGAAACATTGATGTTGGCATAAAAAGAAATTACTAATAAATTAAATAAGGGAGAAGCAACCTCTTACCAGTGAATTTGAAAATTAAACACTTTTATTATTATATATTTTATTAAAAAAAGAAAAAAGTTCAAGTATGGATAGTTTAGCTATGAGAAAAAGCTTACTTTTCCTTTCTCAACTCCTACTTTAGCTAATGACAAAAGAGCCTCAAAATGTTTCTCTGGGTCCCCGCTCTCATCAAATTCCTGATTTTAAGTACAACAATTGATGAGAAAATGGCTCCAGAAGTACCTCAGGAAGATTATATATATAACAAATGAAGTTCTTACTGAATGCATGGATATAGGTATGAAAACTCACTTTACATCTTGTTGGATGCACACCAACTGTGCAGAAAAGTCTTGCTGCAATAAACAAGCATGAACATTATTAGCAATTACAGAATGAGAGTATATAAACTTACAAATACAAAGCAAAATGCATGAAATCACCATCAGTTTCAGCAATAGTAAGAGCTTCCTTAGACTCCTCAAGAGAGCCTCCAGTCACCTGCAATGTTAACCACTAAGAAATCATGTAATTTCATAAAAAAAATTCACGCAAAGCGCCATATTTCTATTCACTGAAATTATTTAAATTGATTCTAAAAACTTGGCAGAAGAATCAACACAGTCAAACTTCAAGCAGGTCACTAGGATCATAAAATACTTTCATTTAGTTCACGCATTAGCCAATCCAGAAGAGATTATTCCTTTCTGACACTCCATAAAAATTACAAACATGAGTTCAGTGAAAAAGTACAGATTAAGTTTGTCTTCAATCATTCATGTATACTTGTGCACGTATGACAGTAAGTTGCAGAGAGAGAGATATCTGATCTAAAGAAAGAGAAATCCGACCATTAATTGCCGAGGCCTATAAAAGAATGGCACAATTTAAATACAATTAATCCAGAATTAGGTGCTAAAAAGAGATTTAGAGCACAGCATTTACGATAATCCGATCAACGCCGGCGCTCCAAGCCCTACTAAGCACAGTGGCAATATCAGCCACATGATATTGCTTCCCATTGTAAATTCCTCTGAACATACCATCTGCACATTTCTCACACACCCTTAATTCGAAACCAACAAAAACTAACTTCCAAAAATTAATATTTTGAGTACGCTAACCTGTGAAGTTGACGGCTATGTCTGCAACACAAATGAAAAACAGATGTAAGTAACGAAATTAAAGACGTAGCATTTTGATGAATATAAATCAATTTAAGGAAGAAATTACTTGCCTATCATCCGTACACTTCCGCTGCTCGCCATCCCCAATTTTCCGAAACAAACCGAAACTCTACGGTGGGTGTGCGGCTCAAAAGTCGCGATCGTATAACGCTTTTGGTTAAAGTCGTATGTGTGGATAAATTAGTGCAATTTAAAAGTTTTTAGGGCAATAACTGCGGATATTAACCGAACTCGGTTAATCCACCTAATGAATTTCATTTTCAGTTACTTCAGTTAATTTTGATTAGAAGTATTAGGAGAGGGTAATGAGAATGGAAAAATATTGATTCTCATAACTCATATTTGGTTACATATTTGATTTAAGGTAGCGTGAATTCAAAATTTTCAATCATTACTTTTATCCCTTCAATCAATTTCATTCATATTACCATTAATAATTTTCATGAAATTTGAACTAAGCTGCTTATAATAATAATATTACTTTTCTGGAATAGAATTTACTTTGATTTCATTATTTAAATTATTCATTAGATCAAAATCAATGTTACAAAGCAACTAAGTAGGTAATAGGTACATTATGGATTAATATGCAATGTATTAAAATCAAATTTAGAAGTAATTAAATTAAGAGAGGTAATTATGGGGATGAGGAAAGCAGAAAAAGGTGGAATTTGGAAAAATTATGGGAACGCGTAATTGGTAAATAGATGGAAAGGAATGGCGGGTGGGTTGATGTTGAAGAAGTTTGAACGATCCTCTTCTTTTGCTATTTCCAGGATACTTCCTTCCTTATCATTATGGAGTAATATTTCTTTAAACATAGCCATCCCTTGACTTGTCTACCTTCTCTAGACGAAGACGAGCTTGTTGTTGTTGAACCAGGACGGGTTACTACTTTGACGAGTCTCCTTCTTACTCATTCAATTATACCCTATAACACCACCATCCAATCTCCATTTCTGTATTCCCAACCAATTGCTCTCTACTTCCATATTTGATTCTGTTAATCAACAAAAATGAACGATTTATTCTCTGGATCCTTCTCTCGTTTCCGAGACCATGAACAATCGCCTCCCCCAAATTCTCACTCCATCGAAATGACCAGCGGCGTCAATCTCGATCGCTTCTTTGAAGATGTCGAAGCAGTGAAGGAGGAGCTCAACGACCTCGAATCCCTCTACTCCCAACTCCAATCCTCCCACGAGCAGTCCAAAACCCTCCACCAAGCCAAAGCCATCAAGGACCTTCGCTCCCGCATGGACGCCCACGTCTCCGCCTCCCTCAAGAAGGCCAAGCTCATCAAGATACGTCTCGAGTCCCTCGATCGCTCCAACGCCGCCAATCGCAGCCTCCCCGGCTGCGGCCCCGGCAGCTCCTCCGATCGGACCCGCACCTCCGTCGTCAACGGCCTGCGCAAGAAGCTTCACGACACCATGACCAGATTCAACGATCTCAGGCAGAAGATGAGCTCCGAGTACCGGGAGACGGTGCAGCGCCGCTACTACACCGTCACCGGCGAGAATCCCGACGAGAAGGTGGTTGATCGGTTGATCGAGACGGGCGAGAGTGAGCTGTTCCTGCAGAAGGCGATCCAGCAGCAGGGGAGGGGGCAGGTGATGGACACCATCATGGAGATTCAGGAGAGGCACGACGCGGTGAAGGAGATGGAGAAGAATTTGAGGGAGCTGCATCAGGTGTTTCTGGACATGGCGGTTCTGGTGCAGGCTCAGGGGGAGCAGCTCGACGACATTGAGAGCCAAGTCAACAGAGCCAATTCCTTTGTCAGGGGAGGAACCCATCAGCTCGAGGTTGCCAGGAAACACCAGAAGAACACTAGAAAATGGGCTTGTTTTGGGATCATTCTGCTATTGATTATTATCTTGATCATTGTTTTGTCCATACAGCCATGGAAGAAGTGATCATTCTCCTTTGCTAATACTCCATTATTTCATTATCCTCTTTCATTTTTTGCTTGCCATTGGATTGTATCTACCCCATATGTATTTATGTTCTTGGTTAATTGTTTAGTTATTTCAGTTTGAGGAAAAAAGGGATTGGAGTGTAGCTACTGTTTCTACCTATCTCTATACATAACTTCATTCATTCATTACTTCAATTTTCCTCACTGTCAACAAATATAATTCTCTATTTCTCCTTAGGTGCAGTTTTCGTTGTGAAAAATTCTCTTGAGGTGATTTATATCTATTCATATTCCTATATTATATTAATATTATGGGAATAAATAAATACTACTACTAAAACTTTCATTATTGTGTAGATTTGATAAAGGTTTCTGTTTATCATACTAACATATTTTTTGGAAAATCAAAGAAATATGCATATTGACCAAGTCTAATAAGGCGTAATCACTAATCATAATAAATACTCCATTTAGGTAGCATTAACAAAATTGAAGACGAAGCAGCAAGTGGAATATACGTACGACGCTGTTTAACGTGATGTCCATGTGAATAATATTAGACGTGGGGAGGAGATGGACATTCTAACTTACAAAAAAAAAAAAAAATTGCACTGTGTTTGTGTGCCTGTTTTTATGCTCAATTAAATGGTTTGAATCTTACAACACATAAAAAGTATCTAATCTAATAAGTAGAAATATGAAAATGAAACAAGAAAATGGAAGAAAAGTTTTATAAGATAGATAAAGAGTGATAATATTTGAATAAAGTGTGATATCATACTTAATAATAAAAAAAAAGTTAATAGTGCAGTAAAATATTTTGTAAACAATTAATAGTATAAATAAATAAAAAATAATAATGACAAATTGCAAGTGTTGCTATAGATTATTTTGAACACAAATCAATAATCCATGTAATGATGGAATTGGGCCTCAGGGATTTGTTCTCGAACGGTGTTTGTTTTCATTATATTAGTATTAATATTATTATTTCAATGTTATAATATGAGGATGTGATGCATGGTTAAAATTTGCATAGTGAATGAGAAAGATATAACAGTCGGTTTATTTTTTACGATAATGTTTGAGAAAATTCTCAATTTCACTTTCAATGATACCAACTGTGCTCAAAGAACTGTATTCAAAAGTATATAGTATTACACCAAGATTCAGATGACTAAAACAGTAGATACCAAATCATTACTAATAATTTAGACAACTATAAATGGGCAATTCTCTAACCACAACACTTGTTAACAAATCCTTGCCTTGCAAAACCGATTGATATTTCCTCACCCTTTCAAATTCAACCTCAGTGATACTACTATTATTTAGTATTCTATAATCCCTACAATAATGCATTGAATCTGTCATTTACAATGTGATTTGTAAAATTACTACAAACAATTTACCATTTCTAATTTGAGGAATAATTCTCAACCGAAATTCATTCATTTTGCAGCACTGTAATATGGTATGGATGACCATAGCATGTAACAGATGGCGCTCTGGATTCACTCTCATCATCTCCTTTCTCACCAGAAGATACGAAATTCCAATGCAACGAGTAGTTTGATAAATCATACGTACCTGGGGAGAACACAGAAATCTGGAGAGGGACTTGAGTAGAAGATAGTGGCTCAAGGTGGACTCTGGTTGAACTCAACCCCGACCACACAAATGGCGAAACACTCTCAAGTAATGGGGCTTTCAATCGAGTTCCCATGACATCGGTTGTCCCTTTGACATCACTAAGATGGGATGTGTCATGCCAGCCAACTTCATTTCCGGAAACTGACACTGCAGGGTTGGCCAAAGTTGATGTAGGCGAAGAATCCAGGGTGATAATTCGAACTGATACAGCATCTTCCGAGGAGTTGTAAACAGTCATACAAAGATTTATTTCACAGAAAGAAGCAGAAAAGTCATGGCTCACCGACCGAGGACCATCTATTAACCACCATATTGGGTTGCTACTAGCAACTCTGCTTGAATATAAAATTACGACATCAAGAAAAGAAAGACCAAAATATGAAGCATTTGATAATAAAATGGAGAACCAATGACACGAGAAAATAAGTTGTTAAATGATAGGAATTTACCTGCAATGACACGCATAGTAAGAGAAGATCTCTGCAGCGCTATGTGGGCCAGCATCATTATCACTCTCTGAGGTAGCCACCAAGATGAAGTCAGCAGTACTTCCTTCACCCTGGATGAATATAATTTTTTTTTTTTAAAAGTGATAATGTTATCCAGCAAAAATCAACACAATGCCGTGCACCTCAGTGCTATTCCTATATATCTTTCATTGAACTTCTAATTACACAGACATCAATCAGGAAACATAAGAATAAAAGAAATATTTCTATTTCAGAATCCAATTTTTGCCAGCAATTTGAACAGAAAATATTTGAGAAAATCTGTGTTCAAGCATTCTCATCTTAACTTCTTAAGGCGCTCAATTGGGTATGAATATGATGAATACTTTCAATAGCAGTTATTTTAACCACTTATTCATCTGAAGACTAAAAAATTACTGGAATATTGAACAATAAAGGACAGCCATAACCACACGATAATGTTAGTGTTGAGTTCAAGAAGGAAAGAAGCAAACCTGGTCCTGTCTTTCTTGGTGGAATCTCTCATGATAGTGGAAGAGATTGAAAGGTGAAATGGATGTATCAAACAGCCCACTGGCCTCACTACCAACAAGCCTCAATATGTTGCCTTCAGTACTTCTGCATGTTTTACAACTCTGAAGCCAAAACCAATTTAATTGTGTAACTACAGGAAATAACTAAATAAGTGAGGGTAGGAAAGCTTGAGAAGTTAGGCAAGAGGAAAGAGAAATTTTAAGAATGACAAAGTATCTCACGTACAACATTACTATTTGGAGAGGAAACAAACCATTCTAAATATGTAATTTTAATACGTGTGCTTATAGTTAAAAATAATGGCAGAGATTCACAGATTCAACATTTATTTTCCCAAGCATGGAGGTATAAGCACAGTTATTTCCTTGCAACTCGTGAATGATAATTCAATATATTAACAGAAAGTAGTTAAACACACAAGAATATCTCCACATTATATTTTGGAAAAGCGTCTCAAAATTAAGTTGAGCACAAACCTTCAGCTTGAAAAAGCATGACAGAGCCTGACCAGCCATTAAAAAACCCAAAGAAACTACAGATTCTATTGGTTGGAGAAATGCAACTTGCCACTGGTCCCCAACACATGATAATTGATGAATCTTAAAATTTTCTGAAGTTGTCCTGTTAGTCACATCCATATGGACAAGAAATTCATGCAATCTGGAAGGTGAAGGGCTGATTCGAAATGACACTTGTAGTGATGGAAGCACCTAGTTTATAAGATAAAAGATGTGAGCATAAAGGAGGCATACTTTTGAAGTGAATTTGCTAAAACATGAACGGACAATTTGATTAATTTCTATTTCCAGAAAAGTTAGGACTAGGAAATCCAACTGATTTTTTTTAAGAAGAATTATGTAGATAAATATCTAACTAAATGACTTTTTTTTAAAAATCTAAATTTGCATAATCAAGTCTAACTGGGGACTTGTACTCAGATAATTTAGATCAATTCTCAAAACAAAATTAGCAAAGCTATCTACTTACCTCGACATTGTAATGCATGCGTAAAGTTCGATACTTGATAACTGATGATGCATCTTCCATCTCATAGTAAATTGTTATGCACAGAGATATGTTTCCATCAGTAGCAGCCCTAAACCAAAGGGGCCACTTAATAGGCATTTCCCAAGAACTCGACATAGTCTGAAATAGAATGGGAGAAAATAATTCAATTTATTTTGTGAAAATGCTGCTAAACTAGTGAGGTAGAACACTCTGACTAACCTCAGGGAAAACATATACAGTACTCCATGCTTCAGAAGCATCTGCACCTTTGCTACTTAGTGATGAACCTTCTTTCTTTATAAGACAAGTAGGAAATTCCAAGGACATAACTTCTTGAGCTGCAATGTTAAGAAACCTTGGATGACTGATCCTCATCTTCAAATTCTGCAAGCATTAAACAAGACAGATAAATTGAATAATTTCATCTGTCAAATTATGATATTGACCACAAAACACTTGATGCAAGAACTTCAAATTTCTATGCCATGTCTCAAGAACTTCATAATTATTCTAGATTAAGTATGACATTTGTAACTTTCTGCTTGCCCTATCCCATTCACACTGCGCATAATATTAAGTGTGGTTGAAACCTGATATCATAGACATTCCAGAGAGATGCATCGACTTACAGTTAAGTTAGCAGTCTATCACCATCTCAACAATAACCAAAAATAAAAAATAAAAAAATTAGACTAGACATACTGATATAAAAAATGATAGAGCCCAAGTCAACAAAATTAACCACTGATGTAACTTTTAACACAATGGAGCATTCAGTAATCTCCTTAAAAATAGTATTCTGATTTTACATATATACTGCATGTTATTAGAAAACATTAAATAAAAATAAAAAAAGAAAAGAAATAAAATGAAGCAAAAAAAAGTATACCTTCACAGATATTTTTGACGGATTCTTCAATTCGAGAGTAAGACGGCGGAGATCTCCAGCATAAACCGTCCCAGGTAAGTTGTGGATGACACCCTCCAGCCTGGGCAGACTCTAAAAATGGAGCAGATTGTAGGAAAAAAACATAAAACTCTTATTAATAAATTAGTATTCAAGATTAAATATGACAAGATGAATTTTACGCGACAGTTTCAAAGGTTATACCTTAATAACCAAGAACTGAAAGTTATCTTTCACCGACTGTTTTGGCTTTCTTTTCCCTTTGGTAACTTTCTTTCTGATGACATCAGACTCGAAGTTGCAAATTCCGATAACAGAACCAGAAAGCTTCCACCTAACACCAACCAATTTTAGGGTGCCTTCAACCTTGGGAGTGACTGATAGCTGAACCTGAATAGCAAGAAAGTGAGAGAATGCTTTAGAATCTGGCAATAATAAGAGCACAAAGAGAAAATCACAATCCTATCAGAAGAACGTTTCTGGTTATGTTTTTGGAAGTGGATTATAACTTGATAGATAAATAATGGGTAAGTTTAAAAAAAAAACTAAAGTATAATTAAAAAAGAATCAATAAAACAAGAGTACATCCAAAGGAACGACAAAGACTCAGTCTACAAATAAATTATCAGAGTTGCCAAATTGACATGATTTTGAATGTAATCTGCATGAAAAAATATCTATATTGTTTTGTTTAAAAACAATGACCTGAATATCACCCTTATCCACTATTTAATATACTTTCTTTAGGGGAAAAAAACACCCTTCTTCCGACAGTAAAAGACAAATTTCCCTATTTTGGTTGATGAGAGTTCCTTAAATAAAGGAGAAGGAAAATGAAAATTGTGATACTGTATGATTAATCCATTTGATGCAGTGCATACAACAGCCTTTTCAGCTCAGGCCAGCTTGTTCAGTACCAATACACACACTGTCCCTTTCATGTCTTAAATATTGTTGCTGGGTTCTTGCAACACATGGAAATGGACTAGCAGCAAGGATGTAGAACTCACTAGAATAGTTTCACCTTCAAGCATCAAAATATCAACTTCTGATAAATGAAATAGGGAAGTATCCAAAATACAGTCCCTGCATTCAGATAGTAAATGCTATCAATGAAGGAATTATCTACACCAGAAAAGCAACATAAGAGAACTCCTGTAAAGTTCTTAGGTATACCCATTAATCGAGACATTCCTCAATTTTTTGTCGTTCTGATATTCAACCACAGACCTATTTGTATCTGCATTATACAGAACAGTTCTCTGAAGTTAATGCTGGATTAGTGACAAATTTAGTCAAGTAAAAACTTAAAATAAAAGTTATATTTATGGCATGCATGCTGCAAGTGAGTATCTAATCTAATGTTAGGAACAAAAGCATGCAAGCAAACAATGAACAGAAAACAAAAAAATATACCTGATCCCGTTTGATTAACTTCTGCTGAATGCTTGCAAATTAAGGAAACGTTTGAGATCGTTATAGGAATCTGAAGAGGGTTTTTGAAACTAACTTCCACCTTGATTGCCTCTGAAATATAAGAAAGAAAATTTAGGAAATTGCTGAGCACAGACATTGTTATCAATAGAAATACCAAATTTTCAAAGTGTTCATTAAAATTCTGGGAAAATTTCTCAATTTCAGACTGAAGAATCAATTCACAACAAAGCGGAAGTGCCTGTGATTCTGTTACATTTAGTCAAGGTTGTCATATGAACTTTGTCATAGTTACTTTTCTTCGAATATAAACTTAAAATGTTTAAAGATCTATAAGATCATGAAATCGCCACGCATATGAACTTCATACCCACCCATTTATCCAATGATTTTTCAATCATAATGTAAAATCACCTTCCTACCTCCTGCAATGCAAACATTAGATTCGTTGTACTTCTTCGGTAAAATCTTTGGTTGCAACTCCAGCCAATTACTCTTCATTACTGACAGTGATGGGATCATGTCTTCCTCCAAAGATTGCCACAATCTTTCTCCAACACTGGCCTGTAACATAGTAAATATGAAAGGAAGCATAAACAGGCATCCATCTGTGGAAACTGGAATGATAACAGATGCACAGAGCATAAACATATTGATTGTGAACAATCCATCATATAATAGTATTTCCCTAATCAACATTGGCAAGATTAGTAAATTATACAGTTTGCATAATGTCAGCATATACATAGCACAAATTACCACAGAAGGCTAGCGTAAGGAACCATGAACTAACTTACAGCAGAAGAAGATGCATATGTTCGATGATCCTCAAAAACAACTTTTATGGAAGAAAAATTGATCACAGGCAACTGAAGCCTCAACACCTCAAATGTTTTCCCTGTTTCCTACATATTCAAGCAAACAATGGTTATTAGACATATAGGTAAGTAATATTTGAGTGTAATATGAACATTAAAGGTGAGCCAAATAAGTCTGAAATAGTGAAGTGGGAAGGAAATATCCAAATGGATAGAGCTACGATTCCCCATTTTGTGGGAATTGAATAGAACACCCAATATTGGGGAGACTGAAAAGTCATTACCCTCTACTATCAATATATGGGCAAGAAATAGTAGAAACCCAAATCAATAAATTGAATACCCAAGCAGTTGCCTACATCAAGATAGACTTAGGAATCATGAATTAAATTATCTACCAACCCAAAATCAAGACTTGGGCCACCCCTAGAGAAGATAACAAAGTAAGAAATGAAATACAGATGCGATTTTACAATTGGAAGGAAGTCAAATCAACCCTTCCTAACCCCAAGTGCAAGCTGAATGTAGTGTGTGAGGGATATCTTCAAACAGAAAGGAGGTTTAGCGTGTTTTTGCAATCAATTAAAAAATAGTAAAAAGTGGTTCTAAAAATTAAAAGCTGAGAGAAGGGAGCTTATAGAAAATGTGATTCTACTACTCAAATAGGATTTGCAAACACCACCATATTTAAAAAAAAAAAAAAAAGAATAAAATATTATGACTGTATATCATAAATCCATTCATACTTGCATTTACGTGGCAGAAAAGGATAAGCAAAGACAAGTTGTATTTGACCCCCTAGTATATCTTTGTAGTCGAGTTATTTTCCTTCTTTTTTTTTTTTGTGCGTGTGTGTGTGTGTGTTGGGGGGGGGGGGGGGGAGCCGGGGAGGCGCTGATATAACAAAGTAAATGAAACCTAAGTTTAAGAAAGACAAAAAACCACTTAGCCTTAGCAACCTGAATAATTTGAAAAAAATCCCTCAAAAACAACTCTTGAGTGCCCTTAGATTGATGACCACAGGCCAGGACCTCTAACATATGTTTGATAGCCTCATCAAACACTCCAAGAATTGCACACCACCTGAAACATTCTTGAATTTAGTTTACAGTTTATACACCCAACTGAAGACTTATAAAAGAGACGACAGAGTTTCCAAGGATTTACTTTCCAATATGGAAATGGACATGATCCCTGATGTGGCTCCAAGCCGTGCCTTTAAAGACAGAAAGAGCCCCTCTGTAGGTTCTGATTGCATGTTTTATCTGATGAAAAGCAATGTAAGAACTTCATCAATCACAGTATCATGACAAAGAACAAATTATTTAGTTGGACATAGTCATTACCTGATCATATTTCTTGTAGAGGTCGCCAGAAAGAACAAGGTGAAATCCATATTTCCTCAACATAGATGGTGTGGACAATAAGAAGCAGTATGCAGCTTGCTCAAGCATCACAGCAGAATGCAGAGGTTCCTAACAATTACAGGTTTCAGGCGATAAAAGAACAATATCTGATCAGCTTAATGTTCATAATTATGGGCATTACCTCACCAGAGATACGAAAATAGACACCTGCAGCGTCTTTGAACTGATCTCTAGCCTTTAGCATCTCAGCCCACCAAATACCACAACGTGTGACATTCCGGCCACAAGATGGACCAAATTTCTGAAATTAATGGTTTATGTGAATCAGTAACTTAACTACGGCGAAAAGATACAACTTAGAAGGTCAAACCTAGTATATAACATCATTTAACATCAAATAGTGGGAGTTCGGTTTATGCATAAAATATCTAAGGGACTTTACTGCAATAATTTCAAGACCAAAACTATAAGTAATTCAGATTTTACCGGTGATGCAGTTAAAACTACATAATTTTAAGAAGAAAAAGTCATATCCATGGAGTAATAGTCCACTTATATACACCATTGTCCAGATATTAAGAATATGTCGACTTTCTGGTGTGACTTATACACACCGTGGTGTAAAAGCCATATGATTCTAAGGGCTCTCATATCCTGGACACTATGAATTAAATAAAATCCTCCCAGGACACATACATGACGTGTTCCATATTAAAATGATGCCCTTTATAAAATTCATATTTTGTATTTCTGTGTAATTGAAAGAATTCAAGACTTGTTTACCAATAAAAGAAGGGGAAATATGAACAAAGAGGAAATAAACTCGTAAAGTAAGTTTAAATTTACCAAATAAGTACTAAATGCACTTTCCATGCAGTACTCAGCATCCTTCCTTGACTGATCCAACATGAAATAAGACAGTCCCATCATTTCCTGTGAAAGCAGTTGAAACAAGTCAATGAAGTCCATAAAGAAACAACTGTATAAATGCAAGAATTTACAACCATTTACAATAGTAAGAAAAAAGTTGGAAGATAAGAACAAAAAGAAGTACCTGAACTCCAGCATAATGTTTCCATGCTTTATCGAGTTTGTAATCTGTAGAAATAAGTCGATAATTTGATAATGCAAGTTCATAGTCCCGTAACATAAAAGCATAGTCACCAAAAACTCGTATCTGAGATTCTGTGGAGCTAAAAGTATACCTGCAATGCTTAAGCAAGCCAAGTTACACCATGAAATGGAAATAAAGGAGAAAAGCACTGTAGAAGCATGCAGCTATAGTACTATTATATTATAAAATTTAATCGAGCATACACAGGCCCAGTGGGATTCTCTGGTACATCTTCTTTCCCTTTTCTCCACCATAAGTTTTTTATCTGATTTCTAAAGCCCTTCCTTGTTGCTGAAACCTGGTTTAATAGACATTAGCTCAGAGCAGAACTAGGGGAACTAACATTCAGATTTAACCAGACATCTTCAAGTGCATAATAATACCTGCTGGTTGAGAACACGAATCTTCATCTCCATATGGGGAATGATATGTTTAGATGTTAGATCATGCATCGTATTTCTCAACTGTGGGGTATAAGATGAAGGAAGATCATGATTCTGTTGAAGATAACATCCAACATTAAAGCAATATTATGGCCTCAAATAAATACCTCTTCTATGTCATCCACACTAAGGAAGCCACCCAACTGCTTGTCACTTGAAGAATTTCGTTTCTGAAAGAAAGAGATGTAAGACAAGGACTAAGAGGAGGAGGATGTATAAGCCAATTACCAAAATCTGCCTTACGATAGAAGCCCATAGATTTTCTTGATGTTCTCCTGTGCCATCTACAGATGTGTTTATACACAATAGCCGGCAATCATTAACACCAAATGTACTCCTCATTTCAGCCATGATTCCAGTAGCTCTGGATGAAGAGAATGAACACATAAACAAGTTGTTAGAATTGAGCCTTGTGAAATGCTGTTAAGCTCAAAGAAACATCAACGACCAGAGCAATGTTTTCCTTGGTTTGCCTTGGATAAAACGGGACAGCAAAAACACTAACATTCACGAAAGATGTCAATAAGAGTTCATTAATCTACCCCAAAAAAGTTAAAAGACAATAAGAGAAGTCTTCATATTTGAATAAGTGTTCAAGCCTTTAAAGTTAAAAATATATTGACCTTCACAGTTACAATGTGTATTACACATCTACATACACATTCATATTTACACACTTCATTGGATCCTATGAGTAAATGACAGAGTTCGACATAAACCACAGTCAAAACCAGAAAGGCAAACACACATTTTATATAACTCAAGATATTTAAACAATCTGCACAGCCTAACTTTAAAGAAAGGAGATCACGACATACTTTTCCAACATGCCGTCTTGACTATCATGTACCAACAAGAAATACTTCAGAATCTTTGGATCCATAGCACCATCATTAAGAAGAGGAGGCAACTGATTTGTGTTGAAGAGGTCAACAAATTTGTCAATAGGATCAACATCCTTGGAAGAGACAGCAACAAGGCCTAATTTAAAAGCATAAAAATAAATAATCAATCAATTGCCAGCTCATTTTCAACATGGTAAAGTTTAAAAAGAAAAAGGATGAAAAAGGACCACTGGGGTCCAAACATTGTGTCTAACTGCAGCTACACAAACTTACATGCCACGGGGTGATCAAAAGCTTCATGTTCTGAAAAAGCAACAGCATCGATCAATTCTTTGTTGAAATTTTGAAACCATGATGGCACCAACTCCTGCTCAGAGCCTGTACAAAGAAACATAATAGTTATTATTCAGAGCTAATATTCTCAATATGGTATAAGCTCTTCACTAAATAAAATAAATAATTATGTAACCCAAGGACATCAATATAGAGAAAGTTAAATTCACATCTGTATGTGTAAACAAGGCAACATAGGGAGTCTTTAGATCAAATGCCACCGAACAGCTAAACACATATCCTCAGGGATGAGCTCATCTATCTTTCTGAAGCAAGAGGACTTTCAGCATTAAGATAGGTATTGCAGCTTACATGCTATTAAAGACTCAATTTCTGCTGGATGTGAACATAACTCAGAGATATCTTGATCTCCAGCATGAGAAATAACTTGGTTTAACCTATCCTTTGTAGCCTGTGGAGAGAAGAATAAGATTAGAAGAAAAAGTAGCATACATTAAATGGATATCACTTCAGCAACCAAAATCTCAATTCATTAGAACATAGATTATGCGAAAGAGTAGTGATAAAAAAAATAAAAAATTATAAGCTTGAATCTGGTGTTTGATTCCTGCAGTCATGGCATGACATTAAGTTGCCCACTGATATCGCTCACATCATTCATCTTGATTAGGTCAATACAATTGTGATGGTGCTTCAAATAAGTCAAAACTTTGGGCGAAGTCATGTTATGCTCACTCAAACATCAGATCCTATAAATTACAATGCTAACTTATCTTTTGAACCCCAAATTATCATCAAGCAATGTAATTCTTAAAAAGCCTCACCAGCAAGAGAAGTACTCTCACTAAGCCTTTAGTGCCAAATTTTGTTCATAATAACACTTTCTCTATGATCCAAGGCTGAAAAAAAGAAGGCCTTGCCAACCAGGGTCATCTCCAGGAATAATTTTCATAATATAAGGGGCGAAAGGTAATATTGAAACTTAGCCATTAACGAATGTAACAACAGATTTCCAAGTGAAACACAGGCTGTTGGTAATATATCCAACTTCAGAATCAACAAAAAAAAAAACTATATAGCAATTAAAAATAAATAGCTTAGAATACGGTTTTTCAGACAAAAGTAATACACATATTCCAACACCTATGTATATAAGGGTTTATTAGATGGCAGCTCACACATTCTTTGTCGTAAGCAATATTCATAAGCCCACAGTTTCATAATCAATCTGACTGAGTATAACCCCGAATATCTACATAGTATTGACCTACATGATGGTTATTATTATTAATAAATTAACAAAAATCCCTATGTGTGAGCTTAGAAATCAGACATTCTGAGCTACGAAAGTGCTACCAAGCCTTCGTTATGGGTTATAAATAGCACAGCAATTACGTTTGTCCAAAGATTACACATTGCCAAGAGCCCTAGCTTGCCATGTACACAAGTACTTTCCAATTTATTGATAAGACGCTCCTATATTTCAACATACTTTCCAAAAAATTAAGTACAATTAAACCTCAAATGTAAGCTTTATTTAGGTATCTTCCTTGGGTTAGACGTATTCTCTTTTGTGATTCAAATAACCGGAGCCCTTATCATAGTTTTCAATCTTACAACCTTATGCTCCCTTAGCTAAATTTAATTCTGATCTTAGTCTCGAGAAACCTTACAACACTTTTCTAGCTTTAATTACCGTCTGGCGTACTTTATTATGCTATCCTATAAACTGTTCAAGTATATGTGTACATACAAATATAGAAAATACTCCTTGCTTTATGCGTTTATTTAACAGTTACACTCATCCAATGCAAAAGGTGATCTCAGATACATACCTCACTACTCCGTTGCCGAATTTCTGAAGCGTAAAACAATCTTAATTTAAACCTCCTCAGTCTGTATGGCTGATCACTAGCTGTTCTTACTGGAACTGAAAAAAAGACGGATTCAATGAGTTTAGTGTATCTTTCTAATGGTCAGACCAAGCTCTACAAATTGTACCGTCGATATTGCTAAAATTGCAGTAGGGAGTGAGCATTTCAATGAGGGATAATCCGTTTTTCCGGCAGGACTCTTCGACAAGCGGCGTACGGAGTACCATCACCACCGGGCTGATCTCATCCAGAAGCATCCTGCCAAGTTTTGTGTTCTCCGGATCCGCCATCCCCCTCGGATTCAACCCGGATTGCTAACGAATACGTCTTTCGGATGAAGCCAACGACAATTACACTTCCAGATGCTCACTCGCTGAGTTGACTCGGTTTGCCTGTTCAGACAATGCACGCCGGGATCTTCAAGATGATGGAGAAATTACAGAGATCTATGCGCGACTGCTTCGTCACTGCTCGCTGTGGAGTCTAACTAAGGCCCAAAACGATGTCCATTGGGCCTCTTTTAATGATGGGCCTTGGCACTTGCCACCCAATAGTTTTCAAAAAGCACCCGAGAATTTGAATTTAATAAGAGAAAAAGTAAAAAATAACCTTAATCTAAGTATATTAAAAAATAGAATATTTTAATTCTCTAATTCAAAAACCTTTATCTCCATCCGACGTGTTCATCCCCAACTTAGATACTCCCTCCGTCCGCTACAAAGGTGAACATTTGTTTTTTGCACGTGGATTAAGGAGTATTATTATTTAAGGTGTAGTTGGTAGTTGTATTAGTGGGGTGTATGAGTCTCATAAATTTATTGTATTAGTGATGTGTGTGGGTCTCATGTGTTTAAAAGGGGAAATGTGGATCTTTAGTGCGGACGCCAAAAATGGCTAAATGTGGACCTTTCGGGCGGACGGAGGGAGTATTTGATTAAGTTATTATTAAATTAGGGCACGTTGCCAGGATCAAACCCTCCATGAGATTCATAGTTGCATTACTTATAGCTCCCTTGTTCGTAACAAAGCGGATTCGGAATTGTCTTTCATTCGAAGACATAACTTGTATTCATGCGCTTCATATTCGCCCGGAGTTCGCTCCCAGAAATATAGCCATCCCTGCCCCCTCACGTCAATCTCACGAGCCTCTTATCTATTCTCCCGTTATCTTTTATTCCATGTACGTGCATTACATGATATATGATCAAATAATTAAAATAATTTATTAATTAATCTAATAAATATTTTTTAAGATTTTAGAGAAAAAAATTAATCTAATTTTTTATTTATAAATAAGTTTATAATTATTTTAGAAAATCTATAGGCCTTTGAATTATTCTATCCCTATATCTTTTTAATAATATGTTTCATATTTAGAAAGAATATGAATTTTTTATTTAAAATTACTTTTAAAATGTAAAGCAAAACTAAAAATAAAAAAACTTAAATAAAAAGATTAATTATAAGCCTTAAATTGAAATATTTATAAAATCAAGTCTTAAATTAAATTTTAAACTAAAAATGAAGTCTTACATAAAAATCTTCCAACTGGTAGATATTAGGGTAATAGATGACCTGAGTCACGTAAGTAATCCCCTTAAATTAGGGTTATTTAAGTCTTTTACATAGTTAAATTTAGATTTTCAGTGCCTTCAGAAAAATATTGCTGACAATAGCGTTGCACTTGAGCCAAATTATTAAATTTAATTTAACGAATATTGGATCTGGGCTTCATTATAATTATGGACTTGGGTTGATGAAAATTCAACGAAAGCCCAAGTTACATTGGGCTGATCTTTTTGGAACAAGAGTGTTAGTATTTCGGCGGCGGGTCGGGTCAAATTAGCAATTGCTCTCTCAATTCATCTCATCTCCGGTCCCTGCTGTCATCTATGGTCTCTGCAACTTAACGACTAAAGCCCTAATCATCTTGCACCCACCGGCACAACTTGACGCAGTTCAGGTCAGGGTGGAAGACACGATGGGTCGACCCGAGCCATGCGTGCTCTACGCCCACACATTCGTTCACACTCACTTGGATGAATACGTTGACGAGGTATATCTGTCGTTTTTATTCCTTTATAATCTTCTGATTTTATCTGTTTCATACAATTCGCAACTTATTTTATGTAATTGTTTTTTGCTTCTTACAAAGTAACTTGGATTATGTTCTTGGAAACTATATTTTTCTAGTTTCTGTTTTTGTTTATTATAGTAGAAAGGGTTTTGTGTAATGTGTTAGTTTATGTGCATAGCGAATAATTGTATAGGTTTTTTTTTTTCTATGAATTTCGCATTAAGTTTTAAACAGCGCTTCAAGAATGGTAGCCTTGATGTAAAGAATTATAGTATAAGAGGCAATGGAGGAGATGAATTTATTAATTTCTTTTTGTTGCCTCGTTGCCTGTTATGCTCGTTTTAAAGGTTCTCTGTGCCCAAGAAAGTTGTGACCATTGAACTTTAGAACAAACTGACTGGTATGGCACCCTTTTATCTTTTTTATCAATCTGCTATCTGTTGGAATGGAAACTCTCTGAAATGTAGGATTACGTCAGTTGTCTTGAGAATATATGACCTAATTCTCTCCATTTAAAATTAAGCTGTATCCCTTGTTAACCTTCGCTTCTATGATCAGTAACTTGCTGACCTTATTAGATTAGTATTTAAATATGAAAGAGGCTCAAAAGGGCTAACAGAATTCCTTTTGCTATGCTGCCATAAGTTGAAGTATCAAACCTTATTAGCATGTACTTATGCGTTTATTTTCCATCCTATTACCCAATGGTAGACATCCTAGATTGGTAGGTTATCATCTCTTTGAATATTGCTATCTGTTTATCTTCTGGTCAGTTTATTGAAATACTTAAACATGTTGAATGCACACACCTTATCTGGACAAAAATTAGATGATATTGCTTATGCTGTTTGTGTGTTGCATTCCTATGTGAAAGTTAAACTATGCACAGATATTAAAATTTGATGCATTTGCTTTTTTCTTGTTTTCTGCGAGATATATACTCCTCTCCAATTCTTCCATCAGAATTATTTTGGATGAAAGATTAAGGTGTTCTTAAATATGCCTTTTTTTTACCAGGTGGTATTTTCAGAGCCCGTGGTCATCACTGCTTGTGAGTTCCTTGAGCAGAATGCTTCGTCAATTTGTCCTGCAGTGAAATTGATGGGGTATGGTGGATATCTCATGTTCACATATCTTTGTGAAATATATACTATTTTAAATATAGGCTCTTAAAATTATGCTATGGAACATATACAAACCAGTGTAATATTTACTCAGATGTCGAGTTTTTGCTAATTATATTCTTCATCAATCTTTTGTTTACATCTAGTTTTAGATGCAAGCTTTAATTGTTCATTATGCGTAGGGCCACTTCGCCTCCATCATTTGCTTTGGAGGTTTTTGTTCAGTGTGAAGGAGAGACGAGATTTAGGCGGTTATGCCCGCCTTGTTTGTATTCACATTCATCATCAAATGTGCTCGAGGTTGAGGTATTTACTATTATCTCAAATGTGCTTATTAACTTAAATATGTATTCCTCCAGTTGAATAGATAGAGTGGGGGAATGCTGGGGCATAAATCAACAATGATAGCATATTAAAGAAGAAATAATCTGGAGAACCAAACTAAGTTGGTGTATGTAAATGGTAGTGTGGAACATTCAGCACATATTTTAATTTTTAACTAGCTCGCATGGATCTTTGATAAGATTTGAATATCCATACTTCGTTTGCGATGCGACTATTTACTTAGTTTATACAATAAAACTTGTTAGGAAGAGAAATGCAGGGAGGATAACAACCTTCTAATTGGTGGTACTTACAGGTCCACTTTTCCTTTATTTATTAATATATCATACCACATATCGATTATTATATGAAATTATAGTTAAAATGATAAGAGTTGCACAACCAAGAGTCTGACATGCTTGCAACACCTGTTGAGCTTGCAAAATGTTGCTATTATTTCTTAACTGAAAATTTACATCATTTCCTCTTTTTCTTTTCAGGATTTTCTCTTATATGTTTTTTTCCACTAGGAAAAACCTACTAATTCACTACCATTTTGTAGGCCCTGGTAACAAATCATTTGGTTGTTAGAGGGAGCTATCGCAACCTTAGCATGGTGATATATGGGAATACAGCAGAAGATCTTGGCCAGTTTAACATAGAAGTAGATTTAGATAGCTCTTTGACTGATACAGTTAGTGCTGTTGAAGGAAACCTTGAAGATTTGCCACCTGCTTTTCATTCCAATATGCTGACAATTAAGGAACTTGTATCTACCCTGAAAATATTTTCTCAAGCACTATTCGAGTTAGATGTTCCACTTGAGTTGAGAAAATATATAAAACTGGTTTTAAAAATTTTGGATGCTCAGATTCCTGCAGCTGCTGATAAAGCTATCAGTTCTCTAGTATCAGTGATTTCAAATTATGTTGCACCCTTCTTATCTCGTGGAATTAAGTCAAAGCTGTGGGAGAGTAATGGACTGATAAATGGTGGAGGGGCCAATCAAGCCTTTACTGAAGCTGAAAAGGAACTTCTAGACCTTTATAAAAGGCATCAGAATCAATCATGGGATCCATCTGCTGAGTCTTCTGGGGAGTGCACATATGATGAATTTGAGGAAGGAGTCCCTTCATCTAAAGAGCTGATGGATACTTTACACCGACATTTTGATTTCCACATAAGTGCTGATATAGTGGGATATCAACATCTTTCTCTGGTAGGTGGAATCTGTAGCCTCTGTGAAATTTTGGTGGCTGTTTGGATATTCTTTGAGATTTTAATGATATTACTTTTTCTGTTTCTTATCATCATTTCATGTAAACCGATGTAAAAGCTGATTCTGGTTTTTCTTTGGTGTCTTCAGTATCAGAATACAATTCTGTGGTTGAGCATGGCTCATTTGTTGTGCTCTGCTAGAGAGGGCTGTTTTCACTTTGTTAATTATGGTGGCATGAAGCAGCTGGGATATGTTTTAACTTGCCGAATGCATAATTCCACCGGCCTTGCATTATTGTTGCTTGGAATTATTGAGCAGGCTACTATGCACTCTGTTGGTTGTGAAGCTTTCTTAGGGTGGTGGCCTCGGGAAGATGAAAACATACCAGCTGGTACTAGTGATGGCTATAATAAATTGCTGAACTTCTTGTTGGAGAATCAAAGGCACGATGTTGCTTCTCTTGCAACTTATATCCTTCATCGCTTGCGTTTTTATGAAGTTGCTTGTAGATATGAGGTATATCCAGCAGTTTTTCTCTTTGTTTGTTATAACTATAATGTTAACGTATTTGTTTTCATGGTTATTTATGTTAAATAGTTTCACACAGACAAATGTTATGGACTAACATTAATCATATTCAATTTATATTTATCAAAACAGCGTTGCCAATTCAGTATTATGGCAATACATTATATGTTTTCTTGCTGTAATAATTTTAATGTGTGTAAAGTATGATTTTTCTTTCTTGCAGGTCTGAGGAAATGTTGGTTATAGAATTTCTCTGAACTAATTATGTATGATCATTTGGCTGCAGTTTGCGGTATTATCTGCGCTTGGGTGTATATCTACAGTTGGTCAAGTTACAAACAATACTTTGGATATGCTTGCAAGTGCTAAAGTGCAACTCAAGAAACTTTTGGTCAGATTATTTGTTGTGTCTGCCATTTGTTTTTCCCTACTTTATATTTGCTATTCTAATTTCTAATGCATGAATGCCTTATATTAACATAATTTAAAATTTACTTGTGTCTAATTGCATATTCTTTGTTTGTAGAATTTGATAAAGTTGAGTGGACCAATTGAGGATCCTTCTCCAATGGCTGCCGCTAGCAGATCTCTTATACTTGATGATGTTGGACTATTGGCATTTAAAACAACCAGTAGCTTGATTGATCAGTCAAATTGTGGCTTTTTTAATTGTGACATTGACTCACATTTACTTTCCCTTTTGAAGGTATGCATTTTTTCTATTGTCCATCTTCTCCATTTCCTATTCTCCTCCTGTAGCAACTTGCAATTGAAGAATTCTTTTATTGCATGATCCTTTCCTTGTGTTTTTTAAATGATTCTTTCACTTTCATTTTTTCATTAATAAATAAATTAACATCAGATACCCTTTTGCCTGGGTGGATGAGTACCCTATTTCATTAGCTTTTATCTTGTATCCGTTGTAGTTTGCATAAAGTAATGTCATAGAACTTGAGTTGGTGAGAAGATGTAAGTTTCTTTTCACTGCAGTATTTGGTATGGTGTTCTATCTTTCACGCTGCATGACTACATTGCATTTTGTTAAACAGGAGAGTGGCTTCCTCCCTTTGTCAGCTGCATTGCTGTCGTGTTCCGTTTTGCGCTCCAAAACAGGGGATGTTATGGATTTGTTTGTGGACATTGTATCACATATTGAAGAAATAATTCTCTCACTTCTCTTTTGTCGCTCAGGTTTTACTCTGCGACCTTTCTCTCCAGTCTCCAAGTCTTCTTGTAAGATATTGTGATTTAATATTGCCTTTTCTTCTTCTTCTTCCATTGCAGGATTAGATTTCCTTCTCCGTGACACTGAAGTCTCTTTAACTGTAATCCATGCTTTGCGTGGTATTGAGGATGTCCAGAGCGAAAACTTGGTTCCAGTTCGCTATGCATGCGTTTTATTGTCCAAAGGGTTCTTTTGTCGGCCCAAGGATGTTGGCATGATCTTTGAGATGCATATGAGGGCCGTAAGTTCTGTTATACTATAGACTTCATGCTTCATATGTCATTTGAGATTTTAGTCTCCCCCCTTATTGTCGCATTCTAAATTATGCTTCTTTCGGTTTACTCTGTTTACTCTATTTGGATTTTTTCATGTATACTTCCAGGTTATTGCTGTAGATAGATTATGCAATTTGACTCCGAATACTGAAGAATTCTTATGGGTGTTATGGGATCTTTGTCGCCTCTCCAGGTAGAGTATACTTTTACTACTTCTGAAGCTGGATTAGTGTTATTATTGTTATCTGGCCTGAAACTTGAGGGGTCTGTTCCAGGTCAGAGTGTGGACGCCAGGCTTTGTTGGTTTTGGTGAATTTTCCTGAGGTATGTATTTATTTTTTCCCCTTGCCTGATATGGGTGGTCTAATATTGCCATGTCTCCCTTTTGCTATTTGTAAAAGTAAATATAAAATTGAGCTTTATATTAATTAGTATTTCATTCAATAAGCTTTCTTTTAGTTGCTATCATTTTTTGTTGAAGAGGTGTCTAGGAATTTTCTAATGAATAAGTTTCGTACTTTATATGTCTTGTGTAACTCTATCTACAATATGTCTTGGTTATACTGCATGGAACTTATATTATTCATTGTAGGCTCTCAAAGTTTTGATGACTGCTTTGCATTCTGGAAGAGAACTTGATCCTGTTTCACCAAATACAGGTAGGTAGGTGACTCGAGTAATGTAGTTCTTATTGTGTTTCTCTGTCTTATTATTGGTAATTTAGTGACAGGGGTGTCACCATTGAATCTCGCAACATTTCACTCAACGGCTGAGATTTTTGAAGTTATTGTCACGGATTCTACTGCAACTTCATTGACATCTTGGATAGACCATGCAAAGGAACTGCATTCAGCATTACATTCCTCTTCCCCAGGTTCTAACAAAAAAGATGCTCCTGCGCGGCTATTAGAATGGATCGATGCTGGTGTAGTTTACCATAAAAACGGAGCAATTGGACTGTTAAGATATGCTGCTGTTTTGGCTTCTGGAGGAGATGTTCACATGGCTTCAAACAGTGTTTTAGCATCTGACATGATGGATGTTGATAATGTCGTTGGGGATTCTTCCACTAGCTCTGATGGTAATGTTGTTGATAATCTCATAGGAAAACGTATTACTGAGAAGGATTTTCCTGGCGTTATTCTTCGAGATTCCTCCATTGGGCAGCTCACCACAGCCTTCCGAATTTTGGCATTTATTTCAGATAATTCGGTCAGAAATTTTGTTAGTGCAGTTTGCAAGTACTTTGTAGTAACACAGTTGTGCTAACTAATTCTTGTGTGGGTTTTAAAGGTTGTGGCTGCTGCTCTGTATGACGAAGGTGCTGTAATGGTTATCCATGCAGTTTTAATCAATTGCAAACTCATGCTTGAGAGGTCATCAAATATATATGGTCAGTATTCTTTTTGGTGAGGCGAAAATATACTTAAAAATTTATTACATTTCAAATTTGACCTAAAATGATTCATCTTTGAGAACTCAACATAGTTTTACTGGTACCTTGTTATGGGTTCTTCTGTTCAGCTACAATAAGTATGGCTATCTGATAGTTCCTGATGCTGACACAAATTGTGCTTTGTTGCTACATCTACTCTCCATCTGGAGGATTTTTATTTTCTTTGACACTTCTTAAGATACGTGTTTAAATCAGATTACCTTGTTGATGAGGGTGCGGAGGGCAACTCGACTTCCGACTTACTTCTAGAACGTAACCGAGAGAAGGGCATGCTTGATCTGCTGATTCCATCGCTGGTTCTTCTGATCAATTTATTGCAGAAGTTACAGGTTTGTAGTGGCACTTATTTGTGTTGCTAATTTTATCAGTGCAGACCTACTTTTTGGTTCATATCTATTTATTCCTGTGATCTTTTATCCATTATCTTAAATTATTTCTGTAGATCTTGATATGCCTTTTATTTTCTATACACGTTTCCTAGTGATCATTATCAACTGCCAGAGATTGGCCAGCTTATGATTTATCTTATTTATATATATTGCCAACATTACCATTGAATTGTTTGATGCATTCTGAAAAGTGTCATTGAGAAGAAAAATAAAATATTGCAATTTGCAAGCCATATAAATCTTTTAACCATAGCAAATTGGATGATCAGCTCAAAAGCTGATGCTTACTCATGCTTTTGTCCAAGGACACTTTGGAAACAATGTTGGATATGTGCCACTGTTTATAAAGGAGATTCCAGATTGTAAAGTTTCCCCATATCGGGAATTTTAGTAGAATTTAATGGCAGTCCTACTTCCTAAAAGCTGCCTAAAAGAAAATGCATAGTACACCCCTCACCATCATCACAGCATTGGCTCTGGTTCAATTTACTTGATCATTGTGAATAAGATCATATGATGTAATGAGGCATGCCTCTCCCTTGCTTAATACAGGAAGCAAAGGAGAAACACAGGAATACCAAACTAATGAATGCACTCCTGCAGTTACACCGAGAAGTGAGGTAGTTAAAATCATATCTCCTTTTATTTTTTGCTGAAGATCTATTAGCCAATATTGTTAATAGAGAGATTCTATTTGCAGCCCAAAGTTGGCTGCCTGTGCATCGGAGTTGTCCCATTCTTGCCCGGATTTTGCTCTTGGTTTTGGAGCTGTTTGCCATCTTATAGCATCAGCCCTAGCTTGTTGGCCTGTGTACAGCTGGACTCCGGGTCTTTTTCACTTCCTCCTTGAGAGTCTTCATGCAACTTCATTATTAGCATTGGGTCCCAAGGAAACCTGCAGTTTGTTTTGTCTGCTAGTATGTAGACCTTCCAATCAGATCTTACTTAAGCTTTTTAATAAATATATTAAAAAAAAAAAATTTTTAAGACCTGATGATAGAAATGAGTTTGACTTGTTTGCCTTCATTTTGTGCCTTTCTAGAATGATTTATTTCCAAATGAAAGTAATTGGCAGTGGAAGAATGGAATGCCAATTCTGAACTCTATAAGAGCTATGGCAGTGGGGACAATACTAGGTCCACAGAAAGAGAAACAGATAAATTGGTATCTAAGGCCTGGGAACCCTGAGAAGCTTGTAGCTCAATTGTCTCCTCAACTTGTGAAACTTGGAGAGATCATTCTACACTGTGCTGTTAGTGTAAGTTTTTACCCCTTATTTTGTACAACTACAGGCTTGACTTTTGTTATTTATCATTTTATCTGATGATAGTTTTTTAATATTCCAGATGTCAGTTTTCATACAAGACGTCCTACGTGTATTCATTATTAGGATTTCATGTTTGGATCTTGATCATGCTTCAACGTTGGTGAATCCTATAATGTCATGGATCTCCCATCGCCTTTTAGAGCCTACAGCTTTATCTGATGTGGATGCCGACAAGGTTATCAGTGATGATTGCTTATTTATTTATTTTTTATCCCTCCTAATTTGTTCTCTCATAATTACATATCCTTTTGTATTTGCTCTTTTATTTACAGATTCATCGACTCCTTAAATTTCTTGCCATGTTGTTGGAGCATCAAAATGCTAAGGTATTTTTAAAACTAACCCCTACTGTTTTTTCAATTAATTGAGAGTTTTATCTTATTTACCTTTTCCATTTACAGCCACTATTGTTGAAAGAGGGTGGGTTTCAGATGCTCAATAAGGTGCTTGAAAAGTGTATTGGAGCTGCTAACTGCGATGTGAAGCAGTTATCGGAAAATACAAATTTTGCCAAATATGAAATTTCACTTCTTTGTTGGTGTGTACCTGTATTCAAGTTTATCTCCTTGATTTGTGATGGTCGTGCATCTCTTCAGCATCCTGGAGCACATGACAGGTCTATAAAGTAATTTATTATAATATGTTTATGTATCATATTATGATTTCTATGGACTTGCCCCAACATTGTATACCAAGATTTGCTTTATTTTGGTTCCAGGCCCACCCCTGATTGTTTTTCAGCTGAAGAATGTTCAGCATTATGGTTGTATATCCTGAGATTTCTCATGGTATGTTCCTTGTTTATGTATTTATCTGCATTCCATCTATAATTGAACTTGTACTGTTATAATGAAACAGGAAACTATCCTAGGTTGTTGATGAGCTAATTATTGCAATTTTCTGTCAGAGCATAATTCATATATTTGAGAATTAAATTGCACTTTTATGGCATGTGTATCTGGTTATATGTTTGGTTGCATAGATAATTGTGCCTGTTAGGCTGTGAGAGGCATGGAGTTTGGTGTCCCTCCAGTCAAAGTTAAACAAGTTTATTGCCTGATGCTAGCCCAATGTTAGGCAAGAATATATTTTTTTTATGAGTGGCAGTGAATTAATTTCCCCACTTGACTGTGAATGAAATTAAAAAAAAAAAAAAGGTAAAAGGTCCTCCCTAGATGCTTGTAGTTGTTTGCATGGTCTTGCTTTCATAGTTAAACGAGTTATTTGAGACTATTCCTCTTTTTCCTTGGCCATTGCTCTGTTCAAATTTTAGGTCTTGCCAATTGGAACAGAATTACTTGCTTGTTTGTTGGCCTTCAAAGAGATGGCTTCCTCTACTGGAGGTCAAAGTGCTTTACTCTCTATTGTACAGCATATCAAGACCTCTGCTGTTCAGGATTCTGAGAGTCAAATTAAAAGTGAAAGGGATTGTGCTGCAATTTATGCATCAGAATGGAGGGACCAACCTCCATTGTTATGCTGTTGGACCACTTTGTTAAGGTCTATTGACTATGAGGATGTTCATATAGTACAGGTTGCTGCAGCAATTGACACGTTAGCCTCAGGTGCTGTAGGCTTTTGCATGGTTGGAAAAAGGTACACATTGTTCTCTTTATTTTTCTTTTCTTTTTTTCTTCCCTTTCTATTTTCTTCTGATACTCGAACAAATAAGTATGCTAAGCCAACTTGAGTCAAATTTCAGTTCATTATGCTTGAGATTCTTTGTGTTAGTGCTTCAGTACGCCCTGGTCAATCCTTAGGATCATATTATTCTGATTTCTGAGCTCCATTTCTGTAACATCCGTTTTTATAAAAAATAGGATGTTAATTAATTTAAAAATAGGAAATTAGGCACATAAACAAATAAGCCGAACTTCATAATTAATAAAAGAGTACCAAAAAGTAGTTCATGATAAAAACATAGTGTTTTGTCTCTAGTTAAATAGAGGAACATAAGTTCATAATGCATAAAACTTAAAATAGAATTCATAGCTATTGAGGTGTGGTTGCCCAAGCCAATTACACCTCCGACCAAGCCTTACATCAACCTTCATAATCTGAAAATATTTAGTGTTTGGGGTGAGCATTTCCAACTTGCTCAGTGGGGAACCATATGCATATTCAAATATAAATAGTAACATGCATCAACATCATGTATTCATCAACTTGGCATAAAAATAGTTTTAAGTTTCTTGATCGATCGATAATATCATGAGCACGGCGAGTCTACCTCGAGGATCTTCATACAATCCCAGCCCCTAAGGGACCCTGGCTAATTTCCATGGTACAATTAAATACAAACTTGCTTTCATGTATCAATGTATGCATTCATAGATTCATTTCATGAACATTGAGAAACATGCATATTCATATAGGAAAACACATAAAAATTCCCACACCTTAGTCTTGATAAAATAACTTGCTTGAGAACCTCTTTGAGAACTTGCCTAACTCTTGTGAACTTGTAGGATTCTAGAGCGAAATGTGGTGGTGTGAGTAGTGAGCTTGGGGCTTGGGGTTTATATAGGGGTTTGTGAGCTAGTGAAAGGTTTTAACACTAAATAAATATAAATGTTATCTAATAATTACCCTATATTAATGGTAGATCATGGGTATCTTGTGTGTTAAGCTCACATGTGAGGAAATATGAAAGGTCTCACAAGCTAGGAATTTGAAGGGTTACTAATATTCCTACATTATTTTATTTAGTAAAGCCTTTTCTTTTTATTTAATTTTATTTAATTAATTAGTTAAAATTAGTGGGGTGTTACAATTTCAATCCTCACTGTGTGAGGTTTTTATCTGTCTGTTACTGCTAGTTACTTAACATCATAATCAAGTTTGCCCAGTCAAGTTTGGAATTCTAATTTTAATGGCAATTTGCATCTGAATGGAAAGAAGAATCCAGTTTAAATTTTTGGTGTTACGGATGGTGGGAAGATTTATCATCTCCTGGCTGTTTTAGGACATTAGTTGCTTACTGTAATATAGCCATTTGGAGATTAATCTGAATGAGCTGGCTGATGAGAACTTACTTTGAGTTACTTATGATACAAATAG
Source organism: Pogostemon cablin (assembly GCA_023678885.1). Classification (NCBI taxonomy): domain Eukaryota; kingdom Viridiplantae; phylum Streptophyta; class Magnoliopsida; order Lamiales; family Lamiaceae; genus Pogostemon; species Pogostemon cablin. Next base: position 351,485 of record CM042984.1, read on the forward strand.
TCGAAAGAAAGCTTGATATAAATGATAGTTCACTGCCTTCATAGTGGTTTCATGTCTCTTCATCTGCACAATATTTCACTTGACCGTAGCAGAATTTTGTGAAGTTCTGGAGTAACTTGATTGTGGAAATTTTCAATTAGTTCTGGTTTTACCTTTTAGCGAGACCAAGTGACACAGTAAAGAGGGACGTATTGTTTCTGAACTTTTTGCAAAAATTTCCCCCACAAAATTTTATTTGGAGTGAACGAAAAAATATCACAATATTTTTCTCATTTGTGGCCTTTTCAGACTTGACACAGAGCGGGTTGCTGCGATCAAGCTCTTGTTTGGAGTGAACGAAAATTCACTTGAAAGCTTCATTGAAGAAAACCTGAAGCTTATTGAGGAGCTCACAGCCTTTTTAGAATTGGAGATGGGCAATAAAACAGCATCTGGCCCACATCCTTCATCACATCAGGTTTACATTTTCCTTTTACCTTTTCTTTTCAGCGAGTTCTCTTTATTAATTCTTTCTTATGGATGTTTTAGATCAAGGAGACTGCAAAATTATTATTGCTTTTGTTGCAAAAATCCTCTGGCTCTGAGGACGTAGATGCTGAAATTGCCATTGGTTATACCTCACTACTTTCTCCTCCGGTTTCTTCAAGGGTACATAAATTTGCAGATAGAAGTATGGAGCTGATTGAAGATTACAGCATGGATGAATTTGGAACCATGTTTTCTTGGGAGTGTCCTGAGAATCTGATAAACAGAATGACGCAGACAGGTCTTTCCACAAAAAGAAAGATCTCCTCTCTTGAGGGGCCAAATAGGCATGGGAGAGGAGACAATTCGGTAGTGGAAGCTGCTTCACAAAGTACATTCTCTAGGGGTTCGGTACCCGTCACCACACCCCCAGGCCCTACACGTCGGGACACATTCAGACAGCGCAAGCCAAACACTAGCAGGCCTCCTTCTATGCATGTCGATGACTATGTTGCAAGAGAACGGAATGCTGATGGTACTAACAGTTCTAATGTAATTGCTGTCCCACGGATAGGATCTGCCAGTGGGAGACCACCATCCGTTCATGTGGACGTTTTCATGGCCAGGCAAAGGGAGCGCCAAAATGTTGCGGGTATGGCAGTTAATGAAGCGGCCACACTAGTAAAAACATCAGCTCCAGATGACAACTTAGACGAGGACAAGTCCAGCAAACCACAACAGTTAAAACCGGATCTGGAAGATGATCTTCAGGGAATCGATATTGTTTTTGATGCAGAAGAATCTGAACCTGATGATAAATTGCCCTTTCCACAACCAGATGATAATCTCCCACAACCTGCATCTGTTATTGAGCCACGTTCTCCTCAGTCCATTGTTGAGGAGACTGAGAGTGATGTGAATGAAAGCAGTCAGTTCTCTCGATTGGGTACTCCATTAGCATCAAACACGGATGAAAACACACTGAGTGAATATTCTTCAAGAATGTCTGCATCTCGTCCAGAGAAGCCTCTGACTCGAGAACCAAGTATTTCTTCTGACAAGAAGTTCTCTGACCAGTCGGATATTCCAAAGAGTTTACCTGTCAGAACTCTTGGCGCAACTGATTCCTCTGGAATGCCGAATATTTCAGGTGTTGCTGCTTCTGGTTATATGAAAACTCCCTCTTCTTCTCTACGATATCCTGGTGATTCCAGAACACAACCGAACGTATATCCCAAGGCATCAATCCAACAGACTGGACATATTCCTGTAACAGCAGGGTTTCAAGGCTTCTATGACCAGAAATTTCCTTCAAACCAGCCTCCTCTTCCTCCAATTCCACCACCACCAACAGTATCACCTGTACCGTCTCAAAATATGCATCCTGTTGTTAGTCATTCTTCATCATTTGTTAAGTCTGTGTCATCAGATCCTCAGGCTCAGATTCCTCAAGGCTTCCATATATGAAAAGAACTAATTACTTTTTAACCTCTCTCTGCATTTGCTATACCTGAATGGAGTTTCTCACTTCCCCCGTTTTTGCAGGTTCAGTCAGAATATATGTCAGCAGCAAGCAATTCCACATCATTTGCCACCTCAGTCGCATTGCCAGATCTGAAATTTGGTCGGACATCTCTCTCTTCCCCGATAAGATCTACAAGACCTCCTCCACCACTTCCTCCAAACCCACCTCCTTATTCGGGCAATTCTTCACTTATGAATTCTACCTCTCAATCTCCACAGTATTTTCAAACTGGTAATTCTGAGCTTCAGCAGACCTCTGGTGCACCTTCGATTAATGGAGTTGTGAACCTTTCGGCATCACACTCAATGCTAACTTCTTATCCTGGACCGCCCTTGATGCAATCATTACTTTTTAGACCTGGTTCCATGCCTGTCAATCTTTATGGAAATAGTTTAGTTTCACATCATGGAGACAGCTTGCCTAACGTCACCCAAAATCTTCCCATTTCTATGCCTTCAGTTCCACAACACATGCCAACTCTTTCAAAGTTGCAGCCATTGCAGCCACCTCAAATCCCTCGTCCTCCACCTCAGCATCTTAGACCAACTGTTCCATCTTCCCCACAGTCGGAGCAGGGTGTGTCTCTGATGCATGGTTCCTTACAGATTCCTGCCTACCCATCCCAGGTGCTACAGCAGCCCCAAGTGTCCCCTGGTCATTTGTACTATCAAACCCAACATCAGGAGAGTTTGTTGCAACCATCGCAGCATCAACATGCTGATCACTCTCAACGAATTCCACCCATATCTGGGGATAGCACGTCCCAACAAGAAGATCCTGGGATGTCTCTTCAAGAGTTCTTTAAATCTCCTGAAGCTATTCAGGTACCTTGAATTCCGGGTTCATATTAATATGCTAGTTTATTGCGAGTGGAGTTATAATTTGATTTGGTTTGCAATGCAGTCTCTCCTGAGTGACCGGGATAAACTCTGTCAGCTTCTAGAGCAACATCCAAAGTTAATGCAGATGCTTCAGGTTTGACGAGCTCTGCGTTTAATAATTTCACAGAGTCAATTCATTAATGGCTTCTGCTTGCTAACTTGTATCTTCATCTTATTGGTCAAAAATATGTTATTTTAATTATTTTATTACACAAAAAGATACAAAAACTTGTGTTTGAATTTGGATTTAAAGATTTCAAATTCATTCAACTTATCAAGTGGATTTCAAATCCACCCAAATTATGGAAAATTTTGTTCTAATTGAGTGATGGATTTTAAAGTCATATCAATGCAATCAGCTATTAATACATCTTTTACTTATGAAATCCACCATCAAATACTTCAGAGATCCCTTTTTCTTTATGCTTATAGTCTTGTGTCAATTTGATTCACTACTATGATGATATTTTGAAGATGCTATTCCGAATTATATGTTTGATAAACTGATCATCGTCACCAGGAGCGACTGGGTCACTTGTAGTGTTTGATAAGCTGATCATGGTTACCAGGAGCAACTGGGTCACTTGTAGTGGTACGTGGGTGCATAGCTTTGCTGTTGGTGAAGGCAAAGAAGAAGCTACTGTGTTCGTAGAGCCGGATTTGTTCCCTCCAGATTTAGAATTTGCACATCTAATGTACATTTTATTCATTAATCTTACTATTGTACTATTAGATTAGGTATTTGTTTTTCTTCTGTGAGGGCTTAAATGATCGGAATATGAGAGGGCCCCTTCAGCAAAGCTGGAAAGTTTCGTATATCCTTTTGAGGATGAGTATTATTATATAGCGATCCACCATATGATCATATTTAGCAATATCTGTAATCTGTTTACTGATGAAATATTTTGGACATGTTATTATGTTGTAGAAAAGTACGTACAGGTGAATTAGCTTATGTAATTTAAAATCATCTACATTCGGCATTGAGTTCCATTTGTAGAAATAGGTTTGGTAGTACGTAGGTGGAATTTTGTTTTTTTTTTTTTAAATATATATATGGAAATATAAATTTATACACTAACTAATCTATAGATGAAATCCATCCTCCGATGGGTTTCAGTTTGCGAAATTACGCAAGATGATGTCAGTTTCAAATGCCTTTCTTTTTTTCTTTTTTTTTAATGAAGGTATTTATTAAGATGTGGAGATATGAATATTTGGTTGGTTATACAGTAAAGTAAATATTTTGATATATGCATCGGAGACAGGGTTTGCAGGATCCAAAAAGCCCATGATCCAAGATAACCCTTTAGAAGTAATGATTTCTGGTAAGATAATTTATGTTATCTAAGTAACATAGGTCGATGACCATCTGGATGACAAGCCTTATGACCATACTCCTCTCTCAGCAGGCTAACCGTACGCCTACAATGCTTATTGAGCTACAAAACTAGCCCTAAAGAAATGGAGTAGTTAGAGCATCTCCAACCCTGTATTTGCTCTTAGGTACAAATTTGTGTCCACGTAAGCAACTTCATGACATGAACTACAAAACTAGCCCTAAAGAAATGTAGTTATGCTCTCCACTCCATATAAATACAAGGGGCAAACCGTACTTTGTTGTCTTGGAAAAGAACTCATCGTGTGAGATGGTCTCACAAAAGTTCTGTTGTTGTTAATATAGAAACTTATTGTCTTTGGTGCATGTGTGTGTGTTTAGGTTTAGAAAAGGTGAGTTAGGGACATGATAAATCCTCTCTCTCAAAGAAGAAGAATAGTCGTAATTTGGGGGATTGAAAGTATAAGTAGCAAGAACGCAATCCAGAAAATAGATAGTTAAACCGAAGGTGTTCCTCCCACAAAGCAAACTGATCATCACTTTCGAGGCGTTTGCCCCCTACCCCGCCACGTGTTACCACACGTGCATGTGCATACTTATAACCTTCACATGCCAGTAATTCAAACCTCTCTCTCTCTTTCATTTTTGTACAAGTTATCATTAATCTTGATGTTTATGTTTAGTGGTGGGTATGAGTATAATTTGGGATGGAAAGGGGATGGAAACATAATGTGGAGGTGTCACCGCCATGCCCACGTTGTGGCTCTTCCAACACCAAATTCTGTTACTACAACAACTACAGCTTAACTCAACCTAGGTACTTCTGCAAGGCCTGTCGGAGGTATTGGACCAAAGGGGGTTCCCTCCGCAACATCCCTATCGGTGGTGGCTGCCGCAAAACCAGGAGAGCCAAATCCCTACGCGACCCCACCCCAGTATCAGCTCCTCCCACCCAACCTTCAACCAGTACTGCCAACATTGATCTTGCAGCAGTTTACGCCAACTTTCTCAATCCACACAATAAGAATATTGAAGCACTACCTAATAATTCCCAATTGCATGAACCAGCTGGTATCGAATTGATATCGACTAGTTTCCATATGAGTTCTAATTTTCCGCCACCCTTGTCTGAGTTTGGTGAGGGTTTGATGTTTCCGGATGAGTTTCAGAAGCAGCAGTTCCCGACAGGTAATAGTTTGACTCCGATGGAGAATGATTCATTGCCGGGTCAAGAAGGAATACCGGGTTGGCCCGTGAATCAGATATTGCCTCAACCATTTGAACAGAGTTCACAAGTGGTGAATATTGGAAATATGAGCATGTTTAGTGGCCTCAATCTTGAAGCTATTTTCAGGCCCTGATATGATGCTCATCATTTTTATAAATATAATTTCTATACAATTATATGGAGTATATATCTACACATTTGGTATATACATTATACATATATATATATTAGCTTTTGTATAGGTGAAAATATTATCGGTGTTCATGCTTACTTTAATTTGTTCAGATTTTTTATATATGCAATTTTATTAATAAAATAATTCGGGAATATATAAATTTAATTAATTTGAGTTAATTGAGTTCAGCATTAATATGATTTAATTAATTAAGTTGCATGTAACAAGTGTAGGTTTTTTTTAAAAAAAAATTGTAACTTTTTATGATGTAGAGACTGATTTTCTCCAAGAATTTTAGTTTTTCATATACAAGAGTAATTAACTCTCTTAATTATTCTTTGTTCTGAAGATTAATTAATGTCTGTTATGCAGAAAAATATATATAGAACATGCAACTACTACAGAATGAATATATCAAGAACAACTTTGTAGTAAATTGATAAGCTCATAGAATGTCTACAAGAAAACCCTACTCCAAAGATTTGTTTTAAGTTTCCAACAATTTGGCAGTCTCAAAATTGTTCATAGTGTAAAGTAACAGAATTTCTGGTCTTCGCACAACGCATTCTTAAAGGCAAATCCCTTTAATTTATAGCTGAGGAAATCAAAGGTTAGAACCATATTCATGACATCAAGCCTTTTAATAATGCACTCTATCTAGAAGCCATAAGAACATATGCAATGATTTAATGTAATGTTTTATAAACCACTCACAAAATTACATAGAGTACGTTGATTAATTTCCTAAATCATTTCATATACAAATTAATTTCTTGTACCAGTACTAAATTAGTATGGTGCACTCTATAAAAGAATGGTATAAATGGGAGTCATCCATAAAAATAATTGAATATATATATATATATAGGTGTGCGTTAGTGTGAGTGTATGTATTTGGAGTAACAGGATGGAAGACGTAAGTAACTTGTGAATAGCAGGTACTCCTAATGGTGGGCGGTACTTTTTAGTCATACTAAATACCGTACCAAAATTTTCGGTATATAAAAAATAATACCGTTACCTTACCTAAACTTTCGGTATACCAATATTTCGGTATAGGAAAATACATTTTGCTTACCAATATTTCGGTATACGTATCATACCTAAAATATCGGTATATACCGTTCTATTAGATAGTTTATTATGCCGTTATGCACCTAAAATTCAATAAATCTAATTAAAAACTGTACTAGAAAAGTGAAAGATAACTATAAAACAAATTCTAATAGATATCAAATTTATAATAAGAAAAATATACGACAATTCACAAACGACCAAAATAAACAAGAGTGAGTTTCATGTAAACCAGGTTTACATATAAATATTTTTTAAAATTACTTTTTAGTATATAAAAAATTACTCTTTGAAGAGTAATAATTTTTATATAAAAGAGTAATAATTCATGTCTCTAAAGAATAATAATTTTTCATATAGTACTAAAAAGTAATCGATAAATCAGGATTTACAAGAATTTGAAAAATAATTTTTTTTAATTTAGAAGAGCAACAATTTATGTGCTAAAGAGTAATTTTTTATGTACTAAAGAGTAACATAGTTTATATAATTAATGTATGTAAACCCGATTTACACAAGTGTTTGTCATTAAATAAATAGTATCCAATAGATCTACACAAGAACCATATGGAACTTATATTAAAATCAACATATTTAAATTTTCATATAGGATAGAATTACATATTAAAAAGAAGTACAAGATATCATGAAAGTCAATCACACCCATTTATATAATAATGAAATTCACATTAGGATTTTAGATTTAATCTTTTAATTAAAAATAGTGTGTATATATATAATTTAATTAAAAATTATTATATAAATATTAATTATAATTGCATATATCATGTAGTATGGTATACAGTATCATATTACCCAATTGAATATTTTACGGTATTTCGGCATATACCGAAATACCGCGGTATTGATAATTTATATACCTCTTTATCGTACCAAAATTTTCATTACGGTATCATACCTTACCAAAAATTTCGGCATACCTAAAATTTCGATAAATCGGTATTTTTCGATATGATAAGGGCGGTATACCGAAATTTCGGTATTTTTCCCCAGCCCTACAGTCCCTTAGTCTCAAATTTGTGGCTAATTTATTGATATATTGTTGTTTAAAATTTTTATTAATAATATATGGTTGTTTGATGTTTTGTTAACAGAATAGGAGTAAGTGGAAGCGCCAATGCTAATGGCGCTTCTGTAAACGTGTCATCATTATCTAAGAAAATAATAATTAAATAATAATTAATTGCTACTTTATATTAAATTAAATTAAACTAATGTAATGATTTAAATATTAAAATTAATGTTGAAATTATTTGATGATTTAAAATGAGTGCTCTCTCCGTCCGCCGAAAAGGTATACATTTTGCTTTTTTGAGCTTCCGCACTAAAGATATACATTTTCATTTTTAAATACTTGGGACCCACACACATCACTAATACATATAATATATATATATATGGTCTCACACACCTCACTAATACAACCGACTATTACACATTAAATAATAATACTCACATGCAAAAAGTAAGTGTATACCTATTAGACGGACGGAGGGAGTATATTATTTATGAGTTGGTCTCGTGTGCGTTAGATGCATAAATAGTTTAAAGATATAAAATTTTAGTTTAAATGATTTATATTTTAATTAGTACGAGTATTATTTTTTCATCGAAAATATTGATTGTAATCTAAGGAGTATTACTCCCTCTGTTCGCCTACAAGAGCTTAATTTTACCATTTTGGGCGTTGATCACCTCATTTCATTTTTTTAAGACACATAAGACCTATACAAAATTATCCTAAAAAAATTAATAATATTAGTTAAAAAATAATGTTTTCTTAATATCCATGGTATTGTTCAATGTTCAGGGACGGAGGGAATATTTAGTAATTTTGATGTAATAATTTGTGTTAGGTTAAGAAAAATAATTTTAATATTAATTGTTATACCTTTTAATATAATAACTTATAATCTTGATTTTTTAAAAAATAAAATAACTTTTTTAATTAAATATTAATACTCTTTATATTACAACCAACTTTTTCAATGAAAAAATTATACAAATATTAATTAAAGTGTATACTCTTTAAAATAAAATATTATACGTCCCTTAAACACTTTATCCGGCGCACAAAAAAACTAATTCATGAATAATACACTCATTCTAAATTATTAAATAATTTCAGAATTAATTTTTATACCTATTTAAATCATTAAATTAATTTAATTTAATATACCTATTTCAATCATTAAATTAATTTAATTTAACTTAGATTATTACTTAATTATGATTTTCATGGTAATGGCGACACATCACTAGAGGCGCCACTACTGTTGGTGCTTCTACTTATTTGGTTAACATTATACCAAAAAGCCATATATTATTAATAAAAATTTTAAATAACAATAAATTAATATATTAGCCCAAATTTGTTTTCACCTTCTTAAAATAATAAAAATAAAAATAATTAATCTACCCTATATATACTTCATTTACACAAATATTCTATGTATATCTAACACATGTATAGTATAACTTTGTCCTTTATATATTAACAAAAGAAAATTAGGAACTTTCTTAATTTACTAAAAAAAAAAAAAGAAAAAGAAAAAAAAAGGGTGCAAACAGATTTGGAATTGAATGAGTATTTGAAATTGTATTTGAAAATGGTGCATAGAAATAAGAACATAGATTTGTGTGAAGTGCACATGATCCCAGAAGCACATGATGCGAGATAAATCCTGCCGCAATCATCTTAATTTCGGTGCTTAATTTTTTATCACTTCACCCCTAAATTAATCCACCTTCAAATTCTAACCATATTTTAATTATAACTAATATATACTTAATTTTTTAAGAAATAGTATTAATAGTCAATGTTCTGATACGGTGGCTACACAAGATCCAAATCCTGTCAAACCAAATTTGGGCCGGGTGATACTCTCACTAAAACTTTGCCCTATATTTTGTTGTGTTGTTATATACAATCTCATAATTATGATAAGTTAATACCTTTCAGATTGCTATGTTATATTATTTTAACTTTGAACACTTTTTCTTCATTAGTCAGTAATTCTTTAATGAAGCTCATGATTTAAAATGCTTTGATTATTTTCATTCTCCAAAGTAGAACCTGTAAGGACTAGATCAATTAATGGTGTCGTTAAAAATATTAAACGCTAACAGATATAGTTATGCAGGAGTGATGGTTAGGATTAGACAGGAATTTATATGTAGCCAGTAGGACCAAAAGTGGACTAACTCAACTTCATTAATGTATATTTGAATTTTCTGGTTACCCTTAATGAAAACCCTGTAATATTATTTCTACATTTGACCAAATACGAAAACCAAGACAGTTGAATCTTGCAAGTTGAAATAAATAATTGAAAAACTTGGTTCAATTTTGATGAATATAAATATAATATTCCACAAGAGCACATGACCACTTGTAACATATGAAAATTTAGTAATTTACACAAGCTGTAAACTTAATTATTAAACTATCTATACATTTCAATTACCAGAATAATAATAATAATTTAGGAAGATATGATGATTAATGTAGTAAAGTTAATTAAACTAAAATGCAATTGGAATATTTGAATGCACAAAAACCTGTCAAAATAAATTTCCAAGAAAATTTGTGAATGAGGAAACTTTTAGTAATTCTTATTGCCCCCTTTACAAATTAATATATCCATGTAATCATCTAATTACTAAGCTATGTGTTACAAAATTTCTTGGAATTATGGATATGAAGAAATCAAAGTATTGGGTATGGAGGAAGAATTCTTCCATGATCTAGCATGAAATTTAAGCATTTCCTTAGCTCTCTCCTTGGTCTTGGATCCACAATCCACTTGAAGAAGCAACCACAATTTCGACACTAATCCAATATGCAGAATCTCCAGCAACACTGCCGGAGTTGCAGAGAATCTCGAAATGGCTTCAACAGCAACAAGTCCAGCACCATCAATATCATTTTGGAGGTCTGGATGAGTCGCCGGAGAGTGACGTTAGGGGGTTGTTTGGTGACGGGGCAGGTGTTGTTTTTCTGGCCGAAGATCCATTTCTCGATACTGTCTCGGTCGTAGGTTATGCCGGTGGAAAAAGTGACGGGATCCTTCATGATATCTAGAGAAATCGGGCACAGAAAATATTGGGGAACTTCTATACGTCCTCCATTAGAGGTGATTTGAATGCGTGTAAATGGAAGTTAGGTTTAGAGTGGTTGATTGATTTTGAAGATCGTAATTGGGATATTTGATATGAATGTCTCTGAAACACGGAATCAAGGTTGTAGGTGAGGGGTTTATTTCTAGTCCCCGGCGGTGCTGAGTGTGCATGTTGACCAGTTAATACTTCTCACCTCCAAAATTTTGTTTTATTGCTGTTAAAAATAATAATAACTATAATTAATAATAATAATTTCTTATGTCAATCAGTAGGGAATTGAATTTTTTACAGAAAATGTCATACAACATCTGGTGCTATAAATTATAGTTGCAATTCCTACGTCAATATTGCAAGATAATTAAACTATAAATATATACTGAAACATTAATATTGAATTGATTATATATTTTACTAATTAATTCTAATTTTATAATGCGTTTAACTAGGACAACTTTATAATCATATCGGTTTGAAATTTTTAATAGCCGATCCTTTCCCGGTGAATATAGTAGTAATTTTATTTTTTATGATAAGTTGTAGTAATATAGGTTTTTGGATAAGAATAAAATCAATAATTGAGGTTGGTCAAATGGAGCAAGTTGAATTAGTAAAAGGTCTATAAAGTTTTAAACGGGTCAGAGTGCAATGTGGACCAATTTCCCGCCGCACTTTCAATTTCTCAATGAAATAAATTACTATCGTATGCTCATAAATAACATTTAAAATATTTTATTCTTTAAAAGAGAATCATCATCTAACTCTTAAGTGTTCATATTTCACATAAAAAGATTAAAAAAAAAACTGAAAATTGTGTACTTATTTTTTTGTGATAAGCAGCCAAATTTCATTAGCTAGTGATAAAACCCTTTTCAAATGGCAAAATGTAACCACCCCAAACTCAATTTCTAAATCCTAACTATATGTATATATGCCAATTTTACAAGAATCTGAATTCAAAATTTTGGGTTCCAATACCATCTAATTATTAATATTTTATATTTTATGTAATAAATGACCGATAACATAGTATTTTTCCAGAAATAATTATTTAGTATTTAATTTATTGGATTTTGAAATATTAGTAAAAGTTTTTACTTATATTTAAATTTATTTGCTATTCATTGCTCGTCACCCATTTATGCCTAGGTAAATGCCAAACTAAAATTCATTTAGTATGGTCCAACAGTTTACATCATATCATACAGAGCACAAAAATGGAGTAAAAATAGTAATAAAAATAATAATTTATCTCTAGTAGTTTGCACTACTTTTTACACTAAAAAATAAAAATTTATTTAATCCTTATTTAATTTTTTTTCACTATGTGTAATATGTAATGTAATTTTAATTATACATTGTGTGATGTAATCTTAACTTTGTTTAAAATTCTCATATTTATTTTAATTATTTTTTTTTAATTTTTAAATAGACCGCCTACAAATTAATAAATAAATATATAAATACCTAATCCTACCATTAATAAACACAATATCACACCGCACTGAATATATATAATAATTTTTATTTATTTTTAATGAACTAAGGGGGACATACCAAATGATGAGAAATATTAATTATTATAACAAATAATTAGACAAGTTGATATCAAGCTATTGTACAAAGTCTTCTTACCATACAAATGATTTTTTTTTATTTTTAATTTTATGACGAGCGATTTCTTTTGCATTGGTGTGTACAATATATTTAAAGGTATTACATTTTTTTTCTAAAAAGTGGAATGGTAGTGAGGTTCTGTGCACCCGGGTGCACGGAGCACATTCCGCGCGCCTTTGCAATTTTCATACTCCTTTACGATTTAAATCCTTAGCAATACATAAATGGGGAGAGTTGTGTTCACATGGAGACACACGCGGAGTATCCCTCCGTGTTCTCGGGGCGCAGGAGTTTTTGCCTTTATTAAAATTAAGAAGGTATTTTTTTTTTTATTGAAGGGTTGGTTGAAATAGGAAACTTATTAATATTTGATTAAAAAAAATATCACCCTATTATTTTGAAAAATTAAGGGTTATACACAATGATATAACATTGATCGGAGCATGCAAGACTTTGTCTTTTATGATATATGTGGTTCAATCAATTTATATCATATTTTAGAGGGTGTTTGGTTTTGGGGTAGTGGAATCTTTAATATACTAAAAAGAATTTAATTTTGACGATGTGTCGCCACCAGAATTAATTTTAATTATTTTAATTTTTAATTAAATTAAAAATCTCAATTATTTTAATTAGTAATTATAATTTGATGTAATTAATATTTGATGTAGATAAATAAATATATTATTTTAAAATTTGAATATGATATTATCAAATCAAAATTAATTAAAAATTAGATAAATACATATAGATAAGTACATATATTTACTTAAAAATTTAGAAAATTTATCCCTCCTCCACTTATAAATTAGATTGTTTATTAATTTATTCTACATGCATAATTTATTCATCATAACGAACAAAAATTTTCTTCAAATTCTAATGAAAGGTATCTGTTTTTTATTTATTATTTTTTGTTTTATTTATTTATTTATTTATTTTGTTTTAGTTCTGTTTTTTTTAATTGTTAGTACGTAATCTTTTGATTATTTTTTGTTTTTATTTATTAATTTATTTTGTTTTTCTGTTTTTTAATTGTTAGTACATAATTTTTTTATCTTTTGATTTTTTACGTAATTAATTTTTGTTTCATGGTTAATTTTACAATTTTTTTAATTAATTTTGTTATGTATTCACTTTTAACTATATATTTTTTATTTAATTTTTTTTTAAATTATTAGTATGTAATTCGCTCAAGCTTACTAAGCAAACTTAGGCTTGGCTTGAAAGCCGGCCTCACTCAACAAGCCCCTTTATTTGATTCTTTTCTACGTTATTAATTTCTTTTTATGATTTTATAATTTATTTAATTAATTTTTTTATGATTTCCTTTCCTTTTCTTAATCTTTTGATTTATTTTTTATTTTTAATAATATATATGATTTATTATTATAATTTTCTTTAAAAAGTTTTAGTATTTCTTTCGTTATGTTTCTTTTAATTTTATTTGTTTATTATATTTTTTTAATATACTTTCACCAAAATTAAAATTTAATGATATATAAATAATAATTTGTTTAAATTTCGAATAAGGATGTATTTTTTTATATAATTTTTGCCCTTTCTTTTATATTTTTTAAATTCTCTTTTATTAACTTTTGTTTTTATTAAAATTTTTTAATTCTATTATTTTATTTTTCATTTTTTATTAACAAAGTCTCTTGTGAGACGGGTTATTTGTGAGACGGGTCGACCCATCACTAAAGTATGTTTATTGTATATATAAAGTATGTTTGTTAAAGTATGTTTTCTAAAGTATGCTGAATTATGCATTAAAGTGTGATTTTTTAATGTGTTATAATATGATTTATTATTAACACATTTTAACTACAAATAAGCACACTTTAACTATAAAATAAGTATACTTTAGTGATGGGTCAACCCGCTTCATATCTGTCTCACAAATAAACTGTCTCACAAGAGAGTCTTTTTTTTATTAGTATGTAACTTTTTAATCTTTTATTTTTTAAAATTAATAATTTTTTTCATTGTTACTTTTATTATTTTTTTAATTAAAATTTTTATAATTTCTCTTTAGATTTCTGTTTATTTAATTTTTTGTTTTTAATTCTATTTTTTTTAATTAGTAATTTTATCCTTTTGATTTTTTTACATTATTAAATTTTAAATGTTTAAATTTACTAAAAATTTTAAGAGTGAGTCTCATGTAAACTGGGTTTACATGAAAACCCTATTTTTTTTTTAAAATTACACTTTAGCTTATAAAAAATTACTCTTTGAATAGTAATAATTTTTATATAGAAGAATAATAATTCATGTCTCTAATTTTCATGTACTAAGAGTAATCGAAAAATAAGGGTTTACAAGAATTTGAAAATTAATTTTTTAATTTAAAAGAGTAACAATTTATGTGTTTAAAGAATAATTTTTCTTGTACTAAAGAGTAACAGAATCTACATATAAACGTATGTAAACCCAGTTTATATTTGTGAAATTTTAAATTTTAATGATATGTTGTCACCTGAATTAATTTTAATTTTAATAATTGCTAATGATATTTAGTGATAAATACATATATTTTCATATAAATATTCTTTAAGATTCAAATATTTATATGATTAGATTAGATCAAATAAAAATCAAATCAAATCTTATTTAGAAACAAAAATAAAAATAAAAATTGATCAATTTTTACCTATATAATATGACTCTTTATTCATTCGTTTGGAAAAGGTGTTGGCTCATGTAGTAGTTCCCACTAGGTCCAACCGGGCCAGGTCAAGAGGCGAGCAAACGGATGTCCAAGTTGAAGTATGAGGGTGGTCCAGGTAAAAGCTTTGATCCATGGGGAATCGTTTTGTTGACTAACAAGTGGTAACCGAATGACTTACTCTGTTCACATAAATTATTCATCATGGCGAACAAAAGTTGTCTTCACTTTCTAAAGAAAATTTTCTTTTTTTAAAAAATTATTTTGCTGTTCGTTTTATATTTTTTAAATTCTCTTTGATTATTTTTTGTTTTTATTTAATTTTTTTTATTTTGTTTTTATTTATTATTTAGTTTATTATGTGAATTTTTGTGCAAATAATGTACTCTCCACTTATAAATAAACTATTTATTTATTCATTACACATACGTCAAGAACAAAAGTAATTTTCAAGTTCCATTCAAGTTTTGAAGAAAGATATCCATTTTTTCTATTTTTATTATTATTTTCTAAAATTTATATTAATTAATTTCTTACAGATTCTTTTATATTTTTCAAATTTTTTTAAATTGTTTATATTCTTTTTTTTCTTTTAACTTTTTTTATTACATATTAATTTTTTTAACGTTATTAATTTTTTTAGTGGTTAATAGAAGCGTTTTAATCTTTTAAATTCAATTTTTAAAATTATTATTTTTATTTAATTGAATTAATTTATATTGAATTTTTTTCTATTAATTAACTTTATTATAATTTTTTTCTTCAATGATAAAATTAACATATTTTAATTTTTTTGATCAAATTAATTCTGGAACAACAATCATAACAAAATTGAGTGGAGAACATTTTATGTTTGAGTGTCAGATCTTTAAATACCTCTCACTGTGACCAAGTTGAATTCCCTGTTACACATTGCATGTTATATTGGTGTTTCTTTATATAAAAAAATTATACCCTACAAATGATCATTAAACCCTTGGGGCATGTATTGAATTTTGGCTTTTGATTATGACACATGACAAGTATTTAATTCGTATAATAGGAGATGAAACACCATCGTGTAACACTCGCTCACTTGCCTAAGAAACCTTTCCAGTTTCATAATAAAATAGAGGTTATTTGCATTGCGACTGGATTGAATTTCTAATTTCAAATTTTCTTGTGAGGTGATTGGCTACGAAATGTTTTAAAGAATACAATGGCTAATCATAGATAAGCTTTTTGACTTTTGAAATTGCAAAATCTGCTTCGCGAGAACACTTATTTTGGATTTTATAGGCTGCGTAAAATTTTTAAAAAAAAATCCTCAAAATTGCATTCGCGAAAACACTGATTTTGGATTTTATAGCAAAACTAATTAAATAAAATGTAAAGCCTATTTACTGACAACAAATTACGATCAAAATAGTGCGACGATCTAAACACTAAAAATTTTTTTTTTTAAAAGAAACTATAGTTATCGCCTATATTTATATTGTTACAGTAATACAATATTTATTATCACCTCCATCTCAAAATGTGAAATTTATTCTACATAGTTAAGAATAGTGTTGATGCCATAAATGATAAGTTGAAGTGTGTTGAGAAAGAAAATGCTTTGGGTGAAAACGTTAGCACTTGCAGAATTTCTCAAGATCTGGTTTTATGCCAAGAGAATCCGTTATTGTTAACAGAGTTGTGGTAAGTTTAGTTTTTTTAACTTGGTCCATATTATTGCAGATAGTGACATATATATTTTTTCAGACATCATTGTTGGAAGTTATGGACGTTATTAAAAGGCTACGAATTGAACTTGACCAGTAGAAAACAACGAATCTTCTTGATTTACAATATGGTTTACCTCACACCAAATGAATCGTATTGTGATAATACTAGTGAGGGCTAAATGCACATAATACTAAATACCTTTGGAGTCAAATCTGTGTTCATCCTTGTTGAACCTAAACTTTGTTAAAGAGTCGTGGTAAGTTTAGTTTTTTAACTTGGTCCATATTATTGCAGATAGTGACTCATATATTTTTTCAGACATCATTGTTGGAGGTTATGGACGTTATTAAAAGGCTACGAATTGAACTTGACGAGCAGAAAGCAACGAATCTTCTTCTGCTAAAGGATAAAAGGAATCTAAACGACATAATTCTGATGAGTTTTAGATTTTTTTTGAAATTTAGTTGCAGATTTCTTATGCTCCAAAAAATAAAAAATAAAAAATATTGTTTCTACATGAATTGGGGGAAATATAAGGGTTTTTGTTAGAGGGTTTTTGTTAGATTGAGCCCCGAAACTGGGCAATTCCTTTATTGAAGGAATTTCCGTGAAAGTGAGTTTTGAGGTTCAATTCAAGGCCGAGAGACAACATTAGGAATGGGAGATTATACGACATTACACGAAGCGAGAGTGCATGGTCAACGAGATTTAGTCAGTTAGGTTTCACCCGAGCAGAGGGAACGTCTAGACGACGTTTTTATTTCTGGGCTGAAAAGGCTTCCTTTCCAGGAGTTTCATTTCCACTACAATAACTTCTTTCATTGGGAGGAAGTTCATTCCCGTCAACGAAAATGAATATGCTATTACATCCCTGGAAGGCCAGAAGTTAATTTTGACTCGAAATGGACATCCTATCCCATTCACCTTTGATAAAGTTTTCAAGCCGGAAGACAGCCTGTGTGTTTGAAGAGATCTCCGAACTAGTTGAAGGTGCATTGGAGGGTCATAAGTAATAATTTCCTACCTGGTGTGCCAGCACAACAGGTGTGAATCACTAGAGCATTATTTTTAGGTTTTTCAATTGTTGAAATCTACAATGACAAAAAGAAAGATCTATTATTCGAGGCATCGCATGAATTAAAACGATGTCACCAAAATTGGTGTTAGCTGCCAGCAACAGGTTCTCCACCTTTTACAGATGACAGAACGGAGAAGGTATGATTTTATGCTTAAAAGATACAAATCTTTTACACTTGAATTTCAGATCTATTTAGTAGTAGTAGTTATTTTGTGTTCAATCTGGAGATAAAAGGTGTAAAACACTGATTTTGGATTTATAGTCTACGTAAAATTTAAAAAACAGAAAAATTCTCAAAATTGTGAAAACTGCAAAATAAACCGAAAAAATCTTCGAAATTTACAAAGACGCCGGCTATTCGGATACTCCGTTTTACTTCATACACTCACTTATATCTACACACACAAAAATGATATATACACACACTTAGAAATATTGTATTACCCTTAATGAAATACACCCATATTCTCAATATATTCCCTCACACAAGTACCCCACTTCACTTTGCACCCAATTCACTTTGCAAATTTGAAACAAACAAAAAAAAATAAAAAAGGAAAGAAGATAAGAAGGAAGGGAGAAAGAGGAGGAGAAGGGAGGAAGAAGAAAGAAGAGAAGATCAACTTCTACTATCAAGATCTTTCATCAAACATACACACTGGAAACTACACTTAGTAGAAGGAAATGATCTCTACATATAAAAGAAATGAATTAAAACTGGAAACTAAGTTTCGATTCGACCAAATATTGTCGAAAAAATACACATTGATCGACGGGTTCTGGTCGAAATTTTTGGAAAATATCGGCCGTCGATGGAAATTTTCAACCACCAGTGATCGAAAATGTTGGAAAATTTCGACCACATGTGGTCGAACAGGATGAAGTTTTTCGACCCTGGTTGGTCGAATAATGTAGCGACGGAAAAAACCGCGAAAAACAAATTTTTAATGGTTGCAAACACATAAATATACGTACCTTTACATCCTTAGGTGTTTCTTCTTCCGACATGATGCCCTTGTGAGCGAATGTGAGTGTTTATATATGAAGAGAAAATTTAGGTTTAGTGAATGTTGAATGAAGAAGAAGTAGGTGTGTGTTTTGCTTATGTGAATTTTGCTTAAATGTTTGATGTGAATGTGTGTGTATTTATGTTTTTGTGATTTATTATTGTTAAAGTATTTGGTGTGTGTATGTTTGTATTTATTATTTAGATATAATAATATTGTAATAAGTGTGTATATGACTAAGGGATAGTTTAGTAATTTAAAATATATATTTATTAATTTTAAATTCAAATGAGTGTATGAATGTAAAACGCTGTGTGCGAATAGCCGCGGTCATTTACAAAATCTAGTTAAATACAATGTAAAGCGTATGTATTGGCAACAAATTACTTTAGTGTTATTATGTTAGATGATCAAAATAGTGCACCGTCGGTGATCTAAACACTAAAATTAATTTATTTTTTAATTTTTTTTAAAAGAAACTATAGTTTTTGCTTATATTTATATAGATCGAGGCTTGCATGCGCCAGGGCGTACGCCGTGCGCCTTTAGAATTTAGTAGGATTAATTATTACGACATACACATTAATGAGTCAATTTATTCTTAGATACATACGTTACAAAATATTATTATGGGATACGAAAATATATAATCATATACCTAATATACCCATTATAATTCAAAATAGAAAATGTTATCTTTCCTAATATAATTAAAAGATTTCCGAAATCGTAATCTTATTACCCTTTGGCATATTAATTCCACGACTCAAAACTCATAATATTCTTTAATTGTCTCTAATAATTCTCTTTTTATTAATAAAGGATTCTACTATCCCACTAATCATAACCAATTATCACACTAAATTTAATTATAAGAATGAAGTACGAATATTTTAAAAAATATGAGAAATCATATATTTATACAATATTTAATTTTACTAAAATAGTAACTTACACTAATGCATTGTTTTTTAAGTTTTTGCTACATCTATTATTTATTTTCACAAAATATTTTTTTCTGTACACAAAGTTTTATGTTGAACATAATATTTTTGCTGCACATAATACTTACGATTCATATAATATTTACATTCACAAAACACTTATTTTATTCTCATGATATTTACGCTGCACAGAACATTAATATTTCACTTAGCATTTACACTGTACATAATTTTTTTATTGCACATAATACTTACGATTCACATAAGATTTACGTTCTCAAAATACTTTTTATCATATGATATTACGCTGCACAGAATATTAATGTTTCACTTAACATTTACACTGCACATAATATTTATGTTCACAAAACACTTTTTTATTACATGATATTTACGTTGCACAAAACATTAATGGTTCACTTAATATTAACGCTGCACATAATTTTTTTATTTATATACAAACCACCTATCAACATATATGTTGCACATAATATTAATAATTTACATAATAATTACGCTACACGTATCATTTTTTTATTTATGTTACAATTATACTGCACATGATAATATTTATACACACACATTTTTTATATTACATGTAACACTAATTGTAGTAATTATGCTCCACATACCAAGATTTGTGTATTGATTGCGGGCTTGCACATGTATAAAATGGGGTGAAAAGAAATAATAGCTATATTAAAAATGTTAAATATGTTGAAAATGGTAATTTTAGATTATAGTGAGCACGCATGAAACATCCCCAATTTGATCTGCTTATTTAATGTAGCGGGTAAAATTGACTTTTATGTGAATAAATTTGTATTTGATAGTGGTATTCAATAGTGTATGTATCTCATAATGATTAGATGTTATATTTTGTAGTTACTGGTAAGTCTCCCAATTTAGTATTATGGATATGAGTACATTATTTTGTTTTAAAGAGTATACACTTTAATTAATAAGGGTACACCATTTTGTTCTAAAGGGTATACACTTTTCATTATATTTTTTTACTTTTCTTCAGAAAATAAAGGGTATACATTTTTATACTAAAGGGTATACAATTTAACACAAAATTCTAAAGGCACACGGAGTGTTCTTCCTTGTTCCCGGGCGCACACAAGTTTTTGCCTTAAAAATAAAGGGTACACATCTTTATACTAAAAGGTATACAATTTAGCACAAAATTCTAAAGGCACACGGAATGTGCTCCCATGTCCCCGGGCACACACAAGCTTTCGCCGTTTATATATTGTTATAGTAATACAATATTTATTATCACATCCATCTCAAAATTTGAATTTTATTCTACATAGTTAAGAGTAGTGAACAATTAAATAAAAATGCAGTTCGATTAATTGAATTAATTAAATATGAAATATCCGTTTAAAATGGTTAGGGTGGTGACGAAAACATAAGAACTTCATATATTGAAACTTTTTAGGAGGCCCATATGGAGGCCCAATTTTGATCCGCATAGCCTTATTGGGCCCTCTTTAGCCCACAAAGAGAGCTTAGGTGTTATTACCCAACCTTTCTTTTCATCAGATAAAAAGTAGTCCTAGTTAATTAGAACATGATGCATGTAGGATTTTTAAATTTCTACATTTATTTTGTAGAAAAAAATTAATATTAACTTTAAAATGAATAATATTGTTCCTTAAAACTGAAATCCTACATACTATTATAGAATAATATGAACCCACCCCCCAAAATAATATTAAAAAAAAAAGAGAGAGACGAAATCCTAAGTCTTAGCTATTGCATGTGGATGGATTTGGGCAAAAGTGAGAATAATAGAAATTGAAATTGTTGTTAGAAAATGAAGACTGAACTCTAATTATACTGTAATAATTCAAGTGGCAAGGACAGTCTCCATCAATAGAATCATCCTAAGCCTTTAAAAAGCCAAAGTCATGATTCGAGGATAAGGGTTATAAACTAAGGGGGACCATACCAAATGATGATAAATATTAATTATTATAACAAATAATTAGACAAGTTGATATAAAGCTAGTTTACAAAGTCTTCTTACCATACAAGTAAAGGCCTATACTGAGATACATGTAACAATCATTCATCATTCCCTTTAGAATTCTTGTATATATGGAAAACTTTCAATTCACCATATTATCGATTACACAGAAAAAAAAAAAAAAAAAAAAAAAAAGAAGAAATTGTAGTATAATTGTGGACTACGTATCTTGGCAAATGGCAAGGCAGGATCGTGAGAGTGAAGATGTTATTATACTAAAAATGAAAGTTTTTATTTTAAGCCTTTTAATAATCCAAGACAAATGATTGTACGATAAGGTTTCTTGTAGAGACTGATCACAAAGTGTTATACTCTTTAAAATGGCAAGATGTTAACCCTTTAGATTATACGAATTAACTACTCCATTTCATATTAAAACATCGATTAATTTTCTATTATTATATCGTAAGTGGTAACATTAATACTTGATCTGAACATAGAATGCAAGCTCATATATAATCCATTATCTAGGTAGTCCAACACGAAATTATGATATTGGTATTTACACAATCGAAAAAAATTGAATTTTTAGTTTTAATGGAAAATTCAATTTCCACAAGAAAATCTCAAACTCTATATATTAAAATCCAACTGATCTACACATAACATGGATTAGCAAATACGTATGAGTGTAATCTACAATATTATTCTGATCCGGGTGAATGCAAGAAACAAGAATTAATGATGGAATGAAAGTGGTAGAAATGAACTTATCCAGATTGAAAACCACTCTTTTTATTCATGTATACCACCCAAATTAAGTAACTAGTTTCTCCACATTACATTATCACATAATGATCTATAATCATCTGCAGAAACAAAATTAATATACAATCCCCAACCATAATCTAAACACCCTATTCTACCTGTAAGAACCCAAATAGGAGTAGTTGTCTTGAAATGTATGCATATACATACATATATATTTATAGATATATACCTATACTATCTATTCATCTTTCCATCTCTAGTACACTACCATGGAATCCCCTTCTTCTTAGCAATAAAGGAGTGGGAGAAAAATTAATAGTGAAAGAGAAGCCTACAATTTTACCTCTGGCAATAACTCTGTTTGCCTATCTAACCCCTCATGCTACAAAGTCCGGTAGCAACTGCGCCGCGAACCTCTTCCTGTTCTGTAGATTCATGTTTTCATAGACGTTGGATGCGTGAGCATTGGCCTGCGTGTTCATCCCGCTGAAATCATTAGTTTCCAGGCCCAATTGCATGCCTTGATTTGGTAGGAAAGACTGGTGGTGTGCTCCCGACATGGAGATGTTTTCGCAATGCGGGAGGCCTAGTGTTAGAGAAACACCGTTGACTGAATACGGGGAGTGGAATTGCTCCGCCCCGTATCTCCCCAGTTCTCCCATTGGGTACGACCCGAACCCTCCTATGAAGTTTGTGGGCGCCCACCCACCCCCACTCTGCCTCTCGTTCCCGAATTTCATTGTCATGTTGTCGTTGTCGGGTTCTGGTGTCTTAGAGTCGATGTTGACGGAGGGAATGCTGGTGGGAGAGTGTAGCATGTCGGCCATTCGCAGTTTCTTGGGACTCGTTTGAGTAATGGAGTCTATTTCTGAGGATCGGATAAGATCAAAACCTGCAATGTTTCTGATGGTTCCGGTTGGAGGGGTGTCTTGTTTTAAGACAAAGGTGTCGGAGGTTGGACTCTTAGGTTGCGAATCCTCATTCTGGTGGTGTTCAGTACTCTTGCTGCTTTTATCCTCTGATCCATGACCACTGTTCTTCTCGTGTTCCTTCATCTCTTCGGTGTACATTTCCTCCACCATTGGCTTCCACAGCCGAACTCGAGCATTGATGAACCAATTGGACACCTGCAAATTAATGTATCAAATCAAATTTATATGCCTTCATCTCCCTGAAGCTGCAGCTAGAGACGTACCTGACTCCTGGTAAGCCCTGTTTGCTTGGCAAGCATCAGCTTATCTGAATCCTTAGGATACCTGCAAAATTAGACAAAATGCACATTAATGGCAAGCATGTGGATTGAGTAATAGATTGATTGTCTGCAACACAACTTACGGGTGGAGGAAGTGTTCGAAGAGCCAAGCGCGAAGAACAGAGACGGATCGTTCCGGCAATCCTCTCTGGGGTCTCCAAGCATTGTGCTGGATCATTCCCAATTGCTGTAAGGCCCTCTGCTGTCTGATCTGATTGTCCACGTATTTTAGCCTCGATGATCCCTCGATTTTCCCTTCCATGCCATCTTCTTCTCCTAAGCTTTTGCTTGCAGCTCGGATTTGTCCCAAGATGGCATCTTTAAGGCATCTAAACTGCTTGGAGATGGTTTGCAGAGCCAGAGCAGTGTATGTTTTTGCTGATCCGATTCCGGCCGCTTGTTCGAACCATGAGATTACAATCTGCATCTGGTGGTGGTATTGTCTGTACCTCTGCTCAACCTACACACCATCATATATTTTAGTATTGGATCTGTTTTCTTCAAGAGACGGAGACAGAGATGGATCAAATCTAATAAACAAAGATTAAAAAGGACATTTCGAATTCTCTATGAAAGTTACTGTCTTAATTAAAATAAATTAGAATTGTTGTTCTGAATTCTTTGATACTCAAAAGTATAAAAAAGGGCACATGATGGTTACTCTTGAGAATTGAACAACACAAACTATACAAGTGTTTTATCCCACAGGTTAATTTGTGAGCAATATCATGAATACATCATTACCTCATCAAGCATGTTAACAAGTTTTGCTTTCTTCATCTGAATTTCTTGTCTCTCTGCGGTACTCAGCTCAGCCCCTCTCTTTCCACTCCCCTCTCCTCCACTCTGTCCCTCTCCACTTGTGCCCGCCGGCGTCGAATCTCCGGTGTTCTTGGACTGCCCATTACCCACCTTAGATGATTCCGCACCGCTCTTAACCCCATTTCCGACATTAACAACCTCATCAAGAAGCTCCTGTGCGGCCTTGAGATACTTAGAACTCAACAGCACGCTTTGAACGCCATTCACCCCGTTCGACACCCCGGACGCCGACGACGGCGATCCCCCCGACACCCTCATCTCCTCCCCGCGCGGGGGTGACCCCAGAGGCTGCGTCGGCACCTCCCTTTCGGGCCGGAAGGAACCGTATCCCGGTGGTTGCTGGGAGGAGAGGCTCAGGGACAGCCCCTGCTGCACGCGCGTTATGTCACGCGCCGATCCGAGGTCCATGGGAAGATTGTAGAGATTGTAGGGGACGCGCGGGAGGAAGCCGTGGAGGACGGAAACATCTTGCTGCTGCTGGTCCTGTGCGGAGGTGGTGGTAGTGGTGGAAGTGGTGCCGTGAAGGGGGACGCCGACGAAATGCTGGGTCTGAGACGGCGGCGCGTGGTGGATGGTGTTCCCGGAGGAGTTGGAGTTGAGGAACACAAAGTTGCCGGTTGTGGGCGGTTGTGTTTCGGAGTATCCAACGTAGGCTGGATTCATGAGAATTAATGTCTGAAGACCGTCGCCACCGCCTTGGATTTCAGAATTCCCATGAAAGTAGGTCGCCATCGATCTTGAAAATAAATCAAACTGATTCAGAAAAGAGACTACGTTAGCTTTCACTTCACATCCAATCCCACTCTTGTAATTTTGACCTATCTACATTCAGCAGGCAGAGAGAGATACACACATGATACTTATGATGAGTTGTATCTATATATATATATGTGTGTGTGTGTGTGTGATGCTAACAGGTAGAAGAAGGCTTGAAATGAATCACAGTGTGCTAGCCGATGATAACCCTGCAGAAATTAAGTTATGAAATAAATATATAGGAGTATAATTCAGCTGTGCTGTAAAAACCCTTACACCAAAAAGTCCAACAAACACTATATTTAAGATCAACATCAATTAATCAAGCTAGCTACCAATAAGAATGAAACAAATTAACCACATGATAAGCTTATGCAGGTGATTAAGAGAAAATATAGGAAAGTAAGTTTAGTGACCACTCTACCTATGTTTCCCAAATAGAGGTGATTCTAGAGAAAAAACAAACAGAAAGATAGATGGATATCTGTATATATTATTAAGGAAAGAGAGATTGAGTGGGGGAGAAAGGGATTGGTTAGGTTATTACAATTAGCTACCTTACCTCGTGTGAACAAAATTCAGTGTGCACGTGTTTTTATAACCTCCCTCCCTCCATAATTAAAGGATTCAAGAAGAAGCTGTCGTGATATAGCTAGTATATATGACATACTCACCACGTAGCTATAGAGATGGATTGTGTGTGGTGTGAATTGATAGTAGTAATCTGATCTATCTTCACTTCAGTAGTACGAGTGATCAGACATGTACACAATCCATGGCTGTCTGCAACACTCTCCTAAGATAAGGAAATAAAAAAAGTGAAGAGGAGAGAGAGAGAGAGAGAGAGAGAGGGGTGGGTGCTAAAAAGGCTTGGAAAAAGATGCTCATCTTTATTCACTCAATTATCCACATTATTTCTCACTCTTTTTTCTTTCACACACATAAATAAAAAAGAAAAGGAAATTAAAATTAAAATAAAAGAGACGGGTTCTTCAAGAAAAGTATGTATAATAGTATGAGAATTTATTTCATCTATACTTGTTCTTCTTGATGATACTGATGTACTCTCTCTCCTCGATCTTCTTTTGAATTGATCAAAGGAGGGAACTTCACTGATTTGACCCTCCTTTCCAAATCATTTGATGCATCAAAGACTTCTGAGCATCAAGAAATTTAACTTTTCAGACAGAGAAAAAGATGTGGATTTGGTGTGGGTGTGTGTGTTCGTTACATGTATGAAAATGCCATTATCAAGGTGTGTCAGAACTTGCATACATACAAACAGCTGAAAAACGAGGTAATGTCCCCTTCCAACTAAAGATTAGAGTATAATATACCCAATTAATTTAATATATTACAAATTTAAATATATTATAATTCAATTACAATAGCTAAGCAGATCATATCAATATATATAATTAATTAATTCAATTTCATTTCATCAAATAATTCTTCATCTTTTATCAATGGAGTGTGGGATAGGGAAGAAGGGGCCCCCCTCCTTCATTATTGATTTTTCTTTTGTCTTTTTTTGTTTTTATTTATTATTTATTTGGTGATTAATGTTGATATATTTGTGTGGTGGAAGGCAGAGTTTGAAGATAAAGCAATTTAAATGCCCAAGGAACGCGGGACCAACTACCATAACACCAACTTATTGCCCAAAAAGCTATTCTATTGTCATCTCCCTTTTTTTTTAAATTCCATTTTAAATTATAACCAACACACAAGCAATTATATAATTATATGTATTAATCTGAAATTTAGGACAAATTTTTCTAGCTGGCATATAGCTCTATAGGTCGAATTTTCGTAATTTGGGATGTAACCTAACTCTCATAACAAGTGTTTATCAATGGTTTGTGTGCAAATTGCAAGAAAACATACCTATAATTAGGTGATTTAATTAATTATTATAGAATTTTATAAAAAAAAATATACAAATATTATCTCTTCAAAGGAAAAATAATTAAACAAAGTTTGGTGGCTGTTTTGGAGGACCCATGTGCATGTTCATTGGTCAATGGCTTTAATTGCCAAAGGAACTGTGGTCCTGTGGTAAAGCCTATAACTCATGGAAGACAATTATTTCTCTTGAATTTTTTTGCCCTTCTTTAATTATTTATATAAATATTTTTTTTTTCACTATTAAATTTCCATTCTATATTCCTCTTTTTAAAGAACTTTTTTTTAAATGATGTACTAATTAATTTTAGAAATAATTCCAAATTTACTGTTCATTTCCCACAATTAGTTGTATAATTATTTATTTAGGTGGATTATTATTGTTCCTATTTTAGTCGAACAATATATTGCAGTATTTATTTGCAAGATATATATGGATAAGGTGACTCATAATACTAAAACTCCTACTTGGAGTATTATATTTACAAGATTATTCACCAGAGATACTTTCATACACTTAAATGTGGGTGTCCCTTCCAGATGATACTCTCTTGATTAATGTAAGATGTTACTCTTTAAAATATTTGAATATTACTCTTCTATCTTATAATTTATCATCAACAAAAGTAATATTACTCGTTGTTAGTGACGGTATGATACATAAAATAAAAAGTAATAATACTCCATTATACTAAAATATAAATGGAGACAAGACATACAAGTTTATATGATATTATTCAAATTAGGGAATAAAACATGAGAGATGCTGACGTCTCTGCATCTAGCATTGGGTAGATTTCATAACAGTACATTAATTCTCTGCTATATATATATGATCATTATTTTAAAATAATTTAATTTCTTCTTGAACAATGAAATACACTTTTTATTGTTTGACTTACCATCGAACCTTTAGAACTTCACGAAGGATAGATTATAGTCGGATTTCTTTTAGAGCTTAACCTAATTTGATAAGAAATCTCAAAGTGAATTGACGCACAACTTACCCACGGAGTAAATTGGTACAACCAGTCTAACCATTTAAGCAATTAATGTAGTCTAAATTACCCATTTATAAGTTCATTTAATTTAGTTTGACGCAATGCATTATTATTACTAAACTGCTATATACATATGCCCAACAGATGTACATATTTATTATTCAACATATGCCTGATGTTACTACTGAATTCTGACATGAGTAATTATTTAACAAATATCCATAATAAATACGTATACACAACATTTAATTTTCAAATTAGGATATAAAATTGTGCTACGGATCAAAAAGCTAATTAAGAGAGTGTATATATATATATAAGTACATGAGTAAATTGTAGTACTAATTGTCAGTGAGAATTAAAATATTTTTTCTTTTATTGTTCCAATAGATTTTGATTAGCTATAAAAAAATGGTTGACCAAATGATAATTCATTTTGCACTTTAAAAAGAAATATAAAAAATAAAAAATTGAGAGTGAAAATCAGTTAATTTGGATCTGACGGTGATTCACTGTCCTGTAATTAAGAAGACTAATTGCATATCACCTTCTAAGTATACATTAGAGGTTATGATTTCTTTTTAAAATATAGTACACTATGTCAAGTTTAAATTTACACATATTACTTTTTGGTCAGTATTAATATAACCTGCACACTTTAAAAGTGAAACAATTCAAAACATTAATACCATTGTAATATTACAATATTACAAAAATTATCATTTTCTTTTTACACATAATTTTATTAAAATTGATTGTTATACACTTTATTCAATTTATTTATCCAAAATACTCATTGTTTTCCTTGCATCATCATACTAAAATTCATTTTTGATCAATTAAGTACAGTTAAAATGCAATGGAGGGAGTATTATTTTTGCATATCTTTCAACAATATTAAATAGAAAATTTTTGAAAAAATAAATGAGAATAAGAGGTGGGTAAGAAATGAAAAGGTATGGTAATTACAAGTTAATTGCTAAATAAAATGGGGGGTGGCTTGATCAACTGTCATTCTCCGATCATATCAATATCAAACTGTGTTTTTATATTCCCAATAAAACCCTCACTTCCTAAGATTCTCCCTTAAAGGTCTACAGTGTCTATCATCCTACTTGTTTCTTTATCCTCTGCCTTGTGGGCTACATTAATATATATTTTCAGCCCATTTTATTTTATTTTATTAATAAATAAATACTTATTTTATTACAACACAACATCAATCTATATCTATCCATAATGCAAACATCAACATGTTTTACAATATACTTCTCCAATCGCACCATATCTATATGTACACCCTTCTGTCGCTTTTCCTATTAATTAATTAATTCCAACACTTCTCAATTGTCACACTTTATTTATGAATTATTTTAGCTACAATAAAAATGTTAATTAACTAACACATATGTTTGTTCAATGAATTGTTATTAGACTATTCGATTTATACTTGTGCTCACATTGTAGATAAAAGCCAAGAAACTATATTTTTGAATTTTGGATTAATTTATAAAGACATACGGATTTTTAATTAATAAATACTTATGTCAGTAAGAAAATTTTGTTTTGTCCCTTTCTGGCATATATAATAATATTAATCAAAGAAAGGAATTATCTGGGATCAGGATGTTTTGCCATGTTGTTCTGTACATGGTGGGAGTGTTTCTAATCATTTAAAAAAGTAAACGTGCATATAAATAGTTTTAAATTGGGGAACTATTAATCAAATGTGACCGTGGGCTAATGGTGTTGTAATAATGATAATGATGCCTCATTAGCATGCTCGAAATTCTGATTAAACCCCTAAATCCGGTTCTTAATCAAGAAAAGGCCACGTGACATCACATTGATGTCCAGTGTAATGAAATTTGTTAAATACAAATTAAATTAATTAGTTTCAGAAAAAGATGTGAGTACTAATATAGCTATGATTGTCAACAGATGTAACCCACTGACAAGTAAATCAATAATATTAACAGCTGTGGGGGGTTCAGGGGAGGATTTATATGTTGTAAATATTATGTACAAAATCGTACAAATTATTATTATTATTATTATTATTATTTAAATGTCACTTTAGTGGCCATTTTTATGATTAAATTTCTAGAATATATAAGCAGCAACCATCACATCTTAAAATTTGCACGCACGTGCACATTGTAGTAAAGAGTAAAATTAGAAATATTTGCTGCTGCCAGAGAATTGAAATGAGGTTCTTTATTAAACAAAGAAAGGCTAATAAATAGGGAAATGTTACGAGAATGTAGATTCAAAATTCTGGAACAGTCACAATCATCTATACTTACATCAACCGCACAAAAAGTTGTACCAGAGATTTTTTTTTTAAATATAAATATTATTTTGGTATACATTATGTTTAAATTATAAAATTATTCCATTTACTTGAAATATATAAAAGCTGTCTTACCAAATATACATGACACTATATATAAATGGATTTAAAAAAAACCGACAAAATATTTCTTTAGTAAAAACTCGGAAACTCATTACTAATATTGGTAACTGTTAAAATAATGCTATTGGTAATTTATTAATAAAATAGCAACTAATCTTGTTGTAAAAAATCCATTCTCTTGTAACAATTAGTCATTTTGCAATTGGTTGGCATTAATATTAATTTGCTCATCTAATAATTATTTTTTCCCTATGAATTATCAGAATTAGGGGTCTAGTTAAATAGGAGTATTTGACCAACAACTAAAGAAGCTCAATTAATACTCCATATATGATCAATTATCAAGTACCAATTTTGACCATAAAAAAAATGTATATATACTGATTTCAAACATTTTAATTTTAAAAATAGGAGTAGTAAATAATTTGATTGGTCAAAGACATTCCAACCACAACTAAAAAAAACTAATACTATATTTAATTAATATTTTCTAATCCTTAGGGAATGAATATAGAGGAGTGCTCATAATTTGTCAACAATAGAGTATATAAAATTCAAATTTAAAATTTTGAATTTTTGTTTTTAAAATCATTGGGAAGAAAGAAGTAGTTAGGGCCCATATTCTTGATTAATTTACTGGAGTTGGTGAACAATTCTAGAATTCACTTGTAAATACTCCACAATACAATGAATGGCCTAGATAATCTTCATGAATTTTAACTTCTATTTTCTCATTTATTAATTACGAGGGGTTGGTTATTAGATAAGCTGCGAGTTTCCACCCTTCACAGAATTAAATCCCATATTCACCTTCAATATTAATTCCACAAATTTCTTTGACAGAGAACCCCTTTAATCACATATCATAATTAACTACAATATTACAATACAGATTATGGAATACTATTAATTAATATATATTGTTGAGATGTAGCTTATAATTGTGGAGCATATATGCCAGTTTTTGGTGATTAATAAAGTTTATGCTCTCCTGAAGCTGAGAGCTGAAGAAATATGATTCATAGAATTTTAAAGTTATTCTTAAACTAAGATATTTATGCTAAGAGAAATTTTTTTCATACTTAGGATCACATATTTTCATCTTCTTTTAAAAAAAAAAATCTTCTCTTTTTCCTTTAAAACTTTATCACTTATTAATAACGTGTTTTACAT
Source organism: Pogostemon cablin (assembly GCA_023678885.1). Classification (NCBI taxonomy): domain Eukaryota; kingdom Viridiplantae; phylum Streptophyta; class Magnoliopsida; order Lamiales; family Lamiaceae; genus Pogostemon; species Pogostemon cablin. The sequence continues at coordinate 383,410 of CM042984.1, forward strand.
TAGATTTTGAACTTAACTTTTTTTTCCCCAAATTACGATCAAATCTCAGTAGTAATAGATGTTGTGTTAGCTAGTTAGAGGTTTTTTACAATTCATCTATATGATTTTTACAAGTTATGATGGATGTACGACATAAAAAATTGTGAGATAGTTTTACTAAATTTGATAAAAAAAAATATAGTGAATAAATGATAGGGCAGCGCTATTGCCACCCGAAACTCTACTTAGAGCACCCGATATTTTAAATTTAATGACTTAAAAAGACAAAAACAACCCTGAGCAAAAAATCTAAAATCAAACCACCCACTCCTTCCTCACCCATTGGTTACTCTAATTCCTGAAATTCAATTGCAGTAAACAGAGGTAGACTCTTCGCCAAGGACATCAAGACAATTTTCAATTTTATCCACCTCTCTCCACTATCAGTTTAATTATTAATTATTGTGAGTTTAAAATTTTCTTTTTATTTTAAGAATTATCACAAGCCCATTTTAAGATCATAATAATGCTCTATTCTCCCTCATTTCTACACATCGCCATTTCGTCATTTCCGGCCATATCACCGATTACAAATATGATATGGATAGATTGCGTGTTGTTTTAAAAAGTAAAAGTAAACGCACACATAATTATTATTGAAATACATCTGGGTCATGATTCGTTATATTTTATTTGTGCACATATCAAAATCTTTCTGCTTAGTCTTCTCCAATTTTCATCCATGGGGGTCGTGCTTCAACGTTTTTGATTTGGGTGTGTAAAGTAAAAAGAATAACGAATTTAAATTAGGGTTATTTTTGTCTTTCCAAGCTATATCATTCAAATTATTGGGTGCCCTTATCAAAACATCGGGTGACAATAGTGCCGACCTAAATGATAATCCACAAATTTCATGAAATTTACTTACTTTTCACTCATCATTCACCACGTTCAGTGCATTAAATCTGATGGTCAATTTTAGAAGTCGCATATATAATTGAAGTAGAAACATTTGATTCATGGATTCATGAAAGCACACATATATACATGGGGGGCCTTACGATTCAAGAAAATAAAGAATAAATAGAGAAATTAAAGTTTATACTCCATTGTTGATGAATTAAAAGGAAGCTCAGGTATGCACATGTTTGCTTAGGAGTGGGGCAGTTGCAATTGGGTAGCTGTGATGGTCGCCTAAGCTAAAGAGTAATACCTCCCAAAAAGCTGCATCATTCAACCACATACATGCAACTTCAATTCACAACACCTACATTACCCCATTTATAAATACTTCATCCATATTTAATCTTCACTCTCAAAAAGAAAACAATATTTTATCTAATAACTTTAAAAGTTACTGTAATTTTAAATTTCTCACACTAATAACATTGTTTAACACTTTATTTATTACCAAAAAATACTAAAATACCACAAAAGTTAATAAAAAAATCTTGAACAATAAACGTGAAGGGTGATGTCTGAAGAAGTGTTTTATTTCCCCCCTCCTCTCTATTTCCCCTGTTTTCATTATTATGATGGGAGGCTGGTTAGTATAATAGTCAAATGAAATCACTTTGGCTGATTTCGTTGCTTCTCTACTGTACTTGTAACTTAGTACTTTGTAACCTTCCTCATTTACAAAATCCACGAATATATCGCAACCTTTAAAATTTTCAGCATATCACATATTCAGTGCTCCCCCATCCCAACTATTTGTTCACAATTAATGTTTTTAAGAAATTTAGTATTATTAACTTAATTTTTTTTAATGGTAATTATGCAGCCTCTTTATTTAAAAAATATGGAGTATTTTATTTATAATAGGTGAGATGACTTTTTTTTTTAATAAATTACAATGTATCTAGAAAATTATTTAATTAAGTAAAAAAATATTTTCATTTTTTGAATGTAAACAATTTTGTGGGATGGACAAAAGAAATGGCACGAACAATATCGTGATGAACCATTGATAGAAAATACTCCTATCATCATGGCAGGGCGTGAATAATTAGTTTTTCATAGTGCTTAAGAAAATGTACCTTTCAATATATTTTATTGAACTCTAAAGTTAATTTAGTAATAAATAAAGTGTAAATTAAACATGTTATGCATGTGTTTTAAAAATGAATAATGATTTTAAAATTAAAGTGTACAGGGTTAGAATATTTTCACCCAATTAGAATTGTTTATATATTAAACGAACTAAGATGAAAAATTTTTCGAGTAGAGAGAATACTACTCTTGAAAATAGTTCAGTGGGAAAAAGTAGATTATGGGGTGGAGAGTATAGCTCGGGATGAGTTATAAATGGGCAATTTAAGCCTTACTATATATATAGATGGGCTAACCTGAAAAAGAGTGGAGTTGATCATTGAGTTTTTTTAGGTCATCATGAATGATATAGATAATAATAATAATAATAATAATAATAATAATAATAATAATAATAATAATAATAATAATAATATATTAATTAGTCTAGTTTTTAAAAGATCCTCGATATTTTATCAATTAAAATGGAAAAAAATAATCACAAAATTGTGGCTTCGATCCCAACTCTAAAAATTAATCTAGCCATTTCATTAAATATCTCTATTAAATTTTGATTAGAGAAGTACACATTCAAAAATGAATAAATCATAAAGCCAGAGAGAACTAGGATTTCACTTAAAAAAAATAATTTTTAGCCGCCGAATTTACCAACGGAATTCAATCTGTTGGTAATTATCAATGGATTAGCAACAAAAATGACATTTTTGTTTTAGCAACAGAATTTCAACGAATTTATTCTCTATTTTAGCAACGGAATTCAATACGTTGATAATTACCAACGGATTACCGAGGGAATCATTATATAAATTATCAACGGAATTATTAGCAACAGATTACCAACGGAATTGATTTTTCGTTGCTAAAAATTTACCAACCACCAATTTACCAACGGATTCCGTTGCTAATCCGTTGATAAGTCAATTTAACAATGAAATTAAGACTTTTACCAACGAAATATTTCGTCGATAAAAAATAGTTTGTTTTACCATGATCATTTGATCAATTTACCATAATAAGGAATAAAATTGCTACTTGTAAATTCAAAGGTTTAGTATGGGGAGTCCCTCTAGTCTATCGATGAAAGAATTATTAATTGCTGTTTTTTTTTTAATAAAAATAAATAAATAGAGGATATGAAAGTTGGGGCCATCTCTCTTTAATAGGCACAACAAAAGGGTGGTCCTTTTGTGTGTGATGCGATTCTTTACTTTAATACAAACTCATCCAAATACGTAATTACAGTAATTAATTATGATGATTAGGTTTAGAGCTAAACCCCACCAAAACCCCATGTCTTCCTGATCTAATTTCACGACTTATGTCTTCTTCAGGGGTCCACCTCCTTTTCACTATTTCCCTATTCATGCCACCTTTTGTGAATATCGTAATTTCATGCCTTCCTCGTTATCATTTAATAAATTTCAATTTACATAAGTTTATTATTATTAACTAAAGAAATGGAACGACTTCACATGAGTAACATGAGAGATTTTTATTTAATTATTATTTATTTTTTATTAAAGATATTACTTTAATTAAAAATACTATTATTATTTTTATTTGTATAAAAATTTGTTTATGATATAATTCATTATTTTCACAAATTACTATGACAAAGTAAATATCAATTTTGTTATATTATGATCAAATAAATTTAATTGATTATATATATCTTACATTTTGTAATCAGAATCATCTTTTTACTAATTAAGATAATAATATGAAATGATTGAGCATGGTTGTTAAACAAAACGCCTCCTCTCCTCACATGCAGGTGGACCGGAGCGACGCTAATAATTTAATTAATTAATTAATCCAATATTATATTAAATAATCATCCCATTTAAAAATTTAAATTATTAATAAAAATGATATTAATATTTAATCAATTATTCTAAAAACCTTGTCACGTAAATGAGGCAAAGTCTTTTGTACTGTAAAAATTTCACCATAAAATTTAATTTGATCGTAAATTTTATATTTATTAAATTTGTTTACATTATATATGAATAAGTGAAATTTGAAGTAAAAAAAAAACCAACTAAACTTGATAGGGACTCTATATTAGGCAATATTGAGCTTACATATATATATATAATTATTTATTTAATCTGGATTCACCGGTTCAAAATTGGAAATTCAAGTACTAAAAGGACTCGAATAATTCATGAATTTTATATCTTTAAATCAATACACCAATTATTCTTTGATTAAATAACTTATTCATACTCAATCTTTTGATGTGATATTTGTAACAAATCATACCCTACATAATTCCACAACTTTATAGAACTTCTTATTAAAATTTTGAGAGATGAAACCATGCAATCGGATGTATATTTAACTTATTTAAGTATTGAAATTGGGATTAGAACGAAGGCAATATAAAATTTTACACTAATAAAAAATTGTTGGGACTTTGTCAATTCCTTAACTATGAGAAAGATAATGTGGTACTAACTCTTTAGTTTCGCGTTAAAACATACATTTGTTTTTCTACGTAGATTAAGAGATATAGTATTTTAATAAGTAGTGAGCCAAAAAAATATTAATATTTAATATGTAGTCAGTGGGTAGTTGTGTCGGTATTGTGTGTGGGCTCCATGTAAAATAATTAATTATTTTGTGTGAATTTCATTTGACAAAAAGTAAAATATAAAGTTTAACTTGAGATAAATTAAAATAAAAAATATAAATCTTCATGCAAGATAGAGATAGAGAGAGTGACATTTTTATAATATAGCAATATGAGTGTTAATACTAAGAGTTGTTTTCATTTGACATAAACACTTATATAAATGGGGTTCACGATATAAATCATATTGTTTCTCTTCTAATTTTATATACCATATATATTTCTAGAATGTTTTAATTAAATAAGATTAGAATTTATAAGGGTTTATGATGTAAACTCAAACACTGCCTCTCCATTTAAATGGTTTGCTAGTAATTTAGAAAGAAATAAAAGAATAAATGGAAGCAGTGCATGCATGTTATTAGTTAATGCATGAGGTAAGAGGAGCAATGCATGAGGGCTGCCTGAATTGACCAGTCTCCCAGTCCCAGGGTGTAGCATGCAATTGCAATTGCAATTTCACCACACTATGCCTCCCTAGGATTCTAATCCCTCTCACCTTAACTTTATCACTCCATACCGTCTAATCTCTCCGTCACCCTCTATTTTTATATGCATATATGTGGACAAACTCAATTCCCCCTATTATCCCTATGTTCCATCTAGTGTTATAGGGGAGTGTATGAGTGACAAGTGTCCCATATCACAATTATATGTGATATGGTGTGATATGGGACACTTGTCACTCATACACTCACATGTAACACTAGATGAAACATGAGGTAAACAGGTGATCCCATGTGATATGTGGACATTTAATTAATTAAAAAAAGTTTTTTTTTTATTGAGATAAGTAATAATTATTTTTAAAAAAATATTTATAACACTTTAAAGAATAATATTTTATATTTTAAATTAAAAAATATGAGTGCACCGTACATAAAATTCAGATAACACAAGTTTAAACATTAAACATAATTCAGAATATTATTTAAACAAACTAAAATTTCAATATTTAATAAATGAATATTTTGCTAACTTTTAACATCTAAAATTTCTAATTCAGCTACTACTACAACAACAATCTACACATGTGAAATATACTATTAGTGATCTCATTATATTTACTTTTTAAAAGTTTTTCAAATACTAGCTTTTTCTGGATTTGATAATTTTTTCCCCAACATACCTATCACTAAATTAGATTTCTCAAAAGCATAATTTTTTTTTTTTATTTACCAACAATATCCCGCTTAGCAAATTAGAACGATAACGGTAAGGAATTAGATTACGTCATGTAAATTTTAATCAATCGAAAAAATTAAAAAAACTATATATATACAGTTCTTGGGACAAATCAAGATGTCCTTGTTTTCCATTCAACCCACTTAACAAGAAAGAATACCCTTTGAAAAATAAACCTCAACTATGAAATTTTGCTACTTCCACATCCAATATATTTATACACACTTTTTATTTTAAAAATGTCTCAAGTATTTATGCAAATATCATAATAGTAAAAATACACTATACATCTTATCTATTTTTTATATTTTGTTCATTAATTTCAACAATTTTTTTTTATACTTTATTCATCATTTTCAATAATTTTATATACCTTTTCTTTTTAAATTACTAATTCATCTCCACTTTTTTATATTATAATATATTTAAAATTAATATTTTTTAATCTTTATACCCATATAAACATGTATATAATTAACTACGTGGAGGCTGGAGGAGAATATGTTTCCCATCAGGAACCAGGTATTCAGAAGATATTAATATGATCTTTTGAGATTATTTTAGCCATTCTGAATCGTATTTCGTAGTTAATTGAGAAAGTTTCTTGTGTGAGACGTTATTTATGTGAGACGTGTTAAAGTATATTTATTATTTAGATAAAATATATTTAATGGTTATTAAAGTATATATGTTAGATTATGCATTGTGTTATAATTTGATTTATTATTGATATATTTTAACTTCAAATAAGCATACTTAATCTATACAATAAACATATTTTAGTATGGGTCAACCTGTCTCGGGTGTCTCTCAATAGAGATATAAAATTGAATGAAATGTTCTTGGATATTTATTTTAAAACATAAGTTGTATATATTTCATTCGCATCCATTAGACAATTATTAATACTGAAATGTAAACATGCTAAATTTTGTGTATTTGCATGTGTGAAATGTTAAAATAAATTATGTACAGGTTTCATTTAATTACAAGTTTGCCCATTTAATATTACGTTTAGAGAAATTATAATATTTCCAAGAGTTAGATCACATGTAAATATGTTACTCCTCGTGTCATATTTGTCGTATTAACTTTCACACTTTTCATTTTTTCCATTTTATACTCTCACCTCTAAGGTATTCATTTTACTATTTTTGACGTTCGCTTCAAAGTTATTTATTTCCCCTATTTAATAAAAAAGTATACAATATGGTCCACAATTTCCCTTTAATACAACTACACACTTTATATATAATAATAATACTCCTTAATCCACGTGCAAAAAATAAATGGATACCTTAGATCCGAACGGAGAGAGTATTAAATTGTACCATTCAAAAAAAAAATATCATACCAACTTTTAATTTTATTACTCCCTCCGTCTCGGGTATTTTTACCCGTTTGTACGGGCACGGATATTAAGACGTTTTATTTTTTTAATATATAATATAAGAAAGAGTATAGATAAATTAGTAATTTATTAAGAAAAAGTAAATAAAGTTGTTGAGAATTATGAATAAAGTGTAAAAAAATAATTAAAGTTGTTGAAATTGTAAAAAGTATGTAATAAAATATTATTTTTTCTTACCAAAAATGAAATGAATAAAAATACATGGGACACCCTAAAGTGGAAAGTGAGTAAAAATACGTGGGACGGAGGAAGTAATACATTTTAATTATAAATTTTCAATTTTCATCAAATATATGTAACATATTTTATAATTTATTTATTACTCAAATTAAATTATCCTTAAAAATTTAATACTATAATTAATTAAAATGTGGGATGTAAATGAGAGAGTTGGTAAGGATGATGTGGTTTGATCGTCCGGTCCAAAAAGCATAGGCTAAGGATCATTAATTGTGTTGGTTAGGCGCAGTGGGTCCCACCAAAACCAAAGAAATCTAGTTCAGATTGTGTTTAATTTAACTAGGCTTGATTTCTAATTATGCAACACATCTCCCTTCTAGGGGTGTCAACGGGCCCGGTACCAGGCCTGCCCCGCACGTTTTAGACCGGCTCAAACCCGGCCCGTATGAGAAACAGGGCGACTCGATCCGGATCCGTACATATACGGGACGGTCCGAATATTAATTTAGACTCGCCCCGTATATAATATATTAAAAATTAATTTATATTATATATATATATAATTATATTTTATGTTAATATATATATATATATTATACAATTATTTTATATTTTATACATAAAAATTATTTATAACTATATGATATATATATAATTTTTAAATTATAATTATATTTAATATTTTTATGATTATTTATTTAAATATATGAATAATTTTTGTATAATTTAAATTTTTTAGGATTAATTATTTAAAAAAAGGGGGCGGGGCGGGGCGGGGCGGGGCGGACCCACCTCGTATGGGTCTGGGCACGGGTCCGGGACAGGTCCTCTAGAAACGGGCCGGGTCCAGGTAGTTAACTATTGGGCCCAGACCCGTTGATACCCCTACTACCTTCCATTCAACAGTAATATGTTTATAAATTCAGAATTCATTAAATGTTTACAATAATTGAGAGAGATTAATTTCATAAAATTGAAACACGAGCAGAGACTTTGGTCACTCCCAACTCCCAAGTGCCAAGCCCAAGTTGATGGCTTTCGCTGTTGCCTGTTTAGGCATTTATCCAGAGGGGCCCACGGCGGGAGGGGACGCACGGGGGACTGTACACGCGTCAACCATTCATCCCCTTAAGCACAAAAAAGGCAAGAAGATTCGCCGGCCTGATGGGTGGGGCCCAACTGTCCAATCACTGTATTTTGGATTTTTAGGGGAGCCGTGTAGTGTGGGTGCAATTCCACGAAGAAGTGGGCCCGCCCATAGAGAAAAACGAAAATGGCCAAAAAAGTCAAGAAAGTAGCCAATGGGAGCACAGACGTGTGGCCATCAGCAACTGCTTTCCAATTTATTATCTCGACCCCCCGGTCATTGTCGGCAAGCCACGTGTCGACTATCCGAGCCCTATCGCCTGCCCCCTCCTTACTCACTCTGGCTCCTCTCTTACGTCCTTGACACGTCACTTTACTCCGTCATTTTCCGATCATACCCCTAATTTTTCTATTCTTTTGTTTTCTTCCCCTCAATTTTTTCTCTCTGTTTTTTCTCCATCACAATGTTTTTCTATTCGTATTAATAATCATATACTCCTTCCGTCTCTTAGAAGTTGACACACTTTCCTTTTTAGTTTATCCCAGTAAAGTTGACACATTTCCTTTTAATACATGGGACCCACATAAAAATAATTAATCTATTCTCATAGGCCCTACATATCACCTCTAATACAACTACCCACTACACATTAAATATTATTTCTCTCACTTCACTTTACATTAAATTATTATATTCCTTAATCTCACTGCCCAAAAAAAATTATATCAACTTTAATGGGACGGAGAGAGTATTAATTAATTAACAATTTGAAATGTTTATCTGTAATATACTCCCTCCGTCCTCCACAAAGGTGGACATTTGCCTTTTGCACGTGAATTAAGGAGTATTATTATTTAAGGTGTAGTTGTAGTTGTATTGGTGGGCTGTATGAGTCCCATAAATTTATTGTATTAGTGATGTGTGTGGGTTCCATGTGTTTAAAAAGAGAAATATGGACCTTTGGTGCGGACGCCCAAAATGACAAAATGTAGACCTTTCGGGCGGCCGGAGGAGGGAGTAGCTTCTAAGAATTTTGATTTCATGTCTACATGAAATGTTTATCTGCAATATAGTAGCTTCTAAGAATTTTGATTTTATGTCTATATATAATTTTTTTAAGAGTATAATTCGCTCATCCTTTAGTATTAAATATTTTATGAAATTAATTAAATATTTTGAAATTTTCATTGAGTTTTAATGGGCAATAATTTAGAATGAGCTTCATTAAAAAATTTTAATCACTCTCCAACACTAAACACTTATATTCATAATATTCAATCCCTAATAACACCCAATTTGCTCTAACAAACAATAAAATATGGTTAGTAATGCAAATGATAAAATAAATTACATATAATAATAATTAATCATTTGATACAATTACAACAAAAGGATTTAATTAAGGAAAAGATCTTGGCCATGTAAAATAATTACTAACTAAATTTGTCTTCCTTATTCATTGTTATAATATATTTTAACAAATAAATCTAATAATAATAATGAAATTAAGGGGGAAAAAAAGAGTGTGAAGATTTCTTTCTTCCCTCGCGTACCGCACAATATGGAATCGATGGTTGTTATAAGCGAAAGAAATTGTTTAAAGCTTATAATTAACATCTAAGAGCATCTCCAAAAACATTTTTATAATTTGAAGAGGATTTTGTGTGATATAAAGAGTATTTAAAATTTAGAGAGTTAGTATTTTTTATCTCCTCCAACACTCTCTTTATATTTCATTTAACTTGTTATCTTCCCAAAAATTTATTAATTATTTTTTTTATATTATATTCTCTCCTAATTTATTTTATTATGAATGTGAATTAATTATAATATATTTTGTGAACATTTCAAGAAAAGAATGTGTTGAAAGTGATGAAATAATTAATGTAATAAATAAATTTTAAAGAGTTGCTTTGGCTCTCTAAATTTAAAGAGTCAAAATTATTATGTAAAGTTTTTTGTTATTTTGAAAAGACTATTGGAGATGAATTTTTATGTTTGACTCTTTAAATTTTAACTATTTTTTACTTTAAAGAACATTTAGGAGATGCTCTAATGGTATTAATTCTTGTTAGACTACTGTCTAATTAAGACGTATTTAATAATTTGTAGGTAAATTTTTAAACTCCTTTTATTTAGTGAAAAAGAAGAAGAAAGTCGATCCTCAAAATCCAATTTTCACGCAAGAATATGTTATTATACACCAACGTCCAAATAAATGTTATAATAATGAAAAAATTGAGGGAGATTTACGAGTAATCTTAATATTCTCTGGGAGTTAAATATGATGTTGTATAAAATAAGAGTTAGCAAAAATTAATTAATATAATATAGTGCTCCCCACTTTAACTACTTAAACGACCTTTAGCATATTCTATATATCAAATTCAATATTAATGAGTACGCTTCTTTAAATATTTTAATATATATATTACACATGTAAACGGTGATTATACGATTAATCTTGTCACATACACACATTTCAAGATAATGGCCTTTGCGACGTAGTAAAAAACTTTCATTAATAAGAACGAGCATGTAATAGTAATTTTATTGGCTTGTGACCGGCCATCTTTCTTAATTTTTCCAAATAATTTTTGGAGGGTAAAAAAGATGCTCTGTCATTTACTTAATTTAATATTGTAAAAATTAACTTAGTCAGCACATGACGTTCAGTCCTTTTACTATTTTTTTTTCCTTTTTTATTTAATTCAATTAGCTCTTTTATTCAATTTTTATTGTTTTAATAAGTGTTAAACGAAGTTTTTAGATGAGATGATCATTTAACATGGTATCAGAGCTCAGACCTAGTAAAGGTCCAAGGTTCGAACCTCACCGCCACTCATTTATGAAAAAATTTTACATGCAAGGCTGGAGGCAAAGTTATCACCGCCTGCGTGTGAGGGGGCATGTTAGAGTGACTTTGATTAAATATTAAACGATTCAACTCTCTATCAGCATAAACTTTTAAATGAGGTGGTCATTTAACATGATATCAGAGCCTTTACACGAAGAAGAGAATGTCTGAGTCAAATTTGCAGATGACATAGCATTACGAGCAGAGATGAATTGAGGGCACTTGTCTACATAATGATCCCCCCTACAAATCTGGCAACAAGGAATGTAAATGCGGTGCCCCCCATTGTTCGAGTTAGTCGAACCTCCAAAAGGACGACCACCTCGTTGACCACTTGAAAAATAACCACGACCAGAATTGTGCCCCTGACTGAAATTTGAACCACGGCTATTGGTAGGTTGACGGCCCGAGTGCTGCTGACCTCTATAGTTCGAGCCACGGCCATGCGATGAACCTCGATTTAAAGAGCCAGTACGATCTGCTGTAAAGGCGGCTTGAGCGGCCGAGCTCTCCATGGAACGAATCATAAGGTCGTACTGCTTCGCCTGACTCAACAAGTCTCAAAAGCACGGAATTAGAGTGAAAGCCATCGGGTATCTGCAAAGTTAGCAAATTGCACGCCCAATCTCCTCAAAAACAAATGACTTTTATCGGATTCATCCACAGGACGACCAATAGCATGTAATTGATCGCATAAAGACTTGAACTTCTTACCATATTCATCAACTGAAGACTCACCACGACGAAGCGACAACAGTTCCTCGCGTAATTGATGTTGACGAGAGGCCGAAGAATAAACAGCCTCAAGAGTCGTCCAAGCGTCAATAGAAGTGGATGAATCAATGACTTCAGATGCAGCATCCGGGGATTGAGACGTATACATAACACTGAGAAGCTTTCTGTCTTTCAATTTTCAGGCTGTATACGCTGGGTTAGGAGTTTCAACGCCAGCCTCCGACGTCACAGTATGAGAATGAACAATCGTTGATTTATCCAGAAAACTCATAAGATCGAAACATTCTGCCATGTGAATAATTTGGCGACGCCATGGGAGATAGTTGGTACTATCGAGTTTGATCGACGTCACATTGATCATTGTGGTAATAGGGAGAGGATCAGCATTAGGTGCAGCCATGACAAAAGAAGAAGGGGATGTAGTGATTGAGAAATACTCCTTCCGTCCCAACTTCAACTTCACACTTTTCATTTTGGTCTGTCCCAATTTTAACTTCACACTTCCATTAATGGAAAATGTACATAACTAATATCCCTCTAACATACTTTAATTTCAAAAGTGTCATCACCTTTTTAACACACATAACATATTTTATCATTTATTTATTATCCAAAAATACCAAACTACCCCCAAAAGTTACTCAAAAGTGACTTTTCTTAATTTGTGTATGTACAGTAAATATGAAGATGAAAATGGGACGGATGGAGTAGTAGAGAAGTAAGATTTAACAAATATGGCTGGAGGGGACTAGTCCAGCGATCAGAGCCCAGGCCTAGCAAAGGTTCAATGTTCGAACCTCACCGCCACCCATTTATGAAAAAAATTCACATGCAAGGTTTGAGGCAAAGTTATATCTGCCTGTGTTTGAGGGAGCGTGTTAGAGTGACTTTGATTAAGTATTAAACGATTCAACTCTCTATCATCTTAAACTTTTAGATGAGGTTGTCATTTAACAATAAGAAATTTTATAAAGTCACTGAAAATTTGAATGCGTCGTTAGCCGAGCTTCTTGGAACTTTTATACTTGTCCTTTCGTCAATAAATAAATAAATATATATATATCTTATATATACTAATTAAGAATACGCTGCTATAAATAACTTTTAAAAAGTATGAGGTGTCGCAACGTGGTTAAATTTCATATATTTTTTGTTTTTTGTTTTAATATTACTTACTCCATTTAATCTTTCTATTTTTATCTATTTATTATTATTATTATTATTCATGCATATATCTTTAAATCATGTATATCTAAAATTAAAATCACCTTTAATCATATTTTTTGATTGGTTAAGGAATAGATAATCAATAAAATTTATCCAACTTATTAATATTATTATTCATGTACATCTTCAAATTAAATACCACATTTAATCATATTTTTTTATTGTAAATAGATAATTAAGTCAATCAATAAAAATATATCCAACTAATAATTTATTTTTTTATTTTTATTCTTTTTTGGTTACAAATAGATAATTAAACCAATCAATAAAAGCATTTATATCTTAACAAAACTATATAAATAGAGCAAATATTAATTAATATAAATAAATCATGCATACTAATTCTTTAGGGCTATTCATGTTTATCTTCAAATTAAATACCACATTTAATCATATTTTTTATTAGTTAGAATACTACTTTTATTTATTTATTTATTATTATTATTCATGTATATTTTTAAATTATGTATATCTATAAATTAAATATCACCTTTAATTATATTTTTTGATTGATTATAATAATTCATCCGCGTTTTACGCAGAAATCTGTACTTGTATATAAGAAGATATATATAAACATTTTACTTTGTCATATTAGATTAAAAAATGTGAGGATGTTTTATAAGTTGATATACAAATTTTTTTTACTCCTAATTAGAGAGTTAGCCAAAATAACTAATATTTTAAATATTTAAAATTTAAAGTTTATGATTTATAGAATTAATCTTGTTTTAGTATAAGTTCAAGATTTTTATTTTGATAATATAACCTAATTTGAAAATAATAAAACAATATATTGTTTTTATAATAGAATTATTATGATAAAAAATTTATAATTTCGTAATTCATTGTTTTCTAGTACAATTTATTTTTATAATTCTTGGAATCAGCTTAGACAATTATGGAGTATTACCATTAAAAAAATCATTGTGTAGTTATATCATATGAGAAAATATCAGTCCTGGTTTGGTGTAATTGATTTTAATTTTAGTCAATTTTTTTATTTACAATTCTCAATTTTGATAGTTTTTTGATTTATTTTTAGTTCTTTTTGTCCAAATTTAATTATTTTCTCAAAATTGATCATTTATCTTAAAAAATGTTCAAAATTAAAAAAGACTAAAATTGAATAAAAATGACCATATTTTGACAAGATATGACCAAAATTGAGAATTAAAAAAAAAAATTAAAGCCGACTATACTTACAGGAGCCATTGTGATATTTTCCCTTAAATAATCAATTAATCATTTATTAATACTTGACTATAATAATCATCCAGTAAAAAAATTTATAGTGATCATCATAAACTTCAACCTAAAAGAAAAAGTGTGCACCTAATATAATTTCAAACCCACCGAAAATTTTGCCTCCGTCGCTATTTATAACTATTCTAAGAGTTCATACGATTACGCGATTCCATCTGTTTAAATTAATGTAATGCTGTAATTTTATATTTTCAACATTAAAATTATATATTTCTGCGAAGTTATATTTGTAATTAATTAATCACGATAGTACATCACCTCCAAATAAAATAATATGATTTAGGATTAATTAACCAAGATACTAACTTCAATCAATTATTTCATTTTATTTAGAATGCTAATACTTATGAAAATAGGGTTTAATAAACTGGATCGAGACGTTCTAATTAATAATTTGCATTATATATATCTCAACATTGGATAGGATAACTTCAATATTGATTGAAATGGACCCTACAATTTGCCTGCAATTTCAAATGTGTACGCTTTTCAAAACTCCATAGTTAATGCATTCATAAATTAAAATATGTTAAAATTGTTTTCTTAGATTATTTAATTTTACATCTTTATGGCTTAGTTAATTGTAAAATTTATATGTATAGATACACGATGAATTAATATATGGTACATTGAAATTCATGTGTGTGTGAAAATATATACACTAGCTACATATTAAGAAGCCATGTAATATACTCCATACTGTCAATAAGTTCCACATTGAAGAATTATGTATAAAGGCATGCGTTGATATATAGAGTGAATGGAATTAATCTACTCCCTTATGAATATATACATCAAAAGAAACAAATATGAATAATAATAAAAATATAAATATAAATACTAAATAGTAAACATCATGTACCCATCATTAGGGGCCCCATCATCCATGTTCTGGGATTGATGGAGGAGTTAAACGCCACAATTAATGAATGCACATAATGTGGTTTTCAGCTTCATTATTAATTACGTACACTCCACTTAAATAAATAAAATTCCTATTGTATATACTATATAGACATATTAATCATCAGAAATAATTTGCTTCATTTAATTAATATGAAACTGTCTTTAATTACTAAATATTTTACGATAAAAAAAAGTTCAAAGTTTTAAATATTTTCCTCGCATATGAAAAATTATACATTTATAATTTGTTTTATCATAAGAATTAATTATTTTCAAAAATAAAAATTTTCCTATACATATTTTTATTTCATTTTTATTTAATATATTCGAATTGTGCTATAAAATGAGGAGCATTTTCACGATTAATTAACCATCTCATAATCCGAATACTTCCATTAAATGTTGTGCAGCAAGTTATAGTTTCTGAATTTTTTTGTGTAAACGTCTATAGGAATGATGATGAATAATTGGTTTTTTTAGTATTTAATATTTTATTTTATTTAATGTTAAAGCCTTAATCTAAGATCGTTATAATATTTTAATTAAAAGCGATACTCAATTGATAAAATTAATCGTGATAATAGTGTTATGAACTATTTTATAAATAATTAATTTATAATATAGATGTAAAGTGATATTATTTTTTTTAAAAAAATCTTTAATAAAAAGTAATAACTAATTATGAAAGCGTAAAATTATCTTATTATATATCACGCAAATGTGCCCTGTTGCCCTACATTTATTTATAAATAATCAATATTTTTCCATACAATCATCTTTGTGAAGATGTGATGTATCTTAATATGATTCTCAAGATATTTGTGAAAGCAATATATAAAAATCAATTTAAATGGAAGGAGGTGATCAGTGCAAGATATTTAAACATGTTAATGATTACATGATTAAATTAACGTGTATCGATCATCCGATAACAACTATCTGTTAATTTATTAATCACCAACAAAAGAAATTAATAAATAGTACTAAAGGTCATTAATCAGACAATCTAGCAAACATTGTTTAGTCACCTTGTTGTAGGCAATTGATTGATGGTGATTTCAGCAAAGGAAATAAAAGATAAGGTGTATGTCCCACTAATTAATAAATAATTAGAAAGATGACCATATGTTAAAAATTGTGCTTTAGTGGTCTCAAAATTCAACTAGACGTGGCACAGTGTTACTCGATTTTTCATGCAAAAAATCAAATGTGAGAAACAAGAAAATAGGCTTTACATGTGTGGTTAGATATTGAAATCTCGAAGACTTTTGTAACAGTATTAACGTGGCATATCTTCATCCAAACAATGCCAAAAAAATTGGTATGTTAGGTAGGCCACATATACATACAACTCTTGATATGATCTTTTGACCAATATATGTAATATTATTATTACCACCAATTGACATTTTCTAGAGACAACAATGTTTGAGGTGATTTAACTGTGCCCATCAACTGATCCAACACATCATTTTATTATTGCCCAACTCTTAGGAGGTTAGAATACTAACAGCTTATGTTAATTTCTTTCAGATTATTTCGGAATTAATTGAAACAAAATTCTACTTACATATATACTATAGTTATTACTTGTTTACCTACCGTATAAAAACCTGCAGGACCAGGTTAAAACAAATTTACCAAATTAGTCTATTTATGGAGTATTACATTTGTATATCGTTATATATAGAATAAAACAATTTCCAGAGTAGATGGACTTTTCATGATAAGGAATGAATTTCTTTGGAAGCTATAAATAAATAGGTAAATATACAACTTAACTTTTAATCTCATGATATGAAGAAACTAAATAAAATAAATGCATTTTTGATCTTATATCAAGAGACTAATAACATAATTTCAAATTGATTCCAAAAAATTATATTTTTTGTCTCATGATACTTCATACACGACAAATTTAATTAAAGCACCTTTGTTCATAAAAATTTCTAACTGGTTCGTGGGATAAAAAATGCAATGTTAGAGACCTAATTTTTAACTATAAATATCTTTTTTAAGTAAATGGTTTTTACAGACCAAAAGTGAATTTTTCCTTGAGTTATATATTGATCAAATCTACTACTACTATTATTATTATTATTATTATTATTATTATTATTCATTTTAGTGGAAGAGATAAAGTAGGATGTGTAAACTCCATTGTAATACTTTTGAGATGCAAGATCTGTAAACTTGTTGATCTTTCTTTATCTAATTATTTAATAATGCGCTTTTAAGTTAAAAATATTAATATTTTCCAAAGAGGGAGGGTAGGAATGATGGGGCTAGCAAATTGGCATCTAATAAAGAAGAGGCACTATCAATTTTACCTCTAAAAGAAATGGATTGTGACCTTTAAAGATGTTATCCTAACATCACACTTTGCCTAGCCATATTATTATTATCTCATGAAAAGATAGCAACCATTATCATTAATATTTTAGTCTAGCCAAGAAGACCCCAATTTACATTATTTCAAATAATTAATTATTTCCCATGCCTCCAATAAATATCATTCAAATATACTAAAAAATATAATCTATATGTATATGAATGTATTGACCATGAGTGTATATATATATTGTTGCCAATATGTTGATCTCATTTAATGCACTTATTAAAGTTAAATCATGAATTTATGTAACTTCACAAACCAAAATATTGAAACATGTGTGTGGATGAAGGATTATAGATATCACTCCATTTTTTATTGATTCAAAGTCAAACAAATTCTTTATGATAATAATAGTGAAATTCATGTCAATTGCAATAAATTTCAAATCATTTTCAAATATTGTTATAATTTAAATTTTATTTCTAATAGCCAAGTAAATAATAATTTAATAAATGATAAAACTCACACAGAGACCTTACATCTTTCAAGAAATGTTAATAGTATTATGTATTCTTGCTTTTCATGATTAATGCATAGATTAATTAAATCGTGTTGGTTGATGGGTGGGTTTTGTTTTTGTGGGATTCATGGTTTGAGGGTGATTGGGGTTTCTTGCCCCTGAAAGTATGAACAGATTAGAGATACTATGTTAACCTTTCTTAAACTATGTATGATTAATATATTTTTATATATCATGGTGTATATAGATCATGCATCATTAGCATCATTGCAATGCATGTATCTTTCAAATCACTAGCTAGCTTTCTTTTCTCCTATTATTAATCAACAAATTTAGTATTAAATCATTGTAGGCCCAATTAAAGGCGCCGAATAAGAGGCCAACCTTAAAGGGTTGGGGTCGGCCCAAAAAATATAATAAGAGCCCATCTAATTTCAAAGTTCGTGTTCTTTTTTATAATGCAAGCAATTTGAGTTGACTTATTAGAAGCGTCAGTGGAGCACTCTGTATCGATCTCTTAGAAAATTACACTGTCGCGTGTCCACTTATTTAGGATTTCATTTTGCATGTAATAAAAAGATATAACACCATAATACAATACCTTACTGAAGGGTTCAATCCTCACGATAAATATAAAATCTCTATTTTTATTATTAAAATTACGTTTTAACTTATCATCAATTTACTGATTACCAAATTAATTTCAAGATTTTAAATTAAAAAAATATATAGGGTTCATGTAAAACTGTCAATTAATATTTTTGAAAAAATAAGGTGAATCCCAGAGTTTGAAAGCTTTTTGACTAACTATATTTACAATAAGCTTTCAAGACGCAAGTGGCAGGACACAACTCCGCTTTCTTTCATAACTATAAATCGTTAACATAACTAAATTTGGCACCTACAGATGTTGCACATCTATTTTACATTTTCACGTCTACCAGCCATATATTGGGTACTCTACCTGCGGAGGTAACAGATGAAGATCTTTACTGTGCTGTTTGTCATAGTCCCTCGTGCCAGGGATCGCCCCAGTGCACAGCCTCAGGAACTCGCTTCCAGTGACACAGTAATGAGCAAAAGCTAGCCCTCCGTCCACCATTTCATTCAGATTTGGCAACGAGTTTGATTTCATCATACCCATTTTTCTATTTCCACTCCAACATCCATCCACCGAATTATTCAACACCTTGTCCAGCTCAGAATATTCAATGAATCTCTGTGTCGCTGCTTCCCATGAAAGGCTGTATCTTTGCTCGGGTGTAAGAGCCTGGGGTTCACTGGCCATGGCTTTTTTCACTTTTGCAACGAAATCTTCTGGATTCTTGTAAGTTGAACAGTTGGGGAACGCCCTAAAGAAATCATTTGAAGGGTGATCTGCACAAACAACAAATTTCCCCATTGCCAGGGCCTCCGCCGTAGCAGTACACAGCACATCACTCACACTGGGATTTATGAAAATTTTGTAACTGCATGGGATATATAAGATATTAGTCAAAAATCTCAATAACCGAATCATTCACTTATGACAATTCTTTCTTTTAATAATCCAATTACTTACCCTTGTAGGGAATTATCCGCATGGTCTCTGCCTTTCATGAAGTTCACGTTCAACTTCAGGCGTTTGGCAGTGCTCTGAACTTCATGAGCATCCTCTCCATTGCCATATACATCCAAGTTGAAGCCATCAAGGTCCTTTTTGTGCTTTGATAACAAATCAATCAACTCCTTATATCCTTTTGCCCACACCATCTTGCCTAGGAAATATGCTCCTTTGGAAAAAGTTTGCTCTCCACGCTCCTTTTCAGCAGCTACTTTTTCACCAATATGTATGAACTTGGGATTCACACCATGCACATTGCAAATAACAGACCTTGGTAAATCCTGAGTCGCAGCAGAGAGCCGTAGGACCTGTATGGAATTATAAACACAGAATTAAGACAGCATCATTATTGTCACTCAGACCATTTAATTCAGGAGACTCACAGTGCATTATTAAAAACATTACAGTGGTGATCATAAGAAAGATTTCAGATAAAAAACAGTAAAAAAATAGAACCGCTACCTTATGACAGTATGCTCTCACAACCCAGTTATTTATGTGTTTAACAAAAAAAGCTTGCAAAGCACCATTCTTCTCCCTCTTGATGTATTCCAAGTAATTTGTGTGAACAACACCAACCACATGGTTGAATTTATCAGTCCATCGTTTACCATGGTGGTACCAATTCAAATGTTCAGGTTCTTCCAGTATCGCAATGTCAGCATCATTTGATGGAATAAACCGAGAAGTATCTCCTGCAGGTATAATACTCCGCCTTGATTTTGAGAACTAAACAAAAATAGAAGAGAGAGTTAATATTCTATCTTAATTACAAGTCATATAAGTGTGTCTCATTGTAATCACAGATACTTGCATAGTGTTTAACTCTCAGTAGTATAGTTTTATAACTAAATAATTAGATAGGTATAGTTCCATTACACACAGCCACAAAATCAGGTACACAGTGTGTCTGTATTAGAGTATGATTCAAAGCCCAATTTTAGCAAAAATGTAGCTTTTTTAGTCACACAGCTCAGTATCAAGAGTCTGTGCAAGAGAAATGGTAAAGATCAATTCACCAAAATACCTTTCCTGGGTAAAATGATATCTTGAAGTCAGGTTTAAATCCAACCCTTTCCTCAAGCCAACTGCGTATATAACTTTCCTGCTCCTCAGGCGAGCTAAAAGTGAGATCATTGGGATAAACAAGCTCTTGATCAGATCGACAAAGCCATGGAACCAAAAGCGTGACATTCTGCTTAGCAGCTTTTGCTAAATATGCTGCTCGGAACAATGGATTTACTGCAGTTCCCGTCATCCAAGGAAGGCTGGCAGTGGTGACAATAGCTACATGTCTCTTCTTGTCTGAATTATCGCATTTCCCGGAGTCATTCCAAAAGCCACCATCATAACTATGCCCTGTACTTTGGAGAACACTAGCAACCCTTAAATCTAGTTCATCATTGATACTCTCATTTTCAACAATAGGCAACTCTCTGTCAGGTAATGAGCGTAACAGAAGTTGGTTTTTACGTTTATTGCACAGACTTTCCACTATCTTATTTGATAGGCCTGCAATAAAGGAGAAATAGTATGAATCCAGGTAGCTACAGACATTGTAAGCAGGGAAAATTCTCTTTGTTCATGCTTTGGGAAGCCTAGATGCAAAGAAATTTTAATTTCATTTTGTCTGAAAGACATAGAGGAAACTCAAAGCAAACAAAGGCTTAGAGGAACTACATGAGAATCCATCCCTTTATAACTGAAATAAAGACTCATTTTAAGAGCTATTTAGTATAGTCTATTAATAAGGTCAGACATCAGTTAACTTTCCGAAGAAATCACCTTGGCTTCACAGCATCAATCATCAGACTAGTTTCATTTACCACAAAACCAAGGTGTTAAAATTATATTGATTTTCTGATGGCTAAACCCGAACATTGCTTTGATTAAACTACATAAAATATTTAAGAGAAAATTTTAAGTACCGTGAAAGTAAAGTAAGTTAAACTACCGGCTCAGTCTGGAAAAAGATTCATCGTAAGGATATTTCAACATTTAAGGTAACACTTGCATAAAGAAAATTGCAGCATTGAACAGCATACCTCTGTTAATGCCAAGTTGATCCAGTAAGGGGCTAGATTGCCTTACTAAACATGCCATCAGTTCAGGAACATCAAGCGGCGGAACTTCCTAACAGAAACAACAAAGGAATACAAATTCTTCAATAAAGCAGTGTATGTAATTTCTAGAAATTACAGCATATTTTTTTTCCTATGAAATACAGCATATGTTGCTTGTGCATACAACAATAGTTGGCAAAATTAATGATTTCAGTGCTTTACAACAATAAATTCTCTTCCAGACAATCCAGCAAGTAAAAATAGAGAAAAAATGTCTAGAATTCATACTAGTGAGACGCATGTAGAACAATAGACTAACCTTTGACTCATTTGGATCCTTGCATATTGATTTCTGCAAATACAAAATGGTAGAGAATAAAGAAAGATCAGCATATCACACATAACGCTAAGCCCAGTTACTAGTTAGTTCAAATAGCGAAGTCTACTATGGTATTACTATTTAACTTACATTTTAGATATGCAAAAGCAAAATCCCCACTACATTTTTAGAGAAACAACAGACAAAACTTTCGACACTAGTTTCTATCCATAAAATCCAGTTTCATCTTGCTATGTATTTTCTCTAACCAGACAGAAAACGAATTAATTACTGATAAGAACTGATAATTATTTTACAAATGCTAAGAATCGGCCCAAAAAGAGTTCATATTAAAACCAACTAACTAAGAACAACATCCATAAACAAATACTCGTCTCAAGGAAATCAGAAGTTGCATACCAGGCTCGATTTGAATTTCTCGACGAACTCACTATTCTTAATCCCCTCCAGAATCTCACTAGAGCTCTTCTGCTCAAGTTCCCTCAGCCTCGACTTTAAAGTCTTTATCGGCTCCCAGAATTCCCCAAATTGTCCGTCCTCTGTCTCCCTCTCCTTAAACCTCATCCTCGAATTCCTCCATGTCCTAGACGTCTCTCTCACATCCTCTTCTTCTTCATCCTCGCCCACCTCCGAGACAATCGCGTTCTTAATTGCAGATAAATCAATTTTAATCTGCGGCCGCGGGTAAAACTTGAAATCTGGAGACGAATACGCCCTTCGGAATTCCGAAAACTTGGGGTGAAGCTTCTTGACGAAGTCAATTTCCGCAGGAGGCGCCGAATTAAAAGTTGCGGAGGCGGTAATCGTGGGGACACTGAAAGGAGATCTCGAAGCAGAGTTGAGAAAATTCTCGAATTCTCTATCGGCTAGGTTTTTGAAGGAGTTGGCGCGATTTTTAAGCAGCTGGAGATCCGCATCTGCTGAAGAACGTACTTCGCGCCAGCCCTTGGATATGAAGGAGAAAGCTTTCTCCGCCGTCACGATCGAGCTGGGTGAGCCGAATGATGTTGCCGTCGCCGTAGAAGCCGACCGCGCATCCGGCGGCTTGAAATTCATTGCCTCTCTTTTGTTCCAACTGTTTCCGATCGGCTATTAGGGCCGCTTCAATTTTCGATAAATGAAAAGAGTGAGGGTCGAAAGAGCTAAGCTTGGTGATTTTAACTGCTAAGATTGTGGTATTATTATTTTATTTTTATTCACATATAAATATAATGCAATATAGTTTTATTTTATTTTAAGATGGTTAATTTCGAGGGAGTGAGATGACACGTGGGCTTAACACGTAGGATAAATCTTGTTGATTGATCGAGAAAGTGGGCCTCTGTTTAGTGCGTTGGAGGCGTGAGATACAATGACGGGAATACGGCACGTGACGAGATAAGGTGATGGGGTCGTTAGTGTCTACTGACAAGGACTTGTCTCATATGAATCATATACAATCAATTTCTTTTTCCGATTAAAAATAAAAAAATTACACAATATAATCACTCCGTTAGGTTGTATTTAATGTGCAGGTGTATTATCATATGTATAAAAAAGGAAGTAGGACTTTTTGGATGTGATATCTAAAATGAAAAAAATGACTCTTCGATGGAACGGATGGGGTACTAATTTTGTCCAGGGTATTCTTGAACGAACGCATACTTTTTGGACACAAAAGATCGATATTTCAATTGTATTAATGAATGTATATGTATATGAGTACTTTGTATAAAAAAATAAATTATGATTATTTGGATGAGACTAAAATAAATAAAAAAAATGAATTATTTAATAGGATGGAGGGATTACTAATTTTGTGCAGGGTATTCTTGAACGAACGCATACTTTCTGGACACAAAATACCGACTCATAAAATAAGGTGTATATTTAGATTTAGTGCTGTTTTAAAAATATTGAGGTACACATATACATGGCGGGTGTTTGTTGGCCCGTCAGCAAGGGATATTCTTCTTTCCTTCGTCAATAGCTTCCACTTGGAATTTTGTACGTATAGTTGGTTGACGGATAGTGATATTTCGCGGATTGGTTGTATGCTCTTTACTGTATTATGACATTATAATTTAATTTGTGGTGTTTGACACGGTGCAGCTATTTTAATCATCGCAAAATTTAAGTGAGATCATAAAACTTATTTAGTAAGATGAGTTAATTAATAACTCACTTAAAGAGCCATGTAATTTTTCTACATTTTTTCTTATTTAATCTATTTTTTTATTATTTAAAATGTAATAATATTCATTTAATTTATTTTTAATTTAAATATTATGAATTTATAAAATGCAATAATATTTTTTAAAAAAATAGGAGTAATAATTTTTTAAAAAAGATTACGTTATTATAAGTTATGAATTATTTATAATATCAAAGAATTGTGTGCGACAATAAGTTATGTGGTAAGTATAAGAGGTGATAATTTTTACACAGTTGTTTTCAAATTTATGATCAAATAGACCATGAGAATAACAAATTGAATAATATAAAGGGTAAATTATAATTTTATTAATAAAATAAATTATAAATTACAATGTATAGTATCGAATAAAATATGTAATTAAGAATAGCTATGGACTCTAGACTCTAGTATCCCAACTTTGCACATAGGGAAGATTTTCACGTGAAGACCCAAATTTAAGATAATATTTTAAAATAAGTTTCAATTTAACGTTTATCTCAAATCAAGATCTCATTTTTTGTTTTTTCTCAAATTAAGATTTACATTAATAAAGAGAATCTCAATCCAAGACACACTCACGGAATTAATAGACGTCGTTAACTATTTATTTTCTTTCTTCTCAATGAACATAAACCCTAAATAAATTCAATAAATTTCAAGCCATCAAGTAGCAGTTCTTTTATTTGATTTCAGATCAATCGTTCAACTCTCAGATGACCGGTAATTTATTGAATTATATTAAATTCTTCATTTTTTCCCATCATGTTGACATTCACTGAAGAATAAATCACCATAAACAGCTTAATTAATCCTCATCAATTTATTTCATGATTATCCTATTTCTCTCCCAAGTCTAATTTACGATAAATATGATTTGATTAAGAGGAAGTTGCGTATATTGATTTGATTAAGAGGAAGTTGCGTAGCTGATTGTCCAATAATATTTTCAATGCACAATAAAATTTTATACCGATCACTCAACGTTTTTCATACTAAAACTAAAGTAACTCATGTTTTTCAAAAGTAAAGATATCAAAATTTTGGTTAGGATTGATTGAACAACTCTAATACAGAAGATTCCTTTAAAGTACTCATTGCACTTCATTTAGTCAATAAATTTTTTATAATTGTAGCTACTGAATTAAGCAGAACTTGAGAAGTACATGTTTTGTGATTGTATATATATATATATATATATATATATATATATATATATATATATATATATATATATATATAATCAATATTGATGTTTTTTTTTCAATGGTTCTGATGGCAGATGATGCTTATTATACAATGGAAGATATTGATTATCATTGTGCAGGCTCATCTGTTGGTTCAATAAAATCACTAAGTAAATTGAGGACTATAGATGATTTTGATTCTTATTCATCAGACAGCGGTGATGAAGTTGATTCAACTAGTGTCCCGAGCACATACAAACAAGTATGCTTTAAAGTTGGTCAAAAGTTCTCTTCCATTGATGAATTTTATGAAAATGTGAAAAGTTATGGTGCATACAACAACTATGAGTTATCATTTCTGAGAAAAGATAAGAAAAAGTGTAGAGCACCGTGTGCAAATGATTGTCCGTGGCTTATTTATTGTTCAAAGTTGGTCAATTAGAAACTTATGAAGTGAAAATGTACTATAAAGAACATAATTATAAGAAATGTGCAAAAGCCAAGTTCATAGATGTCAAGTGGTTGAGCAACAAGGTGGTTGATGTCTTGAAAAAGTTTTCAAATTTGATCGGGTCAGAGTTGAAAGAACATATTGCTGAGAAATTCAAAATAAAAATTAATCGAGCAAAAGCATATAGAGTTAGAAGTCTTGCCTTTCAATCAATGGATGGCAATCACGATGAGCAATACTCAAGATTATGGGACTATCGTGAAGAATTATTAAGAACAAATCCTGGGACTACTTTTCAGATATTTGCTCCAGGTGTACCTTCTAGATTTGATCGACTTTATATTTGCATAGATGCATGTAAGAAGAGATTTTTAGCAGGATGTCGACCTCTGATTTCCATTGATGGATGCTTCTTGAAGGGATATTATAGGGGCCAACTCTTATCAGCAGTAGATCAAGATGGAAACAATAGTCTATTTCTTATAGCATATGCTATAGTTTCTTCAGAAACTAGAGAGGCGTGGTCTTTGTTTTTGACTAATCTGTTGGCAGATATTGGAATTACATCCCCTCGTGGAGAAAAGTGGACATTTATTTCAGACCAAGGGAAGGTAATAAGCAACACTAATATAGTTCTTTCATTTCTCAATATGTTCATTCAATAATGTTTAACATTTTTATACTAACAGGGTCTTCATCAGCTTTGGATGATGTATATCCTTCCAAGCATCATAGATTATGTGTTTTACACTTGTTCCGTAATTTCAACAAAAGGTGGAAGGATAAACTAGTTTCGAATCAATTTTGAAAAGCTGTAAATGCCACCACCATTGTGGACTATGAAATTCGCATGAATGAGATGCAATGAACTTGTAATGAAGCTTGGAAGCATTTATCTGATATTGGTATGGAAATATGGAGTAAGGCTGGCTTTGAAGCTCATGTCAAGTCTATGGCTGTTTGTAACAATATTGTGGAGTGTTTCAATGGAAAAATCTTAAAGTACCGAGGTGGTGGGGTTACTTCTTTAATAGAAAATATGCGAGCTCAAATAATGACAAAAATGTATGAAAATGGAGAAAATATGAGGAAAAGAAACTGTGAAATATGCCCAAAGATAATGGATAAGCTAAATGTGTCAATTATGGATAGTGAAGTGTGGATTGCAGCTCCATGTGGTGATTGGGTAAAGGTTATCTTTGAGGTGTTACGTAGGCCTAAAAAGTTTATTGTGAATCTTGACAAACACACATGTACTTGTAGAAAATGGGATATTTCTGGAATCCTTTGCAACATGCTGTAATTCTAAAATCAATTAAATACATGTGCTTGTGTGCAGATGTTCTTCGAACATGTGCTTGTGTGCAGATGTTCTTCGAAAAGAAAGAACAACAACATAAACGTAAAGATTCTGCGGAAGACTAAACAAGTACACGATCTAAAATTTACAGGATAGGCTCCGCCTCATCCCTCAGATCTCTTTCATTAGAAAAGTACAAGTATTTCAATCAAACACCTATGAACTCCGTTCAATGTTAATTGACAATACCTTACAACTCCCAATTACTTATCTGGCCACTACGTGGTCTTGACAGCACTGTATGAACTCCCTCCAAAGCTGTGACGAGATATCCAGAACTCGTTACTGGAACTCCCTCCCGGATTACATGTTACAAGGCTGTGTTCTTCGTGTATGAAGGAATACGAAATTAAACAAAAAATAAACAAAATAACCAGAAGAGTTTCTGGACAAGAACTCTCTAATGACCTCACAAACACTAACGTGGAGTATCTTGATACATGAATCAACCACTAGAGAATAAATAGCGTATAGAGAACGCGTAAAGAGAACACCATCAGATTGAGAAAAGATCTCAATCAAATTTGATCTCGTACAATCTTCAATCAAATCATGATTCATGTAATCTTCAATCAAATCTTCATAAATATGGAATACTTTGATTATTCAACTTTAGTCACGTTTTCATCTGCGGTGTTCCGTGATCTTCAAATATATCTTTGACACAAGATATTCAAAGATATCATTGACCAAATCTTGGATGAATCTCCACCTTGATATTCTTTTCCATAAATAATTAAATTAAACTTAACCAAATATAAGTTAATTGATTTAATGCCAACTTAATTAGAAATATATCAAATATATTTCCTAACACATGTTGTTGCTGCTATAGAAAAGATCAATGGAAAACATGAAGATTATGTAAGTGAGTATTTCACAAGGCAGAGGTTCTTGAAAACTTTTGACCATTGCATCTATCCTTTGACGGGTTTTCATTTTTGGCCAAAAAGTGACCACGAAGCCATTATGCCTCCTCTTTATAAAAGACATGCAGGGAGGCCAAAGAAGCGAAAAACAAAGGACCCAGTTGAGTGTAAAGATAGTCATAAATCCAAAAGAAAATATAGGCCAACTAAATGTGGAGCATGTGGCATTTTTGTCCATAATAAAAGAGGTTATAAAAATAAGAACCAAGAACATGTATCACGTTTC
Source organism: Pogostemon cablin (assembly GCA_023678885.1). Classification (NCBI taxonomy): domain Eukaryota; kingdom Viridiplantae; phylum Streptophyta; class Magnoliopsida; order Lamiales; family Lamiaceae; genus Pogostemon; species Pogostemon cablin. Next base: position 412,117 of record CM042984.1, read on the forward strand.
ATTTTCAGTATTAAAATGGAACTTGCTTTATTATTTGCTAAATATATTCTTACTTTTCTTTCTTATTAGGAATGATATTCAAGATTTGCAATTATTCAACCAAAAATGTTTCTTCATTTGATAGTGAAGATTTGGCAGATTGAGTTGAGCAATTTTTTGTTGAGAAGATTCTAGCTGGACTGTGATTTAGTTGGGTTGTTTTTGTGGTGATTAAACCTTATGAGAGTTGTAAATTTTGTGAATTTCTAAAAGAGACTTGATCGTGGTGCATAAGTTTCTATTGCAATTACTTTTACTTGAAGATTTTATTATGATTTGGAATATTGTTTATTTTGTGAGATAATTTTGTTTATGTGTTCCGATGGGTTTTTTTTTTGTGAGCTCTTTGAATTATTACACAACTTGATTTGTAATTTATGTTTTCGTTGATTTTGCTGGACTTAAAAGGAGTTTTATTTTGCTGATTAATATTAGATTGAGTGTCATGGCATACGGAGTGTAGCGTTAATGATCTCTAAGGAGATTAAGCTGGATCCAGATCACTGTGATGTTCATGAATTATACTTGACCATCTATTATAGTCATTGGCAGTAGTTACTTGCAGTAGGTCGATGACTAAGTTTCTTTGGTTGTGAAGGAGTATAGAATGAGATGGATTATTTTCTTGTAGTACTATTTTTTTTTTGTTTAATAATAGGTTGATTAATTGTTGTGAATACATTTAAACAATTTACAATAATTGTTGGCAGAAACTTAACTCCATGAAGTAACATATATTCAAGGGAAAAGAAGAGTGAAACTTGTGTATTACATAGCAATTCCAAAAATAATACAAAGTAATCAAAACAACTAAAATATTTTATTTGTGGTCTCTTAAGAAAATATATTACAACTGAAGAATGAAATGAAAAATTCTGGAACTAGTGTGTTACATAAATACCCCATTATGCTTCATTGTTTCTCTACAACCTCAGTAGAATGCTTTATCATGTTGCACATCTTCAGGTGAAAATATGGCCCGACCTGCTCAAAATTGACAATCATCCTAATAAAGTCTTCTATCATGTCAACGTCAATAGCCATGTCTAAAATAAATTAAGAATAAACATAGTTAATGCCTCCGATGAATGTAGTTGAGAAATTAATCGGAGATAAGAGTTCTTAAGTGTTTGGAAATATATAATCCAATGAATTTCAAGAGTTCTGTATCTTTCCATTTCAATTGATCAAATATCAATAGAAAGTTAGTGACTTTATTGAAAAGTCTAAGAATCTGTAGTGTTGCAGAATATATAAAGATAACACATGAATCATGACTTTGTAACAATACTTCCTAAGATGCATCACGTAAGCTCAAGCATAAACATGTAGCCATAACCATTATTGGATAAACTTGATATAATCCACATTTAAGTTTCCATTTACCATGCTTAAACACCTAATATTCATTTTCCATCATTCTAATATATATGTTGAATTCCATATTCCAAACATAGTAAAAAACCAAAGCATTTAAAGCAAAATCAACTCTAAGAGATATTTTATCAAACAACTTACGTGCATAACTGCCATTTATCTACATAAGATTAAAAGAGGAATATTTATACCCAAAATCTCCATGTGAATCCACCTGACAAAAACACATCTTCTTATATCAAATAGAATGGAAATATGCCCCCAGGGCATAACTCAAGTGGTAGAGGGGATGGTGGAAAGGCCTTCCAGCTGAGCTTGGTTGCTGCAGGGTGGGGGTTCGAATCTTGCCTTTGGCATGGATTTGACCCCTTGCAAGCACAAATTTAACAGTGAGCCCTCTTTATAAGCCACTTAAGGCACATCCTGCGATTTACCTCCTCCACCAATCCCAGGGCAGGGGCGGTGAGGGCCCCTAATGGTGGGGTACACCATTAGAATGAAAATATATGTAATCTGCATTGAATGAACATAACTAATTTGAATCATTGTTTTTAAGTGTCGATGTCAACCATTGATGTTTAGAAAAAGAAAATGTTATGCAATTATTTAAGAAAATGAATCACAAATCGAAAATTCCCAACTTACCAATGATTCTTCTTATTACTGTTCGAGAAATTGAATTGGTAATAACAATTTTATGAAGGCAAATGTAAATATGCAAGGCTCGGTGGACTTTGTTTCCAGTGTATTTCTCATTCTCTTCTTTCTTTGGTGAACAGTTTTTGCCACTAAGTTAATATATGAAATAGAAGGAAGAAAAGAAATAGTTAACGACGTCTATTAATTCCGTGAGTTTGTCTTGGATTGAGATTCCCTTTACTTAATTTGAGAAAAAATAAAAAATGAGATCTTGATTTGAGATAAATATTAAATTGGAGCTTATTTTGAGACATTATCTTAAATTTGGGCATTCACATGAAAATCTTCCTTTATTAATTGATATTTTATGAGCTTACGGTTATTATCATCGTATGTTTATATATCATCGTGTGAATGTATCATTAATATAGATATAAAGTATTATAAATTCATAGTATAAAATATTGTACTATACAAATGTATTAAAAATTTTCAAATAAGTAAAAAATCAAGTACATAGATATTAAATTCATATATTTAATGCAACAAACCTCTCACAATGTAGAAACAATCTAGTAAGACCCAATCAGAAACTCAAAAATAAATTTAAATTTGGTGATTTAAACAAATTCAATAATTTAATATGTTTTGTTTCATTAAATTACTCCATATATTTTTTTCTAACATGATCAAATAATGATTTTTTTAAAGTAGTGAAAAAAAGGTGTATGTATAAAAAAAATGAGGAAGTAGGAAGATAACAAGAATGAATATAGTAATATGAAAAAAAACGCGTTAATTAGAAGTTTGTAGGAAGATGACGTAAAGATTGTGGATTAATTTGTTGTAGATTCAAAGTGTTGCGTGGAGTGTAAAGTGTGAACCCACTACAATTTGTTTCACGCCGTTCGCATCACACGATACACATTTTCTTTTCGTCACTATCCTCATACATTCCTTTAAACTCCAATCTATTTATTACATATCAAAATAATTTTTTTACTTTTTACACCCATACAAAAAAACACATAATTAAAATCACACACTTACACATAAACACACATTCACATGTTCATTAACAAATTAAAGCACAACATAAACAAAAGTTAAAAGAAGAAAAAGAAAAAGTAAGAAATTTTAAAAGTAAAATTCAAACATTAATTAAACTCAAAATATAAAACTCAATGAGAGAGATAGATAAATTATAAAAAATGTAAGTGATTTCATACTAATATTATTTTTTGAAATTTTTTAAAATCTTATTTTAGTGTATAGTAGGCAGTTTTGTGTGTTACAGTAATGAGTTAGTAAAATTACGAATAATTTTAGATTTAAAGAAAAGGTGTAATCATGAATTCAAATTTTATGTATTCAATTTTCGTAATTGGTTTGCCGAAATTGTGTTTATTCCAGACTCCGCTCATGTGTATTTGGCTATAGAAGCCCATTAGTGGAAATACAACATGTACATATTGAAAGCCCATTCAAAAAATTGGATATAAATTATTGTTCATATTCTTCGTATTGCCGCCAATCTCCAGTGTCGCGGACAGAGTTAGAGAAGGGAAAGAAGATCTGATAGTCGTATCCTCGTCGGGATTTTTTTTTTTTCAAAATCAAGGATGGCGATTGCTCAAGAGTTTTATCCAAGCGAAGAGGATTACTTGTACAAGGAGGAAGTCTTGAGGAACCCTAATAATTTGAAGTTGTGGTGGCGATACCTAATTGCCCGACGAAGTGATGCCACGTTCAAGAAACGATCGATTATTTACGAGCGTGCTCTCAAAGCTCTACCGGGAAGCTACAAGCTATGGCACTCTTACCTCCGCGAACGTCTCGAAATTGTGAGGAATTTGCCCATTACTCACTCCCAGTATCAAACCCTAAACAACACTTTCGAACGAGCTCTGGCTACGATGCACAAGATGCCGCGAATTTGGATCATGTATCTGCAGTCACTGACACAGCAGAAGCTGGTTAGCAAGACAAGGCACACTTTTGATCGGGCAATGTGCGACTCAGCATGATCGAATTTGGGAATATTATTTGGTCTTTGTGTCGCAGAAGGGGGTTCTGATTGAGACCTCGTTGAGAGTGTGTAGGAGGTATTTGAAGTACGACCCTAGTCACATTGAGGATTTTATTATTGACTTCTTGATTAATTCGGAGTTGTGGCAGGAGGCCGTGGAGAGGCTGGCTGGGGTTTTGAATGATGACCGGTTTTACTCTGTAAAGGGGAAGACGAAGCACAGATTGTGGTTGGAATTGTGTGATATTTTGACCCTACATGCCAGTGAGATATCAGGATTGAATGTTGATGCCATAATTAGAGGCGGAATTCGCAAGTTCACAGACGAGGTTGGGAGTCTGTGGACATCGTTGGCCGATTATTACATACGGAGAGGTTTGCTTGAGAAAGCCAGGGATATTTTTGAGGAAGGGATGACAACAGTAATTACAGTGACAGATTTCAGTGTCATATTTGATGCGTATTCTCAGTTTGAGGAGAGTATGCTGTCTATCAAAATGGAAAGCATGGATGATAGTGATGATGAGGAACTCGGAGAGGAGTCGGAAGAGGATGATCGGTTGGATATTGAGAAGTTGCGTAAGAGGATTGACAAGTTTTGGATGAAGGATGACAAGGATGTGGATTTTAGGTTGGCAAGGTTGGAATATCTGATGGATAGGAGGCCTGAAATGGCTAACAGTGTTCTTTTGAGACATAATCCTCACAATGTAGAGCAGTGGCATAGAAGAGTTAAGCTTTTTGAAGGGAACCCAACAAAACAAATTTTGACTTACACAGAAGCTGTGAGGACAGTGGATCCTATGAAGGCTGTGGGGAAACCTCATACTTTGTGGGTTGCATTTGCTAAATTATATGAGAGCCACAAAGATGTCTCTAATGCCCGGGTGATATTAGATAAAGCAGTGCAGGTGAACTATAAGACGTTGGACCATCTAGCCAGTGTCTGGTGTGAATGGGCTGAGATGGAGCTCAGGCACAAAAATGTCAAGGGTGCTCTGGAACTGACGCGCCGTGCTACTGCAGAGCCATCAGCTGAGGTTAAGAGGAGAGGTATATTTTCATTACTTAGAATTAGTTTCTTTTCGCTAGTGTTTGATTAATACTGATGAAATTATGTTATTGTAATTGACTTCTTATCCTTATTTAGTGGCTGCTGATGGCAATGAACTGGCGCAAATGAAGCTTCATAAATCCCTCACGCTTTGGACATTTTATGTCGATTTGGAGGAAAGTCTGGGAAGCTTGGAATCTACTAGAGCAGTTTATGAAAGAATACTGGACTTGAGAATAGCCACTTCCCAAATCATAATAAATTATGCAATGCTTTTGGAAGTAAGTAGGATTCTATTCTCTCTCGTGTCCTTGATTATCCCTGTTTGGTTACACTAAATTAGTTTGCTTGTACCAGGATAACAAGTACTTTGAAGATTCTTTTAGAGTCTATGAGAGAGGAGTCAAGATCTTCAAGTACCCACATGTGAAGGATATATGGGTCACTTATCTCTCCAAGTTTGTTAAGAGATATGGGAAATCAAAGTTAGAACGAGCTCGGGAATTATTTGAAAATGCAGTTAAAGCGGTATGCTAGTTTTTTTATGCTACTTTCTTGAATTGTAATCGTATATTCTGAATTGGAGACCTATAGCTGCTCTTAGAATTTTTATTTAATTTTTCAGTTCTTCCAACCATCTCTCTTGAATAAGGATCTAAATAGTATATGTAGGGGTGCTTGTGTTTAAGTTGGATTGACCACAGACTATAAGGAAATTCTCTATTATCTTATGGTTGAGGAAAGAAAAATCTTTTTGAAAAATGGTCTTCATTCAACCTAAAGTTGACACCTAGCATAGAAGCTTTGAAATGTCAGTTTCGTGCTTTGATGAAAACTCGTTGTGCCAGACGACATTATTGTTGTAAGACACTACTATTCTGTTATATACAGCATGTTGATTTAATATTTAAAAGATTTGACCGGATGTTAATTTGTGCTTCTCTGTTGAGACCTAGCATATGTTATCAAGAGCTGTACTTTGAATCATAAACACAGTGATGTTTTGTCCATTCCTTTGCAATTTATATTATTCAAGATGCTCACTAATATCGTCTCTCCCTTTGATTAGGCCCCTGCAGATTCTGTGAAACCCATTCTTCTTCAATATGCTAAGCTTGAGGAAGACTACGGTCTGGCTAAAAGAGCGATGGAGGTGTATGATCAGGCAACAAAGGCCGTCCCACCCAATGAGAAATTGGGCATGTATGAGATATACATTGCTCGGGCAGCTGAAATATTTGATGTCCCAAAAACAAGACAGATTTATGAGCAAGCAATTGAGTCGGGTCTTCCAGATAAGGATGTGAAAATCATGTGCTTGAAGTATGCTGAACTTGAGAGCCCGGTTGAAATTGATCGTAGTCGTGCTTTGTATAAACATGCTTCTCAGTTTGCTGACCCACGAACTGATCCTGAATTCTGGAACAAATGGCACGAGTTCGAGGTGCAGCATGGAAACGAAGATACCTTCCGAGAGATGCTCCGAGTGAAGAGAAGCGTCTCTGCTAGTTATAGCCAGGTATTCATTTACTGTCTCGCTGCGTTTCTCTCTCTCTCCGTTGTTAACATATTCCATATTTTTCTAATATCTCCAGACGCACTTTATTTTGCCGGAGTACTTGATGCAAAAGGATCAGATGCAGACCCTCGAAGTAGCTAAGGATGTTGTCAAGAAGGCTGGTGTTGCTGATGATGAAATAGCTGTCCTGGAAAGGCAATTACTCCGTGCAGCCAATGGCACAAAATCGAAAGAAACAGGTAGAAGGTTAGGATTTGTGAGTGCTGGGATGCAGCAAAATGGAGGACAGACAACTGCAAATAGAGAGGACATGGAACTTCCAGACGATGAAGACAAGGTTGAGATAGGCCAAAAAGAAGTCCCAGCAGCTGTATTTGGAGGTTTGATTCCGGAAAAGAGACGAAGAAACCGGTGAAGACAATGAATCGAATGCTAAACAAAGCAAAGAAGACCAAGGCAATTTAGGCGCCGCGCCTGCCCGGGAGCGATTCAAAAAGAGACGAGGCGCTTAGATTGCTCCAACTTTCGCTCTTAATGAGATGAGGTCTTGTTTCATTACATTACTCCATATATTTTTTTCTAACATGATCAAATAGTGATTTTTTTAATTAGTGAAAAAATTGTGTGTGTAAAAAAAAAAAGAGGAAGTAGGATGATAACAAGAATGAATATCTGTTGCTCCTTGAAATTAGAAGTTTGTAGGAAGATGGCATACTGATTGTGGATTAATTAGTTGTAGATTCAAAGTGCGAACCCACTACAATTTGTGTATCACGCCATTTGCACCTCATGATACACATTTTCTTTTAATTACTAGAGATTCTTGCATTAACTATCCATTATCAAATTTAAAATTAAGCCCAGCTTATATTATTTGTGAAGAGGCCCATTTCTGGGCCCAAAATAATAAGAGCCCAAATTAGAGTTTCTGAGTAGTTTGGTGCCTCGCGGCCATTGGGCTAAGGAAGTAGAGAGATATTAGAGAAGCATCGTTTTGTTGGCGATTGATTAAATCCATCTTAGTTAGTTGAATGATGGAAAAACATGGGTCAGCTGTTTAATTCCTTTTGTATGTTGTGAATGTGTAGTTGAAAGATTTGGTGGAAGAGAAGTGAAAAATGTTTTAGCTATTGGAATTTGGAGGGATGGATCGAATCACCATAAGGTCGCACGTGGGTTATACAATTAAATTTGGAATTGATAATTATAAATAAATAAATATCTTTTCATCATCAAATAGCAAACGCGGCGCCCACTCGATAACTTAACTTTTAAGCCTTGAAATTTGAACCCAAAGCGAAGGGCATTCCCGTCATTCACCTGTTCTAATTCGATGGCTATCTCCCTTCCCCAATTTCACACTGAAAAATTCCTCCGATTTGATCTGCTGAGTTTCCCTATTTTTGTGCTTTCAGCGATTGAGAAAGAATAACAAGAGTTATGGGGCTTCTCTCAAATAGGTGATTTTATAGTTTCACTCGATCGGAATGTATCTTTTGTTTTATTTCAGTTTCTGGTTGTGGGTTGGGCTGATATTATCTATTTTCTTTATCTGTGATGTGAATTTAAACGCGAAGAATCGAAAGGAGCAGCCTCAAACCGGGGGATCACATTTATTCATGGCGCACTGCTTATATCTATGCTCATCACGGTTAGCTATTCTCATCTACATGTATTCAACTTTCTCTTAATTGATATACAGTAGAGTAATTGCTGTGGGCTTCTTATGGTTGATCACAATGTTTGCTGTCCTGTAAAATCACTTAAATCTCGAATTCATTTCCAGGTGTTAGACATAGACAAAGATTTGGTGTTCAATTAGTAGGTTTAGACTTTGGAGTTGGGGGAGAATCAATTTGCTTATTTTTCTCCGAGAAATGTTGATTGTGTATCTTAAAAGGCTCTTTTTTGTTTTCCTCCAACAAATTTTGCTGTGATTTGGTCTGACAAAATTGTAGTTAATTTTTAATTTGCATTATCAATCTTGAAGAAAATATTATGATAATCGTAATATAATCATGTTTCAAGTACAGGCATCTATGTAGGTGACGATAATGTCATTCATTTCACCAGGCGTGGCCAAGAAGTGGGTACTGGTACTGTGCTAGATCTTCTTCTGGTAAGCTCAGGACCTACTCGTTCTCTTGTACCATGTTCCACCTGACGACGCAAACGGGGTGGTGTCTTCATGTCTGGACTGCTTCCTCGCTGGTGGTATTTTGTACCGATTTGAATATGCTGTCAGCCCTGCTCTTTTCCTTGCAAAAGCACGTGGAGGAACTTGTACACTAGCCGTCACGGACCATGATGAAGATGTGGTTCATCGAGCCAAGTACCTCCTCAACAATGGCTTTGGGTGCTATAATGTGTTTAAGAACAACTGTGAAGACTTCGCTATATACTGCAAAACAGGATTACTTGTGCTGAACCAGTATACGGCAGGACAAAGCGGACAAGCTGTTTCTATCATAGGTGGACCTTTTGCAGCAGTCTTATCTACACCACTGCGCCTCGTCACCACTAACGTTTATGGGATGGCTGCCACGGCTGTTGGGGTTTATTGTGCTGGACGCTATGCTGGGGATATTGGTGTGAGGCCTGATGCAGTGAAGGTACCTGTTGAGGATCTTACGAGGCGGCTAGCAACTGGTATGCTTCAGATCCTTGAACCAGGCATCACTGCTTTATCATTAGCCGCTGTGTTGTATTTTCATTAGATGATATGAGATAATGTATGCATAGATAACATATGCAATATTATCTTCATCTCTGGTTATATTAACTGCATTTCGGGAAGGCAGCTATGTTATGACTTTTCAATACTAAGACAGTCACTTAATGTTGTGCCTTGGTTTATTCATTGAGCTTGATATGTATGTCTTCAGAGACTAAGATGAATCAGTTGGATGGATGTAAGATAATTTATTATACAAACTAAATTTCTTTTATGTAAAACAATGATATTATTGATGCACATCTCACATCACTGATAAAACAAACTTCTTCAAATTACGTAATAATCCACGTTATTATTTTGATCATATATTTATGAGTCTGATTAGGGTGGCATCTGGACGATCTTAACCGTTAAATTAATTTTAAATTTGATCTTCATCATTAAATAATATAATATAATTAAAAAAATTTAATAAAAAATTACCCCACTAATTCCACTTTACTTTATAAATGTTAGGGCGTATCGGTGCACCCAAAATGATCCTATATTTATATGTGGATAAGTTTTTGATGCTTTATCAACAATAAAAGATGGAATTTTTTATGTTATTGTCGGAGAATATGTCCGCACTTAATAATTATATAAATGAGTTACAGTTTATTTATTACTCCTATTTTATAAAATAAACTTGAATCTCATAAATATTTTAGGGGTAATATTATTTTAAGATGAAAAGATGTCGGACTATAGTGGCCATGATGATTGCTGGCTTGCCTTTGTCTACCGTGATAAAGATACCGACTTAGGAGTATTTATTTTTTTAAAATATTAGAATTTAGACTACATACATTTTTTCATTACTCTAAAAAAAATAATTTACACTATATATTATGCATGCCATTATTAGAATTTAGACGCCTATTGAGCAAATCACTATTTTAAGACAAACACTTATGTGAAACCGTCATCATTTTTGTTATAAAATGTTATCACTTTCTATTAATAATGTTATTATTTTTTATCCGTTTCAAACTCTCACACAAGACTTACCCCTATTCCAAACATATATTGTTGAATAATAATATAATATAAAAAAAAGTGGCACTATCGCCACCTGACTTAAAGATTAGTGCACCCAACCAACTAAAAATTACAATTAAAAAGACTATCTTATTCTCATTAAAATCCACCCAAAATTAACCCTTCTAAATCAGAAGTTTCTTTGCACACCCAAAATCTACAAACTCTCACACTTGAAAAGATTTCAGAGGATATCTAATCCCATCGGTGGAATGGAAGACGAACAGTATTGTCGCACAGGCAAGGTCAAGATGAAGCCCAAAATGACACCGCCCTTAAAATACGATCTCTTCTATGTCAATTAAAAGTTTCCTTCTTATGCAAAAGCAAATCACGTAATACGTAATTACAATGAACCATTCCTACAAAAAAAAAAAAATTATATGAACAAAAAATGTCTTAAAAAAATATAAATTGGATTAGAGAATTACCTACCAAAATTATTCTTCATTGTGAAATCCAAAGGTAAACCTGCAAAAAAAATACACCGGAGATGATTCCGGCGTGAACACTTGGAAAGTTTTGAATTTATAAATGTTTTAAGGTATGAAAGAATTCAATAATGATAGAGTGAATGTATACATGAACGCAAGCAGGTATGAATGCATGAATACATCAACGGATGCATAAAAGAATGTATGACTGCATGAATGTGTGAACAACACGAAAAAAATAGTACAATACCATCCTTCTAGCTTCTTTTTTCTCCTTTAAACACTCGGAAAGCTTTTTAAGTTATGAATTCATAGATGCTTTAAGGTATGAAAGAATGCAATAATGATAGAATAAATGTATGCATGAACGCAAGCATGTATGAATGCATGAATACATCAACGAATGAATAAAAGCATGTATGAATGCATGAATGTATTAACAACACGAAATTAATAATACAATACCATCCTTCTAGCTTCTTTTTTCTTCTATGCTTTTTCTACTTTTCGTAAGAAACTTTCCTACAAACAAAAAAAGATTATATGAACAAAAAATGCCTTAAAAAGTATATATTGGATTAGAGAATTACCTACGAAAATCATTCTTCAATGTGAAATCCAAATGTAATCTGCAAGATAAAAAATGCTAGAGATGATTCCGCAGAAACACTCGGAAAGTTTTGTCAGTTGTGATTTCACAAATGCTTTAAGATATGAAAGAATTCAATAATGATAGAGTGAATGTATGCATGAACGCAAGCATGTATGAATGCATGAATACATCAACAAATGCATAAAAATATGTATTGAAGCATGAATGTATTAACAACACGAAAATAAAGTACAATATGAACAAAAAATGTCTTAAAAAGTATATATTGGATTAGATTATTACCTACGAAAATTAGTCTTCATTGTAAAATCCAGAAGTAAACCTGCAAAAAAATACGCCGTAAAGGATTCCGGCAAAAACACTCGAAAATTTTTGTCAGTTGTGAATTAACAAATGCTACAAGGTATGAAAGAATGCAATAATGATAAAGTGAATGTATGCAAAAACGCAAGCATGTATGAATGCATGAATACATCAACGAATGCATAAATATATGTATGAATGCATGAATGTATTAACAACACGAAATAAATAGTACAATACCATCCTTCTAGCTTCTTTTTTCTCCTTTGCTTATTTTACTTCTCGTAAGAACCATTCCTGCAAACAAACAAATAAATTATATGAATAAAAAATGTCTTAAAAAGTATATATTGGATTAGAGAATTACCTACGAAAATAATTTTTCATTGTGAAATCCAAAGGTAAACCTGCAAAAAAAATGCTCCAAAGATGATTTCGGCGGAAAAGCTCAGAAAGTTTTGTCAGTTATGAATTCTTAAATGTTTTAAGGTATGAAAGAATGCAATAATGATAGAGTGAATGCATGAATACATGAATGCATGAATACATCAACGAATGCATAAATGAATGTATGAATGCATGAATGTATGAAAAAAGGAAAAAATAGTAACATTCTAGCTTCTTTTTTCTCCTATGCTTTTTCTACTTCTCGTAAGAACCATTACTACTACAAAAAAAAAAAATTATATGACTTAAAAAAATATATATTAGATTAAAGAATTACCTACGAAAATCATTCTCATTGTGAAATTCAAAGGTAAACCTGCAAAAAAATAGGCCGGAGATGACTCCTGTGGAAACACTCCTTCATTAAAATATACCCTTATTAAAATGATTCAAATTTACAAACTAATTTAAATTAAAATATTTTAACTAATACTCCCTCCATCCAACATTAATCTATTTGTTTGCTTTTTGCGTGTAGATTAAGGGGTATTATTATTTTATGTGTAGTGGGTAGGTGTATTAGTGGGGTGTGTGAGTCCCTTATTTTAATTGTATTAGTGTGTGGGTGGGTCCCATGTGTCTAAAAATAGAAATGGATAGATTAAGAGTGGACGGTCCAAAATGGTAAAATGGATAGATTGACAGTAGAGTGGACGGAGGGAGTATGATTTAATTCCCTTATATAATAATATATTCATAAATACATTACTAAGGGAGTGCTTGGTTAGAGGTAGTAGGGGTGGGTAATGAGAATGAAAGAGTATTGATTCTCATACCTCATGCTTGGTTAGAGGTAATGGGAATCCAAATCCCTCAATTATTCCCATTAATTCAATGTATACCCCCATCCCTTCAATCACTTTCATTCACATGCATTACCATTACCCTCATTAATGATTCTCATTACTATTGTCATTCCGGAATTTGAACAAAGCGGCTCCTAAATCGGTTCGGATCTTCTGTTACATTTGGTGTTGCATCTCCTGTTGCAAACCGTTGGATGATTGACACGTAGGATAGACTAATCTATACCCTAACAATCAATCCTAAGGGGAAAGATTGAGATTTTTTTCTCCGCACACTTATCACTCATCTAACATATGTAACAGGAGAGTAACACCAAAATATAACAGGACATCCAACGCCCTCCTAAATGTATCCCAAAATTAATAAACATACCCCACTTCACATTCTGAATATTGATCAGGAGCTAGAGGAAATACTCAAAGAACAACCTAAACTTGCATGATATTTAAAACATGATCTGTTGACTAAGCCCTGAATAATTGTAATAACCTTTAGATAAGTACATTTAAGATAATATTTTCGTCTCATGTGCATCAAATTAACTAAATCTTAATCTCCCCCACCCTTCCATAATCTTACTGAAAATTAATTGAAGTTTAAACTTCTCTTATGCTGACTTCACAAAATTATAACCATATATTAACACAATATATTAACACAAGTGAGAAGTTGACCATGTAAGACGATTTAGAGTGCGCACAGAGAATAATATTAACAACCATTAACAATACAGGCCATTTCACTATAATAATTTTGGAAACAACCCCCCCCCCCCCCCAAAAAAAAAAAAATCATTACCCATCTTGAGGTAAGGGGGGTAGGGGGGAGGAAGGGGTATCTTGATATTTTCAACCAACTATAAAACTGCATTTTAGCAGAGGTTCCATTCCCACATATAGAAAGAACATCAGCATTCATGCTCAAGCAAAGAACTAAGCTAACGTTATGTGAGAAATGAATATGATATAAAATCATTGTCTCATCAAATTTTTATTTTATTTTTTATGGTAAAAACTTGTGTGAGATTGTCTCATGTAAGCCTTTATGTGATGCGGATAAAAAGTGACAATATCATTATTTACTTTTATTATAAATTGTTATCACTTTCACTATAAAATATTATCACTTTTTATTTATACTATAAATTGTTCATAAAATAGTTCGCTGCATTATTATCACTTTTTATTGATTGAGTGTTATCACTTTTTATCCGTCTCATATAAGGGCTTACATAAGACGGTCTCACACAATATTTGTCTTTTTTTATTTTTTATATAGTTTCCAATATATATATTTTTTCTTCTTAAAGATTAATATTGAGAATGAAAAGTGATAATCAAAGTGATTTTGTCTAACATCATCTTAATTACAAATTAAAAATAATCAAAAAGACTATTACTCCCTCCGTCATAGGTAAAGGTCTCAATGCATTAGCTTTTTGCACGTAAATTAAAGAGTATTATTATTTTATGTGTAGTGGACAGTTGTATTAGTGGTGAGCAATATGTGGGGCCCTTTTACTAAAAGAGGAAAATAAGAACTTTTGAATGAGACACTCAATATAGTAATATAGGGACCTCTCGGTGGGACTGAGGGAGTATTACAAAGCCCACAACAGTAAATAGCTCATTATAAGAGTAACTGGTCCTTAAAGATTTGATACCGGAAAAGCTTATGGGCTGTTTGTTACTAGGCCGGAATAGAGGCCCAAGTAGCAATAAAATTAAAAGGGAAAAGGACATTTAACCCCTTATTTTATTTATTGAGATCAACTAAATCCTTAAATTATCATCTTGTCAAAAAAAAAATCCTTAAATTATCTTTCTATTCATACAAATCACGTATTTCTTTTTAGCCGAGTACTCTGCTGTTGAGTTAGCAAGTCGAAGAAAATGTAGATTAAACAAAACTTGAATAGATGATGTATAGATAATTAAATCAAAATTAATTGAATTTAAAATTTTAAACAAACAGTAAAGATATTATAAGTTCAAATATACCCTTTTACATTTTAAAATAAAACATAATAGCACCTTAACATAAAATGCAGGGAACTTACACTATGGAGTATATATTTTCATAATTCACGACTTATTTTGCATGTTTGTTTATGAAACATTAGTTTGTGGTCTTATTTTCCTCATAATTTAATATTTATCGTTAAGTTAAATTTATTTTTAAGGTTTAGTGTTAATTTTAAGAGTATAATTTTCAATTAATGTAATATTATGGTTCATGATATATCTTATCCCTAAAATTTCATATTTATCTTTAAAAATTAATGTTAATTTTGAGGATAATCTTTATGATTTATATATTGGAAATCAACGACGCATCTATGTTTTTTTTTTTTTTTCTGTCTCGATTAGAATATCTATCTACCACCTACTGCATAACATTGGAATATCACTACTACATATTCAATATTATCTTCATCTCTGCTTATATAAACTCAAGGCTGTGTCTTGGTTTATTCATTCAGAATATATTATTTTTATGTATTACTACTGTTTATTAACGCGCTACTCAATTCTTCACAATTTGATTTCCCTAATTGCATGCATAAACTCAATTGCTACAGCTTTTCTTATCTCTTTAATATAGATTAAAAAGGTTTTGATTCCCTTTCATTTCCACATATAATAAAATAAATAATAATAATCTCAGACGCATTACTCAACCGATGGATACTTAGCAAAAGTTTTAGGAATCAGATCACTGGATGATTTTTCATCTCACATTAAGGGATTCTACCTCAACATGATGCATAGTATTATTTTAATTTTAATATAATAAATTTATGAGGCGCATCTAATTCTATGATAATTACACCCCCCAATTTTATAGGTTAAAATAGGGTTTAGGGTGTACTGATTCTACTGAATATTAATCTGAAACATTGGATTAGAGTATTATTAATCTACAAATATTAACAATCATCTGTTGCACCCTAATAATACTCTAAAAACTTAAATTTAAGTTGGATATCGTTGTCTCTAAAGTATTTAACCGTCAGACGAATCTGAGCCCAATCTTTGAGACATTAAAAAAGATAAAGAGGAATATTATTATATTTAAATTTCATTAAAGGAAAATGGGCCCTCAGCCTTTTAGACTGATTGGACTTGGGTTCACCTAAAATAGACAAAAGGCTCAATCATGATTAGATTTTGGGGCCCATTTCTGTCCCAATAGAAAAGCCCACTGCACCGTCACTAAACACCAAACTTTAATCGATTCACACACTATCACACCCAATAATCTAACTTAATTATATTAATAAATATTAATGTCAATCTTGGAATAAAATTTTAATTCTTGATTGGAATCTGAAGATGCTAATTATACAATCGATGCAATTTATTTTGGTTTCAAGTGAAGGCTTATTGACAATTCAATGCATCCGAATCTGTATGCCCAACAAAATTAATTATTTAATTTATCGATTAGGGTTTTATTTTTATTTAATATGAATACAGTTTGACTAAAATAAAGACTTTTATCATTAAAAATAGTAAATTTAATTTGTTGCATTTGTGAAAAGTAACATGTCAATTGTTGAATTATCTACTAATTATTCTATTTAGTACCAAATTCCACGAATCGAGACAATTCGATCTACATGCTCGGTTATACTTAGGTGTTTTTTTCCCCCCTGAAATCATTCGATTATAAGAAAATTTTGCACACGTGTTTTCAATATTTATGGATTCTTTCAAATTCTTTTGATTTAATTCAAATTTACAGCACAATACATTTGATAGTATTAGTGAATTAAGATTTAGTAAAGAGTGACTTTTTATTTTTTAATTACTGATGAAAAACATTTATTAGCAATAATTATAGTTTTGGAGAATTAATTTTCTAGAGCAAAGTGTTTAGTGTAATAGACAAGATATATACTTATTAAAAACATATTTCCATTTGAATCATTTACGAAAAATATATATACTATCTTATTTTTGTCAAAAATAAACGAACAAGACCCATCCACGGACACATGGTGATGTCTTGATTTTAATTAGAAAAAAAAAATACTCCATATATTTATTTTATGAAAATTAGAATTTAAAATATTTATTTTTTTGTTAAAGAGAAGAAAAAGAACAATTGTAAATTTTATTTAATTTGCATTTAATTATATATTTTATGGAGAAATTATTGTTCGTGATATATTAATATTTTATTTTTAATTTTTTATTAAAAACATTTGTTGTCATTATCCTCACCACGGTTCATCATATCAAGTGTCACACACACACATGTATGGTCAATAATAACTTACCTTTCTATTTATTTCTTCTAATTTTCTGGCGAATGCAATGAATTGATTTTATGTACGAGAATATAATTATTGTCACCCTCACATTTTTTTTTTCTAACGCACTTATTTGTTGACACTCTTTTTCAGTTATTTTGATTTCATGCCGTTAATAAACCAATAAATATATGGAGTGTTTTGATTGGATTTATTTATTTATGAAATAGACAAATATTTTTTAATAAACTTATAAATTTATAGGGGATGGAAAGGGGATTTATTTATTTACAATAAAGGGTAATACAAGGAATCATTGGGATTTTGTAACAATTTAAGAAATGCGTATAGATGAAGTAATAAATAAGTGCTACCTTGGCCGAACGGCATAAAATATCGGAAGCTTTTATTTCGTGCAACTGGAATGACAGAAACACCCCTTCACTATCCCACCGTTGATTTAGGATTAGGAACACCCACTAAATTTATTGAAAATATTTACGTGGATTGAAAATTTCAATCCATTATGATAAAACTTTGTTACAATAGTTTAATACTATCTGGTAACTAATGTGTTGAGAGTAACGATTATGAAAACTTTATATAAAAGTTGTAAGAATATTAAATGAAATTTAATACTACTTTTATTTTCAATAAACAAATTCAAACTTACTATTTTTATTCGTTTCATAAATAAGTTTACAACTCAAATTAAATAATAGACATAATTTAATAACCCTACAACATAGTACTATAATTTTAAAATTACCACATTTTACCACTCACATAACTTATTTTATAATTTATATATCAAATTATCTTTAAAAATCAAAAAGACAAATTTCTCTGTAAAGTTAATATGGCAGGAAGGGAGTAAGTGGTACTTCCTCCGTCTCATTTCAATGTTTATATATTTCTATTTTGGGCGTCACATTTCAATGTTTACGTTTCCCTTTTTGAAATATAGACTCGTCTAAGACAATTAATATATCACAATAGGCCTCACATCCAACACTAATACATCTATCCACTTTATATTAAATATTATATCTTTCCACCCACTATCTATTAAAATATTATACTTCTTAATCAACGTGCAAAAAACAAATGTAAACATTAAAACGGGACGGAGGGAGTGTTATAATATAATTGCAAACCATCATATGTTCACCCGCATTCAGAAACTATACAGTAATAAATAAAAAATGTGTATATTAATGAAAAAATTATACTCCCTCAGTCCCAAACTCGTTTTATGCGTTACAGTAGACACGGAGTTTAAGAAAAATTGTTTTTTGACTAACTTTATTAACTTTTTAAGGCTATTGTGGTATTTTTAGGTAATAAATAAATTATAAAGTATGTTATGTGTGTTAGGTGGTGTGACAAAATTGTAATTAAGATGAACTTTTAAGGGTGAGAATTAATATGATGTTTCCTTTTTTGGAGTAAGACAGTTAGTTTGGGATGGATGAAAACGGAAAGTAAGACAACGAGTTTGGGACGGAGAGAGTACATTTTATTTGCGAATTTTTATTAATTTTTTTTTATGAAAACAAAAGTTATATAATTATTAAAAAATAAATATACATTATTGATGAAAGAAAGTTGAAGCGCGGGAACTCCGATCGATTCGGAGTTATATAATGTCTTTATCTTTTTTCATTCGTCCAAAAGAAAAAAACTTCACCATACTAATATGATAAAAAACTAAATAACCAACATTTTTCTTATATATATTTTATTTGCAACAATATTACTCCTATCAATTTCCATGTCTAACATAATTTATCATTTATTTATTATTATAAAAAAATTCAAAATACCTTTAAAATAATATTCTTTTAAATGAAAAAAAAAGGTAAAATTTTCTTTTTATATTTTTTATGGAAGATGTATAAAATAGACTACTTTATTGCAAGCATGGTTTTTACAACCTTTTATAATTACATTTTGTTAATTAAATTAAAAGCGTTAATATAATTTTATAATAATCAGTGTAAACATGAACAACTTTTTTTTAATGTGAATTTATCGCAAATTAATCAATATAAAATTGAACAATATATATGTATAAGTACTTAGGTGAGATTATATTTTCTAATTAATCATTATTTTTTATTAAAAATATTACTATTATTTATTTCCACTTATAACGTATTCTCCATCCATCTCAATAAATGAAGTATTTTGCATCCCATAAACATATAATATAGATTTACTACTCACTTTTTATGTAATAACGTGAATCCCGTCAATTTGATAACATATGGAGTGCTCCTATGATGATATGTCCGAAAAAAGAAAAGATAGAATACTGTAAACATTGGATTTTACAAATGGTAATCAAGATTCGGATTATTCTTCCTTAATTTTCTCTTTTCTTTTGTTGATTGGGACATTTACATTTCCATTCAAGATCCACTTTTTATTTATTGTCTATCCCTAATCCAACAAACTTCTCTCTAAAGTCTCAATCTTTTCTTAAATAATTCGGCCTTGGCTGCACATTACTCTTGTTCATGCTACATCCCTGAGATCTGTTTAACCACATTTCTCACTCCAATAATCACTCCTCCTCTCCTTGGATTCTTGCAATTGCCCATGTCCCATGTTTCTCTCTCTACCCCTCTCTCTCTCTATAATTTTAGATGAGCTTCTGAGAAAGCTTTGAACAGGGTTCACCCAGAGCTTTTCTTGAACTCTCAATGCTCTCACACTGCTTATCGCCTTCAAAATATCTTCTATGGAGGCTAATTCCCAGATAACAATCGCTCTGGTTTTTCTTCTCTCTTCTGTTTCCTTTGTCCGAAGCGCCACGAACCCTGATGATTTAGCCATACTAATCCAGTTCAGAAAGGGCTTGGAAAATGGTGAGCTCTTAAAATGGCCCGACAATGGCGGCGACCCCTGTGGTCCTCCTTCTTGGCCTCACATCTACTGTTCCGGCGGCAGGGTTACACAGATTCAGGTACAAGGTTTGGGTTTGAAGGGCCCTTTGCCTGAGAATTTCAATCACTTGTCTATGTTGCAAAATTTGGGCCTTCAGAAGAACAGCTTTAGTGGGAATTTGCCTTCTTTCAGTGGATTATCTGAATTGAGATATGCTTATTTGGACAACAACGAATTTGATACAATCCCATCAGATTTCTTCAATGGGCTTTTGAATTTGGAGGTGTTAGCTTTGGACAACATCCCTCTCAACGCCACAACTGGGTGGTCGTTGCCCCCTGCGTTGCAGGACTCAGCTCAGCTGAAGAATCTTACGTTGATGAACTGCAATTTGGGTGGTTCATTGCCTCCATTTTTAGGAAACATGTCTTCTTTGGAGGTTCTGAAGCTGTCTACCAATCGGCTTACAGGGGAAATCCCAGAGAGTTTTAGGGGTTCTTTCTTGGAAATTCTTTGGTTGAATGATCAAACTGGGGGTATGTCTGGTCCGATCGAGATCGTCTCCAGTATGGTTTCACTCACTAGTCTTTGGCTACATGGGAACCACTTTTCAGGTAAAATTCCAGACAACATTGGTGATTTAGTTTCTTTACAGAATCTTAATCTCAATGGCAATGATCTTGTTGGTTTAATTCCTGCTAGCTTGGCAAGTATGGCATTACAACATCTGGATTTGAATAATAATAATTTTATGGGACCTGTGCCTAAATTCAAAGCTGTTGATGTTGTCTATGCATCAAATCCCTTTTGTGTTCCTGATTCTGGAGCTCTTTGTGCTCCTGATGTTATGGCACTGTTGGAGTTTCTTGATGGGGTGAATTATCCATCTAGGCTCGTTGGAGCGTGGTTGGGTAATAATCCATGTAACATGTCTTGGCTAGGTGTAGGTTGTGATCCCAGTGGAAGGATTTTCACCTTAAACTTGCCAAAATTTAATCTTTCTGGTACTTTGAGCCCTTCAATTGCCAGTCTTGATTCTCTTACTTCTATACGTCTCGAGTCTAACAATCTATCCGGCTCGATTCCAACAAATTGGACTAGTTTGAAATCTTTGACTCTGTTGGATGTGAGTGAAAACAACCTTTCCCCTCCTCTTCCAAGATTTAGTAGCAATGTGAAGCTTGTTATAGGAGGGAATTCCTTGTTGGATTCCAATCCCTCATCTAAGAATAATAGCTCTTCGTCTCAGGGTTCTCAAAACAATTCCGGCCCATCTTCATCGGCCTCTGGTTCTGCATCTGCTAATCCTACAACTGAATCTGTCGGAGGAAGAGGCTCGAAAAAGTTGTATGTGATTGTAGGCCCAGTTGCAAGTTTTGCAGTTTTACTTTGCTTGGTTGTGCCGCTTTCTGTGTATTTCTGTAAGAAGAAAAAGGAAGGACGAGCTGCTCCTAGCTCCCTCGTGGTTCATCCAAGAGCCCCATCTGATTCGGATAACGCAGTCAAGATTGTGGTGGCGGATAGCAACAACAGAAGTGTTTCTTCCTTGACTAGTGGTTCTGCTAGTATGAACAGCAGTGAATCTCATGTGATTGAGGCCGGGAATCTGGTCATATCGGTTCAAGTTCTTCGTAATGTGACCAAGAATTTCTCTCCCGAGAATGAGCTTGGCCGCGGAGGTTTTGGGGTGGTTTATGAGGGCGAACTGGACGACGGAACTAAAATAGCAGTGAAAAGAATGGAAGCAGGAGTAATCAGCAACAAGGCATTGGATGAATTTCGATCAGAGATCGCAGTGCTCTCAAAAGTTCGTCACAGGCATTTGGTTTCTCTTTTGGGGTATTCTGTGGAAGGGAACGAAAGAATTCTGGTTTATGAGCACATGTCAGAGGGTGCTCTTAGCAAGCATCTTTTTAACTGGAAGAAATTCCAGTTAGAGCCTCTTTCTTGGAAAAGGAGGCTAAATATTGCCCTTGATGTTGCTCGAGGAATGGAGTACCTTCATACCTTAGCCCATCAGAGCTTCATACATCGAGACCTTAAGTCTTCGAATATCTTACTTGGTGATGATTTTCGAGCAAAAGTATCCGACTTTGGTCTTGTGAAACTTGCTCCCGACGGAGAGAAGTCTGTCGTCACCCGCCTTGCCGGCACTTTTGGATACCTAGCACCCGAATATGCTGGTAAGCGAACTTAAACAATGATCTGTGTATATATATTTGCATTTCGTTTTTGCTTTAGTGAATGAAAGTGATATGTAAGTGTTACTATAGCTTAAAATGGCAATTTTGTTGCATGATTTGTGGAAACAGTAGAGTTTGTAGTTGATAAAGTGATGTGTGTAACCTTTGGTTGGTTCAGTTACGGGTAAAATCACAACGAAAGCGGATGTGTTAAGCTTCGGTGTTGTGCTGATGGAGCTAATAACCGGAAGGATGGCGTTGGACGAGGAGCTGCCCGAGGAGAGCCAGTACTTAGTTGCGTGGTTCTGGCACGTCAAGTCGAGCAAGGATAAGCTAAAAGCAGCAATGGACCCATCCCTTGACAAGAAAGACGAAACCTTCGACAGCATCTGCATCATTGCTGAGCTAGCTGGCCACTGCACTGCACGCGAGCCTGGCCAACGCCCCGACATGGGCCACGCTGTTAACGTCCTCGCCTCCCTCGTTGAGAAATGGGAGCCACTGGATAATGAGACTGAGGACTACTGTGGGATTGATTACAGCCTCCCATTGAACCAAATGGTGAAGGATTGGCAAGAAGCTGAAGGGAAAGATGTGAGCTACATGGACCTTGAGGACAGCAAGGGCAGTATCCCGGCTCGACCCGCTGGATTCGCAGACTCCTTCACATCGGCTGACGGTCGTTAAAACGTGCATTATCTGCTGTTGTTTGATCATCTGAAGATTTGTTTCAATTCTTCAAGTTTGTTGTCATGTGGAGATGGTACTATTAGGGGTTACACCCTGTCTCTGTGTCCCCCTTAATATCCATCTCATCAGATGTAGATAACTTTTGATTTCTTATTATATTGTAATGACACTCTCAATATCAATTGTTTGATTCTAATTTGCCTGTTTAAATGTTGGATTCCCTGCAAGCCATCAAGAAAGGATTGAGCTCAATATTCAGTTAATGATTGAGAATTCTGTGATTTAAACTCATACAAGAATAGTAGATTATGTCTGTTTTTGACCTCTCATTAATTGAATGATTTTTTCTAACATATTTCTCAAATTAATATCTCTGAATTAGTGTCACAATGGATATAATAACAACTATATGCACATATATTATATTATAATGTTGTATCTAATGAACATGCTCAAATCACGTTACGTGACTCTCTCATTTTTCTCATCAATCATCACTAGATATTTATTTTGTAAAAAAATGAAAATGTAGAACGTGGCAGAACCAAGGTGGGCAAAAATAAATTGAGAAATTAGAATTGTCAAAAGGTGGAAGGATCAACGTCGTTTGGTAGTTTTGTAACGTGAAAGTCCAATTCATTGATGATGTGTCTTCTTGTGACATAAACCACTAATGCACGTGATTGCGTGGCCGACATGGAATTTTCTTACATCCTAATCATTATAGTTAGTTATTTGAATTTTATCCATTAACCTTATGTTTCATAATTATTCTAAGATCTATCTTTTTTTTTTTGATCGGTATTATTCTAAGATCTATCAATTCAAATTAAATATAAAATCTCATTTAAAAAGTGAGTATGGAATTGTTTCATGGAACTTTTTTATATTTTTCTTATGCGAAGTTCATGTAGAAATCTAGAAAATCTATATTCAAAATAATAACAAAGCTATAATAAGCTTTAAGATGGATAACATTTTTATTATTTCTCAAATAAAATATAAAATGTTACATCTATTTATACTATAAAACTGTAACGTCTAATACATATAATTTGCATGTTATTAGCAAATTATCATTATTTTCTAACCTATAATATGTAACTTTCATTTATAGAATGCATATTCCAACATACTCCCCTCAAGTTGGAGCATGTGGAGCAAAACACACGCCCAACTTGAAAAACAAATTTGTAGAAATAATCTATTTATTCTATGAAGATAATATGGAACATCCTCCATATTATCAACAAATTCAGACCGGGTTCAGCAACCCAAATCTACAAGTTTAACGAAAATAATATGGATCATCCTCTTTATTATTACCAGATCTAGATCCGGGTGCAATAACACATTGATTTTATCTGGAATTCATCTTAAAGTAGTTTATGTAATCAAAATTCTTCGAGGATCATCGATTCACTCCAATGATAATCCTCACATTAAAAGCAGGATCGAATAGGTTCTAGATACCATGTTGAAACTATCAATTGACACTACAAGAAAACTGTCAAATTCCAACAAAAAACAAATTCGTTGGAAATTTTAGAGTTCCAAAGAATTTTTCAATGAAACTTTAAACCGTTGGAAAATTCCAGCGAAAATTTCCATGAAAATTTAAACCTTTGAAAATTTCCAATGCTTATTCCAATAGTTTGATAAACTATTGAAATTTTTCAACGAAAATTCCTCTAAAAACTAAAACTATTGGAATGTTCCAACTAAAATTTCCATATAAATTTAAATCGTTGAAAAATTCCAATGCTAATTCAAATAGCTTGATAAACCATTGGAAATTTCCAATAGAAATTCCAATTAAACTCAAGCCGTTGAAAAATTCCAAGGAAAATTCAATCGAAAAAAAAGACTTCAATAAATTTAAATGTCAATTTATACTATAAATTATATATTAGTTAAGTTGGTAACTGATAAGGTGATATACTCAAGAGGTCAAGGGTTCAAATCCGAATAAAAGTTTTATTTTTATTGTTGGAAAATTCCAACGGAGTTTGAAGATCGTTGTAATTTATTCCAACGGTAATTCCAAAAGAAAATTCTGTTGGAAAAATGTTTGAATCATTTTTAGATAAAAAATTCCAACAAAAAAATGTTGTTGGATTCACCGTTTGATTTTTGAAACCATTGGAAATGTTGTTGAAAAAATGACATTCCAACGGCCACTTTTCCAACAGAAAAAATTCGTTGGAACATCTGTTGGAATCATGAATTCCAACGGTATTTTTGCATATTCCAACGATTTTTCGCCGTTGGAATTCGGCAATTTTCTTGTAGTGTGATATGATCTTTCATAAGATCATAATAAGAAATGTATGTGCTTTCTTTCCACAACCCCATTTTGTTGTGGGGTATGAACGCATGACCTCTCATGTAGTATACCTTGAGAAGAAATGAAAGTTTTAACTTTATTTCCAAAAAACTCAACTTCATTATCACTTCTGAGTTTTTTAACCTTAGCAGCATATTGTCTATCAACCATTAATATAAAATTCTGCAATATAGTTCCCACATCCAAGGTTTAAAATATAGATATCGGTAGAAATATCGGTACCTCAAATTTACGGATATATCGATGGATATATCGAATATCGATAACGGTAAAAATTAAAAAAATCATGGAAACTTGAAAAAAGAGAAAATTAATTATTTAACTTTGCAATATATTTTAACTAATTTTAATATATAAATACAATTTAAAATCTCAATAAAACTCATAACATATGATAAACAAATCAATTACAACATATTTAAATAGTCTAAAGTCATACAATACTTAATAACTAATATCAAATGATAATTTATGATGCTCAAATGTAAAACATGTGATTTCATCTTGATCTAAAAAATATTGGTATCAGCTCATTGAATTAGAGAAATTCCGAACATAATTCTGAATGCGTCAATAGTATTGTTATGTACCAATAAAATACTCTCTCCGTCCCGATTCGATCGAATGTACCAAAATAATTATATTTATAATCAGAGTATACTATCACCTTGTGTACATGAAAGGAAACTCCTCATTTACTTAATAGTAATAATTTTAATGAAGAGTGATAATAAGTGATAATTAATTAAATAAAATAAAAAAAATCTTAATAATTTCATGCAAATGTTGCTCTATTTTTTTTTCTAAATTGATTAAGTTAATGAAAAAAATTGTATTTAGTTGGTAAAAGTAATATAAAAATCATTAAAATTTTCATAAAAATTTGGATAATATTTGGATATTTTTGATATATCCTCGATATTTTATCGATATTTTAGCGATATTTCCTCGATATATCTTGATATTTGAAAAATTTTGAACTATGACAAATCGATATCGATATTTTTACCAATATTTCTCAATATTTCCCGATATATCCTCAATATCAGAAAAGATATATCTTTTTCCCAATATCGATATCGGTACTCTTCAAATATGGATATATCGTGAAATTATTGGAGATATATCCGAAAATTTTAAACCTTGCCCACATTTAACGTATACTTCATTAAGAATACCCAAGTACATCTACTGAAATCATCAACCACGGTAAGAAAATATGGAGTGTTAGTGTAACAAGAATCCTTGCATGGCCCCCAAATATCCACATGAATGAGATCAAAGCAAGCTTTTGTGTGAATGGAACTACTTTCAAAGGATAAACGATGTTGTTTAGCTCTAGAACAAATTTCACAACACTTAACAACATTTGAATCAAAATTATTATACACCACTTTCAAAAAATCCAAATGACTGAGCGTACTAATAGAAGCATGACCAAGTTTCCTATGCCAATTTTCTAAAGTATCATGACAAGCAATATCTTGAAACTGATCGGCAAGTTTTAAGAAGTATAAATTGTCTCTAAGTGGCCCCTCTGCCATTGTGATGTCAGTTTTCAAGTCTTGAATGTAACACATAGAAGCAAAAAATGGCACTTTAGATCTAAATTAGAACATAATTGTGTAACTGAAAGCAAGTTATACTTGAATCTTGGAATAAATAACACATTTTTAAGAGTTATTTGTGATGACAAATACACATCCCCAACATATGATACCTCCTTCACACTTCTATCATGTAAACATACATTAGTTTTAGCTTTCACATGAACAAGATTTCTCATCAAACTACCTATTGTACACATATGTCTGCTAGCCCCTGTATCAATAATCCAATCTCTAGTAGAATTCTCATCGGTCAAAAACAAGGTATAATATGTAGATGAGATACCTACAAAGCTATCAAACTCATCCTTTGAAAATTCTGTAGCTTTTGCATTTGAAACTGTCAACGGACCCATGGATCACCCCGTAAAAAATAAAATAAAATAAAGATCTATAAATCCACTCTGATGCCATGTAAAAATCTAGAGAATCTATATTCAAAATAATAACAAAGCTATAATAAGCTTTAAGATGGAGAACAATTATATTATTTCTCAAATAAAATATAAAATGTTATGTTTATTTATACCTTTAAAACTGTAACGTCTAATAAATATAATTTGCATGTGATTAGCAAATTATCATTATTTTCTAACCTATAATATGTAACTTTCATTTATAGAATGCATATTCCAACGGTTCATATATATATTTTAATTCTAAAATTTTATATTTATTTTTGGAGTTTAATATAAATTTAAAATATAATTATAATTATAATTATAATTAATTTTAAAAAGGAAATGAAACCACTTCCATGAAAAGTGATTAAGATCGTGTTCAATTTGATTTGCGATTATATTTGTTGTCATTTATGGAAAATACTAGATAATAAGTAGGTTGTTTAAGATTGTTGAAGGCTCAATATCCATTCATGTAAATGGTTGGAACTCATTATCATTTATTCTTCTGTATATCTTTAAAATAATTATTGTAATTTTCTAATAATATGTATTCAATAAATTCAGATAACTTTATTGGATGTAAATCCTGTAAGTGATTTAAAAGTTGTGTAATTTTCTATCTATTTGGGAATATTCTTTGTGGGTTTGTATTGTTGTGTAATAGAGATTATTTTAGGGATTTTTTGGTTGTGTGAGAAGTATTTCATGATTATTTTAGGGATTTTGTTGGAGGGATGTAGTCCGATGTTATTATTTTGTTTCCTGAGGTTTCAAGTATGTGTGTGGGGTTGAGTTTTAGAGTCGGTTCCCGTCTAGCAGAAATTAGTAAAATTGTTTTTTTTTTTTTTTACTTTGGAGTGGGTTTCATTTTGTGACATTTTTTGTTGGATTTTTTCGAGTGGGTTTTAGATTGTGACATTTAAAGTGGGGTTCTCACGTAGTTAGTTGTCACACATCCACTAAATTTCACTCTTTAAAAATGAAAAATTTTGAGTGTTCCACAACAATTCTATTGTTACGGTAAATATTTGTGATTGTTTTTCAGCATGGCAAAGGCATTATAAGCCAACAAGAAAGTTCATTTGCTTCTATTAACCATTATAGAATTATTATCTTCACCTTTGCTTTTTTCATGCTCATTTATTGACTTCAGTCAATGATATTAATGGTGGAAAGATTACTATCAAGCCTTAAATTTAGCTATGATATTAACAATGAAGATTTTTTTTTTTTTTTCTTACACATCATTAGCAAGATCCTATTTTCTTAACATTATACTACTAACAATTATATGACCCTGACATCATTTTTATGTATGTTGATCCATGTAAAGTTGAGCTCAATTTTGATTATGTGAATGTGCCTAATATATCTCAGGCCACTGTTGATGGTTTAGTTGCACAACTAGGTTATCATGGACCCAAATTTTATTATAGGCTTAAACTGGTAAAAATTGTGAAAAGGGTTGATCGTTACTTATGTTTTGATGCAAAGACTAGAGATGTATATTCGTATGTTGAAGCTGACAAGGATTTAGGAGGTAGTGGACAGGCTGAAAATGGAAGGGGTTGATCTTCTTCCATTCTCTCAAGAATCTAAGCTGGAACATAATTTTTCTTAACAAGTTTTTCAAGTTTCGGGTTTTTTAATTAAATTTTAAAACTCGTGATAGGAAAATCCACCATCAAATGAGGTGGCGGGCTATCAAATCGTGTCTAATTTTATTTTTTTTTAATAAGTATTCAATACCCTATACCATCAATAGTATTGAACTGACAAGTCCTTTTTTTTTTTGATTCACAATTTGAAGGAAAATCTTTCACAAACAACAATGAACAACCACAGTTTAATGGATGAAACATGCTCAAAAACCATGAAGTGCGCTGCATAGCAGATTTTCCATACCTACACCTATGTTGGATGGAATGTTTTTAGAAGAAGATGTAGACATTTGATTATTTTTGATTTGGGGTATATGTTGAAGTTAATATATAGTGTTAATGAATGAAGCGTGGCTGCTACTTTTATATAGTGAGGAGGGTTAGTTTCCCTCTAAAGAGTCTAATTAAAGAGGTCTTTTTTTCCACCAAAATCTGAGTTAACAGATATATATATATATATATTTATTGTGATAGTCCCTTTCCACTACCCAATTGGTTCTCCTTAGCCTAATATTAGTTCTTTTCTTTACTCAAATACCAACCATAATATTAATATCTGGGCCTTGGTCCAGAAACATAACTTAAGTAAATACACATTTATTCCATCCCCACCTATCATTTACCCCATTCTCATGCACAGTATATTTTGATGAATAATATCCATAAAAATGTTATTTCATTAATTGTTAGAGGTACCCAAAATTACTGAAAAGGACAAAATTCATTTATTTACTTGATAGATAGGTTTTTGTCGTTTTCACAAGTGTATTGTTTTTTCTTTTTGTTTTTCACATGATAATAATAATTTACTATTTAAAAAATAATGATTCAAAGACTATGCTTGTTAATAAAGAACAATTGCATTATACACTTCAAAACCGACATTAATATAATCCCTTTGATTACCCTGAAACTGATGGGCTTGAGTCAAGAACATTAACTAATTTTGGCTTGATTAGATTAATACTGATTGCATCGTATTTAGGCCCATTGGGCCCCAATATAGACAACGGATACATAATATCTTTCCAATATTGTCTCAGTCTAATCGAAATTTTCTGTCAAAAAAAGTAAATTCTATTTGATTTTTTAGTAACTTGAATTAAAATAATTTATATTTAACAAAAAACTTCATTCTTAAAAAAATAAATAAAAAAGCCAATAGCTTGTAAGGATGATTAATGTAATATCTTAATATAAGTGTGGATCTCAATAAATCAATTGGGCTTAATGGGCCTCTCAAGATCATCGGAAAACTGAGATCCATATGTACCCTGAAATGTTAGCAATTTTTTGCGGGAAATTGAAAATTTCAGCTCTTCCCTCCAAAGCTGCAAACATATATAATGTAGAAACGGAAGCAGATCGAAATGGCAAGACCCTGTTGAACAACATGCAATCGAAGATCAGCGCATTCTTCAAGCCTTCTCCTCCTCCGAGTCTGGAATCTCCGGAGCTATCTCAGTTTTCCTGCAATTTGTTTGATACTGTTTATGAGGAACCAGAAATCACCGTCACCTACAGTCGCAGGAGATCTAAACCAGAAGGGTAAATAATTGGATTTTATATTTTGGAATTAATTGTTTAGAATACAGTTTCATGGGTTATTTCGATCTTCGATTGGGAAAATTTTGAACTGGATTATTCTTAGTGTACTTAATTTCTGGGTCCTTCGAGTTTCATTATCTGTTAATTTCTTACTTATATTCTTTGCGCGAGGGGGGCTAGGGTTAGGGGTGTACATGATTTCTTGCCCCTGGGTGAGTTGGGTGGATTGTTTAGTTAGAATGCGGTTCGATTTTTGCTTTCAATTACATGTATGAATTCTTCAATTTGCACTTCTTTTGGCAACAATTGATTATTAACTCTAGACTTTCCTGATATATTCGGATTTAATTACTTATGATTGTGCTTTACTGTATATTAACTTTCTTGCTGTCTACTTTGTCGACATAAAAAATCATGCTGAAACATAGTTTTGATTTCTTGTAGTGAAAATGAAACTAAATCGAAGTGCAAATCATTAGATATGGATGATCTTGAGAACAAATTCACTAAATTGGAGGAAAACAAGTGTAGCAGGGTTCTTAACAAGAAGAGAAACTATTCTCAGTTATACTTGAAGGTTGGTCAGTCGGATTTTCTATTGCATACTTGTAAAATATGTGGATTAAAGTATGCCACTGGGGACAAATATGATGAAGAGGTCCACAAATCATTTCACAAGAATTACACCCACGGAATACCTTTTAAGGTATTAATCAAATAACATGCTATTGTGTTTGCATATGTGCTTTGTCAATTAAATTATCATTATATTCTGATTTGGATGTATTGGTTTACATATGATAAGGGTTGGCGCAACGAAAAAGTTATTGATATAGTAGAGAGGGGACGCGTTATACTGGTGGAAGATGGTGATCCTCCTCGTCAAAAAAAGGTTTTAAATGATAGCCAGCTTTATGTTTACATAGACATATAATTCTGGGGATTTTTAATAGTTTACCTAGTGACAATGCAGGTTCAGGAAGTTGTGCAGATGATGGAAATGGAGCTTGGGGAGGGGTGGATACTCAATAATAACTGCAAGGTATTAAACTAATATGTATGATACACTATCAAAAATCAAACAGTTCATGGCCACTTATTGCTCATATCTAGAACAATAATGGTTGTTATCGTATTTTATCTGTTTCTATATGGTGAGAGTCGTTAAAGTCTCAGTCTGTACGATCTGAGTTTGCTTTACGATTGCAAGTAGCAAAAATCTTATGCATTTTACATGATAGCAGGTTTACCTATTTATTGCATCACAAAGAATTTCTGGGTGTCTAGTTGCTGAACCAATCAAAAAGGCCTACAAGTTTCCCTCTTGCTCAGTGGATGATAAACACAACCTTTTTCCGAAAGAGAAAAAAAGGAACTCAATGACTATTCAATTTGGTGGTGTAAGTCTCCAGAGGGAAATCATAAGAAAGGATGCTGTCAAAAGGTGTGAAGAAGAAAGCCATGACAGAGTGGTTTTGCTCGAGGATGATGCTGTTCCAGCTGTATGTGGCATTAGAGCCATTTGGGTCACTCCTAACAGGAGAAAGCACATTGCTAGTACCCTACTTGATGCAGCAAGGTATATTCATTTCTTATTCATCTTTCTCATGTTGCAACCTTCTATCGATTAGTATCTGTTCATTAAATTACTGATGGAAAGAGAGATTAAATCCTACCAATTCAATCTTAATTCTAATAATGGTAGGCTTTTTATGAGGTTTACTCTTACCATATGCTACATGAGTTCAAACTTGGTTCTTAAGAACTACAACTGCATCTGATTTCTTGGTGATAGGAATAGTTTCTGTAGAGGCTCGATTCTCGATCGTACACAATTAGCATTTTCTTAACCTACCTCGTTTGGGAGGGCATTGATTTCCAGCTATACAAGAACAAGCTCTTTCTTGGTCTACACAACAGCTAATATGGATTAAAACTGTTTCCAAATTCTTCTCAGGTCAGAATTCTTGACCACCCAATATTTGCAATCTTTTATCACTTCTCCACTGAATTTAAATGAACTATTTGATAGTGAGATGAGTGATTATTTATTTGTTAGTATTATTTTAAAAATATTTTTATCTTGCCATGAAACTTCTATACAGGGCGTGGGTGGGCTAGTCTAACCAGGGCTATGTATATTTCACTGTTCAAACCATTAAGTTTCAACTGAATACTAGTGAATACAACATAAAGTTTGGATGTTGAATTCAATGGTTATTTTATATTGCTTAAAAAATTAATATTGAATATAAGTATTGACTTGAGAATATGCAAATTTGCATAGAAGAACAAATTCCTTGTACCTGACATGTGTTGGTTCTTTATATTCCTATAATTGGTTAATAAATAAATAAACCATTTTAAGGGGTTTGTTGATATTCTGGCTTTTGTACACTCGTTATTCCAACTTTTGTTTCAGACAATAATTGATCACTCTCAGGATCCAGTCAACGTAGGTCTATAGATGGAGTATTAGTATTCCAAATTCTCTGTTCTTTCATTCTGGAAAATTCTTTTAATTTACTGCAGGTATAATTATTTTAAATGATAATTACTCAGTAATATTTATTTAATCCATACTTACATTACGTTTCTTTCAAAGGAAGAATATTATTGACACATCGTTGTAAACGACATGAATAAATATAGAAAATGATATATCAGAATCTCATGCATCATCTACTCCCTCCGTCCTAGGCTAAGAGAATATAAGGTCTCTGACCCTCATTACCTGGGATGGAGGGAGTATTTGTGTAGTATTTTAATTATCAGAGGTTGAATTGGTCAATTGAGTCTAGCTAAATTTCATTTGAGAAATAGATCTACTTTTCTTTTTATTAAAATATATAAAATAATAATAATAATTATTATTATTTCCCAATACTTTGTTCATTCTTTTCATCTCTTGCTTTACAAATTACAATATATTAAATTACAATTGATCTTATGTTAATTAATCTACTAATACTAATATTTATACAATTGATTTGTTTAGGATTTTTTTTCTCTCTCTGGACGGTGTTGTCACGTGGTAATTTCGGTTGTAGTTGGACGAAAAAAATAAAAGTAAAGAAAAACTAAATGATTTGGATTTTTTTTTCCTTTTCAAATACTTACTTTTATTTTATCTTCTGTTTTATTTTTCTAAGCTATTGTTACTCTACGGTCACAATAATTCAATGACATCTTTTTCGTATGTTTTAACTTAGGTATTAGTTTTCAATAAAGATAATTTCTTAAAATAATTTAATTAAGTTGTTATTACTCATTTTTATCAATTTAATTTAATTTACATACAATTTTTTTTTTTGAAAATATCATCGCTCCCTGTATTTCATTAAGCAAAAGTTTTTTGCATGTTATGTAATGGAGTATATCTCAAACAAGGCCTTATTTTCTTTCTTAAAATAGAGAAAGGATAGCAATAAATTTCAAAGAATTAAGTAGCATTAATTTTTGTTAATTCTACGCGTCATAGGTTCTTTAATGCTCCACGTGTACCTATCCCATTCGTTACAGAAATTTATCATAGAGAATGTGTTTAATAAGTTGAAACTCAATATTGAATTATGCTATCGAGTCAAATAATGTACCTAGTTTGAAGTGAACTCATTTTTTAAAAATATTAAAATTTTATTAAATTAATTTTATATATACATTTATAAAATTGCAAAAATAATTGAATAGTGTGTTTTCCCCTTCTAAAATGCGCTTATTACGTTAATTTTTCATTTTCAAAATAAATATTCCATATTGACCTAGTTCTTCATTTTATTCCAAGAAATCTATGGTAATTACTTGCTATGCACGTTGAACGAAATGTAATAAAATTTCAAAATAAAGCTTCTTGCATCACAATATATTATTTTTATAACTCTATCAAACTTGAAAAAGTTACCAATATTAAGAAGAACTTTAAGAACTTCTAAACTTTACACATGTCATACTATGACACTTATTAAAATATAATTATAATATAAACAAAGCATATTTATTAGTAATAGTTAAAGTAATTTTATTAAAATACTATACATTAAATTATAATTTTAGATTTTATAATATGATTTATTATAAATATATTTTAATTTTTAATAAAAATATTTTATTCATATATAATAAATACTTCATATTTTATGAATAAATCGATATGTTTCATATATACTTGTGCTTAGTAAGGGAGTTATACAAACTTCATATAGATGTCCCAATTTAAAAGAGAAATTATACTAAATCAAATGAAACCTTTATTTGGGTAACTGTCCAGCCGATGAGGTCCGATTGTTCAAGTCGTTTGAAAAGAAGGTAGACTTTCTAGTCAAAACTTTACACCAGAGGGTAATTACGTCCTATCATGAGGATAAGAAAATTTCCGAAAATAAAGAAGTAAATAAATAATAATAATCGAAGAAAGCGGGGGTAAAGCTGACAAAGTGACCGTGTAACGACATTAGATATTGCTTGGATCTCAAGTAATTTCCACAATATTACTCTCGAACCTCTTTCACAATTCCACACAATCTGCGTTTTTTTTTTTAATTCTCCAAATTACCCCCACCGTCTTACTTTATACCCATGTTATCCTCTCATAAACCCCCCTCCCCCCTCTCTTAATATAAACCCCAACCTCTCTGTCTCCGTTACCCTAGAGAACTTTTTCGCCCTATGTCCATATCATTTCTCTTCTCTCTGTTTTCTGAATTTCACCTTCTTCTTAAGCTGCGGTGATGGTGGAGGGCGGCGGAGGGCCCTCTTTTCCGGTGGTTTTCTTCGATGGCGAGAGGGAAATGAACATCGGAGATGTTAAGATTAATCCGACGCTCGAGTACAAGCCGTTTCAGCTCATGCTAAGCCAGAAGATCGGGATCTCTCCCAATCAAATCTCTATTTACCTCGTTGACCGGAAAAAGAATCATAAGTCGCCCTTCTCTGACGACCGCCGGAGAATTCCGATCACCGGGAAGGTCAACTTCGGGTTGATTTGTCGCCAGAAGGATAGCAGCTTTCTTGTCGTGTTGAAAAGATCTCGGAAGTCGAGAAGCCGCAGGGAGAGGATGGTTCACGGCCTTGAATTCGCCGATTTGTTGGTGGAGAATCGTCCGCCGGTGCCGGAGAATTGGATACTGCTTCGAAGGAATCAACAGGTTCCGTTCCATGATCAGATTACGCAGTCGGAGTTGGCCGATTTGAATGATCGGCTGCAGAGGTTGAGAGTTGAGAGAGAGAATTATCAGATGGCGATTGTGAAACCAAACGCGCGTGAATTTGTCTCTGCCCCTGGTTTTGACCCGATGGACTTACCCGTTAACATCGATGATATATACTTGACTCCTCCAGCAATGATGAGAAGGGAGAAGAAGGCCTTCTGCGAGGAGTGTGCGAAGAATGGGAACACCACGGCGTCGTTCCATCCGTGCGTAAACGACGCCGTAACGGCAATGTTCAGCAACCGGTTGGGCCCAATTGGTAGGCCGAATAAATCGTTCCCGTGAAGTATTTTTTGGTTTACCATAAACAGTATAGTTTTTGTGGTTTTTAATTGAATACAGCTCTAGATGGTTCATCTAGAACCATTTCTTCTATAATTGTGAATGGGGGGTAGACTAGGAATCGAGCACAGTGAAGGATGATTATGATTATGATATTGAATTAGAAGAGAGAGAAGGGGCGTTGTTTGTAGGATTTGATTGGTTTGGCTAGTGGAGAGAGAGAGATTGAGAAAACTGTACATGGTCCCTCTCTGGTTTTTGGGCTTCTTTGTTGGAGATGCGTAGAGCTTAATTTGGGTTAATTAGGACATTAGCGTTGATGTGTTTTTCTTGTTTCTATCATATTGGTATGATAATTTAAATTTAATTGTTAGTTGTCATCATCGCTTGGATTTATCCATTTCTTCTGCGAACTGTCATCTTCTCAACTATAGCTTCTTTAGGGTTATAATCCGTACGGATGGTTGAGTGGACCATAATGCTTGCTTAGGAGGGACTAAACAATCAAAATTCTTCTTCTGTATGATGTGAAAATGGAGGTTTGGTTTTATTTTATTTTATTTATTAATGTTATGTGGCCTAAGTCTCGTCTAGTTATTTTTAAATTTAAAAATTAAGATGGAAAATTGAAAACACACAGGTTTAATTTTTCTCTAACTTGTCATTAATTATGGAATTATTAATAGACTATCTTTCTATATGGATTTTGTTTTCTCATATAGAGATTTTTAATGAGACCTTTTGGGGTCTTATGGTTATTTGATCAGCCTATTTTTTTATTTAGATTTTATTTTAAGCCGTGTATTTGGCTTGTCCGTCGTCGGGGTCGAAACTGTACATTACACACGACTGTATTTGTCTGTCGTCCAATTCTCTAGGAGTCTGTTGTCATTTTTTAGTCCAATCATGTATACTTTTTGATTTTTTATATAGTTTATTTAATTAATAGACTATCCTTCTAATCGCGTAATCTCACTTGAGTTTTGTCTTGTTTCTAGTAGGGTAATAATGACTAAATGTTCATATGCTCATTAGATTGAATTATGAAATCAAATTTATCTTCAGATTAAAATTAATTGAATATTTCTCCAGACACGATCTCACTTAAAGACAATCACTAAATTTTTTAATGTCATTCAGTATGGATTTCTTCGTTAATAATTTGCAAAGTCTCACTTAATTACCTTACCTTTTTATTTAATGTCACATAACTCTTAACTTAATCATGATTTTAAAATTGATAGGTGTTTATTTGCATAATTATTTCCATTATTTTTTAGGCAGAAGACTTGTGTGAGACCGTCTCACGTAAAACACGTGAGACGGTAAAAAAGTGATAACTTTTATACTGAAAAGTGACAGTGATAACTTTTATAATGAAAAACACGTGAGACGGTAAAAAAGTGATAACTTTTATACTGAAAAGTGACAGTGATAACTTTTATAATGAAAAGTGATATTGAAAAGTGATAACTTTTATACTGAAAAGTGATAGTGATAACTTTTATACTGAAAAGTGATACTAAATGCGAAAGTGATAACATATTATAGCGAAAGTGATAACTATTTAAAAAAGTATAAAATGGTCTCACGTGAGACGGTCTCACGCAAGACCTACCCTATTTTTTTTACAAGTTTTTTTATTTTTATTTATTTTTATTCTATGATGGATTAACATTGTGAATATAAATTCGATGGCTTAGGTTAACCTATTTACGATGGACTCATAAATTGGTATGGCACCTATATCATTTAAGAGTGGGTCTTATTCGGCCCATGGGTACAGCCCAATACCTTCATGGCTGTGCTTTATAATTTAGAAAAGTAGTTGGGGCCTGCTTATATGAAACAATATTGCCTTTCTTATGCTGAGGCCCACATTGTATTTCTTATAATCATTTAAATATTCATGAGCACTTACTTATCTTTCAGGTAGGTAATTTAACTAATAGAGTGGAAGCATGTATAAAATTATCTCCAAAATGAGTAGCTACTCCATAGTAGTTTAGCCTCTATTGATATAAATTGAATAATTATAATTTATTCATTCACCACAATGTTGAGTTGGAGTGTAGTGTCACTAGGGTTGAACAATTTCACCTCTTGCACCAATGTATAAATCTATCTATAATTTAATAATTATACTCCACAAATTTTAAGACAGCGGCTATTTTATAAAATATGATATAAATCACAAGAGTGAATTATAGGGTGCAAACAACGCGTCATTGCATGAGACTTGAGAGTGTTTTTCTAGAATTAAAGCCCAAAAAATCTAATAATCCATTTTAATAAATAGGAATTGTAGCATGTTATTTTGTATTCTTAATACAACTGCATGCATATATATATTTATGTAGGCAACACTATAAGAAATGCTGATATTTAAATAAAAAGGAATGCATAAATGATGAAGAGTGATTATTGTTATGTGAGCGATTTTATGAACTATTTATATAAAATAAATAAATAATAATGTTTTTAATGAAAAATGATAACTAAT
This sequence comes from Pogostemon cablin, assembly GCA_023678885.1. Lineage (NCBI taxonomy): Eukaryota > Viridiplantae > Streptophyta > Magnoliopsida > Lamiales > Lamiaceae > Pogostemon > Pogostemon cablin. The sequence goes on from CM042984.1 coordinate 450,717, forward strand.
TAGGAGGAGAAGAAATCTCATATTAGTGTAGCTCATTTATGTAACTACATATAAAAGGAAAAAAATTTTTTTAAAAAAATGTAGCCAGTAATTTGAGCGCTTGTGGTGTATCACTGTATTGGTAGGTTGTCATTTTCGATCCCTACGCATCCATCCTTTTCTCGGCTCCTCATCACAAGTTTCTAATTATACATGTGTCTCCTTTGTTTCTTTTTTCAACTTATTCTCCATCTCTATTTCAATCTTAATTGTGCACCCCCACCGTTAGGGGCCTCCACCGTGGAGGAGGTAAATCGCAGGATGTGCCTCAAGGTTTATACGATACACTGGAATCGGTTCTATCTTAAGCGGGAAGAAAGCCTACCGACGGGTATGAGTGAAGGGATTCGGCATTCAAGAACTCCCTCCCAGCCATCCTATCTTGTGTAAAAATAGATTTCAGGCCAGTCCAAGATTATCATTTCTCCAACTTAATCCCTGCCTACTCAGTCTCTTTCTCTGCATCAATTGGCACGGGAACGATCTACATCAAGAATTCTTCCCAAAAGAGAAGCGCATCTACAGAATAGAGAGAGATTTGGTAGGAAAGTGAGCCATTTCGCTTCTTTGACTTTTTGGCTCCGTAGCCCATCCCTAATCTATTGATCTCCAACTCGGGCAAGGAGGATGGAAGTCTGACAGCAAGATTTGAAAAAGGAATTGATCGTGATTTTGAACCTGTTCTTTCCATGCTTTGGTGATTGGTGGAGGAGTTAAATCGCAGGATGTGTCTCAAGTGGCTTATAGAGAGAACTCACTGTTTAACCAAGCTCAATTGGAAGACCTTTCCACCTGGCGACTGTTTCAATCTTAATTCTTATCTTAAACCACCAAATTTTTGATCCTAAATAAATTAATTAGTAACATAAAAAAAATGGTAAGCTTTTAAATACATAAACATATTACATGCTCACTTGACGTACCATAATAAATTGATTCCAGTAACTAAAATGATAGATTTTATGTCAAAGTATCCATTAATGTTATGTAAAATTATTTTCATAATTACATTGATTATCTAATACTTTTGTAACATGTAGGTAGAGTGGAAAAAGTATTTAGGGGTTGCGCCAATTGCTGTATCCTTGTCTCTTCTACGACCACAGAAGAAAGAGATGAGTTGAATCGGTGGGGATAACTCCCCACCTACATTCTCTTCCTACTATCTACCTTATCTTCTACTAATCAATCCATCATTTTTCTATTTATTATTTATTTATTTATTTTGCATCATTTACAATTTTCTTGACTTTTATCAATACAAAATTTAGTATTGAATTTTGAGCACTATTAATTCTAGATTTTACTTATACTTCTAAACCAAGATTATGATTATGATTATGGATACAATAAAGATAAAGAGTTGATATATTCTTCAATTATGCAACCTAAAATAAATAAATCCTACCCTTTTACTAATTAATGAATTTGAGTTATGAATTTGTTAGAATAATACTCCATATAATAGGTGTTATTAGGTCATTTATATAATATAATTTACTGCCCACTAATTTATTTGGTCCCAGAAAAAACAGACCACATAATTGTATGGATTTTTATGAACGTGTGGAAACAGGAAAAGAGAGTTAGATATTACAATGCATCTCTAATTTCAATTTAATTGACTAAATTTGTTCATTATATGGAGTATTAAATATCATTTTCTCTGCCGACATTTGCTTATTAACATCACATGTGAGCAACCTCAATTTCACATGTATATACTCCCTCCGTTACTTAATAAGAGTCTCATTTATTTTTGGGCACATGGATTAAAGAGTATTATTATTTAATGTGTAGTGAGTAGTTGTATTAATAAGTGTGAGTCTCATGTTTTAATTGTATTAGTGGATGTGGGTGGGTTCAATGTGTTCAAAAAAGAAAATGAAACCTTTGGGTGGGACAACCAAAATGGTAAAATATGACTCTTACCAAGGGACGGAGGGAGTATGTAAGAGTATAATATATATTTTTAGACGACAATATAATATAATTGTAGTAAACTAAAATTATTGATGTTTTTTAATATTATTGCAAAACATTATTTTTGTATATATATATATATATTACAAATCCTGAGATTAATACAGTAATAAATAATCATGAAATTATAAAAACAAGTAGATATGGGCCGCTTGATCACTGAAAAGTCCATTAAATGTAAACTGAAAGTCGATTAAAACGAACAAAATAATACAGTTTGGAGATTGAGAATCTACAAATATTCATAAATAATTATACATGCTCTTGATCAACGTTAATAAAAACATTTTTTATAAAAAAAAGGAAATAGCATGATTTTATTTGACCTCTATTTTTTTTCTCTGATTATTAAGTTAGATTCTCATAAATCGATTAATGAAATATAATTATTAATTATAATTAAGTGAGTTAATATTCTGGATTAGCAAAATATGGGGTCGGTTGTGGCAGAAGCTGGAAGGTTCTGTTAATGTTAATCCTCTTTATTATAAAGTGGGTCCTACTTTCTATTCAGCCCATGACGTGTCAATTACTAAGTCCAATCCCATCATATGACCTTATTTATCATCACAAGAATTTTTTCTTTTCTTTTTCCTTTTTCTTTTTACGTAATATATGGAGTAATTCATTTGTCTTTTTCCACATTTGCACACTCATGACTCTTTCTCATTACTTTATTAATTAATTGTTAGTCAAATAATTAGGCAATGAAGATTTTTCTTTATGTTGTCACGGAAAATGGGGGAATCTTTTATTTTTTTTAGCATGTAGTAAAATTTCTTGGGATGGGAATAGAAAATGTTTGTAAGATAAAGATAATAGAAAAAAAATAGTTATTTTTTTACATATAAAAAGAAGAAAACCCAATTTTTATATTGCATATTGATCCTTGGAATTTAAAGGTTACATAAATTTAGTATATCTTGCGATAGCCAAGTATATATAGCTAGTGGGAGATTGAAAAACTTTCCAACGGAGCTAGTAAATGTATGGTATCGTTAGTATGTATTTAACTCTTTACAATTAAAATGAAACAGTGAACAATTTTTATAAGCTACTAACGATGGAGTGGTACATTATTTAGTATAGTCTTGTTTTTTCCTAAATATAGAAACAACAAGCATTCTCTACAAGCTACTAATGGTATGTTACATCATTTAGTATTATATTGTGATTTTTTAAATATAGGAATTTAATTGTGCATTTAACAATTAATTAATAAAATTAATTTTATTATAAGAAGACTATATGGAAATACAAAGTTAAACTTACAATTACACATTCAAACTTAGTAATATATTATGATTTTCCAAATATATGAATTTAATTGAACATTTAACAATTAATAAGTAAGATTGAATTTATTATAAGAAGAAAATACAAAGTTATACTTGCAATTAAATATTCAAACTTACCATTTATGAAGGAAAAAAAAAGTGTGATAAAAAAAATGATACTCAGTGAGTGTTTCACACAAAAGGAATACCACAAAGTTAGAGCCAAATCAACTTTTGGTGAATTAAAGTTGTAGCTTTTCTATCTAAATCACTTCACTGTTCAACAGTTGTGACCCCTACCCCTGCATTTTCCTAGGTTCACTCTCACATACTACTTAACATTACCTACTACAAACTTTATTATATTCACACCATTAATTAGTTGAGTTGATTTTAAATTATTCCCAATTAAAAAAACTTATTTACTTTTTCTTTCATGTAATTTGTATTTGTAAGAGATTTACAAGTCATGTTATCTTTATTGCACACAGAAAAGGAAGAAAAAAAGTGTTATATAAAGATTTTTTTTTTTTAACATATGAGTTAGGTTTTGAGAAAAGTTTATTCAATATAAGTAATATAAGTAAAGTATGTTTATGGTTAGTTATAATATATATTTTTAAAATATATTGATGATTAAAATATAATTTATTGTAAATATATTTTAACTATCAATAAACTCTCACAATCTATTTCACATATATCAATTTCATATGAGAGCGAAGACTCTTAAAGGTGGATGTTCTTTAATGCGGACGGGGGAATATAATATTTTCAATTTTCTTGATGGAAGAAAGGTATTAATTTTCAGGATTTAGGCATTTTCTTATAAGATTTTGAGGAAATCTAAGCACAAATCTATAACCAAATTAGCATTATCTAAAAAATACACAATATACAACATACATATGCATTATAAATGTTAATTATGTGTGTGTTTCAATTTTACCCTCAAAAGTCCCCAAGTAGTTGAAATTAACTCAACAAACGTAATTTATTTTCTTAATTATTAGGTATTGAATCGACTGATAAAGTAGCATTTGATTGGGACATGTATACGTTCGGATGGTGATTCTTATCTAGAAAAATAATTTACACACATTATTTGACGAGTAGATACTTCCGCAGGAGCATAATCGATTTTTTGGTTAAACACTTTTAAAATTATTTGGTGACTTGCCCCATTAATTAATTAAGTTGAGTGATTTTAGAGATGCTGAGATCCCTAATGTGTCCTGAATTTACTAATTAAAATATATGTTTTAGAAGTTGTTAATTTGGAGAGCTTATAATATGTAAAATTGTTTTCAAAATAAATTGAAATGATTTACTGTTAAATAGTAGATAAAATTAAGTTTTAAACAGTGTAGCTCATGTATTAATAAATCAGTGATATGATCAATTACTTTGTAATTAAAATAACAATTTAGAGATGGAGCAGTTCAAAATCACATCTAGTTAATAATTAGTTACAAGCTCTTAATATCTTGTTCCAAAGGAAAACCATTAAAAGGAAGAAGAGAATTTATTACAAACAATAGTGAATAGATGTGTTTATTTAAGGTTTTTCCATAATATGGAGAATTAGAAATAGTTACAAACTGCAAACACTTCACTTTGGTTCGCAACTCCTATTATATATGGCCAAAAGTTCATGTCCTCTGGCGCACGAATTTAGATCCGTGCGTTCAAGTTTGACCCTACCTATATAGAGCTTTTTATTTTTTTAACTTATAAATGACCCGCTTAATAAATGGGACAGATTGGGCGCACGAGTCAAGTTCATCCCCCAAACACACAAGATACTAACTCATTATATATTGGCGTTCACTCTAGGTCACTATGTTATTTGGTGTGACATTTCTTATAATATTTTTTATAGAATGGCACACGTGTGACATTTCTTATGGAGTAATATTTTTTTTATAAATGACGGGTGTAGTTTTTCTTCTCTTTCCTACGTGTCACTCATCTAATAGAATGATATAATAAATATCATACTAAAATGACATAGAAAATTCAGACCTAACTCTAATTGCAAATTATTGAATGAATAATACTTAGTAAAAAAAATAAAACTTAGCATATCATAAAAGAAAAATATAAACCTAAAAAAGAATTATGAGAATTAAAGGCATATGCATAGTACATCACATAATAGTGGAGTGTTGTAGAAATGAAGTAGGTATTTACGGAGAGTAGTATAGCATAGCAGCAGTACAGACAGAATAAAGTTTTAATTTAACCCACACTACACCCACGCCTCATCTCATCTCATCTCATCTCATCTCATCACTCTCTCTCTATATTATAGCTCGCCCACCTCACAATTTCCCCCCACTAAATCCCCAATTACCCCAATCCCATGGCCGAAAAAGTTTGCAGCCACCATAAAAACAAGAAGCGAAAGCTCTTCCGCCTCTGCTTCGCCGTATTCCTAATCTTAAGCTTCCTCGTCCTCCTCACCGTCCTAATCGTCTGGGCGGTCCTTCAGCCCAAAAAACCCCGCTTCATCCTCCAAGACGCCACCATCTTCTCCCTCAACATCACCGCCCCCAATGTCATCTCCACCACCCTCCAGATCACAATCAATTCCCGCAACCCCAATTCCAGAATCGGCGTCTACTACGACAAGATGGACGTCTACGCCACCTACCACAACCAGCAAATCACCTACTTCACCGTCATCCCCCCCGTCTACCAGGGCCACAAGGACGTCAACGTCTGGTCCCCCTTCATCTACGGCAACACCGTCCCCGTCGCCCCCTACAACGGCATCGCCCTCTCCCAGGACCAGGCTAACGGCGCCGTTAGCATGACCATCAAAATTAACGGCCGGGTTAAGTGGAAGGTCGGCACCTTCGTTTCCGGCCGCTACCACCTCCACGTCACCTGCCCCGTCTATATTCCGCTTGCCAATAGCAAAAACACTGGGATTATCATCGGCACCGCCGTTAAGTACCAGCTGTCACAGAGTTGTAGTGTAAGTGTGTGAAGTTAAACTAATTATTGATATCAAAAATCAAATAAGAAAGAAAGAAAGAAAATGCTCATATTAATAAATAGGGTAATTAATGTATAATCGGGATTTAATTGTTCCGATAAGTTTTAATTTCAATTGTAATTTTTTCCAGCAATTTTCTTTTATTTTCTATGGAACAGAGTACTTGAGAATTGTACATTTTTCTCCTTAATAAATAAACTACAGTGTGACACTATAAGCTCCCGTTTTCCATTTACTTCTCTAGCTCTAATAATTTCTCCTTATAACTATTGTGTATGAATTAGTAATATTCGTGCGATTATGCAGTAATTATTAATTTAAAATAATTAGTGGATGTTTAGTGGAGGTTAAGGTGTCACTTTCTTTCATTTTCTAACATTAAAAGCTGGTTTCTTTACTCTCTCTCAATACAACTTTGCGCTTATATATTGTTTCTTTGCATTTAAATTGATCCTATATTAGTTTATCATCAAGAAAATTATAAAAATGTGACATGGAATTAATGATTTAGAGTGGAGAATCTTTTTGTTCAGTTTTGCTTCTCCTTCACTCTTAACACCTTTTGATTTTATTAATGACTAAAATAATCTAAGATTAATATAGCCCTTAAGTAGTGGGTATAACTGACTTTAAATTTTGTATGTGGTGGATACAATATTGTGTTGTCCAATGAAAGTAGCATGAGCTGTTTATTTAAGGACAAACCATGTGGCTCGTTGAAATCTTGATATTAATTCGATTCACACTAAAAAATTAATACTACATCTTCTTTCTCTCTCTAAGTATTTCCTCATAATAGAAAGTTAGGTTTTGAAATAAATAAAGTGACTAACTCTACGTATGCTTATTTATAAATCCTACTCCGAATGATAAAGTTGTTTTCATTCAAGTCAATTTGATCTAGAAAATACGATCACTAAATTAATGTAATACTAATCTTATAAATAAGAATTAATTTTATTCATATATTTGATGAGGATAATTGTTATTTAGTCTTTGTATCTCTATATATGTGTAATGAATATATTCTTAGTTCACATGCTGTCGGACCGGTGCCGATGTGCGAACCAACTTTTTTTACATTGAATATATTCTTAATTATAGATATTGTTTTTAGATTAATCATTTTCTTTCAAGTTGGATGATTATTTAATTAACAAAAGAATAAAATCGTGGATAAATTAAAGACAAAAACTGAAATTGAAGGCTGATAAAGAGTTGATCTGTATGACTGTAGTAGCCTCATAAGACAAAATAAAATCAACTTTAAATAAACGTTGGTTTATGAAACCATAGGGATCAGTGCCTAATATTTATATAATATAGTATATTTTAAAATAATAAAATAATATAATGTAAAAAAACAAATTAAAGGTGATGTACAGTAGACGAACCCTTCTAAGGTAGGGTCCACTTAAGGTAGGTACATCTGTATGATTCCAAGTGGCTATCTAGCAATAATTCAATATTCCCCATTTCATGCATTTGCATTTTAATTATACCTCAATTTAATAGTATTTAAAAAATAAAATTCGGTGATGTTGTGTAATTTTATTTTTATTAATTCTAAATCAACAGCTTAGTCAAATTCAATTATTATTTTTTCTGCTTTGTAAATTTTAAACCACATAACAGTATGAATTTTCGAATATTAATACATGTTTGAAGCATTTTTCCAAATTGTAATTATGTGGTAGTTAATATAATTGTCACAACATGATATGAACTAGAAATTATAATTAAAAATGAAATAATTGTCCAACAATCAATAGATTTCATGGTTTAATTACGAATGAGTTTATAATATTAATTTGTGAAATATACTTTATAAAGAAATGATCAAATTAGAGGTCACAACTCACATGGGTTATAAAGAAATACTAATATCTTCAACTTCTGTGGAAGGGTTTTCTTTTTGTACTCATTATTGCATATCTAGTAGGAGTATTAATTAATAAAAAAACTAGAGTTATATGTATATAATTCGACTCTCTGTTTAATTATAATAATCTAGATGTTGAATTTATCCACTAATTCTAAGAATAGAATGATCGGTTCCTCCAATCATATTTGACCAAAATAAGATTACTCCAATAAAGCTTCGTAATGGCAATTGGGTAAATACAGGGTATTTGTATTGAAATAACTAATAGGTTGTTTGATGAGGTCATTTTCAATCGCCACCGTCCGTTGGCTACTAATAATTGAAACAAAGAAAAAGAGTGGAGAAAAGATTATGTATCTTTAATTGTACTTTATCATAATTTTTAGAAGAAATAACTTTAATATTGCATATCTCTGACTACTATACTATGATAAAGGAATATTGAACATTAAAGCTACTTTGAGTTTTTAATCCAGACATTTTAATTTTTAAAAAATTTGCTTAAATACTTTATGAGATGTGAAATAAACTTAATACATAAATTCAATATATTTCGGGAATTAGAATTGATTTTTTTTAAAAAAATAAAACCAGACCCTTAATAATAGCTAGTTAATCTTTATTTTAGATTTTTCATTGAAAAAACTCCAAACATAAATCACCCAAGAATTGTATTTTCACATAAAAAGGCAATCAAAATTTTGGGATGATTAAGGTGTGAATTCTTGAGGTTGCAAAAGTGATTAGAATTTGTGGATTCAGATAAGACATAAGTAATTGAGAAAATAATGGGTTCATGGATGGGATGAGGAACTGGGCTTTGGATTTTGATTCAAATAAATTAAATCTATTTTGTAATCCTTAAGATTTGGTTTAACAAAACACATATCGGATTAAATTTTGTGGCCCAAAAGGAATTAACATTATAAATTATTAAGGCTTTCCATGCATTCCTTTCGATGTGGCCCATGAAGATATGCCCAAATAAAATCAGATTAATTTTGAAGATTTTATTAACATGATTATTTCAAGTTTTGACCGTGTGTTTTTATCAATGGAGCTCGTATTTTCTCAAATAAAATTTTAAAAATATCAAAAAAATAATAATATTAACTTTATTTTCTATTTAAAGAGGAATATTAAATAAAATAATCGAGACTACTCTTTGTGGGACCACTGTAGTATTAATTTTGATGATGTTTGTAATAGGAATGAAGAGACTTATTGTCAAGTTGTGTTGCCCATTCAAAATTTGAATTAGTGTAAAGTAACATTAAAGTCCCTTCAATCCAACAGCAGACCCCACTTTATTTTTTTAATCTTTTTACTAAATTTAAATAATACTGTATAAAATAATATAATTAGTAAAAACTTATGTGAACGTTATACGCTGCTGAGCTCTTCCTCTGCCCTCAACGGTCAAATTTCCTGACCATAAATTATCAAGTATAGAGTAATATATATATATATATATATAGATATATTAATAATTTGAATAGTTCATAATGGTGATAGACTGATAGACACTGTAAATATATTTTGTACTGTATTATATTATAACAAGAATTATGTAAACAAAGAAGTCAAAATAATAATCTCATTATTTATTCACAAAGAACAAACAATGAAATATAATCTGACAATGGAAAAATCAAGAGAACTCAAAACGAAAATAATGTGTATCAGGCGTCTGATATAGCAAAAGAATAGTAGTAATATACCAAGGTAATAACAGAATAGCATAAAAAAAATCAATCCATGGATGATGCGTAAAATCAACGCCAATCGAAATCACACCTCTGCCTCTCAAAAACACCAGCCGCAACCGTTCCGTTGGTGCTCAAAGGAACTTTCAAATCACATTCAATCTTCGGTTTAATTCTCCCAGATTTCACAAACGCAAACTTCAATCTGCTGCGCAAATAGAGTTTCACTTCGATGTCGTACATCCTGGAAGTCCGATCGCCGTTGTAGTTCGACATCTCCTTCTCTCCGAGTGGTACCAAATTCTGCCCTTTGAACTCCGCCGTCAAATTATTCGTAGTCTTATGGCCTTGATAGAAGGGCGGCAGTTGAACGGAGTAGAATCTGTGTCCCTGGTAAAAAGCTCTAGCCTCGATCTGATCGTAGTAGATACCAATTCGCTTGTTAGGGTTACGAATCGTGAGATTCACCGCCAGATTAAAGCGCAGCGTGTTGTTATTGAGGTCGAATTCGGTGAGCGAGGCATTATCGGCGTAGAATTTGACGGTATTAGGTCGGAAAATCAACCAGAGGATTAGAGCGATGATTCCGACGACGACGAGAATGGTAACCAAGATCTGGCATATGCAGGTGCAGATACAATTGGCGATGCAACTACAGCAGCAGCTGAAGGGATTGCAGCAGCATCCACCGCGGCCGCTGCCCGGGCGGTGGTAGCTTTTGGGAGGCGGCGGGATATTAGGGCCGTAGTAAGCCCCATTCAGATGTGGTTGTTTGGTTTCTGCCATTGACGGTGGTTGAAGACTTTGCAGATAACTTAATCCTCTTCAGACGTAATTGAAAGAGAAAGATAAAATATGAAGCAGTTACGATAACGCTGTATTTATATGGTTTACGTTTCTCTCTTGTTTGGGTGAGAATTGGTAAAAGACGAGTACGTATGTGACAGGGAGAGCACGCGTTTTGTTTTATCAGTGACACGCGTCGTTAAATTATTGGCCTTTGGTTTTGGGTTGATAATTTCATTAAAATCACGCGTTTAATTTTTGATAAATTTCTCCTTTGATAAATATGGGATCTGCAATATACATCCGATATTTTATTGATATATATTATTATTTCTTAAATTATAATTATTTTAGAAAATTCATTTTTTATTTATATTGCTATTCAGATGTCACTCATATCGGCATGGTTGATGTTTTTCTGATCAATATTGCTATTAAAAATTAAAATTAAAAATAAAGTAGCACCCCGCCCTCTAAATTAAGTACTCCATATATGATAGTATAAAATAGGATTAATTACGCTAAAAGCCCTAACCTTTTCGCGAATTTTAAATTAGTCCAAACTTTTCAATATTTACAAATAAGTTCTCGACCTTAAACTCATTTTGCAAATCAAGCCATCGGGCAGTTTAGGGCCTGCCCGATGCGCTGATGTGTCCTTCCCCTGCCATGTCACACACCAAATGTCCTAAACTATGGGTTCCACATTAAATTCTTATACAAAGAAATATTTGCAGCAATTTTCACCTATAGGTCCCACCTTCTCACATAGAGACTTTCCAGCTAGCCACTTACATCTTCCAACTGTTCAACTTCAACCATTCCAGCTATCATGGCGCTGTGGGAGACATTGACGGAGTGGATCAACCAGTAGATGGGGCTCTCCCCGACAGCTTTTTTCACCATCGCGGCGCTCATGTATGTTACAAGGTGGTGAGCGGTCGACGCCGATGATTACGCCGCCGTCAAACGAGCCAATGAATTCATCATCCGAGAGCCGGTTCAGATGGGCGACATCACGGAGGAGGAGCTCAGAGCATACGACGGCTCCGACCCCGATAAGCCCTTGCTCATGGCCATTAAAGGATATCAATCATCTATTCATCTCCAACTTATTTTTGCTTAATCTAGGGCTATTTCTCGCTCTACAACACAATATTCGGTATTTTTTTAATAAATTAAGTATTTTAACCATACTTTTCATCCTTCTCCACGACTTAATCTTCAATCATAAACACTGGTGAATATCATTGTTTTTAACTATAATTTCTCAGCTACCTTGTAGGACTCTGTTCTGAACAGGTAGATGTTGCACTTATATTATGGACTGGAACAATTTTTCTCCGCCATTATTAACACGCACGCAGTGACGAAACAGAGAATAAAAAATCAGGAATTTGGCCATTGAAGAAATTGTGCTGCAAATACAGATTCCGGAGAGAAGTGAGCGACGAAAAGAGTTTCGCCGGCAATGGAGGCTGAGTGTCTGAAAACTGGTGAGATTAGAGATGGTATTAGGCAGTATCCGGCCGGAAAGTCCTATTCCGAGGAGTCGGAGCTCACAACGAAAGAGTTTTTAGAGGAATACGTGACGTCGAGCCAGTTGGAGCAGGGAGAGAGGCAATGGTGAGGTTCCAGAAGAAGAGGACGCCGCCACTAACGGCCAGCATTCCTAAAGAGCTGTGTGAGAAGGTGGGACCCATAGGTAAAAATATATTTCTTTGTATGATAATTTCATGTGGGACCCATAGTTTAGGACATTTGGTGTATGACATGGCAGGGGAAGGACACGTCAGCGTACCGGGCAGGCCCCAAGCTGCCTGGTGGCTTGATTTGCAAAACGAGTTTAAGGTCGAGAATTTATTTGTAAATTTTGAAAAGTTTGGACTAATTTGAAATTTGCAAAAATGTTAAGACTTTTAGCGTAATTAACCCTATAAAATATGATGGTTCTTCGTAATTTCCTTGACATTGACCTAATAAAGGAAGAGATCGGCTTCCTTGTTTTAATCGTAGTTTAATTTAATTTACTCCCTCCTTCGTCCTACACTTATTTTTTCACTTTCCTTTTTTACCCGTTTCATACTTAATTTCATCATAAGAGGAAATTTCACCACTAGCACATAACATACTTAAAAAACAACTTTTAAACCGTGTATCTACATTACCCATGAACTTAAGTTCGGTATAGAGAGAGAGGATGACGTATCCAAAAAATCTATATTTTAGTATATGGATATATGTAAAGATCTTTGATATTGGATTGATTAAAATTTACTGATTTGTCTATATATATACTTCCTCCGTTCCATATAAAAGGTTTAAATTTTTCATTTTTTGTTATCATAAGTTAAGGTTTACATTTTTTTTTGTCAAGTTGACTCACACAAAACAATTAATTACACTATTTATGCCCCACGCACAACACTAATACAACTACCTATTTTATATTAAATATTATTTCTCTCACCTCACTACACATTAAAATATTATATGCAAAAAGCAAACATAAACGTTAACGTGGATGGTGGGAGTATAAAGCAGCAATCAAGTATTAACTTACTGATTTTTTTTAACCAAATTAAATAAAATAGGTTCGACTAACATAAGACATAATTTAAAAACACAACCATATATTATGGACAGAAGCACTTTATTTTTATCTATTAACTTATATAATTAATTATGACCATTTTACTCACAAGATTAAACCATGAGTTTTAGTTCAGCCAAATTGAAACTGGTTAGATATTTTGTGGGCGATTGAATAAAATAACAAAAATTTCAGCTTCACGCGTTATTTTGAGTTCATATCTTTTAATTTCGAGTAATTTAATTTGTTTATTTGTCAATTTTAGACTAAATTCCAAAAAGAGAAAAAGAAAAAAGTCCTATTTCTTATTAAATGTTGAATTGATACGAGTTATGATCAGTGAAGAAGTCCTTGGCTTCTGAGTATCCCACTTGCTCAAGTTTTTTACAATTAAAATGCACATTGTGTTCAAATTGTATTTACATGTTCGAATAATTAAATGACACTTAAATTTAATTAATTTCCATGCATGACGTTGTTAAGAAATTTTTTACAAGAATGTATTGATCAGTACGCAGTAGTCCATAAGTTCGAACATAAGGCATTTTAATCTCACTCATATGCACATTTTTAGCTCAAAGAATAGTGCCACGATTAAGAAAGAAGTCATTATCATCTGTGCTATATTTGGATATAAATATTTAAAAATAATATCGCTGAATGTATAACGAAATTACAGAAATTTAGAGTATTAGTCGTAATAAATTATATTAAATAAAATATCTGTATAAATCACAATATTATATGTATGTGCAAATTAGGAACTAATTTTTTCATACTCTATATGAAAATATATATCACCAGAATATGAATAGGATAAGCTATTCCCGTGGTAAGTAAGAACTACGAAATCCTTCACTTTTCTGCAACACGTTACGCGTGAGTGTTTGAATTACTTTTTACCCATTCATTTTAGCCATAATAATAAATCATCGCCCCCATGGCATAGCTCAAGTGGTAGAGGGGAGGGTGGAAAGGTCTTCCAACTGAGCTTGGTTGCTGAAGGGTGGAGGTTCGAATCCTACCTTTGGCATGGATTTGGCTCATTGCAAGCACAAGTTTAACAGTGAGCCATCTCTATAAGCCACTTGAATCACATCCTGCGATCCCCAAGACAGGGGCGGTGGGGACCCCTAATGGTGGGGTACACCATAATAATAAATCATCTAAACAACTTAATGGTATCTGGCCCACATAAAACCCCAATTATAGATATCATAACATATTGGTAGGTACTAACTACACCCCTCATTTTACTTAATACACCAAGTCAAAGGTCAACTTTTGCTAAAATATCAAAATTACCCTTTTAATTTTACAAAAATTATGAATATGTCATTACTCAATACACCCATATTTTACTTAATACACCCAAAATTCAAAAAGTCAACGTTTGATCGAAAAAGTCAAAATTAAGTGCTGAAAATTTCTAAAAAATTACAAAATTGCCATTATGATTATTAAAACATTTTAATCCCTATTTTCGTTCCACCTTTGATTTAAAAATGATATCAGAGCCCTAGGTTTATTTATTTATGAATGGAAGATTTATTATATACTTATATCACCTAACGAGAGGAGAGTTTCAAAGAGATATGGATCCGAACGCAAGTTCGACATCCGAGAGTGACAAGACTATCAGCCCTGTTCCAAGCTGGAGCAACAGGGACTTCTGGCCTGTTAACTACGACGAGACAAGTAGTTCTATACAACAATATTATTGTGTGTTGTATAGACAATATGCAGAGAAAGAATACGAGAAAGTCGATCGATTTTGGGAAAACCTTGATCGAAGGTTTGAATTGATGGAAGCCTATGCTGACCACACCAAATAGGAATCTTTGGAGGAACTACACTAGATGCAGATAAGGTACTCAAAAGAGGTACCAAGAAACATCGAGAAAATTCGAAGTTTCACCGAGATTCATGGATGTGTCCCCAAACAAGAACAATGGAGGAGATGACCAAACCAGGGTCCAAGAGAGATCTGCAAGTCTTACCACTTTTCACATTGGACATAATGACAGAGTGGAAGGAGATCGAGGTAGACAACTCTAAGATAAACCGAGATCTTAGAGAATTACAGAAGACGATGATATTCTTTGGAGAAAATTACCAAAATATGTTCAGGATAATATTTGAAATCAGCCTCTAGATGGATAAGGTAGAAACATTACAAAACAAACAACTCGACCTCATCCAGAAGCTGATGAATCAAGTAGGATACCTGAAAACCAAAGTAACCGAAAGAAAGCAAGGAGGAAGGCTACCACCAACCTTCGGAATAGAACTCCTTTTACACCAAAAGGGGAAGACGACAGAGGTCACAAGACCAAAGTCTGAAATCGAGAAGATGATTGCTATCCTTCGAGGTGAGTCCACATCCTCGGATGGAAAGAGCAAATCTTGAAGATCTACAAGATCTATATGAGTCCTTCCAAGGACTATCAATTGTAGACTTAAAGATGAATGTTGGAGAAACATCAAGCTCTCAACAACAGTCGCAGGCTCATCAGACACAACAAGATCGGAGCCAAAATGAAGGAACCGCTAGATCACACGGAGTCCATGAGGCTAGACAAGAAGAAACATTCCAACAATCAAGAAACTTCAAGATAAAGGCAATAGGAATGTCAACAGGAGCAAGTCGGGTTCGAGGATCTAATCTACACAACACCCTATATGGTCGGTCTCATCTTAAAATGATAAATTCATACGGGTTGATCCTGAACCTCGATACTCTCGACTTAAAAAATAGAGAGCCCTTGATCGATGAATAGACGAATGCCATGAAGATTGCAGGAGGTGCACTAAAGCTGGATAAAGAAGGGTTCATAAGATTCCTAACTATGAGTCTGGAAGGATCAGTAAAGTGAACCTGGGAGGAGCTCTCGGACGAAGTCAAGAAGAAAGCCATGGAAGGCGATGATCTCAGTAATATTGTTGAGCGCATGGCCAAGATTTTCAAAATCTATTTTATCGGAGTTGGTTACTTCGAAGGAATGAAGGAAGAAAAGAAGAAGAATTATAGGAATGCCCTATACAGCCTAGAACTACTTGGAATTTGTCATGTAGATGAGTACATCAAACTCTTCACAGAGTATAGATGGAAATCAAAGGTCAAGGAGGAAGAAGTATTCCACTTATTCTTTGCCAAGATCCCAAGCCCATGGTGAGAAATGCTGATCAAATAGTATGAATCACGTGAGCTGGATTCAATAGCAAGGAGGATGTCTTTTCTCAAAGCCAAGATAGCGGAGTGGTGTCATCAAGCATCGCTACACAAGAACTACAAAAGACTAAGGAGAATCAACAAAACGGTACCCTTATGTTGTGAAAGCAATGATCTTCCAACTATCATTGGGAGAAACCCAAGAAAGCAGAAAAGGATGAAGAAACATCATCCTCACACCCAAAGGAGTGGAGGATGGAGGTCCAGAAGACCAAGATCCTTTTGGTCTAAACAGAAGACCCGAAGCTATAAATCAGGGCAGAGATCTGGACCATCAAAATGGAGTTCAAAGAATCAAGCATCATCCTCAGGATCAAACCAGAGGAGTACATGAAGGACTCCCACAAGAAAAACGTTCCAAAGAGCAGTTGCACGAGCAAATGAAAGATTCAAGGATTGTAACTGCTATACTTGCGGAGCTAGAAGACATATCTCACCAGATTGCCCGAAAAACCAGAAGAGGAGAGTACGACAGTTTGATACAACTCCAAAAATGGAGAAAGTTGTTTACTTCCAAGACCTGGTACAAGTATATCAATTCGAAGATATACCCTTAGATGAGAGCATCAATGTAGAAGAATTCTTCAGCCAAGACGAGTCTTTCGAAGATGAGTCGGAGTGAAGAAGAAAACTTCAGAAGGGAAATGCAAGAGGACATGTCGGGATTCTTTTTCCAGACATCCATCTCTCATAAAACTCTTATGAGAATCATGAAGGGGGATTCAAGGCTCAAACTATACGACTGGTTCATCGTAGGAAAATTGGATATATTCTTTCTAAGCTTCAAAAGGAGAAAGCACAACATCATATATAAGGTGACCGAAGGGAAAATTGTCATCCCAATAGAGCTCACGGGAAATATGATGGAAATGCAACAGGTTCCTTACGAAGAAATCAGGAGGGTGCTTAGTAAGCTCTCGAAAGATGTATCCAAGACCAAGTCTTGGGTTCATATTTGAGATATTCAGATCCTCATTAAAGCCACATTCAAAGATGAAATCGATACGCCAATCGATATTGCCATCTTTGATAAGAGGATCAAGAATCCAAGGGAAGCAAGCCTGTGAGGAATCTCAGGGAACTTGTATGCAGGCAATGTGGCATCCTACATCTATCCGAGGATTGCCTATAATCTGGCCGATAGAGATTTTAGTAGAGTACTTACCCTTCATCAAGATTTCAAGAATAAAGATCTGATGAAAGAAGGAAAACGACCCTACTCTGTTACCTACAGTATCTCATATGCTCTATCCAATACTCATCATTCGGATTTATTCCAAATGAAGGAGTATATCGAGATACCAGAAGTGTTTGAAAGGGTCGCATGTGCAACCAGGCCAGAGATCATGGAGTTACTGCCGATTCACGATATGGATTTGCGGATCAAGGATATGCCGGTCTGGATTAGACAAAACAGCCTCAGATTCGAGCAAAGAAGGATTTCTTTCCAAGAAAACAGGATGATCAGCGAGAAATGGAAAAAGAAATTAATCGTGGAGGTAATCCAGGAACCAGAAAAGTTCACAACCAAAGGTGAACTAAAATGCCCAGAAGGATGGAGAGAAGTCGAAGTAATATTCGATATCACTAAGAAAAAAAACTCTATTCCTTGTGATGTCTTGTATTATCTTCAACAACCAACAACTGAGAGATACCAAGGACAGCTCAAACTCGGAGAACTTGAGCTGGTAATTGAAGGAATTGCAGGAAGATTCCTAGAACAACTAGTGCTGGGATTGGAGTTTCTCGAGGATCACAAACCTTGGGAACGATTACAAGATGGAATGGAGTTCACAGTCAAAGGAAAGAGATATAAAGTCCAATAGAGAGGGCTTTTAAAAGCTCTGATCCACCCATGGCTACAAGTTCATTCTCAATATATATTACCGTCGGAATGATATATAAGGAGCATCGTGCAGAATATTTTGCGGTGTATATTGATTCTAGAGCTGGCATCTGCACAGCAAAAGAAAGAGTTTTTCGAAAGACTCAGGTGAAGAATTGCCAACGGTACTAGGAAAATATTTCTCTCAAAGGGTGCAAATCATCAACAGAGGAATTAAGCAGGCGGAAATCATGATCGGAGGAGCTTATCGTACCCCGTGGTACAAGGTGAAAACTCCACCAATATATTTCTAAGACACCGAAGCAGATATTCTGTTATGAAACAATATCCTACAGACATTCAAGCGTTTTATCCAAAAAACGCAACAAGAAGGCTTATTTTCACAACTCTTTGTGAACATAAGATCATCGCACCGAGACTGCGTAATGCATTTCAAAGAAAAATGCCAATCAGATTTCGCAGCAAGCGTGGTGATGAAGGAAAACTTAGCTATCAAAAGATGAATGATCGAAGGAAATATGGCGAAGCAGTTCTTCAAATGAGAACCGAGACCAGAGGAGGATGGAAAATGGAGAAACTAAAGAAAGATACAATCCACATTCTCAAAGCAAGCTTGGGAGAAAGCTTACAGAGAGACGTCACAATCGAAGAACTCACATCTTTGGAGGACGTCAAGAAGAAAATACAGAGGAACTTCAACGAGGATCCTTTAGCCTGGTGGGACAAACATGAGCTCAAAGCCTCACTCAAAGTGAAAGAAAGAAAAGAGCATGAGTTCGTGAGATATAAGCCTATCCTGATGAATCAAGAGGATCGTAAGGATATGCAGCAAATACTTAAGGAACATCTAGACCTTAAGCTAATATCACCAGGAGTATCTCCATACAGCAGTCCAGGATTTCTGGTTCGAAATCATGGAGAAGTCAAGAGGGGAAAGCCGAGACTTGTGATCAACTACAAAGGGATCAACAACATCTTGAAGTTCGACGGATACTATATACCAAGTAGGGAACACTTGGTTAACTGTATCAAGAATCCCAAGGTATTCTCCAAGTTTGATTGGAAATCTGGATTCTACCAGATTATGCTAGAAGAAGGAAACAAGAAGTTCACATCCTTCTCCACACCACAAGGACATTATATATGGAATGTCATGCCTATGGGCTTGGCGAACGCACCCCAGATATATTAAAGGAAAATGGATAATCTTTTCAAAGATTATTTCTTATTCATGTTTGTTTATGTCGATGACATCCTCATAGCCTCAAAAACCATGAAGGAACATATAGCGCATCTGGAAGTATTTTCATAAGCATGCCACAAGGAAGGATTGGTGCTTTCTGAAAAGAAAGCCGTAATTTCAACAAGGCAGATCGAATTTCTTAGAGTCGAGATCGATGAGTCTGGAAACATCCTACAACCACACATTGTAGAAAAGGTTCAAGGATTTCCTGAAAATCTCAAAGACAAGAAGCAACTCCAAAGCTTCTTAGGAGTTGTCAACTTTGCTGGAATGTTCATCAACAATCTGGCGCATTACAGGAAGGTGTTCAGTCCTCTGTTGAAAAAGGATGCCGAATTCAAATGGGAGGAATCACACCGAGCAATGGTTAAACAACTAAAGGAGGTTTGCAAAAAGCTCCCCAAGTTAGACATACCAAATGACGAGGATGAACTGGTACTATACACAGATTCCAGTGACCATTGGTGGATAGAAGTTCTAACTAAGTCCACACCTGAAGAAGAAGTGTCGCGCAGATACTGTAGCGGACTCTTTGAGAAGAACGAAGCTAAGAGATGACACACCAATGAAAAGGAGTTCTTTGCGGTTCGAAAAGCGTTCAAGAAATGGCCGCTATTTTTTCTCGTGAAGAAATTCATCCTTATAATTGATAACACAAGCGTCAAAGCCTTTTTGAAAAATAAAATTGAATCTAAACCTGAAAAGGCTAGACTACTAAGATGGCAAGCAGAATGTCAATATTATGATTTTAATATTGTCATTATTAAATATGTTGATAATGTTTTGGCAGATTTCCTGACGAGAGATGGAAGGAGCTGAGACAGACTCCATCCTGACTGTTTCAAAGCACCTGATGGACAACCTGGAGTTGCTCCAAAGGGAATTCGAGAATCTAGCACTCAATGCAACGCGTGCTGAAAAATTACAAGAAAGCGATCGGACCAAAATGTCTAATCGCATATGAGTTTGTATTCACAATAATGCGAGTCTCTTCGAGTCTTTACGAGAGCCACTCCACCGGACTATTGATGGCAATAGCAATTGACAAAAGGAGAGTAGTCGAGAACGGGGCTCTAAACCCGGAGTAAGGGATTCAAGTACCCTTAGCACAAGTCCTAGTCTGGAACCTCCAAAAAAGGAACCAGTCCAAGGAAAATTTGAAAACCTGGAGTCACATCTAGAGTCGACGAATCAACCCAGCACCTCTGGGGTCAAAGAGGGAGAGATCAACCTTAGGCCTATGAAAAACACTGCTAAGGTTGATATTAACTTAGTTGATTTCTTTTATTGGCAGGAATACCAGGCCAGCTGGGAGAAATTGAACACCAGACAAGGAATCCGACTGGAGAAATGCTGGGTGGATATATCGGGGGAATATCCCCGAGTTTGAATGCGAGAGGGCTCAAATCCAATGGATGTAAAGCAGTGGTATGACTTTGGGGCACTAGTCTCGATCTATACTATTGCACCAGGTTATCCAGAACTTGGAAAACTTCCAGATTGGCTCGGAGAAAAGGTTTTCAAGACATGGGAAAACAACTCGACTTTATCTAGAGGCGATGTATTGGAGTTGTACTTCACCAGTGCGGCCTCAGAACCAATCGGGAAAGGCAACCACGAGGCCTTTCACTTCATCAAGCTAAGAAGACCCGATGTCTCAGCATCAAATAAGATTAAAGAGTCTTCTGGAAAGGAAACAGTCTTGGTTTCTACATTTTCTGAAGAACAGATCTCTACGCGAAGAGCGAGGGGTTTGTACGCCTGCACCAAATCCATGGTGGAGGTGAAGTTCCTATTCAAGTTCGAGCATAAGTCTTTGAATGGGTCTTTCCTGTTGAATACTTTAACAGGAAAAAAGGCAGTGTTTGCGGAGAAGGCGTTCTAAGAAAAATAAGACCTTCTCTGAAAAAACAAGATTCCGGTAAGTAAACAAACTCATCGAAAATATTGTAACATGGCCCATTTCGGGCAATGGAAAAACAAGGTATGTTCGAGCTGTTCCACCCAAATAGAGCCGGAGTTTGGAAAAGGAATAAGGTTGAGCATAGAGATGATCAGAACTGTCGATCCACCCCCAAATGAGACACGTGGGAAGAAGAGGGTAAAATCTCTTCGGAATACCCAGGAGCCGGGAGAATCATCAGGCACTAAAGAGGACAAATGACTCCTCAAAAAAGCGAGAGCCAGGTGACCTTTCCGAAAGGGTAAGAGACATGTGACCGACAGAGAAGATGACCCACAAAAGGAAATCCGATAAAGAAACCAGCCAACTGTTGGCATCCAATAAAAAGTGACGCAAGCAGTGACGTCACAAAGAAGAATCCAATAAATGAGAGGGACCAACCAACTGCTAAAGTTGGGATCCAATGTAGATGACGTAAGTGTTGACGCAAGAACAATGACGTAAGCAGTGACGTCACAAAAGATTTGGAGGCTTTGAAATCCGGATTTCAAATCCGAAAGCCTCTATAAATAGGTGTGTTGAGGAAGCAGAAGGCATCGACCATCACCCTCTGTTTTCTCTTTCTAAAATAAACATTGTATTCCTTTCTTTTCTTTATGAGTGTTATGAGTGCAGCTACGATAGATAGCTAAAGGAGTTATCTCCTCTTGTTCTGTGAGGATGAGTGTGTAATAAATTCTCCATTCAATAAATAAATAGTCTTTGGCTTCTGCCCTCATGTAGCCTTCAATTTTTTCTGCAACTTTAATCTTCATACTTTCCGGCAAGAACAATAGCGGTATCCTGTGCACCCGGTGTAGGAAACGAACCAGGGTTGTGCTGAAATCCACTGAAGGAACAGAATTGAACCATCACACTGCGGGGCGAGTGATTGGCTGTGAGGAGTAGCTGTAAAACCTCCCGAATACCCGGTGGATTAACGGTAAAAAAAAAGTATTGTTACTGTTTTAAGCTGGTTAGTTTATGAGATTAATGTTGTTTAATTAATGTACAGAAGCATGATGGGTCTGATATGGTCGTAATGGACTATATCCATTTTTGAAAAAAAAAATGGAAAGAAAGGGGATAAAAAAGGCAATATTGTAAATTTTCAGTCAACTGTTAGTGAAAATTTGACTGATCAAAATTAGTGGGTGTATGCAGAAAAGGTGTATTGGTGGGTGTATTTAAAAATTTGAGGCATTAAGGGTAAAATTGTAAAATTTTGGTCAAAATTAAAAAAGTTAAAATTGAGATGTGTATTGGGTAAAAGGAGAGGTATGGATAGCGAAAGCCTAACATATTTGCCATTCAAAACCCAATAAAGCAATGAAGCCCAAATTGTGTGACATTATCAAACCATATTTATCACCTTTATACCTGGGCTCTCTTTGCTTGAAACTACTTGAAAAAAAAAATTAACAGTTGATAAATTTCGTTAGATATGTAACAATTAAAAAATATTTATAATTTTTTAATTCAATTAATTTATGAATTATTGGTAAAATAAATAAGATGTAATAATCCCTCATTCCGTGCATTGTGAACGGGTTCTCTTCCATGTGAATTAAATAAAGTCACTTTTTGACAACCCTATTGATTATTTTAAGGGTATGTAGTTTTTTTAGATGGTAGTAATTTTGATGTTATCCAGTAACTTTAGTTGGGCCTTTTTACCGTCAATTAGCCTCATTAGCCCAATATTTAACGTTTCAATTGTAATGGGATACAACATTGTTGGTATCAGTGTGGGCCGCTACGTTACTCGACCCTTCCCTTACTCTTCATTATCTTTTTTATTTGTATTTTAAATTTTGTTCCACATTATTTACAATTTTTTAAAATCAATTTTATTCATTTTTAAAAATATTTTAGTATATATTTATATAATAAATAAAGTATTAAGTAAAGTTATGTGTATTAGGTAGGGTCACAAATTTAATATTAAAGTAACTATTGAGATTGTTGAAAATTTTTTTTGTGTGTGTGTGAAGAGATTTGTAGGATATAAATGTGGAAAGTTTGAACTTTTCTAAGTGAACGACGGAGTAAAAAATTTACAAGCTTCAGAAAAATAAAATTACGTACTAACTAATACAAATAATAACATTGCTTAATCCATAAAAAAATAAAAAAAATACAAACAAACAAATGGTTATTTTATAAATGGTCGGAGAGAATAATTTTTTGTAATAAATAAATTATGAAGTATGTTATATGTGTTATACACTAATAATTTTAAATTAAAGAATGTCGTATAATTATTAATTAAATGTCATTTTCTTGGTGTGTAAATTTGAGTTTAAGAGAAATCAAAACAAAAAAGTGTGTAACTAAATTTAGAACCAAGAAAGTATTACTCTTTATTTAAAATCTTTTCGCTTATTATCCTTCATATGAAATGGTAATGATATACTCCATAATTTAATTGAACAATTAAATTTTTTCTTGACAGATAGAGTATCATTTTATATTACAAACGTAAATTTCCATCTCACATGATAAATGATGTAAGATGGTATCATGCAAGAATTTTCGTTAGCTTAATTATGAAAAGACGTTCGAAATAGTTATCGAAATTTACCATTGATACGCCACTATATGGGAATAATCAAATCCAATTTAAAAAAATTGGTAATTGGGATCATAGTATACTCAATTATTTAATTAAAAATGTGGGGAATCATGAAATGGTGCCCATGTGTGTCACCTTTAATTCATTAAGCAAATATAGTACTTGTTGTGCGTCACCTTTTCCAACCATGCAAATTCTTACAACGAGAGGATGACTACTTTAAACGTCGCATATTATATGTGTTTAGAAATATATAAATTATAGTAAGATAATTACCAATGTAAAAAGGCAAAGCCATTTTAAAGGTTCAAAAAGTTTAGTGGATTAAAGTAAACTTTTTATTATAATCCACGAGGTGTTCAAAAAAAGTGAACAACTTTGTGTTAAAAGGGCTGTCCACTTTCTATCTACATCTCTACTAAATTTTTATTCATGGAGAGTATCTTCCTTCCTGCTTTTGAGGGAAAATTAGATTCCCATATGCCTTCAAATATAATTACTTTACAAATTAATTTATATACGCCA
The DNA here is from genome assembly GCA_023678885.1 of Pogostemon cablin. Lineage (NCBI taxonomy): Eukaryota > Viridiplantae > Streptophyta > Magnoliopsida > Lamiales > Lamiaceae > Pogostemon > Pogostemon cablin. The sequence continues at coordinate 475,353 of CM042984.1, forward strand.
TGATTAAATACAAGATTATCTAATAATTAAGTTTAATCATGGATTTCTAACTTACTTTGCCGATTAGACACAATGAATGATGAATTTCTTCTATACTCAGATACATGAATCATGGATTCACGTTAGCACTATCAAGATCATAATAATGAATGGGAGCCTTTTGCATCGATGTCAAATGAGCTCAAGGTAATTTTTTTACATTTTGATAACCTTATGTCGAGTAAGAAGGAGAAAAACTACATGTGGAAGTTTGGATTTGTTTAGTGTGACTTGTCTGAAAAGAGATAAACGAGATTGTATTTGAAAATGAGAAATGGAACTCAAAAGATATTATGACCAAACTAAAAGCTCAAACATGGAGTTTGAATTTCTTAAAGAAAGGAGAAATTAAGAGCAACTCATCCTTTTACTTGTCTATTGCAATGATTCTCTTTTCTATGTTAGATGGTGAAGTTTAATGAGTTATAACTGTAGCATCATGTTTTTTTATTACATATTAAGGTATTTTTGTAGAAATAGGATTGGTGCACGGTGCAAACGTTGCACCTTTTTGTTCACGCTCTTACTTTTATTTTTGGGTATTTTTCATATTCGGTATTTCAATAAAATTTTCTTTTTCTAGATTAAAAAATATATATATAATTCATAATGGTGAAATATTATTATGGCATTTTCATGCATAAAAAATGAATTGAAGATAAAATCATAGCGTAGGGATTGCTTTATAACGAAAAGTATCTAATATTATAATACACACATAATAGAAGATAATATCATGTCATTTGATCTCTACTCTAACTTTCAAAAAGGATTCTTTTAGTTCGACTTTCAGTTTCTTTATATATATACCTAATATTTTAAGATGAATATTTTACAAGTTTTTTTCATTAATCAGTCCATCTTTACCACTAATTAATAACCCATCGTTTAGGTTAGGTTTATACTTATCCTTTTAGGTCCAATTGAATTGAATTAAAGAACAAAAGTAGTTAAGCCTGAGTTTTATTTAGTAAGAGAAACAATTTGTCAAGATCAAATTCAGTAAGTCTTAAATTCAATTTAAATTAACTTAATAAGTCTTAAATTATTTGATAACAATATTAAATTAACTTAATAAGTCTTATATTCAATTTAAATTTGATCAAAATCAAATTTCTATTTAATTATGAGCTCGACGAATAAAAAATAATTTCACTAATTGGAAAAATTTTATAGGATAAGAAACACACATATTAATCAGCGTTTGCTTAGAAACTAATCTAAGTAGTACAATAGCTTAATTAAATAATAAAATAGTAGTAATAAATCTAAAAAGTGTATCCCACCACGCAAATCACACTATCCACTAAATAATTTTTATAAATTTATAGTATTAGATTTTAAATTAATAGTTCTCATTTTGAATTTCGAATTGATATAGAAAATCTTCCTACCAAATTGTTATACGTAACATGCTTTTTAAAATTGAAAACTTCAATATTCTTTAATTAATTCACGATTAGTAGTCAGAAAAGGCTCATAGGTAATATTTGTTTAGGGTGTAAATAGGAATAAGAAATATATAATTTAAAAAAATTGGTTGGATTTAGTATATCCATGTTTTTTTTTTGTTTTTTTTTTTTTAATATAAGTAGGTAGATTTAACCAACTAAACAACCTTATTTAATTCTAGTGAAATATTCTTAACCAAGTTTTTCCCTTTTAATTTTTAAGAATTGTTGAAAAATAATGAACAACCTTAATTATATTATTACCATATTTCAAACTAATACTTGATAACATGAACATAAGATTAAGCCGTTTTATTAGGATTGAAAAAATCAATTTGGTTAAAAAAAATAGTATTCGTAGACAAGGTTATGGTTTGTTTGGGAATAATTAATATTTATTCATATATTAAAATAGTTGTACATGCAAAAACCTAAATGCCACCTTTTTCCATCTTTACACTGCATTAATTCCCTAATTAATTTCTGATCTTTAATAAAGTTAATGTCGACAAATGCCAAATTATATGCCGAAACGCTCAATTTAATATTAATTAATAATTTAATAATCATCTTTTGGTGATTCGCAAACAATACCATCTCTTTTTAAGGTTTAAAGCTAGATTCTAATATATTTTTCTTCTCAATCTCTTTTTATTATTCACTTTCTTAATACTGAATGATATAGCTGGCCGATGAATAAATGTTTATCTTATTAGGAAATGAAAGAATTTCTTTATTAAATATTAACAGATATATAAAATGCATTATAAAATTCACTCACACATAATTGTTGTGCTGTAGATGAGAATGTCGAAAAAACCAAAGAAGAAAAAAAAATGATTCTTTTGCAAAACACATCAGGAAGCATTAAAAGTAGTGCTCTCTTTAGCTATGCAAGATTTAAATTAAAAAAAAATTGATATAATTTGGTATTGGGTAAAAAAGATATGTAAATTATCAATTAGGGACTCAAAAAATTTTTGCTATTAATTCAGGACCCGAAAGATATAAAATTATCAATACAGGACCTAAAATCAAGTCCTAAATTAATAAAAATACTCTAAAATTTCATGGTTTCAGGTCCTGTATTGATAGTTTCATATCTTTCAGGTCCTGAATTAATAGCAAAAATCTTTCAGGTTCTTTATTGATAGTTTACCTATCTTTCAGGTCCTTTAATGAAAATTTTTCAAAAGAAAATTAAGCTTGATCTAAAGTATGAAAAAGTTGGGCCTCCTTTGCGCAACCGTTAAGTTATGGATCATTCACACGTTAATCTTTTTTTGTGGTTTCCCACTAACGCTTGATTAATTGCTCAAATTTTGCTTTGAAAAGTTTAATTACATTTAATTATACCTAAATCAAATTTAGTCTCTCCATCACACATTAAATCTTAACACTTTTCATTTTTATCCTTACAACTTTAAATTTCATCACCTAAAAAAAAAACATCATATTAATTCTCAATCTATAAAAGTAGGTCTTAATACAAATTTACCATAACATTAGTAAAAATTAGCTAATAGACCTAACATATTTTATAATTTATTTATTTACTTAAAAAGATTATATTATTCTTCAAAAGTCAATAAAATTGATCAATTTTTTTTAAAAAAAAAACTCCGTATCTACATTAACATACAAACAAACATGGGACGGAAGGAGTATTTTGAGAGGCATGCAATCGATGTGATGAAATTAGATTTTTAAGTTTCATCCTTATTTATGATGATGGTAATATTTACTAGTATTATCTTTTTGAAATTATTCACAATGTAATAGATTAATTGACTCATTTTTAAAAAGAGTTGGGATAGCAATTTGTTGTGCAGAAATATATTCATGTTTTCGTGATAATTTGAGTATCTTTTTGAATACTGCAGAAATTGTTATCGTGAAATTGGCGCCTTTGTGTATTCATAATGCAGTCTGGATCTCTTATCTTATATTCATGTTTTAAATTGTATCTATATTCGAATTAACTATATTTTAAAATATTCAACTTTTTTAAATTAAAAAAACTAATCTCTTTATATGATAGAAATTCAAATTAGTAGTATTTGAATATTAATTTAGAGAGAAAAAAGCAAGCAACTTTAACTTTTTCTGAAGTTAAAAACAAAGTTGTTATTGAAACTTAAAATTTTGGCATTAATGGGAAGCCAAAGCCACTTCTCGAAGACTTATTTTCTTTCTTTCTGACCTCGTAGAAACTAAAAGAGAAAGCTACCAAACTTATTTTTATCTTTAATTTGCTTTTTCTTCTTCTTTCTTTTATTTGTTTTTCTTCCTCTCTCTTTAACTATTCTACCTCTTTTTTTCTCTTCTTTCTTGTTTATTGGGATAGGCATAGCTTTTGGAAGAATTAAGAAGAAAAAATAAAAACTCCACATATATATATATATATATATATATATATATATATATATATATATATATATATATATATAATTAGGTTTGATCTAGAAATTCAAAATCGAAAATTAACCTTATTTTAAGCGTAACTTAGGAAGTTTTAATGAAGTTTTAGAACAAAGTTAATCATTTAACTAAGTACTTAATTGCTTAGTGCTAAATTATGTGATATTTGGACGTTGAATATATAGTACTCGAGTTGAATTTCATTTATATAATCAACGTATCTGCAATTATATAATCACTCATCCTTAATTATGATGCCACACACACATATACAAATAATTAGTTTATGAATTTCGATGCTTTTAAACAGAAACGTATAATACTCCGATAAATTCAAATGTGGAAAGGCGGCATAAGTATTTTCATTTTTTCTTTTTAAAGTTAATTAGAGTTAAAATCACTCTATTACAAAACAAAAATGATATTTCAATTACTTCAGTCTAAAAAAAAAATAAAAAAAATAATATATATATAATATTATTTAGTGTCGTTACTTTTAAAATTGCTCGATTTTTGTCAAGTTTTGCTCGAAAATTAAAATTTTGTTGTATAATATTATCACGTGAATGGTAAATGACATGTTGATTCCAACAAAGTAATTAATACTAGCTTGATTGGGATTTTTTTTTCTTTTCTTTCAATTTAATACCATAACCCTACCCTACAATTAATTGATCGCTCAATATCTTAAACATAATAATAAATTATGGAGTAAAATAATAATAATAATAATAATAAAAGAAAAGAAAAGAAAAGGAAATGACGTTACTAGCATGGGATTGCATGAACAAACTTGGAAGTTTAAAGAAGGTAATTATCATTCTAAAAATTCATAATTTTGAAGAGTACAAGCCTATCAACAAACTCCAGAATTCCTAAATCATCAACAAACTGATTTTGATCAACGCTATCATCATTAAACGAAGTATTCAAATCCAAGAGAACACGATCATCTTCTCCTCCGACCACATTCCGTCTGGACGAAGAAGGCGAACCCTCCGGCGTCGACCTGCAACTGAATCTATCACAGCTTAGCACAACAATAGCATCAGACAGACCAACTTCTTCCCCAACTCCATTGCTTATCCTCCCACTCTCAATCGCCCTTTTAATCCTAATCTGCGACCAGTAATCCACTCTCTCCAAATCTTCCACCATGAACACACGATGAGGATTTGCAGATACTGCTTCTGCAAATCTCTCGATGTAACTGCTGCACCTCTGCCCGTTGGCATCTCTTCTCTCCCTCTTGTTTGGATAATCTTCGGATTCAGTGTTGATTCCGATGGATACGAAGTTTGAGTAAGATCCAAACACAATCTTTGCCAGATATTTGGACATTCTCTCTTTTGCATGTGAATCTGGTCCCAGAAAGAACAGCCATGTCTCTTCCTTAACATCATTCTCTTTGTCTCTTCTCTTCAACATTCCCGACCGGCATTGCAGTATGGTTCCAGCTATTTCTGGGATGATCTCTCTCTGCCATGGAACCTTCTTTTCCAGTGCATTACACAGCATGTTAAGGTTCACAGCGTTGAATTCCTTAAACCTTTGTCCGAAACCCGTATCATCGGACGAGGAAGGAGACTCGTGTGTGGGTATTTTGGACAGTGTGAAATGTTGATCGAATGAAAAACATGAAGTGGATGAAGAAGGTGACGGAGATGGAGATGACAATGTTAGTGAGGAAGGTTTTTTGTTGGAGAGTTCCGTGATTGAGTCACCCTTCTGAAATATAATAAAGGGGACACATCAGATTTTCACCTCGTTTAACTTTTGGCGATTAAAGGGATATATGTAATAATATTGAATAAAAAAGGTAACACACATAAAAAGTGAGGTAGAGGTAGATGGATGAAATTAATAATGACCTGATTATTAATACAAAGTCTTCTACTTTCATCCTTAAGCCACGGAGGTAGACTTGATAATGTCGCCAAGTTTTGTGCTTCTGCTTCCAAATCACCTCCACTATGTAACTCGTTGCTATAATCATGATTAAGAATATGAAATTTTTATTATTAATTAATTAAGAAGATATAGTAGGTAAGTACCTTTGAGATATGAGGCTTAATCCTAAACTATTTGCAGGAATTGTGAGAGGATTCAATCGCCAAATGGCTTCGAGTGAATTCATGTACCCATTTCTGCATCTCATGTATGTCTGAAAAGTAGCAATTCCCATAACCCAAAACCTTCCAGTCTCTAAATTAATCCCAGAAATCAAATTTCCAATCTCCATGATCATGTGCTCCACAGAACAGTAATAGCTTCTCTCTCTCTCCCTCTCTAAGTTAACCCTGTATTCACTAATCCAGTTAAGATCTCCCAAGTACAAAACCACCCCTTTTCCAATTAGACTATTGACGAGGTAACTCAGCTCTCCCATCTTCTGCTCAACAAGATCCTTATTCAAATTGCAAAAAGAATAGAATGGTGGGATTGTAATGAACTTCACTTGTCTCAAATCCTCCGGAACTCCTCCTTTATCAACCCTATTCATCACCTCTTTCACTCTACTCTCTATGTCGGAAATGCACTCACCCACCACCACAAAGCTCCGCTTCCTCCAACTGCTTTTAACCATAGTTTGGACTATGATGTCCACGTCATCATTCCGATCAACGGTACAACCCATGTTGGTGGGCTTATTATTATTATCTCCCTTGGGGTTACTTTTTTGAGAGGTGCACAACTCTAAAGAAACCACTTTCTCCACATTGCTTTTTACTTGAGTGCTCGAGAAACCAGCTTCCCTCATCACTCTACTCACACTCGGATCATCCAATATAGATATTATCAGCTGCTCCAGCTCAATCTTCACGGCTAGGATCGGAGCCTCAGCCGAGCCGCGCCTCTGGTGAGCCTGCGCGCGCTTGAAGGCGGCTACAAGCGCGTTGGATATCCAAGGGTACTGCGAATGGTGGGTGAGAATGGGACTGGACGAGGAAGCTGGGAGTCGATTGAGGGCGACGTTGAAGCAAAGCTCTAGGGCTTTGCATTGGAGGGGGTGGGAGTGGGACTGCATGCAGGCTACTCGGAGTAGCCCGCCGGAAACCGCCAGCATGGTGTTGGCCACGTGGAGCGGTGTCACCTGAGCATGGCCGCGCCGCTTCGCCAACGCCACCGCCTGTTTTACTACGGAAGCTGCTTCGGTGTTGAGAGCTTGATTCACTGCACAACCACCTGATCTCATTCTACCTTTTTCTTGATAGGCTGAAAAGGCTTTTTAATTATTTTTTAAAAAAAAAGGTAATGAAATCCGGAGGAAATCTTGGTTCCATTACATGACACTCTTAGTTTATGTAAGGAAAGAGAGAAGAAGATGAAATAAAACAAAGAGAAGTTGATTTAATAATATTTGGAAGATGATATCTAAGTGGTGGTGTGTAAGAAATATATGGGGGGAAACTAATAGAGTAGTTCTTTTCTTGTAGATGAGGTAAAATATTTGGGGTCCAAAGAGGAGTAGAAAGTGGAATGCATGTGCTGACAAGGAGGACGATATGCAGCAGTACCAAAGGCAAATCAGCTTTACTCTCATCACCATCTTTTATTTCTTCATATATTTATAATTTAATTTAATTGATTTAATTGAAAGTTGTTTATGGAGAATGGAATGTGGTGGTAGTAGTGGTAGTGGTAGTGGGACTCTTCCTTTGATGCAACTTGAATTAATTTAATTCACTAATATGCAAAGGTATAAACCTAGAAATGATCAACCACATCTACCTCTAACTATGTAAAAAGGGATATGCTCCTATTAATTGTAGTATTTAATTTTTAATTGTTAATCTTTTGCAGTCATCCAAGTGGTCAGTGTTTTGCTAATCTACCACAAATTCACTTCAGTTAGGCAAAAAGTTGTCAAGGCCTAAATTCTACTCTACATCACTACAATTCTATGTCTCAAACAAATACTAATATTATTATTATATTTAATTAGTATTACTATAGACATTCTCCTAAGGAATCGTTTCATAAATCTTTTGATCAGCTTGAGAAATAATTGATATATAATCACTAATTATGTATACTAGGTTGGATATAAAAATAAATAAAATTATAAATCATTTTAGGGTGCATATATATAGTACATCTTAGAATTTATAAGATTTATAAAAATAAAAAAAAGTGGTTAATTTTTTTTTTATATATTAACTATTTTATGGATTCCCAATAGTATATGTTTGTAAAATATTAATTTAATAATTTAGATACGGACTCTCTCTCGCTATATAATACACATATATTACATGATAATAATGTTATTGAGTTTTTATTATATATAATAATAAAAATAATAGTTTACCCATGTACAAAGTAACACGTGTCACGTACAAATTATGGAACGCTGTGTGAATAAGGTTTCAACCTATGAGTCGGTCCATCCTTTAGTTTGAATAAATTAGGACTATAGTTGATCATAAAACCCTTGTCATACAATTAAGTATATACCTTATGATTTTAATTGAAGGTTAAAAAAATGAGCAACTTTTCAATATTAATCCAAAATACGATATAAATAAATTTAGTTATGGATGAATGGAAAAAGGTAGCACTAGAAACGAGGAGGTGAAAAAGTGAAGCAAATAGGAGTAGGGGATGTGTGTTTGAAGGAATGGGGAAGTGTGTAGGATTTTCTTCCAATACTCTAAGCTTGGAATAATATAAAGACCCTCTCTTTCCATCTTAATCTAACTTCCACTTTTATACATTTTTGCCTTCATGGGGATCAATTCTCTCTCTAAACTTCTTTTCAATTTTTTGTTTTAGAAAAGAAAAGAAAAAAAATGGATATATAGAAAGAATAACAACTTACTAAAGAGTTGTATCTTAATTCAAAAGATAGTGGCTTCTGAAACTCAGTCAAAAAAGCTTGTGTGATCTTTCATGGCTAAAAGGCATATAAAGGAACAACACCAAATTATTTGAATGCAAAGTTTTCTGCTTAAGATTTTTAAAAAATAAATGCAACGTTTGAACAAAAAAAGAAATTAGGAATGCAAATGCAAATGCAACCTCTTTATCATACCAAAACCTATTTAGTTCAACCTACGTTTTGAATTCATCTTCCTATTTTCGTCGTGTTAATACATACATAAGTCAAAAATCCAAAACAAATGCGATAGGAGGGAGATTTACTCCTCAACTCGGATTTTATTAAAAATAATTAAAATGTTTCATTTTAAGTGAGTCTTCAAAGAATTTGTAATATGGGGGGATAACGGATTTAGTAGGCAATTAGTTTAATTTAACTTAAAGTAAAGCAGTCTATGATAAAGCACCAATAAAAAGTAATTTGTGGCGTTATCTACTCAAAAGGGCCACTCTTTTTATTCTTTTTAATATTCTAAATACGCATCTTTCTTCTCATATATCCCACCCCTAGCTAATCCCTTTTTCAAAATAACATTTTTTCTTAAAAAATAGTTAAATGTTATTTCGTTTATGTTCAATCCACACAAAAAACTTTAATAAATAAAGCAAAAAATAACAATACATTCAGAAAATTTTGTATTTTACTATATACCACATAGGCAGGTGCTAGCGAATTTACTCACAAAAGTGTAGTGTGTACAATAACAATATATATATGCTCTCAAATTAAAGTAACCTGAAATTCTGTGTCCATCATACATGCATGTATAAAATATGTGGCTAGATTGGTGGGTGGCCATCAAATAACTTTAACACATTAAAGGTAACAAGAAAAAAGTTTACTCTAATTTAGACATATATGTCACCCTTCTTACTGCAAATTAACCATGGAATATTTACGTATCACATTCTTTTTTCAAGTTGCTTTTAATTCATCTGTAATTTTAATGGTGCATTATTTATCTTTAATTACCCAATTAAACTAATTATAACACTAGGCAAATTGAAGTTTCAATCTCTCTCTTCAATGATTATAAATTTCATGTAGGACAATCTCATAGAAAAAGTATCTCTAGCGCTTAAAAAAGATATAAGTTAATATCATAATACTTAATTTTGGTTTAAAATCATCTTCATGGAATGTTCTCTCTGTCCCCCTCTTTCCACTTTTTTAATCCTTTAATTTCTTTTTGGAACTAAGGATATTAATGCTAAAGATTCCTGCTTTCTTACAAATACTATTTCACGAGTTCAATTAAAGATATATATACGAGCTCAATACTAATCTTTAATGTGTATATATACATGATAAATACATTTAATATTAGCGATTATTATATGTTTAATTAACAAAAAATACTTACCATTTATTCACCAAAAGATTAAAATAAAACATCAAAATTTATATTATTAGTCCTTTGAATTTGTTTGGATCCGAATTCAACGGCCTGGCCTATTCTAGTAAAAGCCCAATTACTTCTAACTTATACAGAGTAGTCAGGCTGGCTGATTTCAGAATTGTTTGGATTGGGCCCGATTTAGCTTAAATTCTCTTTTATTTTTAAAAAGTCCATTTAATGTGGGCCTGTTGCAGCTAGATCTGAATAAGTTGGGCCCAGTTTCTGCATCACACAAGGCCCAAGTCAAGTCCCCAACGTTGATCTTCATTCTTCAATATACATAGCTAAAATCAAACTTGATAAAAAAACAAACAAAAATTAGGTAATATTGAATATAAAAATTGAGGAGAAGATAATGTGCCACGTAATACGCCAACCAAAAGCGACGAAAATAATCATAATAATTTTTATTTTAAAATAGAGCAGATAAAGCATGCATGTAAAATTGTAGAAATAATGCAGCTAAATTATGATAACGATAGTGATATAGTATTATTATTAGATGGAAACAAAAAGTGGGCAACCAAGGCACATGGAAAGAACAAGTCATGCATTAGTAATTTTGCTATTATCGATCATTTCCAACATAAAATCAAACAACTCCAATAAATAAACAATAAGCAACCACCGACCAATATTCATTCTCGGACAATGCATAACAGTGCATGCACCACTAAACTCCACCACTCCAGTGCACATCCACGCCATAAATAATTTTTTCTTTTCTTTTTTATTGTTTTAAATTAAATACAAGAAATATAAATATATGTGTATCATTCCCACATTATGAGTTTGACGTAACAATTATGTTAATGATTACTTTTCGATTGATTCAGCGAATACTCGTACGTATTCACTAACTTATTCCCTAAGAGCTATTTGCATCATATGTTTATACATGGAGTATTATTTACTCCATAAAATTATATGTGTACGTCTCCATATATACCTAAATACATGGAATTAATTAATACCGATATGTAAAAAAAAAACAGAATAGAATATAATAAAATGGCACTTGACAAGTTACACCATGTGCATGTTTGTTTGTATTCCAAAAATTCCCACCTCACTTCCGCGTTCATACCGCATCGTTGTTCACATCAATCCCAACTTTTCCAGAACCAATAAATTCCCTTTTTCCCATCTTAACTCATCTTTCTTTGTCACATATGTAAGTGTGAGTTTTTGATATAATATTTCTTGTATTATTTTATTGGTTAAAAAATGTGTGAGTGAGAGGAGTAAATTATACTTAAGTCAAATTATAAATCCTAAAGCAAGATACCACGTGTCAATTTATAAAAAAATATTACCAAAAAATTTATAAAAAAATATCACACCAAAAGTATAACTTTATATATGATATTCTCCATGTATCATAGTATATACTGATGTATATGTCGCTTATGATAATTAAAAATTAAAATTAAAAATATTGAACAGAAAATTAAAGATAAATATGAAAATGTTGAGCGTTACATCTTTAACTTTGATTCTTGACTTTAAATAAAACATTTAACCTATGATTTACTCTTCTCTTAATCATTTATTTTCTACTCCCAAAAAGGGGTAAAATAAAATTAGTCAACCTGATTTGCACAATTGTTTCCGGAAACCAAGCCTCTGTTTCTCCAAATCATACTCGATGTAAAAATTCTGCTGCTGATAGTTACCCAGAATTATAGCAGGGCCCGGCCCGACGCCCACACTCGTTGAATTGTTGCTAATTGTGGTCATGCAAATCACTGATTCATCCAAGAACGAGAAGTAATCTCCCAATGGGAGCTCCATTTCTGCACCTCCTTTGAAATGGAAGATTAAATCCGGTAATGTGATTGTATCTTCGCCGGAAACGTTGAAACAGGGCCTCAAGCCCGACTCGCTTTCTATTTCTCGGGCCCTGCTGTAATTCTTCCCCACTTGCTTCTCGAATTCTCCTGCAATCAATTCGTATACCTGTTTCTCGACGAAGGTGAAGGTTGTGCCGGAATCCACTATTGTGCCGCCGTTTCCGTCGGAATCCGGCACCAGGAATTTGTACGGCGCCTTGATTTTCACCCCTCCGACGGTGATCTTCCGCAGCGTCACGTAGTAGTAATCTTGATACGCCGTATTGGATGAATTCGGGTTTTGGCGGAATGGGGTGTAGCTGGTGGCGACGCCTTTGGTAGCGGCGGTGCCGCCGCTGTCCAAGATCAAATCGTTACTTACTGGAGTGTCGTCGAATTGGTGAGGAAGTAGACAGTATGAGAATCTTTTCAGCCCTAATTGAGCCGGTAGGGACTCCGGTCCACGCCCGAAACCGGCAATGCCGGCCGGTTGCTTGGAAGAAAAAACCGAACAACCGACTACGAAATTGTTCACGGTTTTTTCTGGGAATACTAAAGATTCGGATAGCAAAAGACCGGTTGTGGAGCCTGACCCGTATTCGATTATGTAGGGCGGGCAAAATTCGGTACAGGTGGTTGAATTTGTACCGCAATTCCTGCACTGGACATTAGGGAATATCCATTTACATTTCGGGTTTCTGCACCCGACCACCATGGCTGAGGAAGAGGATTTGGGTATAAATATGGATGTATTTGAAACGCCTACAAAATTGCAGGAACTGCAGGAATAGCGTTGTGTGCATGGGAACCAGACAAGGCTGCTGCCGGTGTCCATGATGAAAGATAAGATCTGCGGCGGCGTTCCGAAGCTGAGAGAGATGGAATAGCCGCCGTATCCGCGGGGAGAGAGGGGGACTTTGGTTTGTTTGAGAAGGTGGGCTCTGGTGGAAGAGGTGGCAGCGAGGTGATTGAGCCTCTGCCATGGGTTGGGTAGCGGCGGCGGTAGGGCGGTGGGTGATAGGGATAAGGTGGTGGAGTAAGCGGAAGATAAAGAGAAAAGAGAAATAATAATAGTAGAGAAAGGGAGGAGTGACATTGGTGGACTTTGGGAATGGAAGTGTGTGGACTGAGGTAAGAATGGATGCTATAATTATATCATGCAAGATTAATTCAGATTGTCTTTTTCTATTGGCTTTTATATATATATATATATATTTTTTTAATGACACGCTGTTTTACATTCGTACGGATTTTTTAATAGAGGAGTCTCTCGTGAACAAATTTATTTTTCTAAGTATAAATTATTATTCTTTAAAACAAAATTATTTATCTTAATAAGAATAAGAATAATAAGATTTATAATATATTAAAATTTAAAGTGTAATATTTTTCAAAATAAGAAAGACATTTCCAGAGGCGGGGATCTAGTTAAGGTGCATTGAGGTACAGCCGTACCACAAATTAGAAACTAAATAGTATAGATATAGGGGGCGCGCTTTTTCCACCTGAGGTGAGGTTGGGAGTTCGAACCAAGATGCTGACTTTTCTTATATATTTATATATTTTAATCCTTTTCTTTATATTTTTTAACTATTTTATTTGACCTTTTATCCTTTTTATTTATTTATTGTACTTTTATATTATTTTCATAATTTTTTTTATGTTTTAATCCTTTTTTCTATTTATATTTGTATTATTTTCCTACATTTTTATTTTAATTATCTTATTTTATATATCAAACATGTTTTTTTAAGGTTATACTACATCTTTTTTTTTATATTTTTTATTTTATTTTAACCTTGGTGTTTCTTCATTCATGTATATATATAACATATTAATGTCCATGTTAGATTAAATCATTTAAATTTTTCTCAATCGTTTGTTACCCAAATTTAATTGTAAATTTATAAAACTCCATCTATCTCACCGAAAGGTTCCTATTTTATTATATTGGACGTCTCATTATAATATCCCCATTTTTTAGTTTTAGTAAAAAAACCCCCCACATGTGACCCACTACTAATACAATTACTCACAACACATAAAATAATAATACTCTTTAATATACGCACAAAAAGCAAATGATCATTTTTAAGTGGGACGGGGGAGTATTTTTATAGTTATATATCGTACCCCCAGTTTTTAAATCCTAGATCCGCCCCTGGACATTTCTATTTATTAATATATATAATATATACATTATTTTACTTAACCGGTAAAAAACAAACATAAGCATTAGCTCGGAACAAATGAAATAAACAAACATAAGCATTAGCTCGGAACAAAGGAAATATTATTGTATTTCTAGCGAGTAATTGTGTGTATTGTATATGAAATTATGGTAGGGCACAATAAGGGAAAAATAAATTTGCAAAATTTTTAACTGGATGCCCAAGATTTTAAAATGTAAAACTCTCTTTTTTTATAAACGTAGTATAATATAATATAATTTAATAATTGCAACCAAAATTATACTATAATCCAAGATATAGAGCGTAGAAATTCGTTTACTAATGCTTATAATAAAAAATCCGTCAAAAAAAAAGATTATTAATCATGACAGAGTACTTAGGAGTCGCTTCGTTCAAATTCCAAATTTCAAAATGTCAAATGAGAATCATTGATAAGGGTAATGATAATAGAAATGAAAGTGATTGAAGGGGTGAGAGTATACATTAAATCAATTGAATGATTGAGGGATTTGGATTCTCATTACCTCTAACCAAGCATGAGGAATGAAAATCAATACTCTTTCATTTTCATTATCCTCCCCTAATATCTCTAACCAACGCCCCCTTAGTATAAAACCGATTCTATCATATTGTAAAACTGTTTTAGAATTTAGACCATATGCATTTCATTACTCTAATTAAAAATAATTTACATTATAATGAATGTTATTATTAGAATTTAGACACCTATTGAGCATATCACTATATTAAACGTAATTTAGCAGTACAAAAGTTCAATATTGTGTCGAATAATAATAAAATTATTAAAAATAAAAAACCCTTGAGCCCGTTATAAGTATTGGTTACGACAGAATGAAGTGTTGCGCTAAAGCCCAATTAGCCGTTGGGTATATTCAAAAGTATAAGTTGTAAATTGCAATACTCAAAGTCAACCTTCAAATGATTTATATATACTTTCCGATTATTTTATGAAGATAAAAGGTGCAACTTGAGTAGGATTTCAAGGCCTACTTTACAACATTTAAGTGGGGGCTATTTCTATTTATTTAAGATAAAAAATGGACCATTTCGATTATAAGTAAGTTGACATTATTATTTTAGTATAACAACTATATGATTATAATATTCATTTCAGTATTAGAAGCTTGTATTTTTATACTAACTTAAATCCACCTCGAAAAAATGTTACCAAGTAGAGTGAACCTAAAAGCTCAAGCAAAGAATTAAGCTAATGTAATGTGAAGAATGAATATAATATAAAATCATTGCCTCATCAAATTTTTATTTCTTTTATGTTGTTTTAAATACTTTTTATTTTCTTATAGATAAATAAATATTGAGAACGAAAAGTGATATTCAAAGTAATGTTGTCTATCATCATTAAACAACATCTTAATTAAAAAAAAATTAAAAAGACTATTACTGCAAAGCCCACAACAGTCAATAACTCAATATCAAGTAATTGGGCCTAAAGATTTGACACCGAGAAAGCTTATGGGCTGCTTGTTGCGTTACTGGGCCTGATAAAATGGCCCAAGAAGCCTAAAAAACCAAAAATAAAGTAACAATGGAATAACCTGTGTCTTCCAGGGTATTTTTGCGTTGGCTGGATCCCCTTTGCAGCCAGGAATCGCTATCGCAACGGCGGTGTAAATCAACGACGCGGCTGCACCACCGGCGCATCTAGGTTTTTTTTCCGTCTCGATTAAAATATCTTCTCATACTTTGTAGAAAAACCCTAATTCTTAATGACCGAAACTCTTTTATCAACGAACTCCTAATCTTCTGGTTTTCTATTAGCTATAATTTTAGTAAATGATCTTGTTTTGTTTTTTAAAATTCATTCTATCTATTGATTGACAGGGTCAGTTGATAGGGTGGTGGTTACGGGATTTGATTTGGTCTAGGTGCGGCGCTTCATGAAATTGGAGGATGGCTAACTATTCCGGGATTGGAGCTCCGACGAATGGGTCTGTTTATGTATGTAACTTGCCTTTTGGTACTGATGAGAATATGTTGGCCGAACATTTCGGTACTATTGGCTTGCTAAAGGTACGGCTTCTTGTTGTATTGCTTGTAATTTGTTGAAATGTGTTCATATCGGGTTTTCCCTTAGATGATATCCATGTTGTTTTTCATAATCTTCTGTGCTGTCAATTATATATACGAATGCTTGTATTGTGTAAGAATTTGAGTGCGGGTGTAATGACTCCATACCAATTATTCTGGTTCGAGGTTTCTGAAGCATCGACCAATTAATAATTAATAGGAATTATTTGCATCGGTTCATGTGTGTGTGTTGTGCATTATGTGCACATGTATGTGTGGCTTATAGACTGAAGTGAACTTGTGGTCCGTAGAAAGACAAACGAACTGGGCGTCCAAAGATATGGATATATCATGATAAAGCAACAAACGAGCCCAAAGGAGATGCTACAGTCACTTACGAGGATCCACATGCTGCATTAGCTGCTGTAGAGTGGTTCAACAACAAAGACTTCCATGGTGCCACAATTGGAGTTTTTATGGCAGAATCGAAGAGTAAAGATGATGCTGGTAATCATGTTGGAGAACAAGTTATTACTGAAGTTAGTGGACTTGAGGAAGGAGTGAATGGTGGAGCTGGAAGAGGTAGAGGTCGGGGAGATGTTGGTGGAAAAGCATGGCAACAAGATGGAGATTGGTTGTGTACGAATACAAGGTCTGTGATGCGATTATTGGTGAGCGGCTCATTCTTGCTTTTCTATTATGATTTCATTGAGTTAACCCGTCACTGGTTGCAACAGTTTCTTATGGTTGTTGGTTGAAGCAGTTGTGGCAATGTAAACTTTGCATTTCGAGGTGTGTGCAACCGATGTGGAACTGCACGCCCTGCTGGAGCCTCAGGTGGCGGAGCTGCTGGTGGAGGTCGAGGAAGGGGGCGTGGTGGTCATGATTCCGGAGGGCATACCCGAGCAGTTGGTGCTACTACTGGAGGAGGGCTTTTTGGTCCAAATGATTGGTCTTGTCCGATGTAAGAATGCATACCTTCTGTTTTTATACTTCTCTTTTAAATCTTATACCCGAGTTTCCTTGTCAAATATAGTTTCATGACTTTCATCCAAACATGTCTTGAGGCAATGGATGGTGGTGAAACTCCACGTCCTTTATGCTTTTAACTTTGACCTTCTATTAGGATGACCATAGATGGGAGAAATAGAGTTTGTGTCGGTGCCTTCTGTTATTATTGGATATATAATGTGGGTTATACATATATACAATATGAATTAACCAATTTGATCAGTTATGCTGCATTGAGTTGTTAAAGTGCACTGGAATTGCGTGGGAAACTATCAGCTTGATTGCATTAAACGTGATATTGGGTTAGCCTAACTGCAGAAAAAGGGTTTCATGTGGAAATTAAAACCGAGTAGGTACTAGGTTGAAGTTTCCCGTGTTGAATTCATTAGGGACTAAAGTTTCTCTTGGGCGGGTTACATTTTTGGCAGTTAACATGTTTCTCTAAGGTGATGCATCATGAAGCAAGAGTACATTTTCCATAGTATGTTTTAATTTTGTTTTTGCCTAATTTGTATTCTTTTGACAGGTGTGGAAATATTAATTGGGCAAAGCGGACAAAATGTAACATCTGCAATACCAATAAGCCTGGAATTAGTGAGGGAGGTGTGAGGTGTGTGAATGATTTCATCTTCATCTTTTAAAGCTTATTGTCCAGTCAAGAATTAATTATTTTATAAATTGGTGATACTTATTAGACCATGGTTTCAATTTTCTATATGGTGAAACAATTGGTGAAATACTGTTCTTGTTTGAAATTGGTTTCTGATTTAGAGGAGGACGTGGTGGAGGCTACAAAGAACTGGACGAGGAAGAAATTGAAGAAACAAAACGGCGTCGGAGAGAGGCAGAAGTAATCTTTATTTCTCATAGAGTTATTGTTCTTTAAACGTTATCTGATGCAGTAATTATGAGTGCTGATGATGGCAGGATGATGGTGAAATGTATGATGAGTTTGGCAATCTGAAGAAAAAGTTCCGCGCGAAAACGCATCAGGCTGAAACGACTCAGGCTGCTCCTGGTGTCGGACGTGCAGGATGGGAGGTTGAAGAACTAGGTATAAATTTGAATATATATAGCATTGTTATTTCATAAAGCCCAGCACCCAACTAAAATCTAAATCTAAATCATTACTTATTCTGGTTGTATCCGCCTCTCATTTTGTGCCCACAACCACTCGTTGCACCCACCCATCCACCCTTGTACCTATGTTAGCGTTCAGAATGAGTGTTGGATATACACCAAGTGGGATTGCAATATAGTTGATGCGTTTTAAAGAAAAACTCACCCTCCACCACCCCAAAAATTGTTGATTTGATTCTTGTATGCTATGTTGGCAGGTGGAGGAGACAGGGATAAACGAGAGAGAAGTAAAGACAGAGGGAGAGAGCGTGATGATAGGGAGAGGGAGAGGCATCGAAGTAGAGATTACGATAGGCACAGAGAGAGGGATCATCGAGGTTATGAGCATGATCGAGACAGAGATTATGGGCGGGAGCGAGAACGCGATAGGGATCGCGGCAGGTATCGCAGTTAAGGGAAGGGAGTGCTTGATCGATCTTATTATGATTGAAAGTGTGCTCCATTTGTTTAGTGATGTGATGCTTGTAATTTAAATCTTATTATTTTGATCACATTATCATTATGCTTGGTAATCTCGATTGACACTAATTTGTGGGTTTTGTAATGCAGAGTTTGATTACGGAATTTTGAACAACCATTGGTTTTTTAAGCTGGTCTTATATTGCTGCTATCTCATTATTTCCTTTTAAAAGAAATTAATAAATTTATTCGAAATAAAAATTATATACGAAAAATTATGAATTTGAAATCAATTTTTTTTTTATAAATTAAATCCTTTATTTAAAGTGTAGCGACTTTTAAACATCAACATACTTGTGATCTTTTACTCAGTAAAACAAATATCAATTGTTTGTGCAATTTAAGTGGAAATTCTTCAAAGATGCGACTCTTTAAAATTGACTCGTTCATATACTAAACATTTTTCAGTTATCTAAAGAGTATACACGATGTTCAGAATATTTATTTTTTATTGGCATTATCAAATAAGACACATATTTAATCCTTTACCTTAATAAGAATTAGAATTCTGACTGCTTCTAAAATCTTGTGGATACAAAAGGATTCTGTACATCTTAGAAAATAAATAATGATGAATTTTTTTTCTTTAAGAGAATGATTCTGTGTTAATGTAGTTATGAGTGAAGTAAACTGAATACTCCTATATATATACACAGAACACACTCATCTATCTATTACTCCCATATATCTAAGGGTTAATTTGAAAAAAAAATCACAAACTTTACTCCTATTGCAAATTAATCCTATTTTTTGAGAAATTGCAAAAAAATTCATAACCTTTAAGTATTGTTGCAAAAAAATCCCAAAAAAATATACTTTTAATTAGAAATTGTGTGCGTTTTGCAACAATACTTAAATATTGTGATTTTTTTTGCAATTTCTCAAAAGTGAGGATTAATTTACATTAGGATTAATTTACATTAGGAGTACAGTTCGTGGTTTATTTTGCAATTAACCCTATATCTAATTGCACGATTGATATCTGACTTGATATGAGCTAATTGTAATTAATTAAAATAAAATGATGGAAGCTAAGACCTGCAAACTTATAATTTATCTTATGAATATATATCACAATAAATTGCAGATTTGCAGCAATCGTTTATTTAAATAATTAATTTGTTTATTTATGCAATAATTACTAAATATATGTAATTATCATTTTTTAATAATCCACGCCCAAATATTCACAGGTATAAAATCTGTGATTAATATGATTAATAATTAGATTGTGAACAAATTAAAATCCCTACATCAATCTTGATAAGATATCCATTATCAAAGACTGAATCGGTTCTCGAGATTTTTCAAATCCGTGATTAATATTAAATGCTAAATATTTTAATACTAGCTCCAAATTAAATAAGTAGATGAATAATTAAAAATTACAGTTATAATAATAATATAATAAAATAAAATAAAAATAGTAGAGAGAGTGAGAGAGAGATTAATAAGTAGTCCGACAAAGGATAGGGGATTGAAGTGACGAGATTGGAAAATGGAGAGACGAACTTAACTTGAATGCTACACCTGACATTATAATCATTGCACTTTTGCTTGATTTATGCTTTTTGACTGATTGATTTCTTATCAATTTCTTCACTCTTACCCCTTTTTTTTCTTTTTTCTTTATTTTTTACCCTTTCTAATATATACGTACACCGCATTCTCGCGTAACATACTCTTAAACCAAACAAACTTGTACACTACTTATAATATGCATTTCTTAAACATCAAATCAAATTTTTTGTTTCAATTAATAATTTATTTAGCTTGACATAAAATTGAAATGTACCAAAAATAATTTATAAAATCTATATAAATCTAAGATAAATACTATTTTTTTTAATTAGTATTTTACTTTTAATACTTTTACACGTCAATCTTTACTCTGAAAAAACTTACCATTAAAAATTTAATAACAATTTTCGCGCATCTATATACTCCCTCCGTGGGAAGGTCATTTTTCCATAATAATAATAATAATATTCTTAATAATTAAGTAAATTACTCCCTCCATCCCGGATATTTTTACTCGTTTGTACGGACACGTAAATTTAGAAATGTTGTTTTTTTAATATATAATAATAATATAAGAAAAAAGTAGGGATAAATTGGTAATATTGAGAGAAAAATAAATAAAGTTGTTGGGAATGATAAATAAAGTGTAAAAAAGTAAAGAGTTCATATTAGGTTCATTCGAGTGCAAGGGTGAACACATATGTGTATAACTTTTTATTCTATTTTGTATATAAGTTATTCTATTTTCTCGTCTCACCCAAAAAATTCCCTTTCTTTTTTTACACATATAGGATCCACATACCCCTCTAATACAATTAAAATATGGATCCACACTCCTATTAATACAACTACACACTACACATTAAATAGTAATATTCTTAAATTTACGTGTAAAAAGCTAATGACTCTCTTACGCCGGGACGGAGGGAGTATGGATTATTTTTTTTCAATACTGTATATTTATGTATTTTTTAATAAATATATACATTTTTTATATTCAGGTTTTAGTTCAATAAAATAATAATAAAATATTTACTAATAAATTATATAAGTTCATATTTATTAGTGTTTATATTTTTATTTATTAGTGAATAATAAATTCTAAATGTAAATTATATAAGTTCATATTTATTAGTGTATATATTTTTATTTATTAGTGAATAGTAAATTCTAAATGTGGTTGCATGAAATTAAATTAATGCATCATATACAAAGGAATTTGTCTATATAATTATATAAATCCTTGGAACACTAACGAGTAAATTTATTTTAAGAGACAAAATGAACGTTTACAAAGAAAACGGAAAGTCAATTCCAGTCACATGAAATTCTCGTTAAATCATACTTCTTGAATTCTTTTTCAACAAAATTAAACTTTGGAAATTTAAAAGGAAAACACAATACACAATACACAATACACATTCATTGTATTATGGGAAAGATGCAAAACAAATTATTTATTTGAATTGGGGAAAGAAAAACACACCTTAGAGAAGAATAGAAAACTGACCACAGGAAAAACATAACAAGCTTCATCCACCTCCATTTATATCTCTCGCCTTCAGTTTAAGTCGCATATTCCATCCTAGTTTTGATCGTTGCTAAATTATTTTTTAATTTAATTTGTAATTAATTATCATATTTTGTTAAAAATACATTTTTATTTTAAATATTATTACTTAGTATTTATTTATAAATTATTCGTGAAATAGTTTCTTACATTAATATATTTTTCATTAAGTCATCCCATGAAACGATTCATCTTTGTTGTCATGTAAATACTATTCTCTTCGTTCCATTTATAAGTATTTTTTTTTTATGTATTAAGTAGTATTATTATTTTATTTACATAAGATTAGTGGTATTATAAGCGTTGAGTGATGAGCCTAATATTGGTAAAACTATTATATCAATTTTAAAATATTCTTACAACCTCCAAGACTATACTATTTATTTTCAACTTAAAAATTAGATTTATGTTAATTTATTTTTATATATATACAATTATATTAATTCTTATTTCACTAATTAGTATCTTACTGCACATTATCACCGCTCATATTAATCTAGCATAAAATTTTATTTTATTTTATCAAAATCCGATTAATATGAGTATTTATTGATTTATTAAATTAAATTAAAAACAAATGAAAAAAATGGAAGACGCCTTTAGTTACTATAGTTTCGTTTTGCTTTAAAATAAAATTGATAAAATTGAATTACGCGTGTGTGTGCGCTTTTATAATAATAAAAGGTCTAATTAAATAATTAAAACAAGAGTTCTTGCGAGAGCGGTGACATAAACGATTTACCATTTCAAAAGAAAAGAAGAGACTAACTTATCTTTTAAAACTAGAGATAATAATAATAATTTATTCATTCATTATTATTATTGATCAAGGGTCTAAAGATAAAATATTTAAGCTAAGGATTATCCTGTGTGAATACTCGTGACTAGAATTTCAACTATGTATAGTCTCATTCAATAACTTTTTGACATAAATAAGTTGGAGTAATTATAGACAATATTGAACAATTAAAGACAAAATTTAGAAATTAATAGAAAAAGAGGAGAGAGAATAGTAGTACTAAACTAGGAAATTATACCATGTGGTGAGAGATAGAATGGGTGGGGGTAGGGGGGGGGGGGTGCCTCGAAAATTTGTGTATATAAAATAGAGAGGTATTTAGGATATGCAGACACTTCTCTCGCTTAATCCAGAGTTGAAGGACATCATTGACAAATATAGAGATTATAGAGAGAGAAGAAGGTGTAATGGAGGAAGAGAATTCATCCAGATTTAAAAGAATTTGTGTTTTTTGTGGCAGCAGTTCTGGCAAGAAATCTAGCTATCAAGAAGCTGCTATTGAGTTAGGGAAAGAACTGGTAATAATGCCTTTTTACACATTCTTTCCCCCCAAAACAAAAGTCTGTTTTTTTTTTTTTTTTTTTTTTTTTATCTCTACCTTTCATCTCATATATTTTCAACAAGTTTTTTCTTTTTATCATGCATTCTTATTTAAGAAAAATTCCATTGATATTGATATTCTAGATTCTGACATTGGTGTACTGTTTCATTCTGCTAAAATCTGGTTGCAAGTTTAGGGTTTAAGTTGTGTTTGGCATGAGAGAGAGATTGGGAGGGTAGTGCTAGCTGTAACCTTTCTGTAGTTGAGAGCAGCCTTCTTGCGTGATCTTTGTTTATGAGACCTATTTATTTGTATATTATATTTTGATTTTAAAATAAAATAAAGATTTGAAAATTGGGGAACCAAACGTGCCCTCTTTTTTAATCATGATTGTCTGAAGTGTGTTCCATTACCATTACCATTACCATACCTTGGATGATCTTTATTCATGGGGATTCTCCGAATTATTATTTTAATGTATTTTCATGCACGTATAAACATATACATACACCCACATGTATGTATCATCATCATCAACCCGCCTAATATTGTCGATCCTCGGAATGTGATGATGATGGGTTTGTCGACACGTGTCCTTTCTCGATGTTTTTATTACAAATTAATAAGTGGTTGGATGTATAATTATTTTCAAGGTGGAGAGAAGGATTGATTTGGTTTATGGAGGTGGAAGCGTGGGTCTGATGGGTCTTGTTTCTCAGGCAGTTCATGATGGTGGGCGCCATGTTCTAGGGTAACCCCTCTCTCTCTCTTACCTTCTTTCTCTCTCATCAAATGGTTGGATGTCAAGTGTGACAAATAAAGAAGGGTATGGGAGGTTCTAAAGACAAGCATCAGTATGTGTATCATTCCCATCTTTTGTTTATGGAATTTAAATATATATGTATGTGATCTTCCTCTTCCATAGGAATAGGAATAGGAGGATTAGGGGGTGTCCACCTTCTTACCACCCAAAGGCAGACATCATGGGATCATATGCTGCTTTCTCATTATCAATGTGTTTCTATAGTTTCCACTTTTCTTGCACTAATTATGAAAAGCTACTTCACTTTCTCAGTACCACAAATCTACTTGCATTGCATGTGTTTCTCACTCCTTACAATTATAATGTGGAGAGATTGTGTGTGTATTTATATACCCATTTGCTTTTTTGCACGTAGATTAAGGAGCAAGTAAAAATAGGCTTAGTACAATCTATAATTTATTTATATTTTTAATTTGTTATCGATCGGTTTTCTTAATTGTGATTTGGTTAATTTGGATCCAACATACTCTGAATAGTTAACTAAAGAAATCTTCAAAATAATCAGTATGTTCTTACAATATGATCATTCTTAACATATGTTTTTGAATTTAGCATGTCAAGTATTTGCTTATTAATTAACACAAGGGTTTTCTTGTGTTGTGATTATGCTGCAGGGTTATTCCAAGAACTCTCATGCCTCGTGAGGTAAGAAAATTTAATATTTAGTTAATTCCTAACTAGAATGAGCATCCATGATCAACTTGATTTATCTTATGAATTTGATATTAATTAATGTGATGGTTGGTACATATTAGATTACGGGCCAAACCATTGGAGAAGTACGGGCCGTGTCCGATATGCACCAAAGGAAGGCGGAGATGGCAAGACAAGCTGATGCTTTCATCGCCCTTCCCGGTATGCATACATCGTCTCAATCGAACATCTCTGATTATACTATGTAATTCAAATGTGCCTGATTTCAGGTGGGTATGGCACCCTTGAAGAGTTGCTAGAAGTTATTACATGGGCTCAGTTAGGAATCCACCGTAAACCAGTAATTTCACTTCATACACCTTTTCATTCTTTGTCCATTTCTTAACATGGTCAAGTTGACTATCTATTTAAAAGAAGGTTCGACTGGAGTTTTGAATTTTGACATTCTTGTTATGTCCCTACAAAACGTTGTCCTTTGTTTGAATGTACATATACACCTTTCCTTCTAAAAGCATGTTTTAGTCAAAAGTAATCATCAATAACACAAGTTTATCACTACATAACCATGTGAAACATATCTTGATCACATGGAATTATCATCATGAATCTTGATCTCATGACTTTGCTTGAAAGTCATTAAGAAATTCTCTTAATCAATGGGACGACTACAAACGCGTGCAGGTGGGGCTGTTGAACGTCGAAGGCTTCTACAATTCGCTGTTGTCGTTTCTGGACAAGGCCGTCGATGAAGGCTTTATTTCTCCGACGTCACGTCGTATCATCGTGTCCGCTCCCACGGCCAAACAGTTGGTCAGAGAGCTTGAGGTATATACATCCATATGTTCTAAATTCAAGATTATTATTGCATTACATACCCTTGCAAGTATGGTTATTGAGTTGGATTCAAGAAGTTATTTAATTACATGGTAATCATGTGTAGGAACATATTCCAGAATACGATGAAATAACATCCAAGCTGATCTGGGAAGAAGTCGAAAGGCTGAATTATGACATGGTTGATTCAAATGTGCCAACGTGACTTGGATAATATATACTCTCTACGTCCTGCATTATCTTGCATCATTCCCTTGTATAATACGGGACGGAGTGAGTATATATATGGATTCTGGAAGTTTCTAGTATATATGACTTTTGGTTTTTTTTGTACCTTTTTGAAACTAAACTTCCTGATATTATATTCACTAGTTAAGCCCTCCTGTTCCTATACTCTCCTCAGGAAGACTGAAATATTGTTTTGTGCATTATGGCCTTAATACTAAATCTAACATATTATCACTGTGGTTCCAAGTTTTTTATTTTATTTTGATTAGGAGAAATAAACGTTTTACTACTTTGTTTTTGTAAGTATTAATTTCAGATGCTGGCTGAAAACTTCAAATGTTTCTTTATACATTCAAAATCATGATTTTATTGCTTTAATTTGTCTATATTATTGAATGAATTATGGTATTTAAGCTAAATACTCTTATTTATCTATTGAAAATTGCTTATAGTTATATTAACCCAATAATCCTTAAATAATTTGAAGAAATAATAAAATGGTGGTTACTATTGATTCTTGACTGATTAAATTGTCAACGGTTAATACCTCATTCCGTATCACCCTCCTTCCTTCCTTCTACTCCTGGCTCCTTTACAACATGTAGCTATATACTGTGCAGTACTATAAAAAATATTAGTCATGTTTTGATGTTTGGAGAATAATGTGAGGTATCTACCCCTTTTAAGGAATGATGTTCTTTCCAATTAAATTCATTTGCACTACTTTTTTCATTGCATTTGCATGGTCTAAAAGCGAATATATTACAAATATACTCCCTCCGTCCGGATTCAAGGGTCCATTTGCTTTTGGTCACGGAGATTAAGGAGTATTGTTATTTAATGTGTACTGAGTAGTTGTATTAGTGGAGGTTTGAGTCCTATTTTTAAGTTGTATTAGTGGGGGTGTGGATAAAAAATGAAATGAGATCCTTGGGAGCGGACGCCCAAAATAGAAAAATGATACCCTTAAAAGCGGATGGAGAGAGTATATAATTCTGATCATTTTTTATTTTAAGGATTGCATAAGTTCAACTTGATGGCTTCACTCTTGATGGCTTCACTGTACTTTCTCCATTTAATTAAAGAAACATGACAATATACAATCTTGTTTTTTCGTACACATTTATATATTTCATGTCATTTAATTTAATTATTTGGGAGAAGTACAACGACCCAATCATATTGTTGAGGGGGCCCTTATCCCTTTCCCAGTTAGAACTGAAAAAATTAGAATAAAATTCAATTAGATCCAGCTAATTTGGGCCGGTTTATTGGATATATTTATAGCCCAATGAGATTTCCAGTACAGGCCCACGGTGATTCCATGTATACCCGGCCCACTGCTGTCAGTAGTACTAGCCAATGGGAAATGCTCCTGTGTGGCAGTGGCACAGTTATGAACCAATGGGAATTCATCGTTAAAAATAACATCTGGGTTCAACCCATCAGTGATGAGAACAGTGAAGTGAAGGCAACCCAGTTCAATACAACATTAGTCTTGTTCCAAATGAACGACACTCGATCAACTCGACTTAAATAGAAATGATACATGGGATAATAACAAAACTTTTTCCTACCGTCTCTCATTAACAAACAAGAAACATCACCAAATGGATTCTTCGATTAAATCGCGGCGAAGTATTCCTTGCTGAGTTTCGGATCTGGTTTCATGGATTTCTCCCCAGGCTTCCATCCAGCAGGGCATACCTCATCTGGGTTCTCTTGTACATATTGCAATGCCTGCACAAGCAAACATCTTACACATGTCAATACGGGGTGTAGAGAGACAGCGAGCTGTGTTCTGATCATATGCATACATGGATTGGTCATTTTATGTGTTACAGTACCTGGAGTGTTCTCAAAGTTTCATCGACACTTCGGCCTATTGCAAGGTTGTTAATGGTGGAGTGCTGAATGACTCCTTCCTTGTCAATGATGAAAAGTCCTCTTAAAGCAATTCCCTGAAGCAGTAACACAGAATGAAATGATTTAGGATCATTAATTTCCTGCGTCTATGGATCTCATGATAGATTTATTGATCAATTATAGCGAAATCAACAAGTGTAAAGCTATTTGGCATAAAGAATGGAATGATAAACAGGATGAGAAGCATGGTTGCAGTTCTAAGTTTATATGAGAAATGAGCTAACACAAGTAGTCTAATGGGTTACCGAAATGGATTTTCTTGCAAGTTGTCAGTTTTAGCTAATAATATTCATTGTTTAAAGGGAAGGGTGCCAAGAAATATCATTATTCCAAAAAGGTATATAAACATGATAATTATTAGTATTTCTAACCATTGCAGTTTAACTCTCATTTTCAATGAAGAAAGCAAGAAAGAGAAAAGATTATAGTAATACGTACCTGATCAGGAATCAGCACATCATATGATTTTGAGATTGATTTAGTCACATCAGAAACAAGAGGATACCTCAAGTCACCCAAACCCCCCGACTTTCTGTCTGTTTGGACCCACGCAAGGTGAGAAAACTACACGAAAATTAAGCAATCAGTTAATTCATTGTTAAACAATTTTTTGTTTGCTTATCAAGAGAATGCAACATGAAACACAACTAGCAGAACCACATAATGGAAGAAAATGAAAGGGGGGCGCGGGGATAAAAGAAAGAAAAAGGAAACCTCAGAGGAGTCTATTGTAGGTACAGGCACGAGTGAGGAAACAAGACACAGAGTTGACCGGAGAATATGAAAAATTCAACATGATTTTATAAGTAAAAAAGTAGGGCTTACCACACTGTCTATGGAAACGCCCAAGACTTCTGTGTTCACCTTCTCAAATTCTTCATAACGGTCACTGAAAGCAGTGATCTCTGCAACATGAATAATGGAATTATTTCCAAATGCAGTTGAATCAACTTTGTAATGAAGTAGCCAGTACGGCAGAAAGTCTAGTTTAAGACTCACCAGTGGGGCAAACAAAGGTGAAGTCCAGAGGGTAAAAAAAGAGAATGACATATTTCTTCCCAATATAGTCAGAGAGTTTAACCTGCAGAAAGAGTAATTATAACCAGTTAAAATATTAACACCACATATGAAAGTTACTTGGTGCTGAATAATGAAACCTAGAGAGCAAGAAAGAATGGAAGAAAAGTTAGGAATAACTGTGGATTTTCTCTTTGATTAGATACTTTATTGACAATGCTATAATAGAATGATCCAACTCTAAAACTGAAGCTTCAATAGATACACTTCTCTAGCAAAAAGCATGTGCATATCTTAAACAGAGATATCTCTTAGAGAACAAACCGTTGCATAGGATAGAAGGACTTAGAAATTCAGGATTTCAAACACGTAATTACCAATTCAAAGAAATAGTCTGAGAAGTGACTACTTATACAATATTCTGGAGCAGTTTACCTTGATAAACTCCTGATCAAAAACAGCCTCTGCCTCAAAATCTGGAGCTACGTTACCAACCAGTGGAAGTTCACCCTGCCAACAAATATAGTGATAACATCAAGTACCATGAACCAAAAAACCAGAATGCACAATGGGTTCTAGACTGATTCATAATGAAACAGTCGGTTTCAGAGTAATTACATTGAACTATGCTCAATCAGAAAAAAGAGAAGTCGAGGACCTCCTTGATGAACAACTAATGGACTTAATCTACAAAGTGCACTCTGAAATTCAAAAAATTGTGCTGAAACTACACAAGAGCAGGATTACTTTATAAAAAAACAAAAAGTGACCTCATTGTACATATGCATTATAGGAAACAAATACGACTAACCCTGGGGTTTAAAAATAAGAATTAAGAAGTAACATCTAGTCCAACCCATCCAAAATCTCAAAACATATGAATTCAAAAGCTATTCCTAGAGTTGAACTCTTGCAAAACTAAGGATGTTCACATACGACTATCGAAATTAACAGGCGAAATTAAAAAACGCAATCAATTAAAAACTTACAGCACGGACGACTAAATTCCGCCTTCTGGAAGAAGAAGTGGAAGCTAGAGAGCGGGGAATACGAGAAACGAGTGGACTGTTGGAGAGTGAGGAAGCGAAAGAAATAGGTTTAGACGAAACGGAGCTTTTGGAATAAATGTAAGCTTTAGGATTGGGATTAGATGATAGAAGAGCAGCAGCCATTGAAGTTGGAGCAGAGCACGCCATTGTTGGTGAATCTAAGAACTGCACTCAGTCTATCTATCTGAATATGGATGATTGATTGTTGCTGCAGATTGTGGATTGGTGGGATATCCGATCTTTTAAGGTGGAGACTAGTCGATGGGAGTAGGAGAAGATAAGTGTACCTGTAGTTGTTGTTAAGTATCGAAACTGTGTCGTTTTATGGGAGTTGGGCTGGGCCTTTTGGAGATTGGGTTTTCTGTTGTTTTCTTTTGGAAAATTATTTATTCATAATTAATTTAATTAGAATTATTAAGTATTTGCTTAATTTTTACATGTATTTGAATCTGATGACTCTTCCCCCCTCTATTTTACCCTCATATATTCATACATCTGAAGTGGAATAAAATATATCACACATAATTTAACATTAATTTTCTCAAAATTATTGACAGAAGAATAAATAATTAAATATTTTCTATGACATCTAAAGAAATTACTTAAAAAAATAAGACACAAATAATTTAAATTACTAAGGTCTTTTGAGTCGATTCTGAGGCTCTAGTTATGGTTGATAGGTTTAAATTAGGGTGCTGTGTAGTTTTTTTTTTTACAATTATTTTACTTCATTTAATAATAGAGATAAAATTAAAGCTTTATCCAACAATTAAGGTCGTCGAGATACACTGATGTCCTAAATATAGCCAAATTGTATTATTAATTTAAATTAATCTTAACTTTCTAATGACACGTACAGAGATAAAATTAAAACTTAATCTAACAATTAAGGTCATCGAGATACACCAATGCCCTAAATATAGCCAAATTGTATTATTAATTTAAATTAATCTTAAGTATGCATCAAACCTCTAGATACAGCTAGTTATGTGAATTAATATTGTATGTGTACCATATTCTTGAAGTTGTTGGACTCTTTCATTGAACTCAAAATAATGCGTATTATAAATATTTATATGATGGAGAAATTAACTGGTGAGTGGTGACATTCTAGTGACAAGAGAATCTCATTGGAATTATAAGGCGTGAAGAAGATTAAGTAATAAATTAGAAATTTTTGTCAGATTAAAATACTTATCAGCTACAATTAAAAATATCAAAATACATCAAATTACAATAAATATACTGAAATGAAAGAATAAATGAAAAAAATTAAAAAAAAAACTTAAATCATTCTGAAACCAACACGTTATATGAAGAAAATAATACTTCTATATTAAGAGATTACTCATTCCTGAATCTGTGTTGGGAGTTTAGGCCGGCTTTCAAGAGAAATTGAATTTTTTTACGCTTAAATTTTTATTTAATATAGTTTAATTTCATTAATGGCTTATTTGTATGTATTACAATTATTAATATTATGGATTGCATTTTTTATAACTCTCCTCTTTTATTTTACCTGGCTATAGATTCATGGCAATTAAAGAAGCATCAATTTAATTTACTAATTTGGTATGATTAAAAAAAAACCATGGTAAGAAATGGCAGTTTCAATATATATAAAAACATATTTTATCTGAACATGAGTTTTCACATTACTAAAATGTAAAAAATAAAAAATAATATTTACCAAAAATATCATACCTACTTAATACTTTATCCTTAATATATTAAAAAAATATAAAAAAACACCATAAAAAGTAACAATTTTTTAAATTCACATATAAAAAAATTGAAAACAAAAGTTGGATGAAGGGAGTAACTCAAAAAAATTATAAAATGTAAATATTAATGCTCAATATTTATTTGCAAGGTGCTATGGTTTTTTCAAGAAATTGGGGGAAGCTATGGACTGTGAATAGGGCATGAAGCATTAATATAGTCGAATACAAAGAGCGCGTGGCTGCAACCGCTTAAGCTGTTCACTTGTCATAAGAGAGAGAGGCGCGCATTTTGCTCATTTCCACTTTTTACAATTCCACCCTTCACTTTTCACATTCTCTCTCTTACACCCATACTTTCTCACATTTTCATTTTATACCATAAACTAAACTGCAATGATGATTATTATTTTTACTATCATCTATTAATTATTATATTATATTATCTAAACATAACATACGCTTGTAATGACGTTGTTTAAATTGAACAAGGCTTTCCTATATCGTCTTATGTCACATTTTCCGTCCACCCCAAAATGATTTGTTTCTCCACATAAATTAATGAGTATTTATTTATTTCTTAATGCAATAGTAAAATACTAGATACAAACAACTAAAATAATAATGTAAATATTTTTTAAGTCAACACAAAAAGTTTCATAATTTAGAATCTTGTTTAAAATGCACGGATACTCAATACATCCGATTAAAAGACAACTAATAAATTCTAAATACACTTGAATTATAAATATGCTTAAAATATGCATTAATCTATTGATATGATATCTTTCTCTCTTAAGTTGCAAATTTTATTACTTATAATTAATTTTGAAAAAACGTAATTCAATATAATTTTTCTTTTTCTTTTTGGAAAAAAAACACAACCTTTTAACTATTTTGTCACCCTTCATTATGTAATTAATATATAATTGCATGTAAAGATGTGCGCAACATTATAGATATAAATATCAAATTTACAAAGTATGGAGTACATTTTTATGCTACATCTTTATTACGCGTGTTATATAAATTATACGTATGTGGAGAGGATAATATCAATCTTTCTTGTTAATGATGATATTTTCTTTTTAGGATATAAATTTTATTATATATCATACGTGTCAATTATCCAACAATTTATAATCGAAAATGTAATAACAAACCGAATAGACCTATTATATCCGTCTCAGACAAAATGACTTCTGTCTCATATACAAGTCTTAGCTTTATTTAACATATTATTACTATTTTTTTAACAAAGCTTAATATAAGTATTTTTATACGCGAAGGGTAATAGGAGTATCTTACGTATATCTCAAGGGTTAGATGAGTAAAAAGAGAGCAAGAGTAAAATTTGGTAAATCATTTTAGGAAACAAACTCCGGATTAAAAGTGAGGATTAGAAGTGCAATAGAAAGAAAGCGGAAGGAGTGGAGTGCAAAAAGGAGAAGAGTGTGTGTGTGACATTTTTCTTTCTCAGCTTCCCTCCACATCTATCCGAACCAAAATTCCCTCCCTTCCCTCCTCCTTTTCTACTCCCCCACCCCCATCTCACCCCTACCCAACACGCACCACTCTACTCACACCAAACCTTCCTCCATCTAAACCCTCTTTTTTCCTCGACCTCTAAAACCCTCCCCTCCCATTTTATTCCGATTTTATTTAATTTAATGGCTGGCCGTGGAGCGCCCAGCCGTGGCGCTGCGACTCCTCCGCCGGCGCCCTCCAATGGAAAGATCCTCAACCTCAACCACACGCCGCCGACAATGATCAGATGTCATCTTGCATTCGCATCTATGAAGCCGCCGTTTCTTGCTCCTGATGACTATCACCGTTTCCCCACCCCTTCACGCGCCGCCGCCGCACCCGATCACCCGCCCGAAGCTATTGTTGTCAAGTCTCCTGTGCGTTCCCTGTACCTTCTATATTTGGTTGCGTTTTGTTTAGCATTTTTCGATTTTTGCCCATTTACTGTGCTATTCATTAGATGCAAGTTTTTATCGAACGCTCGGTTGTTTACATTAATTGGTTCAAACCTCTGGGCACTATTGATAGATTCTTTAATTAGGATCTGTATGTTTAATTATTGGAAAAGGGGAGCTGCGTAGATTTTTCATTGTGTGAAAGATGAGTTGTTTCTCCAGTATTTTCTATAATTGACGCTTTAAAAGTGATCAGAGAATTTGAGTTTCTCTGGATGTGCATTTTAATGCTCTACATGGTATAAGCAGATTCCACTGATTTTGTCTTGTTATTTTTAGCAATTTTCACTTTCAGCACTCCCTAAATGGTATTGATCCACTGCTATCAACGTGTGTGATGTGCGATCTCTACTAAACCAGAATGTTTTTGATCTACAAGTTGACATCAGTAACATGTACAAATAACAAAAAACGTCTGACATCTTGGTGATAAATTATTGTCGTCATTGAATTTACATATAAAGCAATCTTTGTGTATTATAGCTATTGCATCTGCTGATGTTTGTGTTTATAATGGTGTTGCTCAGCTTTTGAAGCGGAAGAATGTTTATCAAACCAATGAAGTTGAGTTTAGTGAGCAGACATCAAGTCCAGCTTACAGTGAAATCACTAACAGCTCATTCCGTACACCTGTTTCTGCTAAAGGAGGAAGGTCAAACGGACGTTCAAAGGTCACCAGAAACAATAAATCTTTACCTTCAACTCCCTTATCCAATGTTGGTGAGACATATTCTCCTAAATTTGCCATTGTTTGAGTTCCAACTTTGTGGTATAACCATGAGAATTTGCTCTTGAATCAAAATTTTTAAGAGTTTTTTTCCTGGGGTCTTCAAGGTTTCATTGATGTGTAAACTAACAAAGGTACTACGACATCAATTTTGCAGATGCTCCATCCCCACTCACTCCTGCTGGGAGCTGCCGATATGATAGCTCCCTGAGTAATAACACTGCTCTGTATTTGCATGAATATTTTAAGTTCTGGTTAAACGATAAGATGCTAATTGTACGCACAATGTTACTTAGGTCTTTTGACCAAAAAATTCATCAATTTAATAAAGCATGCAGAAGATGGCGAACTTGATCTAAACAAAGCTGCTGAAACTTTACAGGTAATCAAACCGGGTGTGTATTTTGAGTAAATATCAGAGGTTGAATTGGATTTAATGTACGCAGGTGCAGAAGAGACGTATATATGACATAACTAATGTCCTTGAAGGGATTGGTCTTATTGAAAAGAAGCTCAAGAATAAAATTCGTTGGAAGTAAGCATGTTTTGTATTTGAGAAATAATTTGGTGTTATATTATTAGGTTGCTCCATTTTATTATATAGGGAACTCCAGTAAACCTATCAACTTAATAAAGATCCATTTGGTTTCTTACAGGGGACTGGATCCTTCAAGACCTGAAGTGGACCAGGATGGTACTCTTTTGCATGTATGTGAGAGTAGGCAAACTTGATCCAAATAATTTTTTGTTTGGTATAGTTTATTCTTCCTTGGACTTGCCTCAGGTTTTTAAGCATTGTTATTCATGGCAGTCTGTTTGTTAGATGTCTAGTCTGTCGTTTGGTTGTATTTGAAATGATAACAATCTGATCTCTCTTGTTTGCAGGCAGAAATTGAGAACCTTTCCATGGAAGAAAGAAGTTTGGATGGGCGAATAAGGTTTACTGCGTAGTACCCTTTATGTTCAACTAAATATAATGCTGTTATCACCTCATTCTCTCATATCCTGATATTTTAAAATTACAGCCAAATGCAGGAAAAGTTGAGAGACTTGAGTGAAGATGAAAATAATCAAAAGTAATCATCATTGTTCCCTAATTACATATCTTGAACAGACTTGAAGGGTTTTATGTTTTTTTACCAATGCCTTTGTTTATGCTGCTGTAGATGGCTTTTTGTAACTGAAGAAGATATTAAAAACTTACCTTGCTTCCAGGTTAATATCTTTTCCTCTTTTATTTGGTACTGGTTGGAAACTTTTTTAAGATGTAGTATTAAGTTTTTGAGTTTAACCACGACAGAATGAAACCCTGATAGCAATCAAAGCACCCCATGGAACCACCCTTGAAGTCCCAGACCCTGATGAGGTATATGCAACTTAATTTTAGATGACTCAACTTTCAAGACTATACTAGAGTAGTTCTAAGTAGTTAGCAATTCTGTATTTTGTATATAGGCTGTTGATTATCCACAAAGGAGATACAGAATTATACTTAGAAGTACAATGGGTCCTATTGATGTTTACCTTGTCAGGTATAACCCGGTTTAGCCTACTTCAGTTTTCACTAACTGTCATTGCTCCATTTCTTATTGGATTTTTTCTATTTTGATTCAGCCAATTTGAGGAAAAGTTTGAAGAGATGAATGGAGCTGAAGAAACGGCAAATTTTCCCATTGCCTCTAGCTCTGGATCAAATGAGAACTTCGCATCACAAAGTTCGTCCATTGCACATGGTTCACCACAGATTGAACCTCAGACACAAGGGATCCATGACCTCGGCCCTACATATGGAGGTTCTCATGAAAATTCTGGAGGGATGACAAAGATTATCCCCTCAAATATTGATGTAAGTGTGGTCTTTGATTCGCTTGACTTTTACAACATTGAAAAAAAAAGAGTATCTGCATTTTATTTTATTTTTTATTCAAGGGTGACATTTTCTACCTTTATCTGGTGTGGCATTGGTTTCTTATCGTTTGGTACTCACTATGGTTATTTATCATTAGGAATGCTAGTATATATAATGCAACATCTAGGAGCTATGATAGTGTGGTAAATAAGCTTATCTAGATCTTTTCCGGGTCATCCATAAATCTCCATTCCTTTTAACGCTCTTCCTATACTATATCGAAATGTTTTCACAGTTTCTGGTTGGTGCATCATTGTAGGGCTAGAGATCTGTTTGACAAACTTGGCTATTCATCTTTGCCAATCTTATTGATTAGTTGTGTCAATTTTCTATAGCTTATTGTTAGCACAACTGTGCGTTCAATCTAAATTTTTTTTCTGCCATTACAGAATGACTCAGACTATTGGCTTCTATCAGATGCAGATGTCAGCATCACAGACATGTGGAAGACAGATTGTATTCTTCCGTCGATGCTTATTCTAGTTTCTGTATTTTATGTTCTCTGAGCTTGTCCGGCAGCTAAATTCTATGATTTCTTCTTCTGCAGCTGGTTTAGAGTGGAACGACATAGATATCCTTCATGAGGAGTTGGAAATGACCACCATTAGTACTCCAAGACCACAGATTCCACAATCCGGTGTTAATGACTTGCATACTGTCGACAATGTACAACCTAGGTAATGCTTATTTGCCGACATTTCAACTTGGAGACATCGGTTGGGTTGACGATCCATAGTACTTGGGTGGATTGTGGAAGAGGGCATTGAAGGCGAAACGAACGCTATGAGCTTATTTATTGGCTCTAGTGTTACTATAGCTGGAAAATGGCTTGGCATAGTTCATGCTCGCTAAACTTTCAATTTTGCCCTTTTCCATGAAACGTAGGCAATGTAACATGGACTGAAATTTTACTTGCATATGATCTTCATCTGATGCATTGATTTCTGAAAATGCATCAAGGAATTAAACATGCTCTAAAATCAATTTATGGCTCTAACGTTAAATTTTGATTCAAAAAATTTGCACTTGGTCCTATAATGGAGGACTTAGAGTTTCAAACCCATATTCTTATTTGGATCAAATTTATGTTTTTCTTTCTTTTTCAAGTTAATATTTAGATTCCAATTGTTGACTTAATTTTCATATATTTAATTATACACAATTAATCATTGTGACATGGGAATCATATTATTCAAGTCATGCAGTACAATTTTTGATCTTCCCAAGAGCAGCTAGTTACGATAAATTCAAACCATGATGAAATGAATAAATCGAGTACAAGGGAATAAAGTGAAATCAACCCCAAAATAAATAATCTTGCAAGAAGCCAGAAGCATTGGATAATATTGCATATTTTCTTCGATTCTATCTATCACTAGAAACGGCTTTCCACTGTGGCTGTCTCTCTAGTTTCACAGCCTCACACATATTATAATAATGAAACAAAAAACATACAACCTTGTATCCCAGTTTAATTTCTTCGCCAACCAACATCAATCACTAACGTGTTGTTCGTTTGAATGGAAATCCTACCTGTTTAATTTAACGAGCACATAGTTTAGCCATCTCAATTCACATACGATGACATCTTGGTAATTTAATTATACGGTCATGCTATCATGTTTTCAAAACTAGATCGATAAGAAGCTTGTACATGCTATCATGTTTCCAAAACTAGATCGATAAGAAGCTTGGAGATGGAATGATGGAGGAAGCATATCACTTGATATTATTGATTGTGATTTAAATCAAATCAAAACTTCAAGTTGTTGTTCACGACTTCAGCCTCCACATGCGTGAACCATATGACAACTTTTATTATCCTCTCCAAGCATTATAAAGCACATGCTTCCAGTAGATTTGATAAGTGCCGTTTCAACCTACAATTAGAAGAGAGAGTTGAATTAGACTCCATGGCGTTTTGTGCATCAAAGAGACTATGGCAATTTTCTTGAAATGTCTTGAAAATTATCTTGATGAAACATAGTAACTCGTTTAGGGATAAATTCACTATATTTTTAAAAAATAAAATTCAACAAGTTCCAACTCGAGAATGAATGAATCCATCAGGGTTCTAACTTCTAAACCTTTCCAAAAATTGCTTATATAGTTAGAAATCAGGATACGAACAACATACGACAAAATGCCGTACGGATATTAATACCAATCTACACATTTAAAAGAAATTAATCAAGACATAAAGCTACATAGTAACAAAAAAATCTTGTAGGAAAATGCAAAAACGAGAGCATACCTGGAAAAATGTTACGATCCAAAAAAGGAACAAGAATGTTTTACCGATGCCGCCCATACCGGAAACAGATATCTTTCACAGATCCCTCGTTTTGCACATCCATCTCCATTCCTGAGTTTCAGCAGTTGACTTGAAAATGGAAGAATTGTAAATCATTGTTCAGAAGAAATATAACATAATCTGAGATGCAGAGAATTCAGCCTTAGCTAAACAACGTTATATACACAATGATTGTCTTGTAACTACCAATCATTTGTTTTAACTGCACAACTTGCAAGAATAAACGTGTTTTATTTGTCTTCCATTAATAGGGGCTGCTAGTCTTGACTCTAGATTATGACCTTAAAATAAAAGGAAAAAAACCCAGATGGAGTTGACTTACGTAGACTTTGCTTTTCTTTTAAGAAAAAAATAAAAAAATATAAATTGTGATAATAATGTTAATTCTAGGTTAGTTGATGTGATGTAATACTTAAAAGACATTTTTTGGTTTTTATTTATATACTATCTATGTATGATAAATTGACAATTGCCCTTGATGCGTTGGCAATTTTTTGAAAGCTTAATTATTACTTGCTAATTAAAATAAAATAAATATGTAAGTAGTCTAAATATTTACAGCATAAATAAATTTACATGTGTGGAATTCAATGATCAAGGTAGAAATTCAACTTATTATTTCTTCTATAAGTATTGATATTTGAAGAAAGTTGAATTATTGACTTTGCTTTTAGGTATTATGAATGAATGAATTGAAACATTCAATATTTGAAAACGATTGACGCGTAAATTTTGTAAATAAGTGCAATGTGTAATAATTAATAATAATAATAATAATATTATGTACTCACTCCGTCCCGCGTTAATGTTGACGTTTGCTTTTTGCACGAAGATTAAAAGATAATATAATATTTTAATGTGTGGTAAGGTGAGAGAAATAATATTTAATATAAAGTGTGTAGTTGTATTAGTGTTGTGCGTTGGTCCTACATGAAATTTGTTTTGTGTGGGCCCAACTTGATAAAAATGAAATTTAAACCTTAACTTACGACAACCCAAAATGGAAACGTAAATCTTAACGCGGGACGGGAGGAGTGTACTCCAATTTTCTTTAAAAATTCAAGACGCTTTGGAATAAATTGAATATTTTTTCACATGTACTTTCTACTTTGGAAATACCATAAACGAAGTTGTTTACAACATTCTAAATTCCAGCAATTAATTAATGGTTATAATTTATAGAAAATTAAATTTGGGGAAAAAAGAGAGAGGTAAAAATCAACACTGTATAACACAGCATAAAAAAACAAAAGAGAACATAAATTATAGTCATAAATCACCACAACATATTTTGATACACACATTCATTTTTACATGTCAATCTCTTTAGTCATATATGCATCCATACACCACCATGCCACACTTTTATATAATTTCTCGAAATAAAATCTCTGCAAGACCTAATTAAGCTTTTATGCTAGCTCACAATAATAAAATTAAGCTACAAATTACATAATTTCACGAACACGAAAAAGGAAAAAAAAAAACTTTAAAATAGGTGTGTAATTCTAATGAGAGTATTTGTGGATAAAATGAGAAATATTATCCAAAACTTTGTTTGCCAATTGTGAGAAAGGTTGGTTTAAGAAGAAACCATGTTGTTGTCCTTCAAACTCCACATAATCAATCTCTTTTTTCATGTCTTTCATTTTGTTGTAGTAATGCTGGATTCTGTCTTTCATCACTTCAGACCCACCAACGATCACAAGTATTGGATCAAGCCCAATACTCTCCAAATTTGGGCTTGAAGGCCCAAATGGGTTTGCTAATGGGTGGTCCGACGTTTCTCCACTTGGCACCGATAACCTCCAAAATCTTTTCCAAACAAAATACACTATTCAATTTTCTTTATTAAATTTAAACACACTGCCACATATACTATTACAATATAATAATACTATAATTATTATTATTTTATTTAAAACTAAAAAAATATTCAAAGTAACGTTTGTATTTAATATATTTTGTCGAACATAACCTGTCTTAATCTTGATGCACTTATCCAAACCTGTTCTCTCATCTAATAGCTAGCCTAATCTATCCATGTGACATTGCAATTAAACAATTGAATTA
Source organism: Pogostemon cablin (assembly GCA_023678885.1). Classification (NCBI taxonomy): domain Eukaryota; kingdom Viridiplantae; phylum Streptophyta; class Magnoliopsida; order Lamiales; family Lamiaceae; genus Pogostemon; species Pogostemon cablin. Next base: position 515,916 of record CM042984.1, read on the forward strand.
TGGTTAGGTATTTAGATTTGGTTCAAAGGTGGCTTAGAAATTTATATAATATATAATTGCTTAGAAAAAGATTTAGAAGGGTTCAAATATCTCCACAAATTATATGTGTGCGCGATTTGGGTCACTTGTGAAATTGAAGATCTTCAAGATCTGCTGACAATTAATTATTTTGAAGAAAATTTCAAACTCATTATTGGTGGACCTTCCATTTTCTTATTCTGTGTAAATTATATATATATATATATATATATATATATATATATATATATATATATATATATATATATAACAGAAAATAAGTAAAAGATGGGGGAAAGATAATTAATAAAATCCCACAAAATGGGTATCCAATCAAAGAGAAGAAAATTGAGATAAGATATGGAAATGTAATCATAAGAATGTGGCTATTAAGTGGATTCCTACATATTTATTCTTAAAGGCCAACATTCACTCTCTTATTACAACCACATGGACCATTTCTGCAACTTGTACCATGTAATGTTGTAACTTGTAAATAGTACGCATATTTTAATTTGCATAAATATTGATATAAGTAAAATAAACTAATATTTAACCATTAAAAATTGGTAATATCAGCTAGCCTTCTTTTACTAATTTGTGTTCAATCAGTGAACAAATTGTAAGTCTTCATTACTTTAAAATCTAGTAATATATACTCCCTCCGTCCTGTTTCAATGTTTACGTTTGTTTTTTGCACGTTGATTAAGGAGTATAATATTTTAATAGATAGTGAGTGGAAAAATATAATATTTAATGCAAAATGGGTAGGTGTATTAGTGTTGGATTATATATTAATTATTTTAGGTGGGTCCCATATTCCAAAAAGGAAAACGTAAACATTGAAATGAAACGCGCAAAACAGAAACGTAAACATTGAAACGGGACGGAGGGAGTATATATATATATATTCAGTGCATATTTAAATATAATTTACACTTAACGTAATTATAATTAAAAAAGTGGAATATTATATATATTATAGATATGAAATTAAAATTTGGATCCACTTATAAATGTCTCTTTCATCATAAAGTCATGTTGATCATTATATATATTTTCCAAAATGTATTGAGAAATGAGGCACCACAAAAGTAATTGTCATTATAATATGAAGGGGTATAAATCTTGTAGGTTGAATTGACTCAAATAATATAAGCACTATGTATTTCTTAAATTGCCATTCGCTTTCATAATTGCTTTACAAATAAAGTGGATTATTGGAGCACTACATTTTTTTCCTATTAATTATATATATATATATATATATATATATATATATATATATATATATATCCACCCCCTTTTCTAATCAATTATTCAATTAATTCATATGTCACCCCACCACAATTTATCAAATCATACCAAGAGTGACAAAAAATATGTAGTATAGAATTAATTTATTTTGAATTCTTCGTATTTTAGCATATGATATTAAGAGTTCTATATTATGAATTTATGATATATACAACTATACTTATAGATAAAGAATACAAGAGAAAGATCTTTCGAGACCACAAAAAAATCTTTTAATACATTTTTAAAAATAAAATAAAATTTGTGCTCTCTAATATATTATCTCAATTATTTGCTAAAGTACTATTTCAAATCTTTATGACCATAATTAATAGTCTTAACCAATAATTTATGCATGAGAGCATCGTTTAATTAATTTGATTCGATTTTGGTCAAGTAAATTAATGATTTGGTTAACTCATGAGTATTCACCCATTATAGTCGCAAATTCAAGTATATTTTTGGTGATTATTTTCATAGTTGGTAAAAAAAAAAAAGTTGGGTAATTTATTAAACCAAATAGCATGAAAAGTAGAAAGATTAATAAGTTTTAGTTTGAAACAAATTAAAGAATATAGTGGTCTGAAATTAAATGAATCTATACGGAATATTCTACCCAAAAAAAAAAAAAAAAAATAGAATGCATGTTTGTTATGCACCACTCTCGTAGTGACCAGTGACCACCTCTTTATTAGAGATCACTATATTCTTCTCAACCCTTCGCACATGTAATTGAATCTAGTTTCAAAATTCTATAAACTAATTTTTTAAATATAATTAGTGACCTATTTATCTATTTTTTTCAAAACAAATAGCCCTAATTGCCATGCAAAGTAATATTGGAACGTAGAAAATTAAGTTACCTATCAAGAATGTCTAGATTCAAAAACTGTTCCGGCGGCCCTTCTGCTTCAGATTTCGTCCTCTCACTCCCTCCAAAGAACGGCGCCATTAACACGTAACCACGCACCCGAACCGGGCCCAACTCCGGTGACCCACGGCGGAGCTCCACCGCCACATGGTGGGCCAAGTTCCCGCCGGAGGAATCACCCACAATGAAAACCCTACTAAAGTCAACCCCTCCTCCGGCCAACCATTCATCAGCGCCGCCACTCACGGACAGCAAAGCCTGGCTTTGGATCCACTTAACGGAGCTCAGAGCGTCATCCACGGCGGCCGGGAGGCGGTGCTCCGGCGCGAGGCGGTAGTCCGGCGCCACGACCAGAACTTGCAGCGCGGAGGCAAGGCGGAGGCAGCAGTTGTGGCAGTTGGGCCATGTCCTTGAGCCGACGCAGAAGCCACCGCCGTGGAAGAAGTAGACAATGGGGAGGTTGGCGGCGGAGGAGTGGCGGGGTTTGTAGAGGCGGAGGTGGAGGTTGTGTTTAGGGTCGTATAGACAGTCTTTCCAGACGGCGGTGCCGTCGTCGTGCACTGTCATCGGAAACTTAATGTCTTCCGACCGGGAAATGGAGCCATCGCTAAATACTTGAACGATTCCAAGACAGTCTTCCACTACATGAGCAAGAGAACCCATCTTTCTCTCTCTCTTTCTTACAGAATGGATTGGATTGGTGTGAAAGAAGGAACAAATTAAGCGGTTTAAATAGATCACCAATCATTATTCATTGAATGTAGACTTAAAAAATAACGATATATAACTTATTTTGATATTATATCTTCTGTTGTAATTATTTAATTTGATGTTATATGATGTACTATAACACTCATTCAATGAATGTCATATATGAGGCAAAAAAAAATCGACTACGTTTAGGATTTAAATTAAGCCATTTCCAATGTTATGTACGAGGCCAAAAAAACGACCTAGGGTACTATAGATTAAGCCCTTTCCTTTTGTTATTTAGAGAAAATGTTAAAATGCTTAGACGAAAGGAAGGAATTGATAGTCCAAAGGCTTCCTGAAATTATCAATGGTGATAGAAGTATTCAAGTTAGTAAAAAAGGATATCCTTCTCTTGAAATTACTATGGAACTAGAACATCTATCCAACATATGCTTGGTGGAAGTATTGTTGCTGATTAGTTCAAGGCATAGACTCCCCATTTTTTTGTCTTATTAGCGCAAGGTGTTCCTATTTTGAAAAATGTTATCCAACATAATTTTTTTGGAAAAAAGTCAAATTTTTTTCCCTCTTCATTACTCTCCCCTTCTAATTTAAATAGTCTCATTTGTTTTTTCACGTGGATTAAGGAGTATTATCATCTAATGTGTAGTGAATAGTTATACTATTGGATGTGTGTGCCTCATATTTTAATTACTCCCCCCGTCCCACAATACCCTTCACACTTTCTACATTTGTCTGTCCCACAATACCCTTCAAACCCCAAATATAGTAAAAAAAATTACCAATATATCTTTCATCTACTCAACAATTTCAAAAATGTCATTTGAGTTTAACTCATAGTTATCACTAATTCCTGATTTGGCCCAAATTAAAAATTCTAAACTAATTAAAATAAACGTAATCAACAATTCAATAAACATATCTGCAGATTACATTTGGTATCAAAATCTTTTCTCATTTCATTACACAGTCTTTCTCTCTCTCACTCAGTCTTCTTCTTCGGCAAAGACTATTTCATTCTACTATCTCTCACTCACTCATTTGTCTTCTTCGCCGAACAAACCCCAGTACCCCTCCTTCTCAACGTCTTTTTCGTCGAACAAAACCTCACCTCCTTCTCAACGTGGATCTAAACATTTGTGGTGTGAAAAAACCCTAGATCTAAACCTCTCTTGTAACCCTCTCCAAGGTAGATCGCTGGATCCATCATTGACTGGTCGTTCCCGACTCCCTCTTTCCTGGATCTGAGGATTCCGACTGGTGGTTGAGGACTCCGAGGGGGCTGATGTTGTTGTTGCTGTTCAATGCTGCCTCTTCGCTGTTGGGCAAGCCCGCTTGAGGGCGGCGACGATGTCATTGTAGACTGGAGAGGGAGGGCCGCTGGTGGGCCTGGGCCTGCTTGATAGCGTCGACAAGAACACTGGAGACTGGAGAGGGGGCTGAGCATGGAGGAGTGGGCCCGGGACAGCGGGGAGGCAGTTGAGGGCGACGTTGAAGCAGATCTCGAGGTTAGAAGGTGGCGGCGACATGGAGCGGAGTGACCCGATCGTGGCCGCGCCGCCGTGTGAGGGAGAGCTTCAACAGGGAAGTGGCCTCTGTGTAGAGGGTTTGCTGCGCTGAATCATTCAGGTACTTGGTGTTCATCATTTCTCGATTAGATTTATCGGATCTGGTTTTATTTTTCTTTTTTTTTTCTTTTTCATTGCCTTAAGATTCGATAGATTTGTGAATTTTATGAGTTTAATCTTGTGTTATTTTTTTATTTTTATTTTTCTGTTTTGTGCTATTCGATTGATTTGTGCCCTCAAATATTTTACATATAAATCGAAAATACATTATCGTTGTTCTTTTGTTCGTGTAGATTTCATCAATTGTTGTGTTTTGTTTTGATGTACATTCACCAAATCTACTAATTTAACTATATGTGGATGATAAATCTGTAGTTCAAAGGCATTGAATAGTTAAATCATTTTTAATCTGATCTAATCGCATTCAATGGTGTTTCTCAGGATCTACGAGATAGTTTGTTTCATGGTTGCAGTGAGGCTGGTTCAAATATTCTTCAATTTCTAATTGAATGTAATGAATTTCTGTAATTATAGCACAATTTCTGTAGTTTTTGTTCATTTTTTAGGTTACAATTTTATTTTCTAATATTTCTGAAGTTTCAAGGAATTAAAAAAAATGGTAGATTATGTTTTGGATTAATTAAAGTTAATCCAAATCATAAACTCAATTATATGGATATTTTTACCCCTGAAAAAGTAGTTGAAAAAGTCAAAAAGTAACTTTTCTTAAACATCGTGAAACAGTAAATGTGAATGGTGTTACGGGACGGAGGGAGTATACGGAGGGAGTATATTATTGAGTGTGTATGGATTTTATATGTTTAAAAAGTGAAATAAAATCCTTCGGGGTGACGCCCAAAAAAAAAGACTTTAATCCGGACGGAGGGAGTTTTAATTAATACATAGTCGCATGTGTAGTCACGTGCAGTGGTCGCACATATTTAAAAGGAATATATTAAACATGTACATGGTCACACTGGCTGCGGGTATAGTCATATATATTGTCGCGTGTAGGGATGTAGGCATAGTCGTAGAAGAGATCACATACTATGATTAATTATGCCAATTTTTTTTAAAAAAATAGCTTTTTTTTTCCGAAAAAAATTATAGTAGTAGTATTATTTTAAAATAAACTTGTGACATTTTTGCTCATACCCATATTATTTAAAACTGTCTAACTTATCTAATGTGTAGTGAGGTTAAAGAATGTACGTAGATTAAAGAATGTAGTATTTTAATGTGTAGTGAGGTGAGAGAAATATTATTTTAATGTGAAGTTGGTAGATGTATTAGTGTGATGTGTGGGGGTAATAGAGAAAGAAATAAATAATTATTGTAGGTCCCATTTATTAAAAAGGGAAATGTAAAAATTAAAATGGGACGGTGGGAGTATATATAATTTGGTGAGACATTGTCTCAATCAAATGTTCTTATAACATTTAAAAAAAAATTATTACTAGACGTTTGCTATATATAAACACAAGCTAATTTTTTATATAAAGTTTGAAATACAGTGGATATTAACAAGTGGAAACGTTCAATAGACGTAAAAATGGTTTTTATCACAAAATCATTTCACGAGTCCATCTCACCCAATTAAAAATAATAATAATAATAATAATAATAAATTCGAAATGTAGTTTTGATTAATTATATATATTTATAAATAAAGTATTAGATAAATTCTCTTGTGAAACACTATGTGAGACAGTTTGTGAGACGTGTTAAAATATATTTATTATATAGATAAAGTATGTCTATTGGTTGTTAAAGTATATTTTTTAAAGTATGATAAATGATGAATTAAAATATGATTTTATGGTATTAAATTATGATTCATTATTGACATACTTTAACTACAAATAAATATATTTTATTTATACAATAAACTTATTTTAATAATGGATAAATTCATCTCATAACCGTTTCACAAAAAATTCGTGAGAGTTTCTCAAAGTATAATTCATTTACTGGATAATAATTAATAAAGTCGTCATGGGATAAAATAACACGTGGAAGTTGATGGTGGACCCCATATTGGGAAAGTCCATGCTTGATTCATGCTAATTTCGTCCTTTTCCTCCTTCAAAGTTCAAACGACTCTTGGAATTTGGAATCCCTAAAATTGGATTCTTATCAATAAATAACATTTTTATATTTCATTATAATACGTTAATTATATAATTATATCCTTACGTTGATAAAATAATATAATACATATATAATTATTACCTCATCATTAAAGCTTACACCCTCCTACCCCTTGAAAAATATTTGCTCACTTTTTGCACTTGAATTAAAGAGTATAATAATTTAATGTATAATAAGATGAGATAAATAATATTTTAATGTGTAGTGGGTAGTTGTATTAATGTTGAGCGTGGGGTAATGTGTAGTGGTTGTAGGTCACATCAATCCAAAAATAAAAATTAATACTTTATAATGGGACAGACCAAAATAGAAAAATTGATATGTATCAAGGGGACTGAGGGAGTACCCATTTAACATAAGGTAAATGTTTCAAATTTTATGGGTCAAAGGAGTAAATTTTCTATCTAAAGATCATTTTCATATAGCTTAAAATTAAAAGTATTCATGTAATTTTATGTTAGAAATTATGGTTTGAATGAATTTTATAATTTTAATAGATTTTTATTATTAATTGGAATATTCATTCAAATTACAAAACCTATAACTTATACATGATGATTCGTTCGGTTTGGAAAATTTGAAAAACATCACAATGATTGTGATTCACTCAAACCAAGGAGTTTAATTACTCCAAAATCTCACGAACAATAGTTTTATTAAAATTTAGCTCATAGTAGAACTTATTTTCTATAATATATCAGACAAAATATCCCCTACATTCTATTGTATGATGATTTATATCTATTTTATTTATATGACTAATGAGTATCTTTAATTTTTACCCTAATACTTATACATGTAAGATTGTCTCTTCAAATGACTTATGTGAAATAAATAAAAAATTATAAATTCTATAATAAAAATGATAATGTTACTATACAAGTATATTATGTATGAATCAATTACAAATAGTTTTACTCCATTACTTTAAAATTGGTGAAAATCTATAAACATATAAAAGCAGCAAAGTTTTGACAAGAAAAACTCCCGCCAAAATGCACAGTCAATATTGTTGCATGATCATATATCACTATATTGTGCACACAGTGTAACACCACAATTTCAGGGAAAAAAAGTCCAAATATTATGTAAAGATCATGCCTTGAGTACATATAAAATATAAGAATATAAGAATGGCAGGAGCTGCATGACCTCAAATAATACCACTAAAATGTATTAGATAGACTTGTTCACTTAAATTGGCATTAGATCGTGGCTGCCATACTTCTGAATTTTTAAATAATACAATAGTACCATGTAAAAAATTACTATAAAAGTAGCAAATGAGCTCTTGCACACTCACTTAAAATCTCACGTAGTCTATCAATTACATTATAAAATGGCTCCATTGTTTTCTATTATTAAAGAGATCAGCCCTTCAAAAACATATTGGGCAATGAAGGTTCGTGTTGCTAGGCTCTATGAGGTGTCTGGCTACGGAGGAAAGGGTCCATCTTTCAGCTTGGAGTGCATCTTCCATGACACTGAGGTTGAAATACAGTGTTACATTTAATATATGGGTGAAACTGTTGTCCATGCATTTATAGGCTGACCTGCAAAAATAAACATGTTACATTCCATATGTGAGTGAATCGGATGTTTATGCTGTCATATAGTGATCTCCATAATCTCATGTTTATAGAAGCGTGTGAACTTTTATAAACTAATCTTATACATTCAATGGCACTCTATATACTGATCTTATACATTCAAATAATTCTTAGAATGATGAAAGCATTAACTATACATATAAAATGACAGTAATACATTTCATGGCATCAAACATTTATAAATACATTAGCCAACACTCTATTCCACCTTGAAAAAATAAATATTCAGAATTCAAATGGACATTTTCAGTTTTATATTTACTAACAATAACTTATATGCAGGGTGATCGAATTCATGCAAGTATAAAGCGAGATCTCATTCCAACTTTTGCACCATTGCTAACTGAAGGACGAACTTATGTTATACGCTGTTTTATTGTTACCAACAATACAATAAAGTACAAAACGACATGTAACAAATTCAAAATGTTATTTCTTAGTCAAACTCGAGTTGTTGAGCTGTTTGATAAGGGATTCCCATCAAAAATATATGCTTTTCAGCCATTTCAAGAGATTGCATGCGTAGAGAAGTTGGATGACACAAAGCTTGTTGGTAAAGTGAGAAAATAAAAGGTAAATAATATTAAATAGATTTTGCTGATATTTATTTTTACAAGATATAATTGGAAAAATTGTTAGCTGGAGCCCTCCTCGGTTGAAGGATTTGAAAGATGGACCAACAAAACTCATGGATATCGTTTTGGAAGACAATGAGTAATATAAAATTTTAACATTTCATAATACTCCATACATTGTATTTTGTGCAAATCTAATCATTTAATGTGTCTTTCTATGTATCATGTATTATAGGAAGAACCAACTACCATGTACATAGTGGGGGGATAGCACTGATGAGCTAATGTCCCGTATCAACAACGGTGGCTTTGAGCCAATTATTGTGATTCTCCAAATGTTTCGTGTTAAAGTTTTTAGAGGTATTGACATACACAGTTACAGAATTTATCAATATTCTGCCTTTATCACATCTTTTGAAGTATTTAACTGTATTTACTAAATATACTTATAATTCAATAGAGAAAGTAATTGCATGCAACACGTATTACGTCTAAAGAATGATATTAGATGTAGATGTCCAGGAAATTTTGGTCTTTAAGTCAATGTAAGCCTAATCAAATTGTAAACTTTCTATTATGGCCAATTTATTTTGCAAATTTTATTCATTGCACACATGTTTTGAAGGATGGTACAAGAAAACAATGATGTAATCTCTGCAAGTACAATTGCACAATCATCAATGAGTGTTATTGAGAATGAATTGTCAAGTGGTCAAGCAAATATGAAGAGTATAGATCAGCTCAAGAAAAATAAAGAGGTGTTGACCTAGACCATAGACAGTTTCTATATCCTTTTGGATTTAATAATGCACTGATATAATGTTTTATTTTAGCTTGGAAGTTTTTGGGTGTATGGTGAAATTTTCGAGGTTTACAATGTTGCTGATTGGTGGTATTTGTCATGCAAAAACTGCCCAAAAAAGCTAGAATTATGTGGGGATCTCTATTATTGTGAGCGTTGTGATAAAACTGAAACAGTAGGAAATATGAGGTATAAGTTCTTCAGTTTTTTTTGGTATTATACAAGTGCCATTAAATTCTTTGATTTAATACTTTGACATTTAAAATAGGTACAAGATCAAATTGGACATCATTGATGCCATTGGGGAGTTAACTCTACTTTTATGGGAATGGAATGTTTCCAACTAATACGAAAACAGGCAAGTGAACTGCACGAAGAGGTGGTTGGTGCATTCAATATCTTTTATGTATTCATGTTCAAATATTAGTTTATGATTATTTGCTAATAAGTTTTTTTTTAAATATTCCACAGCAAATTGGCCATATTGATATAACTCTAAATGAAATTACTCAATTGGTGGGGATGAAGGCTCTATTTAAAGTCCAGGTCCGAACTGCGCAGCTTCATAATTCAAGTGAGGCATTCACAGTGTTAAAGATAACTACTGACGAAAGTATAATCTCTCTTTATTCTGGAATTTTTGGAGAAAGTGAGATTCGTTTAACAACTTAGTGATTCGATTTCAATATATCTAGATAGGAATTTATAATTAATTTCTTTTTGTGTAGGAGTCTGATATATTTTCCAATTTGCTCAGGGAAGAGAACGAAATCGAAGTGGTATTGTTTCAAATATTTTTTCTTCATGAGAATTAAAAAAATTCAGTGTTTAATATTCATGGTACAAGAAAATCTATTTGAATCAATTGTTATATTGTAGATTGGTTCATGTGGAGATACTATTTCAACACCAGATATTACGCTTTCCAATGAAATTGTAGTGGGTGACATCCTAGAAGAGAATAATACAAAGAGATCACCTATTGATCAATTCTCATCAACTACACCAACAAAAAAGATGAAAGCTATTGTAAAGGTGGAAAAGAACTAAGTGGTATTGAAGGCTTTTGCACTGCAGTGGCCTAAACTTAACTATATTTTGTACATAACTTCAACAAATGACTTGCTACTATCAAGGTGGAAAGGAACTAAATGGTGTTGAAGGCTTTTGCACTACAGTGAATTAAACTTAACTATCTTTTGTAATGTAACTTCACCTAAAGACTTGCACCTCACAGAAATTGGGATTGATGTGTCTTCTGTGATGCTTTTTGTGCTAATGTCTTGCAACTTCATAAATGTGGAAGTTGTTCATGATGCATTTTATATTGTAATAGGTGTTGAAGGCAGGAAGCCTAGCCATATTAAGAACTTATGTTGGATGGAAGTATTTATTGTGATTTAGAAGTAAGTTGATTTAACTATTAATTTTTTTTACTATACTATCAAGATTTTAAAAAATAATAATAATAATAATTGCAACCAAATCATATGATAATATGTATATGAAATTATATTTGACAAATAACATAATTATAGCACATTTTCAGAACAAAAAATGCACAAGAAAACACTATCAAACAATAAATGTGCCAACTTACAGGTTGGGTAGGTTCAGATGCATAGAGATGTCCAGACTTGGCTGAATTACTACCTACCCAAACATAGATCTACTGCAGGAGAGGATAATCAAAAGTTATGTAGAAGGAAGAGAGAATTCAAGTCCCTTTTAGATATCATAGCTCGACAGATGAACTGTCTACTAAGAAAGTGAAACCTGAAATAGAAGGTGCAACTTTTATGCTTCTTACTTGTCATCTACTTTACAAAAAAAATTAATAATAAAAGAAAAAAGAAACAAAGAGGGATTGAATTAATACATTAAACAATGAATTTAATTAGTATTTGAATATACACTAGCTGGCAAGGCTTGATATGTACAAGCAGATGAGTAAAGCAAATCAACCATGACCACACTAACAAATAGCTTTATCCCGTAATGCATCAAAATTGCCTATGAATTCCTCCCCCGCAACAAAGATGCACTAAGTCATGACACTAGGAAAACAATATAGAGAATTAAATCATGTATAATGTACAAGTTTACCCAAATAGCATTAAAGATCAAACTATAGAATTATAAAAAATTTAGTGCAGCTTATTGGTGGACACTGAGAGATAGCTATGGCTCAAATCATGAGAGAAAAAACAATGACATACCATCTCAACAACAAATATATCTGAAATAAATACTAACTTACTAGTCACTTCTCCCTTGCTGCAGAAAATGAACCAACAGCAACAAAATCATCATACGCAATGTTGGAAAACCTTTAATATTAGAAGACTTTCCTATAATTAAACATGGACTATATCTAGATTCTAAAAATGATTTGTCTTCATTGCACATGGCTTAATAGAACATAGAAGTTCATGAAATGATTAATTAATCCTTTACATGAGAAATGTCATTTTTACATGAAACATTAATCATTGAATCATTACTTTTGGTAGTTTCTTTAAGAATAGATTATGAGAAAGTATTAATCATTAACAATGTATGACATGTTTTTTTATGTTTTGGAATTTAACACATGACGACACACGTATATATGTCATATTTAAGTATGAAAGTACATACATCTTTTTGTGTGATAGGAGTTGTTGGTTCAAACACATGTTGGTCATAAATAAAGTCAATTCACCTAGCTACCTACCCATCATTCCCTTTTTTCTTGGAGCAGCAAGCAATCACATCATTCACTACTTGAGCATTGAGTCTATATATCTATATGTATTTAGTCTTTAAAAACTCAAAACTGTTATCTTGAGGTTTATTTTCTTCCCAATGTTTGTTGATAAGTAGTTCAGTTTCTGAGTCTTTGGAAGTGTGCCAAATAACAAAGGAGTAAGCAACTCCAACAATATGAAATAGACAAAGAACAGTCATACATAAAAAAAAAGTTAGAGAATGCACATTCTAGAGTGTCAGATCTGAATTATTGAAATGAGACTTAAGAATAAACTAAAAGAAGTTGAAACGAAGCAAAAATTAGAAGTTACACTCATAAAATGGAACACAATATGTTTCCAACAGATTTTTCCTTTTAACTTCCACATTTACAATTGATTTTTTTTGCTTCATTTCAGAGAAATTGAGAAACACACCATTTGTTCCTTAATATAGAACTTTGAAAACACACTAAAATATGTGCAGGTTAATTAAAATTAACTAATAAAAAAATAAGATTAGGATTGTTGTCTTATCAGAGAAATCTAATTTTGCTAAAATTAAAAGACTATAAGTAAATTAAACTAATTGAATATTTAGGATAATATTAATTACATTACTCATCAACACAAATTTAGGCTAAATGGAGACAAGGTCATTTCACTTAAATGTTCTAGCAGAAACTTCAAGCAAGAAGCCATGGAGACAAGGCCACTTCACTTAAATGTTCTAGCAGAAACTTCAAGCAAGAAGACATTTAAATTATTGAAGGAAAAAACTGTAGAAACATTCATAATCAGTAGATTATAGACCATTTAAGGAAGAAACCGAGGTCCTTTTAATACCATAATGTAGTGAGTAGGAAATAGAATATGAAAATCAGACTGACATACACAAGAAATGGTTACGTATTTGTGAAAACTCTCAAACTAAATATGAGACAAGAGTTGGGCAGTGCAACTCATGAAAATTGAGACGCTTCAAGCCTTCATCTCAGATATCATTTACAAAATTTTCAAACATTTAAGTGTGAAGTTGTGCAGCTCTTTAATATAAGTAAGATACTTCATAAATTACTCCAAAAAAGACAGTCTCAATCACATGCGAAATCAGAAAAATAACTCAGACTTAAGGCTGGTGTTTCAAATAATTGTTTAGCATATTAACATACAGTAATACATATGGTAACATAAAATTCAATTCAAGCAGCAAAATTGAAGAGTTACCCACCGTTTCTTTCTTGCTATAATTTTTTCCTTCTAACTCTTTAAGAGAAGAATCTAGACGTTCCTTGGAGAAAAAGCAAAGGACCAATACTCAGGAAATGTAAGGTAGTTAAAAGAAAGATGAAATATTCAAAAAATTGGTGAAACAGTTGTAGCAACTAAAAGTATACTAAATCAATCAGACAACAAAATATTTTTGAAAGGTTCGATGCTAAAAAAATCACAAATCATAGATATGAAAATCTTGGTCTAATGCATCCGTCATCTTTATGTAATAAACTATTACATTCAGTTAAATAAATGAGAGATTTTTGAACTCCATAATCTTTGCTTATAATGGCTTATAACCCAACAATACATTAACTTAGCTACCCAAGTTAACATTCATAACTATCTGTACTGAATTCGATCCTCAAACATTCAAACCCCAAAGTCGAAACTCGCACGCCTTAGGTTTGAGTCCACGATCCCAATAGGGTACTGAGACTAACCACAGACATAAGAAACTCTTCAACTATTAAACCCGCTATATGATTTCAACAAAATAAGAGACCTGTAATCCCAACAAAACAAAACAATAAGACAATGAAGAGGGTATAAAATGAAAGTGATAAATACCTTAAATAGAGCCTGGTGAATCTGGGTAGAGTTCGACCCCAACACGCGACGGCGCAGTGTGGGCAAACGATCGATCGGATGTTTGCAGCAAATTCATGGTGATGCTTAGTTGTTGGGCGCCGCATCTGTGTCGCGATTGGACGACGTCCCAGACTCCGGTGATGGCATGACTGGTGGTGAACTTCGACGGTGGAGTTTCCAGATCTTATTTTTGGGAGAAAATCGTTGATTTTGGAACAGTTCACTTTTCTAACCTTATCTGATTTTGTAGGTTAATTTTGGTCTTAGACTTTGGGAATATGAGCCCATCACTTTTCATTCAAATTGGGCTAAGGCATTGTTTATGGCAATTTCAATTTTGTTGCAGATTATTTTTGGCTTGGGCCTACTTCAGATTTCGATAATGGGCCGTATTATATGGAATATCAAGTCAAAATATTTTTAATAATTATTAAATTAAAGTCATGTATAAAAGGTAAAAATATAATTAAAATGTACATACATTATTATTTATTGAAATAAGACTAAAACGTGACACACCTTTTGCCTATATTTTTTAGTATTAAATAGTATACTCTTTATTAAAAAGACGTGTAATATTTATTTTCTAAATAAAAAATAAAAATATTAATGAAAAATATGTACCTTTTAGAACAAAATGGTGTGTATCCTTACACACTTTGTGCACATTTGGACACAAGAGACCAACTCTTTAAATATTACATCATATCTCTTTATTTACACTTAAAATCAATCATTTAACTTGCACACTTATAAATATAGAAACAATCAAAAATATTAATATTTTTATAATATTGCAATATTATAAATATATCACTTATTTTTTCAACTAAAGTTAACGATCTTAATACATTTGTTTAGAATTCTTTTATTAATGAAAAATTAATGCACGTAAATTAAAAAAAACCCCATTAATTAATTAAAAAAACGGCATAATTATTTACTTTGACTTTAGTTTAGTTTTCATAAATTATATTTTAATATTTATTATATATTTATGCATTATATTTTAATATGTATTCATTTTTACTAATTAAGAAATTTTATATTTTATTAATAGAAAATTATTTATATACTATAAAACAAAAAATATTATGTATTTAATGATTAAATTGATAAAATACAAAAAGTTCATGTATTTAATTGATAAAAATAAAGTTTGTGATTTAATTGAAAAATATAAAAAAGTCATAAATTTTTTATAGAAAATAAAGTTCGTGATTAAATTGAGAAAAGATAAAAAGTTCGTGTAATTTAATGCAGTTAACCTTTAATTTAAATATATGCATACATTATATTTTAAATATTAAAACGTACTTTACTTATATAGTAATCGTACTTTAACACGTCTCACCTAAATACCTTATCGTAAGAGAATTTGACAAATTTTTATGTTCTTAAACTATTTAAATTTAATTATTTCTGTAAAAAAAATATTTAAATTTAATTGAATGTATATCACTTTTTTTAATTAAGTTTTTTTAATTAAATTTTGTCATGACTTTTTATTTGTCCTATAAATTGTTATTAAGTAATGTAATTAGATAGTTATTACGCTTCTGTTATCATGAATTATTTATTATTTAAAATATTGTCACTTTTTTAATTATTAATATATTAATTATTTTCCTTTTTGTAATCGTTATAGGGATAGATGACGCTATTGTTATTGATTTGACTGATGTTGATGATTGTCATGCTGATTCAATGATGATGGTTTCTAATCAACGAGCATATGCAAATAATGAAGAGGTCATTATACCACGCCAAAATAATGATGAAGGTATAATATGAATGAGTTACTTTTATTTAAATTAATTATCATTTTGTAAACATACATGTATGTTTATATATAAATGGATATTCTCCCTTTGTCATATAGGTGTTCACTCCTTGGATGGTTATGCTGACCAATCTTCAATCGGTAAAATTTTAATGTTGTAGTTTTTATCTTATGTATGTATAAAATCATATAATTTAATAAATAATTTTCTATAAAAATATTATATTATGATTATCAGATTATTGGGATGTTGGTGATCCGACCAACACATGTCAATTTTGTGGGGCTTTATTTTGGTACGAAGAACGATTAGCCTCTCATTATAATTCCAAGAACCCGAAGTATTCTTCCTGTTGTATGTAAGGCAAAGTTCAACTCCCACAAGTGAAAGAACCTCCAGAAACTTTAAAAGTTCTTCTCAATGGTGGAAGTGAAATGAGCAAGCACTTCATGCAAAACATCAGATCATATAACAATATGTTTTCTTTTACTTCTATGGGGGCAAAGATTGACTCAACACAAAATCAATCAAGTGGTCCACCAATTTTTAAATTACACGGACAAAACTACCATCTAATTGGTAGTCTTTTACTAGTAGAAGGATCATCTCCTAAATTCGCTCAATTATATATATATATATATATATATATATATGATACTGATAATGAAATTGAGAATCGTATCATAAGTGTTAGGTAATTTTTTCTTTAATTTTAATAATATATATAATTCAAGTTGTTTATATACAATTTTTTTAAACATATATAATGTGGTAATTTCATAATTTCTATTTCTGCTCTTATTTAGGGAGCGAAAAAATATTAATACACTTCATGCTGGAATTGTGTCGGATTTAAAGAAAATGCTAGATGAACACAATATTTTGGTCAAATCTTTCAGAATGGCAAGACAATTTATGGTACAAGAAAATTCATCAACCGTAAGATTGAGATTAATTTGTAGGAGAGGTTCGGATGCACGAAGATATAATCTGCGTACATCTTCTGAAGTCGCAGCTCTAATTGTTGATGATTTTGATGAGTGTCTAGGTGATCGTGACATAGTAGTGGAGACATGTTCAGGACAGCTAAAACAAATCAATGAGCTAAATGCTGCATATTTAGCTTTGCAATATCCGTCATTGTTTCCATACGGTGAGGATGGGTATCGAGAAGACATTTTATTCTCTGAAGAAAAATCTTCAGGTGGTGCTGGTAGACAAAAGGTTAGCATTAGAGAGTGGTTTGCATATCGATTGGATGAAAGAGAGCACATACCCTCATCTATTCTTGTGGAAAAAAGGTTGACCCAATAATTTGTAGTTGATGCATACACAATGGTTGAATCTGCCAGATTGACTTATATTCGCACACATCAAAAGCAATTGCATTGTGAGATGTACAAAGGTCTTATAGAAGCCTTGCTACGAGGTGAGAATGATCCTTGCGCAATGGGAAAACGCATAGTATTGCCATCCACATTTACAGGTGGGGCTAGCTACATGATCCAAAATTATCAGGATGCAATGGCCATATGTCGATGGGCTGGTTATCCAGATCTATTCATCACTTTCACCTGCAATCTAAAGTGGCCTGAGATAACTAGATTTTTGGAATTAAGAGGATGTAAGGCTGAAGATCATCCAGACATAATTTGTCGTGTCTTTAAGATGAAATTGGATGGCTTGATAAAGGATCTTCGCAAGAATAAAGTTTTTGGTAATGTTAGAGCATTGGTATACACAATAGAGTTTCAAAAACGTGGCTTGCCCCATGCACACATTCTACTTTTCCTCATCTTGGAGGATAAATATCCGTCTCCAGATCTTATTGACAAAATTATATCAGCTGAGATTCCTGATGAAGCAAATGATTCTGCCTATTATAATGCAGTTAAGGATTTTATGATCCATGGTCCGTGTGGTGTCGCGAGGCCAAAATCACCATGTATGATCGACAATCGTTGTACAAAGCATTTTCCAAAAAAATTTATTGAAAACACAACGTTTGATGAAGAAGGATATCCTGTGTATCGACGCCGAAACGATGGTAGAACGGTGGTTAAAAATGACATTGAGTTAGATAACAGGTATGTCATTCCACACAATCGTTACTTACTTTTAAAATATGATGCTCATTTGAATATGGAGTGGTGCAACCAGTCGCGATCTATTAAATATTTTTTCAAGTATGTCAATAAAGGTCATGATCGAGTGACTGCTTCTTTTTATGAAATAGCAATGCTGATAAGACTACAAGAACTGTTGATGAGATCAACACGTATTATGATTGTCGTTACATATCCTCGTGTGACGCTATGTGGCGTATTTTAGGTAATGAAATTCAATACAAGGATCCTCATGTTGAGCGCCTAAGTTTCCACTTACCTAATGAACAGTCTGTAGTCTACTCTGATTTAGATCCAATAGATGATGTTTTACAACGTCCAACAGCTAAAGTAGCATGTTCCTTGCTTGGTTTGAAGCAAATAAGAGTTATCCTGAAGCGAATTCTCTTACATATTCAGAATTCCCTCAAAAGTTTGTTTGGAAAAAATCTATAAGGGAATGGGCTCCAAGACAAAGAGGTTTTTTCTTGGGACGGGTTTTCTATGTGCCTCCTGGAAGTGGTGAGATGTATTATTTAAGATGTCTGTTGAATGTTGTTCGTGGAGCAAAAAGTTATGACGATATTAAAAAGGTACATGGTGTGCAGCACACAACATTTCGTGATGCTTGCTATGCATATGGATTGTTAGATGATGACAATGAGTACTCAGATGGCATTATTGAAGCAAGTGAATGGGCTTTAGCAAGTTCACTAAGATATCTATTCGCCACTTTGTTGTCATCTGATTGTTTGAGTCGTCCTGAAACTGTGTGGGATAAAACATGGAAGCATATGTCGGATGATATTCTGTACAAACAACGTCAACTGTTAAATGACTCTGGTAATTGTTCCTTCTAATTATTTACGTTTTTAAGTGACTCTGGTAATTTTTCCTTCTAATTATTTACGTTTTTAAGTATTAATTTCATATTTAACAACATAATTTTTTTATTAATTTAATACAGACTTGTGTTTAACTGATGAAGAAATAAAAAATCTGGCTTTGGTGGAGATTGAGAAGTTAATGCAAAAGTTTTCAAAGAGTTTGAGGGATTATGATTCAATGTCGTATCCCGATATAGCTAATATGTCAACTCTTTGTAACAAGTTGGTTCATGAGGAGTTACATTATGATCGAGATGCATTAGCTACAGAGCATGCTCAGCTGGTTGATAATCTCACTGATGAGCAGCGACATATATATGATACTATAATTAGAGAACTTGATTCTTATAGAGGAGGGGTCTTCTTTGTTTATAGTTATGAAGGTACCGGAAAAATATTTTTATGGAAGACCCTTTCTGCAGTTTTGAGGTTGAAAGGTGAAATTGTTCTCAATGTGGCTTCAAGTGGAATAGCATCCTTATTGCTGCCTGGTGGCCAAACAGCGCATTCGCGATTTTCTATTCATCTTAATCCAACTGAGAGCTCAACATGTTTCATCAAACAAGGAAGCCAACTTGCAGAACTTATAATCAAAGCCAAACTGATCATATGGGATGAAGCCCCAATGACACATCGATATTGTTTTGAAGTACTTGATAGAACTTTAAGAGATATTATGTAAGTGGTTAATGTAGAGAACAAAGATAAGCCATTTGGAGGAAAGACTGCTGTTTTTGGAGAGGACTTCCGTCAGATTCTACCTGTGATTCCCAAGGGTACTAGGCAGGACATCATCCACGCAACAATAAATTCCTCAAATATTTGGAAAGACTGCAAAATATTGAGATTGACTAAGAACATGAGGCTACAGGGACAAGATTCCACTATCGAATTTGTTAAGTCAAGAGAATTTGCTCAATGGATTGCAAAAATTGGGGATGGAACTGTTGGAATTTACAATGATGATGAACTCATTGTTGAAATTCCTGAAGATATATTGTTGCCTTGTGCAGGTGATCCTATATCGACCATTGTGCAAAGTACATATCCATCATACAAAGGTTCCATTAATGATCCAAGTTTCTTGAAAGACCGTGCTATATTAGCTCCAACACTTGATGTGGTCAATATTATTAATGAATATATGTCTTCATTGAATTCTGCAGATGCAAAGACATATTTGAGTTCAGATAGTGCATGCAAATCTGACGATAGTGTGGACTTATTAACTGATGTCCATACACCTGAATTCTTAAATGGTGTTAAATTAAATGTTCGGGTGTCCTAAATCATGAGTTGACGCTGAAGATTGGAACTCCGGTCATGTTGTTGAGGAATATTGATCATTCACTTGGATTATGCAATGGTACTCGGTTAGTTATTACAAAACTAGGATTTCATGTTTTAGAAGCAAAGATTTTATGTGGAAGTAATACGAGACATATTGTCTTAATTCCAAGAATGTCATTGACACCATCTGATACGAGACTACCGTTTAAGTTTCAAAGAAGGCAGTTTCCACTCATTGTATCATATTCAATGACAATAAACAAAAGTCAGGGACAGTCTCTTTCCCATGTTGGCCTTTTATTGAAGAAACCCGTGTTCAGTCATGGTCAGTTATACGTTGTTGTTTCACGAGTAACTAATCGCGAAGGTTTAAAATTTTTAATATGTGATCAGAACGGCAACTATATTAGTTCAACTAGAAATGTTGTTTATAAAGAAGTTTTTTAAAATTTGTAATTTTATTTTGTTAAGACTTTTTCTTAATTATTAGTAAAGTTGGTTCAATTTTCTTATGTTTTACTTATAATCTACTTTATATTTTAGTTCAACTATAAAGTTTTACACTTTTATATATATATATATATATATATATATTTACTGTTAATAATTTAGAAATATAGATAAATATATTTATAAATGATAGTACATAAATATAAAAATATCTCTCGCTCCACACTTATTTATTTTTTCATTTACATCTATCTTATAAAAAAAATCTTAATAAAATATAAATAAATTAAAACAGTTAATATCTCAATAATCTTTTGGATGTACTTTGTTTAACACGCGATATACACATTTAATATGCTAATACTATTATTGTTACAAAAAGATAAATACTTGTATACATCCAAATGTTAACATACATTCAAATTTTTATTCTTATTTATCTTTGTGGTTTATAACCATTAGGATTTATCATATTTATTTAAAGTTTTAATCGTACTTTAATTAAATTACTATTTTAATTTTGTGTTTTATGAAATACTATTCTATTGATTAAACTCTCCAAATATACATTGTTAAACAAAATTAAAAAATTCTCAAAAAATATTTTTTCGTATGCATATCCGTGCAATACACGGGTGAATTTCTAGTCAACATAAAATTGGTTGATTTCAACAGAGAATTGAGTTTGGTTGACCACTAATTTGTCTGAGTTAGTGGTTGAGTGGGAACACACTATACAGTACATATCTTAATGCAGATTAAATCAAATAAGATTAAATGAACTATAAAAGATAATTTACATACATGTTCCTTTAACATCATTTGTAATTGAAGCACATGGCAAACATTACCACCACCAATGAATTCAATTCTTCCATATAATAATTAATTAAACACAATATGATCCATTCAAAATTAATTTGGACTTTCAATCACTCATGTATTCTTGTCTTGCTTTTCAAATTTAATTCAAAATAAAAACATTTCTGGCTTAGAATATGTCAAAATCAGATTGTTCGGTAAGCATCTTGGTAAATTAAATTTTAAAAAAAAACCTTAAAATAAATATAAAATCCTAAGAGTAAAGATTTAAACTTAAAATAATAAACTATAAAAACGAAAAAATATATATATAATTATACTCTAATATTTTTAACATTTAATTTAAAAGAAAAAATAATATATAAACCACGCGATTAATTAAGAAGCCCATGATTTGAATAAAATCGAAAAATTAATTAGCCTAAAAGGTTTGAATTTATTGGGATTCAAATTGGTTTATCTAAGAATATATGATGAGTGGTTTTTTATTTTTTTATTTTTTGTTAAGTATATATGTTTTGCTACATGAAATTTGAGGGGATTAAATTGGTTAACTTTAGAATAAAAAACCGTACGTGTTCTAACTTAATTTGTGTATGGTTATGATCATTAATGCTACACTTTTATGATAATTATGCATGTAAAGATTAATGTAGGATCTCATTATATAAATGCATACTTTTTTCAGTAGATTTATTCATATATATCGTGAATCATGATATGAATGAAGTCACAATCGTGCAATCAAAATTAAAGAATGAAGATATTATACATAGTACTAGCTAGTGCGTCTTTGCACTACCAAATTAATCATTAACAATAAACGCCAAAAATTACATGGGTTGCATGAAAAGTTATTGTGTCACATTTCACTCTTTTATATGGTAGAAGGTTACTCTTATACAATAAGATTAATCTCTTTTGAGAAAAATATTTTTCTGACATTTTGAAAAAAGACACTCAATTAAGGTGCAATAATACTAACCCCAAGATCTTCGATTCATTTAAAATTAAATTAATCAAACTAAATGTAAGAATATGTACATCCCAATTAAATACACATATATCCATCAATTACTCATATTAAAATAGATAATTGACAACAGTAGTGATAAATCAATGCTCCATATAGTAATCGTGGGTGCGGTATCTTATTCAAAATACATAATTAGTTGACATTTCTTTATCAAGATTAAGATTTGTGTACACAAATTTTCAATTATTTTTTTGACTATCCAAACGGACCGAACCAATCACATACGACAATTAAATTGTCCTAATTTATTTAATTTTTCGCGTTATAACTTTTTCTAAACCACTATATTGACACAACTTATTATACTTATATAAACACACACAGAAATGTAGAATTCTGTGGAATTTTCTTATCTAATTACATATTTTGACAAATTAATTTATTCTTGACTAATTAAGTTACAATTGAAATTCGTGCCAGGGTCTCATTCATTAATTCATCTTAATTATGAATATATATTTTAATATAATTAATGTATCTCTCTTGCATGAGTTGTAATTTTTATATGATTAAACTTTACCCTAAATATTTTCATGCATATATATAAACCCTAGTTTCGAGTTAACGAAAGGAAGAAAAAGAAAGGATGCAAAGTCTAAAAATAGGATATAAAGTTGTGTTAATTGTTGCAATTAACCACTAAAATAATGTATAGTATGACATTATTATATGATATCTGAGCAACATCAAAAGATTTTGATGTAAACGGATGTTATTTCTGTAAACTTTTCATTTATTTAAAATATTATATAGTGGCTGCTTTCTGATTATGGTTCCTATTTTATACATTATTTTATAGTATTTAAGCAAGACCACGTGTTTTGATGTAATTGGATGTCATTTTCGTTTTCTTTTTAAACTTTCTCCAATATATATTATTTTTATGTGGTGGCCGCTTTTACTAAATTCTTACGTACCCAATTTAAGTAAATCAATTAAAAAACAATTTTTGGGGAGGGAGGGGGAGAACCATTTGAAGCAATTTTTTTTTTTTATTTAATAGAAAATTATTATAATATGATAAAATAAGAAAAGTATAGCTAAGTTAAAAATGAAAGATTAAGGAACATTGATGTGATGTACTCCATATTTATTTAGCTCTAAAATTAAGAGTATGCTTATTTTATATATAAATTTAATTGATACATGTCAATAATAATACATTAATTTTGACAACCAAAATTTGCCAATTGAACTGGAGTAGCTCAGTTGGTCATAGCGTGTGGCTGTTAATCACAAGGTCTAAGCTTCAAGAAGCCCTTCCTCTAGCGGAATTTTTAATTTTCACTTTCAGTTATTTGCTTTGATTTTTTTAAATGCATTCGCACGGAAACTAATGAAGTAGTTTTACTGTAAATAAATAAAATAATACTCTACCTTCTTAATAAAAATTTCAAAATTATTAAATGTGATAATGTATTGTATGAAAAAAATAATAATTAATTTTATTAAATTTATTAAATTCTAATTATAAATAAATAATTAAATAAATTATGTGTATTGATTGAGAGTGATGTTTTAAAATACAAAAGTGAGATAGTGTTTATGAGATGGCATGGGTCAAGCAATTATTAAAATATGATTATTATATACTTCTAACATATAACATATGTTTATTGATAAATTATATTTTATGAAGTACGATGAATTAAAATAAAATTTCTTAGGTGTTATTGTATGTTGAATCATTTGCTGGTTATTTGGTTGAATATTTTATTATTTTTAGAATGAAAAGAGTATAATGAAAAAATGTTAACAATATAATATTTTTAATATTTTATTATTTATAAAATAGACAATTTCTTGTGAGAACATATATGTGAGACATGTTATGAAATTGGTCAACTCATTATTACTGTATGTTTATTATCCAGGTAATATATATATATATATATATATATTTTTTTTTTTTTTTTGATATTTAAAGAATGCTGATAGTGAATTATATTATAATATCCTATAATCACACTTTAATATATTATTCATCATACTTTAGAAAAATATTGTATAATTAATAATAATCATACTCTACATATATAACACTCATACTTTAATACGTTTCATAAACCATCTTACATAAATATCGTCGTACAAGAGACTTTATCTTTTATAATAGATGAAATATTTATATGATAATATAATTACTCTCTATAAATAATAACTTTTCATTTTTTTTTATACATAATTTTTTTTTTCATCTATTTTTAAGATTAAATAATCATATGTTTTTAAAAGTACTTGTATATATAATTTCATTAAAATAAAAATAAAGAGTCATATGTTTTGAAAACTAATTATCGTATGATATTAATTGACACTGTTATCATATTTAATTTCACTAACATGTAAATATATGGATGAGGATCCTCTCTCATAAATTAAATGTTTTTTTCTTAACACGCTGTTATGAAAGTAAATTTTTTATCGTAATGGGAGATGATCCACATTCATTAACAGATGAGGTCTATCGTAAATTTACTCATGAAAGTAAATTTTCTACCGAGGAAAAGGAGATGATCCACATCATACGCTACCGTGAGAGTAAATTTACTATAGGAGACAATCCACATCCTTATATACTGACAAAGTTTCTTGTTTATATACTGACAAAGTTTCTTGTTTTGTTAGATAAGTTTTGAGATAAATTAAATAAATAAATTAAATCATAATTAGTGAACTGAATTACTACCCTCTCTCCATTAATTTAAGTGTCATTTTTAGTAACGTATTTTAACTTTTTATCTTGTCTTACGAAAATTTTCTTACAACACATCTTAAGTGTTTGCCCAACACATCTCATATAAGTGTTTGTCTATAACTGTCATTATTATAAAATATATACTATTAACTACATAATCCGGCCTTCTTTATGCACCATCAATGCATCAATTTCGTCATTTTTGCATCCATATCAATTTTTTTCTTTTTTAGGGAATACTGTATCCATCACATACATAATACAACTAATCTTTACTATAAAATAAGAAATAATACTGTTTAAAATATATAAAAATTCATTTGAGCATTTAATATATCAGTGAAATGGATATCATATTAATGATAAAAAAAATTCCATGTAAAACTTATTAAAATAAAAAAAGTTAGAGAAACTCTCTTGTGAGACGGATGTGAGACGGGTCGATCCATTACTACAGTATATTAATTATATAGGTAAAATATTTTTATTTATAGTTAAAGGAGGTTAATAATGAATCATATTATAACACCATAAAATCATATTTTAATTCATCATTTATCATACTTAAGAAAACATACTTTAACAATCATTAAGCTTACTTTATCTCACGTCTCACTCTCACATATATAATGTCTTAAAATTTTAAATTAAAAAAAACAAATATTTTGATGGACTATTTATGTGGGGAGCGTGTGTTATTATTATCCACACACTCATTTTGGTAGGTGTGGTTAAGAAGTTATATTTCAATTTAATGTTATATCAGTCATCAATATTATATACTCCATCCCACTTTATTTTGCACCTAACTTCATCATTAAGAAAAGAAATTAATAATTTTTAAAGATATTATAGTATATTTTGATAAATAAATGATAAAATATATTAAGGTGTATTAGGTGGAGGTGATTTTTTTTTTTTAATAAATTAAGTGAATGAGAAAAGAGTGATTATTTTGATTTTTTGTTTTTCTAGAAAGGTACAAATTTTTTTTTTAGGATGATCTGAAATGAAAAGTATATAAGGAAGAAATCGATGAGTAATTGTTAACCATCAATATCTACAGATCTTAAATATCATCTTAAATTCTTGATGCTGCCTCCAAATTTAATTTCACTTTTTATGAAAATAAAATCATACTTTTATCACTTCTTAATTTCTTCGATTTCACCATATCATTTTAATGTGATGCACTATACTGAAATGCACATCTTTCTTTAAAATCAACACTAATATTTATTTTGTAAAGAGTTGCAGTGAATAATAGTATTAATTTTTTCATCTTTCTTCAAAATCAAAATTTTGTAATGAGATAAGTAATTTTTATTGTTTGGAAAATATTTTACAAATTTATAGGAATAGGAATTTCTTTCATGAGTTATAAATAAATGATTTATGCTCTGTTTTTTTTTTCTATTTATTTCTTTTTCTTTCTGGCATCTTTTTCTTTTTCCTTCTATTTGAAAAATCTATATATTTTCTACATTCATAGATATTCACCTATTCTCTTATTTCCAATGAATAATCTATATATTTTCTACATTCATTTATTCACTTGTTGGATGCGTTTCAAATAAGTGATTTATGCACTTTTTTTTAATTTCTTTTCCATATTTATTTATTTTTCCTTCTTTCTATTGCAACTTTTTTCTTTTTCGTTATATATACAAAATTTATAGTATATTTTTGCATTCAGATATTCACTTATTATTTGAATTTTCAAATGAGGGAATTTATATATTTTCTACATTCAAATATTCTCTTATTTTCAATAAATTTTCAAAATGAGTGATATATACTTTATTTTCTTTTTTTTCCTCTATATACAAAATCTATATACTCCATAGCATGTTAAATTTTATGTTTTTCATATTAATATGTCCAAGTTAAGATTTACTTTTATATTCTTTATCAAATTAAACGCCCACAAAACAATTAATTACAACAATAATAATACTACTATATACTAAATTCACTATTTCTCTTATTTTTTTCAAAAATATAAACTACTAATGTAACTGAATTTACAATTCAATTTTATCATCTTATAAAGAATACCAAATGTACCTTCCATGAGCTACCTTCAATTAGCTTTCTTTTGTACCTGATCTTTTAGAATTACAAATGAAAAACTGAGGATAATATCCAACCTGTTTGATCTTTGAGCTTTTCTTTATCATAAAACTCCTACTCTTCTCTCTCATCTCTATCTGTTTTTTGAATTTTTCATTATCCTCTCTACAAAAATTCTACTAAATTATGATGATGGTATAAGAAGCGGACCCGACTAAAGAAGAACTCACCGGGATCAGACAAGTTTCATTCAATCCAACCTGTTGGCTTACCTCCACCCATCATTGAGATTGATTCCCACCATTACTTCTCCAAGCACCGCGTCTGGTATCATCGCACCACAACTGAATCATCAGCGCCGCGTCTGGCATCGTCGCTACACTAATTGGACCACCGACAGCTGCCTAGCTGCTTTGGCTGCATCACAAGATCTTACGGCGCCTGGATCTTCTTAGCGAAGGTGAATGGTCACGGCTTTTTTTATCTCTTTAATCATCTGCGAGTCGGACATCCGGGTGACGCCGCCTTGGATATCGGCAGGGATGCGCACGAGGCCGGCTTGATCGGAATTGATGACGTACGCCGTCGCGGAGCTTCTGCGCCAGGGCCCTGCTACCGCATCCGACCACCACAATGATCGACCAACATTGCAGTAACTCTTTTGTATCCATAGTTTTCTCCCTATCTAAAGCATCGCCATAGTTTTCTCCTCTGACACTATATATATTGAAACGCGCAACAAAAAAGTTATTAGTATGCACATTTACTGCAGAATCACATCTATATATATAAACAGTAGAAATATAATAATATTATAATAGAGATATTTTGACTGACTTCTTCTGCCACAAGACTTCTGCCTTTTTCCTCCCTAATTTTTTAGTAATTTATTTACCAAAATACCCTTATTTTGAGCGGGAAAACAGACTATTGTGCTTTTATATATTTATAGATTTTTATTTCTCTGAGAAGCAAATACTACCTTTATACCGGAAAAATTGGTATAATTTTTTTTAGACACAAAAATTAAGGAATATAATAATTTAATATAAAGTGAATTAAAATAGAGTGAGAGAAATAATATTTAATGTATAGTAGTTAGTTATATTAGAGGTGATATGTGAGGCCCATGAGAATAAATTAATTGTTTTTGTGTGGGTCTGATGTATTAAAAAGGAAATGTGTCAACTTTAGTAGGACAAATAAAAAGGAAAATATGTCAACTTCTATGGAATTTTTGGTGTTCATAAATTGCCCAAGTACAATTCTTTTACTGGAAAAGAGAAGACATTGGCGATTGATGCAATCTTTCAACACGAAAACTAGCAAAGCTAGAGACAAACATGGCTAGGGATGAGTTTTCCCGGGTTCATGATGTCGTTCGGATCCAACGCCGCCTTGATCCTCTTCATCGTCTGCAACGCCTCCATTCCCAGTTCTTTCTCCAGATACTGCAACAACATTACCACACTACTGTAAATGATGTAAACAAAAGTTATCCCCAATTTCACGTATGATGATATGTGACCCATACCTTCATTTTCCCGGTGCCAACACCATGTTCTCCCGTGCATGTTCCTAGTCGAAAAGGATTATTAATTTACTTTGAAGCCGAAGATATAATGTAATTACTGAATGAATGAAATTATCTGAGTTTGATTGCAATACCATCCATATCTAAGGCTGCATGCACCATGAAATGGTTCAGTCTCTCAGCTTCTTTTCGTTGATCCTCGTCGTTGGGATCAAACAAAATCACCGTGTGGAAGTTCCCATCTCCAGCATGAGCAATCACTGTGCTATTATAATGTATATGATATTACTAATAGAAAAAACAAAGTCTTGAATTATTGCTTAAATTCGTGGTTTGCTAGGGAAGTGTGATACCAAACTAAAGGCGAAGAATCTAGCTCTTCCTTGGATCTTGATATTAGTTCTGCAAGACGAGATAGCGGAACACAAACATCCTGCAATACTTCATATTATACTTGAGTAGGATGTCTATGAAAAAGACACTGCTATGTCATATACAGAATCCCCGATAAACACAAGTGTGTGTGTATGAACACATATTTGCACCAGGCATATTTATTGGTAGGGGAAGAATATATATTTCCGGAGTTAAAGTAGAAGAAAACACATACTAATCTCATGCATCTGCTTAAAATATCAATAACCATAAATAATGTTTTAAAATACTGCACCATGTCTATTAAAGCACAAGTAACACAGATCGAAAAGGATATA
Source organism: Pogostemon cablin (assembly GCA_023678885.1). NCBI lineage: Eukaryota > Viridiplantae > Streptophyta > Magnoliopsida > Lamiales > Lamiaceae > Pogostemon > Pogostemon cablin. Next base: position 545,508 of record CM042984.1, read on the forward strand.
AACTGATGCAACCCAAACAGAAGAAAATAATACGTACCGTTGACATAGCTTCAGAATTTGGTACCATGGCAAAGCAAGCCCAAAGTGCCTCCTTTCTTATCTAATCACAAGAAGATTTTAGAACATTAGGTATTTTGGTATGCAAGAGAGAGAGAGAGAGAGAACAATTTTTATTTTCTTTGAATAGAACTGTAATTTTTTTATTTTTTTTTTAACTTAAATCGGTACTTTGACAATTGGATGAAATTGGTAAGAGTTAAGAGAGTTAAATAGAAGGGAACTTTTTATAATTAGCTGGGTCAATGAGAGTCGGGTCAATTCCCATAAGTCATACCTTCCAGAGTTCCTTTTTTGCTTCAGGTTCCTCTGCAAACACAAAGTCTGAGCCGTTGTGCTCGGAAGCTATCTTCTGCACTATAAGTATTTGTTCACGAGAGTATGCTTCTGTTGATGTTCAAACCAATAAAATGTAAGAAAAAGATACATGCGGGGCTATAATGGAGAGATAGAAATGTTATTACCTGTTCCAATTAACTCAAACATCAAAGTTGGGGCTTCAGGAAAATTTTTTCCATTAGCTATGTTAATTGCCCTCACTTGAACTTCATCCAGAAGCTCCACCCTTGATACCTAAATATTAAACAAGTTTTAAAAATATAAAAATTAACAGAGAAATTATCATCTGTCTGTAAGTATCGCATTATTTAAAATTCACATCAACTGCACAGAGCATTGGCAGGGTTAGGTAATTGAAGAGCTGGGCCAACATAAATATGGGAAAGGGAAGTGGCATATTAACTTTTTACAATACTTATAAAATAAATAGATGGAGTAGGCCTTGAATAAAAGGAATTTCAGTAAAAAAATATCACCTGTATGCCGGAAAGCATAGTTGCAATAGCAACATCTGCAGCATCTTTAATTGTAGGGAAGTTACACATTGCTACCTATCAAACAGTTTCAACAAACAATTATTAAATAAAAAATGGCTACATATGATGCGGATATTACAGGATGTCAAACAAACCAATTCAGTGGCAAAATTATACATGAGAATTTACAACTGCATCTTTAAGGTTTTGATAGAGTTATAATTAAACTTTCTTCCCCACTTGGAAGACAGACTTAAAGACCCCTGAGGTGCCTGTCAGTTCTCAAGAGCTTTTTATACGTAATTTGAAACACAATTTGTGAATGCTGCCATGAAAATATAGTGCAATTCATGCAGAGAGCTTCCTAGTACTACCATTTTGAACTTTCAGATAACTTCCTAGTACTAAGAATGAAAATCTTGAAGTTTTTATTTTAAAAAATATATACATATGACTAGGTCAAAAGAGAGAAGCAACAGAGTGGAGTACTATGGAAGTACCACTGAGTACTGTGGGATCTTCTGGAGGCGTAGTGTAACCTCTGTTATAACACCCAACGTCCCTTCACTTCCAATCATGAGACGTGTTAGATCATACCTAAGAAATATTAGCTCTCAAAATTAGTAATTGTTACTGTATGAAAAAATGACGAGATCAGGTTGATAAAAATTTTATTCATGTAAGGAGACAAAACTATAAATATGCAAATAAACTTCTGTTTTCAAGACAAGGAAACCCAACATGAAATAAGAAATTCAATGACTGAATACAAATAGCTATTAATTGCAAGATACATATAGGAGAGTTGTTTAGTGTTGAAAAATTCATAATCCCAAAGGTTTCAGAAATTACCATTATCTGTCTAATACAACCTAAAGTTTTTTATGTGATGCATGTGAGCAAATTGAGCATGCAATCAACATAAATTGTAGAAGCTCAACACAAATAAGTAATAATAACAAAGTGTGTGGAAATGTATGCCATTAAACATACCCTGCAGCACTTTTCCTGGCACGAGATCCAGTCTTAACAACATCACCATTGGCTAGAACAACCTGAAGAAGATAATCTTCATCGGCATGATCTCAGTAACTAAAGGGATTAAAAAAAAAAAAAAAAAAAAACCGAACCTTAAGGTTGATGACATTTTCACGCATAGTTCCATACCTACATGCTAGAAACGAAATAATTAAAATTTAGAATGAAGTGGAATAATTTCTGAAATTTAGACTTCTCTCGATACATAATCTAATAAAGACATCCTATACAATGTCATGTGCAGTAGAAAATTTCCCATAAGTTGTTTTGGCTTATAAACTAAGTTTTCATGATGTAACAACTGATGTTCTGATGTCATAAGAGTTGGAACAAAGGAATTACATGTTTGTACATGAATCATCATCCACTACTTTGTAACTATCATTTGTGCTCATTTAAAATGGATCACATTGAATTTATAGCAATGGATAAGTTACCATGCGTCCGGAAAATTGATGTTTATCCAGTGAAGTTGAAGACAAAGCAGTACCTTACAGCCAAAGAACCAGAGCAACGAGTAGCACACATTCCACCAATGGTTGCTCCAGGGCCTGCGGTTCAAATTTAGTTACTAATAAAAATATATAAAATAAAAAATAAAAATTATTATTTGCCTGGTCAACTGTTAAAAACGTGGAAAGATGATGAATACACGTGAATACCTTCCTCGCAGTTGAAGAATATGTAAACCTCAATAAAATTTTAAGATATACATACTACACTTTAACCATTCAGGATAGGTAACACTAAAAAATACTACAATTCTTAGTTCTTAATAGAGTACATAATTTTTCCAATTTGGCTATGCAGAGCTTAATTAACTAGTCAACCTATGCATCATATTTTTATTCATGGCAAATTTATTGTTACAACCAAAATTCATGAACTTTCCTAATACATTGATGCCACAAAAAAAAAAAATGATAAATGGATCTCACCTGGATCCAGAGGGAAGAATAAACCATATGGTTCAAGGTATTCATTAAGCTCCATCCATCCAATCCCAGGCTCAACCACCACATCCATGTCCTTAACATTCAATGATTTGACCCGCTGTAATTTGAAGAGAAAAGATAAGCTACAAGGATTTCCAATTACTTTAGATAAATAACAGACCCCACTACGGGCCACAATTGCCAGGTAAGTATTCACACATTAAGAATGGAATATGAGAAGTGCGTCAAGATAGGATCATATGTTCTAGAAAAAGCAAATGAGTCCACAATAATACACATGAAAACCAAACAAATTCCAATTATTCTTAAATTGAACTTATACATCTGTGGATTATCATACATTCATGTGTGTCATGTCAATGCAAACTCCTCCACTGGGTGATAAGGTGTGGCCCTCAATTGAGGTAGCTCCACCATATGGCACAATAGGAACCTGATAACAACAATTTTAAATGTAAGAGTGGATTAATTTTATATGAAATGTAACTTTCTAGTCTTTACTGAGGCCTTAGAGGGATCTCTTAAACCAGTTATGATCAGAAAGCAAATCCCATATATCTTAACAAAGCATAAATTTAGCACAACTGTGACAGAAGCTCAAACCTTGTGCTTGTTACAGGATGCAACTATCTTAGACACGTCATCTTCAGACCTGCATATCAGAAAGACAGATTTAAAATGTGAGCATATGGCATCAAAATAGAAGAATGCTGCTAGAGCATAAGTGATTTTTCTTCTTCTTCTTCTTCTTCTTCTTTTTTTTTTTTTTTTTTTTAAGATTCCTTTGATTTATGAGTTTAACATCATTAGATACAAGCAGTCAGTTATTTATCACCACTCTATTAGCTAATTGGCTTTATTTTTACTTGAGACAGCCACTTAAAAACCTTTGATTAATTTGTTGCGTTTCTGGTTACTGAGAGATGGAGGAGTCCTATTAAATTATGCTAAGGGAACACGCAAATTATCATTCACTTGAGATATTTCAAAGAGTCGGAACAATTCTCACCTGGGAAAAACAATTGCATCGGGGATGTTCACTGCTTTGTGAAAGCTGTTCTGTGGCTTCCCATGAAAGTATCTGTCATCGTAATCCATTGTCATATTCTCCTACATAAGATAAGTCCATTTCCAGATTACTTCCAGCAAAGCATTTTTCAATGAAACGACTAATCACATGACCAAATAAAACAGCACAAAAATTGGAAACTATAATTGAAGATTTATGCATTTAAGATGATTCCCAATACCTTGCAAATGACCTTTAATTCTTCAATTAGTTCATTCGGGATTTTCTTGTATGTACCTTTCACCAAGTAATCTGTGCTGTCTTTGCCGCCAATCCTGTTCCCTCTAAAATAAAATCCAACAAAATTATCAATTTCTGTTATATTTCAGAAACATAACTTCCAACTTCAAATCATCCAAACAACAGAGATACGACACTCACGTCTGGTTAAGATTTGGGGCTTCGCAGTATGAAGGGCCACTATTGCACGAATGCAGAGCAAACGAACCAGCTGAGAGAGCAACTGCCAGTGGAAGTAGTGAGCCGTCCCAATGCGATAAAAATGGTTTCCGAATACGTTCGGAGCCCAAAGTTGAGGATAAAGCGTCGCGGCGCCTGTGAGAGAAAGAGCTTCGAAATTTGGTGTACAAGGGTTTAGATGAAGAACTCAGTCGTGAAATCCAGGAGGAGAACGCCATCGTTCGGCGGCGCAGTGAGTGATACACCGATCGTTCTTCAACACAGTTACAGTAGCTCAAGCTATAGTATCATCTGATTTTTTGTGATCCGTTTTTCATTTATCTGGTAACGGATTAATTCATAAATAAATGGAGGTAATTTCTTCCCCTTTCTTTTTTAAGAAAATTTATTTATAATTTAAGACTTGAGAAGTGGGTAATTAAACTATAAATTCAAGCCTAAATTATTTTTTTCTATAAATATAGTTTAAGAGCTTGAAATATAAAGATTATGAATTAATTAAGGCTTGAAAATTATAAAAATAATTATGAAAATTTAATTACAACTACATTGAATTTATGTTTTTAAAGATTTTTTAAATAATTTATTAGCATTAAAACAACATTTTATAAATTTATATGATAATTAAAATATTATTTTAAATAATTTCGTAATTTAAATTTGGATAAAAATTATACTCCCTCCTTCCCATAGAAGTTGACACACTTTCCTGGTTTGTCCCACTAAAATTGACACATTTCCTTTTTTAATACGTGGGACCCACACAAAAACAATTAATCTATTCGCATGCCTCACATATCACCTCTAATATAACTACCCACTACACATTAAATATTATTTCTCTCACCTCATTTTACTTCACTTTACATTAAATTACTATACTTCTTAATCTCCATGCCAAAAAAAATTATATCAACTTCTCCGGGAGGGAGTATATATTTCGTGTAGAACTATCTTGAATGTTTTTTTGAAGGATATTGTATAAATTATTATCTTTATAACATTCATAATAACATTTCGTAAAATATCTTTTTTAGAATTATCTTGAATGCAAACATGTGTATGTAAACTTGGTACTTCTTGTATCTACTTATTTTAAATAAGGCCCGTCCCGGGGCACGGAGGGATATTCCGTGTCCCCATGCGAACACAATCTTCTCCCTTCAATTCTATTTAAAACTATGTATTGCTAGGAGTTTAAATTGCAAAGGGCATGAAAATTACAAAGACGCACGGAATGTGCTCCGTGTGCCCGGGTGCACAGGAACCTCACTTTTAAATAATATAAATTTTTTGTTTGATAAAAAAAATTGGTCTCTGGTATTTCTGGGACACACCGTGCCCATAGGAACACAAGAATAAAATATGAATTATTATTGTGTTCCATAGGGCACGGTGTGTTCCGGACACACAAGTTTTTGCCCCTAAAAAAAATTAATGTGAAAGTCGATTACTCAATTTTATTTTTTTTAGATCGACGAAGTTACTTAATTAATGTAGTAAATTATTTTTTCTAGGCTTTCGACAGTTTAAAATAAATTATTTTCTGTTGGTTATTATATGAAAAGACAAATTTATTATATTTAATTACAAATAAATATATTTTATCTGTATAATAAATATATTTTAATAATTAATCGAACTATGTCTCGAGTGTATGTGTACATATATTTAGAACATTACACACACAATTATCCTCTTGTTGGTTGTAAATAGTTTTTTTATTATTATTAATTAGAGTTATGTGGAGTATACGCAGGAAAATTGACTCATAAGATTTCTCAATATTAAGTTGAAAACTTTAAATGATATCTTATGATTGAACATGCAAATCTTACTTTCTTATTGAAATTATTTGATCAAACGGATCAAAATTGATGATTAATATTCAAACCATATTTAATGTAATTAGGCCAAAATGATCATCAGTATTCATTATTTATACATAATGTAAACAAAAAACATCACAAAGTTCACATGATCATATCGATCAAATATCTGAAATTTGTATCAGACGGAGTATAATATATATATCACGAGTAAAAAGAATATTCCGGTGGATGAAGACTATTTCTATTGTATTTCATTGTAAAAACAAAAGAAGAAAAAAAAGAGTAAAAAGGGAGTATATAAAATCTAAGATCTACAATTATACAAGGAAAAATTAATATATAAGAAATTATATATTAATTAATTTCCTAATTAGCTAGCATTACCCAATCGGAGCGGAGCCACCTCCGCCAACGGCGTTGAGAGCGGCGTCGGCATTGGCGAAGTCCGGCAAACCGGACACGTCGGATGGAGGCGCAACCACGGATCGACGCACTTAAGGTGGAAGAGGTGGCCGCACTCCGGCAGCAGCCTCAGCATGTCGCTGCTCTTATAATCCGCCAGGCATATGGAACAGCAGGTGGCCGTCGAGTCCTTATGATTCACCTTCGCTTCCGAATACAACATCTTCGGATAGCTCGTTAGCGTCGCTTCATCCAGCCCTATCTCCACCGCATGATCCACTGGCGCCGCCGCCATCGGATTCCGCTGAGGTAGTACCAGATTGGTGGTGTTACTTCTGGTGCAGTAGTAGGAGGCCAGGGTGATGGTTGTGATAAGGAGGAGGATTCCGACGGAGACGCCGATGCCGTAGCCGAAGCCGCCGATGTTTTCAGAGCCGAGGAAGCCGCCGGTGGTATGATTGAGAGGTGCAGTTGCCATGGATGCAGGCATGGAGAATGGGGAGTTATTATGGAGTTTTAGGATGAGAAAGTCAACGTTTGATTATAAATTCAAATTGGGGAGATTTTTATTGGGGAAGATACTTTTGAATTTACACTTATAATTGCTAGGTTGACATTCAGTTCATTTTCATAATTTAATTTCCTAGATATTCTTGGGTGTTCTAAATAAACTTACGTTAAAAGTCATAATTGGATAATTGTCTTATATATTTATTATCAATAAAATATTTCTCAAACTTAAATTAACCATAGACGATCAACAATTTTCGTAAAGTCAATATTATGTCCTATAAAATCAAATTCATTTTTTTTAAATATTACTTATCTCGAAAAATTATCAACTAATCATACACAAAAATAATATTACCCCAATATATATTAATGAACAACACACCATCGCAACATACAAATATTTCCACAATGAGAAATCTTAACTAAATATTTATTCAATATGAATTGAATGAATGAATTCTATAGAAACAAATTAAATATTTCTTAAATACGTATATATATATTTATTGTCAACGGTTTTTAGGTGTTCCATTTTGTCGTATTACTTTATGCTACATATGTAAGCTGCATGATCATGTGAGTAACGTCTTAATTTCTTGCAATCAAATTCTTTGTTCCCTTTTTCAATAAATAAATAATTACACATTAATTAATTAATATATATTAGTAATTGAATTCAACCCTCTCTCGGCGCAACCTGTCATCCCTGCACTGCACGATCTCAGCCTAGCTAACATAACGTTTCTTTTTTTAATAAAATTGGATGCCATTATTTAATACATGTAATTGGACGGCATTATTTAATACATGTAGATAGATGAAATTATTATAATAAGTGACACTAATTACAATGATTCTCATTTATTACAAAATCCAAATGGCATGTTACCTGGCATTAGCTTTGGCTGATTCAAAATAATTAAGGATTTGTTGAGCAGGATTTATATTTATTAATGTAATTTAGGGATAGTAAAAAAGATTTATCGACAATAATTAGGATAGAATGATTAATTTGATTAATATATAAGAGATTAAGTGGAATTTGCTGGGTAATCCTCCTCTCTAATCATTACAATCAGAAATGTATGTTTCCTATAAAGATTCTATGCTTCAATCAAAATTTTATTTTACTATAACATAAAAATGTACTCCATATACTCCATAAATTAACCATAATGTAAATGATAAACCCCTAAATGAGTATAATATAGTAAAATATACTCCCTCCATCCGCCTTTAAATGTGTCATTTGTTTTTTGTGCGTGGATTAATGAGTATTATTATTTAATGTGTAGTGGGTAGTTGTATTAGTAGAGGTGTGAGTCCCATTTTTTATTTGTATTAGTGTGTGTGGGGGTCCCATATGTATAAAACATGAAATAAGACCCTTGGAGGTAGACGCCCAAAATTGAAAAATGATACCCTTGAAAACGCACGTAAATTATAAACCCAAATTAATGATAATAGTAGTATCACATTTCCACACACACTGAATTAATCATTTAATTATAAATAATTGATTATAAATTAATGAGTTGATATTAGGTACACTAGGGTGCAAGGGTGCACCCACATGTGTATAATTTTTTATTCTATTTTGTATACATGTTATTCTATTTTGTATACATGTTTCTTAATAATTGTACACTTTTTTCACACTAAGTTTTTCATTAAAAAAACTAACATCCATATGTGTATCTTTTTATTCAATAGTGTATATATGTTTTTTAATAATTATATATTTTTTTACACTCAATTTTTAATTATAAAACTTAACAATTACTCCCTTCATCCCATAGAAGTTGGTATAATTTTTTTTGGGAGATTAAGGAGTATAATAATTTAATGTAAAGTGGAGTAAAGTGAAGTGAGATAAATAATATTTAATGTGTAGTAGGTAGTTGTATTAGAGGTGATATGTGAGGCCCATGAGAATAGATTAATTATTTTTTGTGTGGGTCCATGTATTAAAAAGAAAATGTGTCAACTTTAGTGGGACAAACCAAAAAGGAAAGTGTTTCAACTTTTATGGGGATGAGGGAGTAAATTGTATACATTTTTGTTCATAATTATAGTATATGTTTTTTTTATATTTATATATGTTTTTTAAAGTGGGTGCACTCTATCTTAGGGTGCACCTCGGTTCACAATATAATTAGCCTAAATTAATTCTAAATAAAAATAAGTATAATATTTGATAAATTCAAAAGATAAGCCTTAAATAACAAAATTAAAATGATATATAATATACATCTGATCAGTGTATAATGAATAAATTAGGGTGCATCAAAATGTTTTGCGTAGTATATACTCTATTATAAGTGAATTATAAGATGTAACATGCATTCATGTTACACGATTCACATCATTTATAATTTTTTAATTAATAACCACTTTTTATTAGAGATGTTATAAATTTTCAATAAAAATATTGCCACTTTTTATGATCCTATGAATTATTTCATATCATTATACTATTATCACTTTTCATCAATGAATGAGTATCATTTTTATTAAAATGTTATCACTTTTTATTTATCTCACATAAAACATACGGTGAGACGGTCTCACAAGTTTCGCTTTATAATATTTTTAAAATCAGTTAATAGTGTTATTTTATGTTTGTTATATTTTGTTTTGATATGTTTAAACTTTATGTCAAATCAAATATTAATTAAATTCACATAAAAGATATAAGGAGGAGAGAGAAATGAATTAAGAAAAAATATTACTTCTATTTTTTTTATCGGCAAAATAAATAGTAATTTTATTAATAATTATGGGTAGGAGAGCTACCCAAAATTACAAGAAAAAGAAAACATCATTACAACCGGATGAAAATAACAAAAATAACGCCCCATGAACTAGCGCAATGCATTACAACTTATAAAATGAATCTCGGAGTTAGTCTCCATTCCTTCATAACAAATTAATAAACTCTTAAAATGTCTTCCAAAGATCCAACTCCAAATACTTGACTTTAGCTTTTCCAATAGTTTATCAATATCAAGATTTTCATCACGGAAAATAACAACATTTCTAGTCTTCCATATCAACCACACAACGCATTCCCAAAGACAAACCAAAAACATATTTCCTTTCCTCCCTCTAATAAGCCTACTAAAATGAAGTAAGTTTATAGAGGGGTTCGAGGATAAAATTGTTTTTACGTCAACCCAATTAATACACTCTATCAAAAAGCGATAGAAAAACTCACATTCAAAGAAGACATGGTGAACGTTTCCGGAGAGTTTTTGCAAAAGCAGCAATTAATAATTGCATCTTGCACCATAATCTTCCTTTTTTGGAGGTTTATATAAGTGGGAAGTGAACTTTATGCCAATTTAGGGATTAAATTGATTAAGGTAAGTGAACCTTATGGTGTAATGATTTGACCCAAGTTTAAATTTCGATTATAGAGAGAGTTAAACCAAGAGCGTATACGTGTTTGTTTTCAACCATGCTTTAGAGAAGCGATCGGATTTTGAGTTTTGAAAATTGAAAAGAGCAATTAAACTACCAATTATCTAAGCAAGAACTAAATAAAAGCAATTAACTATTATGATGATCAAATAAAGTATCAAATAACCAAAAAAATGAGATGGATGAGAAACAATCTAAAGAAGAGCAAGTCTAACCACATTCAAGATAAAGGATACAATATGGCTTGTTAAACTTAAATGGCTAATATCAATGATCATTGGAATAGAAGCAATCACAAAAGAAATCCCCTAATCCCTAGGCCAAGGAAATTAGGTTCTAAACTCATTACAAGTTTTAAGCACATAAGATTGAATTCCACTTCCAATTCCCTTAAGGTACTATGATAGCAAAATTAGTCTTTGCACTCAATTAATAGACCAAATATGATAAATCAATTAAGTGTTCTCACATGAATGTTCTAAGCATATAAAGATGCAACTACATACTTCATACACTAACACACAAAATCCACATTATAACATGATTCAATCAAACCCCTAATCATAATATTGGATTGGCCCTCCTAATACAATAAATAGGGAATTCAACCACACAAATTATAATACAAATTAAGCAAATCAAAAATCATGTAAGAAATTCCAAAATCACATCAATTAAACTATTAAACATTCAACAAATCCATAGATCTCTAATCCATCATGTGGCTAGCCTCACAAGAGGTCTAGCCAACAACCAACATCATCAAAACAATGTTTAACAACATCCATTGTAGCTAAATAAACTAAGAAAATGCAAATCAAAGGTAATTTCTCCCTTATTTTGGTGTTTGGCTTGAAATTTTCCTTCAACATGCAATCCTCCTTCCAAATGCCTCTTTCTCCTCTAGAAGTGTGATGGGTGAATGAAAGAGATGAAGTTTGATGGGTGGAAGTGTGAAAATTTGTGGAAAATGATGGAAAATGAAGTGAAAATGGATGGAGATGGTAGTGTGTGTAGATTATGGTGTAGAGTGTATGGGTTTCACGAAAATGGAGGCTAGGGCTGATTGTCCAATCCAAACTCGGAGAAAAAGCAGCCAAAATGGGAATAAAAACTAATTTTCTGGACAGGTGGCCATATTCACAAAAATTCGACCGAATTTTGTGAGGGACATCGATTTTTTCTGCAATTTAGCAGAAAAATTCGACCGAATTTTCATGCTCGGGTCAAATTTTCCTGTCAGTGTGCTCAGCCTCGCTGCCCTATTTTTCCCTACGTTCTACATAAAAATTCGACCGAATTTTTGTGATTCTGGTCGAATTTTTGTGTCAGTTTGCTATTCTTCACTCTTCTTGCACCATTTTCTCCATTTTTACTTGTTTTCTCCTCCGTTACACCTGTATGTGCATATTTTAACATTAGGATCATATTTTCCACCTTCTCCACCAAATAAGAAGCGAAAAACAACACGAAAATACACAAAACAAATGCAAAAATAACCTAAAAACTAGGTGAATTCAACGACGATCAGGAAGGCGTTCCCACATGACTCTCCATGCATGAACTCGAATTTTAGGCAAAGCAATCTTATTCCACACCAGGTTGAATTGCTCATTTTCTTCAATCTCCGAACCAATTTTTTGCAGTCATAACTTCTCGTATGCTCCTCTTGTTGAATATTTGCCATCTTTCTCAGTTCCCCATTGCCAAGAATCAATTTTACCTGGTTTAAGAGGGTACAAATTAATAACCAAAAGTAATTCATGCAACATATTTAACTCATTATCACGAAGATCCCGTCTCCACCTACATCTCCAATTCCATTCTCCCCCAGCCCATTCCCCCATCTCTGAGATGCTAGCCTCTTTATCTAAATTAAGACAATAAAGTCTAAAGAATTTAATCCTAAGAAGCTCTCCTGTCCAATTATCATCCTAAAATGAAATATTTCTCCCATCTCCTAATACTCTGCATAGTCTAGAGAAAAACCAACCCCCATGTATATCCCCAACAACTTTCAAAGCATTATCCCACCATCCTGATGTTTTATACTCTCTACCCGATGTAGATTAAAGAGTATTATTATTTATTGTGTAGTTGGTTGTTGTTTTAGTGGAGGTGTGAGTCCCATATTTTAATTATATTAGTGGGTGTGTGTGTGTTCCATGTGTGTAAAACGAAAATGAGATCCTTAGGGCGTAGACGCCTAAAATGGAAAAATGAGATTATTTGAAGCGGACAGAGAGTAATTGAATAGAGATAATGTATGATAAGGGGTAAGTGTTAATAAAGTTTGTAATTGTTTATAGGGGATATTTATTAAATCTAAAACCGGAAAATTAAACCCAAACCAAACATTGATAATGCAATACCCTTAAAAAATATATATATACTCCCTCCATTTTGGGTAGAGAAGTGCATTTACTTTTTGCACGTAGATTCGTATTATTATTTTATGTAAAGTGAGTATGTGTATTAGAAAGATGTGATTAGTAGTGGTGGGCCATTGTGGGCCCTTTTTACGAAAAGAAGAAAATGATGCAATTTGGATTGAACGCTCAATATAGTAAAATTGTGCTAATGGCTGGTTGAAGTAATATAAATTTTATTTTAAAAAATCTAAAAAATAAAATTCAGAGGGCTAAAAAGCAATAATTTGAAAGTTGGTGGCTAAAATAGTACGATTTTATATTTTTTTCGGGACAAAATATAGTTTAGATATAATTGAGGGACCGAACTGAGAGTGCACCATTAATTTTGAAAAGCAGAATAGAAACTCTCACCAGCAAGAGTCAATCAGTCCAAAAAGAAAAGAAAAAATAACCCAGGATTATCAATCAAACCCAACTAAATCACAGCTAATCTTCCATTCCAACCATTCTCCGAGCCAAAAATGGCGATCCAGAGCCTATTACCAGGTCTACTCATTGTTCTCTTCAGCCTAATTTGGTTGGTTGAATCGAGCAGCGACACAAACCACATGTTCTCGCCGTGCGGAGACGCCACGGTGCAAAAGTCCGATGGATTTACCTTCGGAATCGCGTTCGCGGCGAGGACGGCGTTCTTCTTGAACAATTCCGTTGAGCTGTCTCCATGCGATCGCCGCCTCTCTCTCTCCGGCAACTCTCAGGTCGCTGTTTTCCGCCCTAAAGTCGACGAGATCTCGCTACTGACAATCAACACCTCCAACTTCTTCCCGGTAGTCTTGCGTTTCTGTACTATAATTATTGGTGAAGGTGTTATTTGCCCCAATTATTGAGCTATTAATGTTCTATTATTAGAATTTATGTTTTTATTTTTCTTTCACTTGTAGATCGATTAGTTTAATTCTTGAATACATTAATTATCATATAAACCCTTGTTGTGATCTTTTGCAACAGAAATGTTACTTGCAATGTCTGTTTGACTATCTTTTGGGGAAACGCAGTTTGTCAGATATATGATGGTGTGCAAACAATGTAGATTTTTTAATTAACTAGTATTTGTTGTCTGGGTAATCATCCTTGGAAAAGATGGGCTGATTGAGAAACAAATTTGCCACCATTTTGTTGAAAGTTTTTCCATGTGGAAGCAGAAATTCTTAAAGTGTAACTTGGGACTGAGAAGTATATGGACTTGTGTTTTGCAGCAATGAGATAGGGTTTCTCCAAATACAGATTAGATATGGAGAGACGTGGACACTGAGAGGGAGCTTCATTCAGTACCGAAGTTAGGTTTCTGTTTAGAACTTCCCTCATTAATGGCTAGCCATATCCTCCAACCAAAACTTTTTTTTTATTTATATTCTTTTCCACATTCATTGGTAGTGTATAAACGTGAACTCTCAATCTCATGGTGACTCCGACGAATTGCTGTTGCCTATGATATGGTTTATATCTTGAAACTTTGGTTCTATGTGGTGATATACTTTCAGAAGCTTAACATATTGTTTCTCAAATAAGGGTTCTGAGAAGATAATGACATTGGATTTTGTATATCCCACTAGACATACCTTTATTCATATTCCCGAAACCTGAATTTTTCTTCTGGTGTGACTTTATGTCATGTTGTGATAGAGAATCAAATTTACTTGGTTTTTTCATAGTGATAAGCGGGATATTTCGTACTGATGGTGCCAGGTCTAACTCGATACCTGCATTTGTCTGCATATTTGAGGGAGGAAAAGGTTTCACAAAGTGTGCTCTGGAAGTTGCTTGCTTGCCCTTAGTTTTGATTACTGTCTTCTGATTTTCAACCTGTCTTTATTGGTGGTTGGGTGACAGAAACTTCTAGAAATCAAAGTAAATTTTAGCAGTCAGATAGCTTATGTCTTTTGTATCTGCATATTGTGATTGTGTATGTATGGAAGATTTTCCCTTGAACACCATAACGTCTAATAGTACATATACACCCAAAAACTATTTGTGTCTAACAGTCTAAGGTTCAAATATGAAAGCATTTAGAGACCTTATGTTCTTCAACTACATATTATTCTTGTCTCTGTAAAGAAGATTTTACTTCAACCGCCTAGCTGTACACGTTCACCCAAAAACTATTGTCCACCTTTTAGGCAATTCCGTATTTGTGCATTTTTATTTATTATATAATAATTCTATTGACGTAAAAATGGGTTATTAAATTTGGTGACAAATTGCACCATTATTTTTTAAAAACTGATGTTTTTGGTCCTCATTCATTACATTTGTGAACAAGCTATAGATGATATTGTATCTAGTACACTTACCACTGTCATTTGTCAGGATACTTAGAATTCTATTAAAAATTTTACTTTGCAAACCATATTCTTTACCATAGTTTTTCAAATTTAGGTGACCCTACCTTCAATTTAAGCCACAGTCCAAGATAATGTTTTCATTGTCAAAATTCTTGGATAAATTTGGCTTTTGTGGAGAACTTGATCATTGAGATTTTGTTTGAGAGTTGAGACTCGGCTTGGGTTTTTAGGAGTGAGAAGTTAAAAGTTACAGGAAAGATTTAAGTTTGCATGTGGCAAATGCTAGTAAATGAAACTTATGTTGCTATATAGATGTTCAGCTACACTGTAGAATATTAATATTAGCCTGCATTCTAAAATGAATGTTGTGGGAAAACTGCAAATGTCGAAGACCAGCCTCAATTATGGGGCAGTCTTGCCTAAATTTGAAAGTGAGGCCAACTGCGTCTAGTTCAGTAAAATACCCCGGATAGTTTGAACTCCATAGCTTATTTTCCTTTGCTCTATTTCTATTAGGCAACTTTTAATCTCTTGCATTGTTGGCTTTATCACCAGGATTCTGTAGGAGGTTATATGGTGGCATTTGCTGGAAGAAAATATGCTGCAAGGTCTATTCCTGCTTTTGTTGCTAACAGTACATTCATCGTTACCAGTTTTACTCTGGTAAGAAGCTACATACTCTTCGGATTGTATATCCATCTGCATCTTCATAGCTTGATTGTTGTTATCATGATTCAGGTTCAGGAATTTAAAAAGGGGAGGCTCCAAAACTTGTACTGGAAAAGAGACGGCTGTGCTTCATGCTCGCAGAAATCGAACTTTGTGTGCCTTAACAATCAGGACTGTGCCATCAGAACCAATGACTGCAAAAACAGAGGGGGGTCTGTAGATTGTAGCATCGGGATACAACTAGCATTTTCGGGCACAGATAAGCACGAATCAGTTTTCAACTCGTGGTATGAAGTTAAGAATCTCCGACAATACTCCCTCTTCGGTCTCTATTCCAACCTCAGGGACTCTCTCACTAGTCAATACAACAGATTCTTTTAATTTTATGCTTCTCTTAGCAGTAGATTTTGTTGTGTTGTGAATCTGTTTTTGAGCGTTTTGATTATTAAACTCAACAATTCTGGATTTTAATCTGCGTGTAAATTAAATTTCGTTTAGTGAGTTCTTAATTTCGATTTGGTGAACAATATATTTCTTTTCTTTACAAATTCTCTTTTTCTTTCATCTCTTCTATTGTAACAATTAATATTCTACCATAAACATAGCAGTACTTATGCAACTAGATTCAATAAGACTCATTATCATATATGATATATCCACTCACTGAGGCTTGCCAAATTAATTAACTAACACATGGAAATATGATTGGTTCATAACTGTAAGATTTTTATTACAAACAGAACACATGGAAATATGATTGATTGACAACTTTAAGATTTATTACAAACAGGTGTAGAGATAATTGCATTGGTTTTATGTAATCATTATGTGCGTTGTATTATTATTGTTTTGGTTTGGATAAACCCCCAATGCATATAAAAGTAAGAACACAAAGATGAGGAATCTGAAAAGTCGTGGTACCCTTAACACACGATTTCATGTGGTGTTGAGACTTTTCCTTCTTTTTGCTATTACCAGGAAAAACACTTTCAGGCCACTCTCGCTGGCGGACCCTCCAATTTAAAATTACTATTTCCTTCTTTTTTGCTATTACCAGGAAAAACACTTTCAGTCCACACGCGCCGGCGGACCCTCCAATTAAAAATTAACTGTAATCGGGAGCGAACTTCATTAATTTACATATATGCCCTTGTACCTGCCCCTGTTTTCGTAATCAGAAAGGAACCAGGTTTGGTGAGATGGACTAATGGAACCAACAAAAATATGATTATAGAACAAGAAGGGCTAAAAGGTCATTCTGCATGATCAAGTTGATTATTTTGGCTTCTGCCCGCCATTCCAAACACACCTTGCTCTCTCCCTCCACAGAGCTGCCGCTTTCTCTCTCTCTAAAAGCAACAAACATTCGCCGCGAATGTGAAGTTAAATTATCGATTTCTAGAAAACAGAATAAACAAACGCCTAGGGTTTCGAAATCCTTCCTCCACTCTGCTGTTAATTTATTCTTTTCTCCAATGTTCTCACGCGAATTTCCCAGGGAAATTGTTGACCCATTCAGAATTAGCAGCCACTTAAAAAATCTTCGACATAATTGTTTCAGGAAAACAGAGCGATGGAAGACACTTTCTCGGGAGAATCTCAGCCATGTTCTGTAGCCTTGCTTTTATATGAACCGAGCTGCTAGGTAACTGCACAAACGTAATAATTCAAATATTTATCTAGTTGTACGTTTAATATGAGAAAGTTATTGTGAAATTTTGAAGTTTATGTCAATTTCTAGTACTTTTTTTCCCCTTGCAGGGAATTCGAGTTAATATTTTGATCGAAAACCATAAGTATTATTATTCCAGATTGAGGAAAATAACGGGATATTTATGTATAACTTGAATGAAATCTTTCTATAGTTTTGATGTGGCGTGATTGAGGGTTTGTTAGACCCATATTGGTCAATGGAGTGTGAAAATTCCCCCCCCCCCCCCCCCCCCCCCCCCATCTACCAGCCTGATAAAATGCTGCGAATTGCACCTCAACGGTGATGAAAAAGTCTCTTTCAGCAGCATGTCTTAGGTCAGTGAAACGTAAATACGATGAATTTGAGGAAGAAAACGGTTTTAGTATCCCAGGATTCATCATCCCGCAAAATGCTCGCGTAGAGATTGAAAATGAGTGTATGGTTCTCCGTGAAATGGTCAGCAATCAGCAGCAGACTATTCAAGACCTCATTTCTGAACTGGAGGAGGAGAGGAATGCAGCCTCTTCAGCTGCCAATGAAGCAATGTCTATGATTCTGCGGTTGCAGAGAGATAAGGCAGAGATTCAGATGGAGGCAATTTAAAAGGTTTGCAGAGGAGAAAATGGCACATGATCAGCAGGAGGCTTTGATCTTGGAGGATTTACTGTATAAGAGGGAAGAAGCCATAGAGTCACTTACATGTGAGGTGCAAATGTATAGACATAGGATGATGAGTTATGGACTTACGGAAGCTGAAGCGGATGGAGATGTGGATATGAGCCAGAACAATAACATGATAGAAAACCTTGACGGGCGATTTGAGTGTCCTCCTAATGAAATTTACCCTTCTCTTAAGTGCAATTCGAATGGATCACGACCTTATCCGAATGTTGAAGATAATGAGAACTGAAAACTTTTAATTCACGTGTCCATATTTTTGCACAACAATTATATTAGCATATTTTCTGCTTTTACGGTCAACTGCATTATTTTTTTATCGGATCAGTCGTTAAATAGCCCTTGGGTGAATTTATCAATATTCTGGATGTGTACATCCTTTTTACACCAAAGGATATGGCGGAGCTTCGTGCTCTTAATATGCCCTATTCCACTGGACTTTAACTCTTACAATGATATAATCTTGCTGATTTCATGGCATCCTTTTCTGGATTTTCCTTACCCTTGTTTGTCCAAAGAATGTGCTCTTTCATCAGTGCTAACAATACGTTCCCTGTTCTTTTGCAGTGGATTATTCCTATTATATTCTGGAGAAAAAAAGTGCGGAAATGCAGGTGAGTGCATGCATTTATGATGTTATTGCTTATAATGTTATGAGATCTGATTTTTAACTTACTGCTTAATGGTTTTAGTTTTTTCAAAAAAACCATTGAATTGTTATTGTCTTAAGTCTTAACCTTCAGCTAAATCTGGAGCCTCGCATGTTTCCCAAGTAGCTTGGAAAAGTAGGACACAGTTAAAAAAATCATAATGATCCTTCAAGAAAAAATTGTTCCACTTAGCTAGACACTACCCATGCTTACATAATAATTTCTTATCTTCTTAGGTACATGTTTGGTTTATCAGCCAACAATGCAGGCTTGTTAATGCTTTTAGACCGAAGTCCTTGTGTGGGACAGTGGAGATCTATACAGGGTACGAACATGTAAAAACAGTATGGAGTGCTTTGTTCCTATTCGGGTGCCTTTGATCATTGCTAGGAACATGAAACACCAAACCTTTTCAGTTTGGATTATGCTTGAGAGGATCTTTGATCAATTTCCTTATTGCGGTTGGATTGGACATATGTATTTCCTGTGTATCTATTAGTTGCTCGTTTTCTCATATTAGTCGATTTAGAAGAGTGGCTCGTTTTCTTATGTTAGTCGATTTAGAAGTGAGATTTGAGTGCCCATTATGTGGATATGTTGTCTCTTCATCGTTTTAGCCCACTTGGGTTTAGGGTGAAATATAGTGAATTCTTTTGTACATATCACATTTATTGATGATATCTTGATTGTTTTATGATGGTGGTGGTTTCCAAGTGAACTACTTTCACGTTCTTCTTGAGATGTTCTTTAAGAACGTGATGTATGTTTGGTTCTAAAGAAAAGGATGAGTTGAATCTGATCACTTCTATAAAGCTGAACTTTAATATCATTCGAGCTTTTCTTTTCTCTTTGTAGGCAAAAGAAAAAGTATATTACAAACCTCCAAAAAACCCTCAACATCAATTTGTGAAAAACACAGCAAAATAATTCAAATTATTAATGTCTTCCTTACGCGTATGGATTTCCTGTCCAAGTAAATAAACTTGCATTTAGATTCCTCAGAACAAATGAAAGACTAAATAAATAGGAGTGGAACAATTTTTTTGTCAAAAAAGAGAGTACAATGATTACAACTGAGGGAAGGAGAGGAGAATTAACCTGAAATCTAGTTTAAGTAGACTGAATTGTTTAATTAAAATTTCTTTCATCAAAAACAAACTTCAACTTCTGACTGAAAAGACACTCAAAACATAAAAACCTTCGCTTCGTAATGTAGGTGAATCAAATCAGAACAGAATTTGAACAGCATGCAAGATTAAATAAATGCAGTTCAATACAGAAGGCATGGAAGTTAATATCCTTATCCTAGTCAGCAGTGGATAGAAAAGCCGTATAAGAACTATTAACATAGTCCAATCCTTTTAGATAAGCATTGTGTTTCTGAAGAGAAAGAGTGGTGTTTGGAATGCCAAAGGAATGACCACTTTCTTGCATTGGTTTCTCTGCCTCTGCTGGTTGAGATGTTTGCTCTACAGCTGTTTGTAGACCAAAGTTCAAGCCGACTGATGAGGTCTGCGTCACAAAGCTACACCATATATCAAATGAAAAGTCACAGCTATCAGTCTAGTGTTAGAATATACACAACTGTTTACTTGAACAAGGATTTGATAAAAAAACAGGTTAAAGTAGGGAGAGAGGTGGAAAGACAAATTAGAGCAACCAAAACGGACATGAAAATTCTTCGACAGATGAGGATATGAGGATTAAGTGTCTGCTTCTCTTTTTTTAATATACTATTATTACAAGTATTTGGACATCATATGATGTTTGAAAGCTCAGACCACTCAAGTTAAAGCAAAAATGAGAAACTGGGATACCTTGCTTGAAACTCGACACCCTTGGAGAGCATAACATCACAAATGCCAGAAATCACCCATGGTGGAAGAAATGTATCCATAATTTCAACAATATTGCAAAGGCCACCCAATGAACAACTAGGGTCAATGTCCATATTAGAGTCCTTCCACTGGGAAACGCACTCAAATTTCCTTACCCGTTTGCATTTAATCTGCACAATGAATACATGCAAATTCAATTGATGAGGATGGGAGATGCAGGACAAGATTGATTGAAAAGTGAGCGCAAAAATGCCCGAGGGATATTGAATAATGGAATCAGAATGCATATCCAGTCTACAGTTCCCTTTTTAATCTTCTTTTTACAGGTAAAATTTCAACACAAAATAGATCAAAATGGACAATCAGCGATCCGAAATCACATCATGTTATAACAGTCCGTAATTCTCTAGAATTAATAGTAACAGTAAATCTAAACAATTTCTTCTAATAAATGTATTTATCGCATATTTCTGTCAAACAGTTCAGATTGTTTCCTTCATGATGCAGAATTGATAATAAGTTTTAAAAATATTTAGTGATGAACCCACCTCAGGAGCAGAAAGTGCAGCATTTTCAAAGGGAACTGGTGAATACAATACTGGAACATCATTACCAGTCAACGGGGTGTAAATGGATCTGGAAGCAAACCAACAAATAAATTTGAGATTACAATATCATTTATCATCTTGTACCAAACAAAAGAAGTAGATAAACAAACAAGTTTTGGATGCCAACCTATAATTTAATAGAAAATCGTATAAAGCATGAACATTGTTCCCAGAAAACATTAATAAAGATTGAGGGGTGTTATCAACGCCAGCTATTGACTCCATAGCTCGAGTCTGTCATTCAGCAGAAGTGACAATTTTGAGTTAGATAATCAGGGATCCAAGTTCTACTATATGCTTGACAGGGATTTAAATAGATAAAGGAGGTGGCTATTCTCATAATGCATTGCCCTGGATTTGACAGGACACAATGAGAAATATATTGCCTTTGATTAGATAGACGCTGAAATGTGAAACATACAGTTCAACTTATTCAAACAGTAAGGGCTACATGTAATCTCTTTCAAGATCCAAAAAGAAGGTGGTGGATTTAGTGTGGATGGATATATCGTATAAGGACTGATTGACTCGGAAGGTAAAAAAATTATCATAAAGCTCAATTTTCTATACAATGCTACTGAGTTCTCAAACCTTTCCGAGATTGTGTTTTTCAATTTCAGAGAGTTCAACAAGGTCTTCTGCAGTGACCTCCTCCACTTTAGAGTGACAAAGAGGCATAGAGAAAGAAACATCCTGCAGTCAGATGTAATTCTATAAGGAAAAAAACATAAATATGGACAAACTTAAATGCACAAAATATCAAAATATTAATGCTTACTTAGGGTCCTTATGCATTTATCTTTCATAAAACAAGAGATAAAGACTTACATTTTCCTTCAGAAGAGACCTTAAATTTCTCGTTGACTGAGACACATAGGCATAGCAAGAGCCTTTGGTTTTGTTTGGATCATCTGACTCAGTGAACATAACTACAAACTGTACAGTACATACTGCAAAACAGCAAGACAATAAGCTAATAATTTTCAGTGGCATCTAAAAATTTCAGCTCATAGAAGTTTTATTTTTAAAAAAAAATAGAGCCAGTTCAAGAAAATCATGGATGAATGGGTATATAATGGCTTGAGTCATGTAGGATTGAGAAGCTGAGATTGTTTAGACATACAATATTTCGAAAACTGGAATACAAATTGGAAAAAGTGAAATGAACTGTGAAATTAGAACAAAGGAATGACATGATTTTGGATTTCCTTGTAAAAGAGGCCAGGTGAAGTCATAGATTGGTAACCAGTAAGATCGACATGCTCAAGCAAAATCTGTGGCCTAAAAGACATGATAAACAACGATGGATGGTTTAAGTACAAATTCAAGTCATAGATAGCATTTCTTTTATAAATAGAAGCTCAGTATTATAATCTGAAAAAGCCATAAATTCACATGTGTTGATGATTATATGAGAATAAATAATTACCATAAAAAATTTTACAAAGCTTCTTCCGCAGCTTGAAGTAAAGACTTTGAAAAGAGTCCTGCCATGTCTGCTGCCGTTTACTTAAGAAGTTCATTCGCCCTGATAAACAGTAAGATTATCTTTAAAGAGGACCAGTTGAAGAAAAAGTGCAACAGCTAAGGTTTCTAGAGAAATACCTTCTGGTACAGAAGACAATGCTGATATAGCTGCTTGGGGTAGAGTAGATTGAGGGTGCACCCAAGAATGGAAAGTTCCATTATTTGTTGATTCGCAAGAAGTGTAGGTAGGCTTTGATGATTTCATAATTTGATTTTGACAATCATCGTACAGAAATAGACCCATGTCATTTGAGGTAAAACCATGTATTAACCTGTGGAACCTGGAAAACCATAAAGTATATCAGTTTAGAGTTATGTTATTTATGTAACCCAGGTTGATATGCATGTGCTTCATGTTTACAGAGCAGAATCAAAACTACAGCTTGTAGCGAAGCCACTACCAGTGATGCCTTCACCAGAGGCATTGCATGAGACTTCAAGTATCATGACCACAACTTATAACATACAGGACATGAATCCACCCACAGCCTCAACTTCTATCTCTATTTTCCAAATACCAATTTAATATCCGTTTGCTCTTCGCCACTGTACTCACTAGTCACTACAAAGTCTCCCTCCCTCAGCCTTGTAGCAATTTACCCCCCACATCTGTACCAATATACATCTCAAATGCAATATGAAACCTCTCTAAATATTGACCCATATTATACTGCACTGGCATAACATATTAGAAAGGAAAAAGGAAACAACATCCTTCTGACCGTAGAGTAAAACATTCAACACACTCAATGTTGAGAGTAGAATTTCTTTAAACTTACAGAAAAGATAATGTGAACACATGAATAATAAAATCCATCAATTATGTCATTTCTTCGAGCTATATCAAATATCATGAGCAGGATAACATAGATACAGTTACAACAATAATAGAACTATAGAAGTAATTTTATCCCACAAGGACCACAGAGAACAGATACATATAAACAACATAATTTTTAGGGGGGTAAAAAGCACAATTAATCAGAAAAAAATGCCTCCACCTACAAATGCACCACATCGACATTGTCCTTTGATATGTACTATGCAACTAATAAATGAGCATATATCACTTGTACATTTCTAATGTCATCTCCAAGACTTGACATCTAGATGATGCTAACTCTTACAAAATCAAGAAATATATCATTGTCTCACCAATACACAGGAGATGGTGATAGCAACCGCATAGTTGTTTTAAGGGTCAGGTCTAAAGGAATCTTGTGGCCAGGTATGTGGATTTCTGAACAGAAACTTTTTGGCCCTATATTTCCTAATGTTCTATCAGTAGACACAACAATAGGTGCTGCAGCTGCAAGAGTTTCACATGAAACCAATCCTCTCAAGGCTTTACCCTGAAGATAAGAAGACTCAACAATTTAGAACTCAGAATACTCATTTTGATGTCGGGACAAAGTTTATAGCGAAAGAATACCATGTCAACAGATGAGGAGTCATTTAACCTCCCACCACCAAGGGATAACTCCCTAACACTCTTAAAAGTACTGGAAGTGAATGCTTCAGTTGAGTTGTCAGTTTTTTGTGAGCTATTGCCAACTTTTGAAGCAACAGCATCACCAAGACTTCAATGGGATGCAGAAACAAATAGACAAAGTTAGAATAACAACCACGCAAGTATACCAATACTCACTCTGCATCATACATACCATGAGTTTTGCACTTTATTTTTAGCAAGTAAGCCCGAACAAATATTTGAATTCTTCAATTTGTCAACAGAATTGCTAGAAATATTTTCCTGAAATTGTTCACAACACATAATATCTTATAAAGGTCACTAGCAGATTTTAGATGTATGTCAGTGAGAGAATGTATTAAGTAAAAAAAATGGTGGATTGTCATAAGCAAAGAGCACGCAAATTAGACCTAATTCTTGTAACCTTAGGATTTTCCTTTCTGCAAAGCAGCCGACTGGTTTTAGTGACTGAGTAATGTTCATCCATCCTTGTGAACCGCGGTGCTTTTAATGAATCAGCAATCTTGGGCCCAGAAACCATTCCATCTGCTGTCCTGAAGAAACAGCTAATTTATTAGAATGTAGTTTTAAACAGAAGAACAAATGTATGGGATGAATTCTACCTCGTCAAAGTATGAACAGATGCAGACTCATCTGAAAGCTCCAATATATTATTGTGCTTCAGTAATTCTCCCTGTCAAGAAAGAAAAGGACACCTATTCTGTCACATAACATATATAGGTTACTGCTCTGTATACGCTTAAGATCCATACGCTCGTTGCATAATTAAATAGTGGGATGAACAACATATAAGCCTCAAAACATTACCTTCAACTCCGATGGCGTTTTCCGCTTCAAATTGGCGGAAACAGTCTTTGAACCTCCTCCACCTCCTCGAGCAGCCACGCCGCCAAAATGAAGAGTGTTAGACATCGGCATTTGATCCGTTGCAGCAGCACTAGTCATCCTCTCCGCGCGTAACTGCTGCGAAATGCGAACAACACATAAATATTAACCTTCAAATGCACGCGTAAGATTGCTCAAATAGATAAAAGGAACAGCTGAAACCCTTCAATCAGGGAAAGGAAAACTGAAAAAAATGAAAAACTCCACCTAGATTATTCAATGTATTAAATAAAGAAAGAACTAGGGCATTTGATTTGAACTACTTCTCCATTCTGATTCTCAGTATTCTTCGATTCGGAAGTGAAGTAAATGCGTTCGGAGTTTTGGGAAGAAGCGGTAAAACTCAATTCTGAGAGACTGAGGTTGAATTAAATCGAAATAGAGAGAGAGAGCGCGACGGAAGAGAGAGAGAGGGAGAATTTGGGATTTGGATTTCATTTGAATTATTTTTGTTCCCTCCGTTGACGCCGTGAACCTAATCGACGGCGTTTGATGCTACTACCCTAGTAGCATTCGATTGCATCTTACGCCGTCAATAAATTGGGTTTGAGCGAGATATCGGTGCACCTTTGTAATTTAAGTCACCTAGGATACCTTGAATAATTTTAATAGTTAGATTAATTTTAAATTTAATCTTTATAATTAAATAAAATAATATAATTATATTTTTTAAGAAAAACTACTCACTAATCTCACTTTACCTTATATGGTAATCAAATATCAAGATTTAAAAAAAAACGTACTTGGTATTAAATATATAAATAAAGATTTATGATTTTAAGGGTTTAGGGTTTACTCCATAAATTTTTTATCTCACATGATAATTTGTTTTTGAAAAAGTTACCTTTCACTTATACTATTAAAATTTCCAATCTTAAGTGTACCCCACCATTAGGGGCCCCACCGCCCCTGCCCTGGGGATTGGTGGAGGAGGTAAATCGCAGGATGTGCCTCAAGTGGCTTATAGAGAGGGCTCACTGTTAAACTAAAAATTGATGTGGAGCCGTTTTTACCTTTTTAAAAAAATTATAAAAAATTCATATCAAAGATATGACTCAATCACTTTTCCTTGAAAGAAAATAATTTATGTGAGACCGATTTATATTTATTTAAATTATGATGTACGCAATAAATCGATTTTTTTTTATACATCTGAAAATCCCAAGCCAAGACTAGGGATTTTTTACAATTTAACGAACAGAATCAAAAATCATTACTCATTTGACACAAGATAAGAGGTGTAGATAAAAAATGCCTTTTTCTATGTTGAAGACTAAGAATACAAACAATGCCTTCTATAATTATTTGTGCCACACATTTTTAGACCTTGACATTAGGGATGACAATGAGATGGGTATTTCCGGGTACCCGGTCTACCCGAACTCTAATGGGTAGGGTACGGGTAGTTGTGAACGTATTTGGGACGGATACGGGTAGTTGTGAAAAATACCATTAGGGTTTGGGACGGGTACGTGTAATACCTTAAATACCTGCGGGTACCCCGATTATATATTTTTTTTTTATAAAATTTAATATATATTATATAATTTATATATTACTATAAGATATTTTATATATTTAATTAATAGTTATAAGTTTTATTTAATCATATTTATTAAATATTTATTTAAAATAATACAATTTATATTATATTTATTTTATACTTAATTAATAATAATGTACTAATTTTTATTATTATACTTATTTAGACAATAAAAAAATATAAATATATATAAAATAAATTAATATTAAACGGCTGTTGGTACCAGCGGGTATTGATAAACGGTAATGGGATGGGAACGTGTACCATAATAAAATTTTTAAACGGGACGGATACGGATACAGGTAATTTTTTTTAATCGGATACCGGTACGGGTACCCCAAAATAAACGGATATCCTACCCGTTGCCATCCCTACTTGACATAAAATGATTTTCGTAAAATTAATGAGAAGTGATAACCTTTTAGTGACAGATAATATTCAATTGATGAAAAGTGATAACACTTAAAAATAATACTTAAAAAAATAAAATTAGGTCTCACATAAGTTTGCCATTCATTAACACATTTGACTACTTTATGATTATACTATAAATAAATTAATTGTTTAGCACAAATGTTTTCCAATTTTTAACAAATTAGATTCACATGAAACGTGATTGATGGGAGTCTCTCTTATTTATTTTTTTTCATCATAAATTTTAAAAATTAACAAGAACTTATTGCATGTACAATCGGTTACACGATAATCATTCCCATTAAAATAAAGATTCAGGTGAAAATGTAAGAAACCCAAACCTTAGTGGGGTTCTTAGCGTTCATGCAGCCAGCCATGCATGAATTGATTTCCGTTATTACACTAACACATCATAAATGAATGCTTAATTAAATTGGAGTAATAATTTTTAAAATTTAGCGGTTCGTATGGATCATACTCGCACCTCGGCGTCATGCTTATGGCGATCGCTTAACCATCTGCGTTTCTGAACCATGCACAACGCCACCCGATTCAATTTACCAATCCAATTGCGATTTCCTCCGAGTTGACTCATCCAATCGTATCAAATTGCACCTTTTTTCTCTCACCATCTGATCCTGTGTTTCGTAGATCTTTCTTCCCGTCAATGTGTTTGAGATGACAATTCTGAAAGATTTGATGCTCGAGTTTATGCTAATTGATTGATATCCTCGTCTTCATTTTGTTTGGAGCAGTTGCATCCACTTATCGCACTTCTGAGGGTTTCTCGCAATTCACATTGTTGCTGGTCAGAGAATAGGAGAATTTGCTTCAAAAGATTTTAACCATCTTTTGGGCTGATTTTGAGCATCAATTATTGAAATGATCTTCAAATTGTTGGTAATTGGGATGAAATTCAAGGGATTTAGGATTTTTTACAGATCTGATAGCGTTTGATGGGAAATACATGCGCAGGCCCCAAATTGGGGAAGAATGGGTTCTTCCAATCAGTGACCGCCGCCGTTTGGAAACCCCGGGCGCAGGGGACCCTACCCGCTCCAGATCAAGAGCAAGAAATTAAGGATGCCGATCAAAACGACAGCTCTGTGCAATCAGAAAGTAAAGCATCTGAAGTTCAAAGCACCCCACCTGCAGCCATTAAAATTTCCAGTGATGAGGCCAAACCCACAGATTCACAGAAACCCGCCAATCAGGATGGGAAATCAGAAAACCACAGTAACACTAACAATCCCAGTAATAACAAGCCAACAGAAGGGGCAAAACAGAACAAGCCGAATCATATAAAGAGAGTATCAAGTGCAGGACTTCAGGTTGAGTCGGTTTTGCAGAGAAAAACAGAAAATATGAAGGATAAGTATACTTTAGGGAGGAAGCTAGGACAAGGGCAATTTGGGACAACATTCCTGTGCGTGGAGAAGGCAACTAACAAGGAGTTTGCTTGCAAAACTATTGCTAAGAGGAAGCTAACAACTGAGGAGGATGTAGAGGATGTTAGGAGAGAGATTCAGATAATGCATCATCTTGCAGGGCATCCCAATGTGATATCCATTGTGGGGGCTTATGAGGATGCTGTTGCAGTGCATGTCGTGATGGAGCTTTGTGCGGGTGGGGAGCTTTTCGATAGGATTATACAGAGGGGTCATTACACAGAAAGAAAGGCTGCTGAGCTAGCTAGGATAATAGTAGGGGTTGTTGAAGCTTGTCATTCACTGGGAGTCATGCATAGGGATTTAAAACCAGAGAATTTCCTCTTTGCGAATCAGAAAGAGGAAGCGCCGCTTAAGACCATTGATTTTGGGCTGTCAATTTTTTTTAGACCAGGTAAATCTTTTAGATTTAGTTTTTAGACCATCCATTATTTGTTTCCAAAGTTGATGAGTATATACAGCTGAGTCAAGAAGTCTTCTGCGTGTCTTAAATGAGTTTCCATAATTGTCTTTTGACAGTTGTAAACTGTATTTGCTCACCCATTTATATAAAATTTGTGCATCTCATGAATATGAAATTTTGTTAAGCTGCTTTCTGGTTCTGATGTTCTAACCTTCTCAGGTGAAATATTCACTGATGTCGTCGGAAGTCCTTACTATGTGGCCCCGGAGGTACTAAGAAAGAATTATGGCCAAGAATGTGATGTTTGGAGTGCAGGAGTTATTATTTACATCTTGCTATGTGGAGTTCCTCCATTTTGGGATGGTAAAGCTTTACTTTTCTTGCTGTTGATCATTTGTGTTCACTAGTTGTAATCTGTTTTCTGACATGCCGATGTATGCTCTATATAAGAAACGGAACAGGGAATTTTCGAACAGGTTTTAAAGGGGGAACTTGACTTTGTCTCGGAACCTTGGCCAAGTATATCTGAGAGCGCAAAAGATCTTGTTAGAAGAATGCTCGTACGAGATCCCAGAAAGCGGCTCACTGCTCATCAAGTTCTTTGTGAGTATATTGTTTATGAATTACTGAAATATTTGGAGTCTTAATTAGGAAACGATGTTGAATACATGAAAGTTGATAGCAGACCTGTTTCCAGTTCAAGCACTCAAAAGAACATATGTGTGCATTTGCATGATTGTATATACATGTACTGATTGTGACTGTCACACATTAAACATTGAATGACATGTAAAATCAGAATATGTTTTGTTCAGGCCATCCATGGGTACAAGTTGGTGGTGTAGCTCCTGATAAGCCTCTTGACTCCGCGGTTATAACTCGATTGAAACAATTTTTTGCTATGAACAAACTCAAGAAGATTGCAATCAGAGTAAGTTCATTTGGTCTCTCTCTTAATATGTAAATTTCGTACCAATACCAACTCTAAACATGTTCGAATGTGGGGTGGGGGGTTGGTGGTTTATTAGTTCAACATAACAGTTATTTTACTAAGCAGATTGCTCAGATAACTGTTCATTGGGTTAAGTAAGTTCCATAAATCATTGAAGATTTTTTTTTTCAGCATAGAAGTGCTTTGAAGTTATCAGAAAAACTAAACATTCCCTAATCATTTTCTTTAATGAAACACAGAGAGATCATTCAATTAGGATGAATCTCATTACATGTATAACAAGATTCAAATTACAGAACAATTTTTTCGTGTCACCAGTAACACCGGGACATCCTACAGCTGACGCAAGACATAAGTATGGTTTTATATGTATAGGTTATTGCTGAAAGTCTATCAGAGGAGGAAATTGCAGGACTTAAGGAAATGTTCAAAATGATAGATGTGGATGGCAGTGGACACATCACCTTGGAAGAAATGAAGAGAGGCTTGGAAAGAGCTGGCGCCAATCTGAAAGAATCAGAAATAGAGAATCTGATGCAGGCAGTAAGTGCACAGTAACTCAAGACGTGTGTAATAACCGAGAGAGATGTCCCGACCATGTGAAGCTCAGGACATCCACTGTCTCAAAGTTCATTCTTACTCTTTCATGCACCATTCATCTGTATATTGAACTTTTAATACGACTCTGGTTTCTCGTCTCAAAACTTGCTTCTTTCTCATTTGCAGGCGGATTTTGACAACAGTGGAACCATAGACTACCAAGAATTTGTAGCTGCAATGCTGCACCTAAACAAAGTTCAGAAAGAAGATCACATGTATGCAGCATTTTCGTATTTTGATAAGGACGGAAGTGGCTACATCACAAAGGATGAGCTTCAACAAGCTTGTGATCAGTTCGGTCTAGGAGACGTTCACCTGGATGAAATCATAAGTGAAGTCGATAAAGACAATGTACGTTCTTATCGATCCATCCTTAAGGAATTCATTCACCAAAATCTTACAACTTCCTTGGAACTACTTACTCCAACTTTACCGAAATCAAAATCTTACAAGTCTTTTGTTTATGTTTTCAGGATGGCCGGATTGATTATAGTGAGTTCGTCGCAATGATGCAAGACACTAGCTTTGCAAGCAAGGCATTGCAGAATAGTATAAGCATTGAATTAAAAGATACTCACTCTGTCCCATAAAAGTTAACACACTTTCCTTTTTGGTTTGTCCCACTAAAGTTGACACATTTCCTTTTTAATACATGGACTTACACAAAAAACAATTAATCTATTCTCATGGGCCCCACATATCACCTCTAATGCAACTACCCACTACGCATCAGGGGCGGATTCAGGAAAAAAATTTTGGGGGTACGACATATAATTATAAAAATATAGAATATTATTTAATATTTAAAATTATATAATAAATAAAATAAAATACAAGAATTATGATTATTATGATTAAAATATTATTAATACGAATTTATAGCATGTGTTAAATAATATAAATATAAAAAAGAAGAGGAAAAAAAAATTATATGATGTATTAAAAAATCCAGGACATATAATTATAAAAATATAGAATATTATTTAATATTTAAAATTATATAATAAATAAAATAAAATACAAGAATTATGATTATTATGATTAAGATATTATTAATACGAATTTATAGCATGTGCCTTAATATAAAGAAGTATAAAGAAAAAAACAAAAAAAAAATATGTAGTAGGGGTTTGAACCCATGACCCCATACTCAAATTTAGTGACCTAAGCACTAAGCTACTGATGCATTCATCTAAAATGTACTATATCTATAGGTATTATACTTTGATTTGGGGGTACAGCTGTACCCCCATGTACATATACTATATTCGCCCCTGCTACGCATTAAATATTATTTCTTTCACTTCACTTTACTCCACTTTACATTAAATTATTATACTCATTAATATTCATGCCAAAAAAATTATACCAACTTTTATGTGATGTTGGGAGTAGCTCTTAGGTGCAATCCTTATAAACAATGCTGAAGATAAATCATGCTTTATTTTTCCTTAGTGTATATATTATTTATGTATCAATGCAAGAACAAAGTTAAAGTAAATCACGATCTATTAATATACAATGCTAGAACATCTTGTTTCATTTTTTACTCTCATATGTTTTGTCATTAAATAATGAAATTATATAAATTAATTAAATTGTAAAATGAAAGAAAAGGTTAACTAACATGTGATGCCGTATCGGAATATTCGCATCTCTTTTGCCGAACAATACCGAACCATCAAATTTTGATAGACTTGTCAACAAAAAAATAAATAGCGCAAATAAAAGAAATAAAAAAAATTGACACAAAAAATATATATAGTTTTAATCAGGGAAATATAAGGCGCTTGAAGTATAGTATATTATTGAATAGTTAAAATAATAATAATAATAAAAGTACATGTGTTGAAATAGATGACATAATTTCATAGCCACAGCCCAAAAGATTACACCAATAAGGCTTTATCCAATTCTGGTTTCTTTATTTTCGTCCCCCACATAAAAAGAAAATTATCGAACTGACCCAAAAAAATTAAAAGGCCCATTATCAAAGATTCCGAATTCACGTTTCCATGCTACTGCCATCTCTCACACTGCAATTACAACGCAATCATATTCGTATCAACTCACCTTTCCTAATCACACGCTGTTGTTCATCATCCGCCACCGTCGCCGCCGGTATTTCTCAGGTATATTAATCACTATTATGTGAATTTAGGTAGGCATTACTCTCTTCGTCGGAGAAGTGTATGTTTACTTCTGGCATCGAAGTTTTGGATCGTCGGAGGCGATTTCAATGTTTTCTTTTGTAATAAAGTGGATTTATACCTGTGGATTTGCTTTATTAATCGAGAATTGGATGCGTCGATTAATATGAAGCTCGTTTTTGCAAAAGAAATTTGGGGGGCCAGTATGGTTTTCATTTTATGAAATTTTTAGCAAATATGTTCTGAGGTTTGAGAATTTGTGAATTTAATGACGAAGATTTGTAGTTTTGAATTGTATGTTTCTTTCTTTACTCTTGTGATGGCAATATCAATTGATGCTTCCTATGTCCTGCAGTTTACTGAGAAGATTCTGTGGTGCCAGCCGATGTGGTATTTGGATTTGTCTGTGAGATGCGACTTATTAATTTCCACATTTTATTTCAAAATCCAAAAAAAGTAAAAAAAAAAAAAAAAGTTAGAACCTTATGTGATATTAAATCTTGTATCCAAGATAACAATTGATCTTATGATCTATCGTAGTGATTAAGATTGAATATGGAGGATTGCCCCTGTACTTGGCATCAATTATTTGATAATTAATTGGTCTTTGTGCTTGTTTTTATCTGATGACTGTTTAACTGCTCTTATTTCAACATGAGAAAGCTTGCTTAGGGTAATTGTTAGCTCTTTTAGCTACGATTTTAGAATTTTGATAATTTTCACTGTAGTCATTAATTTGCACGATTTCGTGTTTGTCTTTAGGGTGAATCTAGCCTAAGATATACCATGGATCGTCTAGTAGAGAAAGCACGCCTCATGATTGTCTCAGATCTTGATCATACCATGGTGAGTTGCAACTATACCTATTATTCTGTTTATAGGGACTGTACTGATGAGACACAACACGCTTCAGGTTGATCATCATGATCCTGAGAATCTCTCTCTGCTTAGATTTAATGCATTGTGGGAAGCAAATTACCGAAGTAATTCTTTGCTAGTTTTCTCAACTGGGAGGTCACCAACTTTGTATAAGGAATTAAGGAAAGAGAAGCCCATGTTAACCCCTGACATCACAATATTGTCTGTGGGAACTGAGATTACATATGGTAATTCTATGATACCAGATGATGGTTGGGTTGAGATTTTAAATCAGAAATGGGACAGGAACATAGTATCTGAAGAGACAAGCAAATTTCCTGAACTTACTCTTCAGGTATGGCTTAAAAATAGCACAAGGCTCGGATAGACTTTAGTTAGGCAACCGGTCACCATTCCTGTCACATATGGGGAAAGTAAAATTTATGCAATAAAATATGAACTGGTTTTTTCATGAGGATACCTATTGTATGACAACCTTATGGGGTTGTGCAGTCTGAGACAGAGCAACGGCAACACAAAGTAAGCTTTAAAGTTCCTAAAGACAAGGCCCAAGATATTACGGATTCTCTTTCGACTTGCTTAAAGGAACGAGGGGTATGTTAAGCATTTCATTTGCTGTAAAACTGTACGAAACTTGCATCTCTGAACAATATAGTCTCTTTCTGTTCATAAGACAAGGTGTTTCATTTTTTGATGTTTCAGTTGGATGTCAAAATAATATACAGTGGAGGAATGGACTTGGACATTCTGCCACAAGGTGCTGGAAAAGGGCAAGCACTCGCTTATCTACACCAAAAATTCAAGGCTGCGGATAAATTACCAAATAACACACTTGTTTGTGGTGACTCTGGAAACGATGCTGAACTGTTTACTATCCCAGATGTACATGGTGTCATGGTTAGTGTTCTACCTAATTTGAAGGATCAATTTTGTGTCATCCTAATGAGATGGGATGCTATCATGTAAATTTGAGTACTTTCTGATATATATATATATATATATTCTTTTTTGAGTTTATAGGTCAGTAATGCCCAGGAAGAGTTATTACAGTGGCATGCTGCTAATGCAAAAGATAATCCTAAAATCATTCATGCGACAGAGAGGTGTGCAGCGGGTATTATACAGGCAATTGGTCACTTTAATCTAGGTCCAAGCATATCCCCAAGAGATGTTATGGACTTATCTGACTCAAAGATGGAGAAATTCGATCCTGCTTATGAAGTTGTGAAACTTTATATGTTTTATGAGAAGTGGAGACGCGGTGAAGTTGATAATTTTGAGTTTTCTTTGGCAAGCCTGAAATCAGTTTGTGTATGTCTGACTTCGCTTCTCAGTGTTCAGCTTTTACTTAAAGTGCGGCTCATGAAAGCAATGATACATGCTTTAATTCCTTGCTGCATTCATACCCAAGTTCATATGAAGTATAAACTAAATTTCTAAAGAATTGTCTTTATTTTTGCTCTTGCAGGATACATCAGGAACATATATTCATCCTTCTGGAACTGACAAACATCTTCATGAATGTGTGAACTCTTTGAGAACATGTTACGGAGACAAAAAGGGTGAGCAATTTCGTGTTTGGGTAGATCAGGTTTTACCTGCACAGGTTGGTTTAGACTCATGGCTGGTGAAGTTCAAGAAGTGGGAGCAGTCAGGTGAGCCTCTATATTTCTGTTTTGATTGGTACTACATACATCCTCGCTAAACCCCAATCTTGCTTCATAGTAGTTCAAATATTGTAGTTTTCTATCAAACTCTTTTCATTTTCTAAGTGCGTGTGACTTCAGTTGGTTCATCTTGATGTAGTTTGATTTGTGACCTTATTTGATGCCCTCTCCATCATACTGCAGACTGATGTATGAGAAATAAGGGTGGCATCAAACTTTTAAAATGTCTTTATGTTTTTGTTGCGTAGATTTGTTAAACTGCTTTTGTAAAAGATTCCTCTAACAAGAAGTTCTAAATCAGTCATCCTGCTGATACCTGAAGCCACTATTATAAAACCAAATAACTAAATAAAATAAGCATCTAATGGAAAATGGTACTAAAGCATTAACCTAAGTATACATTTCTGTAAGTTGAGATACAAAAATACCACTATAAAGAATAAACTCAATTAGAAAGCTACAGTCTGGTAATACTTCTCCTTCCCTTCTTGTGAATCTAGCTAGTGTTCATCAATCATCATAACTGTAAGTAGACAAAGACTATAGCAGTATTAGTGAACATCAATCGGATGTTGTCCAAGCCCCTGAGAATTTGAGGTATATTTGAGAACTATATATCTTTTGCTGCATCTTTTCACAATCTTTTCACATTTTGCAGGTGAAGAGAGGTATTGTTGTATGACAACTGCACTATTGAGTTCTGAAGTAAGTTTGTAATTTCTCATTTCAATCTTTCCACCCCTCGATGTGCATTCGTGTTAGTAACATCTTTCGAAATTCGGTCTCAGGGTGTGACTGTTGCAGAAGGGCTGACTTGGGTGCATGTTCATCAGACATGGTTGAATGAAGCAAGGCCAAAAAATGACACAACCTGGTTTTTCTAGATCGTCCCCTTTACTTCTCATCTCATCTCTTTCATCAAAATAAATGCAAAAACCACTTAAATATATTACTATTATAAATTTCTCTGTTACTGATAACATTCATATAATTCCATCCATTGTGAAGATGGATCCTCTATATTACCTTCTTTTTTTTTTCTTTTTTTTGTTAATTTGATAAAATGCTGGAAGTCCTTCTGCACACTCTGCGTGGTCAACCTCTTTCACCTTATTCTATTTTATATTTCATATGTTCTATATTTCATGTAAAATAAGTAACAACTTGAGAATTTATAAAATAAAAAAAAACTACTTTATAAATTCTGCACACTTATTAAATCTTGAATTGATAAGGATATGGTAAGAGCTGGTCTGTTCTCTACAGTTTTTTCAAAAGCCCCCTTTCTACGGTTTGAGTGGAAAAAAAGTTGTATGTATTTTCATTTGTTTTTCAGTTGAATCTTGCGAGTAAATGTGGTAGTTAAATGTATTTTCACATAAATTTGAATGGTCGTCTCATATTTATTACTCCAAATACTAAAATAGAAGTCCACAAATTAAATCTTACTATGGAGGAAGCCTACCATGTCCATGTCCCAATATTAAATTAATATTTTTTGTTTTACTAAAAAATTTGAAAAGAAAAGAACCGCTGCTCTGCGCCTTTACTTTAAGATGGGCAACATGCCTTCCCTTCAAATTTACGACTTGCATTATTGTGTTTAAAAATTAAAATAGATTTTGTCATTGAATTCTTTTATTTTTATTTTTAAAAGCCAAAGATATTATTGACATTAACTTACCGAAACATCGATGTGATCAAAATTAACAACATTATCAGGCAAAGTCGATGAAACAAAAGATGTCTTAGTAGAAAAAGCATAAGAAGCTATGAGCTAAAACATTATTTTTTCACCCACCTCAAAGTTCCTCATATTAGCATATTAGGCATCATTTTAAATGTTTTTATTTTCTTTTTTTAGTAAAAAAGACCTACGTCCATGTATGGTCACATTTGTACTGCCACTGGATTTGATCCGAATGCTTGAACCGCCTAATCAATAACTCGACTGCCGGCTCGCTTTTAATGTTGGATATATCCTCTAAACAATTTCATCAATGTATAGAATTAATTTCGAAATTCAAACAATTTTAAAATATTAACATGAGATGAAATTTCTAGAAAATACAAAAAATTAAACTTTTTTAATTTGCTTTCCCCACTATCTATGCTTTTTTTTTATTCTTTCCATAAATCCTCACC
The DNA here is from genome assembly GCA_023678885.1 of Pogostemon cablin. Lineage (NCBI taxonomy): Eukaryota > Viridiplantae > Streptophyta > Magnoliopsida > Lamiales > Lamiaceae > Pogostemon > Pogostemon cablin. The sequence continues at coordinate 582,988 of CM042984.1, forward strand.
CCATATAAAGAAGGGGTTGGTACTATTTAGATCTGAAAACTTGGATCTCACTCCACATTCTGCACTCTCTAACTAATTACTCAAGCAAATTCCCCATCATTTCCATTCAAAGATGCCTATCAGATTGCTCTACGGATTGGTGTTCCTCACCTTCTCCACCGCCTGTTTCCTCGGTCTCCACCTCATTCTCCAGCCGGTTTTCTACTACACCTCCTGAATCGCCGCCGACCACGGCGGAGGATGCTCACTCCAATCTGGAACGGGTGAGTTTTTCCTTGAATTAGAACGTGTACAAATTATGTAAGAGTGTTGGAGTTCATCCTTGAAATTAACGACGGAGAATTTCCGATGCTCAGTTTCCGCCATGGAATTGTCGTTGTTTTTTCGGTAATGGATTAAACCATGGATCTCTATCTGGTTTTTTTTTTTTCTATTAGTGATGAATTTAGGATTAGATCAAGAGCATTTGATCTTTCTGTTAATTATTCTTCGAGTAATTCAGATTATTTGTACTGATTTGCTTGAGGAATTGAATTATGTATCGCCGCTTTCCTTCGTTTGCTGAATGTTCTTTTATTTCTTTATTGGTGAAAGAAAGACGTTGATAGTTAATTCTTCTGCCACGTCATCGGCTTATTTCCAACGGCTCGGTTCGGCTCTTCTACTATTTAGTTGACTACTGCAAAATGCTATATTAAAAAAAACAAATAATATGGAAAAATAAACTTGCCATTAGACCAAGATTTCAATCGACAATGGAGCCTCGCCTCGCAAAATGCAATTGCAATTTTCTCGATGAACTAAGGACCCATATCTATTTGTAATCGATATATTCGACATTACATTTTATAATTGGATTAAAACTTCGTGTAACCACTAGAAATATTCTATTATTAGATCTTAAAAGTTCGTAATATGAAATGACATATACAAAACATCTACAATGGTATACCTTTCATCCATTTCATGGACACATCTGCGCATCAAAATTTTAAAACTTTCTACTTTTATTTATATTTCGTATTTAACAAAAAAAGTGCAAAAAAAAAAAATTTCATTCTCCATAACTTTTCTTCATCTACAAAGTCTTGCACCCAATTTTTTGTACACGTACCTCCACAATAATATTATACCACAACTCTATATACAAAATTTTTTACCTAGAATTTGTACCCTTATCGAAGATGCCCTTAAATTATATGAGATTTATTCATTCAACGAAATTTGGGCTGCTAATTTAGAAATCTTCAATCATTATCATTTAATACAAATATAATCAAGAGAAATTTTATTTTATTTTATTTAGGAATCTTCAATTTTAAATCTTATTTATAGTAATTAATTTTATAATTCCTATGTATATATTTATTTAGTCATGAAACATCACTTTCTTTCTTTTCAAATTATATTGGGAAGATGCCCTTAAATTATATGAGATTTATTCAATCAACGAAATTTGGGCTGCTAATTTAGAAATCTTCAATCATTATCATTTAATACAAATATAAACAAGAGAAATTTTATTTTATTTTATTTAGGAATCTTCAATTATAAATCTTATTTATAGTAATTAATTGTATAATCCCTATGTATATATTTAGTCATGAAACATCACTTTTTATCTTTTCAAATTATATATGGGTGGTTGGGAAGACGTTTCTTGGACTTCGCCATATTATTGGAAATTTGTAAACTGAAAAATGAGAGTAACGTTAGCAGATTGAACTGTGTGTTCTAAAAACACTCCTCATTTTATAATGTAATTCCTTCGGCCATGTATTTCTTGATCATGAATTCAAATGCACAGAGATTTTTTTTTTTAAATGTATATTATATGAGTGAGTACTGTAAAATATAAAAGTGTAATTCAATGTGAAAAAAATGGACAAAGCTATTGAGTTTTTATTAACAAATATATGTAGATGAAAATTTTGTAACATTGAACTAACTATTATAAAATAGATATTAGGATGAATAGAAATGAAAATTTTTAAGAAATAGGATATATGAAGTAGTACATGTATAATTATTTAAAAGATTAGGTAATTTATACATTAATATAAATTCGCATGCAAGAGTTTAGATGATGATGATAATAATAAAATAAAAGGCGAAAGTGGACCAAATGTATTAATTCTAAAAAAAAAACAGTGTACGTATTTGACACGATTTTGTGTCGAAATAAATGTGGAACTTATTCTTCATGCACGAACTTAATCAATGTCACCACCAATCAATCAATGTAATAAAATCCCCCTACGCTACCCCAATCCCCTACCTCATATATACCTAATCTTAATTAGATATTAATTAGTGTTATATAATTTATGGAAATCATAGTACTTCATGTAACATTTTCGCCCGCTTATTTCAAACTTAGCTACCCACTTATGGTATTTTTTATTCCACTCAATGTGCGTATATGAATATGACATAATTAGTTTTAAAATACGTCGTTAATTAAAATTGTGGATCAAATATTGATTGTACTTTAACATTCGGTCATTTCAATCAAAGAACTTTTCCTTTTACCCACTGTAGTTTTGATATAAAATCTAGTATTAATGAATTTCTTATATAATGTTCTAGAATATTATATAAAGATATTAATGTAAAAATTAAATTAATTGCATGTGTAATGATTGACGTTGATATCAAGCTCCATCCACTCATCCTCAAAGATAGTGACCATCACCAGATGGTCCAAATTTTTGTGATGGTCCAAATTTTTATTTACCTATTCAACATATATATATAAATCTTCAAACAAAATAGGATTTTATTTATTTATTATTATTTCTCTAATATTAAATTGGGAGATGACTTCAAATCTATACTATACACACACATACAATACCACTCCCTCTCTTCCCGAAATATTTCACTTTTTTTATATGTAAAATAAAATATTTCATACTTTACTTTTACAAATAAAAATAATATAAGATACACTATAATAATACATATTTTTCACACACATCACAATATTATACTATAATACTCATTTTTTCACACATTTTTTACACACATTTTTTATTAAATTAACTAAAATATTTCTTCTCTTTCTTACTTTATATTCCATAAAATTTCTTAATTGCAACAAATTTAATAAAGTTTAATATATTTATCAATTTTTTATTATTATTAGTATTATTATTATTATTATTTAAAAAAATAAATAAATTATGAGCATTCTTTCTAGAGCCTCAAAAGAAAATAAAACACGTGAAAAAGTTGTTAGGTTAGTGCTAAATTAATCTAGGAAGTCAATTCTGAGAGTCACAGTCTTATTTTATCACCAAGAGAAAACGAGTCATAAAATAAAGTAAGACGTGAATTCGTGGAAGCAAAAAATTCATAAAGAAAATTAAATACATTCGTTTTCCCATTACATTCAAACATTGGCAAATGAAACTTCCCCTTGTCCTAACTATAAAATCCATAAGGAATGCTTATTCCTCCTCAACAGTACTGCCTTTCACGTTTCATTAAACACACATATTTACATATATACTATTACAAGAGAGAGAAAGAGGGAGAGAGAATGGAAGATTCTGTAAATATGGGTTTCGTTGCAGTTTTTGCAGTTTCTGGAAGTGTAGTTTTTCTTGCCATGCAAGCCCACACTCGTCTTCTCTCCGATTTCATCAAGAAAATTGAATTCGAAATGAATAAGGGTATTTCTTGCTTCATTATACCATTTCTTTATTTATTTTTCCATTATATTTTAGATTATTTGGTGTTTATATATATATATATATATATATATATATATGTTGTATGTGTTTGCATGAATGCAGGGGCTGTGAAGCGTGAGCCAAAGAAAAAGGTGAGGTTCTCAGATGACGTGGCGGAATCGACGACTGTGAAGAAGAGTCGGGATCCGCCGAGAGCAGCCGCCGGAGCTAGCTGGAATACTGATGAAAAGTTTAAGGGTATGGGTATGCCCCAGAATTGGCAAGCTTTGTACAAAGGGATTTTACAACATAGGAGGAGTACTAATAGGAGTAATTAAAGGAGTAATTATGGTTATGTTTGGATTGATTCATTTCAAATTTATTGGATTTTAAAATGAGTGGATTTTATATCCTTGATATAAAATCAATTCATTTGAATTCTACTATTTCCATAAATTATGGATCTTTGAAAAAATTTGAAATTTATTAATTTAAAATCTTGGATTTATAAATCCATTAATTTCAAGTGTTAAAGGATTTATAAATTCCTCCTCAAATCCTTTCATCCAAACAAAACGAATCTTTAATTTGTTCGTATCTTTTGTTTATTTTGCCAGTGTATGTATATTTCATATATAAGTCGCATAAAATTGTGGAGTTGGTTGTAATCACTCTTCTATATGTGTTGATATTCTCCATCACCAAATATATGGTGATAAAATAAATATTATTATTTACAGGTACAACTAGTTTGAATATTCACTTCATTTTATATCTAATTAACACAAAATTTTAAGAAGAAAAAAACATTGATACATTTTATTTTATTAGAATAAGTCTTCAATTATATATTTATGTATTCGTCTTAGCCAAATTCAATCGATCAAGACTTGGAAATTCTTTTGTTATTCATACTATGAGAAACTAGAGGGCTTGCATGTAAATGTATTTGTACTTACATTTATTTTTTCAATTAATTAAGCAATAAATTTTTTCTTTTGATTTTTTTTTAATCGGGATTTGTTTTCGAAGATAATCGAACCTAGATCACTCACCTTGGTGAGGAGCCCAGTAACTAAATGAGCTAACCCACCTGATTTATATTGATGATCTATTTTAACTGATGAATTCATGTTAAAGAATATATGTTCAAGCCATTTACTATATAATTTAGAAATTTAAAAATTAATTAAGCTTGTCGACATACACGTGGGATTTTATGCAACACTTCTGTGTATGATATTTTATTTTTTGCGACATTTATTGTATTACTGATACGTGGAAGAGATGACGAATTAACTCCGATACTCAGGGTTTATACTTTTTCTAATGACTTAGTTCTCACATCTCTCTGTTATTCATTGGCATTATGAAATTTGAACAGGAGTTCATAATTAATACTGTAGAATTAGACTCATAATTATATATATATATATATAAAAGTCTTTTATAATAAATATAATGTAAGGTATGTTATATATTATGTGTGATGTCAAGTTCGTGACAACACTGAAATTACAGTGTAGTTTGAGATTATTTAATCTAAGCCTTTTTTTTTAGTATGAATATTGTGACAATTAAATTAGGAAATTAAGAATTTGTTTATGAAATTGATGGAGTAAATTGAGTCATCGACTACCATTATTAAAAAAATAATAATAATAAATAAAAAAGTTACGCTTAATGACTAAAGCGTAGAGCAATTTGCACGACTTTTTCTCTACACGACTTCGTTTTCTCCATCGGAGGAGGAATGATTATTGGGCCCAAGGATTTGAACATTCATAGGCCTTTATATGATATGGCCCAAATGATATGAATTTTTTGCCCACAGAAACCACTTCATCACAAATACTGCATAGTAGTATTAATTTTCTAAATCAAACTCCAGACTTATTTTATTTTCATTTATTATATTAACTTTTCAAGTCCGACAAGTTTAGTAATAAGCTAATCAATATTGTAAGAAAATCATTTTTGAGCAAGTAAGCTGTCATAAGGTCACAACCCAAACCATTTCTTATTCACTAGATCAAAACTATTTTAATTCTAGTCGTTAGATTATATTAATTGGACCCATCTTGCATATAACAGTTTCACATTAGTTAATATTTTTTATACATATTAATATTATGTCTAGATATTCCTTTTACAGCAAATATCTATGAATGAGAGAAATATTTTACGAGTGAAAGTAAACAATGAGGTCTTCTATTTATATTTGCTCATTTCAATCACGTGAGTGGCGTCTTTGTTAAATCTTATTCTGGACCTCGTTCTTACAGGGTCGGGCCTCGTTCCTGATGGGTCGAACTCAAGTTTGGGTTGAGCCCGCTTAGGTGTTGATCAACTATTCGTACAAGGATGGTTATTCTATCTAATTTGATTTGATTTTTCATAGACAATAATTTTTCATATATTATTAGTAAATGGCACATATGAATCGGTCCTCCATTTGACACATGATTAGTTAGGAGTCACGTCCTCCAGGAAAAAAATTAAAATAAAAAAATGTAATATTTGAAACCCACTGGATTTTAAACACGCGTTTGGCTGTAGTTGTAATTACGTGATGATACCCATTAAATATCCCATTTCATTGTCACACTTGCAACAAACAACAAACCAAACACCTGGTGGAGGGAACTGTTATTGCCAAACAAATCTCAAGGTAGAATACACCATGACGATTTTTTTTTAAATTGAAAAACTACGTGAAGCATTATTTATTATTGCTTGGCTTGTTATAAAAATTATATAAGACTTGACAGACATGTTAATCTTTCATTCTTCAATCAATCGTCTAATTATTTAAAAAATAAAAATAAAAATCAATCGTCTAATTAATCATGTTATCGTAAGCATGCTTTGTCGAACAATAATTATAATATGCATTCATAGATATTGACGGAAGACATGAAATATGTCAAAGGAAATAAAGATTAACATAATTATAATAATATTATCGAAACAAATTAATTTTATAATATAAAACGGTGCGTTTACGCAGTAAACATTGGGGCTGCATTTTGTTCACACCTTCTAAGAATTTGTTTAAATTGAAAAAACAAATACCCACTCAAATAATATTAATAATCAATTCAAATATGGATTGAGTAACATTTAATATTAATATAAATGTGTAATTGATTTCTATTTAAATCCATGAGAACCAAAATTATACGTATTCCATATTTTTATTCAGACCGATTCTTTAAAATTACACGTGTACATGTAACGTCGTATAAAATAACATAGCTGAAAATAATTTAGCGTTGCATTACATTACACTACCATCTTTGAATCCGCATTCATTCACCCACACAACATTCTCCAACCTCCTCCCTCTCTTCTCTCCATCTCTCATCTTTATTTTTAGAGCTGAAAACCAGGGAAGCCGTTGAGCTCATCACTTGAATTTGTCAAAACTATCTTCAAATTTCAATAAATCTCCCAGATAATTGGACTATTCCTCAATTTATCCAACAAAATACACTCTACCACAATTGTAAAGCTAATTTCTGGCTAACCCGCCGCCGTGTTTACGCTGTAGCACGGCCGACGACTACCGCTTTCTCCCTTCTCCGACAATGGCACATCTTCCTCGCTCCTGCTCCTCATTTATCCACTCTCTTTGACCATTTCCAGGTTCGTAATTCATTCAATTTTGTTTCATTTGAAACGGATCGAGGGTTTCGGTTTCAATTGCATTCTCTAATTGGTTGTTACAGAGGTGCGATTGATTGTTGGTGAAGGAAAAGATACAGGGGGAGAAAGGGGAATTTTGATTTGTTCCAAAATTAAAAAAATGACGAAACAATTCGTGCTGCGTTCGACGCCGTCGGGGGTTGTACGGCGGCAGCCGCTGCTGGAGAGCCAGGGGTACTCGTTGCGGGGCAGTATGAGGAGGGTGAGCATGGCGGAGGTGGCAGGGGGAACGGCGGCAGATTGCGCTGCGATTTGCTGCTGCTGCCCGTGCGGGCTGGTCAACCTCCTCGTGCTGGCGGTGTACAAAGTTCCGGCGGGGCTTTGCCGGAAGGCGCTGCGGAAGAAGCGGCACGGGCGGCTGGTAAAGAAGGGGGGGCTTCCGCCGCGGAGGTGCGGCTGCGACGAGGAGTTCTTCGAATTGCACCCTATACATAGCCACGTCAGCATGGTGTCTGCTCTGGAATCGTTGCCGGAGAACAGGGAAGTTATTGAGCTTGATAAGGAGATGTGGGAGAAGTTCTATGGCGCTGGATTTTGGAGGAGTCCCTCTCAAAGAAGTGATCTCTCTGCCTTCTCAACCCACTAAATTACTCCATTTAATCACTGGGAAGGATTATTATAGTCTTATTATTATTACATATAATTATGAATATTTAAATACACTCTTCACTGCTAAATTAATTGTAGAGAATTGGCTTCAGTTGTGGTAGCTATTTTTTCCAATCTGGAAAAAGAACAAACAAGCTGATTTCCGAAATTTATAATGGTGTAGAGAGGATGATGAAATATCACAGTTTTGATGCTTTCGGAATAGTTTGTTTGGTATTTCGATTAGACAGTATGTTTACAGTGAAATTCAGGGATATACGTCTTTAATTAGTTATATTACAAGTGATCGCTACCTCTTCATTTATTAATTATTGTTTCAACTAATGTTCAACTGTTCTTCTTTGGATTTTATGGGTGCAACTAATACACTTTTATAATTATTTCGTATGACACTAATTAATTAAATTGAAAGAATAGTGGACCGTGGACGTTTAGCTATAGAGGAACAATTCACGAACACTATGTCTGTACTCGTATATTTTATATCATATTCTACTGATAAAAAACCACACCTTTTGTTTTAATCTGTCCTATAATAAATTTCATTACAAAAAATAAAAGATCTTACTATTCTATAATTTTAAAATAAATCTTATTTCTAAAATTTTACTTTCACTTGATAGTTGATACATTTAACAATTTTATAATTTATTTATTAGGCAAAAAGACTACAATATCTTGTAAAATTCAATAAAAGTTAATCAAAACAAACGTTTAACCTCCATATCTTTATTGCATGCAATTTAAATCGAGTCAAAGGGGAGTAATAAATTTTATTTTAATATGGAAATATATTTCGTAAAATATCCTCTCTCATGCATATTTTGAGTGAAACATCAAAATCTAGTAAATTCATGCATAGTAATGCAACAATATTAAGAGGTTAATTTGAGCAAGGTTTGACTAGATTTGAGTCACGCCAATAATAATAATTATTGTTGGAAGAATTAATGGAATGTTTGTACTTTAGGAAACGAATGGTAGTCTTGGTTAATTTCCAAGGGTTGGAGCTAGGTGATTTTAAAGGAAGAAGAAAGAAGTGTGACAACACATTCATTATTAACTAATGGTCCCTCTTCTTTCCATACTTGTACTTGCTTGTTTCCACAATAAAGTACATCTAACTTTTTACTTCCACAACTTCTTCTGTCACCACATTCATTATTAACTAATTAATTTAATTTGAAGCATATACACTACTGTTTTTTTTTTTAACCAAGTGCATAAGTTAAGTTCGATGGGGATCTCTCCAGTATAGTGAACAGTGATTTCACTGTTCATACGAGGGGTATTGACTCCCGTAAGGGAGAGGATCCAAGCCCCATTAAGTTAAATCGAATTACAGTACAATAGATCATGACATGTTAAAGACATTTTTGTAAGTTTAACACAATCTCTATTTCTTCGTGGTTATACCAAGACATTTTGTGCATTAAATGTCCACAAATGAGGGTGTTTCCAGCTCTAATAATAGAAACGGTTGTTCTTGCAATCTCCCTTAATTTTTTTTAATTCTCAATTATCGGTGACGATGTTGCTGTCATTCTTGCAAGAAACAAGTTTATCGATTGTCCTGCAGTTTATACCCCTATTTTATAGGCTGCCTTTCTTTTGTCACAAACTTATAGATTTAAAAGGGTGTTTTTAGTAGTCTGGTTTCCAATAATTTGTAATTTTGTCGCCCACAATTTTACTAATTTCGCTAAGTATAGTAATGTTGTTAGTAATGTCACTTGGAATGTTTCCAATAATTTCATTTTTCAATAAGTAATATTAATATGTTTTTTTTAAAGAAAAAAAAAACAAAAAGATCTTTGTAATTTGTTAAACAAAAATTGTTTTAGTATTTAACACATTTTTTATTTTTTTATTTATTTTGAGTTACCTAGTATTCATTTTTATATAAAAATAAAACTTTAACTTAAGATTAGAGTAAGTAATTACCATTTGTTTTTAAAACTTTAACTTAAGATTAGAGTAAGTAATTACCATTTGTTTTTAAACAAAGTGTAGACGAAAATTATGTGAGACGAGTTGTAAAACGGATCGTCCCATTGTTAAAGTATGCTTGTTTTATAAGTAAAGTATGCTAATTTGTAGTTAAAGTATGTTTTATTAAAGTATGAATAATTATGAATCTTTAATATACTAAAGGAGAGTTTAATTTTGATGAGGTGTCATCACCAGAATTAATTTCACTTATTTTAATTTTTAATTAAAATTAAAAATCTCAATTATTCTAAATATTAATTAAAATTTAAAATAGATAAATACATATATTATTTTAAGATTTGAATATAATATTATCAATTATTATTATTTAAAAATTAATATAGATAAATACATATATTTACTTTAAAATTTAGAATATTATCCCCTTCCCCACCTATAAATAAACTCTTTATTAATTGTTTTACACACATAATTTATTCATAATGACGAATAAAAGTTTTCTTCAAATTCTAAAGAAAGGTATTTGTTATTATTATTATTATTATTATTATTATTATTATTATTATTAGTATTAGTTGTTGCGTTTATATTTCTTAAAATTTTATTTATTTATTGATTTTCGTTCTTTTTTTTTAAATTGTTAGTATATAATTTTAAAATCTTATGATTTTTCTACGCAATGAACATTATTTTTCATGATTAATTTTACAAAAAATTTAATTAATTTTTTTATGATTTTACTTTTATTTATATTTTACTTACTATTACTATTTTTTATATTCTCTTTTGATTATTTTTTATTTTTATTTTTTTTCTTTTAGTTCTGTTTCTCTTTTTTCTTTTAATTTTTAGTATGTAATTTATTTTTTTTATTTTTACGTAATTAATTTTTTTATTGGATAATTAAAAAAATTAATTCATTTTGTTATGGTTTTATTTTGATTATATTTTTTTATTTGATTTTTTTTGTTTCGTTTTAATTCTGTTTTTTTTAATTATTAGTATGTATTTTATTTTTTACGTTATCAATTTTTTTATGATTTTACAAATTTATTTAATTAATTTTGTTATAATTTCTTTTTCTTTTCTTATTTGTATTTATTTATAATAAATTTATTTTTTATTTTAATAATATATATTATTTTTATTATAGTTTTTTTTATATTTTTTTAAAGTTTTTTTTAATTATTTTCCTTATTTCCTTTAAATTTTATTTGTTCTAATTATTTTTGTCTTTTCTTTAATATATTTTAACCAACATTAAAATTTAATGATACCTAATTTTTTTTTAAAGATTGAATATGGATGTGATATTTTTTTAATATATTTTTTATATTATTTTCTTTTTTTTTTAAGATTGAATATGGATGTGATATATATATATATATATATATATATATATATATATATATATATATATATATATATATATATATATATATATATATATATATATATATATATATATATATATATATCAGAAACTTTTCTTGCTGACGTGTTGTCTCCTGAGCGCTCCAATATGACGTGTAATTTTCTCAATTTTTTTGATTTTTTAATACTTTTTTTAATATTTTCCTTATTTACTTTTAATTAATTTCCTTATTTAATATTTTCTTTTTAAAATAATGTGTTTTTTATTTTTAATAATGATTAAATTTTTTATATTTTATTTATTTATTTGAGTATCATTAATTAATTACTAAATCTTTTAATGCAATAAATTAATTAATATCAAATTAAATAATATATATAAAGGGAAAAATGAATATTCTATATGATATTCTCTCACACCCCACCTATAAATAAGAATTTTTGGTTATTGTTCTAAATACACACATTAGATTCTCCAAGAGGAATAGAAGTTTTCTTCAAGTTCCTCTAGATTATTGATTTATGAAAGTATAAAAATTTATTTTGTTTTATCTTTTAAGAATCGATTTTTCAAGAGGAAGAGAATCGATTCAAGTATTCTTGAATAGATTTACATCTTAAAATTTGATTTTTGAAGAGTAAGATGATCGATTCAAGTATTTTTTAATCGATTTACATCTAAAAAATTGATTCTTGAAGAGGAAAAAAAACTTTAATCTATTTATATCTTAAGAATCGATTCTTCAAGAAGAAAAAAATCGATTCAAGTATTACCTCTTAAGAATCGATTCAAGTATTCTTTAAGATCTACCTCTAAAGTATTGATTCAAGTATTTTTCAAGTGAAAGAGGACCGACGATTCAAGTACTCTTTAATCAAAAACCTCTAGAAATAAAAAACTAATTCATGTATAGAATCAAAAGTTTAAGTTCAATAAATTAAATAATTATTTCATATAAAATAATAATAAATTGAGTTTGTAAATAATTGTTAATTTTTAAAATTTAGAATATTAATATTTATTTATTTACATATATCTTAATTATTAAATTATGACACATGAATTATAAATTTGTTTTCTTTAATTAGATGTTTATATAATTTGAAACTAATAAAATTAAATAAAAAATAAAATTAATAAATTTATTTACAAATTTATGAATATTTAAAATAATATTATATATAAATTAATTAATTATATATATATATATATATATATATATATATATATATATATATATATATATATTAAGTATACTATAGCAGAAACTTTTCTTGCTGACGTGTCGGAGTGCTCTAATGTGACGTGTAATTTTCTCAATTTTTTAGATTTTTAATACTTTTTTTAATATTTTCCATATTTACTTTTAATTAACTTCATTATTTAATATTTTATTTTTAAAATAATGTGTTTCTTATTTTTAATAATGATTAAATTTTCAATATTTTATTTGTTTATTTGGGTGTCATTAATTAATTATTAAATCTTTTAATACAATAAATTAATTAATATCAAATTAAATTATTAAATTATAAAGGGAAAAATGAATATTTCATATAATATTCTCTCTCATCCCACATATAAATAAGACTTATTGGTTATTCATTCTAAATACACATATTCGATTCTCCAAGAGGATTATGAGCTTTCTTCAAATTTCTCTAGAAAATTAATTTATGAAAGTATACAAATTTATTTCGTTAAAGCGAAACAAGTAGAGATTCAATCTACGATTCAAATATTCTTCAAGAGGAAGAGCTCTTAAGAATCGATTCTTCAAGAGGAAGATAATCGATTCAAGTATTCTTGAATAGATTTACATCTTATAAATAGATTTTTTAAGAGTAAGATGATCGATTCAAGTATTATTGAGTCGATTTACATCTTATAAATCGATTATTCAAGAAGAAAAAAATCGACTTAAGTGTTATCTCTTATAAATCGATTCAAATATTCTTTAAGATCTACCTCTAAAGTATTAATTCGAGTATTTTTCAAGTGAAAGAGAATCGACGATTCAAGTACTCTTGAATTTGAAAAACTAATTCATGTATAAAATCGAAAGCTTAAGTTCTTTAAGTTAAATAATTATTTCATATCAAATAATATTAAAATTGAATTTGTAAATATTTGTTAATTTTTTAAATTTTGTATATCAATATTTATTTATTTACATATATCTTAATTATTCAATTATTACATATGAATTATAATTTTTTTTCTTTAGTTGTTTATATAATTTAAAACTAATAAAATTATATAAAAAATAAAATTAATAAATTCATTAAATATTTTTTAATATTAAAAAGAATGTTATAATTAATTTTATTTATAATAATATATATATATATATATATATATATATATATATATATATATATATATCAAAATCTTTTTCGCTAACGTGTTATTCACATATAATCTTACTATTTATTTATTTTTCCGTACACTTATTTATTATAACTTATTTACTTTAGTATCATTAATTGCAATTAATAAATAAATCATTCGATATAAATAAATTAATTTATATCAAATCAAATCATGTACTATATGAAAAAAAAGAATAAATCGAGATTTTTATATATATAATTGATATTTATTTTAGACTTGGTAAATTAATGAGGTGTTGTCATGTAAGCCCTCAATCGCTGAGGGTCGCCACGTGTAAGGAGATAAATATATTTTCAACTAATATTTTAATACATATTTTTAAATTGAATTTTTTTCTTAAATTATATATGTATTTATTTTTATTTATTACCTGAAATAAACATAATTTTTATTTTTAATTAATTTTTAATCTTAATTTCTATAAAAAAAGTTAATTCATTATCTAATTAAGATTAATTAATAAAATAAGAAAATACATTATTTTAAAAAGAAAATATTAAATAAGAAAGTTAATTGAAAGTAAATAGGAAAATATAAAAAAAATATTTAAAAGTAAACAAAAAAAAGAGAAAATTACACATCATAATGGAGTGCACTGGAGACGACACGTAGGTAGAAAAAATTTATGCTATAATATACTCAGAGTTACATACTTTGATCATAATTGCACTTAATATAATGAAATACTAAAAACTATATAAATATACATTAAAGAGATAAAATTGCTCCTATATGGTTGCACATTTTTTTAGAGAAATAAAGGAAGTAATTAATAGTTTTCAATTATATTATGTTATAAAGTAACATTTAAAAAAATACAACTCAAGATTCTTTCAAATAATTAGAATATATGTACATATATATTAACTTTTTACATAATTTAAATATACATTACATTATCAAAAGTCAAATGTTATAATTTATTGCAAATTCTTTACATTGATGAAACAAATTGTCTAACTATAAGTAAAAAATATCCTTAATTAATGTTGTTACACTATATATAACACATATTATTTAATTATAAAAAAATAAAAATAATAATTAAATGATCCTGCGTTGTACGCGAGTTTCATACTAGTTAGAATATATTTTTAAAGTGTTATGATATGATTCATACAAATATACTTTAATTACTAATAAGTACTATGAGTATATTTTACTTAAATAATAATTATACTTTAATAATGGTCAATCCGTCTCACTATCTCACAGTATCAATTGTTTTTATTAAACGGGTATGGGACCATGGGTCATTAACTGAGTATAAAATAAATAAAAAATGAAAAAAAAAAAGAAAAAGAAGCTGCCATTAAAAATTTTGTGGAGGGAAAAATAAAATCCACGCCATCCCTATAAAAACATCCGAATTCTCTCCAAATTCCCCCCTCCTACAAAATCGTGAGGCTAATTCATGTCCTCAAATGGAAGTATATACTATATTCTGCTCGAATCTTGTAAACTGATGGGTGTCTTTTGCAACTCGTGACCCATTTTCGTTTCTGGAACTCTTCTCTTTTTCTATGGAGGTAAGCTATCACTTTGAAGATTTTTGTAATCGTAATCATAGCGCACGATTTTTGGTATTCGCAATTTAATTATCGAAAGTTTGATCGACTCTATATATCTGGACGGATTTCTTATTTCGCTTGTACAATAATGTTTGGAAATCGCGTCGTTCATCTCGACTATTGAGGGATTCGTGTTGCAATTTGTAAAGGAGATGACTGTTGCGCATTGCCGAAGCTAATTATAATAGTTTCATGATTTAGGTTTTTTTTTTATTTTTTTAAATTTTGTTTATGGTGGGTTAATTTTTCCCCCCTTTTAAATTCTATCCTTGATTTTTAGGTTCCAGGAATGAATGAGGTCAAGAAGCCTGGGAAACACATTCCATTAGCTTCCTCTTTTATGGATGGGGGCTTTCAGGATGCATGCGATGATTCTTGTAGCATATGCCTTGATGACTTCTGTGATAGCGATCCTCCCACGGTGAAGTGTTTGATAGAATGATTGAATTGCATTGTTATATTTTCTACAACTTCTAAATCAATATTAATCATGTCTTATGAACATGTAGGTGACAACTTGCAAGCATGAGTTCCATCTCCATTGCATTCTTGAATGGTATGTGTGTCTAGTGATTTTGGAATTTTAGAACTTTGTTATGCTGCAACTTTCTTTGGCCACAGGCTGATTATAATTCTAAACGAGTTGGTATTTAAATGAGGTAGTTTGCTGCACTAACTATGAGGACCTTTATATTGTGTCATTACTTGAACACAGAGAAAATGATTCAATAAATTGGAGGACCACCCCTTCCCCACAAATGGAAAATAAAAAAGTGAACAAAAATCTACTTTTCCAGTGACATTAATAACCTGATCTTTTAAGCTTAATTTCCTTTGAGACTCTTACTAGTACTTGACAATTCTCTCATTAATATGTTCTTCCATTTATATTTGAAAAGGATAGGGGGGACCGGTGATGATGTCTGACTTATTACTGCAGTCTGCAGCTAATAATTCAGAAGAACATGTAGAATTGATTTTCCTACCATATATCTCTGCTTCAATAACAGTACCATGATTTTGAGCTTAAATTTTTCTGTTGTTACGGAACTTGTGGATGATCAATTATCTGTATCGCATTCTACGGAGTATTGTTGTGAGATTTTGAGCCATGTGCTGCAGAGAGTTGTCATAACAACTGTATTAGCATGATGAGTGCGAAGACTTAGGGAAGCTTAAAACTTAAGAATCTTTGGAGAGTTACTGTTTTAAGGAAGAATTGAAATTACTGTTTTCGTTTATGATTAGGTGCCAGAGAAGCTCTAATTGTCCAATGTGTTGGCAAAATATCAGTCTGAAAGATCCTTCCAGGTTGACCGTCTCTGTATTGTATTTTTGATATATTTCTCATTATTCTATGACTATCAGTGGTAACAAACTTTATGGTATTATGCCAGTCAAGAGTTGCTTTTGACTATAGAACAGGAGAGAAGATATAGGTCCATTCCACCAAGAAATGAAGCAATGTTTCAAAATCCCTCCTTTGGGGATTTTGAATTACAACATGTCAGTCTTAAACCTTTACTTTTTTACAATTTACCTGGTATTTCTGTTTTGAGCTATCTTCTGCTGCAGTTTTCTGCAGGCATGAATGATTCTGGACTTGAGGACCGGATTATACAACATTTGGCAGCTGCTGCTGCAATGCGGAGGCCTCGCCACATTATAAGGAGGGATGGCTCAGGGAGTCGTACGTCTGCTCATGCTCGTTCACAGATTACGGGGTTCTCAGCAAATTCTAATGCACCGTCTTCTACTGTTACAGTTTTGGCTTCCCTAGCTTCTCGTGGAGCAGAACATGAATCAGCTGCAGCAACAGTAATCAATCCATCACCCCCATTAATATCACCTTCTAATCAAACCGATCAAATTCCAGTTTCATCTGGTGGATCACCAGTCATGTCAGCAGCTTTCCAAGGAACAACTAATGATAATAGGTGTTTGCTCCTTTCTGAGCTCTATATTCATTATTAAAGAATATAATCATATGATATTTTGCTTAATTGTCCACTGTTTTTACTTTTAATTATCCATTTCTTGAAGCTTCGCTAGTGAGTCTTCCTCACCAAATAATGACAGAGCCGGACCTTCAGATTTCCAGTCATTCTCAGACACGTGGAGATCTCGACTCAGTTCAATTTCAATGAGGTAATGAGTTATGCATTGGGGAGTTCTTGTTAATATTCTTGTCTTATTATAATCGGGCTATTGTATGTTGCTTTTGAATTCTAAACTATACATGTATTGTGATCATGCTTAAGGTACAAAGAGTCGATTTCAAGAAATGCAATCGGATGGAAGGAGAAGCTGTTTTCTCAAAGCCCTTCCATGGCAGATATTGGTTCTGAAGTCAGAAGGGAGATCAGTGCTGGAATTGCTACTGTATCCAACATGATGGAACGGCTTGAAATAAGGGATAACAACAGAGCTGGACGTGTTCCAGAACCAAATAATGTAGTGGAATCTTCGGTTCTCGGACAGAGCAACCATAATAACAGGGAAACACAATACGAAACACCATCAAATGTTAGTAATACTACTACATCCACCAGTTAAGTCCATTGATGCTATTTATAACAAGATGCAAAATCCTCAGCATTTCATAAGGTTAGTTGTCCTACTTCTTTTAACTACCCTTATTACTCTTTATGGTGCTGGTATGATCTGACAATCAATTTTCTTCTCTTCCCAAAGGTGGACACATTCACAGCTTCACTTTAAGCACAAGGTATTTGTTCTTCACAGCAGATGCTAACATTCTGAAATTGGAGTTTTAATACGTGTACAGGTCGTTGATTGTTTTGTAGTTACACGTGTCATCTATCTAAGCCTTTGAAATGCGAAGTGGAACCTAAAATTGCAACATGTGAATTTTTACCAATGTTGAGAGCTACCAAACTTCAATGCTTTTCCACTAATGTTGCTAAATAGTTGGCTGTGATCTTATTTCAATGATCATTGCCAAGAGTAAGGTTGAAGGGTTTGTGTTCTTGAATCACCCTTCACGACATTCTAACCTTTCTTTGAGTGATTTTTAAATCTACCACTGTCGGAATGAATAAGATTCCTTAGTTGATTTTTCTGGTCTTGCCTAAAATATGGGTTGGATCTCAATCGCCCTACAACTTGAAATTAATCCTACAAATTACAAAATATACATGTCAAAAGATAAATTTATTTTAAAAACTTTTATACTTACATTTTTTTAGATTGCTAATAAGATGCAAATATTTAAAGTTAAAAAATAAATATTTTTTTTTGAGCATATCTAAGAGTTGAAAATATAAATTGAGCCATAGTCCATAGGCCTCTGCTATTTCAGGTCCATTAACTTTAGTTTAAAGTATTACGTTTTATATTTTCGTCGTATTACACCGGGCCCTATTTCAACGTCTCCTCAACTACATTTTATGTGAGCCAGAGACCAAGTGAATACATTTTACAGGACTATTTAACACACATATATATATATATATATATTATTGAATATGAGCCTGTAATTATTTTATTTTTTTATCAGAAAAATAATTTCATTAAATAACTTTGAATACAAGGATAAACTGAGTGCATGAACAAGAGAAAACAAAAATAGGTACATTGGAGACATAAACAACATCCAAAACTAGCAAACTGAACCCAGCTTCAACATAAACTCTTATAATATGAGTGTAGTATATTATGTAAACATTTTCAATAATAAGTATAAATGCTACTCTGTAAAAAATTGGACAGTAAATAAATAAGAAAATTTAAAAAAGGAAAACGAATAATTATATATGCCAAAGGAGGAAATATTAATACAAAATTGTGAGTTAGGCATCTTTAGGATTAACCTAGATTAATTGTGTTTTACCTACTTTTCTTGTGTCAACTAGAGCTTATCTTATATATGTAAACCAACAAAATGGATGTTAAATATATCAGTGAGGAAGTATTAAATCAAACATTTCTTCATATTAAATGTGAATAGTTTAATCATTTAAATAAAATCTCATTTATGATTTTAGAAAAAATTAGGATGAGGAGAATATGAGTATTTAATTAATTAATTAATCAATATGCTTATATTTAATACTAAAAAAAATAGTTTGTTTATCACAATTTCCATAGAAAAATGCATCATTTTAAGGATTGAAGAGAGTATTATTATAAATAATTACTTACTCCATATCTCAATGATAAATACTCACGCGAACTAGGTGAATTCTAATTTCACAGAATTACTTTAAATATATAAAAAATTATAATTTTTATATTTTTGTTAAAATTAATAATATTTTTCATCTCTTTAAAAAATAAATTTTTATTATTTATTAAAAAATAAATTTACAAAAATAAAAGTGAATGTAAATCGAATTAAAAAAAAACTCTCATTTATAAGATTATTATGGCCTAGTGCCATTAATAATTAAATATAATATTTATTATGATCAAATATCTTAAATAAAGATATGATTTAAATAAATGATATTTATGAGATAAATAAGGTCATATATATTTATGGACAAAATCACATTGATAACATATGATTTGATAAAGATCCACTACTATTCAGATCTGGTCATCTCTCCACCTATAAAAGTAGAGACACAATTTTATGAATTATCTATCACATTGTATTGTGCCTAAAGAAAAGGGGTGAAGAAAAGGGGTGAGGAGGTGGAGAGAGAAACCAGTTCCCAGCGGAGGACCATCATTAATGACTCTCAAGGTATGTAATCATTAATGACTCTCAAGGTATGTATTCTAATTTTTATTATGCGGCGTTATAAGGTATGTCTTCTAATTGTTATTATATATGATGTAAAAATCATGAACATATAAGATCCATGTCAATTCATAAATTAATTGTTTACGAATTTATGCTTACATCATTATCCACATTATCCCAGTGCAATTTGAATAATTTTAATTTTTGCTTGTTTAAAATATATTGTGGCCAACCTTTAAATAATAAAAACACCATTGGCAATAAATTTAAATTTTAAAATTACTTAAAAAAATAATGTTGATTAAAAGAATTTATATTTTCATACTAATCGACATAAAAATGCGAACACCTTATGGGAAGGAAAAGCTGCGTATCAGTCTAAAGACAAAAATGGCCCTAATCGGTCACTTGACTACCGACAGTGGCCAATTGGCGAATCGAAGTATGCCAGGTCATCTTTGGGGGGTTGGTAAGCATATCACTAGCGCGTGAGAACACGCACATCAAATCGCACTACCACACCACCAAAAATATTTTCTTAAGTCAGCGTTAAAATTAGTAAAAAAATTAGTGGAAATGCAACCACCGTAAGCTGGTATCAATCAGCTTGAAAACAAGGAGAATTTCACTTCCCGAGATCTACCCTACCCACACCCACCCACCCACCCAACCAACTCCTCCAGGGGTCTATGATTTCCCTCTATAAATAAGCCCATTCACTCATCTCCTAAACTCGCGTCTTGCCCTTCTCTACACTTCTACTTCCAACTCTCGCGTTGTTCGCCTCTCCATTCCTAAGAGTGCGCTCCCTACTCTCTTTTAGTGTCAATGCAGTTGCTTAATTATGATTAATATTTATAAATTGTTGTGATAATTCTTTCATTTTTTAAATTGTTTATTTTTCATTTTTTATAGTTCCGAAAATTTGTGTAAATATCGAACTGCACCGTTGAAGTTTCTTCATTAAATCGGTTAGATCTGTTCATAATATCTTGTTCCTCATTGCGTGATCTGATGAAGTTTAATGCTGTTTAATTGTTCCTTGTTTTGATCTGATTCTGTATTGAATTGTGACTTATCTCTTAAAAATGAATATGTTGCTGACATGGCATTCGAAACGACACATCATTGGGTGGTGATTTAGCTTTGATTATTTTGAGGATAAGCTTCGAATGGTAGATTTCGAAGTGGAGCTTTTAGATCTGGATTTGGAATTAGATCTGAGATGAAGGGGCTATTCACTGTCTTGAAGTCATTTAAACTATCTGCATTGTGTCGAACTTTCGTGTTATCAACATGTATCGAATTCTGTCCTTGGATCTGAAATTTTTTTATTCTTGAAGTAGTGGATCTGAGTGGTTCATGCTTAGTATTGTTGAATATTTGAAAATTTCTTTGTCACCATATTTCATCTTGCCTGCCACGGCTAGTGAGCTAATATAGGAACCATTTTATGTGAATTTGATTTGATTTGCGTTTATTGATATCTTATAGGATTATTATAAGATAATGATAGTCGAACCAACTGTATGTAAGAAATGTTTCAGATTATTGAGATTCACGAAGGTTAAGAACTTGCTGGATTACTGACTTCTAAATGCTGTTTGAGATTAGAGATTAGTATATGAAGAGTGTATTTGTTGAATATTTGAAAATTTCTTTGTCACCATATTTCATCTTGCCTGCCACGGCTAGTGAGCTAATATAGGAACCGTTTATGTGAATTTGATTTGATTTGCGTTTATTGATATCTTATAGGATTATTATAAGATAATGATAGTCGAACAACTGTACGTAAGAAATGTTTCAGATTATTGAGATTCACGAAGGTTAAGAACTTGCTGGATTACTGACTTCTAAATGCTGTTTGAGATTAGAGATTAGTATATGAAGAGTGTATTATGTCAGATTTTCAAACTGATTGCATGCTATTCCTGGATATTTATTTGGATATGATGTAAAAAGTGTTTTTCTGTCTTATTTACTTATATTATCTGATTGATTGATATTTGTATCAGAAGAATGGCGTCACACATTGTTGGATATTCCCGTATGGGCCCCAAGAGAGAGCTTAAGTTTGCTCTGGAATCTTTCTGGGATGGCAAGAGCGGTGCTGAGGATTTGGAAAAGGTTGCAGCTGACCTTAGAGCATACATCTGGAAACAGATGTCTGATGCTGGGATCAAGTACATTCCCAGCAACACATTCTCATACTACGATCAGGTGCTTGATACAACTGCGATGCTCGGTGCTGTTCCCCCAAGATACAATTGGACTGGTGGTGAGATTGGCTTCTCCACTTACTTCTCCATGGCCAGAGGAAATGCCTCTGTTCCTGCTATGGAAATGACGAAGTGGTTTGATACCAACTAGTAAGTGATGGATCAGTCTACGCAAAAGTTTGTCTTTATTCATTTGTTTAGTTATCTAATTATGCTGTTCTTTTTTTTTTTCCTTCTTCTGTGCAGCCACTTCATTGTACCCGAACTGGGACCTGATGTGCAATTTTCATATGCTTCCCATAAGGCTGTTAATGAATACAAAGAGGCTAAAGCGGTAATTTTTATTTTTTTTTTGAAAATCTTACAGTATTATGAACTGTTATATAATAGCATTAATTGTCTTTAAAACACACACTGGAAATCAAATTTCAAGTTGTACTTGCTTGTAAATGTAATATAATAGCATTAATTGTCTTTAAAAACATACTGGAAATCAAATTTCTAAGTTGTACTTGCTTGTAAATGTTTGTATGGGATTTGTTTACCTAGTTATGAGTTTCTTGTTCTTTCATGCAGCTTGGTGTGGATACCGTTCCAGTACTTGTTGGCCCTGTTTCATACTTGCTGCTCTCTAAACCTGCCAAGGGTGTGGAGAAAACTTTCCCTCTCCTTTCTCTTCTCGAAAAAATTCTACCAATCTACAAGTAAGAATACAAATTTCTGTGCTAAGTAACTTGATCTTCTCATCAATCAGATCACCTTCACATTTTAATGTATAATATCCTTGCAGGGAAGTAATTGGGGAACTGAAAGCAGCGGGTGCTTCTTGGATCCAGTTGGATGAACCCACCTTAGTATTGGATCTTACATCTCACCAGTTGGAAGCATTCACCAAGGCATATGCTGAACTGCAATCAACTTTATCTGGCCTTAATGTTATAATTGAGACTTATTTTGCTGATGTCCCTGCGGCTGCATTCAAAACACTTACCTCACTGGTTGGAATATCTGGTTTTGGCTTCGATTTGGTTCGTGGAACCCAGACCCTTGACTTGATCAAGGGTGGTTTTCCTTCTGGAAAGTACCTCTTTGCTGGAGTTGTTGATGGAAGGAACATCTGGGCTAATGATCTTAGTGCATCTCTAGCTACCCTGCAGACCCTTGAAGGCATAGTGGGCAAGGGTATATTAGACAACACTTTTCTTCTATGTTTTGAGACGTTTTTTATGGTTGGTCAGTTGATCTTTAATGTTATTTTTCTGCAGACAAGCTTGTTGTGTCCACCTCCTGCTCACTTCTCCACACTGCTGTTGATTTGGTAAATGAGAATAAGCTCGACCAAGAAATCAAGTCGTGGCTTGCATTTGCAGCACAGAAGGTTGTTGAAGTGAATGCACTGGCCAAGGCATTGACTGGTCAAAAGGATGAGGTATATATTGTATATAACTGTTAGAACTTAATTTCTTGCTGAAAGTCCTCATTTGGTGTTAAATTTGATGTAATTAACAGTTAAGCAGCCCTTTTTTGTTATTAAATTTTGGGTTCATTACGATAGTCTCTATATTACATCTGAAGGCTGTTCTTTATTTTTCAGGCGATCTTCTCTGCCAATGCTTCTGCTCAGGCTTCTAGGAAATCTTCTCCTAGGGTGACCAATGAAGCTGTTCAAAAAGCTGTAAGTATATTTTTTTGTATTTGTGTTTATTTTATTTTTCCACTTGTCTTTGCTGCTGGACTGCCATGTGCTTATGAGAATTCTTCTCTTTTGTTCAACTAGGCTGCTGCTTTGAAGGGTTCTGATCATCGTCGTGCTACAAATGTTAGTGCCAGACTTGATGCTCAACAAAAGAAACTCAACCTTCCAATCCTCCCAACCACCACCATCGGTTCATTCCCTCAGACTGTTGAACTCAGAAGAGTGCGCCGTGAATACAAGGCAAAAAAGTGAGTGCTTTTGCCTATTCTTGTCTTTTTAATCTGAAATTGTAGTGAGCTGTGTGTGTTGATAGCAGAAATATTCTTTGGTAGGATCTCTGAAGAGGAGTACATCAAGGCTATC
Source organism: Pogostemon cablin (assembly GCA_023678885.1). Lineage (NCBI taxonomy): Eukaryota > Viridiplantae > Streptophyta > Magnoliopsida > Lamiales > Lamiaceae > Pogostemon > Pogostemon cablin. The sequence continues at coordinate 607,267 of CM042984.1, forward strand.
AAGGAGGAGATTAGTAAGGTTGTCAAGCTTCAAGAAGAGCTTGATATTGATGTTCTTGTTCATGGAGAGCCAGAGGTGAGCTGCCAATTAGATTTCTAGTCTGTTTATCGTGTTTGTAATTTCGGTAATAATAAGGTAATAAGCCTGCGGATGTTTTATAAATCAATACAGAGAAATGACATGGTTGAGTACTTTGGTGAACAATTGTCTGGTTTTGCCTTCACTGCAAATGGGTGGGTGCAATCCTACGGATCTCGTTGCGTGAAGCCCCCTATCATCTATGGTGATGTGAGCCGACCCAACCCAATGACCGTTTTCTGGTCCACCACTGCTCAGAGCATGACCAAGCGCCCGATGAAAGGAATGCTTACTGGCCCTGTTACCATTCTCAATTGGTCTTTTGTACGAAACGACCAACCAAGGTACCATATCTTATACCTTATTCACAGAAGAGGTGGACATTTTTGTTGTCAGTTATTACAGCTAAATCTTGTTTGGTTATTCCTTGCAGGTTCGAGACCTGTTACCAGATTGCACTGGCCATCAAGGATGAAGTTGAGGATCTTGAGAAGGCGGGCATCACCGTCATCCAAATTGATGAAGCCGCGTTGAGAGAAGGGCTGCCTCTGCGTAAATTGGAGCATGCTTTCTACTTGGACTGGGCAGTCCACTCGTTCAGAATCACCAACTTGGGGATCCAGGACACCACCCAGATCCACACCCACATGTGCTACTCCAACTTCAATGACATCATCCACTCCATCATCGACATGGATGCTGATGTGATCACAATCGAGAACTCACGTTCGGATGAGAAACTGCTGTCGGTGTTCCGTGAGGGAGTGAAGTACGTAGCAGGAATTGGGCCGGGTGTGTACGACATCCACTCCCCCAGGATTCCATCGACAGAGGAGATAGCAGACAGGATCAACAAGATGCTTGCAGTGCTGGAAACCAACATCTTGTGGGTGAACCCCGACTGCGGTCTCAAGACTCGTAAGTACGCAGAGGTGAAGCCTGCCCTGGAAAACATGGTTGCTGCTGCCAAGCTTCTCCGAACCAACCTTGGCAGTGCTAAGTGAGCACCCCCTTATCAATGCACATTTCTTTTATCTCCTATTCCATTTCTACATTTAAAAGAGAGAGTATTGTCTTATCATGGATGAAATGACTTTGGTCCCGGAGATCATGTAGAATCGGGTTTTGTTTTTTTATTTTCTCAAGTTTCGTTTTTTATATTTTGTATTTTTGTATTTCAAGGAATTTTCGGTTAAGTTTAGCGTATTATTGTTTACATTTATTTTTAAAAAAATGGTATTTTAATCATTGCTGAATTTTTTTTTGGAATGGTTGTATGAAAAATTAGCGTATTCTGTTATAATATTTGAGAATGTGCAATAATCTATACTTGAGTTTTAATTTTTAGTCACAACACCAAATTTACTAAGCTCCATCTGACAAAGAGAGTTATTTATGTACCCGTGCAAAACAGAATCACTTCTGAATTTAATGCATGACAATTTGAACCGATATCTAAAACTTTAATAAATGATTTTGTTGTGGTAAGTGAAGAGCTTAATTGAGATGTGGGTATATTAAAAGCTTGTTGCAAACTTCACTTGTGCGAAAACAAATACTCCAGGAACTTAACACCATTTTTCCTAATTCGATAAACGTAGCAATTTTCTTTTTTATCAGTAAAAGATTACTTTTATTCAATAAGCAAAGAGATAAGAGGATTACCTACATGGCAACATCATAATACAACCAAATAAATACTTAAAACCAATTTACTTATTCTCAATCCAACTCATGGGATCATATAATCAATCATGTGTTGCATGTTTTACTCAAAATCTTCAACTCAAAATATTAACCTCTTCACCACCCTGTCGAAGTGAGCGATGTTGGATTAGGTTTCCAAATATATGAAGAAGCCCAATATCCAACAAGGTTGTAATGCCCAAATAAACTCGATACTTGTATTATCTTACCATAGAAGACGTTAAAGGAAGAAGAGGAAAAGTGGGCAAAAAACATAATTCACGTTTTGAGAGTCTAAGAGTGCAGAAATATTGCAAAGGTAATATCCGGTGTTTCAATCGTCGGATCGAGCTGAATTATGTTTAGAATAGGTGAAAATCGTGTTTGGAGCTTTTAGTTAGACGAGAATAGGCTGATAAACCCAATAAGCGATTCTACCTTTATCGTACCTATCTCTAACTCAAAATATAAACATTGCAATTTAATAGAGAAATGAGTCAATTAGAGAGAACGCGCTATATTACCAATTTACCATTTGTATAATTAATAATTATATTAATTATAAGTCTGTGAAAAATAGCCTCAACTTCTTTTACCCCTGGAGGGAATTATTAATAAATTCCATTCCAGAAAAGTTTCCCAAATCCAGTTATTTAGCATAATTTGCAGTGGAAGATTGTATTGGGCTGGGCTTTGTTAATGTACATAAAAATAGGTGTAGATAAATGTGTTGGGTAGTGACGAGCCCAATGTATAAATATATCTCCGCCACACTCGATTCTGGTTTTTCCGCCGGCGAACCCTTCCACCGGCTCGCATTTTATGGTGTTGGTAACTCTATATATACTTCCTTTCTTTTCTTGCAAAGATTCAACTTTCAATGCTACCGTTTTTACACTATGAAACGCCTGATGATTTTAGTTTCGCTTTCTTCCATATATTTTCAGGTTATTTTCTTTTGACGAATTGAATGTTGGATACAGCTTATTCTTCAAGGACGTTTTTATCTCACTGGTAAGAATTTTGTTCTTAATTATTCTGTCTCGTCAATTGCTCCAACTACTTAGGATCACCAGTTTATCCATTAACGCTTAATTAAACCTGATTCAGGACTAGATTTTAGCTGTTCTAATAAAATTTCGATTTGATTACTTATTCTCCAACTTTATTTTTCCTTAATATCTTTTAGAGTATCATTTTTGAACAATAGAATTTTTTTGTTTGCCCTTACTTGTGGATGCGTAGTTTGTACATTTCTGTTTTCTTCTCTCTTCTTTTTGGTAATTATGTCGTTTTTTGTCAGGATAAATAAGAATGCTATCAAAATCGCAGCATCTCCACCGTTTGTCTCAACTGTATGCTCGATTGTGCTTGAATAGTATTTATAAACAAGATTATGCTAATACTCTAAATGGAGTTGGTTCTTTTTTGAACAATGCATTCTGCACTGTTGCTAAGAATGTAGATGAGTTGCCTCAGCTTCCCGATTGGGTTAAATCTTAGGGTAATGACACGGGGACTAAGAAGTCCCAAGATGATGATTTTGTGCCACCATCAGTGTCTTATTAGATTGATGATCACAAGATTCATGATCAGGCTCTTGATATGAAAAGCATAGTAAATGATATTGTTGAGAGAGATATCGATAAGATAAGTAGGATTTTGAAGAATCAGTTTAATTCCCCTGAATAGGTTGTGAAAGCTCTGGATGATGGTTGTGATTTGAATGATGTGTCTGAGAGTTTGGTTGAGCAAGTGTTGCGGAGATTTAGTTGCGACTGGATACCAGCTCATGGATTCTTCAAGTGGGCTGAAATGCATAAGGAGATTACACTTTCAGCTGATCTTTACAGATTAATGGTGGATAATTTGGGGAAAACAAAGAAATTTGAACTCATGTGGGGAATGATGGAAAACATGAAAAGGATGGAAGGATTCGTTACATCAGATACGATGTTTAGAATTATGAGGTGTCTTGCGAAAGCTGTTAAGTATGAGGATGCAATAGAGGCATATGAAAAAATGGAACATTTTGGATTAAACAAAGATGTAGAAACCATGAATATACTGATGGATGCACTGGTGAAAGAAGGGAGCGTTGAAAATGCGGAACGAGTGTATTTAGAGTACAAGGAACGTATTCCTCCTACCTCTAAGACGTTCAATGTGTCGGTGAACGGTTGTTGCAAAACTAGGATGATGGACAAAGCTTTGAAGACTATAGATGAGATGAAGAAACATGGATATTACCCAGATTTGATCACATACACAACTTTCATCGAAGCCTACTGTCGTGAAAAAGATTTTCGTAAAGTTGATGCTACATTAGAGGGAATGAAGGAGAAAGGGTTTCTCCCTAGTGTAGTGACATATACCATTATAATATCTGCTTTGTCGAGAGCAAAGGAAACAGATAATGCATTAGAGATTTATGAGCAGATGAAGCAGAACAACTGCTCACCTGATACAACATTCTATAATAATTTCATTAGTGCTCTAAGCCGTGGAGGGAGGCTGAAGGATTCTGATGCTGTTTTTGAGGACATGTCGAAGCAGGGGGTCGCCCCGAATGTGGCGACCTACAACACACTAATCCTCATCGCTGCAAATAACTCGGATGAAGAGAAGGCTTTAAATTTACTGAAGAAAATGGAAGAGAATGAGTGTAAGCCTGATCTTAATACTTACGCACCACTGCTGAAAATGTGCTGCAGATTGAAAAGAATGAAGGTGCTTTCCTTTCTGCTACACCACATGTTCAAGAATGACGTTAGCATCGATCATGGAACGTATTCTCTTCTGGTGAATCGCCTAAGCAGGAACGGAAGACTTGATCGTGCTTATTCCTTTTTCGAGGAGATGGTGTTCCAATGGATTGTTCGTATGAGATTCTTATGAATGAATTCGACAAGAAGGGTATGGATGATTCCAAGCAACAAATCCAAGAGTTGATGTCGCGAGCTAAAGAATCCAAAGGTTAAATATATCCTAGGTCGATGGGATGATTGAATCTCATCACTTCTGCTGTATCTGAAATCGGATCACCAGTTATTAATACTTTTTTGTGGATGATATATGAATTAGTGATCAAAATCTTTATATGGCAGCTTTCGTTGCACGAGCTCAAATTTATTTAACAAAGTTCTAATATTAATCGAACAATAACAGAGTTTTAATATTAATAGAACAAATTAAACAAGTAGGGATTCGTAATTTATACCAGGAAATAATACATTTATTGGATTTTTATTTTATTTTAGTTTTTTTAAGTGAAATATATGACGAGGAGATGGTGCTTTGAATTCCAATGGATTGTTCATATGAAATTTTTATAAAAGAATTCGACGAGGGGATGGTGCTTTGAATTCCAATGGATTGCTCATAAAAAAATTCGGCAAGAAGGGTATGGATCGCGAGCTAAAGAATCCAAATGTTAAAATGAAAAATTTTCAAAATAATTTTACATACGTTCAATTCTAATCTACAAATATTGTTGCGAGTTAAAGAATCCAAATGTTAAAATAAAAACATATCAAAATAATTATACATATTTTGCAATTCTAATCTACAAATATTCTATTTTGATATCAATTATATCACTTCTAATTTATTTATTTATTCATGAAAATATATATATTTATATTTATATATTTCTATATATTTTAATTTATATGTGTATTAATATTTTAAATTGTTATTATTAAAGTTTATTTTAAATTTAAAAAAAATATATGAATAATGTGATACATAAATTAACTCAATCCACTACTTGTAAAACCATTATATTTATATATTTCTATATATTTTAATTTATGTGTATTAATATTTTAAATTGTTATTATTAAAGTTTATTTTAAATTTAGAAAAAATATATGAATAAATGTGATGGATAAATTAACTCAATCCACTAATTGTAAAAATGTTCTAACAAATCTTAATTCTTAAAAATTAGAAGTTTGACATAAAATAAGCAGTAAAGTATTTAATCCTATATCGATAACACGAGACAGCTTTTGAATACGGTTCAATAAGAAATAAAATAAGCAGTAAAATATTTGATCCTACTTCAAATATCGATAACACGAGACAGCTTCTGAATACGGTTCAATAAGAAATAAAATAAGCAGTAAAATATTTGATCCTACTTCAAATATCGATAACACGAGACAGCTTCTGAATACGACTCAATAAGAAATCCCCTTCCTTGATGGTTGTTTGGTAAAAGGCATTTTTGGCATCGGGACGATTGGTTTCTAATACCCCTGCAACTTTGTCGATCTTGCAGTGTAGCTTGCCCGCAACAATAAATCGAGCTAGCTCTACATCAATAAAATCCATAGTAACTCCAAATGCATTAGCCATAGCCTCAATGGTTACACTCTCGTACGATTCCAAGAATTGGGAGTAGACAACACCTCGGATCTCCCTCATGTAGTATCTAAAGTGTGGGCTCAAATACCGATCCAACTTGATATGATCAGTAAATCCAACAAAAACAGTAAAGAATGACTTATATTGGCAATCATATAGGGAGTTCAAAAAGTCAAATAAATATTGGATTTTTCTAATGACAGTCAATATCTCCGGGGCATACACTACCTTTTGTTTCAGCGGAACTCTATCCAAGGAAATGATGCTCGTGAGGACAGTGTAAAATATAAAGGTGTCATAAGGGAAGAGCTCATAGGATGTGAAGGTTGAAATTGAATCAAGGAAAAGACTGGCCGCTTTCTTGAAGTTGCGAGTAGACATGCAATACAAGCCCTCATAAACCTTCAAACGGTTCTTCCTCTCCCAATCACCACCCTCATCAATCAAGTTCTTTGCTTTGTCAATACTTTTAGATATGAGATCAAAATCCATGTGAAAGAAGCCAATATGCAGTGTATAGAATATCAAATCCATCTTTTGGCCAACTGCAACAGTCTTACCCTCCGTAACCTTGAGTTGTTCTAATGCCTTCTCCTTGTATCCAATTCGCATGTAAAACAATGATTTGGCTAAGTGAGCTTCTCTAAGTTCACTTTCATCCAAGCTCTCTTCTGCATCAGCAATCTTCTCCTCGAGCTTCTTCAGCTCGTCGTCAATCTTGGCACGCATTGAATCAAGCGTCTGTTGATTCAAATTCAAGACTTTGCTCGCAACTAGGGTTTCGTACAACGAAGCCATGTCATTAGCAACAATGAAGTTGAAAACCTCATCTCGGAGTACATCCTTTTCGATGTCATCGACGTCATTCTGAGTGAGCAGGAACAACTGGTGGGCCAGTACAAGCTGCGGATGCTGTATTCTTTCTTCACCTTCCATTGATCCACCAACTGTGTACGCAGAAGGGTTCCTTGGAGGAGGAGAAATGTCCAATTCAATTTACAACAAATACAATAAAAAAATAAACGTGATACATAAACACACATCTATGATTAAAACTTTAAAAAAGAAATATAATTTTTATTTTTATTTTTGGTACGGTATATTGATACCTAAATATCGAGAGTATTTTCAATATATTGAAATACTAAAATTTTTAATATATACAATAAAATAAAAATAAAAATACCAAAAAAATTAATATGCAATAAAAATATCACACCAAAAATTTGACATTATTATGATTTAAAAACACATATACAAACATAGTATATATATATATATATATATATATATATATATATATATATATATATATATATATATAAACACTTTTAATTATTTATAAAATATTTATGTCAACATCTTTTATAAAATACTCTATGAATGAACTATAGTGGAGTATTATATAATTGGTTCCATTCAATTCCTTAATAGAATTTAAATATTTTAAAAAAACATTAAATTATGATAAAATAGACTTTTTGCTTTAATTAGAATTTATATCCATATAAAAAATATATTCTTAAATTTTTTTTGTAATTATATTTATAGTTAAATTATCAAATTAGTTATACATATTTTATTTGAAAATTGTTATACTATTATAGTTATATAATATCAAATTAGTTATACATATTTTATTTGAAAATTGTTATACTATGATTGGAAAATTAATCATTTTATACATTAAAAAATTATGTGACTCGCTGTTAATATTTTATGACAATATTGATATTATTTATTTTTTATTCTATTTTGAAAATTATATTAAATTATTTTACAGAAATGTAATGACGAACATATATATAAAAATTACAATTGAAATAAAGATTTATAGATAAACATGACTAAAATATAGATAAAACATATATACCCTTTATTAAAATTAATTTAAAAATTAAGATTTTAACGATATACTTATAACTAGCTCCAATTGTTGGAATAATAAGAGCAAATCCCACATTATTCTCTTTAAAAGACAAAATTCCACATTATTCTTTGTAATTCGTTTTTTAAGTGCAACATGCTCCTTAAAACACCCCTATAATGTTGTAATTTGTTTTTTTAAGTGTAACGTGTTGTTTTTTTAATTTGTTTTTTTAAGTGTAACGTGTAATTTTACTATGTAATCTTCAATGTTGCACTTTAAAACACAGAATCCCCCTCTTACTCTTATTCTTTGTAATTCGTTTTTTAAGTGTAACGTGTTATCTATAATAGTATCTTCAATGTTGCTCCTTCAAACAAAAAAATACCATGCAACAAGTAGCAAGTAGCGATATTGTCAAAAAGAAAAGAATTAGATCAAATAGCAAATCTCACTTTTGAGTTATAGTATTTGTTGAAGAAATCACAATTGTAAGCATAAATTAAAGGTAAGCAACCTTACTTTGAGATACCATTAGTGGCGATCATTCTTTGATTCATTCCTACAAATTGTGTCAGGGCACGAACGATACCTAAAATTTTAGGTGGAATACTCTTTTATAGGTGGGGACATTTGATATTGTTATCCATAAATATATATTACCATATTTATCTCATATATATTATTTATTTAAACTATATCTTTATTTAAATTATTTGATCATAATAAATATTTTATATAATTAATTATTCATAATGAATACTCTTTTATAGGTGGGTACATTCTATATTGTTATCCATAAATATTTATTACTTTATTTATCTCATATATATTATTTATTTAAATTATATCTTTATTTAAATTTTTGATCATAATAAATATTTTATATAATTAATTATCACTAATGACATATGTCATAATAATCATATTCAATCTATCCACTCCTGTCTGGTTCTTCTCTTGACAACATGTCAACAACACGCGTAATTAAAAAAAAAAAAAGTTCATATGCTATAAGAAATTTTGCAATCTTATATAATGGTCCTGTTCTTCTCCTCCTAACATGAAAAAACACGTGAATATGTTCACTTATGTTGATTCAATCCAAATAGGAGTATATTGTTTGATTAAATTCTAATGTAGATTGAAATTGTTTGTTCCAAGAGTTTTTACTTTCTTTGTTGGAGTTCTTTTTGACGTGTGAGTGCAACAATTGTAAGAATATTTACTTTGATTTTTCTTACGAATTAAATAGAATATTTAAAGTAAAAAAAATAGAAATGTAATAAATGAGGTAGGTATAATAATGTGTATATATTTAATTAAATTATGTGAAAGTACATTTAACATTTGGGTTGCATTTGGTAAAAATTGGATACGATTAGCCGCCCTTGTACATTAACAGACTCACGAGTCACAACAATTGCAAACCAAACACGTTCTTGGTTAATATAAGGAAAAGTTAAAAAGGAAAAATATTTTCAGAAGCTAAATCATATGGCGGGAATTCCATAATCCCTCAGAGGTCAGCCGTCGCTCGCGATCTTCTGACGCCACGTTCATCTTCTGAATCCTTTGACAGCCAATACTTGGAGAAATGTACGGGAATACCCAATTCGATGGCAACGCTGCCTTCTCCGGCGGTGGTTTCATGCCTTCTCAGGCAACCCAGACGGCGGATGCCGGCTTTTCTCCTGCCAGGGTGAGCAATTATTACGCTTCGTTTTCTCTTGTGGTCTTATTTAATTTTCTATTCTCTCTGTTTCAAGAGCTTCTCTAAAACCCTAAAGTGTGATTTTAGTAATAGGATTTTGGATGGGTTTGAATTTTGATATTTTTGGGCTCCCGTGTCATTGAGATGGTGTTTGGGAATTGGTTTTTATTCTCCATTAGTGAACATTTTGAGGAATAATGATCTGCTTTTGCCCTGCAGAATCGTGATGCCCAAGCTTTGCTTCCATTGACTGTGAAGCAAATAAATGATGCTTTTCAAGCGAGTGGCGATAAGGCGAATATTCAAATTGACGGTGTTGATGTGAACAACGTGGGTTGTTGTGTTGAAACATATATTTCTATTGGTATCAAAAGACTTTAAAATATAATTACGGAGTATTTGATTTGGTTTTGAATTTTGTTGCGTTTAGGTGAAAATGGTGGGTATGTTGTTTGGGATAACGGGAAGAATAACTGACATAACATTTATCCTCGATGATGGAACTGGTCGCATTGAGTGCCACAGATGGTATGTTTAAGGGTCAATTTTTCTTTTCTTTTTCTTTCTGTTGCGGATTGGAGTGGTTGTTTTTATTGTTCTTGGTGAGACTTTGAGATATTGTAAGAGTCATATGGGTTCCTATGACTTTTTCGTGCATTCATGCCCATTGCAGGGTAAATGAATCTGTTGATTCAAAGGAAATGGAGCAACTTAGGTAATTCTTTTCTCAAGACATACATGACTTTCTTTAATGGTCTAAATTGCTCATTATTTGTTCTAACTTGTTTCATAATACTTAACTAGAGATGGCATGTATGTAAATGTTCATGGGCACTTGAAGGGCTTTCAAGGAAAGCTTGAGTTAGTGGTGTTTTCTGTCAGGTATAAATTCTCTTATTACACATGCTACCGATATATGTAGAAAACACAATATCTCATTCTATGTTATAGTGTAACTATGTTATAAGATCCATTTTCCACAGCACAAGCAGATACATAATTTTTCACAAATTAGTTGCAGGTGGAACGGTGTGTGTAACTGTGTAATAATAATTAGGTCCAATCTTAAACCAAGAAAATTGCATATCTTGAGTTATTAACTTTGGTCTTCAAGGTAACGATGAAGGAATCATATTGGAAATACTAATGGTTATCGGTTATCCTTTAAGTAGTACTTTTCGTAATTCTGTTTCTTCATAAAAACATTTTTATTACAGGCCTGTCACAGACCATAATGAGATTGCACACCACTTTGCTGAATGTATGTATGTGCATTGCTACAACACCAAAGTACGGATATGCTAAAATAATTAAATATCATGTTATCGTTTGACTTTAATGTAACAGCCAGACTAGGGATTTGGTCATTTTAAGTTTTTCTCCCCCTTTCTCTTCTCTGCAGAAGATGCAGGATGCTCTCCAAGTTCCTAGTCATATACCGAATTCAGCTTTGAACACTCCTTCGAGAGGTTATCAATCTACACCATCTAATAATGTAAGTATAAACTGATATTTCTTAAATGAAGTTGGAAGTTCTCATTCTTCCCGACAACCTTAATGTTGGGGGTGTTACCCATTTTCAGTTTTCTGTACAACATCACATGGATGGAATCGTGGGTGTTGCTAAACTTGTCTCGGACTATCTCCAACAGAAGACATGCATGTGAGTTACAAACCTGAATAATATGCATAGATTTTTCCTTTTCTCTTTAATCTTATGCAGAATATCTCTCTCACATGCTGGAGTTTAAGATATTCGTAAAGCCACAGAACTCTATGGATGATATTTATGAGCCACAATATACTTCACAAAATTAGTTTCAATCTTTCTAAATCAATGGAAAACCACATAAGTTTCTTCTTGAACAGAAACTCTGCAACATAAGTGTTTAGAATCATCTTTCTCTCCAGTGAAGTACTGAATTAGATACTATAAGTTCAGTTATTTAAAGGGGTTTTAAAAAAAAAAAATTAAATGAGGTGTAATAAGCAATGATTTTATAACAGCATGGGCTACTTTGCTATTGCTCAGTTGTGAGAACTTGAAACTGTATTTGAATCATTTTATTTGTACCTGATTTACTGGATTGCGTTGAAGAATATATAGTATATACTTGACAGGTATTAATATATGTTTTTTGGTCAGGAACTTCTAATTATAAAATCTTAAACTTGCCTGCAGACAATGTGGTTGACTTTCTTGTTAAAACCTCAATGTTGAGTTCTTTTACCAAAGAAGGCATGTCTTTTATTTTGACTCTTTCACCAAGTTCTGATTGTGAAAATTCTCTTGAAAAAATTAAATCCTTCCTGTATAAAAACAGCTGCAACCATTAAAGACTATTGTTTTAAAACAACGGAAATGAGTTTTAAGACACAAAAGTTGTGGATTAACTAATGTTTGGTAGTGTTGTACATGTATAAACTGAATACATGTCCGGCTTCCACCATAATGAGGGTCTATACCTTAGTATATTCATGTCAGGGATACAGTTTTATGGTTGTGCTAAGTTGCTCCTACAGTTATTCCATTGCATAAATGATGAAATATTGGCTGCATTTTTGTATTCATGATGCCCATTGACTATTGTTTAGAGAACATTTTAGTTTCTATTTTAAGAATCTATCGAACCTTAGATCTTAGTAAAGTTCCTTAAATGTGGCAGCTCACGAGAAAAAGGAGTTCATCGTTCTGAACTTGTTCAACAACTCAAAGTTCCTGAGCCGAAGATTTTGTATGTCACTCTCTCTCCCACCCTCCCTCTGCATGCTTGCTTAATATCTCCCTTGAGCAATGTATTCATTCTTTTGTTTATCTGGTGCCTTGACAGAGAAGCTATTGAGACTCTCGAAAGCGAAGGACTAATCTATTCAACTATCGATGAGTTCCACTACAAGTCCACTGCTAATGGTTGAGTATTGAAATTGGCAAGTCATATGTATAGCCAGTGAAAATGAGATTTTGTTTATTTTCGTATCCACAACTATGTTTATATCACTGGTCGGTATTCAACTATAGTTTAGTATGGAATGAACTAAACCTTTTGGACTCTGTTATAACTCATTCTGGATTAGTATTACACATGATTCTCTTATTACTTTCCTTGTTACTTCCTAATCTAGCTACAAATTGGAATCAAACTTGTAAATGGAATAATAACAAATTAATTAATTTGTTTGTTTATACAACAGATTCAACCTAGCTACACTCAGAACTAACACTAGCATTTTCAGTTCAACCCCTTAATAAATAATAACTGGGGATATAACTATATAAAATTCGTCCAAGCCCACAAGGTTTGTAAAAATATTTCACAAAAAACCCTTAACTACGAACATGCATTATATGTACATAAAATTGTATTTTCATGTATTTTTCCAAGAAAAATATTACATAAATACTTTATAGTATTATTTTGCAACATTACTAGTATTATTCTTCACTAGAGTAATTTTCGTGACAGGATCCTGCACAAAATTTGATATTTAAGATACTATTCATATTCTATTTGGCGAAACGTATTAATTTATGGAGTACTAATTAGGATCTTCTTTGAAGATCTCATTTGCTATAATTGCTTTAAATTCACTTTTAATACAGAGATCTCAATCCAAATATAAAAATATAAAAATAATTCTATAAATTCAATTTTGGGTTAAAGAAAAGGAAAATGACAGCCGACAACATATTTTACGAATCTCTCAGCACTATTACAAGTTGTTGGCTTCAAATTTTATTTATAAACAGGTCAATATGGGCAAAATACCCCACAATAAGTATTATTTATAAACGAAAATAAGAATTAAAACTAGAATAAGACAGATGAATAAGAATTAAGAGGCCAACATCTCACCATATTTCTATTCTCACCGACAATTAAAAAGAGCATTTCTCTCATTAATTATAAATTAATCATTGTCATATATAGCTTAATTCATGACATAACACCCACTGATTTTATTGTTTGTTTGACTCTGAAATAATTTAATTCCCCTCCCATAAAATAAAACGTTTTATTTAAGTCCAAAATTATACGTTTAGATTCTCGATTCATAATATGTACTTTTATTTTTATAATGTAGTATTCTTTTTAATGCACATAACATAATTGATAATTATATTTTCAGCACAAATGAATAAAAGCCATTAGCCTTAACGTTTGTTGAATATAATCTACTACCTTTTGCCTATGCAAGCATCTTAGCAATAGACAAATGCAATTAATGTATATGTATATATTTGGGAAATATATTTATCTTTGGATCTCATAAGCAAATTTGGACGTATTTCTTAACACTATCTTTGAAGAAATGTAAACATTTTTTTTTTTTGGAAAAAGAAAAGGATAAAGAAAAACAATTAAAAAGAAAGAAAGGATTGTGCTGAATTAATAATAATGATACGAAGAGATATTGTTTTTTTGGCTGGAGTTTAGAAGTAGAAGTACTAGGAGAGTGCGCAATGTCGGTTGACAAAAAGATCTGTGAATGTGTGTTACCAAACGCGAGATTCACGCGCTGCACGCGACTGGAACGGGAGCGTGGGTTTTGGTAGCTTGGCTTAGAAACATGGAACTTAATTCATTTTCGGACAGTGACACCTTGCCTTCCCGCTGTACTCTCACCACCTCATAAATACTCGGCTCGGCTAACCGCCAAAGCAGAACACCACCCTAAATTATTACTATTATTTTTATTTATGTATTTTATGTCGTAAGTTTGTATGGGATATATTTATTTTATTTCAGACCTATTTCAAACCCATGAAGTAATAAAATATACTCTTTGATTATTAGCCCTGACCAATTAGATTGCTAATTATATATGGAAAAGTTATAGCCTGACCAATTAGATTAATAATTATATATGTAAAATTTTTCATCTTTACCTTAATTATATCCTTACAGAGGTTTTTCATCTTTACTTTAATTATATCCTTACAAATTCAAACACCTCAAAATATCAAATAAGCTTGAACCAATCAAATCGCGAGTTATATATGAAGGGTTCTTCTACTACATGCCCATCTTGTTGTTTCTCGCGGCGTTCCTTGACTTATTCTTGATAGTTCTAGCAGTTCGGACTACCATCCTCACTTGGATAACAGTGTTGGTGCTCCTTGCACTCATGGGGAAGCACCGCCAGGTTTTGGCTAAGGAGGGGAGGAAGATCACATCTGACGTGACAATGTTTTTAGTGCAAATTGTGATCAAAGAAAGAAGCCTTGTGGCTTTTGGATGTGCCACTTTCATAAGCATAATAGGAATGACTTGGTTAAGAATTGTTGATCATCAAGGTTCTATGTGATGCAGCCTTTCCTTTTCTTTTAGTTCTCAGCTTCTCATCTCTCTTGATAGACTAGAATGAACACAAGTACCCTAATGGTCAAAGCTCTTGTAAATTTGTATATTTGTTTATCTTTTTGTGGGAATTAACATTTTGAAGCTCTTCCCTTTCCCTCTTCTTACGAATTATCAAAGAATCTCACTAATTGTCCATTAATATAATTTCAAAAATTAAATGAAAATTATAATAATGATAATAAAGCATGGCACCTTAGTTTAAAAAATAGTCCAACATCTATGCAACGTTAGAGATAGTATACATTGATCAAACCAAAGTTCGATAAATAATTAAAATTTCGATCTTTTTTAATTTTACTAACTTGTTGCATAGAGATAGTATACATTGATCGAACCCAAGTTCGATAAATAATTTAAATTTTGATCTTTTCTAATTCTACTAACTTTTACCCCACGGAATGAATTATATCATGATTATTTAATTAATATTTTTTCAACATAAAAAGTAAATATTATATATATATATATATATATATATATATCAAAATCAAGATATATTAAATAAAAGACTTGTATACTAATATAAATTAGAATTAAATAGTTTAAATAGATTAGTTGAATATTAAGAAAAAAATTAAAATATAAATTTTATGTAAATTAAATTAATATATATTAATTAAAGGATATGTATGGTGTGAAATCGTATAGGAGATCTTATTACTATGTGAGACGAACTCACTTTGAGGTTAAGTTTGATTGACACTAATCTCTAGCTACTTTTCCTTTTCTTATTTTTTCGTCTGCTCCTTTTTTTTTTTTAATCTTTTACGTCTTTTTTTTTTAATTACGTTGATTGCATTATCAATTATTTTATTTAAGATTTTTAATTGAAATATAAGATAAATATTTAGTTAAAATTGAAAAAACATAACTTTTTCTTGGATTAAACATCACTTTTTTTAATTAAAAATGTTATATCCAATAATAATAAAAATGTTATAATTTTTATTATCTATAGATAGTTATCACTTTTTTCTTATAGAGTATAACTTTCTATTAAAAATCTTATCACTTTTATTCATCATACAAATTCTTCTTGAAATAATTTAATTGAATAAATGTTATTTTTTCTTTAGTAGATATATTATTTTTATTAAAAATGTTATCATTTTTTATTTATCTTATTAACTGTTTATGTAAATAATCAATTGGATGCATGTCACTTCTCCTTCTAGTATAACTTTTAATTAAAAATATTATCACTTTTAATTATTCGTTTTATGAATTTATCTAATAAATATAAATGAAATTTATTACATTTTCATTATTAAATATCACTTTATATCAATAATGTTATCACTTTGTATTTGTCGTATTGTTTATGCATGAAATAATACAAATAAATAGTTATTACTTTTTCATCATTATATATCACATTTTACTAAAAATGTTATCACTTATTTTATATTATACTAATCATTCATTAAATTAAATAATTTAATTGTATAATTATTACATTTTCTTTTATAATGTATCACATTTTATTAAAAGTATATTTTTATTCGTCTTATTAAAAGATTAAGAAGTTAATAAATAATAACAAATGATGTACCCTTATTATTATTAATTAAATTAAAATGTAAAACACATGATTAATTAAAAAACAAGATAATTTAGAAAAAGCTAGCAACTGTTTTTAAAATTACTTAAAATAATTAAATGGAAAGCACATATCATACTAACTAACAAACTGGAATATGCGGTAATAAGTTAATAGCGCGTTATTTTTTTATTTTTATTTTTTAAAATTTAATATATTAATTGAAAATTAATGAAATATACTAAAAATATCTCTTATATTTACCAAATTTAAAATTAGGTCAAATTAGTCTTGAACCAATCATACTGCGAGTTATAGATGGAAGATTCTTCATCTCTCGTCAATATAAGGAGTCCTCCTTCTATTCATTCAACATATTCAATCAACGCTTTTTCAAGCATCTTCAAGTCAAGAATGAAAAGCGTTCTTCATATACTAAGTTTTTCAGCGTTTTTCGCGAAGTAAAACTCACTTCTCACTCGTCTCTCTCTTTCCCTTCAAACATTCCATGGAACAAATTAAAAAAACAACCAAGACAACAACATGTTTCCTCTTCTTCTTGATTTCTTTCCATCTTTTCTTCTCATTACTTGATCGGACAACGTATTTATCTAGCTACTACACACCCATCTTGTTGTTTCTCGTGGCATTCCTCACCTTATTCTTGATAGTTCTAGCAATTCAGACTACCATCCTCTCACGTGGATAACTGGTGTTCCTTACATTCGCGGGGAAGCACCACCGGATTTTGGCTAAGGAGGGGAGAAAGATCACATTTGAGGTGACAATGTTTTTAGTGCAAGTTGTGATTAAAGAAACAAACCTTGTGGCTTTTGGATGTGGCACTTTCATAAGCATAATAGGAATGGCTTGGCTAAAAATGGCTGATCATCAAGGTTCTATGTGAAGCAGTCTTTCTTTTCTTTTATTTTAGTTCTCAACTTCTCCTCTCTCTCTTGATAGACTAGAACACACACCCTAACAGCCAAATGTATGATATTGTAAATTTGTATATTTGTTTATCTTTTTTTGTTGGAAATAACATTTTAAAATTAAAAATCTCTCTCATAAATATGCACTTTTTTTTCTAAACTAAAACATGTACATACTTAAATTTTTTTATTTTTGGTTAGGCTTGAAGTTTGTATAATACGTCTTTGTGATTTGAAGCTCTTCTCTTTGCCTCTTCTTAGGAATTATCAAAGAATCTCATTAATTGTCTATCAATATATTTTTAAAAATTAAATGAAAATTATAATAATGATAATTAGTATTATGATATGCCTAGATAGTTGAAGCTCTAGTGAAGCATATCACCTTTGCTTAAAAAATAGTCCTAGTATATATCGAACTTCGATAAATAATTTAAATTTCGATCTTTTTTAATTCTATTAGATTTTACTCATCCACAGAATGAATTATATTATAATTATTTAAATTTTATATTTAAATTTATTAAATTAGGCAAAATATTATTAAAGATAAAAGATTTATTTATTTAAATTTATGTATTTTATAAATAAATGGCTAATTATTTATAAACTTATAATATATTAAAGTAAATTTTTTTAACATGACGTAATTTTATATTTATTTATTAAATTGTATGATATGTACGCTTATCTTTACAATACATGAATTTTACTTGTACTTAGGGATGATAATATAATATACACGTTTTTATTAAAAAAATTATAAACTAATACACGTTGATACCCTATCTTACCCGTTAATTTTTTAAACTACCTGTACTTGTCCCAATATAATTCGGGTAGAATGGTACCGAAAAATATTTGTCTCATTGTCATCTCTACTTGTACCAAACACTATTATTTTTTCTATAGAACTGTATCTTAAGTCTTCTAATGATGTGGGTACTCGAAACATATATTCGTACCCGTTCCAAATTCTAATATAAGTTTCTTTAATTATATGTACCTGTCACAATATGATTCGAGTAGAACAATATCAAAAAATACAAGTCTCGTTGTTATATCTACTTGTACCCAAAATATTCTCCAACATTATTACTTATCTTGTAGAACTCTATCTCAAGTATTATTTGTATAAATGTGATTTATAGTGAGATTAAATTAAAAGTATTAACTATTAAATGAAAAGTGAAGATTTAAATGGAATGATTGCTAATTATTGTAAAATTGAAAAGATTAAGAAAATCGAAGATAAAAATAGAATTTATATATATGGATGTATAGATTTATTAAAAAAATAAAATATAAACCATCTAAAAATATTATTATTAAAATACTCCAAGAAATTAAATGAGTACTTCTTCCATCTCATTTAAAAAGATGCATTTACTATAATTTTTGTGAGAGTTTTATACAGTTGAACGATTCAGTTAGACGATTTTTAAAAAAGGAAATAGACAAAGAGATCAGCTTGGCAGCTCTGGCGCCGCATGTTTGCTCGACTCCTCGTGGACCCTCTCCCAGTCTGTTTTTACTCAATTTCCAATTTTACCCTTATATCTCTTTACAGTGGAACATGTTTTATATTCCACTTAATTTTGTCAATGCTATAAACTAGTGCTATTGTTTATTTAATTATTTTCAATTTGATTTGTAAAATTGTACCCCAAATATAATATAAAATCAATTAAATTAATTTAAGATTATACATAATAAAATGTGAGAAGAGCATGATCTAGTGATGAATGTATAATTAGAGTTGGAGGATTGGGAATTTGAAAGTTTTGCAAACTAAAAAAATGTAAGTGCGGGAAATTAAAAAATTTAAATCATCCGAAAATATTATACTAGTATAAAATTTGGTAAAAGGATAAAAGTAATTACAAAAAAATTGGCAAAAGAAAAAAGTAAAGAAAAAACCATAGTATACAAATATTTACATACATTTATTTCCAAGTTTCGAAGTCTACCCTCTCTCTCACCGAAAACACACACTGCAACTACTCTAAAAACACACACAAAAAATTTACTTACAATTGCCTACTACTTTAATATTCCACCAAACAAACAACGCATCCCCAAAGCAAAGCAAGTCCACATTTTCTCTCAGTGGTTTGCTATTCCTTTGAGGAGAGAGAAAGCCCCTTAATAAACTACCGCTTTTTAGAAAGAGAGAGATAGAAAGAGAAGAGACTTCCTCACTCATCCAACGCCATGGATTCTCAGATCTATGGCGTCCCCAAATTCCTCTTTCTTGCCGTCTTCATATTTCTATCATTGGCCGCAAATGCATTGCTGGAAAGGCCGTCTTTGAAGCCGTCGAACTCCAGTGGTCAGATCAATTCCAACTCTGTTCTGGTGGCTCTTTTGGATTCTCATTACACTGAGCTCTCTGAGCTGGTGGAGAAGGCCCTGTTGTTGCAGACTCTCGAAGAAGCTGTTTCCGAGCATAATATCACCATTTTTGCTCCCAGGAATGAGGCTTTGGAGAGGGATTTAGACCCTGAATTTAAGCGGTTTTTGCTTGAGCCTGGGAATCTCAAATCCCTCCAAAATCTGTTGCTATTTCACATGATTCCCACGCGCATTGAGTCCAAACACTGGCCGCTGGGTTTGAAGAAGAAGAAGCCGGTTCATCACAGCAGCCTCTTCCGTGATGAGGATGAGAAAATCGTGCTTAGAGAGAGAAATGGCGAAAAGCATGTGAGCATAGCCAAGGTTGTTAAATCCGATGATATCATTCGTCCCGACGGTGTTATTCACGGCATTGAGAGGCTGTTGATTCCTAAATCCGTTCAGCAGGATTTCAACGCTCGACGGAGCTTGAGAGCCACCGCCGCTGTTCTGCCGGAAGGCGCGCCGGAAGTTGACCCCCGAACGCACAGGCTGAAGAAACCCGCGCCGCCAGTCCCTGTCGGTGCGCCACCGGTTCTCCCTATTTTCGATGCCATGGCCCCCGGACCATCACTAGCTCCGGCGCCGGCGCCAGGTCCCGGTGGGCCCCACCACCACTTCGACGGTGAGGCGCAGGTCAAGGACTTCATCCAAACTCTACTGCATTACGGTGGCTACAACGAATTGGCTGATATTCTGGTGAATCTCACTTCCTTAGCGACTGAAATGGGGAGATTGGTTTCCGAGGGTTATGTGCTGACTGTATTAGCTCCTAATGATGAAGCCATGGCGAAATTAACGACGGATCAACTGAGCGAGCCTGGTGCGCCGGAGCAAATCATGTATTACCATCTAATTCCGGAGTACCAGACGGAGGAGAGTATGTACAATGCCGTGCGGAGATTCGGGAAAGTGAACTACGATTCATTGAGACTGCCGCACAAAGTGGTGGCGGAGGAGGCGGATGGGTCGGTCAAATTCGGGCAGGGTGAAGGATCCGCTTATCTATTCGACCCGGATATCTACACCGATGGAAGAATCTCCGTTCAGGGAATCGATGGTGTTCTGTTCCCGCCGGAGGAAAGTAAGGCTGCTCCGAAAGCTTTTCCGGCGGCTAAAATTGTCTCCAAACCAAGAAGAGGTATCTCCTTTTAGCTGATTATTATTTAATTATTTCTTATTATACTTTATTTTTCTGCTGGTTTTTTTAATTCTGATTAATATGATTAATTATTCATTAAATGTGTCAGTTTTAATTATTTGATTAGTGTAAATCTATGATGCAATATCTGAGTTGATTGTTTAATGGTAGTTGCCGGAATTGGTTGTTGAGTCGGCCGGAATAGGTGGTTGCCGGAATTTGAGTTAGTTTCCGGCAGATGTACGATAGGGATAGTTATTAGAGTCAATTGGAATAATTGCTTTTAGGCATTACATTTACAGCTGCCACCCTTTGGCTGTTTGCTTAAAAAACCTCTCATTAGCTATTGGATAACCAATTAGCAGACCTAACCTACATTAGTTTCTAGTTTTCTTAATTATCATTTCCTCAATTTTAACTATTAATTAATTAACTTCCAAGCTTCTTAATTACCATTTCTTGATTTTTCAACAAATTATTTATAAGATCATCATTAATCAATATTAGTAATAGAATACAAGACAAGATACAAGACAAGAGAATATGTGAATATGTCATGTTGTTTGGTTAATTGATTTTAGGTGTGGAAGTAATGAGGGTGTTACGACATCACCTTTCATTAATCTCTTAATTAAAAATAAAAATTACTAGCATAATTTTGGAAAAACATTTTAGGTGTCGGTGGAGGGATATTATAGCGTGGTGTGGAGAACACTGAATGATGGGGTGGAATTTATTAGGGTGTATGATATTTGTTGTGTGGTGGAGTATCATCAGATTGAGGCCCAATCCCAATTAATTCCAGCTGTAGACCGGCTTATCATAATACCTTAATTTGATCTTTAATTTTCAGACCAGCCTGGATCGGTTGACCTTGCATGTTAGATACCCACTCATTAGTTGATTTTTGGCATTTAGGGTTTACATGAATGATGGATCAATTTTTTTATGGGTTAATTAGTGTAAAATGTTATAATTAACTCTAATTATGTTTCAGGTAAGCTGATGGAAATGGCGTGCAGAATGCTTGGGGCTGTTGGACACGACTCTCATTTCTCTAGTTGTCATTAAATTTCAATCCTCTCAAAAAAAGAAAATCAAAAAAAGAATAAAGAAAAAGGAAAAATGATGGTGCAGAAAAAGGTGAGATTTGGGTGTAATTATTTTATATAATTAATTCCCTAGTTTTGTATAATTGAGATTATTATTTCTAACATGTATTTTCGAAAAATGACAGATTTTTAGGAAGAAAACATAAAGGGGTGGAGGACAGAACATGCTAGGGATGAAGTTGCTTGTCCATCACAACCCCACAGGAGAGTTTTTATTTTTATTTTTTTTAATCTGTTATTTTGGTATAAATACTGTAATTAGATATATCCAATTTCTTCATTTGTATGTAAGTTTGTTCCACCTACAGTGTATTTGCACAAAAAATACAGCCTTTTGAAGAATCTCTCTTTGTTATTTTCTTTTCCTCCTTTAATTTAATCTTTATTAGATAATAGTTTTTGGAATTATTATACAAGTAACAACTTATGTGTGATGACGTAATGTAATAAGAAAATTAAATTAATAATGTTCCTATTGATTTAATCATTAATTTATTCACGGGCGAATATTTCTTTTGTCCAAACTATTTAACTCTTGTGACTAAGTCGCAACTTTTTTTGGAGTTCATATTTTTATTTTAATTTTAAGTAAAAATCATTTTCTTTGGAAATTTAACTTCATTTCATTTTCACTCCCCACTTTATTACACGCACAAGCTCAATTTTTAGTCTAATATCGATTTATATAGGAAAATGAATTTGTCTCGTGTAGGGCCATTGTAGTGGAGGTGAAAGGGAGATATGGATTGGAACCATTAGTATTTATTTTCCCTTTCTATTCATTTAATGATAAAAGACTACGTTTCTTGACAAAGTTTTTCGAGACAGTATTTACGTTTCTTACCGGTATTGCGATGAATAAAATAATGGGTCGAATCATTTCATAATCAACTAATATATATTGCACTAAGTAATATTAGCAAACATCAATTTATGAGATTGTCATGATACAATGATTTTATGTGATATGTATAAAAAAAAAATAAAAAAAATCAATCAATTTAATTACTCCAGTATATTAGTAAATTAGTTACACCAAATTTATGAGCCATGTGCGATGAATTATGATGACTTCTTATTTTTAATTTATGTTCTTCTGTGTCTTTCTTAAGCACTTGTTAATATACAAGTAGTCAATTATTCTGTATTAGATAGGGATTGAATATCTTAATATGCTTTGTTGTGAAGTTATTATTACTCGGGGTGACTTTTTAATAATTATTAAAACAAATCATTGAATAAATTATTGTTTCATTACTATAAAATTTACGACATCGAGTGGTTAGTTAGAATATAGTTTTTGCTTTCCCTTTCCGATTCTGCTTTCACAAACTAATAAAATACTCGTTTCCAATTAAAATATTTCACACTTAATTTTTTTATTCTTACCATAAATGATAAAAATATATTTTAATAATACTCATTTTTTCACATATCCCAACAACTTTACACAGATTTTCTATTAAATTACTAAAATATTTCTTACTTTTTTACTTTTATACATTTAAAAATAAATTTTCTTAAACTACACCCATTTCGAGTAAAGATATATTTTAAGCTTAGTTTTAATTTTTAAAATATTATTTTCACAATTTCAATAAATTATTCACATTTCCTCGTTAATCAGTCTTATTAAACTCTGTTGCATAGTAAAAATAGTAAAAGCTTCTATACAGTACATAATCGCCCATTACAACTTAGGAGTATTAAATAAATGTTGCTTTCACCAAACTATAATTATGAGTTACTTTATTATTTATTTTCTACTCATGAAAAAGATAAAACCACCTTTATAAGTTAATCTTTACTTAATATTTTTCTCTTGTGGAATAATAATTACAAAAATTAAAATGAAATAGAGAGATTATTTGGTTTTTATTTTAAAATCATACTCCACTACACTTATTTTGTTAGATGGAGTACTTTATAACTAAAGACTTCTTAATATATCACATTTATATCCAAAATATTTATTTTATCTTCTTCTATATCGCCCAATGCTATCAATCAATTAATAAAGTTAGTATTTATTTATTAATTAAAAGTTTTCTGATAAATCACATCAGCCCAAAAAAATAGTAATAATAATAAAAAAGAGTGAGCTGTTTCACATGAAATCATTAGTTGGTAGGGACTAAATAAAATTCATTGACTATACTCATCGTTGGCATTTGGAAACCTCCATATTTTACAACTCTAACTTATTTCATTGCCGCCAATTGGCTATTATATTATAGTATACTAAATTACCATAATTTAAAGAAAAATAAAATTCTCCAAATTAAATATTATAGTTTTTAAAAATAATTCAGCATGTTTTATTTTAGAAAGATGAATGCATGGAAATTACACAAAAATATACAATCATTTAATAAAAGCTCGTTAAATTAATCTCAATTAAAAAATTTCAAACAAAATTATACATTTTTGTATATTTATAAACCCTAATTAACTTAACAAAAAGAAAAGGTAATATCAATGATCAAATTATTAACATTCGACTCAATTAATAGAATGTACATAAGTTTTTTCAAATTGATGACATGATCAAAAAGAAAAAAAGTTACAGATATTATAGTCGCCTTAATTTATACTCCCTCAATCCCACGAAAGATTGCACCCCCAATTTCGGCACGGAGATTAAAGATGTGATAACTTTTAGGGGGTATAATGATATTTTTTTTGTAATAAATAAATAATAAAGTATGTTAGGTAGAGACAACGACGGTGCCACGTTGGTGACACGTTGGTGTTGAGGGCCCCCCCTCAACTTCTTAAAATTGGTACTATATGGAGTATGTGATAATTATTTCAAATAGGTTTTGTGTCCTGGTGGTATCAGCACTCATTCTTCAAACTTAGGTTATGAGTTCGACCGTCAGCAGCAACATATTCATTTGTGATTCTATTTTATTTCTTTTTCTTACTTATTATATTTATATTTTCTCATTTTATATGTTATATTTTTCTTTTACCTAATTATATTTATATGTTTTAATTAGTTTTGGTTCTATTTTATTTCATTTTCAGCTTTCGTTTTTCAATTTTGCTTCCCAAACTTCCTTTTTTTTTTGTTTTGGTTCTAATTTATTTCGTTTTCTACATTTTTTTAATCTCTTTTTTTTGTTTCTTATATTATTATTATTTTTATTTTGATAAACAAATGAGAAAGGAATAGAAGGAGGCTGTCTTTTCTATTCATGTTAAGTTTATTTTTTATATTATTATTATTTTTATCTCGAGAAACAAATGAGAAAATATAAAATACGTAATGGAACGGAAGGAGGATGTCATTTCTAAGTTAAATAATTGGCCCCTTGGATAAAAATCCTGGCACCGTCATTGGGTAGAAATAATTTTTTTTTTGTAAATAAAGTGTATGAGGAAGGGTGATTGTTTTTTACCTTTTGTTTTTTATGAGAATGTACAAATTTTTATGGGACAACCCAAATGAAAATTGTATCATTTAAAATGAGACGGAGTATTTATTTTTACCACTAGCAAGTATGTTATTCTTCCGGCCTACTATTTTATATTTGACTGTTTAAAGTAGATAAAAAATTTATTAGATCCATAAATGAAGATCGTAATTCTTTCACAGTTAAGCAAACCACAAACGTGCAATATATTTGTCATTTAATATTAGTTTTTCTACTCGTAGTCATCTCATTATTTTAGGGTTGGGAGTGGTTGAATGCATGATGAGAACTTACGTATTAAAAAACAAATGGAGCTATTAAATTGTTCTAATAAGGATTAGGAAAACTAAATAATTAAATAAAATTTATAATTATTTTAAAAAATTTTTGCTAGATCCGATAAAAAAATGTTCATGCCTATTTCGAATAAATTCAATTTAGTGATCTAATATTATAGTAAGTATGATATTAAGTTTAAATTGTTGGGTTAATGTAACACCATGTCATAGTGAGATCATTTTACATTTTCATAATTAATTATCAATTTTTATTAAAAATATTATTATTATTTTTTATTTATATTATAAAATGATCATAGATATATTTAAAATTGGTACGCATCTGGTTTATAAGTTCAATAATAATGTTGCAAACAAGAGTTAGCATTTTTCTATCAAGAACAATATTATTTGAGAATCATCCTGAAAATCCCTTTCAAATTATGTATTATGATTTAGTGCTACAGATTCCATTTTTTTTATAATATAATTGTATTTTTTTCGTTAAAAAGAATTCATAACATTACAATTTACAATTATGATTAAAGATATTGCGAGGAAAAAAGGGGCCTGATAATGGAAAATTGGGTCATGGATTTTATTACCTAGTATGGCCCAATTACATATAATTTTGAGCCCACAAATTATTACAAGTAATTAGCGGGCTTTACAAAAATGAAATCAATAGAATAAAATGGACACAATTTATTATTATTATTATTATTATTATTATTATTTTTTTTTTAATGTAAATACTAGTATGATGGGTATTTGATCTTTTGTTATAAGACTACAATTCCTTGAAACAAAAAATAATATTAAATTTCTTATGACAGATTATACTTTCTAAAAAAGAAATATTCGATTTTATGAAGAACAACACCCTCAAGAAGAAGATACATAGTTTTATCGTACGAGGATATCTCTTCATTTTTATTCTAAAGAAAAAGAATTTAAAATATTTCACGGCCAATAATTTAATTAAATTAAATCTTATAATTAAAGCCCACAAAAATCCATTAAGTCGCAGCAATTAGTTTTTATCTCGAGATATAAAGTCACTCACCAAGTGAATCAAAATTGATACATAGTTACATTATCAAAAGTAATAATAAAAAGTAATAATAATATTTTTAATAAAAATTGATAATTAATTATGAGTCCATCATTAATCTTTGCATCAAGATTGTGCACACCATCATCCCTTTTTCATATTTTACAAATAATACAGAGTTATTAATAATAATAACCACCATGAGAATGCAAGAAAAAAAAAATCCAGAGTAACTTTTATTTGATTATGAATCGAACACATCATCTTGTCTTGAAAATATGTAGATGATTGGTCATATTACTTTCTGACAGTGTATTATAGAGTTTATGATAATAGTATTACTTATTAATTACACTTGTGAGACAGAGCAGAATATGAAGGGAAGAATATGAACATTTATAAAATATACAAAGAAAAATTAAGTTACATATGAACTAAATAAAATACACATATTGGAAAAACAATCATAGCCATATAATAGTGTAATAAATACAGGAACTATGAGAAAAAGAATACATTATTTTGACAAGCACATGGACAACATGTTTACAACTCAAACTTTAACATACCACAACTGTCTGTATTCACAACACAATGCAGGTTTGAACATTCTGTGAAAAACATCATTCCAAAGTCCCAACTTCGTTCAAGATTCGACAGTGACATCAGATGGCATTGCCTCCAAATTCGGCGGAGCAACGTGGGATCCATTCGTGTCGGAAGAAATCTTTACAGGATCTTCCTCCGTGTGTTCTTCAGGTTCAGGAGCACAACGAGGAGGCTGATTCTCGACTTTCTCTTCGTTGTCTGCATTCTTTTGGTGGTCCTGAGCCTCCACAAGTTTCACTTTTGTAACCGTCGAAGATTCTTGAGGCTTAGGCTTAGAAAGTGAGCTTTTTGCTGGCTTCATTTTAGCAGCGTTGTTGCCCTTGTCACCATTAGCCATTGATGGAGTGTGATTACCTTTGGTTAATGGAGCGCGAACACCATTTTCCGAGTTAGTGGCTTTCTTCCTTCCTAGCTTCGGAGATATCGCTCGTGTAGTTGGTATCTAAACGAGGATGTGGAAACAAACTCAATATCACATTCAACAATCATACAATATTGGTGTTATGTTGTTTTGTAAACCTATAACTTCTGATCCATTGAGTACTTTTGGTACTCCTAATAATATTTATTTTTTCCTTCCAAAAAAAAAAAAAGTAACTAACTACCTTCTTCAGCTCGAATTTTTGAGGAGGTTCTTTGTAGAAACTTGGCATAGGTGTAGCTTTAAATGTCAGGCTCTTTCTCAGTTGCTTGATTTCCGCCTCGTTGTTTTCCTATTATCAAGTTTAACATTATAAAATGAGAGATCAGACCAACACTAGGTCTTAGGTTAAAGAATTGTATCCCTTAGTCCCATAGAAGCTGACATATTTACCTTACATAAGGTAAATGTGTCAATTTCAATGGGTTGTAGGGAGTATGAATTAGAACAATAGATTCTTTAGCACCTTTGATTTTGCTTGCATATTGCTCTTTTCCTCCTCTTTGGCTTGTATCTTCTCTTCAATCTTTGAAAAGAACTGAGAAACCAGCATAGATGTTGGACATAGCATAACAAATTAATGCAAACACAAAGATTAATTCAGAACATGCTATGAATGTAGGTATACCTGTTTTCGCTTTTCAGCTCGTTCTTCCAACCTGAACGAGAAGGCCGAAACATTAAACCTATGCTGCGACCGAGGAGTAAGACTTCTGTTTTCAAAACACAGAGTGGTATATAATCTTGGACAAAACAAAATCCACTAAACAGAAGGAAAAAGACATGAATAAGGATTCGAGATGAACAGTACGATGATGTAGTGGAACGGGTATCCTCCTCCTCCTTTGCAGGCAATGCACCATTGCCACAAGCAGAGCTATTTACAACTCTGCATTAACAACTAAGCATTCAACAACAATGCAATATAGACAGGACATTCTTGAATATGAGCAGAATCAGTGTCTCAAAATCATTGATAACAAGAATAGGCCACGCTTACTTACGCCTCATTTACAGGTTTCGTTGCGACTCCATTGGCAGATACAAGCTTCCCAGACTGAATTTGAGCAATGCAATTCATACACAGAGAGAGAGCATAAACACATTAACTAAAGACTAAAGAGCAAGCACTGTAAGAAAAAAAAATCAAAATTAAGATAAATTCTACCTTAGATTTATGCAGAACAGGTAATGTAGCTCGTCTATTGGCCAACTTAGGTGCATTTATCACAGTACCCTTAGAAGAAACCTTGGAATCATCTTTCACGCCATTTTTCCTGATCGGATTGACCTCGATGCTTCGTCTCATTACATCAGAACTACGGCCTTTCGCCGGGAAAGAGAGGCTTTGTGTTAAACTAGGTTTCTTGCTGCGGCCTAATGCAACTGATCCCTTCAACTCAGACTGATTCTTGACCAATTTACTGTTTTTAGAGGCATTTCCATTAGATTTTTTAGTCTGATCATTGGAGGTTTTAGTGTTGGACACTTGTGGTTCGGATGAATTAAGGCTTCCCTTTTCATCCTTACACACTTCATCACTGTTGCCAACATTCTCCTTGTTTATATCCACACTTGAACCCTCACTGTTAGAGTTCTCTAACACAACTCTCTTTTCATCTTCAACTGATACCCCACTTTCAGACTCCATAAAACCTAATAAATTAAAGAAAAATTATGGGATTTTAAAAAAAGAACCCCAGAAAGAAATTTCAACAACCTAAGTAAAAAACTGACAAGAAAACCAGAAAATCAGGCAGAAATAGGACTGATTAGAAATCCCAATAAGCAATTTTCATAAATTAGAGACATGGTCCAGAGTTCAGATATCTTGCAGACCAAATAAGAGCGCACAATCAAGAAACATACTAGTAGATTCGAGATTCAAACAAGAAAGATCAGACAAAAAACAGAGACCCTAAAAGAGATCACAGAATTTAAGATCACAAATAAAAGTCAGCTTATGATGGTGAACATAGAGAAATAGTGTGGATTATATTACCTTAGAAGAAGAAAATGAGAGTGGAAATTGGAGTGGTGGAATTGTTGGAAGAAAGGTGGTGGTGTAGTGTGGCGTGTATGTTTGGACAAATAGTAAGAAGGTGGGTTGTCTGCGTTTTTTGTAGGAGAATTTATGAAACTAAATTAATGGATAAGTTTTAATTTTCTGACTAAACTGCCACCCCATAACCTCTCTTAACTACCCTCCTCCTCTAAACTAATTCATACCCATTTTTTTTTTTTTAAAACCATAAATATACATTCATGTTAATTGTTTTAAGATCATCTATTAATTTTTTTAAAAATGTATTTTGATGACAAAAAAAAAAGTGATAATAACAAGTTTTGATACCCAGAATTTGAAAGAATGATGCCTCTGATCACCTCATCAAATATATTTTGTGTAGTGAACATAAATGATATTCTTTAGTACAGATCAATGCCTTCAAATTTTGAAATGAATTATTACTTCTTAAGATACTAAGTAAAACACACACATACATCACTCTTTAAAAATTTCAATATTATTATTGGGTTTGGGTATATTTTAGATATGCATTAAGAAAAATATTTATGTGTAAGCACATAAATATTGACCTTGGTTTATTTAATGGAGAAAGTAAGTCATTGCGTGAAATTAGATGTAATATGTATTTTAATAGAAAAATAATACTCATTCAAAATAAAATATACTTGTTCAATCAAAACATTTCATATAGTAATATGAATAGATAAAAACAGTTACTTCATATTTTTAATGGAAATATAAATAGTATATACTTATTTTTCAGAGTAGCAAGACTATATCAAACTAAAATCTATATATATTTATACTGATTAAAATTTGAAATTTTTTCTCATCCATTTAAAATTAATATTTTAACTTTGCTTTATTTAGATTATTTAATAGTAGTAACTTTATCTGACGTTGCATGTCAGCCTGATAATTTGCATGGGGATGGATAGGTTTGTTGAGTATCAAATGTCTAAAATTAATGAGGTGAGAAATTAAGAGTTCAGGGGCAAAAGCGTCAGATTAACATTTTCAGTTGAAGCTAATCAAGGGTAGTATGGTCATAAAAAGTTGCAAATGATGGAACCAAAGCTGGGAATAGTAGAAGAACGTGGGGTGCAGATGATTTGGAGGGGGTTGTCGCCGGTGCAGCCGACGTGGCACGATGGAGCAACGTGATTGGTCCCACAATTGACCTGGTACCACCAACCGTTGATCATGAGTTGTCAGAGCATGCTGGTTGATCCGGCGGTTGAGGAGGCTGTCACGTAGAAATCTCAGCCGTCGATGGAGAGTCAAAGGGAATTCCACGTTGGAAATGACCCGAGACTATAATTGAGGTAGGAGGCCGCGGGGTACGGGATTTTGCGGGTGGTACGTTGTATTCAACGCTGCCTTCGCTTGTACTGTACAACTCCATACTGCGTCCATCATTATTCCTTTCTAGTAATTTATATCATCCTCACAATTTTCACTCAATTTTATTTATTTATTAAGTCTAGTATTGTCCCTACGAATAATGATTTATTAATTATCGATTTAATATTTCTATAGAAACATTGCATTTTCCCATTTTATTTTGTGGTGAGCATATTTACAAGTCGATTTACAGTTTAAATTCTTGATACTAATTTACTTTCAGTGAAATTCAGTTCATTAATTGAGCGATTCGAGTAATCATTGAATATACATATGAAAAATTAATATTATTTATTAATGAACATTTTGCATATTAATCCACGGTGCGTTCAGATTAATAGTACATCAGAGACAGTAATTAATAATTAATAAATAAATTAATTAATTAAAACAGCGAGATTCAAGTTGTCCTAATTAATAATTGTTAGGTCTAAAGTAAGATTAATTGTTTGATACCCCACAACTCGTTTTAATAATAATTGAAGTAACAGTTAACCTAATACTAATTTGGTTCTAATTAGTGGTAATCAATATTGAACATGTGGGATTAAAAACTTAATTTGACAAACTTCTGTTGATTTTGTCTCCTGATTACAATCTGGACCAAAATCATCATATTTAATCTTACTACTCTAGTATTAATTTGGAAATGCAAAGGTTAAAACAAAAAGAGTTACAGCCTGCCTACAGGAGGTAAGTAATAGATAAAAAAATTATTACTCTATTACTAATAATTTCTTAATCATGCCAACCGAGTTCAATTTGTGTAATATAATTTGTCAAATTTTTTTTTGTGATTTGTAAAGTATATTTAATTACAATGATTAATAATTTAATTTAATTGGTGCGAATAGTTAGTATGAGTTCTTATTTTAATTATAAACATAAAAAATAAAGTTTTGGGATCATAGTATTAAGTCCAAAATGATTTGATGCAACACTACAAAAGACTGTTTTTTACCAACGGAAAATATTCCGTTGGTAAAAGCCTTAATTCCATTGTTAAATTGGCTTACCAACGGATTGACAACGGAATCCGTTGGTAAAGTGATGATTGATAAATTTTTAGCAACGAAAAATCAATTCCGTTGTTAAATAATTTTTTTGGTAATTCGTTACTAATAATTCTGTTGGTAATTTATATAATGATTCCTTTGCTAAAATAGAAAATAAACCCGTTGGCATTCCGTTGCTAAAATAAAAATGTTATTTTTGTTGCTAATCCATTGGTAATTACCAACTGATTGAATTCTATTGGTAAATTCGGTTGCTAAAAAATATTTTTTAATGCAAAATAAAAGTTATCCACTAATTATAAATATTGATAAATAATCTCATGCGATGAACTTGGATAGCAAAGTGAAATCGCTGTCTCATTCTGAATAAATTTAAATAATGATGAAGTGGACAATATTTTATTTTTTAAAGACATATTCAACACTTGAATAGAATTAATATTATATATATATATAAATATAGTTTAATACAATTATACACGCATTTATATTTGAGCACAAGCATTATTTTTATACAAGGTTGTGCACATGCAATGTTTTATTATACTTCCCAGATTAATTTTATAAAATGGGTAACTAAAAAATATCACTTTTAATATTTCACATTCATCACATATGATTCACTTATTATTATTATTATTACTTTTAAATGACATCGTTTATAAATTTTGAAAATTATTATTAGTCGTTGTGATTTTATAATTGATTCTTATTTAATCCTGCGCGTGATCATGTATATTGATTAATTATGTATGGCTTTTTTTCACAATATATATAAAATCATGCACGTAATTTATATGTGATTCTATATTCGATCATGTATTGATGGTATATTGAAGAGTGAAATTCTTTTTGAATAAAAATAAAAAGAATTGAATAACTTTTTTTTTTGCAAAGCATTTTTATTTTTCACAATTTCTGTTTCTAAATTCATTTCCCAATCTGATTAGATCAGTTTTATTTTTTTTCTTCTCATTGTCATAAGTTTAAAAAGAAAAAAATATATATATAGAAAAAGGTACAAATAGGGACATTTGATTTGATAATTTGATTTAACAAAAAGTTTAAAGATAATTAAAGAGATTATTTGCGCTTTACCTACTTTTAAAATTGATGATTAAGAATAATCGGCAATCACATAACATAATTGGAAAATTTAAAGATAATTATTAGTACCAAATATGAAAGAACTTTTGCTTTTCTTGAAATGGACAGAAGATATCAATAATTTATCACTAATCGAATACTAATAATTATCATAATCAACCTAAATTAGTAACTCAAAATAATTAGTCTACAGTGATGCCAAACTTATTGTGTGGTCATTAACTCATTACATAAAGATAAAATTTGTCATAATATATACTCCATTAATCTCTTAATAATATATACTCCATTGATCTCTTGTTGAGGCATACTATTATTGTTATTTTCCACGTAAATTTAAAAACATGATATTTTAATTAATTTTAGTTATGCTTTTAATGGCAAATGTAAATGTATATTTTAGGGTGGAAAAATCAAAATGATAAAATTTATATCAAGATGAGCATAAGAAACTGTAGGAGAAGCATAGGATTCATATTGTCCTAGTTAAATTCCATACATTGATCAATAATTTTGGAATATTACAAATAAAACAATGTCCAAAAGATAATGGACATGGGCCCACACTCATCATCAAATTCTGTGTATTAATTTATGATTGATTATGAAAGGATGTAGTCAATATATACCACAAATCGGGTTGAAAAAACGGGCTAAACACGATTTAGGCAAACCCCACATAGATTATATGATTTAATTTAATTCCACATATGATGTGTTGCTTTTATCCATATGTGAATCAACCATCTTTCTTCATTTTAATGGCTCTCAATAACATCCACTCTCATCACCATTATAAGTACCACAATGTACCTTCCAATAATGTCAACAATTATTTTCTTTTTCTTCAAATATATCGATTTTTATATGTCATTAATTCTTTTGTGATCCCTACTCATTCATTTTCTGAGGTATTGAAAGAAATGGGGTTTAGGGTATTAATTAGATCATGAAAGTATTTCTCTCTATACTTGTTAATATTTTTTAGAGATTGTGGATACACATAAAATCAACTTAAATTTAAAAATTAGCTAAAATAAAACAAAAACTTAAAAGAGGTTTGAAGATTTCACGCAGAAACAAAAGAAAGAACAATTCAGCCCACTCAACTGATCTAAAGACGATTTGGGCCTTACGTAATTGGGCCCAACATTACACCAGTTTTTTCAAAGGTATCATCTTTGTACTAGTTACTCCCCGTTCCCTTGAAAAATATTCGTTTACTTTTTGCACGTGAATTAAGCAGTATAATAATTTAATGTATAGTAAGATGAGAGAAATAATATTTTAATGTGCAGTGGGTGGGTAGTTGTATTAGTATTGAGTGTGGAGTCATGTGTAGTGGTTGTGGATCACATCAATCCAAAAAGAGAAATAGATACTTTGTAATGAGACGGACCAAAATGGAAAAATGAATACGTATCAAGGAGATGAAGGGAGTAAATGTTATCCGCATTTCAATACCATCAAATACGTGTAATGTTCGGTATTAGAAAAAAATATACTCATTCTCATAAATACGTGCACATATTTAATGGAATGAGGTTTAAAAAGATTAACTTTTTATTGTAATGATATATAAGAAAGAGAAGGGATATATTTTGAATAATTAGTAAGAAAAAGTGTATGATATAAGTGATTAAGATTAGATTGTTTGTATAAAGAAGGTACCACTTTTGTAATATTTTAATATTATATAGTTATTGATATTGTGTGTTTATTTCAATTTTTAGAGTATTTAATTATTATTAGGATAGATCAAAATAAAAAGTATCTAAGTATTCATTCATAGGACTAAGGAGTACTCCATAGCGTATTGTTTAAAACCCAAAATTAGATAAGAAAAAAAAAATAGTACAAAAATTAGATATTTTTTTTATGTTGTTGAATTTTATTTTCTAATTACTTATCAAACCGATGATTAAGATTGTCATAATTAATTATGGTAATATATATACTAAAACTACAACTATTTTAGATTAATCTGTCCATTTCTATCATTCTATGCATGTATTAAAGGAAAAAAAATTGAGCTTCTATTTTTATCTTTAATCTTTAATTTTACTTGCATATAGAAATAATTTAACTTTAATTTTAGCAGTCCACTCTTGTATTATATCTCTTCAAAAAATAATAGCATATTTTTTATTTTTTTAATCAAGAATAAAAATATTTTTTTTTTAATTTTTTTATTTATTTTTGATCTCTTGTATTATATTTCTCCCGCTATTATTCGATTCCAGTACTACCGGAAATCGCTGCCGCCGCTTGGAGAGTTCACCGCCAAGCCCAGTCCCGTCGCAATCGCACATATAAATATCACCTGGGTTTGGCTAAATCTACTCCCGGCTCTCACTTCATATCACTAGGCATCTGGAAGTGCAGTCAATCAAACCTCCTTCTGCAGTTATTCTCTACCTCTCTCTTTAGATAGATTTGGTTTTCATGTAGTTTTATGAATTTTTATGTCTGTCGATTGTATTACATACTGTTTTGGTTTCGTACATACAGACTCTTCATGTTGATTTCTTTAGAAATATTATGATATGATATCCTCTCTCGATGATATCCTCTCTCGATTTATTGAGTTGAAGTTTGTCATCTGATCAGATATTATTTTCTAGTTCATTGCAAAGTTTGTAAATGTTAAGCAATTATTGCTGAAGGAGTAATTAATGTATTGTCTATGGAATGTGATTTGCATGATATATGATATATGTATTTTCGTGTTATATATAATATATGTACTCCCTCCTATTTATTTATATGTCGTTCTAGTGTTGTGCACAAAAATTAATAATTTTTTTTTACCCAAATTAACCTTAATTAATGATGACAAGATTAAGATTTACATTATTAATAATACATAAATTCATTTTTCATCAAAAACTATTTTGATTCTTCTCACCGCCAAAAGAACTGGTACGATGACAAAAACAATTAAAATAAATGGAGGGATTTTAATGTTAACATTGGATAAAAAAAATTAACATCAGCTATTTTGATTCTTCTGCAAAAAAAAAAAAAAAACTAGCATAATGACAAAATATTTTAACAAAAACCCCTATCAAATAATAATAAGATAAAAACAAATTTTTTTTTATAAATATTAGTAAAATTTTATGTTTAAACAGAACATATATAAAAATAAATGATATAGTTTATGTAAAAATTAAACATATGAAATAAATATATAGTTGCTAAATTTGAAAAAAAGATTTTTTAAAGATAATATTAATATCGATATGAAAGAAATAAATATACATAAAAACCTCCAACTGTTTTGCTAGATATATAAATGAAAATTTAATTTTAGGTATGAGTAAGATATATAGATAAAAAAAATTAATCTTTAGATATGAGTAAGATGACAAATTATTAATTATACATACACATAAAAATTATTAATATAGTTGAAGGAGCAGATGACTCCTCTGTCGGAGTATGAGGACAAGCTTTGAGTTGTGTTGAACTATTTTTCTTGTTGCATTTACTATTTTGTCTTCTTTTTCAAACTCACCACAACACTGGACATCACCTGGTTTTTGACAACTAGATCTCATGTTTCGTTTCACATTAGAATATGACATGATGCTTTTTTAAGTACTTATTCTTGTTTTAATTTGTTTTGAGGTTGATGGTGGTAGTGTTTGTTTATGAAGGAATATTTTGAAAATGTGATTTCCTTGACAGTTTGTTTGTCCTAGTTGATATTTGAGAAAGTATCATACAATATAATTTTGCAGTACAAGGGATGAGTGTTGAGGGAAATCCTTAACGCTTAGGAGATGGTCCATAAGAAGCAATGGATCAATCTTCTTAGAAACTCTTTTCCTGCCTAAATTCTTTGCTTTTTAACGTTACCAACCCAAATTCCCATTTATTAATTAATTAATAATGTAGGCACAGCATATTTAACTCTTCAAGTGTAATATGTAATATTAAATACTATTTAAATTGCATGTGCAAGATGACTACTAGATCATAATCTCAATTCTAATTAGTAATAATTATACTTGCTCCTTCAAACTTCATATTATTTCTATTAATTTTGTTAAAACTAACTGAAACCCTAAATCTGACAGTCTGACTCTTCAGAAGAGTCATACATGATACCCATAATAATGTGATTATATCATATTAAAGTTATCCACTAATTATAAACTTTGAGGTATAATCTCCTACGACGAACTTGAATAGCAAATGCAATTGCTGTCTCATTCTGAATATATTAAAGTAATGATGAAGTGGACTATATTTTCTTTTATTTTTTAACGACATATTCAACAATTGAAATTTGAATAAAACTAATGTTATATACACGCATTTATATTTGAGCATAAGCATTATTGTTTTCCTTACAAGTTGTATATGTAATGTTTTGTTTTATTACATATGTGAATCAACCATCTTTTTTCATTTAAATAGCTCTCAATTACGTCCACTCTCATCACCATTATTAAGCACCACAAAGTGCCTTCCAAATATTTCAAAAATTATTTGCTTTTTTCTTTTAATATGTAAATTTTGTATATGCCATTAATTATTTTGTGATGCCTAGTTACTTGGTTGGATGTATACAATAGGAGTTTTTTAAAAGGTATCATCTTTGTATTAGTTTTTGGTCTAAGAATGTCATATTCTAAAATTTAAAATACTTTAGGAAATTGGTATTATTAATAAGTTTTAAAACAAATTAGATGTGACTGAAACAAATAGTAGTATAAATAAATCATTAAACTATAATGAAGCTGGAAACGTAATAATAGATTAAAAAGACTCAAAAACTTATACAAGAGGTAGTAGATTTGAAGGCCTAAGAAGCTGTAAACCAAACTTTAAACATGAAATGCAAATTAAAATCATAAAGTGACAAAAAATTGAGGTCTATATTACTATCATTCAATTCAGCCAAGTCAAGACAAAGTGTTGCATAACATACATAGCACCCCTGCATGTGACATTCTGAGGAAAATATATCAGAAAGATTTTTCATTCTTCTCCATGCTGAGTGAGAGAAAGGTTGGGGTGAATCTGAATCGTGAATCGCTATGATCCAGTTCATAAAAGTATTCTTGTATGGCTGGTACAAGATGATTTGATACAAGTATTCCATCAGAATATCACCATTCTTGAAAGCTTTGACAACTCTCACCGGAGCCATGAAAACATAATCTGGAAAAAGAAAATTACGGTTGTAATCAGACAACAACCTCGTTGTTTGGGGATGACAAATTCCTTGATCCAAGACTTCACTCTTCCACGTTCCCCTACCAACCAAATGATTATTCCTTCCCCGGACGTTGAGTCACACAGGCATAGGGAATTCCCTAGAGTAGAAAGGGCAGCATTCGGATATTTGTAAGCCTCGAATGGTAGGGGAAGATCATATATGCTGAAAAGCTCTGTTTCAAGATCAAAGCACAATATGTGGTGGGGTGTCCAACTGAGATTCAGCCAATGAAACCTTCCATCCAAACATGGCCCATCCTTGTACTCAGAAAACTCCAAAGGATGTTTGCATCACAACACAAGGAGGGATCAGGTGGAGCTACACTTCTCCACGAACCACTTCCAAGGGTATACACATCACAATTTATATGGCGACCATTCTTTTGATGAATCCTAAGCAGGGTGTGTTGGCCTAGTTTGCTGACCCCAAATCCATATCCCATAAAGTCATTACTATTATAGACTAAACCACATATTTCGATGTACTTACGAGTAATTGGATTGCATATATAATAGGATTCTGATATATAATCTCCCCCTTCATATTTGATCAACAAAAGCAATCCACTAGCTGAACTATGAATTTCTACATGATGATCTTCGATTCGAGGGATATTGAAGCGCAATACTGAATTGAAGTGAAGCCTAAGCCTAAGCCTTTTAATACCATCATCGTCTGTCATGGAGTCTTGATCCTCATTTCCTTCTTTAAACTCCCAAATTTCATAACAACCATGATTCCACAAAAGGAGTCCTGCAACTGATCTAGAAAGATGAGAGTTGACAAAGTGATCGGTCCCGACAAAATGAAGCCACGATTTGCAAACCCTTTTGCATCTCAGAATGTCTCCGACATTGAGTCTCGAGAGGATGTTGATGATGATTTCTGATGGTAGAATCCAGAAGAAATCCATCTGTTGATGCTGAGATAGAAAAGTTAGTTAATTAAAGAAATTGAAATAAAAAACCAAATCTGTTGAATGTATGATAAAATTCACCTAACCCTGTTCTTCGTCAAACCAGAATTGAGAACACAGAATAATAAAATGTGGAAAGAAGAAGAGACTAGATAATAATGGAGCGCGAACAACATTTTCAGAATCAGCGGCTTTCTTCCTTCCTAGCTTCGGAGATATTGCTCGTGTAGTTGGTATCTATATGAGGATGTGGATACAAACTCAATATCACATTCAACATTCATATAAAACTGAAGTGTATTGACTAACTACCTACCTTCTTCAGCTCGATCTTTTGAGGAGGTTTTTTGTAGAAACTTGGCATAGGTGTAGCTTTAAACGTCAGGCTCTTTCTCAGTTGCTTGATTTCCGCCTCATGGTTTTCCCAATATCAAGTTTAACATAATCAAATGTGAGATCAGACTAACACTAGGCCTTAGTTTTGAGAATTGCATCCCTTAGTCACATAGAAGCCGACACATTCACCTTACATAAGGTAAATGAGTCAACTTCTATGCTTCGGTAGGAGTACGAATTAGGACAATAGATTCTTTAGCACCTTCAATTTTGCTTGCATATTTCTCTTTTCCTCCTCTTTGGCTCGTGTCTTCTCTTCAATCTTCGAAGAAAA
The DNA here is from genome assembly GCA_023678885.1 of Pogostemon cablin. Classification (NCBI taxonomy): domain Eukaryota; kingdom Viridiplantae; phylum Streptophyta; class Magnoliopsida; order Lamiales; family Lamiaceae; genus Pogostemon; species Pogostemon cablin. The sequence continues at coordinate 647,621 of CM042984.1, forward strand.
CTGAGAAACCAGCATAGATGTTGGTCATAGCTTAACAAATTAATTCAAACATGAAAGATTAAATCAAAACATGCTATGAATGTAGGTATACCTGTTTTCGCTTTTCAGCTCGTTCTTCCAACCTGAACGAGAAGGCCGAAACATTAAACCTATGCTGAGACCGAGGAGCATGACATCTGTTTTCAAACCACAGTGGTAAATATTCTTGGACAAAACAAATCCATTAAACAGAAGGAAGAAGACATGAAAAGGATTCGAAGATGAACAGTACAATGATGTAGTGGGTGTTGAAAGTAATTTGTAATGATGGTCCAACTCCATTGAAGACATACGAGGAGGCAGTCAAGTAGAAGAATCAAGAAGGTTGATAGATGAATGTACACATTAAATTCATGCATTAAATCTCATGTCATGTAATGACTATAAATTGATGTATTCTACCATGAAATGAACAAGCAGAAAATTAGCTACGCAAATATCAGATTGCAAGATATCTATTCTGCACCTAAATATATCCATACCCCAACATATTTTTGGTATCAGAGCCAACTATAAATTTGTTCTTCCTTCAAATATTCAAGCATGGCGAGCAGCAGCGATCTCGCATTCACATACTCTCAACAAGGTGTTCCGATTTTTGCGGGACAAGACTATGAGCTATGGAGCGTCCTGATGAAGACGTTATTCATATCTTATGAATTATGGGATATTATTAACGATGGATTCAAAATTCTCACTACTGCGGAGGAGGCAATCTTGACAGCAGCATTAAAGAAAGAGTATAAGGAGAACAAGACGAAAGATGCAAAAGCTTTGTCCCTCTTGCATCAAGGGGTAAGTCGATCAATTCTTCCGCGCATTACAAGTGCAAAATCATCAAAAGAAGCTTGGGAGACTCTGAAAAATCAGTTCGGAGGCTATGAGAAAGTCATCTCAATCAAACTACAAAATTCATGGCGAGATTTCGATAACTTGATGATGAAAGAAAATGAAGGCATTCAAGAATTTTTGTCTAAAGTATCTACTGTTGTCAACCAAATTAGGGGCTACGGTGATACTTTAGATGAGAAAAAGATCATTGAAAAAGTGCTACGATGTTTGCCGGCAAAGTTCGAACACGTAGTGGCAGCAATAGAGGAATCAAAGGATCTATCCAAGTTAACATTGAATGAACTAATGGGTTCATTAGAAGCCCATGAAAAGAGGATGAACAGGTTCTCAAATCAAAGCATGGAGAAAGCTTTTCAAGGGAAGGTGAATATTTCAGAATCTTCAAAGGATGGTGCATCTTTTGACAGAAACAAAACGTCTACACAACCTGGTAGAGGAAGAGGCCATGGCAGAGGCAACAATACCTTCCGAGGCTAAAGTCGAGGTCGAGGAAGAAGCCGAGGACGAGGAGATTCCAGCAACTCGAGGTACAATAACAATGATCAAGATTCTTATTGCCGTATTTGTCGAAGAAATGGGCACGACACCGAAAGTTGCTGGAGCAAATGCAAGAAATGCAAAAATCCAAATCACTCTCAAAAGGATTGTTGGTATCAAACTGATGGTGGATCAAAGGAGGCAAACTTTACTGAAAAGGAAGATGAACAGGTATTCTACTCTTGCCTAAATTCTCAACAACCTCTTGAGAATGTTTGGTATGTCGACAGTGGTTGCAGCAATCATATGTCCGGAAACAAGAAAATATTTGTGGATTTGGATGAATCGTATTCATCAGAGGTGAAGCTTGGTGATGGAAAAGCTCTCAAGATCAACGGCAAAGGCTCCATTGCCGTTCGAACCAAGGAGGGGAATACAAGCATGATCAAGGATGTATTCTTTGTGCCTCATTTGACTCAAAATTTGTTGAGTGTTGGTCAGCTTATGCAAAAAGGCTACCAAGTGGTTTTCAATAATGATCTTTGCATCATTATTGACACACAAAAGAATCTTACGATGGTGAAAGTAAAGATGAGCATGAATAAGGTCTTTCCTCTCAACTTGCCATATTCGGAGAAACTTGTGCTCCAAAGCACAACTGAAGAAGAACACAAGTTATGGCATCTAAGGTATGGACATTTGAGTTTCAAAGGATTAAAATTGTTGCGAAGCAAAAATATGGTGCAGGGTCTTCCTAACATTGAGGAGAAATATGGCCCTTGTGAAGGATGCATTTACGGCAAAATACATCGTCTTCCTTTCCCAAAAACATCCTATAGAGCTAAAGATGCTCTTGAGCTTGTGCATGCCGACATTTGTGGCCCGACGCAGACAGCTTCACTTAATGACAACAGGTACTTCCTTTTGTTCGTTGATGACTACACAAGGATGATGTGGGTGTATATTCTCAAGCAAAAATCTGAAGCATTTGCCAAGTTCATGGAATTCAAAACTTTTGTGGAGAATCAAAGTAGCAAAACGATCAAGTGTCTCCGTACTGATCGAGGTGGCGAATTCATTGGAAACGCCTTCATGAATTATTGCAAAACCAAAGGAATTCAAAGGCAACTAACAGTTCGATACAGCCCACAGCAAAATGGAGTTGCGGAGCGGAAAAATAGAACGATTGTTGAAATGGCTCGAAGCATGATGACAGGCAAAAGTCTTCCGAAATCTTTTTGGGCTGAGGCTGTAAATGCAGCCGTGTACATCCTCAATAAATCTCCTACGAAGGCAGTTCCAAACATGACTCCGTATGAAGCATGGCATCGGAGAAAACCTCAGGTACATCATTTCAAAGAGTTTGGTTGCATTGCTTATTCTCATATTCCTTCACAGCAAAGAGAAAAGTTTGATGAAAAAGGAGAAAAGCTTATATTTGTTGGGTATAGTGACGAGTCGAAAGGCTATCGTCTACTTAATCCAAAGACCAACAAGCTTGTTACTTCACGTGATGTTATTTTTGATGAAATGGGTTCTTGGAATTGGGAGAATGAAAATCAGAGAGGGAAAGCAATAATCATGCCTACTTCATCAAAGGAGAATGATGATCCTAGCTCAAGTGGAACTTGCAGCAGCCCATGTACTCCTGGTCCAAGTTCACGTGGAGAGTTTAATGCCGACTCCGAAAGTCCGATTTCGAAATTTCAAAGCTTGGCTGATATCTATGATGCTTGTAATGTGGCACTATTCTCTTGTGAACCACAATCCTATGTTGAAGCAGCAAAAGAAACATGTTGGCAGAAAGCAATGGATGATGAGATTGCAAGCATTCAAAAAAACCAAACTTGGGAACTTGTGGATCCACCAGATGGGAAAAATGTGATTGGAGTGAAATGGATCTACAAGACAAAATTTAAAGAAGATGGTTCGATTCTCAAGCACAAAGCCCGTTTGGTAGCGAAAGGATATTCTCAGCAGCCCGGTATTGATTTCACGGAGACGTTTGCACCAGTGGCTCGAATGGAAACGATTCGGATCGTTCTAGCCATTGCTGCACAGTTGGAGCTACCAATCTATCAATTGGATGTAAAGTCAGCATTTCTTAATGGTGACTTAAAGGATGAAGTCTACGTACAACAACCTGAAGGTTATGTTGTTAAAGGAGAAGAAAAGAAAGTTTGCAGATTGAAGAAAGCTTTATATGGCTTGAAGCAAGCCCCCAAAGCTTGGAATAGCAAGATTGATGGCTATTTCCAGAAAATCGGATTTGTTCGAAGCATTAACGAGGCTTCATTATATGTGAAGAAGGAAGAAAATAATTTTCTCATTGTTTGCTTATATGTAGATGATTTGATCTACATGGGCAGTGATCGTGTGATGGTGGAAAATTTTAAAGAAGCTATGATGAAAGAGTATGAGATGACTGACTTGGGTCTCATGAAATATTTTCTCGGGATTCAAGTTCGTCAAACAAAGGGTAAGATTTTCATTTCTCAAGAGAAGTATCTTGATGGTGTCTTGAAAAAATTCAATATGAGTAGTTGCAAGCCTATTGCAACTCCATTGGCATCAAATGAAAAATTGCAGCTGGATGATGGAGCAGAAAAGGTTGATGAGAGATTGTACAGGAGCTTAGTAGGTTCCTTAATTTACTTGACAAACACAAGGCCGGATATTGTCTATCCAGTAAGTTTGATCTCAAGGTTCATGCATAATCCAAGCAAATTACACCTTGCTGCAGCAAAAAGAATCATGCGGTATCTTCAAGGAACAAGAAATTTTGGCATCAACTATGTCAAGGAAATGGATGATAAGCTTGTTGGTTTCACCGACAGTGATTGGGCAGGTTCGATTGATGATCGTAAGAGCACATCAGGATATATATTTTGCTTGGGGTCTAAGATAATTTCTTGGGCATCTAAGAAGCAGAAGACCGTTTCGCTCTCGTCGGCGGAAGCGGAGTATATTGCAGCGTGTGATGCAGCTTGTGAAGCTGTATGGTTGAGGAGAGTGTTTGCTGATATTCAGCAAGTTCAAGGCACTCCAACAACTATTTTTTGCGACAATATGTCGACTATTGCAATGACAAAGAATCCAGTTTTCCATGCAAGGTCTAAGCATATCGAATTGCGGCATCACTTCATAAGGGATCTCGTAAGTGAGCAAGAAATTCAATTGGAGTTCGTGAACACTAAGGAGCAACTTGCAGATGGGTTTACGAAAGCATTTACGTCAGAGAAGCTTGAGCAATTCAGAGGACATGTTAACATTACAAATTAAGAGAGGGTGTTGAAAGTAATTTGTAATGATGGTCCAACTCCATTGAAGACATACGAGGAGGCAGTCAAGTAGAAGAATCAAGAAGGTTGATAGATGAATGTACACATTAAATTCATGCATTAAATCTCATGTCATGTAATGACTATAAATTGATGTATTCTACCATGAAATGAACAAGCAGAAAATTAGCTACGCAAATATCAGATTGCAAGATATCTATTCTGCACCTAAATATATCCATACCCCAACAGTGGGAAGGGTATCCTCCTCCTCCTTTGCAGGCAATGCACCATTGCCAGAAGCAGAGCTATTTACAACTCTGCATTAACAACTAAGCATTCAACAACAATTCAATATAGACAGCCATTCTTTAATATGAACTGAATCAGTGCCCTAAAATCATAGGTTCCATTGATATCAAGAATAGGCCACGCTAACTTACGCATCATTTACAGGTTTCGTTGCGACTTCATTAGCAGATAAAAGCTTCCCAGACTGAAATTGAGCAACAAACAAAGCATAAACACATTAACTAAAGAGCAAGTGCGGTAAGAAAAAAAAATCAAAATTAAGATAAATTCTACCATGGATTTATGCAGAGCAGGCGTTGTTGCTCGTCTATTGGGCAACTTAGGTGCATTCAACACAGTGCCTTAGAAAAAACCTTGGAATCATCTTTCACACCATTTTTCCTGATTGGATTGACCTCGATGCTTCGTCTCATTACATCAGAATTTCGCTGGAAAAGAGGGGTTTGTGTTAGGGTTTAGGGTGATGATTATTAAAAAATAATGGTATACATTTAAATTTTGGAAGGAAACGATTTTAACCTGCGCTTAAATGAGTCTAGTCATATAATTAGTCGAACAAATTGTGATTGATTGTTGTGTTTGGCGGGAGAGTGGGTGGGTTGTTGTTAAAAAAAAATAAAAAATATATTTTCTGAAGTTTTTTTTAATTTATTTTTTATAAATTAAAATATTTTTTCCATCCATTGAAAGGAGACTTAATTAAAAATTTTAAAATTCATCCAAAATAATTAAAAAAAAAAATATTATTTTATATGTGCTGATTGTCAGAAGCACATATAAGAAAACTTCAGCTGTGGGTCATAATGGTGAGGTACACCTTAAGTTCATATAAGAAAAATAATATTTTAATATATTTTTAATTTATATTTCATTCTAATATAATATATTTCTTACTTTCTATAATTTATTAGCTGATTAAGATTCTTATTAAAAATAATAAACACATCATTTAAAAAAATTAAATAAGAAAGTTAATTAAAAGTAATTATGAAAAATATTAAAAAAATATTAAAAAATAAAAAAAATTGAGAAAATTACACATTATTTTAGAGTATTCTAGAGACTGACATGTTTTTTTTTCTCTGTAGTATATATATATATATATATATATATATATATATATATATATATATATATATATATAAAATATGTGTGAAATTTAAGATCACTTTGGTTGGTACGGATTTTTTATGCCTGAAATCAAAATACAAATAAAATTTAAATAATAGTAGTTATTTAATTCAAATTTAAATAAAATAATCAAAGTGATAACTCTTTCATTAATTTTGTACTTGATATTTTAAGTTATTTAATATTTTAAATATTACTCCCTCCGTCCCAGGCTAAGAGTCACATTTGCTTTTGGGCACGTGAATTAAGGAGTAGTATTATTATTTAATGTGTAGTGGGTAGTTGTATTAGTGGGTGTGGGGGCCAATGTTTTAAACGTATTAGTGGGTGTGAATGGATCCCATGTGTACAAAAAAAAAAAGAAATAAGACTATTTGGGTGGGACGACCAAAATGATAAAATAACTCTCTTAGCCTGGGACGGAGAGAGTATTTATTAAATCTTCTTTATTATTAATTTTAATAATGCAATTAAGTAATTAATATTTTATATATCATTTATTAAATTTCCACTATTAAAAACTCAACTAATATTTTATTTTAAGTAAGTTAATATATAAAGTAATTAATATTTTATAATCTTGTAAATTTTATTTTATTTTTAAATAATTTTCATGAAAATTTAATTTAATCTAATAACAAAAATATAAAAATATTTTCTTTTTATAAAGAGATAGAATACACAAGGAAAAAGAATATATTATCAATTTTATTTGATAATAATATCTTTTATTATTATTATTATTATTATTATTATTATTATATTAAAAAGAGATGTTACTACCCGTTAAGAATATTGCCTCCTCTTCGAAATTAACCCCTATAAATAAAATAGTAGAATTAACAAACAAAACAAAACCTGAAGGGCAAGGGCTTCTCTCTCTAATACTTTTCCAGAGGGCTTCTCTCTCTACTTTCTATATTATTCAATACTTCTTCCAGGTTAGTATAATTTATGAGTTTAAGTAGAGTGCATCGGTGGTGTTTGCAAATTGCAAGTGTATTGGTGAACGATTATTGCTGAATAATTAATTTATTATATATGTATTCTCAAGTGTTATATATGTATATAGTTGTTTATTGGAATTTGATTTACAAAATCATAAAATTTCACATTCCAGAAATTTGGATGTTCAGGTTGTTCAATTTGAAATTTGGATGTTCAGGTTGTTCAATTTGAATCGGTGCTTCTCGTATTTTAAGAAGATCATGCTTAATAATTACTGACTTCTCCTTTTGATTTGTAAATTGCAAAAGTTGTTTTTTGTTTTTTTGTTTTTGTTTTTATTTGATCTTGCTATGTACACAAATTCACACAAAGAATATGCTTGATGTTCATCTTCTGATGTCGATTGCAGGTGATTTCATTAGAAGCAACTCTAACTAACCTGCTCAACTGGTGAAATACAAGTTGTCAAAATGGTAAGATTGAATACTGGAACTTCTAGTTTGGACGTTGCTTTGAGACTAGAAAGTTACATTAATTTTTTTTTAATGTTTGCAGGTGAAGTTCACAGCAGAAGAACTCTGCAGAATTATAGACATGAAACATAACATTCGTAATATGTCTGTTATTGCTCATGTCGATCATGGTACGAAAACTACAAGAATTTTGTTTAGTAATTCTATCTGAATGCTGTATTCATCATTTTTGTTTGCTTGACTTTGTAGTTCTTTATTTCTTTTTGCAGGAAAATCCACACTTACAGATCTCTTGTTGCGGCTGCTGGGATTATTGCCCAAGATGTTGCTGGTAATGTTAGAATGACTGACACTAGGGCTGATGAAGCTGAACGTGGTATTACCATTAAATCCACGGGTATATCCCTGCATTACGAAATGACCGATGAGTCCCTGAAGGGTTACAAAGGAGAGAGAACGGGCAATGAGTACCTCATCAGTCTTATTGATTCGCCCGGACACGTCGATTTCTCCTCTGAAGTGACGGCTGCTCTTCGAATCACGGATGGTGATCTTGTTGTGGTGGACTGTGTTGAAGGTGTTTGTGTCCAAACTGAGACTGTCCTCCGACAGGCTCTCGGTGAAAGAATTAGACCTGTCTTGGTTGTCAACAAGATGGACAGATGCTTCCTAGAACTCCAAGTGGATGGAGAGGAAGCTTACCAAACATTCCAAAGGGTTATTGAAAACACAAATGTGATCACGGTCACGTATGAGGATCCGTTGCTCGGTGATGTTCAGGTGTACCCTGAAAATGGTAACGTCGCCTTTGCAGCTGGGCTTCACGGATGGGCGTTTACTTTGAGTAATTTTGCAAAGATGTATGCCTCAATGTTTGGCGTTGATGAGGCCAAGATGATGGAAAGGCTCTGGGGAGAAAATTTCTTCGACTCAGCCACCAAAAAGTGGACTAGCAAAAATACTGGCTCTCCTACTTGCAAACGTGGTTTTGTTAAGTTCTGTTATGAACCAATCTAGCAGATCATCAACATTTGTATGAATGACGAGAAAGATAAGTTGTGGGCAATGTTACAGAAGCTTGGCATCACTATGAAGTCTGATGAGAAGGAGTTGTCGGGGAAGCCTTTGATGAAGCGTGTTATGCAGACTTGGCTCCCTGCAAGCACGGCTCTCCTTGAAATGATGATATTCCATCTCCCTTCACCTTCGACTGCTAAAAGGTATCGCGTGGAGAATCTGTACGAGGGACCCCTTGATGATGCTTATGCTACTGCTATTAGGAACTGTGATCCCGAGGGACCCCTCATGCTGTACGTGTCTAAGATGATCCCAGCCTCTGACAAGGGTAGGTTCCTGGCATTTGGTCGTGTGTTCTCTGGGAAGGTGTCGACCAGTTTGAAGGTCAGAATTATGGGGTCGAACTATGTTCCGGGTGAGAAAAAGGACTTGTATGTTAAGAGTGTTCAGAGAAGTGTTATTTGGATGGGGAAGAAACAAGAATCTGTGGAGGATGTGCCTTGCGGTAACACGGTTGCTCTGGTTGGGCTCGATCAGTTCATCACCAAAAATGCTACGCTAACTAATGAGAAGGAGGTGGATGCTCATCCAATCAAAGCAATGAAGTTCTCTGTGTCGCCTGTTGTCAGATACTCTGTGCAGTGCAAGCTGGCATCCGATCTTCCTAAGCTTGTGGAAGGTTTGAAGCGTTTGGCAAAGTCTGATCCTCTGGTTGTCTGTAGCATTGAGGAATCTGGAGAGCATATCGTTGCTGGTGCTGGAGAATTGCACCTCGAGATCTGCTTGCAGGATCTACAAGATGACTTCATGGGTGGTGCTCAAATAATAAAATCTGATCCGGTGGTGTCCTTTCACGAGACGGTTATTGACAAATCTTCCCGCACAGTGATGAGCAAATCGCCGAACAAGCACAATCGTCTGTACATGGAAGCCAGGCCATTGGAAGAGGGACTTGCAGAAGCCATTGACGACAGGCGCGTTGGTCCAAGGGATGACCCCAAGGTCCGCTCAAAGATCCTATCAGAGGAGTTTGGTTGGGACAAGGAGCTTGCTAAGAAAATCTGGTGCTTTGGTCCTGAAACAACTGGTCCAAACATGGTGGTGGATATGTGCAAGGGAGTGCAATATTTGAATGAAATAAAGGATTCAGTTGTGGCTGGTTTCCAATTGGCTTCAAAGGAAGGACCGCTGGCGGAGGAGAAGATGAGAGGAATATGCTTTGAGGTGTGCGATGTGGTTCTCCATGCTGATGCCATCCACAGAGGAGGCGGTCAAGTTATTCCGATTTCAAGGAGGGTTATTTATGCTGCTCAGCTGACGGCCAAGCCTCGTCTCTTGGAACCAATATACCTGGTGGACATTCAAGCTCCGCAGGAGGCATTAAGTGGAATTCACAGTGTGCTGAACCAGAATCGTGGGCATGTGTTTGAGGAAATGCATAGGCCTGGTACCCCTCTGTACAACATCAAGGCTTACCTTCCTGTGGTCGAGTCATTTGGATTCTCGAGTAAGTTGAGAAAGGAGACGTCGGGTAAGGCATTCCCACAATGCGTGTTCGATCACTGGGAGTTGGTGGCTTCTGATCCTCTTGAAGCAGGATCTCAAGCTGCCACTCTAGTGGGTCAGATCCGTAGGAGGAAGGGTTTGAAGGAGCAGTACGAGGACAAGCTGTTACCTTTTTATTTACTACTTATTTAGTATATGGAGTAATTGTCTTAATATTTTGTTTTAAAGTTAGAATTTATTTGAGTTTACAAGTAAGTGTTACGCCCTGCACACCCCCATTTTTATTAAATACATACAGTATTTTATATAACTCTTCAATTGGGTGAAAATTAATTTGATTTTTTTTATTATTTATAGGGTTTTTAGGACACGAAGGTTTTTAATCCTAATGTCGATCCTCATTTCACCTTGGGCGGAGGATCATTTTATACTTTTGAATTAACAAAACTACACACAAAACTAGCACACCTTCAAAATCTTAACGTCCCTCATTTCACCTTGAGCGGATTGTCATTCCAGTCTTAGATAAGCTGGAAATCAACGGTGGATCATCTTTTAGTTTTGAATTAACAAAACTACACACAAAACTAGCATACCTTCAAAATCTTAACGTCCCTCATTTCACCTTGAGCGGATTGTCATTCTAGTCTTAGATAAGCCGGAAATCAACAGTGGATCATCTTTTAGTTTTGAATTAACAAAGCTACACACAAAACTAGCACACCTTCGTTCGTATGGCCATGCTAACGTGTATTGAGCAAGGAAAGCTGTGCCAGACCTTCATTTACATTGACCTAATTAGAGGAATAACTAATAAGAGGCCAATTTTTTGATTATTTATAGGGTTTTCAGGGACTTGCGAGATTTTAATTTTAACAACGATCCTCATTTCAGCCTTAACGGATTGTCATTCCAGCCTTAAATTGGGCGAAAATCTACAATGGATCATCTTTTATTTTTGAATTAACAAAAATACACACAAAACTAGCACACCGAATCATCTTTTATTTTAGAATTAAGAAAAATACACGCAAAACTAGCACACCTTCGTTCATATGGCCATGCTAACTGTATTGAGCAAAGGGAAACTGGGTCATTGACCTAATTAGAGGAATAACTAATAAGAGGCCAATCCAATGATTATTAGAATTTAAAGCCCATAGAATTTCAAAGTTCGTGTATAAAGAAGTTAAATTCATACCATTCATCTTCACATTATTACATCTATCAAACACTTATGCTCCTTTTTATTATTATTATTATTATTAATATTATTAATGGTTTTTATGTTTTCCACAAATTCAACCCTCTCAATTTCTTTCTCCATGTCAAACACCCTAAGCTCAATACTCACCGTATAAACTTTTGTTATCAATATATATATATATATATATATATATATATATATATATATATATATATATATATATATATATATATATATATATATATATAACATTTTTCATTTTTTGGTACATTTTTATTATTAGAATTAAGAAAAATACACACAAAACTGGCACACCTTCGATCGTATGCCATGCTAACGTGTATTGAGCAAAGGGAAGCTGGGCAGACCTTCATTTACATTGACCTAATTAGAGGAATAACTGATTAGAGGCCAATCCAATGATTATTAGAATTTAGAGCCCATAGAATTTCAAAGTTTGTGTATAAAGAAGCTAAATTCATACCTCTCATCTTCACATTATTACACCTCTAATACTCAAACACTTATTATAATAATAATAATAATTATTATTATTACTAGGGATTATCACTAATAGATAAATACTTTTAACCTAAATTACTATTAGATACATGAAATTTAAATAATTACTCTCACATACAAAATATTAAAGTAAAATATCAAATATAACCTTATACTCCATACACTTTTAAACCAATAACCCTACCACTCACCCACCCACCGGCGTTGACCAGCCGTTGACCGATGGCCGGACTGCCGTTGACCGCCGTTGACCGGCATTGACCGCCGGCCGGACAGACGTTGACCGCAGCTACCGCCGCCTGCTGCCGGAATTTAAAATGTGTAAAAATAAAATTGTGCAGAACAATTGTGCAAAATGAAATTGTGCAGAACCAAATTGCGCAAAATCAATTTGTGCAGACAAATTGTGCAAACATATAGGGGTATTTATGGTATTACAGTCATAACTGTGTAATTAGGAGTAATAATGCTTTGAGTCATGTAGTTTAAAGCAATTATGCATTTTTTCGTGTACCCCTAGTAAGTGACCCTTATTATTATTATTATGTGATATTTAATACAGTTAACTAATATTTATAGGTTTTAATTATATTTTTAAAATTATTAAAATCCACTGTCGTTGCAAATAAAATGCAGGTGGGAGGTTTTTTTTTTTTTTTGATCTTTTAATTATTTTAAGAAAGTGAACACTTATTTTTAACGTAGACAAAATTAGCAAATAGATAGATAGGTATGTGTCAAAATTAAGATAATTTGGTTGGTACGGTTTTTATGCTTGAAATCGAAATAGAAATAAAATTTTAAAAAATACTATTAAATTCCAATTTAAATGAAATAATCGAAGTGATAATTCTCACATTAATTTCGTAATTAATATTTTATGTTTAGTAATTTAATATATTAAATATTAATCATTGAATGTTCTCTATTAATAATTTTAATAATATAATTAAGTATTAATATTTTATTTTAAATATAATTAATATTTTTAATATTACTATTTATTAAATTTCTCTTATTAATAATTTTAATTAATAATATAATTAATATTTTATTTTAGATAATTTAATATTTAAAGTTATTAATATTTTATAATGTTGTAATTGCAATTATTATTTTATTTTAAATAATTTTTATGCAGATTTTTAGTTTAATCTAATAAGCAGAATATATATAAATTGTTATGAATCTGAAGTTCCAATATTGCTCGCACACGGGATTGTGTGCCTGCTTATAAGCAGGGCTTGAAGCCTTTACTTGTAGACGCGTTTTAAATCTGTGAAGTCCTGAAGTATCAAAGCGGACAATATCCAAAGGTTATTTATAACACGTTATCAGCACGATGCTCTCGATGAGAGGGTGTGTTGTGAACCTGAATTTAAGCAGGGCTTGAAGCCTTTACTTGTGGGCGCGTGATGGAGGGTGTGTTGTGAACTTGAAGTTCCCACATCGCTCACACACGAGATTGTGTGTCTGCTTATAAGCAGGGCTTGAAGTCTTTACTTGTGGACGCGTTACATCGCTCGCACACGGGATTGTGTGTCTGCTTATAAGCAGGGCTTGAAATCTTTACTTGTGGATGCGTTACATCGCTCGCACACGGGATTGTGTGCCTGCTTATAAGCAGGACTTGAAGCCTTTACTTATGGACGCGTTACATCGCTTGTGTGCCTTGTGTGCCTGCTTATAAGCAGGACTTGAAGCCTTTACTTATGGACGCGTTACATCGCTTGTGTGCCTGCTTATAAGCAGGGCTTGAAGCCTTTACTTATGGACGCGTTACATCGCTTGTGTGCCTGCTTATAAGCAGGGCTTGAAGCCCACACGGGATTGTGTGCCTTTACTTGTGCCTGCTTATAAGCAGGACTCACACGGGATTTTTACTTATGGACGCGTTACATCGCTTGTGTGCCTGCTTATAAGCAGGGCTTGAAGCCCACACGGGATTGTGTGCCTTTACTTGTGCCTGCTTATAAGCAGGACTCACACGGGATTGTGTGTCTGCTTATAAGCAGGACTTGAAGCCTTTACTTGTGGACGCGTTACATCGCTCGTACACGGGATTGTGTGTCTGCTTATAAGCAGGGCAGGACTTGAAGCCTTTACTTATGGACGCGTTACATCGCTCGCACACGGGATTGTGTGCAGGACTTGAAGCCTTTACTTATGGACGCGTTACATCGCTTGTGTGCCTGCTTATAAGCAGGGCTTGAAGCCCACACGGGATTGTGTGCCTTTACTTGTGCCTGCTTATAAGCAGGGCTTGAAGCCCACACGGGATTATGTGCCTTTACTTGTGCCTGCTTATAAGCAGGACTTGAAGCCTTTACTTGTGGACGCGTTACATCGCTCGCACACGGGATTGTGTGTCTGCTTATAAGCAGGACTTGAAGCCTTTACTTGTGGACGCGTTACATCGCTCGTACACGGGATTGTGTGTCTGCTTATAAGCAGGGCAGGACTTGAAGCCTTTACTTATGGACGCGTTACATCGCTCGCACACGGGATTGTGTGCTGCGTTACATCGCTCGCACACGGGATTGTGTGCCTGCTTATAAGCAGGGCTTGAAGCCCACACGGGATTGTGTGCCTTTACTTGTGCCTGCTTATAAGCAGGACTTGAAGCCTTTACTTGTGGACGCGTTACATCGCTCGCACACGGGATTGTGTATCTGCTTATAAGCAGGGCTTGAAGCCCACACGGGAAGCCTTTACTTGTGGACGCGTTACATCGCTCGCACACGGGATTGTGTGCCTGCTTATAAGCAGGGCTTGAAGCCCATACGGGATCGTGTGCCTTTACTTGTGGACGCGTTACATCGCTCGCACACGGGATTGTGTGCCTGCTTATAAGCAGGGCTTGAAGCCCACACGGGATTGTGTGCCTTTACTTGTGGACGCGTTACATCGCTCAAGCCTTTACTTGTGGACGCGTTACATCGCTCGCACACGGGATTGTGTTCTTGCTTATAAGCAGGGCTTGAAGCCCACACGAGATTGTGTGTCTGCTTATAAGCAGGGTTCGCACACGGGATTGTGTGCTTGCTTATAAGCAGGGCTTGAAGCCCACACGGGATTGTGTGTCTGCTTATAAGCAGGGTTGAAGCCTTTACTTGTGGACGCGTTATATCGCTCGCACACGGGATTATGTGCCTGCTTATAAGCAGGGCTTGAAGCCCACACGGGATTGTGTGCTTGCTTATAAGCAGAGTTGAATCCTTTACTTGTGGACGCGTTACATCGCTCGCACACGGGATTGTGTGCCTACTTATAAGCAGGGCTTGAAGCCCACACGGGATTGTGTGTCTGCTTATAAGCAGGGTTGAAGCATTTACTTGTGGACGCGTTACATCGCTCGCACACGGGATTGTGTGTCTGCTTATAAGCAGGGCTTGAAGCCTTTGCTCACATACGGGATTGTGTGCCTGCTTATAAGCAGGGCTTGAAGCCCACACGGGATTGTGTGCCTGCTTATAAGCAGGGTTGAAGCCTTTACTTGTGGACGCATTACATCACTCGCACACGGGATTGTGTGCCTGCTTATAAGCAGGGCTTGAAGCCCACACGGGATTGTGTGCCTGCTTATAAGCAGGGCTTGAAGCCTTTACTTGTGGACGCGTTTAAACCCGTGAGGTACCAAAGCGGACAATAACCCGTGAAGTACCAAAGCGGATAATAGCCTGTGAACACGGACACCCAACCCGTGAGGTCCTGGCTTACCAAAGTGGATAATAACACGTGAAGTACCAAAGCGGACAATAACCCGTGAAGTACCAAAGCGGACAATAGCCTGTGAATACGGGCACCCAACCCGTGAGGTACCAAAGCGGACAATAGCCTGTGAACATGGGCACCCAACCCGTGAGGTACCAAAGCGGACAATAACCCGTGAAGTACCAAAGCGGACAATAGCCTGTGAACACGGACACCCAACCCGTGAGGTCCTGGCTTACCAAAGCGGACAATAACCCGCGAACAATAACACGTGAAGTACCAAAGCGGACAATAACCCGTGAAGTACCAAAGCGGACAATAGCCTGTGAACACGGGCACCCAACCCGTGAGGTCCTGGCTTACCAAAACGGACAATAACCCACAGACAATAACACGTGAAGTACCAAAGCGGACAATAGCCTGTGAACACGGGCACCCAACCCGTGAGGTCCTGGCTTACCAAAGCGGACAATAACCCATGAAGTACCAAAGCGGACAATAGCCTGTGAACATGGGCACCCATCCCATGAGGTCCTGGTGAAGTACCAAAGCGGACAATAGCCTGTGAACATGGGCACCCAACCCGTGAGGTCCTGGCTTACCAAAGCGGACAATAACCCGTGAAGTGCCAAAGCGGACAATAGTTTGTGAATACGAGATTGTGTGACTGCTTATAAATAACCCGTGAAGTACCAAATCGGACAATAGCCTGTGAACACGGGATTGTGTGCCTGCTTATAAGCAGGCTTACTAAAGCGGACAATAACCCGTGAAGTACCAAAACGGTACCAAAGCGGACAATAGCTTGTTCCACAGGCTGTTTATAACATAAACCCGTGAGGTGTTGTTTATAACATAAACCCGTAAGGTCCTGAAGTACCAAAGCAGACAATAGTACCAAAGCGGTACCAAAGCGGACAATAGCCTGTTCCATAGGCTGTTTATAACATAAACCCGTGAGGTGCTGTTTATAACATAAACCCGTAAGGTCCTGAAGTACCAAAGCAGACAATAGCCTGTGAACACGGGATTGTGTGCCTGCTTATAAGTAGGCTTCAACTGTTCGCACACTGTGAACACGGGATTGTGTGCCTGCTTATAAATAACCCGTGAAGTACCAAAGCGGACAATAGCCTGTGAACACGGGATTGTGTGCCTGCTTATAAGCAGGCTTACCAAAGCAGACAATAACCCGTGAAGTACCAAAGCGGACAATAGCCTGTTCCACAGGCTGTTTATAACATAAACCCGTGAGGTGCTGTTTATAACATAAACCCGTAAGGTCCTGAAGTACCAAAGCAGACAATAGCCAGTGAACACGGGATTGTGTGCCTGCTTATAAGCAGGCTTCAACTGTTCGCACACGGGATTGTGTGCCTATTTATAAGCAGGGCTTGAAGCCTTTACTTGTGAACGCGAGCCTGCTTATAAATCTTTACTTGTGGATGCGTTTTAAACCCGTGAGGTCCTGAAGTACCAAAGCGGACAATAGCCTGTTCCACAGAAACTCGTGAGGTCCTGAAGGTTCCAGTACCAAAGCGGACAATAGCCTGTTCCACAGAAACCCGTGAGGTCCTAAAGTACCAAAGCGGACAATAGCATGTTCCACAGGCTGTTTATAACATAAATATCGATAACCTGAAGTACCAAACCGGACAATAGCCTGTTCCACAGGCTGTTTATAACATAAATATCTTGCTTCGATAAAAGAAAATATATATAAGGAAAGAAATATATTATCACTTGATAATATCTTTATATTACTGCTTTTTAAAAATATTACACCCTGGTCGAACTGAAATAAATCCCTATAAATAGAGGCCACATTAGCTATGAATTAACAAAACAAAACCTAAAGGGCTTCTCTCTATACCTCTCTCTGTTCTTTCAATATTATTCATTAGTAGTTTTTCAGGTTAGTATAATTTATGAGTTTAAGGAATGTTTGCAAGTGTTAAGCAATTTAACAATGCGTTTGCAAGTCTGTTGGAATTTGATTTACAAAATCATAGAATTTCATATCCCAGAATTTTGGATATTCAGTTGATCAATTTGAGAGAGCGACAAAAAATTGAGCTTGAATCCGGCGCTTAAAAGAGATTATGCTTGATTATTACTGACCTCTCCTTTTGATTTGTAAATTGCAAAAGTTGTTGTTGTTTTTTTTTTTTTTAATATTCTTCCATTCTTGGACCTTTTGAACTTGCTATGTACACAAATTCTACGAAGAATATGCTTGATATTCATCTTCTGATGTCGATTGCAGGTGATTTCGTTAGAAACAACTTTATCTAACCTGCTCAATGTGAAATACATTCAGTTGTCAAAATGGTAAGATTGAATATGGAACTTCTAGTGACATTGTTTTGAGACTAGAAAGTTACATTAATTGTTTTTTTAACTGTTTACAGGTGAAGTTCACAGCAGAAGAACTCCGCAGAATTATGGACATGTGTGAAGAATCGAGATTAGGAATAATCTCACCGTGATTTGGTGAGGAGTGTTTTACATGTATATATAGGATATTGTTACAACAAGATCCACAATTTGTGGATACAAAAAAGGTAAATGTACAAAGAATTAAAATCCTATAATTACTCCTTATTTACTCCTATTACCCCCCGTCAAGCGTTGCGTGGGGTGTAAACAAACGCAAAGTTTGGACCTCAAAAGTTCAAAAGCTGGACGAGGCAATGCTTTTGTGAAGACGTCAGCTAATTGAAGGTTAGACGGAACAAACTGAGTGCGCAACTTCCTCGAAGAGACCAACTCACGAATGAAATGACAGTCAATGTCAATATGCTTAGCACGTTTGTGAGCAACCGGATTTTGGCTTAAAAACAGTGCACTTTTGTTGTCACAAAGAAGAGTTGGAGGCATGACTGGCGGCTGATGAAGCTCAGTGAGAAGGTTACTCAACCAAATGATTTCAGAACCGGCGTTGGCAAGAGCTCGGTATTCGGATTCACAACTAGATCGAGCCACAGTAGGCTGTTTCTTAGCACTCCATGAAACTAGATTTCCACCCAGGAAAATGGAATAACCATAGGTTGAGCGTCGAGTTTCAATGCACCTGGCCCAATCAGCATCAGAGTATCCCACAATAGATAGGTCTGGGCGATGTGTAAAGCGAAGTCCATAATGAATCGTACCTTTCACATAGCGAAGAATACGTTTCACAGCAAGAAAGTGATCTTCAGTAGGAGACTGAAGAAACTGGCTGACAGTGTTGACTGCAAAAGAGAGATCAGGCCTCGTAATAGTTAAATACTGTAGAGCCCCAACCAGAGATCGATAAAGAGTAGGATCAGAAAATGGAGAGCCACTACTCTGGAGGGAAGTACCAGCGGCTAGAGGAGTCGCGACCGGCTTGCAGTCCAACATAATAGCTCGATCAAGAATGTCATGAGCGTATTTTGCCTGTCCCACAAAAAAACCATCGGACGAATGAGAAACCTCAAGCCCCAGAAAATAGTTCAGCGAACCAAGATCTTTTATAGCAAATTCCACGTGTGTACGGTCGATGAACTGCCGAAGAAGATTGTTATCATTCCCTGTCAAAATGATATCATCCACGTATAAAAGAAGATATAGGAGGGATCCTCCCCTTCGGAGACAAAACAGAGAGGAGTCAGATTGAGTTTGGTGGAAACCCAAAGTCTTCAGATAAGTGCTGAATCTTTGAAACCAAGCCAGAGGGGCCTGACGAAGACCATACAAGGCCTTCTTGAGGCGGCAAACATGAGTTGGTCTACGTGGATCGACAAAGCCGGGTGGCTGAGCCATGTATACAGGTTCTGTCAGAATTCCATTTAGGAATGCATTCTTAACATCCAATTGATGAAGTGACCATCTGTAGTGCACAGCTAGAGCGAGAACGGTGCGAACAGTGGTTGCCTTGACAACAGGGCTGAAGGTTTGATGAAAATCGGAGCCAGGAACCTGAGTGAAACCCTGAGCGACAAGGCGAGCCTTATGACGCTCAACAGAACCATCTGACCGAAATTTAGTTCGAAACACCCATTTGGAGCCAACAATGTTAGTGGCGGGAGGTTGTGGCACCAAATCCCAAGTTTGATTTTGTATAAGCGCATCAAATTCCTCTTGCATAGCAGCCATCCAGTGTGGAAACTTAGATGCTGATTTGAAACCACGAGGCTCAGAAGTGGTGGCAAGAGAGGCGAGTAAGGCTGTTGAAGCAAGATCAACAGGGTATCTTGGTTTGAAGATGCCTGCCTTAGACCGAGTGATCATGCGATGAGTAGGCACAGGAGGCGCCTGAGGTGCAGGTGGTATAGGATGGATGACAGGTGCTGGTTCATCTATTTGGGGAGGAGCATGATATGGTAGTGTATCATTGACAAGTGGTGGCGGTGAGGCAGGCAATGGTGGTTCCTCAACTGGGGCAGGATGAGGAGGCTCCAAAACTACATCTGGTTCTGGATAGAGATGGCGAGCCACAGACTGAGTAGATAACTTGGTATCTGAAGCAGTAGCAACCGGCAGTGACCCTGGTTCTAAGAAGCTGGAGATAGAAAGATCATGAGCAGCAGCTGAGACTTTCCCAGTGAAAGGATAATTCTGTTCATCAAATTGCGCATGGCGAGTAATGAAGATGCGCGCGGAAGAAGGATCGAAACAACGAAACCCCTTGTAAGAACTGCTATAACCCAGAAATATACAAGGTCGACTGCGAGGAGACAACTTGTTTTCTGCGTAGTCACGCAGAAAAGGAAAAACCCTGCAACCAAAAGGTTTGAAGATAGCATAATTTGGAGCGCAATGAAATAATAATTCATAAGGAGATGTGTTGTCCAATATGGTTGACGGAAGCCGATTGATGACATAAACAGCAGTGCTGAAAGCCTCAAACCATAGAGAAGAAGGAGCAGAGGCATGGAACAACATTGAAAGACCTGTTTCAGTGATGTGCCTATGTTTTCGCTCAGCTCGACCATTCTGTTGTGGAGTATATGGACATGAGATTCGGTGGAAGATCCCATGACTTAACAAAAAATCAGACATCCTCTTGTTTGTAAATTCTGTGCCCCCATCAGACTGAAACACTTTTATAGCACGCGAAAATTGCGTACAAACAAAGGTATGGAAACAAACAAAAACCTCAAAAAATTCTGATTTGGTACGCAAGGGATAAATCCATGAAAACCGAGAATAATCATCCACAAACAAAGCATAATAACGATAACCAGCAGAAGAAGTAACAGGTGATGGCCCCCATAAATCACAGTGCACCATATCAAGAACAAAAGAAGCACGTTTATCATTCAAAGGGAATGGTAATTTCTTGATTTTTGCTAATTGGCAAGGTGAGCAAACAGTAGGACTGGGTAATAAAGATGTAACAGATAAATGTCCTTGTTTATTTAACAATGAAATAGTTTTAAAAGACACATGTCCAAGGCGTAAATGCCATAAATCAAAACTAGCTGTTAAGGCAGTAGGATGCAAAGCAGCAATGAGAGCGGAGCTTTTATCACACTTGTCAAGCACATAAAGTCCATTTTCACATTTTCCCTGAGCCAGTACTTCCTTTGTCAACGGATTCTGAATTGTAAAACAATTATTAGTAAATAAGACCTCAACATTTGAATCCGTAGTAAGTTTGCTGATGGAAACCAAGTTCTTAGTAAGATTTGGAACAACCAAGACATCCAATAAGTCAAGATTACGACATATACGACCGGATCCAATGTGAGAAATAGGGATATTTTCACCACTACCAACAACAACGGAACCCTTACCGGAATACGGGGCGAGCGAGTCCAACTGAGCGGGCTGATTCGTCATGTGAGCCGTCGCGCCGGAGTCGACATACCAGTCCGAGTGTGGAGCGGCATCACTGACGTTGCAGGCTGCCGAGAAGGCCTGAGCAAGATGGGCAGCCTGCTGGTTCACGTTGCTGGTAGGTCGAGCAGCCTGCTGCAAGTCCAGAAATAGTCGACATTGATCAGCGTAGTGTTCTCCCCTGCATAGCTGACACCGGGGAGTGAAATTTCGTCGCCCACCCTGCCTCCCTCCACCACCGCGCTGCTGTGACCCAGAACGGCCACCACCACCTCCACGATACCGAGCATTAGAGGAGCCACGACCAACACCAGTGGGATTGATGGAGGCAGTGAAGGCAACGGGTGCAGCTGGAGGGCCCTCCATGGCGCGACTCATGTGCTCGAATTGAACGGCCTGGTGGAGCAATTCGCGGAACGGAGGTACAGGGCTCATGGACAACCTTGTATCTGCAAAATTGGAGAAAACATGACCAAGCCCACGAAGAAACCAGTGGCTCTTTTCTCCTTCATCAATAGATCGTTGTATCGCCGAGAGTTGATCACAAATCGCCTTGAATTTCCGTCCATACTCAGCGACGGGCAGATCATTGCGTCTCAAGGAGAGGAGCTCCTCCTTGAGTTGATTCGCACGAGAGGCCGATGCGTGGGCAAACGCCGACTCCAGGGCGAGCCAGGCTGAGCGGAAAGAGCCACAATCCAACACCTCCGCCATTGCTTCCGGATCGAGTGTTGCGTACAACACACCAAGCAACTTCTGCTCTCGCAGAAACCACGCTGAATAGAGGGGGTTGGGAACGTCGGCACCTGCATCGTTGTGGATCGTTTTTGGGGGAGCAACGACAGTGCCTTCAACGACGTCCAAAAACTCAAAAGTGGCGGCCATGGAAAAGAATTGACGACGCCACATAAGGTAGGTGGAAGAGGATAACTTAATCTGCACCAGATTGATCATCGCGGTGGTTTGGGAGGAAGAAGAGATTTGGGCAGCCGCCATGATCAGAAGAAAGAACGAGGGAGAAGAGGGAGAGAGAAGAGTAGGGTTTCGGTGTATCAAGCTGATACCATGTGAAGAATCGAGATTAGGAATAATCTCACCGTGATTTGGTGAGGAGTGTTTTACATGTATATATAGGATATTGTTACAACAAGATCCACAATTTGTGGATACAAAAAAGGTAAATGTACAAAGAATTAAAATCCTATAATTACTCCTTATTTACTCCTATTAACATGAAACATAACATTCGTAATATTTCTGTTATTGGTCATGTCGATCATGGTACGAAAACTACAAGAATTTTGTTTTGTAAATTTATCTGAATGCTGTATTCATCTGTGTTTGTGTGACTTTGTATTTCTTTTTTTTTTTCTTTTTGCAGGAAAATCCACACTTACAGATTCTCTTGTTGCGGCTGCTGGGACTATTGCCCAAGATGTTGCAGGTGATGTTAGAATGACTGACACAAGAGCTGATGAAGCTGAACATGGTTTTACCATTAAATCCACGGGTATATCCCTGTATTACGAAATGCCCGATGAGTATCTGAAGGATTACAAAGGAGAGAGAACGGGCAATGAGTACCTCATCAATCTTATTGATTCGCCCGGGCATGTCGATTTCTCTTCTGAAGTGACAGCTGCTCTTCGAATCACGGATGGTGCTCTTGTTGTGGTGGACTGTGTTGAAGTTGTCTGTGACCAAACTGAGACTGTCCTACGCCAGGCTCTCGGTGAAAGAATTCGACCTGTCTTGGCTATCAACAAGATGGACAGATGCTTCCTAAATCTCCAAGTTGATGGGGAGCAAGCTTACCAAACTTTCCAAAGGGTTATTGAAAACACAAATGTGATCACGGCCACGTACGAAGATCCGTTGCTCGGTGATATTCAGGTGTACCCTGAAAAAGGTGCCGTCGCCTTTGCAGCTGGGCTTCACGGGTGGGCGTTTACTTTGAGTAATTTTGCAAAGATGTACGCCTCAAAGTTTGGTGTTGATGAGGCCAAGATGATGGAAAGGCTCTGGGGAGAAAATTTCTTCGACTCAGCCACCAAAAAGTGGACTAGCAAAAATACTTGCTCTCCTACTTGCAAACGTGGTTTCGTTCAGTTGTGTTATGAACCAATCAAGCAGATAATCGAAACCTGTATGAATGACGACAAAGATAAGTTGTGGCCAATGTTACAGAAGCTTGGCATCTCTATGAAGTCTGATGAGGAGTTGTCGGGGAAGCCTTTGATGATGCGTGTTATGCAGAACTGGCTCCCTGCAAGCACTGCTCTCTTGGAAATGATGATATTCCATCTCCCTTCACCTTCGACTGCTCAAAGGTATCGCGTGGATAACCTGTACGAGGGACCCCTTGATGATGCTTAAGCCACTGCTATTAGGAACTGTGATCCCGAGGGACCCCTCATGCTATACGTGTCTAAGATGATTCCTTCAGCCTCAGACAAGGGTAGGTTCTTGGCATTTGGTCGTGTGTTCTCTGGGAAGGTATCGACTGGTTTGAAGGTCAGAATTATGGGTCCGAACTATGTTCCTGGTGAGAAAAAGGACTTGTATGTTAAGAGTGTCCAGAGAAGTGTTATCTGGATGGGGAAGAAGCAAGAATCCGTGGAGGATGTGCCTTGCGGTAACACGGTTGCTCTAGTTGGGCTCGATCAGTTCATCACCAAAAATGCTACACTGACCGATGAGAAGGAGGTGGATGCTCATCCAATCAAAGCAATGAAGTTCTCTGTGTCGCCTGTTTTCAGTCTTGGTGTGCATTGCGAGCTGGAATCTGACCTTCCTAAGCTTGTGGAAGGTTTGAAGCGTTTGGAAAAGTCTGATCCTTTGGTTGTCTGTAGCATTGAGGAATCCGGAGAGCATATCGTTTCATGTGCTAGAGTATCGCACCTGGAGAACTGCTTGTTAAATCTACGAGTTAACTTCATGGGTGGTGCTGAAATTTTTACAACTTATCCGAGTGTGTCTTTCCGCGAGACGGTGATTGAGAGATCTTCCCGCAGAGTGATGAGCAAATCGCCGAACAAGAAGAATTTTCTGTACATTGAAGCCAGGCCAATGGAAAAGGGACTTGCTGAAGCCATTGATGACGGGCGCCTTGGTCCAAGGGATGACCACTCAAAGATCCTATCAGAGGAGTTTGGTTGGGACAAGGAGCTTGCTAAGAAAATCTGGTGCTTTGGTCCTGAAACAACTGGTCCGAACATGGTGGTAGATATGTGTAAGGGAGTTCGCTACTTGAATGAAATAAAGGATTCAGTTGTTGCTGGTTTCCAATGGGCTTCAATGGAAGGAGCACTGGCGGAGGAGAAGATGAGAGGAATATGCTTTGAGGTGTGCGATGTGGTTCTCCATCCTGATTCCAATCACAGAGGAGTTTGTGAGGTTATTCCAACGGCAAGGAGGGCTATTTATGGTGCCCAGCTGACGGCCAAGCCTCGTCTGTTGGAGCCTGTATACCTGGTGGAGATTCAACCTCCGCTGCATGCATTAGGTGGAGTTTACAGTGTGCTGAGCCGGAGGCGTGGGCGTGTGGTTGAGGAAATTTGGAGGCCTAGTACCCCTCTGTACAACATCAAGGCTTACCTTCCTGTGGACGATTCATTTTTTGTCTTGAGTTCGCTGAGAGCTGAGACGTCGGGTCAGGCACACGCACAATGCGTGTTCGATCACTGGGACTTAGTGGCTTCTGATCCTCTGGAAGCAGGATCTCTTGCTGCCTATCAAGTGGGTCATATCCGTAGGAGGAAGGGTTTGAAGGAGGTGATGTCTCCTCTGTCCTACTACGATGATAATTTCCTTTACTAACTCGCTACAACACTGACATCACCTAGTTTTTTTTTACTACTAGGTCTCTTGTTTAGTTACACATTAGAATATGATATTTAAGTAAATATTCTTGCTTTATTTACTTTGAGGTTGATGGTGGTAGTGTTGTGTTTATGTAGGGATGTTTTTAAAATGTACAGTTTCTTTCTCCTAGTTGAGGAGTTTTTGAAAAAGTATCATATAGTACTACATTTTTGATAAGTGTTGAGGGAAATCCTTAACGCTTAGCAGATGGTCCATCAGAAGCAATGGATCAATCTTTTCAGCAGCTCTTTTGCCTGCCTAAATCATTTGCTCCTTCAAAGTTCATATTATTTCTATTCATTTTGTTAACACTAACTGAAGCCCTAAAATCAGCCTCTTCAGAACAGGGTAATACATGATACCCATTATTTAATTATATCATATTAAAGTTATCCACTAATTATAAACTTTGAGAAATAATCTCATACGACGAACTTGAATTTTAAATGAAATTGCTGTTTCATTCCGAATAGTATATAAAGTAATTATGAAGTGGACTATTATTTTATTTTTTAAAGACATTCTTGAATAGGACTAATATTATATACAAGCATTTATTTGAACGTAAGCATTATTTAAATTGTGTATTAAGGCCGGTTAAATTATTATATGATTAGATATTTGATGTGTGTAATAAGAGATGTAACAAAACTCATTTAACATTACAAGTTGCATTACTGCCACCCCAATATTATTCTTTTTCTTGCAATGTGGTGCATATGTAATGTTTTACTATTACATATGTGAATCAACCATTTTTTTTTTTTTCATTTTAAAGGTTCTCAATAATGTCCACTCTCATCTACCACAAAGTACCTTCCAATTATTATAAAAATAATATCCTTTTTTCCCTTCAAATGTAAAATTTTTATATGCCATTGATTCTTTTGTGATGCCTATTTATTCATTTTATGAGGTATTAAAACAAATGGGGGCGCAAATAATTAGCTAAAATAAACAAAAAATAACTTGAACAAAAGTAAATTAAATAAAAGGGTTGTAAGAAGACTTCACGCAGGAAATTAAAAAAAAAAGGGAATGGGCCGTCCTCGATTCAGCCCACTCAACTGATCTAAAGACCATTTGAGCGTTACTTAATTAGGCCCAACATTATTTTCAATTGACCAATACTTTCAATTAGGCCTAACACAAATCAAAACAACAGTTTTTTTCATAAGGGTTCATCTTTGTACTAGTAACAATATACGTACATAACAAAATTGCTATAAGGGAGTAACCATATTAACAAACTTGCATTGACTCCCTAAATTCAACACCAAAATCTTTCTTGAATTTCTTCTTACTCAAATCTCTGTCTCCCTTGTGCATCATCGCCACAAACTCGTTATAATCTATCCGACCATCCTGCCATAAGATAGAACAACGAGTGCATATAAAAGTTTGTCCTAAAATACGAAACAAACAAAAAAGAAAAAGGTGTGTGTGGGACTTACATTGTTCTGATCAGCTTCTTGAATCATTTCTTCCAGGTGGAAATCTTGAATGCCAAACTCTAGACAAGCTGTTTGAAGCTCATCTTTTGTTATGTATCCACTCCCATCTCTATCAAAGTAAGAAAATGCTTTAACCAGATGATCATCTTTATCTATCTTGTTCGCATGTAATGTGGCTGCAATGAACTCCCCATAATCAATGGCACCATTATTGTTAACATCTGCCTGCATTATATAACACACATTTCTCTCATAGTCAAATATTTATTTTCTTGAAATTAAAGCTGGGATAGGTAAGAGCAGCACTAACAGCTCTCATCAGATCATGGATTTGAGACTCATCAAGATTAGCTCCATATTTTGTAAGGCCATCCTTGAGTTCTTCGAAAGTGATGTAGCCACTGTTGTCTGTGTCTATCGTCTTGAACATTTCTCTTAACCCCGCGATCTCCTCTTCAGACAAGCTCTCAGCAATCACCTGCAGGTAAGACAAGTACTAGTGATGACAAGTGTGTCGTTATCTTCATTTGGTTTAGATGAATATTTTTACTTAACATACCCTAATAGCCATTTTCTTAAGCTTGTGCATAGCTGAGAACTGTGTCATTCTACTCAAAACTGCAGAATCAAGAGGCTTATCAGGGGCTACGCCTTGGACCTGCAACCACGGATGACCTGCAGACGCGAAAAGAAGTTGGTTTTAAGTATTTGATAGAAGATACATGTCTTAGAATGCTGTCAACTTACAGAGAACTTGATGAGCTGTAATTCGCTTTTTTGGATCCCTTACAAGCATTTTCTTCACTAAATCTTTTGCACTTTCGGAGATATTAGGCCAAGGATCCGATGTGAAGTCAATGTCACCGCGCAGAACCTCTTCAAATATTTCTTGTTCCGTCTCTGCAAAAATGCGAGTTGAAGCATCAGAGAAAGTTTTGTTTTGTAATAACAAAAGCAAGGGAAGAAATTTTTGGACATCTTACCAGCCCAAAATGGAGGTGTTCCACAGAGAAGAATATATATTATTACACCTACGCTCCACACGTCCGCCTCTGGTCCATAACGCTTACGAAGCACTTCTGGAGCTACATAGTAAGGGCTCCCAACCACATCACAGAAAGTCTCCCCTACACCATTTGCAAAAATGTTACCTTATAAATGAATGCAATAAAACATCATGTGGTGACTATCTTAGTCAATAATCACAGTTATTACAAGTTTGTAAACTACATCAAACATGATCACTGTCTTAAGAATTCTGAAATGAATCAACACAACATACCTGGTTTAAAAAACACTGACAAACCGAAATCTATAATCTTCATGGGAGAATCCTCGTCGTTGTTGACAAAGAGAAAGTTCTCTGGCTTGATGTCACGGTGCATTACACCTAATGAATGGCAAGTTTCAATCACACCAGCTATTGTCCTTGTAAGCTCAGCTGCTTTTTTCTCAGAGTAGTGTCCCCGTTTAAGGATTCTGTCGAAGAGCTCTCCTCCCCCACAAAGCTCCATCACAACATGTACGGCCACAGCATCCTCGTAAGCTCCTTGGATCGAGACAACATTAGGATGGCCAGACAAGTGATGCATGATCTCAATCTCCCTCCTCACATCCTCCAAATCATCCTCCTCCAACAACTTCCTCTTTGCAATGGACTTACAAGCGTACTTCTTTCCTGTTTTCCTCTCGATGCAGAGAAATGTCGTCCCAAACTGACCGCGACCGATCTTTTCACCCAAATTGAAGTGCTCCTTCAAGTGTCCTGTTCTGGTTCTAAGCACGGATTCCACCTCTAGACCAACACTCATCTTTCTCTTAATGTTTCGAGGAGGTTTCTTGGCAACCGGTTTAGGATTTTCCTTCACTGTCATGATCACATGCTCCACTTCATCCACAACTTTGGACTCTTCATCCTCCATCTTCACCAATTTAGGGGGGTTTACATGGGACTGATCTTTTGGAACTTTGGACTCTTCCTTCACAACTACCACCGGATTGAATTTCAACGGCGGTGATCGGTTTATCTCTTCATCCTCCATCTTCACCGATATAGGGGGGTTTACATGGGACTGATCTTTCGAAACTTTGGACTCTTCCTTCACAACCACCACCGGATTGAATTTCAACGGTGGTGATCGGTTTAACTCTTCATCCTCCATCTTCACCACTTTAGGGGGGTCTACATGGGACTGATCTTTTGAACCATCGACGGATTTATCATTTACACTGATAGCAGTCATATCCGGCGATCTTGATGGCCAAAAAGAACGCGAAACAGCGTACAAAATCCCATCCTCGGATGTCTTACCATGAACACAACTGTTCCCCATCTGTTGTAATTGAAATATTAAACACGTACTGTAAGAACACCAATTTCCCTTCAATAAACGGGAAGAATCCCTCTCCCCTAGGGTTTATTAGAATCACCCCCTTACACTCTCTCTTGTCTAACAACCCTTATCCTTCCGTGAGAATCCCTCTCATGTCTATACATCAGAACGATTTGTTTTTGTTGCCACCTAAAATAAAAACAATGAAACTCAAAAGGTGTTGCTCACAAAGTAAAAGAATTGTAAAGAAAAGAACTTCTCACTTTCTTTCTCTTGCATTCGCTCTGTATATTTCGCAGACCATAAGATCTCGTCTTCTCTCTTTTTATTTCCACAAGGGCAACAATCTTTTTAAAGATAGATAGATGGTGTAAGAATCTTTTACTAAACTGCTTGCTCTTCAATTTGCCTTTTATCATAAAAATCAAATCTTCGTTTATTTTCTCTTGATTCTTCGTATCTTTTGGGAGATCACCACCAAGAATTCAAAATCTTACCAAAGTGCTTCAACCTGCCATAAATAGTTATGAAAACACATGTGACAACTTTATCTTAAAGTAATGAATCGGGAGGGAAGAGCACATGTATTATAAGAACAAGAACACTAGTATTTAATCATACTCACGATCATAAACAAATAATTGCATGCTAATACTAAGCATATATTTGAACAATTCAATGTCGGGATATAAAACTGAGTCAATCTGAGGAATGCAAAAACTGAAAAAGACAAGAAAACGGGAAGAGTGTGGTTTCGTATAGTAGGAAGAAAAGTTGCCGTTATGAGGCTAAAATCTATCCATTCTTATTAGATGCTAAAATGTATAATTTTTGTGAAAACCGTGGATTGGAAAAAGGTTTTCGAATGTGCTTCCACTTGTCTTGAAATATGGGGGAGAGAAGCCGGTCGGTTTTTCAGTTGGAAACTTTCCAAACTATGTGAACGCGTTTTAATTTCTTGTGTATTAATTAACCATAATTAAATTAAATGTTTAAGATGCCAATCAATATGCTAATTTTTTCAAAAACGTATACTCCCTTCCATTTTGAATTCCCACAAAAATTTGCACATTTCTAAAAAAACAAAAAGTCAAACACAATCATCATTCCTCATACACTTTATTTACAAAAAATCACCCTACCTAATACACTTAACATACTTTATCATTTATTTATTACAAAAATATATCATAATACTCCTAAAAGTTACCACTTTATTAATCTCCGTGCCAGGAAAGGGGGTGCAATCTTTTTATCATTTATTTATTACAAAAATATATCATAATACTCCTAAAAGTTACCACTTTATTAATCTCCGTGCCAGGAAAGGGGGTGCAATCTTTCCAGGGACGGAGGGAGTATTATATTAATTAGAGTATAAGTCACCACTTTATTAATATCCGTGTCAGGAAAGGCAGGACGGAGGGAGTATTATATTAATTGGAGTATATATAGGTGCGATATCTATGGGTTTGTGGTTTAGTAATTATGCACTAAAATTCCTCGCGCGATAAATTACTTAATGACTTTTTGAGACCTCTACTCTTTCTATTTAATAAACCAAGACTGAAGAATGGTAAAATGCGATTGCTTCAGATAGAGTATAGTTATAGCTATATATATAAAGTTGCATGAATTAATTATGACCTGAGTAATATACTAATTCCCTCAACTACAAATTAAATTAATTCAATTTGAATTTGAACTTTTCATTGAAACTAAAAGTTAGCCAGAAAACATTTGGTTATTAAATACTCCGAAGTAATGTAATTCTCATTTTTTACTTGTGTATACGTTTATGAAGTGGTCGGGACAGTTACATTAACAATTTAAATTGCTTATTAAGGAGTAGATTTTCCAACACACACGTACCGTATACGTATGTGTGCGTGTGCTGACGGGGTTAATTAGCTATAATTGGTAAATAAACCCAATTTAATAATAATTATAAATACAGAGATTACGTCGATAAGGAGATTATCCATGTCACCACCAACTTTGTGGGTTAGATTAGCATATCTTTTTTTTTTTTTGGTCCTTAAAAATTAGTCAAAATAGAATACAACTTCCATCTTATGGAATATCCGACTAGTCCATTAAGAGCCTCCAGCGACTTTGTATAATTTTAAAAATTAAGCTTCATCCTTCAAATTTCAAAAGTCCTACAAATATTTTAATTTCTTCTTATGTTTTCATTTGTAAGGGAAATGTTAAAAATTATAAAAAGATGTGCGTGTAAAATAGAATGAAAATATTTAATAAATAAATATTTGAAAAAAAAGAATAAAAGTGTTGAGAATATAAAAGATAAAAATTTAAAATTGTGTTGGAAATACACTTGCAATTGCAGAAAAGTTATATGGTTTAACCCATCAATTGTTAATGGTCAAGAAACTTAGAGAGTAGAGACCTACAAGAATAGAAACCATCTTTAACCATCAAAATCACTAACCTTTCATAGTTTTGCCAAATCTTTCGTATTGGCATGCAAAACGAGCTTTCTTCTTGTATCCCCTCTGTAGGTGTTTCCTATTACCTGCTATGGAACAAAAGCAAAGACAGAATAATTTCGACGTGCTTAATATCGTCGTCTAATTCTTGGAAACACCAAATTATACAAGCACATTTCTTTAGGGTCAATAACCACCAACATAAAGCACCAACTTTCCGGTCTTAACAAAAAGAAACACTACTTGCACTATAAACCTGGCACACGGGATTTTAGTTGCTGAATTAACAAAGACAAATTCGTAAGATGGTTTATAGTTTATTCAATATCTACCAAAGAGCATCAACTATTTATAGTCACTCAAACATCTCTAGCTAAACCAGATAGATCAACATCTCCATCAGAATTCTTCTTTGTAAAAGTTTCTTTTGGATAGTCAGTTTCAATGTGAATTCCAGGCTTCCTGTAAGATGGATCTTCATCACTATAGATGTGTGGGGCCCCAACTGACTTAAAGAACTTATTCTTCATGGCTTCAGCTGCCTGAAAAAATTTGTCCATTCCACCAAAGAATTCACGTTCTATGGCTTCAATATCACTACGCACACCAGGAAAGAATGGGGGTTCTTGCTCTGCTGACTTGAAGGAAAAAGATCCTTTAACCATTTGGTCTGTAACATCTTCCTCGGTATATTCTTTGTTAGATTGTACCATCTCAGTCGGCCTGCGTTAAAAAAAAACGACCAACTTCAAATAAAATAAAAAATGGAGCTTCAAGAACAGATGAAAATAAATTAACATCAATTTTATCAAAGATCATAGATTAGCAAAGCCCAAATAAAATATTTATAATCTCTATTAGAGGTGAAATTAATTTCTTTCTATTAAAACCATCTAAGTTGCTCATAGTCCAAGCAATCTAAATTACGGGGATCATATCAAAATTTTAAAACGAATCATTACTAAGTTGCACTTCGATTAAAAAGAATCAATAAAGAGATAATTGTACACAAGGTAATTATATTAACAAAATTTTACTTGATACGACAGGAATGCCACCATCAAGCAGCAGCATGGTAAAATGTTATATTGTGCAGTTACTCTGGATACGCAGACAACCATATTGGCAGAACAAGATTTAAAGTTCACCAACTGTAACCAAGAGGTAGTATAACAATTCTCTGTTTTCTTAAAGAGTATGCTTCACTTATCTAGTGTTTTCCATATATTATCACTGTATTCATGCCAGTTGGACATGTCATCAAACTTTGATTACTTCTACTCAGCTGCTCACAATTGTACCAGGTTTATAGCACAACTCTTATTTTATGGACAGGAAAAACCTTCACCGTTTTCAAACTAAATTATAGGTTAAGCATTTCTCAATCTTTGGCAAGAGCTAATGTTCATCCAAACCTACAAAAAAATATCTCGTTACATGTAAACAACAGAGAAAACTTTGAATCTGCAGTTTGCGACATAATTCCTATCCATAGAGATACGAGATACATTCAATTTATAATCAGATCAAACAAATATCGGATTTCAGCTCCTCAATTAGTGGAGGTGGGTAAATAGGAGAGGGGTAAGCGTTATTTCACGAGCTAAAATTGATGAAATGTGCTATGCAACATTAACCCGTTGATATTCGTCAATAAATTGAGCCCTAGGAATAATAATTAACAATAATTCGTAGTATAATAGCAATTGTATTGAGAATACCTTCCAACGCAGTCTCTGAACACCTGCTCAGTTTTCTCGCACTTGCGGATGAATTTACCAGGTTCCACTTCCTCCGTTCGGCACTGAGATTTGACGACCCTACGAGTGCCGACGCTACCGCCTTCGCCGTTAGGGTTAGAGGAGCCGCGAAACTCACCGATGTCAGCACCGGAGGAGGAATAATTGTTTGAATCGTCGTCATTATTCCACACCCACCCCATTGATGTTGCTGCTGTTGTGATTTCTGTTGCAGGCAATCTAACGCAGCGTTGTAGAAGGTTCTCGCATATATACAGCGGATGGCAGTTTCGAAAATTAGCAACCCCTTGCTTTCTTAGGGAAGAATAAAAACAAATTACTCCTTGTTTAATTTTTGTGGAAAAGTCGGTGTATACGGGATGCTTTCTAGTTTCTACTCTCAAATTTGGTCCGAATTAAAAATGAATATTATTGGAGTAATACTCTTTACTTTTTTAATTAGATTTTTTTTTCATAGTAATGAATATTGTATTATATTAATATTCTTAATAATTCAATTATTATTTCAATTAAAAAAAATCGTTTTGATTAAAATGGAGTATATATTTTAGAATAAATTAGGTGTAATACTCTTTAGTTTTTACAATTTACGCATAAAAGAGACTGACTCTAATCTTTTCTATGGGCGTAATCATGCTACCTTAGAATTATTTCAGTAATTAAAAAGTTGGGCTAGCCCAACTGGTCATTAAGCTCCTCACTTAAGTGAAAAAAAAGTTGAGAAAGATAATTATATCATAAATCTATATGTATAATATTTAAAAAAGTAAAAATTATAATTACATTTAATTAGTATAATATTTCAAAAATTAAATCATAAAATTACTATTATACCTTAATAAATTCTTGGCATGACAAATATTTATTATAAAATATGAGCAAAATAATGCATGAAATACATGCTTTTGTAAAACTATACCAGTGTCAAAGCTGAAAACATAGAAAATGGAGATGATGAATCAATCAATATTAATTCGTTTGAAAATCCAGATTCAAATTATACAGAGAAAATGCAATCAATGCAGCAGCAACAAGTAATTTCTGCAATAAAAGGGAATTCCTGCCCCCAGGGCATAGCTCAAGTGGTAGAGGGGAGGGTGGAAAGGCCTTCCAGCTGAGCTTGGTTGCTGCAGGGTGGGGGTTCGAATCCTGCCTTTGGCATGGATTTGGCCCCTTGCAAGCACAAGTTTAACAGTGAGCCCTCTCTATAAGCCACTTGAGGCACATCCTGCGATTTACCTCCTCCACCAATCCCCAGGGCAGGGGCGGTGGGGGCCCCTAATGGTGGGGTACACCATTTAATAAAAGGGAATTCCTAGTATTATGAACAAAGAAATAGAATGAAAGGGGGCTCCCTCAAGGTGCTGGAATCATATTTTCAGCCGTTGTACCAACATGTTGAATGACGAAGCCATAGATCTTTCGCTTAAGACGCTCCGTCTTCTCCATCAGCACCTCGTCCCGTTTAGAGACTACACGATCCAGCCAGTCGTTTACTCGCTTCAGCTGTGATAAAATTGCAGCTATAGGGCCACAGCTAAGACTGCCATTGTTCCGCTTTCCAAATACTCGGAATCCAGCATCTAGGGACTCCTCAACGAACCTCACGAACCACATTTGCATCTCATGCTGCAGATACTTCCCGAGTTCTACGGTTTCATTCATTCCCATGCCCTTAGTCCATGTTCCAACAACTGATGCGTTGTTCTTGGTGAGAATATTGGCTGAGGATGATTTTCTTTTGGTAGTTTGGTCCACTTTTGATAAACCTTCAAAGCCTTCGTTTGTTAGAAGGGAAACAACCTCAAGATTTGTTGCTAAAGCAGCTTCCACCCAAAGGGTGCTAGATTTTGATTGCTCCATTGAGGTATTTTCATTGATTCTTGATGGACTGCGGGTACTAGAAATCAATTCTACGTCTGCTGTTGATTTCAAGACGTCTTCGTAGATGGACATGAATCTATCTATAGTAGGCAGTGGGTTTTCAGGCTTTGACATTGATACGAGATCTGAGAATATGCTGCCATAGATTTATAGCATACTAACTATGTTAAGATCATGTTTGTAGAAATCAACACATGTTTGAGTATTGTCATTTAATAATGCAATACTTTTAAACAGAGGAAAGGAAATGTGTTCAGTGCACAGAAACCATCAATGGAGTTGGCAGAAGAACTTTTAACATGATTGTAAACAAAACATGCCATGTTACTTAAAACAGACCACAGAGAAAGACAAAAGACAAACGCACCCACAAGAACAATAACTAAACAACAATAGCTTGATGACTTCAAATTCAACAGTGTTTAAACTAGTAACAGCAAGAGATTGTCACTGCTACAAACAAAACTCTCATGTAGCAATTGATGCAAATTCAAATATTATAATTTTGGAATCCAGCCAGGCAATAGATAATGAAATCACTAAAGTGAAAAAAAAAAAGGCCTTAGAGCGGTACCTCAAGTTTCTCACAATAGATTCAGTGACAATGGCTTCCTCTAAAGCCTCAGCAGCAGCTATTGAAGCTATTTTTCTCCTATGCATGGCATCCTATTCAAAGGCCACAAAATTAACAGATTATAATTCCTGTCTGAATAACCAAACACTTATAGAAGTCATTGAGATACTTAAAAATCTAGCATGTCTGTTACCTTCCCAAGTTTTGCAAGACCTGAAGATATCATATCGAGTGAAACACTGCCATCAGTCCACTTCTTTTCATGGATTGTGATGACTGGCGCCACCCCATTTGATTTATCCACAGAACCTTCAAATTTATCATCATTTGGAGGATTATCATGTACATCACTTAATCTCCTGGATATAGCAGCCTAAAAAGAAATACATCATGAGGTACAAAATTTTAGTTGATTTTAAGCAAGCTTATCAAATCAAAGCTCATAGATAAGAAAAAACAACATGAAATATATAATTGGTAAAAAAACAACTAGTTCTTGATTATTTAGATTATTTCAAAGTAAAGTTACACAGCAAAGGGAAAAGTGTTTCACCTGAGTCCTCAAAATTGCCTGCAAATCAAGTCTGTTCTTAGACCCTGTCTTCTCTTTATACTCAGAAGAGCCTCCTCCACCCCCTGA
Organism: Pogostemon cablin; assembly: GCA_023678885.1. Taxonomy (NCBI): domain Eukaryota; kingdom Viridiplantae; phylum Streptophyta; class Magnoliopsida; order Lamiales; family Lamiaceae; genus Pogostemon; species Pogostemon cablin. Next base: position 683,864 of record CM042984.1, read on the forward strand.
AGTTGATCCATCATCCCAGCTCTTCCTACTTGGCGGTTTCCCACTCCCAGATCCAACCAGAGCCTCCGACACTTTAGAAATCCCAGCAGCAATGGTAGCCATCTTTTTCTTCCCGGATGAATCTATTGCAGGTGATACCTTAAGCCCACCCGACAACCTTCGAGCTGGGGATAAGGACATCCTCCGCCCCACCACCGGACTGGCTTGCCGTCTTGCAGCTGTAGGCGATGGCTGTCGGTACCTAGATGGGACGATTATCGCAGGCTCCCTCGAAGTTCTCCTGTTTTCTTCCTTGGCAGCTGCAAGGCTAGGCACCACACATTTCGATGGTGCAGGGGATGAGGATCTCTTCCCTGACTTTCCAGCGGGTGATGGATCCCTCTCCGCCGTCACAGCTTTCCTCCCTGCTGACACTGATCTCTGCTTCGGTGCACCTGGCAATGTAAACCTCTGTGACATCTTATCTGAACGATCGTCTCCAGAGTTCAAAGATACATTCACATTGACGTTCTCTTTTGGAGCATTCACTTGCCTGCTAACCTTATTCTCAGATTGTTTCTCCTTCGGTTCGATCACCCTTTTCCCTGCTCTAGATAAATAGGCGGTAATGGCATCTGTGGAGTTATCTGAGTCAGAAACTGGCTGAATGACAAAACCGTTCTTAGAAGTGGACAATCGAGCGATGAGAGGTTCGGGAGATCCGATGGAGGGGTGGCGGCCGGCTACCGGGCGGAGGTTGATGGGTGTCGGAACAGGAGGCGAGTCGAAAGTGAGACGATCAAGGTGCACGAATTGCCCTAATTGAAGACGGTTGGAAAGGATGAGTTCAGTGTCGCGGTCGGAGAGAGAGACGTAGGTGGAATTGAGAGAATCGGAGAGTTGCACGTAGAATCCATTGTGAGGCCAGAGGGAATCGCCGGTGGAGAGAGCTGGTACGATTCCGATGACTTGGAGGAGCGGGATGCGGTGGTCGCCGGTAACTTTCGTGGTGGAATTCATCGATTGGAGAAGTTTGAGAAGGATCCCAGGGGTTAGAGTGGCCATTTGTGGGGTGAAAAATACAGAGAGAAATGGGATTTCTTCACTAAAAATAAACTGTGGAGAGAATTAGGGTTGAATGAAGTTGGGCATTACCTTTGTTTGTAGATAGTGGTGGTGATGGAGAAATGAGGGGATTAAGGGGAATTCAATTGTGACCGTTACAATATTTGAATTTCAAAAATCCTCTAACCGGATATCGCTCAGTTTTGGTGTTTTCTGCTCAGGTGTGAGGGTCCCCCAAATTCAAAGTGATTAATTATTTTTAAAATTTTATAGAAATGTTGGAGTAATTGTTCACAAATTAGATCCGTTTTAGTTAATAATAACTGCATCTTACATTCAATTGTTATAAATATATTATTAATAAAAATTACATCAAATTATTATTTTTTCAAAAATCTTTAATTTAATATCCAGGGCTTACATAAGACGGTTTGAAAAATAAAAAATGATAAATTAATAAAAAGTGATAATATTATTTCATGAACAATTTATTATAATATAAATGAAAAATGATAACATTTTATATGAAAAGTGATAACTATTTTAAAAAGTAAGTAATAACATTTTATAGTGAAAGTGATAACTATTTTTAAAAGTATAAAATTAAAATGATCTCAAGTGAGAGAATGATCCATGATTTTGTGAAAAATTATAACGTAATGACGCATCCTCATAATAGCCAACACCTGAAGCTGTTACAATCTCTTAACCAGTTCATATAGTTAGTAATTTTGGGATGATTGTGACTGAAAATAGAGTAAAATCGTTGCCTTCTTTTATAGAACAATAGTGGTGAGTATTGTAAATACACTAGTGATATCTTAAATTATTACTATTTATATATTAAATTAAATTTATTAAAAATATTCACAAAATTTTATATAAATTAGTCTTATATAAACTATTAATTTTATTGACCTTTTAATTTATTATTAGACTATTTAATGCTAGGACAAAATACAGTAAATATCAATAATAATAATAAAATTATGGGTGATTCTGTAGTGCACCGGGTGTACCGGTGCACCTGCGGTTAGTGATTAAAAAATAGGGGAAGCAGGTAGTTTTAATTTTAAAAAAATTACTCCCTCCGTCCCGGAGAAGTTAGTATAATTTTTTTGGGCACGCAAATTAAGGAGTATAATAATTTAATGTAAAGTAAAGTGAGAGAAATAATATTTAATGTGTAGTGGGTAGTTGTATCAGAGGTGATATGTGGGTCCATGAGAATAGATTAATTGTTTTTGCGTGAATCTCATGTATTAAAAATAAAGTGTGTCAACTTTAGTGGGACAAACCAAATATAACCTTATAATCCTATACACTTTTAAACCACCAACCCTACCCCTCACCCACCCACTCGCTGGACCGGCGTTGATCGGCGGCTGAATCGGTGTTGACCGGCATTGACCGCCCGCCGGACAGTCGTTGACCGCCACCGCCTGCTGCCGGAATTTAAAATGTGCAAAAACAAAATTGTGCAAAATCAAATTGTACAAATACATATGGTATTTATGGTATCACAATCATAATTGTGTAGTTATGAGTAATAGTACTTTGAGTAATGTAGTTTACAACAATAATGCATTATTTTATGTACCTCCTAGTAAGTTACCCTTTAAATTTTGATGTAAGTTAACAAACTATTACTCTCTCCGTCTCATAGAAGCGGTATAATTTTTTTGGCACGGAGATTAAGGAGGATAATAATTTAATGTAAAGTGAAGTGAGAGAAATAATATTTAATGTGTAGTGGGTAGTTGTATTAGAGGTGATATGTAGGGTCCATGAGAATAGATTAATTATTTTTGTGTGGGTCTCATGTATTAAAAAGGAAATGTGTCAATTTTAGTGGGACAAATCAAAAAGGAAAGTGTGTCACTTCTATGGAAGGGAGTGAGTAGTATTTTTTTTCGTTTTGAAGGATGTTTTTAAGGTAGTTTAATTATTTGTTAATAGTTTAAGAGAAAAATTGTTATTATTCAGTTAAATTTATTTATATTTTAGAAGTAATTTGATATTTTAAAAAATGTGATATATAGATATATTAGGAAGGGATAATGATTTTAGAATTAAAATATAATTTTGAAATATTGATAAAAAATATTATTTTGTAAAAAAAACTATATAAATAAGAAAATATTATGTGCTCTTAATGTTAGTATACTTAAAATATTCAATATTCAGATGTGCTCTCAATGTTAGTATAATGTGCTCTTAATGTTAGTATACTTAATTAAAATATTATGTGCTCATAATGTTAGTATGATGTCAAATTATATTCTTGTTATTTTAATGCTATTTTATAATTATTTGATTTGTAGGCCGCAAACTATTTGGAGATACTACTGCATTTTTTACATAACACGATAATCGAGATGATGGTGGGAAGAGTCCACCGGAAATTCAAAACAAATTCAAAATCGACATAAACTTGACACCCGAGGAGGAGAAAGATTTGACACCCGAGGAGGAGAAAGAGGTTCAACAAATTCAAAATCGACATCAACTTAACATGTTACCCAAGGAGGAGAAAGAGATTCGGGAGGAGAATGCGTGGACAACTGAAATAATGTCATAATTTTTAAATTTTTATCAAAATTATCATTTTTATTTAAAAATATTTTAATTTTCTAATTACATGATATTACACCGTGTAGTTGAATAAGTGTTTTTATAAAAATAATAATGACATTAAATTGGTGAAAAATATTATTTTAAAATAAAATTAAAGCAAAATTAAAAGGTATAAAAAGAAAATGAGCATCCTAATTATTTGGAGTCTTTTCAAGTATATAAGACGATAGATTAAGTAATAAGGATACTTTATATCATTAATTAATTAATGATCTTCCACGTTAAATATTATAAATCATCAAGTAATTAAAAACAAGAGAATTAGAAAAAAATCCACAATTTACATTATATATTATATAAAAAATGTTCACAAATATTAATAATAATTACATTTATAATTATATATTATTAAGAATTACATCAAATTATTCATTTTTTTGAAAATCTTTACTCTAATATCTATATCAACCATATGGGTTTTCACTAATCAATTCACCAATTGGTCCAATTCCATTTCAAAATAGTATTAAATTTATTTTGAAAATTATTAACTAATTTTCTGAATCAGTTATGAACTTGGTTTAAAACTAGGGAGGAAAACGAATTGGTTAACAAAATAAAAATAAAAATATTGTAACAAAACATGTTGATAAAAGTCAAAATCAATAAATCCATACAAATTGAACCAACTACTCGAGCTCCTCAATCAACAAAAAGCTCCTCCTCAATCAACAAAAATAGAGAGAATGAAGAAGATTGTAAGGCCATTAATTCAATTTTTTTGGGCACCTGCAATATAATAATATTTTCGATTAATAAATATTCTAATAAAAAATCAAATTAGTATGACTGTACGAGTGAACTAACTTCTAACTACTAACAACAGAGTAACATTTATCATTAAAAAAAATCAAATTAAAATATTTATTCTATTATTTCAAATCAAAACATAATTAACATATTCAAGTAGCTTTCACATTTGGCAAGTGCATAACATTGAGAGAATTAGTCCCCTGGTATACACACAAGCTAGAGAACAGGATGAGTAACGTTATCAGTTCATCTACATCTAGCTTGATAAATTGCAAGTTAGCAACTAGTAGCTGTAATTCCTGATTATCATGAGCTCCATAAATAACTCAAAGCATCCTTCACCAAAAAAATCTCTAAACTGCTCTCTGCACCAGCTGTTAACCAAGATGTGCCAATTCCTGATTATAATGAGCTTGACTTGTTGGACCTCGAGACGAGGATGAACAATTTTCAGCGAGATTATTAGCATTTAGCGATCCTCTAAAACAAATAACATAAAAGAAACATTAGAAGAGCAATCAAGTTTATGACAAGGCTGTAGATAAAAGAAACATTTAAAACTATTCTGTATGACCTTACTAATTGATGAATCAAACTGGAAACAAATAAAATGAAAAGTGGAAAATATGAATGTCTTAAGCGTTGAACAAACTAAAACCATCATAAGATGCTGTATAACTCTCAATTAGCATACTGGAGTTAAAGCTTCTTCACAATTTCTTCATTGGCACGTTTGTAGTAAGTCATTCTGCGGATTGAAGCCAGAGTATTTTCATAGTTCCTTCTCAGAAATGCATCTTCAAATGACTTTGACCAAAATAGTAATTTATCCTGCAACTGCAGAGCATAAGAGTGAAATTCCGGAGATATTACAACCACAAATTCACATGAAAATTAATGAGATTCGTTCCACTGACACTTCTATCAAATGCACACTCCTACCTTATTCTGCATCTGTTTTAATGCTTCGGAGTCTTCCGCTTCATCAACAGCCTCCCTAAGTTCCAAGACCTGTATTTCAGTAACATTTGAAATTAATTTTATATCAAGTGCCTTTTAAATGTAATCCCAGAAAACATTCATGACAAAGGTACAGCTCATATCAGTCAACATACTATACACTAGTTTCTTACAAAAAAATATATGCTCTGGAATAAAATTATGATGGAATATGGATACAAGCACACACACATGGCAAGTACAAATGAACATCTCAAGTGGTTAGCCTTACAGGAATGAAGATGATAAACAAACAACAAAAGGAAGGTCAATTCACAGTACTAGACACTTCACATTACCTCAGAAAGCAGCTCCGGATCTGTAATCCTTTCTTCCTCATCAACAGCCATACCTTCTAACTTCACCTGCATAGATTATACGAAAATGAGTGGTGAAATAGGGGATGAAAACATGTGAATTTCGTGGGAGTTTTTTCCAAATCCCAGTTGACATTTTCACCTCAATTTGAAAAATTTCTCTTCTTCATGAAACATCTTTTGATGCCATTAACTGTCCAAACTCAAATCTTTTTATTTGATAAAGCGAGTAGAAAGCAAAATTGTTATGCTAGAAAATGAAAAAAGTACAAAATTTATTAAATGGACAAGATCCTTAGCCGCGGGACAACTTAAGAACTAGCATAGGCTAGGCATTCTCACTAAGATTTTTTTTATGAAGATACTGTTGTTCATCATTAAGAATTAATCTTTAATTATGCCACTCGTACTCAGCTGGGAGACAACTGAGACATGATCATATGTAGTCATAAAAGAATTGAAATAAAACATACAAGGTAGATTGCCCTCAATAACGGGTCAGTGAGTGTTCGATATGCATCTATAACCCGAGCAGACTGCTCAGCCGCGTACTCCCTCTCCCTCTGGAACACAGAGAAAAGTTCAAAAGTGTGATTTTCAAGAGAACTCATTTTATAACGAAGGAAATGCAGGAATGGCATAAGGGTGAGACTAACGGGAGTTTTTGAATGAACTAGATCAGGATGCAACTTTTTTTGCCATTCTTTATACTTCTTCTCCAATTCGTCTACCTCAACTTTATAATTCCTTGCCCTGTGAAGAAACATAAGCTTTTACCACACCTTAACAGTCACAAACACCAATTGGATTTCCCAATATGTAATTTTTGTCCGGCTGAACAGTTGATAGTGATCTCCTTGGTGATAAAATATTTTCAAGTAATAAAATTATTGCCTAATTTCAACTTCGAGATAATATTTATCATCACCTTTTCTCATTTTTCGGATGCAGATTAATAAAACTTCGATATGCTACAACAGTAAATAACCTGTCAAAGCTTAAACAATTAATATCTTCAATACAACACCTAATACTATCACCAAAATCTAAATTCACAACATTAAAAAGACAATTTCAATTAGATTGATTAGTTAACTACTTACAGTCCAAATATCTGGAAATAATCAATGGAGCTATTAACGGGTTGGACGCTGCGACAGGCCTGGCAAAAGAGAAACGGCGTCGTGCTCTCAGCATCGGCGCCGCAATTCCAGCAGTGGCATTTCTCCGATGACTTCGAGAGCGAGCAGAAGAAGTTCTCATTTTTCAAAAAGTACCTTGTAGTATCTATCGTATGAATCCCACCCAATAAACCTCGTAAAGAAGAATATGGCGCTCCCACGAGCTCGCCAAGAAAGCAAGAGGAAGGAGGAGAAGAGGAGGAGAAAGGAGAAGAAATTAGGGGCCGGCAATTGAATATAGAAGAATTATAGCGAGTGCAAATGGTAATCGAAGAACAGGAATCTGTTGAAGTAATTGCGCGAGAAATAAATTTCGATGAATTGTGAAGCTTCTTCTTCCACATTCTGAGTAGCAACTAGAAAAAGGAGGAGAGAGAGAGATGAATCAACTGCGGAATATATACGCTGTGCTCCGGTATGTGTGATAGGGCCTGATTGAGAAGGTACTAGCGCAGAAGCGCAGCGTACAGGTCAATAACTTATATTTTAATCAAATATACTTTTTAACCCCAAAATTTCAGAAGGTAAAAAAAAAGCCCCATTTAGTTTTTTTTTTTCCTTTTTCACCTCCAAATAAATACTCCATATAAAATAAAATATTAGTTTAAAAACAGGAGATGAAATTCATTACAAACATAAAAGATGCCCCTTTATTTTGTGGCGTGAAGACAATAATAACATAATATTACAGGTATCTTCTTCCCCTGAGGTTGGCATATAAATAAAAACACATCTATAGTCTACAAATTACATCATAGTTACATATGTTGAACAAAAACCCAATTCTTATGCATCTTAGGAAGTTTGTTAAGACTGATATCAATCATGTCTACCACAAACAACTTCATTTCAGCTTTCCAGAGTTGAAACTTAAGCAGGAAAACCTCAGTTTTTATTTTTCCTTGCTATCGCCTTGCCTCCGTTAACTTTTGCATCCGCAGGTGACAAAAAACTCTGTCTTGCTCTCGGGGGCTGTTGATCCGTTTATCTGAATCACGGAGGAAAGTAAATCCATGTGCTTAATGTCGGAAGGGCTTGAGAAAGCTTCATCAGGTGAGCCAGATGGTGCAATTTTGCTTTGGTTTGTTTCCTTCATGGATTCTCCATGCCTGAAATAAAATTTTTCATCAGCATAATCAAACTATCAGGACATGCAGACTGACTGAAATAGAGCTTGTTGTGTGATGACTTACCTAGAGCCATGATTGTCAGAGCTGTTTCTAATTACATGAGGAGTCAGTTCTGCTGATCCTATTTTTGAAGATTCGATGTCCTTCTTTCTCAACTCGTCGGCTTCCCAGGAAATGGATTCTTCCCCAGCATCATCCACAAAATTAATCAAATGATCATTCTCCACCTCGTACTGACCTTTTCTGGGGCTATTATGATACTCCCGAACAATGGAAATCGCCTTCTCCAATGTTCCAAGAGCTTGTCGAACATCTGGACTGATGCAAAACTTAGTTTCGATATCATATCAAAATGTTTCCTGAATTCATGACCCCATTTCACCTTATTGCGATTTTCAACGTCTATCTTGTCAATCCTAACCTCTTCTGTGATCTCATTAAGATTAACAACATTTACCTTGTCAGAGCTAACCTCTTCTGTGATCTCATTGCTATAAACATCATCTATCTTGTCAATTCTAACCTCTTCTGTGATCTCATTGGTTAAATTAACAGGTGTTTTCTCGGTACCTTTGTCTAATGATTCAAATCTGTTTGACTCTCTTTCCTCAAAATCCTCAATTTTTTCAATGACAACTCTCTCTTGAGCCCCTACATTTTTCACTTCAGAAATGATGTTAGAATCATCACTCTCATTAATATCCACATCACTGCTTTGTCCTTCGAGCGTGATGGATGTAGTGTTCGTTTCATCTAAAGACGGACGGGCCACTGATCCTTTTTGCAAGTAAAGAGCTTTGTGTATACGAGTGTATAGTGGGTCCTTTAAAGCCATCCGAAATGTGCCATCACCTTTAGAAACTGAAGCAACTTCCTGCAGATGTTCGAATACTAAGAAACACGAGATTGTAAAATAAAAGGAAAAAAATAAACAATTCTGATGATCCATGTTAATAGATGAAAGATCAGACATCATCAGAAATAAACTCAAGAAACTTGTTTGAAACATTAGAAAGTAACCTTTTTATAGAGCTTGAAGCCACTCCCTACGAGCTGCCTCGCGACAAATTTAATGAAGGCTGGAGGAACAAAGTCCAATTTGATGTCCATATTCGCTATCGTCCTAAGAAAAATGGAAATGACTCGAGTTACTAACAACAAAGTCCAAAAGCATGCATCTACGGATCTCTCATAGATAAGTAATGCTTGTTCAGCAATAAAACACTCGCAGCTTGTTATACTGATTCATAATTGAACTGACAATGGATTACAAGCAGTCGAGTATATATCATAGAGGGTGTTCGAAGATATAAGATTCAATCACCTGAAGTAGCTCCTATTTTCAGTCACTTTTTGTATAGCAAAACCCCCAAGCAGATCTATCCTTACAACATCCTGCGCATTGGGTCTTCCGTCTCGACTGAATCCATGGGTACTTATATCAACGTTTTCTGCATCAGGGATCTGAAAATAGATTGGTACTTTTTAACTTTTAAACTGAGAGAACCACATTACATCCAAGAAGCAGCAGCTCTAACTAACCGATTTAAGAAGCACCACGATAAGACCATCTTGGAAGTACTCAAATGTAAAGTAATGTACGAGTGCCTCTCTGCTTGACATTGGCCATGATAGCTTCATCCTTTCTTACAAATAGTTACGCATACATCAGCATCTTTAAAAACGGTATAAATTCAAGAAATCAGTTCATTGAAATAATGCACACCTTACTAAAGATATTTGTTCACCCATTCTAACTTTCTGCACACGATAGGACGTGAGAACTCGAAAAGTTGGTATTGTAGCTTGAGGCCACCTGGTAGACAAGTGTTATATACTCATACAACGAATCATTTTCTAATCAAAATTTTCAGTTTAATATACTTTTTAGGAGGGGACTAATGAGGTTTATTTAGGGGGTTATTCATACTCATATTGATCGTTATTCAACTCTCACCAATGCTTATATAGGTCAGACTCGGATGAAATGCATAGACCTGTAAGAGGTGAAGAAATATTTTAAAAGTGTATGCTAATTAGATGCACCCTCCCCTCCCCCCCCCCCCCCCCCCCCCTCTCGAACATGCACCGTATGAAATGATCAGACACTAGTTTTTCCGAGGATAAATATATAGCTTACAAACATCAACAGGTCCATCTACGAAGCCTTCAGCTAGTAGTGTATGAAAGGGGGTTCCTTCTGGTCCTTCTCGATACATCACTCGGAGTTCATCACTGTCCTGTTTAACCTACAATTGATCAAAATCACCATTACAACTCATCAAACCACACATAAAATAAAGCAGAAGTATTTTCAAAAAAATATGACTGTCATACTTTCCACGCCCTGTGTGAGTCATCTCCCGATTTCGACCTCTCATCATTCACAGAGGCACTCCTCAGCTCAGTGAGGAAATGAGAGACTTCTTTGCTTCTTTTCTTCACCACTTAGTCGCTGCACTCTGAAGCAAATCAAACAAACTTTACAGAGGCTTAATCACACTGTTACATAAAATATCATGAGTTAGAAAACTATGAAAGATGTCAAGATAAACAACCTCTTAGCTGGGAATCTGGTGATTGTAAAAGCTGGTTCTTCACTAGGGTGTGAACTGTTTCATCATTCGTTAAATCGGGTGAAGCCAGTGTCTTGTCCAACTTTTTTCTGTAATCAGAGATGTTTCCTTTTCCTTCCATGTTTGCATATCCAAGAAATATTGAGTTCTTAAAATACAGAATACGTATTGCTTTCTTGACTTCTCCTGCATAGCATTAGAAGTTCAATAAGAACTTAATTACAACTTCTATGAGTAATATAATTACTAAAAATAGATTATTATGTTGACATATAGGAAAAATATGAATTATAATTGTCTTTCACCATCTCAAATTGAATTCTATCCTTCTCAATAAGCATTGATCAACAGTGCTTCCACAGTTTCTTAATCTCAAAATATCCAGACAAACTCAAATATTGCCCACCCCAAAAAAGAAAAAAGAAAGAAATTAAATCTATGATATTTAATTTCTTCTGTAGAAGATTACTTGACGCTCCATGTTTCACAATCAATTATACAATCATCCATCAAAAAGGTTCTGCTAAAGATCACACCTTTCTTAACCTCTGCAGTCTGCAGAAAGTCCAACTATTTAAAAAAAAAAAAAGACAATACTTGCTAATCAATACTTGAATGATCTTCTGATCTCTTCTACAGAATATCAAGAATGTTACTAGAAACTCCCTGTTTCACAATCAAGAACACAATCATCCACCAAAAAGTCATGCTAAAAATCCCACCTTTACTAAGGAATTCCCTTAATCAAAATTCACCAAAATAATCCACACACACTATATAAAGCAATAAATCCATTTTTTTAATCTGCAGAAGCACTCAAACCCACCCAACTCTTCAACTACCCAAACTCATCAGCATGGGATCATATTAAACAGAGAGAGAGAGAGAGAAAAAGAGAGACCGTTTAAAACAGAAACAGAAGAATCTTGCATAAAGAAATTGCCAGAAAAGTCACTTGCAACAAAGTTCAAGAATCCAGAGCTAGCTTTTTGGGGAATTTAAGGAGAGTTTGCAGATCTCAATTTCTCGAACAAGAGCTTTAATGGAAAGGGGAGAGCAGTAGAGGTGACAAGAGATCACCTATACGGAGGATGCTCCAATCTTCACACGACTGTTTCTTGAACTTAACGAATCCAACACAAACGTCAAGAATGTTGGTTGCCTCCCTGTGCTTTCACAGAATCTCCAACGTTGAATACTCTTTTTTTTATTACTTGTTGGAGTTAATATTATGTCGTCTGTATATTTTTCTTTTTCCTTTTTGTGTTAGTGTTTTCATTTTGTATTTTTCCTTTTCTATCGACGACTAATTCTATCAGTATAATTGAAATTCTAATCCAAAAATAATATAGAAACATTCAATGTTCACTAATTAATGATCACTGTCTAATTAAGAGTGAAATAAATTCTTGAAAATTACTCGTCAAAAATAAATAAATCTTGAAGATTATTCTCTTTCAATTGACAAATTCATGCATTTTAGACACTTCAGAATTCTGTCAAATTTGATGGGCTATGATTGAATTAATTTAAATAATAATTGTATATATCTATGAATTGTAAATTTATATATATATTGCTATTTTTCTAAATTTATTCAACCTCATAGTGAATGATGACCAAATATGCATATTTTAGAATGACACCAACTACCAAGTAACACATAACATTTAAGGGGTGTTTGGCTAAACACTTTTAGAGCATTGGAATCACAATAAAATGAAAATTCATGTTTGGTGTAACACTTTGATTCCAATGAACAGGATTTTCAATTCTTGAAAGTTGGGAATCCTCATTCCTTAACATTTTGATGATTATGGCTATCATTCTATTAGACAAATCATTTATTCTTTTCCTCTTTTTTTTTTTCCTTTATTTTTCCTTTTATTTTTTTTAATTTAAAGATTATTTTAAATAGAATATTAAAATTTTTATTTAAAAAAAAAGAAAAATACATGATATTGATTCCATTCCCATAGAATTTTAAAACAATCCAAACAAAATCAATAATAATGCTAACATTCCTATTCATAACCTATTCATAACTAAGCAATATCATTTTAAAAATTAAACTCATTACCATACCTCAATACTATCTTTCATTTTCCAATTCTCATTCTTTTAAACAAACCAAACACCCCCTTAATTGTGATATGATAATTTTCTTAATGGACCATGATTTTAAACAACATTAATGATAATGGACCCCCAATCAACTGCAAAAGTGACCGTCACAATTCATTTGTTTAATACCTAGATTTCGGTCAAACGTGTTAAGTGTATAAATAATAATGGAGTTATGTTGGCAGGCCTAAAACTATATTATCCTTAAATAATTTAAATTTTATTGTGAAGGAAAAAAAATTAAATGAATCAATGTGTGGATAACAATAATATAGATCCTACCAAGTTTACTGTCACCTCAATTAAATATTAGATTAATTATATGTATGTACAACAGACATAAATCGACTTTATAGTAAGTTGAAAATATTAGAAGGAGCTAAATCATAATATAATTTCTATGCAATAATTGAGAATCTAGTCTAGTATGAGGAAAATAGTGTAAAATTAATTGCACGAAATAGAGTATCTAACAATTACTCCATCCATCCATACATAGAAGTTGGTATAATTTTTTTTGAGCACAGAGATTAAGGAGTATAATAATTTAATATAAAGTGGAGTAAAGTAAAATGAGAGAAATAATATTTAATGTGTAGTGGTAGTTGTATTAGAGGTGATATGTGGGGGGAGAATAGATTAATTGTTTTTTGTGTGGGTCCATGTATTAAAAAAATATGTCAATTTTAGTGGGACAAACTAAAAAGAAAAGTATCAATTTATATGGGATGAAGGCAGTATTATTTCTCTGTAAAATACTCCAATAAATATTACTCTACACCAATACACGTGTAACAAATTAAAAGTCCAACCTTTTATATAGTTTGTGAAGTACAATACTGACCATGGAAAAGAAAGGGGTAGATGAAAAATAAAGAAAATATTAATTATTAGAGGGGCATTTATGGGCATTAATATCCGAATCTGGCATTTGTGGGGTTAACTGAAAAAACGTGTTTTAATTCCCACCACTTGCCATGTATTTTTATCCATCACAACATATCACACGCTTCCTAAAATGAAAAAATTTAATCTCAATAATACTCATCTTCTTTAATGTAATTTTATACATTTTTTTTATTAAATTATTTAAAATACTCATTTTTTTATACACGTTCAATAACTTTATACATCTTTTATCATAAATTTAAAAAAAAATTCTTAATCTTCTTATAAAAAATAAGTTCATTATTTACCGGCCTGTGTGTTTATATAACCGAAAACAATTCGAACCATGCAATTAATTAACATGAAGTTGTGCAGTCAAAACATTCATTCAAGTGAAAAGTCAAATAAAAATGGATTCAATGCTGTCAAATGTTCATTGCAACGGTCACATATTTAATTATGTGGGGTTTCTTATAATTAATTAAGATCATAATTGTATTTTTAGTCTATAAAGAAGTAAATAAAGACAACCTATTCACAAAAGATTAGCCCATGCAAATATGAAAAAATAGCGATCAAGATTCAACGCTGTATTCTCTGTCATAGCAAAAACGATTTTAGAGGGGAGGTAATAACTAACCATCTCCTTGTCCCACATATAATAATGGTCGAGAGAAAAAGCATTGGTTTATAGGGTTTCAGATATTCACACTAACTAAAATGTAGCTCTTCATCAACCTTGAAAAAAATGTAAGGCAGTTTCAGTCTTCATCAGCTCCACCTCCTGCATGCATGCTACTATAACCCACCAAAAGAGGTTTCACAAGCATATCCAAATAATAATAAATATTATATTAAAGAAAAATGGAAAGAAAGAAAGAAAGAAAGTGTACCCTGAAGAATATCAAAGATATTAGATTCTCTTGTAGAAGAGCACATAGGCAGCTGGACTCTTTATCTGCTTGTCAGAAATAGGGAGGACACTTCTATCATCAAATTCATACCACCCACCAAGTCTATCATGCTGCATTAGTAACAAGAATATATATTCATCAAACTAGATTAACACAGCCAAGGGGAACAAGGATTGTAAATTCAACCAGAAATAAATGATGAAATGTCAAGATTTGCATCACTCAGCAGTAACACTTACGTTAGCAAATGCAGTATAATGACCATTCCCCATGCCACCGTAATGATTGATTACAGCATACAACGAGTAGCGGTGGGAGGCCTCTTTGCTATTCTGACTTACGTATTTAGAGAGATCCAAGTCATCGACAGGGAAGTCGACATCGGTATCCAACTTGTTGATCCAAGATTCGGTGTATGAAAATCTTTTTAAATGAAGGACCAGGACCTCTGGTAATCTCCAAAGATCTAACTTTTTGCTGGCCTGCCTATGCACCTTGCAATTTGGACAGAACCTAAAGAGGAATTTATAAGACGAGTCAGATGAACAGCATTACCGAATACTTACAGATAGAATTAGTTTATATAGTAACTGAAGGGAGCAAGCAGATTACATCTAGCTTTTTATCTATAGTTACAATGTAATTAAAAAATGAGAAGATGAAGTGAGTCATTGATGTCTGATCAAATATAATATGGGTAGTTACCACATGTTATCTGGTCCAAGAGGCTCCTCTCTCAAGAAGGTATCAACACATTCATAGAGTGAAAGAGAGTCTTGAGTCCACTCCGACTTGGATGAAGTCTCGCAAGCAACTGGTAACGTGCTTAGGGTTGAAGTATCATACTCTTGCATCATTTTCTCTGACCAAAAAGCATGCACCTTATGCGCATCACCAGGCTCTAGGATAGGCAATGGTTCATTCATCTGCATCTTGCTGCTTAAGTATGGGCTACTTTTTAAGTGAAATTCAAAGTCGGGTTGAGCTTCTGAATCACTTTTTGATTCATTTTCTGAATTTGAAGCCCCCCCATCCAAAACTGTACCCTCTACTATATCATCATCATCATTTAAGAACTCATCACTGGGCAGTAAGAAAGGTTTGACAATCTTTAGAAACACTTCATAAATTCTTGATCCATTAGAAGAACCAGGTATTGATGCCACAAGAGGAGCCGCAAATTTCTTGTAAGGCGTTAAAGGATAGGGATAGGACCTGCCAGTATTGTAAACATATCAGGGGAAAAAAAGAATAACAAACAAACTTCGGAAGGGCAAGGACAAATGATGAATTGCTCAACGACAAATTAAAAGGAAGCTTCATGAATTGTAAGATCAAGTTATCCATGCATCATAGTATTAAGTTTTGAAGGATAGTAGCCAGAAACAAGTAGGTTTCCTATTAATTTAAGTTTAAGAATGGTATATTTGAAGCCACAATCAGGACAGTAAGATTATGTGCCAAATAAAAGATCCGTTCAGTCATGAATAGATGCAAATGGCCCTCAGACATCACAAATGTTCAATGTCTACTGGAAATATCAAGGTGAAACCAGTCTCCATTGCAACCTATTTCCATTCGCTGAGCTACAGACTTATGAGTACAAGTATTAATCTCATGCTTGCACTCTGACAGGACATTTTCAACTTAAATCTATGAAAAATCATATAAAATGAAGTCATCAATTCATTGGGAAAACCTGGTACTTGCATTTCGTATTTGGCTTTTCTTTTTTACATAAGTTTCTGAAGTGCACAAATGCTTAGTTCCCTACAAGTATTTGCCTTGAAAAATAAAAAATAAAAGCTGGCAATGAGTTCCTTTTTTCTTTTTTTTTGAGAATTATATCACTTATACGGGAAAAATATAAAGTCAGCTCATGGTCAGGTGTTGCAGAATTACATGTAGATAACCAAAGTATGATACCACGCTAGGTAATTTTTTTCAAGCATTCAAGTGATTTTTTTTCTATGAACATTAGCTCAGACAATTTACAAGAGACCAGTTAAACTTACTTCCCCAGCTCATGCTGCGTAAATACAACGAAAGAACCTCCTTTTACGTCTTTTGGTATCCTATAGGACACAAGTTGGTCGTTGTCTTTGATTATCTCCAAGGAATCATCAGGATGGTCCAACATTTGACATATAGAATTATTGAATATCTGCAGACAGTTTCACCAGTCAAGAGCTGGTATTACATATACTGTACTTAGTAACTAATTGCATTCATCAAAAGAAAGGAAAAATAAAAACATGATAAGACATGCAGTAAGGACTTATCAAAGTGCTTTGGGGCATATCCGTGCCAAAACATCAAGAAAGTGGAATGAAACCCAAGAATGCACCAAAAACCTCAGAAGGGAGCCTTACTCAAAACTTTCAGGAAACTTCAGAATTGTAAATTTTGTGGCAGTCAATAGTTTTCTAAGAGTATACCTCAGCAACAAGCAGTCTTTCATCATCCCTTAATGAACAAGCTAAACCCAAGACCTCAAAAAGATCTTTTAAGGTACCAACTTTAGGGACTGTTATTGTAATAGGATAAGGCAACTCAGTTCCATCAGTGCTCAACATGGTTAAAGTTATCTCACGCCGTGCTGAAGAAGAAAGCGGTAATGACAAGTTCATAAATGGTTCAAACGTAAAAGACGACTTTTGGCAAATTGAGCAAACCAACGATGACCGATATTGACCCTACAATAAAAATAGATCAGTTAAGCGTAAGGCGTATCAGCATCTAGTTCTATTATAAATTAATAATATATATAGGCTGCAAATTCTACAACGTCGGAGGCAAGGAGAAAGAAGAGTACTTGACATAAATCTGCAATAATCGAATCATTACGAGATAAATGGTTTTTCCAGTTTTTATCGGCCACCTCTTCATCCGGATGATCATCTTCTTCTTCATTTGCAGGATTACAGGGTTTTTTCTTCACACGGTTGAGATCTTCATGGAGGCCATCCAACATAAAAGAGAGAAGTTCCTACAGAGAAACTTTAAACGCATAAAAAAAATATATATATTAAAAAAAAAGTTATTAAGGGTATAAGAAATACACGTACTTGGGAATCATGCTGCTGGTATCCACTAAATTGGGAAGCATAACTAGAGACAATCGACTTGATCATACTTGGGGCAACTGATTCTGCCCCTGGAGTCCACAACTTTCTTAGCAAGTCCCCAAATGCTATTGCAAGCTTTCCCTGACACAATATGTACAATTTAGAACATAGAAGAAAATATTCATTAGAAAAATGAAAGATCAGAAGGGAAGCCATCTCATCTATAAGATATACAGAAAATAAAAAATGGATGAAAAAGCAACTAGAACAACAAGCCAATCTCCGAAAATAAACATAAGAATGAAGGAAAAAAAGGCAGGGATATACATTCATGCCAAGAGTGTTTCCACAATTCAGATCTTTAATGAAATTTCCAAGAAAATATTCAACTAGCTTGGGAGTATGCATCAAGCACTGAATAGCACTGTTCATATAACAAGTATTTCCAAGATTCTGCAATCCAGTCAAGCCCAAGGAAAAGGAACCGCAGCCAAGAAAGCCATTACAGGCCTCAGAGGATAGAGACACTCTAGATACTCCATCAACATTGTCTACAGAAAGTGAAGAACTGGATAAGGGACCATTGGTTTCAGGCAGCTTCATCATCATGTCCTCATTCCTGGCTTCTTTGTCATTGAAGGTATAAGGCAGGCCATAGATTTGCAACTTTAGGTTGATCTGCACAGGCATTTATCAGCATATGGGAAGAAAATAATAATAATCCAATAAAATGACTGATAAAGGCCTAACTTAAAGCACACCGAGACGGCTAGACCACACGTCATAAGCGTATCTGCAACAATACCCAAAGGCACTTTATTGGGCAACATCAATGCCTCATCAAATTCAAATGCAAAGGGGTACCCCACAATTTCACACATCATTCTTCTTTCTTTTTTCAATTGAAATATCTTTACTTAATTAAAATATATTTGATTAAGAAAAATATGCGTAGTCAAATTCCGAACTTCTACACTTGAGAAGAAAAATATAATTACCTCCTCAATCGATTTCATACATGATTGACTGTCATAAACACAAAGTTTATCCATATGCCCCGAGTAATCCCAGATTTGAAACTGTAAGTTCAAAGCAAAGTTTAGAAAGAAGCAATCATAATGAAAATACTGATAACAAATAGTATATAGCTCACCGTGCTAGACTTGGAAAAAAGTATACTATTTGCTTTGCCCATAGCTGCATCCCCATTAACCTGAAATCAAAACACAAATTGTCAGACTAAAGAACAGAGAAACTTTGCTAATGCATTATGATCAGAAGGGCTTGTCCATTAACTCAATGACAAGCTGCATGGAAACTAGGGAGGCAGGAAACTGTATTTCTACCCAAATGCTTTTGCTCAATGATTTTCAAAAATATAGACCAAGAACAACATAAATTTTTTTCATTACTGATAAAATGAAATAAATAAACGGAACCAATATGTAATTCTAACCTTTGGGCTAATCATTATGACCAATCGTTTTGTTTTCCTCGTGTACAAAATGCCGATCTGCAAACTGAGGAAGATGTCTGCAATATCTTCTACATGTAAGGAACTCTCTGTACACTTGTTATCAAAATGCCTACAACAAAATGAAATATCAAATATAAGATTATAAAAACTTATCCTTCTGATAAATGGCTCAAACAGAACCCAAAACTTTGAAGGAGACTATGTCAGATGCCAACTTAATATCCTTCATAGATAACCACAGAAAAATCCACGGACTGTCATTGATAAGCTTTTGATCACAAAATTACATGGCCACTAAGATGATATATTTACAGCAGATCACTCAACAAATTAAAGCAGTTCTCTTAAATTTTAGTAACAAAAAAATAGAGGTTTCAAGCCTTCAAGAATTTAGCATGCTGAGGAAACACAGAAAGAGAAGAACTATATCTTTCACGGATTTTGACATCCGAACACAAATTCATCTAAAAACAGTCCCAACAAGCATAGTTACACTATTCTTGCAGAAGTGTTAGAAGGAACAATCACACTCTCCTTCCAGGATTCAGTGCGAGATATTCCGAATGATTTTTTTAACATAAATATGTCCTCAAAATTACGAGCACACAAGAATTACAAGTCCTATTATCTTAAAAATATACGAAGACAAAAATCAAAACAAACGGGACAAACTTCTTATTTTAGATATCAAGGCAAATTGGTGCGATGCATTCTCAACTTCTCACAGCATATGAGCCTTATAAAGAGAGATACATGTTAAATGTTATCACATATCAACAAGAACACTAAAACTCACCACAACTACTGTCACAAAAACGAACCAAATAATTTAACTAAATAATCAGCCTCACCATTTAAGAGAAGTAAAGAACATCCACTCCGACAACAATACGAAACCCTCCAACCCACCAGATACCCCTTCTTCTCCAGACTCTCTTTCTCTCCTCAAATCCACCAATATATTCGATCCAACGTCATCGTCATTGACAGAATCATGCAATTGCAAAGTTGCATTATACAACACGCCGGAAAGTGCACTCGCTCCGTCAACCCCGCCGCTGCTTCCACAACAGCCGCCACGTACCGCCTCCTTCCACCAACTGCGCCAAATTCAATAATCCAACTCTTTAAGCCCAACCCCACGCATAAATAATTGAAAGAAACTACAAACGGGTTTCGTTAATTGTAACTAACCTGATGGAAACTAGGTATGCTGATTCAACATTGTAGTCGGTGGGAGCAGAGGGAAAGAAAGATGGTACAAAGGGTCTATGGAGTACGTCACCGCCTTCGGGTGACAAGATAGCGGAGTCCATGAAAGAAGCCAGAGAGGGAAGCGTGAAGATGGGATCTCCAACGCAATTCGTTGTGAAGATTGAAAGATGGTGGAAACTGAAAGGGCTTTGTTAATGGCGGTTTCAACTGTGAGTGTGAGCAGTGGCTCATCAGGTGATTGAAGTCATCATGTATTCCTGCTGAAGTAGAATCAAAATTTTGAATATAAATAAATAAATAAATAGGGAATCTAATTTTAATTGACATATCTGAAGGTAAATATTCTCCATCAAATATCAATGATAATTGCGATGAACGGAAAACACCGATTTTTATGGAGTATATTCTCATTTAATCCTTAGCTGTAATACGGATAAGTTGATTAAAGTATTTGCTGTTCAACGGATAAGATGATTAAAAAATAAAAAAATCATAGATTTTCATTCTTAATTATATATTTTTACAAAAGATGTTATCAATTTATTCCATAATAATAAATAATTCATCCTACGTTATTTTTCCTCAAGTATTTATTAGTATTTTTTATTAAAAATATTATAATTTTATATTATTCTCACCAAATCCATTTCGATAATACACACAATATTACCAAATTAAAATTTACAGTAAATAAATATTAAAAATAAGGATAATATTTGTGTGAAATCTTGTAAAAAGTTATTTATGAAATAAAAAATAATGTTATTTTTATATTTAAATATTTAGGAAAATAGATGAGTGAAATGAAGAGTGGCATTAACCTTACTCTCTGCATTATGCAATGTAATGTTTTCTAAAATAACCATGAAAAGATGAAAAGGGTATTATTCAGCATTCTAATATGTAGCACTAATCTAATCTTTTATAATGATGGGCAATGAAATCGAAGAAAATAAAAAATAATCAAAAAATTAAAAAGATACACTGTAAATTAAAATTATATAAGTAAAACTGTAGCTGTAACTAAAGTTGAACCAAACCCATGTTATATAAATCCTCAAATATTTTATTTATATGGATACGAAAAGGAAAAAAACAATCACTAATAATCGCTTATAAATAAATTACTTACTATCACCCCTAATAAATCCTCCAATTAAAAAAGATGGTATTCTCTCCCAGTTTGAAGGTGGAAAAAAAACACGAAATTGGAAATTGCTTTCGTGAGGCTCAAAAATTACTGTATCTAGAATCAAAATTGCAACTACGTTAATATCGCTTCACCAAGGAATCGAAATTACGACCTATACAGTGGTTACAATTAAAAATATATGTACTAAAATAATCAGCTGATTCTTCATCATCAGTCCATTTAGACTAAATGTCACCCAAGCTTCATCCTGATTACGGATACCGTACGTACTTTTTGTTAATATATTCTGAATACTCATTTTGCATTAGTACAGCAACAAAGACTAAATCAAAAAACAGGAGAAGAATAAGCCTCGATTGCAGAATAGAGTTCATATACGTGGTTAATAGGTCTTCATTATTATCATAGGAAACATACATACAGAAAACAGTAAACGAGTAGAGCACATACGAAACACACAGTTGCTATACACTAGCATAAAACCCACGACAACGGGAGAACGCATTGCATATCTTCGAGCATTTACAACGCAGCCAAGTTATCTTCTTCTATAAACCCAATGCTGAAGCCGAAAGTGATGCAAGTCAACAAACTCTTGTTTCCATCCAGCATTCTCATTTCCAGTGTGTATGAACCCTGCAAGAATCACCCCCATCAGGGACAATACATCACGACAACACTACAGTTTGCCCTTGTCATTTATCACGTTATATTTAGAATATGATAGTTGGAGGACTCACGGGTGGTGTATATCCAGGTAATTCCTGAGAGTGAGAGACAACAAAGTCCCCAACTGGAATAGGGCATGATGTCTTTCCACAAAGATCGTGTTCCTCAGTGTCGACGTGAAAAAAAAAGTACGTCACATCAATCTTAAGTTTCCCTCCAGATATTGCTTTATCTGCATTGAAGTGATGTCAATGATGTTTCTTACATTGATTGGTGCCTCTTTCAACTAATACCGCCTTTCATATCTCAAAGAATAAGGAAAATCCCAAAACATGTTCTTTCCCTAAAGTTTATTATACATAACCCTAAGCCAGCAAAATTATAAAAAGAGAAGGGGGAAAAATTATATCCTTTCAAGTTTATATCATGTCTGCAAAAAAACTTGGCGAACATTCATTGTTAAGTTCTGTATGACTGGACTAACAGGGAGAATAATAAGACACATCTAGATCACACCATCTAAGTGCAGGAATTTGAGTAAATGACTGAAGATCACTAGATCAAAGCTAAAGCATATAGCATGGAGACGTCGACTGTGAATGGGGCGTAGAAGTACATCTAAAAACATAAACAAGCTATGGGAGGAAAATAAAGAGGAACACAGAATCGATCAATCAACATAAAGATAATTCACGTAAAAGCCAGGTATAGAGTTATAAAGTCTTTCACAAGATATATATAGATTGCATTGTGAAATCAAAGGCCAATGACAAACATTACCTGTGGATGCAGAAATTTTGAAGGTGGTATTTTTGCCCTTGGAAATTGGATATGGATCAATCTCGAGTCCACTGACCTGGACAGGATAGTTAGCCTTTTTACCTGCAATTATTGAGACAAAAAAAACTATCATTAAAATAAATAACAAGCAAGTGAATATTGTGTTTTAATTTCTACAGACTATAACAGAACTTATACTAAAGTTTAATTCTAAACTAAAATGAAACTTACAAACTTTTCTGAATTGCATGCAAATGAAAATGTGCAGGATACAAATGTGCTAGTATTAATTTTATACTGTTATCCTTTTTTTTCCCCCCTTTAATTCATCCAATTGACTATCACTCAAATACTAGTCTCAGAAATGAACTAAAATGCACACCAGTGAGTAATGTCCAGAAGAACCAAAGATTTGGGTATAATATTAATATTCATCTTAACATATCTCAACTTCTCTTTCTAACTACTATATTCTAGGAAATTAGCGATATAACAATGAAACCATCATTCAATTAAACTAAGAAAAGGGACAAATTATTCATAACAAAAGGACAGAAATCTGGCAATCAAAATAACAGTACAGGGCAGACAAATTAAGATCACAGATTCACAGTGGAGAATGGTAGGTCAAAATTAGTCGTACAAAATGGAAAAAAACTACAATAAATAAGAGGAAAATGGATATGGTAACTAAATTTACTCGAGACAACAGAAAATTTAAATCCAGATAAAAGGAGTTACATACTGCAGTATTCGACTTTGGTGGACTTGGCAGCAAGCTGAGGTACAAGTAGACAGAGCGCGAAGATGAGACAACCTAGAACCTTCATTTGCTTCATCGCCATTGCTTGAATTGTGTGCTTTACAAAGTAATCGGAAGTTTGGTTTAAATTATCGCTGAATTGAATGAAGAAACAACTCTGCCCTCACCGATTTTCAATGATGGAGTAGATTTTTGCGAAATATTGGAGAAAATGACAAACTGTGAAGATTCTTTCTTGAACAGAACGTAACGCCCTTTAAATAGGCCGGCCCAATGGGGATTAGAAGTCTAATTGGGCTTTATTTCACAAGTAGCCCATATTGACTGGCCTTTCTCGTTTTCTTTTATTGGGTTTGCCCATCTCCAGTCCAACTTATCGGTTTCCTTTAGCAAATCGGATCCAAGAATATGACGGGAACGTGTTCGAAATCTAGAAATTTTCTAATGGGGGCGGGGTCCTTGGAGTTAGAATTAGTGGTTAGTACCTGCCGGACGGCAATTGATCGGAGCGGCGATTTCTCGAATTGCGACGAATCGTCCATTTTCTTTAACTTCAAATATCTCTCTCCTATACAGGTTAATTTTTTTCTATCATAATTTTAAGGTTCTGTAAGCATTGGAATTCTCGCATCTTAACAGTAATGTCATTCTTTATTTTGATTGGAAAGTTTGAGTTAGGGTTTAGGATTTTATCAAGTATTTAATCTCCTTATTGCATGAATTGATGACGGATTTACTATCATTTAAGCTTAAGAGATTAGCCCTAATTGCTTATCTAATGTTTGAGGACTACGTTAAGGTTATTTTTATAGATGAGGAAACTAAATTCCAAGGATTAATAGTTGATTTAGCAGTTTAGATATTCTTGTTTCATTCTCTTATGTATGTTGAAGTTTGCTGTGGTTATTGGCTTTGAGCGTAATAGTTGTGCGATTTTTAGGCTAAGTTGGATATTGTGATTTTGGATAATCAACCTAAAGAAGGTTTTTCATGGACATAGAAGGTTGATGAATTTTAAATGATTTAACTTATGTTGAGTTTTCAAAGTTATTCTTGTTAGCTGCAGACTGCAGTTTGTATGGCAATGAAGTTGCTAAATTGTTATGGGATTTTTCCAAACTCCAATTACTGTTAAATTATTCTAATAAATGTTAATTCTTGTGTTTATGCTTAACTGCTGGATTATTCAACAAATTATATGATTTTCTAATTTGTGGAAGTGCAAAAATACTTCGTGTCTGTTTTTTAAGATCACATGTAAAACACACACACATTCTATGTCTCTTCTGTGATTTCAATTATGAGTTGTTACACTTTGAATATGTTTCCTGACATGATTGAATATGTTTAGATAAACAATTAATGGTGAAGCTGAAAAAGAGACACAATAGTCTTGCAAAGAAGAATCAGAGTCGAGGTGCTCCTACTGTTAATCCACCTGATGAAGACGATTGGATATTCATCAAGAAGCAGAGAGTCACTATAATAATCCCCCAATTGCCTAATAAGAACTTGTCAAAACCTAGTAGAGAAGACTGTCATCCACCAGAAAAGCCAAAAACCACCGATATCTCCAAATCACCCAGAAAAACCAACTCCCAGCTGCAATGTCCATCCGTGGTCTCTGCCTCGAAGGAATCAGTTCATGAACCAGAGAAATCCATGTCGTTTCCAGAACCTGCTAATGAACCTCCTATAGTGGAGCATTCCTCTGAACCCAAATTAAATATCCAAAATCCATCAAGTTTGTCTCATAGGATTGCTTCTGATAATTCTCCACTTCATAGTCAGAGCGAGAGGAACAGAGTTGGTGTATGTTGCACCTCTATTGGTAGAAAACGAATGAAGTTTTTTTACGATAACAATGTACTTCTGAATCAAAGGATGAGAGCATGGTATCTTGAGAAGAAACTTAAGAGGGCAGGAGGGCTGGAGAATTGGCTAGTTTCTCTGGGGCTTGCTCGTTTTGTCAAGATTTTTCGAATAAAAAGTGTGAACAAATTTCAGCTAGCAAATTTGACCATGCAGAAGCTTAAGGATATGGGCACAGATGCTGTTGGTCCAAGGAGAAAGCTGATGCATGCTATCGACTGCCTCTGCGAACCCCATTGTTTCCAGAATGTTCAAATGTAGCAACATGCCTAAATTGTTGGGCAATTGTATCTCTGTTCCAATATCACCTCACATGACACATGATTAACAGCTATGTCGTGTCATTTAATACAAGTGAATACCGAAGAAAAAAATATTCAGCAGAATAATATAGCACAATCACAAAGGATCGTGCTGCAGGCCTAAATCTAACAATATTTACTCGAGGGAGTGCATAAATGTGTTACTTTATACTATTTGCAAAGAAAGAGAACCATTATTTGAATGTAATATAGTACTTTACCTGTGATGATTACTAGTATCATTAAAATTTAATTTTTATAGAATAGTAATTCGATATTTAAACTACTTTTGGAACTCTTTTACACCCATAAAATTATGTACGCTGACAACCCAACTAGTTTAAACATGTTATATTATATGGTAGACATATTTGCCTTCTTTTTCTGTTTTTAGTTAGTAGAATTAGGAAAATGTTAGTAGTATTTTGTAAGGTATTTGTTAAGGCCCAATTTATAAAAATATAGTCCAAAAACTTAAGCCTAGTAAAAAATTATTTTCCGCGGGTCGAACCTAAGACTTTCTGCTTAGGAAACAAACGCTCTATCCACTGAGCTACAGGCGCATTTGATTATTATGTCAAATTGAAATATAAAACAAAGAAATTTATTATTTGTTTCAAATTCAATGATTTCGTTTGGGGAGGGAAAACGCAGAAATAGGCGCGTTTGAATGAAGCTACATATTTAAAGATAAATATCTGTCTCAACTCTCAAATTCAGTGATTTCGTTCTGGGTAGGGGAACACAGAAGCGATGGAGGAATCAATCGGAAGAGTGTGCAATACGGTGGCGAAATTCTGCAACCATCTCCAAGCCAGCAGTTCCGCGCTCAAAGAGTCCGTCGGTCGCCGACCTATTCCCTTAGGTATTCTACCTCCCCAATCTCCCTAATTAATTAACTACTCCATTTACTGGACAGTCTCTCATCAATTTTCTTCATCGGGAATTACTTTGACCTAATTTCATTGAATTCGTGTTCATAGATTCAGCATCCACAACTTTTCTTCAAAGCGTCAATCGAAGAGTATCTGCCGCTGGTGATGACTTGAACATGCTGGAATCCATGTCATTTGATACGGTGTCGTTTGAGGAGTTATTAGGACACTGCAACGAGGTGTTGAAGAAGAATCAAACCGACATTGCTGAACTCGAGGAGTTCCTCCGATCCTCATCCAATTACATTCCTCCACGTTTGTTGAATTCAATTCCTCCACACTTTTTTACTCTTTTATTTCGCTGAGTAAACTCTTTTAATTTCATGATTTTTTTAAAAAAAAATTTTTGCGTTTCTTAGTCAATTTTGATGAGGAAGATATAGTAGATGACTGTGGATCGAATGATTTGTCTCCTGAGAGCAAGAATGGACGAAAAGGGGGTGATATTGCCTACGAAGATGACTTGTATCCTTTGAGTTTCCTATTAGAAATTCACCAGCACATAATTTTACTACATGATTTCTATGTTGGATCTGGTGCAATTTTTTGCTTTCTGCATCTGATTTTTAGTAGGTTGATAATTTATGAATGTAGATGCTTGTTTATGTTTTCATATGATTTGCTTAACATATTATGTAGACTTGATGATTCAATGAGTTTAAAGAATTTTGGGATTTCTGACATTTCCCTTGAAACTATTGCTTCTCAAGGTGAGTTGATTGAATTCAGCAATAGATGACTACTGCGTGATTCCTTAAAAACACTGATATTTCTTTCATGTGTAGGTGGTGAAGCTGATAGGAAGTTCGATATGGATGAGACTGAGTTTGAGATGGAAGGTAAGGAAGTTCTTGACTCTAGCAAGTGGTGCTTATAAATAGAAGCGTGATATATGCAATTCTTACTCTAAGATTGTTTATAGTGCATCTAGGGAACACAACGGAAAATGTGAAACAGTATGAAGATTCTAAGCTTCTGAATGTCACGAAAGAGGATTATGAAACTCTCCCAAAACACATGAAGGTTCTGGCATCATGGGAGGTATGGTATTTTGCTTGGCTGTCCTTCTGATGTTTGGATAATATTTACGAAAAAATGGTTGATTAGTATACATTTGCTTTGAACAGTGACTGTCTTGTGTTGATCTGCACTATAATTATCAATGTAGCTGAATCATGCATTGCCTGTATGAAGTGTAGGGATGTAGAATTGATGAATTGTAGGAAAATCCAATGTTCTTGTTAATATACTCGACTCGTCTTTTATATTATGCAAGTCCAGTCATGGTTGAATGCTATGTAAAACCTAAGCGTCAATGGAGAGAAGAACTAAAAAGACACTATTGTATCGTAATGAAAAGAGAAGGCTATAATATATTGGAGGTCTTGTACATTTAGAAGTCGCCTTCCTTTATACCACTAGAAGTAAATAATATTTGTCCATCTTTTTGTATCAGTAAACCTATGAGGATATTTAGAACAGCTTCTAATTATATATTTCAAGGATACGGAGAATTTAATCTATTTGTGATTTTGTAACAAAAAGTGTTGATTTGTATAATATCAAAGTCATATTTTTGTCCATCATTGTTAAAAAGAAGATTCTATGTAGGAGGTAAACAGTCTCCGCGCCTCTTGCAGGAGGTAAATGGTCTTCATTAACATGTAAAAAAATGGGATGGCTTCATGATAGAAAAATTGCCAGTTTTGTACTTATCCATAACGCCCTGTACTCTTACAAAGTGAGAAAGCCTGTTTAATGATCGATCACTAAATGTAAGAACAGAGTTTCTAATGTGAGGTCCATGCAGGATCTTGAAGAAGCAGTTCAAAAAATGAACTACTACATAGGAACAAAGAAGTCTAAGCCAGACTCCTTTGGACAAGATGAAATTGAATCACTGGGACTGGGTATGTCTTGTTCTATGATTTTGTAGTTCGAAATTTCTTTCCCTACCACATGACCGAAAATATATCTCCTGCTCTGCATCAGTCTTAAAGGAATCCATACAAAATCCCTCAGATTTTCTTCTTAATTTGTATCCGTTATTTGCATTGTAACAAAAGTAGCAAGAGCATATAAAATCTCTTAACAATTGAATTTGATACGATGGTCCTACGAATTATGATTTGATAAAGTGGAGTTGTCTAAATGTGTTTCATCTCTTATGCAGGTTACAAAGTAAGATCTTACTTATTGCTGCTCATAAAAATGAATCGGTTATGTGTTGAGACCAGTGAGGGTATGATCTCCTACAGACTCCTATAGACTAGTGGTGATCTGTATCATAGGTACACTGTTTGGAATTTGGAATTATATTTTCTGTAGGTACACTGTTGTTTGGAATTATATTTTTGTGTGAGAATATATATTTTTAGTAGGGACATTATGAGAAAGTATAGTATTGTAATTCCTCCCGTATGAATGTTAAGATTCAATTTTCAGTGCATGTCTCAATTTTGGGTTAAATTGGGTTCAATTTTAGAGGTGTCTCCTTTGAAGTTTTAAAAAAAAAAATTCCCTTAGATTAAGGCTTGTTATAATTTTTTTTTCTTTCCAAATTCAATACATATTTTAGAACGATATAAAATGTGTTAAAAAAAATAACATACTTCTATTAGATATAATGGTATTTATTTGAAGGTGTATAATAATTTTTTTAATTATCTTATATAATTTTAAATGAAAAACTAAATTTTATAGTAAGTTTTAAAATGAGAAAAAAAATAAAAATATCTGAGATATAAAATTAGTTTCAAATTTGAGATAAGAAATACTTCCTCCGTCTCATAGAAGTTGACACACTTTCTTTTTTGGTTTGTCCCACTAAAGTTGACGCATTTCCTTTTTAATACATGGACTCACACAAAAAACAATTAATTTATTCTCATGGGCTCACATATCACCTCTAATACAACTACTCACTACACATTAAATATTATTTCTCTCACTTCACTTTACTCCACTTTACATTAATTAAATTATTATACTCTTTAATCTCCATGCCCAAAAAAAATTATACCAACTTCTATGGGACGGATGGAGTATAATTTAAACTTTACATTAAAACGCTTGTAGGGCCTTAAATTGTGAATTAAACTACTCCCTCCGTCCCATAGAAGTTGACACACTTTCCTTTTTTGTTTGTCACACTAAAATTGACACTTTTCCTTTTTAATACATGGGACCCACACAAAAATAATTAATCTATTCTCATAGGCCCCACATATCACCTCTAATACAACTACCCACTGCACATTAAATGTTATTTCTCTCACTTCACTTTACATTAAATTATTATACTCCTTAATGTCCGTGCCCAAAAAAAATTATATCAACTTCTCCGGAACGAAGAGAGTAAAAAATAGGTGAAGTTCAATAATTTTTTACTTTTTCAAATTTAATAAAGATATCATTTCATTAAATTTAATTTTAGTCATGTAAGTTATGTTTTTAGGTTTTAGTTATTTTATTTCTATTTTATTTTTTAAATTTTCAAATTTAAGTTATTTTTGTATTTTTATTCAAATTTAGTCTGGGATTAGTGAAAAACTATTGAACTTTAAAATAGAGAAATTAAAAGGTTATAGGAATAAAATAGACTCAAAAATTAAAATTGAACAAATTAAAATGACAAAAATTAAGAGTCTATAGGAAATACATAATTAATATTGAAATCCCACCATCCCAATATGACAAACATGCATTTGACAGTTCGGCAAATAAAATCCAACACGAGGAGAAACACTTAAAAGCTATTCCATATTTATGTTCTTTATTTTTCATATATCTTTTGCTTGTTTCAATTCACCAAATATAAACAAATACATAAAACTATTGAGTAATCAGAAATAGAACTCCATAATCTCTTGTATGACAAATACATAATCGATGACAATCGAAACAAATTATTAACCACAGGAACTCATAAAAATTTACAGCAACAAAATTATAAGTATGCAATAGCATTTGAAATTCTATATCACAATTATCACGAACGAGGAAATAGGGGCTCGAATGAATCTCTGAATAATAATAATGGCTATAATAATATACCTATTTGAAAACCAACATATGATTGTATCTTTAACAGAGTCCCCTATTTATATCAAAAAAGGCAAAAAATGACACAAGGCACATACGGGAAAATGCTAACTATACCCCACTTTACAAACCAATAAACCAAAATATCATGATATTACATGGGATAATATAACAGTTTCTACCCCGAGGAATTAGAGGGGTGGATAAAGCAACGTACATCTCCAAGGAATGGAGCCACCTTTCCAATCCAAGTAAAAAGCAAAACTAAAGAGTGAAAAACATCACCATAACCTCGGGGAAAGAACGATAGTGAATCTCAACTTTCTGTTTTGTCTCAACTCTCCTTCGGATGTCCACATTTCCGGGTTTAGTCTTTCTCTTAATGGCTTTAAGTTAGTCATTTTTTAGATAAGAGGTAAACCCAAATTTAATTATATATTTTCACTGGCTTCTCAAATGTGTGGCGGTTCTGCAGTTATTAAAAAGATAAAATAAGCTTTGCATTTTAAAAGGACACTATGCAGTTATGCTCCTTCACATCATGCAGGTTAATAAACTGAGACTTGTTTTCCAAACATTGTCAAAAGTGTATATAATAAATCATCATAATGAAAAACCATCACGCCAATTTACCTGATTTGCAGTATAAGCCCTCTTAGGAGTAGTATCAGAGTGCTCTAAACCCAGGTATTGCTCCCAAGCACCATAAACATCTCTTCTCTGGAAGAAATATAACGATTTTCTCAGTCTTAATTAGCCTTCCAGAAATAACCACCACTGACAAAATAATCAGACATTCAGAAGTAGAGAAAATGAGACCTGAAAACGACTGGAGACAATGTCAGAGTCCTCGAGATACTCCGGACGCCCCAATGACAGAAATGCAAATTTCCACTGAGCATTTCAGCAAAAAACTCATGATCAGACTACAGTCAGCTATTAAGAACATACCCTAGCAACTTTTAGCAAAGTGAAGCTTAATTGATCGGTATACATATTCAGATCTTGAATTTTATTGTGAAAAGTCTCAAAAGACAAAGGAGAAACACATTGTAAACCAGAGTGGTTGCACTACATACCTTGGAAAACTCCTCATCTGGAACCTGTAATTTCTTTTGAATGCGGACTTTAACATCTGCTAATGCTTCACCTTCATGAATGACCAAGAAAAATGGATCCCCAAAATTCTGGACCTGCTGATCATGGAAATAGCAAGCACTTTTATTAGTAATTGAAATGAAATAAGTCCACATGTATTTGGAAATATGTAGTTAAGCTAAGCATGAAATACCACTTGATTCTGGGCAATCTCCTTTGTGAAATGGTAAACATGAATCAAGCGATCGTGAGGACCAAGATTCATTTCTTCCTCTGGAATCTAAGATAAATTAAAAATAAATAAATATAAGCTTCATGAGTTCTTTATGCAACTTACACCATTAAAATAGTCATGAAATATTGTTCCGATATCATCAGGTCATCATACTTAAGATAGAAGAAATTGTAAGATATGTAAAACTTTGCACATACAAATTAAACTCAGCTTTGAGGACAAAAAAATTGCATTCAGAAGAGAGTTTACCTCCTCAGCACGCAAAGTCCAGTATTGATCATTTATGTTTTCAATTTTCTCATGGATGGGAAAAATCTGCAAAATTGAGATGTATTATAAGAATACTATTTGAGAAGTAGCTTTTAGTAATTGGCTTGATTCATAGACTGTGAGTTCCCTATTTAAGCAACTCTTAACAAAAAATTTAAGGCATACAATCAAGTGGAACACAAATCTCCCAGAACAAGTCCGCAGTCAACAATTTCTGATCTCATCAAAAAGTTTTAAGCAGAAAATTACCTTGTATATCTTGTGATAGAAAACTTCCAGCAATCTAAGCTCAGCATTTGGATGAGACAGCTCCACCTGTTATAAGATGTAAAGATGAGACAGCTTTATCTATTATTAAAAAACTATCTACCCTATGCAGCTATCTTCTGATTATTATCTTACATGAAGTAATCATAAGTATCCTGATTGGAAAGGTTATAGACAATACAAAATATGAAGAATAAGGCATGGACAGAATTCATCCTGCAAGAGTTCAATTTTAACTTTCTCTTGAGGAAAGGCGTTTATGTTTCAAAGTTAATGGCAAAGACCAGAGCCAACCTTTGATTTGATCTCATTGAGAACATCTCCAACAGTACTTTGCTTTGGCAATCTAATATTGAGAATTACAGCCTGAAAAGGACAGAGACACAGGCTAATGAACATATATATATTGGATTGATAAAAGATGATAAAAGCATATTGATATCAGTACCTCATCCTTCGTAGCATGATGGAAAGCAACTTTTAATGTCTTCAGACACTGCAATTCTGGAAGAGGTATGTCGAGCACTTCATAGTACAATATATCAGAAATCTATCATAAGAAACCCCCAAAAAAGTCATTAGTCTGTATTCCAAAAAAAGTAAGTCCACCCCAACCCCAACCCCACCCCACCCAAAGAGAGGAAAATACCTGATTGTAGTGGACAAGCATGTCTAACAAATGATCAACTGATCTATATTTGATGGGATTGGGTTTAGGCTGCTGAGAATAGCAATTGTGAGGAGTAAGCCGGATTTTAGATGGATCATCTAAGCCAAGGCGTTGTGCAACTTTTTCCACAACATCATCATATGTATGATTCTTTGCTCTGTAGATTCATGACAGATACATTCACAAACATTTTTTTTGCCAAACTAAACAAAAGAAAAAGCGCTTGCAAATCACTATCCTCAACAATCTAAATACTAGTATAGGATATATAATACTTACAATTCTATGCAAAATTCATCTTCCTTGGGTCGTTCCAAGGATCGAAAATGCACAACCTGCAAAAGACAATCACATATTTGAGAACGAAGAAAGACAGCTGCAAGACTCAATAAAAATAATAAACCCTTTAGACCAAGTTACAAGGTCACTGGTCATATATCAAGTCAACCCCTAGAAGTAATTGAAAATCCCCTGCCCAGATGAGTGAAATACTAGGACAACATGCTTTCGGCAAGTTGGAGTCATTTTAGTTTGGATGACATTTTGACCCAGAGTTATTCAGTCATAAGATGCATAGCATCGAAAGATTTAGTTACAGGATAAAAGGGCTGGTAAAAAACAGTCAGTAAGGAAGTGATTGACCTGGCGATTTTTCACATACTCCAAATATGAAGGAACATCAGGGAAACGGATTTGCCCCTCGTGTTCAGCTGAAGGCCGTTTCTGAAAGCAAACAATATCCCCATCTTCGATCTGTGGGCATGAGATACAGGATAGGAAGGATAAGTACATAATAAAGCAGGATTTAATAGCCTAATAAGAGTGTATAAGATAGTAAACCTGACTAAATCGAAATGAAGCTCTTTTATCAAGGCGCTCACACATAACAGATGGCTCAAATTTTATTTCCTGCGGAAATGGCAATAGATTATAATGATAAGACAAATGCATTTTAGTTTTCTTCTAAATTCATTTTGGTTTTTTTTTTTTTTGTGTGTTTTTTTTTTGGGGGGGGGGGGGGGGGGATTAAAGAAGAGAGAGCAAGTTTATGTCCACTATATTGAAACATTCTGTAAACTATTTGACAAACCTCAAAAAGTTCAATCTCTTCATCAGGTGCAAATCCAGCCATTTCATTTAAATCTGTAAGGATCTCAATGGGCTTAGAAGTGCTCTTCACAAAAATCCTCCCAACATATCTGAAAAAATTGGGGAGTAAATAGCAGCAATAATTAAATGAAAATGGAGAAAGATGGGAAAACAAAATAAAAAAGAAAATACCGAAGCTCTTCCTTCTCAGGATCATAAAGCTTAAAAAACAACAGAATGTCTTCCTTATTTTTTTCTGGTGGAGGAAGTGGCCGCAAATCCTATACATTAAGCACAGAAGACATAGTTAAAGAAAAATACCGTGGAAATCCCCCCTAAAGTCACATGTACGAAGTAGGTAAACAGAAATATCTAAATCACAAGGAGATACCGATCCACGTTCTACTTCCAAAAATAACTTCAGTTCAGCATTGTGGGCCTTATTGGACACTTCCCTCAATGCTCCAACCTGCAGAGAATAAGTAATTAAAAGATTAATTGAAAAGCCATTAAAGCAACAGTCTCACAGAAAACATGAAACTAAATTTACTTCAATGATATCTAACAAGTGAACAAATCGCAATAATTGTGAAACAAATTGAGACAAATACCATACATGGTCTATACTTTGATACTTCAAAAGAAGCTGGCGCAAATTTGATATTTGCATTCTTATTTTATCATCATTCTGCTTCCTTAGGATGTTCTTCTCATTTATTAATCAATAGTAGGCTTGTAGCTAAATCCTATAACATATAGTCACTCTTCCATCTCAGTCTTTGTTTACATATCACAATGAAAAGATAAAATAGCTCTCAAGTTGCAGCCTTACTGCCTTAGTCATCAGTCTCAACGTCTAAGGCTAATTGAGTGATGGTGGGGATCCTGTTTGGGTTAAATAAAAAAACCACTTCCTTCTATGCTACTAAACATTAATACCACTGCAGCAAAACTACCATATGTAAAATTCTTCAAAGAAAGGAAACAAAAAATTCGAACAGTTATTAAACCCTCTCTGATACACGTATAAGATAAAAGGCGAGGGAAATTTGTATAATAATGATGTAAAAGACACTGAATTTATAACAGGAGAGAAAGATAAAGGTTATACAAAATGCTACCAAACTCATTAAAATGGGGATAACTATGAAACTGAGCAATTAATATACAGGCACGCCTAATTACTTTTAAGAAAAAAAAATTAACTTATTAATAAGTAATCAAAAGGAGAGCAGTAATGGACTAACAGTTTGTGCTTCTTCCTGAGGTGTCAATGGCCGGTTTGGGCGATATGTGTGGTTCTGTCTCTTTGCCCATATCCAGAAGCGTTGACATTGAACTGGAATCCCCAATTCTTTGGCAACTTCTTCCTATATAAGAATTAAGAAACCACCATTTATTAGAATTCTCCATATAACACTAAATTTTTTTTAAAAGGACTTTAGCTTGGTTACAAAGTAAAAAACAAAAATTACAAAAGAATGTATTGCTTCACACACATATTTAAATACTAAACAAGGATGTCAAAAACTCCTAAGTGAAGTTAAAACATTTATACAGAGAAAGTTGTGGGAACAAACGAAGTGGTTTGTAACGGCTAATTTATGGAAAGGGCACACTTGCACTTGCAAGGGCGATCCACACAGCAAGCTCACACACGCATGGGGAGGGGCAAGACTGATCCAGTTCTAGTGCCTTCAGAAAACCAGGCAAATTCTTTATAGAGAACTATTAATAATTTACAAAGATTCTATGCTATCACTATCTGACTTGCTAAATGGCAAAGTCATAGAATAAGAACACAAGAAGGTACCTTGAAGAGGTTAAAAGGCATCTGCTTCTGGATACGAAAGTTATGGACTTTATCATGATCCACAAGGTCAAAATATATATCCTTCCCAATCTGTTCCCTCAAATCCTCATCTCGAGCCACCTGATTTTATTAAATTGATTAAGCAGCCCATCAACATAAATGCTGAAAGCAATTTTATACATGCCCAATGGTGACGCAACCTTGATAATAGTATAAAGGTGGGCCTGCGCTTTGTATCTTCTCTTGTCTTCCTTTTCTTCTTGTTCTTTTTTCAACCTTATCTGGAATAAGTAGGGTAGGTGCCTCATGACCAATCTCTGTGTAAAGCAATGAAAAAAATTGTAACGATGCTAGAGTATATTTAAATTACCCGAAGATGTTCTGCGATATCCTTCTCATCCACATCACATATAATTTTGTCCTTGTCACTCGCTCGAATATACACAAGCATGTATGCATTTGAGTACTTTGTAAATTTGAAAGGAGTGTTATTGTAGCCAGGATTTGTCTGCGGCAACTGCCAAAAAAAAAAAAAAAAAGGAACATAAGCACATAACAGAAAGGAAACAGACATTTAAAATCAAAAGTGAAAGAAACATCACCTCTTCCTCACCACCATACTGTTCCTCTAGTGCCCTCTTAACATCTTCTTTTGTGACTCTTTCATCATCAAACTTATACCTGAAAAAATGAATCATAAAACATAGAGCAAGACTTACATGGTGCGTATGTGATGCAGCCTACAAAACTACGAAAATATATGCAGTTATATGATTTCATGCCTCCACATCCCATCACAAATGAAAAACGGAAAATTTGATAAATTACTCTACAGTCTATATCCCGATCCCAGAAGTTGTTAAAATTTAAGTACACGATGATAAAGAGATGTTCTTCAGAAGCAAGAAACATACCACTGATCAGAAAGTGTTGGCCTGATAAAAGCATAATAATGTCCACCATGCACCCCGCCACTATGAACCAAAACACTGTTGTAGAAGAAAAAAGTAAAGGGTGAAACAACAAAATTTAAAAAGAAAGAAATAGTACGAAAGCCAATATGTAAATTTTTAATGCCTGTTTGCTGCAGATAAAACAACAGCGCATACACTCGATGTTGCCCATATAAAAATATAGCTTCCTCAAAATAAGTAAGAAAAAACTTAAAACAACAACACTATGCTAACTCCAGATATGAAAAAAAAATTTGCAAAGGAGGGGGGGGGGGGGGGGGGGGGGTTGTTTGGAAGCCTTCACAAGTTAACTAAACTCTATATTCTGAGAATTGCAAAAGAGAATATACAAAAGTGAACATGAAAAAACACCTGAGCTTAACTAGAAAAAAAAATTTCATGCATAATATTTTTGCTTCTAACCCATGATTATAAGAATCAGAACCCAGGAATGAGAAAGTGAGCACAATAAAGCAGGTAAATATATGAGTTTGACTGAGCTACAGGCAAAATCATCAATATTTTCAAATCAACAAAACAGAGCTCATTCTAATTGATGAACTTAAAAAATTCTTAGGCATGTTTTGTTCTTTGCAATCGGGATTTCAAGAAAAGAACAGAACTTCATAGTTCCCACTCCTCCTTGATGGAGACAAAATCATGTAAAAACAGAGAAAATAAATCATGAAAAAAAAAAGAATAGATTGGTGAATGTAAAGACACCACAATAACCTGTGAAGCATGTAGTGGTTCCGTATGCTTCTATCCGCTTCTGGGGCTAAATACTTGCCATTGTCTCTATCTAGATCAAGTTCCAATGGGAATTCATACCGATCATTTATCTGCACCAAAGCAATTTGAAGCATTGCATGAAACGCAAATTTTATTAGTATCAAACACTACCAAAATTAGTAGTATAATACAAGTTTTCATAAATTATTCCAGATTAGTGGAGGATATTTGTATAAAAGGAATGAAGATTATCTCAATAATTTGTAAGGTATTAAATTTTTATTTTTTTTTAAGTTGCCTACAAGCAATAAGCAGCAAATCACAAAAAAAGATGCCAGTATAATTGCATTGGACGACTAGGGTACAATTCTGAATGGGTTAAGAACATATATCAAAAACAACAGATAAACATTGATCTCACCCACCAATAAGCCAAAAGTGAATGATAAGTAATGTTTCAACAACTCACCTTGACCATTGTATCCCTCATAAAATCATACTCAAAACGCTTTAACTGAAGCTGCAGAACTGGAGGAAAGTCCAAGAACAAGACACCCTTCTTTGCATCCTAAGATACAAAATAACATTGATAAGGCAAGGTAAAACAGTCACTAAGAAGGACACTCACATCAATTAATTAAACAATCCAGAACCACAAAACAGTGAAATTCAAACCTGAAGAAAACATAGCGAGTTTCTTTCACTTAAAAAGTTGAACTTAAACTTTCCCAATAAAATGCCCATAATCAACAGATGACAACATCTCCACCCATTAACATACCTTTTTTTTATATCAACCCCCTCCCCACACACCTATCTTTCTTATATCTTCATAAAGATCTCCCAACTAATGGATATGGCAGATTGACAATTTGACATTGATTCTGAATAGTGGAAGGCCCAATAACAACTTTAAAGTTAAAATCCAAGATTTCAGTAATAACTTGGCAGATGATTTCCTTATCCCAATAAAAAAAATTCACACAATTATCCATCCCTGAAGTGCTCCTATAACAATTTAAAAGCCAGCTGGAAAACATATCGTCTAAAAAAAGTGCCCTCATCTGCATTTTCTAAACTAGCAGAACCTAAGTCCTGCATTAGCTAACCAAGAAAACATTACGATGAAGAATGGTTTCAGTTAGATCAATTTCAAGATTCCCAGAATGGTTAACCAAAGAATGACGCAGGCTATGCTCAATCAATTACCTAGTCCTAGAATATAATGTCAGTAAAGATAACTACAAGTTCCTATATTTACAATGAATACATCATAATGTCAGCAATGAAACTCCACATTCCATGTATCCATTAAAATGCCAACTTTAATGAATCTTACAATAAATACATTGTAAACCTTATAAAGAATTCAAATGATAAAAGACAATTTTCAAAGAGAAATAATTATATACAAAGAAGAACTATATACCTGTAATCCATGTTCTTCAGCATGGTATTTGTTATCTCCTTCAAGGCGTTCAACTTCTACATACTTGTCAAAGGAGGCATATACATCCTTACAACCTTTGACATCAAGTTGAAGGTCTGACACAAGGACATATGTTAGATAAATTTATCCATGATCCCAGGTAGAAGTCCAAGAGAAATAATTAGTACCATAAAATGATTCTTTTCTAGTAGACTTAAAGTCCACATTGATGCACTCTATGTAATTCATGTGATGTCCTTCAAACAACTTCTGTATAGTTCCTTCAACAACAGTTCCCTGCACCAGTAGGATAAATATGATTGTACCTTTAAATCTCAGAAAATACAAGCATTTAGAGAAGACCATGCTGTCAGGCATCACTACCTTCATCTTGTCTTCAAGCTTTTCGCATAGAACTCGGTTAAGTTCTTGAACATCATGTTGCATAAAGGAATCATAGGTGTCCCATCCAAATGATTTTGTCAATTCCTTTGTAGCAACACTAGTGTCATGATATTGGAGCTTATAAAATAAACTCTGTAATGCCAAAGGTATGCTCCCAGTGGGGTTATCATTCTCTGTAGTGGGCATGTGATATACAGCCTGATACAATATTTTCTGAGTAAGGCTTCTTCATGATCACGTAAAACACAGTTCAAATACCAAACAGAACATAAAGTATAACTAGATGAACAACAAAAAAACCAATTGTCACCTTTCTGAAATAAGGAATGTGGTATAAAGTTTGGAGCAGAGAGTTCATGTAACAAGTTGCTCCCTGGTTCTTAAGTCCAACATAGCCTGTCTCCTTTTTTGAGTCATATGCCCAGTAATCAATGACTTTGCGTACAGCCACATCAGCTTCAACAACACAGGTATCATTCACTAGGTACCCCTTGTTGGGGTCATAGAGCTCACTCAAAGGCATGAAAGATGTGAAACCCCAATCACTCTCCCTTTGATTAAACTGGTGCTGTGTGTCTGTGGAATAAATTATAAGTCTCAATTTAACACAAGAATCACAACATGGGTAGATTAAGCAGAGGAAAATGAATACATTATATGTTCCATAATCAAAGAGAACTAATCATTCAAAGTGGATGTACTGATATTTTCAAAATAAATATATATATCAGGATAAAAACCAAGATAATATGTTTTTCAGATACAAAACAAAAGCGGCTGCAGAAGAGCAATTATCATAATTACATTTCTTCACCTCTCATATTCTCTCGTCCTTCTCTTTTTTAATCTTTTTTCTCGGGGTGACAGGGGTGCTGGCGGAGGGTTGGGGAACCAAAAAGCGGAAATATAGGTGTTGGGGGATATAGAATCAAATTACAGCATTAAATACTACCAGAGACAACCCTACATACCTCACAGCTGTCACGCAAGTATACGCGCATGAAATAATAAATGAGTTGGCATATCACAATCTTAAACTCAGTAAAAGATATCAAAACCACATAGATATAGGGGGTACCTTTTTTAATTGTTAACTTGCTATGCATTTGATTAACAACAGCCAAGCTAAACTGTGCATATCTGCTCCACCCATATGGCAACGTAGATGAATCAGCCACATCTAAGTACATTGACAAGTAGTCCACATTGTTTCCCTTGGGGAAAATAAGCACCCGCCTGCAAA
This sequence comes from Pogostemon cablin, assembly GCA_023678885.1. Taxonomy (NCBI): domain Eukaryota; kingdom Viridiplantae; phylum Streptophyta; class Magnoliopsida; order Lamiales; family Lamiaceae; genus Pogostemon; species Pogostemon cablin. The sequence continues at coordinate 724,909 of CM042984.1, forward strand.
AACATAAATTTGAAAATCAAACTGATTACTTCGTAAAGCACGGCAATATGGAAGAAAACAATTAAATCTAGGGTGCAACGCATGACGGATTTATGAAGTGGTTCTCTTTTTAACTAATTCCAACGCACAGAGTAAATGTCCAGTCCACTATCTTCAATATGGACGACAAGAGATAAAGCCGAATTAAAAGCTTTAAAATTACCATTTATAACCCCCAACACTGAAGACATCAGAATAAAGCTTCTTCATGTTCAATCGGGAAAAGTTCTCAATTGTCCACGTGAACCGCGATGCTTGTGGCTCATCGCTGGCCTGACTTTCCACAGTCCCAGCATTTTCTGCTGGCGCCACTAAGAAATTGACAATGCTATCAAAACATAATACACAAAGACAAAGCCTCGGAAACTTCAATTGGCATTGATAGAAATCATAAACAGTGGTAATCTTCCAAAAAGAAAAAAATGTAAGCTTAGGGGGAACTTCCTAAATAGTAAATACACATGAATCAGTCAGTAATATAACATAAATTCGAGCAGCATAGGGCAGAGAAGTACCTTCCATTGGCTGGGGGCCCTCGACTAAAGGCTGGGGGCCTTCAACAACTAAATCCGAGTGAGGCACCAGCATTTCTTCATCTTCCTGTTGCTGCAGTTTAAAAGCAAAAAAAAAAAAAATAGAAAATAGAAATAAAAACTATGACCTTGATCCGAATTAACCATTAGATTTCCTCCAAACATTGAACATTATATCAATTTAAGGGGATTCACATAATGAATTTTTGGAGAAATCATATTGAATTAAGTTACTTAAACCTTCCTATGTGTAGCAAAACCCTAGTCGATCACAGCCATTCAATCCCAATAACGGAATAAGCATTACATGGACAGTAAATTTTCCTCCGGAAGACATATAGACGAACAATTTATGCAAATTAGTATTATGCATGCATATCTACATCATACGGAAGAGTGACACTTAGCACAAACCAGATAGTTGGAGGAATTAACAATAGAAAGTGGAGTTACCTCTAATGGGCGAGGAGTCATCATCGTCATGGCTAGAGGAATTACAGCCGCTTGATTGATAAATCACAGAGAAAGAGAAATTGAATGCAATTGGAGAAGGGGAAGAGAGAGAAAGGGGAGGGGGAAGGAGAGAAACCGCGCTAGAGAGAGAAACATATAATGGCTTCGGGCTTGGCTTCCAGTGTTGGCTGCGATGAGGATACGTTGGAAATTTTCACAAAATCATGGGTCATATTAGGGATTCAGAAAATAGCAATTAGGAAACCTTAAATATATAGTCAAGCCCAACATAAGTGTGAATTAATAAACCAATAGTATATTTACACGTTAGCAAACCCCAAATTTAATTATCAAATCGTTTTTTTTTCCTGAAACGAGAGCACGGTGGAGCGAAGCATCTGATTAACCGACATTAATTTAATATTTTTTTGCTTTCTCCCCGTTTTACTTTCTTTTTTGCTGGGTGAATCAATGGCTTTCAAATTTCCTAATAATAAAACTGTAGAAGTAGAACATCTAGAATTTCAGACAAACACTTGCGTTTCCCACGCTCTCACCTTATTCAATTCCATGTACAAATTTTGCTTAAAATAATTTAATTAAATAAAAATTATTTCTATAAAAGAAGCTTGTCTACTGAAATATGGTATACAGTAAGCTCAAGTTTTTTATGAGATTGCGTTTAAATAATACTATGACGTGTTAAAATATACTCCCTCCGTTCCCCGAAGTACTTCATGTATTGTTGTGCGCGGAGTTTAAGAAAAAATTGTTATTTTATGTATAAAGTAAGAAAGAGAAGATGTATTTTAATTAATTTAATGAAAATGGTGTGTAAAGTTATTGGAATGTGTGAAAATGTGAGTATTATGTTGGGATGTGTGTAAAAAGTAGGTATTATTGTAGTGTATTTTTTATCATTTTTAGTAAAAGTAAAGTGTAAAATACTTTGTGCAACGGATGAAAAAGGAAAGTGTGAAATATTTTGGGGGACGGAGGAAGTACTAATTATTAAATAGATAAAATAACTAAATAAGTTTATTGATAGATAAGATATGCTTTTTTAAACAAATAAATAATGAATTTGTTGCATAACTCGTCACACAAGAAAGTGACCTTTTATTATTTATTATAGATTAAAAAATAATTGTACTCGAATATGTTATGAACTACAAAGATAAAATATACCTTAAATCGCAAAAGTATAATACACTATCAACTAATTAATGGCAATTTAATACAATTATATTATCAATTTTTTATTGATTTTATAATTTTAGGTTCTAAAATGATACTATTATATACTCCCTTCGTCCGCCTTTAAGAGTATCATTTGCTTTTTGCACGTGGATTAAGGAGTATTATTATTTAATATGTAGCGGGTAGTTGTATTAGTGGAGGTGTGAGTCCCATTTTTTAGTTGTATTAGTGGATGTGTGTGGGTCTCATATGTATAAAAAATGAAATGAGACATTTGGGGACGGACGCATAAAATAAAAAATGATACCCTTAAAAGCGGACGGAGGGAGTACTTTAGGTCCTGAATTGATTAATTAAAAAAAAAAATTAAAGTCCCTAATTAATACTTACACAGAGAAATGTGTTGAAAATAAACTATTGAAGTATCGAGTGTATATACTATGTAGGACCAAGGTTAAAAAATATACTATGAATAATACTTGCATTTCCAACGATGTGCACCTTGGACATGTTGTGTAACGTATTGGGTCATGTCTTTGAAAATTTTTTCCTCTTCTAGAATAAGTAGAATAAATTAATTATACTCCAATACTTACATTTCTTCATGACGATTGACGAACTACAACAGTTTGCACTGACATAGTTTTACATTTACTTGCAATATTTAAATATTAATATAAATGTATCATAAATTCTATATTATTAATTTTTAGGGATGTATTGCCATCCAAGTGCTTGCTTCCCACATGTTGACCGCGTGTGCATAAATAAAAGGTAGAGCTACAATACAACAATTAACACACCAATATATCCATGGACCATAGCTAAGAATCACAACTCATTAATTATTAATTAAAAAAATAACTATACACTAGCTAATAATTAACAATTTAGAATAAAGTACTTATAAATTTAAAGATAAATACACAGTTAAATAATAATAATAAATTACAATTATATATTTATAAAAGTTAAAAGCAAATTCTAAAAATTAAATTAGTACATTATGTTTAAGAACAAATTAAATAAGCATAAAATCGTACATTATGTAAAACACGATTTCCCTCAAGTATTAATAGCCTTAATTATATCTAGCTTGAAAACATCATAGATAAGTATTAATATTGTAAATCATTTAGCCAATTTCAAATTTACAAACCACATTAAAGCCTCAAATTCATGATCACCACATTTACGCACGCACACTAGTGTGTATCTACAGAACTATAGAAGGTAGGCATTGAGAGTAGTGTGTTATCGACGGAGTACACATTTGTTAATTTCTTGGCGGCTTTATTACAAGAACTGCACACTTGGCGTGGTGACTAACATACTCACTTACACTTCCATCCGAAATTGTTTAAATTAAAAAATTAAACTAAGTCTTTTGGGGCAAACGGTAAATGTAATAACATATGGTGGGAGTATTGTTTTACCTCTTGATCTTTCCAAATCCACGACTACCAACAACTATGAGATCGGTATGCAATTGCTCTGCCAACTCGCAAATCATTTCCTTTGGATCTCCTTCCAGAATCGAAGTTTTTGCTCTCACCTCTCACTCACCCACAGGGTTAAAATAGGTAGTACAAGATATTATACAGTTTGACTTTGCCATAACTTACTTACTTGATTTTGAGTACACATGTTGACGGCTTGACTCAAAATTGCAGATGCATTTTCCTCTTGAGCTTTGTTTATAGATTGTATGATGGATGTTGTCGGAAATACACCTTCAATTTATCAATCAATTGTGAACGATATTGTGGGAATATTAATCTATCGGGTTTTTCGGGTAATTATTTTCGGATCGGGTCGGGTACCCGAACCCCAAAAAAATATGCCCACTTCTAAACTCCAGGATAAACGTAGGGGAAAGGCTCCATGACGTGGATGATTGTGAGCATATATTCATGGTCGATACCCGACCCGAATAAGTGATCGAGAACCCATTTCAGAGAATAGAAGCTCTCGTCGCTGTAGTCGATAGCCACCATCACCCTCGTCTTCTCCGCCGCCTCCGGCGTCGTGCTAGCCTCCATGTCTTTGATCAAAGGAGGAATTATTTAGGACATTATGAATTTTGTTTAGTACTATACGTTTATATATTGAAAAGGATGGTGTAGCTGAGGGACAAAACTACGTGGCGGACAGGTGTTTGTTTTGTAGCATACGTGTCACCCAGCTGAGTATGCTATCCCACAATGAATATCATATAAGGGTAGTATTTTATTTAAAATTAACATAAGTAATTAGATATTTATATTTATACAAGTTTTACACTAAAGTGATTTGATCGTAGGAAGAATTAAAATTAATAATATTTTTAATAAAAATAATACATTATCAAAGAAAAATATAACCATCTTTAACTATTTTAGAAACAATTGGATTGATAAAAAAAAGTAATAATTTATAACTAAAAGTGAGATCTAGATCAATGAAAAGTGATTTTTTTTAAGTTGAAAATTTTATGGACAGATAAATAAAAAGTGATAATTTTTTTAATAAAAGATAATAATTCTTTTAATAAAAAAATTTATTTTAATAATTAATATGACGAATAAAAAATGACAACATTTTAATAAAAAGTGATACACGATCAACAAAAATTAATATCCGTCCAATTAATTATTTCATGACCAATTCATAGTACTAATAAAAAGTGATTACATTTTTAATAAAAAATGATACTCGATCAAATAAAAGTGATATCCATTTAAATGAATTATTTAATGCTAAATTAATAGGATAGAAAAAATGTGATTATACTTTTAATGGAAAGATATATATAGTCAATAAAAAGTGATACTTTTTCAATTAAACTATTTTTATAATGAATGAATGAAAATTTATAACATTTTTAGAAAATTGTTTTATTGTGAACAATGAAATATTTAAAATTTATTTAATAAAATAATAAATCAAGCTTTATTTAAAAACTTTTTAAAAAGAAAAAACTTATAAGCATAACTAATTAACATCATTGCATTATAAGCAGCGTTTTAGCTAGCAAATAAATTAGCGCCTGCGTTAATAAGCAATTATTGTTTAGTTCGTCTTACACAGAAGGATTTGTGAAACGCTATCATACAAAACTCACTCCATAAAATTATAATATTGAGAAAATATGGAGAAAATAATTAAATTAAGACGGAGCATTCCTCAATGGATATTATAAATATTTAAAATAATAAAAATATATTAAAAGAGAAATTGGGAAAATCATGGTAGAGCCCGCGGTCTTAAATTCACAATATGTATTTGTGGTACATATATTAATAATACTCTTTAATTTAAATTATAGAAAAACTTTTAATATAATATTTTCAAATATATATCCATATAAACTTTTTTTTTTTGCATTGTCAATAATATCTTTATCATCAGACGGTGGTTGATAGTTTTTAAACACCCATAAATGAAAATAAAATTTCTAAGAAATTAAAGTGGTAACTTTTGTCAATATTTCCAAAGTAGAAAGTAGAGTATTCTAATATTGATATTGTACAAAATTTGTTCTATGATGATAGAGTATGTGTTAGTGAACTTTCAATACATATTAATTTTTTTCAAATTTTTACGTGCAGGAAAATATATGAAATGTCTACTCGATATTGTCCTTACAACAATTGTACAAAATTGTACGAGAAGTGTAGAAGAGTTTCTTAAAATACATGTATTTCTTCACTTCTTTGATCATAGGTACTGCCTACCTATTCTGAGGGAGAAGGATGATGAGATGTTAAAGGAGCTTGTTAGTAGGTGTTAAACCATGTTGCATTGACTTTCAAGATTTTTTTCCTATAAGAAGTTGGTCTGACTGACATTGAAACTTCTTTTATGCACTCATTGTCTCAATAATATTTATAACATTCACATTTATAGTAGTGATAGTTTTACACACTTATAATTAAAACTAAGATTTTTTTCAAAAATTAAAGATTTTTTTTCCAAAAATTAAAGTTGCAACTTTTGTCGACATTTCTAAAATTATATGTTAATCGCGAATTAGTATATATATAAGATATGCCTAACCACTTGTTAAAAAGAAATTTTATCAATTCAAGACTAAAAAATGAGTAAATTATCAATTTAGGGTTTGAATTATTTTTTTATCAATTCGAATCTAAAATATGTAAAATTATTCATTCAAGACCTGAATTTATCAAATATTCTCTTATTTTATCAATTTAGGTCCTCATTTCAGGTCCCAAATTAATAAACGTTATACATATTTCAGGCTCCGTATTAATAAAAAAAATAATTCAGATCCCAAATTGATAGCTTATCTATTTTTCATGATTTGAATTGATAAAATTATAAAAACGTCATTAGTTGATATGTACAGTTGTGGATCGATAGATTAAAACAATAAATTGAAAAGGACTTTTTGTGGATATAAATAATAATGAAATGATAAATTTATTTATTTAGTAAACAATTAAAAAAAATAAAAAAATCACATATCCGATGATGATAACATCATTCTCATAAAATTATTTTAGAACTGAGATTTGTGCGCGGTTTTAACTCGATCAAATTCTTTTAAAGTATTTATATTTATTATTTCTTGCAGTCGAATTAACGATGAACCACTTGCCATAATAAAGTTTAATAATCGAGCTGTTTATTATCTTTATTTTAAGAGAATTGTGAAACTCAATTTTCCATGGCACAAGTACAGCTTAAATTTATTTAGTTTATCAACTTCCTACTATATAAACCATAGGAGTTTTCATCTTCAACCACGATACCGGTGCTCCGGGATGTAGCGTAGTACAGCCTCATGTTTCACTTCTTGGGTAGCGGAGGCGGCTTTACTACCAAAACTGGACATTTTGCATGGTGTGAGCAGTAGTCGCTCACACTTCCAAGAAACGCCCTGAATTAATTAACAAATTATAATTACCAAATCTTTAACTTAAAAAAAAATAAAAAATAATAATTTAATTAGATCAGCATGATATTGCACCGCTTAATCTGGCCTAGTCCACGACTCCCAACTACGAGAAGATTAATGTTCAGTTCTTCCACGGCCCCACAAATTCTGTCCTTTGGATCACCCTCCAAAACTAGAGTTTTAGCTTTCAACTAAATCAAAACATCACAACCATCATCATTATTAATTACTTTTAAAAGTGAAAAAAGAAGAAGAAATAAACCGGTTAGACATACTGAATTTTCTCTACACATATCAAATGCCCGAGATAGGATTCTTGCAGCATGTTCTTCTTGTGCTTTGCTTGCATATTCGACCACTGAATTAATAATAATCACTTTAATTATATGAATCAACCAACTAAATTAATATTAATAAATATTTGGAATTAACGTAGACAAATTACCATATCCGCCGGGGAAGGCGTAACGGGGGAGCGGCTCCACCACATTGACCACCGTCACCACCATGGAATCTTGACCAGTTGCCGCTTTTTGCTTCAAGATTTTGTCGATTGCCCACTGGAGAGCATGGAAACTCTCATCGCTGTCGTCGACAGCCACCAGGACGTTCATCACCATCTTCTCCACCTCCAGCGGCGTCGCCGCCACCGTCCCTCCGCCACCTCTATTATAATCACCGCCTTCCATTTATTATTAATTATCACCGTTCCGAGTTCTCGAAATTTATCTAAAGTTGCCGTCGAATACCGACAAATTTTACACACTCCAAGAAAATCCACGTGGCAATTTTTGGTAGTGTTTGTTTTCGCGGTGGACTAGTTGATTACCTCAAAATCTGCCACGTGTTTATGGCTCAGCTGCATGTATATTATCATAAATTAAAATTATTATAATTTTTATTATTGGGAAAATAGCAAAAATTTGTTATATAAAGAAGGAATTACATGGTTAATTATTAGAAAATTGCAAGGATAGGAGTACATACTAGCTAGTATGGAGACGGCGGTGGAGGAGACGAGTGCGGCGGCGGCAGGGGTGGAGCAGCAGAGGTTGATGGTGGAGGAGAAGAAAATGAAGGTGCTAGTTCCAGTAGATGAGAGTGAAGGGAGTTTTTATGCACTGGGGTGGGCGATTGACCACCTCTTCAGCCACCACATCGCCTCCGCAGAATCACCGGAGCAGGAGCAGATCTTCGTAACTTTAGTCAATGTGCAGCCCATTTTCCAGCCCTTCATCTACCCTGCTGGCCCTGGTACAACTTTATAAATGTCACATTAATTATATACATTATTTTAATTTCATTTTAAAATTAATCTAGTATTTTGTTTAATTTGAGCTAAATTAGCATTTTGATTTGTGCATACTCCGTAGTTGTGTACGCAACACCTGCTGTTATTGATTCTGTGAAGAAAGCCCAAGAACAAAATGCAGCCAATATACTATCTCGGGCCTTGAACATCTGCAAACAAAACAAGGTACTTCTAGCTATTATTTACTTTCTCTTTATAAAATTGAGAGATTTTCTATCAATTTATTTATTTTAATTTAATTTAATTTAATTTAATTAAAAAAAACTGGTGTGGGCAATGACGAGAAATCTTGATATAGATCAAGGCAGAAACTTTAATTCTTCAAGGAGATCCAAAGGATAAAATATGTCAAGCAGCTGAAGAATTGCAAGTTGATCTCGTAGTTCTGGGTAGTCGAGGGCTTGGCCCTATTAAAAGGTATGCACACATTTATTATTCAATTAATTAAGTTTAATTTGCTGATTATTTACACATACACAAACATTCAAATGCAATCATAATTAGTACTGATTGATGAGAGATTTAGTTCATCAGATGATGTAGCATAAAAACGTGTTAATCGTGCAGGGCATTGCTGGGAAGTGTTAGCAACTACTGCACACACCACGTCCATTGCCCAGTTCTCGTGGTCAAGCCTCCTATAAAATCTGCTCATCAATGAATTGGAGTAGTGGACTACTATTCCATCTTCAACCCCTGCTTCATCTATTTCGTTTACTATATGTTTGTTACTATTTTCTATTAATGGTTTATGACTATATATGTTTGTATTAATGGTTTGTGATAAAAATACTTTTGAATGAGCAAACACTGTATTTGACTTATCACCTGCCCTGGAACAAATTATGAGAGTTTAATCCAGTAGTACATACTAGTTTGATATTACTATATTTTATGGAGTAGTATTAATTAGGGTATTATATTTTTACTCTATATAATTATATTTTAATTTATAAGCATTTATTGTAAGGTTCTCTTTAAATACACACCCCACTTTATTAAATACTCACCCCTATTAATATATAATTAAAATATGTATTTTTAAAAAGTCTTAATTATCCTTAATTCATACCCCTTTATTTCATACTCATCTAATATACACAAAATCACACTGCATGATCGTATTTTAGGAATTTATCCACTCATACTCATGGAAATAGCTCATAATCCATAAATCACCAAATGAATTTTAAATCATAAAAAACACGAAAAAAAAAGAATCTTATATTTTAAAATTAAAAATTTAAACCAGCGGTGCTGCATTCTACAGGGGAGACCTCTGCCGCTGATCATCGTGGCACTGGCACGTTGAAGAGAAAATAAAGATGTCTCAACTGGTAGTGAGATTTTTCTTCTTCTTGACAATTGAAGGAGTTGTTCAATTACCTGATGAAGGATCATTGGGATTTTTGGAATCATCCATAGTAATAAACGATGGAATCACAATGTTTTTTCTTTTCATAATTTTGGATAGCTCAATTTTACATTAATTTAGAGAAATTTTAAATCTGAAAAATTCTCCTTTTTTTTAATGGATATTAAATTCAAAAGGTCAATCTTTCATTCTAGGTATCAATTCCCAGCTTCAATCGAAGACACAAATTTAAAAAAAAATAGAAAATGAACTCGAATTAAAATTCTCTACTACAAAGATGACCATAGTAAAGAATGAGATCGTGATGAGTATAATTCCTACGTTTACTGAAATTATATGCAAATAAACAGAAAATTAATTTATATATTTTTTAATTTGCCAATATTATGAAGGGTGAAATCAAGATACAAGCAGTTCAAAAATAGGAAATGCTAAGAAGACTGATTTAGTTTGATAATTTCTCTTAGTAGGCTCGACATTGCCGTAGGAGAAGACGTCACAGTAGTTTTAGGCTTAACGGGGACGCTATTACTTCACTGGAATGGCTAGGATCGATAGAAGCAACATATCTTTTGATTTTTAGAGGTGTGTATAATCTTAAAGTTAAAAGGGTAAACTTTGATTTTCAGGGGGTGTGTATATAATAAAATTAAGATTTAAAAAATTAAAAGGGGGTGTGTATTCAACAAAGGTGTGTATTTAATAAAATGGGATGTGTATTTAACGACACTCTTATTTTAATTAATAATTACTGCATGTACCCTACACAGTATAATTAGCTATACCACATACTAAAATACTAATGCTTTTTACTGTTTCAATTAATTGTTTAAGTCTCTTAATTAGTGGAGTAATTAATTAAACAATATTATAATTAAATGCATTTATTATATATATTTTTTTAGGAAAAATAATGCATATTTAATTTATTAATCAAATATCTTACCAATATTTTACCAAGCTAGAAGAAATTAAAAAAATTATGGTTAATTAATTAAGAATGCTTAATTATTAGTGTTATTTTATTAGTCCTCATAAAGTTCTCCATGTATATAATTAGGAGAGGTGTCAACATTAGCATGTTTCATAACTTCCAAAAATTAACAACTGATTAATGATGGAGCATATATATACAGTATATACTATAGTAATTAAATAATTCAATCTAATCTAGGCGTTTATAATGTTATACATCGCATTATTTATGCCTTAGTTATTCCACGCAACAGTTTCCCCTTCAACACGTACCTTCTATTTTATTTTTCTTTATTTAATTTCTTTTACTATGGGGTTATCTCATATATATACTTCTTTAATTTAATTTTTTCCACAAATACGAGAGCGCGTGTTATTGCGTCAAATCATGATGCAAGGATCATGTTTTGGTTAATTTTAATAATAAATTAAAGGGAGTTAAAGTTTCATGATTTAAAATAATAAATTACAATCGAACGATTAAATTATAGAAAAAATTTGGACTGTATATACCATGCAATGATATTTAATTATTTTTCAACAGAAAATATTTGTTGTGTTTAATGACGCCAATTAATATTTTTTAGTAAAATATTTTTTTAAATATTGACCGCCTCACGGTCATACCCCCACCAGATCAGATGATTAATATATTTTTGTCAGTTGTTATTAAAATAAAGTAATTAATCTATATCATAATAATCTTCTTCATTATATAGCTCTTATACGACTTTATAACTATTGAAAGTTAATTAGAAGGCATATTCTATCACCTACCTCCATTCTCAGTCTCCCCTCCTCTCTCTCCGACCACATTCTACGTAACATTCGACTCTCTCTCTTTTCTCTCTGTCCTTCGGAGGCCGCGGGAGATGGCGATCTCCACCGCTCGTTGTTTGGTCGTAACGACGTCGTTATCTCGTGGTTTCCAGCTCAAAGATTCGCCCAGAGTCCTATTCTCTCTGCTCATATTCTTAGCCTTGGCGAGCTCAGTTTTTCATCTATTTTACGTTTGTTCTTCACCAGAACTGTACCATGATCACCATCATGTCCGAGGCCTAACACAACTTGATGATGACGACACCTCTCAAGAAACTGTAAGAAATATCACGAGTCAACCTCATGAACAACCTGCAGTAATTAATCCAGTACTGAAGAACATCGTTATGCAAGATACAACGTATATGGGGTTTCAAGATTCTGCAGAATTAGATGATCATGTCACTTTCTTTCCTCCTCCCTCCATCTCCACCGTCAATCGTATCATCCCAACAGCAGAAATCGAAGTGGGATTCATTGGTAATTAAGTAATTTTACACACACATTTATAATCTTGTTGATCATGTCAATGCTAATCTGTTCTAGAATCCCTAAACTCTCTCTCTCTCTCTCTCTCTCTCTCTCTGTTCATGGAATAGTGTTGGCATGGAAAATTCAGATAGGGTGTGGTCCTTGTCTTTGAATATTAGTATTCGTCGTACGCTACACTAAATATTATGCACGTCAAAAACTGGCTGCTAATATTGTTGATTAATACGTATGGTACATATTCTTACATGCTATATATGAATAGCTTGAAACTGATTAATCTCTACCTAGCTAGTATCTACCAAATAGTATTAGCTAGCCTAGTTAGAATCTTTCAAAAAGATTAATTATAATTATATAAGTATATATTTAGCAGTAAAATAGAACAAATTGTGTTTTAGTTTGTGCGTTTCTTTGGGGGGACCAAATATTAGTCATGTAAATTGAAAGATATATTTGTGGTTGTGAAAAGCCATGTGATTACATTTGTGGAGTGATGTTGACTAGGTAAGTGCCAGCCAGAGTAGCATAGAAAATGCTTTTTCTCCCCAATTTTGTTCATTAGTCCCAATTAATGGAATTAACATTAGTGTCTAGTGAGTTGATTTTGAAATATAAAGTACCATATATATATAAACCCAATAATATATATGAATGGATACTGTAGGAATTCCTCAAATTAGAGCTCAACTGATTAATTTGGCCAATTGATCATATATAGGATTATATATATATTATAATAGTCTTTAATTTGAATGGATTCTGTTTCATCTACTATTCCAGGAAACAATGAGAAAAAAAACGAAGACGAAGATGTATTCCACGACAGAAGGCTGTTTATGGAAGAATACAAGCAAATGAACAAGAGTCTAAAAATATATGTATATCCACACAAGAAAGATGATCCCTTTGCCAATGTAATCATGCCAATGAAATCTGAACCAGGTGGGAACTATGCAAGTGAGGCCTATTTCAAGAAGGCCCTCTTCAAGAGCCATTTCCTCACAAATGATCCCTCAAAAGCAGATCTTTTCTACCTCCCATTCTCAATAGCAACCTTAAGGAATGATAAGAGAGTAGGGGTAGGTGGGATTCAAGATTTTGTCAAGAACTACATCCTCAACATCAGTCGAACATACCCCTATTGGAACCGAACGGGAGGAGCTGATCATTTCTACGTCGCCTGTCATTCCGTTGGGAGAACAGCCATGGAGAAAGCAGTTCAAGTCAAGCTCAATGCGATACAGCTCGTGTGCTCGTCTAGCTACTTCTTGTCGGGCTACATTCCTCATAAAGATGCTTCCATACCACAGATATGGCCTAGGAAAGGAACCCCTCCTACTCGTTCTCCATCACAAAGGTAACAGAACTAGCAGTTAAATGACCACCTCGTCTAAAAGCTGTTATCAGACAATAATAACTGTTTTATATATTAATTAATGCAGGAAGAACCTAGCATTTTATGCTGGAGCAATGAACTCACGTGAACGTGAGTTTCTTGTTAAGACATGGGGGAACGATACGGAGATTTCGGTCCATCGTTCTCGTCTGAAAACGCCATATTCGGAAGCACTGCTGGGGAGCAAGTTCTGCATTCATGCAAAGGGATTTGAAGTGAACACAGCTCGAATAGGGGATGCTTTGTACTATGGGTGTGTCCCTGTTGTTTTAGCAGATCACTATGATCTTCCATTTGCAGATATCTTGAACTGGAGTAGCTTCTCTGTGGTCTTACCGATAGTCGATATACCAATGTTGAAGAAAACACTTAAAGGAATTGTGAGTGCAAATGAATATGTGAAGCTGCAAGAAAATGTAATGAGAGTAAAGAAGCATTTCCAGTGGCATGATAAGAGTGTTGATTATGATACGTTTTATATGGCTATGTATGAGTTATGGCTTCGAAGAAGTCATGTAAGAATTCCATGGTTTGATTAGTTCAGCAGATTTTAGGCTACTCTTTGTATTGCACATATGTAGGATATGCACGAGTTAAAATTGTTGAAATGTGACTAAGCTATTTCTAATATGAATTTAAAAATTTTAAATTTAACTTAAATATGATAAAATTAAAAGTGAAAGCAAATTTTGCCGGTTGAAAAATATCATTGACATTGCATCTCTAAACACACTTATTTTCTTAGCATGAATAACATATAGAAGTGGAAGAAAATGAAACACGAAGTAAAAAATACTTAATTTTTTTCTTCTTTCTCGTAAATATAAGTATTACATTTATTAAATAAAGTGTTTAAAAATAATGTTACATTCGCTAGATATGATATATCATGAAATCCACATACAATACCAATACAATTATTCATTATACATTAAATATTATATTCATCAATCCAATTATTCGATAGATATAATCCACATAAATATTATGAAATCTACCAACACAAATACAATTATACATTCAACTTTATTAAAATATATACTACAAATATTTTTTAATTTCCTTGGAAACCGTAAATATAATGTAATGATATCCATGCGATGGAGGGATTTAATCAAAGTTAAGAATATTCCACATTGGAAGCTAACCCACGGAGTAGGCCCATCAATAAGAGTACACGTCAGACCCACGTGTACAATGCAAGGGTCTCTAACAAACACACGAGTCATAAATATTATATATTCTGTTCAGTGTTCTTCAATTACAGTGGATTTTTTTTTATTTTGTACTGTGTGGTTGGTTTTAATTACTCCTATTAAGATTAGTTAATTTAGCTAAAAAAAAAAAATAGTAATAATGAATTAATGATACATCCATGTTTTGTTTGAATATTGAGAATTTAATGGCAGTAAATTTATCACTTGACTTGAGAACTAAGGTAAATGAGTCCACAAATCGGATCAACATTTTATTGGAATCAAGATCCTATTCTTCGCTCACACTTTCTTCATTTACTCTTAACTTCCATGTCCACCACCAGATCATCGTCATCACCGTTATCTATTTAAGCTCCAATCACAACCATGGCGGCATCGTCAGTCTACGTTCTCCAATCTCTCCTCACGCGCCGCCGTGACGGGAACTATCATCACACCCACACGCTCAAATCTCTCTTCTTCTTCATGCCCACAACCTTGGCTCTCGCCACCTCCCTACTCATTCTGCTCTACATCTCCTCCACTTCTAATCTCTTCTTCATTCATCCACACCATCTCCAGTTAACCCACCCCCCAATTGGCGTTTCAGTAAATCAAGAAAACCCCACTAATTCTTTCTCCTTTTCCCCTCCTAAATTCGTTGGTTTCAGCAAAATTCCTCATTTCTCGAGCAGGGATGGTGTTCCTGGAGAGGCCGAAGATTTCAACCTGTCTCTGGATGCTCATGGTTACTGAAGCTTCTTTCTTGCTTTATCATTTTAGCTTAATTCTTCCACTTGGTCTGCAACACTGTCATTAAAGATACATGAATTAGTGTTGAAGCGTGTGATTAGTGCTTCTCTTAACTGTAATTCGTTGTCTATTCTTAGTGAAAGTTTTTTTCAGTATTCATGTTTTGCCTATGGATTTCTTTTAACTGGTTGTGCATTATGCAGTATATCATCCTTCAGTAATTTATTTGCTTAGAAGCTCTTTGGAAGAAATTTTAGTGGATCTAAATTTCATGTGGAAGTGTGTGAAGAGTGATAGGTTGTGTTTGATTCCATCTTCATAAATATTACAGATGAGATTCTAAAGTGATTGTAGTTCATGCTTTCTTTGGTTTCTTCTGGACTATAATATGCAAACTTATGAGCATAAGTTCATAGCATATGGCTGCTGTTTTGTATCTGAATTTTTTCTTATTACATCCATAGCAATTGTACGTTTTCGATGTAGCCAATTCATTTACTTTCTTAAAGATAATCACATAATATTGAAGGCTCACGGTTCAGGAATATGCATTTATGCAAATTCTTAGCCATTGTACAGTGGTGGAACCAATTATTTCTTTTTGTGAAGTTTATTGCATGATATTTGAACTCTTAAATAGTTGGTTTTTGGTTCAGGAATGCATATTAATGACAAAGAGCTGTTCCATGACAGAGATGTCTTCCTTGAGGAGTACAAAGAGATGAATAGAAGCTTAAAGATTTATGTTTATCCACACAGAGAGGATGATCCATTCGCTAACGTGCTGTTACCCGTGGATTTTGAACCTGGTGGTAACTATGCAAGTGAAAGTTACTTCAAGAAGGTTCTTATGAGTAGTCATTTCATTACAAAGGACCCTTCTGAAGCAGATCTATACTTTTTACCCTTTTCAATTGCAAGATTACGGCATGATCCACGAGTGGGAATTAATGGGATCCAAGACTTCATCCAAGATTACATATTCAACATTAGTCATGAGTACTCTTATTGGAATAATAGTGGAGGCGCTGATCATTTCTATGTGGCCTGCCACTCGATTGGTCGTTCTGCCATGGAGAAAGCTGTTGAAGTTAGGCTTAACGCTATCCAAATTGTTTGTTCATCAAGCTATTATATCTCTTCCTATGTTGCTCATAAAGACGCATCCTTGCCACAAATATGGCCCAGGCAAGGGGATCCTCCAAATCTTGCTCATGAAAGGTGTGCTTTCTTTGAATACTTCAGAGTTTCAGTTGCATTTATACCAGTTGTTTGATCTTAGTCTTACCATTGAGTATTGAATAGAACGTTCTTGTCACCCATATTCATAAAACCTTGGAGTTTCTCGAACTTATCAGATATGGAAGTTCTCATATTCATTAAACATCATTGACAAAAATTGTAATAACTAATTCCATTGAACTCCAAATACAGAGAAATAACCAGCATTTTGGTGGGGCTAGGAATAAGGGAGCTTAGATAGGGCTGATTTAGACAATAGTGAGGCCAAGTGAGGCTTTGTAGAACAATGAAATTCATCAACCCTATGTGAGACCAACTTGTTATTTCTTTTTCCCAATATGATACTGATAATTATGTGTAGAAATGGTGAAACCATTTGCCTAACTCAAAAGCTTGTATTTTTGTTCTGTTATATACCATAAGGTCCATAACTTCTTCTGAGAGTATAATGAGAAAGTGTTGTGATTCCTACTTGATCTGCTCAAGATTTTCACAATTTTATGCAAATAAATTCAGGTCAAAGCTGGCCTTTTATGCTGGATCATTAAATTCACCGGTGCGTGAAAAGCTTCTTCAAGTATGGGAAAATGATCCCGAAATATCAGTTCACTCTGGTCACCTCCCAACATCCTATTCGGACGAGCTTCTAGGAAGCAAGTTTTGCCTTCATGTAAAAGGGTTCGAGGTGAACACAGCTCGTATTGGAGATGCCCTGTACTATGGATGTGTCCCTGTAATAATTGCCAATCACTATGATCTCCCTTTTCAGGATATACTTAACTGGAAGAGTTTTTCGATTGTTGTTGCAACTCTAGATATCCCTCTTCTAAAGAAAATCCTCGAAGCAGTAAGTGTAGAAGATTATTTGATTTTGCAAAGCAATGTGTTGAAGGTGAGGAAACATTTTCAGTGGAATCTTTCTCCTGTTGATTTTGATGCTTTTTACTTGGTTATGTATGAATTATGGCTTCGGAGAAGTTCTTTAAGAGTTCAATCATAGTAGTTCTATTTGTAGATAAGTTAACAAGCATGTGTAATATTCACAATTGCATTACAAGTTGATGTAAAAGATTTGTGAGGTTTAAGTGGCCTGCAAGCTCAATTTACAAACGTGTAAAAGAAAAGAATAAACATAAATAGAGTGTATGAAGAAAAAACACACCCCAATGTGCACAAGAACTGTTTCTAATGGATAAATCAGTTTAGGTTTAAAGCTAAGCACCATTTTGGTCACGAAATGGCTTGAGCACACCAAGGAGGACGATGGCGACGATGATCAGAAAAATGAGAATTGAGACGCACATCCATTTCCTCGAATTCTTCTGCAAACTCTTTGCCCTCTGAAGGGACTTGTTTCCAGACCGCACGTGATCAACAGCGGATGAAACCTGCACATGTTTGTGCATAGAGAGAATAATTGTAGTCTTTCGTCATATCGAAACAAATAGCTTCATTCCTTGCTCTAGTTTTCTTACACTTTACATTGCTTGAATGAATTAGGAGTCTTGGTTTACAAGCATGTTTATCAGGAGAAAGCTTTGTTTAGAAAGAAATAGGCCTAATAAGGTTTAGTTTTACCTGGGATTCAATGTTATCAAGCATGTCCCCTTGAGCATCCACCAGTACAGCCAGGTCCATGAATATCTGTGCAGTGAAGAATGAAAATAGCATATTATCCTCACAAGATAACACCAGAACAATAATTTAAAAAAGAGGTTGATAATAATTTGATGTAGTTATGATATCAGCAAAACTAGTTGTACCTGTTGTAAATCAAGAAGCTTTTTTTCTAAATCTCTAACTGCATCGTGCCTTTCATGAATTTCTGCAACAGTGTCCATAATCTGGAAAAGAAAAAAAGGAGAAATTGAGCTCTTGGACGTTACAGTGTCAAGAGAAAATGCAGATCATAGTCCAGATTCCATGATGCAAAAAGTGTTAAATACTCGGAACGGAAGCAGTGGAAGTCGGCCAGCTAAAATGAGGTATGTTTCATGCCAACTAAACGTTGAACGAGTAGTAGGAGAAAAATCAATAAGCCATGATGAAACAGAAGAGTAGAGTAGTAGACCTATACCTGGCCTCGTCCTTGTGTTCGGATTGCATTCTCAAAAATCTGCTCGCTGTCTCCAGTCTCTATTAATTTATCGATTGTCTGAGAAAAGAAGTGGATTAGTAGGTGGGAAAACATGTAGAGAAATTTAGGCTCTTATGTGTTAAAAAGAGCTACCTCTTCGTCAGCTCTTGTGCCCGTTACTACAAACCACATGAAACAAGAAATTATCAAAATGGTTGAGAGAGAGAGAGAGAGAGAGATCAGTTATAGCAAGGCAAGCAAGTATATCACCTGTGAATACACGCCTCTCGACAACTTCACGATACTCTTGATGTATATTCTCTCTTAATTTCTACGAAAGTATTTATGAAGAGATACTTAGGAACTGAAAACAAAACTGAAAAGAGATCAGGGTGATGTTCATTTTAACATGCACTTAATTTACCTGGAATTCAAGCATCCTATCTCTGAACTTCTTCTTCAATGCCCTGTACGCAATCATAATAACTCGAGATTATATTCCATTTTATTTTCATCATATTCATCTCATGATGTATAACTTTCATAAGAGGGCATAAGAAAGAAAGTCTAATTACACTGTAGTCAATGTTCTTGATCTGTCTACTCCTGACCCTACTCCACATCCAGGCTTTTCTCTATTTGCTAAGTTCTGGATAAGAGTGAAAAGCAAAGATCATTTTCAGAAGAATCAGAATATAAAACTTCAACAATACATGCACTATATTGCCTCGCCTCTCTGTCAAGTTGCTCGATTTTTGCTTTCACTGAACGGGCAATTTTATTAACCACATCAACATCCTTCTCCATAGTCTGCTTGATTGCTGCAGGTTGAAAAAAATGAACATGAAAAGTGAGATTTAATTTCAGATTTACGGGTTAGCAGGAACTGCCTTTCATGATGCACATCCCAGAAATCCATTTACAGAATTCATGAAGCATTTTAGTCAAATAAAATCAATACCTTTCATATCAGCAGCCTTGGTTACAGCCGTTGTTTCTTCATGAGAACCCTGCAGTGATAGGCATATTGTTATGGACCAAACGTTAACTGCCTTCAATAGTATTCTTTTTACAAGTCACATGTCATTTAGCTATATGAACTTCAAGTCATATCATACTCGAAGAGTAATATTGGATTGACGCAAGGAAGTGAACTGATGCTATATAACAAACAATTTTCCTATTCTCTTCAGATAAAAACTGGCAAGTAGTCGAAACATACTTAAATGTTTTCCCACTCCACCATATTTGTGAAAATTTGCTTGCTACCTTGAACACACAACAGAGCACCAAACAGAATTACACTGATGTTACCAGCATTACAAGATCTTAGCTATGAAATTTCGAGTCACTTTGAACTAAAGAGGAAGGAAACGAGAACAGAGTTCATCTCGAGTCTAAGATGAGGATATTTTTTCAGTAAGGGGATAAATATCATGAAGAAAAATAACCACAATACAAGAGAACAAAATATCATACCTGGAGCTTTCTCAGAAGTGTATTGAGTTTTCCATATTGTTTTTCTATCTCTTGAACCTACACAACGCATGATAAGAAGCAAGTGAAATTTAGTAAAAGAAGAATAGGATGAGGACCAGTATTTGGGAACATTTCTCTTCGCAATCATCACATATAACATATTCATATTAAACACCTGATTAAAAAAGTTTTGCAAGCCAATTTCTCCCGATCTCGGCAATCCCATTTCAGCATCATCATTTCTATGTACTTGATCCCGAGGGATCACAAAAGAATCCTGAAAGAGAGGCACAAAGAGAAGGAAATCATACATACAATGCATCATCAATCAACACATTTATATTGAAAAGTATATAAATACAGTATCAACAAAGTAAGCCTTTTTTCCCACTAGGTGGCATGTTCCTTATGAAAGGTATGAAATAGTAGACCAAACGAAGGTTTCTTTACCAACAATTAGAAAGATGGATTTGAAAGGAAATAAATTGAGGAGTGATAATCCTTTAATAATGAGTTATGCAACTTTTTTTTTTTTTTAAACAAATAGTAGAGAAGAAATCTCCTAAAGTTCATGTGATTCTAGTTTGCCTCTGATCAGTATAATCATGTATAGGCATAGCAGTGAAATATAAATTGTATAAGCTTAATAAATTGAACCGTAGCATTGATGGAATCGTATACTTATTAAAAAAATACTACTATGGGATTGAAAATTATGAATTCAATCTATTTATCCACATTGAACAGAAAAGTTTAAATCCCATCTCAAACTTTCAATGCTTCTTCATATATTTTATGAAGATACGAACATTCCTTGGTTCTAGTTCAATATCATTGAGCTACGTAAAAACTCCCGCCAAACAGGGACATTCAATGCATTGATGGGCAAAATCATATCACATACATTAATTGTTCCACTTATTGAGAATTCATTTTTTTTAGAGCAGAAATTTAAACAGCATTAATAAAAAGGTTGCATTTGCATGGGATGATTTCGAAAATTAAATTCAAAACCGATTTCTGGCGCCATTTCTGAGAAGATGAAAAGGAGAAAAACAAATTCAAAAATTAGAAAAGGAATATTACCGTGAGAAGGTCATTCATGTTGGAAGCTTGGGGAAGCTTCCGAGAGACGAGAGAAGAAAAGATTGAAGAGGAGTTGATGATCTTCCTGGGAAATTTATACCCCCACTCTCTCTCCCCTCTCCCGCCCCTCTATCTCTCTCTCTCCCTCTCCTCTTCTTCTCTTCTTTATATGGAAATTATTCACGCGGCTTCCATAAGAGGGGGAAGAGAGAGAGAGAGAGAGTCTGTTATGTGCGGTTATACGAAACACAGCAGAAATTTGAGAGACGACACAAACACACACACACTACGCATAAATATAAGCTATCATCATTTCAGCAAGCATTTTTCATATATAATCTTTTTTTTTCGAGTTAGTGCTCGGCCCAAGATTTCGGGCCAATAATAATATTCGAGTTAGTGCTCGGCCCAATATTTCGGGCCAATAATAATATTCGAGTTAGTGCTCGGCCCAAATAATTGGTCGATTCAAGTCCAAATCCTATGTTTGATGTTTATATGTATTCGAATATCATCTTTTCAACTTTACGCCTTAGAGGATAACCACTAACCAGTAACCACTCATTCATTTATTCAATAATTATTTTTCTTAAGATTTCATCTATTCAACTCTAGAGGGTGACCACTCACTTATTATTATTATTATTATTATTATTATTATTATTATTATTATTATTATTATTATTATTATATATATATGATCACAATTTATATACATATACACTCAACCAAGAGGCAAATTTACATTTATAGGTTATTCAATATGATCAAGCATGAGGCTATTTTAGTAATTACAATGGATATCAGTTTGACGATTGTAGCTTAATTCATAGTAATTGCTTGTGTCCCAAAATTCATTGCATAAGAAGTCAAACTATTTTTCTTTTGAATTAATTGATCATAAATAGCTACATTTGTACTGTATATATAATTCAGAGCTAATATTCTAGGAAGGCAAGTAAATTTTGGTGAGGATATGTTTAATATCACGAAAAGGAATCAACTATTTATCACGCAAATTCGAATCACTTGTAAAAAATAAAAATATGGTTATTATATAAATATATCAAACATTTAATCTTATTTTTACTTTCATTTCATAAGTTTAACAAATATAATATTACAAAATGTGTGATACTATGTGTGCCTGAGTTTCCCATTTTTACCCTTTCTAATTTCTATATGTATTGGTTTCTGTATCTTGGAGGCTAAGAAAAATGATGAATTAATTAAAGTGATCTAAAAGTAAAAAATAAAAATAAAAAAGAATTTATAATGCATAAATGACCGATATGTGTAATAGCTCCACACACTTCTTAAATCAAATCAAGGAAGCCGCGTTCTCATCCCTTCTGCCGTTTCTCACACGGATCACACTCTAAACTTCCACTATATAATCTGCTGTTTGCTTCCCAAATTCGAAACGATTATTCTTCATCTCTTGAATTCTGGGAAAAATATTTTCGTCGAGCTGTGGTGTGGATTTCCATAATTTATGGATCGAGGTACCCAACCAGTGGCTGATCCAGAAATTCGTGATGAGGTGAACTAAGTTTATTATATACTCCCTCCGTCCCGCAAGTTTATTATATACTCCCTCCGTCCCGCGCATATTGCTACGTTTACTGTAGTTTTTGTGAGACTTTTATGCAGTCAAACGATACAATTTAACCGGGATAGAGGAAGTATATATATATTTAATTATTATACTTACACACCAAATCAATTTCTCAAAAGAGAATGACTAAATTTTAATATTTATTATAATAAACTTATAAAATATATAATTTGAGAAGATATATTTATTTTTTTATTTGTGTATGGAATTAAAATTTTTTTGGATTAAATTAAATTTAAAAATACAATTTATTTATATATAATGTAATGTAATGGACTTTTCGTGGGCAGGGCTTGATCCCGGGGCTGCCCTTAACGTTGAATAATTTATATGTACTCGTTTATTTTCAATTTTAGCATAAAGGTCTAATTTTCTTCATCTGATCTATATACACACCTGAAAGGATTCTATTTCTCGAATCTTGTATAATTTGTGTATTGCTGTTCTGCCTTTTCGGTAGGGATGATCTGTGTTGCATTCAGTTAGATCACGGTCACAGCGATATGAGAAATTGTAGTTTTGCCGCGTATTTTGTTGAATCTATCGCTGTTTATGTGAGATTGGCATTGATTTATTCTTCCATTGAAATGGATTAAAATTGTCTTCCTTTTTTTTTCCTTCCTAAAACAGATTAATTATTGAGTAGTGGTAAGGAAGTACAAGAATAAACATAATATGAATATGTTTTTGGCATTGATCAATCTGGAAATATGCTGTTTTGATTTAGGAAAAGGAAAATTCAGTCGTTGTTCGATCTTTATTAGGGGAAGCCATTATCATGTGAACAATTGATGGTGCTTTTTGAGCAAAGCAGATTTTTGGACGAATATCTAAATCATCATATGAGATGACTGATGAGTTTATGTTTATCTGCTAAAGGGCTTGTAGTCCGCCGTAGCTTGAGATAAACAGAAGATATAACCACGATTTCTGGTTATATATTTGTGCATTGATATATTGCATTTCTTGGTGGAGCTTTTTTATTCACTGTGTCAGTATATGGTGGTTGCATAATAATAACAAAACGAGTAATCAATGAATTCGGTTGCTAGTGATACTCTTCCCAAGTTAGTTCATTTCGAAGAAGCAAGAACCTTAATGAATTCGGTTTTTGTTGGTTTTGCCCTTTTTATTTCTACTTTCTGTGCACAGTTACCTTGTAATTATACAATCACTCAATTAATTGTTATCACATTACATTTATGATTTGAGTTCATGATTTGGACTTGTGTTTCTGTATCTTTCAGGCATTTGTACTTGAATGCATATGGATTTGTTGCTTGGAGGTGTAAAATATTGTAATGGAAGACAAATCTGATAATATTTGCATAAAAGAAAAGAAGGTGGAGTGTGATAAAGAAGAAATGAATAAGGTGGACCTAAAACATGAAACCAAGTTGGAGGTGAAAGATGAGTCAAAGCACAAAGATGGTGGAGAAAAGAACGAGGAAGAATGTTCTGACAAGAAAGATCGGGATGCAGTTCATGCATCCGAGAAGGAGGATGACAAAAAGATGATGAAGAAAGATGAGGAAAAGGATAAGGAGGATAAGAAAGACAAGAAAGAGAAGAAGAAGTCCCATGAGAAAACAGAGAAAGATAAGAGTGAGGAAGAAGGTGAAAAATTGAAGAAGAAAAAGGATAAAGAGAAGAAACACAAGAAGGACAAGAAGGATAAAGAAGTGGACTCTGAAGGGGATAATAATGAAACAGAGGCAACGAAAGATGGTGAGAAAAAGAAAGACAAGAAAAAGAAGAAGAAACATGAGGATGATGCAGAAGTGGACTCTGAAGGGAAAAAGGAGAAGGAGAAGAAGCACAAGAAGAAGGAGAAAAAGGATCAAGAAGCTGACTCCGAGGGGAACAATGACGAAATAGATGAGGTGAAAGATAAGGATAAAAAGAAAGACAAAAAAGAGAATAAGAAGAAGAAGAAGAAGAACTCTGCAGGTGAATCCAATGAAGAAAAGGAGGAAGAGAAATGCGAGAAAGAGAAAAAAAAGAAGAAAGAAAAGAAGAAGAAACACGAGGATGCCGAAGTGGAGTCAGATGAGGAAAATGAGGAAAAGAGTAAGAAAGATAAAGAAAAGAAAAATGAGAAGGAAGAGATCACCTCAAGGGACATTAGCATTGAAGGTGAGGGAAAAATAGCCAACACTGAAGCTGGGGGTAAGCAAGGGGAGAAGGAAGAAGTGTGTAAAGATAAGAAAGAGAAAGACAAGAAGACAAAGAAGGATGAGAAGAAACGCAAAGTAGAAGAGAAGTATAACATCAGAGATCTTGACAAACTAAACAAGAAGCTAGAGAAGATCAACGGGAAGATAGAAAGTCTTCTCGTGAAAAAGGCTGACATTGTCAAGCTGATAAAAGAAGCTGAGGATAAGAAACAGGTCGAAGGTAAGGCGACCAAAGATGTAGCAGAAGACGAGGCCAAGGACAAGGTAACTGCTGTTGAGACAGCTTAGTATGGTGGTTTTTGTTGTAGCATATGCTAATATGTCTAATCCAGTCTGCTGATGTTACATGTTACATGCAGTTATTCGCATTTCATAGTTGTAATACTTTTATTTGGGTATATAATAAAATTTCATGTTCAAATTTCTTTCATCTCGATTACATCATGCACTTGTTTTTCACAATCCTCTTTGGTATTCAAGACATCAAGAGAGCTAGTAAGAAGTGGATATTCTTTATTTTTTCATTTCATCAACATACCTTCCACTAAGGGAGTGGGATCTTCCATAGAAAAGTGAACAATTAAGTGGCCTCAACCTAACTTACCACAACAAAGTTTAGTTGGCCTTTACATGTTGTGTAGTGAGCCCATAACCAAATGGGAATAGTGGGTCATAGTGTCGATCACCAACGTTCATCGGAAGTTGATCGACAGTCTTGAACCATGTGCGTGGTAGCTTTCCAGTAAATCCATAGTCGCCAAATAGAACATCAGCAACACCTTGGCCTTCTGTACCCGGAAGCCAAGCGGCTACAAGGGCATCAATTTGTGCTATGTAGGGTTGAATCATGACCGGACGGCCTGTTGTGAGAACGACTACGCATTTCACCGAGGCACACACATTTGAGATGATACTAGGACCAGGTTCAGGAAGTGTCAAATTCTCACTGTCTCCAAATGTTTCTGCATATGGCGGCTCTCCTACTACGACGATGGCATACGAAAACTTGTTGCACTTAACATATCCAGCATCCGGATTCTCACTGAAAACAACTTTCGTCTTAGGGTCAACTGTACTCTTAATTGCTGTCAAGACCGTGGTACCTGATCATAGGAAAAACAAGTTATTACAGAAAGAGGGAGGTTGATAACCCTTAAAATTGTCGAGCAGGGAATGTAAGGAAACAGAAATTTTGGAGCGTCATGGATTTACCAGCTGTAATATTGCCGGACTGGCCTTGCCAATCGATCGTCCAACCACCACACTGATTGCCAATATCGTCAGCATGCGTTCCTGCTACAAGAATCTTTGATGCTTTCTTAGGAAGTGGTAACAGTGGGTTATCTGCAGAATCACCATTTTTGAGCAAAACCAGAGATTTTCTTACAGCTTCCCTTGCTAGTTCTCTATGTTCCTGTGGGATTTTTGCATAAAAACATCATCAATTAACTGTAACCAGGAGCTTTCAACAGAGTCTGTCAGATTCCTACTTACCTTACTTCCCAAGTACTTGGTCATGCTATAATCAGCCAATGGGTGTTCAAATAGACCCATTGTGAACTTAACTCTCAAGATTCTTCTCACTGCATCGTCAATTCGGCTCATGGGAATGAAGTTGTTTTTCACCAAGGACGTTAGACCATCAATGAATTCTGTGTAATTGTATGGAACCATAATCTGTTGTGTATAGAAAATTAGAAACAAGTTGATGAATATATGTTAAGCTAAGCAGTTTAACCATCCATATTAAGTTTGGAAAAAAATGTAATGCTGTTACCATGTCGATTCCAGCATTAATTCCAGTTATTATGGAGTAGGTATAATTGAGATGAGGTGGAGAAGTGATCCTATCAATTCCCTGCCAATCTGAGATGACGAATCCCTGAAGCGATTCACAAGAAAGGACAACTATCAGTCGTTAAGCTGGTAATTCATTTCAAAATTAAACTAGATCAATGTACTCTGAAGCGCAAGGTCTTTTTAGTTTAAGCCTGATTACTGGATATTTTACACAGAATCAGAGAGTAGATGTTTAGATACTTACTGTCCGGCAATGAAAGGGACACCCTTTCGATCATTAGGAGACATATGTCCTTGTAATCCTGGAATTATCTCTGTCATTGCTCGAACTACCTTCGGATCTTCACTATAACTCTCATAACAACGACCCATCTCGGATCTCGACAAACCTTAAGCATGTACCTCAATTTAGACTGAATATTCATCGAAAGTATTTACTGTCTAGTGACTGATATTACCGCAATGCAGGGAGCGAAAACGTAAGGAATTCCGGTTGCTCTAACTTCAAGTGCGGTGGCAGCACCGATTCTCTTCACCAGCTGAGGATCTCTGCACACATGTCAAGCTGTACGTTTAATGTTGTCTGAAACATGACAGATGTTAATACCTAGACAAAGCTACTTGCCTCGTAGCTCCAAGGCCAATGTTGTGTGGGAAAATGGTTGCTTTATAGACACCATTGTGTCCATGAAGGGCGTCGATCCCATACATCATTGGTATCTTGAGGCGGGTCGACAACGACCCCTTCTGGAAGCCGTTCACCATGTCCATCCATGTCTCCGGAGACGCTGTCCGAGAGGGTATGCTCCCTCCGCCGCTCAGAACACTGCCTGTGAGCCTTGTGGATGTTAGAACACATACTAGTAAATCATTATATAATCTTATGTTGATATTAACCTATTTTGTACTTCTTCAAAACCTTGGCAGATGCTACAAGGCGATCAATTTGTGTCATCTGGCCAACCTTTTCCTCCAGAGTCATTCTCATTAGCAGGTCCTTCACTCTCTTATTCACTGGTTGATTTGGATCCTGGTATATCTTGTGATCTGCGTTCACTATCGATATCAAGAAACACAAGGCCAGAATCGGAACGAATGCTTTTGCCATTTTCATCCTCAGCATAATCTTTCACAACAACCAAACACTAAAGAATGTCAGGTTTGTAGCAATTAATGATCAGATGATATGCATACAGACATGAGACATGTGTGTGAAGTTCAGAGAGCACATTATGCAATATAAGTAATGGCCCTACAAGGAAGGGTCACGAGTTTTTTGCTAACTTGGAGTAGGAGAATCATAATAAGCGAGATGTATATATGATGTTGCAGTTGACTTTAAAGCAATGCAAAGCTTAAATAAAAGTAGCCAAGAAGAGGAGGATTCTTACCAGTGATGCCGCTTCAGCTCACTGATTAATGAGAGAGAGAGAGAGAGAGGTTTTCTTTGAAGTTGGGACAATAGCATGGGCTATAAATGGTATGTATAAAGTTTGTTCCCAACTTGCATACTTTGAATGCAGAACTAGTGGGTTATTTTTAATCTTTTATGTAGATATGAATGGAAAATGAGGGAAGAAATATATGAAGTTGGGAACGCCTTTCGAATGAACATGATATTGTATTATATTCAACATGTATGTCTGAAAATTCTGAATAAAAATAAATGTAAGAAAGAAAATACAAACATGTATGTTTGAAGTTTGCGAATAAAAATAAAAGTAAGAAAGAAAATGTAATTGATAAATTTGGATAAGTACCCATCACCACCCTTAGACCCACAA
This sequence comes from Pogostemon cablin, assembly GCA_023678885.1. Classification (NCBI taxonomy): domain Eukaryota; kingdom Viridiplantae; phylum Streptophyta; class Magnoliopsida; order Lamiales; family Lamiaceae; genus Pogostemon; species Pogostemon cablin. The sequence continues at coordinate 753,618 of CM042984.1, forward strand.
TGAGTTGTTAGCCCCACAGATGCCTTGATGATTGATGTGAAATGGTAAAAGAGAGAGATTTAAAAAGAAAAACTATATACTATATCCTGGTAGTTATATGAAAAGAAATTAGGATGTTATTTTGAAAATCATATTCAGACAAATCTCAAGCAACCAGCAATTTTGTCCTAGCAATAATAATATTTAAAAAATAGCAAGGTTCGGAATCTACTACCTTGAATAATACCATATTCAATATTCATAGTTTATTAAGAAAACCTATATAATCTTGCCAATTGGCTCTTATTGTTGCTTACTAAAGAAAATAAAGTGTTTAGATAAAATATTTTTCTTTTTCAACATAATAACGAATAATTTAAACAAATCCTCTATTTAACATTAATTACTTAAAAAAAGTTCAAATACAATATCATTTTGATAATAAAAAATTAATTAAGCAGAAATTGTATAGATTATGTTATAAATGATGAGGAGTGTCCTCTAATTCTGAAATGACCTTTTTGCTATTCCTGCAGTGAGGTTTGCCACTGCAAGATGATCAGAAAGAGGGTAGTTTTGTGTTCGCATTTTGTTACTGTTGTTGTTCTCTCTGTTTTCTTGAGCTCAAGTTTGGTGCTTTGCCACACTAGAGATCCATTCAACTTCATTTTAGGTTGGTTTTTTAGGTATTCTAGAGAATTTAGTATGATGTAACTGTTGATGGAAAGCTGTGATGATGGCTGCTTTTGGGAGGGTGCACGTAGTCGCACCAAAAATTTTGTGCATTTTTTATGTACTGGTTTTCTCATTTGGAATTTTTCACTTTTTATTTTGTTTTCTTATGTATATTATTGGAATGATGAAGAAAGAGATGGAGCATAGAATGGATATGCTTTACAAGTAAATGTGCTCTTTGTGTTTGTGAAAAAGCCTCATGGATTGTTCAATTTATTTTCAATTAATCATCTTCGTTGTTTATCTTTAAACAGTTGTGTAAGGAAACTTATTGAAGATTGTGTCAATATTTAGAATTTATCTACTTATTATTATTATTTTTTTTTCTTTATTCATCTCAATGATTTTAGTCAATATGAATTTAAGAGATTGGAATGAGGTGTTCCGTATTTGTCAATAAAAATTTTTAATTTTACACCATGTAGTTTTTACTTATTTATTTATTTATTTATTTACTTTTTAAATTCTAATATGTAATTTCTAAATTTTAACTTAAAAGTAATTTTAATATTATGTACATGGTATTATGTAGCATAAAAATATGCTCCTAATTAAATTTAAAATTTAGATCATTTCAATTTAAAATTACAAAATATGACCAAGTCGTGCAACTATTGAAAATACAAGGATAGAATGAGTCAGTCCATCAGATATTCCAGGAACATAAAGTTGGAAAACTATCCAAATCATTAATTTTGCTGTCAGGAGCATTAAATGTATACAATAACCGATTTGTATCCTCGCTACTTTGATTTTTTTTGTCAGCTAATATCTCAGTATTTTTATAACCTCATCATTTTGGATTTTTTTGAGGATTAAAATTAATATTCAGAAAAGTTACAAAATGCCGGATAATTACCCAAGTTAAGCTTAAATTAAAACACATATCCACACCCACAATTCTATTAAATTTAATACATAATAAACCTAAACATCAATATAATAGTAATAGAACATCTTACAAGGTTGATGCAGTTTTTTGTGATTCGTAAGAGTTGAAGCAATATAAGCCCATTGGGCCATTCAACCATATATTTGGGCTAGTCAAAAGAATTGCCTTACCCAACGATAGTGGGCTCAAACCCACCTTCTCCCAAGTTGATTTCGGATATGCACAGATTCCATTCAATTTTCCTCTGGTTTTCAACTCTTTTGTCATGCCAAATCAAGTTACAACATAAAGATCTAATAAGAACCATTGGTTTCATTAAAACATCCTGTGTTTATTACACATGAGTGTGATAACTAAGAAGAACCTCGCATCTCATCATTGGTGTGGTGGGGTTGGCTCATCAAACCATCGCGGTGGGTCAAAACCAGATCCTCCTGCCATGGTGATAGCAAATGAGCGAGAAACAAGAAAGGAAGAAGATTAGAATGGCAACTACTTACTAACTAACCTAGTGGATTGTAGCGGCAGAGTCACCAAGCAGTCGATATACTCCCCTTTACCACTCCATACTTCTTGTAAGCAATCATCGAGTACTCACTACATGTTGGAACATACCGACTGTTAAAGAATGGTGTGTAAATCCTGATCCATTATGGTAATACTAGGTGTTGATGTGAAGCTAAGGAAGTAGAGAATACAATGGACGTAATGCATGAAGTCATACACTTTGCATCAGACTCAAGTTTCAGCTGCAAACACATGCATGTGGCAGTTATGATCCCTTGCTGTGTGATCAGTTCAAGCTTGGTTGTTGGTTGTTGGTTGAGCGGTTATGAGTTTGTTAGTGATCTTGTGCTCTTCAGTTGGTTAGTTGTTAAGCACATGAGATGTGATCATTCCATTGGTGCAAGTTACAATCGGTTGGTGAGGAAGATGCATAAATACACTCACACAACCTCACAGCATTATTATTCTTCTTCAAACTGTATTTTTCAATTACATCAGCAAGCTTCACAGTAGTTTTAGAGCTAGTTAGAGTTGCTGTCATCTTCTTCATGTATTACTTCAATCAATAAGAAAGTTTCTTTTCTTCCGAGTGGATGTAGATCATAAAGATCGAACCACTATAATTCCCTTGTGCATTCTTCCTTCCATTCTTTGTTTTTCTTACTGTTTTATTCATTGAGTTAGTGTGTGTGTTTGATCAATTCTCCAACGAAGAAGCAACGACTGAGAAAGTTCGTGTGTGTGATCGAGTGTATTGTTTGAAGATCAATACAAAAAGGAAAGAATCATAACAAGTGGCACCGTCTGTGGGAAACAAACCATCAAACAGCTGCTGAATTCTGAGAAGATGAACACCACACGGTTTGATATTGAGAAGCTCACTGAAAAAACTGATTTCAGTCTCTGGAAACTCAAGATGAAGGCGATCTTGACACAGCAAGGGCTCATTGATGCATTGAAGCCACCTCCACCTGTCAAGACAGAGATAATAAAAGATCCATCAGCAGCTGGACCTCCAAGAATGCAAGTAGATGATGAGGTACTTAGAAAAGCTCATTCTACTATTATTCTATGTTTGGGGGATAAGGCACTAAGGGAAGTAGCTAGGGAGTCTACTGCAATTGGAGTATGGGAAAGGTTAGAATCCATGTTTATGATCAAGACATTAGCAAATAGACTTCATATTAGGCAGAAACTTAATGCATACAAAATGACTGATGAAAAGCCTATATTGGATCAAGTTGATGAGTTTGTAAAGATCATGGATGATTTTGAAACTGTTGACTCAAAGATATCAGAGGAAGAGAAAGTTCTCATGTTGATGACAGCTCTTCCAAGATCCTTTCAAAGCTTCAAAGACATCTTGTTATATGGAAATCAGAGTTCCATCAAGTTTGATAATGTGTTGCTAGCTCTCAAGTCTAGAGAATTACAGTTAATAACTGATAGTACTGAGATTTCAGGAGGAGAAGGGTTGATTGTCAAGAAGAACAATCAGACTAAAAGGAGTAACAAGAAGAAGAGGGGTTTTGATGGAAATAAACAAGTCAGAAAGGATGGTGAGCATGCCAAAGAAGGTGAAATAAGGAAATGCTATCATTGTAATCAACCTGGCCATATGAGAAGAAATTGCTACAAATGGAAAGCTAGCAAGGGAAAAGGTATTGAGAAGGGGAAAGAGATTGATCAACCAAGCCAAGTAAATCAAACAGCTCCTGTACAAGAAGATACTACAAAGTTTGTTGAAGTGTTGACAGTTACTGCATCTGAAGTCTCCACTGAATGGGTGATAGATTCAGGTTGTACCTTCCATATGACACCAATCAAACATTGGTTGATAGGATTTAAACATCAGAATGAAGGCTCTGTACTTCTTGGAAACAATCAAACATGTAAGATCATAGGAAGAGGGTCTGTAAAGCTTGTAATGACTGATGGTACAGCAAGAATGCTTCATGATGTAAGGTATGTTCCTGATCTAAGAAGAAATCTAATTTCACTTGGAAATCTTGATTCCTTGGGGTATAGTTTTCAGTCAACTGATGGTTGTTTGACTGTCACAAAAGGGAATGATGTATTCTTGAAAGGGATCAGGAAACATGACTTGTATTTCTTGTGTGGAAATGCTGTCACTGCTCAAGCTTGTAGCACTAGTAAAATAGACAATTCTATACTATGGCATGGAAGATTAGGTCATATAAGTGAGAGAGGTCTGCAAGAATTAGCTAAACAAGAGCTATTATGTGGTCACACTTCAATTACTTTAAGTCAGTGTGAACACTGTGTGATGGGTAAGGCAAAGAGGTTAAAATTTGGTGTTGGTGAACATAACTCTTCATCTGTGTTGGATTATGTTCATTCTGATTTATGGGGACCTGCTAAGAATATCACTAAGGGAGGTGGAAAATATTTCATCTCTTTTATAGATGATTATTCAAGAAAGGTATGGATTTATATATTAAAATCCAAGGATGAAGCCTTCACCAAGTTCAAAGAATGGCTAGTTGAGGTTGAAAATCAAACTGACAAGAAGTTGAAGTGTTTAAGGACTGATAATGGGTTGGAATATCTGTCAGATGAGTTCAACCAGTTCTGTAAGGATAGAGGAGTCAAAAGGCATAAGACTGTTCCATTAACTCCACAACAAAATGGAACAGCAGAAAGGATGAATCAGACCATTCTTGAAAGAATTAGATGTATGATGAGCAGTGGAGGTTTTCCTAAGAGTTTTTGGGGGGAGTTAGCTACTACTGCTGTTTTTCTTATAAACAGATGTCCATCATCTCCACTAAAGTTTAAAACTCCAGAGGAGATGTGGAATGGCAAACCTGCAGATTACAGTAGCTTGAAGGTAATAGGATGTCTTGCCTATGCTCATATAAAGCAAGGAAAGTTAGAGCCAAGAGCTCTGAAGTGTGTGCTAGTTGGCTATCCATCTGGAGTAAAGGGGTATAAATTGTGGTGTATAGACAAACAGAAAATTCTGATCAGTAGGGATGTTTCTTTTGATGAAGAGAAAATGCCACTGATTGAAAAAATGAAAACTACTACTAGTTCTGATAATGATATTGAGCCTCAGGTGGAGTCTGGCAAGACAAATAGTGGTGGTGACAGCATTTTGGAAGAACAAAACACCTATCATCTTGCTAGAGATAGACAAAGAAGAGAAATTGTATTACCTGCAAGATACATTCAAGCTGATCTTGTTTCTTATGCTTTGTATATTGCCTCTGAAGTTGAATCACTTGAACCTGGAAGTTACAAGGAAGCTGTAAGTAGTGTTGATAGTGATCAGTGGATAATGGCTATACAAGAAGAGCTTTTATCTTTGGATAAGAATCACACATGGGATGTAGTGGAGAAGCCAAAGCATCAGAAGCTGATAAGTTGTAAATAGATTTTCAGAAAGAAACCTTCTACAATTGAAGGTGGAAAGCCTAGATTCAAGGCAAGATTAGTTGCAAGGGGTTTTTCACAGAAAGAAGACATTGACTACAATGAGATATTCTCACCTGTAGTTAAACATTGTTCTATAAGGATCATTCTTTCATTGGTTACTCAATGGAATCTTGAACTTCATCAGATGGATGTTACCACAGCTTTTCTACATGGAGAGTTAGAGAAGCAGATATACATGGCCATACCAGAAGGTGTTGAACTTCAAAACTCAAGTTCAAAAGCTTGTTTGCTTAAAAGGTCTCTTTATGGTCTTAAGCAAAGTCCAAGGTAATGGTACTTGAGATTTGATGAGTACATAGTTAAGTGTGGATTTCAAAGAAGTCTGCATGATAGTTGTGTATACTTCATGGAGGAAAGTGGTCTGTTCACATATCTATTACTATATGTTGATGATATGTTGTTGGCTAGTCATTAAATGGGTGGTATTCTGAAAGTAAAAAGGATGTTAGAAGCTGAATTTGACATGAAGGATCTTGGAGAGGCCAAGATGATACTAGGAATGTCAATTAGCAGAAACAGGTTCAGTGGTTCTTTAATGCTAAATCAGGAAGCTTATATGATAAAGGTTATCAAAAGATATAATATGGATGAATGTAAGACAGTTTCCACTCCATTCAAGCAAGGTGTGAAGTTGACTCCACAGCATGGACCTAAGTCTCAAACAGAAGTTATGAATATGAACAAGGTTCCTTATGCTAGTGCAGTAGGAAGTCTAATGTATTGTATGGTCTGCTGCAGGCCAGACATGGCTTTTAGACTTAGTGTTTTAAGTAGGTTCATGGGATCACCTGGTAAACTACATTGGGAAGCAGCAAAATGGGCTATGAAATATATAAAAGGCACTGTCTGTAAAGGCTTGAAGTTTCAGAGAGTCAGCCAAGACAGTGAAATGCTATGTGGATATGCTGATGCAGATTTTGCTGCTAATATGGATACTAGGAAGTCTTTAACAGGATATATCTTTACTCTTTATGGAACTGCTATAAGTTGGAAGGCTAGTCATCAATCCATAGTAGCTTTGTCCACAACTGAAGTTGAGTTTGTGGCATTGACTGAAGCTATTAAAGAAGGAATTTGGATCAGTGGTATGCTTAAAGAACTTGGTGTGAAGCAAGAGACAGTGAAGGTGTTCTGTGATAATCAGAGTGCTATTCATTTAGCAAAACACCAGGGCTATCATGAGAGAACAAAGCACATTGATGTTAAGATGTATTTTGTGAGAGATCTTGTTGAAAGTGGTGCTGTCAAGGTATGTAAGATTGACACATCTGTAAATCCTGCTGATTGTCTAACTAAGGCCTTGCCTAGTTCTAAATTTGAACTAAGCTTAGGCTTAGTTGGTATGTGTAATGAAGACTGAAGTGCTGCTCAATATGAGCAGCAAATAGGAGGGAAGGTAACAATTTTTGATTGAAGATGGATACTTGATTTAAGGTGGAGTATGTTAAAGAATGATGTGTAAATCCTGATCCATTATGGTAATACTAGGTGTTGATGTGAAGCTAAGGAAGTAGAGAATACAATGGACGTAATGCATGAAGTCATACACTTTGCATCAGACTCAAGTTTCAGCTGCAAACACATGCATGTGGCAATTATGATCCCTTGCTGTGTGATCAGTTCAAGCTTGGTTGTTGGTTGTTGGTTGAGCGGTTATGAGTTTGTTAGTGATCTTGTGCTCTTCAGTTGGTTAGTTGTTAAGCACATGAGATGTGATCATTCCATTGATGCAAGTTACAATCGGCTGGTGAGGAAGATGCATAAATACACTCACACAACCTCACAACATTATTATTCTTCTTCAAACTGTATTTTTCAATTACATCAGCAAGCTTCACAGTAGTTTTAGAGCTAGTTAGAGTTGCTGTCATCTTCTTCATGTATTACTTCAATCAATAAGAAAGTTTCTTTTCTTCCGAGTGGATGTAGATCATAAAGATCGAACCACTATAATTCCCTTGTGCATTCTTCCTTCCATTCTTTGTTTTTCTTACTGTTTTATTCATTGAGTTAGTGTGTGTGTTAGATCAATTCTCCAACGAAGAAGCAACGACTGAGAAAGTTCGTGTGTGTGATCGAGTGTATTGTTTGAAGATCAATACAAAAAGGAAAGAATCATAACACCGACAGCTAACGGAGATATTTCCCCTGTTACAACCAACGTTAAATTAACATTTGCGTATTCATTTTGAACAAATTATAGCACCAGAAGAATTGAATTATCAGTCGAGAAAACACACTGACTTTTGTAGAACTTTAGCATCGATAACGCAGCTTTTACGCCTAAATCATTCACTTCATTATCTGCCAAATAACCAATATTCCGAACACTCTGTGAGATTCTGCAGCAACAATCAAGCCATATAATAAATTGGAATACGAACTTACCCTCTGAACCACTCTGAGAGGGATCTTCTCCTGAGATGCAGAGAACCCGTCGACGGTATCCAAAAACAGATTGGAATTCGAAAAAACGTTGTTAGAAGAGGAAAGAGAAGTGCGTCGCTCCGAAAACGATAGAGCGGATTTTGATTGATTGAGTTTGAAATTAGGGTTTGTGGGAGAGTAGGGCTCATAACAGATTTTGCACTTGGGAGAGAAGAGTAGCGCCATTTTACAGTTGTAGCCACTAGATACTCCAAGTTTACCGCTTTGTAAGTTGGAAATTTTGCATTCACGTCCCTAAAGTCTTAGGTTATGTTAATTCAACCCAACCACCATCTTCATTATTTTCAATTTATTATGTCCTAATTAAGTAATTATATAGGCTGGTAGTGTCCCTATTAATCAAGGTAGTTGGAATAATTTCTTTAAGAAATTTAGAGATATATCTCTATTTATCATGCTTTATTATAGTCACTGGTATTGAATAGGGGGACAATTGGAAATTTAATTGAATAATTTGTTTTTCAACAAAAAATTCTCAAGTTGTATGTAAAACGCCCTTTATAATTGGGATGGTTTTAGTATCAACAACATTTAATATAAATTATCAGTATGAGAAAAAAGTTTGTGAGCATCAACACCAAGAAATTTGTTCTATTACTTATTTTATTGCCAATTGTTACAATCACATAGATCCTTGAAGTACATTAGACATCACAATAGACATTAATAATCAAGAAAAAAAATGTAAACAAGTGGAGTAGCATATATCATCATCTATGACTATGCTTGTTGATCAGAATTGGGTCGTGGTTTGCGAAAAAAGAGCTTCAAAATCCGTGGTTGGTGTGCCAACTCCTTCAGGTTTAGAGGCAAGATCGAACGCCTTAAATTTAGCCTCCTCGAAGTTTAGTGCCTATACGGATGCAAATGAAATTAAGAACATCTTTAAAATAAGGTAGGAAGAAGGGGCTTAGAGTGGTTATCACCTGAATACAAACTTCTGCAACATCTGCTCTAGGAATCAGCTTGGTCTCGGTTTGAAGTAGTTCGTCGTCCTTTCCTACTAGTAGTTCCCTTACACCACCTTCTTTATCTTGCAACCCTCCAGCTCTGTAGAGATATACGAACAGAAGATAGTTGAGACATGCATCCTATGTTGAATGTATTCGTTTCCAAATTGTACAAAGTGAGAGTTAAATGTCCTATGACTGTTATGTTAGTAATGTCAAAAAGTTTAGTGATAATGTCCAACAGAAAAGAAATGTAGGCGAAGATTTACAAGTGAAGATGCGATGTACCTAATTATGGTATACGGAAGCCCTGAGTTAGCCAAGTACTCTTCAGCTTTTCTCTTCCAAATCTGAAATTAACAAACATTCCGTGGAAACCTTAGTAATATTCCTTCAGTACAAGTATGCAGTTTATCTATATATGATCGTGTTCCTCCGAGTACTTATTTTATGGAAAAAGAATAACTGAGTTGGGGAACAAATTACAAATAAATTAATTGATCCAACCTCAACATAATGAAAAGAAAAACAATGTAAGAGAAAAGGGACAAGAAATATCAACAAACCAAGATCTTTCCGTTCCCCAAGCTATTCAAGGGGTGATTTGGATTCATTCCTCCCATTGAACCAACCAACACAATATGTTTTATTCCAGCAGCTTTGGCTGTTAAAAATGTGTTTAAAAAATGAGCATAACATTGAATAAAGCAATTAAACCAACAACTTCAGTGTAAGTCCTCACCAGTGTCTATTTGGTTCTTTTGCCCTATCCAATCAACCTATAAATGAATGTATTAGATCAGGAATATTGATTTATAAAGAGATCTAACACAGGTTTCACATTTCCACCTAAAGGCGAAGATACAAACCTCCTCAGGGAATGCCCCATCTTCAAAATAAAACTCAGGTCTTCCACCCTCAGACGGATCAAATCCTGGTTTCATCTTTGGAACAGCACTCGTGAGAATTATAAGATAATCGACTCCTTGAAGTGCTGGAACAATGCTCTCGCTGTTTCTTATATCCCCAACATAAACATCATCAGCTCCACCAATTTTTTCCTTGCTCTCCGGAGTTCTAACCAAACCTCTAGCAACATACTGCTCTGACCTATCCTTCAGTTTCTTATAAGTTAATTGCCCTGTATTGATCAAGCATCGCATTATAGTGTCAAGATACTTTCATATACGTAAATTCTGAAAGTTAAATTAACAACAATGAACAACAACCATCCATCAAGTTAATCATCAATGGTAAACAAGGGCTTTGCATCATGTTTATTGGATTTTAATTCAAATATTCTGGAGACATAATTTGGTTGGCATATATTCAACGAAACACAAAACCCTCGCCAAAAAAAAAAAAAAAACTCATGCAGTTTAAATAATCAGCATTTTCATACCAACAACAGGGTTTTCATGCCATCAATCAGTATCTCCAATGCACCACACAAGATTACTTTTCGCGAACAATATTTATAAACCCCTACACGATTCACAGCTTATGCACAAAAAAAAATGTATTTTGATCATTCAAATATCTCTAAACCCAAAAATTAGTTCAATCCTGTCACCAAAACTAAGAATCAAAACCCTAAAATACAAAAATGGAAATTCATAAAATACAAAAATTAATTAGCACCATACAGATTACAGAGATTCAAAGGGAGAGAAAAGCCAAATGTAAAGAGATTTTAACCAGTTCTACCACCGGCACCAGTAACAAGCACAGTGGGTTTGCTCAAATCAGACATCGCAAAAACCAAAATTCACTCGAGAGAAAACAAAAAAAAATTGGGGTAAAACTAGAGTGAGGAAATCCCGAATTAATAGTACCAATTGTAATTACTCAATAATAATGACTGAACATCAAAGTTATGGCTGGAGATTGGGCATGGGCATGGGCATGGGCATGGATGGAAACACGTGTAGGGCCAATTACGTCCATTGAAACGAATTTAACGATCGACGTGAAATAATTCTCGAAGCTGCTAGAAGGTTTGGTGGATATGAACAAGATTGGACCGTTAGGCGTTATAGTATCACAGTTGGAGTTGGCATAACCGCATTAAGTTTATTTTCTTGATAAATGAGCTGACAGTTGGGTGGATCCATGTATTATTATTTTTGGTGGCCCATTAAAATTTTTGTGAAATAGTTCCTTAATTTTCCTCTCTTCATATATGGGCTGAAAATATATATTGGCCCATCCAGAGTCTTTTGGGTAAGGAAAAACCAAAACTTGGAGTTAATTATAAGGGGGGAAATGTGATTTGTGAATTAAATTACAATTTTTAAATCAAAATAAATATTCTATAAAAAAAACTCAAAAAAAATATAAAATTTTATTATTACTCAATTAGTTTCAAAACCCTTTAAATTTAAATCAATTTTTATAAAACACATGTTAAACCTCAAACAAAGATAGTGAAATAAATAAATAAACTAAATCAATTACACAGTATAAAATTCTTTTTTTGAAAACTAGTATATATAAAATTCTAATAAGAAAGCAATGGTATTTGTTATGTAATCGCATTTGATAGATACAAGTTAAATTAATTTAATACAAAACTACACCCTAAATTAGCAATCAGATTCTCAGACTTCATTAACCCAACTTTGAGTTCCAAATAATTTCATGATTATGTTATATGTTGATATGGACATCGAAAAGACTAATTATAAGAATTTCCACTAATCATGGCAGCTTGATGAGGTCACTTTACTTTAAATAGTAACATTGTTACAAGATTATAGCAAACTCGACAATATTAAACCATTAAAAATGACAGTGATTTGAAACGTTATTTTCAGAGTTACCGCCCCATAGTTCATAACATTAATCAAATAGTTAATATGGATATTAATTTATCATTTCCACTTGATACAAATCTTACAACCCTAGCTAGCAAGTTAAGTTTATTGCTCTACTACCCTCACTCATATCATTTTCTAAATGAGCCATCAATTCATGAGTTATTACATATGGGCTCAAGAAAAGTTCATCATTGACTCTAAGATAATCGAGTCGAGCTCGAACCACCATGAGCTGACATGACCCTACTCGTTTACACCCCTTGGTAACGATTAACGAATGATACACTTAACGTTGCGAGCGGGGTTTAAAGTTGATAAACAAGATCTCCAATTATTGTAATAATATGTAGTAATTTTATATAAAATGATGAAAGCAGCAGAACATATACAAGGTTGATAAGAAGTGAATATGATTGAGGGAGAGAAGGAACATGAATGTCTCTCCCTTGTAATGAAATGATTATAACATGAGATCAAACAAAGCTAAGCTGTAACAGGAGTCTCCACTGCAACCCCTGGTGTGTAGTTAACTTTAGCAAGTTTCTCTGCTTCCCAGAGCTCTGGTATGGCTTCCCGGAGATTATGAATGCTTTCGACTGCATGATCCGCGCCTTTCTCTCTCTGAGATTTACCAACCTATATAAAAAAACACAATCAAGAATGAGTTTGAGTTCTTCAGAGTAGCTGAACTTGATACATCGACCAGTTTTTCGAAGAATTACCAGTACTGTATCGAGTCCTACAAGTTTTCCAGACTGAATATTTCGAACACTGTCTTCAAAGAATAACTGCGTAGATAGACAATGATTTCTGTAAGTATTGAGCATTGAGGTGTTTAATACTACAAAGTGCAGTTAAGTGGTGAGCTTACTGTTCTATGAGGATCAATGTTGGCGATTTTAAGAGCACGTTCGATGGCAGATTCTAATGGTTTGCAGACGATTGGAGTCTTTGGCAGGCCTGATGATGTAGCATCGGGCTGAGAAAAATGACCAATAATGTCGAAAATTTCAGGGCTTCCATTCGAAGCACAAGAGGATAGTGTTGATCCTACGAACTCAGCATCGTCTTCGTCATCAGAAGCAGTGCTCTTGTGGGTAGGATTAAGAGTCTCGAAACAGATGATCCCTTCGAAACAGTCTTCCAAACCAAGCCTATTCAGAGCTTTAATAGCGTGTACCTTATCAGCATTTGTGAAGATCTGTTGTACATTTTAAGATAATCTGTAAGAATTTAATGTGTTTCAGCTAAAATGCATGAGAAAAACTGGTGTAACATCAGACTTACGACTTTCCGAATGGGCAAGCTTAGCAAATGGCTCCTCAATATAGGGTCTGGTTTTAGATTGTCATAAGGCAATCTACCATGAACAAAGCTGCAACATTGCAAGATATGTCAGCAAATTTAGCCATATAAGTAAGCCAATTCTAACCGATTAATAGAGTGAACATTTTCAACATACCTATGATACTCATCGTAATCAAAATCATAGCCGATTGCCTGCACACGGATAACATCTCATGATCAATAATCTTTAAATTAAAAACGAGCTAAAAATCGACAATCGAAAGGGAGCCGAGCAGAAGGGCTCACCCTAAGACCAGCCATTGTAGTGCCATAGTTTTTATACAGTAGATTACACAAGTCTGGGATTTTGCTCTCTTCTATACCCAACTTTTCAACCATATAATCTGAATGAAACCAAATACATCATTGAATCATTAGCCAACCGAAAACTTAAAAATATCAACAATAATGTTTAAGAACATGAGACAAGCATACCCTGGATGTTCTTAAGAACTGATGCAGCTAGACCAGAACTTAGAGGGTAAAGGGTGTCATCAAGATCTGTAAAAACACATGCTTTGGTAAGATTGTTCTCAAAATGGACTTAAAAAAGAATATGCTATGAAGATACACAATCATACCAAATAAAAGGCATTCATATTTGGGAGTTTGAACCTGACTATACCGGTCCTCGAATTCCATTTCAATCTACAACAAGAAGAGTAGAAAACTGAAATACGTTAGCGTTACGAGTAAGGATTACGAAACTCGACTACAGCTGCAATGAATCACTCATTGATCATGAGATTTCGTCCAAATCTTGAGTTAGCAAGTTTGGACCTTTTCAATAAGCTTAACATCAATCAATTTTCTAAGATGTAACAATGAACTCCCATAAGAACAGATGATTAAGATGGATATTTAGCACAATCATAGCCACTTCAATCATTTCATAAATTAAAAGTCTTAAGTGTGAAAATGGAAAGATGATCTTTTTAAAAATAAAAACCATAAAATCCCCTGCCAACAGACGAGTTAAACACAAATGTCCCATTAATTAAAAAAACCATCTTTACAAATTTCAAGAACATTCACCCAAATGCCTTGAGCTAAACAAGAAACATAAAAAACCCAAAAATCTTTAACAAAAACTAGAAAATAATAATAATAATCACAACTTATAACTAAAAATCTCAAAGAGTTGACGAAAGCCACAATCCCATGTTCGAACTCGAATCAGATACTCACATTAGCCTAGAATATTGACATATATTACATTAATCACAACAATATATACCCATTAATCGCTAAAACTACAAAATACGTTAAATATGGGTTTTACATTAATAAATGCATGGAAAAAAAAAGAAAAAGAAAATGGCAGAGTTTCATTAAAGAAAATTACCAGAGTATGAATGGAGGATAAACGGAGAGGGGAATAAACAAAAATGCTACAAAGAGCAGAATTTCAGAGATGCGAATTGCGATCCTCTCTTACAATAAAGAGATTGTCGGAAGGAGAGGGGGAAGACAAACTGTGGCGGACGCTGTCTTAAATAGACGAGCCGTTGAGCTTTTTTCATTTTCTTTCCTAATATAAATTATTTGGAAATAGTATGAAATTTAATCAGTTTGTAGTTTTTAATTTTAGAATTAATTAGGGATATTCTAGAAGTTTAAATTAGTATAAATTCTTTTTTCCTATTTGGATGCTATTAAACCTGATTTTTTTAAAATAAAGATTATTAATGTTATTTTAAGATGTTTATTCAGATAAACCTTGTTTCTATATAATAATTCGTAAATGATAAAAAAAGAGACAAATCATAGTGAATAGATTTTACGTGAATAATAATAATAATAATAATAATAATAATAATAATAAATTTAACCTCAAATAATTGGTGTCTTTGTCTGATGCAATCACAGTTGTATTTACCTCACCTGTTTTTTATAGAATTAAAATTAAAACGTAAATGGAAAAATTAATTTAATTAAAATAATTATTCTAAATAAACTGTGTTGATATTTATTGATGAATGAGATATGCTGAAGAGTTTATGAACAATAATTTTTAGAGGAATAATTCCAAGAATTTGTTGACCACATTTAAATGAAAAAAGCTTGTTTGGGGTTGCATTGTAGCCAGAAAATCACATATATTTATTGAGGTAGAATTTATTCAAAATAATTATGAAGTAGCACTTCATATATATCTGCAGTTGAGCTAGCTAGGTGGGTCACATCATATCATGAGAACTTGAAACATCACTTGATCACAACCAAACAAAGTGTAACGTTATCATCATCACTATTTTGAGATGCATATAATCACTCATTATTTTGACTTGAGATTCATATAATTACTCATTCTTTTGACTTACACATTTTCATGTTATAGAGGAGCATAAAAAAATTCACATAATGTAAATCCTGATTTTTTCTTAGCCCTCCTCATTCCAATCTTATTATGTCCTATAGTATATTGTAAGGGAATTTAAATTAAAGAGAAAAATGAGATTTATAAATATTTATAATGTAAATTCGGTTTACAAGATATTAGTTCAATATTTAATAGGTTATTTTACATTTTTGTCTCCATTTTTTAAATAAAAATGATGATAATATTATTTAATTTTGACTAACATTTTAAAATTTTATTATGCGATGTGAAACTCATTTTATTGAAAATGAAATAGATATTTTGCAGTGAGAAAAAATTAAAATAAAAAAATAATACAGAGATGTAGGGAGAATTAATTTTGTTTCATGAAAAATGTCTTCTACTAAATACACAGTTTCAAATTCTCAAAAAATATGAATGTTTATAAGGTGAATTCACATAAACTTTTTACATTATTAGCAACCTTCCTTATATAAGAGCTTTTATTCTAATTGACTAATTCTATATTAAATTGATTAAAAAAGTAAAACATTTTCCTATGACAATTAAACTATTTTGAATAATAAATTATTATTTTTAGAAGAACACGCTATAATATAATAAAATGATTTTTTAAATAACAATTAATCATACAGAAACGTGACACTTCGAAATTTGATTCGATGAAATTCATTTTCACTAAATAATACGTTGATTTTTTTATATTTTTTTCGACTTATATCCAAAAATCTTTAGGTCACTTTTTAAATACATCTACAGATGAGAGTAGAATCTAGTTTTAAGAAATTAAAAATAAAAGATTAGAACGTGACATCAATAAACGAATAACATGGTAATAAATATCTGGAAACTTCTAAGCAAAAACATGGTGGATGGTTAAATATGCCCATTTTGGATTGTTTTATTCAACATCAACTGCCACTTGCCATGTATATATATATATATTCTATCGACAAATACCAGCATCTGGTAATTTTTAATGTTTACCTAATGTCTATATCATGAATAGAAAACAATACTATGGTCAAAGACTTCACAAATATTTTTCCTTTGGATTTAATTATGACTGAATTAATTGAGTAATATAATTAACATTTCTAATTTTGTGGAAAATGTACATTTGATCCAAATTTTGGGGAAATTAATTGGAAATGTACATTTGATCCAAATCAATTATGCTCTGTATAAGTTGGAGGTTTGTCAATTGGAATGTCCTATTATATTTTGGGGTGTCTAATATAAATATACACATTTCATTAATAGTAATAATATACTATACATATTACATATTTTTTACAATTATTTATTAAACTCAACAAATTTATTTATTTATCTATCTCAATAATATTACTCTCTCCGTCCGTTTCTAAGGTATCCATTTCACTATTTTTGGCGTCCGCTTCAAATGTATCAATTTCCTCTATTTAGTAAAAAAAGTACACAATATGACCCACCAACTCCCTCTAATACAACTACTCATTTTACCTATAATAATAATATTCCTTAATCCACGTGCAAAAAATAAATAAAGACCTTAGAGCTGTCCACGTGCAAAAAACAAATGGATACCTTAGAACCGGACAGAGAGAATATTATTTTTTATTTTTAAATTACCAATTTATACCAATTTTTTGTTATAGTATTATTATATATTAAAAAGACTACATCTCTTAATTTTTAGTTCCCGTATAAACAGGCAAAACTGTGTGAGACGGGGAGTATTATTTTTCATTTCAAATATGGATTTATTTGCTAGGTATCTACTCTTCCAAATCTCATCTAGCTATGATTTATAAATTAAATGTACTTTAGAAATCAAATCATACTATACCATTAATGAATTAAAAAATCAATAATTAAAGTTAATTGAAGCTCAAACAAAACACACGTAAATGTGATTGAAGTTACCCAAAACTAAAAACATAAAAATGTTGACCTGTCAGAATCAAAACAATGGATTTTTAGCTAAGTTAGGTTTGCAAGAATAGCTTTGAACTTTCCAGCTATAAAGTATCTAAATAAAGTTGTAACAATTTATACCTCAACTCACTCATAACTATTTCAAATACATTGAATCAATCCAACATATCTGCTATTACATTAATGTCCTCTAAATTACTAAGAATATGAATTGTAAATGTGTTGTAATTGTTATACAATTGATTTAATGATTATATATATCTAATTCAATGAATTTTACTAAGGGTCTCGTCAGCAAAAAGTTGTACAGTAGCTATTCTACTAAAAGAATACACTAATTTAATAAATCGTGTAATAATTAGTAATTAACCATTCATCATAAAAGCTTGTTCTGAATAAAGCCTACACTTAGCTTGATTAATTGTTCAATTTAGGACTACCTACTTGGTCAAATTGAGGAAAAATAGTCAACCAAAATCATGAATTTATAGACTTAATTATTTGGTTCAACTCTTAAAAAAATTATCCTTTTCTTTTTTTTTTTGTTATTCATCTTAATTGATTTTAGGTTTAAAGTTTAAACTACTACTTCCGTAGGAAAAAAATAGAACTTACAAATAAATATATAAAAACATAAAAACAATGTGATATTGATCATGATCATCTATTTATGTTATTATTATAAAGTGACCATTCTTAAAGTCATACCATAACCTATATTTTTTTTCTATTATTTTAAAAAAGACAAAATAACACCAACTAATCACAAACGACTTAAAAAATAAACAATTAATTCCACAATGATGGATTAATTTTAAACTTCACAAATTACGATTTTGAATAAACTTTCTTACGATTGCCAATAATATATTCAATTAGGAACTTTCTCAATAGGCAAAAACTCATGTGCACCAGGCACACGGACCACATTTTGTGCGCCTTTAGAATTTTGTGTTGAATTGTATACCCTTTAGTATACAGATGTGTACCCTTTATTTTCTAAAGAAAATTATTGTATGTATCTGGGTGCATGGACAACATTCCGTGCGCCTTTAGAATTTTGTGTTAAATTGTATACCCTTTATTATAAAAATGTGTACCCTTTATCTTCTAAAGAAAAAAATATTAATAAAAAGTGTATACCCTATCAAACAAAATGGTGTATCTTTTATTAATTAAAGTATATATCCTTTAAATCAAAGCAATGTACCATTACCTATAATATTAAATTTCTAAAGACACACAAAATGTGTTCCGTGTACTCGTGCGCACGCAACCTCACTCTTAAATTCAAGAGATTTGTTATAAAGAGACCAAAAACTAACTACTTTACAATTATAGATGGGTACTAATTGTAAGTCAATTTTTAAAATAAAAATTTATAAGAAAGAAAATTGAAAATACTTAACAAATCATATACGTCAAAGGGGTTTTATTGAACAAATTTCTTAATAGGGCAGTTGAGTGTGAAAACACAAGCAAATTTTTGTACAGACTCCTTTAATTAATTATTGTTAAAAATAATGTTAATGTCAATCTGAAAATGACCAATCTTGCAACACAACTTAAATATTTAGTATATTTTAATCATTGAGAACAATAATTGGATCCATAGGCTTTAATTAAATTGAAGAAAGTACAAAAAGAGTATCCAAAAATTTCTTTAAAGGGAAAAGAGAAGACACTAGTTTGGTCTTTATTCACTACTAATATAAATATATTTGCATTTAATTACACAAGAAAAGATAGTTACGTTTGGAAGATCACTAAGGCCCTGTTTGGTTCAATTTTGAGAATCGTTTCTTTTTTTCTAAAATTAGCATATGTGTGCTTGCAATTACTTTTTTTTTTCCGAAAAATTTAAAAACATTTTCACTATTTTAAAATTTTGAAGATATTGTTGCCTAAATTAATAAATTAATTATATTTATATGACAAAAACTTGTAAGTGATTGTGTTACAGAATTTGTTTTGTATAATGGATAAAAAATAAAGAAGAAATTGTAGGAAATAAATTAATAAATCATAATACCTTAATCCCTATTACGATTAATGAGATCAAAATTATAATGCGGAAGCGTACCTGATTCAATGAGTCTCTAGGCGGAACACGAACTCAGGATCAATGGTTATATGACCTTCCTCAACTAAGCCCTCCTAATTCCTTTATGGGGACCGTAGTAATCCCTCCCGATGGGGAGAAGGGAAGATCATGTGCGGCTTAGTATATTGGGGACCATTACCTGGGAGCCTTTATATACTACTTGACTAGACCACCCATAATCACTTAATCATGTAGTATTGAGTATCTACTCATTTGGCTTATATTAATTATTATTATAGCCCATGGACTTTTAACCTTAATTGGATCACTTAATTAAGTCCATAATATAATTGAATAGCTAATATAATTGCATAATAATATATTGTCCACAATTAGATTATAATGGAAATTAATAATTTCCAACAATCTCCCACTTGGGCTATATATTTTCCGTTAGCAATTATATCAAGAGTCCTTAGCTGCGCAACTTTATGTTATTCCTCTTCAGGCTATACTTAACAATCTGGTCCATCTCATATACTAATATGGAACTACCACAGCATTCATCACATTATAAATCGTGATTAAACCCCGACAATTACTAATATCAATATACTCAATGACATAGATCAAATATGGTGAGTAGCATGGAAATTACATGTCAAATGTGATCAACATCATGTCTATTTCCAACTGGTCCAACTTTAAACTTTAGTGAGATCAATCCATAATGTAAAATATTACAAAATGAAATTACTTAAGTGAATTCACAATGAGTTCAAAGCCATGAACTTTATTCTGCAGAAAACTGAATTATCCAAATCAAAGTGTTTTGAAAACTTTAAAGAACAATAAATATAGACTCACACTGAACTAATGTATTCTAAAATCATATAACACCCACATAATTAGCTAGCTCATAAAATTGCAGGGCGTTGAATACATAATTGGTGGATCCATATTTAGAGTCTATCATAATATGCTCTTCTAAAATTTTATCTACACAAAACACTTTCTTTAACAACCAAGAATTCTATGTCAATTTGTTTGACTTATAAGTATTCTTGTCATAAATACTTTACTGCGAACTAACTGTCACAATGAACTTTATGTGACAAATCTTCGCAACCTTTATTTCATGTTTGAATGCCCTTAGTGTGCTAATAATTCTGTTGTCATGATTAATGAGCTAAAGTGTTTGCTTAATACTTTTACTTGTATAGCTCTCCGACCAACAGAAAATATAGTCTGAAGTGAATCTTATACTGTATTGACATCCAACAAACTTAGAATCAGAATTCCTCATGATCTCTAACAAATCTGATCTTTGATGTACAGACATATTATTCTTAGTTCTCTATACATACTTTATAAAGTTCCATACTAGAGTTACTTAAATGTCTACTTAATATACCAACAACATAAGCCAAATTAGGTCTTGTATAGACCTCATCATACAACAACTTCCAACAACCAATGAATATGAAATGTTTCTACATTTCTTAAATTTTTAGTTTAACTTTAGGGCACCTGATTGAGACTGCACTTGTCTCCCTTAGTTTAACTTAAACATTCTCCCACTGAATCACATAATCATCTACATTTGTCTCAAAACCAAATGAGACACTTACTTCATGATGATACTTGTGATTCCTTTACAAAAAAAATTACTTGAATGCATAGATGGATTTCCTATTAGTTCTTAAACCATTTAGATCGTATCATCAGTGTTGCGATCAAGGAACTTTATCTTTACATCCATCTAATATGATTCAAGATCAAAATGTGCTACTAATGTCACGATTATCTTATAATAATGACTTCCTTCCCTTTTGAGCATAATCCTATATCAAGATGTAAATCTAATCATCTTGTATTGATTTAAACTCATAAATTATAGCATTAACCCACTTTTGAGTATTTGGACCTTGCATGGCTTGATGAATATTGTTGGAATGTTCTACCATTAATTCCGTAGTGCTCTCATTATTTAGGAGAAAACTACATAATCATCCAAATTGTCATTCTCCCAACTCTAGTGGTTTCCTTAGTGACATTAATTCTTGAGATTGTTGAATTTGTATTCCTTAAATATTATTGACATTGTCTTATCTTATTCTGGATTTGCACCAATTCTTTAAAGCATAAGTGGGGATCGGATCGACTCCCCTTAAGGACAATGTCTCTAATATTATTCTTCTCCCAAAATCAACATCCTCACATAATACCGTATTACCCGTCTCAAATATGATCCGATCAATTGGATCATAAACTTATTATCTTTATTTAATACCAATAAACTAGCTTGTATCTATTTGAATCCAATTTTCTTTAGTAGATCCCAATGATCTAGCCTTAGTTGGATATCACTATATGTGAAACTCAAAGAGTTGTCACAACTACTTTGGTTGGAACTTTATTGAGACCATAAGCTGCAATCTTTAGTATTTCTCTAATTAGTAACTATATATTGTGGAGTACTATTTTTGTCTTTTAACTACACCACAACACCATTCATACTAAGTAATCTTAATGTGGTGTATTATAAAACAATTCCACAAGCCTTTAGGAGAAAACGAAAGGTTATACTTTAGTTTCTTTTTAACAGCTTTCCAAACGGGTTTTTCTTTGTTGCCCTTATATTTTATTGAGACAGAGTTTGTTAGAAACTTATTAGTTTATTCTTATTGTTGAAGTTCTCATCATGTATAATTTTGTTATTGACATAGGTTAAACTTAATTAACAGACTTCTTAATTGTATAGAGAATTAATCCAAAATGATTATCATGCTTGCACTAAACTTTGTAATCTTTCAAATTTTAAATAGTTTAGAATCATCTCAAAGAATCTATCACATCATTAGTATCAAGTCCAATGACAACAATACTAACTTGTAAGTGGCACCTCTTTATAGTAGTCAAATACTGACAATAAAACTGTCAAGCAATAGTCTTCTTTTGGGCCGACTTATTACTCACACGCTAAACAAATAATCGTCACATATTTACCACCAAAGGTGCTTGTGTATTTCTGTCAAATATTAATCTACTTATGGGCCGATCAATACCCGCATGAAGATACACTTGCACAACATTATTAATTAGGGACCCATCACAAGACACCTTGTGCAACATTAACCTCGTCTATGGACAAAAAATTAACTGCAGGGTAATCTTGGTGTAACAATCAAGTATTGACAATAAGTTCTGTCAAACAAGAGTCTATCTGTGGACCGACTCATGTTCACATGAACAATCCAAATAATTATCACATACTTATTATCACATGTGTGTTATTATTCTGTCAAACTGTGCCTACCTGTGGGCCGAACACAAAACACATAAATAATACCACACTCATCTATGTAATTTCAATAAAACTTTTCTCTACACACGATATTGCTGTGGCAACATGGTGCTTCGATTGACTAGATTGAAGGTTTACTAGACTAATTAAATAAATATTAAAATATTTAATTTAATTAAACGACATTTAACTGTCTCCCCAATTTAATTTAATTTTATTCCTCTAACCAAATAGGAATATTAGATGATTCATTACCCTATAATGATGAAAGATCTCCTTTACTTAATTAGGGATTCCAAAATCCTAATTTAATATAAACTGAATTTGGCAAATATTTTATTATTATTAATAATCACCATTGAATCCTTGATTTAAATCAATAAATAATTTAATTGAATTAATTATACTGAATGCGTCACTATTTCAATCCTCAAATACAGAATCAATTTATGATTAAAATTGATTTAATACGCCATAATTTAAATCAACGAATCAACTCACCAACACATCTTTAACTATAAAATCCTAAATCAATTATCAATTATTAAAAAATGTAATTAATCACGCATGTATTGCCATTCTGAAGGGTTATATTCACATATTGCATTATCAATAAATGCATTCAAAATATACCTCATGATTAAAATAATTCTAACCATTGACATAAATACCCAAATACAACAATCAAAATCACGCTCCACATCAT
Organism: Pogostemon cablin; assembly: GCA_023678885.1. Taxonomy (NCBI): domain Eukaryota; kingdom Viridiplantae; phylum Streptophyta; class Magnoliopsida; order Lamiales; family Lamiaceae; genus Pogostemon; species Pogostemon cablin. The sequence continues at coordinate 777,075 of CM042984.1, forward strand.
TAGATACCCATAAATACCATAATGTCGACAGTCATCATCAATTAACATAGACTGATATTAATTCACAAATGTAATCAATCAGCCTAGCTATTCCAATCCAAATAAATAATGTCATATATTGAACACATATTTTTAATTTTATTTAAAAAAAAAAGAATAATAACTCCTTATGAGTCCAGAATGCTCAATTATCAAAATTATCAAAATCAAACTATCATCCATGCCATGCCTTGTCAGACTGATGGATTCACTAGCAACCATTGACAATTGCTTAGCATAGAGGTGATCGACCAAAATCAATTGTGCAACTGAAAATTAGTATTACGGGATGCCGCACCATTGTCTCAAAACTATTTAATACAACATAATAAATTTAAATTCAAAATCACCATAAAATTCAAGATTAACAATTAATCATTGCATTGCACCCATTTCATACCTTATTCATTACACTAAATATAATGATCAGCAATTGTTATGTATGAGATTACGAATTATCATATAATGGTTCATATTAATAAACACATAATAATTTTTCATCGTCAGTCTCGTAATGTCATAACAAATATTTACATATTCTCTTAATATGAATTCATAAGTCATTCCGAAAAACATTGAATTCAAATTTTAAATGATAACTCCATAATTAAAATTGTGATTTTTCCAAAAACAAACGTTTGGATCTAAACATAATTCTCACAGATCTCAAATAATCATATATAGGGTGGCTCTGATACCACTTGTAGGAAATAAATTAATAAATCCTAATACCTTAAACCCTATTACGATTAATGAGATCAAAATTATAATGCAGAAGCGTACCTGATTCAATGAGTCTCTAGGCGGAACACGAACTTAGGATCAATGGTTATATGGTCTTCCACAACTAAGCCCTCCTAATTCCTTTATGGGGACCGTAGTAATCCCTCCCGATGTGGAGAAGGGAAGACTATGTGCGGCTTAGTATATTGGGGACCATAACCTGAGAGCCTTTATATACTACTTGACTAAACCACCCATAATCACCTAATCATGTAGTATTGGGTATCTACTCATTTGGCCCATATTAATTATTATTATAGCCCATGGACTTTTAACCTTAATTGGATCACTTAATTAAGTTCATAATATAATTGAATAGCTAATATAATTGCATAATAATATATTGCCCATTAGATTATAATGGAAATTAATAATTTCCAACATAAACATTTTTTAATTTGATCTTACTCAATTATGAAGCTACTTCCCTATTATATGGTTATCGAATGTACCCAATCTATTTGAAATGAATTAACGTGATAAATAAATGTTACTTATCTGTCATCAATTTAATTTAATTAAATAAACACATACCTTCATTAAATATATGAAAAATGACTTATTTTTCTTAAATTTTATAATCTCCCTTCGATCCAAAGTCTCATCGTTCCAGATCTCTTATTGATATAATATATACCCATGCACGTCACAAGTTATTTTATGAATTTCATCACTATCCAAATTTGGTATGATTAATATTTTCTCCATTTTATTTCGAATTCGAACAATGGAAAAATTAAAAATTAAAAAATAAATACAGAGATTTGAAAGAAACATTCATTTGGCAGATTATAATTCATAAGTAGTACTCTCTCGTACGTTGAATTCTTTGATAGCACCAATTTGGCAAATTATATATACTCTTTTCATTTTTGAACAAAGAAAAATAAAAAGTGTGTAAATATTTTGGGACGTTTTTTATTTAAATAAACTTCACACGAACATATATGAAGAAAATGAATTATATTATCACGTCTAATTGTTCATTTCTAAACTATTGTCCATATAAAAATTATCGATTATATAAAACCTAATTAATTAATTAAACGGTGGCTTGCACACTAATTCCCAATTGACCAAATACTACAACTCAAATTATTATGAATCCAGAATAATTCCATGGAATATAATGCAAATAAATACAAACACAGCTAATAATTTCTGAAATATTCAGTACAAAATCTTACAACTTTTCAATTATTTGCACCTCTTGGCTGGCCCTGATTGTGACATAAATATTTTCACAACTTATTATATAAATGGGAATTATTTATAATCATATTAATTTATAATCTGCCCTCCAGTTGGTGAGGTCGTTGTACATGAAAGCTACAGCAACGGAGATCCTAAGTATTGTTTTCATTAATTACGTACAGCTACAACATGGGAAAATTAATTAAAACAATGCCACCTAATTAAGTTATTGTTTAAGACTAAACTTTTAGGTTTAGTCATAATTAGATCTTTATAACACTAATCATTGTATGGTTTTGGAAATTTTAGACAAAGACTAAGTCACAATTAATATAGAGTGCGAGTACATTAATTAATTAGCTTTAGATTTTCATAAAAAATATAAAAATAATTAATACAGATTATAGAGAATGTAATTAAAGCTAGATCATTAATTAATTAATTAAAAGGTTAAAAATATTATGTTCACTTTAATTTTTAATCAATTCTATCTCATATGATATGCTTAGTATATTATGCAAATTATAATAAGATGACGTGATTCAATTCAATAACGACTTGTCAAATCAATCCATTTAATAATTAAAAGAAAAAAATTAATTAATTAAATGGGTTAGATCGTATTTTGTTGGGTCGGGCTGTCTGCATTCTCTAAAGCGGGCCTTTGCACCAACTTTGTATTTTCCTCAAGTCTAGTCTGTCTAGGGGCACAATTGGGAATTTCTTTCATTATTGAGACACCCGATGACAAAAATATTAATTGTGAAATTTGCGAAATTAATAATTTACGGGTACTTTTAGAGTGTTTTTGGTGCATCAAGGCATGACAAATTTATTTTTTTTTTTATTAAATGGATTGATCGTTTTTAAGGGTATAATTATTATATATGTAAAATATGATAACTAATGAATTAAAATACTCTATGTTTTTAAAGTGTAGTATAATTCACTATAAATACTCTCTCCGTCCCACATTAAGGTTTACGTTTTCTATTTTTAGTTGCCCCGAGTTAAGGTTTACATTTCTTTTTTTTTAAGTTGGGCCCACACAAAACAATTAATTATTTCACGTAGGGCCCACACACAATATTAATACAACTACCCACTTCACATTAAATATTATTTTTTTCACCCCACTATAGATTATAATATTATATTATCTTAATCTCTGTGCAAAAAACATACATCAACATTAACGCGAGATAAAAGGAATATATTTTAATTATTAATATACATATTTTACCTAGGCATATTTTACCTATATTAACAACTTATTATATGTTAACAATGAATGGATTCATTCCATAATCCATCTCATATAAACATGTTATATATTCCCAAAGATATACTCCATAGAATAAAAAGTAAAGGTGTAATGAATAGTAATGTAATCTATTTTTTATTTTATTTGATAATAAGAATTAAATAAAAATCTAATAAAATAATTTAGATCAATCTGAGTGCACAAGTACTTAATGTATAGACTATCATTTTATCACTCTGAGTGCACAAGTACTTAATGTATAGACTCATAACTTACAAGTTGTTTGAAAATTACTATTTTATTTTTTATTTTATTAATTGATTTTTTTTAATTATCTTGTGTTGTAAAATCATTCTAATGTTTTTTTATCCTTTATTGATAACTACTAGTATTAATTTTGCCAAAAAATAAAAATAAAAATAAAATTAAATGATTAAAGCAGATAAAACAAAAACATTATTTTTTTTAAGAACACATAAGACTCTAAGTTACATGATTAATTTTGTAATTTTATGTGTATCATGAATGAATTAATTAACTCTATAAAAAATTAATATATCAGATAATTGCATTTTGATATCATCAATATATTTTAATTTTCGTATAATAGATTCATAAATATTTCTAATACATGCATGATGCGTATTGATTTGATAGCACTTGAGATTGATGATCCAATTAAATTGATAAATACAAAAGGAAACCATGTAATTATACGATTGAAGAAATGTTAGATTATTTCATATCATGCATTGAAGATTAATTAATTAATAAGTATTGTGGATTTGGGATCTTTTGATATAATTGATAGATTATGAGTGGAATATAAAAAATTGAATATGCAAATTTGGAAGGTTATTAGCAATAATGCAACTTTACAGTCCATAGGCAAATTACATGTAATATTGTTTGTTGAGTAGAGCTGTCAAAACGGTCGCGAGCTAGCGGGTTGCGGGCTAGCCATTCAAAGGCGGATCGCGGGTCAACCCGCGATTTTTTTTCTTTTCTTTTTAATTAGGGATAATATTATTAAAATAAAATATCAAAATAATGGTACAAAATACTATAATATCATCATAAACATGATACCTATAGAATCTGCATTCTTACCAATCACTCTCTTCATAAAAAAATTCCAAACATTTAAATATTCCCTCTACTTATATTTACCACTTGAGTTCGTATTTCTAATATCATATATATTAGTATTACTTTAATTCAAATAGACAAACTCCATAATTTTTTTCTTCTAATATGCAAGAATATAAATACAAACACAAATATTAATTACCCCAAATAAAATAATTACTTAAACATAATCAACATTTTTTTTTTCAAATTTTCAATATAAATCAAGAATTAAAAGAACATGTTTAAAGCAATAAACTTTTGTAAAGCATAATACACGAAAGATAAACTTTAGGCATTTCTCTCGAGTTTGACATGTGGCGGGCTTGGGCGAGGCGGGATGGGCCAAACCCTCCTCAACCCGTGCATTTGGCGGGCTTAGACGGGCGGGCCTAAGCGGGTTACGAGCTAGAAATACTCGACCCAACTCACCAATTATATATGTGGATACGGTTCGACCCGACGGCTCAGCCCATAGCCCATTTTAACGGCTCTAGTTTGTTTCAACATTTTGTGAATAATTTAGATGATGTCACAACAATTATTGCTACCAAAATAACTTGATTTGTAATTAGCTTATCCAATAACCCACATGCCACATGTAGGTTTGTGATTATCAAGAAATTTTTATTATTATTTATTTATTTCATAAACATATTCAGCTAAGATCAGTTTTCAAGAAATTGTTTGTTAATGGTACACGTAACTCACTTGGTAAAAATAAAAAAAAAATATTTATTTTCGACGTTGATGAAAGGTGAAACCTCCCACAAAAATTGTTTGGTACAAATTCATATCTTATTAAAATTTATTTATATAAAATTTGGCAAACACGCGCAAACATCTGCATAAAATAGAATGCATTATTATTATTTTATTATGTGATTTACAAAAATTAATCATTTTAAGAATTTATTACTATTTTTTAAAAAATATTTTGTCAATTATTTTAACTAAAATTGAATTAATCAGAAGTAATTACTCTTTCACTCTTTGTGATTTAAAGCACTCTTTATTAAATAAAAATAAAAACTTATTACATTATCTAATTAAAAGTTTTATTGTCACCGCATTTAAATCAAATGAGTCATTATAATTTATAGTCTTATAGCTCGTACATATTGTTAAATGATCGCGTCGTTTAAAAGTCCAAATTAGTAGAGTACTGAGATATCAATAATACTTAATCAGTTCATTTTAGCACAATTTAATTAATTTTGTCTTCAAATCTTTCAAATCTTGCATGTGGAAACCAAGATTCTACCAAATTATATAACTTTTTAGATTTCGTGTTAGGAATGTATTGGACAATATTAACTCATGAAATAATATTTTGTGTATGTATATTTATTTTAACTTTTCTTTTTTTTTTTTCATAAATTAGGAGTATATATAACATTATATTTTGTAGAAATTGTTGGATGAATATTGTAACTCTAATATATTGATGACAAAGTGTGATAATTGTAATGAATTATGGTTGGTGAAAATAAACAAAGATTTGCATGGCACCATGTAGATAAGTTTTGGGTGTCTTTCCTAGTTGGAAACCATATGAAATGTGTGTGTGTGTTTTTCCATTTTTATTGGATTCCCTTTTCTCTCTACTTAAAAAATAATAACAAACACTTTGTTTATTGTGACCCTCAGAGTCGCATTTCTCTAACTATTATTAAGCCAGTAATCGCTACTCGCTACGTCATTGTCCCACCACACAAGTAAAATGAGCTAAAAGCGTGTCCACTCTTACTCTCCAATTGATTCTTTTTTTCTTTTTTATTTTTCCTTCCTTTTTACCCTCTTTTTTCGTTTTTTCAAATTAAATTTAAGCATATTACTTGGCTATTATTGGAACATCTGGCGAGACAAAATTTATTCTTTTTAGAGTCAACTAGCCCCTTTTTCTGAAGAAAAAAAATTTTTTATTTTACTCGCGTAATATAAAATAATTAATTAGAATATTTTAAAGTACTACGGAATAAAATAAAATGTTAGATTCCACTGGCGATACAACTTTTCTATAATTATATACTAATAAAATTTCTCGTAAACCACAAAATGGGGAAAAGTATATGGGCGTGATTCTCAGTATGTATGATGTATATATGATTTAGATACAGTTTAATAAGTTTTATTAAATATATTTTTATGGAAAAAGAAATTTCAATAACTTACAAAATAATCTACAAATTATACGTTTTATTTCTATTTTGGCTAAGGTTCAATAATTTATAAAATAATCAACAAACGAATGATAATTTAAGGCCATAAATTATTTTATTCCATAAAGAATTATTCATCATACATCATACTAATCAAATAACAATCTAATCAAATTAAGTATCCAAAAGAAAAAAAGAGAGTCCCATATACACGTGAGATGCATTCCCACGACCTATTATTAATGAAGAATATTTTCATATAGCATATATTTCGTTTAATTAAAAAAAATATTTGCATTAATTATATCTTTATCTATATTATAGACCCGAAACTAAATTAAGGGTTCTTCCCTAAAAATACTAGAAACTCTTATTATTAAAGAAAAATGTTAAATATTCTTTTTGTTAATGGGTTACCGTTGTTTGTATATATATTCAAATCAATTTAAAGAACATAAAATACAATAAAATTCTAAAATTTATATATGGAGTATTAAATTTGAAGAGTACTAAATCCTAATTAATAAATTAAACACTATAAAAATTTACCTTAATTGAGTAAGTAATATGAATTACATTTTAAGATGATTTTGTGAAACATAAATAAAAATCATAAGAGCAGCTTTATTTACAGTTACAAGCTTAGCCACATATTTTTGTAACAACCAAAATCTTATCTAATAAATACTTTCAACTCAATTATTATTTCAAATGCACAAGTCAACCTCAAAACACATAAATTCAGCCAATAGAAATTCAATTAATTAGTTTAAAATTTTGATTCAATCTGAATCACTTCTTCATAAGCCACGTTTAGTTTAGTACAAAAAATCCTAAAATCACAAACACAAAAGTCAAGAACAACGTATACGCGAAGCAAGCATTTTCATGGTGAATAACTTGGGCACAATCATACTTGATTAATATGCTTTTAAATTGACAAATTATTTTAAAATAATATATAAAAGAAAAAGAAAGATGTCTTTATCTAAAAGATGATTGCTACATTACAGGAAAAATGCCCGAAAAGTTTAAACTCTGATCAGTCTATTGTCACAACCTTATCTGGCCACCTCAAACTCTTCAAAGCACATACCACTAATTTTGCTCAACCTCTGACGTGGCGGGAGACATTACCACATCTGATGGGCCCACATTTTGTGCTGATGGGCCCACATTTTGTCTAGGTTAAACTTAAAACTTCATATTATTTTTTAATTTTCTTACATTTATCATTATTTTTTCTATTCTTTCAAGCTAGACCTAAACATATTACTCCCTCAAACGTTTCAAAATTTTCACACTGATTCAATAAATGACTAATCTATCATTAGTTACTAAACAATAATTCATGGATGATGTTACGTAGGAGCTACCTGTGATGATTCATCATCTCTGAGGGTATCTCCAACTTTTTGATCTTGTGCCAAGAACCCTTGTTTGAACCTATCATAGTTAATGGGCTCGTCGGTTTTGAATGGACGCTCACCCAGGACACAGACCAAGTCGTCGTGATGCAACACCTCTTTCTCGAGCAGGAGTTCAGCAATCTTAGCCATCTGCTCTTTGTGCTCCTCTATCACTTGGACTGTGTGGGTGTAAGCTTTCCCCACCCATTCTCTTACTTCGCTGTCGATTATTGCTGCAGTCTTGCTGCTGTACGGCTTGCTCATCTCATTGCCGTCCTCTCGTTCAGGGAAAGAGAGGAGACCGACTTTGTCGCTGAAACCATATACTGCCACTTGGGCGTAGGTCATCTTGGTCACTTTCTCCAGATCATTTTGGGCTCCTGTCGAGATCTTACCCAGCAAAACCTATGTCGTTGAATGGAAATTACATCATTACTCAGACATGGAGTCTTTTTATAAGAACGACGACAAAGATAGAAATGCCGGTCCTTTATGCAATCTATGATTAATAATGAAGGGATCAAAATCCTATATAACAACATACGTTGTACGTGATATCTCAAAGATATAGAATCAAGAAATTAAGCAAACCACTGATTGTTTCTCTGTTTTTAATTAGAATTAATCAACAAGCAAATGCTTCAAATACCTCACAAGCAATAAAATTTTTTAAACTTCATTTTAATTTAATGTTCATATATTTGAATCAGATAGCACCTTAAGAATTGCAATTTATAACATAGAGAACACAATGGAGTCACCTGCTCTGCTGCGCGGCCGCCTAGGGTCATGCAGGTCATATCAAAGAGCTGCTCCTTGGTAAGCAGAAAATTCTCATTAGGAACATACTGGGCAAAGCCAAGGGCTGCAGAGGTTCAGCATGTTCTAGAAACCAGCCAGCAACGGCATGGCCGGATTCATGGTAAGCAACAGTTTGGCGCTCTAATTTGCTAATAACCTGAATAAAGCATTCCCAAAGTCTTGTTAGCAGATTATAGAACCATTTTTTGTACTGAGATCTTTTATAGTACACGTAGTATTGATACCCGGTTGTTCTTCTCAAGACCTCCAATAACACGATCTATGGCAGCCTCAAAATGCTGTATTGTTATTAGCTTCCTTTCGCTTCTTGCAGCAATTAAAGCAGCTTCGTTACAAATATTGGCAATATCAGCCCCTGCAAATCCAGGAGTGAGAGCAGCAAGCCTCTGGGAGTAATATGACGGCTCTTGATCCAGTTTCAACTTGTTCAGATAAATACGGAATATCTGATCACGGCCATTTATGTCAGGCTTATCAATTGAGATTTGATGATCAAAACGACCAGGCCTCAACAAGGCTTTGTCCAATATATCAGGTCGATTTGTCCCAGCAAGCACAACAACACCGGCCGTGGTTCCAAATCCATCCATCTCCACAAGCATTTGATTTAGAGTACTTTCACGCTCTTGGTTGCCCCCAATCCTCCCGCGACCTCTTGCTCGACCTATTGCATCTATCTCATCAATGAATATTATACTCGGTGCACACTGTCTTGCCTCTTGAAATAAGCTCCGAACCCTGGATGGACCAACTCCAACAAAAACTTCCAAAAAATCTGAACCTGAAATCGAGAGAAATGGTACTCCAGATTCTCTTGCAGTTGCTTTGGCAAGAAGTGTCTTCCCTGTCCCAGGAGGCCCAACTAGCAGAGCACCTTTTGGAATTTTTGCTCCCAGCTCAACGTACTTCTTGGGATTCTGTAGAAAGTGGACGAACTCCATAATTTCTTGTTTTGCCTCATCACAGCCAGCCACATCTTTGAAGAAAACCTAGTCATCATCATTTAGACAGGTAATAAGAAATATACTTTTATCATTATACAGAATGGGATGCTGTAAGCAAAATCTAAATGAAAAATTAAATAGTGCTAACCTTATCCTTGGAATTTTTGTCCATCTTTGTGAATGGCGCTTTCCCAAAACTGAAAATTCCTGTGCCGCCCTTAACCCCAGGACCTCCAATTCTAGTTCTTCCTTTCATATATAAGTAGTAGATGAGTAAAGATACAAGATTTAACATAATTTGACTGGAAATGATGCTCTCAGATTTATAAATGACATGAACATAATTATGAGGGTCAATTCCTAATGCTTCCTGGGCTTCCTCCAGCTTCTCCTCAAATGATTCCACACTTGCAATATTCATGGAATATTTTTGTAAGCCTGCAGCACCTTGAAAAAGGTCAGTACTGGGTTCCCTATTAGCTAGTGAGCTTCTTACATATACTTTTGCAACTGATTTGTTTGAAATAACTATGTGATCCACAAGACCATGCCCCAGTAGCTTGTACTTGAATTCTTGGAAACTTATCTAGAATAAAATAACACAAAACAGAGATTCAATAAGCGCAACATGTACCAAACATGAATGTATAATATTAACTATTAGATCAGAAGATAAGGCAGCATGAAGAACAACAATGGCAAAGATAAAAGGGCCATATGAAATATAAAAGGCAGCATGAAGAATATCTCCCTTAACTCACTACCATTTACTTATCTTGGATTTGAAATGACTCTAACTCCTTCTAAAATCTGAGTGTCAAACAACTAATCAAAGTTCATATGATGGTCCAATATTTCTGGAATAATTAAGTCTTAAAACCCCACATAATATCAGCAGCTAGAAATTCAACCATATATACCAATTATTACCTGTTAATGTGCACAACAATATTGATTGTTAAACATATAGCACATGGAGAAGATTACAATGTCCAACAACATGCATTTCAAAATGGGTGTGGATGGGAAATAGGGCAAGAGCACACACAAGTAAATTTCAATGTGGCAACAGACTGAATCATTTCTTCAACACGTGGAGGCACATTACATGTCAATTCCTCTTTAGGCAGCACTTTAAACACAGATATTATAGGAATGTAATAAGAAACCAAGGAAAGATGGAGACAGGGGTAGGTGGGTTTGCCAGGGTACAACTGCTGATTCTTCCAAATTAATAGGGGCAGCATAACCGAGCTCACCTGCTTTGGAAGTTCTCGAAGTTCAACAAAAAGCAGATATAGCGTCATACAAAATAATAAAATGGGTGTGATATTGTCTTCCACTAGCTTTGACAGTTCCTTGTCACTCAATTGTTTGCCTGCTGATGAGCCCATAAAGATTAGAAACCATGACTAGATTCATCATTGAATAGCAAGGAGGTTAAGAAAAGCGATGAAACATGTCATTTTTCCGATGTTCGCACAACTAAATTAACAATGTTTCTACTTCACTTGCATAATCAGAAAAATTAAAAATAAAAATTGATCTGACAAGATCCAATGGCATCAGTGGATAAAGTTAAAACTAATTAGTAATAAGCACTTTGACCTCGTATAAAAAATTTCAGCGGAGGGTAATTAAGCATCAAATTACTACATCAATACCAAATAAACTTATTTTGATTGATCCTCGAGTACCTTTAGGCTTGGGTTTGGATTTCTGAAATTTCTCTTTAGGAATTTCAGTTTTCTTTGGAACATAGTTCTCGTATTCTACAAACACCAAATTGCAACAAACAATCAGACAAAAAAGAGCTCCACGACCACATTAGTTAAGAACGAGAAAGATAAGCCACAAACAATAGGGTTACAATGGAAAATGAAAAACTTACTCCTTTTCTTCGGCGCTTGGCTGCAAAACAGCCTCCTCAGAGAAGGGTTTCTGAAAACTAAATTGCATTCTTTCAAAACAGTACTCTTTAGAACGTGTTTGCCACCAACAATCGACGAATAATAGCTCCGTAGAAACCCTAATCCACATTTTATACTCGACGTAAACCCATTCCCCGATGAAAATTCCGACAGAATTGCAGAATGCCCGCCATGACTGCCGGAAAAGACACCCTGCAATCAGATCAGAACGGTTAAATACTACGAAACACCCCGAGATGTCAAACGACGAAATTTAGCAAACATTTACACGTTCTAATTACTAATTAAAGTTACTTTATTGAGTTTAGCATTAGAAATTCGATAAACAGAACGCCCGATTCGAGAAAACATGGTTTGTTCGATGATCAGACGTCAATGTTACAAACTTTGAACACTGCAGCCCAGAGATGGAGGTGACACGTGTCGTGTTCCACATTGATTAAAATTTAAAACACTTCCAAAATTGAAGTAGCGATCATCCGATAATGTTCTGTTTTCCGTACGATACGGAAACAGGTGGATGAAGAGGAGACAACTGAATTGACCTCTTTAGCTTCACAATTTGGCGCACCCTTAGGGTTAATTTAGGTTTTTCACATATTGGGTTTCTGATTTCATTTTAGGTAACCATGACTCAATGAGCCCAAACTTTCATATTGGGCCTATCATATTGAGCTTCTCATGTTTGTTTTCTAATCATTTTTAAAAAAAGAGAATTTTAATTTTAACACAAAACCTCCGAGTTCAGAAGGCGCCTCAGTTGCAATTCTCTCTCTCTATATATTTTTCTCAATTATTAATTTTTTTATATACATTTTGATAGCATTTTTTAGAAATGAGTAATAAATAGATTGATGAAATCAGCCAACACTGATTGTTAATAGGGGGGTGATAAAAAAAATTTAATCAACAAATGAGATTTAGTATAAGAAATAAGGTGATAAGCAGTATAATTCTTGATATTGCTAAATGCTAATCAAGTAGATTATCAATCATACTCTCATATGATTATACATTAAGGAATATTATTGATTAAAACAATATAGCTGTCTCACTAATTCTTACAGCACACTATAATATATAGTTATATTATTATATATAAGTCTGAAAACATTACTCTAGCTTATTACATTGCCACAATTAATTATACGTATAAATATAGTATAATATATAATTATATTATAACAGCTACAACACTAATCTATCTATATATTTAATTTCAAATCAAGCCTAAATGAGAATAGGTAGGAGACCAATAAAGTGAATCAGAGGAAATTGGGGAAGAAGGATCATGTGAAGCTGAAGAAGAATTGGAGGAAGAATCAATAAATGGCTTCCTAATCATCAATGGCACCATATCCTCAAGCAGGCCTTGTTGACTTATCAAATCTTGTTCGGGCTCATTAATTGGGCTAGGTAATGGGCCGTAGTCAAGAACGTCAAGCCCAGTTGTCGTAGGGGCTACAATCTCATGGGCCTTGTAGGGGGCATTTGTTATTGGGCCTTTTTGCTTCTTGACCGGCGGGTCAGCCCGGTTCTGGTCCAGAAAGTAAAACGGGTAAGTGTAATGCAGGTGCAGCCCTTCGTAGGTGATTATAAGGGTATCTTGGTCATCCATGGACCTCTCCACCTGCTTCTTTGCACCGCATCTTGGATTTGTACACCTGTAATAACTTCTGTTGACACAAAAAAGAAATTGCATATACGCCCTTGTAACACTTATGTGTGATCATCTCATGGGATGATTTATACGAGACGGATAAGAATTGATAATTTTTATATTGAAAAGTGATGAAGATGTTATAAACTATTTCATTAACCATTTATAGTATAGATTAAATGTGATAACATTTTAAAAGAAAAGTAATAATAACTTATTATGAATGTGTAAGTGTCCCGGAAATCGAAATATAATGTGGAGAGGAGAAGCTTTCCCCCTTAATTTTTTAAAATTTTACATGTAGAGCATTTTTTTTTGAAAACAATGTAGAGCATTTTTTAAACATTTAGTTTTTATAATATTCATCCTCCTTGATTTTAATTAATGGAGTATATAATACTCCATAATACAGTGTAGATAAAAGGATAAATATCAAAATTAGTCCCGTAAGTATGACGTTTTTCAACTTTAGTCATTTTCTTTTGCAATTCTCAATTTTGGTCATTTTTTGTCCACTTTTAGTCTTTTTTGTCCAATTTTGATCCTTTTTTGTCCTAAATGTATACACTTTCGGACAATTTTTTGACATTTTTTAACATAAATGACTAAATTTGGCTAAAAGGACTAAAAATTGACAAAAAATGACCAAAATTGAGAATTGCAAAAGAAAAAAGACTAAAGTTGGAAAACGTCATACTTGACCAATTTTGATATTTACCCTGAAAAAATAATGACTCCCTTAAATCTAATTTTTAGATCCGTCCCTTATATAAATAATACATAATGATGGGTATTTTGTTATGCATGAATGTGCATGTTTTATGGACTATAAAGTGACTGAATTTTACACCAAAAACTCTTGGAAAAAAATATTAAATTGAAATATGATAAAAAAAATAAAACAAATGAAGAATATTTTGTGAATTAATTAGTCCAAGAATTATATATATACCTGGGATTTGGGCTATTCTTGATGGATTTTTGTCCATATTTCCTCCACTTATAGCCATCATCAGCCATCACATTGCCACAATTCTTGATTCTCAAAGTATACTTATTAATATCATGATTAACCTTGTTGAGATAACCTCTTTCCATCATCCAAATTCTGTGTTAATTCAAATTTTCAAATAATCAGAACATAAAAATCAAAATATAAAATTAGTAAACTAATTAAATACCTTTCAGAATCTTGATGAGAACCATGGATTTCATAGTTGGTGTATGATAAAGCAGTGTCAAATTCTTCAATGGTGGGACCAGAATAAGGTGGTGAGAGAATTATCTGGGAATTATCAGGAACAGTGGGATTAGATTCCTGAGGCTGCATGAATAAGCTGTCCAGCAGTTCTTGCATTAGTTCATCTTCAGTTCTTCCAGATGTCATCTGAATCAGTTCCTCCATTTTTGATGACTTTAAGGTGGTCTGAAGAAGTGTGTTGTGTGTGTATAATATATAGGGTTTATAGGCTTGTAATAAAAATAATAAAAAGCTGATAGTGATCAAAATATTAGGTTAGAGAGTGGAGCAGATGAAGAAGAAAGAAAGGTTTGATGTTTTTTTGTGTTTCTGAATTCGAATTATAGAACCAGCTTTAGTTGGTGGTTGCTAAGTATAATGAATAATCTTTGAGATAAGGTATGATCATATATATACATACACATATCATATAGTATAATATGTGTGCATGAATGTACTTCCTCTCTCTCCTTTTTTTTCTGTTTTTTTTTTTTAAATTATTAATTAGAAGGTGGAAATTTCTGAATTACTAGGTTGACTTCCGAAAATTCCACTTCTGTCAAATGTCAAACCATTCACGTACATATAGTTATTATTTCTGAAAGAATAAGACCCTATAGTTAATCCTGTAAAATTTAATTTTTTGTGGTAATTTATAGTGTAATTATAGTTATTATTACATATATATAGTTTTAAAATTTTGAAAGCATGCATTGAGAATCCCAGCTATATTGGGACAGTGAGTGATCGATGATATTGGAGTTGTATTTGAGCACCCATCTTTAAATTGGTTGTATTCTCTGTTATTTCATCATACATATTTTTCATTACATTGTTTTCTTATGCTATTGTGATAACTGATAAGATTTGTATTCTTATTTAGGTGGACCAAATTTTTATTTTATTTTTTTAAATGCGACCTTTGTTTTGAAGTTATTTTGTATTCATAAAGTGGACCAAAGTTTACCTAAAAGGCTAAACCATTCATCTTTCAGGTAATATCAGGAGTCAACTGCTAAAGTAGGAAAACTTAAGTATCAAAGTATAATCATTAGTATTATTTTATGTTAATTAATAATTAGAATCACACTTAGGGAGTATCTGGTTGACTCATTGGAATTTCTTAGAGCAGTTGAACATTTTATAATCTAATTTATTATTTAACACGTTGATTAGTATGACTCATTTTATACTTCTAATTTAAAAGGTAAATAATTGTATAGATATAGACTATAGAACTATTAAAATAAAAAGATTGAGGAACCATTTTTTTTTTCTTTCTAAAATCACCAAATTATATTATTCTTAACTATTTATGTGTGCAGATATAATTGCTTTGAAGATGGGGAAGTTTCAATATTTTTGTTTGTACATGATATGGCATATGGGGGGTTGACTTTTAACATAAGTCCGAGATGTAATAAAAGCAGCGTGACCCGCGGGTTTGAGACAAAAATGGCTTAGGTTTAGCTGCTGTTAATATGTGGCTTTCCTGTCATCTACCAAAACTTGATGGACCTTTCCCGAAAAGTCAAACCCCCACCCACCCCCTTTGGCGGTGAGTGACACGTGTGGGGGAGGGTGGCCCATGTAGGGTGACAAAGTCACATGTGTGAATGGAACTGGTTGAGCTGTTCTTGTCCCGGGGCTCCGCTTTCAGACCCGGATGAGGTGGGGGGTTGGTTAATACTTCACCATCGTATATGTCTTCTCCAACCTATTGCTTAAAATCACCATATACATTAAATTGTTGGATTTCAAATTGTTTGTTAGAATTTTGCTGAATCCAATTCATTTTATCAATCCATCTATGCTAATTCAATTTCAATAAATAAATAAAACGAGAAATATTATAAAAAGAGAGTAAAGATGTGGTTTGTCCTCTCTTAAGATTCCATCGTATTGTAATTTAGACTCTTTTCTTAATTATCTTCTTTAATTAAGTGGGTTTAGCAAAGAAGTGGGCTTACAAAGTGGGCTGAGAGTAAATAGAATAGAGGATAACAACGCCCACATTAGGGAGTCTGCGTCTCAACGGCCCATATAAAACTAAAAATGCCTGACCGCCATCTTCAATGTAGCAAAGGCCCAAGTTTACAGCATTAAGTGTAGTCCACAGAAGAACTTTCAAATTGTTTGATGGAATTATATTAGAAAAATATATTAATGTTAGTAATACATTTATTATTATAATTATATTGGAAAATATATTAATGCTAGTAATACTATCTATTTCTATACGCCCTATATTAATAACTTAGTATCACTAAAGAACTGGAAACATCTGTAATGGGGTAAAAAAACTCGGCCCAAATTACCATAAAGAGAGCCCAATAAGGAAGGCCCAACGAAGGTAAGGTATGCGGAGGATCCAAAGGCCACCAAAGCCTAATAAAATCATACCCTGGAATTATGGGGGGATAAACCCGGGATAAAACACGGAAGGTAAACCTAGGATTTTACCCGAGAATAACCCCAAATAATATATCCAGCTTTCCGAGGAATAAGGGAAGGAAAAGCAAAAATCAAGAAGTGCATTGAGAGCCTCAAGTGGTCTTCAAGATCAGTTTAATTTGATTCTTCATCCACCAATAAGGGGAAAGAAGTTACAAGAGTATCAAGTTTGTTATTGGATGATTTTAGAATAAGACACGTGACCATTTATTAGTGGTAGGAAGAATCTAGAAATCAAGAAGAGCATCTAAGCTCATGGGGGAGGAAGAAGAAAGATAAATAGTACTAGGAAAAATAAACAAAATGTAAGTTTTACTTACTTTTTTTTGGAAAAAATGAATTATATTTCATTAGGGCATGAGTCTTATCCTTTCTAAAAGAACAAGTCTATAATGTATCAACAAAATAGTGATTCAGATCAACTACAAACATATCAAAAGCAATTAAATTTCTTCTAAACAATAACAGGATCTGAAACTCAATCTTTATAATCAATGTCTATTTTGAGCTCTTTCTTTCTCCCAAACCCACCAAAACCAAACATGTGATTCGATCTCCTCGCATTTTCTCTTCGTTCCATTCACTTTCTTCAAACATTACTTTATTTCTACTTCTCCATAAAGACTAAATAATGCATATCCATGTGTCTATCATTAGCTTCCATCTATCACTAGTTTTACTTACTTGATTAAGAAATGAAAAATATACAGGCTCAATAGCCAATTTTTACAAAATATTTTTATCTTCTTCACCTTCCATTGATTATCTAATGTTTGATCTTGTTTGAGTCCTCACGACGAAAACGAGCATCAACAACATCCATCTCAAATTTGTAATCTCATACTACCTCAGGTTTCAAAATTGGTACTCCATATCTTATAACTAATTTATTATTAAAAAAACCACACTATCCCTCATAATCAATAAAATTAATTAAAAATTAAGTTTCTTAAATTTCGTACATACCTGCAAAATGAGAAAAATATTTATAGAAACTGCAATTCTTTTTAATTTTTTTGCTATGTACATACAATTGCTCACTTCACTTCAATTATAAGTTACGAATTACTTTAAAAAAATCTAAGTGAGTAATTACAATAATATATAAAAAATATATATATATTAAAACTCGAAATTCCAACAGCCATAGACCTGGATAATTCTAGTTTTTGACAAAATTAATTGAGATTGTAGTTGGCTATCCTAATACTACATGGGAAAATATCACATTTGGTCCCATAAGAATTCCTTCAGTTCAATTATAGTCCCGTAGGAATACATTGGTCTCATAGCTAGCAATTTTGGTTCCATAAGAATATTATAATCATAATTTTCGAAAATTTTCATCCAAAATTAACTTATATTATTATAAACTATCAGATTTATATTATTTTCTGTCTTTCAAAATAGACATAGTCCATTTTGGTCTTGTTAATGGTTCAAAATATTTCGTCAACTATTAACAGATTTTGATGAAAAAATTCTATGAGACAGAATCTGCCAGTTTTGAGACCTTTTTAGCATTGAACAATTCTTATTGGACTAAATCTGAAATTATCTCAATACTACATAGTTAGTAGCACGGCTGCAAATTATGTTTCCGATTCCTCCTACAACAGGTTATCTCATTACTAGGAGTATATATTTTATAACACATCATCACCACTTTAATTCTCCATTTAATTTACATATGAAAGAGAAAGAAACAGCGGAGGTTTTTTTCTCTTTTTCTTTACCAGAACTTGGATTGGTTTCCTATTGCTATTTTTAATTTATTTTCAATTAAAATTGGGTATTTTTTAGGTGTCAAGAACTTGATAAGTGAATATTCGATCTATGTATGGATAATGGGAAAAAAAGAAGAGATGCAATGTAGACTATGTAGTACAAGAGGATAATAATGATATGGATGCATGGTGCTGTAATAATAAGTCTTTGTTTCAATTAATTAAGGTTATATCTCTACATCGATTCTTACGACGTATCTCAATGTTCATCCCTAATGATTGGCCCTTTAAATTAATTAATTAATATTTATAGGAAGATATAATTGAAATTTAATTGAGTGTATATAAAGCAGTGTTTTCATAACCGGACCGGAGATGGAATCGGTGGCCCCAACGGTTCACGGTCGGACCGGTTCAACCGCAAAACTAAAATTACACATTTTTTTATAATATCTTATGTATTTTATGTATGATTATATATTAACATGCTTAGTGTACATTTAAATAAATAGCTAATTATAAAATACTAATAATAGATTGAAAGAGGAAAGTTTAATGTGAAGAAAAATGATATTTTTAATTTTTAATTCTTATAATAGTTAACTACTTGGATCACAAATAAATAAATTGGAAAGAAATACTGTATACTAATAATTATTCTTTTAATTTGATTCAGTAATAAATATTCCTAAGAATTAAAATTTGAAATAAATTTAGAAGGAAAATTTGATTGAATATTGAATTGAAATAACTTTGGAACAAAAAAATTTTGAAATAAAACAAAAATCTCAAAAAAAATAAAAAAATATCAAAACCGGCGGTTTTCGGTTCAGCCGGTCCAACCGGTTTTACCGGTTTTGGTCGGTCCGAACCGGTTCTTCCCGATTTTAAGCTAAAAACGATTCTTAACGGTTGATCGGACCAATTCCCGGTCCAACTGGTCGAACCGAAAAAGAATATTAATTAAATATTATGATTATGTACATGTAGTTATTAATTAAATATTATGTATAGAAATTTATAAAAGAATAAATAATGATATGTATAATAGGGAATTAATTAACGTAAGAAATGAAGATAGAGAGAGTAGGTTTAAAATAAGTGGAGTATTTAGAAAAATAGAAAAACAATAAAAAAGGGAAATTGTTAATTGTAGGGTGTAGATTGAAAGGTAGAGCAGCCTAAAACAAAAAGTTTGGTTTCCCTCCAAAGAATGAATCCGGCGCCGCCCTATTTGAACAAAGACGGTGGTGGGCCAGTGCCACGTCACCGGAGTCAAGTCGGTGACACCCCATTCTTAACTGTCACTTTAACTATTCCTCCATCACTTTGCATTAACCCACACACGACTCCCTTCAAACTCCATTCTTCTCCCATTATTCAAATACACACACACACTCACACACTATATACAAACAACACTTAACTGTATTCTACTTTAATTTCTAGGTTTGTAATTTGTTGGTTTAGAGAGTGGTGATCAATTAATCTTGTTGAAATGGAAGCAGATGAAGGCGGCGGGTGTACCACTCCCAAAAACCAGCTACCGGCGGCGCTGGTGTGTCCGCCGCCGCCGAGGAAGAAGATGATGCGGCAGAGCAAGAGGGAGCCGCCCAAGAATGGCTATTTCCAGTCGCCGGAACTTGATATCTTCTTCGGAAAGGGCCCACAAGCTTGGCCCCACTTTTAGAATATTTCCTCCAACCTCTCTCAACTTAGTTTAGTTCCTCTCGATACATATTGTTAGCTGCAATTCAATTTGTATGTAACCTTATTTCTTGCTTGCTTGCCTTATTACTGTTATCAGAGACTATACAGTATTTCATTTAATTTCCATCATTGTTTTAATTTAGTCCAATCAGAATGTGATCAGATGTCGAATTATTATGCATTAATTGTAATCTTGAAAATACAGCACGTGATATGTTTATGCCACTTCTATGTAGTTGGAGGTTAGGGCAAATTTCTTGTCACATTTAAAAAGGGAATGAAAGTATTTAAATTTGAAAAGAGAAATAGTTTTTTTTTTAAATAAAAATTAGGTGTATGACATAAAAAATATACACCAAAGGGGTAAGGTATAAAATGTTTTCATCTAGTATATGTTTGTGAAGGCCACACTCGTGTAATTAAATATGAATATTGAGTGTAAATGACTGGTGAACATATCTTAATATATAATTTTTAGAGGTGTAATTAATTAAAGACATATCTATTTTTAAATTTAATTAATGTACATTACTTTACAAGGCAAGATCTGAGATTTCTGTCAAGATTGTCTTACATTAATTACACTACAAAACAAATGTGATTGCGTACGTATGGCACTTATAAGAATATAATTAGTTAACTGATTAATGTTGCAATTTTAATTTATTCATATAAGCAGCTACTTCATTTCATAATTCGTCTAATTTGAAGAAAAAAACACCTCTTCAAGGTTTATAATTAGAAGCAAAAATATATGTTTATTTTGCAAATTGTTATTGGAAAACAGAATTTACACGTACAATTATTATTATTATTATTATTTTGATTGTATAAATACTGCGGGTGCCAGGTTAATATCATCATAAAAAATAATTAGAGCTTAATTTGATTAAAAATAAATGATTAACTATAATGAATTAATAATATCAGAATGGAGGCATGCATCTATACTTTTGCAAAGAGAAGCTAAATAAATTTCTTCATTAATAAGGTTAAATTAATCTTGAGTGTATATTGGGTGCACCCGGTACAAGAGTGTACACATATGTGTATGACTTTTTATTCTATTTTGTATACATGTTATTCTATTTTGTATACGTATTTTTGTAATAATTGTATAATTTTTTCGCACTAAATTTTTTATTAAAAACTAACATTCATATGTGTATAACTTTTTATTCAATAGGGTATACATATTTTTTAATAATTGTATATTTTTTTACACTCAATTTTTCATTAAAAAATTAAAAATTAAATTGTATACATTTTTGCTCATAATTGTATACAGTATGTTTTAGTTTATATTTGTATACGAGTGCACCCAGGTGCACACTATAATTAGTCATTAATCTTTAAGGCTATGCTCACTTTGGGTTTAATCTTACATATTTAGATTTAATAAATTTCCTTAAATCTCCTATATATACATCTACATACGCTATTAATACTTACACACCCCTAAAATCATTCTCTCTCCTCAATTAATATTTTTTTTCTAAAATCATTCTCTCTCCTTAACTAATACTCCCTCCGTCTCATAAAAGTTGTGATATTTTCCTTTTTGAGTTGTCCCATAAAAGTTATTACAATCCTTTTAAAGCATATGAAACCCACACAAAAATATTAACATAAGGGCCAACTATTTGCACCCCCAAAATTACTAATCATACCCCAAAAATATTTAAATTGACATAATTATCCTTATAAAATTTATATCTGTTCGATTGTCAGCCGAACAATTATCTATCTTATCTGTTCGGTTGCAGCAACCGAACAAAATAAATAAGATTTTTTTTAATTTATATCTACATTATCCAATAGATAAGATAACAGATAAGTTTTAAAATATCATCCATCTTTAAACAAAGATGATGATTCCTCTCCCAGTAAAAGTAAGCAAGTTTCTGTTGATTAGTCCACTGCTACTTTCGATGATAGAATCAACAGAAACTTGTTTACTTTCACTGGGAGAGGAATCACCATATTTGTTTAAAGATCGATGATATTCTGTTATCTTATATATTGGGTAACGTAGATATAAATTAAAAAAAAATACAAATCTTATTTTGTTCGGTTGCTACAGCCGAACATATAAGATTAATGAATTCTTTGTTTTGTTCGGTTGCTGTAACCGAACAGATAATAGATGAATTCTTTGTTCTGTTCGATTGTTGTAACCGAACAGTTTGTTAAATGACTGTTCGGTTGCAACAACCGAACATATATAAATCTTACAAGGGTGCAAATAGCCGCTCCCATTAACACATTCACATTGGCCCACACACACTACTAATACACCTACCCACTACACATTAAATATTATCTCTCTCACTTCATTTTACATTAAAATATTATACTCCTTAATCTTCGTGTCCAAAACAAATGCTACAAGTTTAATGTGACGGAGGGAGTACTTTTTTTTTCTTTCTCTCTTCTCTTCTCTCACCTCAATTAATACTTAATTTGACATAAAGTTTAAACTTATCCTATTTAAATCTAAAACAAACATAATAAATATAGAATAACAATATTTATTGATTTATTAAATAAACTTAAATTCAAAACAAACATCTAGTTTGGTGCAAGTGAAAATTAGATGAAGATAAAGACACTTTTTACAGTAAATAATTTATTTATATATCGTGAATTAACTATAGTCACACCACAATCCTTTTCATTTGTTGGTCGGCCGAAAATACCCCTCCAACTACGGGAACATTATTAACGTCTATTTTTCGTTCCTCCAGCGATCGCCGGATTCTGCAGAATACTGTGGTGGCAATAATAACAATTATTGCTCCTAAAGTTGTCTACAGAGGCTAAGCCCAAGAAATCAGGCCAATGGAGAAGAAAAAGAAGACGGCCCACGATCCAAAAGAGCCCATAAAGAGCTCCTCAATCGACCGACCCGTTAAGGTTATGGGCCTAGATTACCCAGCTAAAATTAATTACGAAACCATTTTATGTTTTTTTAATTAATTATACACGTTTATAAAAAATGTGTACTCCCCCGTCCCATAACAATTGATACTTTTTTTTGCACGGAGATTAAGAAGTATAATAATTTAGTGTAAAGTGAAGTGAGATAATAATATTTAATGTGTAGTGGGTAGTTGTATTAGTAGTGAGTGCGATGTGTGTGTGGGTCCATATAAATAAATAAATTGTTTTTGTGTGGGTCCCATATCCTTAAAAAGGAAATATGTCAATTTATGTGTGATAACCCAAAAAAAAAAGTAGGTCAATATCTTTAAGAAGGAGGGATTATTACTTTTCATCCAAAGTAACATAATATAGTACTTCCTACATTTTATTTCAATCACTATAATTGTTTTTATTTGTAAATTAAGAAATATAATATTTTAATATATAGTAATTTAAAAAATAATACTCTCTCTGTCCAGTTAATGATTTTTTATTCTATTTTATATACGCGTTTTGTAATAATTGTATACCTTTTCACACTAAGTTTTTTTTTATTAAAACACCAACATCCATATGTGTATAACTTTTATTCAATAGTGTATACATGTTATTTAATAATTATATATTTTTTTACACTCAATTTTTCATTAGAAAAACTAATAATTAAATTGTATACATTTTTGCTCATAATTGTATATGTTTTTGTTTATATTTGTATATGGATGCACCCTATCTTAGGGTGGTGCACCCGGGTGCACACTATAATTAGTCTTATTATTATATGTAAAGTGGGTAGTTGTATTAGAGGAAAGTGGTGGCCATATTGTGTACTTTTTTACTAAATAGAGGAAATAAATACCTTTGGAGCGGACGTCAAAAATAGTAAAATTGATACCCTAAAAGCGGACGGAGGGAGTATCAAACATTTAATCTTATTTTGTACTTTCATGGAGTTCATTTTTTTAGAACTCGATTGGTTTCTGTATAAATTATGAATTAATCAAATTAAAGTGATCAAGACGAACTTTACTCATATTACAAATTAATACTCATTTTTAAAAATTTGCAAAAATAACAACTACATTTAAATATTTTCGTGAACACTACAGAACACATGAGAACACTACGAAACATAGCATAGGAGCTACTGATATAGCATTGATATTCATTTAGAATGTATCTACTTATTTGGGTTTAGTATGAACCGAATGGGTTCATTGTTGTCTAATTATTGAGTTTCTCCAATTTAAATTGATAATTGTATCTTGACAACGCATAAAACCCATTAAAACTGGAAAATCCTCCAATGGGCATATATTGGAAAATCCTACAAACTGCAAAATTGCGAAAACTACAAAATAGTTAAAATTTTCATAGTCACTACAGAACATGTGCACACGTAACTTATTTTCCATGATATAGCATTGAAAAAGGGTTACATTGTTGTTTAATTGTTGAGTTTCTCTTATGTTACTATTTTTTAAGTGGGTTGACATTACAAGGTATTCCAAACAAATTTTATATTAGATGATAATTTGCAGAATTTTTACTATTATCACACGTAATCTTGACAACGCACAAAATTCAAAAGTGTTAGTTGGGAGATCACTTTGATGCTAGGCTCCTTATTTAGAACATTGTACAACGCAAAACTCAAAAGTGTTTATTGGGGAGATCATTTGATGCTAGGCTCCTTAGAACCTTTTACTTGACAAATTAAAGTGAATGCTAGGCTCCTATACTTTAGCAACCTAATAGCATTTTCATCAGATATACTTTAGAGCGAATGAATTCAACTGACTCATGATCTCCTCATTAACTCAATTTATCATGGACATTAACTCAATTTATCATAGACATTAAACAGCAGAAGTCTATGTATGTTACTTATTGTTTTATATTGATGATAATTTGTAGAATTTTGACTATTATGACACTTAATATTGACAACGCACAAAAACCACAAAAATTGGAAAATCCTATCTATAGAATTTGAAAATCCTCCACACTACAAAATTTGCAAAAACTACAAAATCATCAAAATTTTCATGGATTCTACCTAACATAGCACACGTGGCTTATCTTTTCGTTTATCTACTTATTTGGTTTAGTATAAAAAAAAGGTTGTATTATTGTTTAATTATTGAGTTTCTTCATTGTTGTTTTATTTAAATTGAAATGGGTTGTTTATATTACATTTGAGTTTTTCCATTGTTGTTTTATTTAAATTGAGATGAGTTGTTTTTGCATTGTTCCTCTCCTAATTTTACTCGTCTTTTCTGCGTACAATATATAAATATGTTTTTTTTCTTTCAATTTATCAAAATAGAAATTAATTTGTATTAGAAGTAAAGTTGCTATTTTTTTTAATTAACAAAAAAAAAAGAGTACTTCCCCATCCCAACTTCAACTTCACACTTTCCGTTTGGTCCGTCCCAAATTCAACTCCACACTTTCATAAAAGGAAAAAACAATTAACTAATATCCCTCTAATATACTTTAATTTCAAATTTGTCACCACCTTTTTAACACACATAACATACTTAATCATTTATTATTACCCAAAAATACCATACTACCTCCCAAAAGTAAGTCAAAAAGTGACATTTCTTAAACTCTGTATCTACAGTAAACGTAAAGATGAATTTGGGACGGAGGGAGTATTAATTTGTAATAAGAGTAAAATTCGTGTTTTTTTTACAATTAATCTTTTTATTTTTTACTTTTAGATCACTTTAATTTGAGTAATTCATAAATTATACTGAAACCAATTTACTTCCAAAAAAATGAACTCTATGAAAGTAAAAATAATATTAAATGTTTTACATTTAATATAATAAATTAGGTAGTTATTTAGTGTTGTATGAGTCCCATAAAAATATATTAATTGTTATGAATGAGTCTTATTTATTAAAAAAAATATAAAACTTGAAATGAAACCCAAAATTAAAAATATATAAAAATTGAAAAATGAGGAATTAAAATATTTATATTTGACGGTTATTATTTTATTCATTTTATATCACTTTTAATTTGTTCACTCATATTAGTCGTACGAGGACCTAAGTGTTGAACTTTTTTTTAATAGTCAATTCTATAGCTTGAATATTAAAGCTTCCATTATTCGTCAACGACACAGTTGACCACATTCTGCAATACTATGTTATTAGTCATGGCACAATTTTTAAAGAAGCTTTCATACTCAATTAAATCCACATGTATGCATAAATATTAGTTTTAGAATGCAAGACACAACCCTTACAGCTTAAATTCACTATATGATTTATGAAGCATAGTTTTTCTTCATTTCTAAGTGAAAGAAGTATAGAATTTATTATTATTTGAGAGAGAAAAAAAAAAAGAACGATGAAACTAGTTCGGATGATTGTGTGAAAGTGAAACCCCATTACACAACAAAAATTTAGAGCACAGAATCTTTGTCTGAAGAAAGTGATAAATGGTTAATTTGTAGGAGCTAACGAGGTGATAAATGCAAACGATTGAGTATATATTGTCGCTATTATATATAGGTTGGAAGATATAAATATTTAATTGGAATTGTGTCAATTATCTTAAATAGGAAGTAACTATTATAATTAAGTTGGGAGATTTGACAGTTGAGTGTAACAATGAAACCTAGAAATGATCATGATTTAGTGAACATAATAATTAATCAATGGTACTTGGTTGAATCTCTAAGAATTCCTAAATCCACAAGTTACAACTAAACCACCTCTCTATTCTCTCTTAAAAAATAAAAAATAAAATAAAATAAAACTAATTATCTCTATCTTATATAATTTTTTTTTGGACAGAATTTATCTTAATTATGTAATTGGTTAAGAATATAATTTGGAATTTCTTCTCAAGATTTCACAAACTTTGCTAAGGTAGTAAACTAACAAAATCTCGAAGCTCAAATGAATTAATTAAGAATCTAAAATCAGGAAATTAAATGAATATAGAAAATGCATCTCAAGTTGTTTTAATTATTATAACATGACTTCTTTTTTCTTTGAGTGAATTATGTTTTGTAATTGATTTAAGTTAAGTGAATTTTTGCACATTATTTATGAGTTACGTTTTCTCAAGTGCCTCCGTGAAATCTAGACATTTACTTAAAACTATAAATATAAGAAATTTGTTAATTTCTTACCACCTACATATTTTTTTATTAAATAGAGAATTATTTTGAATAATAAGATAAGTGAATTTAAAATAGTTGTTGGGCTCTTTTCCGAGATTTGGTAACACATGCATGCGGTGGCTCAAAATCTAAACAAGCTGAAACATATCATTAATACATGCACAAATACGTACAAAAAATCTGTATTAATCTACTACATGAACAAGTAGTCTACTGTTCAATTTATATGTAATGTGAAATTATGTAATAGTACGATGCAACAGACAGAAATGAAAACCTGATGGAATTAATTAAAATCGTTTCTGAAAAGAAAACAAATTAATATGTATATATCAAAGAAACAACGATTTGAAAATGCTGTTTATTATTAATCTGGATGTTCTTAATTATATAAGTAATGCTGTCATTAATGATCAGAACTTAATCTTACTTTAGTAGCACTCTAAAATTCAGGTTGACCAATAGCAAAACGGATCATACACAGAGACCAACTTAATAGGAAAGTCAGACTCCATGTAATATTCTTACTGTTTCTTCATGAAAGTAGTCTTATTACCTAATCACTCTTTATTTAATTTCAAACATAATAATAGCCATCTCCCTTATAGACCCTCAAAATAGTGATTCCCATAAAGAACTTTCCTACAACTTACATAGAAAAGAACCAATAATGGTGTTTGATCATATCTCTTCAGCAGCAACCATGGCGGCACTCGTGTTTGCTCTCCTCGTTTCATCAATGCTGCCACATTCCGCGTTCGGCATCACAAGACATTACACGTTCAACGTACGTTTCAATTTTGCACAAGCTCTACTTTTCCTAGCTATACTGAACTAAGTGTTTCAGTTTGATGTTCTGTTCTGATAGATTGTGCTCCACAATGTGACACGATTGTGTACGACGAAGAGCATTGTTAGTGTTAACGGGCAGTTTCCCGGCCCCAGGTTGGTTGCAAGAGAAGGTGACAGGGTTCTAGTTAAGGTGGTCAGCAATGTGCCAAACAATGTCACTATTCATTGGTAATTAGAGAGACAAGCTGCATGCAATGTAAGATAGTTAAGGAAGAATTTACTAGCATGGTCTGATTTAAGTGTGGTGCAGGCATGGAGTAAGGCAACTTACAAGTGGATGGGCCGACGGACCAGCTTACGTGACACAATGCCCTATACAGACCGGCCAGAGTTACACGTATAACTTCACCATCACGGGGCAGAGAGGTACGCCGTTTTGGCATGCTCACTCCTCGTGGCTCAGAGCAACGCTATACGGACCAATAGTCATCCTCCCCAGACGAAATGAATCTTACCCTTTCAGAAAACCATACAAGGAAGTCCCCATTCTGTTTGGTAAACATGAGATTGATCTTATGCTTCTGAGTGATATGATCATAGTCAAAGATTTGATCCGATCGTGTTTCTTGATATACAGGGGAGTGGTGGAATGTCGACCCTGAGGCGGTTATCGGTCAGGCACTTCAAACAGGGGCAGGTCCAAATGTTTCAGATGCATACACTATTAATGGCCTTCCAGGACCCTTGTACAATTGTTCCTCTAAAGGTACTAAAAGAAACACTTCATTTTTCTCATTCTACTGTTTGATTAAACCATACAGACGTTTTCAGACACATTCAAGCTGAAGGTGAAGCCAGGGAAGACGTACATGCTTCGTCTAATAAATGCTGCCATGAATGAAGAACTGTTTTTCAGTATTGCCAACCACACTGTCACCATTGTTGAAGCAGATGCTGTATATGTGAAACCATTTAATACTAGTGTCGTGCTTATAGCTCCGGGCCAAACCACAAATGTACTACTCAAAACCAAGCCATACCACCCGAACGCCACCTTCCTCATGGCTGCAAGCCCATATCAAACTGGCCTAGGCACGTTTGATAATTCAACCGTTGCTGGTTTTCTTGTATATAAATCCCCACTTATCAGCGGAGTGACACTTTATAAGCCTGCTCTACCACCACAACAAAATAGCACAGGTTTTGCAGCCAATTTCACCAAAAAGTTCCGCAGCTTAAATAACCCAAAATATACAGCAACAGTTCCAAAAACAGTTGATATTCGTTTTTTCTTCACCGTGGGACTTGGATCAAACCCATGTCCTGAAAACACAACATGTCAAGGGCCCAATGGAACAAAATTTGCAGCTTCAGTTAATAATGTTTCTTTTGCTCTTCCCTCAACAGCTCTATTACAAGCTTACTTCTTCAAAAACTCTATTGGAGTCTATACCACTGATTTCCCAACCAATCCAACACATCCATTTAACTACACTGGGACACCACCCAACAACACTGCAGTGAGCAATGGAACTCGTGTGGTTGTTCTCCCTTTCAATACTAGTGCAGAAGTCGTTCTTCAGGATACAAGCATTCTTGGAGCAGAAAGTCATCCTCTTCACCTACATGGTTATAATTTCTTTATCGTGGGCGAAGGATTTGGAAATTTTGATCCAAGCAAGGATCCTGCAAGTTTCAATCTTATTGATCCTGTTGAAAGGAATACAATTGGTATTCCACCCGGTGGCTGGGTAGCCTTTAGATTCCTAGCAGACAATCCAGGTATGTATGGACAAATATTCATTGATATAAAAAGTGAGAAGTAAAAAAAAAAAAATTAATAACAGATGCCTTTGTCAAAAGTTTCACAAGCAAAGAGTATTTTAGAGGAAGGTGATAGAAGTGTTCTTCTCAGACAATTTCTATGTGGAAACCATCATAGATCCATGTTTAAAGAATGTAGTACTTCAGCTGTAGTGTTGACAATCCTTACATATGCATTCATGATTAATATTTTCCACAGGAGTATGGTTTATGCACTGCCACTTTGATGTACACACAAGTTGGGGGTTGAGAATGGCCTGGATAGTTCAAGATGGACCACTTCCAAGTCAAAAACTACCACCACCACCGTTGGATCTTCCAAAGTGTTGAAAGAGATGTTAAACATACATGTATTCCAAGATTGTGGATATATTTATTTTTGTTACTCAATTATTGCTATCTTTGCTTCTGTTCTACATGTATACTTCTTCAATCAAAATATTCTGTTTTTTCTTTACTCGCCGAAGCATGTGTGCCTCATTCATTGTTCAATGTTATAGTTCATAAATTCCAAGGCAAATTTGCAAATGCACTTTCAAATATCTCTTTGGATTACACACTACAAATTATAAACAATATAGAGGTTTCTATACAGAAAGGCATAGTTCCATGAGAAGACTGAATTAATACCTCAAATAGATACTTAAGAGGCATATAAAGCACTCATCTCCAACTTGGAATGAACACTCTGCATTATTAAGAAACAACAATTAGATAGTAACATTGAACAGTAATTAAGAAATAAGGTCTTACAATTCGTTAATGGCAGTATACCTGAGGCTAAGAGAGCAACGCGTATATACAGGAAAACACAGAGCTCAAACGAGCATGTTGGGCTCCTCCATCAGAATGCGGGTGGCAGAAGTAAAATATTCCTCGAAAAGTAATAATAATACAAAAAACATAAAATAAGAACCAAGTGATGTTTTACATCAGGTTTACATGTCAAGTATCATCAATAATGCTCATGTGATCTCATTCTCCGTTTGTGCAGTGGACATCCGTTTCCCATGCTCATTGAAAACAAAATGGGAAGATAGCTAATAATGTACTAACAGAAATGTAGCATTCAACTGTAAAAGGAGTTCACACATACAATGCAAAGTCAAAATAAATTACTAAAGGGAGAACATCTTGAAGGTTTGCTAGTCTAACATTATTAAAGACCACATATTTAACTGAATGCAATCGGTTTATATTACAACATAAGCATCGAAAAGTACTCTTCAAATTCCTTATCAATTGTTGGTTTTGGGGTCTTCTCTTGACTATCTGCAACCAAAAGTACAAGAAACATGTCTCATAGTTAAAAGAAATGAGGTAAGAAATCCTTGTAGTAAAATGCTACCTAGATTACCAATTCGCCTTCCAGATGAAAGAACATAATTACTTGCATCTACCCCATTTTCGCAGAGAATATTTTCAAGATCCTTATTTGTAAAGTGCTCAAGGCCATTAAATTGGTACTCTGAGAAGCCACAATCATCATGATTCCCATATTCTAGGAGGAGATCCACAGAATCATCAGGAGGAGGGAATCCATAATCATGATGGAGACGACAAAGTTCTTCACAGATGGACATTGACTCTGGTTTTCTGGAACTGGCTTCTGTTATTGATCTGCTCTCTAACGAATCAAGACCTCTCTGAGAAGAGGTGTTATCTGAACTAGTAGATGAAGTTGAAGACTCAACAAATGCAGGTGTTTTTGGGTAGGAATGAGAGGTTTTATCATCATCATGACAAGACACGGATGAGTCGGCATCAGCAGGAAAGCTGTAGCTATTGTAAGCAGATTCTAGGACAGTTTCATCTCCTCTTTGAAAGATGCAATCACTACTCGCCTTCTGTGGATCAGGTGGAAATTCATGCTCAAGTCTTTGACCCCAGCACACATGCTTTGGCAAAGGCATATCGGGCAGTTCAGCTTGAAGTTTTCTTTTCTTGTTCAAGTAAGCAATGCTGATATCCAAGATAGTAACGAATTAATGATTGTAACTACGCAGAAACTACTGACTAGTAACACATAAGGGTTGAAATAAGAAAGCAAGGGTATGAAGAGTTCAGAAGCCAAGAGCACTATGCTTTCAATCAAGAACGACTGCTTAAAAAGCCAGCACAGTGATGCAGGATTCACACAAAAAATTTAAACCATCAAAGATTCAACAGACCAGTTAAGTACACCATAATTACAGTTTGATGACTATAATTATACATCAATAAAAAAAAAAGAAAAAAGAGGCATACATTTATACACAGCCAACAGGGGACTCAACCCTCTCAACCGTACGGAAGGATGTGCTCTAATTAATCAGAATGTATTGAGTTCAAAACCTATACAAATTTTATAAGATCAAATCGTAATAAATCATGACAAAAACTTAAAACATTTAAGTTGCACAACAAAATTATTCTTCAATGAAAGTGAGACCAAAGATGACACTTCCACCTCCGTATATCACAGCAAATATCAAATCTTTCGAGAGAAGATAGCCTAAGAACGAGGAAACACACACACAAACACCAGCAGCAACAACATAGATAAAAAATTTCAATAAGCCATGAAAAAGGAGCAAGGCAGTAGCATTTCAGATCAAGAAACATAGGGTTAGAGCATAGAAACAAAGAATTAGGATAAATAAGAAGAAACCATGAAATTAACCTGCTTCTTTCAGCTGGGCTGATCGTATCTTCCTCCATTATGATCTGGAAATTGATAACCAAAGGTACCAAATTAAGTTCAGCTCTGATTTGATAAATTAATCCCTTAAACCTTATGCCTCAGAGGACAGAGCTGAGCTACAACATCTCGGTATTTGGTTTATCCCAGAATCAATCAATCCACTTCCAGTTCTTTAACAGTTTCCCAACTCCCATAGTCCAGGCGCCGACTAAATGCACCGCTTGATTTAATTTATAATTATTCAGTGTACGACTAAATGTAAATTTCAGAAAAGGAAAAAGTTGCTCCAATTGCATAGCTCAAGTAGTAGAGGGGAGGATAAAAAAACTTTGACATGAATTTGACTCCTTACAAGTACAAGTTTAACAGTGAGCCCTCTCTATAAGCTACTTGAGAATGTGATTTACCTTCTCCACCAATCCCAGGACGGTGGCCCTGGTGGGTATAACATTGTTTTTTTTTAGAAAAGGAAAAAAGTTACTATTTGCAACTTGCAAGTAGCAAATGCGCGTTGAAAATTGTATTACTCCATTTAAATAAATAAAAGAATATTAATTTTAGGGTTATTAGTGAGCATTAAGTGTCTGGGTGAGATTAAGAATATTTATCCACAAAGCAACTTGGCGCGTGAGAAATACCCACCGAAAAGAGAATGGGTTCTTTATTTAATGTCTGACTTCGAAAGACCCATTCGAAGGTCACGAGGATGGCCCAGAATGGGGCGGACACGTGTGATGATGAGTCCTTTTAATTTTCAAGTAACTGGGCCCAATTGTAACCCAACCCAATTCCCACCAGGCCCAAACAAGAAACAACACAAGTAGAACCCACCCTCAACGATTTCAAAAATTTGAAGTTGAACAGAGCAACTCCCTCACAATCACAAACATAGTGGCAGCAGTGAATCAAGAAAGGGAGAAAGATGAATGCTCCCGATCGCTATGAGCGATTTGTCGTACCCGAAGGCGTTTCCAAGTACTTTCTCTCTCTCCCCGTTTCTCTTTCTATACATATACATGCATAATGCTTATCTCTACTCTGTATGTAATTTCCTATTGAACAGGGTGTCGTATGAGCGGGACACCAAAATCATCAATGCGGCGACGTTTACCGTCGAGCGTGAGGACCATACCGTCGGCAACATTGTCCGCATGTATTTGATTCTTATGAATTTTTTTTCTTATTTCTTTCTTAGCTGAAAATCAGGTTTTTGTGTAAAATAACCCTATTTTTTCTCTCGCGTAATTAAATCAGGCAATTGCACAGAGATGAGAATGTGTTGTTTGCTGGCTACAAGCTGCCTCACCCACTTCAGTACAAAATACTTTTAAGGGTTTGTAGTCCGTCACTCTATATTTTGCTCTATGGAGTAATAATTTAAGTAGTATCTATCGATTTACTCTTCTTAATTGTACGCACCAGTTAAGGTTAAGTAGAGAGTCATAACATAAGGTTTTGTTTGTGCCGATCATAACATTACTTGATGACTAAGGTTTGGATGGATTGGGCATCTTTGTGTTGTGAGAAAACGGAGCTGCAGTGGATAAGTAATAGATTTATGAGGTTTTGGAACTTGGTCAAAGCTTGTTTTGACCATTGAAGAGGGTAAAACAGGGTTGTTTTGCATGACTCAATTGACAATTAGAATCTCAGTATGAGTTGCTTGAGCCTGCATTTTTTGGCTCATGTGTATCTTTAGTCCTATATGAGCTTCATTCCTGTAAAGCATACCCTTAATTCAAAATTTAGTAATAACTTATTATTTTATCATTTATGCAGTTGAAATGTGTTAAAAAGACTAATATGTTGTCATATGTATTATGCGATATGGTTTATGAAATACAGTTCAAGTTGAAATACTGAACTAAAATCGTGCAGATAACCAGATCTAGGATAGAGTTCAAAATCTAGGATCAGTGTAGTATTGAGCTTTTCTTACATGTTTAACACTGCATTGGCATGTTGTTGTGTCTCAATTGACCGCATTATATTTTGATATATATTAATACATCACTTGAGCAGTTTAGTATCTTAATTGGAGTTTCTTCAGCCTTTGGTTTTTGGTTAAAAAAGTTATCATCCTTGTACGTGTTCAGCGCTAATAAAGATTCCTCTCGCTTTTTCTATTTCTTGTTGAGACATCTTGCTCGTTGTGGTGTCAATTTGCAGATCCAGACTACAAGCCAATCTTCGCCTATGCAAGCGTATAATCAGGCAATCAATGATCTGGACAAGGAACTTGATCATCTGAAGAATGAGTTTGAGGTAACACTATTGTTTACGCTCATTTAAATGATGATATGATTATATAAATCTTCCTTCACGGAACACCTTTTCCATGTACCTTACCTAAAGATTCTTCAATTGATGCATGACTTATGTTTAAATGTTTAACTTTACTTATAGGCGGAGTTGGCAAGGCATGCAGCGAATCCACAGTGAGAGTATTAAGCTGCACAGCTCTTATCGTCTGCTAGTGATTCATGTAATCCAGACTCGTGTGAACAGACGGATGTAACCCTTTAAATCTTTACCAGTGTAGTTTGGATATTCACACTTTTATCCCCTTTCTATCGAAAATATGCCTAAATGTTTTAACGCTTGCTTGAATGTGTTTGTGAATGGTTGATCCTGTCTTTAGCCTAACCAGTTCTGTCTTTCCTTTATTATTATTTATATTAATTCCAATTCGAATTCATTCACTGTATACTGCAGATACAATATTTTTATAATAAAAATCAATTATAAGGGAAGGTGTTGAGCTTAGGAATCGATCAAGTTTCTAGGACAAATTCCCAGAAACAGAAAAATAAAAATCACTGATTGAGATTCTGATTTTTATTGTGTGTGCTTTGGGTGGGGGAAGCTCAAATCGAAATAGGCATCAAAAGAATGCATAAAATTACAGACATCTATTGCCTCGAAAATCTTTGGTAATCACAAGATTACAATTAACAAAGTTTGTTTTGCTCCTCTCTCTACTGGTGACTCAACAGTTCCTTTTTGTACAACATAATGCATTGATGCTGTAGACTTCTATACAGATGCTCTAAACAAGTGGGGGTGGGGGGTGGGGAACAAAAAAAAAAGGTTCTGAACATGATGGTGAAACCTACATAATACAACATACACTGGAATTCGCGGAAAAGCTTGAAGATCTTTGACATGACTATATTTGGTAAATGGATTTATGAAACTATCCCCCAATACCATGAAGAGAGTAACCTTGATGGCAGAATCTTCAAAGATTAGTGCACTTTTGAAGCTAAACATACAGTCGTATATTATGAGTATAACTTTGGCTAATGATATCATCTTTTATCTGGAGTTGATGACCCCGTAAGTTTATCATACTTTGTTTGAAAACGAAGTCCAGAACCAAGATGCGCTGTTGCAGGGCAAAACCAGCAAAGAACTTTTGGACCCAAAATCTGTATCAGTTTCATACAAACCAATAGTCAGATGTAGAAGATGGAAAAGCTCTTAAGCCATTTAACTTTCACTTTTGCATTTTAAAACGATTGCAAGAGAAAATAACTGTGTGTCGAAATTGATTAATAATTTCTATTGCATTAACCACAAAATACATTCATTGCAAAGAAAGGAAGAGAGAACTCACCGATGTAAGATTTTCATATGCACCTACATCATACGGATGTGAATAGAGCTGACCTCCTTTCTCTGCAAGCCACATAGCTCTCACACCTTCATAGTACTGCCATATATAAATATGAAATCATGTATTGTTTCACTATCCATTAAACATTGAAATGGAACTATTAGAATCACAGAAACCTCGATTGTAGTCTTGTTTTGTAACATAAGATAAAAGTGCCAGCTGAGGAAGACTCCCAGTGCTAAACTTAAAGGTACCAACAGTAACCCTGAAATGATCTGGATACAAAAGATTAGTAAGTAAGAAAATAACAGCAGAGGATAATATGCCACAAAAATGAACAAGAAAGTAATTACATGTATTATTCTGGAAGAGTCTTCAGCATCTTGCTGAGAATCAACCATCACACTACCAACGAGCAATACCTGAAATAACAGGTCTATAAATTGATAATAGAAGCCATTTATCAAAATGTGAAAGTTAAAGGTGCAAAGGGAAATGGAACTATCATGAATGAGAGATAGAGGTGACAGTATAAAGCACATCGAACAATACCAGGGAATATATACATGCTATAACAGCATAGGTCACAAAAACAAAGAAGATCTTGTAGTTCGCATGCCCCACACAATTGTTCATCCAAACACAGTGGTGATCCTTGCATCATGAGGCAGCTGTTTAATAACATTATCCAGATATCAAAGAATATGTGCATACCATATGTGTAGTAGACATACCATTCGTAACACACATCGATTACATATGCGGCAGTGATGGGCTCGGGGAGGCTTATAATGAGAACACTTTTGGCAGTACCTCAAATCTCCACCCTGCAGAAGAACTCCAAGAATTATAGGATCACTTATTTCAGCACTTAGTCTTTCAACATCACTCATGAAACTATAAAATGATATAGTAGACTCATGAAAGATTGCTCATAAAGATTTTATATTTAAGTTTTCATGGTTTTAACAGCTCCCATGCATCTAAATATGCATGCTGTATATGTATTGAATGCAAAGAGCAATTTACACACGAAACTTTAGATTACATGTATTAACATGCAGAAAAGAGTATCACACCTAAGGTTGATATGATCAAGGAGATATCCATGAGAATTAATAAATGGTTGCACAAAAATATAATACGTGAGAAATGGCTCAGAGTATAATAGCTTTTGCTTCCGAAGACAGAATCAGTAAGTAAAAATGCTGATATCATTACCATTACGACACAAATTTTTAGCAACGACAAAATTTAACGCGCAAACTAAAGTCAGCAATCCAAAGTTCCAGTCAAAGAAAAATGTCCTAGCAACATGGCAAACAGAGCAGAATTAATAAATTTTCGGCCACCGACAATTGGTTGTCGGTGGCCCTCGTATAAACGTCATCCGTTAACCAACGAAACACCATGATAACGACAACCTTCCGCATAAACATCCAAGAGTTTAACTTTAAAACTAAATGACCACAGCCCTTGAATGACAACATAATATTCTAAGACAACAAACAATCAACACAAAAGCAACAAATATCAAATACCCCACCACCAATCAGCATCCTATCAAGTTCATCCGTGGGAACTTATAAATCAGAATCCAATCAATCCAAATCTTGCAGATCAAGCAGCATAAAACTATTGATCAAGCTAATTAAAACAGGGTAATTAGATTCATTGCATATTTGATACATAACAAGTTATTGTAAATGCAATTAAATTTAAGTTTCATAGACAAGTCTAATTCACTTCAGAATTCAAACAACATAAGTAGAATAGGGAGAGAAAAGAATAATTCAAGAAAACTCTGGCTAGATTAGTAGATAATGCTAAAACAGCTAAACTATACAATTACAAAAGCCACAATTAGTTGATAAACAGCTTGAATCGATTCACAGAGTAACAAATATCATACTAGAAATAAAGAAACAATACATGCATTAAAATAGACAAATCAAATATACAATTTTTAAAAAAAAATTAAACGGTGAGAAAAAAAATTATGTCTTCAAAATCCCAAACATCTCAAATTCATAGAAATGAAAATTAAACACCGAAAAGTGGAAATGTACAAAAGGAGACTTCTAAAAAATCCATATAAAATGTACATGCAGCTAAATTACTGACTGAATTTATCAAAATAATAATGGACCTTGCGTTTGATCTCGTGGATCGGGTTATCGGAGTCCTCAATGTCAGGCATGAAAGAACTAGGGACCCGACCCGGATCGGTGAATATGGCGAGCCTGTAGCTGGAGATGCACATGACGGCTAAGAGAGTGAAAACGGCGGCGTGTAGCATTCCCGGCGAAGAACCAAGGCCGAACCACCGGTCAATGAAGACGAGTACAGTGGAGAAATAGATGTAAATAATGGCGGCGATGACGACGCCGACATTGAATGAGAACCGGCAGCCCCGTGCCATTTTGATCGTTTTGGAATCTATTTAGTGGAGAGAGCTGGGAGGCGCAGACGCCGGCGTAATGGCGGATTACGGCGGCGTCTCCGGCGGTTGGAGGGTGTGGTTGTTTTGGGGAGGGTAGAGGGGGGTTTTACTTTACAGTAGAAGGTACGGTTGGCCAGTGCGGCGGTGCCGTAGACAATTTAATTTTCTTAAATGGGTTTGAGGCTCTACTAAATTTGGATTATTAACGTCATGCTTTTTTTATTTGTCCCCCAATGTTTCTGAAATTAGAAAATTGGCCTCTTTTATCTAGAGATCTTCACAGAATGCAAGAAGCCATTTTACAACGAGATTTTTATTTTTATACTTTTTAAAACGGTCTTGTAAAGGGCTTATTTATATACTCTCGCCTAATATTATTTTGCATTGTTATTATAAATACGAAATTTTAAAAAAATTATTTTTTTATTAATTATTAATTTTTGAAAGATAATACCGTGTTGTTGAGTAATAAATCAATTATAAAATATATTATATGTGTGGTAAATTTATAATTAAGTTTTCTTAAAAAATTTAGAATTAATGTGAAGTTTTTTTTAAGTGATAAAATTTATTATAGAATGGATGAAAACCAAAAATTAAAATTTTTTAAAGAGGAGAGATTATATTACTTGATTTATAGCAACTACTCCTCATAATCAACTAAAAGAAAATAATTCAATAAATTAAAACTATTAAAAACTTTTTAAAATAAATTTGTTTATCATTTAAGGATAATTTATATGAACAACTATTTTTATGTAAATCAATGCAATGACTCTTTTAAATTTATTGTATTAAAATTTTAAGATTATTTTTTTTAAGATAATAAAAAGTTTAAATTATATTGAGCCTAATAAATATAAATATAATTTTGAAAATAAAATATTACTATATGAGATTATAATTTTTTTTTATAATTTTAAGATTGATCTCATTATATTTCAATTAATGTTACTCCATCTAAGTGAACATAGAAGAATCAGTAGACTTTAAAATATCTTAATTTAAAGTAATTTCAAATGAATAATTTAAATTGATGTTCCATCTAAGTTAATAACTCGCAAATCCAGTTATATAGTACATTATTTACTATGGATGTATATATGATATGCCAAGTGTGTGAACTGTGAAGATCTAGACTTTAGGGATGCCGATGCAAATAAACCCTTTGTGCTAGCTGCTTTGCAGCTATTCTAAAAATAGTGTGGAGGGGTAAATCGCATGATGTGCATCCTGCGAGATGACCTGTTTTTTCCCTGTTCCTGGTTGCCTTCCATTCCACGTGTATCGCCCTTTCAATCTCTCTACGCGAGTCTCCCTTTTATTATCTCTCTACGCGTCCAACACAACGGCCTCCAACTTCACACAAAATTCATCCTGTTATCTTCTTCCATTTTTCTCCACCCCAAGTAAAGCTTCAATCTCTGTAAATATCATTCCCTTTTGTTGCAACAATAACGCGACCCCCACTCAACCTCCTTATGTTGGTAATTGCCCATCGCTTCTTACTCTTTAGTTTATTAATTTTGAAATGAGTCACTAATTATGTTTTTTCCTGTCGATTCTGTTGGCCCCATCATATAAGAAGCCCTAATTTTTGGCTTCTCTACTGCACGCCAGATTTTGTTGCTTATGTGGACGCTTGCTTCAGTCTCCCTCCTGAACGGGTAAATCCTCTTATTTAATTATTGCTTCTTTAGTGGTTTTTCCTTTAATTGGTTTTCGTATTGCTTAAGTCAGTTTGGTTTATTTAAATTTTTTGAATAATTTGATGAGCTGAGTCTACCTCTACTTATGTGACCAACAAAATAGTTGAATGCAAGTTTGTCGACACTAATAAAGATGGGGTACATGAGGAATTGAACGCTATTTTACCGTCTACGTCATCATCACTGTCCATATTTGAGTTTTATTTGCATTTGCCATTCTGCAGATGCTAAATGATTTCTTAGTGGCCTCGTACTTTTGTAACCACTTTTACTAATGTGCTTAAGTAGTTTACATGATAGTCGTTTCACATGGTAAGCTACAAAATAAAGTTTTATAACTTAAGCGTCAACAAGTGGGATGAGACATTTCGGATTCTTAATTCTCTTCTTGGTTAATGATAGAGAGTTCCAATTTTAAGAAATTATCTGTGATATATGGTTCAGAATTTTCAACCGGCCTCAAGCAAGACAACATAACATTATATGCAACATCTGTTATTCATATCATTCAAAGAGAGCAGTTCTTAAAGATAAAATTTCATTTTGCAAAATAAGTTAGCAATTAAAAAATTTAATTAAGTCCAACACTATAATCAGGATAGGGAAAATGAACTCGCCCCGCCCTTGAGGACTCTTAATCAGGCCATTGGACTACTGTTAATATTATAAAATTAAGAAATTTACTTACTTAAATATACTGTAGAAAAATACCAAGATAACCACATGATATTACGTCATGGATATATCTTCTGTTGATTTTTGGGACTGTCCACTACCCAACTTTTTCCCACTGTGTTCTCAAACATGAAATAGTATGAAAGCCAATATTGAATATTCTTATATTGTTGAGTTATATTATATGTATTAAGGGCATTGTTATATGTGATAGTGTTGCATTAGAGTGAAGATTCAGTAGCTTTTATGCTCACTGTTACACTCAAACATTATACCATCATTATCATGATTTACCATGCTTATATGTCAATTAGTGTTTCTTATATGTTACTACATTATTGATCTCACTGGACTTTATTTTGCAAGGTATATAATTGGTTTCTTTACTGGTGCTACCCCATGGTAAATAGATGCATTTATACTGTTACGCCAAGGCACAATTTACAAGGAGAAGCCTAGACTGCTTGCAAGGTTCATCATTGGTTTGTTTACAAGTGGTACCTCAAAGTAAAATTGAAACATTTATATTGTTTGTGTTGCATAAATTACAGAAGGACCCATCGACTCATTGCATATGTGGCTGGTGCAAACACGTTCGACTTTACCAGCGATCTATTTTCCTCGAAAGGTGAATCTACATTATACTGAATATCATTTCGAAGTTATCAAGTTATGGCGACGTATTGATTCAAATGTTAACTTATGTACATGTACTGGTCGCACATTTGTAGGCTATGTTTGTTGCTCTATTTATTACAATTGGTGTAGTGGCGAAGGCAACCCAATTGTAGTGAAAATGAAGTGTATACATTCTGTAGCAAAAGTTGCCCCAATTCACTTTATTTATATCTCACTTCATGGAAGTTACCCAAACATAAAAAAAATGAAAACAGCCTGGTTAACCAATTGTAATGTAATTTTGTATTATCAACAACACGAGTGGTTAACATTGTAAATACTCTTGTTGTAATGTAATTTTGTATTATCAA
The DNA here is from genome assembly GCA_023678885.1 of Pogostemon cablin. Classification (NCBI taxonomy): domain Eukaryota; kingdom Viridiplantae; phylum Streptophyta; class Magnoliopsida; order Lamiales; family Lamiaceae; genus Pogostemon; species Pogostemon cablin. Next base: position 819,348 of record CM042984.1, read on the forward strand.
CAACACAAGAATGGGCACTAGGACAGGGTACACACCTCACTTCGTGAGGTGGCACCTAACTAGTCCTATGGAGTATGAATTAAAAAAAATTAATTTTAATATTTTAAATTTAAAAAATAAATATTAAATGGTAAGAATAGTTTATTGAAATGTAAGATAAACTCGATGCTATAAATATTTTAGTATTATTTTTAATTGTGAATAAGTTTAATTATCGTTCTAGGCTTTCTGGTGAGATGGTGAGAAAGATCGATCTATTTTAAAATATGATTTTTATATAAATAAATTATGTTTATTGATAATTAAAGTATATCAATAGTGAGTTATTATTACATATTTTAATAATCATTTTCATGAATATTTAGAAATATCTATATTTTAAACATTAGTAAATATACTTTACTTATATAATAATCATATTTTTATAAATCTTTCGAAATCATCATCTCTTATCAACATATATAACATATTTTATAGTTAATTTATTATTTAGTATTATGTTACTACTATAAAAATTAATTAAATTAATAAAAAAGTTTTTTAATATAAATAAATAAATATGCACAATTAAAGGGGACATTGAGAGTATTTAACTTCAATAAATTTATTGCCACCCATAAAAAATTAAATAAGATCACGTTTATATATCATAAAAAGTTAGTGATAAACAAAAGAATAGAGCATTGTACACCATTCTAGCCTAGGTATAATAGCATAGGGTGCGGCTATTTGCATTTCCGGAATTGTTAAATAAACCCTAATTACAAAACGTATCCCATTAAAATTAAAAGTTTTATATTTAAAATACTAAATACACTCCATACAAAGACATCTCTATCCTTTTAATTAATTATACACCAGAAAAAATAATTACTCACAAAATTAAAAAGAAAAGAAAAAAGAGAAGAACACGTTGGAACAACGACTGGTGTGTTCTGCAAATCTGCTGCGAAGAAGCGAAAGGAAAGGAGGCGCAAGAAGGTTCTTGCGTGTACACCTTGCATGAGTTCGCCAGTTTTGCCGTGTCATTGCATTTTTAAAAATAATATTTTTAGGAATTATTGAATAATGTATCAGATATCGCTTAAGGCTTGACATATCAGACAAAAAAAGTGTATTCGATTACTACAACCGAACACGATTAAATCTGTTCGGATATAGGAAGCGAACGGTGAGAAACGACACCCAACCGTTCGATACGTCGAACAGATTTAACTGTTCGACTTCTGTGATCGAACACTACACCATAGCGGTCTATCTTTGAATTAAACTTGAATTAGTTTTCATTTCCTAATCACTGCTCCACTAGCTATGTTTCTTTTGGATGATCCTTGTGTTCTTTTGGATGATATGTTTTAATTAAGCCTCCAAAAATTTGTCATTATAGGGGAAACCAACTTCTCTTGCCAGTGACCTCTTGAAGGAGGTACTTTATTACCTCATCCTCTAAACTTTCCCCATGCCATGGCCATTGTTCGATCACAAACGTCGAACAGATTTAACTGTTCGACTGCTGTGATCGAACACTACATCATAGCGGTCTATGATGAAACGATTTAGCATATCGCATAAATTGACTACGTAGAACCTATTCAACTCAATTTCTTTGCAGTAATCGATATCGCCCTCATCATGAATCCTTCTTTACGATTATTACTTGTTTTGGATGATCATCATTATCAGTTTTTGCTTGTTCCATGATACTACGCTGATGCAGAAGGGATAGGGTTTATGTTTGATCGTGGTTTAGTGATTATAACAATGGAGTACATTTAGAAATCTGATTGGAGTGTATTTAGAAATTTAATTATAATATATTTTATTTTATTATTTATAAAAGGGTATTTACGTTTTCTCACATTATCATATTTTAATTCTATAAATTATTATTGAAGTTCATTTAACAATTTTGGGGTGCAAATAGCCGCTCCAAATAGCATATCCTAGTATTAAGTTACTTAAGTTAAAATAATAAAATATTTATTAAAGGGTAAACATTTGTGATTAGAAGTGAAGATTAAATGCTCGTAGTTAGCTTTACTATTGAATTACTCCCTTTATCTCCTCTAATTTATGCTCATTTCCTTTGTAATTTATAAAATGGAGGGGTATAAATTAATACTAGATTTTATTTTGTTTTTCTTTTATATTTGTAATTATTTTAGAGTTTTTTCTTTTCTTTTTCAACCGCTGTCCAAAAATATTTCTTTTTTATTATAGAGTAGTAGATAGTATTTGTACAACACTAACATTTGTAAAGAGTAAAAAGTCATGCATGGAATACAATTTTTAATAGAGGATTTAGTGTCTTCTAAAATCCTCAATAATTCTAAAAAAAAATACTTGTAAAATAATCATAGGAGTATGGAGTATAATTTTTTTGAAGATAGATACATACTACAAGTATGATCATAATTTTTTTGGAGATAGATACATACTACAAGTCTATTTAGCTCTTTTCTTACAATAGCTCTTTTTGAAGATAGATACATACTACAAGATAGGAGTCTATACTACAAAATACAAATATAAAAAATCAATGAATGAAAATAGAAATGAGTGACAACAGAAAAACATGGAAATCCCATCTACTATTTAACATTTGGGAAGATCCGGCGGCGGCGGCGGAAGCTTCTGATTCCGGCGAGTCCCATCCATCACAATCCACGCCATTTTCAGTCCCCAACTCGTATGAACTTCCAAGTGACAATGCATAAACCACACACCTGTTTGATCCATATAAAATTGGTCAATTCTTAATTACATTAGTTGAATCAAACCTGCTGAAGAATTACCTGGATTATCTGCAAGAAATCTGATCGCGACCCACCCACCGGAGGGCACTCCGACGGTGTTCCTCTCGGCCGGGTCAACCAAATTGAACTAGCCGGATCCTTATTCGGGTCGAAATTCCCAATCCCCTGTCCCAAAATAAAGAAATTATATCCATGGAGGTGCAGCGGGTGGCTCTCCGCTCCGATTATGCTAGTATCCTGCAACACCACCTCCACGGCGGAGTTAAATTTCAGCACCACCACCTTCGTGCCGCTGCTCACCATAATATTGCTCGGCGGATTGCCGGTATAGTTAAATTTCACCGGCGGATTCGCCGGAAAATCAATGGTATAGACGCCTCTCGATCGATTGAAGAAGTGAGCTTGAAGGAGGGCTGTTGTTGGCATCACGAACGATACATTGTTAATACTCGCCGATAGCATTGTATTGTTCGGGCCCTGGCAGGTATTGTTCGGGCCGGTACACGGGCTCAGGCCCACCCCGACTGTGAAAAAGAATCGCCTGTCAACCTTCCGTGGAACTTTCGCCGGAAACTTGGAACTAGCCAGGCTACGGAATTTCCGGTTGAATTTGGTGGCGAATTTAGTGTTGTTGAAGAAGGGGAGAGAGGGTTTCAGGAGGGGTAGTTTGGTAATTCTCTTGGTTGCGTTGGAAGGGAGATGGTATTCCAGGATTCCAGCTGTGGTAGTGTTGTCAAATGCTGCCGGGCCGGTTGCATAAGGCCGGGCCGACATGAGAAACGTTGCATTCGGGTGGTGGTGTTTAGTCTTGAGAAGAACGTTAGTAGTTTGTCCGGGAGTTATGAGGACTACATTGGTTTTAAACGGCTTTACATAAACGGCGTCAGCATCCACGACGGTGAGGTTGTGGTTGGCAATGCTGAAGAAAAGCTCGTCGTTTAGGGCTGCATTGATCAATCTCAACATGTACGTTTTCCCGGGCTTCACTTTCAATTTGAATGTATCTATAGTTTAAATGAGGAACGTTGAAAAAAATATCATTGGATACAAGTAATGTGCAATCAAATAAGTGAATAGTACTCACCTTTGGTTGAGCAGTTATATAGGGGACCCGGGAGGCCGTTGATGGTGAAGGCGTTGGAAACGTTAGGAGCCCCGCCGGTTTGCAAAGCTTGATTAATAAGTATCTCTGTATCAGTTTTCCACCATTCACCTATACAAATTCGAGCATAGATATGAACACAATATGATGATCAATCTTTTATGCTAAAGAAATGAAGATATTATTACCGAACACAATGGGGATTTCCTTGTATGGATTTGGGAATGGATACGCGACTCCTCGTCTTGGTAAGATGATGATAGGTCCATAGAGTGTAACCCTAAGCCAAGAAATATGAGCATGCCAAAATAAAGTTCCTCTTTGGCCTACAATCGTGAAATTATAGACGTAGCTTTGCCCTGTTTGAATCGGACATTGTGTGATGTATGCCGGTCCATCTGCCCATCCACTTCTTAGCTGCCTCACTCCATGCCTATCAAAAGATTACATTATGGTGCAACCATGAAAAAAATTTGACCATAAATAAGCATTTTCATACCAATGAATTGAGACATTGTATTGGACATGGTTCACAACTTTAACAATGACCCTGTCACCTTCCCTTGCAGTGAGAGTTGGTCCGGGTAATTGACCGTTCACTGTTACTATATTCTTCGATTGGCACAATCTTGTGACGTTTTTCATTTTGATCTGTAAATATAAGATAGATTAAAACTATACAGAAAAGAATAATGTTGAGTATATTATAAAGAACTTTTACACGTACGTTGAACGTGTAGTGTCTCGTTATCCCCGAATGCTTAGACATTGCTAGCTTGACCAAGAAGGAGAACGCGGTGATGAGGATAATCAAAGGCTTGTTAGAGACCATTTCTTGATTTTTTTTTTGGTTTGTTTGATTTGGACAAATGATAATTATGAGTATTTTTAGTAGATAGAATGTGATGAAATGTGAGGGAATTGTAGAATGAATTTATAGTGCAGCACAGCACCAGCACAAGTGTGTGTGGGGTGAGTTCATTCAACAGAGATGCATGAAAATGACAAGATTTCATCTAATAACAAATTGAAGTTACATGTTGTATAGTATGTTGTGGTTTGGAGTGATGTCTGATTTGTTACTTAACTGTCATTATTATGATTTCTGAAAAATAATGATTGGTATAATTTTCCAGAAGTCACCTTTGGTGTGTGTGGTGTTTGGGGGATTTAAATGGAAATATATTAGAGAAAATATTGAAGATTTGTTAGATTTATTGAATTAATTAATTTATTTCAGTAAACTGGAAAGTCTCCAAAATGTTGAAGATTAATTCTCCTAAATATATTTTACTTTAAATTATGCTCATGATTAGGAGAACATAGAAACATTAGTACAGTACTTTAGACAGTCTATGAGTCGTAATATACATTCAAATTCATAATTTTTCTGAGAGAAAAATGTCTGCCAACTCAATTATATTTTTGTTCAAATTAAACAGTCTCACAGCAAATAATTTCAATTTCTTAAATATAGAAAAAATTGTAACAAAATTATAGTTACCCCTTTTAGACGTCACCCACTACCCACCCACCCACCCACCCATACAAATCTAATAAATTTTGAAAAAAAAAATAAAAAATTAGTAGGTGTGTTCATATTCATAGAAAGAGATTGATCATCAATTTATTAATAAAATAGTTGAAAGGTAGGGTTCAACTCCCTATAGTGTTAACCAAGAAAATTTACGGAATAGTCAACAGTGCTAACCCCCAATTCGTTGGCTGTCGGCTTCCAATTTCTTGGGTTTCAACTCACCTTAAAATGACCACATTACATGAATATATGTTTTTTAACTTATTATTATAATTATTACTATTTTTAACACATTAGATGTAATTAACCCCATCATTTTTTACTTATGAAGAAAATAAAATAAAAACTTGAATTAACATTTAATTATGTGGCTTGAAATTATTTAGAGTTACGTAATGCAGTTTATGTTTTACTATTGATGACCACATGTTATGAACTTATGATGATGCTATCCCTCAATAATATGTATTGATGAAATTAAATGATGTTATCCTTTTCTTCCCTTTTTTTAAATAAATAAAAAAAATGAATCACATTTTTGGAAAATAACCCTTTCATTAAATGTGAGAATATTAAATCAAGAAGTAATTTTTAATTAATTCCAGTAATAGCAAGCTTAATTAAAATATAATTTATTCGTCCCAGTTTCGGTACTTTTCAATTTTAATTCATTTTAATATTTCCTGCACACTCAATCTATAAAAATGATGGTTCATAAACAAAAAATAAATTAAATTTCAAAATTTGTATCCACACTTAATACAAATGATATACTTTACACTTATTTATTTTATATAAAAAAAATTAATTAGCCCCTTAAAGATCTTAAAAAGTGATTTTTGAAAAAATGGAGTAATAACTGTGGATAAAATACTGGAACATCTCTCTATTTAAAGGTTAAAAGAAAATAAATTCTAGTGGACACCTTTGAGCGTCAAGAAATGGGCTTTAGGCCCAAGGAATTCAAGAAAGCCCACAGAATTTCGTATTCTTTATTTGTCATGTGACTGTTATTTAATTGTTTTTAATAAACAAAACAATTAATCATCAGTTAAAACAACTTTAATTGCAATAAGTATCCTTGGAGAAAATATCAATTTTAGTCATGTATCTTTTTCAATATCAAATTTTAGTCCTATAACTTTTAGTATTTTCAATTTTAGTTATTTTAGTTTCAATTTTGGTCCTGTAACTTTTAAATTTTAAATTTTAGTCCTATAAATTTCAAATTTAGTCCTGTATCTTTTTAAATTATCAAAATTAGTAGGCTAAATTGAAACTTATAGGACTAAAATTGAAAATTTAAAAGTTACAGGACCAAAATTGAAACTAAAAGAACTAAAATTGAAAATATTAAAAGCTACATGACTAAAATTGAATTTCGTAAAAAATATAGGACCAAAATTGATATTTTATCAGTATCCTTGTAATAATTTCAGCATCGTTGAGTAAATACTTCCTCTACCTTACACTTATTTTGGAAAGTAATTATTTGAATGAGATAATACATGCTATTGACCGTTATTATCATAATTTACATAATTGGGCCACTAATACATTAAAATCCAAAATGATATTACGAATTATTTTTTTATTGAAATAAGTTGGAAAGTCACGTCTTTCTTTCTACTTGTTAAAAAAAATAAATGACACAATTGCAAACAGACGGACTAAAATTTTTAAGACGATAATTAATTCTTTATTATACCGTGAATCTCGAGTAATAATATTTCATCATCCAAAATAATCATAATTTTTCATGCAAAATAACAATTTTTATCAATTCAACAAAAATCATCTCTATAGCTTTAATTAATAATAAGTAATAATAATATGGACCATATATTGAATTCTCTATCAATATTCATGAAAGAAGTAAATGTAAGGTGTGACAATATGAGAATAATAAGTAAAGATAATAATAAAAAATCATGTTCCACTACTTCTTTCACATTCAATATACAATCAATGAACCGAAATCTCCCGGGGCCCACAAACCCGGTTTATGGATATTTCTAACTAACAAATTGGTTTATAATTCTAATGTCGGGAATTAGTCGCCTCTGCACGTGCACTGCACATGTGTCTAACGACGAACCCCAAATCTCTTTCCTGCTAAATCGCATCTCACTTGCGCCACACCGATTCTTGATTTCTCCAGATCAAATTCCATCCAAATATTCTGCTGATGATGATGCCCTATGATGTACGCCTCGATGCCCAGCAGATCAGAGTTCCCAAATGTGAAGCAATGCACCGAATCATTCCCCCTCACTTCGCCGGGGACCCGGTACAGCAGCCGCTCGCCCGACACCGTTATTTGGGCGCCCCGGAATAGTAGACTCACGGAGGGTAATTCGGGCAGACCCGTTGAGTTCTGGGGTACCCGGAAGCATAAATCGAATGCGCCTTGGAATACGAAATTCGGATCCTCCAAGACCCGGAGAAGGGTTCCTGTTTGGTTTATGTACTCGTTTCTTAATGCGGTGTAAGCGGGTCCTAGGAGGAAGGTGAATTGGGTGCCGGAGTCTACCATTGTTTGACCCGCACCGGTGTGGTCGGGTTCGAGTACGGATATGGGTATCTGGAGGAGTTTTTGCGATACTTTAATGCCCTCTAATTGGACAGTGTATGCAACCCTGTTGAAGTAGGGTAAAGGGGTGGGTATTTGGATCAATGGGGTGTAATTCAATGGCAGAAGCCACGTGAAATTGGATTCGCCAAATAATAAAATACCCGAAAAGTCCGAACCCGAAATGCAGTAGGAGAATTTCTTGAACCCCATTTGAGAGATGAAAGACAGAGACCCACGGTTCATACCCATTAACCCGGTAGTTTTGGAATCCTCATCCGAATTGGTGGTGAAACCCGAATCCATGCACCCGAATATCGTGCCCGGGAATTTCGACCCGGCAATGGTGAAGTTGTCCAAAGCCAGGTTCCCTTCGGAGGATGAGGCGTCGGCATATGATAGGATGGTGTGGCAGAGGTTGTTGGAATCACACGAAGCGGGTATGGAGAAATCCTGGGTTTGGGTGGTGCATGTGGGGGAAGAACAGGCGATCGGAGTGTAGGAAAGCGAGCGGATCGGGTCGAAAGCGGGTCGATTCTTCTGAGTGGTGTTGCATTGCAGCCAGGAGAGCTCACTGCCTGTATCGAGCACCATGGTAACATTCTGTGGGGGCGTTCCGACAGCTAAAGACACTGTAAGAGTGACATTGTGAGTGAAAGGCAGCTTACTGGGAACTGATGGAATTTCTTGGGTTTTCAATGGCAATACAAATATCTTACTGGCATTCGATTTGGATACTGTGAAAGGTTCAGCAGAGAGAAAAAAGAAATGAGCTTGGAGAGAGATGAAGAGTGTAGAGAGAGAAAACAGAGTGTGGATGTTCATGGTTGAATGCAGCAGCAACTTAGAGAGAATTTTTGTGTCAATCTTAAAGAGCTGATGAAATTGAGAAGAGATCTATGAATGGACTGTCTGTGAGATTTGGGACAAGAGTGTGAGGAATCTTTTGAGATGGAAGTGAGAAAAGATCAAGAATGTAAGAGAAACGACATCGTTCGGAGTTTCTAAGGTTGAAAAATGAGTGTTGCTGGTTTATCTTGGTAGGGAACTAATGAAGTTGGTTCAAATTCAATTAATCTAAATTTGCCCATAATTGTGTATGAAGATTATTAATTTGTTGATGTACCTTGGAGTAGGTGGAAATTCAAGTAATGGTCCGTATACTTGCATATTCAACTTTATTAGTGACACGTAGAAGGAATAATTTATATCCTAGAAGCATAAATCCTGTGAAAAAAAAAGATTAAATTTTTTTAATTATTCATTTAACAACTAGAAAAAGATATAACACCAAAATATATTATTATTAGAGCAACACTTGTATTTGTTTATGAAATAATATTACTTTCTATCAATTATGTATATATGTATAACTTTATATTGAAATACGCTTTCTTATTCGTCTCGATCAAGTATTTTCGTATAATTATTGATACAGTAAACATGATGGCATTATATAGGTTTCATAAATGTTATTAAATCTGAAAATTAATGAAAACATTGGGAAGAATAAGATTATAAAAGGAGTCCCAATTGAACAAAACTTTGTGAAAATGTATAAAAAATTTCAATCAAAGAAAAGGATCATGTGGGAGTGAATTCGATTCACATTACAACCTTATCCTATGGTAGGTAATGTCCCTGGCTGTTTGTAAAATGGTCGGACCATAAACAAAAGAAAGGGAAGTACTTGTTTACCTTCACAAATGATGAGCGTTTTCTTGACAGTAAGTTTCCCATGGTCATAATCAAATGATAATATTTTAATGTATCTAGATTAAAAGTTAAATGGAGTAATTAAAAACTGGGGTTAAAAGTTAAATGGAGTAATTAAAAACTGGGGTTTTTTAAATTAAAAAACTGACAATAATTCTTATTTAAATGTTGTAGTAATTATAAGTTGACTAATAATGGTGTGTAAAAACAGAGGAAGATGAAGAATAGTGACTTTATTTGATGCTGAAAAGAAATAGCGCACGTGTGAGCACATGCTTTGTTGAACATGGAATGGGAAAGGTTGAGGCAGATGAGGTCATGGGAATATGGCCCCCACCCACTTTGAGATTGAAGTGGATCAATTTTCATGTTCATCAATCCTATGTTGCCATCCATGTTTTGTAATAATCAACCAAATCTTGGATTCCTTTGCTATCCCAAATCCTTTTTTAAGCACTTCGATTAGATGTTATGTAGCCCCATACATACATTTTCCACCGCTTATGACCTTAAAAAAATAAATTGTATACTCCTCAATCCTACAATTATACAACTTCACATTTTTAAATTTTGTTAATCCCATAATAACTTGGCTATAAAAAAGAAACATCAATATATTTAACAATCTCAAAATACATTTTACTCTTAAAAATGTCTCTCAACAAAACTAACAAACCTTACACTTATTATCTAAAAAGATTAGATTAAAAAAAAAGTTATTTATAAAAAATTCATATCTACAATATTTGCGCATAATTTACAATTTGAAAGAGGAAAAAAAACTTCAAATCTCTCGGTGAGTATGAAGCTCAACTGCTGCGCATAAACTCCAGACGGGGGGGGGGGGGGGGGGGGGGGGAGCATACTATTGATAATGAAAATTGATGATTTTAGTCATAATTTTTTCAAAGTGAGCTTTAGTGGATTTTTTTTTCGAGACATTCAAATTGAGATGATTGAATTGATGATGGTAGTCAATTTACTACATTGATTTAAAGAATGACTTTAAATATATTCTCATTGTTTGGAGATATTTTGATAATTCTTGAATCAATTCTAGTCTTTATCTTCGAATCAAAAATTTGAATATACTACTCTATAATCTGCGGACCCCATTTTTACCAGTTGCAAGATCAACATGATACATCATTTTGTTTGAGTAAATAATTTTTATTTTTTTTAATTGAGAAGATATCTACTATGTGGGCTGATGGTAAGATACTAAAAATAATGACAACGAGAAATAAAATTATCATGTTGAATGGGCGTATTTTAAACTTTTACAATTATAATAATGGTATTTTGTTTATAAATTTCCAATAATCAAATGGATGCTTTTGACTCAAATTTTGATCGGGTTAATTTAGAAATTTGAAGAGCGTGAATATTACACTCCTAGAAAGACAATGACAACTAAAATTTTATACTAAATATATAGTTGGAAAGTAGGGAGAGAAATGAAAAGTAGAAATGGAGTTTATAAGGTGAAACCAAACAAATCCCAAGGGCCGTCATTCATTTTGGCAGCGCCATAAGAATGTGGAAGAATTGGTAAACGCTTGTGTGACGTGATATATTTAACTGGGGTTTAAATTAAGGGATAGATTGGAAGAATTATTGTACACAGTCAAATTGCAAATAATTTACTCGGACATATTGGTGAGGGCGGAATAGGTGCCGGAGATTGCACAAGAAACTCCCACAAACATTATGAGAGAGCAAGTTGTAACCTGTGGTTGAGGATGGATCATCAAAAACCGACATGGATTAAGTTTCAAGTCACAGAATTTCACCTGAACCTTAGTCACTCTCTCTCTGTCCAATCTCATGTAGCAAGCACATGGTAACACTACAGACTGGTATATTCAAACTAGAGTTACTAAAACAATCAGAGTCGAGTTGAGTTGAGTTGAGTTTAAGGAAACAAGGATAAGAAGATCACTTACCACTAGCATCACAAGAAACGATCCAATCAAGGCCATCACGAATCCTGTTTATAAGTTTTTGATGGAATTACATGTTAGGGAGTCGAGTGTGTGCTATGCCTGTATAATTAGTTAATTGGACGGCACAATTCTTACCAAAATATGGGACTGTTAGCGCCACGATTAATGTTGACAACACCAAACTTGATCGGACTAGAATAGGTGTGCTGTAGGATCTGAGTTGAGCAGGAGGCAGAAGTTCTTCAAAGGCTAATGCAACGGGGGTGATCGACAGGGCGTACTTTGTAAGAGGGGCTATAACCTGAAAATAATCTGAATGTTGAGAGATGAATGAGAAAGAAGCAGTTTGTGTTTTCTTACCACAGACCATCCAGCAATGTTGGAAGCAATTAAGTCTTTGGGAAGATTTAGTGTGAACTGAGGTTTAGTAGCTTCACCGAACATAAGGAAGCCGCAGACTGCCACACCAGCATAGAGTAAACCAGCTACTACGAAGCTGCATCAACATTACACATCCTTGTATTTCGAGCATTCAAGTTTGTATAAACCAGGAGTGTGACGAACATTAGTGAAATCGACCTGATAGTGAGAACTGATGGGAACCGCGCAGGATCCTTCATGGAGGAGTAGATGTTTGGAAACACGGAGTGACTTCCGTAGCAGAAGCTGTATATACCTATTGTGATAGGTAAGTTAGTGAAGTTTAATGATGTTCCACTCGGATGAAACCCGATATCGGAACCCAACCCGACCCACAACAAGCAGAGTACTACAATGATTAATGTCAACACCCCACCACCTGCAAGGATGTAGAAAGAAATGCACAAATAAGGTCAAAAGTGAGGCTAAAATGGTTTGTTTTTGAGGTGGTTATAACTGATGGACCTGAAATGTATGAAAGCAGACTGAGATTTCTGAGCCAACATGTAGGAAGAATGACAACGGTGGAAACAATCGCACAGATCTGATATGAGTCGAGATGAACTCCAGCTACATCCATTCGGATATTAGGGAAAAAAGCAGAGAGGTTATCACTCATCATGATCAAGAACTCCACACATGAAGACTACAATGTAGCTACTTGCAGTTAGAAACTACAAAATTTAGGAAATTAAAGAGACGTGTTTTAACTAACATAAAATGAGTACACGTACGTATAGCTCTACGTACAGAATTGCCTGCAGTGATTGGAATTCAAAAAAGAAGTCTCAGTACAATCACATACCTTCACATTACAACACTATCAAGTTTACTTACAGCAATGAAAATCCGACCACTCAAGCCAAAAGCAGCCTCTCCAATATCTGGATAAGTTTGAAGTTCAGCAGAGCTTTCCAAACATTTCTTTAATAAGATCCCTGTATAACAGGTTATCGTTCCAAATATAAAGAGAATCAAAATGCTGAGCCACCCCCCTTCTTTGAGGGCGTAAGGAGTCGAAAGAATTCCTATCCCACACAAAGCATTTATGGCTGCATACAAAAGATAAACTCACGTGAGAGGTAACTGAAATTTAGCATCATCAAGTGTACGCAAATTACCATTGAGAACAGACTGAATATACGAGCATTTTTGCGGTTGTGGTAGTTCACTAATGGAACTTCTGAATCCAGACGTGCAAGAAAGCTTTACAGGAGGTATAGAGGTCGGAACTTCTTCTTTGTCCAAGCTAGTTGAAGAAATTAAGGGCTTACATAAGGACGATTCAATATCCGATGTCAGTGATCTCTTTTCCGCTGAAACCGAGAATGAGTTATCCTTTAAGAAGCTGACTGATGGTGTCACACTTGTATACACGTCCATTGACTGCCTTTATGATTCAACCAAAGAGTTATCAATTGATTGTCTATTTTAAACAAAAACACAAGTATTTCAATCTGTTACTATTTCATCAATGTCAAGGATACATCAGTTTGATCGACTAAAATTGCCATTCAGATTACACCCAACTTTTATTCAAATCAAGAGACGAAATGAGCATTGTAGATAGTCATCCCAGCATAATGCAATACGTACCTGAAACTTTGAGGCCAATGAGGAGTAGGATCATCAAGAACAGCATCTGAAGTGGCTCTGGATGGACCAGTGGCATCAGATTCATTATCAGATCCATGGCAGTCTCTTTCAGCCTCATTTTCTTCATCATCCGTTTCGGTTCCAATCTCACGGTCTGGTCCGAATTCTTCCTCCAATTGCTTCATCACTATTTTCTTACCTTATTCCACCCCCCACCTCACAGACACATGACAAGAAAACACACAATGATAAATAAGGATTGAGGATTATTACGTATACATGATATGGTTGATCTATCAGACTGCCTCTGAGTTAACTCTAAGAAGAACAGATTAATTTGTTCAAATGAAAAATTTTTTTTTTCAGAGAAATGACTGAGTAGATCCTTTGTTGATGAAGAGGGAGGGGTTGCTATTTTGATGCTTCACCATACGAGGTAATAAATACCGGTTCATATCCACTATTTTATACTACTATGGTTTCTTTAATTTGGTAATTCACGAACTATAGTGTGAATTCAGATTGTCACAGTAAATTAAATGATAAACTAAATATACTCAACTTAATTTACACATACTAAATAAGATTCAAGGCACATCCAATATAATTAAGCATGACCAAGTTAATAATATTATTCATTGTCTACTAACACTGCTCAAGGTTAAATATTTTTAATCAATATATATTACAAAAAATAAACTTTCACACAATAATCTACCCCCACAGTATTTTTTTTAAGAGGGGGGCAAACATTAATATACATTTTGAAGAAGAATTGAACATATCATATAAAAAGGGAGAACAATAAAATTAAAATATACTCCAAGAAATAAATGTAAATTAGACAGGTGTTTTGAAAGGGGGAAGTTACACCATGCTTCATCTGGTAAACTACATTTACCCCACTATAAAGATTAATGTAGTTTAGCAGGTATAGCATCAACAAGAGTTACAATACGATTATACATATATTCTATATCTATTTGTCGATTTGGTTCAGCTTTCCTAGACCATTGCACCGGGCGCACACAATCTGAACCTGATCTTTCCTTGCCGCATTTGCCCTCAACGGCGACCCCGATTTCCTCACAAATCCAGCTCCATCACACTCCGGGCACCTGAAAATCCACAAAGTTCATTCTCTCAAATCAAATTTCACCGAAATTAACGAATAAAAAGGGAAAAAGCTTTGGATTCTAACAGGTCTTTGCGAGCGAAAAAGATAGGAAAGGCAGTTCCAATCAATGCCACAGCGGCGGCGCCGGCAATCAGATAAGTTGTACCCTCGGAAGCAACATCACCGGCGGCGGCGACCACCGTCAGCGGCTTTCTCTGTCCAGCTTTCTGCGCTTTACGGCTTGCAGAAACGGTTGAACCGAAGAGTGCGGTTCCGCCATTGGATTTCTTGAGTGAATTTGTTGGGAAAAGGGCTTGGAGTTGAGCGATGGACGCCATTTGTGAGACTATGAAGGCTTGTTTGGATAATTGAATGTGAAATTACTCAATTTGACTCGGATTTTATAGTAGTCGTGGAATTTTTTTGCAGAAGAGAAGTGGATAAGGGAACACATCAGTGCTCAACAATTCTTGTGATTTGGAGATTACAGTTGAGTTGGATAAAAGGGTCCCACCTTGGTAGCTTCGATCTGGAGGCACCACAATTTTTCATTCCTCAAATTCTACAATTCTGTATCCTAGAATATTTTTCAAAGAAAAAACATTTTAAAAAAGGGATATTATGAGGACCAGTAGCTTTTTTTTTTTTAAATGAAAAATAATATTAATAATTAAATAAACAATACAAGTTCGTTACAACTTACAATGTAAGGAATTTGCATTAATATTTAAGATGGAAAAAAAAGGAAAAATGTAAATAAAAATGGGATAATAAGATAAATGATGCAACTTGGAAAGAGAAACCAATAAAAACATGTCACTTGCCGATCAGGATATATTTAATAAAATCTGCTCCTATATAAACTAAGTATTTCCCGTGCACGTAAATTATTTTATTATTGGATTGTTGATTTTTTTTAAAAAAAAAAAATAGTATTTGTATGAATATGTTTGAACAAATAAAAATATAAAATAGAAAATAAATAGAGTAGATTATAAATAATATGAAAGTAGAATTTGAAAAAAAAGAAAAATAAAAAAGAGAGAGTAAGAATTTGATTAGATAATGAAAAAATTTATATAGAATGATTTTAATGAATGAAAAACCGTGATTGAAAACAAATATTTATAAAAACGATTCTAATGTAAATAAAATTGATATATTAATTAAAATTAAGTATATATTGATTAAAAATTAATCAAATTTAAATTGTTAAAATTAAATAAATAAAAAAGTTAAATTTAAATAATAAAATCCATTATTAGTATAATTAGATTTTATGATTGAAATTAAAGAAAAATCATATGTTCTATGTATATTAAGTTATAATATATGAATATTAATTTATATATTAATTTAAATTAAACATATTGATTAAAAATTCATTAAATATGCTAAAAATATCTCTCATATATATCAAATTTATATTGTAAAATTTAAATAACAAAATCCATTATTAGTATAATTAGATTAGATTTTATGATTGAAATCAAAAATATTAATTTGACGTTGGCGGTTAAGATTAAAATTGAATTATTTTTAAATATAGTAAAATTGAAAAAAATAATATTTATTTTAAAATAAAACTCATATTTTTCAATAAAAAAAACCAATGGGCTTTAGGGTAGAAAGCCCAAATAAGGCCCAAAATTATCCGCGTTAATGTAATCTCTCGAATCTTCAAGTAAATTCGAGAACCCTGAACGAAAAGTAGAAATAACTCGGATCTCAGTTGCATTCTTCCTAAAAATTCTCTTCTTGAATCGAATTTTTGAGTTTCTTATCTTTCTTGCGGAGTTAATCGTTGTAGTTTGTTGATTGAGAAAACATGGCAAGGGAAGGTCCTAATTGGGATGGATTGCTTAAGTGGAGTCTCTCTCACTCCGATGTCACTGAATCTTCTCGGAATTTAAGGTATGCTTCGCTTCCCCCAATCGTCGTTGGATATTCAATTTTTTAGCGCTGCTACAATTTATCTTTCTTTATTTCACATGCGTTGGTGGGTTAGCTTATAATTGCCGATTTATAAGTGTAACTGGTCTGAAGTTGAGATTTTGGATGAACGGAAGTTATGCTTATTGAAATTACTCGCTTTCCAGATTTTTTCTTAATTGTTGCAATTGAGAAAATTGTTAATTTTTAATTATTTCTTATTTTGGGGTTTAGTGAGGAGGATAGAAAGTGGTTCATGGAAGCAATGCAAGCGCAGACAGTTGATGTAATTCAGCGAATGAAAGAGATAACTCTTGTAATGAAGACGCCAGAGCAGGTTTTGGAGACTCAGGGGGTGACTCCTCAAGATATAGAAGGTGAGCATCTTAGGATTTTATTAGGATGTGGTAACTTTATTTAAATGGCTCTGGATTTTGATTTACTTCCTTTTGTTGTTCTTCTATAGATATGTTGGATGAGTTGCAAGAACATGTGGAATACATTGACATGGCCAATGGTGAGTTTCTAAGTTAAAATCCCATATGTTGGGCGGAAATAGATTTGCTGTTTGTGTTGTTGCTTAACCACTTGAGCATTTTACCAGATCTTCATTCCATTGGTGGCCTCGTTCCTCTACTTGACTACCTCAAGAATTCTCATGCGAACATTAGGGCAAAAGCTGCAGAAGTTGTTAGCACGGTTGTCCAGAACAATCCCAGAAGTCAACAGTTGGTCATGGAAGCTAATGGTCTAGAACCCCTTCTGTCGAACTTTACCTCCGACCCTGATGTTGTTTCACGTACTAAAGCACTTGGTGCAATCTCCTGTAAGTGGCTCATGTGGTGCAATCAATACACGTTGATCAGTTGATGTATTAATTGGTGGTTGTCGTCTTGATGTTATGTTTTGTCTGCAGCTTTGATCAGGCATAACAAGTCTGGGGTTGCTGCTTTTCGGCTTGCTAATGGTTATGCGGCTTTAAGGGATGCTTTGAGTTTCGATGATGTGAAATTTCAAAGGTAGCTCCCTGAGTTCAAATAGACTGTTGCAATACTCGGTTCTTGATTACATGTTATACACACTTGTTACAATTTCATTCATCCTAATCTTCTTGACTGTATGATTTGCAGGAAAGCCCTCAACTTGATCCCTTATCTACTTCAAGAGAATCGGTCAGACTGTGGTGTTGTAACTGAGCTTGGATTTCCTCGTATCATGATGCATCTTGCATCAAGTGAAGATGCTTATGTGCGTGAAGCTGCGCTTAGGGGCCTCCTTGAGCTAGCCCGAGACAAGTCAGATAAGCCTAATAGTAGTTCAAGTGAAGAAGATGATAAACTGAAGCAAATTTTACAAGAAAGGATTAAAGGGATTAGTGATATGTCTGCTGAAGACCTTGGAGCAGCTAGAGAAGAAAGGCATCTCGTGGACTCTCTTTGGAACACATGTCTCAACGAACCATCTCCCCTTCGTGAACAAGGTCTTCTTTTTCTCCCTGGAGAAGATGCGCCTCCTCCAGATGTTGCGAGCCAGCATTTCCAACCTCCTCTTAGAGCTTGGGCTGCAAATAGGAACCCTGATCCAAAACCAAAGGATGAAAAGAAGGAACCACCATTGTTGTTGGGTCCAGGACCCTCAGCTGACAATTAATTATTGTGCAGTTATGGTAGTAACAAGAATAGATATCCTCATTCTACACTGTTTTATCATCTCTTAAATTATGCTGTGGGATTTTGTACAACAATTGCAGTTTCATAGGCCAATGATATCTCTTGTGCCAAGTTTGTACCGGTGCATCAAAAAAAAAAAGTTTGTACCTTTGTTATATACAACTTTATTCATGTTTGTCATTAAGCTTTGCCGTTTATTTTAATTTACATGGTATTGATTAATTAAATGTTACTATTCTTTGGTCCCATTTTCACGGTAGAAGAAGGCATTATTTTTATCTTGTTTAGCTGCTTTACATGAATACAGAGAATGCTGAGTGCACAGTATCTTATTTTGGGCCCGGGTAGCTCTAGTCGTCTGAGCGAAGATAAGGTAAGTGATGGCTTTCTGCTGGTTTTTTGCCATGGTTATCTATTAATGAATCATCCATCGTTGTAATAAAATGCTATAAACTGATCATAGGATGTGTTCATTTAGATAAAAACACAGTAGCTACATCAAACATATTTCTGGTTCTTGCTTAGATAATCTGAAAATATCATGAGATGTGTTCATGCTACATTCTTGTTTCAGTAGTGCTATGGTAATACATTGCTATTTTTGCTAACAGCTGCAACAACCAGTGCATCGAAGAACATCACGTCCCTCCTCACCTTGGAGGGCAGAAAGTGATGAGATATCTTGAAGCCCTGCACTTATTTAGGCTGGAAGAGTCATCAAAGGCGTAACTATACGCCTTTGGACAGATTGCCTTGAACAGGTTAGCAAAAATTGTGGGTTTACAAGTTTTGGGATTCGAGAACTCCCCTGTGCAGCAATACTTAGCAGACTGCATAGCTAAGCATGCACTCTTACAACCCACCACCTTACCATTTACCCTAACCTCCAATGCTGAAGGGCAGCATATATTCAGATCAACCTCACACGAAGCCACTCCACATCCGATTCCACCCCCAATGGGCTTCATCGATACAGGTAAGTTGAACCCATCCACTAAGCTTACATCATAGAAGTGCAGTGGTGAAGCTGATGAGCCTAGTGTCATTTCCACCACTGTTGCTGGTGGTGTGCCGCCAAATCCACGACACTGGAGTTGGCCGGCGCAGTCTCCTGTAGCGCAGGAGCCCTTCTCATCCGAGTCGAAGTTGCAGCTCTGTCTTCCCCATATCCTCCCAGACCACTTCTCAGGTACGTCAATAGTAACTTCTTGTCCACTCTTCATTAGGAACCCTCCATCCTTCAGGGTTTGCTGGCCAGCTCCGCCCTGAATCCCGGGCCATATGCTTTCATTGCAGTTGTTAACTATTATCAGTTGATGTCCAATGCCATCTGCATAGTGCATACATAACAGTTAAAAAACATCAAAATCTTGACTTAGATAATTGTAATGAAATAGCAGAAGTAAGATGATATACTTGTTCCAGTGAGAGACAAGGGAATGCAGACATTCTAATTTGAAGCAGAAGATTAGTAGAGAAGATGAATAATTGTGGTGTTGATGGATTGTAAGCCAAACATGTTGCTGAATTTAAAGCAAAACTGTCATGGTGGAGCTACTCCTATACCTAATGGCTCAGCATCAATTTTGGGTCTCTTTATCTTATTTTTTATTATTTTGTTTAATTTTTTC
Organism: Pogostemon cablin; assembly: GCA_023678885.1. Lineage (NCBI taxonomy): Eukaryota > Viridiplantae > Streptophyta > Magnoliopsida > Lamiales > Lamiaceae > Pogostemon > Pogostemon cablin. The sequence continues at coordinate 839,343 of CM042984.1, forward strand.
CTTAACTTTTTCTCTTCGTATGTTAAAGTGTATATATGCATTGCTTCTAACTGAGGATTACTACTTTTATGGCATTATAATATCTCATTTATTCATAATATGCAACTTTTAGCATGTTGTAGATGAACATATCTGTGCTTACGTGCATAGTTTGATTTCAGGTCATGTTATCCATCCACGTAGGGGGGGTTCTTATTTTTTATTTTATTGTAATTTCAATCAAATAAAATTATTTTATTTTAATTAAACACAAAATCACAAATAGTAAGTCAATTAAAGATCATGAGTTGGTTGGCACTTAGCAGAAAAATAACATGATACTATCAGATCTAAGAAATTATTGATTTTGCTAACTTTTATATAGCTTGATTGGATATAAAATTAAAAATAAAAATAAAAATTATTAAACTAAAAATTAAAAGGGAGGAGGCTATGTTAAGTGGACCAATTGCTTACCCCCAGATTTTAGGGTTATGTGAGCTGGAATTTGATGTATCGAAACATGGCCTCATAATATGGGCTTTGTATCGGCCCAAATATTTTGATAACGCTCTTGATCCAGCCCATTACAATTTTGAAGTGAATAGTGAAAATGAAGGTGTGTCGATATTCTGGAATTCTATGGAAAAGAAAGATTGGAAAAGGGACTGAATTTTGATTCCTCCAACCCAGCAATTCTCCAGGTGTTCTTGATTCTTCAAGTGCAGAAAAGAAGGGAAATCAAGCAGTATGATGAGGCTCACAGCTAGAGTCTCGAGGGCCATGAGGAGTGGAATTGGCCTCTCATTCTCTCTTCTTAGACCGCCACTTCCGCCACCACCAGAAGCGGCGACGCCGCTACTCATCAGACAGTTTTCTGCCAACAGCTTTACTTTCACGCCGAATCCAGTTTCCCTTGAAATGATAAAGTACGCTACCTCTCTTGCCCGTGAGCATAAAACAGGTGCTTTTACTGCTGTTTTTCTATTGAGCATTATGTTGAAGTTCAGTTTCCCTTCTAGGGTTTAGGGTTTCTCTCTATTTTTTCTATAAGAAATTATGTGATTTTGATAGCTTAGTGATGGATGTATTCTGTAAATGTGAATTTCAGAAGAATCGTATGCTAGAGGACTGTTGGTATTGGAACAGTGCGAGTCCAATCAGCCTGATGATAATTCGAAGGGATTGGTTGAACTTGCTCGTTCTACCTTGTTTTTTGAGAGGTTCTCCTTACTTCTGTGACTCAGTTACTGCTTCTTCATGATGACTACTTGTTGATTGATTTTGTTTCTTAGTTTGCATTTTCTGCAGAGGTTGATTTTTTCAATGTTTAATTTATTCTGTAAAATAATGCAATTTAGAGGGCTCCAGACATCAGCAATGGAGAGTCTTCGGAAACTTCAACACTTAGAGAAGCTTCAAGATTTAAGCTTTTCTCTTGGTATTAAAGGTGATTATATTGCTCTGATTTTTCTCTCCTGTCATTTAGAAGAAATATCCATGTGAAGTTAGATATGCCATGGTGAATTTTGTTCTTTGATTAATAAGGTGTATGTTGGGCTTTGTAGTTGCTGCTTCAGAAGCTTTGGCGGGAATTCTTTTAGAACTTTATCAAGTTAAGTTTACAACACTTAGAACTAGCTCTAGTAACTTTTTTAATTCAGTTCTGTTGTAATAAAAATGTCGCTTGTAGGAGGATGTTGCATCACTGAGTGTGGAGGTAGTATTGCAATTTTTAGGATCAATCAGACAAGAGATGGGTGATGGGGGTGGCTTTGAGGTTTTGGAAGCCCGCATGAAATCACTGAAAGGTCTGATTGAGCTCTTATCTGGTAATCTCGAATCAGGTGCGTATGGTAGGTATATAAGCTCTTTTTACATAGTTATTTTTCTCAATTTTCGGGGTTTCTGAATTTTACTCCTCTGCAGCGCAGTCAATCTTTGAGGGGGTTGATGTAGAAAGATTTTTCAGTGGTAATGTTTTACTTGATAATGAGGGGTCATTCATAAGAAACTGTCCTTCCATTTATTGATTTCGTGGTGTGCAGGCAATGCTACCTTGTCTTGTGGTGAATTCCTTCACGGACAGCGGAAGTTTTCAGCTGCAAAGGAATTGTATCAGAAAGTAATTCAGGAAATGTCCGAGATCAAAGATGCTGGTGATCCAAATAACCTTGGAGCTTGCAACATGGCGCCTGAGGAAGTTAAAATTGCTGCTGATTGTGCTTTAGGACAGCTCGAGTCTCATTCGGGGTAATCCCTCTAGTTTTCAAGATATGTTATTCCCATCTTGAGCCTCATGTCTTGATGCGAGGTTCTCATTTGTAGAAATTTTAGTGAAGCAGAGGAGATACTGACTACAGCATTGAAGAAAGCGGAAGAACATTTCGGTATGCTACTTCAATGCCTCAATGTGAACATGAACGATACTAGTTATATTTGCATTATAGTGGCTTTACTGATATATGTAGGCTCTCAGCATCCTAAGGTTGGCATTGTTTTGACCTGCATTGCACTCATGTATCGATTGAAAGCAATGGTAGAGCGCTCGAGCTCCCTTTTAATTCAAGAGGTATGAAAAATTGCTCTAAGGATCCCGTTCCTTCATTGCCTTTTTTATGGTCATTTTACTACCTATCTAATTACTCATGTTAAATGAAAGCTTGGAATAACTAATTATTTATTGGAGCTCACCATTTTTAAAGGTTTCACAACTGCTTTCTGCTCTATATGTTGACAGGGCCTTTTCAGAAGGGCGATCGAACTGCTTAAAGCTCCACCTTTGGAGGTTGATGGTAGAGAATCATATATGATCTTCACAAATTTAACAGATTAGGATAATTCTTCTGAGCCATATCTTCTTCTGTGTAGGATCAGCCGAAAACATTTGTAGAAAAGATATAATTGCATTAGCGAGAGGTATGTCTCAGCATCCAGTTATGCTTCTGTTGAACTCCAAATATATGACTTTGTATCTGTTTATGTTTGTGAAGGTGGGTATGCGGAATCACTGGTGGTACAACAGTCGAGAAAAGCAGAAGGCGAGAGATTGAACCAATGGGCTGAACGTTGTTGGACGAACCGGTGGATATCGCTGGGCGAGGCGTTGGGTAGGTCGGAGTCTTCCCCTAAGGTTTCTGTGATAGATACTCGTATATGCAGAGCCCTGTAGACTTCTATACAGTGCCATGGCCTTGATATTTGTATGATCGCTCTACTAATAAAGCTTGGTTTTTTGTAGCATATTTTAATAGACTTTGGGTTAACTAATCTGCAGTAAACATGGTGATTTATATAGCAAATGGCCCATAAACGTTTGTGATGCCATGACATGAGTAATTTCATCTCAATTTTTCATTCCACTTGCCCTCGATGTTCTTAAGTAAGTTGAGAGATAGAGGAAGTGGAATTCTTCTTATTTATTTATGGGTTAATTGAAAAAAAAAAAAAAAAAACACAAACTTCACTCCTACGGATTATTTGTGAGTAGAAGTAGGGATTGTTTTAGTGCGAAATTTTGTGAGTAGAAGTAGGGATTGTTTAAGTGCATTTCGCAACCATACTTAAAGGTGGTGATTTTTTTGCAATTTTGAAAAGTGAGAATTAATTTGCAATAGGAATAAAGTTCCTAGTTTTTTTTGCAATTAACCGTTTATTTATTTGGCAAAAGTTTCTGCGCCCCCGGGACATATCGGGTCCCCATGTGAACATAATTCTCCCCCTCCATATTCTATTTTTTACCTATGTATTGCTAGGGGGTTTAAATTGTAAAGGGACACGAAAATTGCAAAGGGGCACGGAGGTGTCCCGAGCCTCATTCCATATTGATTCAGATTGCAATTTCAATCCTAATAAATTATTTAATACTAGTTAATAATTAGTCTAGGATATCAAGTTTTCTAATTTAGAATTTTCTAAAATTTAAGTATTTTGTCTAGACTTCTTAGTTAACCATTTTTATTATTTTGATTATTATTATTTTAACTATAAACACTTTATTTCTACTTTTTACTAGACTACTATTGGATGAGAGTGTTAGTATTAAAATTTTGAAGACTCAAACTTTTCTACCCCAAACTAACTTTGTTATAATAATAAAAAAAATTAAAAAATCTACTTCTTTACTAGAACTAAAATATAATTAATAAGAGATCTGCAATAATATTACTTATTTTTTTAGCACTCAAATGAGACAAGGATTATGATTAGATGGAGTATATATAGAGGTAAACACTTGTCCCAAAGCTTAGCTCCTAGGGAAGGTCCACCCTATCCATCATAAAACTAAAAATGAGTTGCATTCATCCACCAATTAGAAACATAAATTTCAGTATCATCCTTTAGTTCTGAGGACCATCCGTTTCCTCCCACGGTCTCTTTTTACTTGATTTGATCAAATAAGGTTGATTAGTCTTCTTACTATCGGAAAAATCATCAAGACTGAATAACTCCACCTCTAATACAGATACTGGACTTGATTGACCATTACCAGGCCAATAGCATCCATCACTTAAACTGATGTGTTTTTTCTCAATTAGTTGCTTCATCACCGTAACACATGTGATCGAATGCTCCTGTAAATCATTAAAAATAAATAAAAAGAACGAGTTAGTTACACACTTCATTGGATGCTCGGGTAAAATTATTTTTAGAAATAGAACAAATTACTCAAATAATTAACATAGTTTGATCACCTTATGTTCTTGAGGGATGATGGTTTGCAAATGTGCGAGTGAAGAATTATTTCCAAACTTGCACAAATCATCCTCAAGCACGCATATGATGGCAGACACGACTATAACACATGGCTGGAATTCTATAAATTTATGATCTGAATGATTAAAAATAGATATTTTGAGTTATTCAATCTATCAATGGAATTATATAAATTTATGATCTGAATGATTAAAGATAGATATTTTAAGTTATTCAATCCATCAAGAAATTATAGGTAGAAAAAAAGAAAAAAAAATTATGAACCTGAAAGAGTATTGAGAAGTAGATTAACAACAATTTGAGTCAAATCATCAGCCATCAATTTGTTTAATGAATCGATTCTTCTTGACATGAAATCGATAAATGGAAGTGGGGTAGGACAGTTTATTCTCCACATTAATGTCTTCAACAAAGTCATTTCCATACGCTCAATTAAACTTGGAGCAAAGCAATTCTCCATATCTTGATCCATCTGAAAAATAAATTATATATTGAGAGGTGGTTACAAACATTAAATAAATAGTGCAATTTTCCCAATATATATATATATATATATATGCATTAGTAGAAACCTGGAATTCATACAGCAAACGAAAGTTTGTGTCATTGAACTTAGAGGCCACAGACAAACATGCAACCGACAGAAGTTCGAACATCCAGCATACCCATCCATGACAGCCATGGAGTGAAACGAATCGATCCAAATAATTCACAGCCATGAATACAGTTTCAATACACAAACCCATTCTTCTTTGACTCTAAATTATGATAAAGAAACATATATATGATCTGTCAGCAGACAGAACACAATAACAAAGAGAATATTAATTGTAGCCATGCAAGAAATTACTACGTACCTTAATGATCCAATTTACAGCCTTAAATCGAGCATTGCAGATCATAACATCAGACTCGAGTAGGTTCAAGTAGCCTGGTTCAGGCGAAAACGTCGACTCCTTGTTCAAAAACATACAAAAAGTCTCCTCAGAATCTTCTTTGGTCGAAAATAATAAATTAGCAGAATGATTAAAGTCATCATTCTCTTGAAGCAACACCTCATTACACAATAAACTTTCCATTTCTAATCGAATTCCAAAATGTAGTAAAATAATTCAACAAACAATTACTAAACAATGATTGATTTATTTTCCATAGTACTCATGAAAACATGCATGCAGGGAGTACAAAATAGGTAGTGGTGCAGAAACTACATATGCACAGTTGTATGCATATATGATATATATATATAGTAGGTGGTGGGGTGGGGTGGGGTGGGGGTGGTTTAGGGTGGTGGAGGAGTTAGATGATGAGATATAAAAAAATGGGAGACTTCCCTCATGAAAAGGGTAAATGCGGGAAATAAGATATTTTTTTGCCAACAGTGTGTGGTTTTTACTGCAGTAACATAATGCGTGATGGCACGAGGATGGTCCTCTTATTCAACTGTATTCAAGTGTTTTTTGGCTGTTCAAAATAAATTTAACTCATATATTTTTAATATTTTATTGTTATTCATTTATTTATTCTCACGCTGGGCTCTTTGTTTTTATTGGCTTGCCAAGATATTTTGGCATTTATTGCAACAAGAAGTACCCATGTTCTTTCTCAATCACACAAATTTATGGAATTTGCACAATTTTCAGCTTCCAAGATTTTTGTCTCTGATTAGGTAAATCTACTGAACAAGTTTAAAAAAACTATTCTTTTAATTGCATGAAAAAAATGAACTTAAAAAAAATCTAGTATAATTATATATCTAAAAAAATTATAGAGAAATTACACCTTCATGAGGAGAGGAACCATCGATTTAAGTTGTTTTGAGACACGAATATAACTCGGCAGTAACTATTGCTATAGGTTTCACAATTTCTATGAGATCTAGAAATAGCGTTACAACTCTCAATATTTTAATATTTATTATTTGTGACACACCTATTTATTATCATGTATTACTAAATTATTAATTCGGTAATTTCGTTGAGCTATACTATACTCTTATTTGGCAATAATTTGATGTTTTATATATTCTACATTTTCTGAAATTATTATTATTATTATTATTATTATTATTATTATTATTATTATTTTAACTTACTCATCCACATAAATTGTGAATCAGTGTTTCGCAAAGTTGCATGCAGACTCTTGAGAATCCCAAATGGATTTCACAAATGAACTTAATTTGATTCGAATGTACACAAATTTACTCAAACACAAAATTTAGAAAATTGACAATTCACAAGCATTATTGTTGAAAATGGAATTATCAGGAATAAAACCTATAAAAATAAAATAAAAAACTGAATATAGTTTAGGTAAACTGTTCCCATAAATTTCAAAATTCTTAACATAAACCAATTGAGGAAAAAAAAAAAACACAGAGAACTCGGGACTTCTCTAGTGATACGCATACTCTAACATACAATCTTGTTTCAAGGTTTCTGAATTCCTGTGAAAAGCTCTCCTAACTACATTACTTCATGGCTTACATAAACTTAATTAGTTGATTGCATTCATGCACATCTATTGCAGCTCGTAAGAGGAGAAACTGAATCCTGATCTTCCCTCATTAGTGGACTTCAGTTCTAACTTCTGAAAAGGGCTGCAGAGTAATGTCATCACAAACATCAATCACTTGTTGTGTCAACGACATAGAGTTGTCGAACACACAGTGCAAGAAAATCATTAGTATTGTATCTTACCTGCTATTAGGATCATAATAGAAGCCATTAATTGAGCCATCACTGCAGGAGAAGCAAACATAGTAAAAGCCAGCAATTGTGAGTCCACATTCAGTTCCAACGTTCACAAAATGTTGCTCTTTCCACCTCTGTAAAAATCAAAATTGAAGACACCGTTCATAAACAGATATCTTGAACGTTAACTGATGATTTGAAGTAAAGAATCATGCTATCACCATGAATATATAAGGGTAGCTACTCAGGTCCAGAGATTTCCCCCCATCAGCTTCCACTTGGCTCTGTACATAATGAAAGGATGGTTAAGACTAAAGACACACATAAATACTTAAAAATGAGAGAAAAAACGAAAATACACACCAGAAGAGGTGGGAAGGAAGGGAACTCTGTCCAATGCTTTATGTCGTCTTCTTGCCTGCTCATAATTTCAAAGCCATTAAAAACAATTTATTGAAAGAAATGGATTTTCTGTTTGCAACAATGGAATTTCTTAACTCTGCCGCAAATGAGAAGGATTAGACGAAACATACGTTGCTCCCCACTTCCCAGTGAAGAAAGTATAGTTCTTGGTATCAACAATTTCCCCTTCCCAGAAAGTAACAACCTGAGATGATGACAATAATATATCAGCTGGCTACAAAGGCGAGAATCATTCACAGTCTTCTATCATACACTGCTTGGAGTAGGTTAATTACAGGTGTATCAGCCATGGGAACATTTAGAGCTTCCATTGTGCCACATAAATATCCATGATCAAGATCACATCCTTGGATTCGCACATTAACTCTCCACGCTTCATCTTTCTGTAAACTTGATACATTTTGAGTCCCTGAGAAAGCCTGTAATGTAGTACACGGGTGAGTGAGAAGATGGAAAAAGACTCCTTTGAGATAAAAGAATATTAAATTACTTATAAATATTACGCTCGTGCTCAAATTAACGTGTTGCACAAGGTGAGCCAAAAAATATAGGTTTAATATTCAAATCAAAGCCGAAGATGACAAGAACTTCTTTATCTTTTAATCTTACACACTTAATAGAGCTGAACAGCGGCAATGGATCCTAAATAAAACAAACTCATGAATACTTAATGATCTTGCTATAATCCACACTCTTGCATCCAATTACATCAAGGGGGCAACTATGTCGAATTTCAGATTTCATAACCAGTAGATTTTTACTTTCTGACTCCCTTGATGGATCTGCTTTCATACAATTAAATCAAAATTTTAAATAATTTGAAAAATTACCCACAATAGGCAACCAAAGTGATCCGAATTCCAGACGTGCTTATCAGCAGAAATGATTCACAGAAGTACTCAATTGACACTTCATAGTTGCCAAGCATTACCAAAAAACGAAGAAGAGCTGATAAGTTAAACAGAAAACAAAAGGAGAGTAGAAATTACCTGTCCAACACTCAATAGACTACAAGCCTGGGGTAAAGTGTTTCCAGAAGTCGTACCTTCGAAATCACAGTAATAACACAACTTGGTTCAATAATGATTCAAATTAATTTATGCCACAATCCCAAGAGTACAACCAAAAATTAAAAAACATAGAGCATCAATGGAACTCTTAACGGCATTAGATTCTAATGGCAAAGAAAGAAGTTAAGAGCTGCTTGATTGAGATATACTATGGAGTTTACTTCAGCACCCATGAAACCCTAAAATTCAAAATTGGCAAAAATACATGAAACACAGACCTTCATAATAAAAATGAACTATCAATTTTCCGATAAGAATTTCTCAATTAGCAATTGCGCCAAAATATAAGTAGAGAAAAAAATGAAATTAGCGAAAAAGTTTAACACGAATGTTGTGTAATGGAGTACCTATGACTTGGGAAGGAGAGGAAGGCTCCACCACTCTCACCGGCATTCTGCGTTTTGATGATTCAATCGAATTTGGTAAATTTCTTGAAATTCCAGAACCCACAAACCCAAATTAAGATATGAAATCGTTGTGTGTTAACTTACGACTTTACTTCACATATGGGCAAAAGAGTAGCGACTTCGTTGGTCCGACTCCCACTCATTCATTGATACCTGAAAGCCTAGTGCTTTTTTTTTTTCTTTTTTTTTTCTCTTTTAAATAATATACTCCATTTATGAAAACTATTAACTATGTAGTATGTACTACCATTTCAGTTATTTTTATAGAAGTTGACACACTTTTCTTTTTTGGTTTGTCTTACTAAAATTGACACATTTCCTTTTTAATACATGTACCCACGCAAAAAAACAATTAATTTATTCTCATGGGCCCCATATATCACCTCTAATATAACTACCACTACACATTAAATATTATTTCTCTCACTTCACTTTGATCCACTTTACATTAAATTATTATACTCCTTAATCTCCGTACCAAAAAAAATTATACCAACTTCTATGAGATGGAGGGAGTATTTATTTATAATGGTTACTTGTTAACTAATTGCTTCACTCTATCAATTGCATTAACTAGTTATAGTAATAATTTTTTATTATAAAAATTAATATTATTTTTTATTCATTTTAGTATACTTTTTATTTAAATATTCTTATTCGTATAAAGCAATTTTTTTACATAAGAAGCGTGTTCTACTTTTAAATAAACCATGCACTAATTAATCATCCATGCAATTTGTAATTTTACTCTAGATCTTTCTATCATTCATGCACTTGATTTGAATTGCCCAAAGAAGTTTACAAAATTACCAATTCGATTATGAAAAACTACGAAAGTAGTTACGTATACAGCATCCTAATATCTTTTCATCGCCCACTTGAAATAACTGAATTAGATATTGAAGTAGAGCCACTAAACATTGTGTGGGATTGAGTTGAAAATGGATACGACATTTTGAAATCATCAAATCCTTCACTAAAAGCAAATTGCAATCCACATTCATCACCACCAATTGCTGATAATTCCGGCAAATCCACACCCTCCTCCAAATACCTCACAATTTCTCTCATTCGAGGTCTCGATTGAGGCCTCGACTGAGAGCACAACAACCCGAGTTTCAACACCAACTCGACTTCCCCTTTAGCATAATCCTCGCCCAAATTCGGATCCACGGCACCACCAATTTCACCTTTACTCCATAAAGAGAAAACCCATTCTACCAAAACAGCATTTTCCAACGAGGATTTCGGCTCGACCGGCCTTCTCCCACAACAAACCTCGAGCAAGAATGCCCCAAAAGCATACACGTCCGAGCAAGTTGTGGCCTTGCCCGTTCGAGTATGCTCTGGGGCTAAGTACCCGAGAGTACCGACGACATGAGTGGTCTGAGGGTCGGAGCCATGGTCGTACAATCTTGCTAGGCCGAAATCGCCTAATCTTCCGTTCAACTCGCCGTCTAACAACACATTACTAGCCTTTATGTCTCTATGAATCACCACTTGTTCCCATTCTTCATGCAAGTAGAGTAACCCTAAAGCAACACCTTTGATAACTCGAAATCTTTGATCCCAATTGAGAGTGATCTTAGGTTGATCATGAAGATACTTATCAAGACTTCCATTAGGCATGTACTCATACACCAAGAGTAACTCCCCTTTCCTCCGGCAGTACCCTAGCAACGGCACCAGATTCCGGTGGCGCATCCGGCCAATGCTGACGATCTCCGCCACGAATCCCTTCATACCTTGTCTGGATTCATGACACACTTTCTTGACAGCAACTTGCAGCCTTGAATCAGGCATAACACCTTTGTACACTTTGCCAAATCCACCCCTCCCCAACAACTCCCTCTCCTTGAATCCTTTAGTGGCGTTATACAGATCTTTGTATCTAAATCTGTGAGATGTGTAGTTTTTTTCCCAATCTTCAACCACTTCAGCATACTTCAACTTCCTCCTTATGTAATAAGCCAGACATGAAATGAGTAACATCAAAGAAACTGCAATAATCAGTGGCAAACCTACTGTAAGAAACAGGGAGGGTTTCTTCGGCCCGAATCGGGGGAGGTTAGGAAGACTTGAGAGATCCAACGGCGGAGTAACTGCGCCGTTAACGGCGAAACTCCACCCCAACACATAGTGGGATGCGAGTAACGGCGCAGCTGAGAATCCGACGTACATAACCTGGTTTATTACCGGCGAAAGATCATATTTCAAGGAAAGGAGAGGAATACTAGGTTTAGCGCCTTCAATTGGGGCTAATGTCACATTCAATTTATTAGAATCGCCATCGTAATCAATCCAAACCTGCATTTTCCGACGATTGTTTAACGTCAAATTCCGAAACATCCCTGTTTCGTCGTCGAAATACGAAGCGGATTTGGCCAAAACAGAGACCAAATCATTGACATCGATTCCCACATGGTTGTCGTCAATATCGTCAAACTCGGTGCTCCTGAGCGTGTCGAGCTCGACCGCGAGGACGTGGTTGGAGCGATTGCCGTTGTTGGAGGCATTGAAGAGTCCGAGGTAGGTGCTGGGGAAGGAACCAGGGAGTCCCCGTGTCGGCGCGACAACAAACGCCATTCCATGGCCGCTGATTTGGCGGAATTCAGGAACAATGGCGAAGACGAAGTGGGTGGAGAAAGAGGCGACAGATGAGTTGGGCGAGGCCTTAAATGTGATTGGTTGACGAAAGAAGGCGTGTCCTGTAAGCTGTCTGGTGCTGTTGGACAGCTTCAAGAGGCCGTTGTCGGTGACCGTAGCTAAGCCATCGAGGGTTAGGTTTGATGATTGGAAGCCATTGAAAGTGAATGAAGAAATTGCATAGGTAAGTGGAGGTAAGAGGAGGAGTGTAAGAAGGTTGATCGGAAACATGGCTGATGTCGAAAAGCAGGGGAAGTAAGATTAAGATATGATGTGGTGTGGTGTTAGAAACATAGAAGAAAATTATTTGCATTAATAATGTGATTCACCTTTCCTTCAGGAAAGGGAACCTGACGCATTTATAGCCACCAACTTAGATATTATTGCACTATGTTCAATCTAATGCCTACTTATTAAGTGGCACTATTACTTTTAATCATTTTCAAATTATTATACTCCTGTTCTGATTTCTATAATGCCATTATCATCATGTGCATAGTTCTATTTCAAAAATTAAGTATTTATCCTATAAATTCTATTTTTATTAAAATCAAAAAAATAATATTTTTTTAAATATGTTTTTAAAGATTAACTTGGGAAGGAAGAAGTATTTTATTTTGATTTAATAATATATTTTCAATTTTTTGTCAAATTTGTGTAGAAGATGAGTGATGATGATATGTGTAAGTTAATATTAATCGGTGAGAAGTATGAGAAAGGTAGAAAAATAGGATTAATTGTAAGAAAAATCGCGAACTTTGTTCTTACTATAAATTAATTCTCATTCTCCAGAAATTATTTAAAAAAAAATTATTTTAAGGATTGTTGCAAAACACACTCAATGTGTTGATACGGGATTAAAGGTGGTTTTTTTAGAAAGTGAATGTTTTGCTATAATATTAAAAAAAAATTCCTTTCAATTTCACATTGGTGAAAGACTAATTTATAATAGATGGTGAAAGACTAATTTATAACAGAAGTAAGAGTTGTGGTTTAAGAATGATAAAATTCATGATATAGATTAGTTAAGTGATATTTAAATTTTAGTTTTAAATGGTAAACAAATTTTATTATTATAGACCTATACATGTGTTACACAGTGCAGGATATTTTTTTTCACATCAACCAAATTCTTTTCTTATGCGTAGTCAATGAACACGTTACACGCGGTTGAAAATCACGCTTAGATGTTGTACCTAACAGTTTGTAATAACGTTTATTGGGACAATGCATCTTCTATTAATGTTGGTAGTTAAGTTTATTTGAAGCAATTACGACTCACATGTGATTTTTTTTTTTTTACATTTTATAATAATTGTGCCTTCATATGGTGACATAAATATGTGCTCACTTACATATCGAGTAGACTATAAGTGTGGTGGGGAAAGTATCTATCAAGTCAATTGGTAGAATGGTTCCCCTCTCCTATAATTTCATTGTTACTTTTAATGAGGGCAAGTTAGAAAATATAATATTTCAATCTATAATAAGAAATTGTTTTAGTGTTTGATGTAGATTTATAAAAATATACGTATTAACTATTTTGTGTATTTCCTATATAAAATGAAATGTAACAAAAATAGGAAAACACCTTAATTAATACTCCCTCCACCCGTTTCAATGCTTATTTTGCACGTTGATTAATGAGTATAATATTTTAATAGATAGTGTGTGAAAATGTAGTAATATTTAATATTAAGTGCGTAGGTATATTAGTGTTGAATGTGGATCCCATGATGATATATTAATTGTTTTAGATGAGTCCTATATACATTGAAATGGGACGCCCAAAATAAAAATATGTAAACATTGAAATGAGACGGGGAGAGTAATAAATTAAAAGAGAAATTATTACAAATGATCCACTAAGTATTACTAAACCCACAATTAGTCCAATATCTTTTGAAATATTCAATTTTAGTCATATTTAATTCAATTTTGACCTAAATTAAAAATTAATCTTTCATTTCTTTCGTAGCCCATGTTATGCCGACAGCTCTGTTGGTGGCAACATACATCAACCTATTGCAATGTATACATGGCAATACACATCACCCTTTTAATTTGGATTAAAAAGGATCAAAATTTGTGTAATAGGATTAAAATTGAATTGAAAATGAGTAAAATTGTAAAATTTCTAAAAATACAGTAGTAATTGTAAATTTAGAATAACACCATTGTAAATATATTAAATTAAATGTGAGATAGATTTGAAGGATGTAGATCTCATGGATATATTAGAGAGAAAAGAGTTGAAGGCTGAGCACTCACAACCCGCCTCTTTGAGAATCATATCCTGTTTCCTCCCAAACTGCTGTATATGTTTTCTGATGCTGAGTTTGGTTTAAAGACGATGGCATTGATATTAATTTAACAACTTCATGGAGCATGCTATTTTTTTAGTGCCACAATGATTTACTAGTTCATCATCATTTGAAGATATATATATATATATATATATATATATATATATATATATATATATATATATATATATATATCTGAAGTTCATCATATATATTTACTATTTTCTTTACTGTGAAAATTAGGATTATATACTACACTGAAATTATGCCTCTGAAGTTATGTTAAGAAGCTTCATCAAAATGGTCTTAATAGATTGGTATATATCTTGTTATTGTTAGTGTCGACCACTGAGATAATTCAAATATCATTAGAATCATGCCAAGACAAGAACCTGAAAGATCATGCGAAAAATTTTCAGGAAAATATCATGATATATATTATATGTGGGTAAAATATACCCAAAAATATTCAAATTAAAACATTTCTAATTAAAATAACTTAAATAACTTTATAAAACAATATTACTACCTAGATATGTTATTAAAATTTTCCAAAATTACTAAACACTTAACTGCATCCTTACCTACCATAAACCTGCTATCGACTTTAGTTTAACGTATATTAACATACTAGCTAGCACCCGTTAATGAAATAAAATAAAGTTACAAATACAGAAGAAACAAACAAATCCCAATGTATTTTGAATGAAAACAAATGTATGAAATGAAATTAGGGCAGATAGTGCTACTATTGGATCTTCAAAATTCAATTTCTAAGGTTAGAGAGAAGAAGTTAGCCGGATGATATCACTTTGCACTTAAATGATTAGTATTTTTGGAAGTAGTAATATGTTTATAGTCATTTTAATTTAAATATATTTTAGATTAATAATTAAAAGAAGAGATTTGTACATCAATGGCGATTGTGCAGAAAAGGAACATTTACTTTCTCTCTCTTCTCCTGCTCATCTCCACTGCCTTCGACATCGACGACTCCTCTGCCATAGACGACCGTTTTATTGGTATCGTTTATTATTATTCTCTCTGTAATTTGCTCATTTTTATACAGTGATATCAATCCCAATATGCGCATTTTTTTTAATGATATATAAAGTGTAATTGACGCAAGTTTGATTAATGCAAATCTGGTCTGAGTGTGCTGTGCATGGATAGGTGCTAATGTGATCCTTAATTTTTCCAATCTAATTTGGTTTATTAGAAATAAATAAAATTCTTTTTTGAAAAAAATAAAATAAAAATAGGCCGGCATGAGTAGATAATTACAGATGAAGCATACTTGGATTAAGCCCTCGTCCAGCGATGAAATAAATAATACTCCTACTACTATTTATTTATGTTATAAAACATTAATGGCAAATATTTGTGTAAGACACAGAAAGTAATAAATTAAAAGAAGGACAGAAAGTGATAATTTTTATAACGAGGAGTGGTACTCCTGTTAAATTAATAAAAAGTGATAATGTTATTTTATAAATAATTTATAGTATAAATGAAAAGTAATAACATTTTATAGGCTTTAGCAAAAGTAATAATGTTTTTACAGTGACTGTGATAACTATTTTAAAAAGTGTAGATGATCCACACAAACAAGACCTACCCAACATTAATTCTCTCTTGCACGTCTATTATATACTAACATAGAGGAGATACATTAATTTATCAGAATTGGAATTTGAAAAGCTGAACCAGGCAGATGAGGTCTCCCACCCCCAGAAACGCAAATTCCAATCAGGTGAATAATTAATTAATTTTCCTTTTTTAATTTCTCAATATATAGAGTATTTGAAATAATCTCTCGTGAAATAATAGTTGTATTACGGGTTATTTGGCAAATTGGAGGACATTTAGCCATGTATTTGGGGGGAGAAATACTTTTAAAAAATTACTGTTTTTTTCTAACACAATATTTTTAATTTCATTACTAAATTGGTTAGCAATAAATTGAAAATAAAATCTATTTAGTAATTTTTATTGATAAATTGATGGTTGGTTTTTATTAATATAAATAAATTATTGCTAATAATTTCATTGGTAATTTAGCATTGGTAAAAACATAAGAAAATCAATTGCTAAAAATGTGATGAATAGAATTCCATTCTTAAAATGAGTTTTTTTTTTTTTTTCAGTGATAGAATGGCCAGAATTGGTAGGTTTAACCGGAGAAGAGGCGAAGAGAAAGCTTAAGGAGGAGGATGAATACATACATATAGACATGATTCCATCTGAGACTACAATTATTATCGGGTTCGAATCGTGGTTGATTCATCTGGGATAGTTGTAAGTACACCAAGAAGAGGCTGATTTCATTTCTTCATTATTAATTAAACCAAATTCTAATTTCTTTCACTAACTCACTTGTCTGATCATGCAAATATTATTATTATATAAATAAATATTTTATGTATAATTAAATTATTTCCTCCGTCCCACGTATTTTTACCCACTTTCTATTTTGGGGTGTCTCACGTATTTTTACTCATTCCATTTTTTTGCAAAAATACATAATATTTTATTACATATTTTTTACAATTCCAACAACTTCAATTATTTTTTTACACTTTATTCATCATTCTCAATAACTTTATTCACTTTTTCTTTTTAAATTACTAATTTATCTCTACTTTCTCTTACATTATATATTAAAAAAATAAAATGTCTTAATCTCCGTGCCCGTACAAACGGGTAAAAATACCCGGGACGGAGGGAGTATTTTTTTTAGAATATACTAAATAATATATAAAATTAAAATATAATTTTAAAATGTTACTCCATAATACTCCCTCCGTCCCAATCTAAAAGTCTCATTTACTTTTTGACACGTGGATTAAGGAGTATTATTATTTAATGTGTAGTGGGTAATTGTATTAGTGGGTGTGTGGGGCCCATGTTTTAATTGTACTAGTGGGTGTGAGTGGGTCCCATGTGTCCAAAAAAAGAAATGAGACTCTTTAGGTGAGACTACCAAAATAATAAAATGACCCTCTCAGCCTAGACCTGGGACGGAGGAAGTATAATTTATTATATACGTACTGAAACGAGGTTAATACATATTCTTTATACTTTATCATTTGATTGATCTGTCCGTGTCTTAGGAAAAGTGCCTGTATTCAATTTTAATTCAATTTTATGAAGTAGCTTTTTTTTTCCTTCCATGCATTAATATTTCATTATCAAATCAAAATAGAGTTCGGCGTCTAGGATATAATTATTCCGCTAGATCAAGTGTTGAATTAAACCTACTCTCTCCATTCTATCAAAATAATTTACAGAATTATAAAGTTGTTATATTTTTAAGTAAAAAAATAAATTATAAAGTAAGTTATGTAAATGGTAAGGGGTAATATCTACTATACAAAATTATAAAATTGTTATATTTTTAAGTAAAAAGATACTTCCTCCGTCTCGTAAAAAGAGTTATATACTTAGTTTAACTCTTTTTGCGGAACGACAAAGGAAGTTTAACTCTTTTTACGGGATGAAAAAAGAAGTAAATTATAAAGTAAATTATGTCAATTGTAAAGAGGTCATAATTTATTGTGAAATTATTGATTTGATGTCGTTTCTTTATTTTAAGATGTGATTTATTAGAGAGATATTAATAAGTGAATGTATTTATAGGACTTCATATTTTCAACTGTGTTTTTTTTTAATTATAAAAATATGTTTTCTCAATAGAGGACCTGAAAGATATGTAAATTATCAATTAGGGACTCGAAAAATTTTTGCTATCAATTCAAGACCCGAAAGATATGAAACTATCAATACAGGACATAAAATCATAGATTTTCAGATCCTAAATTGATATAAATACATTAAAATTTCATGATTTGATGTCTGTATTGATAATTTCATTTCTTTCAAATCATGAATTGATAGCAAAAATCTTTCATGTTCCTTAATGATAGTTTACTTATCTTTTAGGTCAAAATATTTTTTTTTTAAATTGAAAGTTTTTTTTTTGAAAGCCATAAATAATATTAATCAATCAAACGCGATGGGACGGCATCAATGTATGACATGATAGGTAAGGGAATACTAACATCAAAGAAACTAGCTAAAGAATTATTAAAACAAACTTGGCTAGTTCGTGGGCTAAAATGTTAGCCGAACGACGAACCCAACTGAAAGAGATGTCTTCAAAAGAGATATAACCAGTTGGCCCAATTGACTAGGCTTAACGAGTAATTTGATCCACTAGCAAGCCTAATAAAAGTTCATATGTATCCATTTTTATCATCTTAAATCTTAAAGGAATACCCGTATATCACACCAGATAATCTTTTGCGCCATTTTCAATTTCGATCCATAAACATCTCACAATTTGTTAGGACTCAAATAATAAAATAGTAAATATTACGAGTGCGTCTTTTAGGCGTAACTCTTCGTTTAACTGATTGCCATTAATTAAATCAATTTTTTTAAATATAATAATAATTATTATATATTATTATTCATCAGTATATATCAAAATTAATCTTGAAATGACTCGAAATATAGTGTGAATGTCTTAATTTTATTTACAGTAAAATGGAAGAAAGTCTTTGGTTCACCTAAAATACTTCATAGTCCACCAAAAATCAACTTTCAGTTTGAAATGGTATGTCATTGCGTGACTTTTGGTCAATCCACTATTTACTTTATGGTCGGTTGCATTCAATTAGTTTCATTTAAAATTAAAAAAAATAAAATAAAATAATGAATTTAATATTCATTTTAGAAATCTAGAAGCTCAATGCACGATTACGAGATCGGAAGTGCACAAGCATCATCCATTTTATTTCCTAAATTCATTTATTAAATATATGACGCGATGATTATTTTCTAAATTATAGTCAAATGTATAAAGATTTCAGAGTTGATCTATTGTAAGTGTATATTAATGTAGCTAACTCATGCTCATAAATGGGTCAAGTATAAAAAATGTTGAAACCGGATGTAGACGTCACTTTCCTCTTCACTCCTCTTGTTATTATTTTTAACTCATGTTTCTTCTCATTGTTCACTAATACAGTTAGTTATTAATAAGTATACATTTATTAATAAATTGTTATACACTTGTTAATAAAACTTATACACTTTAATTATGAAATGAGTTAAAATCAATCATTCCTCTGACACAATTCTGATTATGAATACGATGAAACTCTTCATCAATTGCAACCAAATCACTCTTTGAATACTCCAGCTGTTATTAAAAAAACGTTATACACTTATTCAATAAAACATATACAATATATATTTAAAAAGTATACATTAATAAACCAGCCTTCGAACACCTCAATTGTTTATTAATAAAACGATATACATTTTATCAATAAAACGTATACACTGTATAGTAAAAAAGTATACATTAATAAATATTTGAAATCCTCCACTAGAATTTTAAATGCTCAGTAATTGTGAAGGCAACCAAATAGACGAGACATTCAGCAAGATCTGACCAAAATTTTGACGGAAATGAGAAAGTTACGTGAAGATTTTGGAAAGAAAAGATAAATGAAGAATCGAAGAATCAAATTGAAATATTTCAAGAAGAATTTCAAGATGAATTAGACATCGAAGAAGTAAAATTACCAGATTTGAATCATGAAATATTTCAGAGAGAAAATCAGTGACGGCGCGCGGTGGAGTAACAGCAAGGACTATGTGTGGAGAAGAGACGATAGATCACCATATTTCGGAGAGAAAATGAGCGGCGATGGCAGGGAATAGAGACGATCAGTGGAGGAGAGACAAGGAGAGATGAGAGACGACGGAGAGAAAATAGAGTCTGAGGCAGTTTGGTGGTGAAGTGCGATCGAGAGAAGGAGAAGGTGCAGTGGTGAGTGTGAGTGAAGAGAGAGGGAGAATGTACTCTGGGTGAGCATAGAAAGAAAGGGGGAGAAATGTTGGGATTGAAAATGATATTAGGAAATCATTTTATCTTATATATGTCGGGTCAACGGGTCAAAATCCGATTGTACCTTATGATACAATAGACTTTTCCAAGATTTAATGAATTAATGATCATTTCTCAATATAATATATATATTTGGTCTTAATATAAATATATATTAAAATTGTAATTTATAATAATCAATGAAAAAAATATAAATAAAAAGAAAGAAAGAAAAATAATGAATAAAATAACTTCATTTTTAAAACTGATAAAAAAAAAGTGACGTGTCAACTTTTGGCTTTTAGATAATGAAAAGAAACTGAAAAAAATGCATAATTACTTGAGAGATCCGAATCCCTCTTGTGATTTATGCAAACTGCGTACAAAAATAACTAAAGATCTATGGGTGTGATTAAGGATATTAAATCCATTTTACATAATTAAGGGAAAAATCATTATCAATTGCATGAGAACTTTTCTATTATTTCAAAAAGAATCAAGGCAACAATGAAGTAATTTTTTTTTTTTCTTCACGTATATACATCAAGCAGATTGGAGTATTTCTCACATAGTTGGATGAAGCCCTAGTCCAAGCGATTGAAATAAATAATATTTATTAAAGTAATAAAACATTTCTTACACGTGTATTATATAATATAGAGGAGATACATTAATTTCTCAGAAGCAGTTTGCAAGATCATCGACAAGCAGTTGTACACGTGCTTCCGTCCAATTCGATAGTCACCTTTGATTATTGTTATAATCGGGTTCAGATCTTCGTTGATTCATCCGGGAAAGTTGTCCACACACCAAAAAGAGGCTGATCTCATCTCTTTGTTATTAATAAAACAAGTTCTAATTTCTTATTCGCAAGCTCTCTTTTCTCATTCTGCTTGTATTAGACCCTTTTTCACATGTTTTAAAATATAATTATTATATACATAAAATATATTTATTTATAATTAAAATATATTTTGCTAAAGCATAATGTATGATATATTTATTATAATTTATAGTGTTATAATATAATTTATTATAAACTTATTATAATGTTAATAAATATATTTTAACTATTTGGTATATACTATGCATAGTGCCTCTATTTATTTTATTTTATGAAATAGCATTTTTTTATGCATTAATATTTAATTCTCAAATCGAAATGAGAGTTTGGTTCAAGTATGTTACTTCCCAAGTTTTATAAACGTTTTATAAATAAGTTCATACTTATTGCAAATTGGGAGTTATAATATATATATATATATATATATATATATATATATATATATATATATATATATATATATATATTTTTTTTTTTTTGCCTTTTCATATTCTTATATAATGTTATTTAGTGCGTTAATTTTCTGATGACCAGTGTTAGTTTTCTCTCCACAAATTCATAACAATTCTACAATTAAAAACATAATATATATATATATATATATATATATATATATATATATATATATATATATATATATATATATATATATATATATATATATATATATATATATATATATATATATATATATTATATTATATTATAGGAGAGTTGTAAAGAAAAATGTGTTAATCTTAGGAAACACACCCTCCATCCCATATTAAAGGATCATATTTTTAAATTTGAAGTCTCATGATACTATCTCTCCGTTCCAGGCTAGAAGGACTATTTTTTCATTTTGATCATCTCACCCAAAGAGTCTCATTTTCTTTTTTACATACATGGAACTCATACACTTCCTCTAGTACAATTAAAATATGGAACTCACACTCCCACTAATACAACTATCCACTACACATTAAATAATAATATTCTTTAATTTACGGGTAAAAAAACAAATGACCCTCTTACGCCAGGACGAAGGGAGTATTAGTTATACTAATTTTTTTAGTGGACAAGATTCACACAAATAAATACAACACAAGATTATTTTTTATGTATTTTATATTAAAATACAACACAAGATTTACACAAGATCCCTTATATACAACACTAATACAACTTTTTATGTATTTTATATTAAAATATTGAGTCCAATTAAAGTGCACTGGTGCACCTAAATTAATATAATTAATAACTTTTTTAAAAAATAACTACTCACTACCCTACTTGAAATTATAAATATTGGGATTGCATTCCAGAATTACCCTAAAATATTGTATCCCTCAATCTATTATATATATTAATATAGTATTCCATGCACTATATTTCTTAATATTTGTATAAATAGTAAATGTAATTATTATTATTATTATGAGATGAAAAGAATATGAATTGAATACTACTTTAATTTAGACTATAGATTGAATCACTTATATATATTTTATTAATGTAAAACATTAGATTAATTAGCAAATAGTTTTCTTAAGTCCTCCATTAAAATAAAACAATCATCCTCTCTCCAATCTAGGTTGTGCTTCTTTATCTCAAGATTTCAAGTATATTTTATAATGGACTTTGTAATCCATTGATAACGAAAATTTAACATTAAAGATCGACGGAAGTTTGTATTACCCTGTTAGGCGTGCTGACAGCCAATGAAGTATTTTTTATTTTTGTTAACCCAAAAAAGAAAATAGTGTATATCCGAGGGTGGATACGGAATAACAGCTGACGTGTCTGATAAATCAGCCAGTAGCCCATTTGCCACGTCAGACATGGAGCTCCGATATAGAAACTCCATTCTCTCTCTCTCTCTCCCCTTAGTATTGGGACGTAACAAACTCCAATCTTAAAAGAAGAGATTTGTACATCAATGGCGATTATGCAGAAAAGGAACATTTACTTTCTCTCTCTTCTCCTGCTCATCTCCTCTGCCTTCGACATCCACGACTACGCTGCCATAGACGGCAGTTTTTTGGGTTTCTCTCTCTCATTTAAGTAGTTTTCACAAGTCCTCCATTAAAACAATCATCCTCTCTCCAATTTGGGTCTGCTTCTTTATCTCAAGATTTCAATTAATTTAAAATGGACTTCATAATCCAGTTGAAAACGAAAATGATTGAAGGTTGGTGTTATCCTGTGTGCTGACTGCTGATGAAGTTAGGATATACGGAGTATTTTTTAATTTAAATATAAAAATAATATTTTTTTAGCGGACCAGAATTGACTTGACTGCAGTTCCAACGGAGAACATGCACGTGATATTCACGTGTTTAACTCACAAAATACATTTACGGAATGCAATGCAATTGGAGTAAATAATGAAGTTTGAATTTTGCCAATATTTTTAGAAAATTAAATAAATTCCTTTAGTCATACTTCTATTAAAATTATAAATCACCCTTTTTAGTGGAGTATTAAAATGTTTTATTAACCATATTGGAACAATATTACTCCAAAAACATGCTATAGAAAGTTATTAAGATTCCATGGTGAAGGTTAAACTTGCACATATCATGTTCAATTCCCATATTCAAAATGGTATTACACATTCTATGTTTTATAACTTATATTAATGATCCTTACCATTATAATATGTGGTATCATTTCATACAAAAATAAATTAAAAAAGTTGCCTAAAATAAATTAAAAACTTCCCTAAGGTAGAAGCAAAACAGTGTAGCTACACCTACATTACAATTAAGTCATTACCCATCAAGTGTAAGAGGTGAAGTCGAAATAGATGCAAAACTCCTATCCACCTCTCCATTTCCCATCATCGTAAACGAACTCGTTGTTTTATCGAACGAAGACGATGCATATGAATTCAAATAATCGTCGAACCCGATTTCATCCGACCCACCCGCCCCGGGTGCCTTGATAACATAGGGCACCCGAGTTTCACCTTCCAAATAACCCACAACCTGCCTCATGCTAGGCCTACCCAATTGTTGATGGCTCGAACACATCAACCCTAATTTCAACACCATCAAAACCTCATTCTCATCAAAATAGCCTTCCATTCTCTGGTCCACCACATCAAGAATTCTCCCTTCTTTCCACATACTCCACACGTAGTCAACCAAAACCATGTCGTCTGGCCCGGATTTCGACTCAACGGGCCTACGACCGCATGCTACTTCGAGCAATAGAGTCCCAAAAGCAAACACATCCGAACTAGTTGTGGCCCGACCCGTTCTCGTCAATTCCGGTGCTAGGTACCCTAATGTCCCCACGACCCGGGTCGTACCGGGGTTCGACCCGTGATCGTATAGCTTTGCAAGCCCGAAATCCCCGAGACGACCGTTCATTTCGCCATCGAGCAGCACATTACTAGCTTTCACGTCCCTGTGTATCACCACCTGTTCGTATCCTTCGTGCAGGTACAACAGCCCCGAAGCAACCCCTTTAATAATCTTGAATCTCTGCTCCCAACTCAGGATACATTTGGGTTCATCGAACAACAACTTATCTAAGCTGCCATTGGGCATGAAATCGTAAACTAGTAGGAGATCGCCTCCTCTCCTACACCATCCCTGTAATTGAACTAGGTTTCTGTGTCTCAATCTGCCAATGCTGGAAATCTCAGACATGAACTCGCGAATCCCCTGTTTCGACTCGTGGGAGACTCGCTTGACAGCAACTTGGGTGCGGGGTTTCCGGAGGGTGCCTTTGTACACTCGACCGAAGCCCCCGGACCCAAGTAGCTCGCTGTCTTTAAACCCTCTTGTGGCTTTGTGGAGCTCTCGATACTTGTACCTATGTGGGACAATGTCGAGCTCCCATGATTCTATCACTTCTCGATTCTTGTATCTCTTCATCATGAAAACAGAGATCAAGATTGCAGACAGGATGAAAACAAATGCGGATAACGATAAGCTTACTATTAGTTTTGTGTGATTCTTCTTTCCATCTGGAACAGAGGGGAGAGAATCCAAATCCAATGATTTGGATTCTCCATTGATTTTGAAGCTCCAACCTAGGATGTAATGCGAACTGGCGAGTAAACCCGTTGAAGCAGAGAATCCGACATACATTTGTTCTAGAAGAATCGGAGACAGATCGAATTGAAGAGACAGAACAGGGATCCTCGGCTTTGAAGAAAAGGGTGAGAGCGTGACATTGATGAGATTCGAAACGGCGTCGTACTCGATCCACACCAAAATAGGTTTACCCCCCTTGATATTGAGATCACGCTTCACCGAATCGTCGCCGTAATAAGCAGCAGCCGCGGATTGGTTGGATTCCAAGCTGTTGATATCGATGCCGACATGGTTATCATTAATGTCTCCGAACTCGAAATCCTGAACGGTGTCGAATTCGACGGCGAATATGTGGTTGGAGGAGTTCCCGCCGTCGGTTTTATTGAGCAGACCGAGGTACTGACTCGGAAGGGCTGAGTCGAGTTTGGGCGAGGGCGAGATCGCGAAGGCGAGGCCATGGCCGCCGAGTTTAGGGTACTCGGGATGAACGGAGAAGGCGAAGCAGGTGGAGAAGGAGAAGACGGAGTTGGTGGTGGAATTCTTGAATTGAATCGGCGATGGGTAGAAGGCGTGGCCTTTCAATCTTAGGGTTTCGTTGGTTAATCGAAGAACTCCATTGTTTTCGATCGTTGCGATATCTGTTAAGGTTATGTTGGTGTTGGGATTGTTGAAACCAGTGTAGGTGAACTCGTCGTGCTGGGATGAAGCAGAGATTGACAAGTATGTGAGAGAGAAGATTAGGGAGACAAGAAACGCCATTACAGAGTGGAGAGAGAGAGAGAGAGGATGGATCGAAAGTTAAGATTGGAGGGATTTGTTTAGGATAGTGCTGGTGGGTAGTAGTAATAAAAAAAATAACGACTTTAGTGGCTGATTAAAAATGTGTTGCAATTTATTCTCCTACACATGGCTACATCATGAAGACTGCTCTTGAAAAAAAAGATCAAATATTTCTTTCGAATCAATTTTTTTTATTCAATCTTCACTGAAACTAATTAAATTTAATAATCTTTAGAAAATCCAAGCACGACGAAAATATGGAGTAATCTCAATTTAATTATTACCAAAGACAAAATTGTAGGCTTGGAGCCACTATTTAATGGAATCTGGACATTGTGATCTATTAAGCATTTAATAATTTAATAATGTACGGAATATTAATAATGAGGATTTACACTTACAGATTTAATAATTTATTACAAGTTGCAGGTGGCCCATGCCCTTCTTCCAGAGGGTGCTAGTGGTACTATAAATTGGGCCCACTCGTACTGAGTTTGGACTTTAAATGTAAAAAGGATAAAAGATTTTAGAATAAAATCATATTCCATCTGATTCCGAAAGTATTTCGTCTATTTTTGTGCCTGATTTTAAGAAAACTTATTTTTTTAATATATGAAGTAAGAAAAAATGAGAATATTTTAGGCCATTTCATGAAAAAATATTTTAGTAATTTTATGCGTATAAAAAGTGAATAAATTTTCCTTTTTAATGCATAAAGAAAAAAAAGAATAGTTTAGGTAATTTAATGAAAAGAATTTAGTTATTGGATGTGGGCAAAAAGTAAATATTATGTTGGAATGTGTAAAAACTAAATATTATTGAAATATAATTTTACTATTTTCTTTTGTAAAAAAAAAAAGAAAATTGTGAGATGAGGGATGGAGTATAATACATGCCTCTTAATATCACTTACCTCCTTAATCCAAAATTTTGCGTCTTGATTAGGATATATATTAACTCTTGTGTGTGTATATATATATATATATTATTTAACAAGTCAATTTATATTTTTTTGTATAATAATAAATTATTATAATTAAGAAAAATAGACTCATGTCTTAATATCAAATGCCAAAGAAGAAATTATTATTATTATTATTATTATTATTGCTTATATATATTTCTTGCTTTTTTCACTTAGAAATATTGCCACGGAAAATGTATTAGCATTCATTACAAAATTTTCCGATTTAATTAGCAATTCTCTTAAAGGAATATGAATATCATTACTCCAAACTTCATTTGCACATGAGAGTACATAAGTTTTACTTTATTTATTTATTTATTTTTCTGCTCTACATGTATTTTGAAATGATCAGAAAGTAACTTTATTGCTAATATTAGGATTTATTTATTTATTTTAATCACTAAACAATCACGTTATTTTATTTTTAAATGATAAACTATCTTCACTTTTTATACGATTTTTAATTGAGTTCTGCATGCAAATATGCAAGACATATTAATCCATACTAAATCAATTTCCAGTGATTATCTTGATTATTATCTTTAGCTGATTTTATGGTACACCAAATGTACGGTTTTCATGTATTGATTAATAATAATTATTAACCTCAAACCCTAACGTTCGAATGATATTAAAATTCAATCGCAAATAGTTTCTAAAGCAACTATACATACTAGCTAGCACGCAACTAACAAGATCCCATATTTATTTTGCAGCCATACATAATTACAAATTGTGCTTTTAATTGCATTATATTATTTCTTTTCAAATCTTATAGTACATAATTCTGCCGTTGGTCGATCGGTGTCAATACATGCATTATGTTAATTATACTTCTAATCATAGATTAATTATAAACAAAAGCATTCAGAACAGATCATTTTAAATCTCATAGTGATGTTATATACGTTTAGTGATCATTAGTCAAAAAAATATAATGATAATAATTATTATTATTATTTGCTTAATTAAGCGACCAATTAAGTCTGGTAAGTAATAATTCTGATAATTAAATTAACAGGAAAAAAAAACTTGACAAGAACTAACCATAAACATATGTTCTTGCTTCGCCTGAATGAATACTCCACCCATCTTCCATTTTCCAATTTCGTATTTCATTCCATCAATCGTCGATCCATCCATTGATTTTAAACCAAACACTACACAATTGTGCTCGATTCATCAGCTATGCTTTGACCTAATCGAAGTTCGAGGTCCAATTCACCATGATTCAACTTCTCCACTTTCTTGCCCTCCACCTGTTTGTTCAAATTACCGAGTTGGTTTCCGACGCTCTGCGGAGGCGGCGCCTCCGGTAAGCTACGGTTTTCAGCTTTATCAGAGTAGGTCTCTTCGCTCAATCTTGAAGAATCCGGTGGAGGGCTGTTTTCGTCGTCGTCAACGTTCTTCGTGACATCCGATGACAGCTGCTGTTTGAGTTTGGCCCTGTCTCTCCGGTGAATGTTCATGTGACCTCCTAATGCTTGGGCGTTTGAGAATCCTCGATTGCAGAAAGCGCACGTAAACGACTTCGTTTCGACGGAAGCGACGTCGTCGGACCATATGATCATTTGTTGGGAGGTTTGTATGTCTGAAGGATTGATATCCATGAAAGGGGTGATCATAGAAATGAAATTGAATACAGAGTAGTTTTTAAATGAGGTGGAGTAATTAATAATAGAGATGGTCAAATTGTCGGTTAATGGATTAATTAAATAGTAGTTTAGCTGGAAAACCATTGGAAGCGTGCAGTTTGTGTATTATATATAAATCGCATGCTATTAAGAATGTCTCGACGGCTCATCAATACTTGTACTTCCTAATAATTTTAGTACTCCCACCGTCCCTATGTGCTTCCGGTTTATTGTTGCACCTCGTTTAAGAAAAAATTTTCATTTAGTATTTTTGGCTAATAAAAAAATATAAGATAATAATACGTGTGAAAAAAAGAGTGATGAATTTAAAAATAAAGTAACTTACAGTTGTTAATTAATAAAGTGATGTTTTTTAAAAGGTGTGAAGGGTTTCATGAACATTGGAATGGAAGGAATAATAAAATTGTAAAAGGGATAATTTCATGTAATAGCTACCTTCTAAGAGTTGGATTTCTTTCGTTGTTTTAATGTCAACTATATAGTCAATGACACCTAGGAAAATGGCACAAGAAACCTATGTCTGTTTTTACTGAATACAATGTGTAAATAATACATTCATTATTAATGTATAGTGACTTTTCAAAATTTTGTTAAAGAATATTTTGAAAGGTGTAATTTTTTTAGGTGTTACCCTCTTTTTACCATTTTTAAATTCAACTCTAATAGATTAAGGGATCTGACATCATTTGTTTCTTTACTTTACAAGCATATTACGTAGCGATCACTAATTAATTTAATTAGTGTATTAATGGTAGATAAATCATATTTTTGTGCAATAACTTATCTGAGCCTAGTCTTGGAGGTTTATATAATAATAGAAAATGTCAAAGGATGAATTTAAATTTATTGCACGCCTAAGAAAGAAAGAATTATAAGGTCAACCACATTTTTTTATTAACTTCATCGATCGTTGTCATCTTGTTTTCCATATTTGGATCATCAATACAAATAATTAACTTTTAATAATTTAATCAATTAAAAAAATAAATCTAATTAATTTGCACCTGAATAAAAGTTAAATATGCATAAGTATTATCTGAAATAGAATGGTAATTAGATTAATTTTATACAAAAAATAATTACAAGATCAGGGGGATTTACTTAAATTAAAAACCAAACCTGATAATTGTCAAAACATTTAAAATTGAGTAAATAGTAATAATAATAATAATAACATCGTAAGCAATAATATCTCTTCATGAATAAGTATTACAAAATTTTCATTTTCTTCTTTAGGTCTGAACTAAATTTCTTCCGGTAATAAGCATTTGCTAACTGTTTGGGGGACAGTGTATTTAGAATATTTAAATAGATCACTGTTCTTTTTGGTGAATATTACTTCCGAGAAAGATATATATATATATATATATATATATATATATATATATATATATATATTTACTTTTTCAAAATTATAGTTTTAATTCTCATAGATATATTAGGCAATACCATACCATGCACAAAGGGATAAAATAGAGCAAAAAAAATTATTTTTTCTGCAAGAATGAAAAGGAGTAATAATTAATTAATATTAGTAAACGTGCAGGCATATTATATACTATTATCATATTTTTTATTTTTATTATAAATTATTTATAAAATAATTTATTATACTATTATAATTTTTTATCAATTAAATATTAAATTTTAATAAAATATTATCACTTATCATCCTATCACTAAAATCTTTCGACAATATATCTCATTTAAAACAATTAATTATTAGTTTGGGTTAGTACGTAGATGATGATCGGGTGTGATTATACACAGTGCACCAACCCAACGTGGGTATGTGAAAACGGGCACACATGTAACGTGGATAAGCAGGTCGCATGATATTGTGACGTCGTTTAGATAGCGATAAGTGTTCCAATAAATGAAAAACTAAATTATACTTAATTAGAATTTTTTTTTTGACCTCTTAATTTTTTTTTATTTAAAAAAAAAAGGCTTAGGATCAATAATTTTTAGTCTGATTCATTCGACGTCTTTACTCGATCAGAACTAGCCCTAAGATCTAATTCGATATAATCTGTTTAAACACATAAAAAGTTAAAAACGAAATAAAACTGCCACTACAAAAAAATATTTTTAGCAACCGAATTTAGCAACGGAATTCAATCTATTAGTAATTAACAATGAATTAGCAACAAAAATGACATTTTTGTTTTAGCAACGAAATGTCAACGGATTTATTCTCTATTTTAGCAATGGAATTCAATCCGTTGGTAATTACCAACGGATTATCAAGGGAATCATTATATATATTACCAACGGAATTATTAGGAATGGATTACCAACAGAATTATTTACCAACGGAATTGATTTTTCGTTTCTAAAAATTTACCAACCACCACTTTACCAACGAAATTTTACCAACAGATTCTGTTACTAATCCGTTGGTAAGTCAATTTAACAATGAAATTAAGGCTTTTAGCAACGGAATATTCCGTTGTTAAAAAATAATTTTTTTGTAGTGTGATGGATTTATGAGTACGAGTAAAATGCATAATTAATATAATAGTTGTAGTGTGTAATATATGAACAGATGAATGGATTTGGTCGTATTCATGGATGACCTCACAATGCATGTGAGATAGGGATTACTTCATTTTATTAAATCACTTTATTAGTTTTTCTACCGTCCAACTTGTTAATTCATTAACCACTTAATTTCTTTTAATACCTTATATTATAAAGCCAAAATATATCCAACACTAGGGTTAAATTAAAATTATTAAATAGGTGAAACAAACTACATGTTGAGTTTGATTTTGTTTTCAGCCATTCAGGCATGCATTCGGTTATTTCGACTCTATGTTTATTTCAATGTTCAGTTAAAAATATATATATTAATTTTCTATGGTGTGACACATATCATATCTTATTAGTTTTGTTTTAATGTGAAACAAGTGTAAAACTTTAAAAAATAAAATAAAAACTGAAAGAATCTAAATAATTAATTTTATGATGAACATAACAAAGTTATGACAGAGCATGTAGATAATATTTTAAAAGCTACACACCTACACGTACACCACTTGTATATATTCACCTTGCGGCAGTTAATTAGATGTAAAAGATTTAAATAAAAATTGAACAAAGTTACAACTTATATTTATCTGCCCCAGACTGAAGCTAATAACATATAATAAGTAATTATTTAAAAAA
The DNA here is from genome assembly GCA_023678885.1 of Pogostemon cablin. NCBI lineage: Eukaryota > Viridiplantae > Streptophyta > Magnoliopsida > Lamiales > Lamiaceae > Pogostemon > Pogostemon cablin. Next base: position 870,930 of record CM042984.1, read on the forward strand.
AATACTCCCTCCGTCCCATAATAAACTTCATTGTTACTGTAGACACGAAATTTTAGAAAAGTTACTTTTTGAGTTTAAGAAAAGTTACTTTTTGACCAATTTTATTGATTTTTGGAGGGTAATGTAATATTTTTAAGTGATAAATAAATTATAAAGTATGTTATGTATGTTAGGTGTGTGTGGTAATGTTGTAATTAAGATGAACTTTTAGGGGTAAGAATTTATGTGATGTTTCCTTTTTTGGATGATGAAATTTAATGTGAAACAGATAAAAATATAAAGTGTGAAGTTTATTTGGAACAGATGGAGTATAATTTTGGACGTAATAAAATTGGAGCATAATGGAAACATCATCAAACTTTAGTATTTGATGGATCGACTAATGGGCTTTTTCGGCTTTGGGCCTGATCACTATTTATTTTCAATATTAGTAAAATTTTAGACTTTGTCCAATTACGTCCAAATTTAGATTTTTTTGTGTAGTTTCAACAAAATCCAATTTAATAATAATTTAGAAGAAATAAAACCATGCAATAGGTGTAGATGCTCTTTCAAAGATTGTGGAGTATTTTTTAGAATGTCTGAGTATTATTTTTGAAATACGGAGTATTATTCTTCTCAAAGTATAATTTCTTTTTATACACAAGATTAATACTACTCTTTATACTAAGTGTAATAATCTATTATAGTAACATAATGATTACACATCAATATATTAAAGAGTAGGAAACATTTGAATATAGTATATAGTTGTGCAAACAACTATTTGCACAAGCAATTGAATATATGTAGGGAAAGAGTTGTGTGAATCATCTCTAACACTTTTTATTTACCATATAAAATTTATTCATGAAATATTTCAAATTACCGATGATACCGTAGTTTATTACTTTTCATCTTAATAATTTTTAAATATATTAATTAATGAAAAGTGATATTCCTATTATAAACTATTTTATCAATTATATATCACTTTTCATTATAAAAATTATAACCTCTTATTCGTTTCACGAAAATAATTTTCTTGAGACAGTACACTCAAGTTTCGAAACTCTTATAAAAACAAAGATCCGTAAATTTTATCTTAGTGCATTAATTAAATTAATCAGAATGTTGAAGCCTGAATGGAGTAGATCTGGATCTAAATAGATTATTAAAGCGATTTACCACTGCATTAAATCTGTCTATATATTGATAAATAATTTAATTTCTATTTTTTACTATTTTTAATTCCATCCAACCATAGTATCTAGTTAATATAAATTAATGTTATATATATATATATATATATATATATATATATATATATATATATATATATATATATATATATATATATATATATATATATAATCTCAAAACACAAAATATCCATGCAAATATCCTTACAGCTGTATATATATAATTAAACCTCACAACCCAACAGCTAACTTCTGGAATCCATATAATAATTAATTAATTCCATAAATATTATCTTGGAATTATCAAATACTAATTTGAGCAGCATAACACCACCCCAACAACAGCCTAGCTAGATCAAGGAATTACTCCATCCCCATTCCTTTCACTAAAATTCTCTGAAAATCCCCCCTTTCTCTCTCCTCCCCTCTCTCTGTAACTGTGCATGGCATATTATGTATAATATGTAATTAATTTATTAAGAAGAAGACATTGATCACCCATGTGCTCTTCTTCACATAAATCTCTCTGCATATTATCAGACCTTGTTAAATTAAATAAATTTACTCAAAGAAGACAAACAATAGCCAATGGACTAAAAAAAAACCCTTTTTGCACTTATGTAGAATTTGACAATATCAAAGTTAGCCAAATGTCTGTTTCCAAGTAATTAATAATCACAGCAGAATACCTAGATGAGAACGACAATGCCAAAATCAAGAAAATCTCATCGAAAATCAAGAAAATTCACGGAATGCACAAGAAAATCAAGAAAATTAATTATCAAGTACAAAATTATCAATTTGAGACTCATACAATGAATTAATCTTTGAGAATTAAGTCCTATATAAATCAACTAGCAAGTTGTGTGATAGAATCATTAATGAAGAATGTGACCTTAATAATTATTTGGGCAGCTATGATTTAATTTAGGAAGCTAGGGTTTGATTAATTGGGGTTACATAGATATTGTTTATATATTCTTACAGAACAGACAGTCATTTTTAGTTAAGAGAGGGAGGAGAGAGAAAGAGATGGTAGTTAGCAATAATATTCTGTAAGAGAATAGAAAAGGGTATGTGTAGAATACTTAAATGGATTGATTCCTGAGAGTTGGTGGCAATTTTGGAAGGATTGAGAAAGCAAGAGGAGAGTGCAGAAACAGACATTGTGAGGATGATAATAATACCAACCAAAAGGGAATCCATGTTGTCTTCTCTCTGACTTCATTATCATAAATCAACTCTCTGTCTTTCTTCTTGACCATTACTCTCTTCATCTTATAACACTCATTCACAATAACATTACAAAACACTACACACTCCATTCCATGCAATTCTCTCTCCCATCCCCTCCCCCCTGTGATCTACTGCAACCCACTGACCTAAATGTTACATTAGAAATAAACAAATTAAAGGAAGAGCCTTATTTGGCTAGGCATGGCATTAATATATATGGACTAGTGTATGTTTATAACTGCATGTGAGTGTCTGGATTTTGATCTCTGTGAAACACAGTGAGATGGACTTGTTTGCTAAAATATAGCACATCTTCTACAAAATGGGTATATATATTTACTACTCCAAAAAAAAAAAATAGTTAAATTGATCAATAGGTATTCAAGATATGTTAGACATAACTCAATTTATATGATTCTAATTTAACAAATCATAACATTAATCCATCACAACATTGAAAAAAAAAATTATTGGTTGACAAAAGTGATGAAAATTAAATCTCAATGGACTATGAGCTAATTAAAGATCTCTCACAACCTTGCCTTTATATTTGCAGAGAAAATTTAAACTCTATACAACCTTTAGGAATGTTCCAAATATTGATAAACTAACACAAACCAAATTCAAGTGAGAAATGTCACATAATAACTTTGTGTAAGAAATTGAAGAAGCCTTTTTGCCAATTCTTACCAAAAATAAGAAAGAACACATGCATACAAACTAAGCAAAGTGTGTAATGATTAATTCAATTTCTTTAACTTATGACAGTTTTACTTCACCTTTGGTGCACTACCCAGCCTCAGCTCAAGATCCGGCTCTTCCAACGAACCACCCGGACAGATTTTGAACACCTCCGATTGAGCCATACATCTTTCTACTCCACTCAATTTTGGCAAGAAGCTCGAGGGTTTCGCTTCGATTCTCCTCCTCTTGCAACTCGCCACTTCCTCGTCACTTGAAACGACGAAATTCAACATGTCTTCCGTCACACAATCCTCCTTTTCAGCTCTACAATGATCAGGATCAGCCACCCTTGGTCTCTTGTTGTTGTTTTTGCTCGAATCCAAGCCACGATCTCGCTTCTCAGACAGAAAACTCGACCAAGATGGAGCGTGTGGTGATGAAACTAAACTGTCGTTATCGATTTTTCCACGAACAAGAGGCGAGATGAAATTAGGGTTTGAAAGAGGAGGAGGTGAAACCCTAAGAAGATGTGATGAGAGGGGTGAAAGCAATTGATCAGGGTTAGGGTTAGTGTACAAGAAAGTAGATATCTGAGGTGGATCAAAGGATGTACAAGTATTCAAAGCGTGAGTGTGAGGTACAACAACATCTGCAGTTGGAGAATTTGATGATTGCTTCAACCTAGCCCTATCTCTTCTGTGGACATTCATGTGACCCCCTAAAGCTTGAGCTGATTTGAATTCTCTTCTGCAAAAGGTGCAAGAGTAAGATCTTGGTGGCCAAACACACCCTCCAAGTGTTCCAGCTGCATCTTCAGCAAAAGCCTGTTCTTCCCATGAATCTCCAACAAATGGATGATTCATACCAGGATTAATCGGGTAGGGTTTGGTCGTCTTCGCCCACATCCAATACCTTGCTTGCTCCATCAGCAGTTCAAGCAAAATATGTGGAGGGATTGAAGGAATGAAATCTAATAAATGGGAGATGGTGGTGGTGGGAAGTCTACATCTGGTTTTAATGAGGAGAGTACGTAGTTAATCTTTACATAGGAATTGAGATGAATTAGCTAGCCAGCTGAAAATGGGCAGATAATTGGTATGTTGGTGGGGGGGGGGGGGGGGAGGTAGGGATGGTGGGTACTCTTAACTTTTTCGGCAGTTTCATGCATTGGCTTAATATTTTAGTTGGAGGGTTTTGTTCAGAGGAACTCACTGTGGAAGCCAAAATGTTGCTTATTTTTTCAAATTTCTTTGAGTATATATGGAGACAATTTTTCTACTATGTGGGTCCCAACTCTAGCAATACATGTAGGTTGTGGAAATTGGGTACAAAACTAAGATATGATGATGTCTTGATTGGAGCTTAATTAGACTCCTATAATACCTACATTAACATGTGTTGTATCATCCTATGCTTAAAATTCAACACATAAAATTAACCCTATCATAATAATTGAATCAAAGGATGATCGGATGATCATGATCCAAAATCAAGTTAAGATAATTTATTGACTACGTGCAGGTAAAGGTCATTTTATCTCGGTTTGATCAAGTAAGAGAATTTACTTACGTTAAGCCTAAAGAGTTCGTCTCACATCAATTTGATATATATGCAAGACTTTTGAGATTCAAATGTGTTGGGCTATTCCCCCTATCATTTGATATGCAAGGCTATTGAGATTCAAATATATTGGGCTACCCTCCCTTCTTAGCCATGATTTTAAGAGTAAGTTAGTTGGAAAAATATCATTACTCATTTTTTTAAGTATGACTAATTTCAATTTTAGTAATTTTTTATTTTCAATTCTCAATTTTGGTATTCTTTTGTTCGATTTTGGTCATTTTTATCAAATCTAGTCATTTTTTTAATCCGAATTTTGTATCAAAATTGAACAAATTTTGATACAAAGGAATAAATTTGAACATAAAGAACAAAAATTGAACAAAGAATTATCAAAATTGAGAATTACAAATTAAAAAAAAAAACTAAAATTAGAATAGGCTATAACTCGAAGAGGAGAAATTTGATACTTTCTCTGAGTTAGTCTCAACCAACGACTTATCATTAATGTTTTACATTTAAAGCTGGTGAATAATGTTATCATATAATAATATTCTTCTACTTTGGAGTTACTAATTTTGTTTAGTCATAATATACGTATGAGGGTTAATTGGGAACCTATTTCCAAATGAATCATCTATATCACAAAGATTGGATTTATTTATTTTTAATTAAAAACTAAAATCGAAATTAAGCTCTTCATTATCTAATTATTGACGTTTGCCAGCCTATAATATACATATGGATCTTGCATCTTTTAAATATAAAAATGTTGCTATATTACAAATCGTTGGCCTCAAGACAAATTAGCTGCAATTAAAAAGATTTCTTTTTTAGCAATCTTGTGAGATGAGACTGAATGGCAATTAATAATACATCGTACTGGAATTCACATGCCAAAAGCTATCTCCATTTTGCATGACATGCACTTTTATTGGTTTTCATTTTTAATTAAAGATCCATCGATCAGTAGTACTTGAGTGATTTTTGTATTTCATTAAACTAATTATATTTAAAAAATAATTTAGAAAAAAAAAAAAGAAAGATAGAAGAAGATAAAAGTCTACCTTATCATTGACTGAATTTTCAACATCCCCAAGCTTCAAAAATAATACAGAAAGTAAATTAATGAACGACAAAATATGCTACAAATTAAGGAAGTTCGATTTGTTTGTAAGAAGCCTATTTCATATTTTCTACGTATTTTATTGTATATATATATATGCTTTTAATTATTACATTCCAAAGTATTCTATTTAACTAAATTACACCACAATTGCATGCATTACCATTACTTTATTATCTATTAATTTAGGGAAAATATTGCGAGTTAATTATGTACTGCGCCAAAATCCAATTTTATTGTAATTTTTTGTATTAAATATTACTCTTATTATTATTTTTTTTTATAAAAAATTATATCTCACCATTATCACTTATCACAAATTCAGCATCACTTTTTATTAATGATATTATCACTTTTTAATTGTCTCGCTTAAGAACTTACTTGACACGGTTTCACACAAGAATTTGCCCTAAAAAAAATCAATAAAGCATTAATTCTCAGGCAAAGACTTTTATAAGACCGTCTCATTTAATGGCTAATATGAGACAAATAAAAAGTGATACTCAATTAATGAAAAATAATAATGTTATTTTATAAATAATTTATAGTATAAAAAAATGAGTAATATTTTATAGCGAAAGTTATAACTGGTTACGACGTAAAATGATCTTCGAAACGGTTGCCCTAACTGTCTAATTAAAGAGTGAAAATTTTAATTTATCATTTTCCTTCTCTATTCGTTTAAGTTTTAACCAAGGATTAATCCCTTGTGTAAGTTAGATCATTATTTTTTTTATTATTTTTTTTTAATTTTTTGAGAGAACGTATTCTTTCTCGTGTGAGCATAGTATATAGTCATGATTTATTTTTTGTTTTCCCTTTTCCTTTTTCCTTGGCATATATTCATTCTCTTTGATTTCTTCTTGTGGTTTACTTCCCTTTGTATTAATTCTGGAATACAAAACATGTTTTCCGCAGTTTATTCTGCAAATATTCAATAATAAGATCTAGGTTTGGATACACCACAATTCTAGTGTCTTTGGCCCTTAAATGACGGAAGATATTAGCTTCTAACATTATTCCCTAATTTAATTTAATTAAATACAACCTAATTACAATCTACCCAAATTCCTTTCCTATTTTAGTCTCCTATAGGCACGTGTAACAAAGTTTTACATATGTAATACTAGTATAAATTATTACTTCATACATGTCGAGAATAATTGCACTTATTCTAGAGGAAGGAAATTAATAAAATCTAACTTTTTATGTGATAATAATATAATAAAAAAATGAGGTATTTCATTTTTTTTAATAAAATAAGGCTACGATATAATTGAGTTTCTTTTAGTATTATGATGTTATATTATGGATTTTGAATTTTATTTTATAGATTAATTTCTACACCAAACCGATTTCTTATAAAATAGTATATCGAATGCATATATATATAAAAAGATCTTGAATGGATTTCTGATTATTATATTTAAAAAAATAATAATAAATAAAATAATAATAATAAACAGACAAATTATTGGGAGTTACTTTGGATAAATATGAGTTCTAATCTTAATTAATAATGTCTTATGAAACAATTTAAAAATAAAAAATAAATCAATGAATGATTTGGAAGTAACTAAGGATACATAAATGATAATAAATCAGTCAAGATTGATCGTGAATTACACGCAAATCCAAGAGATAAGACGCCCAACTTTCTGCATACATAATGCCTATAATTTCTTATTTAATCATCTAATTAAATTTTATATTATAATAAAATTGTCCTTATTACGACATTCTACTTAATACGCATGTCTTCATTGTCAAGTGGTAAGAATAAAATATTAATGAATGGACCACTCGGTTTTTCTTGATTTGATCACAATCAAACTCACACTGCTTAATTTGTGTCAAACTAAGCTGAAAAAAAGTACCATCCATGGAAAATTATTATGAAAAGATGCTATCAAAAGAACAATAAATAATTAATATCAAATTATTAAATATATAATGAGGTGACAGTGGTTGATTTAGATGTTATTTAGTTAATTTGAGTCTTCTCCAAAATTATAAATTATACTAAGTTGAATTCTACCGAAAAACGTATTATTAAAATAATTTATATTTTATGATATACTAAATTGTATGTTAAAAATCTATACTCCATTTAATACCGATTTATTAACGGGTCGAGATGATACAAAGGGTCTAACCCGCTTCCCATGTGGATACCGGATTCGCGATCCTGGTGGGGCGGGCGGGTTACAAAATGGAAGGAAAATCTTTCAAGATTTTATTTAATAATATATTAATTCTTGTTTGTAATTAATAAAAGACGATTTAGTTAATATACAACTATCATTGTACCTCTTTGGAAATAAAATAGTCAGGAAAATATGTAAAACTAACTACTTAGACCAGCTTATCAAATGGCCCAATTTAATATTCTTTCCTAGTCATCGTCAACAACGATAGATTTTAAAGGTTGAAGAAATGTGTCGGTAAATAGTAAGCATAGAATAATATATATTCGCTATGTGATATCTTTATCTTTATAATAATATTGGAGAGTTTTTAAGATGATGATGTGGCATCTCTCAAAAGCCTCCGTGCTGATATGTCGTTCACATAATTTTTTGAATTTTTTTGAATTTTTTTATTTTCTCTTTTTATCACACCTTTTTTTTTAATTATTAATTCTCCGTATTTTTGAGATGATGATATATCACCCCTCAATTAATTTATGTGAAAGACATTCACACACTTGAGCGTGTGGATGGATATATATGATTGAAAATTATATTTCTATTGAATAATTTGTATTAAATTTATAATTTTTCATGATAAAGTATTAATTATTCACGTGAATAAATTATGCATAATGAAATAAAATAAATAAAATATATGATATAAATTATTTAAATAAGAGAAATGACATTCAATAATTAATATTTAATGAGCATCTATATAAATTATGTCATATATTGATTGTTATAAATTAATAATAATTAACTACGAAATAAGTTTTGTCTATAATCTTTTAATTTTAAAAATTAACTATTTAAAAAAATATATGAATTTCGACATATAATGGAGTATATAAATTATGTCATATATTGATTGTTATTAATTCATAATTAACTATGAAATAAGTTTTGTCTATAATCTTTTAATTTTAAAAACTAATTATTTAAAAAAAATGTATGAATTTCGACATATAATGGAGTATATGCTAATAATCAAATCAATTTATTAATGTGATTTTAGTTGAACTTAGTCAAAATATACGAATAAGTATGATGGAGAATTTTAATATTTATTTATATTTTTAATATTTTATATATAATAAAATATTTTCTTGATATCAATTAAAAGATATTTGAAATCAAAATTTATTTATACTGTATGAGTACTTTTTATATAATATATGTAATTTATTGTTATTGATTGATTAAAGTAAAAAGAAAAGAAAAACAAAGATAATTAAATATAACTATGAAAAGAAACGTAATACTATTACATGTGAATAAGTTTTTTTTTTATCTTTTAACTAGGAAAAAACAAAGATCTTCGCTATATTTGATTTTTTAATTTTTATTATTTTGCACCAATTTAATTTAATTGTGATTGAGATTATAGATGATTCTTAAAGGTTATATACCATTTATACATTAACACATAATTTTATTTAATAAAAGTTTTAAATTAAATTTATATAGTTATAAAATTTAAATGAATATAAATAATTTACTACTAAAACTGATTTTTTTTACTTAAATATGGAGCACTAAATATCATATTAAGAGTTAGATCAACAATTAAAATTAATTTAATAAGCGATTTTTAATTAATAAAAATATTATTAATCCATTAATCTAATTTTTAAGCTATTGAGCCATTAATACTATAGAAATACTCTTAAAAACACCTAATTCTAAAAAAAATTAATAAACATAAGAAAGTAGAATTTTAATTTTAATTAATATTTGATCAAAAATGTAATTTGAGTTTGATCTATGATTGTCACATTTATAAATATGGCAGAATTATTTTGTGTTGATACATGTAAAATATGCCAGCAATTATTTTATGTGAATGTTGGATAAAATAAAAATTAGATGAATAATGATTTTAAATTTGAAGAAAACATTAATTATGATATTTAATAAAAGATTGAAATTATATAATGATCTAAACTAAAATTTTCATTATGTTATGTATATGTTTATATATACATAAAGAAAGATTGATTATTATTACAATATATTAAATTCTAATATTAGCAATAAATTGATTGAAACAAAATTATTTGTTAATATATAAGGGTAAATGGTATATAATTTCTAAGAATCATCTATAAGCTTAATCACAATTAAATTAAGTTGGCGTAAAATAATAAAATAAAAAATCAAATATATTAATATCCGAAGAAAGCGTCGTTAAAACCGTGAAATCAGTACAAAATCTGTGCATTAAAAGAAGATCATTGCGAAGATCTTTGTTTTTTTAGTTAAATAATAAAAAAAAAACTTATTAACATACAATAGTATTAAGTTTCTTTTTGTAGTTATATTTAAGTATCTTTGTTTTTGCTTTTTACTTTTGTTAATTAAAAATCACTTATTAAATTAATTTTAATTGTTGATCTAACTCTTAATATGATATTTAGTACTCCATATAAGTAAAAATTATTTATTAAATTAATTTTAATTGTTGATCTAACTCTTAATTTAAAACTTTTATTAAATATATATTTTTATAATTATATAGATAATATCTTATTAAAATAAAATTTTCCGTGCATTGCCTGTACTAGTTTTTAATTAATGGTGAAGACAAAATTTAGGTGAAATTACGGATCAATAATCTTGTAAATAAATTATTTAAATGAGTAATCAAGAGTTTTGCACTTTTATATTTAAGCACCTTTGTGGACACGGATACATTTGTATGATAGGCAATTTTTGTGTATTTTTGTAACATTAGAAAAAAAATACTTGATGCCATATATATAAATAAATTCACATTTTATTTATTGGTTCCTTTTAAAATTATATTCACATCCATAATATATATATATATATATATATATATATATATATATATATATATATATATATATATATATATATATATATATATATATATATATATATATATATGCCCATCATTTAATTTCAATATTTATATTGTATTTTACACGTATATAACATACTTTATAATTTATTTATTATTAAAAAATTATCAAATACTAAAATAAATAAATAAATAAATTTCATGTCTGCATGTTTGTAACCTCTTTTATAATGTGATTGGGAGTAACATTTAAGAAAAAAATTGATATTATAAAAATTAAAAATATGTTTAGGAATCATTAGCTAAGAAACAAAATAAGTACACAAAACATAAGAATACAATGAACAAGAATCGAGCAACAATCACAAGAGATTGATATAAGTACATGCTATTGTGACAAGATTAACATTAAAATTACTTTTATAATGTAGCATCTTTCCAATTTCCAATATATCCCAACATCAACAAGGAAAAATATATCATCGTCTTCTAAAAAAGATTTCAAAAATGAAAGTTAAGTTAATCGATTAGTTAATTTGTAAACATCTTCGTTGGATATGGTTAAAATACTTACAAAAAAATTAACTTCATTCAACATGACTGATCATCCTCGTCTAAAACACGTATATACATTATACAATTACAGACATTAATTAAGAAATATATTATATAAAAATGGATAATTAAAAAAAATAAAAAAAAAAAGAGAGAGATGAGTGAGGAGGAGAGAGAAGAACCTCCCAAGTCCCAAGAATGGCACTACTTCACAATGGATTCTTCATTACTCAACACACTTTCTAGATTATAAGCAAATTGGATGAGTGAGACCCATAATGGGATTAAACCGTGTGTACCAAGCAGCCCAAATATGTAGGCCCAGTAATGTTACAGAGCTGTCATAATGAAAGATTTCTTGCTTTTCACTACGGCCCAAAACTAGGTTTCCTGTACATAAATGGGCCAAGGTGAGTATCGTTAACATTAATTGAGAAATCAATTAACCAAAATTAAGTATAGGAGTAATTGGTACCGTACCCCTAGTTCACTCTTTAGTTATTTATTATGTTAAATTTTACGTTTACTGTTTTTTTTTTTTAATATCCTATATTAAACTGCATCATCCAAAAATAAAATATCATATCAATCTTCATCTTATAGTTACATTTTAACGGTAATTTTATCATTTTCACCTAACAGACATAACGTATATATTTTATGGTTTATTTATTACCTTAAAAAACTACATTACTCACAAAAAATTAATAAAATTAATAAAAATGACTTTTATTAAATTTTGATGCAAATAAACGTGGGATGGAAAAAGTAAATCACAAAATATTTTCTAGAAAGAGTGAAGATAAAGTTATCGTGCATAATTTCATCGTTTAGTTTAGTAGATTACTCTTTCATATAACAGATTATTAGCTTCCAGAAATATTTAATTTTAATATATGATAGATTATTTTTTTCCTTAAAAAGTAACCCAACATTTTCAAGAGTGAATACTGATAGAGTTATATTTAATATTTAATTACACTTAATACGTTAATGAAAACTGATTAATGATCCTAACAGATTTTGTGAGCGCGCGGCCGCCGGCTAGGCTAGCGGGACAAATTAATAGCGAATAGTGAATAGTTTTTTATGACATCGTTAATGCTTAAAGAAAGGTTCAAAAGTGTCCATAATTATAAATAAACTTATCTTAATTACTCCCTTAATCATCCTAATTTGTTAAAGAAATGAAGCTTTTCATTGGATATTGCTATGTAATAGTATATTCTTCATATTGATTAAAATCTATGTATTTAATTAATTATATTTGAGACATTTTCTTATGAGACAAATAATTTATGAGATGGATGTGAGGCGGATCGACATCTCATTAAAGTATGCTTATTGTATAGATAAAATATGTTTATTTGCAGTTATTTTAATGCATAATCTATTATACTTTATAATACATACTTTAACAACCATTAAACATACGTTATCTAAATAATAAATATATTTTAACACGTCTAACAAATCGTCTCACCTAATTAGCGTCTCACAATAGACTTTGTCTTCATATTCAATGCTATTTTAATAGTACTTAATTTAATCAAAGATTAACCTACCATTAGAAGATTAACCACCAGAACAAGAAATCATATCCCATACAAATATAGACAAAGTCTTTGCGTAAATTATGTGATACGTGTTAAAGTATGATTAATATTAGTATATAGGTAAAATATGTTTATGGGTAGTTATATGGTTACAGTGAATCATAATTTAACATATTCTAGAATCATACTCCCTTCGTCTGCTCGAATAAGGTCTTTTTTTTTCATTTTTACCGTCCGTCCAAGGAGTCGCATTTCCTTTTTTCACACATAGAACCCACACACACTAATACAATTAAAATATAAGACCTACACTCTCACTAATACTGCTACCCACCACATATTAAATAATAATACTCCTTAATCCGCGTGAAAAAAACAAATGACCCTCTACAATTAAAATATGGGACCTACACTCTTACTAATACAGCTACCCACCACATACTGATAATACTCGAGGACATGTAAGTGGAGTATTATTTATCACTTAAAAAATATAATTTAACTATATAAGCATACTTTTTCTATATACTATAAACATATTTTAATAATGAAACTACCGTTTCCTGATTAATTTGTCTCACATGATAAATACATTAAAAATTTATGTATATTTAGTACAACGGGGGTTTCATTGACGTTTTCCCCAATAATGAATTTAACTAATATTATTAATAAAATAAAATAAAAGGTAGAGCAGAAGATCAAACACAAAGAATTTTGTTCCATTTAAATTAAATAATGAAAATGTATTTTATTTTATTTCATTGACAAAATAAAATTGTAGATCATTTAATTGCCCATGAAACACGAAGTTGAGATTAGTGAATGATTAGAATGAAGATGAATGTTATAAAGTCGCCACTAATTGCGAAGAATAATTAGGTAATTAATACTAATATAATAAATTAAAGGTGTGACTTCATCTTTGATTTTATCTATATTTTTGTCATGTATTCAAATATTCCAAAACGTCCCAACTATTATATACGTAATGACATGACTTACGCCAATATATTACGCACTTGCCAATCAATATCCTATTTATATAATGATGATTATTTTAATTTATATGTTAAGCCAACGAATTATAGACAGGGAATTCACATAAAAAATTCTGTTATAAAATCATTATATCTAATAACCTCACGGATCACATTTTATATATTAAGGTTAAATCTCTTATTACATTGATGGATGGATTAGCGATAGGTGTGGGAGAGGAAAACTTAGATTTTTCATTTTTAAGTTTATACTTTCCATTTAAAGTAATAATTACTAATTAGCTCTCTTCCACCTCTTATTCATCTAACAAATTTTGAAACAATAAATGTACATTCACAATTAATTTGATGGCTAAGTTTTGTGTGCACCTGCTACATTTTTTTTTTTTGTAATGAATGTGATGCCCGTAAGTACAAATTCAATTTTACATCCTTAATAATGAATATTAAATCTATTAATATAAAATTTATACAATTAATTTTGTTAAATTTAGGAGTAATCATCTCTTTTTTAATAATAAATACTGTAAATAAATAAGTAAATTATGTGTTGGTTGAGAGTGACATTTTTTTCAATATATATGTATCAAAAATTTATTCGACTTGAAATTTTATTTTATTTTTAGGTTGTGAGAGTATATTGGAACAAACAATTAAGAAAAATGCAAAGGGTTACTATAGTCTAGGTGTGCCCATACATCCCTTTGTGTGTGTATATATACCCCTAACTATTAGAGTGGCAGTAGAAGAAAGAAAAGTGGGTACTATAATATAAATAGCAATTAAGTTGGAATTAGGAGAAGAAAAGAAATGGCAGGAAAGGAAGAAGAGCAAAAGAGGCAGCAGAAATGGAGTCTCCATGGAATGACAGCACTCGTCACCGGTGGTACCAAAGGAATTGGGTATATATATACACGTATTAATTTATAATTTCTTAATTAAAAAATAATTAAAATTACTACAGACACGCCATCGTAGAAGAGCTTGCAGGATTGGGAGCCAGCGTGTACACGTGTGCAAGAAACGAGGTTGAAGTGAAAGAGAGGATTAAGGAATGGAAAGAGAAAGGGTTTGATGTGAAGGGGGAAGCCTGTGACTTGTGTTCTCATACCCAAAGGGAAAAACTCATCGCTAATGTCTCCACTGCCTTCCATGGAAAACTTAATATCCTGGTAACTATACTTTTTATTTATTTTTTTTTCTTACATCAAATAAAATATGCTTATCATTGATTTTCATGTATAAATAAATAAATAAATTGCGAGATATATGTTAATCCATATTTAGGACACAATTTTGGAGCGGTGTATAATTGGATTTCTCATAAAATTTTACTTTATTCAAAATAATTCAAAAAAAAATTAATCTTTTTTTGATATAGTTCCATAACTTCTAAATTCTTGATTATAAAAATTTGTAAAATATTTAATTTTTCTAAATTCGTGGTGGGATGAAATGCATGAAATTTGAATGGTTTACAGCGTTTATATTGTTATTTCTGTACCTTCAGTCACTAACTCTAACACACACATATATACTACTCCATTTTTTATTTTTTCAATTGGGCTTTTAATCAATTAAGTACTTTAGACAACCTAGCTAACCTTCATAACTTCTAGGAAATATATATACATAATTAAAAATGTTATGAAATGAGGATCTATTTGTTTTGCAGTAAATTAATATATATAACACTTATTTTAAGGTATTATTATTATTATTATTATTATTATTATTACTATTAGAGGAGTGAGGCTCTGTGCACCCGGGCACACGGTGCACATTCCGTGCGCCTTTGCAATTTTCGTGCTCATTTACAATTTAAATCTCTAGCAATATATAGGTTTAAATAAAATATAGAGGAGGAGTGTTGTGTTCACATGGGTCCCTCCGTGTTCCCGGGAGCGCAAGAACTTTTGCCTTATTAGAGAGTTAATTAATTTTAAGTATTTTTTTTCTTTAAACATCAAATTTTTATGATATTAATGAACTATATGTTTTGTGATTACAAGAATACATTGTCATAATGGATACTGCAAATTGAATTGCATATTATTTACAAACATATATTCATGAGATACACATGATCATAATTAATTACTAGAAAAAAAATATTTAATTGTAATAAAAAAAAATAAAAGACGATGACTCCAAGAGTGTATTTTGATGAGGACGACCTTTGAATAAATCAAAGGTTAATAAGAAAACGCCAATATTTCTAACAAATTAAATTTGTAAAATTGAGTAGACGACGTCAGATATATCTCCACCCGCTTTTATTGACAAAAACTCTTTTAATAAATAATTAAAAGACAAAATTTGGTGACCTCATTGCCTCTTCTCTACCTATATAATTACTGTAAAATAATTTATTTCTCCATAAATAAATTAATATATACTATAAAAATGTAACTCAATATTGGACCACTTCTTTTATTAATCTTTTGGACTCTAAATCAATGCACAATCTTTAATAATTGCATGCCAGTATCTTATCGAGAGATTTATTTGATTAGTTAATTACGAGCATATATTATTTAATTTAATTTTAGGTTTATGTTTACATCTTATACTCCATATAGTTAACTAGTTGTTTTATCTTTTATATGCATATATACGCACAAATCATCTGTTTTTTTTTTCTTTTTTATTTGAGTGTGAAATAACAAACCTTAATTTATTACCGATCTAGATCAGCACTAAAACCTCAATTTCGAAATTTGATTAATTAATCCATCCATTTCAAAAGTTTTGCATATTAAATCAGCATATCTTTATTCATGTACTATAATTTACATCATGGGAGTTTTATCTATATTAAAAGCATGTTGGTTTATTTATAAGACCTAAAAGGAAATGTTAAAAAAAAAAAAAAAATTACACACCCATTTATTGCCCTTATATAGTCTTATTTTTATTCTAAGCCATCAAGAAAGTGTCAAGTGAATGTTGATGATAACACATTATTTAATGCATTTATAAACTTTATTAAGTCGCAAATTTACTTTGCTAACTAACTGCGTGGAGACATACATTGAATGTAATAATGAATTAGTGTCATAATAAATACTCCTATAGGTGAATAATGCTGCAATAACCCTACTGAAGAGTGCTTCAGATCACAGTGCAGAAGATTTCTCACGTATCATGTCGAGTAATTTAGAGTCTCCTTATCACATAAGTCAATTGGCTTATCCACTTCTGAAAGCTTCTGGATTAGCAAGTATTGTCTTCATATCTTCTGTTGCCGGTGGCGTCGCCCTTCCTGCTATTTCTGCTTATGCTGCTTCTAAAGGTAATTCATTCATTAATTATTTATATGGAGTATAGTATAATTTAATCAACTCTAATATCATTTCCAAAAAATTTAATTTGATGAGTAAGGTGCTATAAATCAACTAACAAAGAATCTAGCATGCGAATGGGGTAAGGACAACATCCGTACGAACACTGTGGCACCATTTGGCGTTAGAACTTCAATTCTCAAACCAGTACGTAAATTTTTAATTACTCCATTAATTTTTTAATCTTTCTTTTTTCTGAATTAATTAATTAAGCGTAAATGACTGGTATATAGGAGGATATTGACCCGTCAATACTGCGGACGTGGGGCCCGCTGTCGACCCGAACGCATTTGGGTCGAATAGCGGAGCCGGACGAGATATCACCACTGGTTGCATTTCTGTGCCTTCCAGCAGCTTCTTACATAAATGGTCAGATTATTTATGTTGATGGTGGCTTTACTGCTGGATCCTACTGATTTTATTCCTACTCTAGTTTAGATTTCGCTTTCATTTCTATGTAATAAACGAATCTTTATTTTATGGCTAGCGAAATCTATTTTATTTATTTATAAAGTCATTTCGCCCTTTAAATAAATTGCTTCTATTATTTCTTGAAAAAGCAATATTTGGAATTTATGCTATTTTGGAAAATAGAGTTACCTAATATTTCTCATGATCAGCTACTTAATTTGTAGAATTTGCTAAATCAACCAATAAACTCTAGCTATGCAAGTAGTCTAGTTTCCTTTGTTTCTTAATTTGTTACATATTGTTCATTACACATAAAATGTTATGTTAAAGTATCATGAAACACCAACATTCCTTTATCAAATCTTGATCTTCTATTTCTTGGTGTTGGAATTCGTCCATAAGGCGGTCATTCTTCATAAATTTACTATTTATTGTTATTATTTTTTAAAAAAGGATAATGATCGGATGAATAAAATAATGCTACAACGTCCTAATTACCACATGCATATGTTATAAACATGAATTATTAATATTTGTGAATCCAAAATCCAACTACAAGTTCTCCAACATCTATGGCAAACAGGAATGAAGCACGTCCAACATAGATTTTGTCAATTAATAACACTATCCGATGTTAGACATGCATTTCGAATTTCTCGTAATCTTTTAATAAAGCACTTCTTTTTTCTTAATTTAATTCCTATTTAATTATATCAGACTGCATCTCTTGATTATGCAAGTAACTAGATCATTAAGATTAATATTTGAATCGAATAAATTAATTGACATTCTCAATAATTATTTAAAATTAGAGTTTCTCTCATCATGTGGGTACGTATTTGAATTTAAAAATTAAAAATTAAAATTCTCATAATCTAACTCTCAGGTCACTATATATATATATATATATATATATATATATATATATATATATATATATATATATATATATATATATATATATATTCTCTTGGGATTAACTTGATAATTAATTAATACACAACAAATTAACCACATGTTTTTATATCGCATACTATATATCTAATGGTTCCCTGCTTTATTTTTCTTCAAAATGATTTAGATTTTTTTTTAAAATTATAGATTATGTTGGGTAGGACTGTAATTAATATGTCCAACTATTCAACTATATATATCATGAGACGACCGGCCACTTCATCAATATAGATTTTTTTTTTCAAAACGAAAAAAATATATATATATATAATGTGTAAACATGACGTGGAAGATTAGATTATTCTTAAGAATGAGAATGGGTGAAAAAGTTTAGTAATTGGTGTAAATGGGAGTCGTGGGCCGGCTACTTTTAATTATAAAGAATAAAAAAACAAATAAAT
The DNA here is from genome assembly GCA_023678885.1 of Pogostemon cablin. Taxonomy (NCBI): domain Eukaryota; kingdom Viridiplantae; phylum Streptophyta; class Magnoliopsida; order Lamiales; family Lamiaceae; genus Pogostemon; species Pogostemon cablin. The sequence continues at coordinate 889,958 of CM042984.1, forward strand.
AAAGGGTGGGTGGTCAAATTAATGTGTTGCAAGGAGACAAAATTAACTTTTTGGAGGGATTAATAATTCATTGATGCTGATTTAGGGACATCAACAAGGGAAAAACCTTTGCCTAAAAAGCCGGCACTCAATATACCATGTCAATTAAAAGTGAAGACAACACTCTAGTTTACATCATCACTGTATATTTCTTCCAAATTTATTCTTACTTTCAAAAAGGTTTTCTACATAAAATTTCAATTTTAAAAAAATAAAATAAAATCATTTAAATGTTTCTCATCATTGGAAATCTTTATTATCAATCTTTAATTTTGACTGATTTGTACTTTATAACTAAATTTTTGAGTATTTTTGTAGTGCATATGAAATACGTGACACTCGAGAATTATTAATAGAGTTGTTTATTGTACATTTGAGTTCACATGTCGTTATAAGGATACAATTAATATTCTATCTTAAGAGGTATTTTAAAATTAATAAGAATATTATTTTCTTATTGAAATAATCCATTGAAATATGAAGGGTTTTAATATTATATATCAAATTTCTAGCAAATTTTATATGTGAATTAAAGAGTATCATTATTTTATTATGTGTAGTGGTTAGTTGTATTAGTGGGGTGTGTGATCTTATATTTTAATTGTATTCTCATATATCTAAAATGAAAATAGATATATTAAGAGTAGACGGCTCCTCAAAATAATAAAATGAGTATATTAAGGATGAAAAAGAAGGAAGTATAAGTTATAGATATATAAGTATAAAATATTACATAGCTAGGACTAGGGTAAAACTTGAGCGCGGGGATCATATTATTAACATAGGGGTGTAGATTTTTTTTAAAAGAAAAAGTTAATCCGGGTAATTAAATATATTCATGTCAAATCAACGCCCTCTCAATTCTCATCAATATTCGGATAAGTATGATTTTTGGTATCCAGTGCATCCACCATTTCTTATTCAGGAGGGTACCCTCGATACCCTAGCTAATTTATCAAAGTGTCCTTTTTAAAAAAAAAAAAAAAAAAGCGGCATTATAAGTTGGATTTATGAATCTTGATTTGAGAAAACATTGATGTCCAGTAATGGGATGCCAAATTGCTAAATCATCATCAATCATAAACACGGAGTCAGATGGATTTTTCCTTGTAATAAAGCACACATCTAGTTGTGTTATAGCTCAAACCAAACATCATATGAACACTACTTATAATTACTAAAGTACACCACTATTCTATTACAATCACAACAAACAAGCTAAAATCTAGCTCGACACGGGTGTCCGACTATGTTGTAAGAGTTGCATCAGCGGCCAAAAGATATCCAGGCGATGGAAGCTTCCAGATGTCTACAAAGGAGGACGAATATCAGATATAGCATGCATCAATTGTTGTTAATAACATGTATCAGGTGGTTGTATCTAGGTGTGAGTATTGTGTTGTGCAGGTAACAAGGGTAGTGTCGTCTAAGTTGCGAAAAAACAGTTTGTAAGAAAGTGGTGTACCTCAACAATGAACCGTGCCCATGAATTATCACTGGCTTTCTCCATCATGCCCTTAAGGATAGTTAATCGCAAACGATGAATCACATCAGCTATCTCCAGAAAGCGACCATGGTCAGTACAGAGCATCTGGTTCAAAGCAAGTCATCGTGAAGCTGTTGCATCTCCACAGTCCAGAATATAATGCATCGATAAGAAGAACGAGAAAATAGAGAGAGACATACCTCTATGAGCATGTGTCCGGGGTGGTCAAGATCTTTCACAATGATGGGGCACAATTGTTGCTCACTTCCTAATTGTACAGCCCAGCTTGTCCCATTCTGATAGCTGTCGTTGACTTCAGCCTTCTTTGTTGTCTTTTTATCAGTTTCCTAAGAAGGAAGTTCAAATTACATTTTAGCTTTCCTTCACATATAGTCTTAATAATTCATCATATGTCATGCCATATTCCCCCACCCACAAACCACATGTGGAAAAACACACGCACAAGGACAGTAGACATCATTAAAGCCTTCAAAAGTAACATGTATCTTGCCATGATGAAAGTGAACCCATGTGGAATAGCGCACATAGGTTTTGTCATTTTACCTCTTTGAGAATCGGATGCCTCAACTTATCAGACTGATTGGTAACACTTCTTAAAAAAAGCATATGCTTTATGGTCTTATCAAGAAGCCCATCAATGCTACACTGCATCCATAATAGGAAAAACATTAAACACTTGGAAGAAAGGAATAACAAGGATTTAATAGTAATGCAAACAGCATCTACCTTTTCACTGTTAGGGACAAGATCCCTAAGCTCCTTGATTCGGTCTTGAATCAACTGTCTATCCCGCGGTCTAGGCCTTTGATTATCCCCACAGCGGACCCTTCTCTTGTTGGTCACTGATAATCTGGATAACTTCCCTCGATTCAGAGAATCACATCTTTTTCTCTGTCGCTGCTTATCAGACAATAAATGAATCTTGCTTTCAACTGAAGATACTGCAGCAGAAAAATTAGGTTTTATTTCTGATCCTGGGGCAACATCGATCACTGAGGCCATGTGTTCGGATAGACCATGACTTTTGGTGAATTGAAAAGATGAAATATTGACAGAAGTTAAATTGGATTTTTCAGATGAATTATCGTCAAAACTGCTACTTGCATTAGCAACAGCAGCTTCCAAGAGGCGCTTCATTTCCATTTCTTTCATAGGATCATCGAAGAGCTCCCCATCACAAATAAAGTGATCAAGTACATCTTGACCTGGGATAGACGTGCCAAAGCCATTGTGGTATGCTTTATTCTCTAAAAGGGTTTTGTACAAATCATATTCTCCTGGGAAGTTGAAAAGGTTGCTTTCATCACTATCAAAGTCATTGCCCACATAAGTTGGTGCAGTCACACCTTCCTCGAAGTGAAAATCTGTTAATTCATTCATGAAGTTCCCAAATATCCTATGATCAAATTCTTCATAACAAGAGGTGGTACTAAATTTTTCTTCAGGATAATATCTCAAAATACCACTCTCATAATCTTCACATGATAATTGATATGGTTCCGCTAAATGAATCGCATCCTTTAGTTGCCGGCTAAATTCACTGGCAGCTGCATTTTCTGGAGTATCTGTGCTAGGACTCTCTGATGTGTTGCATATATCTTGGAACACAAGCACTGGCACCATTTGGTTAGCATTTAAGTTGCAATCTTTTATCTCAACAGCATGAATGGAACTTTGGTTCTCAACTACTTGCTCTGTGGCACCAGTTGATGCTTCCTCCAAATTATTCATGAAAGTAGACATTAGGGATAACTGCTCAATCAAGTATCTTCTGTCATGCCCGTCAGTTTCTTTACAAGCATCAAACATGTTTTTAATATAAGCAATAAATGCTGCATCTTCAGCCACCTGAAAAATAAATATTTAGAGAAATGAAACAGACCCTAAACCAGAATATACATCTTCAGCCATCATTCATCAAAAAAATAGATATATAGACTGAAACAGACCATAAACTCAGAGTACCAATCTTATGTAGATATCTGGTTGATCCCAGGATTACATTAATTTGACAACAGAAATAGGCCCTACTGCCCTACACATGTTATGTAAGTAGTGGCGATGCATTTATAAACCATCAAATCTTTCGCTCTAGTAAAGTGCAAAATAATAAGAACCCAGGCTCCCAGCACTAAAACAGAAGGAGAAGAAAAAGAAGGCATAAGAAAACATGGAAACTAAATACACACCAAATCCATTGATCCAAGCTGTAGAACCCCATCCGGAATTACAGGCAAAAGCAATATTGTCTGCATGAACATTGCATAAACTTTATTACAGCGTAATTGAGAATTCTATAAGTAAATCGAAGTGGTTAGAACACAAAAGGCAACATCATACAAATGAAATAATAATAAACGTCATTATATAATTCAGCTATTCGCTAACCTTAATGCCAGCTGCAAACTGTAACAGCCATTCATCCGGATACTGCTACAAGAAGAAATTAATTAATTTTTATTTCATACTAGAAAACATACTGAAAGCATCAACAGATCACAAATTTTAATCAAGAGACAGACCTCAGGAACTAAAAAAGAACTCATAACACCAGTTGCAATGCTGTCTGAGTAAATCCAACGAGCATTCCCTGTCAGAGCTGCTTCACCAATGACCCTGTATTTTTTCAGAAAAAGAGAACTTCATAACATGACTACAGGACATAATAGATTATCCAAAAGTATATAGCCATATCAGAAAACAAGCACAGATGATGCGTGTATCATCGAAGTAAGAGAAAAAAGTAAAATATATCATCATAACTAATATAAAAAGTATTCCTCTTCCATGAAAATTTATATTCATGCAATAAAAAGGATGAACAAATTACCCCTTGCCCACTACATGAGAAGCACTTGACATTTCAGCAGCAGCAAGTCCGACTAGATAGTGACTGGGACTTGACACAAGATTGGAGGATACAATATTATCTGAGCTATCGAAGTACAAATCTTCTGTTGAAATCCCCATGGCATCACTCTGGTTCAGAATGTCACAGAAGCCATCTTCCCATGCCAAAATCCTGAAAAGTAAGTTCAGATGGATTTCAAAATCCATACTACATGGTTTCTTAACCACATATCAGAAGCAATAATAAAAATATTTTTTTTAATTTAAAAGGACCATTAGATGAGTGATGGGGAGTAGGATATGCAACAAGCCCATAAGGAGAAGATTTGTTAGATACAAAAGTTATTTTGCAAAATTAAAAGAGATAGGTACCAGTTGTATTGAAGCATGCAACATTGAAAAATTGTTCATGAATATGTTTTCATGATTAAGATGTTGCCAGAAATGACAGGGCGTAACCATTGAAAAGATTCTCAAAACATGGCGTGAAATTGCTAATGGTATATGAAAAAAACTCATATGTAATGTTTTTGAAGTTAATAAACCTTTTTATAAGGCTGCTACCATACTTACCTTGAGCAGGCACCAACCTAAAAGGCAAACCGAATAAACAAACACTAGAGAATATGACTGACTATAACCAGGGGAAGAAACCGCTAATCTTTACTAGCTCAAACTAACAACAAATTCAAAGATCTTCCACAAAGCCATTTTAGACATTGCACAGAAAAAATCAAAATTTTGGTAAGTTCAGAGAAGAGGCACAAGTATAGACATTCAATTTGTATATAAAAGATAGTTTAACATAAAATTGAGAAATTTTTCGATTGTGTGGCCATTAGCATCTTCAATATAAATAAGTTGAATCTAAAGCACTAAAAGGAAAGAAAGACAATCTGGCTTCAGAGTCGACTTACGTTTCTTGTTGACGCTTAAGCTTCCAGAACACTGCATAATTCCAAGGAGAATTGCAGCAGAGAGTTTGGAGAAATGGCGGCAAGAACCTAATCCCCATGGATTAATATCTTATAGACAAACTTAACTATTCGTGCAATAAAAGAAAATAACACCCAACCAGTTAGACCAAAACAACCACTAACTTCCCCTATATGATCCTCGTCCAGCTTGTACAATCCATAAACCAGCTCTTCGCTTTATTGGTGGCTCCATTAGTTTCAATAAATCCAACATATTATAGTACGCTATTATCTTTACCGGTTTTTCTTTTGCTAGCATATAGATCACTGAAGGAATAAATCTACAGGAAGGCAATATACGGACTTTCTTTCCAGAAATCTCCGCAAGGACTATGATTAATGGATTTAGGAGAAACTCTCAAGTGAGCAATAAAAGCAAGAAAGAAGCTTGAAACACGATCTAAAGGGAACCATTGAGAATTGTAAGGCACGTAACGAGAACCAAATCTGCTTTTGCGCTAGGTAATAACAACCCACAAAACAGCTACACTGCAATGTTTATGGAGAAATTAGTTAGCTTAAAAATAAGATAAAATAATAGATAATAGCACGAAAATAATAAATGTTCAAAAGAGAGCACATTCAATCTAATGACACAGACTAAACCCTTTCAGTGTTTCCACTCAGACTATTAACCATAGTTCACTTAGCTCTCCAAAAGCAAGAAACTTCTCAATATCCCATGGAAATCACGAAATGCCAAACAAAACTTCCAATCTCAACTGAATATCTTATGAATGTGTCTATATTTCGTACAAAATTCTTTACACTGTGTTTGGCTAATAATGTGAGTAAATAGTTTTGTCTCTTTAGATGATGTAACTTCGTGATTTAACTTTAGCAACTTTTTTTTTCCTTTTCACACCCTTGATCAGAATGAAGTATAAGAAACTCCATGAATAATCTCTAATCATAGCCGTTTCTTTCTTTAAATCTCTTTCTAGACAGTCAAAAGCTGAAAAAGTTAACTCAAGAGAAAGAATAAAATTCAGTCTAGAGAAATAGAGACATCAGAATTGCTACCAAAAGAGCAGATTCAGCAGAATTTCACCCTATAACATGATTGCAGCTTTAAATCGGAACCTACAAGTACTAGATTCGTAATCAAGTAAGGTTTTATACATTTATTTAAATATTCATTTCGGCCTTTGTCTCCAAATTGCAGTTTCAGACAATCAAAGATCTTATAGCCCTTAGAATAGTACTAAATCGTCCAAGCTACCCTTCTGATTGAATCTAATTCATAAACCCTGATGAACATAAACAGCTAAAAAAAAAAGTTAATTTCGATTAAGATGGACACTTACATCGCAAGGGCACTTCAAATGACAGAATCGTGAAAAAGTTCGAATTCATTAGCCTCCATTTCAGACGATTCACTGAAATTAGCAGATATTTCTTTGACAACTGGAATTTCTATCTCGATCTTGGAACGATTCGCAAAATCTAATGAATAGGGTGTTGGCTTTTGCTTTTTGGTGGGAACTGGGAAGACTTTTGAGAGAGTTGTTTATTTATATTAAAATAAATAAATAAATTTATTAATATTAATAAAGTCTACTATAAAAAAAATATATATATTGGGCTGGTGGCCCACTGGTGAGTGGGCTGGTAGTGATTGATGAGGCCCCCTTTCCTTCTTGTTATTGTCGTTTACCGGATTTGAAATCTGTCCAAAGTTGGATTTAATGATTCCTCGGAGGAGGGGGGTGGATCTCTTCTCTGGCCCCCACTCTTTCTTCTCCGTTGGAAGTAATTTTAATTATTAATTCATTAAAAATATTATTTTATATTTAAATATATTGGAAAAGCGAAAGGGGCGGCTAGCAGGTAATGTCGGGCGAGTATAAACTTTATTTAAACAGGATACTATTTTAGATTAATTTACACATCCTTTAATAAATTTCATATTTTTTATTTATTTATTTCATTATATGTATTTTAATTTTTTTAATTAGATATTGTATACTGTATTTTTTTTTAGATATATTCAATTCATCCAACAATTTAATATACGAGATTTAATATTAAAATGTGTATTTAAAAAATTGGACTGATATATTAAAAAAAATCATTCATTCAACAATTTAATATACGAGATTTAATATTAAAATATATTTAAAAAATTGGACGGATATTTTTCAAACTCAATTAATATCACTTTATATTAAAATATTATTATTTTATTTTTTTTTGTGAAAGTAAAAGTTTTTTGGTGAGAAGATATTATAAACAATATTGACATGATATATGACAATGAACTAATGAAAAGTTTATTATTGCTGATTGGTTCTTCTTTGTCAATTTAATTGTCTTAATAATTTGTGGCTAAGTGTGATCAACTAATCACGACTTTATTGCAGTAATAATCAAGACATAAACATGCTATATAGTTAGTAATTACAGAACCACCGAACATACAATTACAAATACATGCATGATTGTACTCGAGTAATTATCTAAGCAAAGTCAACTTTTTCCTTTTCCTTAGTTTTGACTAATAATATATGTTCTGTTACGTTCGACTTTATTTTAAATAAGGTGTGTATATATGTGTACGGTATGTTTATGAATTAAGATGTCTCAATAATTAATTTACTTTGAAAGAGAACAACACAAGATGAATTTAATTATTTAATTAGTTTATGAGATGTGTTCTTAATGTTTATTCCCTAGTTTAAATATATTTTTTTAATCAGAAGATTTATAACAACTGAATTTATATAATTGTTGAGACATTCTTATATGGTAGTTTATGGAAAGGTGTATTAAAAAGGTGTATCATGCCAAGTAAATTATAGTATAATAAATTGAAAAGGTGTATTAAGTAAATAATTTATATCTTCTGAAAGGCATGAATATTGACAGATTCAAAGAGTGATCGTGCGTTTTCGATATTGAAAGATTATTGTAATAATTCAAAAATAATAATTAAAAAAATTGAATATTCAAAAAAATGTGAGCGGCCGTAGACAATATTCTCTCAATTACATCCAAATAGGTTCTTTTATTTTTTTCACGTGAATTAAGGAGTGTTGAATAGTTATATTAGTGGGAGTGTAGATATCACATTTTAATTGTATTAGTGGGTGTGTAGATTTCATGTGTATAAAAAAAATAAAACTTTTTGCATGACACACCTAAAATAGAAAAAATAACTCTTTGAATGAGACAGAGAGAATTTATAATAAATACTATCAAATATTTTCTTTGAAAAGAATACTACTCCCTCCGTCCATGGTATTTTTACTCATTTGTACGGGTACGGAGATTAAGACGTGTTATTTTTTAATATATAATGTAAGAAAAAGTAGGGATAACTTAATAATTTAAAAGAAAAAGTAAATAAAGTTGTTGGGGATAATGAATAAAGTGTAAAAAAGTAAATAAAGTTGTTGGGATTGATGAATAAAATATAAAAATAGGTAATAAAATATTATGTATTTTTACCATTAATTGAATAAGTAAAAATACGTGGGACAGCCCAAAATAAAAAGTGGGTAAAAATACGTGGGACGAATGGAGTATATATGTACCTAACATTATAGTATAACTTTATAATTTATATAGGAGTATTATTTTAATCTAAATATATATTTAGCTTAAAATTTTACCTCTTCTTTATAGTAATAAAATTTTTATTTTTCTTTTATGTAAGTTTCACACTTCCTCCGTCCCGGGTATTTTTATCCATTTGTATGGGCACGTAAATTAAGAAGTGTTATTTTTATAATATTAATGTAAGAAAATGTAGGGATAAATTATTAATATTGAAAGAAAAATAAATAAAGTTGTTGAGAATGATGAATAAAGTGTAAAAAAATAGTAAATAAAGTTGTAGGGATTGATGAATAAAGTGTAAAAAGTAGATAAGATGTGTAATGTATTTTTAACATTAATGAAATTGGTAAAAATACGTAGGACACCTCAAAATAGAAAGTGAGTAAAAATACGTGGGACGGAGGGAGTAATAAATTTCACCACTAAAATATGAAATATCATATTATATAATATAAGAGTATAATTACAAAATACATCTTAATTTTAAAATTACAATTTTCACATAAAACACACATAACATACTCCCTCCGTCCCTTCAAAAGAGATAATTTTCCTTTTTTTACGTAGATTAATGAGTATTATTATTTAATGTGTAGTGAGCAGTTGTATTAGTGAGAGTGTGACCCTATATTTTAATTGTATTAGAGGAAATATGTGAGTCTCATGTGTGTAAAATAGAAAATAAGATATTTTGGGTGGAACGTCCAAAATGAAAAATGACCCTTTTTAAATGGGACGAATAGGGTATTTCATTGAGTAGGGATTTGTTTAAGCAAATATTTGCGTGTAAACGTAGACTAATGAAATATATTTATGAGACGAATAAAAGATAATAACATTATTATATAATAAAAAAGGGGTAATATTTAATTGATGAAAAATATAAGGGTATGTCTTGCGTGAGACTGTCTCACGCAAGACTATTTTTTATTTTTTAAAATACTTATCATTTTCGCTATAAAATATTATCACTTTTATTTATACTATAAACTGTTCATAAAATAGCATTATCACTTTTCATTCTTTTATTATCACTTTTTTTAAAAAAGTTATTACTTTCTGATACGTAAGACGGTCTCATAAAAGTCTTTTTCAAAATATAAATATTATATAACATATTTCAAGTAAATACCCTTTCAATTTCACGTTAATTTCATGAAATTTTGTAACTTATGATCTTACCTTCCAATTTGAAATAAGAGCCTAGAAATAAAATAAATCCGATAAATACAAATATTAATGTATAATAAATTCTGTAATTTTTGACAAAGTCTCATGTGAAAAGTTTATTTGATAAACGGGACAATAATCATTAAAGTATGTTTATTATATAAATAAAATATATTTAATAATTATTTAAGTATATTTTTTAAAATATATTAAATTGTACATTAAAGTATAATTTTGACTTGTTATAATATAAAATTATGGGTCGATCCATTTTACAGTCATCTCGTAAACCGTCTATATAATTTTAAATTAATGAAATTTAGTTGATTAGATTAGATTAGAAAACATAAAAAAAGCGGTACGTGTTGAAATGTTAGTGCACCGACGAGAAGGGAGATGAGGTGGGTTGTGGGACCGATGACGTAAGCTCACCGGCTGATGACGACAGGAAAGTGGCAAAATCCGACATATTGCAGGAGTGAGTTGGTGTTGGTCCGCCGCTTAACAAGCAATCGAGTACTTCCACGTCAACATCATCTTTTCACGTCCACCAATTACCATTTACCACATTATTTTCTTTTCCTTTTTTCTATTTCACAAACTCTCTTGAGATGCTCGTATATAATATGATATAAGCGACACCTATTAAAATATGATAATTAAATAGATATAGTATACTTATGGATAATCTATAATTTTAGTATGTTACATTATCATTTATTTTAAATATTATATTTTTTATTTAATATATTTTATTTATATAATAAATATATTTTAATAATGTATTTGACTTGTTTTATGACTTCTAAAAGGAGAGGTTTTTTTTTTTTTTTTTTCAACATATCAAAGTTAATTTTCATAATTTGTAATATTGAAGGAAAAATAGTAGTCGAAAGAGAAAAAGAAATCATTATACCAAGTTGGTTTCGTTGTCAAATTTGACCTACTGAACTTGCCCATTTAGAATTTCACACAAATTAATTAAACTATATATAAGCTTGCTTGCCGTCCTTTTCTAACTTCCCTCTGTTATTTGACTTCTCATTTATTATTTTAATTATGAGAAATTATTTTTTTGAGAAGGATGGGTGTGGCACCAAACTTTTTCAACGCTTTAATCTGTTTTCGAATTACTTCCGTTTTTTATTTTAATAATTAAGTATATTTCCATCATTTCAATTTTATCAAAATAACTTTTTTTTAACTCTTATTTACCTAATTTACTTTAATGTACATTTGATTACAATCTAGTTAATTAACGTGTTAATGAGAAAGTGAGTGTATATTGCGGAAACAAACCCATTTTAATAAAAGTTAGGCTTGTGCGCGCGGTCGCAAGAGAACACGTTCTGTGCGCCTTTAGAAATTTAGCATTATGGGTAAGAGTACATTGCTTTGGTCTAAAGGGTATACACTTTAATTAATAAAATGTACACCATTTTATTCTAAAAGGTATACACTTTTCATTAATATTTTTTTCCTTAGAAAATAAAGGTTATACATTTTTATACTAAATGGTATACAATTTAATATAAAATTCTAAAGGCGCACGGAGTGTTGTCCATGTGTCCAGATACACACAATCATTTTCTTTAAAAAATAAAGAATACACATTTTTATACTAAAAGGTACACAATTTAACACAAAATTCTAAAGGCGCACGGAATGTGGTCCGTGCGCCCGGGTGCACAGAAGTTTTTGCCTTTTAATAAAATGAATGATTGTAGTATATATATGAAATAATTGTAGTATAAATATTTGTGTGTTTAGAGTGTTATAATTCATTAGGTTTTCCCCTCATTGATCAACTATATAAGTTTTTTAAAAATATATATTAACATTGTTAAATATAAAAAAGAATGATGAGATCAAGTAAATGAATGAATGAATATGCAAATTGGTACACTTTTTTTGTTGCCTTTATTGTGTTTACATTTAATTGCGGTAAGTTGAGATAGAAATTAAAAAGATTGAGAGGTGAACATATGGTGAATTATGTATGGAATATGAATGATTGTGGGACCAATTAATTTTTGACTTTGTTTGGTAATTAGTGGAAAAAGGAGTGTGTATTTTAGGATGGTGTTTTCTGATTGGTTGATATTGGAGTGTAATACAAGCAGACTTTCTAAAGAGCTGTCCAACATTATAATTGCAACCCTTTGCTTGGATTTGGATGCAGTATCCAATGACATGTTACATTCCATTTCTCTTACCATTAATTTATATTTAAAATAAATATTAAAATTGTGTGATATATTCTTTAAATCCCGTTGCAATATGCATAGTTTGAGAAAATACAATTTTTTTTCAATTAATAAATACATTTACTATGCTAACAAAGTTTTGCAAATCCCGTTCCATGATCCAATTAATATTAATAAAGGTTTGCTTAATCTCATTAAAATTCAGATGAGTTAAATACATTTTGGAATTTTGTTTCTCAATCTACTCAATCTATATATATAAAAGCTAGAGGAGGGGAGTTTTGTTTCTCAATCAATCTATATATATATATATATATATATATATATATATATATATATATATATATATATATATATATATATATATATATATATAAAAAGAAGATGAGAGAAAGAAATCATTTTTAATACTTACTTAATTTTCAAGAAAATGACACATATGGTGGGAAAGGCTGAATCGTCCAGCTTATAATAATTTTAACATAATATTCAAAGTACAATAAAAGTAGTAATTAAATACGTATCCATATTTTAAAAGTTGAGAAAATTAATTAAAATAAAGAAAGTGGTGTAATTTTAATTTGTTAGGGATGATAAGAAATGAATTTAGAGAAGAATTAAGTGGTAATAATTGGCAATGAGATTGTTTAGTCTTTAGAAGGTGTTAATTATCACTTTCTTTTCACACCTTGAAGAACATCATGAAACGCAACGTTTTACCTTCTCCACCAATCCCCAGGGTAGGGGCGTGGGACCCCTAATAGTGGGGTACACCATGAAACACAACGTTTTAATTGTTCCAACAGACAGTATATATGGGCCAACACCCGACCAATGCTACACACAAGCCGTACAACCAAAATTACTTCTACATTAGTATTATCGTTATTATGATCGAGTCATTCAAGTGTTCAAGTTGGTGGAGTCTATTAATTTTGAGATTTACTAGTTACAAAACTTGATTAATTAACTGCAGGTTATATGAATTTACACTTTATTAATTAGGTGCATCACTTATATATAGATAAGGGAGGAAATAGGTTAAACTACCCGATATGAGTTTATGAACTATTTTACTAAAAGTCTGATATGGCCCGACTTATTTAATAAACGAGCTTGATACAAGTTTATTTTATAGTCTATTTAGCTAAATAGGCTAGGTCAAGACTTTAATAAAAGCTTGTGATGCCTAACATGCTAATCTATATAATTTATTAAATTATATAGGAGTATATATATATATATATATATATATATATATATATATATATATATATATATATATATATACTATATTCTTTTAAAAAAATGTAATATATGATATTATTAAAATATAAATATGTACTCCCTCCGTCCCATTTCAATCTTTACATAATTTCATTTTGGGCGTCTCATTTCAATCTTTACATTTTCCTTTTTGGTAGATGAGACCCACACAAATTAATAATTTCTCTCTCCATGGGCCCACACATCACACTAATATACCTACCCACTTTACATTAAAATATTATTTCTCTCACCTCACTACACATTAAAATACTACTATATTCCTTAATCCACGTGAAAAACAAACGTAAAGTCTGAAATGGGACGGAGGGAGTATGTATTTGAATTGAAAAAAAAGATAGACTTTTAATTGGCTTTTATATACTCCCTCCGCCCCACATATTTTTACCCACTTTCAATTTTAAACTGTCCCACGTATTTTTACTCATCCCAAATTCATCTTCACGTTTACTGTAGATACGGAGTTTAAGAAAAGTTAATTTTTGACTTACTTTTGGGGGTAATATATTATTTTTGGATAATAAATAAATGATAAAGTAACTTATGTGTGTTAAAAAAGTTATGACAAATTTGAAATTAAAGTATGTTGGATGAATATTAATTAGTTGCTTTTTTCCTTTTATGGAAGTGTGAAGTGAATTTGAGACGGACCAAAATGGAAAATGTGAAGTTAAAGTTGGGACGGAGGGAATATATTTAAAAAATGACATGTCTTAATTTTCGTGCCCGTACAAATGGATAAAAATACCGGAACGGTGGGGAGTACTAGTATGTTTGTTTAAAATTCAGGTTAAACTTACTAATACTTAAATAGGCATAGACTTTTTTTTTTTGTAAAAATCCTGTTTGACCTATTTCCACCCTTACATATAGTAAATAAGATGCCAAAATAACATAATTGAAATAAGTAGATTAATTTATTAATTTACTATAAGACAAAATAAGTTTATTAATAGTAATTGGATGATGCTAGATTAACAAACATGTGTGAGTAGTGTGTGTATATATAGCATAAAATCCATCTCTCCCTCTTTCTTTCTAACATAAACAATGCCGCAAATTAACTAGCTAAACAAACCCTAACCATATATATAAATAAACCAAGGTAGATATAATATTGGAATCTTTCCTGAAATTCCCATGCTCTTTTTGAAAAGCATATACTATATTTTTGGGACCATATATGTCTTATAAATATGAATAAAAATTGATTAAATAAGGGAATTAAAATTAGGGTTTCCATAAGAAGCGAAACATACATGTAGAAAACCCTCATGTGAGACAAACCCTTTTTCATGCCCCCTAGCTTAATCTAAAGCCTATAAGCATGCGCACTGGTCCAACCCACATGTTATAGCTACTTCAATCTTCTAAATTAATTCTATAATTATATTATTATAATTGCTTCTTTCATATAATATCTTGCGTAAAGTATATACCGTTCTTCTACATTACTAGCTATAGCAATAAGCATGTACTTCCAAGCTAGTTCGTAATTCGAAAATTACGAGACCAAATTTGTCTATGGTAGGAGTTTGAAATAAAAAACGTCTAATACAAATTTACTTTATTCAATGGTTCCAAAAAACTCAATTTCTACAAAATAATCTCATACCTTTAAAATTCTCACCAAAATGGTCTTTTTTATTTAAAAATTACCATTTTTTCTAATTTTGTGGAACTAAATTATGGGGCTGAATCTTTTAAATTCTCATCAAAATTGTCATTTTTACTTTATAATGATCATTTTTTTCTAATTTTGTGAAACTGCACTATGGGGCTGAATCTATAGTTTTACAAAAATAATGGGACGTAAGTTGGTGAAAAACATTGTTTTGGGACCAAATTGAAGCAAAATTGAAAGGTTATGAGACTCAAATAAATGTTCAAACTATTTTGAGACATTTCCAGACAAAGTAAAAATGTGCGGAATGGTTTATGTTTTAAATTCTCTTAAGTCGTATTTTGCTGTCGAGCTATACGTACATGATATATGTCTATATAGTGAGATTTTATATTTTCTTTTGTGAATTATGTGTTAATTATGGTAAACCTTATGGCCCGCAAATGACCCTAAATTTTTTTTCTAAAATAGAGATGGGCATCGGGTATGATCAAGTGGCCCAATGGGCCAATAGTTACTTTTAACCTGTTTATACCTGGGCCGAAAAGAAAATTAATTGTCTAGCAAAATAAGGATGCTCGATCTGAATTAATGGTGGATCTTCAAACGCCAGATTTTCTTATTTTAATTTGTATTTTCTGTGGATTAACAGGATCTACTGAATATATATTTAATGTTTTATAAACTACAAATTTAATTTTAATGTTATATGTGATGTGAAATGTAAAATAAATTTAAATTTTATAGGAGTAACGTATCAATTTCATTGACTCATGTATTAGTTCTCATTTGCCACTTTCCGAAAAGATCACATGCACCTCATATTAATTCTCATTTGCCACGTTGGATTAAGTTACCGGAAATCCCTAATTTTAGAGATCACATGCCTCGCACATGGTTATTTCCTTAAAAAAATCAATTTCCGGCGATTTTGGAACCAAAATTGGTCAATGTCGAGAATTATGGGACAAAATTGAAATTTTTTTTCTTTTTTGGAACAAAGTAAAAAATTCCTTAATATTATAGGAGCAAAAGTGATTTTAACTCATTCGTAAATTATACTACTAAATAAATAATGCTAAAAATATAATACTTAACTAATTCAAATAAAAAAAATAACTCGTGCACTATCGATAGAGTATATTGGCTCTTTTGAGAAAAAAAAGAGAAATAAAGAATTGTTTACATTGTTCTACTCATTTTGCAAAAATTGAAAAATTCGCAAATTTTGCAAAAAAAAATTGCAAAATCTATATGAAATGCATATATATAACTATCGCAAAATCTGATAATCTGTTTATTAAAATAGTTTGAGAAACTCTCATGTGAGACGGGCGGATTTTCATTCTTCTTTTGTTTGCAGATGAAAAAACGCTAATTCTAGATCGTGTTTACCTCCCCTAGTCCACTCCTACCTAGGTAGGAGGAGACAACTAGTTGAGTCAATTTAGACTTATAGAAGAACCAGAGGCGGGGATAATGGTCTAGTCTAACTCTAAGAGTGGGTGGCACCGGCCCTAGCCCTGATTGCTTTCATTTCGTAGCTGGCGGATTTTTTGTGAGACGGTTGTGAGACGCGTTGACCCATTATTAAAGTAGGCTTATTATATAGGTAAAGTATATATTTTTTTAATTAAAGTATGTGAACAATAAATAAATCTTATTATAACACCCTAAAATCATAATTTAATTCATCATTTATCATACTTTAGAAAACATACTTTAACAATCATTAAACATATTTTATCTATATAATAGACATATTTTAATATGTCTCACAAACTGTCTCACATATATAACGTCTCACAAAAGAATTTATCAAATAGTTTATTTCTTTAAATTGGATATGTTTTATTTCTGTAACACAATATCCCCTAACCATGGTTGCATGTTGTTGCATGAAATTGTATGAGAAGTACTGCTCTACATTGGAAGAGTCCTACGAGGACATGCCTTCTAGAACTGAGGGAGAAACATTGTCTTTAGAGATTATTTTCTTATCTTGATCAGTACTTCGTTCCTACAAAGTCACTTACGTACATTGACTTTCAAGATTTTTTTTTTTTTTTTTTTTTTGTCTATGTTGAACAATACTTCATTCCTACAAAGTCACTTCCTACCCTCAGATTAGTTGGTCTTTAACAACTAGCATATTGTGTTTATCATCAGTTATATTTGGCTAATGCCTTTTTTCCATAGGATTTTAGAAAATTTAATAATCTATTTAATTTGACAAAAACTCAAAATGATAATTTGTTCGTTTTTAAATAATCTGTTTAATTTGACAAAAACTCAAATTGATAATCTGTTTGTTAATAAAAAGTTTATATATACAAAAAAAAAACTATATGAATTCACCCGAACCTCACCCAAATTATATAGAAACTCAAATTGATAATCTGTCAAATTTGATAATCTGTTTATATAATTTGACAGAAACTCAAATAATCGGTTTGTTAACCTCCACCCATTTTAGATTGGTTTTTAAAAATTATTATTATATTAAATGTAAATAAAATTAGTAAAAAAATATTAAAATAAATCAATTTAGATATAAATAAAATAAATCACATTTTAAACTTATTATCTTAAATTTTGTTGAGAGTGAAAATCGGCGTGTTTTAGTGTTCAATTTAATACTTTTTTGTGAGAATTATTGTCATTTATTAGTACAAGTGTCTTATATTTAATATATTTGAGAAAAAGGTGCATTTAAGGTGTTTTATTGTGTTTTAGGTGAAAAATTATCAAAAGTGCAAAGTTAAAGGAATGCTGAAAAACGCAAACTCACATTGCGTAATTTTTATATATTCGTGTGGAACTCAAAACTGGTGGTGTGATACACGGTTAGAAAGCTACGGAAGAGAGGATCGTTTTGGGGCAAGAATCACTCAAATCGGAGTTCAGACGAGAGAGTTATGCTCAAAATCGTGAGGTCGCGCAGCTGCCGACGGGAATTTCCAAAAATTTTCGAAAATTAGCCCATCTTTCTTATTTCCTTGGAGCACATTTAATTTCCTTATCACATATTCCTTCATGATTCACCATATATTTTTGAATATTTTCTTGTGAGAAATCATCCTACACCACCTCCACAAGGGATCACCCCACACCATTTACCATCATCCATCCCTTCATCCATCCTTGTGAAGATTCGTCTGTGGAATCAAGAAGAAGAACCAAGAGGATTTGAAGAGATGGAAGGAAGGAGATCGCTACACCAAGTGTTTTCCTAATTCTTTTCTTCTATTTTTTGATTTTCCGGACTATGGGTAAGATCTATCCAAAACCCATGCGTGTTGCTTGTAACACCATTGGCTAGAGTCTTTTTGGTAGTGCTAGAGTTATGAAGGTATTATGACTTAATTGAATTCTCTTGAGTACTCATCCGATAATACTACTTGTGGATTGTTTTATATTTGATTGTTCATTTTAAACTCATATTCACGATTGTTTTATAGAGTTGCATGTTATGATTCTAAGGGAGTGACCAATACTCCCGAGACTTCATTAGAATTATTGAATATGAATATTTGTTAATTGCATGCATTTGCGGGTTAATAACTAGGACTAAAAGGATAATTTTATAGTATTATATAAAAAGGGAGATCATATTGGGTTTGAGTACCAGACGGCCAGTAAAAACATTAATACTGATAGTACCTAGAAAGGGGGTGAAATTATATCTCTTGCTACAAGGTGATTCACATGTTTTACAAACTTACTTATTTGTATTTATAGAATAAGTTTGTATGATTTAGTGATGCGTTCATAATTCACAAGGCAGAGTTGACTGGTACGCTTGAGAGAGAAATTAAGAAGTAAAATTGGATTACTCTAGGGCTACCTGTCTACCTCTTCTCCATTCTTGAGTCACTTTCGTATTCTTCTTAGCGCTATTTTATTTTTAATTGTTATTAAATTAATCTGCTTAGTAGTTTAATAATTTAATACTTCACTTTTATTGTCAAACTTGTCTTGATTAAGTTAGTAGATAATTTAATTAATAGTATATTGTCAGATTTGATATTTAACTTGGTTACCTGCTGCGCTGCAACTGATATTCGTATTATTTGGAGATTAATAAGAGTGATAAGAAATAGCGTAACAAATGTCAATAAAATTAGTAAAAAAATATTAAAATAAAAAAATGGTGATATATAAAAAAAATCTCATTTTAAACTTCCTATAAATTTATTTTCTTATTTTAAGTTATAGAAAAAAATTAAAAAAATATTATTGTACGCCTCCAAATCAAATTATGACATCGAATATGTGTTATTTTAATTTAATACATACATTTCTTATCATTCTATAACGTATATTGAATTTACAAAAAAAATAAAATTAGGTACAATTTTAAGTTAATAAAAAAAAAAGTTAAACCTTCAAATAAGACATAAAAATTAAATTGCCACAAGTCTTAAGTTACCAAAAAAAAAATTAAAACTTCAAATAAGAGATTTCTAAAATGGAGGAAGAAATTGGAAAAATTGAAAATTACATTAAAATTAAGGGTTATTTTGGGGTGCACCTCATATTAATATGCTAAAATAGGTGTAGTGAGTGGTTTTTTTAAAAAATAAATTTAATTATATTAATTTATATAATGGTTAAGATTAGATTAAAAATAAATCTAAAAGTTAAGATCGTCCAGGTGCACCCGCAGTTGGTCTCATTAATTAAACATCGAATATGTTTTATACGGTGAGAAAGGGAGGTGTAGTACAAATTAAAGATCTAACCAAAATTCAATCATTAATAGTATCAATTACTGAATATTATAATTATAAGTATGAATTAAGCACCTTCAAGGCACATACTACCTCAATCATGCAACTCTATCACCTCAATTTGATAAAATTAATTCAAAGTTGAATATATCAACTTAAAACACACATGTATTTGAGATCCCCAAATGTTTGACTCGAACTTAATTTAGATGGAATTTAAGTTCTAAAAGATAATCAAAATGAAATAATAAATGTGAACCACGCAAGGAAACATGTGATCTGTAAGATTATTTTTCTTGCTACATCATTTTAGGATACTTGAATTATATTCATGAATCACGTGCAAGGTGCATGATTGATGATTATATATCAATTTGTTTTAAAAAATTACTAGTCATTCAATTTGGGCACCTCAATTTATTTGTATGTTATCTTATGTATTTGATTATGTAACTCCAAAGCTTTTAATTTGTTATTATAAAATAAATTAATATATAAATAATTCAATCTGATTATTATAACTTACTTAAATTTAGGCTTTTGAAACAAGACTTTTTAAAAATATATACTAGGCAATCCCCTTTTTTAACCACGGTTTTGAGGAAGAGTTAGATTATATATAAACATGCAATTCTCATCATGAGATGAATTAATGTCTATCTTTGATTTTTTAATTTACAAATTAAATCCCGCAATTCATGCATGATTAATATTACAGAGTAATTAAAGAATAGAGAGTTGGATGTAAATATTGATCGAGTATCGATGTAAACTTAATTTCCAAAAGGAATTAAATAAGTATAGTTGTTAGTATTAGATAAGTTCATTAGTTACAAATTAAACTGTGACCAATAAATGAATAAAATAAATAGTAAATTATAAGTATTATTATATCTATGGTGTGTTCAAAGTCGTATTCGTGAGAAAATTACACTCTAGCTAACTCAAAATTGAACCAATCCTTTCAACGTTTTTTCTTTAAAGTAATCTCAATCTAGAAAATAACATGTTATTTATGTGTTTAATTAATAACTCATCAACCTACGTGTGAGTTGTGAGTTGTGACCTTTTTTTTTTTAACCAATTGAATAATTTCTCGAACTTAGGTAATGACTAGCTTGATCAACATAGATGAATTATTAAAATCAGTGGATTATATCATGACTAGCTCAAAGTGGATTGTAAAAATAAAATGTAAATACTAGCTCAGAGTGGATTGTATAAATAAAATGCAAAGACGGGATGGGCACCATCTCATGGAATTATTTTTATGTGATTGGTGAGAAGTGATAATATTTATAATAAAAAGTAATATTGACAAATGATGTTGTAAATTATTTTATAAACAATTTATAATATAAATGAAAAGTAATATTCCCCCCTCCTATAACAATTGATACATTTTTTTTTTGGGCACAGAGATTAAGAAGTATAATAATTTAATGTAAAGTGAAGTGAGAGAAATAATATTTAATGTGCAGTGAGTAGTTGTAGTAGTGGTGAGTATGATGTGTGTTTGGGCCCATATAAATAGATAAATTGTTTTTGTATGGGTCTATATTCTTAAAAAAGAAATATGTCAATTTCTGTAGGATAATTCAAAAAGGAAAATATTTCAATATTTTGGTACGAAGGAAGTAGTATTTTAAAAAAAGATATATAACTTCTCCAAGTATAAAATAATCTTATTTATGACGTTATAATACAGAACTGTCCCTAAATAAAATAAGTAGGCTGCTAGAAGTTGAATTATATATATATATATATATATATATATATATATATGTGATTAGGAGAAAGGTTAATTAGAGCTAGCCACCAAATAAGGAGTTAAAAATAATAATAATAATAAAGAAATAGAGGTTTGGTGAGATGTGATGAGAATGCAGTTAAGGTAGGACTTTCAAAGAATGGTTTCAAAGGTTCGTGCTTAGGAGTGATTGCTTAATCACCTTATCTTAGCGTATAAACACCCACCCTCCAACCCATCACGCCACGTCATCAACCCCCCCTCTCCTTTTAAATTCAACCCCCCACACTCTCCCTCCCTCAAACAATTCGAGAGAGAGAGAGAGAGAGAGAGAGAGAGAGAGAGAGAGAGAAATGGAGGGGCTTATTCCATTGGTATACAAAGCAATTGTGCAGTACAGAAATGGAGCTGGGATGACGTGGCATCACGACTCCACGTCAGCTTCATACATGCGGCTTCCGGCAGGTGACTCGGGCCGGTTCTCGGCCTCCGATATCCAGATTTTCCGGCCTGATTGCGGCTTCTCCGCCTGTTCGCCGCCGCGGTCCGTCTCGGAAAGAGGTGTCTCCACCGCGATTCAGACTTCGTCGTGCCGCCGGGCGATCAAGTGATTATTGATGGATGCCTAAAGAAAGGTGAGGGTACGTAAATTTGAAACTTGGAAGGTAGTTTCAATTGTTGTAATAAAATCAATTAATCTTTTTTATATTTTTAAAATAAATTGTGTGTTTGTGTTATGTCAAGTTTCTTATGTTTCGTGTATATCTGTGGTTTGTGGAGAACCTAACTAGGGTCCACATGGCATATAGTACTTGATTTTATTGTGTAGGATTCTAATTGTATATATAGTGTTTGTATATCTTTATGATCAAAAGCTTTAATTCGATTTTTTTAGTGTAAAAATATTGGTTTAATTTGCGTTTTGTTAATGGTGGTGATAATATGACAAGAGGTTCGAATCCCTCTCTCTTATTTTGCTCATTGAATAGATTTGTTATATGATTTTGCCGAGATTGGCATCATAAAGAAAGGGTAATGGATCGGCTATCCCACCTAGCCAAGCAATAAAAATAGAAAACTCGATTAGATAGAAATTAGTTGGAAAAAAGGAATACTTTTCAAATAAAACCTATCCCAATATAGATGATGGAATCAAAGCGATTATTCTTGTAAGACCGTATTTTTATGAGATGATTTTTTAGACATGTTAAAATGTATGATTGATATAAAGTTAAAGTATTTTTATTGATTGTTGAGGTATATTTTATTAAAGTATGATAAATGAAATATTAAAGTTTCATAATATGATTGTGTTATAATATGATTTATTTTAAATAAAATTTAATTATTAATAAGCATACTTTTCGTATATAATAAACACATCTTAACAATTGATCGATTTATCTCACAACCCGTCTTACAAGAAAATTATCTTTAATAATATTACGTAAAGAAATAATCTTGTAATTATAGAGTAATTTAGTTATGAACTAAGTTGAAAGCCATTGAACAAACACATATAAAGAAAATTAAATAAAATTTATTTTACGAAGTAATTAATTAATTATATTAATTATCATGACTAGTAGAAAATTAAAACGAAACTTCAAGCATTGTAGCATTAATTATTTAAATAAATAAAGTGAATCAAGGTATTAAAAAGGGGTGGCTATTCGCAACCCAAAACTACCTAGCGTATCCCATTTGTGTTAAGGACTAAAATATCCTTTAATAATAAGACATAAATGTCCTTCTAAAACATATAATTAAATTAAAATTAACTAAAAATAAAGCTCCACCTTCACTCACCATTTCGGACATGGATGGCTGCTTGTGAATGATAATGAAATCTTACTGGGGGTGTAAAATCTCTTCCTATAAGAATTCTCTCCCGAATCACATACTATCTTAAACATCAAAGATCATCAGCCAATGAATCTTCACACTATCTAAGACTTTTGACATGGATGGTAATTGAGCATAGAGGATGATCAAAACCCAGAATTTTGCAAGTAATAATGGCATCCATTTACAACGGCAAAAGAAAAAGAAAAAAGAAAAAAAAGATAACAATCTTGTATGATTTCATTACTTTTTCTCCCTACATTATCTGGAATTTTCCGATGGATTGGTCTTCTTCTATTAAATCACGATACATACAAAACGATGATATATACATACAAAAACGATGATATAAGCAAATCGCTACGTTTATACAATATATACAGCGCCTTCGATATTTCTTGATTTCTTATCGAATTTGAAGAATGTGCAGTGGATCACTAAATTTAACCGTATTGGTGACAAATTGGATTCACGCACTCTACGCATCATGTCCAGATCTCTGCTCTTCGGAATCTGCCCTTCCAATTAACGACGCTCGACGAAAAGATGTTATCTTCCAAGTAAATACCGATCGTCCAATATTCATTCTTTGCAATCCAGCGCCGACGATGAATTATCGAGCCAGTAGCTTAATTTGATTTTCTTTTTTTCTTTTTTTTAAGAAAATAAAGATAAAGAGAAGAGGGTATAATAGTCTTAATTGGGGTGCTTTTAATAATGTTTATATATATGTTAGTAAAATATTGAGGTATATTTAAAAAATGGGTACATTAAGTAATTTCGGAGGTGCAAATAACCGACCCCTATTAAAAATTATGGATATTTAATTCCAAACGTATCAAACGAAAGTTCAAAAGTCGACAAATGAGTACTTGGCTACTATATTGAGTAAAATACTATATATTCCTTATCCTTGATCAATAACTGTCCATTTAAGTAATGTTTATTGAAACAATATTATGCATTATTATATATCCTTCTAAGATATTATAATTTATTTTAAAAGTTTAATTTATTTGGGTTTTTTCCTTTATTTATTTATTTATTTATTTATTTTACAATCCATCTAAATTAAGAGTCATTTTGGTGTAATGATAAATTAGTGCACCTATTAATTCTAATAGGATAGAAATTAAGGTGTAGCGTGTAAATTATTAAATTTATTTTATTTGATGATGAATATTAAATTAAAATTCTAATCTAAAATAAACTAATTATAAAGTTGGAAGCGAAAAACTTTTATTTTTTATTGATATATAAAAGGGAAATTTCGTATGAGTTGAATTTTAAAAACTAAAATATAAACGCAGGTCAGCTGAATGATCAATTAATGAAAGTAGTACCAGAAAAATCACAAATTAACTTAAATGTAAATTGAAAATTGAAATAAATAATTGCCCACGCCCTCATAATTTCTCTAGATATCTAGCTCAATTAATTTTATAATATATATATATATATATATATATATATATATATAATATGTTATAAATGGCTGATATTTGCTTAAAATTATATAGCTAGTATATATATTTTTTGTTAGCATTAAATATTGAAGTTCATCAAACCCAGAGCACGTCGCACAAATATAGAGAAATAAATCCCCAATTAGTATATATTTGCTTATAAATCAAGACTTTTGTTCATTTGAAAAACTACGAATTTAACTTTAATCATTTAACCGGTTGGCTAGCTAGTGGGCTCCTTACTAAACAGACTTTAATCATTTACTTATTCACTTGATTACGAATCTAGATATATATCATCCAACCATTAACTTATATATTTTTAAAAGCGGTAGAAGTAGTTGTGCACAAGTTATAAGGTTCCGGTCAAATAAAATTGCGAAATTATGCTCTCTTTATTATTATTATTTTTTTTAATCAATAGTCAGTAGAAAAGGCATCATGTATTATGATAGTAGCTAGATATTTTGTCTAGAAAGGACATTGCATTAATATGGAAATATATGGGGAATATATGCTGCCGGTCTTTTTCCCATTTCGACTCCATTTATTTTGGCTAATTTGTCAACCTTAATAATTCCATAAAGTCACTCCATGAGTTGTAATTTAATTTCCTATTCATTTTCAACTAGTAATCATAACTCGTATTGTTTATATTTAATTATTATTTTTTACATATATCCCCTTTGTTAATGTTTAATTAATTTTTTTTACATATAACCCCTTCATCTATCCCAAATGTTTTTATTTTGGGTATTCACTCTAAATGTATCAATTTTCTTCTTTAAGTAAAATTGTTTCACATATAACTCATTATTCACTATGAATACAATTACTCACTATATATAAAAAAAATCATTAATTCTCGTAAAAAAATAATTGTTTGTGGGTTTTTAAAATCATGAATAGTGTGCTCTATGCTTGTTTTGGATTTTGAGTATGATAGGTTTTAACTTTATGTCAAATCAATATATTAATTTATTATTTAAAAAGTTAAATGAGAGAGGAGAGATAAAGATAGAAAGTGTATTAATTGAGGAGAAAGAATGTAGTAGTTATATAGGGGTGGTTTTTAAAATCTGGATGTGAGTTTTAAAAATCAAAACCTGGATTTGAAACCCAAAAGCAAACATTGCCTTAAAGTAGGCAGAATGAGTATCACATTGTAATTTTTGAAATAAGATAAGATGTTTGAAAATTGCTTAAATTATTTGAAGGGTTTGTAAATTATTTAAATAATTTGAAAAATAATTGATTAAAATACTATTTTAAATGTATTATATATATATATATATATATATATTACTTCCTCCGTCCAGCCCATATTGCTATGTTTACTGTAGCTTTTGTGAGAGTTTTATGCAGTCAAACGATGCAGTTTGACCGGGATAGAGGGAGTATATATATATATATATATATATATATATATACCTAAAAATATGGAGTAATTATTTATAATACATTGCATAAATTTTATAGAAAATGTAGAAATAGAGATGGCAACGGTATAAGATACTCGCTTATTTTGGGATACTCATACCCATATCCATTTAAATATTTTATAAAAAATTAGTATATTGTTATTAATTAAATATAATATAAAATCTATTATTTAATTTTGTGGTACCTTAAGAGTGTTAATATTGTACTATATATTATTATGTGCATAAATTTTGAAATAAATAAAAATAAAAAGTTTGAAGTTATAGCATGTAAGAATAGAGATAGTAATGGGGAGGGTATCTGCATTTTTTTGGGTACTTATACTCGTATCATTTTATTAAATACCCGTATATGTACCTGTCCTGTTAAAAATATTTATTATCATTCCCGTCTCATACACATTTCAAAACTTGCGGGTTACCCGTACTCATTTAATATTCATTTATTTTATCTATATTTATATTTATTTATTGTTTAAATTAATACTTTATTAAAAATATTTTATTATTAATTAAATATAATATAAATTCTCTTTTAATTTTGAATTAATGTTTACAATTAAAATAAGTTTTTAACATAAGAAAATATTTTGGACAATGAAATTAATAATATACACAATAAATAAAATATTAAAGCATTAAAGATAAAGATTGTGTAAATGTATTCACGTTAAAAACAAAACAAAATATATTACTTTTGACAATAAATTTTAATTAATAATTTAGATATATGAGTTCATATAATAAAAAATAATTTACCTTTAAAAAGAAATTTAGAAAATAATTTAAATATATAAAAAGACAATAAAATAAAAAATATATAAATAAATAAAATATTACAACAATATAGATAAAGATTGTCCAAATGATGTTATGAATTCACGTAAAAAAAATAAAATTACTTAGATATATAAATAATCAATTGACACACACACACACACACACATATATATATATATATATATATATATATATATATATATATATATATATATATATATATATATATATATATATATATATATATATATATATGATATGATATGGGAGACCAATAAAATGAATGGATGAGATAAAATAAAAAAAAAATAAATGGATGAGATATTGTTAAAAATTGGTAATCACAATTAAGAGATGAGATGTTACGATAACTAATGAAGGACCAAGATTTAATATTACTAAGCTTAATTAGGTGGGTTAAAATGGGATAAAAAATTTTAGTCTAATTTTGATTTTTAAAGTGTTTTATTATGTATAATATAAAGATTTGGTCAAATGATTATCGAATGATTCGCAGATTCAATTATTATCATTCTAGTCTGAAACATTTGAATCCATTTCGGGCATAGAAATTTTGGACCACATGTAGCTCACTCTTTCATCAAATGTAATGTTGCATGTTATTTTGGAAGTTTTCTGGACCTTTTTTCTCTGAGAATATTAGTTAACTTATTTTCAACTACATTAATAGTTTCATTTGTAAAAAATAATAAGTTAACCTATTTTAAATCAGGTTTACATCATAAATCCTTGTAAATCCTCTACTCCCCCTTAATTTAAACACCCTAGCAATATACAAAATATATAGAATTGGAAGGAGGATCATAGTGTTTATACCATGAATTCGATTTACACAAGTATTTGTGAAAAATAAGGCAAAAATTTGTGTGTCCCGGTAACATAGGAGACCAACTCGAAAAGTAATAGTGTAAATAACTTTGTTAATGTATGAGATTTAATCTAATAAAATGTTTAATATTGAAAATGGAGAGAGAGTTTGAAGAGGTTTCCAGCTAGCTTTGGGGAAGCTAAAACTAAACAAGAGTGACTTGGATCTTGTTCCTATAACTGATCTCTTATCACTTCACTAATATTTCATTACTAATCCCAATAAATCATGATCAAAACCTATTAACAAAAGAAACAAGGATTAGTTCAACAAAATAATTAGACAGGAGTCGCAAATTATTAGAAACATCACAAGATCACGAGTCATATTACTGTCTGTAAGCAATGCATGTGGAGTTCATCATTACATTCTGATCACCACAATCCTTCTCAAAGATCGTTGTTTGGTTTGTAAGAAGCCCCATAAACATCGAACATAGCAAGATAGCATTCAAAAGACTCATGTCCAATTAATCCTAATTAATCTCTCGTTTTACTCAAACTTTGCTGTTTCCCACAACATGAATCCCTCAAATCAATACGAGCTTCATCCCAAAATCTTCAAAATATATACTATGATCAGATCAAATCTTCTGTACCACCTCGTATTTCTGCTCCAATGGAGAGAAACTCCAAGAATGTAATCCTCCTTGTAATAATACTTCTTTCTTCACCATTCACTGTAATCGCTGAAATGCGTTGCGGGCTCTGCGGCAAGACTCCTGTGCCTTACCCGTTCAGCACCGGCCCGAATTGCGGCGATCAACCCTACAAAGTCAAGTGCGATCAAGCCACAAGCACATTGTCCTTTCTTTCCAAATCGGGCCGGCCCTATCCGA
This sequence comes from Pogostemon cablin, assembly GCA_023678885.1. NCBI lineage: Eukaryota > Viridiplantae > Streptophyta > Magnoliopsida > Lamiales > Lamiaceae > Pogostemon > Pogostemon cablin. Next base: position 918,923 of record CM042984.1, read on the forward strand.
TCATGTCGATTAACCCGAAAACCCAACGGATGGTTATCCGGCCGCCGTCTGATGACGCTGGGGACGTGTTTCTCCGAAGATTACGCCACTGAAGGCTTTCAGATCGACGATGCTCTCCCCTTCAACATCAGCAGCAGCAACACGATCCTTCTGTTGAACTGTACTGATAATATGCTGCATTTGCAGGTTCGTTTTAATTCGATTATTCATACTGCATTAGCATAGATCAAGACTCTGTTTGAAATCTGGCTCTGCTTTTAGGTGCCTATCAACTGTTCGACGAATTGTCCCTGTCACGCTTACATTGACAACACCCCGTCAGCTGCTCCGTGTAAAACGCCGAAATTGTGCTGTTCGTTTCGGACAGGGGGTTCGCAGAATTCGTACATTATTCGTGTTCACGCCAACGGATGCATGGCGTATCAGAGCTATGTCAATTTCGATCCGAACCTGCCGTTTCCCAAGTGGCCGCCGCCTGGTTTGGAGCTAATGTGGGTGTCGCCGCTGGAGCCGGCGTGCTAGACGACGTTAGATTGCCGTCAGTTGCCGTTGTCCAAGTGCTCCCCTGATCCCGCCGATAATGGACAGAAGAGGTGCCTTTGCAAGAAGGGCAGATACTGGGATTCTGCAACTGGATTTTGCCAAAGTTTGTCACTTTCTAACTTTTCTGGATAACTAAAATACTATGAATACGCAAGAAAATGATCCACAATTGATTTATTCTTACCCCAGATTTTTACTGTGCGCAGAGTGTCGACGTGGAACTGGGTGCAAATACCATAAGAGTCCCATCCCTGTCGTTGGATGTAAGTTAAATGGAGTTAGCATTTTCTTTTTCCAAAAAAAAATGCTTATTAAATCATGCGAGCAATGGCAGCTTCAGTTGGCGTGTTGGTACTGCTGTCGTTAACCGGATTCCTAGTGTGCAGACAACGTCAACACACGAAGAAAACGGCTCGAAAGATACTAATCAAAGAGCGTGAGGAAATCTTGAACGCTAACAGCAGTGGGAAATCAGCTAAGGTGTTTTCCGGTAGAGAAATCAAGAAAGCAACCATTGATTTCTCCAGAGAGAACCTACTCGGAACGGGTGGATTCGGTGAGGTCTTCAGAGGCACACTGGACGACGGAACCCTCATCGCGGTCAAACGAGCAAAATCTGAAAACGCCAAGGGCACGGCCCAAGTTCTGAATGAGGTCCGAATCCTATGCCAGGTAAACCATCGGAGTCTGGTGAGATTGATCGGTTGTTGTGTGGAGCTCGAGCAGCCTCTCTTGATATTCGAGTTTGTTTCCAATGGAACCCTGTTCGAGCATTTGCACAAGCCCGATGCTCAAAAGAGGGTCCGACTCAGCTGGCTGAGACGCTTGCTCATTGCCCATCAGACGGCCGATGGCCTCGCCTATCTCCACTCATCCGCTGAGCCCCCTATCTACCATCGTGATGTCAAGACGAGCAACATACTACTCGATGAAAATCTTGATGCTAAAGTATCTGATTTTGGGCTCTCTCGACTAGTCGAGTTGAGCGAAAGAGATTGCACTCATATCCACACTTCGCCTCAAGGGACGCTAGGGTACCTCGATCCAGAATACTATGTCAATCTGCAGTTGACCGACAGAAGCGACGTTTACAGTTTTGGAGTCGTTCTGCTGGAGCTTTTGACTGCTAAGAGAGCTATTGATTTCAACAGGGAGGAAGAGAATGTGAACCTGGTGGTTTACATGAAGAGAATATTTGATGAAGACAAGCTAATGGCTGTGATTGATCCTGTGCTTAAAGAAGGGGCTTCTGAGGTCGAACTGGAGACGATGAAGGCCATCGGGAATCTGGCTGCAGCCTGCCTGGATGATCGAAGGCAGAATCGCCCTTCTATGAAAGAAGTTGCTGATGAGATTGAATGTGTCATTAGTATCATAACAGGAGATGCTTCGAAAATGTAGGCCAGTTAAGTGCTCTAGAGGCCATCAAGAATGAACTGAGAAATTTGAATCATAAGAACTTGTTTCCTTCTCTGTTTTCTTTTTCCTATGATGATAATTTCGACTTTCAACAAAATCACCATTCATGCATACAGTATAATACGAGTGTGTGTTAAGTGAGACGGATAATAACATACTCAATGGGGTGCACCGATTGTAGGATGCAAGGTAGACTTGCTCTTCGAAGAAGAAAATAAAATGTCTGCAATGTATACACATTTGGAAAATGGAAATATTACAAAGGAAATAAAATACAGACATTAATGGTGAAGGAAACCTAAAAACCAAAAACACATTAGACTCTGTCAAATTAACTGAATTTACCTATGAAAAGATGGTCTTGACTATGTAAAGCTGGTGGCAGCAAATGAGGAAGACTCGAAATCGGAAAGCACTTAAACAGATGCTAATATCCAGAACATAACATGAGAAGAAACAGCAACGAGAAACCATGTAACGAATGCCAGAGCTATGGAAATCTCAAATCTGGCACATGGGAGATGCGACGGGCCTGTACAAAATTTCAAATCCTTTGAATACAAAACTGCAATCCCGGCTGACGAGCATGCAGCAGCAAGTGATAATGTAGCTGTTACCTGCATTTGAATCTCCGATTGTTTAGTCAACTGAAGAATTGAAATGAGCAGTATATGAAGAGACCTCAAATGAAAACCTCCACTACATTACATTATTATAGCAGCTGCTTTCAGCTTGAAAACGAGCAGTTGTATTGACAGTTTAGATTGAATAAAATGAAGTTAGTATGACGGGAAGGAAAGGGAAGAGTAATAATTACCCAATCACCAACAACAAAAAGGCTAACTAATACTGGATTGCGGAGGTCTCTTTTTATCCATAAAGCATATATATCAAGACATGCAAGTCCCAAGCTCCATAATACTTGTAGTCCCATTGATGCGATGAGATAGCTGAATCCAGAAATTGTACAGTGTCAATTCTACCACAGAACAATTCATACTCTTCTTGAAAGTTCTCAACAATAAAACATGCATATCATGAATGTGTTGGTTAAAATTCCGACTCTAAGAAACTTAGACTGTGTTATGAATTAATCCGTTCAAGGACGAGCAAGCATTATCCGCCTAGCAAAGCAGCATACATTGTTTAAATCGAACACAGCGAAACAAACTAGTTTCCTTCTAACTTCTCCATAAGCTACAAGTAATGATTCAAGCTTATTCCTATCAACAACAACTACCATTTTCCACAGACAACAAAATAGTACTCCAAAAAGGGATTTCAACTATCATTGTTGCAAAAGTACTCGAAAATAAATTCTCAATTCTAGAAAACCAAAGTTAAAACTACACACTAACCAATCCCATCCTTCTAAATCACCAAGTTCAAGAAACAGGCAACTTCCACTGACAAAGCAGCCATAGATCCACCGTATTTGGATGCCCGTATCCAGATAGAAATCAATTCTAGTACAAGACATAAAACAATACCAGTCACCTCAAATCACATCATATGGCCTTATGAATATCTATTTTTGGATAAGATTTCCGTACTTAGAAAGAAAAAATTGACGGCAGCCATCATTTACACAAAAACACACCAATCAAAAGTAAAAAGCATTAAACTTGAAGAAAAAAAATGGAAAGGGGGACTATAAAAACAAAAAAATACATACCAATAAGCAGTGAAATTAGAAAACCCACGAGCAGAAACCATAAATCCAATGGAACCAGCAGCAAACAAACACTGCCCAATTCTAAACAGCAACCCACTCACAGTTCCAGGGCTACCCACCAAATCCTTCATTTCTCTCTCCTCAATTAGGGCCCCTTTTCCCCCTCAAAATCCAAAAAGGGCCTTCTTCAAATCCCTAGATTTAATTTCCCCCATTTTACTCCCGCTATAATTCAATCGAATCTCTACGGTATATACTGAGGGGAATTAATCAGTTGCTTGTTGATGTAGATGGCGATGGGGTTGATAGAGATCGAATCGTTGCCTAACCATGCAGCCAAACCCAAATGAACCGTTGAGCTCGATATTCCATTAAAGAATTCCTTGATGCGCTAGGTATTACTATTATAATCAGGTAATTTAACTTGGATCAGTAATTATTTAGTGAAGTGGTTTGTATAAACGGCGAGATTGTGACTAGTTTAATAATTGCTGGGGGTGAATCCGACAATGGGTGTCTTTTTACGCCATTTTGATCTTTATTTCGCTTTCTCTCTAATTCTTCTTTGCTTATTGGTTTGATGATCTGAACTTTACTTGATTGTCGTTTCCTTCCTTCGGAATCTCCCCCGCCACGTCGGATAACAAGTCCCGGGTCAAGCTTTCTATCAGGACCGGGTTCTCAGACTTGGGCCGATTGATTCGATCCAGATCCATTTAAACCAAAAAGCCCATATATTGAATGAGTCGAATCTATCAACCTTCTTGAAATGAGCCCTAATAAAATTGAGTTAGATATATATATATATTGATTGGGATGAAAATCTTTAAATCGTAGCTATGGCGGGAGGAATTTGTTTTATCAGTTGGAATTTTTGTTTCCTTGAGAATTAAAGTTCCTTTCCAAAATTTATTAGTCTTCATTTAGGTTTTTTTATATGTAAAATTGTTAGAAAAAAAGAAAACCTAGGGCTAGCTGAAAATTGAAATTAAGGATATGGCTAAAGCTATTCGATTCTTCGAGCTCAGTACCGGCGCGAAAATCCCATCCGTTGGACTCAGCACGTGGAAGGCGGCCTCCGGCACTGCTGGCGAAGCCATTAACGCTGCGATTAAGGTTCTGTAAACATCATGGTTTTCGTTTTCTATCCGTCTGTTGAGTTGATTTAGAGGTATTAGTCTTCGTATTGTAATTATTATGCTTAAATTTTACCTGTGGGCAAAGTAGATTCAAGTTAATTGTTTACTTAAAAGTAAATTTTAATATGATTTGTTCGATTTTATTTATTTATTTGGAAATTTGTATTAAGCTGATCGATGTACTTCATAAATTGTAGGCAGGATATCGGCATATTGATTGCGATCAAAGCTACGGCAACGAGAAGGTCGTACTCTGCAACCTCTAAAATACACTCAATCCCCTTACAGATATTCAATTTCTGTTGCTGCACATTATGCAACTAGGAATTCCAATATCTGTATAGATTTTGATTATCTTAAAGTGTAATGTTACGCAGATTGGTGAAACCCTCAAGAAGCTGTTTGAAGATGGAGTAGTGAAACGGGGCGATTTGTGGATTACTTCTAAACTATGGTGTGCGGTGTGCCATTGTTCATCTCCATATGTATGATTTTCTTTAATGCTTCTTAATCTGAGTTCTGCAGGTGTTCGGATCATGCTCCAGAAGATGTACCTTTGGCCTTAGACAGAACTTTGAATGATTTGCAGACTGATTATGTTGATCTGTATTTGGTATTTTACTTTAGTTGATAACTTGATATATACTCTATAATCTATATATCCTTGTTACTTTAGCATGTATCATCTATATTCTTATACTATTGGATTGGCTATTGTATATATCAAGATGCATTGGCCTGTTCGCATGAAGAAAGGTTCTGTCGGATTTTCACCCCAAAATCTCACTAAAGTCGATATACAGAGTACTTGGATCGCGATGGAAATGCTCATTGATAGTGGAAAGGCCCGAGCGATTGGTGTGGGCAATTTCTCGTGCAAGAAACTGTCGAATTTGCTTGAAATAGCACGTATACCTCCTGCCGTCAACCAGGTGGAGTGCCACCCTTTTTGGCAACAAACACAGATGCACAAATTCTGTAAATCCAATGGTGTTCATCTATCTGTAAGTATAATCTCTCCTCCAATATGGTAGTATCTATTGTCTATAAAACAGTACCTTGTGTATATATGCACATGCATACTGTAGGTGTTGCATTTACTAGATTAAGTCTAAATTTGTTAATATAGATGTGAATTTGATCTGCAGTTCAGTTTGGAATAAATATTTTTTTACCTTTTATTTTTTGTTAACGTTGCTACTGCTGCTATTAAGCCTATCAATCTGGTTTGGAACATGATCTGATTACAGTATTGATTTGTTGAGGGATATTTGCCCCTTGGTTCCACCCGCATTCCAATGGGCGATGTGCTTAAAAACCCGGTTTTGAATTTGGTTGCCGAGAAATTGCTGAAGAATCCAGCTCAAGTTGCCCTTCGGTGGGGTTTACAAATGGGACATAGTGTGCTTCCAAAGACCTCCAAGGAAAAGATGATTATAGACAACTTGGATGTGTTTGATTGGGACATTCCTGAAGAATTGTTCGCCCGTTTTTCAGAAATCGAGCAGGTAATCAATGGACTTAAAACACTCTAGAATATATCATATCAACGTTGCATACACGAGTCTAGTTCATTAATCAGATTTCAAGATTTTGATTTTTTTTTATTTTGTTCAAGCTTTAACAGTCAAATCTCGAGGTGAGATCTTAAAAATATTTTAGAAACTAGCAATCGAAAGATGATAAGTTTGTGAGATTGGTTTGCAGGTGAAACTAATTACAGGGGATCCGTTTGTTAATCAGAATTATGGTTCTTACAAAACCATCGACGACCTCTGGGATGGTGAAATGTGAATGGATTGGAAATCCTAAAGTCAATTATTGTTGCCATGTCATAATTTGTTCAGCTGACTTGCTCGAACATTATTTTAATTATTGTTCTTAACCTATTCTAGGCTCAACAGCAGTCTAAATCTTTTGAATATTAATTTGTGAAATTGTAGTATTTTGTCTTTTAGGTATGCGTAATTCTGCATGTGATCCTTTAATATTTTTGTTTAATTTTAATAATCTTTTATTTAATTTTGTCCTGAATATGGATAATATGCCGCATTCTTTTACTATGATAATAGAAACTTACCCGTGCATTACATTAATTTTTACAATACTATTTATATTTAATATAACTTATAAATATTTTAATATTTCCTTCGTCCCATAGAAGTTGGTATAATTTTTTTTGGGCACGGAGATTAAGGAGTATAATAATTTAATTTAAAGTGAAGTAAAGTGAAGTGAGAGAAATAATATTTAATGTGTAGTGAGTAGTTGTATTAGAAGTGATATGTGGGGTCCATGAGTATAGATTAATTATTTTTTGTGTGGGTCCATGTATTAAAAAGGAAATGTGTCAACTTTAGTGGGACAAACCAAAAAGGAAAGTGTGTCAACTTCTATAGACGGAGGAAGTAGTATTTTTTAATAATTATTTAGAACTTGAATTAATAAAACACAATTTTTTTTGAATCATACTATTTGGAATTTATATGAGTACTCCCTCCGTCCCACGTATTTTTACCCACTTTCCATTTTGGGGTGTCCCACGTATTTTTACCCATTTCATTTTTGGCAAAAATACATAATATTTTATTACTTACTTTTTACAATCCCAACAACTTTAATTACTTTTTTACACTTTATTCATCATTCCCAATAACTTTATTCACTTTTTCTTTTTAAATTACTAATTTATCCCTACTTTCTCTTACATTATATATTAAAAAAATAAACTGCCTTAATCTTCGTGTCCGTATAAACGGGTAAAAATACTCGGGACGGAGGGAGTATTATATTTCTTAACCTTATTATTTTTAGCATAACCATTCATGATTAAACCCTAAACCCTATACCCTAAATCTTAAACCCTAAAACTCTAAACCCAAAACGTTAAACCCTAAACCCCTGAAGTCTATACCCTAAACCTTAAACACTGATTGGTCGTTATAGTCTGGGCGATCAAGCAACAAAATATCGAATCCAAGAGAATTTAGGATCCATGACCTTTAGGTATAGTATCGTGATTAATTAGGGACGATCAAAAAGTAGGTTTAAAATTAAAAAAATACAATACATGAAAAAATGAATCTAATTACAATATTTTTGGATTTTCAATGTCATGATAGTCTTCATGATATACTCATATAATCAATCATCCAACATCTTTAATTGTTTTCCATTTTTAAGCAAATCATGGTAAGGGCAATCACTATTTCCATCTATCCTCAATGGCAATGGTGAATAGGATGTAGATTGTTTTCACAACCCCTAAAAATCTCATAGGATCGATCCTACTTACAATTCCCTTCAAGGTATTATGTTCGTATGGATGGGGTTCCCTTCACTAGTTTAATCCTCTGGCACAAGTGATCTCATTAGTGTTTATTTATGTTGTTCTAAACATAATGACTCCCGGCCAGACTCCCCTTATACTAAATCCACATGTAATAAATGGAAGAAACTCACATATGATAATCATGCAAAACAACTAAGGGTAAAACAATGATAAAACATGCAGATATACAATACACAACTTAATCACAATGCACTAATATCAAAACATTAATCCCATATTACTACAAGGCATGTGAATTTCATAAATAAAATCTAATCAAAGCCGGAAATTCAATCAAAACATTTTCATAAATTAATCAATAATCATGCCATCAATCAACCACCAAAACATAGAAAATAGAAAGATAATAAATAGGATTAGATTACACTTTAATGATGTTTTACATTCATGAAGATCATCCACTCCTTGGTGTCTCCACCTTCTTGGAAAGCAAATAAAATCCTAAACTAGAAAAACATTAAAACTACGAATTTCTCACCCTGAAAGGGGGAGGGATCTTACAACTATTTAATGGAGAATTTCTTTTGGATGAAGAGTGGTGAAGAAAAGAAAAATGGAGTGAGAAGAGTGGAGGAGAAAATGGAATTGGGAATGGGGATTGTTGGGATGTTGGAGGCTCCAAAGATGAGAAGGAGGGTGTATATATATATATGTATGGAGGCTCCAAGAATTAGGGTAACATTTTGGATAATGGGCGTGGAGAAAATGGGCTTGGGCTTTTTTTTGCTCAAAAATCGGTTCCAGCAGGCCAGTTTAAGATTGTTTCCGTACGATTTGAATAGCAAAGACCGGCCTTGTCCCAGCGGGTTAACAAGCACTCATCCATCCGTACGGTCATGGGTTCGAATTTGGGCTGAAGCATTTAATCTTCCTTTTTATTTTCAGCACCCAGAGAAATAGGTATAGAATATTTTTTAAGCAATTGACTAACATATTCGTGGCCCAGCCCAGCGGTAATGTGAGCGCCACCAACATGCGGAGGTCACGGGTTCAAACCCAGCCTCCATTGCGTGAAGAGTAGAACATGTGACGTGGCATTGTCCTAAAAACTCGATCCCGAGATCCTAAAAGACAACACTTTCAGTTCTTTTCTCAACATCCAGAAAAAGTGTTGTCGTAGCCCTCTTCAAATATGTTGTCTTTTCTGTTGCAACCATTTTTTTCTTGTTTTCATCCCAATTTAATTCTCATTTTTTTCTTGTTTTCATCCCAATTTAATTCTCATTTCTGTAAAAAACAAAAACACCTATCTCCAAGTGATCAAGCAATTAATAATATTTTCATTAAAATCATGCTTAATTATTAAATTAAATCCAATTAAATTCATGCAATTAAACTCAAAATTCTTGGTGAATTTCACACAGATAAAACACTAAACCCCATAAACCCAAAACCCAAAACCCCTAAACCCTTAAATCCTAAATCAAGGCAGCAACAACTAACAATCATATTACAAAGATCAATCAAGTATGACCATAATGTCAATTAGAAAAGCTCACATAAAAAATACCATGACAACAATATTTTTCAAGTTCTAGATTCTAGGAATGTGGTTTCATATTATTGTAAAACAGAATGAGAAATGATAAAAAATTCTTTTTTCCCGTAAGATCATTATTAATGCTGATTAAGGAAATAATTTTAACACGAATAAATATGATATCACTTCATAACTTGAACGAATAAATAATGTTGAAGAATTAGAATTAGAAAAGTTTAAACCTTGAAAAACATACGTACACATGCTCAATAAATATGATCATTCTCATCTTGCAAACCCATATAACTAATAAAAATAAAATAATAGTCAATATAATATAATCTATGACACTTTGCATAATTAATCACATAAAAATAGCAAGATTACTAAGACATTTTAAATAATAAATTATATAGTGAAATTAAAGAACCTGAGAACATGTAATGTTAAAAAGGATACATATACAATACATCTATCACTTCAAACTTTAATGAGTGGTATATACCCACAATACATTAATATAAAAGGTTGATTTTCAACCTTTAATATAAAAAATCGCAACAAACATAACTATGATCTAAGAAAGCCCAAGTGCAGAAACAATAATAGGATGTAAAACAAAAAGTCAAACAGATTAGCAAGATTTTTTTTGTCAAATAATCAGAGCATATCGCGGAACTCTTATAAAATTACATGAAATTTGAACAAAGAGTGTATATTGGGTGCATCCCGGTGCAAGGATGCACCCATATGTATATGTCTTTTTATTCTATTTTGTATACATATTATTCTATTTTGTATATGTGTTTTATAATAATTGTATACTTTTTTCACATTAAGTTTTCATTAAAAAAACTAACATTCATATGTGTATAACTTTTTATTGAATATGATATACAATTTTTCATTAAAAAAATTAACAATTAAATTGTATATATTTTTACTCTTAATTGTATATTTTTTTGTTTATATTTGTATATGGATGCACCCTATCTTTGATGCACCCGGGTGCACACTATAAATTGCCTTGAACAAATATGTTATCATGATATACATAATCCTAAAATACTGATATTACCATTATAAATAATCTTAAAAAATTATATACTCTAAAACACTAAATCTTAATAAATTTACTAATTTCAGTAAACCCTAACTCCAAAGACACACAAAATATGCTCAAAAATGTATATTAAAAAAAATTATTAAACCAAGTGGTATGCTAAACCCAAAACCAAAAAAATAAATAAATAATAAATTTAATATAATAAAAATATATATACTAAAATAAATTAAAGCCCTAAACACTAAACCCTAAACCCTCAAACATAAACCCTAAAGACTAACTAAATGTTACCATGTTAAAAAAAACTTATTAATAGTATATTATAATAAGATATTATTAATTTGATAGATATTATATATTGATTACATTTTTATATAATGTACATGTAAATAAATAGTACTCCCTCTGTCCCACGTATTTTTACCACTTTTCATTTTGAGTTGTCCTATGTATTTTTACACATTTCATTAATGGTAAAATATATATATATATTACATACTTTTTACACTTTATTCATCAATCCCAACAACTTTACTTACTTTTTACACTTTATTCATCAATCTCAACAACTTTATTTACTTTTTTTCAATTACTAATTTATCCCTACTTTTTCTTACATTATATATTAAAAAATAACACGTTTTAATCTCCGTATCCGTACAAATAAGTAAAAATACTCGGGATGGAGGGAATATATTAATCTAACTTCTTTATATATTTCTATCGAATATTTAAAAGACTTTCAATATTATGAATATTATAAGGTGAAATATATTTATACAAATCAAGATATGATTATGATTAGAGAATAATAAATCAAAAAACCTCAAAGAATAAAATAGATAAAAATCTCTATAATATGAATGAATATGAATATGCAGATCAAAGTTTATATGAATGTTAAATGGTTAATGAATGAAATCAATGTCATAAAAGTGTATTTATAGAAAATTAGAATTGCGCAGTTGCATTAAATAAATATAAATTTTTATTATCTATATATATTTTTTTATTTAATGGCCAAAATTGATTATAGATAAATTAAAGAATGTGATGAATTTCAAAACATACCAATAATTACCAAAATAATTAGGCGAGATATTAAATAGGGATGCCATTAATAACCTCTATTACTTATATATATAAAGATAAAGATATGCTCTATACTATCACAGAATACGTGGACCATATGGAAATTCTTTCACTACGGGAAAGAAAAATTATATTTTCATATATATTGAATATGAGCTTGAACATCTAATAATTATAAAATATAATAAAATTCTCCCTATAATAAATGTCCAATAAATCATGTAGTCATAATCAATTTAAAGATTTCAAATTAATGATTAGAGTAATTACTTGGACATTAATTATGCACACTAATCTTTTTAAGATACTAATAACCTACCATGGCACATCTTTTTCCTTTTTAAGAAATTAGGTATAATGTGATTTAATAATTTTAATTAATTTTGTTATATTTTTAAAATTTTAACTAGGGTGCGATATCGTTGCTTAATAATCATAAACATCATTAATATTCATCCTAGATCAAATAAAATAAAAAATATAATAAACGAGTATAAAAATATAATCTATAAAATCTTGGTGACTTAGTAGTGTACACGCGGCGTCATAGAATTACCTTATTTCTTTCTTTTTTATAATTAGTGTCTCTAAGAAAAAAAAAGCAATAAATTACACGTTCATACTATGAAAATGTTTATGATTTTTTTAAAAGGATCTTATAATATCAAATATTGAATTGATAATTTTACAAATTTCGAAATCTAAATTAAGAAGAAAAAAAATCTTTTTAGTCCATGATTGAGTTTTTTTTTTTTAAACTTGTCTATGATTGAGTTGATAGTTAATATAATTTTTGGTTTTTTTTTTTGTGGGTAATTATCATTTTGTGACGGAAAATGTTTACTCCACTAAATAATGGTTGGACTTTGGAGTAATATTCTTCAATTAGGAAACTTTTTCTAATCATTCTAATTGAAAAATAATGGAGTAATAACTCCTTTCTAAACGTTGGAATATTCGACCCCACAGGATCTTTGAATTGCCGCATCGTCCAATCAAAGGAATGGCCTCTAAACGACATCGTGTGCTGTTCGGCTTCTCATATATAGGGACCAGCGAGAGACGTTCTCTGTTGATGTTCTCACCATTCGCCATTCGTACACGATTCTTCCTCTCATTCTCTAGAAACCGGAAAATGGCGAGCGAGATCTTGAGCTTTGAGTTGAACACAGGGGCCAAAATTCCTTCTATCGGACTTGGTACGTGGCAGGCGGAGCCTGGTGTCGTTGGTCAAGCCGTTGAAACTGCTATCAAGGTGTGTGTGTGTGTGTGTGTGTGAATCGTGAATAGGTTATTGTAAATCATGTGTACGATTTCTCAACCTGGATCTCTCTATCTCTATGTTTTCAATTTTCTTTTAAATTGATGTGAATCGTAAATTGTGAGTGATCTGGAATTATGTTTTCACTCCTCTGTATACTGGATAAAACTTTGGGGATTGTAAAACCTTGGATCATGACAATTAAGTTAATCTTACTGAGGAATGTCATGAATTATTGATTGCGTTTGTTTATGTAAATAATCATTGCAATAAGATAGTGTAGATCATCGCCTTGCAATACAACATTTAGCACTAACCAATTCCTCTTACTGTTTCATTGCAGAATGGGTATCGCCACATCGACTGTGCTAGAAAATACGAAAATGAAAAAGAGGTTTATATCCAACGAACAATTCTGCACCATATGCGTGGGGACATTAGTTCTAAACATATTTTGTGTGTGTTCATGGGACTCATCTGGAGTTATTTTCTTTTCAGATTGGTGTGGCTTTGAAGAAGTTATTCGATGATGGAGTCGTGAAAAGAAAGGATTTGTTTATTACTTCCAAACTCTGGTAATTAGCATAAGAGTAATGTTCGCTAGGGGTTTCTGAGAATTATTTAATTCTTAGGATTAAAAAAAAAAAAAAACAGAGTGCTTTATAAGTGAAGGTGATTGGTCATGTTTCTTGATTCAGTTTATAAAATAGTAAACCATTATTTTAATGGAGATGGAGATTGTTTCTATACAAATGATAGTGTTATGAATTTACTCAGATATTTTTTTTTTCTGGAGCTGTTGGTGTATGATCTAATCACCTTTCCATTGTGATCTATCCTCACTTGGTATGGCCACCTGAATACTGCAGGTGTAGTGACCATGAACCTGAAGATGTACCTGTGGCATTAAGCTCAACACTGGAAGACTTGCAACTTGAATATGTTGATTTGTACTTGGTAGGTCCTTCTTCAATGATCTTACGAGTCAAACTAAACATTCAGAATGATCTTGAATATAATGATAATGAAACACCTCAAAGCTATTAGAGTTGAAGCATTAAGAACTTTGATACCATATTCCTGTTTGCTTACACGTCTTCCGTTAGCTTTTGTGATTTGACTATTATATTCTTTGCAAAATGTCATATGATTGTGCAGATGCATTGGCCAGTGAAGATGAAGAAGGGGTCAGTTGGCTTTAAGCCGGAAAACCTTGTTGCATCAGATGTACCAAGCACATGGAAGGCCATGGAAGCACTCTATGATTCTGGCAAGGCCAGAGCTATTGGGGTTAGCAATTTCTCCGTGAAAAAGCTTGGTGATCTGTTGGCTATAGCACGCGTTCCTCCAGTGGCCAACCAGGTCGAATGCCATCCTTCATGGCAGCAGGCTAAACTGCAGGAATTCACCAAGTCCAAAGGAATTCACCTATCTGTGAGTTGTCTAAATTTCAACTCCCCATCTGTAACCTTAGATGCTTTTGTTTCTTGATTTCTCATGTTCTACTAATTCTTGAATCCTAACGTTGCTTCGTTGCTTAAAGGGTTATTCACCACTGGGTTCACCTGGCTCAACATGGATCAAAAGTGAAGTCCTGAAGCAACCTGTTATAGTTGATATTGCAGAGAAGTTGGGCAAGACTCCTGCACAGGTTGCTCTTCGTTGGGGAATCCAAACGGGACACAGTGTACTTCCGAAGAGCACCAACGAGTCGAGGATCAAACAAAACCTTGATGTTTTTAGCTGGTCCATACCAGATGACCTGCTTGTCAACTTCTCTAAGATTGAACAGGTTAGTTATTCTCATTTTACTTCAAATTTTATGTACTTAACACCATTTGCATTATTGGATCCTGAATCACATGCTGTGAATTTGCAGGCAAGGCTTATTAGGGGAACTGGATTCGTGCATGAAACACTCGGTGAATTTAAGACTCTTGAAGAACTCTGGGATGGAGAGATCTAAGCATACTTTATAATTTTCTGATTTTTTAATATATTTTCTTACATCATCAGTCATCACCTGCACTATATTGTCATTTTCTCTGATGTTAATTTATACTGTTGGTTGCTGAATTGGAGTATTGGACATTTAAAATTGTTTAATTCAGACTGTTCTTGAAAATTAAGAATTGGTTACTGATGTTTCAATAAGGATTCAAAAACCATGACGACGAGTCAGATTTGTCATATGAGCAATAAAGAATAGATTAGAATTCATCCTAGAAGACCCGTGAGGCCGTGACTAAGAATATTCTAGACTAATGATGTTATTAGTTACGTCACATGTCTAATTATCTTATTTAACCACAACGCATTTAACTAATTAGTTTTAGAAATTAATTGTTTGTCTCGTTCGAGAAATGGACCATTGCCGGCCAGGAGTGCCTTTCTAACTTATTCTCGTGCCAAATGTGATTAAGATTAGAGAAGATCAACGGCTTCCAACATGACACGTGTTTCCTGAAATTAAACGGCTGATTCTGCTTCAGTGCTTCTCCCACATATATAAATGACCTCTGTCGTTCTATTTTCACTAATATCTCCGTACAAATAAATCACAAATTTGTTCTCGATTTTTTCCCTGCGCAAAAAAGGAGGAGGAATCACTCTAAAAAATGGCGCACGAGATTCGATACTTCGAATTGAACACCGGAGCTAAAATTCCGTCGGTGGGGCTTGGTACATGGCAATCCGAACCAGGTGTCGTTGGGCAAGCTGTTGAAGTAGCAATCAAGGTATCTGCAAGCTATTTTGTACTTCCCTGCGTGATTTAGCATCTTACTAGCTGTTGCTACACTTGAGTGTATTGTATCCGTTTTCGTTGAATTTCTGCTGCTGTTTTTCGCTTTATTATGATTCGATCGTCCGTGGTGTAAATTTTTTTTCCCATGTTAGTCTGAGCTGGCTGCATCGGTGCTTGATAGTTGTTAATTAATGATGGTATTTTATTTTATTTTTTTGTGGCAGAGTGTGATATTTAAATTAGTATTGATTAGGATTACGGGTTCCCCCCTATTTATTTCTCTTGCACTAAATCTAATTGGAAATGCATAATGTTAACCATGGTGGATTTGGTAAGATGTACTGTAATTTATTAACAAAATATGAACAAAATTATTATTAAGAGGCTAGTAAAGATATCATGTTCTTTTCTTGTTGCAGAGTGGATACCGTCATATTGACTGTGCTAGAAATTATGGAAATGAGAAGGAGGTGAGCACTTCTTCCTTAGCCAAATTTAAAAATTCAGAAAAGTTTTGATCATTTCGTCTTGTGACAAAAACTATTAATTCAGTCCAAAATCTGTTACCATTTCTCTGCACTTATTTTGCACATCTAGATAGGATGTCCATTTGGTTTGAGAGCAGTGCTTACTAACAGTATCCTCGATTATTCTCTAGCTCACATTCAGATTGTATTTAGGTATGCATGGAGTTTCATCAAATTTAATCAATGTTTCTATCTTTTCAGATTGGTTTAGTACTGAAGAAGTTGTTTGATGATGGAGTTGTCAAGAGGGAAGACTTGTTTATAACTTCTAAACTCCGGTAAACAGATTTAGATAAGTGATGGTAATAAAGAGTTGTTTAGATCTTATCTATTTATATGAATCTGACCCTTGAGTGTGGTTATTGTGTGACAAGTGATATATTCTAGTACTTGGTTCTTCTTTTCTTGATTAATCTCTATTTTAACCGCAGGTCTAGTGACCACGCACCTGAAGATGTCTCTGAGGCACTAGACAAAGCTCTTGAAGAGTTGCAGCTTGACTATCTTGATTTATACCTTGTACGTAATTTTCTGAATAATAGTCTTTTGTCAACACTTGTTTGAAGCCAATGTAGTTATTGAACCAATAGTTGTATTCAACTCTGTAATGATTGAATGGGTTTATGTCGAACACATCTACTACATAAAATACCTATTGATCTGTCCATACATTTACTGTGTGGGTATATCATGCATCTCAGTTAATGGAACTGTTGGAATTTTCAGATTCATTGGCCTGTGCGAATGAAGAAAGGGTGCGCTGCCTATGGTCCTGAATATCTTCTTCCTACAGATATACCTGGCACGTGGAAAGCGATGGAGGCACTCTATGATGCTGGCAAGGCACGAGCAATTGGGGTTAGCAATTTCTCGGTGAAGAAGCTTGGTGATCTGTTGGAAGTCGCTCGTGTTCCTCCAGCTGTAAACCAAGTGGAATGCCATCCTTCATGGCAGCAGGGGAAGCTAAGAGATTTTTGTAATTCCAAGGGAGTTCACCTATCTGTGAGTTAATGGCCTTTGCTGCATGATTGTTTTAGGCAATGTTTTCTTTCTAAATTGAATGAAGTTTGGTTGCAGCTAGTAATGTTCAACACTATGATTGCCTATTGCAATCCCTTAACTTTCTGCATGTGATGTCTTTTAGGGATATTCGCCATTGGGTTCTCCTGGTACAACATGGCTCAAAAGTGAGGTCCTCCAGCACCCTGTCCTAGTTTCGACTGCAGAGAAACTAGGAAAGACTCCTGCACAGATTGCTCTGCGTTGGGGTCTGCAGATGGGTCATAGTGTTCTTCCGAAAAGCACTACAGAATCGAGGATCAAAGAAAATTTTGATGTTTTTAGTTGGTCCATACCGGATGATTTATTTGCCAAGTTCTCCGAAATCGAGCAGGCAAGTTCTCATAATTCTATTGAACATCTGCATATCTCGTTTTGGTACTGGTGTCGACTTGTGGAAGTGCTTACAGTCTCACTCATTGGCAGGCAAGACTAATTAAAGGTTCTTTTGCTGTCCATGAGACACTCAGCCAGTACAAAACAGTTGAACAACTGTGGGATGGAGAAATCTGACTTCCTTGGCTCTTGTTTTTAAGGTTAAGATTTTCAATGGTTTTTAATTTTTTATCTACTCATGTTTTATGTCCTATTCTACATTTCTCGTTATAAATAAATATACTCCATATGTCATACGACAACGAGTTTGTTTGTTTGGGCCCTTTGGCCTTTGGGGACTCTATGTTACAACGGGGAAGATTAATTATCTCGATTTCGAGTTGTATAAATAATTGTTGTTATTTATTCTAGTAATTTTATTTTTCTAAGTGGACCCATCCTGGGAAGTGGCACAATTGTGTGAAATCGTATTTTTTTTGGTGGGAGTGTTATACTTTTGTAATTAGTTATTAATTTTTAGTGAGAATGGTATTAGTTTTTTTTTTTTATCAAAAATAAATATTTTTAATGAAATAGTTCACAACATTATTATCATTTTTTAAATATTTTTTATGGTTTGCATATTATTTTTTACTATAAAATTAATATTTTCTTTTTTGTGTCATAATATTATATATGAAAATCATTTAGAAAAACGGTCTGACACAAATTTTGAGTTATTAAAAAGACAAAATTTCCTAAAATAGGAATAACAATTTCGAAACATTCTTGCATCAACTAGAATATGTAGGTTTAAAATAGTAGAATGTACAAGTATGCTGTACGCATGTTAATTACTCCCTCCATCCTAACAAGTATTTCATGTATTGTTGTGCGCGGAGTTTAAAAAAATTTTATATTTTTATGTATAAAGTAAGAAAGAGAATATATATTTTAGTTGATTTAATGAAAAAGGTGTGTAAAGTTATTAGGAGATGTGAAAAAGTAAATAAAAGTAAGTATTATATTGAGATGTTTGTAAAAAGTGAGTATTGTTATAATGTATTTTTTACCAAATTTAGTAAAAATAAAGTGTGAAATACTTTGAGGGACGAATGAAAAAGGAAAATGTGAAATACTTCGAGGGACGGAGAGAATATCTGAGAAAACAAAATTGAAATTTCAAAGATTTAATTTAGGGATTTTTATGAATTGGATAATCAAAATTAAGTCGCACTAACAGTTAAACAGATATAAGGGTTGCGTCATTACTCAAAATCCAGTAGAACAATAAACTCGGATTAGACATACCACAAATTACTAATCAATCTATATATACTTATTTCACAAAAAAACGTGAATATTAAAAATCAATTAAACCAAAGAAAAAGGCCCAGAAGTTGGGTGGGCCGGTTCAATATTAATCCAAGAAGTAAGCTTTTTGGATCAGGCAGTCGATTCATAAAGACTTATTATACAAGAAATCCATTTGTTGATAATCAAGTCAAACTTAAACCTCCCGCTTGGCATGCTTATATATGCATATGCATATATCAAATCGATAAAAATAATCACAAATGGCTATAGCTATAGCACGGTTAGCTTCTTCTAAAGTTGTTCCTCGTGCAATTTTATCTCCGTCTATTCTCTCCGGATCTAATCATGCCATTAGTAACAATTAGAGCAGATTTGCTTCCTGCAAAAATCATCTTTCTGTAAAGTTGCAGATGAGCAGATCCAGAGTACAGCTGATATGAAACTTGCCAAAGTAATCGATTATAAAATCGAAATTGCTGAGTCGCTGGATCTGGAGAAACCGGTATTAATTCATAATTAGATCTCAATTTTAAATTCATTATCATACGTTTTAATGTATGTTAAATTAAACACACACACATACAATAATAGCCAGGCATTGAACCACCTGAGAAATTCCTTTCGAAGTCGAAGATCTTCCTGACTCTTCGCAAATCAAACTCACTCGGAAATTCGAAGGTGAATTTATTGAAGTTATTGTGGAAAAAGATGTAGATGAAGGGGAGGAACCAACCATATATTCAGATTCCGACGATGGCGACGAAGATGTATATGAGTATCCACGACGTCGTTTATTCTCTGTGCTAATCAACCCACAAAATCAAGAAAGGTGGATGTTATTCAAATGTTGGGCGGATGTCAAATCTTTGGGAATCACATCGATTGAATTTTACGAATCATCTGCAAGTGTTGATCCCATTTTGAAGCTTGTGTCTGCTGACGTTGGGTACTGATTTTCACTCTTTTTGGGATAAATACCGATTTGGTCTCATAACTTATTTTTCTCATGGTTATTTTAAGTCCCAAAAAGATAAGTTTATCAAATTAGTCTCACTGGTGAAGAAATATGATCAAATACGTCCTATTTATTCGCCGAAAAACAGTGATATCACCGGAAAATGGCATGTGATTGTCACGTGATGGCTTTCCGGTGATGTCACCGTGTTCCGGCAAAAATAGGACGTATTTGACCTAATTCTTCACCAATGGGAATAATTTGGCAAAATTTTTTTGGGACTAAAAAGGATCATGAGAAAAGTTATGAGACCAAATCGGTATTTATCCCCTCTTTTGAGGTTTTAAGTTTAATCACTATATATTTTTTGTTTAATGACGGTTAATTAGGATCTTGGATGTCATGTTACATTTTTGGTGTTACATCTTCTGTTATGCGGAGAGAAAAATCTCAACCTTTTCCCTTAGGGTTGATTGTTAGGGTATAGATTAGTTTATACTACAATCATTCAACGATTTTGTAACAGGAGATGTAATGTTACAGGAGATCTGAACCGATTAATTAGTGGGCTAATTGTTGGTCATTATAACTTATAAGTTGTTAATTTAGTTTTGTGATTGGTGGAACAGTGGTTTAGATGCTTATTGGAAGAAAAAAGAGATTATCTTAAAATTAGGGGGTTTAGTTACAACGGTTTCGGATCTGAGCGCCGATCCATGCCTGGGCCGATGTTTGGTCTCGCTTGAAGAATGTCAGGAAGATTGTGAAGCTTGTGGAACAACGTTAGTGTTAGATTTCTTTTTTCATTTTAATATATTATCTTCTGCACAATATTGGTGGATAGATCAAGAGATAGATGTGTTGGGTTTATTTTAGGATCGAAGAGTTGGGAAAGTATACTTTTATTAATGGGCTCGATACAATATACTCTTTATACACTCATGACTCATACTCAAGCTATAATTCTCTGTTCTCTTACACTCTTTCTCTCGCACTAACCACTCACTAGTATATGTTTTTGCTTACCACTATTAATGACTACATGCCTATTTATAGTAACTAGTGAACATTCTAGCATGTCGGTTGTACCAACTATCTAGAGCATTCTATATTCATCTCCCACATGCTGTGCCTAGAAGATTCTACTCCCATCTTTTAACATCTGCACATTATCTTATGTCTATTACAACTTTCAGGATACCTTTTTAGCACACTAGAAGCTTCTAGAACAATCATCATCTTACTTCATGTTTCTCTAATTATCCGGAGTATTCTTTTAGATTAGTCGGTGTTGCACCTTCAACACTCCCCCTCAACATCGACTTCCTTCTTCTAATTATGTTCATTTGTTTCTGGATCAATGTTTGCCATAATCTCCTCACATCACTAGAATTCGGAGGAATACTCGAACTTCTTGTTTGCATTCGTATCTCTCATCTTCAACACGTTTTCTCACTTCGATTGTTTTCTTCTTCTTTCGCTTCTTTGTGGATGCCCAATCAAACCTCAGCCTTTGCAAGCGACTGGATTTCAACTTCCGTATGTGATTGGATTTCACCATTTATGTTGCAAAACTCTGATCAAATTCTGATTTCTGTGTGGCTACGTCTTCATCACGAACATCTTCGTTTGCTAGAAGAACTAATCGATCCTCATCGATCTGCTCTTGCAATTTAACTTCATCTTTACAGACCTGCAACTCTTGATTGGAAGCTGTCTCTTCCACGTAATCTGATAACTTCACATAGCCTTCTTCATGCTTGTCGACGTGTGGTGGCTCATTCTCTTTATCCTTTATAACACTTGTGCTGCTGAAATCTTCTACCACATCATCTTCGTACCCGCTCGTCCAGCCATCCTCAAACTCAATCAATTCTGGAACGGCTACTGACGAGTCTTCAAACCACCAATCTGCTTCACAATCCGTAGTCCAATTACTCTCATATCCACCAATTCTGGGACAACTGAAGATAACGCGAATGCATCTTTCTCCTCCTCAAAGTCCCATTTTTCTTCACTTTCATACCCTATTGGCATGACTACATTGCTTTCAACTATTTTCTCTTCCGATCGACAATTCCTAGCCATGTGACCTTCCCTACCACACGAAGCATTTTCAATGAAATCTTCTTATCCCATGAGGTTGATCACTCCAATCACCATTCTCATGTGCTCCCCCTGGCTAAGCACACCTACACCTCGTCTAACTCTCATGGTCGCCTTCTTTCTTTGTTCTCCCATGAGTATTCCATTTGGGTAAGTTAACCAAAGAAGGCTGTTCAGACCATCCTTGTACTGCGGCTACTATTCCTCTATACTCAGGTCTTAAACTATGGATTATAACTCTTCTCATCTTGGCATCTGAAACCTTATCCGTAGGGTCTAGTTCAGAAATCTCACGACAGAGTTTACATACCTTATTGAAGTACTCGTGGATCGTCATCTCTCCTTGCTTGAGCGATAGAAGCTTATTCTCGAGCAACTGCAGCTTGAACTCATTCTTCTTAGAGAATAGCACCTCCAGTGTATCCCATGTCTTCTTTGGAGTATCCGCACCTCGTACATACTCCAACATCTCCTTGTCGATCGTTGTCTTGAGTGTGAACAATGCCTTTCCAGGTTTGATCTTCCACTTCTTCAAGGCCCCAACTTCTTCTGGCTGTACGACATCGTCTCCTTCAACTACCTTCCACAAATCGTGACATTGCAGATATGACTCCATGCAGGTCCTCCACGTGGTGTAGTTTTGATTATTGAGCCTCTCTATATAACCTACCGCTTGTAGGTCCACCATCGTGAACTTGGATTACCTCCTCGTATCCAAGCAAGCCTTCTCGCTTCACAAACTCTAATTGTGCACGACGCCTCCGAACTCAATAATCTTTCCTCAACTTTGAGATGACAATCGAGCCCTTCGACACCTCACATACCTTGTACGCTACTTGCACTCTCCCAACATTCCGTGGCTCTGAGATCACTTGTTGGGTTTATTTTAGGATCGAAGAGTTGGGAAAATATACTTTTATTAATGGGCTCGATACAATATACTCTTTATACACTTAAGACTCACACTCAAGCTATAACTCTCTGTTCTCTTACACTCTTTCTCTCACACTAACCACTCACTAGTATATGTTTTTTGCTTACCACTATTTATGACTACATGCTTATTTATAGTAACTAGTGAACATTCTAGCATGTCGGCTGTACCAACTATCTAGAGCATTCTATATTCATCTCCCACATGCTATGCATAGAAGATTCTACTCCCATCTTTTAACATCTGTATATTATCTTATGTCTATTACAACTTTCAAGATACCTCTTTAGCACTCTAGAAGCTTCTAGAACGATCACCATTTTTTTCATGTTTCTCTAATTATCCGGAGTATTCTTCTAGATTAGTCGGTGTTGCACCTTCAACAAGGTGTGTCGTAGAACTATTCTTTTTAAAAATAAAAAATAGTATTATTATTAAAATTATTTCATCTATTTCTTTAATGGGATCTTAATGACTTGAGAGTTTTTTTTAAAATTTTAAATTGTATGAAAACTATTTATATTTATTTATTTATTCTGTTTTCTTGTGAAGCATCATCAATCTAGCTTGTCTGGGTAAAAGAATTTTATACAAAAAAATTATTTAAGAAAAAAAGGGTAAGCAACACTTAGACGAATGCACGACGGTTCGGAACCGCCGGTTTCTGTTTCGGTTCCGAACCACCGGTTTCGGTTCCCGGAAGTGTAGAACCGGAATCGAACCGGCTATCCTATGGTTTCAGTTCGGTTTTGGAACCGCAGGTTCCGATTCCTGAACTGCCGGTTTTTGGTTTTTTTTCCTGTGAATTCGATTTTTTTTTTGTTTTTGAAGTTTTAATTTTTTAATAATTTAATTTTTAAGTTTTAAATCAAAGTTTGAAATTTAATTTGCAGTTGTAAATTTTTATCTTTTTAAAGGCAATATCATTTGAATTTTAACATTTGAACTTGGAAGTTGGAACTTGGAAGTAGATAAATTATAATATTCTATAAAACATAATAATTTATTAAAAAATATTGATTATTGATAATCTAAATTCTAGAATAAGATGATAACATATTAACAATAAATTGTCCATTATCATTACAAATTTACAATTTACAAATGTACAATAAAATTTTACAATTTCAATTTATAACAACACTAAAAAAATTTCATTATACAAATTACAATCCACAAAATAAAAGAGAAAAAAAAGAAAAAAAAAAGGCTTGAGTTTAAATTTGAAGTTTCAATTTGAATTTTGAATATCAACTTGAAACTTAAATTTAAATTGTCTACGTATCCCCGAACGGAATCAAAGCCCACGTAGTTCTCGTAACTTACCTCTACTTACCTTGTCGGACGGTGGTCGGGACTCGGGTGGTGATATCAATCTCACTCTCCTTCCGTATTAATGTATTCATCCGTCACGTAATCATCATCTTTGTGTTGACTTCGATCTTCCGCTTTTGACCAATCATCAAACAAACATAGATTTTCTAAATTTTTAACACCTAAATTGGATCGTTGAGGATCCAAAACAAGTCCACCAAGGCTAAATGCTTGTTCGACGACGACGGTAGAGGCGGGAGCCGCAAAGACCTCTTTTACAATTAATGATAAAATAGGAAATGATTGAACTCTCCTTGACTACCACCACAAAATATCAAAGTTCTTTTCAAACTCAAATTTGTTAGTAAAATAAGAATCAAGTTCTTGAAAAGGATTAGATTGAGCCCTTGCACATTTTTGAAATCTAGAATCATAAAAGTTATAAAATTTCTCAAAAATTTGATACTTTCTAGAACTATCACCACTTTCACTACTATCATCACCACTAGATTGATCATCACTAGAAGAACTATGTTGTTGTTTGTATTCACTAAAAAGTTCTCTTAAGAGTTGATAAGTATTACATACTATGTCTTTAGGATTAGGAGCTTGTCGTCTAGTGTCTAAATCACAATTAGCATACAAATGATCATAATAAAGTGTTAACAATTCTTCCAAACCATCCATTCTAATACATGGGTTTAACAATTTAGCAAGTAAACACAAGTCCAGAATATTAAAAAAATACTTTAACCATTTTGATTTCATAGAAAGAATAGCATCATATAAAATTGGATTTGTTTCATTAGCACTAAAAATAATGACAATTTTAACACAATTATCAACAACAATGTTAGTAGTAGGATAATAAACACCGGATAATTCTTCGGTAGCTTCATTAAAAATTTACAAAATTTCACATAAAGTTGTGCATTTATCATATTGATTAGCAAATAAAGTATGATCGGTGGGTTCAAGTGCATAAAAATTGCATATATGCTCTCTATATTGAAAAGATGCTTGCAACATTTTATAAGTTGAATTCTAATGAATAGAAATATCCAAAGGAAATTTTTTAGGTTGAATATTAATAGATTGACAATATATTTTTCATCTTTTTGTCATAGAGAGATTTCTCATTATATACCAAATAACATATTTAATAGGACTAATATGTTCTTTTAACTATTGTAAAGCATCTTGAACACATAAATTCAATATATGGAAAATACATCTAAGATGAAAAAATCTATCACCAATTGATGGTTTACAAATGTTAATAAGAGTTTCTAAACTAGTCGTATTAGTACTAGCATTATCAAATAAAATTGTAAAAATTTTTGTGGTCAAATTATACTCTTGCAAAATAGTATTAATTTTGTGAGCAATATTTACGGCGGTATATGGAACATCAAAAGCTCTATAAGTAATTAATCGTTTTTGCATAGTCCATGAACTATCAATCCAATGACAAGTAATATCCATATAATCCGCACGTTGCCAAGTATTACTCCAAATATCCGAACATATAGAAACTTTATGAGGTAAATTTGTTAAAATTTGCTTTAAAACCAATTTATACTCCAAAACAACTTTTATAGGACCATTTGTACATTTATTATGATGCAATGGTGAAGCTTGAGGATTTAAAGTGAGATTGACCCAATTTTGAAAAAACTATTTTCCGCAAAGTTGAAAGGCAAATGTTTGGTGCACATAAGTTTAAGATAATATCTCAAATAATTTGACTCATTAAATTTAAAAAGAGCATTACCTCCCGAAGTACCTCTTTCTCCTCCCGACGAAGACCCTGTGAATCCTCTTCCTAATTGTGTTTGATTTGTTGCTATGCCAATCTTATCCGGATGCTTCTTTTGCAAATGTTTGATGAAAGTTCCATATCCTCCACCATGCTTGAATTTATAATTGGTGTCACAATAGTTGCAACTTACTTTATAATTTGATGAATTTTCAAGAGCTTGTTTCTTGAAGTGAATGGTGAATATATCCGAACGTAGAGTTTGTTGAGAACTTTGACTTGTTGCTCCGGATGATGCTCCGGGTCCGGGTGATGATCCACCTCCACCTCCGCCTCCTACTCCGGTTTGGTAGAACCGGCGGTTTCAGTTTTCTGAAATCTAGAACCGGAACCGAACCGTATACTTCACGGTTTCGATTCCATTTGACCGGTTCATAAACCGCTGGTTCCGGTTAAAATCGATGATTTTTCGGTTGGAACCGGCGGTTTCGATTAAAACGTGCATGTCTAGCTACACTAGCTTTAGCTAAAATATTTGGAAAATTCATTTATTTATATATACTCCCTCTGTCCCGCCCAAAGGGTTTCTTTTTGTCATTTTGGTTGTCTCATCCAGAGGGTTGCCTTTCCTTTTTTAAACATATGGGACCCACACATCCCCTCTAATACAATTAAAATATGGAGTCCACACTCTCACTAATACAACTACCCACCACACATTAAATAATAATACTCCTTAATCCACGTGCCAAAAATAAAAAACAACCATTGTCGTGGGACGGAGGAAGTAAGTAATAAGATACACATTAATTTCTTGCTATGGTACAAAAACAAGAATTTTGATACAGTTCAAATGAGCATTCGGTATTTTGATACAATTTAATAATACATTTATATTTATATATATATATATATATATATATATATATATATATATATATATATATATATATATATATATATATATATATATATATATATAAAATAGAGTGTAGTGCAGTGAAATTTTACATGAAAATCAAAATTATAAAAATTACTAGCTATGGTGCAATAGCTCGATCGATCAATTTTTGCAGTTTTAAAAAATTTTTGCCCACCCCTACATATACATTCAAAGTTTAGTGGCTGTAACAGTTAAACAAATACAGCACCGCCCCCGGATTAGACTTACCACAAAATTCAAATTACTAATAAAGTCGAATAAATTAAAAGCAAATATTGAGACCTAGATCTTATTCCACGAGAACTAATCGGTCATGTTTATGTTTATGTTTTTGCTCCTGCAATTTTATCTCCTTCTATTCTCTCCGTGCCATTAGTAACAATAAGAACAGATTTGCGCAGAATTTCTGGGAGAGACTGTTCAATGTTTTAGTAATTAGTTATCATAGTATTTTACTAAAAATGTTACAGTATCAAATCTTTTCGTTAAAATATTATCAATTTTCTTGTATATTTTAAATTGTTCATGAAGTCATTCACAATATTATTTTTTTTATTATATTATTTTTTATTATAAAAATTATAATTTTATATTTTTTTGTGTCATAGGATGATATGAAAATTATTTTGCGAAATTGTCTCACACAAATTTTAACTTATTGAGAAGACAGCATTCGGAATAACAATTTCGAAACATTCTTGCATCAACTAGAATATGTAGGTTTAAAATAGTGGAATGTGCAAGTATGCAGGTTATCTGAGAAAACAAAAATTGAAATTTCTATGTTTCTTAGACGGAATTTATGGATTTTTATGAATTGGCGAATTCATCTTTATTCATACAAAAACAGTCAAATGAGGCTTAGTACTCGGATTAGACATACCAAAACTACTAATTACTACTCCCTCCGTCCCAGATTTATGCTCACACTTTTCGTTTTCGTCTGTCCCACATTTATATTCACCACCCAAAAAGAAATTTTCACATCAACTAACAACCTAAAAAGTTATTTTAATTTAAAAAATACCACTTTTACCTAACACACGTAACATACTTTATAGTTTATTACCCCCTTAAAAAGTCAATAAAGTTGGTAAAAAAACGTGAATGTTAAAATCAATTACCCAAAGAAAAAGCCCAGAAGAGATGGTAGGATCCATATTTGGCTGGGCCGGTTCAATATTAGCCCACAAAGGAAGCTTTCTCAAATACTCCTTATTATACAAGAAATCCATTTCTTGATAATCAAGTCAAACTTAAACCCTACCCTAAATATCAAATCGATAAAAATCATAAATATAATCACAAATGGCTATGGCTATGGCTATAGCACGGCTCGCTTCTTCTAAAGTTGTTCCTCGTGCAATTTTATCTCCGTCTATTCTCTCCGGCAATAAGAGCAGATTTGCTTCCCTGCAAAAATCATCTTTCTGTAAAGTTGCAGATGAGCAGATCCAGAGTAGAGCTGATATGAAACTTGTCAAAGTAATCGATTCTAAAATCGAAATTGCGGAGTCGCTGGATCTGGAGAAACCTGTATTAATTCATAATTAGATCTCAATTTTAAATTTTCATTATCATTCGTTTTAATGTATGTTAAATTAAACACACACACAATTATAGGCAGGCATTGCACCACCTGCGTATTTTCCATTCGAAATCGAAGATCTTCCTGAGTCTTCGCAAATCAAACTCACTCGCAAATTCGAAGGTGAATTTATTGAAGTAATTGTAGAAAAAGATGTAAATGAAGGGGAGGAACCAACCATATATTCAGATTCCGACGATAGCGACGAAGATGTATATGAGTATCCACGACGTCGTTTATTCTCTGTGCGAATCAACCCACAAAATCAAGAAAGGTGGATGTTATTCAAATGTTGGGTGGATGACAAATCTTTGGGAATCACATCGATTGAATTTTACGAATCATCTGCAACTGTTGATCCTATTTTGAAGCTTGTGTCTGCTGACGTTGGTTACTGATTTTCACTCTTTAAAGTTTAATCACTATATATTTTTTGTTTAATGACGGTTAATTGTTGGTCATTATTAGCTGTTAATTTGGTTTTGTGATTGGTGGAACAGTTTAGATGCTGATCTGGAAGATTATTGGAAGAAAAAAAGTGATTATCTTAAAATTAGGGGGTTTAGTAACTTTGGTTTCAACGGTTTCGGATCTATTATGGAGACTTGCGTGGCCCGATCCATGCCTGGGCCCGATGATTGGTCTCGATTGAAGAATGTCAGGAAGATTGTGAAGCTTGTGGATCTTAAATCGTGGGCAGGAACGAAGAAAGCATACCTAAATTACAAATTAGACTAAAGCAAGAGATCCGATGGGTCGTACAACTCTTGTTTTTAAAAATTAATATTATTATAAATATTTTCTTTAATGGGATCTTAATGATTTGAGAGTTTTTTTTTTTTTTAATTTATAAATTGTATGAACACTTTTCATGTTTATTTTTTCTGTTTTCTTGTGAAGAATCATCAATCTTGTCTTGGAAAAAGAATTGAATTAAATACAATTAAAAAAATAGAGTGAGCAATACTTAAGTTAAAATGGAAAATTCATTAATTAATACTATATAAGATACACATCATAACTTCTAGCTGTGGCACAAAAACAAGAAATTTTATACCTAATCGAACTAAAAATACCCCACTATTTAATTGAAATCGAAGTAAATTATGAAGGAATCCAATAAAATAAATTTACTCAATCCTTTATTTTTTAACTTAATTCAGTTTGATTTGAGTCCTAATTTAGTTCGATTATGATTAACTAAATTCGTAGTAATTCGATCAATTAATTCCAACTAGCAAATACAGAAGGTATATCCACCCCAAAGATCATATTTGAGAGCACTCCAAATCCAAGCTGTCCCACAAGTGAAAACATTGACTTCCCAAGTTGGCCACTCCCATTATTACTACTGCCACCCACAGGGTAATTATGTGCAGGTAATTGCACAAAATTTTGTTGTGGATACACATATGGATCCCCCATATAGGTATTAAAATTCGACCCGAAATGACCCAGGGTCGGGTAACCCTGCCCGTAATAAGGTGCAAATTGTGGCGGGGGTTGAAATGGGATGCCACGTGGCGGGCAGGGGACCACGGGTGATAAAACGCATTCCAAATGAATATTGAAATTACAATTCTGACACCTATATTGCCAACCGTTGCAAGAGTTTCTACAAACGGAACAATTATTAGGGGTCGAGTTAGAATATTGGAGAACTAAGGGGTGAGTTTTGTGAAGGGCGTGGTTCAATTTTTGAGGCAATTGTGTGCACAACGGATGGACGTCGAATTCACACTCTTTGCATTGGTAGAACATGCCCTCAACACGGTCCCGACAAACGTCGCAGATTCGATCGATTTGTCGGGGCTTTCGGACGACTAAGTGGAGGGGGTGGCGGTGCATGTAGGACGGGAGGAGTCGAGGGCATGTTCCACAGTATTCGTGCAAGTCGAAATTGCACCCATTGCAACGGTACCGTTTCCCCCTTCCGGGCGTTTTGCATCCATCGCATAAGAACTCTTGATCAGCATTGATCAATTTTAGTGGATGCCCTTCATGAGAAAAATGGTGTATAAAGTTTATAGATGATGTAGCCATGAATATTCTAACGTATGATAGTCTCAAGTAGTTAGAAAAAATAAAAATACAAATCAAGATTTCAATCACACAAACAATGAAACAACCCTTAAAAAAATGTCAAATTGGGAGTTTATAGAAAAGTAATAATGGGTGTTAATTTATAGAGTGAAAAAGTGAGGAATGAAGTCATCCACTGTCCAATTTCATGCATATTCAAACCCAAAAATGCATGATGCTGACCTGCTTGTTTTAAAATTCTTCCATAATGATCTTTATTTAATATTTTTTCGAGAATCTATTTTACTTTTTTGGTGTGTCATATGTTTATCATTCTCTTATTAAATTCTAACTTAAATTAAAATATTCATGGAGTGTTATGATTGGGTAAAGAAAATGTGGGGGTGAAGAGATCATGTAATTAATTAGCGGCTTATCATCACAGTTAAGGCCATATATGGCTGAATGGCTGCCAAATGATAAAGAAATTGATCGACTCAATAATTAAATAAATAATTGTGTTTCACTCACATTTAATTATTATTGATTGATGAATTAGTAAGGTAGTAAGGAATATATTATCTGTCCTTCAGGTTTACGAATGAATACTTGGCAAGATTAAAACACTTGACGAGTGGACTCATATACTCTTGCTTAAAGCCCCAGCCCAGTCGATATGACAAGCAACTGGATCAGGCCCAATTCTATAAATAATGGGCCGAGCCTTTAAAGGATAGTAATATTGTTTTAAAATATTTCATTTTATACACTTGTATTTTTTTTTTATACACTTGTATTGTAGGGTTGTCTTCAAATTGATGGTGTTATTTTGATGTAACATATATTATTCCACATAATGGCAAGTAGTTAGAAGAGAGACAAGGAACTATATTCTAAAAAGGGAGATATCAACTTGATAACAATGATTGAATTTTCTTCTCTAATGGCGTATTAATCATATAATTAGTGACTCACGAGATAATATATATATGAAAATGTTATCTTGTGTGGTCGTATATGGGAGCTATATTATAGCTCTAAGTAAGTTTATTATTATGTTTTTTAATTTTTTTTTGGTTAAGACAGTCGACAGGCTATTACATTAGTTAGAAGTATTTTACTATTTTTAATTAGCACACTAATAATTTATTACGGTAAATATCACTTTAATGGTTGATACATGACATCCCATTTTACTTTTAAAGTTTAATATTTTCGATTAATTAGCTATTTAATATTAATTTTTATGATATAGTCGTAATTTTACCATTTTAGTTATAGTGTATCACTGTATCTTAGACATTATAGTTAATAGTAACATTTCTCTCTCCAAATGAAGAAAAGGATGTTTTATTTGCAGTGAGAGAAAGTGGGGAATGAAGTCATGATTCTCATTTTCAGCGAGATTTCATGCATATTTACCCAAATAATGCATGACGCTGTAAAGTTCGT
This sequence comes from Pogostemon cablin, assembly GCA_023678885.1. Lineage (NCBI taxonomy): Eukaryota > Viridiplantae > Streptophyta > Magnoliopsida > Lamiales > Lamiaceae > Pogostemon > Pogostemon cablin. Next base: position 950,987 of record CM042984.1, read on the forward strand.
CCATTATTATCATTAATTAATCTTTTTTTTTTCGAGCATCTATTTATTTCTCCTTTTTGGTGTCTTATTATGTGTATCAATAATTCTCTTATTTAATTAAGTTATTATTATTAATCGACAAGGGTCAGAAGATCATGTATAACTAAATAGCGACCGATCATCACAATTAAGGCCACACATGGCTTATTAATTTGCGAGTGGCTGCCAAACAAATTGATCCACTAAATATTACATGGAGACCAAATTAAACTATAGATTGTAAACTTGTAATCCCTCCATCCATTGAAATGTGGAAGTTTGTTTGTTTTTTACACGTAGATTAAGGATATAATATATTAATGTAAAATGTGTAATTTTATTAGTGTTGAGTATGAATCCCATAAAAATATATTGATTATTCTGTGTGGGTCTCATCTATAAAAATAAAAATATACACTTTGTATTGAGACGAGCTAAAGATTGCACAATAATTTATCAAAGAGACTTAAAATTAAAAAAAAAAATGTGGACTCAGTAGTGCTACCACAAGGCACCACCATCTCATGTTTAAAGCCCCAGGCCAGAAATTATGCAGATCCAAACTAATAAATGGGCCTGAATATAAACCCCAAATTATACAACATGGGCCTTCACATTTGACCCTAATTTATACTAACTGAGACTGAATATCGACCCTAAATTATACTCAATGGGCCGAGCACAAAAAGAACATTATTTTAAAATTTAATAAACATCACTTGCTTAGTATGATTGTATTAAGTGAATCTCACCAAGTCAAGTATTGCTAATACATTGAACAACCAATTATCTTATGATTCGTCTTTAAGAAGAAAATAATAATTTTTTTTAATTCCTCCGTGATTTCATGCAGTTCGAATCTCCTGTTACATTTTGGTATTACATCTCTTGTTACAAACCGTTGGATGATTGACACGTATGATAAACTATTTTATACCCTAACAATCAACCCTAAGGGGAAAGGTTGAGATTTTCCTCTCCGCATACGTATCACTCATCTAACGCGTGTAACAGGAGATGTAACAAGACATCCAAGATCGATTTCATGTGACTCTTACCCATAAGGTTCGATACTTTCCTTTACTAAGTTAATATATCATTCCCTTTTCTAAATGTCAATCATTCAATTAAGATTCTGACACAGAAAATTGTTACACCAAACAACACAAAAAATTCATTTAGTAACTTAGTTAAAAAAAAAAAAAAAATTCATGTATGATACATCAATATGTATAAATAACAGAATTGAGGGGGAAAACAATTTATTTTCTCACACTCGAGATAACTAATTTCATTACAATTAATTACCTAATTAACGTACAAATGAAGTTAAATCCACCCCAAAGATCATATTAGAAAGCACTCCAAATCCAAGCTGTCCCACTAAAGAAAACATGGACTTCCCTAGTTTATTCGAGGGCTTACTACCACCCACCGGGGCGTTGTAATAATTCTGTGGTTGCATAATACTTTGCTGTGGATTCATGTACGGAGGATGCATATACCCATAACCCGGCATGAAACTCGGGTTATAGCCCACCCCGGGATTCGGAAATCCCGGGGCATAATAAAAGACATAATACGGCGCAAATTGAGGCGGAGGCTGAAACGGAACCTGTTGGTCAAACATGGGGATTCCACGTTGTACTTCTGTTTTCGGACAAGGTACCACGGGTGTTAGAACACACTCAAAGTGGATATCCACGTTGCAGATCGAACACCTGTAACGCCAACCACTACAAAGATTTTTGCAAACACTGCAGAAATTAGGGTTTGGTGAGGATTGGAGGATCAAAGGGTGGATCTTGTGGAGTGCATGGTTGAGTTTTTCAGGTAGCTGCGTGCAGAGTGGGTGGACGTCGAAGTCACACTCCTTGCACCTGTAGAACAGGCCCTCGACTGGGTCCCGACAGACGTTGCACAAGCGGTTGATCATCTGTCGGGACTGTTGGGGCCTGCATATGAGCAGGGAGAGGGAGTGAGGATGCATGAAGGACGGGAGTAGTCGAGGGCATGTTCCACAGTAGTCGTGCAAGTCAAAATCACAGCCGTGGCAACGGTATCGCTTGCCAGTGCCGAGGGTTTTGCAGCCATCGCATGAGAATTCTTGATCACTCTCAATTGGATATAGTGGATGACCTTCGTGGAAGAAATGGTTTATGGACGTTTTTGGTAGAGGTGCCATGGAAATTATTGGGTATTGAATATTGAATATTGAAACTTGGCCTTTTGTGATGGTGTGATTATTTTTTTAATTTTTTTTGGTGATTGAATTAAATGATTAAATAAAGACTTTGATGGAGTATGAGATAGAGTTTAGAGTATGTATATTTGTATAGTTGACTTTTGGAATTGATTTTGAAATATTTTATAACGTGTGTATGGTGACTGAGTAAACTATTTGAATCAGTAGTACAATTTCAACATATATTATACGTCTACTCTATGCACAAGATTCCCTTTATATCTTCGCAAATCCCATTTTTTTAGCTTGCAATTTAATGTTAGTTTATATATGAATTTGTGCTTCGAGATGAGTATAACCATTGTATTAGTGGTGTGTATGAGTCTCATATATTTATTGTATTAGTGATGTGTGTAAGTCTTATGTATTTAAAAAGGGAAATGTAGATCTTTAGTGCAGACGCCCAAAATGTCAAAATGTCCAACTTATGAGCGGATGGACGAAATACTATAATTCTACTAACAAGATACTTTAAATTAGAATAAGATTATCATTATTTACGAAATATTAAAGTCAACCATTAGTGTTATAATTTTTAGGCCGTACGTGAGTGCATGTGAAATTAAATGGCCAAGACATGATGAGAGTGAGACAAGTAGCTGTAGTCAATATTTTCGTCAAGTCTAGTTGGCACTTGGCACTAACCATTAGTGACCTTAATTTGTATCCACACTTAAAAGACTTTATTTAAAGGGAGAAGACTTGTCACCGCAATGTCTTCCGTTGGACTGATTTAAAAAAAGAAATTATAATAAAAGATTACACTCGATGATAAAAAAAAAATGTAAATAAAAAGTGAATGAGATAACACTCTAGAGAAAAATAAAAATTTTAATAAAAAATTAATTAATTATAAAAATATAAAATAATCTCATCAAATGCAAGTATGCCAATTGCTTAAATTATAAGTTGAATACTAACTTGGGATAAAATAATTTAATTTTTAAAATATTTCGTGTGTTATAATATATTTGATAGTATGGGGAAGTCTAATATCTTTGTCTCTTTTATACATAATGCTTGATCCGAGTCTTAAACATATTTTACACTAAAAGTACTTCTTACTGAAAACCACAATATTGATCAAAGAATTGATATTTTATCTGCATACAATTATTTCTATCTCAACTTGTTGATAAACTAAAAATAAAAAATTCATGGAGAAAATATACAAATATTCTTTATTTATTTACTCCCTTTTCCTTAATGACATGGTGTCATGGATGGGATATATGTAAGATGAGATCAGTTATACAAATCAAAAGACGAAAATTCAGTTGGGCCCAATACAACTCCAAGAACACTATACAAGCCCACGGGCCTTATTTAAACTCGCTAAGCCCTAGAAATCTTATAAAGACACCTCTTCTATGCAATTTTCGTGCAATATTTTTAGTGTCACACGTTAAATGATTGACACGTAAAAGGAGAAATAAATCCAATTATTTTCTAGATTTAAGCTTTAGGGCATAGTTTATCTCTCCTACATGTCATTCATCTAATGACGGTACAAGAAATTATGTACCAAAATGTCACATATAATCCACCTCTCATGAACGTTGCTCCATTAATTTTGCAATTGCAAGAAAGAAGTTTTTTATTTTTTTTATTTTTTATCCATAACATTAGGTGAAAATCAAGCAAATTACACTTGGTTAGATTTATTTGAGTTCAATCAAATCGAAATTAAAGATGATAATAAAACTCTCCAACATTTATTGTAAAACCAGAAATACGATCGTATTATCTTATGAAATACATTTGTAAACTATTTACTGATTTCATGATGTATGATACAATTACAGAATTGATAAAAAAAAAAAAAAAAAAAAAAAAACAAGTAAATTCTCACATTCAAGACAATTAATTAATTAAAAAAAATTACCTTGTCAAAACAGAAATGAAGCTATATCCACCCCAAAGATCATATTTGAAAGCACTCCAAATCCAAGCTGTCCCACTAAAGCAAACATTTTCTTCCCTACTCCACCCGAAGGTTTACCATTATTGTCACTACCACCCACCTGCTGATTATTATTTGGTGGTGGCATATAATTAGGATATGGATAACTGTACGGAGGAGGATAATAAGGTTGACCAAAACCCAGCACGAAACCCGGGTTATAACCAGGCCCGGGACCGTGAAATCCCGGGTTGTAATAGAACCCGGGATAACCCGAAAAATGCGGCGGAGGCTGGAACATGCTGTCCGAACATGGGGATGCCACGTTGGTCATTTTTGGAGCAGGGGACCACCGGTGCCAACACACACTCCAAGTGGATATTTACATTGCAGATCGAACACCTGTAATGCCACCCACTACAAAGATTTTTGCAAACACTGCAGAAATTAGGGTTCTTGGAGGATTTGAGGATCAAAGGGTGGATGTTGTGGAGAGCGTAGTTGAGTCTTTCCGGAAGCTGCGTGCAGAGTGGGTGGACGTCGAACTCGCACTCCTTGCACCTGTAGAACATGCCCTCGACTTGGTCCCGACAGACAGACGTCGCAGATGCGATGGGTCTGTCGGAACTGTTGAGGCCTTCGTACCACCAGGGTGAGGGGGTGGGGGTGCATGAAGGACTGGAGGAGTCGAGGGCATGTTCCGCAGTATTCGTGTAAGTCGAAATCGCAGCTGTGGCAACGGTACCGCTTGCCGGCGCCGAGGGTTTTGCAGCCATCGCATAAGAATTCTTGATCGGTTTCAACTGGTTTTAATGGATGCCCTTCGTGACTCGTTGTTCGCTTCGGGCTAGACAGCTTTGTAGCAGCTACGTGGATAAAGAATTGACTATATACTCTTAACGTTTCGCTAAGGTTGTGAAGGATTTGACAAAGAGAAGAAGGGCAACTAGTCTTCTTTCGACCAGTCAAGGCAGTTTCCAAACTTTTGAGTAAAAGCGCGGCTATTTCAGCTGTTGGTGCCATTGATTCAGTTTACTTTGGGAAGTGGTCACCATATCCATTTGACTATCTAATCTAGGTTGAACCCTTTTGTCGTGAATTTGGCAGAATGCACAAGACAAGACTCATTACGAATAGAAGAAAAAAAAACGAAAAACACGAGAGGATTTACGTGGTTCGGAGATGAAACTCCTACGTCCACGGGAGAGAGATCTTATTGCTACATTGATAGGTGAGGTGATTACATTTGAATAAAGCTGTGAATACAACTTTATATACACAAACTAATGAAATAGAAAGTTACAGGACCAACTTGCTGAAGCATCTTTGAGCCTTCGGTTGGAGTATCAAACGGTTACCAAACTGACTGAAACCACTTCCAACTAACAGCCAATGTGTCAAGCTTTCCAGTAATATGCTCAACCGCTCCTAACTAATCCGTTTAGCCACCAAACAAACTCCTCAAACTTCCCTGCTCACCTCATGCACCGGTTGCACCATTTGCTGTCATCTTAATTATAAAACCCACTGATACATTTCTGAATTCTTCCATGCATCATATCCATATGTAATCTAAGGTATATGCAAACTTAACTATGATTGAATAAGGTTTATTCTTCACACCTTTCTCGTTATGAAAGAAGTTGGGTCATATCGTGAGAAGAGCTACCTCGTCGATGTCTTCCCACAGTAATCATTCGAATTGGCATCATCCCGCTCCACATATTCTTGTACAGTCAAAGGGGATCGATTCAGTAAAAGATGAGATAAGAAAAGGCAATCTCAAAAGAAGTGGTTAATGAAGGGTTTGGGTTGAGGAGCCATGGGAATGAGCTTTGATGATCTTTTTTGGCTGTATTTGTTTGGTTGATTAAATGATTAAATAAATAGTTTTTTACTAATGGTTAGTGAGGAGACTTTGGTGCAGTTGACTATAAAATGGGATCGATGTACCTTGGTTTAGAAAATATGACCAAGTAAACTACATTTCAATTTTATGTATGTATATAGAGATCGACATTATTAAATTAAATTTTAAAAGAAAATCATAATAAGTCATTAGACTAAGTGTTATGATCTGTTATGAGTTTATCATACAATTCTATAGAAAATTATTCATACACTAAAGTTAAATAGAAAATTCCGTATGAATAAACGGCTAGATTCTCTATTTCAGCTTTTCACTTCATGTATATCAATTTTTATTTTTATTTTTTTATCAAAATACTTTATTCTAAAAATGGTAATTTAAATTATAAAACACTTTGTGTAAAAAAAATAATAATGATAAGGAAAATGAGTTATATGACGTGATATCGATTTTTAATTAATGAAATATAAACTTTATCGTGGAATTAATGACTGAGTATATACTACGTTCGTTTCACTGTTTATTTCGTGCGTGTCAAGTCCCATTTTTATGCTTAAAAAGAGTTTGATTTTATTAGTTTGGTATAATCTTATACGTGTTTACATCATCAATGCTTAATTTGTGACGTGTATATAAGAAATACTGTATACGCAGTGACTTAAATAATCTTTCACTCTATAAAGTTTAATTGATATTTTAAAGCGCATGGCTTTAAAAAAAATTAGAAAATAACTAATTTAATATCGTTCTTACTTGCACACTTCTTATGTTCTAATTTATCTTGAATACTTTGAATAAATATCAAACAATAGACAAATTGTCATAGAAAATAGGTTAAAAATATATAATTTGTGTAATCGAGTGTTATTTTTCCCCCACATTCGCTGAATAAACAACACCTTAATTAAAGAGAATATGATGCTAAACTCTTAAATAAAAGTACAAACTCTAAACAAATTATTATTATTATTATTATTATTATTATATATTTCACGTATAATGTATATAAATAATGCTATAAGATAAGAAAATAAAGTAGGTAGAAAATGGGTAGTTTTACCGACGTAGTGTGCCAAATCACATTAATTTCATAGAAAATGCATAGAGAAAAGATGTTATTGTCTTTTAGCTATTGACTTGTTATAGTTTTAATAAAGTCTATAATCACATGTGGCCTTGGGTGTGAAAATAGCCATGATGAGCAGCCACCTATTCAATAATTTCTTATAGTCTAAATTGGCATTCAGTGATATACGTGAAACTGCGCATTACTAAAATATAATTATCTAAGAAGAATATATTTGTCCGTTAAATAATGTTTATAATAAATTATTATTAAAATTATATTTTAATGCAACGTTATTTATTACATTTTAGAAAAAATATAAATTCTCGTGTATTTGGAATCTTGGATACACAAATTCAAATGCCTATACTTATATTCAGAACTATGAATTTATACATTTTGTTACAAATTTTTTATCAAATTTCTATTTAATAAAAAATTATTATATCTTTTTTGTTGTTAAAAAAAATAAAAATGACATTATTATTATATAAAAAAGTAATACATTTATTAAGAAATATATAGGAGTACACATTATTCAATAAAACTAACATATATCAATTCTTAAAAAAAAAAAATTTAATTACTAATAAATATATTTTATATAATATATAATTATACTTAAATAATAAATCCAACCTTCTCACAACCTGTCACATGTCTCATATGCATTGTCTTTGTTAAATGAGCCCAATTAAAATCCAAGAAGATAATGCATAATCCACATGGCCGAAAACTCATATTTACTGGCCATGCCAAAACGAGAAACTCTATGAAGATAAGCCTAACTCATTAGTTTTTTAGATTATGTTGATCTAGTAAGTAGGGTTGGCCCAAATATAGGCAAGTCCAACCTAATTTAATCCACTTTTATCACTAAAAATATTATATTTCTTTTTTTTTACTAATAAAATTCAATTATTTGATAATTACAAATAAATTTTCAATAAAAATAATGATTTTATTTTAACGATGGGATGCCAATAAATTTATTATATTTTTTACCATTGAAAAAATCCATTATTATATTTATCAACGGATTACCAACGAATTCATTATGTAAATTCCTAATAGAGTTATTAGCAACTAATCTAATTACTAATAGAATTATTAGCAACTAAACAAATTTTTTTAATAAAATTAAAATTTCAATCCATTTATAAGGTTCGGTTGTAAATTGGAAGTAAATAATAATGTTAGAACAATAATGGGCATGGATGTATATGAGGCTAAGGGTTGTTGAAAATGGGCTAAGGTAATTAATAGCTAAATGAGAGAAGATGTTACATTGAATTTGTTTTCACTCAAAGCAAACAATCCTTTCACATGTATTTATAGTAGACGATTGCTTAATGTTCTAGATTAATCTACCTAAATTTTATTTGTCAAACAATGTTTGTAGTTAATCAATCATGCACATTTTTTCTAAAATCTTCTAAATTTATCATGATTATTATTACTACTTGAAAGATCTAACTTCCTATTATTTCCTTACTAATCTATGATAATTGGCAAAAACTAGTTTGGAACCGTCTTAATTTTTAAAATCCATAGGACCGAATTTTTTAATTAGGAATGGGTCAAGTAATGAATATGGATTTCCGTGCGTGAATTGGGTGGGGATGCCCCTCATTCTCCCACCACCTCCGAACCAATTCCAGAACCCCGGCCCGGCCCCCGATGTCGACGCTAATTCAACCTCCGAACCCATCCCCATTATGATTCATCTCCCCGATCATCCCCAACCACGAGACTCGTCGGCCTCTTTGAAGATACAGTCGGCCACAACTCTCCCCTACCACCCATACCGCTCTCTCTCTCTCTTTCAGTTTTCCAACACAGACTCTAGATCTCCTCTCCACCACCTTGAAATTTGCTTCTACCCTCATTGATCTAGCAAATTCAGCACGTAGCCCACATGCATCGTTCGCTGCCAGCTTGTTGCTTCAATTGATTCACGATTATTTGTGGGAGACTGAGAAGAATAACTTATTAGGTGAGAATAACCTTAATGATGATGGTGCTTTAGTGGAAATTCCCTCTAATTTGGTTCTTTTGCTTCCCCAATTCATCAATTGGTTAATTGTTCTATTAATTATTTGGAGTTGTATGAATTTACTGAGGTAGGTGAGGAAGGCTTTTATTATCAGGGATATTCATTTGTGCTGGGTTGATGTTAAGAATGGTGAATTGGAGATTGCAGAGATTGATGAGAATGAAAAGGTATGTGGGGATAAATTAATAATTGTGAGAGATGGCATTAGGGAAATGGTTCCAGTGACTTGATATTCTTGTCTTTAGGATTAATCTATCCGAGAATTGATTTGTTATTTGACTTCGTTGATTTTGGTAGGAAAAGATATATTGGAGAGTTAAATCTTGAAGTATTAGGTTTGAGTGGAATTCTTTTAGAATTTGTTAACCTGAAGAGTTCGTTTTGCAATCTTGAAACTGTGGATATCTTGGTTGGAATGTGCTCTAGAGACTCACATGTTTTGTGTAGTCAAGATGTACTTTCAGCTGTGTATAGGTGACGGTATGATGAGTGGGGTGTGCATAAAGTGGTCTGGAGTAGTCATGAGCCTGTTGAAGGATATACCTTAGGTTGCTGGCCTGTTAAATTCCACGTTTACACTCTTTGAATGGCATCATGGATTGGAGAAGCGTAGCATCTGATCCCACGTGTAAACTCTGAATGCCACTGGACGCTATAAGGATAACGATCAACATTTAAATTGTATGAAGATGCAGAATATTTGGGGAAAGAGCAGGTGTTATTGTCGTCATCAGCCACTCTGATGGTGAAGTTATCGTCATTGATAGTTTTCACTCTGTATTTGCTGGAGTTGATATACAAAAAAATTTTGGCATTGTTTTCCCATTCTAATTGATGAATGTGATTGCCGCAGTGTTGTGGATCATCCTTGAGTCGGAATGGGAATCTGATGTTGCAGAATGATGTGATATAAGGATGAGAGATAGAGATTCTCAGTGTTCATCATTTGGATTCAAGAATGAAATCTGAAATTTAATAGGGAAAGACTTTTGAATATGTTACTCTTTGTAATGAAATGCGTACTATGAATAAAATTTTAAATTAACCTCTATGTTAATTTTTTTTATATCCAGTTACTCTTTATAATAAATTAGGTTACTCTTTTGAAATTAATTAGATTACTCTTTGAATTAATTGGACTATTCATTGAAATTAATTACAATAATTATATTTTTAATTTAAAGAGTAATTTAATTATCTCTATAAAATAATCTAATTAATTCTATGGAATGATATATTAATTTGTATAGAGTGATATAGGAGTATTAATTTATTTATTTTTTCAGCGTGAAATTAATATTATTGGATATGATCAACATTTTTTAGGTTACTCTTTTATTAATTATATTACTCTTTAGAAAGAATTAGATTACTGTGAACATATTTTTGGATTAGTATTTTATGTTGATTTGTTATATATTGTTTTGTTTGACCAACATTTTTAGGTTACTCATCTTTATTAATCAGGGTACTCTTTATAATGAATTGAGTTACTCTATAATTTAAAATTTTGATTTTTTGAAAATTAAGGGTTTTTTTATTAATTGGAATACTATTTAAAATAATAGGATTACTATTTGATTTAAGATTATAGAATATACTAAAAACAAAATAAACAAAGATCCATTGGATCAGCTCTCCTCTCCCCCTCTCGACAATAACATAGTTACATATTCGTTGTGAGCATCGTGATCAATTTGCCTTGCAAAATTTGTATTGTTGATGCTGAGTTTTAATTTCATTCATGCATTGGAGAAACTATGTTTGGGCGCTGCAACATCTGATGTGCCCAAAAGAATTGAGGCCACGGATTAATAGAGATTCTTACCATGGAAGTCAGATTGTTTTCCCTTGTGGAGATAGTGTTAGATTTATTTTAGGAACAATAGTGCTAGACTTATTTTAGGAACAATATTGTCATTCTAGTATTAAACATTGGAAAACCCTTTATTTAAAGAGTAGGTTTTTGCTTTCATATTACTACTGCAGATAACAAGTTAAACACCACAATATACCATCAATGTAATATGACCATGAAGCATTTAACTTGTCCATAAATATTCGAAAACAGAACTCTATAATTTTGAAAGAGTTCAACAATTATTTTGCATTCAAAGCAAAGCCAAAATGGAAGTCTCTATCTGCACATGTGTTAGACAATCTTTGCACACTCCAATTAAATCCTCAAGTGTAGGAATGTCAATTGCAATGACAAGTACCTCAGTTAAAAAAATAATATCATTCCCACTGAGACAGTCGATTATCTATCTATTTTTTATCACTATTTAACTAGAATTAAAGTAACCAAATTTCCAAGTGTTTGATTATGATAAAATACTAAAGTGCTAAAATAATAAATAACAAATTAAGTAAAAGCAAGGAATTATTCAAGATTAATCAAGAGATAAATAACAGCTCTAAGGTATCGGGTTTAATGCAATTGATTCGATTTTCTAGACGTCCTATTGTTCGTTCATACCGTTTTAATGAATTTACATTATGATTTAATGCGTGAATGATTTCGAACCTCCTTCCTAGATACTAATAAGGCGAATTACATAAACCTCCGGATGGTCAATTCGACTAACATATATTATCTGAAATTCCTATTCAATCTCATTCACTTCCTACTTGACTTCTTAATTGCATTGTTCCACTAAGATAATCAAGTACCCTATTTACTAGCTCTTAGGATTAACGTGTTCACGGGCAAACTACTTTAATCCCTAGCAATCAAACAGTATCAAGTACACATGCACACATACTAACATAACATATCAAGCATCACGGACAATATCAATAATATGTGATGAAGACGTTACAAGCACATAACAAAGTTTGGATAAAACGAATAAATAAGGATTATCACTGTATGAATTCACAAGATTAGTCTAGGTTCCCTAATCAACTACATCTAACCCTCAATCCTTAGAACTGTAATGGATTTTAGCTCGTGAGGTTACACACAACCCTCATGACTATCAAATTCATAACAAAATCAACAAAGGAAAAATAAAGAAAATAATACGAAACCCTAGTGTCACGTGGTTTGCGTTCTTCCTACATCTCTCTGATTGGATTGCTCTCTCAATCGCACTAGAATCCTCTTCTGGACCGATGGGATGGATGATGGAAGATTTGATATGAATGATGGATGGATGGATGGAGCGTGAATTGAATTCACGGTGTGTTTCAGTGGTGACTGATCGGTCCCTTCTCAAAATGTTTGATCCCCCTTTTATACCTTGGGCCACGAAACTGAATTTGCTGGGCTATTCTTCACATTTGTCATGCACAGGGGATTAAAAATCTCGATTTTCGGCCCAAACTAACGCAACACGAGTTGGAGTAACCAACTCAAGTTGCCAGCATGACTCGAGTTGCCTTATGTTGCAACTCGAGTAACCTAACTCGAGTCGTGCTACCAAGTCGTGCGTCCGCCTGTTAAGTCGAGCTGTCATGCTCTGAAACTAATCCTCCGTACATCAACACGAGTCGAGCTGGCAAGTCGATTCACCGCTTGTCAACTCGTGTTGGCTCAGTGGACAAAATTCGGTGATGCTCTGCCTCACACAATATGCAACTCGGCTTGCCCCATAAGCAGCTCGACTCGAGCTGCAAGTCGAGCTGCCCAAGACAAGTTGAGTTGGCTCACTGACTGATTCTGATCCTCTATGGCATCCAACACGACTGAGTTGCTAAGTCGTGCTGACTCATGCAACTCGAGTAAGCCCCTTTTCAGCTCGTTTCTTTCCCGTCTTCAGTTTTGCTTCATTCTTACCCTATTTTAACCTTTAAAACTCCACAAAAACCATTAGAAGCACCAGAATCATGTAAAATACATCAACTACGCACTCTAACACGAAAATATGGCATTATCCTAATATAAACACGATAATATATGACTGAAAGGACGTAGATTTCCACTCTCATCAACATGTTCATCACCAGATTAGCAGATAACTATAACATAGATTGTTTTGCTAGTTTTCTTCAGGATTTAGCTGATTCCATGTTATTCTTTCAGAGGTGTCTGGGGTGATCATAGTAGCCTTCATTGTGGACAAAGTGGGTCCCAAGATTTCCATGATAATCATGCTCGTTGTATCTCCAATCCTCTTCATTCCACTACTAACATATCACCAATATAGTAAAACATTAACAAATGGATTTTAAAATCAAACAACCCAGAGCATGATAAGCTCTGCTTTCACATAGGCAAGAAGCAAGAATTGATGGATTTCCAATTCCAACTAAGAGGATGAAATTTATTAGAGAAAGATGCAGTCACATTAAAAAATCTTTCTACTCTCAATCACAAAATAAGCCCAAAACATCATCAAACATGTGCGAGAAAACATGTGCGGTGGTGGCGGTGGCGGCAGACTGTTAGTGAGTAGTGCGTCAGTTCTGACAATCTCGATTGGCTCTGGCAGCGGATCTGTTTACAAATGGTGGGTGGTCGTACGGTGGGGAGCCGGTCGTGAGACACGACAGCCGTGTGCGGTGGCTGTCTAACGCAGCAGAGACTAATCTCCGAAGATATCAAGCTACTGTCTGTGATTAGAAATAAGCCCCGGTAAAAGAAGCGATGGCCGGAGGCGAAGGCAGAGATGACAGTGATTTAATTGAGAAGCAATTGCTGGAGGAGAAGTGGAGATGCAGCGATTTAATTGAAGAATTTTCTGAAGTAAACCCAGCAAACCTGTTAACCCGCAAGATTTGGAATTTAGAATCCGATTCTATGAAATATTCATGGGACCGGTGGTATCAAAATCGCTTTCATGATAATTATATATATTTCTCAAATATTTTAGAATGATCTATTACAATAACTTTAATATTTCAATAGTAGGATGAAATTTGTAAAATCTGAAATATGAGTGGTGGGCTAGTAGCCTTTGGGGTATCCCCTAAATGGAATCACCAACTTCGTTTCCTTGTTTCATCACTTATTAATTTTTGAGAGTATATTGGGTGCACTCGGAAGCAAGGGTGCACCCATGTATGTATAATTTTTTATTTTATTTTGTATATATATTATTTTATTTTGTATACGTTTTTTTTTGTAATAATTGTATACTTTTTTCACACTAAGTTTTTTATTAAAAAAACTAACATTCATATGTGTATAAATTTTTATTCAATTGTATATATGTTTTTTTAATAATTGTATATTTTTTACACTCAATTTTTATTAAAAAACTAACAATTAAATTGTATGCATTATTGCTCATAATTGTATACTCCTATGTTTATGGTTATATTTGTATATGAGTGCGTCCTATCTTAGAGTGCACCCGGTGCACACTATAATTAGCCGTGATGTGTTATAATCCATGGTCTCACGTTTATAAGAATTTAATGATCATAGATTGTTGCTGTAAAAAAAATGTCATGATTGAAGTAATATTTTAATAAAAAAATTAGTTATGATTTTAATCATGTGTTATAATAAATATCTAAATTATCGTCATGTTTATAAGGGTTTAATGGTCATGGATTGGAGTATAATATTTTAATAGAAGATTAGTTCGAAAACACGAAATGAAATACCGTTATCATGAAACAGGGAATTTAGATAGTCTATTCTTTAATATCTATGAGTTAATTGTGGATGGTTAAATCAATATTAGGTATTAATTGATTCCTATGAGTAGTCTTCTTTAAACAAAAATTCTAAACTCAATAACAGAAGGTTATTTTGTAGGTCAAAGAAGCTAATTAAATTGTGACATGCAACGGTCATTATTTTTTCAGTCATGAACAGTTTTATGACGATCGTGTTGTTGTCACTACAATAAATTAAAAATGTTGCTATAATGATTCGGTAACAAGAAGATAATTAATTAACTTCAAGACAATTAATTACCTCCACAAAATATAAATGAAATGCAATATTCAAACTCAAGGACCATATTACAAGCACACTCCAAATCCAAGATCGATGTGCTTCTATAAAAACATCTTTCAAGACAAAAAATGATCTTGTGGAGACAAAATTAATGAAGTGAAATCAACCCCAAAGATGGATTTGTCCGGATCCGGACGGGGCTCGTACGAGCAAGGTGAGGGGGTGAGGGTGCATGAAGGAGTGGAGGAGTAGAGGGCATGTTCCACAGTAGTCATGCATTTTGAAATCGCAGCCATGGCAAAGGTATATTTTACCAGATCCTAGGGTTTGGCAGCCATTGCAAAAAGAATTCTGAAAAACTTTCTACTGGTTGTAATCTGTGCTCTTGGTGAAGGAAGTGGCCCATGGATCGATCAGCCATAGATTAATTAAAATAGGATCACTTGTTTGTATAATTGTTGTATTTTATAGGTCATCATATGATTAAATAAAGACTTTGAATATGATTATGGTGGTCTCTCACGGGTGCATTGCATGGTATCTACGCTACCTGCACATCTATTTAATTTAATAACTTGAAGAAATTTAATTAATTTTGAATATATGAGGGCAACTTTGCTATAACAAATGCGTGATCTTTCCATTCTCCCTAGTTAATTAACATTTATGTAGTTCCCTTTAATTAATTTATTTATGTTTCCCTCTTAATTAATGGTTTTTTTAGTTATATTTAAAAAATAATTATATCCTAAATTCTAAGTCCTATGGATGAAATATACTCTAATTCTAAAGGTGAAAAATGTCCTAAGCTCCCTAGAGAAATACTATACTCTAAAGCACAAAAGTGAAATTACAATTATACCTTAAACCTTAAATCATGGTTAAAGTATCCTAAACTATAAGAATGAAATTATAAATATACACTTAGAATTAATCTTAAATTCTGGATAAATAATAAACTTTAAGAGTAAAACACTATGTTTTAAACTTATAATAAAATATAACCTAAACCGCAAGAGTATAATTACAATTATATTTTTAAAATTAATGTTTTTTTTAAAAAGGAAATTAAACAGAATTAAAAAAAACCAAAAAGTATAACAGGTCAGTTAAAATAATGGAGGGTGATGGTTCTACAGCGCACCGGATATGATCTTCTACGCTATTTTCGTGTATCATCTTCTGTGTCACGCGTTAAGTGATTAACAGGTAAGAGAGGAAATAAATCCAACCATTGTCCCTAGAGTTTAAAGTTTATGGTATAGTTTCTTCTCTCCTACGTGTCGTCCATCTAACAGTTTGCCACAAGAGATGATGTATCAAAATGATACAGAAAATTCGAGTAGTTTCTACCGTACTTCTACCATGGTAGATATTGTTCCACCAAAATTATAGTCTGAATGTATAGTATAGATAATAGTAGAATAAATATATGCGACTTTGTTTGAGGTTTATACAGGATTTAAAAATAATGAATAATATGTTAATTGAAATTTGGTATATATGTGTTTTATCTTCATCGCAAGCCACTGCTTAAAGAGTGAATTGTGCACTGTACTTATTATAACCTATTATTTATACTATAAATTATTTTTAAAACAAACTGAACAAATATTATATTTTTTATTTATATAGTAAATTATTCATGATATATAGTATAATTGAATGAACTACCCTCACTTTTCATTAATTCAAGTATTACTTTTTGTTAAAATATATTATCATTCTTATAATCATTCTCACAAAAAATTTCTAACGATTTTACATGCGGGTGGTGCATGTTGTACCGATGATTAAAGACTATGGATGAGTACAGATAATAAAAGACGAAAAATGAATTTAACACAGTTGACTAATGTAGTGGGTTAGTTAAGATTAATTTGCTTAAGTTTCTTTTCTTTATTTTTTATAAAGATTTGGAAATATTTTACCACAAATTGTGTATTTACTTGGTAAGCTTAATGTATAAGGCTATAATCAAGTCTACATGAGATTGCCCGTTTACTCGACATAATGACGTATCAACTCTAATTATTTTATCGCATACTATTATGAGTTTACTAATTAGATGCAATATATTGATTCACTCATGCAAATTTTTTTATTAGGTATTATATTATATACCCTTAATCTCATATGATATTCCCTTCACAGCAAGTATTTATTTTCTCATTTTAAACTG
Organism: Pogostemon cablin; assembly: GCA_023678885.1. NCBI lineage: Eukaryota > Viridiplantae > Streptophyta > Magnoliopsida > Lamiales > Lamiaceae > Pogostemon > Pogostemon cablin. The sequence goes on from CM042984.1 coordinate 968,181, forward strand.
TTTTATTACAAAGTATATATATTTTTATTTTATTATTTTATATTTTTTTATGAAAACAATTTATATCTCTTGTTAGGTAAAATTGTCAAAATGGGTCAACAAAGTGGGCGAGCCTAAACTCCACGTCAACCCGCCATTTGGTAGGCCTTGGAAGGTTACAAATTAAAATTAGCAGGCCCAACCCATTCAGAATTAATTTTTCTCAAATACTAAATTGGACTTAAAAATTAAATATTCCTTCCGTCACACCCAAAAAAATCTCTTTTTATCATTTTGAGCTTCTCACCTAAAAAATTCTTTTTTTTACACACATGTGACCCAAACACACCCACTAATACAATTAAAATATGGGGTCTACACTCTCACTAATACAACTACTCATTACACATTAAATAATAATATTCTTTAATCCACGTACAAAAAGCAAAAACAACCATTTGTCCGAGACGGAAGGAGTATTAAAAAACACTCAAAAACATCATATTCAAATTTTAAAATAAATACATGTATTTATCTTCATTAAATTTTAAATTTGAATAGTAATTAATATATGATCTACGCAAGATATATATGTATATATGAAAATATATCTCCTACTAAATAATATACATAAATAAAAATAATAAATATAATTAATAATTAAAAATTAACAAAAATTGTGAAAGCTACACCTCATCAAAATTAAACTCTCATCTAACATATTAATTATATATATATATATATATATATATATATATGTGTGTGTGTGAAATAATACAATTGAGCCCAATTAAAATCCAAGAAAATTAACCATAAACCATTTTTTAAAATATTTTTAGGCTTTTGCCTTACAAAAGTTTTTTTATCAATGTCATGATTATACCGTTCGGTGAAAATCAGGCAAACGCCCTTGATAAGAGTTTATTTTTGTTCGATTAAATTAAATTTAAACAGAAACGTTAATAAATTTTAAACAAAAATTTTAAAAAAAAATTAAATATTTTATAAATATATTTATGAAAAAATATCTGAGAGAAAGCTTATGTGGGAGACCTCATAAACATACTGTGTTCTTCCTCGCCAATCCCGGGATTGTCTCGTAGAATACGGTCAAGCTCCAACCTTCCATTTTGATTTCCTTTACTTTTAACATTATAATAATGGCGAAAGCCATTCATAATTCCCTTCGTCTCCGATCTCCCTGCGATTCTTCTCTCATTTCCGCCGCACTTCATATTCCTCAACACTTATCCACACTCAATTTCGCCTCCTGTGATTTAATTAATCCCAAGGTGCATAAATTTCACGCATTTTTTTATCTTTTGAAACCCTAGCTACTTTATATTTTAAGTAATTATTTTAATTATTTTGGTGGCAGGTTTTGCGCTTGGATTGTCGCAAACGACGCGCCGTCCCAATGAATTGCCAAACAACGGCTGAGAAGAAAATTGTGTCCGGAGATAGAATGCTGGTAGTTGTTTATGAATGCGGAAATTAAATATTTTAAAGAATGTTCGATGTATTTTAGCGGTTTTCGAGTTTGAATTGTATGTACTTATTTGTGGGCTGTGAATTAATTGGTTAAGATGTGATTTGGATTAGTTATCTTGAACTTTTAGGTGTTTGTACCACCGCATCCTTTGATTAAGCACTGGATTTCAATTCTTCGGAATGAGCAGACTCCTTGCGCAATTTTCAGTAAGTTAATTTTTTATTGTGAAAAATCTTACTTAATTGCATTCAACTTTATCTCAAATTGGAAAATCTTGGATTTTGTTCGAAAGTGTGGATGTTTGGTTTGAGTTTTAATGTGAAGTAGTGATGGGAATATGCTTGGAATTTTAAGATATGACAAACAGGCTGTTCTCGTTATCTTCTTCTTCTTGTCCTTTGTTTTGCTTTATATCTTTTCGTTATACTGTTTCAGAGAATGCGATGGCTGAGCTAGGGAGATTGTTGATATATGAGGCATCAAGAGACTGGCTGGTGAGCCTTTTAATTTCTTGCGCATTGCATTTTGTTCTTTCAGCATGTGATGTGATGTGATATAGTTGTTAGTTGTAATTTTCTTTTATTTCAATTTGTAGTTCTGAGGTGAGACATGCATCCAACAAAAAGCTAAGATCTTCAAATAATATAAACATCTGCAAAATATTGGTGTATGCTTCAAGTGTATTACTTGAATTTTTTTCGAATGCTTATGCTTTTATCTATGATGATAATTAAAATATCTCTATATGCTGCCAGCCAACTATCAGTGGAGAGATCCAGTCACCAATGGGTACTGCCTCAGTGGAATTTGTTGATCCTAGGGAACCCATTGCAGTTAGTCCCCTTTCTCTCCCTCTCTATTACGTTGATGCTTTATTTGTTGGTTAAAAAGCATGGATTTGTAGCAGATCTTCTTTTTTTGCAAAATTTGTTGAATATCTGAGAGATTGCATCATCTCCACCCAAGATGCTTCCGTGTGATTTTCTCATTGAGCCACATTTGCAAAAACAATCTCTACGCCTCTTTTTTAATTGGAAATATATATGGTCTATACTTTCTACAGCAACTCTGGGGAAAACTGAAACTTGTTTATTGTCAAGAAAGCAGAAGAGAATCTCTAATTCTTTCGAGTTCTCTTACTGAAAAAGAAGACTTCAAAATTTGAAGCATCTTTTGACATTGTTCTCTGCAGATTGTTCCCATATTGAGGGTGGGCCTTGCTTTGGCAGAACATGCATCATCAGTTTTGCCAGCGACAATGACATATCATCTAGGTAGGAAATGCTTGTTTGCTTTCTGGAAAAGAGGACCTTATATCCATATTTCTGAGATGATGAGATCCCTATTTGATAGATGACATATTGATCAATTGTGTAGTTTATGTTAAATGTCATTAAATACATTTTTTTCATTTGCATATACTTTTTCATCTCGGAGCAATAAAGATATATCATTTACATTAGCAGCACTTTTATGTTCTCTTAGAAAGGAGAAAGGGTATACAACATTTTATACACAAGAGAAAAACTCAAATTGTTTGTCATGATTGAATCTTGAACTCTTTATTATAGACACATATAGGCCACACTCTCTTGTCTGGAGAAAGAAAGTTATACTATTTGCACTTTATATTTAAAAGATAGTTTATTTTTATCACATTTATGCGTGCTGCATAAATTGCCTTTTGATTGAAATGTTGTGAATGCTGATATATTAGGGATGAGCAGAGATGAAGAAACTCTTCAGCCTATATTTGAACAAGTAAGGATACATTGTAAAACATGGATAAAATTTTAGTTGAAATTCGTGTTTTGTGATTTGTTGCTTTATAGCCTTTCTTATATATCCTGTAAACGTTATTTAAGAGCGCGCAATCAAGAATATATTTTCTATTTGATTTGATTTACCTACTATTTTGGTTTGTCTTATAGCGGTCATATAGGTCACCTTTTTTATAAAACTGATAAACTTTGTACTTCTAATGTAGATTGCCTGCAAAATTTCCTGAAGGATCTCGAGTTTTTGTTGTAGATCCCATGCTCGCAACAGGTATTTATAGTGATACCCTTATAGGCCAAAGCATATTCAACTTTAAGTGCTGACCTGTTTCCAAGTGTGTATTTTCATACCATGGAGTTGAGTGATACTTTAGAGCGCTTGTAATCTTCTATTTGTGCTAGGAACTGATGGTTTATTTATCTGCGTATAATATCTCCTCAGGTGGTACGATGGTTGCAGCTATCCAACTAATTAAGGACCGAGGTGTTGACAACAAGCATATAAAAGTGGTTGGTTTCTATTATTTTGCTCGTTTCCCATAAAATACTTCCTGCTTATTCCCAAACTCTACTCATGAAACAAATTTTTTATTAGATATCTGCTGTTGCTACTCCTCCTGCACTTAAAAAATTAGGCGAGAACTTCCCTGGGTAATGATAGTTTATCTTCATATTAGGTTTTGGACTCTATCCTCGGTATAATTCACATATTTGGTACTCCATATCATTTGTCAGGCTTCATGTGTATTCTGGAATTCTTGACCCGGAAGTAAACAAAAAAGGGTAGGTTATTATACAAAGTAAGGTAATTGTGTGAGATTTCCATTTTCTAAATTACTGGATCATTTTTCAGGTTCATAATCCCTGGACTTGGGGACGCTGGGGACCGTAGCTTTGGCACTTAAAATCTAGCACGGTATACAATGAATGCTCTTTTGTTATGCCCCCAGTTTTGGTAAATCGCCTTAATTTTGCTCCGCTATTCTGTGTTATATTTCCGTTGGAAATTCGTTACAAGGATGAAATAATTATTGTAGAGAGTACATGTCTAAGTTGATCGTATTCAAAAAAATAAATAAATAAAATTTAAGCAGTGTTGTTGGTAAATTGATATTCTGTGTTTCAAGGCCAAAATTTCTCAATGCAGATTGGTTTCAAGGCAAGCTTAGTTTCTCAAGCCAGACAGTGTTGTGGAGTTGCAATCATTTGAGGCTGGAATTTTGTCAATTATATTGTTTATTGTTAATATTTATTGGAAATGGATTTTTATTTATGCTTCCAGAAGAGCAACTATTATAAATCTGCGGATGGATGAAGTCGTATTTTTTTTCTCTTATTTAATTTTCCCATTTATTTAATTTGGCATAATCTTCACTTCAAATTAAAAATGCAAGATTACAATAAACAATGTATTAATTTAAACGTCTTTTCTCGGGGAAAATAATACTTCTGAAAGGAAATTAGCTTGTCCCGTATAAAGTGGTTTATAGATTAAAAAAATTACCACTTTAGATGTGTATAAAAAATATTCGGATTGAAAGAAAAATTATACTCCCCCTTTAAACATGTTATAAATCACTGTAGAAATAATGAAATTACGTTTGTAAAATGCGATGTAACATTAAATCCGCATTGAAATTACTTCGATGAAAAAATAACATTATACTTAATTAGAGACGCAGTTTCGCTTATTAAATACTACTCCATTAAAATATGTTTATTAGTGTTTTCTTTATTTTATTTAATTTTTTTTTTACTGAATCACCTTCTTATTGCTCTCTTTTGGAGTTTTGATATGATTTGCGCTGTTCAATTGGTGAAAACACGATGAAGCTTAAGGATGGCTCCAACTGTAATATATCTTCAATGTGTTTCTTCTACGCTTCATTTATCACACAGGACACCATACTAACTCATATGTCTTGATTTATGCTAGAAATTCTGGAATATTTCAACATTGATTGATGTTTACGCCTGTAATCTTGTAGGTGGCAAGGCAAATATATTCCACAAGTGGTAGGTTGTATATGCAATACTTGTTTGGATTACGTCTTCTGTCCTTATCTGTGGTTTTCTCATGAATTTGATTCATTCCCTGAAATTTCTAGATCATTTATTGGGTACATGAACCCTAAACCCTAATGTGCACTGCAGCTTTGGTATATAAATCAAGAAATTGTGCAAGCCCTCTCGTTTTCATTACACCCAATTTCCCATCCTTAGGTATGGCAAAAGTTGCCTAATTTTTTGACTTCTTTGTTGGCTGATCAGTTGAAATATTTGATTTTTAGGAATTAGATTTGTTGAGATTGAAAAGATATGCTCACTAGAAACTTTAAGCTCCATATTTTAAGCAGTTTTCTTGAAAGGCCATTCTTAGGTGTTAGGCCCCAATCAGCATAGCCACTTTTTTCTCCTTCCCAAATATGCCTCTTTTAAGGCTTAGGCCCCAATCTGCCTAACACCTTTTACCACACTGATTATAATTGAATGTGATAAATCCCCATGAAAATGACAATTTTATAAATAATTATGAATTTGTTGTGAATCTTTGTATATCTAGTGCTCACAATTCCTTTTATTCTTTCTATATTGTTACTCTGTGTTTCTGTTGTGTTATTATTGTTGCTCTATATCTTCTCTTCTACACTTCTAATTATTTCAATCGGGCAAATTAAGTTGGCTGTGTAATACCTTTTTTTCTTTTGGGAGGGTGGCAACCTTAATTAATTGAACATCATCGAAACACAAGTTATGGTCTCTGGAATAGTAACTTCAACTTAAAATAGATTACATCATAAGTTGCAGTCTTTATTTCTTGATAGCATCCTAAGCTTATTCTTCTCTGTCATTGCCACTTTGGATGGAGTTTTGTTGGACTGCAACAGTTATCATGTATTTATCGACATGGCCAGTGCAATTGATGTCATGACCCTCAGTATGATAGCCCCAATTTAGCTGAATCCTATTCATTACAATACTTGCGATTTGAAATTCTATATATTTGAGCCACATATAGCCTATAAGCCCCAGAAACAAAATGGCAATTGTAACACATAAAATGTACAAACCTACTGGATCCATCATTTTGCTGCCCTCGTCTTTGGGGTGGTATGGTATTTGGCTGTAATAGTGCTCGACTCTTATAGACGTGTAAATTGCATCAAGATCTACTGAATATGATAAGATCTAGTGAATCCCTTCAGATTGCAGCACTCCATTTACCTAGGAATAAATAGATAGTCATCACTCATCATTAATTCACGTACTAAAGAGTTGGCATTAATCATATTCGATATTTCATGAATAATATTTTGTGTATCATATAATTATTTTATGAATACATGCCCATTTTCATGTCGTGTAATGCTTAGACGTTTTTCCCATTTTTCTCTCATGGCTGCATTGCATTGTTCTTCCTCTAGGAACATATACTCAATTTGGAATCATGACAAGGATGGGAATAGCACTGCTAGGTTTTATAACCTAAAATTTAAAATTTAGCAGTTTTTAATATGAATATTGATATCATTATCTTCCATTTTGCATTTGTCTGTGAATTTGCTGCAGTAAAGCTTATCATCTTGCAGAAATAATTTTATGTGAAAGAATGGATAGAGTTCATTTCTTGCATGTTTATTATTTATGATCTGTCTTCTAAGAATACTTTTGTTAATTTGTATATGCGTGCATCGTTTGTGTTAAGACATCAAGATTTGTTTCTTTCTGCTCGATTCTCACCCCTTCTTATATAGTACTCTGTATTCTCATGTAGACTGCTTGTCAAAGAAGGTTTCTTGTTGTAAATTTGATAAAAATTCCACATACACTCTTTTATTTCATTGTTGAATTGATTTTTGAACTTCTGATGATCATAATATGTTGGTAAACATCACGAGGTATGAGATTAATAATAGATAATAACCCCTGTCTAGCAGCTTGTGTTTTGAAAGGATATTTATGAAATTGTAATACTTGTAGCAGGTTTGTGTTCCCCAGAAACCGTAAAAAAGAATGGAAATTTTGAAGCAAGCAAGAATTCAATATCTAAACCAATCTATGCAGGAAAAATGTAGCCCTAAAGAAGAATATAAATCAACAAGTAGTCCCTAAAAAACCAGATGAACTGCTGCTATGGTAGAAGTACAGATTCCATGATCATGCAATAAGAAAGCCTACACACCGAAATAACCGCCGTCACAGGCACAAGCCCCAGTGCTGGTGCGGCTATCGCCATGCAGGCGTGGTTTGGTGCTTAGGCAGCAGCAAACCAAACCAATCAACATGATGAAGCCACAAGCCGTGGCTAAAGCTTGAGCCCATTGCCTGTAATACCCCATCTTTATTTTTATGACAGATCTTCGATCCCATCTCCACCTCTCATCGGCTTATATAGCTGTTTGCTGCTGAATTTTCCATTGTGCAGTTTGTATTGTATCCCAACTTGCTGGAGGATTGAGTAAGTGTGTTGGTGTGTATAATTGTCACAATCTGGAGAGAATTTTTGAAAAAGAAATGCACATGGATTTGAGGTATAAAGAGGGTAAAAACGCATTGGCCAGGCTGTTGGCCGTAAACAGCGATACAAACTAAAGCAATAGATTGCGTCGGCTTACTAAGTTTTAATTTGTTTTGTAGGAGTATTTTTTTACTACTGATATTTCTTTTGTTTCTTTAAAAAAATAAAAATAAAATAAAAAGAGGAGTATCTCTTTTATCATTGATTGATGAGAACAAAGAGTACAAAAGGGTTCTCTTTACATCAACCGTTCATGGTTGCACGCGTGTGCTCCACTGGAATTCTACTTTCTATTAATTTTTTTTTTATTTTTTTTAAAGAGGGTGGAGAATTTTTTGTTAAAGGCCAACTTCAAACAATTATTTTGTGTTTAAGACGTTTTTTTTTCTCTTAAGCGGCTCTTTCACAGATTTATTACCAAGAAAGAAAATATTCACGTTTTTTTAAATGAAAAAAATACTACTACATTTTAATAACATTAACATTTTACACACATCCCAACAACTTTACACATATTTTTCATTAAATTAAATTATTTAAAATACTCACTTTTACCCAAAAATTTTACACATTTTATACATAAAAAAAATTATAACCTTGTCATACAACTATAGAAATTTGCTTAAAATTCAACCCTATGAATACTGTAACAGAGAACAGATGTAAATTTGCACCACCAAAAATGCCAATCATCATTTGCAGAAAATAAGAGTAAAAGTAAGGATAACATGGCACTCAAAATTGATAGCACCTTTAAAACACTAAAGTGTGTTCCTTTACAACATACTAAAAAATCTTTTTTATATAAATCCATAATATTGTTCAAGATTTGATCATGATGGAAATCCAGTACTTTACAACTCCTACTTTTAAGAACCGATGCCCATTTTCCTGGAGAATTGACAGCTGGCCAGAACGAAGAAATGTCCCTGAGAACAGAGGATATCAACAACATAAAAAGAAGGCGCAAGAAACATTTAGCACAGAAATAGGTATCTCAAAGAATCCATTAATGCACAGTTCAAATGCTTCCCCATAAACTACCATACAGAGAATGTCACAACAATTACCCTTAAAAGTTAAAACAATAAGTAATAAGTTCCTTCAACAACACCTCTGGCCAAGGCCAAGTAAATTATGCCAAACTGGCTTACCATATTACACAAGTACTTCTGTTTCACTAGTTGACGGAAAAAAGAATACCAGCATAACATAAGAAATGCATGAAGAAAATAGCATATAGATATACAAGAAAATCATATATTTGAAAATTTCAGAGACTAAAAAAATATGAAGGCAGTTTCAGGGTGAAGGAACTGACATGTGCTCTGCTACTCACAAGCTACAGCTCGCTATAATTGCGCCAAACCGCACGAAATTCCTCACGGAATGTATTCAAACGAGCTTTCAGGTTAGGTGTCCTAAAACTTGCATGGATGAGGGTGACTGAAAAAATAAAGAGAGAGGTTAGGGATATACAAGTATACATAACTTAAAGAGAACTGAACGTGATATCTCAAATTACCAAGAAGGCCAGTAGCCAATGCCCACAAGACAGTAAGAAGACCACAAGAGACAAACCAAAGGAAGGAGCTCACTGCAGGAAGGGAAATCAAATGATATGACAGCTATCATTATTAACCATTAAATTATTAAAGATCATGCAGAAAAATCACTTACCCAGAGAAAATGCAACAACAAATACCCATCGAGGCCATCCACATATATGTATGGCTCGTTTTGAAGATGGGCGTCCACGAATAACAGGCCTGAAAAAAATTACGTATCCAATTTAGGAGCATAAGTAACTTTAGCAGTTTAACATCTAATAATCTACATACGTAAGAGGAGGTCTCATTTTGGCTGCTAGATGTGGAGAAAACTGTCGGACAGTTCTTGTGACCTTTTCATTGAACGTGCCTGCAAAGCTAAAGGACAAATTTCGACAACATAAGCATGGAACAGTACCAGCAGGGACACGAGAATAAGTACAATTCATAATAGCTCAAAGTCACTATAGTGAATAGCCTATCATCATTAACTTCAGAAGAAAACTAGTTGTTATTCATCACATATTAGCATTAAAGGAGAGTCCATATAAACCTTCTGATTTTTCCTAGTGTGACCATATTAAATTAAGGGAATAAATATAAAGTTGATTTGGAATGACCCCATAGGACAAGGAATAACACTTATATAGAACCTACTAGCAGGATCAATTCCCATAAAGTGTATAAAAACTTGACAAGTCTTTTTCAATAGGCAGGCTATTGCTTTTCCCAAATATGCATGTTGACAACAACAAATTTTAGGATAACATTAGTTAACATGAATCCGTTTGTTGTGTTTTGGGATATGGGGAAAGATAAACTTCCACTGCCACACTTTGGGTTATCTTGATTTGTTTTCATTATCACATAGCAAGTTCCAACGAATCTAAATCTATTTACCCTACAGAAATTTTAATTCAAGTAATCAAGTAGTTTAAAAGGTATTTTGCATCACTCAACATTGCTTAAAGACACTAGATCATCTGATTAAACAAGCTAAGACCTAAGAGCATAAAAGTACAACGATTGCAGGTTCTTATGTCAACCAAAAAAAAAAGGCTAAAAGTATCAGAATCAACATCCTATTGATGAAAGGCCTTGGAATTTGGAACATGCACAAAACTTCACAGAACTAAAATTTCACACACTCCAACAACTTTGTAATAGAAAATACCTATCATTTAGAAAAGCAATGCTCAGAGCTGCCATAAGAGCAGCAACAATTGCCATTGGCCTTCTGAGAAATCCCATCCCTGAAAGTCACACATTCATGGTGTTATATAAAAAAAAATACTCGTGCAACATAGATGTGAGCATAACCTGAGAACACAAGCAAATATTGACCCTCATTTTCAACTCTCTTACCAAGAATGAAAACAATCAAGATGAAATAATTTGTCCGGTAACTGCAAAAGGAGATAACAAATACAAGAAATGAGCGAAGTGTGTGAGATAATAGCTCGGATAGCTGTTTTTAGAAAGAAATAATTCAGTAGCCATATTCTTCAAAAGGTTTTAAGCAACCCACTAAAACTTCACATCAATAATACATTTCTGGTATGCCTTTCCAAAACACGCAAAATGAAATCAATACTAAACCAGGCTAGCTATTAATCTACAATTATAGATTATCAAGAAAGATCGTACTAATAGAGATTGCATTTTAGGCGACTGTTCCATTTGGCATAAGAACGCGGCACGGTGAATCGGGAGAAGAACTCCGACGGAGGACGCGGCGGCGATGACCAGTCCACTTCACGCAGCGCCTCCACCAGATCCTCCGCGGTCACGTTACTCCAATCCATCTGCCTAGTTTGTTCAATTAACCAATCGCGAAACCCTAGAAATCGGAACGAAAGAAGAAACTGAAATAGAAATTAGCGATGGAAAGAAGGGGGGAAATGAATCTGGAGAGCTGTGGATTTGGAAGTGTGAGATTTAGTTTGGAGATTAGTCTGCAAGATGAAAATCAGTTATCTGATTATGCAATTAGGCGAAGAGGAAAAATAAAAATTGTACAAAAAGAATAAAAATGTATTTTTTAAAAAATTTATTAATGTCTGAGCCCGGGTTCGAACCGGGGACCTCTAGTGTGTGAGACTAGCGTGATAACCGACTACACCACCCAGACAACTGCTCTTTAATCTTATTTCTTTATAATCTAACTTAATATTTTATAGCTTGTTATTTTTACAAATTTTCAACATTTCTAGCAGCAGGATTATATCTAGTAATTGAATGGAGTATTATATTGTGAAATGACATTATATTTTGCACATTTCATTAACAATGTTACTAATGTGTGATTTTATAATGCTTAAAAAAATAAGTGTGGTTTTTATAGAATAGTAATATAATTCCTTAATTGGCATGGCATCCTATATTTCCTTACCTTTAATAAATCATGAATTTAATGCAATTATTCATTTTTTTTTCTTTTAACAAAACGTAAATAAATTTATGGGAGTGCTGCACCCCGAAATATTGAAGAAGACTAAAATAGCCTATCATAAAATTTCTAAAATAGCCTTCATCAAGAAGACATTAAATTTCTTCCATAATTTCTAATAGCCTGCTAATATTCTCCACTAATCTTCCTACATGTAATCCTTGTACGCGTCGAGTCATGGCTTCCAATGATGGCCACCGAAGATACCCATTTCTAAGTGGAAGCATTGCTGGCTTCCTCGAAGAGATTCTGATCAACACCGGATTCAACGTCGTGAGATTCAACTGATGCCCTCGTCGGCGCCACCAAGCTCGAGAGCATGGTCATGGACAGATGGACTGGCACCACCTACGACGCCATTCTCTGTACGCTCATCGCTGCCATCAGACGCTGATTAGGAAAATCAGCGCGGTAGGGAGAATATCAACAGGCTAGTCGAGAACGACTCCGATTTGACTCACTCCGTATTACAGAAGGCGGATCAGATCGCCCGGTATACACCCAGACAACTTCCTTGCCGTCGCCACCGCAAGTGCGGACACGTTCGGGCTCACCGCGGACTTGAGAGATAGGATGAAATAAACGAATACGAAACGTTGGGTGGGATTTGAAATTGCCATGGAAGAAACGGAGAAGAGGGATAAGAAAATAAGAGTGATAAAGACGGTAATTTAAGGCCATTACCATCTGCTGCTGCTACAAGAGTAAATTGCATAACTTGAAATGGTGAAGCAGATCGTGTGATGATAATTAGAAGGTGAGTAGGGTAAGGTTTCTGTTACAATTAATTAATGTATATAACTCATTAATCATGTAAAATGAAATGATAAAAAGGTCTTAAAAGAGGTGCATATAGTAATATATAGGTATTTTATTTATTTATATTAGGGTATGTTTAAAAATGGGATATATTTAATTATTTTGGGTGAGAATAGCCGCATCCTAAATTTATTGGCATAACCATGATAATTGATACTAAAACAAATGTAGTTTTTATAGAGTAGTAATTAATTCCTCACTATATTTGACCGTGCGAGTTTAAATAGTTAGTTATATTTTTGTGTATTATTCTTTTATTTAATTTAATATTTATTTTCAAGATTTAAATATTTAAAAGTATAATTATACTTATAATTCACATAAATCAGATTAATACAATACTCAATCATTATATTTTACTGTTTTCAAAAAAATCATTATATTTTACTTATATTTTAAAAAATAAATGATGCATTAACCAGTTATGATCTACGAAAAGAGTTGATAAAGTGAAAGATATTCTGAGTTACAATAAGTTACGGCTAGGCCGTTTTCTTGGTGTCCTTTTCGAAGGCGGCTCCGGCCACCATATAACGGCGGCGCAACCATCGATGGGCACCCTTTTGGGGACTTTCAAAAGCAACGTTCTTTCTACAAAGTCAATTTTTTAAGAACCAATTTCTTGTGTTCCTTCCGCCTTACATCACACCTCATTTTCAAGTCCAACCAAAAGAAGATATTGAGAAGCAAAATTTAAGAAACCCACCATAAATTCTGTTAACAAGGAGCGCAAACAGCCAAAATAAAGTAATAAAGAGCCAAAAACAACCATTGAAGCCTCCTTTTTCTCTATATTTTCTTCTGGGTTGCCACTGAGTTTGTAGTTGAAGTTTTCCAATGGCACAGAGGTTGTATATGGTGGGGGATTATATGGTGGGGAAGCAGATAGGGACGGGTTCATTCTCGACGGTGTGGCAGGCGCGCCACCGTGTGTACGGCTCCGAAGTTGCGATCAAGGAAATCGCCACCGCGAGGATGAATAGCAAATTGCAGGAAAGCCTTAAGTCCGAAATTTTTATTCTGAAGAGGATTAATCACCCGAATATTATCGGTTTGCACGACATGATTGAGGTCAGTCTCTCTCAAATTTGTTTAACCAAAGGATATGGAATTAATATGGTACTTGGTTTTGTTTGCTTAAATGTGTTCTGTTGTTGTTGATGAATACTTTTTATTTATGTACTGATTTTTTTTAAGTATAATGAAGTTTGGTGTGAAGTGTGGATTGTGATTTTGGTTTTTATGACTGTGGGCTTATTGGATGATTTGGATTATGTGTGTGTGTGTGTATCTCTTTATGTCTAATAATTGCTTTGAATATGTTTTTGTTGTGCGAAGTTATGACTGTGTTGCATGGCTGGAATAATAATTGATAATTATGATCTAGAGGAATGGCAAAAAGGACAAGATGAAATAAAATTCTGATGAAGTAGGAGTCAAGGAACTACTAAAGAAAGGATTTTTATAGTCTCTGATGAAATGAACAAGGTGTTGTTTTCCATAAGGACCGTGTTGATGTTCTCTGTTATTGGCTCCCTATGTCTAAATCCAGTTTGTCGGCGCCTTCTTTTTGTAATGTAGGCGAATAATGTGATATGTGCAAACAGCAGTGTTGTTGGCGACTTTAGATAATGTCAGAACTCTTGGAAAAAGTAGTCTGATATTGTGTTAATTTTGTCTATCTGTGTCTGCCGCTTAATTGCACGTGTAAACAGCAGTGTCATTGGCGGCTTTAACTTTAATATCAACTCTTAGACAAATTTCTTTTTCCAATTTAGTAATGCCTTTAATTTATTCGCATCAGTTGAGACTTCACAGAAGTCTACGGTGTTGGTTTGGTTGTATCACATGGTAAAAGTCATGAGTTAAATAGTACTATACTCATATATGAAGCGTTAGAGATATTATTTTATGTTTAAATTATATTGTTCGAGTGGTATTCAACTGAAAGAAGCTTTATTGTGCATTGCAAGGAACCTGGAAAGATTTACATTGTCTTGGAGTACTGCAGAGGGGGAGACCTGTCCATGTATATTCAACAACACCGAGGAAGAATCTCTGAGGCAACTGCAAAGCACTTTATGCTGCAACTAGGTATCTGTTATAACATTGTTGTTTTACCCCCTCTTTATTCCTATTTCTTTTTTCACTTCTTAAATATTTATGGATTTTTTTTTAATCATAATGATGCAGCTGAGGGCCTTAAAGTTCTTCGTGAGAACAACATTATACACCGGGATCTAAAACCGCAGGTTTGCAAACAAACTCTGCACATCATTTATCTCTGTGGTAAGGTTGTTACATTAAATGAATGACGGAGATTAAATCTGTAATTTTATTAGATTTTAACAAGGAAGAATAACGGTAACCTAGTGGTGCATGTCCTGATTTTCATCTCTATATTTCTCTGATGTTTTCTTTTCTGTATAGTTTCCTTTTTCAATTTATTATCTGTTTTATCAATCAAATTGTCATCTCTGCTCATTGCTGCACTGGTTTCAGAATGTCGATATTACAGAAATGATAATTATAAACTGTAATGTTGAATATTCATTTTTAAATCCTGGGACAGAATCTCCTCCTCAGCTCTAATGGTGACAGCAGCATCTTGAAGATTGCTGATTTCGGCTTTGCAAGGCATGACTACTCTGATTTGTGTGCACCTTTTACTCTTTAACTCTAATTAACTGATACTGGGTTGCACTTGTCATGTATGATGTATCCCTATTAAAAGTCGGTTAAAAGTCCTAATATGTGAGTGGGTGACCTTTACATGCTTGTGGTATGGGCTCAGAATAGAATCTTATAATCTTGAATTTTTCTTGCTTGATAGTATGAAAACATTGGTACTTGTATAAGGAGTTCAAATTCCTTTTTATTCTATCAGATCTCTACAACCTAGAGGCCTAGCAGAAACCATATGTGGCTCACCCTTGTACATGGCTCCAGAAATAATGCAGCTCCAGAAATATGATGCTAAGGTGAGATTTACTGTTACATATAACTGCTGCTACTCAAACATACTACTCTCTGTTCATTTTACCAATAACACAGGCAGATCTCTGGAGTGTCGGTGCCATTTTGTTCCAACTTGTAACTGGGAGGTCTCCATTTACAGGAAGTACTCCAGTACAGGTGTGTTCATTATTCATCTTCTTGCAAGTTACATCTATACATAGTTTCCTTTTCTTTTTTTCCTTCTTTTTTCTTGCTGTTTTTTTTATGGTGTGGATGACGTCCATCAAATGTCTATACATAGTTTCCTTTTCTTTTTTTCCTTCTTTTTTCTTGCTGTTTTTTTTATGGTGTGGATGACGTCCATCAAATGTCTTTTACAGCTGCTCCAGAACATCATAAAGGCAACTGAATTGCAGTTTCCACCCGTGCCTAAAAACTTAAGTTCAGACTGCATGGATTTGTGCAAAAAACTACTAAGGCGTAATCCAGGTACTCCCTGCATAATTTATTTGTTTTCACCTTTGATTGGGCACGGAGATTAAGAAAAGTTTGACTTTTGGGGGCATTATGATATATTTTTGGGAATGAATAAATGATAAAGTATGTTATGTGTGTTAGGCAGGGGTGGTTTTTTTTGTAAATAAAGTGTATGGGAGAGGGTAATTGCTATTATTTTTTTATCTTTTTAAGAAGGTGAACTTTTGTAGAACGGACCAAAATGAAAATGGTGAAAACTTTTAAAATATGGAGAGATTATTACTTATAGAATTTGCTTTAATTTTTCTGTTTAGCTAAAAAACTTGTGATTACATTCCTGTTAGCTATTTACTTCAAAACATGTTTCTCAAGGGTCATACACTTAGTTTACAAGATTTTTGGGGAATGGGGTAGGTAATGCTCATAACTGAACACACGTGATCAGCATCCTGGATTATCTAATGGCTTTTATATGAATTATGTTAGCATGTTTGCTTTTTTTTTCCGTAATATCTACTACTCCATTTTATATCTACGTTTTGAAACCTTATCTGCACAGTGGAGCGATTGACGTTTGAAGAGTTCTTCAACCATCCATATCTATCTCAAAGGCAGACTGATGAATCAGTCAGGTAAGTGGGATGTTACGTTTTTTATGATTTTTGAAATATAAGCACTTTGTTTATATGGAAATCTTTTGTTCTGCAGGAATAATCGGTTAGACCAAGTATTAGATGGTTTCCCTCTTCATACGGGGAATACAGAACAAAGTCAACATAAAGATCACTTATCTGTGGTAAATTCAGAGCAGAGTTTGCATGAAGAGTTACCATTCAGTCTAGATGACGATTCCAGTGGCCCTGATAGCAGTCCATCTTTCAAAAGGGAGTCCCTCATAGTATCCAAGCATGGATTTTCTCTTGATCTAAAGCCTGATCTGAGGGATATTCCAAACAGAACAGATTCATCTAAGTACAGTGGTGCCCCTACTAAAACAGAAATTAAAGTTGCCAGCTTTGGTGGTCACCAGCTTTCAGAAGAAAAGCTGAAAGAATCTCGTAAAAATGTGGACTTAGGGTCATTACTGTATGATCATCCAAAGAGAGGTATGTATTTTCTCTCTTGATTCTTTTACAGCTAGATTTTATCTACATACGGCCCATCTTTATTGGAGGTATTTCATTTTTTTTGTCTGTGGTTGGAGCTGACAGTCATGGAACTGGAGTCAATTGCCAAGGATTATGTAATGGTCTCTGGTCCTCTACTGGAGTTACCGTCTTCTGCTCATGCTTATGCTTCAAGTCATTTTCCAATGAAATCCAGTAGTCCACCTCTTTATTCTAGAAATATAAACTCCGCACCTAGTGCACCACTGCCAATGATTGGGGGGCCAACTGGTAGAGTTGATTATGCTGGGCGTATAGAAAGTTTACCTCAGGCCCCAGGGATTTCACAAGAATCAATGGATGTAACAGTTAATTTAGAGCAGCCATCTTCTGACTACATGACAAGGATAAGTTCATTGAAACAGTTGGCAGCTTCCATCAGGGAGTTGGTGAATGACAAGGTAACCTACAGAACTTTGTCTGAAGCACACATAAAATTGTTCATGAATTCAATGAATCCAACATTCCTTGAATCTGTGCTTGAATGATGTCGTGATGAAAAGATGTTCTCTTTGTGATTAATCAGGAGATTGGTGCCATTTGAGCATCAAACACACAGTAGAAGTTGAACCATACGCTACTGTAAATCCCTTTGAGTGTGTTGCTATGTTAAAATCTTTCTTTAATTGCGGATCATTTATACTATCTTGCTTACTGTCATATAATACAATATCTAAACAATTAATGTGCTCATCATTTTCTAGATCGAGGGAGGAAACCGTTTAGAAGCCTTTTCAATTCAGCTTGTAATTCTTGCTATATGGAAGCAAGCACTGCATATTTGTCATACTCATGCAGCATCAGCAATTGAGGGTAATTCAAGCCAAGAGAAATTAAGACGAGTCTCTGAGGCTCGGCATAGTCCAGGTGTAAAAGAGTCACTTCATACTGCTAACAGGCAGAGTCCACTTTATGTCTGTCAACAGATCGAGAGGGCATTTCTTCATGAAGTCGAGCATGCTGAGGAACTTGCTAAAGTGGTAGAGCCTGGTATGAGCATTTATGGCTTGATATTTTCATTTAAACATTTTCTGTCATGGGCAATACTAGTTTTAGAAATAGTATCTCCTCACCCCACACAAAGAACAAGGTTAAGGAAAAGAAAATGAGCTACTTTTGAGAAGAGATCTGCTTAAACTTGTTACGAGGAAACATGTGCATGTGTTGTGTTTCTTCTCGATCTATGCTCATACAAGTCACAATCAATGACCTAAATTAAAAACAGAAAATTTATTTACAATGTGCAAAAATTGAATGTCTTCGCCATGATCGACTACTCCATGTGTTGTCTCTGTATGCATCTCCTCGCTCTATGGTTAATGCAATGATGTTTTCTTAAGTTTCATTATTTATATATTTCAGGAAATGTGGAGATGCCAGATGCAATTGAATTGATATATCAATCTGCCCTAGATTTAGGAAGACGTGGAGCGGTAAGTGATTGCTTGAATATTTCTCTTCTTTTCCTTATAGCTATGTGGCTAATTTCCAAAGTATCATGTGAAAACTTCTACTATTTCATAGTGGATTCTGAAACTTGATGGTATAACTCAGACAGTTTAATCCTGACCTGTTTACTCACAGGTAGATGAATATATGGGCAACATGGAAAGTGCCGTCATTGTGTATTCAAAATCAGTGTGCCTCCTCTGTTTTCTTCTAGCGGAAGCACCATCTCTCATTTTGAATCCCCCGTTCTCCCCCACCAACTCGGATCGCTATCGTATTCAGAATTACATTAATGCAATCAACAACAGGCAAAGCATTTCAAGGTCTCAAAGAATGACTATTTTGAAAGCTGAGGATCAGCCATCCTCTTCTTCAAACTAGTGGGGTGATACATTATTTTCATTCTTTAATTTTTTTTTCTTCTTTTATTGCCTGTATATTGTGAATCCATGATGGGGGTGATGGAAGGGGCCACATTGGTAGGACTTTAAAACAGAAGTTTTTTTTATCTATTTATTTACATGTACTTTACAGAATGCAGAAAATCAAGTCCAAAGTTGTCGATAAGTGCAGTTTCTTGAAAGATGGTGGTCAATGAAAGTAGATTTGTTCAAGACTTCAAGTACTCTTTTTTTTTTTAATGGCGTGATAAATGAAATTAAAATTAGATATTTGTAGTGGACTATTGAAGAGGAGGGGGGGGGGGGGGGGGGGGAATGAAGAAATGTGAATGCCAATTTAGTCAACCTCCATAGATCACCAAACTCTGCCAACTGGTTCGCCTTTTCTTCACTCATGCAAGGTTGCTTTTGCGGCAATCTTCTTGGTTGGTCCAACCCCCTCTTCCAACCTAAATCTTTTTCATCTTTAACCCTTCATAACCCTAATAATCCACCTTAATTTTCTGTACATTCGGAACCCTAACAATGGCAGCTTGCTTTCAGCCACCTCGACCGAGCGTCGAAGACGACTCCGTGGTGCTCTTTTCGACGTCCAACTCGCCGGAGGAGTCCACAAGTCAATCTTCATCCTCCCACTCCCCACCCCACCAAATGCAAACACCTTATAAACTAACTGTTACTAATCTTTCTTACACCATCCAGAAAACTGCATGGATTTCGAGCTTGATTTTCAGCAGTGTGAAGAGGAAGAACCCCATCAATATTCTGAAATCAGTCTCTTTTACTGCAAGAAGCTCTGAGATTCTTGCTGTGGTGGGCCCAAGTGGCACTGGAAAATCTACGCTCTTGAGAATTGTTTCGGGCAGAGTAAGAGAGAGAGATTTTGATCCCAAGAGTATCATGATCAACGATAATGTGGTGACATCACAGGCTCAGCTTCGGAAGATATGTGGATTTGTTGCTCAAGAGGACACTCTGTTCTCTCTTCTTACAGTGAGAGAAACGTTGATGTTTAGTGCCAAGTTCAGGCTGAGTGAGATGAGTGATCAGGAGAGAGAAGATAGAGTCGAGGGGCTGATGCAGGAACTCGGACTTATCCATGTGGCTGATGGCTTCGTCGGAGACGAGGAGAATCGGGGGATCTCCGGTGGAGAAAGGAAGAGAGTGTCTATTGGGGTGGATGTGATCCATGATCCTCCTATTCTGCTCCTTGATGAGCCCACTTCTGGGCTGGATAGCAGCTCGGCTCTTCAAGTGATCGAGCTGCTTTCATCAATGGCTCGAGCTAAGAACAGAACTATGATCTTATCAATTCATCAGCCAAGTTATCGGATCCTTGAGTGCATTTCCAACTTCTTGATACTCTCTCATGGCTCAGTTGTTCACAACGGCTCACTCGAGTCGTTGGAGCTAGCCATTACGAGGCAGGGGTTCAAAATTCCGACACAGATAAACCCCCTGGAGTTCTCCATGGAAATCATCTCAATTCTTGAGGAGTCCTACTCTAAGTACTCCCTTGGAGCTCAGAGAGAAGAAGAGAATTGCTCGTTTTCGAAGTTGGGAGGAGAAGTTGATTCTTCGGTTCCAAGATTGCTAGAAATAACAGTGCTCTGCAGTAGATTCTGGAAGATCATATACAGAACGAAGCAACTGTTTTTGGCTCGTACGATGCAAGCTCTTGTAGGAGGGTTTGGTTTAGGGAGTGTTTATGTTAGAGTAAGGAAAGATGAAGGTGGAGTTGCAGAGAGATTAGGCCTTTTCGCGTTTAGTCTCAGTTTCCTCCTCTCTTCCACGGTCGAAGCTCTCCCAATCTACCTTCAAGAACGTCAAGTTTTAATGAAAGAAGCATCCAGGGGTTCTTACAGAGTTTCATCCTACCTTATTGCTAACACCATCATCATTTTCCCATTCCTGTTCGTTGTAGCAATTCTTTTCTCTGTACCACTCTACTGGATCGTCGGATTAAACCCCTCTGCCTCTGCTTTCGCGTTTTTCACATTGATCGTCTGGCTCATCGTGCTGATGGCCAGCTCATTGGTGCTGTTTCTAAGCGTTATATCTCCGGATTTCATATCCGGGAACTCACTCATATCCTCTGCTCTGGGAGCATTCTTTCTGTTTTCAGGCTACTTCATTCCTAAAGAGTTGATTCCCAAATACTGGCTTTTCATGTACTATGTATCCCTCTATAGGTACCCTTTGGATTCTCTGATTCTCAACGAATACTGGAGCGAGAGAAACGAATGCTTTTCGACACGAATTGGTGACGGTTTATCTGCATGTGCGCTCACTGGGAGGGATGTGTTGAAGAGCAGAGGATTAGAGAGAGATACGAGGTGGGTCAACGTTGGAATCATGCTGTCGTTTTTCGTGTTCTACAGATTACTTTCTTGGGTTGTTCTTGCACGAAAGGTGGCAAAAACAACTGTGTAGTGGAATAAGGTTTCTGTCTAATGCAACATTTTAGTTGTACATAGATTAATGGATTTGTATTTCTCTTGTGGCTGATTTTTTAATTCAATTATTGATTAAGAATCTGTTTTCTCTGAATGCAATTAATTCCTGTCTATGTATTTAATTCTATGATAAAATCACCCTGTGGATTCTTTCACATTAATGAAACATTATCTAGATTGCGAGGTCAACTTTTGAACTACCTCCTGCCATTATTATAACAGGAAGGCCCGGCCAATCCACGTCAGTGTTTTAACAATTGACCAGTGATTTTCGGACCTAAAAAGGGGCCTTCCATAAATTAGGGCTGTAATTGAGCCTAGCCTTGATTTCGTGTGTGAACACTAAACAAGCCTTTTAATGCTCAAACTCTGTTCGTTTATAAAACAAGCTTAAAAATGAGTCTCATTAATGTTCGCATATAAACAAGCTCTTATCGAGTCGAGCCAAGAGCTAATCCATGCCTGCTCTGTTCAGTTAAAACCCTGATTGCATTAAACCGAAATTTGAACAGGTTTAATAATTAGTAATGGTGTATGAAACTGTGTTATGCAAAGTCAGCTTTCTATAAATAGGATGGTGTGAATTATGAGGTCCTTATGAATTATGATCTGTTTCTCTAGTCTTATATTTTAGTGCAAGTTGGTTCAGCCGCCATGTCACAGTCAACACAGCATTTAAATACATGTTTTATAGTATTTCATAAATTGCAAGTTGACTATATTATTCCTTTATATTGAGATGCAAAAAACAGAATTTAACTGATTCATTTGAAAATGATTCTTGAACCTCTTAACATTATAATCTTACTAAGCTGCTTTCTCTCTCTCGCAGCTTCAAGATCCAATCTTGATCTGAAAAGGGCCCATTCCATATCTGTGGGAAGAGAATCAGAGTTCATCACCTCTCCAGACAACACATTCACCTGCGGTTTCTATGGCCTTGGAACCAATGCATACTGGTTCGCAATATGGTTCACTAACTCCGTCGACAAAACCGTTATCTGGATGGCTAATCGCAACAGACCAGTTAACAACAGAGGCTCCAAAGCAACCATCAGGACCGACGGAAGCATGGTGTTAACGGACGTAGACGGAACCGTCGTGTGGCAGACAAACACCACCAGTACGGATGTTGCAGCAGCTGAGCTTCTCAACACAGGCAACCTCGTTTTGAAGAACCCACAAGGTGAGATTCTCTGGCAAAGTTTCGATTTTCCGACGGATACTCTCTTGCCTTCTCAGAGATTCACCAAGAGTACTAAATTGACATCTGTGTTGAGGCAGGGTAGCTTTGCTTCAGGGATATTCAATCTCTGCTTTGGTAGTGACAATGTTTTTAGGTTGATTTCAGACAGCCCTGATACATCCACTGCCTATTGGCCTAATCCAGATACTGATATATACCAACGGTAGAACTAACTATAACGGTAGCAGAATAGCAGTTTTGGATGATATGGGGAGGTTTCAATCGAGTGATCTCTTCCGTTTCAATGCTTCAGACATGGGGTACTGTATAAAGAGACGACTGACGATGGACTACGATGGGAATCTCCGACTTTACAGCTTGAATGAGACGACGGGGCGTTGGTCCATCACGTGGCAGGCCCTCGGACAGCCTTGTAATGCGAAAGGCATATGCGGTAGGAACGCCTTCTGTGTGTACGTACCTCAGCCAACGTGCACGTGTGCACCCGGATTCGAGGTGGTTGATCCGAGCAACTGGAATGAGGGCTGTAAGCCCACATTCAATGCTACTCTTTTACTTTCAAGAAAAGTGAAGTTCTTGGAGGTCCCTCATACAGATTTCTATGGTTTTGATCTCAATTCAACCGCTCCAGTCACACTGGAAACGTGCAAGAAAATATGTCTGGAGGATTTTCGTTGCATGGCCTTCAATTACAGGATTATAGGACGAGGTTTCTGCTATGTCAAAAGTGCACTCTTGAATGGATATGCTTCTCCAGACTTTCCTGCTAGTATATATCTCAAGTTACCAGAGAGTTTGGAGGTCTCAAGACCTGCTATATTTCATGCTTCTAATGAGATCTGTGGATCAAACGATGAAGAAATTCTAGTGTGGTCTCCTTCAATGTATGATTTCAGCATCAAAAGAGTGAGGTGGGTGTATGTGTACTCATTTGCAGGGGCTCTGGGGGTAATAGAGCTGGTGTTTATACTTCTGGGGTGGTGGTTTCTGTTCAGAAAACATGGAATTCCACCATCAGTTGAAGCTGGTTACAACATGATATCCAGTCAGTTCAGAATGTACACCTATTCAGAGCTGAAGAAAGCCACTAACAACTTCAAGAACGAGCTAGGAAGAGGCGGCTCAGGCGCTGTCTACAAAGGCATGTTGTCCGATGACAGGGTTGTCGCGGTGAAGAGACTCGGGGATGTTTTCCAAGCACAAGAGGAGTACTTTGCAGAGATCACAACTCTGGGAAGGATCAATCACATGAATCTTGTAAGAATATGGGGGTTCTGTTCTGAAAGAAGGCATCCTTTGTTAGTATACGAGTACCTTGACAACTTGTCGTTGGACAGACATGTTTTCGGGTCCAATATTCTTGGATGGAAGCATAGATATGCAGTTGCATTAGGGACAGCTAAAGGGTTGGCCTATCTGCACCACGAGTGCTTAGAATGGGTGATACATTGTGATGTGAAGCCCGAGAACATACTTCTGGACAGTGAATTCCAGCCCAAGATTGCTGATTTCGGGCTGGCAAAGCTGCTGCAGAGAGAAGGGCCGGGCTCAGAGTTCACTAGGATACGTGGGACGAAAGGATATATGGCTCCTGAATGGGCTTTAAACCTCCCCATTACTGCCAAAGTGGATGTTTTCGGGTACGGTGTGGTGGTGCTGGAACTAGTGAGGGGTGTGAGGCTGTGTAATTGGACGGTGGAAGATGATGGTGATGATCGACAGGGAACGGCTCTGATGAGTTTCGTTCGAAAATGGAAGGCGGAGATGAAGAGTGGGGGGTGGTTGTGGTTGGAGAGTGTTGTGGATGGTAGATTGGAAGGGAAGTTCAGCAGAAAGCAGGCAATGAGATTGATTGAAGTTGGTATTTCTTGTGTGGAGGAAGATAGAAATAAACGTCCAACTATGGCTTCTGTAGTGCAAATTCTCATGGAATCTGGTTACCAGAATGAAGTTTAAATTCTTTTGTAATATTCAAATAGTGTGAATCTGTTTTATGATAGAGTTTTTTTTTTTTTTTAAATAATATTCCAAAGGAGGAGTACAAGTGTACAACATTTTGTAATATTTGATCCTCTAAAATATGCATTGAAAAAAAATGGTATACCATTCTTGAATTCATTAAGTTCAATCAATTTTTTTGTAAATGCGTGTACATAACATGATTTTTCAATTTTTTCCCCTGTTTGAATCTCCTGTTTTATTTATTAATTAATTAAAGGATAGTATCTTTGTGATTAAATGAATTAAAAGATAAAATATCCTTTCTTGACTTCATTAATTTCAATCAATTTTTTTGTAAATGTGTGTGTATAACATAATTTTTCATTTTTTTCCCCTGTTTGAATCTCCTGTTCTTTTTTTTCCCCTGTTTGAATCTCTTGTTCTATTTATTAAAGGATAGTATCTTTGTGATTGAATGAATTAAAAATATATATATTCTAATATTTTGATTAGTCATGTATCCTTGTAATTGATTGAGACAGATTTGAAGATATTTGCTGTAACTCTCTCAAATTATACATTGTGTATCATTCTTTTAATCAAATGAGAAATTCATTTACCAAATCTTATATTATTTTGGTACAAATTGTTGAATTATTGATATATAGGATATAATAATATTTTATTACTTAAAAGACAAAGACTCATGTAAGACCGTCTCATATACACGACCACAAAGTGATAAGTGATAATAAATCAGTGAAAAGTGATAATGTTATTTCATGAACAATTTATAGTATAAATAAAAAGTGATAACATTTTATAACGAAATTGATAATAATTTATAGCGAAAGTGATAACTATTTTAAAAAGTAAAAAATAATTTCATGTGAGACGGTATCATGCAAGACCTACCCAACTTAAAAAGGAGAACATCAATCTAAAAGTTTGAGTTTAACCCA
Source organism: Pogostemon cablin (assembly GCA_023678885.1). Classification (NCBI taxonomy): domain Eukaryota; kingdom Viridiplantae; phylum Streptophyta; class Magnoliopsida; order Lamiales; family Lamiaceae; genus Pogostemon; species Pogostemon cablin. Next base: position 993,784 of record CM042984.1, read on the forward strand.
ACTTAAAAAGGAGAACATCACTCTGAAAGTTTGAGTTTTTCTTTGTCACTCATTTAATGTGAATAAGAGAAGACGTAACATCAAATATAATAAAATCTGAGATTTCTCTGTTTGTGGAAACAAATTTTTTTAAATTATACTCACGGGCCCAAATTCTTGAGGGAAAAAAAAAGAGACGGCCATTGATTCTAAATATTTTGGAGAATTAAATGAATTTCAAATCTTAGGGTAATTATGCGGTCCACCTATGCACCAGTTTACCTCAAATTTATAGATTAAATAAGGCGGTGGGGTAGTTTTTTTTTAAAATTAATTATTATTTAATCTTTTTTAATGGTAAAGATTAATTTATACATTAACCTAATGATTTAAATTTTCCAATGACTCCAAATCTTAAACGTCTTTAACTTGCTTTAAAGAAATAAGTTTCAGATATAATACCAAAGAATTGGGCTTAATAAAAATATTAAACAAAAAATCGACATAGAAGATGGAAACCCTAGAACTATTCCACACGAGCGAGTAATGCCCACGTGCTAAAGAAATTTTAGCCGCGACCGACGAGCCGCCTCTTTCATTCAAAGTAGATACTCAAGTGACGTCTCTCTCTCTCTCGCTGTTTCTGTGATTAAACGTGGAAACGACGTCGCTCACCTGTCTCCATTTCCACCATTATTGCATTTTTACAGAAAATCAATAAAAGCAACCCAACCTTTCTAGGTTAATTACCAAAGCACCTTCTCGGTAATTTTTACTTGTAATTTTCGCGTTCTTTCCCATTCAATCCACAATTTAGAATTTTTTCTGCTGTAAAAATGATTTTTTTATTGTCATTGCATGCAGTATTTCTGCCGCCAAGAGACTTGTATTGCTGCTAGGGATTTCTACATTTTGTCGAACTTCCTGTAGTTTTCATTCAGAAAATTTCTTCGTTTAGAATAAATGGCGGGTTGTTCGTCTAGTATCAGAATAGCCCATTTCAAGAATTCTTTAAACGATGTCGTTCAGTCTAGATTTTTAAGCGCCAAGGGTTTATCGGTAGCAAGATTTCAATGTTCAAGAGTGAACGGTACTCGAACAAATTCGGGTTTGTTTTGTAATGAGAAAAGGCAGAGACTTGTCATTGTTAATGTAATGGATCCCGAGACTGAGGCTCCATCATCTGTAGGGGCGTCCACCATTTCTGCGCAGGGTAACATTGATCGTGTGGGAAAAGATTCTAACGTTGTGGAAAAAAGTTATATTTCTATACCTGAAACAGAGAACGGTGGTGGTGGTGGGGATTTCACTGACGGGAGTGGTGGAAATGGGAAATATCCGAGAGGAGGAGGAGGAGGTGGTCGTGGTGGTAGTGGTGGTGAGGAGGAGGGAGGGGATAAAGAAGGCGATGATTATGAAGAAAAGGAGTTTGGTCCATTATTGAAGTTTGAAGAGGTGATTAGAGAGACTGAGTTGCGAGGGGCAAGTCTTCCAGCTGATATGTTGGAGGCTGCCAAGACCGTGGGTCTACGGAAAGTGCTTCTGCTCAGATATTTGGATTTGCAGGTATATATCATTCTAGTTAAAGAAAACAAATTATGTGATGGTTTGTCTAATAATGATGGTTTGTATATTTGAGAATGCAGGGGTCAGGGTGGCCACTCGGGTTTCTGATGAGGTCATGTGCCATGCTCAGGAACCGGATGCTGGCTGATCCATCATTTCTTTTCAAGATTGGAACCGAGGTTTGTAAAGCTTGTTCGTTATGCTTTGTCCATCTGCAAAGCACATTTCATTTCTAGATTCTCTTTTATTAAGAGCTTAATCTTCTGAAAGTGCTTATTACAAGTAGCACAGTAGGTGTTTCTCTAGATGTTTGGAGATCTCATGATCTGAACATGCACATTGATTGTACCCTCGGTATGAAGGCATTTCCAACTCAATATCTTGTCTGATACCTCCCCCCACCCCCCAATCATTCCCAGATAGTAATCGATTCTTGTTGTGCAACTTTTGCGGAAGTGCAAAAGAGAGGGAAAGATTTCTGGGCTGAGTTTGAATTGTATACAGCTGATCTTTTAGTTGGGGTGGTTGTCAATGTTGCTCTAGTTGGTATGCTAGCTCCATATGCCCGTATTGGACAGGTATCCGCTTCTCAAGGATTATTGGGTGGTATGCAGAGAGCTTATGCAGCTCTTCCTAGCAGGTATCTTCCCCATTAAACAGCTTAATTGTTTATGGGAAATTTCATCTACATTTTTCTTGCTCTAGACTTATTTTCCTCTGATATCTAAGCTTCTATATGCTATAAAACAGTGTATTTGAAGCAGAACGACCAGGAACTAGTTTTTCAATAAATCAGAGAATTGCTACCTATTTTTATAAGGTAACAGCTATCTTCATAATATTGTGAAATCATGGTTCGCTTTCTCGATGATTTTCTCTTTTACATTCTAAACAGGGTTTAGCTTCTTTTTTTTTTTTTTATGCCTGTTGGCTTCTGGTATACTGCTACAATTTTCATGGTTTACAGGGAATTCTATATGGATTGGTTGGGTTTGGATGTGGAATTATTGGCCAAGGAATTGCAAACGTAATAATGACAGCTAAGCGGTATGTCTCTGCTTTGTTTTGAGATTTTGTAAGCTTTCATTTGTATATATCAGATATTCCTTCATGTTAGTTGTAGCATTTACCATGCCAAACTTTAGAAGCTCAAAGCTTTTGGGTTGAGTTTGAGATCTAAGATGTAGAGACCCAAATGAAAGTTTCAGTTTATGTCATTATTCTATCTTCTTATCCTCTTGTTAATACGAATTCACTTCAGTTTTTCTTCCTGTTTTCCTCTTATTTGCAATTTGCTGAAATGGTAAGGTAAATTTCATGCAACTGTGTTTCTCATGGAGGCATTTTCTGTTTCTCAGGAGCATTAAAAAATCAGAGGATGACATTCCAGTTCCACCTCTAATAAAGAGTGCAGCACTTTGGGGTATGCCTTGCTCCGTTGCCCTCGTTTATTTCTCATTGCAATTTATCCATCATTATCATTTTATTTTTTTCCTGTGCAACTATCAAGCTACTATACTTATCTTCCTAAGGGCGTATAATTACATTTAACTCATCAAAACTCCGTTGTATGCCATTCATTCTTCTTCACCAAATACCTCAGCTAGGAGATTCCTCTTCTTAAGTGAAATTGCATAAATGAAGCAACAAGTTGATGAACCATCAATTGATTCATAGGAAATTAACATTTTCTCTGCTGCAATTTCGAGCCCTCTTTCTTGTTCATGTTTGGCTTAGCTTTAAATGTATCTAAAATGCCTACAGGACTCTTCTTCCTTATATCATGCATAGCAAACACAACTTAACCGTGATGTCATCCTATTCTACAGGTGTTTTCCTGGCGGTGTCTTCCAACACCCGTTATCAGATCATCAATGGACTAGAACGCGTAGTGGAAGCATCTCCAATGGCTAAAAAGCTTCCACCAGTTGCAATGGCTTTTACTGTTGGTGTACGATTCGCCAACAACGTCTATGGTGGGATGCAGTTTGTGGATTGGGCTAGGTTATCCGGCGTGCAATAACCGAGTCAACAAGCATACTCCTCCCCCGGCCCCCCTTCCCTTTTTAGAAAACAATAAACATGGTCATTGGGTGATCTGAATAAACCATCATAAATTTCCTCACAATTTTTTCTTTACTGCAATATGGAGGGTACTATAGCCCCCTTGATGATGTCTTTTTATCTTGAAAAGCCAACCTTTGGTTAATTAATATCATTGTTATTTGTTGACCTTTAGTCATTTAAATGTACTGATAATTGTTCAATTTTTGCACCAGAGTATCAGCTGTAATCCAATCCACCTATTAGCTACCAAAATGAGTAGAAATTATTGGTTGCTTAAAAATGAACTTTTTTCTTGATATTATTATTAGACTTGTTTTAAGGTGATTTTGATGACACTTCACAATGGCTGTAGGTATTATTATTAAATGCTTTACATCAATACTACGTTGTTGTACTCATTGTAGTAGTATTGTAGAAGAATATAATGTAATGGAGTGGTGTGGTGTACTTTTGTAGGTTTGGTAGGGCAAGACTGGAATGAATGAATAAATTTGGTCAATGGTCAAATCCTGGAATCTTCTGTGACTGGAAATCCTGAAACCAAAAAAACCCCTGAATCTGCATTCAATATTTTGTCTCTATTTATTTTGGACAACAAACTCTTTTCATTTATTTACCTCCCTATCCCTTTTTAACGGCTACTTTTACCTTCCCGCCTTTTTCCTCCATTGTTGCTATTAATACACTCTCAACTCCCACTCTCATCTCATCCCCCCCTTTCTTCAATTTCAATTTGATTCCTTTTTCCTCTGTTTTATAATAATTCTTTCCGATGACGAAAATCGACGCTCTCCGTCGCTTTCTCCTCCCCTGCATCCACAGCAGCCGCACCTCCCCAACTCCGCCGCCCTCTGCCTCCAAGAAACGCCTCAGCACCTCCCTCCGCGACGATCTCGACGACAACAAGAAGCCGGAGGACTCTCAAGATAATCAAGAATCCTCCACCGCCTCATCGCCCGCCACTCCAACCACCACCACCACCCCCAACGCTCCGCCGCGCTCCTCCAGGACGATGGTGATCGGGACCATCTTCGGCCACCGGAGAGGCGGCCACGTGTGGTTCTGCGTGCAGCAGGATCGGGTCAGCACCAAACCCGCACTCCTGCTGGAGCTCTCCATCCCCATCTCCACCCTCATCCACGTAATGCAGTGCGGGATAGTGCGGATAGCGCTCGAGTTCAAAGCCGGCGAATCGGCCGAGTCGTCGGAGCTGAGTCACTGCCCCCTGCACTCGGTGCCGGTGTGGACGCTCCTCTGCAACGGGAAGAAGCTCGGCTTCGCCGTCCGACGGAGGGCGACGCAGCAGAACAAGAACATGCTCAGGACCATGCAGAGCATCACGGTTGGGGCGGGTGTAATTCCATGTGACTCCGGGCCCGGGCCGGGCTCGGAGGAGATCATGTACATGCGGGCGAATTACGAGTGCGTGTTGGGAAGTGCGGATTCCGAGTCTTTCCATTTGATCAACCCGGAAAACGGCCCGGCCCAAGAACTCAGCGTTTTCTTGATCAGGACAAGATGATCATCAAGATTACAACTTTTTTTAGAAAAAAAAAATATGGGATTTTCAAGAATGATGCAAAGAATTGGAAGGATGAATAATGGTGGCTTAATTTCTGAGGGGATCAGAAATTTTTCTTCAAGAAGGCCAAGAAAACCGCGGTTTTCTTGCATCTAGAAGATTTCTACAAGACTTGGAAAACCTGCTGAGGGTTAAAACTTAATTTTTACTGTTAGAATAGGAAGGGTGTAGGTTAGAACAGCATAGTTTAATCTGGTAGAGATGATTGTATTAGTGGAAGAATTTACAGCTGGGCCATTTTGGCCAATAGAACATGTAATTCAGTGTCCAATGCATGTATAATGATCTGTTTCTTTTGAATTTTTAATGAGGGTATCATATCCATGTGATATTTGTGAATAAAGATAATTAAATATGTTGTTAAGCTGGGACACAAACACAATAATTCAAGATTCTTAATGAGTTGTCATTCCCTGTAACAGTTGTAATTAGTGTTAATCAAATTAATTGTCATTTTTTAATGACTTCAACTGATCTTTTGCTAAAAGCAGAATATTTGTTTGTCAAATCACAGATGGTATTCCTATTCTTATCTATATTTCTTAATGATAATATAGTGTCACATCTGTAACTCATCAACAGAGAAAGATTAAACATATTCACTCTTTAGGGCCAGTGGAGTTTTTTTACACTAAATGAACCTCAGTTCTGTTTCTAAACATAGAAAAAGAGAGAGATTTAATGATGGATTTCTGAAGTCTGCAATTATCTTGCAAATGAAGCATAAATATACAGCAGAAATGAATGATGATGATGATGAAAGACTAGGAACTCATGAATAATAAATGTAAAAGAGAAAAATCTTTCATCTGAACTTGAAGATGATGTAAATTTATTACACTGCTTTTTTTCTTTCTTTCCTTTGTGTGTATTCATCTTTGAAAGAGCTGAAACTATTAGATTTCATGTTTTAGTATAAATATCTTGAGAACATGTGGCAAAGAAGGAAGTATCTGTCTATATAACAAGGAATCTCCATCATTAGATATTTTGGTATTCCTGTTGCATTCAGACAGCTATCATATAATGCCAAATGCGTTCAAAATAATATACCTAAATTGTGTTCTCAGTTTAGTCATAAAATTCAAAGACTTATGAATCACATTTAAGTAGTGAATAAGAAAAAATTTCTTGATTTGTGATATCTTTTTTAATTAGTCCCTCCTTATATAGATAGATGTTGGTTGTTATGTTAAACTTCGTCCCTTCAAGATGTTGGAGGGAAAAGCCATCATTCGTGAAACGGACATGCCAGATGAACTCCGGAACCATGCCATGGAGTTGGCCTACCAAGCTCTTGATCTACACGAGGTTTCCGATTGTCAATCTATTGCACATTACATAAAAAAGGTACACTCTAGATTATTAAAATTCATAATTCTAAGGATGATTTCTCCTTTTTTTCATTTTTTTTTATGGAAGATGAGAAAGTGACAGGCTTCTGTTTCAAGCAAGATTAGACATACTTGGCAAGTAAAGTTTATCTTAAATGACCTTATTTTATATTTTTTGGAAAGCCATTAAAATATATATATATAGCAAAGATGAGATAGAATGTATCCTACTGCTTGATGTTGCATTCAAAGAGATGTTTTAGAGAATCAGTCTTTTTAAGTAACTGTTACTACTTTTAAGAAAAGTTAGAGTAGATTAATGTGATTATTAATCAAAGATATCAAGTAAAGCAATCTTTCTTTTCTCTTTAGGGAAAAAGCATATAAAATCTTTAGATTATACCTAATGCTTTTGATATAAGAAATCATCACAAGCATCTAATATAGTATGAAGATAAACTAGTAAATTTGCTTATTGATGTCATGTCTAATCAGTTAATATTCAACCTTTAAACTTCCCCATAAAAAGAAAGCACAAGAATATGCTACTATGTGGTGGATCTGGTCACCCGTACGACATCTTGCCGTAGACATCACACCCCAACATCTCTGTTGAATATTTGAAAAACAACTTCATTATGAGTTGATGTGTACAAAGTACAAACAATGAGAGAAATTTTGCACGTTTCGTCACTGGAAGTATGAACTGTTTAAACTCTTAACTAATCATGTAGACACTGTAGATTTGCATACTATAGTATAAACTGCTTTTATATCCTTCAGTTTGTATGATATGGTTGCCTTAAATCAGTTCCATCTGTTGTACTCCATCACAATTTTTGATTCATTTAATAAGATTTTCATGAGGTTGCTTCATCATTCATCAAAATCCCATTACTAAAACTAGCTTATTTGCATGGAAAGATCATACTATCACAGTTTGTCTTTGGTCGAGCAGAGTTTCGACGAATCTTATGGTCCAACATGGCACTGTGTGGTCGGCAAGGACTTCGGATCTTGCATCACACATGTCAGTGGAAGCTTCATATTTTTCTGCGTGGAGATGATGGTTTTTCTTCTGTTCAAAGATGGAAGAGATGTGTATCAGAGCAAGGAAGAAGCCATAGGAGTTGCAAAAAAACCTGCATAATTAGTGTACCAAAAATTGTTTTCTGTTCCACATATATGAGTTTGATGTCTGTTAAAACAAATACATTCAAGAGAGTCTGTTAAAACAATACAATGGTTGACTAGTGAGTGTTTTCAAAATAATGGATGTATACTTCTTTATTTCTGAAGTTTTGAGATTGTCCACCTTGTTCACTAGAGATGTAATAATAGCTAAATCTTGGATCATGATGCAGAGTACATCTTCAGAAAAACACTTCTCACAGAAGTACAAATCTTCCTCTACTAAACTTGCATACAATGTAAACAGTATAGGAAAAAGACTTTTACCTCAGAAGACAACTTTCATGATTCTAATGGATGTGAGGACGGGGTAATCTGCAGCCAGAGGTCTAGAAGATGCACTCGTCGCGAAGATCATCTAAACCTCAGGATGCAGATTGCAGATTACCTGATCCCCACCCAAAATGAAGGTGAAGAGAGAGAAAAGAGACATGAGAGAGAGAGAGAGATCTCATGCAGAAGAGTTGATGGGTCGTATGCATGGGGAGAGGGGTATATATAAGCATCATAAAGTAGATAAAATTTCAGTGTGAGGTGAAGGTGATACGATGTAAAGAGGGTTAAGATTATAATAATATTATAAGCAATGAATGATAAGGTGCTGCCACCTTAATCATAGTAGATTCTGTTCTTCTTTAACCAATGACAAAAGAGAACCTCTCCTTTAATCAGACAATGATATTCATCCTTGACTGCTTTCTAAACAGAACCAGAAAAAACAGCCAAGCTACAACACAACTTGCTTTGAACTGTGAAATGTTATAACTGATGTTGTTTAGTATTTCCACAAGATCATTAAGTTCCTGTTTCAACAGCTTGTTTGTTCTTGATGGACAATGGGCAAAGCGATCAATGTTTCTTCGATTATGGCTTCCCAGATCACGATCAGACAATCGTCTTCTTTTGTAGTCAGCAACAAGTTAGACGCTTGTTGCTTTGTTCATGCAATTGCAGTTTGACATCCCAATCGAAAACAGTCTCAGCTTTGCGAGGATTTACGGACATTATTTGGATCTCAATCAAAAATATAACTCGCCTCAAAAACAATATTAGCATTGCAATGATTTGACAAAGCAAATCAACAAAAATATTGTGATGAAACAAATCATCACGTGTCCTAAACTGTAAGAGAACAAAATTCACTAGTCACTAGGGTATTACATTCACGTAGAATTCAAAAAATATCAATTAGACTATACACTTAATGAGTGAAACATTGATCAATGGCAGCGAAACAAAACTCACCATCTACCTATTAGGTTTTTTTTTTTTTTTTGGCCTAAACTTTAACTCAAAACTGGTCCTCACAAGGACAACGGGTTCGGTTGCAAAAAATCGAGAATGAGAGCACATGGTGGTCTGGCTAAGTGAAAGACCCATCAGAAAGTAGCTTCTTCAATGTTTCATAAGTCATGAAAACAATCCCTACACTAGGGACAACCTTGTAGTATTCCGGCAGGATCCCTCTGTATAAACCACGTAGGCCTTCAGTACGGAAAATGTGTCTGAATGTACCGCACAACCCTGAATTATATACTCGGGCTCGACCAGCAGCACCTTCCAATTGCATTCTTCGCCTCACAAGGTCCAACGGGAATGTTGCTGCAGTGAACAAGAGCATTATGTTACAAGACAAATCTACTAATCCAAATTGCAAAAGCAAAAATTTAAAGGTCTAACCTAGTTCTAGCACAAATCATGAATTGTGGAGTATGAAGGATCCCATGATTACTTGAAGTATAATTGATTAAAGTCGTATGGGGCTTGCAAGCTATTAGCACCAGCTAAAAAATACTCAAATTTAACAAGAAATAAATTGAAACAAACTCAAAGTATCGGTGCAGTTCTTGATCTCAAGCTCTACCGCAGTCTAAAGGCTTGGGTATTCATTACTTTACAATTAATACTCACTATCACACTTATATGTGAAATAAAGTCAAACTCAAGCTCAAAAAATTATAGTAAACTCACTAGAGCTTGAGCCTTGCAATATATAGAGAAACCCCTAATGCTCACAAATATATCTGATAGTGATGTGTACTACCAACTTATGCCAAGAGATCAACCGCTTTCACCCGATGCAACAGATGCTTACACAGAGAATAGACTGTTACCAAAAAAACCATCTGATGCCAACCTAAGGAATTCAAAACTTGACTTCTGCGGATCCAGGGATTTTAAATATCCAAATGATATGAAGTATCCTTCAGGTAAAAAGAGATGCTTCAAACTAATTATTAAAGATGTTATTTTAATAATTAAGCTATATTTAGATGCATCATACAAAATTTCAATTGTTAGTTGTAACCAGCCTACCTGTTGATGCAGCAATACCAGAAAGACTGCCACAAGCAAGGCTCACCAACACTGTAGGATCGTTGGGCCTAAAGAGAGATTAAAGATTCGTAAACATATTAATAAAGAAATAAAGACTATCCAATTTACAAAGTATAGTCAGGTTGATTCCTCTAACCTATGAGAATGCCAAGAAGATCTTAGACCCTCATAAACTGAAAAGCTAATTGCTAAACTGGGCCCAACACCCTGCACCCACAAAAGAAAGCAACTAAATTGAAATCAACCATAAGCAAAGTTTCAGGATGAAGAACACCAGACATATAGAATACAAGGAAAAATACCAATAATGTTGCTCCTAGCCCTTTGTACAGTCCAAAAAAACCTTCATCCCTGCAGATGGTATGGAACGCATGTCTTATGCCTTGATAGTACATCGCGTTCCTCTACAATTAAAAAAAAAAAGGAAGAAAAAGAAGAATCAATAATAATTTACGAGAATAACATAGACATACCTGTGCACATCAGGTTCTATTTCTTATATCATTCCCCTCACTAAAGCAAATGAAAAAATCTCAAAGCATATAGCAGTCTTCTATCAGGAGAGAATACAAAGTGTCAACCTAAAAACTTAAATTTCTCCCAACCAAATTCCTAAACAACATTGAATAAATATTTGATGGTGATATGATTTTTATTTCACCTATTTTGATTTATCTAACCTGGTTGATTTTTATGTATGTTTTTCCTTTTAACCCAGCTGTTATACTTCAATTTTTAAAATAAGGAAACTGTACAAGTACAAACAAAATCTTATGTTCAACTGATGAAACATGCAGTTAACCCTACACATTTCACTTCCCTTTAGAATGAAATATTTTCTCACCTGTGCTGAGAGCCTTGTCCTTACAAGATCTAACGGATATGTAGCAGCAGCAGCAGTCATGCCGGCAGCACCCCCACCTATAAAATGCACAACAGAGTCTGCATGTGGATTTCCCCTATCAAGGCCCGGAATTGATCTTAATAACTGCAAACAAATTTCATAGGTGAAAAGGCCACATGTGAAGAGACACAACTGGAGTAATAATCAATGTTCAAGTTGCAATGCGCTTCACTTTATATACTTACACTTTTGTACTGCTCATAGGCATAAAACTGACTGATGAATAAGGAAGCCGATGAGCTACTGTAACCAAATTCCCTTTCCAAAAGGCTCTAAAACCTTCTTCATTGACTATTCGTATTGCCTCGCGCCATATACTAAGCTTACTCAATGTTGCAACATCTGAATGCATACCTTGCACCTTACAAGATATTAAGCACCATATAAGAATCACAATGGGTGTACAAATTAACAGAAAACTCGCATTGCAGACTTCTTAAAACAGATCAAGTCATAACCTTGTCAATGCAATAAAGGTCAAATTATGTGGGGAGAATCAAGGCAAAACTTTGAATGAAATCATTTACATAAAAGTGAAGAATTTACCTAAGTAAGAATCGTTTGCATTATACAGTTCTCTTAAGTCAACCAACAAAATAAGCGATTTTTTTTTCTTTATTATTTTTTCTTCTCACGTTGCTTACTCTTAATCGAGCGTAATTGAAAGAATTAAGAATATGAAGAGAAGACAATGGAAAAAAAAAACCTGAAAAAGAATGGTGAGTCGAGCAAGGGGAGCAGTGCAGGTTTTGCTAAAAGCTCCGGCAATGCCACCGACGATAAGCTGTGGCACCGTACCAATCTGCGATATTTGCGGCGGAGGCTGCTGCGGCCTTGCGTGGTGGTGATGTAGAAAATTCCACGTGGCGGAACCGCCATCCACCGCAGCTCTAGCTTCCATTAACTCCAACAAAATTTAAAGATAAATATTAATTACCTCTCCACTCTTCAAATAACAGAATATAACTCTCAAATCTTAGCCATCTCTCGAACGATTTCGTTGAAACTGACGGAAAGAAAATCAATGCGGCCGAACTTTTGAGTCAATTTCTTCGCAATGAAGGAAAATATCGTGATTTAAAAAACCCTAATCGAGGGAGGCGGAGATTTTTTTATTCCAAAAATATTACTTTGAATGCTTCCAGTCCCAGCGTAGTTTGAACGACAATGTTAAACGCGGTCTTCAATTTTCCGAAGGTGAGGAAGAATCAAAGACTGAACCCTTTGTTGGGCCTATAAGTTTGTTGAACGGATATGTTAAGGCCCAATATTAACAGCTAATGAGACTAAGTCCATGTTGAAGCCCAGCCCAAGAATTCTGTTTTGAGGAATTTTCTTTTTTTCCCGTTGTTTTATTTTTTTCAATTTCAATAATTTAGAAACAGTTATTTTAAATAAGCGTAATTAATTTCAATATTTAATAAATTACCACCTTTTCATAAAATCAGTTAAATAAAATAAAAGAAAACATAATTCAAAATTATAACTCGTATTGTAATAACTAATACGTTCTACTAATGATTAATGGCGTGCAAGTAAAACATTATAAAGAGATCTTCTCTTGAGAATTTTTATTTTTAAAAAAGAAAATTATAATTAAAATAAAAAAAATAAAAATAAAAATAAAAAACACACATAGAAGTGAGTTAAGAACATGTTGACACATATGTACAACATGTTAGACAGAGGACAGTTGAATTTATCACAAGTACTCATGTATGTTTTAATGTTTTTTTTTAAGCATGTGTGCGTTAATGTTAGATTCACATGTAATCGATAGTATATATGAATTTAAATATAAATTTCTAAGTTCACACGATTCGATATGATTGAATATTATGAATATTTTTTTTTAAATTAAACCCTAAAATCAAACCACCAATATTTTTATTTGAATGCAAAAAGAGAATGTAATTTGCTATTATTCCATCAATGACGAAGTGTGTATTCATCAACATGATCACCTTACAAGTTACAATGTTCATCCAAGCATCCAATTTTGACCATAAACAAAATTGATGCCTCCATTATCACATATATGCATAATAATTAATGATATGCATTTATGATATATAGAAAGTAGTAAATTATATAAGAAGAAAAATAATAATTTATGATAAGACATGGAAAAATATGGGCAAGTAAAGTAATCAGAGTGTGAAATTTACCACAATAGGAAAGTTAATTATCACTCTTATAGCTAAACAATTTAAAAGGTGAGTAGATTATGAGTACCAAGTTGCTTATACACATCATTATCATAATATTTCAAATATTTAAAATCTACTTTAGGAAAGATGAAACAATCTTGATGACTTGGCTAGTTTCCAATCATTGATGGCTTTAATTACTTATACTATTCGAACTTATTTAATAACATTACATAATTACCACATAGATGAAATAGGATGACCTTTTGAAAAGTATAATCTACTGTCACTAAACTGGAAAAAAAAATGATTTCGTTTTTTTTTTATATTTATTTATAGAGTATTTATCCGGAGGGGCAGAATTGGCAATCCAAATGCGGAGGGCCCGGAGGCGGCGGTCTTTTCAGTTAAAAACTTAATATATTGTGGAATTAAAAAAAAATAATTAATTCAAACATATAATATGCATATGAAATATTTTCATTTATAAGAAAATTAATAAGGAATCATCACAAAATACTTGAAAATTAATTAGTACTCCATGTTTTAAATAAAGAATTGATGATAACTGAAAATAAAAAATAAAAAGAGTAAAATAAGGTTTGTCTGTATTATGGGAAGAAACAGTGAGACTAGAGAGGTTAGAGGGCCGATCTTTGTAGCTTTAGTGACAGTTGATGGGCCCCCAACTTTGAGTAATCCACGTCCATTTTAACCTCAATCCAACGGCTCTCCTTCTCTCTCTTGGATTTAAAGTGCTCTGCTCACCTATACCACACCTACGTATACCCATAATGCAACTCCCGCTGTGAATTAAGCCTCGATTCACCTCATCTCCCCACTTCATTTCATTATGTTTTCCTACTACAATATCAGAAAATATAAACATTTGTATAAATCCAGATTACGGTGTAAATAATAATATTCTCTTTGTACCAGTAATACATCAATGTATGTGGCGGCACGGAGTTAAAAAAAAATAATCTTTTGTTGTAGTGACGTAGAAAAAAGATAAGGTATTTTGGGCACGTATTTTTTGAGTGGAGAGTAAGAAAATTTATTTTTTAAAAAGTGAATGAAATAATGTGGAAAAATGATGAGATAGTAAAATTGGTTGAGCAAGAAATAGACTAGACAGACAGAAGCGAGGAAAACAGTGTTGCACGGTGACGAAACGGCGCCGAATCCGGGGGGTGGAATAATAGATACAAAAATGATTATATGTACAAATCCTAAGCAAAAGATTTATGCTGACGTTTCATTTAATGTGAGAGTTAGACTGATCCTCTCCATCATAATTAAGCGTAGCTGCCATCTTATTTACACCCGCTACCGCCTACAGTCGTGCTACTCTACAACTAATTAATACTCCACTCACTACGTGTATAAAGTGTGAGAGAGAAAAATTACCATCGTCAGCATGACGACTTAATCCCCCAACATTTATACCCAATACCAGTATATGGAGATTAAAAAAAAAATACTATACACCGTAAATTGATAAACACTCCATATTATTTTAAAAGTGGGTATTTTTATTAGTAACTTGTGTGGATTAGGAAGATATTGTGTGGATTAGGAATATATAATAAGTATTTTGTGTTAATCTCATTTAAAAAATATATATATTATAAATTTTTTTGGTGGAACACCGTAATTAGTACTAAAATTTAACTCTGGTAACTTTATGGAAGGAGTAATTTATAATTGAATGTCAAACTCCTCTTCTATTCAAACTTTTTAAAAATCTCTTTTTTCTAACAATTTTTATTATGTGTTACCGACCATGCCCTCAAGAAAAAGAGTAGTATCACTTTATTTACTTTTCGTATATTTTATTTTTAAAAGAATATTTGACCGTTAAAGATTATTTCAATTCTTAAGGAGATGTTTGGTTTGGGATTACGTGGAATTTGAAAATCATGAATAGTGTGTTTTGTTTTGGATTTTGAGTAGAATATATTTTAACTTTATGTCAAATTAATGTATTAATTTATTTAAAAAGTTAAATGATAAAGGAGAGATAAAGTGTATTAGTTGAGGAGAGAGAATGTAATAGGTATATATAAGGGTGATTTTTTAAATCTGTATGTGAGGGGTTTGAAACTCGAAAACAAATATTGCCTAAACGCTTTCATTTTTTTAAAAACAAATATTTATAATCGTGTCTTACAATTTAAGCCTCGAATACACGTAATTTTTTACAAAAAAAATGACTTGCATTCGAGAATTATCCCTTATTTATTTATTTTTTCTTAACTCTAAAAATTATAAATAAACATGGAAGGATCGTTCCAACCCTCTAATGCTATCAATTTTATTAAAAATATATAGTTATAATTTTTTTTACAATATACGGAGTAAGTTTTTAAACTACTTATTGAGTTTTCTTATTTTTCTCTCATCTTTTCAATTTATATATCCTGACAATATGCTTTAAAAGTTAAGTTGTCATGTTTATTTATTTTTTACTTGTGTACTCACTATAATTTATCTAAACACAAGTGGTTATTTTTCATATTTATTTTTTTCTTCTCAAATTAAGAATCGATATAGGATAGGACTTTAATTTTCGTTCTCGAACTATTTTAATTGAAACGACAAACTTTATTGCAAGTTGAATTAATTAGTAAAGAAATAAAAAAAAAAAGAAAAAAAAAAAGAGATTTAGACCTGGTTTAAATCTAGACACTATCTTTAGATAACAATTTTTTTTTTGGACTCGGGCTACAGTGTCTACTCTCAAAAAACCATATCCAAAAATACCCGTGCAAAACAAAAAGAGCAAAAATGCCTACTTTTGAAAGAAAAAAGACTCTGATATCCTTTATTTGACATGAAGAAGTATAACTTTTTTTTACTGCAGTACACCTGTTTCACTCGGTCTTGGACTTGTTTAAGAACATACATATCACTCGGTCACGAGAGTTTTGAGAATATATATATCACTCGGGTCATGACCGAAAGATTTGAAAATATATACATATCACTCGATTTTGAAGCTTTGAGAATATACATATATCACTCGGTCTTGAACTTGCTTTAAGAACATATATATCACTCGGTCATGACCGAGTGCTTTGAGAATATATATATACTCTCACTTGGTCTTTCATCTCTATTCTTACTCGGTCTTCCCATTCATATATTATTTTAAGCTTTAAAATACACAATTCTCACTTGATCTTTCAATTCATATGTCTTTAAGAATATATATGATGTGGTGTATATTATATATGGACCTGTTCATAAATTGGGCCCACCGGCCCTATATTTCTTTGAGAATTCATAAACCTCCTAGCCAAAAGCAAAGAAGCTCCGCCTGACTAAGCCAAGTGGGCTACTTGATCCAGTTGTCTTCGATACGCAGAATCTGCTACAAGATACACGCGTAGAGGGCATCCTAGATTATATCCTAAAAATAGTCACATGAGGATAAAACAGCTTCGCCTGACTAAGCCAAGTGGGCTACTTGATCCAGTTGTCTTCGATACGCATAATCTGCTACAAGATACACGCGTAGAGGGCATCCTAGATTACATCCTAAAAATAGTCACATGAGATAAAACGCATTTAATGCTCACACTGTACACGATAATCTATCAACTTGCCCAGATACGGGTGACGTCAGATTATCCAGTATAAAATGGAAACTCATGGCAGTAAAGATCATCCTTCAACCCCTCTAAAAAAAGGCTCGAAAATGCTTGAGGGGCAATCATTTCTCCTTTATGATCGCTTTACGAGTATTAATCCCCCGGCTAACTACATTATCCAACAATTAGGGAAGGATTAGAAAATCTCACTAGCGACATATGATATTGAGATTTATATATCTCCTGTAATAAAATTAGCAAAAATGAATAAA
The DNA here is from genome assembly GCA_023678885.1 of Pogostemon cablin. Taxonomy (NCBI): domain Eukaryota; kingdom Viridiplantae; phylum Streptophyta; class Magnoliopsida; order Lamiales; family Lamiaceae; genus Pogostemon; species Pogostemon cablin. Next base: position 1,010,762 of record CM042984.1, read on the forward strand.
ATATATTATTTAGGATTTTATCTACCCTCCCAAATTAATATTTAAATGGGTAGGTATTGTACGAGATCGTCTCACGAATCTCATTTCGTGAGACTGACTATCCATTAATTAATAAATATATTATAAAAAATTAAGAAGCCGTTATAGCCGGTCACCCATGCTAACTTATCGGTAAATGTCTACTCCATTCGTTTAATTAAGCCCAGCTGGTATTCCTTTTATTATTATACATTTAAAAATTATTAAAGTACTAAGTAATATACTTAAAATATAATGCGCTTATCAACCAACAAATAATTGTAAGTAAGCATTTAAAATTAAAAAGTGATACACCCATATATTACTCCATTAAACTATTTTATAAAAAAATAATTTAAAAAGTGATAATATTTTTAATAAAAAAATAATATTTAAATAAGAAAAAGTAATATTCGACCAATCAAATTATTTCAAAAATAATTTTTAATGAAAACAAAATGGGATAAGATTTTTAATAAAAAATGATATTTGATTAAGTAAAAGTGATACACATTCAATTATAAATTTATAAACAGATAAAAAGTGATAATATTTTTAATAAAAAGTGATAATATTTACAATAAAAAGTGATATTTATTTAAGAAAAATAGTGATATACATCCAATTATATTATTTAATGAAAATTTTATAGAACTGATAAAAAGTGATACTAGATCAAAGAAAAATAACAAATGTTCAATTAAATTATTTAATGAATGGGGTATATTTTGTTATACAGGTAAAAAGTTATAACATTTTTAGTGAAAAGTGATATCTGATATGAAAAAAGTGATAATTATTTAAATGAACTATTTCATTAACTATTATTATAATAAATAAAAAGTAGTAACTAATAAATAAAAAGTGAAGTTATCATCTAATTTTTTTTTTGTCAATTATATATTATTTTCACATTATTTACATTAATTGTATTCTTAAGGAAAATAATTCTCTTATATTTTTACTAATAATAATATAAATGTAATAAAACGTATGTTCTAATAAATTATGAAATAAAATTAACTAAAGTATAATTTAATTTCTTAAATGAAAAGAGTAAAACAGAAAAAAAAAAAAAAAAAGTTAAGGGGGCTTGCGTGTATTTAAGTTAACTGAGAATCAAGGTTTTAAGTTTACAATGGGATCCACGAGTTCTTGTATGGGTAATATTTGACCCGTCTAATGAAATGAGATTCGTGATACAATTTGGTACAAGTCTTTGCTTATTTAAATATTAAATTATAATAAAAATTAAAAAAATTATAAAGAACTAAAAATTATTTAGGATTTTATATATGATATTGTTGCACGATTTTATCATATTATGATTTAATTTAGCATATGATGCGTTGTATATAGTTTAATTTGTGTACTTGAGTTTTTGTTTCCTTCATAAAATTATGATTGGTTATGGACAATATGGTTGTTGCCAATTTGGAAATTACTCCATTATTTATAAATAATGGTAGGTTGATGAAGAAATTTAGATATCGGATGGCCATAAATATTTGGATTAGGAAATTAATGATTCCACTTATATCTATCAATTATCATAAATGGACTACGTACTTAACAGTTAATCAACTTAATTGGTTACAAGTTGTAATTCATTTAATAATTAGATAGACCAAATTATTATAAAAATAATTAATTCATACTTTTTCTTTTTCGATACTTTACCCAAATAAAAGAAAAATGCCATGCTCTATAACACTCCGAATAATTTTTTTTCCTTATTTATCCCATTAAATTATGAACAATCATAACATGGTTAAATACTTAATACAATAATTTCATACATATAATCATTGTTTAATACACATAACTAGTATGCACATTTATTATTATTTTTAAAAAATAAATTATTTTTGAAAGTTAATAATTTGTTTTATGTAAAAAAAATAAAAGGTAAAAAATAGGAAAAGACGGAATGAGTATTATATGTGTGGGAAATAAAAAAAATATATTAAAAGGTGTAGAAATAGTAAAATTTCCTAGTTTGGAGCAGTATGAAAATGTTTGATCGTAAATATGATGTGGTATTCAGATTGTGAAAAGTGGGTCCCAGAAAACAAATATCACAAAGTCCCATCGTTATTTTATTTTGGTCACCGTATATAATGCTGCTTGCTGTAGTATTAACCAACTCTAAAACTCATATAAACCCGTTTACATTTTATTATGTAAATTTTAATTTTTTTTTCATCTTAAGCTCTTCTGCTTTCAATACTATTAAATCTTATGTATTATTAGAAGGTTTAAAATAAAGAGAAAAATAGGGTTTACAAGTGTTATAATGTAAATACTATTTACAAGAAATTAATTCATCAATCGATAATCTTTTAATTTGAAATCAATTCGGTATTTACTGTTTTAATTACTGTATTTATTTCTACAATTACGGCGAGTGTGCCTTGTTAATGGATGTACGTGGCTATTCCACCGTTTAAAACATCGACTTAATTCTTGAACAATACTTTTAATTCAATGTTTATATATTTTTATTTTGAGCGTCACATCTCAATGTTTACGTTTTTTTTTTTGAAATATGTGACTCACCTAAAACAATTAATATATCACCATGGTCCCCACATCCAACACTAATACACCTACCCACTTTATATTAAATATTATATTTTTCCACCCACTATCTATTAAAATATTATACTCCTTAATCAACGTGCAAAAAATAAACGTAAACATTGAAATTGAACGGAGGGAGTACTCCATTTTTGGTGATGTTTGTTTCCGATTTTATTTTTGGTTTTCAAAACTAACGTCTATATTTTAAAAATCATTTCTATATATACTTATTATATTTTCTCTCCACAATTAATATCCTTTCCTCTCTCATTTCACTTTTTAAATAAATTAATATATTAATTTAACATAAAATTAAAATATACCCTCCTCAAAACCCAAAACAAATATATTTATGATTTTCAAACTAAGCGTATAATTAAATAAAGAAGTTATCAAAAATTTCAAGTCTCATCCTGCCAATTTTAATATATCTATCTATTCAAATCAAGATATGATATACTATTTCAAATTTAAAATTAAACTAGCACCTCTAACTGGAGTAGCCTCTGTACTTTAGTACTAATTAAATTAGTAAATGAAAGCTGATTACAGAAAAAAGAAAAGTAGAATTAATAAAAAGGAGGGCAATAATATGATAATGTTTTATTTCAATCAATCATTTCGCAGTTTAATAAAACATGGGAAGAAGTGATACACTATAAAAAGCAACTGTTTGGCGGATAGAGTGTGGTGGTGCCCAAACTCTCTTATTTTTTTTATCACCATCCACTCACGTGCGCATCTACCTTAACCACAAAATTACATTAATTATATCTTAATATATAAAATATTAGTACTCCCTTCGTCCAGGGTATTTTTACCAATTTGCACGAGTACGAAGATTAATTTTTTATTTTTTTAATATATAATGTAAGAGAAAGTAGGGATAAATTAGTAATTTAAAAAGAAAAAGTGAATAAAGTTATTGGGAATGATGAATAATGTGTAAAAAAGTAATTAAAATTGTTGGGATTATAAAAAGTAGGTAATAAAATATTATATATTTTTACCAAAAATGGAATGGGTAAAAATACGTGGGACACCCCAAAATGGAAAGTGGGTAAAAATACGTGGGACGGATTGAGTATTATACTTGTCAAATTTTAGTTAGAGTAAACATTAAAATTGATCATGTAAGTATGACATTTTTCAACTTCAATCATTTTTTATTGCATTTCTCACCTTTTGCTCTTTGGGATTCGTTTTTGGTCTTTTTGGTCCAAATTCAGTATTTTTTCGCCGGAAAATTATGCGTGAGTTGTACGTGCTCAAAATTGGTTCTGTAAGTATGGATTTTTCCAACTTCAGTCCTTTTTTATTGCAATTTTCATTTTTGCTCTTCCATTGTCTGATTTTAGTCATTTTTGTCCAAATTTAATAATTTTTTACCGAAAATTTAAAAAACTAGCCGAAAACATGCGTGAGTTGCATGTGCCAACAAAGAAGACATTAATAATATATAAAAAAGAGCAGGGATAACCACGTGTAATGAGTAGCGAAGAAAAAAATAATTAAAAAAATTACAGGGTGAGAGCAGCACGGGCCCGCGTGAGAGACATGCGCTCTGCTGTTCCACCGTGATACTCAGCCTCTCTTCTTCCACTCTCTCCAATTTTATAGAACTTGGATGGTGAGCCTAAAACTCATTAAAAAAATATTTACATCTCCCAATGCAAAAAACCTGTTCTTTATATTTTTGTTTTTGCCCATGAGACATATTATCCATTTATTCAATTAAATATATTTTAAATTAAATTAAAAAGAAACAAGGGCTCTGTTTTGCTTGCGACTCAAAACACTAATCAATTAATGCGGTGAAACTGTGTCTATGATCAATGCCCAAGATTAATTAACCATTTTATTTTTTTTATTTTATTATAAATTTATTATCATATTAATTGCTTTTAATTATAAAATATTTATCATAATAATAATAATTATTATCATATTATTATTATTATTATTATTATTTATATTAATCATTTATTAGATACTCCTTCCGTCCTATAAAGAAGTTCACAGTTACTGTAGATACGGAATTTAAGAAAAAATTGCTTTTTGGGGGTAGTTTGGTATTTTTAGGTAATAAATAAATTATAAAATAACTTATGTGAGTTGAAAATGGGTGACAAATTTGAAATTAAAGTGTGTTGCGGGGTTATTGATTTTTGTGTATTTTCTTATTTGGGGGTGTGAACTTGTTTATGAGACGGACAAAAATAGAAAGTGTGAATTTGTTTATAGGATGGAGGGAGTAATTCAATTGTCTATTATCACTTTATTTTAATCAATCATTATTTTACATTAAAAATATTATCACTTTTTATTCAATCTACGAAAGGTTCTTAAAATAATTTAACTAAATAGCTATCACTTTTCCCTTTATCATGTCTCACTTTTTTATTAAAAATGTTATTACTTTTTATTATTCTAGTGAATTGTTCGTGAGATAATTCAATTAGATGAACATCATTTTTTTTCATTATTAGGGATAATTATTACTCCATTATATACAATAATAGCGTGTGCAAATCACGCATGATTTCTGGCGAGTTTTTTAAAATTTTCGGCGAAAAATGATTAAATTTGGACAAAAGGGACTAAAATTGGACAATGGAGGACCAAAAGTGAAAATTACAATAAAAAATGATTGAAGTTGGAAAAATCCATACTTACAGGACCAATTTTGAGCGCGTGCAACTCACGCATAATTTTTCGATGAGTTTTTTAAATTTTTGGCGAAAAAGGACTGAATTTGGACCAAAAGGACCAAAACGGACTCTGAATGACCAAAAGTGAGAAATGCAATAAAAAAAGGACTGAAGTTGGAAAAAGTCATACTTACACGACTGATTTTGATATTTACTCTTTTAGTTATAAGACAAATCATTATCTTTTTACTTTTCTACAATTGCATTTGTCTTCATTAATTGAACTCGGGTCCAACCCGATTAACCCAAAAAAAATTAGGGTTAGGACAAAAAAATTTGGGTCCGTTTAACATCCGGGCTTTTTGGCCCGAACCAATTAACACGTGGGCTAACCGGGCCGGCCCGTAGGGTTAGAAATTATTATTATTATTATTTTTAATTAATTATAACACCCATAATCTATACATCGACCATCCAATCCCACCGTACTCCCAACCCATCGTTGGACAAACTTTCACCATCTTTTAATTTTCATCTCTTTCTCATCATTTTTCTCACTCTAACCCACAATTTTATCTAATAAATAAAATAATACTTAAATAAATATATTAAGATTAATTTAATTATCACAAATTCTTTTAATTTATATCTTTTAACAATATTTTGCATGCATTAATCTTAATTCTCTCAAATTTTAAATAATGTATTAGTTAATTTTGAATTTGTTATATTATTTATAACAAATTATAATTTATAAATTCTTAAATAATTTGTATCATATAACCCGCGAGCCCGACCCGTTTAACCCATAGCCCGTTAGAGTTAGGGTTAGGTTCACATTTTCGTAGATCGTTTAAACTTAGCCTGAAGCCCGTTAGAGCCGGCCCTAATAGGTTAGGGCTGGCCCGTTTAACAACCTATAGAAAAGTAATAAAGATGGTCCTAAAAATAGCTCTTTGAATATCACAATTTACTGCGTCACAAATGATGAAAAACTGTTTAAAGACATTTCAATTTAAAATTTGTAATTAATCTTTATAATATTATATATATATATATATATATATGAAAAGATATCAAGAAATAATAATACATTAAGTAATATAATCAAATCAGATATATTAATAATAATAATATTTACTCCATTATTTTGATTGAAATAACATCATGCACCATTGAAAAGAAAAAAAAAACAAATAACTCAAGTACTGATTAATAGTTGTAACATCGTAGAATAGTTGTAACTAGAAAAAAATTTCTAACTCTTTATTGTTATTTAAATATAATTATTTTACTATACATTTTAAGAAATATTACTCCATCCGTCCCATAAACAAATTCACACCTTCTATTTTTGTCCGGCCCATAAACAAGTTTACACCCCCAAATAAAGAAATACATATAAATCAATAACCCCACAACACATTTTAATTTCAAAATTGTCACTCCTTTACAACTCACATAACTTACTTTATAATTTATTTATTAACTAAAAATACCAAACTACCCAAAAAAACAACTTTTTCTTAAACTTCGTATCTACAGTAACTGTAAACTTCTTTATTGGACGGAGGGAGTACATACTAGCATTTGAGTAATAATACATAAGAACATGAAACATTTAATCATCTTATATCTAAAGTAGATAAAATGTATGAATTGTATGGAATTTGAGTTTAGATGTTCCATAAAAAAAAAAAAACTCTTCGACTGATATGGTATTAATAGTATGTCATATAGAAGATGAGAGTATATTTATGGTTATATGCAAATGCGTAAAATTTTATCAGTACAAAAGTTAAAAATTGGAACATGTAACTAAATATAATCTTTCTTTGCGTTATTTAAAACAAGAATAAAAAGTGTTTTTTTTTTCCGTTTAAAAAACAAATTCACAAATTGTCCCATTAATAGATTCATACTAAAAATAACACACAACCCAACACTACATTTTACAACACCGATTTAAATTCCTATATTATATTGTTGTTATATTTTGTGTAGCATATAATTGGATGGATGACGCTCATGAAAGGGAGTAAGGGAGAATGATATTTCTAAAAAGAAAAATATCAACTTTAGAAAATGATAGTAAAAAAATGGCATAGAGCATCTCGTGTGCTACAATACACTTTAAGTTAAAGACAAAGACTTGTATGAGACTATTTCACGTAAGTTTTTATGTGAGACGGATAAAAAATGGTAATATTATTATCATTTTTACTATAAAATATTATCACTTTTACTATAGAATGTTATCACATTTTATTTATATTATTTTGTTCATTGCATTATTATCACTTTTCATCGAATGAGTATAATCTTTTATCTGTCTTATATAAGAACCTACTTAAGACATTTCACACCAGACTTGCCAAATTTAAAAATTATAATTTCTTTACTATTCACATAATTTAATTAACCTAACTACTCCTAAAATTAAGCGTAAATATTTTTTTTTAAAAAAATTGTACTCCCTCGATCCTGTTTCAATGTTTACGTTTGCTTTTTGCACGTTGATAAAAGAATATAATATTTTAATAGATAGTGGGTAGGTGTATTAGTGTTGGATGATGTATTAATTGTTTTATGTAGGTCCCATATTGCAAAAAGGAAAATATAAATATTGAAATAAGACATTCAAAATAAAAATGTAAACATTGAAATAGGTTGGAGGGAGTATCTTGGACAACTTAATGGGAGTGTCGAGTAAAAAGGGTTTTACATTTACTGGAGCAAAACGATCTAAAGCTGATCAATTAATTCAAAATTGGTTTAATCATAGTAGAGCATTACTTTAACGTATAATAGTGCAGTATTAAAGATGTTTACGCAATTATTTTCCAGCTGAGAAAAGGCACCGCATATGATCCATGATTAATATACCATCACTGTCTCAAAATCACACACATACACACACAGCCTTTCTCTCTCTCACTCACACACACACAGTGAACAGTAGTTTTACTGTTTGAACGTCGGAACTGTATGGATTTTGTCTGTTAATAACCCTGCGCCAGGAGAAAGAGAGAGAGAGAAAGAAAGAGAAAAGGGGGTCTCTATCCCCTCTGCCAAATTTGCTGTTTCAGAAAAGAAATAAAGAAAAGAGTTAGAGAGAGATTATACTACTCCACAGTGTAGAGGAGTAGTATTACTATACATGATTATCATGGCAGCCTCTCATTTCATCATCACCCCATCTCCTCAACTGTTCCTCTCCTTTTCCTCCCTTTAAACTCCATCATCTTTTCTCCTACACACACACACACAATTACACAAAAAAACACTTTCTCTCTCTTTATATATAAACACAGATAGAGAAATCAAGATTCCCTTCTCTGTCCAGCACAGTAGTACTACTCATGGCTGAGGGTTTTGAGCCATACCATGTCCCACAGCAAAGCCGAAGAGATAAGCTCAGAGTAGTAAACAACCAACAAGGGTGTGTAGATAATCTCCAACCCTGTGTACCTTTACTCCCACTTTACGATCCATCACTCATCCCTAATTCTGATTTCATCTCTGCTGCTAACCTGCACCGCCTTGGTGTCAAAGAAGAGGGCATGAATTTGATGGGTTTTCTTGGGGGTATGAACACCAATCACATGTTTGTGGATCCACAACACTTATCTGTCCAGCACCTAAACCCTACTACTGTTCAAGATATTAATGGCAACCCATATGTATTCTCCTCACCCCACTGTTACAGACCACTTCTTGATCAATCTTTTCATCAAAATGAAAGCCCCAATTCCAACACTGGTCAAAGCCTGTCCTTGTCTTTGTCCTCTCTCCCTTTGGAGCTCAATCTGCAGAGATATCATGATTCCTCGGTTTTTGGTCTTGCTGTTGCTGGTAATAATAATAATAACAACAAGGTGAGTAGTACTGGAGGAGGGTATGTTGTTGGCTGTAATAATGGTGGTTCAAATTCAACCCCAATTGAATTGTCTAAAAGTTCAGTGCCATTAGGGCCTTTCACTGGCTATGCTTCTGTCTTGAAAGGATCCAGATTCTTGAAACCTGCCCAACAGTTGTTGGAGGAGCTTTGTGATATGGGTAGGGCCATTTATGCGGATAAATACGGGCCGGATTCGGGTCTGCTGGATCCTCCTCCTTTGGAGAGTTTGAATACTACTGCTGTTGATGATTCTGTCAATTGCAGTGATGGGAGTGACCAAACTAGGAAGAAATCCAGGTTGCTTTCGATGCTTGATGAGGTATATTGATTGATTGTGTGATTAATTAATGTTTTTAATTAATTCTGAAATGCAATCACATCTTTCTTACAAGCTTTAAGGTGTTGATACTGTGCCGTTTTAGCTTGTTAAAGATAGATTCTCTAGTCATCATTGGTGCTACTAGCTAGCATGCAAGCTTTTTTTTTTTACATGATATAGTGGCACAAAAAGCTTCTAACTTTGATCATCTTTGGATCTTTATTGCTGTATCCATCTGAAATTTGTGCCATCTTAGATTCTTGTATGATTGGTGTGGAGTGTGTCCAAGAATGATTTTTTTAAAGTACTACATATTGTGGGAATATATGCACAACTATTGGTGCTAGCAAGTGTTTCAACAACCTTATTTTAAGCATGAATTCGATATATAGGAGATATTGTCACCAAGAATGGTTTGCATCTTGTGTAAAGTGATCAAGAGAATCATTTTTGAAAAGGCTTATTCCTTAAGACTTGTTATTGGTTTTTAAGATATATCATGGCCAATATAATTGTACTTGAAATGTGTTAAATTAGTACTCTATGACTATGAGTGTATTTTTTTTAGCTCTTTTGAGTTATTTTAGTGGAAGAATATGATTCTGTTTTCTTTTTTTTTTCCCCACCTTAACTATAGTATGCTACTATAATCGTCATTTTACGAGGCGATAATGTCGTAAAATTAGCCTAGAGTACCCTTTTAGCATTGAGTTAATTTTCTTAAATGAAGTGTGGCAATTAAAAGTCTGGCATTTAGTTGTCCAATATGTACGTGAGCCCACTTGACATTTCAAGTTGAGAATTCTTTATTTAAGATTATATATGTAGGTCTAATCATGTGATGGAAGAGGCTGGCATGAATACACTCACTCACACGGTTGTGTACTTTTCTTGTATTTGGTTCATCTTTAAAAACTGAACACGTAAACGATTAATTTCTTGGTTGAGTCTAATCCACATCCCAGATTGTTTATTTGTTAAAGGTAAAATAGCCTAACAAAAGAAATATGATGCTATTAGGTGTTGTGTCATTACAGTTCTCGTGGCTTCAGCCGAGCTATTTGTTTCCGTCTCATGATTGATGGCAATAACGAACCCTCTCAAGCTAATCTTCTACTAGATGTTCTTAGTGCCAGCTTTATTGTGTGTAGTTGGTAGTTATCAAGATTTTGCAACGAGAGTTGATTTGATTATAATGGTGCATGGCTCAATGAAGGGATTTTATCTCTGACCATTGTAATAAAATGGCCATTTGTAAAGGCACTCTGTTGTAATCTATTGGTTGTTGTAATGAAATCGCTTGATTGATGTTTGAATAAGCTCGTCTTTCGGTCAGGTTTACAAGAGGTACAAGCAGTATTACCAACAAATGCAGGCTGCTGTAGCAGCATTTGAGTCCGTAGCTGGACTTAGCAGTGCAGCCCCGTTTGCGAATTTGGCTCTAAAGGCCATGTCTAAACATTTTAGATGCTTGAAGAATGCCATCACTGATCAGTTGCAGTTCACTCCCAAATCTCATGGAAAAATAAGCTCAGAGAGAGATGAAACGCAGAGACCAGAGAACTCAGGACGTGCGAGTTATGGCCAACGACCGTTCCATGCAGGATTTGTCGATCAACCTGTCTGGCGCCCTCAAAGAGGACTTCCTGAACGCGCTGTTACAGTCCTTCGTGCTTGGTTATTCGATCACTTTCTCCATCCGTAAGTATGCTTTCGTGCATTTGTACTTATCCAGTACTAGTGCAGCTATACTAACTAATAGTTGCTGCTATTTTATTACAGCTATCCAACTGATACAGACAAACTAATGTTGGCTAAACAGACTGGCCTCTCAAGGAATCAGGTGACTGTTATTCGTATTATAACGCCCCATTCGTTGTCCTCAAATCGGACGTTTATTTGATTTTCTTGATCATTACATGGACTAGGTTTCAAACTGGTTTATAAATGCAAGAGTGAGGCTTTGGAAGCCGATGGTGGAGGAGATACACATGCTGGAGACTCGACAAGGCCAAAGAGACGAACAACATCCCAACATGATCAACAATCATTTGCCAACAAACTGTTCGATTGAGTGTGAGAATGGGTCCACCTCGGTCCAAAGAACCGGAGAGTTTCCTCTGAAAAGGACTAGAGAGGATCCATCCGAACCTCCAGGAGGAAACGTGGGACATATAAAGCTACCATATGACAACCTTATGCAAAATCATCACTTTGGTCTGAGCAATGCTAGTGGCCGTGGCAATGGCGGTGTTTCGTTAACTCTAGGCCTTCATCAGAACGGTGTTGGATTGTCCGATTCCTACCCTCTGAATGCAGCTCGTCGTTTTGGACTGGATTCGCACGGTGATCAGGGATACGTGGTGAGTGGATTCGCAGCACAAAATCGACATTTTGGAAGAGAGATTATTGATGGCCAGATTATGCATGATTTTGTTGGATGAATATGATTCTATACATAAAAAGTCTTCATCAAAATGAGGAAATTACAACAGAGGGAGGCATTCAACTGGGGGTGGTGCTGTGATCAAAAGCCATCAGAATTTCAACAAGATTTGATGATCACTGAATGGTTGCCTTTCTTCTGTCTCTATTTGAAATTCTTTTAACTATATATTCACTCCATGTATGTAAAATCATACCTCTATGACTTTTGATTATAGCTGTATAATCTACGCAAGTAGCTGCATTTGTCGGAATATGATGATACATTATGATGCTGTTCCTTGAGAAATTTTACACTCAGTTTCTACATAGTTATATCAATTTGGAGTGAAAGATAGGTTAACTACTAAATATGAATTCGAAAAGATTTTTTTTTCTTCTATGGATCAGAAAGTTATAAAACTATCGATTCAGATTTAAAGCATAAAATCATTATAAATTATACAATGTAATAATATAAATTTGTCATTAATTAGTATGTTGTTTTAATGGCGATACATTATAAAAAAATTTCTTATAAAAATTTTAATGTTGTGATTATGATAATTTTTTAATTAATGTTATGATTGTGCAAAAAGGTGGTTTTATATTGATAATAATTGTAAACTCCCCTATCCCAAAAAATTGACATATAAGTATATCTTATATATACTAATTACTCCCTCCGTCCCTTTTAAAGTATTAATTTTACTATTTTTGGCTTCCGTTTCAAAGGTATTCATTTTCCCTATTTAGTAAAAAAGTACACAATGGTCCACCACTTCCCTATAATACAACTACTCACTTTTCATATAATAATAATATTTCTTATGTGCAAAAAGCAAATGAATATCTTAGAGGAGGACGAAGGGAGTACTAAATAACTTTTTAAAAGTATGAGCTGTCGCGACGTGGTTAATTGTCGTATATTTTTTATTTTTTTATTTTAATATCACATATATAATATTTCTACTTTTATTTATTATTATTATTATTATTATTATTATTATTATTATTATTATTATTATTATTATTATTATTATTATACTTCCTCCGTCCTCTTGATACGTATCAATTTTTCTATTTTGGTTCGTCCCATTACAAAGTATTCATTTTCTTTTTTGGATTGATGTGACCTACAATCACTATACATGACCCACACTCAACACTAATACAACTACCCACTACACATTAAAATATTATTTCTCTCACCTTACTATACATTAAATTATTATACTCCTTAGTCCACGTGCAAAAAGTCAACGAATATCTTTCAAGGGGATAAAGAGAGTATATTATTCATGTATATCTTTAAATTATGTATATTTATAAACTAAATATCACCTTTAATTATATTTTTTAATTGATTATAATAATTCATCCACGTATTACGCGAGAATGTGTACTCGTGTATATATATATATATATATATATATATATATATATATATATATATATATATATATATATATATATATATATATATATATATATATATATATATATATTGTTGTTCCTTTAAAATTTATACATTTTCTTTTTCAGTATATGAAACCACACAAAAACAATTACTTAGATATTCGCATGCATATCCTACACACCACTAATACAACTACAAACTACACATTAAAATATTATATCTACAATCCACTGCACATTAAAATATTATACTTCATGTAAAAAAATGTCAATATTTTTAGTTAGGATAAAGTATATTTAGTCTTGAATTGATAATTTTCTTTTTCGAATTTCTTATTTATAGTTAACATATCTTTCGAATTCTAATATTTACAAATAATTATGTGGTGTTACACTATAGTATAACATTGAATTTCTTATTTTTACCTTTAGGACTGCAGTCCAAAAGGTATTGGGCTATCGGCCCACTAAAGTCTTGGGTCACTTCCATCAAACTCGATAGTGTTTGTGCATCAAATTCGATAGTGTTTGTGCTTGTGAATTGGGATTGGTTGGATCGAATTTAAATCCTTTTAATTTATTTTAAATAATTGAATCGTTGAAATTCCCACAAAGTAAAATTTTCTGTTGAAGACCAATGTAAAATGTGTTGTATGATGGCCAATTAAATTTAAGTGGAATGATTCTTAACGGCATTTTTCGAATCGTAAACCTAAAGCAACTTTTAATTGTCTTTTCTACTCAATTTCACTTTTATTCCACGCCAAATAAAACCCAATAAACTTTATAAATAAAAAATAAAATGTAAATAAATATAATAAAAATGTCATAATTATTCTACTAAGTTTAGAAATAAATAATTACGACTTCAGTTCAATTATTTAGCTTTATTTTATACTAGAATCACTTGAGCTTTTTCATTTTTATCTAAAGTAAAATAATTTAATGGTTGGGAGAATAGCCCATTTACCCATTTTTTAAAAATAAAAATTATTGTCAACTCTCACCTAATTTATAAAATATCTATACTCATTTGTCCATTTTTGGACCAAAATACCCCCATCATATCGAAATATTACGTTGGAATTCCGACACTGAATCCGACATCTGATGAAATATCCCCACCCTGTTTGAATGCTATGTTGGAGTTCCGACACTGAATTCGACATCCGATGATGTCGGAATCGGTGTAGGAATCCCGACATAGCATTCCGACAGGGTGTGAGTATTTTGGTAAAAAAATGATCAATTAGATATGAATGTTATATAAATTAGTTCTTGGTTGACAATGATTTTTGTCAATTCATTTTGGTTATTTTTGACGATTACCTCTTAATGTTTTCTCTTTTTAGAAATGGAAAAACGATAAAAAAAAAACTTATTTATAATAAAGAAAAAAACACATGTATTGAGTCGGGAATTCATTTTCCAGCTGCTTTCATTATCTTTCACACAACTAATTGAGGATTGTCAACATTAACAACAAATTTAATTACTTAATTATACTTTTACTTTTATAAAAAAAAAAACATTAAAAAAAATTAATGTAAAATTCACACAAAAAATCAAGCTACCAATTGGACCCACTTGGCTACAGTGGGCACTCCTAGGTGCACCGCGAACACCATATAATACCCCGGTGGCGCCACCTTCCCATTCGGCGGAGCCGTACACTTTATCCTATACTTCCCGTCGCCATCCACCGCCGGCGTCTCCACCGACAACTTCACCAGCCTCTGTCCCTGCGAGAACGAGTGCGTGGCAAACGGAGCACTCGCGAAGTTAACATCCACCACCCCCACCACCGGTAACTCAACCGTGACCGCCACCTCGAACGCCTCGCCGTAGCGTACCCTCGCCGGCGTATCCACCAAATGTGGCCGAATATTCGCTTTATCCGGCAACAGATACTCCGGCGAAAACACTTCGATCCTCAATTCCGTCTGGAATTCGGCCTCGAAATTGTAGAAGTAATGCGGATTACTCCCGGCGATTAAAATTCTCCCATCCGGCAATAAATTTGCAGTGGAATGGTACATCCTGGGAACGGATCCTGGATTCAGGGTCATAAAACGGAGCCCCACGGGTTGATCCGGTCTATATAAAACCGGGTACAAACACCGGTCAGAAGCCAATTCGAACCCCTGAGTCCAAGCTTGAGCTCCATTGATAATCATCACATCGCCGGTGGGCAACATTACCATATCTCCCATAATCCTACCAAACGGCATATCCTCCATCTCCCACACCGAATCGGGCCGTGTGGCTTCTATCCACCCGCAGCTTCCATGGGCCGGACTGTCCTTCGTCCTCTCCAAATACGCCCCATACTCTGCTCCGCCGCATACCACCACCGTCGCCGATGAAAAGTCACCCGTCAAAGCAAGCATCGCCGACGAACCCGCCGACGGGTAATTCCTCGGGCCACCCTCGAGAATCGGGTAAGTTCTCGTCACAGAATTCGAATTATAATCATACGATACAGCTTTATTATTGGCAAAAATGAAGAGTTCTCCATTTGGGAGCAAATGAACATAGGGATAAAGATTATCCATTTGCTGATCTTCGTCTTCAATTAAAAAGGGGAATTTGACAGCACCAATCGCCTTCTTCGGTGGGAAAAATTCCACACTGTTGGCTGCTTTTCCACCGATTATAATCACTCTGCCATCGGGTAAAATCTGGTTGGTAGCATACCATCTCCCCTGGTAAAGTTCGACATCCTGCAGTTCCTCCCAATCACACATCGCATCCCTTTAGCAGGGGGTGAACTTCAGGATCTTCTTGTAACCGTCCAAGTCGCCGCCGGTTTGAATGAGGCTGCCGTCGGGGATAAACCCGCCGGAGGAGCACCAAGTGTCGGTCAAAATCGTCAACGGGCGGACAACGTTGGTTTGCAAATCGAGGAGAACCGGGTTGGCAAGGCAGCGGTTTCCGGGTAGGAGTTTTCTGGAGGGGCCAATGTGGGTCCGGTCGAGGAGGACAACGGTGTTGAAACGTGTGACGGCGGTGTTCATGGAGGCGATGCCGGCGTCGAGGACGAGGAGGTCCCACACGCCGGGGAGGTCGGCGGCGGCGCATGTGGAGTGGTAGAAGAAAAAGACGAGAAGTAGAAGCTTGGATATAGCCATGGAATTAATCTCAATCCAGTGAGAGAATGAAAGAATGTGTTTCAGTGAATTGTGTCAGTTAGAACTACTGAAAAAGTGAAGAGTGTGACGTGATAGATGCTAAAAGACACGACAAGATTATTCTTTTTTATAACGTTATTTTTTCGGAAATAATGGTGTACTAATTTTTTATGTTGGGGGTGATTAGGAGCCGAAAGGTTTGTCATTTTATGTGATGTATCATAAAATTTTAGATAATGAAGATGTTGAAATTGTGATACGAATAAATATTTTCTTAATCGTCGTATAATATTTCCTACACATATTTAATGCAAAACTAATAATTGTGGAGTATTATGAATGGGCTAGATGAATTATGAAAGGAAGACTTGTATCACATGGCTACTCCCAATCTAGATTAAATCATGGGGCATTGGTTCTACTATGATTGTTATGGCTCCTTCATATCTTATTAGATAGATTATCCACGAATACGACGTGTTTGGTCTAAATTGAATGTCACACTTACATTTATTTTGCAGCTCACTTTAAATTAATTTTGTATTTTGAAAATAAATCCTATGTTATATAATTGTATATATCATTTAGTGGAAACAAGGAATAGTATATAGCAAAGAACTCATATATAATAGTATCAATTTGCTTGTAAATATTGTTATCATATTCATTCATGTTATCAATTTTATTTGAATTTTATGAAAAAAAAATCTTTATTATCAATTAACATTATATTTCGTAATGTTAATGATATTCAGACAAAAATTTTGCCACTCTTGCTAATGTGCGTCCCACTTCACTGATTTTCAAGATCCCAAAATAAAAGTGGGCAAAGCTCGCTAAGCAATAATTGGGCCATCATTAAGCCCAAAATATATTAAAATACAAGTAAATAAATTAATGGGCCTTATTGAAGCCCACTGACTTCTTCGGAAAACCGATTTTTTTATTTCAAAAACCAATTGAAATCCACAACTTTTAACCAAAAAAAAAAAAAAAAAAAACCCTAATTGAAAATAAGTGAGTGGAATATAATACTAATTCCTTGATACCAATAAGCAAATCTCACACACTACAATCATCTGATACTCACTATACAACAGTTGGCATACATTAGTTATAACCACAGTTTAAGCCAATGATCCCACTGAATCACCTTCATAACAATGCACAACAGCCACTGTTGTCTTTCTAACATTCTTGTAAGAGTATCTTCTTGCAACCACTGCATACACAATCAAATTCACCGCAGTAATTCCAGCCAGCAGCCAGTAAAAATAGTCGAGTCGACTGCTGTTCAAGTCCTTCCCAATCCAACTCTTCCCATCCTTCTCCGTCACACGATCCACACAAGTTATAAGAAGACTACTCAAGAAATTTGCAGCTCCAATCACACTAAGATACAATGCTATGCCCAAACTTCTCATCGAATCGGGCACTTGATCATAGAAATACTCTTGTAATCCGACGAGGGCGAACCCATCAGCCACACCGATGTTCAAAAACTGCGGTGCTAGCCAGAAAACACTCATGGAAAGTGATCCTTGAGATGGATTTTGGTTCACTTGATTGAGTCTTTTTCTTTCAACTAAAGCAGCTATTACCATGGTTAGGACTGAGAAACACATTCCTATTCCGATTCTTGGGAGGATGTTGATGCCTCTTTCGTTGCTCCTTATTGTTCTCATCAATGGGACGAGGAGCTTTTCGTAGATTATTACACAAACTATCATACCTATGGCGGCTATTGCGTATGTTGAGGCCGGAGGGATCTCAAAACTACGAGAGATTCTTCGATCAAGAGTTGTGCTTTGTTTGATGAAGAATGTGGAGCCTTGTGCTACACAGATACCAAATGGCAGAGTTGTTAACCAAATAGGAATCATGTTTATGATGAGCTTCATTTCTTCGACTCTGGTTACCGTTGCAAGCCGCCACGGATTATGTTTCTCCATTGAGGATTGCCCCTCTTCAAGAATCGCAGCTTTATCAAGAAACCTACAAAAAGATTGCAAGAAAAGTAAGTTAATGCAGCTTATAACTTGAGATTGCAAGAAACGCAGGGTCCTCTGTTAGGCCATGACTCTGATACTATGTTAAATAATCAACTCGTCTAAAAACTTAAGTTAATAGAGAGGAGAATCGTTTAATATTTAATCAGGTCCTTTGCTAGGCCATGACTCTGATAACACATTAGATAGATGACCACTTCATCTAAAAGTTTAAAGTAACAGAGAGGAGAATCGTTTAATATTTAATCAGATCACTCTAACACGCAATTAATGTAACTTACATGAGATTATCAGTGTGGAAAAGAAGCCTCCCCTGATTGTTGTCCGATTTAGGAACCTCGTAGAGCTGATCAGGGTGAGACGGATGAGGAAGGTTTCTCTTGGCAATGGCGGCCACAAGAACCTGCAACAATGGCGTAAAGGGGCTTCCAGAAGGTTTTCGAAAACGGTACGAGGTTCTTCCCATGCAGAAGATGAGTATGGTTGAGGCCATGACTGCTGTAAGAATGACATCAGCAGCAGCCCAGCTGAAATGGTCCTGCACGTAGACAATCGCCGTCACTCCAATCAGAAGGCCGGCACAAAGGCCCGAATTCCACCAATTGAAAAACGACATCTTGCTCTGTCGTTCCTTGGTATGATCATCGTCAAATTGGTCGGCTCCAAAGCTCTCCAGAGATGGCTTATGGCCACCGGTGCCAACTGAGATCAAGTATATTGCCAGAAAGAAGAATATCTCGTGGATCTTTCGTGGATCCGGGCAGACCCGGGTGGTGCAGGGTTTTAAACCCGGGACTACTCGGGACATTGTCAGCAGAATCAACCCCTGTTTTTTGAATGTATCAATTACAACATTCTTGATTTTAAACATAATTATGAGATGAACTGAATGGATGGATTATTACCAGAAGATAAACGACGGATGATGCAAGAACAGTGTAGAATCTACCGAGGTAAGCATCGGCTAAGAATCCACCAAATAGGGGCATCAAAGTGGTTACACCCGACCAATAGTTAACACTCTTGACGGCTGTTTTAAGGTCGTAATGAAGTACTTTTGTGAGGTATATGATCAAACTTGTTGCTAGTCCAAAGTAACTCAACCTCTCACTGAACTCAATTGCTGCAAAAAAGATAAAAAAAATAAAACACGTGGGTTTAATTCTTGTTCATAATATGACTATGAGGCAGAGGCATGTAAATTACCAAGAAAATCCCTGTCAAGAGCCAATTATTGCCAACCCCAAAAGTCCCAACAAAAAAAAGTGTACAAAGCAACAAGAAAGTACACACACAGAACAGTAATGTTAAGGATCAAGGATTCAGTTCTCCGACAACCAAAGTACACATGTTCAAGAAACTGTAACTAAATGGTGATTGTGCAGCATTCTTAGCATCACAAAATTTCATGTTTGTTTGATGGGATTCAAGTGTCTAAATCATGGTGATGGATAATATATGAAGTGATGCTTTTCAGACACATACCTAGGATGAAAAGAGAAGCCTTCCATGCTCCGGTGGAAGCCCGGAGAGGAAGCCTTCCTTTATGATCAACAGAGGAATCATACACCCATTTATCATCAACACGCTTTGATTCTTGTTTACTCCTTTGCTCAATCTCCATTTTTTTTTTTTTTTTGGTCTGCTAAACAAGTTGAGATAGTAGATAATGCAGAATAAAGAAAGTTTGTTTTCTCTGTCTAAAGATAGATAATTGGGGTTGTTGTTTGTTGGCAGTTTGGTTGGTTCTTATATATAGGCAAGAATCCTACTGTCTTAAGCTAAAAGCCGTTGAATTTTTCCACAAAAGATAGACACTTAAAATAATTGTTGTGGTAAAAATACATTCGTTGTCAATGATTGTAATTGAAGGAAATAAATATTTGATACCTTCCACTTAATATATATATTTTGGCCCTATTAAAGGAATAGTATACATTCTTTGGTTTCATCTATATTTTTTCTTGTCGAATAAAGTGTCTTTCGTTAAGGACTAACCTATACTATAGTCTATAGCTATGATTTCAACATGTTATGCTTCTTATGAAATCTGCGCATGTGGGCTTGTTAAGAAATTAAATTAAATGACAGTATTTCATCTCAAATTTTAAAAAATGTCAAAATAATTAATTAAGTAATGACTGATTATTGTAGAACTAATTCATTTTCTTGTTATATTTTAGTAATATATGTATCTGGTGTTTTAAATTATTGGATGAGTGATATATGATTAAAAAAACATAGAATTCATACTTCAAATAAAAATCATAAATCCTAATGATTTTCACTTTTAATATGTGTTACTGTTACGTGGAATATGTAATATGAAAGTATCATTATTAAAAAATTGGGTTTACTAATAATGTTAAATCTTGACTAATGTCTTGACAATCCTGAGTAATTCATTGGTCTAACCAAACATGCTGTGGTCTGTATATAATAATAATCCAATGGAAATGATAACTACAGAGAAAAGATAAAATGACTTGTATAGGTCAAATCTCGATTAAAGTATACTCACTCCGTCCCATTTCAGATGATACACTTTTTATTTTGGATTGTCCCACAAAAGTTTATGTATTTCTAAAAAAAGCAAAAAGTCAAATACAATCACCTCCTCATACACTTTATTTACAAAAAAAACCATCCTTACCTAATACACCTAACATACTTTATCATTTACTTATTTATTATAAAAAATATCATAATACACTTAAAAATTATTACTTTTTTTAATCTCCGTACTGGAAGAGGCGTGTAAATTTTTGTGGGAAGGGGAGTATATTTTAAGTTCTATGTATTATTGCTTTCTTTTCTCTATCTCTACTTATATTTAAAATATTCTACTAGCATTTTTTTGGATTTATATTTCTGTTATGCATTACTATACTATATTTTACTATACTACTACGTACTCCATCACATAAATTTATACGGATAAGATATGAAATATAATTATAAAACTAATCCAAAAATGGGTTGGGTCACACGCGAGTCGGGTCACTTGTGGGTTGAGTCACTCGTGAGTCAAGTCACTGTGAGTTGGGGTGGGTCACTGGTGGGTCGACCCAAGATTGGTCCAATTATTTTATTTTTTATATTAATATATTTTTTTAAAGATTTTCACTTACCACCCATCCCACCCCATCCCCATCCCACCTACCCCCAACCCCCTTCCCAAAAAAAGTTTTTATTAAATTTTAATATTTAAATAATAAAAATTATTACCACAATATATTACCCCCACCCACCCCCAAATTTTTTTAATTACAATTTTAGATTTTAATAATAAAAATATTACCACCCTACCCCACTCACCCCCTTCCCAAAATTTTTTTATAACAATTTAAATTATAATATTTAATAATAAAAATATTACCACCCACCTACCCTACCCCACCCCACCCCACCCCACCCCACCCCACACCACACCACACCACACACCCACACCCATACCCACCCACCCCCACATTCCTAATTTTTTTTATAAAAATTCAAATTTAAATAAATATTAAAAAATATTTTTGGGGGGTGAGGGGGAGGGTGGGTGGGGATAGGAGTAGGCTGTATGATAATATTTTTATTATTTTAATATTAATTTAAATTTAAATTTTTATAAAAAAAAATTTTTGGGTGGTGGGTGGGGGTAGGGGTAGGATGGTGATAATATTTTTATTATTTTAATATTAAAATCCAAATTTTTATAAAATTTTTTTTTGGGGTGGACGGGTGGGTTGGGTGGCGGTAGGGGTAGGATGAGTGATAATATTTTTATTATTTTAATATTAAAATTTAAATTTTAATAAAAAAAATTTTTTTGGAGGGTGGAGGTAGGATGTGTGATAATATTTTTATTATTTTAATATTAAAATCTAAAATTTTTATTATTTTTTTTTTGGGTGGGCGGGGATGGGGTGGGTGGGGATATGAATGGGTGGTAGATTATTGGGTTGGGGGGAGTTAACCCACGACCCACTGTGTAGTGGATTTAAATTAGGGATGTTAAACGGGCTAGACCTGAACCTACAGGGCCATGCCTATAGCGTTACGGGCCACGAGTTAAGCGGTCCATGTTAAACGGGCCGTCATTTATGCGAATCTAACCCTAACCCTAGCGGGTCTCGGGCTAAACGGGCCACTAACGGGTCGATGAATGAAAAAAATATTAATTTAATTTGAAACATAATTAAACATTAAAAATACATTAAATGTTGTTCTAACATTAATAATGAACTATAAATTTATAAATTTATACGTTAAAAATAAAAAAAGAATTTTAGGATTCCAAATACGTTAATATTATTTGTGAATTAAGATAGTTTATTTTCAATATTACTTTTTAAAATGTCTCACATACTTTATTCTTAAATTATTTTATTTAAAATGACAAACCAACAAAAATATAGTAAATTAAAGGGTATTAAATTACTATTAGGTATAATTATCAATAGAAATTATTTGTTAAAATAAAAAATTATTATTAATTTTAATAATTGAAGTATATTATTAATTAATTTTTTATTATAAAAAATTTAATCAGGCTAACCGGGCCAACACTATTAATCTACGGGCTAGCCCTATAGAGTCGCGGGTTAATCGGTCCGGGCCAAAAAGAACCTGATTTAAACGGGCAACTACTTATACAAACCTAAACTTACATTTTTCCTGGTTAAACGGGCCGGACCTACGGTCCCGGATTGTATTAACATCTCTAGCTTAAATGTGGTGGGTTGCTCTTGGGACGGATCATTTTGGATTGAGTCATTTTTGGGATAAGATACTGATAGATTTTTATGGATTGGGATGAGTTGATCCATTGAGTTCAACCCAACAGCTCTAATCGCAAGTTGCAACAACGTTCAGTTTAAAATTTTAGTTTGGAAAATTAAACGTGGGGGTAAGTCTGTCATTTACTACACACAAGTCAATCCTAGCACAATCGAGTCAGCTGCTGTGGCGGCGGTTTAAAACTAATTATTTGCAGTGATTAATGGAATTAATACTAATTCTAAATAAATTTACAAGTGTTTAATTTATTTTTATATCTTTTCAGCAATCACACTTGATAACTCAATTTTTAGGAGATGTTAAAGTAAGGAAAATGCATCGCCTCGTATAGTTTATTCTCTTACTTAATTGTTTTTTTTTTCAGTTTTGAATTAATATTTTCCCTCTGTCTTGATCATAAATCACAATTTATTTTTTGAGTATTATTATTTTATATAATATATAGTGAATGAGAAACTATATATGAAATTCTTTTACTAAAAGAAGAGAATGAGAACCTTTTGAACGAGAAGTCCAATATAATAAAATGAGACATTTTCGG
This sequence comes from Pogostemon cablin, assembly GCA_023678885.1. Classification (NCBI taxonomy): domain Eukaryota; kingdom Viridiplantae; phylum Streptophyta; class Magnoliopsida; order Lamiales; family Lamiaceae; genus Pogostemon; species Pogostemon cablin. Next base: position 1,034,546 of record CM042984.1, read on the forward strand.
TGGGACGGGAGAGTAATATACATTTATTTGAATTAAAAATCTGACTACAGTCATAATTTTCACAAAGTAGTCAAGAAAGTGCAATTAATCCAGTTGAATTCTCTCTTTTTGTATGATCTATATATATGTACCAACCTTAACTTATGCGTTGTTTATTTAAAGTTATACAACTTGATCCAAACTTTTACGATCGACTTATAATTATTTTCGTATAATCTTTTTCTTAATAAATTAATGGGACGATTCTGGTTAATTTTTTCAACTCGTTTATATCTAGTTAGGTAGGATTCCTTTTTTTTAAAAAATAAAAAATTGTCATAATATAGACTTTTTTTAAAAATTTAAATTCAATCCTATGTTGATTTTTTATAGACCTCAGTCTTAGAATTTGTACACGATGTCACGTCTATAACTATAGGTTTAGCAGAGTGCTTCACGTGGGAGAATTAATTAAATCAATAGTTTAACGAACTACAAGTCTACAAGTAAATAATTTCATTTTGATCAAATTCATTTCAAACATGCATCAATCATTTACTAATTTATTTTTTTAATCTACTAATCTTCCAATAATATATGATTATACAATTAAATATCCCATGTTTCCGTAGTAATCCATGTGATGTGTGTGTGTTTTAATGGCTTGTTAATTACAAAAAAAAATTAAGCCACTCCTTTACTAATGGTAATTCTAAGATAATACTTATTTAATTGAAAGTGGACATATAATCATATTAATTTGAAAAAATAAAAACCACCAATTAAGTCGAGGTGAATAATTTTCACCTTCTATTACACGATGCACTATAATTTCCAAATAAATTCTTTAACTAATCTAAACGAAAATGGACGTTAAATTATTGATTTGATGTTTTAATTGCAAAAAAAAAAAAACGTGATTATTGTTTTTTTTTTTAAGTCAAACGAGTATTAATTAATAATATAAAATAATACTTTATGTTAAATCAATAATGTGGGTGGGAGTTTAAACTAAATCACTTAATTAATAAGAACAAATCACTTATTTGGAGCTGATTATTTGAAAATTTTAAATTAAGTTAATGTTTGCTTGGAAGAGTGGAGATATTGACTTATTTTTATTCTCACAGTTTTATTATTGGAGACTGTTTATTGGAGGTGGATTAGATTACTAGCTCTGTATTCATTTTTTTGTTCTCTTTTATAATTCTCCTATCCCTTTCACATTTAATTAATAAAACTATTATTTTGAAAAAAAATTAAATATTTGTACATAATCAAGTTACACCCAAATATTGAATATATGGTTAATCACAAGAAAAATTACGAATTTACTTATATTGTAAATGAATCCTATTTTTTATAAATTGCAAAAAAAAAATCCATATTTAATATTGCTATAAATTAACGTACCAAATTTTTAAAAAAGAATTCCACCTTTATTCCCCACAATTGAGGAAAATATAAGACATTGAGTGCTTTTTGCAATAATGATAATGTTCTTTTTACAATTTTTCAAGAGGGAATTAATTTGTAGCTGAGGTAAAATTTGTAATTTTTTTTACAATTAATCCTAAAATATATGAGAAGGAACACTAATAATACTTAAAAGTTAATACTATCTTCAATGACAATCACACTCCAATAACGTACATAAGTATACTATACGTATACATTCTTGTATGCTATAAGTGCAACTTGAACAAACAACTAGTACATTTGAAAGTAACTAATGACAATGTTAACATCAAAGTTAGATGAGAAGGAACAAATGTATGGAAATAAGTATTCCACACACTGCCTTAAACAATAAGGATTCTGCATTGCTTTAATCATGATTTCATTTCATACACCATGTAAGAATATGTTCTTTACATCAAACTAAATGACGACTTTATACATTATTATCCATGCACACATAGAAAACGTGAAAGTTATATTAACACTTGAGAACTCACTGTCAAGAATGGTAGGAGGTAGAACCGTAGGGGAGGGAAAGGGCTTTTTTCTCCCTAAATCATATCAATTATTGCCATCAACATTTTCTAGTGGAAACTTTTATTTTTAGCTTTAATTTACGATGAAATCATTATTCTTATTGCCATAATCTACGGTTAGGAACTTCATCTTTAATATGATCAACCTAATTGCACTTGTGACATTGTTATCGATACACATCACGTACTGATTGATGATGTCATTTAATACACGTGACAGAACGAAAAAATGAAAAGTAAAATGAAAATTGAAAGATGGGAGAATTAGAATTGGGGATGAATAATTTGTGGATGATTAATTTGTTTACACTATATATAATATAATGTGGTGGTATTTAAAATGTGGAGAATAAAAAGTAGTAGTTGATGTCCTTTAAACAACATTAACTTTTGATCATGTTATCCATGTCCAATCGCATGGGTATTTGTCTCCTCAGAAAATACTGGTTTATATATAGCTTCAGTGAATGATTAGCTAGGGTTAGGCAACTCTTACTGCACTATTATTCTACTACTACAATAATTTAAGATTTGATCCTAAATCTCAATCAGTTAGGTTTATACCATAGTTTAATTGATACCTAAGTTTGGCTGCCCTTCATATTCAGTGGGTAAAAAAAAAAAAGTATATTTGAACAGCAAATCAACTGATCATGTTGATTTTCTTTTCTGCAAAAGTAAAGAAAGATCATTTAGGTGAGTGAACCACAATGATTACACTTCTTGATGTTCATGCACGCGAACTATAGCCGGTCGTACATGTCCTCAAGAGTCGACTCACCGGTTCACTACATCAAGCCATTCAATCTACGCGTATTAGTTAACAAACTTTTACTGTTATATTTTACCACTTGATGAACTTCAAGTAATGTAAGCCCAGGGTTAAAAAAATTGAACTGCAAGTGGTGATGTATCACAAAGTGGGCAAAAAGGTAAAAAAACATGCACAGTTTGGACTTAAACAACAGCCCTCATGTAGAGCTGTTTTCTAGTCTTCTAACAACAGCTAACAAGCTGTAAGGTAAGTCCGTGTCCAAGATCAGAATTGCCACAACGCCTAATGCAAACGCCGCCCTATCTTATAACTTTCCGGTTTAACTCATGCCTCCAAGTACAGAATGATTCTCCACTGATCAACAAGCTGTGAAGTCAAGTTCAAGATTCTAGTTCTACTTTACAAACCATATATAAATAGCACTCAAGTATATACGGACTTCAGCGTTAAAGATATGGAATCAATCAAGTAATCGAAGATGCGGGTTCCATGATCTTTGGCCAATGTAAGTCCACTAACTCAAGAGATAACTGCAAGCAAGTGGAGTTATGGGAGATCATTAAAAATGAAAGTTCTGGATTTTGGATATATTATGATATTAGTTTTAGAAGAAGATAAGTGCACTTAGAGCCCTACATGGTGGCAGTAAAGGCAGCATAATGAATAGATTAATCCATAAATATTGCCCATAATAAAAGCCAAAGAATTAGAAACTAAACAGATGAGGATCATGATTCCATCATCAAATCTTTTTAATGGTTTCCTATTTTTGTGTAGGTTAATCATTGGGCGACCAGACAGAAAATGGAAAGTATGAGGAGCAAGCATATCGACTCGTTGACATTAGTTTAAAAACAAAACGATCTTTCCATATCAAAGCTCACCAACCATTTTTGGCAAAAGATTCAATTCTATGTATCATTACAGGCATCATAATTAAGGGCCTCATATGAGATATCAAAATCTGGACAACTTTCTTGATGAATCATTTTCTGTTGGTATCTTATATCACCAGTAGTTGCTAATTGTTTATTAATAGCATTATGACTCTAAACATGGCATCAACTGAGGTGAAATGAATCATCAAATCATTATTTATGATTTTAGGTCAAACACCCAAGGAAAAAAGGGCATTACCTCTACTTTGACTAGTTAACAACAGAAAAACACTATTGAAATTGCAACTCATGCTGAAAGAATTAAGATAGTGGCTCATCATTTTTTGATTCCTGAGGTCAACGATAAGAGAAGTGCCTCCCTACGTGGATTCTTTTACCACAGGAAAGACATGAGAATCGAATTGAAATTTACTTTGAGGGAAAATAGTGGTGACATGATGAAATCAAATACAGGATGATGATTGTAGCACAGCAGCCGTCGAAGGGTGCCTACAAATTGTGCGTGCGAGTAGAAAACAGTACGTATGTTAAAGCTAGGAGATCGAATTTAACATGTTGAGATAAATTCATAATTCTGAGGGGGCGCTTGGTTAGGGGTATTAGGGGAGGGTAATGAGAATGAAAGGGTATTGATTCTAATTCCTTATGCTTGGTTAGAAGTAATGAGAATCCAAATCCCTCAATCATTTCCATTGATTCAATGTATACCCCCACCCCTTCAATCGCTTTCATTCCCATTACCATTACCCTCATCAATGATTCTCATTACCATTGCAATTTCAAAATTTGAACCAAGCGACTCTGAAGAAGTTTTTTTTTTTTCAGACAGTCCTCTCACCATTATAGTGTCTCAAGAAAGAATAATTCTCTATAATTGCAATAGTTTAAGTTGACAGATAGCTCCAATAGTATAGTGAAATTCACACACTCTTCTCCGCCAGAGAATACCATGAAGAACATGAGTTATTAAACATGAAATTAAAATTAAGTCTCCTACAAAGACAAAGCAAAATAAAGGTGAAAGTAGTAATCACATCTCACCATTAAGATATACTCCAGGAGTTAGCAGAATCAGTTGATGAATCAACTACATAAGTAATTGTGTCAAAGCAAAAGGAGATTTTCTACATGTTTGAAGATGCGAGAACAATGGGTAGTCGGATGGTTATAGGGAATCTCTACAAGTGTATTCTTACTCTTGTCATACAAGATATAAAACTTCTCACCCCTCCTCATATCAAGAAGTAGGATCTCATTTTCGCTCATTTGACACTTGGGCTCAAGTAAGAATAAGTATTCTGATCTGTATCCGCATAAACACTCCTCCTTAGACTCAATCCATTCATCACCGCTACTAGCTTTTTCATAATCTCAATCCGGCAACAACTCATGTTTCCGTTGACGAGCAAACAAAGTTGGCCTCCAAACGAAGTCAAGTAGATGATTTTGTCATCACAATTTAGCATAGCCAGTCTGTTGAAACTTTCATCCTTGCAATCAAAACAAATTACTCCAGTGTATTCATCATTCCCGTAATCCATTACCATCCAATAAATGGATCCATTAACAAAGACACTATCATAAGGGCAAAAGTCCCCCAAGAATCTTTTCATCTCTTTAGTGTCACCCCATTTGTTGTCTCTGCAGGAATATACAGCATAATGCTCCATATCAGCAATTACTATCTTATAATCCTTCATCAATGAATCGTAATACATTCCTTGAATTGGTCTAGTGCCATCAATTGGTACCGGACAATACAACTCTCGGTACGTTCTACGAGATGGATTCCACAACACACACTTATAAGGAGGCCCCTCGACATCGGGGAAGTACTTCAGATATAATCCATCACAACTGCATAAAGTATCACTATAACAACCAAGGCCAAATTCAATTGCAGACACATATTCAATACAGTTGTTTCGGAGCTCAACAACATGCAATCCATTGTTATTATATTTGTCCTCCCATGCAATTAGTTTTTGGGAGGACGGATTCTTGTAGCGCTGCTGGAGATGATTTTCAGCGAATCCTGGATCGGAGATAGTGGCCTCCCACTGTTTGCAAACCACCCTGAATCTAAGTAAATCCTTCACAGGTAATCGGGACAGGATGTCCACTATTATTTCATGTGGAATACTAGGACTAGCAATCTGCTCTTCCACTTTCCACCTTCCAACATTACACACTTCTTTCATATTTCTGATTCAAATTCTCTCACTGCTTCCATATATTGAAACCTACAAAAATTATTTAGGTTCAATAATAACTCCTATTAAAACAACAAAAAAAGCCAACAAAGATATGAGATGATAATTAAGTGACAATCTGTCTCCAAGCGCAACAAAACCAAGCCTAACAATGAGGATTAAGTTTATAGTGCAGAGGAAAGGCCATGACATTAGACAGAGCATAACAATTAAGGAATACGCGGCCATTGTTTTATTTTTGCTATTTTGAGTACGTAGCTTATCTTTTTAGTATCCTGTCACAAACTTCATCTTCCCCTTTGTCTTTTTGCCATTTTCACATCTTTTTTATCCCCTGTCTTGTTTTAAGATAAACAACACATACTATATCAAACTCCTGACATTTTTCAACATGTTTCCAATTTCCCAGAGTCTTCTAGCTTATGGTTAAATTAGAGAGATTTTAATAGAGCCCAATACATCTCTTTTAAACAATTCAAAATTCACAATATTCTGCAATTGAGAATGAACAGGGGGGTCTAGAAAATGCAATTGATGAACAGGTGAATTTCTCATCCTATCAACACTCTACCCCCCTAATTCTTATACTTCAGATGAATGAAAGCAAACACCAGAACCTCGCATTAACTCATAAGCGCATTCATGAACGGACATTTAAAATAACTGTAAAAAGTAAAAGAAAAACTATTTAGCAATAGTTTACCACCCTTCAATTTCCTTAGTCATCTAGAAATAAATGAAGCAATAGCAATGGAAGATGCATAAGAAAGAAAGAAAAAAAAAAGCCCATGTGAAACCTCAATAATGGAAGCATTTTTGGACTGTATTTGCAGCCACAGTTTCAGCTCTTGACTTCGGTAGAGGCTGTAGAGCGATCCCGGCGGCAGAGGGGTTAACAGGGGTCCTGCACAGGTGATTAATGATAAGTGGTTACATTTTAGAGAAGGATTATGCATTTACGGTGGGTTTTTTCAGTGGATTGGCCATTGGGTAGGGCGAGGTTTAGGTTTCTTCAAATTAGGCAGGCATAAAGATTTGAGAAATGGAATTTTGACTTGCATAAACCCACTAACGGCGCGTCTTCCCACGCATCTGTATAATGAAAGGACCTTTTTAAAATTTTACAATTCTCATGGACCAAAAGTGAAAATTTCTCTAACTAAACGAATTTGGCAGATATGTTCGAAGCCCATGGGTTGGCCGTTTAGCCCTATAAAAGAGCAGAATTATGGGTGCATATTTTAGGCCAGTAAAATCATGCATACAAGTATAAATCAGTAGGTATATCAAAGCAAGGAAATCAAATTAACATGTAGAAATAAATTCATAATTCTGAATTGTATATAGTAAAATAACATTAAAGATCCATTTTTTTTTTTTTTTAAGACAGTGGCATCAGCTATTTTTTATGTTGGCAAACAAACCGTCACTCCATTCACCATAGCAGAGTCTCAAGAAAGAATAATTCTCAATAATTGCAATTGTTTAAGTTGGCAAATAGCTCCAATAGTTTAGTGGAATTCATAGACTACCAATATGAGGCAACATGAAATGCCACATGATTAAATTGTATAATCAAAAGCATTCTCAGCTCTCCAATTCTAATCCATAAGTCCCATCTTTTCGAAAACTTCTGAATTCATCTTTTGCACAACTGTTGCTCTTCCTGAATTCTCGATGTATACGATAATTAGACTATAAAAATAACAAATAAACTCTAAATTTGAACGATATTCTCCTTATTCCATAAATTAACGTATACAAATACCGTGAAGAACACGGGTCATTAAACATAAAATTAACATTAGTCTTCTACAAGAAAATTAACATTAGTCTTCTACAAAGAGAAAGCAAAATAAAGGTGAAAGTAGTAATCACATCTCACCATTAAGATATAGGAGTTAGCTCAATAACCATTAAGATATTCTTACTCTTGTCATACACCATATAAAACCACTTCCCATCACTCCTACTATCACGAAGTAGGATCTCATTATCGCTCATTTGACACTTGGGTTTGAGTGAGGGGAAGTATGAGCATTCTGATCTGTACTCGCATAAACACTCCTCCTTAGACTCCACCCATTCATCACCGCTACTAACTCTTTTCATAATCTCAGTCCGGCGAAGACTCCTGCTGGTGATGAGCAAACAAAGTTGGCCTCCGAATGAAGTCAAGTGGAAGATTTTGTCATCAAGATTATTATAATTCGGCAAAGCCAGTGTCTTGAAACTTTCATTCATGAAAACACACACTTATCAGGGGATGGATTCACAAGCCTATAAGGGGGCCTCCTGACCTCGGTGAAGAGCTTCATCAGAGAAAAGCAGTCCTCGGGCAAGTACTTCAGATATAATCCGTCACAGCTGCACAAAGTACGACTAAGATGACCAAAGCCAAATTCAATACAGTTGTTTCGGAGCTCAGAAACGCGCAATCCATTGTCATCAGTTTCGTCCTCCCATGCAATTAAATTTCGGGAGGACGGATTCTTGTACTGCTGCTGGAGATGAATTTCAGCAAATACTGGATTGGAGATAGTGGCCTCCCACTGTTTGCAAACCATCCTGAATCTAAGTAAATCCTTGACAGGTCATGTTCGCTATTATGTCATGTGGAATACTAGGACTAGGATTACATCTCTGCTTTTCCGGTTTCCACATTCCAACATCACAAACCTCTTTCATTTTTCTGATCCAAATTCTCACATTGATTCCATAGAATTGAAACCTACAACAATTTTTTAGGTTCAATAACAACTCACACTAAAATTAAAACAACAAGCAACAAAGAGATGAGATGATATTAAGAACAAGTCTCCAAACGCCTAAACCTTTCCCTTGAAGAAAAGGAGGCTCAAATTCAACCAAAACCAAACAAATCAAATTAATAAACAATGGTTTTTGGATCATTAAGGAGAATAAGAAACAGCCTAACCGCAGTTCAATTGCAATCTCATGCCCATTACTAACTATTCATACTTAAAAGAAGACACCCTCAGAACTACACTTTGTCATTAATCAAGTTTTGATTAAATAAAAAATCAATAACAACAAATGAAACAAGGTCGTAATCTCTCTCTAACTTCTTCAAAACTTAATAACCGCGCCTAATGAAACAGATAAGATCAGTTTAACGATCTACAAACAAGGTTGGAAGAGATTACCGGAGAGTCCAGTGGCAGATATGTTAAAGCCCATGGGTCGGCCGTTTAGCACTAGGGTGTTGCTCTCTACTTTCAAATGTTAAAACTCTTTTTATGGAGTAAGCCTAATCCATTAAAAAAAACTTATTTTGCATTGTACTAACACCCACCCACTTCCACGCTCCACATTTAAACACACACATTAAAAATACGAGTCCAATTGGATTGTATTTGGACAATTTTAACAGTTAGAGTACATCCCAAAATCACCATAAAAATATACCTTCACACCAAAAACATTTACTCACACGTTACACGCACCACACAATGAGAGAGAAGATGAGAAGAAATAAACTCAATTTCACATCCCAAAGGATCAAAACATAGAACAAGTATTGATCTAAAGTAATTTTAAGTGCATTCTTTCTCAAAATCAATACTTTGTATTCTTGAATCTGTGGGTTAGTAAAATTGTATAATTAATTATCAAATGATTGGTGAATCTAAAAAATTATAGATGTAATTTGAGTTTAATAAATGATAGCAATGTTAATTAGAGTTGTATGTTGTTGGAGTGTTGAAAATTGAAAATTGAAAATTTCAGAATTGATCCATCGAATACTATTGTTAAATTTTGGGGTTCTTATGTAGTGCACACAATGGTTAGTTTTTTAGGGTATAACTTTTTTTATCTTTTTAATTTGTAATTATTTTATTTGATCTAATGATAGTTATTAGGTGGTTTTTGATCTAATGGTGTATATTAACTAGGTGCACCCTAGTTAAACTCTAAATTTTTGTTAAGAGGTTGTTGAAATTTTTTTTAAAATTTCAATCACTGGACGATTTTTTTTTATTTTTTATAATAAGATATTATTAAATTTTGTGATTTTCGTTTTTTTTTTTTTGAACGGTAAACCTTTGGAGCTACCGGTATCCGGTTATGAAAATACTGTTCAGAACATCAAGATGACAAAATAATCCAGACTAAATTTATCTGCCTCTCAACCAGTGCTGGAATTTTATGTTATTATGCATGCATATTATCCTAAATAAAATAGGAAGAAAATCAGGGATATGGCTAATACTTAATCCAGATAAGAAGACGTCAATTTTTAAGCCAGAAATACAGTATATATATCATTCATACAATCCCATGACGGATATTGCAAATCATAATCAACATTAGGCTTACATATCACTGTAAAGCCTTTTAATTAGGACATACTACAAATTATAAGAAATTTAAGGTGCAATCCAGACACAAAAATCAGAAAATGCACATAACCAACCATTCAAGTTTCTTGTTGGAGACGGCGAAGCGTCGGAGCTTGAACTATTCACGTGAATAGTTTTTGGAGACGGCGAAGCGTCGGAGCTTGAACTATTCACGTGAATAGTGAGGGAACTGGACCCTCCCTTACGGGAGAGATCCTAATCCCCATTGCAGAGTCTCAGGAAAGAATAATTCTCTATAATTGAAATTGTTTAAGTTGACAGATAGCTCCAATAGTTTAGTGAATTTCACAGACTGCTTCCCCGCCAGAGATCACCTTCATTTCTTCGAAAATCCAAACCATTTTGACTGCTTCTCGAATTTATATCATAGCCCTTTGTCCATGAGCATTCTTACATAAGTTTCGACAAACTTCACCGGAGCTTGAATCTTCTTCCAAACCGACTACATTCTTGGATTCACTGTTATCAAATCCCATTACATTACATAATAGAAAGAAAGAAAATCGAAATAACCAACAAAGCACACCTAAAGCTACTGTGCAAAATAACTGATCCATATCTTCTAAAGATAATCTCTTTCCAGAAGTACATAACAACAAACTTAGACAATAAAAATAACAAATAAATCTATAAATTTGACAATATGACAGAGAATACCGTGAAGAACATGTGTCATTAAACATGAAATTGAAATTAGTCTTTTACAAAGAAAAAGCAAAATAAATGTGAAAGTAGTAATCACATCTCACCATTAGGATATAGGAGTTGGCACAATCAGTTGATGAATTAACTACTCAAGTAATTGTGTCAAAACAAAAGGAGATTTTCTAGATTTTTGTAGACGCCAAATATTTTGGTTTCGGCAGTTGTCGGAAGGTCATTGTGAATCTCAATCTCTACAAGTGTATTCTTACTCTTGTCATACACCATATAAAAAGTCTCATCATCCCCACTCATATCAACAAGTAGGATCTCATTTTCGCTCAGTTGACACTTGGGTAAAGGGAACCCTAAACTTTCTGATATGTACTCACTTAAACACTTCTCCTTAGACTCCACCCATTCATCACCGCTACTAACTTTTTTCATAATCTCATTCCGACAACTCCAGGAATCGGTGACGAGCAAACAAACTTGGCCTCCAAACGAAGTCAAGTGGAAGACTTTGTCCTCAAGATTTTTATAATTTGGCAAAGGCAGTCTCTTGAAACTTTCATCATTGCAATTAAAACAAATTACTTCTGTGTTTCTATCATCCTCATGATCCATTACCAGCCAATAAATAGATCCATTTACAAAGACACCAACATCAGGGCAAAATTCCCCCGAAAATCTTGTCATCTCATTCACATCACCCCATTTGTTGTCTCTGCAGGGATACACATTATAATGCTTACTATCTTATAATCCTTCATCAATGGATCGTAATATATTCCATGAAATCGTGTAGTGGTCTTGCACATATCAACTGGTCCTGGACAATACAACTCCCGGTTCGTTCTACTGGATGGATTCCACAACACACACTTATACAAAGACCTCTTCCCCGGCATATTATAGTTATAACACCAGTCCTCGCGGCAGTACTTCAGATATAATCCGTCACAACTGCACAAAGTAGAAATACCAAGGGCAAATTCAAATTTAATTGCCGACACAGATTCAATACGGTTGTTTCGGAGCTCAGCAACATGCAAATCATCGTAATTATTTTCGTCCTCCCATGCAATTAGATTTCAGGAGGACGGATTCTTTTACTGCTGCTGGAGATGAATTTCAGAGAATATTGGATTGGAGATAGTGGCCTCCCACTGTTTGCAAACCACCCTGAATCTAAGTAAATCCTTCACAGGTAATCGGGATAGGATGTCCACTATTATTTCATGTGGAATACTAGGTTTCCACCCTCCAACATCACACACTTTTTACATATTTCTGATTCAAATTCGTGAACTCATTCCATTGTATTGAAACCTACAACAATTATTTAGATTCAATAATAACTCTCATTAAAACAACAAAAAAAAAGCCAATAAATAGATGAGATGATAATTAAGTGACAAGTAACCAAGCCAAAACCTTTTCCTTGAAGGAACAGAGGCTCAAATTCAACCAAAACCAAACAAATCAAATTAACAAACAATGGTTTTTGGATCATTAAGGAGAATAAGAACGAGCCTACCACAGTTTAACCACATTTAATAACACAACTTCAATTGCAATCCCATCACTATCTATTCATACTTAAAAGAACACAAATACACTTTCAAATATTTGTCGTTCATCAAGTTTTGATTTTATAAAAAATCAATAGCAGAAACGCAACAAATATAAACCATATTAGAGCAGAGTAACGATCTACTATCTCAGAAACAAGGTCTAATCTCTCTTTAATCACCTTCCGTTCATCAACACTTAATAAAAGCAACTAATAAAACATATAAAAGCAGATTAAGGGCAGAGGGAAACAAGAGATTACCATTCCTCAAATCTTCTGCTCTGAACTACCTCACGTTGTGAAGATTTGGTTAAATTAGCACCTGCACAGCACAGTTAGCTTTTAATAATAGGGATAATTAAACATATTTGGCAGATATGTTGGGCCGTTTAGCCATATACAAGGCCCGTTTTTTAAATTGTAGACGAGCTAGGCCGGCGGGCCGTAATTTAATTTATTTTAATAATTTTACTGGGCTGATATTTTGGGCTGGGCAATCCCTCCCCTTTACTCTCTATTTCGGGATCCAATAACAAATTTCTCCCCCTCTCCTTTGGATTTACCTTTCTCTACCTTTTAAGTTCTTCTAATTTGGTTGAGAAATTGAAAAACTTACTAGCAATTTCTTTTTTCTCTTTGAGCACACCAATTTTTTATTTATTAATTATTTTTCGAGATTGTTAATGGAGACATGGAAATTGGAAAAAGCAGATATGTATTAGTGTGTTTGTGTTTTGTGTGAGTTGCATATTTGTTGATTTATTATTATTAAACAAAATATTTGTGTAATACAGACAAAAAGTGTGACAATATTTTAATAAAAATTAATACTCGAAGATTAATGAAAATTTACAGTAATTGGTTAATTATTTCATAAATAATAATATAAAAAAGTGAATTATTTTTAATAATGTTTCGACTTAAAGTGTGTTTGTGTTTGTTTGGTGCTTGTTGGTTTATTAATATGATTATTAAGATTGTGTGAGATAGATAAAAAAATGATAATAGTAATAAAAATTGATACTCTAATTACAAGTATACAGTATACTGTATATATTAGTGTATAATATAAGTGCAACTTGAACAAACAACTAATACATTTGAAAGCAACTGATTAAAATGTTAACATCAAAACTAGATGAGAAGGAACAAATGTATGAAGAGGAAATAAGTATTCCACACACTGCCTTAAACCATAAGGATTCTGCATTGCTTTAATCATGGTTTCATTTCATAAACCATGTAAGAATATGTTATTTTCATCAAACAAAACTAATAAATATATGATATATCAAAGTTTGGAAATCAAATCTAACATGTAAAAATATATTCATAATTCTGAATTATATATGAAAATAACATTAAAAATCTTTTTTTAGACAGTGGCATCAGCTATTTTTTATGTTGGCAAACAAACAATCACTCCATTCACCATTGCAGTCTCAAGAAAGAATAATTATCATAATTGCAATTGTTTAAGTTGGCAGATAGCTCCAATAGTTTAGTGGAATTCATAACTACCAGTATGAGGCTTCATAAACTCAAAGAGACTCTACTCAAAGTACAGAATGAAATGCCACATGATTAAATTGTACTCCATATTACTAATTCAATATCTTCAGTATTTTAAATGCACAATTCAACCTTAATATCATATACTAAATTACTAAGATTTACTGCTAGAGTGCTAGGTAAATGATACCTGACTATGTTTCTAATCTTCAACTTCCAGTGAAAGCCATCAAGAATGGCATCCAAACCATTTTGATTGCTACTCCGATTTCCATCATATTTCATTACTCGGAGACCCAATTTCCCTAAATTTTCACTATCTTCTCCAGGGCCCGAGCTATTCTTCCAAGCCAAAGTTCTCAAATTCGTCAATCGCAGAATCCAAATCATGCATTTTCCTATATGGTTTAACGCTATGAAGTATGAACAACCCCTTTGGGGAAAAACCTTTCAGACGGCAAACCGTTATCTTGTTGGAACTCAAAAAATGCCATGTAAATAAAGAAAGGGAATAATAGAATGATTCATCAACTAAAGCAGACTGGTGGCTTTATAGCCATTACATAACAGAAAGAAAGAAAATCATAACAACCAACAAAGCACATCTAAAGCCAACGTGCAAAAAAGAAACTGATCCTGATCTTCTAAAGATAAATCTTTCCTAAAGACTATTACACAACAACAAACTTAGACTATAAAAATAACCAATAAAACTCTAAATTTGAACGATAATCTCCTTATGCCATAAATTAACAGGCTCATGTATACATTTACCTAATTATGAATCCATTTACAAGTATGAATAGAAAAAGAATAGCAGAAATTGTGATTATACACATATGACAGAGAATACCATGAAGAACATGAGTCATTAAACATGAAATTAAAATTAGTCTTTTACAAAGACAAAGCAAAATAAAGGTGAAAGCAGTAATCACATCTCACCATTAAGATATGGGAGTTAGCACAATCACTTGATGAATTAACTACCAAGTAATTGTGTCAAAGCAAAAGGAGATTTTCTAGATACTTTGAGTATCGAGGTACTACGAAAGTTGGCAGATGGTTATTGTGAATCTCTACAAGTATATTCTTACTCTTGTCATACAAGAAATAAAAAGACTCAAACTGCATCTCGCAGTCTCTCCTCATATCACGAAGTAGGATCTCATTTTCGCTCATTTGACACTCGGGTGAGGGGAAGAGGAGGCCATGTGATGATTTGTACTCGCATAAACACTCCTCCTTAGACTCCATCCATTCATCACCGCTACTAACTTTTTTCATAATCATCTCGGTCTGGCGACTCTTGGAATCGATGACGAACAAACAAAGTTGGCCTCCGAACGAAGTCAAGTTGAAGATTTTGTCATCAAGTTCTTTATAATTTGGCATAGGCAGCATCTCGAAACTTTCATTCTTGCAATCAAAACAAATTAATTCTGAGTATTTATAATCATCAAAATCCGTTACCAGCCGATAAATAGATCCATTTACAAAACACCATAATAAGAAGGGCACATGTCCCCCAACAATATTTTCATCTCTTTCACGTCACCCCATTTGTTGTCTCTGCAGGAATACACAGCATAATGCTTCTTATCAGCAATTACTATCTTATAATCCCTTATCAATGGATCGTAATACATTCCTTGAAATGGTGCAGTGGTCTTGAGCGTATGAACTGGTACTGGACAATTCAATTCTCGATACATTCTACAGGATGGATTCCACAACACACACTTATCAGGAGACCGCGTGACCCTGATCTGATCAGACCATTCCTTTCCTCGGGGAAGTACCTCAAATATAATCCGTCACAACTGCACAAAGTAAAACTACCACGACCAAGGCCAAATTCAATTGCCGACACAAATTCAATACAGTTGTTTCGGAGCTCACCAACATGCAATCCATTGTCATTAATTTCCTCCCATGCAATTAGATTTCGGGAGGACGGATTCTTGTACTGCTGCTGGAGATGAATTTCAGAGAATACTGGATCGGAGAAAGTGGCCTCCCACTGTTTGCAAACTACCCTGAATCTAAGTAAATCCTTCACAGGTAATCGGGACAAGATGTCCGCTATTATTTCATGTGGAAGACTAGGACTAAGACTCTGCTCTCCCTGTTTCCACCTTCCAACATCACAAACTTCTTTCATATTTCTGATTCAAATCCTCACACACTTAATTCAAAGTGTTGAAACCTACAACAATTATTCAGGTTCAATAATAACTCTCATTAAAAAAAAAGCCAATAAAGAGATGAGATGATAATTAAGTGACAAGTAAGTCTCCAGACGCAACAAAACCAAGCCTAAACCTTTTTCTTGAAGGAAAAGAGACTCAAATTCAACCAAAACCAAACAAATCAAATTAATAAACAATGGGTATTTGATCATTGAGGAGAATTCAAACGAGCCTACACACTTTAACCAGGTATTTAAAAACACAACTTCAATTGCAATCCCATCACTAACTATTCATACTTAAAAGAACAAACCCTCAGAAATACACTTTCAAGTTTCAAATACTTTTCGTTCATCAGGTTTTGATTAAATAAAAAATCAATAGCAGAAACGAAACAAATAAAACAAATTAGAGCAAAGTAACAATCTACCATCTCAGAAACAAGGTCGTAATCTCTCTCTAACTACCTTCCGTTCATCAAAACTTAATAAACGCAACTAATAACAGATAAGAGCAGTTTAACGATCTACAATCTCAGAAACAATGTCGTAAGAGATTACCTACAAACATTTCCATCATTTCCTTCATTTTGATGCTCCTTTTCCCGTAACGATCAACATTTCCTTCGTTTCGACGCATATTTCCTTCATTTTGATGCCGAGGGAGATGATCACATCTGGGAAGTTTCAAATCCTAGATGAATTGGATCCTGATGATTGGAGGATCAACAGGTGAGATGGGAAACAGCCCGCCCAAGCTAACAATAGGAAAATTTGGGCTTCGAAAATGGAGGAAGAAGACGAGGTAGTTCCTAGCATTTTTATACTCTGAAAACGTGTTCTTCAACTATATTCTCATGTCTAATAACTAATTTGACCATAAAAATGACATGAAAATACATGATATGACCTCAAATTTGATTTTTTGTTGCACTATTAACTGAACTAAGGGTGTTTAAGTCTTAATTCAGTCTGATAAATTGGTATGATATGAGATGTTTATCCATACCACTCCAATCATTCATCAAAACAAGTCCAAAGATATGGTCTGCAGCCTCATTGATTTTGACTACTTAAAGTCTACTATGGGTAGGCCATTGGATGATTTGGTGGCTTTCCCAGCTTTCTTCACTTATGGCCTCGAGTCTACAGTGAAGCCAAGGCATAAGATGATTGTACGGAAGGGAATTAATTGTTCTCTTTCGTGGCTTCTTAACTGAGGGCAGTAGATTTGATTATGCCAGCAATAGCATAGGTTAGGTTCTTATGATTGGGATAATTAAACGAAATTGACAGATATTTTTGAAGCCCATGGGCCGGCCATTTAGCCCTAT
This sequence comes from Pogostemon cablin, assembly GCA_023678885.1. Classification (NCBI taxonomy): domain Eukaryota; kingdom Viridiplantae; phylum Streptophyta; class Magnoliopsida; order Lamiales; family Lamiaceae; genus Pogostemon; species Pogostemon cablin. Next base: position 1,052,049 of record CM042984.1, read on the forward strand.
AAAAAACTGATCTATATTGGCCCGTTTTAAATTGAGCTTTTTAGCCCGTGGGCTATTATTTTAATATTTTTACTGGGCTGGGATTAGGGCATACAATTACTGGGTGAGAATTATGTTTGTTGATTATTATTAAGCAAATATTTGTGTGAGACTGATTTTGATAATGTTTAAATAAACATTAAATTACATTACATAGATATAAGTATACAGTAAACTGTATATGTTCGTGAATAATATAAGTGCAACTTGAACAAACAACATGTGGATTTGAAAGCAACTGATGACAATGTTAACATCAAAACTAGATGAGAAGGAACAAATGCATGAAGTGGAAATAAGTATTCCACACACTGCCTTAAACCATAAGGATTCTGCATTTCTTTAATCATGGTTGCATTTCATACACCATGTAAGAATATGTTCTTATTATCAAACAAAACTAATGACGCCTTTACGTATTATCCATGGACACATCAAACGTAAAATTGCCCCTAGGGCATAGCTCAAGTGGTAGAGGGGAGGGTGGAAAGACCTTCCAACTGAGCTTGGTTGCTGCAAGATGGGGGTTCGAATCTTGCCTTTGACATGGATTTGACCCCCCTTGCAAGCACAAGTTAAACAGCGAACCATCTCTATAAGTCACTTACCAATCCCCAGGACAGGGGCGATGGGGGCCCCTAATGGTGTGGTACACCATCAAACGATTTACCTCCTCCACCAATCCCCAGGATAGGGGCGGTGGGGGGCCCCTAATGGTGTGGTACACCATCAAACGTAAAATTATATTAACACTTGATGAACTCATTGTCGAGAATGGTAGGAGGTAGAACCGTAGAGGAGGGAATTAAAGGGATTTTTGCTCCCTAGAACAAATCAATTATTGTCCTAAACATTTTCCAGTGGAAACTTCTTTTAAGCTTTAATTTACGATGAAATCATTATTTTCATTGCCATAATTTACCGTCAGGATTTTCAGCTTTAATATGATGACCTGATTGCATTTGCAGTATTATTATTATTGACTTAAGATGTCATTTAATACTCATGAAATGAAAAACAGGAGAATCAGATTTGAGTGTGTGAATGAATAAATGGTTCACACTATGTATAATATGGGGTATTTAAAATGTGAAGAATATACACTTCATGATGTTCATGCACGCGAACCATAGCCGGTTGTACATGTCCTCAAGAGTCGACTCACCGGTTCATTACATTAAGTCATTCAAACTACATTCATCTTAGTTTGAACTTAAACAACAGTCTTCGTAGAAAATTGATGTCATTTTCTGTAGACCTAATTTCTAGTCTTCTTACAACAGTAAGCAAGCAGTAAGGCAAGTCTATGTCCAAGATCTGAATGCCACAAAGCCTAAGGCAATAGATGCAGGCTCACGTCTACCCATCTCATAAGCTTCCGGTTTAACTAATGCTTCCAAGCTCAAAATGATTCTCTACTGATCTACAAGCTGAGAATTCAACTTCAAGATTCTATTTCTACTTTATAAACCATATATAAATAGCACGCATGTATATACGAACTTCAGCATTAATGATATCAAATCAATCAAGTAGTTCAAACTACTGGTTCCATGATCTTTGGCCAATGTACGTCCACTAGCTCTAGTGATAACTACAAACAAGTGGATAAATGGGAAATCATTAAGAATGAAAGTTCTGGATGTAGGATATATTATGATATGTGTTTGCAGAAAATAAGTGCACTTAGAGCCCTACATGGTGGCAGTAAAGGCAGCATAATGAATAGGATAATCGATAAATATTGTCCATTATCGACACTAAGCAAAAGAATCAGAAACTAAACAGAAGAGGATCATGATTCCATCATCAAATCTTTTTTATTGTTTTCTATCTTTGTATAAGTTAATCATTGGGCTAAGACAGAAAATGGAAAGTCTGAGGTGCGAGCATATCAAGTCGTAGACATTAGTTTAAAAGAAAAGGATCTTTCCACCAATTATGATCATTATATCAAAGCTCACCACCCATTTTAAGCAAAAGATTCAAATTTATATATCATTAAAAGCATCATAATAAGGGCCTCATATGAGTCATCGAAATCTGGATTTACAATGTTCTACACAACTTCTTTCTTAATGAATCATTTTCTGTCGGTATCTTACACCACCAGTAGTTGCTAATTGTATATTTATAGCATTATGACTATAAACATGGCATCAACTGAGGTTAAATGAATCATCAAAGCATTATTTATGTTTTTAGGTCAAACACGTAAAAAATGGTATTACCTCTACTTTGACTACTTAACAACAGACCATTGAAATTGCAACTCATGGTGAAAGAATTAAGATAGTGGCTCATCATTTTTCTGATTCCTCAGGTCAACAATAAGAGAAGCGCCCCCCCCCCCCCCCCCCCCCTACGTGGATTCTTTTACCACAGGAAAGACATGAGAATTGAATTGAAATTTACTTTGAGGGAAAATAGTGGTGACATGATAAAATCATACACAGGATGACGATTATAGCTTAGGAGCAGTCAAAGGGTGCCTACAAATCATGCATACGAGTAGAAAATAGTACGTGCATCAAAGCTAGGAAATCAAATTGAACATGCAGAATTAAATTCAAAATTCTGAATTGTATAGGAAAATAACATTAAAGACTTTTATAAGACTCTGTCATCAGCTATTTTTTATGTTGGCAAACAGTCCATCTCTCCTCTCACCATAGCAGAGTCTCAAGAAAGAATAATTACCTATAATTGTAATTGTTTAAGTTGACATAGCTTCAATAGTATAGTGGAAAATACTACCATATGAGGCTTCATAAACTCAAAGACACACAACAGCTCAAGTACATAATGAAATGTCATATGGTATTTTACTATTTCATTATCTTAAGGAAGTATTTTAAATGCACAATTCGTTATACAATTAAATATAGTTAAGCCAAGACCTTCACATCGTATATTATTTACTTCTAGGTAAATGATACCTGACTATGTTCATCTTCAGCTTCCACTGAAAGCCATCAAGAATGGTATCCAATGCAAACTCCCTAGAAAAAATTATACCTTTCTCTTAATCATACAGAGATGATACCTATAGCTTCATCCTCATATGCAGGAAGAATCAATAGCATTCTCAGCTCTCCAATTCTAATCCATAAGTCCCATCTTTTCGCAAACTCATATCAAACACTTCTGAATTCATCTTTTCCTTTTTTGTATAACTGTTGCTCCTCCTGAATTCTCGATGTGTACCACCAGGTCTAGGATTCCTCCTTTCATCCCTGTTATGGAATCTTGCATCCATGGAATTATTTCCTTCTGTATCACTCGAATACATTCTTGTACTTCCGTTCTTCTTCAGATTTCCCCTAAAATTCTGAATTTTGCCTTCTTTTGCAACACCTTCCAAGCTTCTCCGCCTCATATCACCAACAATTTTTCCAATATCTGAACCATTTTGATTGCTTCTCGAATTCCTACCATAGTCCTTTGCCCGTAGACCATTCTTTCCTAAATTTCGACTAACTTCGCCAGAGCTTGAATCTTCTTCATAACCGAATACATTCTTGGATTCCCTGTTATGAAATCTTGCATCCCCTGATCTTTTTCCTCCTGAATCACTCAAATACATTCTTGAACTTTCCTTCTTTATAAGATTCCCCTGAAAATTCATATTTTCGCTTTGTTTTGCAACACCCTGCAAGCTTCTCCGATTGAGATCACTCACATTTCTTCCGTTGTCCAAACCATTTTGATTGATCCTTGAATTCCCATCATATCCCGTTACTCGGACCCCCAATCATACGTTTTCCGATATGGTTTAACACTATGAACAACCCCTTTGGGGAAAAACCTTGCAGACGGCAAACCATTATCAGCCCTAAACAACTCCGGCCCATCCCTTTCAGACCACAAATCAAGCCCCCCGGGCTTCTGAAACCTGTCCGCCAGTACCTTCAATTGCTCATCAGCATCCACGGAGAACAAATTCGGCGGCTTCTCAACTGTTTCCCATGGGCGTTCGAGTTCGGAAACAGCAGCCTTGAGCTCCGCCCGTTTCCTCATTTCATATATTTGTCGTTCTGTAGCTAAACGGGCTTTCAGAAGTTGCTTTGCCTTTTTGGCCTGCATTCTTTTCCACTGCCATTTGGAGACCCCTCCAGGATAGGTTCTCGGTCCACCACCCATCCGAATCAGCGTCGTTCTGTAGGGTTTGGAGGTGTGATTAATGAGAGATAGGTTCGAGAGTTTTGTGGTGAGGCATAGTGATCAGGAGGATATGAAATCGGCCAACAAAGCTTTTGCTGACGAGAGGGATTGTGAAGTTACAGTAATTGAGAGAGACATCCTGCAAATTCTACAGCATTAACTTGAACAGGCAAAATGCGTGAGTCTGTAAGAGAGAGAGAGAGGTGGGGAGAGGGAAACGATGAAGATGAGACAAAATATGTTGCTTTTAAGAGTTAAGAGTTGGGCTTTGATTTTTTAAAATTATATTGGGCTTGGGCCAAGCCGCAGATGTTTGATTGGGCTTCAATCAAAAGTTTAATTGACTTGACCATAAAAATCCATTTTATTAGTGTCGTGGGTGGCCCATTAAAATAAAATGATTAATTTATGTGAGTTCTATCTATTAAAAAAAGGAAATGTAACTCTTGCTAATTAGTAAAATTTAAGTTTTGTGGCCGGATGAGTGGAGTAATATTTTTTTTTTAAGACAAACACTCTGGTGAGAAGTGTTAAATTATATCTTATATATACTAATTACGAATACGCTGCTAAAAATAACTTTTTAAAAGTATGAAGTGGCGCGATGTGATTAATTGTCGTATAATTTTTATTTTTCGTTTTAATATCACATATATAATCTTTTTTTAATTTTATTTATTTATTTATTATTATTATTTAATATTTTTACACCACTGATTCTATACAACAGACAACTCCTCTATTAATATATATATATATATATATATATATATATATATATATATATATATATTCCCGCATATTAGATGATTTATATTTTATAAAAAATTAATTAGATAATTTAATATTAAACGCATATTTTAATTTAATAATGAGAATATACTCAAAATTTTTGAAAATATATTTTTATTAATTGGTTTATTTATCTAATTTTAAGGTTTAATTTTTAATTCTAAATATAAATATATACATTAGTAATGTAATAATAATAATAATAAAAGAGAAGATTATATGTGATATTGAAAAAAAAAATAAAAATACATGATGCTTAACTTAAAGATATACATGAATAATAATAATTATAAGTTATATATTTTTATTGATTGGTTTAATTATCTATTTTAACCAATAAAAAATATAATTAAAGGTGATATTTAATTTATAGATATACATGAATATATAATAATAATAAATAAATAAATAATAGAAAGATTTTATATATGATATTAAAATAAAAATACGATAATTAACCAAGTCGCGATACTTCATACTTTTAAAAAATTATTTATAGCAGCGTATTCACAATTAATATATATATATATATATATATGTATAGTTGAAATATATATATATATATATATATATATATATATATATATATATATATATATATATATATATATATATATAAATAAGGGTGTGGAAATTAGAGAGGGAGGGGACTCATAAAAATATTCAACTATGAATCTCTTCTTTCTTTGCGGTTTGAGATATGTGTGTGTGAATGTAAATTCAATTATCTCTTCTCCTCATGTATCGTCTCTCTCTTTTTTACAGTCTGTGTGATGTGTGTGAGTGAGTGTGTGTTTTTTTGGTGTATGTATATATTTTAGTGTGTGTTTTAGATATAGTGGTGTGTGAATGGGTGTACAAAGCAATTTATTTAATGATAAATTATTAAATTATAAAATGGAGTAGGGATATAATAGATATTTTACATATTTTTCGTCTTTAATACAGCTTAGGAATGACAACGGGTAGGGTATTCGTTTATTTTGGGGTACTCGTATCCGTATCCGATTAAAAAAACAACTTCCCATATTCATCCCGTTTAAAAAATTTATTATGGTGCCCGTACCCATCCCATTATCGTTTATCACTACCCGCGGGTATCCATACCCATTTAATATTCATTTATTTTATATATATTTATATTTTTTTATTGTCTAAATAAATATAATAATAAAAATTAAATTATTATTAATTAAATATAAAATAAATATAATATAAATTGTATTATTTTAAATAAATATTTAATAAATATGATTAAATAAAATTTATAACTATTAATTAAATATATAAAATATATTATCATATATAAATTATATAATATATATATTAAATTTTATAAAAATATATATATAATCGGGTTACCCGCGAGTATTTGAGGCATTACCCGTACCCGTCCCAAATCCTAATAGTATTTTTCACAACTACCCGTACCCGTCCAAAACCCGTTTAATACTATTCATACCCTACAAATTAGGGTTCGGGTAGACCCGGTACCCAGAAATACCCGTTACATTACTATCCCTAAATATAGGTGCCTTAAACAAAACCTTGTAATAGTACAGCCATAACAATATCGTATCATTACTAACTTAATCTTAAGTAGGCACAGTACTTTTTTTTTTTTTTTTTTTTTTAAGTATATTTGGAATGAACTGCTCGGTAGATTCAATTGAAGCCCTAATTTTTTGCAGTGCCAATTTTTTACATATAGAATAGAAATGTCTTTTCGTTGAAACTCTTAGTTCACTAATTTGAATTGAATCATTTGAAATACATTCAATATATTTGAAAATGATTGAATTTTAAATTTCTATAATTTTAAATCAATTTATTTGAATTACATTTTTTGGATAAATTATGAAATTTTTAAAGGATTTTAAATCTATAATTCAAAAAATATTTATAAAATAAAATTTTATATATGATAAATAAAATTTTATTATACTCCCATTAAATATTAAAATTTAAAATTTTATTAAAAATAAAATTTTTTAGAGGGACCTCTACCACCGAACCTACTCTTATCCACTCCCAACCTCTCAAATTTTTTTATATAAAATTTAATATTTAAATAATAATAATATTATCACCCTGCCCTATCCCCTAATCACCCCATCAATTACACAACAACACGGAAGAATTTCGAGTTTGATTAAGAATTTGAAATACACTAAAAATCAACTAAATTGCACGCTAGAGATAAGATTGATTGTTTTTCTTCTTGCGTTGGTACGAACGAGTCATATTTGAGTGCATGGAACTCGACCCAACGGAGAATACACGTGCTTTTGTCTTTTCAATAAAAAAACAATAATATTCTAAGGGTAAAAATAAAAATAACACTCTAAAATGGAACGATAAAATCCACTTATGCCATAAATTAAGAGGCTCATGTATACATTCTCTTAAATCATGAATCCATTTAAAAGTAACAATAGAAAAAGAATAGCAGAAAATGTGATTATATACATGACAGAGAATACCGTGAAGAGCAGAACATGTGTGATTAAACATGAAATTAAAATTAGTCTTTAACAAATGAGAAAGCAAAATAAAGGTGAAAGTAGTAATCACATCTCAGCAGATAAAGGAGGAGTTAGCAGAATCACTACATAAGTAATTGTATTTGTGTCAAAGCAAAAGCAGATTTTCTACATGTTTGTAGACATGCAGCTTAAAGATAGTCGGCGGAAGGTCATCATGAATCTCTACAAGTGTATTCTTACTCTTGTCATAAACCAAATAAAACCCCTTCTCATCACTCCTAATATCACGAAATAGGATCTCATTTTCGCTCACTCGACAAACGAGTAAGGGGTAGTCTAAGTACTCTGATCTGTACCAGCATAAACATTCCTCCTCCTTAGACTCCATCCATTCATCACCTCTACTAACTTTTTTCATTATCTCAGTCCGACGACTACTCCTATCGGTGATGAGCGAACAAAGTTGGCCTCCGAATGAAGTCAATTGGAAGACTTTGTCATCACGATTTTTACAATTTGGCAAATCCAGTCTCTTGAAACTTTCATCCTTGCAATCAAAACAAATTATGCCTGTGCATTTAAAATCATCGAAATCTATTACTACCCAATAAATAAATCCATTTACAAAGACACCATTACTAGTGTTAATCTCCCCCAAGAATCTTTCCATCTCTTTCACGTCACCCCATTTGTTGTCTCTGCAGGAATACACAGCATAATGCTCCTGATCACCAATTACTATCTTATAGTCCTTCATCAATGGATTGTAATACATTGCTTGAAATGTTGTAGTGATATCAATATCAACTGGTACTGGGCAATACAACTCCCGGTACGTTCTACGGGATGGATTCCACAACACACACTTATCATGAGGGTCTGTGTCCGCGACCTTGGGGAAGCACTTCAGATATAATCCGTCACAACTGCACAAAATAGAACTAGCACGACCAAAGCCAAATTCAATTGCCGACACAAATTCAATACAGTTGTTTCGTAGCTCAGCAACAGGCAATCCATTGGCAACATACAATCCATCATAACCAGTTTGGTATTCCAATGCAATTAGTTTTTGGGAGGACGGATTCTTGTGCTGCTGCAGGAGATGAATTTCAGCAAATATTGGATCGGAGATAGTGGCCTCCCACTGTTTGCAAACCACCCTGAATCTAAGTAAATCCTTCACAGGTAATCGGGACAAGATCATGCTCTCTATTATGTCATGTGTAAGACTAACACTAGGACTACATCTCTGCTTTTCCCCTTTCCACCTTCCAACATCACACACTTCTGTCATACTTCTGATTCAAATTTTCACAACGATTCCATAATATTGAAGCCTAAAACAATTATTTAGGTTCAATAATAACTCTCATTAAAACAACAAAAAAAGCAAACAAAGAGAAGAGATGATAATTAAGTGACATGTAAGTCTCCAAACACAACAAAACCAGGCTTAATCCTATTCCTTGAAGGAACAGAGGATCAAATTCAACCAAAATCAAACGAATCAAATTAATAAACAATGGTTTTTGGATCATTAAGGAGAATAAGAACGAGCCTACCACAGTTTAACCACAATTAATAACACAACTTCACTTGCAAATTGCAATCCCATCACTAACTATTCATACTTAAAAGAACACAAACTCAGAAATACACTTTCAAATACTTGTCGTTCATCAAGTTCTGATTATATGAAATTTAATAGCTTAAAGCAGAAACGCAACAAATAAAATAGATTAGAGCAGAGTAACAATCTACCATCTCAAAAACAATGTCGTAATTTCTCTCCAACAACCTTCGGTTCATCAAGACTTGATTAACGCAACTCATAAAACAGATACAGCAGATTAACGATCTACAATCTCGGAATTCAGAAACAAGGTCATAAGAGATTACCTACAACGAGAGGAGAGGGCAGAAGATTTTATTACGTCAGCACAGGTTAGGTTTTTATATTTGCCAGATCATGAGTCTGCCGTTTAGCCCTAGAAAAAATACATTACCCGTTTTAAATTATGCTATTTTAGTCCGTATATGCTGGCGGGCTGTAATTAACTATTTTAATATTTGGGCTGAGGATAGAGCTGTATTCAATCCCTTCCCTTCGCTCTCTCTAGAGTGAAAATTTTAAATCCAAAAAACACGACTACATCCCAACACGTGTAGATAGTAAGTTGTATACTTCAAATAGATAAAATTGTGAAGATGCTATATGGCATCCATTTTTTTTTCTTTCTATTTTGTATTTTTCCCTCCTATATATTTTGTTATAGAAGTGAAAAAATAAGTATTGTTGGTGAAGATTCCAAGAGAAAGAGCATTAGAACTAAGAAGTAATAAAAATGAGTATTAATACTCCAATTAATTAAAGATATTGTTTTGGCATTCCAAAATTGGAGAGTTGAACTTAATGTACATGGGACACGAATGCATCTGAATATGGGTAAATTGAAAAAAAAAAATCACTAATTTTACAATTATTACAAATTAATTCTCACTTTTGAAAATTTGTAAAAAGAAAAAAGAAAACCACCGCCTTTATATATTGTTGCAAAATGCACCAAAAAATCATACTTTTAATCATAAATTGAGTTTATTTTGCAACAATATTTTGCAATTTTTCAAAAATAAAGATTAATTTGCAATAGGTGTAAAGTTTGTGGTTTTTTTTTTTATTTTGCAATTAACCATAATATTAATTATAGGATTAAACTATAATTCAATCCCAATCAATAATTATATTAAATAATTAAACATTTAAAAATATATAACTACTTCCTAATTCATATTTTTAGCCTTTAAAATCCCAGAATAGTCCTAAATTTTATTGTTATTTTAAAAGACTGTTGGATGTAAAATTTCATTCGGATCAGGGTTTCATTTCGGAGTACTATATAAGTATGCATGAACATAATTAATTAATTAATTAATTGACTAATGGGCAATAGGTTTCATCAAAATCAAAATGTAATAAATTAAGAAGGTGCATGGAGATTGTTGGGACAGCTGTTTGACGGTGGAGACTCGAGTTCCAAAGTGTACTTTCAATTCAACACCAGTTTGTTATTTTCACCAAGTGTCTCATGTCTCCTTAATCCAATTCAAACCTTTGCTTGCACTTCATTTATTCAACCTCTATATATGCTTTATTGGTTGATTTCCTACATTCAATTATACTAGAAACTTGTCACAATGGGTAATTGGGTTCTTGTTTTCTGTTTGATGTTCTCTTCTGGTTTCTTGATAGCTCAAGATAAACATGCCTTAGTTAAAGCCCGAAAATTTGGTCAAAGCAACATTTCCAGCCCGAGTCCATCTGAACAGGTGATGATCGGCAACCACCACCACCACCAGCGTTCTATGGATAAATCAGTTGCGGGCGGTGGTGCGATTGTTGGGATTCTAGCGGCCGGTTTTGTGGTGGCGGTTTTCTGTTACATCCGTGCAACTCGAAGAAAACACGACCAACCGACCGTCCATGTCGGAAATGGAAAGAATGTAGAATCTGCCTAGCTACCTAATTTCTTGCTTCTTTTGCTCAACCATAAATGTACGAGTTGATCATGTTGATATGCTCTACACGGATTTAATTTCGATGCACTTAATGTGTGTTGGTTTTATTTATAGGATACGTATATGTATAACTATTTATTAATGTATTATTATTTTTATATAAAGTTGTTTATTAAAAAATTAATCGAAAAATATTGGCTTTATTCGATAATGTATTGTTATTTTAAAAAACTAATACTAAAATTTTATCAATAAATTAAATTTTAACTTTCTTCCATTATTATTACTTTCAAACCAAAAACCGAATTCATGGTGAAATCAAATATTACTCTTTTATAGTCCATAATGATAAGTTACTCTATAGTAGAGATGGTTATTTTTTTTGTTTAATAAGTAATATTACTCTTGTTATTATTAATTAACGAGAGGAGAGAAAAAAATACTAATTAAAAAGATAATGTATGAAAAACTGAAAGAAATAGTTGAAAATAAAGAAGAGATGATGTATGACAAAGGAAAAACCGAATAAAAGAGTTAACAGGGTATGTAGTGAAATGTTAATGGATAAAAGATAATGCATAATAAATTGAAGAAAAAAAATTGAAATTAGTAAACCGAATAAAAGAGTTAACAGGGTATGTAGTGAAATGTTAATGGAGAAAAGATTATGCATAATAAATTGAAGAAAAAAAATTGAAATTAGTAATTATTAAAACAAAAGATACGTATCAAGACTTACGTGGGATAGATAAAAAAGTATTCAAAATTAAAATTAATAATATTTTATATCTAAAGTGATAATATTTTATAACAAAAATAATAATTAATTTAAAATATATAAAATAACCTCGTGATGCAACACTTGCATTTTATATGATAAACCGAATAAAAGAATTAACAGAGTATTTAGAAGTTTATAAGATATTTATTAAATTTAAAATTGAAATAGTAAATTTAAATAAGGAGTCCAATTAACATGTAATACACTAAGCAAATCTAACCATAAAATAAAATAAAATAATTAAATATAACCACCGACTACCATTATTAAATAAGGAAACCCTATCAAATGAGATTTAATTTTTTGTCAAATAAGGAAACCCTAAACCTAAACCCCGTAAACATCATTAATATAAATCCCTTAACCCTCGTAATTAAAATCATTATCAAAACCCAAAAAGATTGGAAAATTAAATCAGCAGAGTAGGTTTGCGATGAAGAAGTCGAAAAGAGTGAAAGCCATTGATGGCGGATTTCATGATTTGCCCGAATTCATAATTCAACATGTACAATCGTTTCTCCCTGGAATAGCCGCTGCTCAAACATCCCTAGTCTCAAAATCTTGGCACACCGCCTGGTCCACTCGTCCAAATCTAGATTTCGATCAACGTTATTTTCGTGGTAAGGAAGATGTGTTTTGGGAATTTACGAACAAGACTATGCAAAGGTACCAAGAATTGAACCTTAAGATTAAGACTTTCAAGCTCTTCGTATGTACAAATTCATCTTGGAATTATGCTGTTGATATAAAACCTCGTATGGAGGCCCATAAAAAGGTTAAGGAATTAATTTTGAAAGCAATGAAAATGGGTACCGTAGATTTTGATTTTGGGACTGGGCTTCAGACACACTTTACCGCGTGAGGTCCTTGGATCCGAAACTCTTAACCACTTATGGGTCCCTAATTGATTTAGGGGAAGATACACAGATTAAATTTTTAGGACTTAAATCTCTTAAATTACTGCATCTTAGGATAAACAAAAACAGAGACACTATAGCTGCCATCTGCCCTTTAATTGAGAAATTTACTTTACCGAGCTCGGTTGTTGATGCTGATGGTCTGCAAAAGTTGTGTAAGCTCAGGTCTTTGTTCTTGAGCGATGTGGGTATTGATGCCTCCCTCTTCAAGGATTTCTCTTCTAAATTTCCTCTCTAGAAGGATTTGAATGTTAATAATTGTAGTGGATACGAAGAAGAAGTCGAACTCTAAGATTTAGCCAAGGTCACATGTTGAGAGCAAAAGTGACAGCAAAATTCGAATATCCGTAAGTTTATATTTCTAGGTAGAAGTTTGGCTGAACTTTCGTTTACAAGTGTCTCAGGGGAATGGGAATCTGATATAAGTATAACACTGAAACGTTGTTATAGTTATAACTACGATGCTATCTGGTTCCTTGAATTGAATAAACTGCTAACTTGTTTGAGCTCGTCAAGAATTACTCTTTCTTTCCTTATGCCTAGTTTTCGGGCAGAACAACCTACAACGAGTTGTAGGTTGTACAATAAGAAGATAGATGCACTCTACCCTGATACTGATATTTGTGTGCTCATATATGGTTTGTTGCGGAGTTGTCGCCCTAATATCATAATTCTTGAATGGTTTCCTGTACTATACCCAAATTATGTACAAATTCTTTGTAAGAAACTCGTAGAGTGCAGGATCTCGAGGGAGTAAATGTGGAATTTCTTGAAAAGAAGGGTGAAGAGTGGCGTCCTTTGCTTTGGAAGACGTTGTTAGAGGATTGTGATTCATCCACACCAAAAATGGTACGATTCCGATTGAGATGGTTTCGTTATTTCTTAATTGAACTTGTTTGTCCACAATACATCAGGATCTTAATTTCTTGCTTCTTTTATATGGTTTTGACTTTTATATGATGCAAGGTCCACAAAGGACTTAACTTCGATGCGGATTGGTTTTATTCAGCGTACGTATGTTTTTTCTGGGTGCACAATGTATAGTTTTTTTTATATGAACTAGCACAAATTTTAATTAAAATAATACTTCTTCCCTATATTCATTTGTTTTTTGTACGTGAATTAAAAAATATTATTATTTAATGTGTGGTAGGTAATTGTATTAGTGGGGTGTGTGAGTCACATGAGTGTAAAAAAGAAAATGTATACATTTAGTGCGAACACCCAAAATAGAAAAATGTAAAGGTTATATCTTATACTAAAATGTACGTTATTTAATACAAAAGGGTATGACTTTCGAAAATCTTGAGATTTGAAGACATGCAAGTTTTAGCCTTAAGTTAGTATATAGTTTTAGCGTTAAGTTGATACAAAATTTGAAAAATGTAGAATTTGAAGTCATGAACTCGAGAACATACAAATTTTAAATTAATTAGAAAGTATTGTTTTTATTCAGTAATATATTAATATTGATTAATAAATGTATTATTTTTTTTTAATATATTCAATTTTTATTTAAAAACAAATACTAAAAATTTATCAAAAAGTTAAAATGTTAACTTTCTTCCTTAAGTATTACTCCCTCTGTCCCGGTCAAACTGTATCGATCGTTTGACTGCATAAAGCTCTCACAAAAGCTACCGTTAATGTGATAATATAAGTGGGACAGAGGGAGTACTTTCAAATGGGTTCACCGTAGAACTAGGAGTACTTTTCAATAGAGTATAATGGTAATTAAGTTCCTCTATAGTAGAAATTATTATTCTTTTGTTCAAAGTAAAACAAGAGATGATATATGATAAATAAATCGATAAACTGAATAAAAGATTCAGAGCATATATATTTAGAAGTATATAAAAGAGCGATTTATTAAATTTAAAAATTGGAATAATAAATTTGAGAGTGATTCGAAGGTGTACATGGTACATTGATGCACCATATTTATAGATTTAAAATATGTTAATGAGTAGTTTTTTTTAATTGATTATATTATTTTATTAAATAGTGAAGATCATGTTAATAATTAACCTAATGTTCATCATTGTTCAGGTGCACCACAGCGTATAACTATAAATTCAAATAAAGAGTTTAATTAGCATACACTTTACGCACCGATGAATTGAACGAATCTAACAGTTAAATTAATATCTATCATTAAAAATAAAATTATTAAATATTAAACTACCAACCACCATCTTATTTGAACTTATGAACCTAATTGCATCTCCCAAATTCCTTATTCTTTAAGTAAAATTAATTTTCTCTATTTTAATTCTTATTTTATTTTCCTTATTTCAACGGTTTCTACATATTTAATCAAATCTTTTACGGTTATCATTAAATTTATATTTTATTTATATCTTATTAAATATTTGTTTCAAGATAATTTATTTATGGACAATGCTAAATGTCCAGAATATAAACATCCATATTAACCCAAAGTATATATTTACTAATATACCCTTTCTTATATAAATACTATATCCTAAAATTTAAACCCTAAAACCCAAAACTATAATCCCTATATTCTTATATCATAAACCACAGAACTAATTACATTTAAATTAAGTAAAAAATTAATTTTTAAAAAAATTCTGAATGCCCATCTGGACACTCATCTTTACCCTTTTTATTACTGTTTTCTTACCCTTTTTAACTTTTTAAGTTTTTATTAAATTTATTTTTCTTCATAAATTTATAATTGCCTTTCATTTTCCTTATTTTTCAGAGATAAATATATTCCTATTTTTTAATACTCGCTCCATCCGTTAACAAGTACTCCATTATTTTGCCATTTTTGTCGTCCATTTCAAATATATCAATTTTTCCTTTTTGACAAAAAGTAGGGTTGGGCAAAAAATATTGCAAAACGCAAAAACTGATTGAACCACATTGCACCGCACTGTAATATACAATTATGTAAGTAAACCGCAATTTCATATTTTTAACAAAAACGCATCGTACAATGTATTTTTTTAAAATGAAAACCGCACCGTATATATTATCTATATATAGATATAACACGATATATAATTATAGGGTTAATTCTTAAAAACTACACCACCTTATTGAGAATTTTCAAATTTATCACAACTTTTTACTTTTATCAATTCAATACACAAACTATTTAATATTTTCAATTCTATCACAACCTTTTACCTTTTCTATTCAATACACGAATTATTTAATATTTTCAATTCTATCACTTTTATTTTTTGGAATTTAATACATCACTTTATTTTCAATTCTGCTTTTTCCTTATTGTTCGAAATTATTGGAGTATATATTATTGTTTGAAATTTTTATTTGGTACATGTAATTTTATGTTGACAATATTTTTATTAGATGTTATGGTTTGGACTCCATGTTATTATTTATATATTTGTGCATGTTAATCTAGAGGTGAAATCGTTAAACCTAAAAAAAACAAACCGTTTAAAACCGCATAATTAATATTATTTGAATAATCACGATTTACACTTCATTACTAAATCGAAATACTCCTTAATTCATGTGTAAAAAGCAAACAGATACGTTATCGGTGAACGGAGGGAGTACTTATTTTCCTTTCCTTATTTGAAAGTTCTATATATATCTAATCAAGTCCTTAATTTAAAATTAATTCTCTCTCCGTCCCAGGTATTTATTCACATAAACGAGCACGGAGATTAAGAATTGTTGTTTTTTTAATATATAATGTAAGAAAAAGTAAGGGTAAGTTTGGGAATATAATCAAACCAAGCTATTCGTGAGCTATTCCAATCTCAGTTCGATAAAATATTCGTTCGAATTCGTTTGTTAAGTTAAACGAGTCGAGCCCGAATATCAAGTTCGAATAACTTATCAAGTCGAACTTGATCCTACTTGTATTTGGTTCGAAAGTTCGTAAACATGTTCGTTAACGAGCTCTCGAGTCTGTTCGCGAATAGGTTCGCGAACATGTTCGTTAAGAGGGTCGCATCCATATTAGAATCATATATAAACGAGCTATAACAAATTCGAACTAAAGCTCTAACAAACTCGAACCTGAGCTTAATAAAATTAGAGTTTAAACATAAATTATTATTATGAAACTTTAATTGACTCGAACTATTCACGAAACTCATCATTTTTCGAATAAACTGAGCTCGAGCCTAAATATTCGAACTTGAGCTGGTTATATTCAGCTTGGTCTGGCCTATTTATATCCCTAGGTAAGTTGGTACTTTAAAGAAAAAAGTAGATAAAGTTGTTGGAGATTGTGAATAAAGTGTAAAAAATAAAAATAAAGTTATTGAAATTGATAAATAAAGTGTAAAAGTAGGTAAAATGTATAATGTACTTTTACTATTGTTGGAATGTGAATAAATAATTTGGACACCTCAAAATGAAAAATGTGAATAAATACTTGGATGAAAAGAGTATTATACTTGATTTTTGTCCTTATTTATATCTGATTAAATATTTGTTTCATTTATCCCTTCTTCTTTAATTATTAGTATTTTCTTACTCTTTTTATTTTGTAAGATTTTTATCAATTTAATTTTTCTTTCATAAATTTTTTATGTAATTTATAATTTCTTGCATCCCTCATAAATTCCGAATATAATAAATGGGCCTACATATCTATTCACCAGGCCCAGGCCTAGGCCCATAAATAAAAATCTCTCGTATAAATACAATTCTAAAACCGCTGTATTTTATACGTTTGGTTTTTATACTACTACCGACTTGGAGAAGAAGAAAGTGACCAGATTCCAGTATAACCCAAAATCCACCGACTCTAGAAACCAAAATTATGGCCACTGAGCAGTCGCTACTGGCGGTAATACGGGCGGCGCGGCCTTCATTCCGGAGGCGCCACGACAAAACGGCATTCGCTTTACATGCCGCCTTCATCGCCGCTGGATATTCCCTGAACGCTGCTGGTCCTCCCGCTTTCGCTGACGATCCCTTTTCGGTCTCGTCATCAGGTAATTCACCGAATTTTGATCTCAACGGCTTTTACATTTCTCAACTAAGTGAAATTGTCCACTCTTATTCCCAATATTTTGTGTAATCAAATAATCACTAATGTTTGTGGAAATTTTCTGTTAAATTGATCCTTATATTTTGAATTTATTGTTGGTTTCTGAATTGGTTTTGGGTAGATGAAGTTGGGTTGGACCATTGGAATGACATTGAAGATAATTATGCGTTTGTGTACTCGAATCCTGAAAAGGGTACCGAGAAAGTTCTAGTGAAGTGTCTGGTTTTGAATGATAAATTGCTTGTTGACGTTTTAAAGGAAGGTGCATCGGAGCCGCAGCATCTTGAACTCGAGTAAGTTAACTTTGTACTATGAGATTCAAGCTGAATGGTTGCTTTTGCACTAAGGATTATTGACGTGCTTGACTAACTATTGTTTCTGTATAGTACTGCGGAATATGTTGAAGAAATTGAGGGCACAAACTATGCTTCACAGTTCAAGAATTTGGGGAAACTGGTGGATAATGTTAACAAGTCAATTTTAGGCAAATTGTATGTTGCTCCACCTTCCAATGTGTCAAGCCAACCTTCAAGGTAAGCTATTTGTTATTAGTTTGATAATTACTCTTCACTTGACTCTATGGTAGATACTACGGGTGATTATACCTGCTTTGTTTGTTCTTTGAGAATAATTATGGAGCAAGCAAAGGTCACTAATGATCACCAATAAATTCTCAGGACGATGTGCCCTGTTTATCATTTAATTTTGTGTTTAAATTGGTTAGGACACTAGGTGTTATAAATTTTGTTAAGGCTTTACAAAATAAATATGGGGTATGACTAAAAAAGAAATAGATAATCCAGCATCTGAGTTCTAAAAAAAGGCGGCTAGAAACCGCTTCATGTATCAGATAAATTGGAATAAACGCAGATTGTGTACACTTTTATAGCACTTAATATAATTTGCTGCACCTGGGGAACTTCAAAGCAGTGGGTGGAAGGTTTATCACGTAGCTATGCTTAAGCACTCTCTTTTGACTACCCTTGTTATTGAGGTCCTCAAGTTTGACTGTCTTTTTAATTATAATTATCTTATTTTGCCTACGCTTGATTGAAAAGCCTTGTCTTGTTAGGAGTTATATTTCTGTCTTTGGTTTGATATGGTTGAATCTCACAATTCTTTTAGTAATGTAGTTAACTGTTGTGTAAGATTTTGTGTTAAATCTGTGATAATTTTTTGTATGTTTCTTTCTTACAATTTCTTTGCTATATGATTTCTAGTTCTGAGAGAAGCATAAGAGAAGACAGAGATTATATTGAACCAGACAATCCTTATGTTTCTCCATATCCAGGGTAATTTTTCTGGCTGCAAGTTTCTTTGACTTTCTAACCTTTTTTTATTTTTTATGGCTAAAAGTTGAGCTCAGCAACTGTTACTTGTAGAATACAAAACTGGTCACATTAGGTGCTTTGCTATTTGCTTTTCTAAACGTGTAATCTTTTGATGTGGCACAAATGTTGTTCTGTTCCTTACAAACCTCCAGCTTAGTAACTGTTGCATTTGCCGTATTTTATGCACTAGTTAACATTTGTTCTCATGACTTTGGCGTTTTAGCTATTTTTATTATGTTTCTCTGATTAATTTCTCAACTCAATTGATACGTCTATATTATCACCTTTGCCATACTTGTAGAATCCATATGTAACAACCTGATTTCTAGATTGATGCTTGAGTTGGACTTTGCACTTTGATAATTATTTCAATTTTTTAATTTGAGTGGTGTCTTCTTATGAGACTCTTGAACATCTATATCATGTTTGGCAAATATATCTTGGCTTATTACGAATATATGGATCATTTGAGTTTCAATTAACCTTTTTTATTACATTGTGACATGTAGGTATGTAGTTCCTCCGGTGCCTCCCTTTGGAGGCAGTGACGCCTTTGTTGGGCCTGGGGCTGGAATGTATCCCTCCAGGTTTCACACTTACCATAACTAAATATATTAGGACCTTTATTTCATAAAGATTCTTTTATTTACACACTGCATTTATTCACTGTTGAAATCATTTTAACCTTTTGTAGGGGTAATTTTGGAGATGGATCCATGCTAATGGGTATGTATATAATGTCCAAAGCATACCATCTTATGGACTAAGTGAAAGAGCAACTAACATTTTTCTCTCATTTGCTTGCAGGCCCCGACCATCCAATTTTCATTGGAGGTCGAACCGGTGAACCTGGCTTGCCTGGAGGTCCGCTGTGAGTTATCCCCCTACCACTGGTTTTGTGTTCTTATGTCCAGGCTAATCTTTGGAGAGACTTGTAATGATGCAGTGGTGTCCCCCCTGGTGCCCGGTTTGATCCATATGGACCCCCTGGCGTACCTGGTTTCGAGCCCAATCGATTCCAGAGGTATGTATTCTGCCTAGCTCATTATACTCATGCATGACTAGGAATCAGTTGAACAAGGTATTATTACTCTCTCCTCCATAGCATAGCGTGATAAGCATAAATGTTGTGCAGAAATCGACCAGGTCGTGGCGGCGGGATTCACCCAGACTTGCAGCACTTCCACGACGACTCTGATTTCATATAGCTCTGATGGTGTTGTGTTCCTTGGCATGACTGAAAAATAGTCTGTTGTACGACAAGAGACTATAGTAAACTTTTTTTTTTTAAAGTACATCTGCTGTAATTATTGCAAGTTGTCTATTTTGGGTTCGACTTTATTGGGCGTGGGCGTATTTTGATAAATTTTATGCGATGAATAAAATGTAAATATTATTTTTCGTTCACGTTGAGCCAAACAATGATATTTTGAAAATCAAATAATAATAATAATTTCAAAGAATCAGAATTTGTAAATAAATTCTCCGATCTTATTTTGAGCTACACCTTTAAAGAATTCGATAAATTTTAAAATTAATTTACAATATTGAAAATTTTCATTTCGATTGTTTTAAGTTGAACAAGGGCTAAGAAACAATCAAACAAGTGTCCTACTTAAATCGTGTGTAGCACTTCAATTGTATATTAATTATTTAAAAAATCATTTTTAAGTGTTTAGAACTGCAAATTGAATCAGTCCAGAATAGTAAACCGATTTGCCCTAGTCTTTATCCTTTCTTTTAGAGTTATGGTTATTATTATTATTATTTTAAATTATTTAACTATTATTATCTCTACGTTGAGATGAACATGAAACTATGAACCAAGATGAAACCCTAAATCAACGTTGACTATAATAAATATTTAAATATAATTTAAAAAAATTTTAGTTGTAATATATACATGATCTAATAATTAATAGAAGGTTCGAATGAGAAGGCGTGTAAGAAGTTGCTTCGAGGAAAAATGGAGTTCCTTCTAGTTATACTTTTCTTCTAGAAAGGGTGGCTTTCTAGATTTAATTCGTAAAGAGTCAAACCACCCCTACAGAATTGGCCACTTTGCTCTGTTATTACTCACCATTTTGGTTTAATATAAATCATTACATGACACCTATAGGCTATAGCAATTAGCGCGCACACAAAAATCTTTCTATTTTCAGAAGAATAATTTATAAGAAAAATATTACTTAAATGGATTATTGTAGGATGCATATGTTGTTGGTGTTGAGTTTGTTTGTCGTTTGTTTAGCAGTTGAAGAATCAAGCAGAGCTGATGCTCGCCCACTTCCCTTCCATCATCAAACAAGTAAGCCCAGCAAGATTCTCTCATCATCACCCCCCCCCCCCCCCCCCACCCTCATCTAATGAATTATGAATGATATTGGATGAACAGATTACAAGTTTGCAACACTAGGGTTAGTGTGCAAGTGCTGTGATGGAGTTGAAGGTGGACAAGAATCATGCAAATCTTCATGGGATGGATCTTGTTCCAATCTGCAGTGCCTGCCATGGAAACAACTGCAATAACATTTGGATTTTATGCTTCATTCTACTTATCCATTGCCAAAATTTTGGACTTCATTTTTGTTTCATCTTTGAGCTCATCCTGAAAATATTTTGGGCTCAAGGGAAATTATATATTATCTTGGATTATGATTATTTATAGAGATCAATATTAATTGTTTTCTTGAAACATATAATTTTATTTTTTCAGTGAATTGACCAATATACATTTGAACTATATATACCATCCATCCGTGTGCACAATTTTTGTGATAAAAGATGCAGGTTGTAATTATGGGTGTGACTGGTCTATGATAACGAAATATAACAATTTTTTTTTGTTGGACAACTCACAGCTCATCTTATTGCATCAAATAAGTTTACTTGACCCCAAAAATTAAGTTTATTTTAAATTTAAATACTTTTTTTTAATTAATGGATTACTTTAGGAATTAACGAGAAAAAAAAATCTTAAATTATTACACTTATAATGTCCATGGATATCAAAATTTTAATATGATTTGACTTAAATTAAGAATTTTTTCTTAATATTTCATTCGATTGTAAGTTCATTCTTGGCGGATCGGTTTATCATGTCATATTTATAGGTTATCTTTATGGTATAGTGAGGTTTTTTTTTTTCCATATTACTTTATTTGATCCAAAAATGTAAATATATTAATAACTTTCTAATTTAGTCATTCTTATTATATGGGTGTATCAAATTAGATAGTGTTTGTTCACATTTGAGATAATATTATGAACAAAAATAAAGGAGTTAATTTGCACACCAAATTGTAATTATAAACTGTGTAAATATCAAAATTAGTTATGTAAGTATGATATTTTTTAACTTTAGTTTTTTATCATTTGCAATTCTCAATTTTTGTCATTTTTTGTCTAATTTTAGTCCTTTTGATTCAATTTTAGTCCTTTTGGTCAAATTTTGGTCATTTTTTCAAATTTGGTCCTTTTTTTGTCCACTATTGGTCCTAAATGTATACACTTTCGGACCATTTTTGGACATTTTTTTAACATAAATGACTAATTTTGGACAAAAAGGACTATATTTGGACAAAAATGACTAATTTGGACAAAAATGACTAAAAATGGACCAAAAGGACCAAAATTGAGAATTGCAAATGATAAAAGACTAAAGTTGAAAAATGACGTACTAACAGGATCAATTTTGATATTTATCCTTATAAACTTATCTATCTTTAAAACTTGTTAATATAAATAAATAAGGTTTTCAGGTTCATTATCTTATTAATCACGTTCTCAAACTTTATTAACCCAAACTAACTCCATATAAATCCAACACTTTTCAAAGCTATCAATTTATAAAATCAGTATTTCCAGAACTATTATTTGATACATGAGCTATTGGCCAAATTAAATATAGGAGTGGGCAGCAGATTTGCGATTAGGATAAGGATTAAACTTTGAACATTTCTCACTAGTTTAGAGCATAATTATGGCATTAATGTTGTGATAAGGTTAGATTAGAGAATTTGTAGATTAGACCTCCATAATCATAGCTTTAATTAAGGAATTTTAGTGTCTAATTAATTTACGACTAGTGCATGAGTTGACAGCGTACTATCATTATCATCGGATTAAATTAAATTATATATATATATATATATATTAATTATCCAATTAATTTTAAAAATAAAATAAATATGATAACCACATGTAGGTCTGATTCATGCAGCATACTCCCTATGTTTATAACTCTGAATTCACAAACCAAAATGGGACAATATATCCAAAATTCTAAATACAATTTGTTTCATCAGGATTTGTGATTCTATCCCATAATGAGGGAAAAAAATGCAAGTAAAAATGTGTAATTTTTTTTTTACTTTTAATAGTTGTATTAATACACAGTCTGAATTTTAAAAATTTTAAAGTACAAACACTAAAAAAAATAGTATTTTTTAGCAACGGAATTTATCAACGAAATGCAATCCTTTAGTAATTACCAATGGATTATTAATCAAAATGACATTTTTCTATTAGCAATGGAACACCAATAGAATTTATCAACGGAATGTAATCCGTTAGTAATTACCAATGGATTATCAATCAAAATGACATTTTTTCTATTAGCAATGGAACACCAACTGATTTATTCTTTATTTTACCAACGGAATTCAATCCGTTGGCAATTACCAACGGATTACTAAGGGAATCTTTATATAATTACCAACGGAATTTTTAGCAATGGATTACCAACAGAATTTTTAGCAACGGAATTGATTTTTCGTTGCTAAAAATTTATCAACCACCACTTTGCCAACGGAAATTTATCAACGGATTTCGTTGCTAATCCGTTGGTAAACTAATTTAACAATGGAATTAATCTGTTGGTAAACTAATTTAATAATGGAATTAATGCTTTTACCAACGGAATATTCCGTTGGTAAAAAACAGTTTTTTTTTTTTTAAATTTAATTTTTTTTTTATAAATATTACTTCCTTTCTCCAACCGCTTGTATCCATTTATTTTTTATTTTATTTTTTTAACTTAAACAAAGAAGAGCAATATTTAGTGTATATGTAATTACTAATTTACTAAACTATGTCATATTGTCCTAACTTTTAAAATAAAGAACGACATAAATTGTGATTTTATAAAAACTTTTTTCTAAGTATTAATTTGTAAGTGTGGCTCTGCGTACTCTAAAAAACAAAATTAATACTTTTGGGAAAAAAAATTATTCATGTATTTTCTCAAAGAAATGACAATTACTTGTACACAGCCTCCATTCATTTTGGTGCAATCCTCGGTACAACCTCCTTCTTTTATCTTTAGTGTGTGTTTTCCTCTCTTTTTTGTTGTTGTTACTATATATTTTTATTATTTAATTTTAGGGATATAATAGTAATTTTACCCTTGTGTTTTATGGTATAATTTATTCCTATGGTTTAGGGTATAATTGTAATTTTACCTTTGTGGTTTATGGTATAATTTATCTCCTAAGGTAAAAGGGTATAATTATAATTTTACCCTTGTGGTTTAGGGTATAATTTTTCCTTTAGGGTTTAGAGTATAATTGTAATTTTACCCTAGTGGTTTAGGATATAATTTATCCCTAAGATTTAGGATTTAGGGTATAATTGTAATTTTAGCATTGTGGTTTAGGGTATAATTTATCCTTAGAATTTAATTTATAATAGTTATTTAAATAAAATAAATTTAAAAATAAAATAAAAACAACATTAATAAAAGAGTAGGAATTAATTAAGAATGGTAGGGACCAAGATTGAAGATCAAGATTATATCAATTCAATTGATATAACCGATTGTGCATAATCCCTCTCCAAATAAATATAGTGTTTGGGAAATTGGGGGTGTAGAGACATAGCATGTGGAGAAACACTGGAAGATACACACGTCCACACTACCTTAACAAACTCATTAATTAATTCTCTTGTCTTCTTGTTCATCAAATGGACTATTATTCATTTTCTACTACTTTGTTATTTTTATTATTCTTTTAGGGTCATGTGCTATTTTTAAGTTGTATAGTTTATATTATGTGTGTAAAACCAATCATAATATTTATTTTTGTAATTAAAATACTTTTTTGAATTTTTTTAGTAATATTATAATTAAATTCTTGATTACTATATTTAAATGTTAAATATATTTAAAATATTATTGAGTTACAAAATATATTTTTAAATATATTTATACAGTAAACAAGTCGAGTTTAAACAATTTAAATTAATGAAGCCAGACACGAGCCTGCAGTGTGATACTTAAGCTTGAAGCTAGTGCATAATTTTAAAATTCTCAAAAATAAAATATTTATTTAACTTTATATGATATCTTTAATTATTCATTTCCAATACAATAATTAGTAGTTATTTGAAGATTTGGTTGAGTCCAAAACTATGAGCATGATCCCTGCTACATCACAAGTTTTCACAAATATATTAAATATATATGATCAAATACGAGTTGTGAGATGAATTAACTCATTATTAAAGTATATTTATTATATAAGTAATGTATATTTATTGGTAGTTAAAGTATGTTTATTAGTGAAGCATTCTATAAAAATTTAGAATTATTACTTTAATTAATTATTCATCATACTTTTTGAAAACATACTTTAACTATTAATAAACATGTTTTACTTATATAACATCAATCATATTATAAAAATTAAGAATCATACTCTACTACATAATTCATCATATTTTAAAAATTTTAACTATTAATAAATATATTTTACTTATATAATAATCATACATTAATAGATAGAGTAAATAAAAATAAATGTTATTTAAATATAACGTCAGAGTAAATTTAGAGGTAGAATATATTCTATAATAAAAATGAGAAATTAAAAGGATGGGATAATTGTTATCTTAAAAATAGAATAGGGATTGGAGAAAATCTTATCCCTTAGGGAAAAAAGATGACTCACATTTATGACAACGGACAAAGTGTTTGGTCTAAGCAGTCGGTAAAGTTTTGGAAACTATTATCATTTTGACAACACATATAAATTATCTTCCATAGCTTTTGGATTTATATACTTCGTATTAATCTTAACTATTTTTATTTTATTTTTTCCTGTAATATTCATTACTTGCATTAATTTTTTTAGAATACATGTATTGTAAATTTCTTTATAAAGATTAGTTATATGAGTGATATACATATCAAATTGTTGAAATATATGTATAATATTTGAAGTCAGAAAATATTAGGAGAGATGTAGTACCTAGAGACTTGCATTTCCCGTGATTGCTTTTTAATTAATGAAAAATATAATTATTACACTCCATGAATTAGCTAACTTTTATATAAGTTAAAATAACCATCATAGTCTGATGCAAATTAATTTATACCACTTTTGACTAAGATATGGAGTATAATCTTAAAATTCCATTCATAGGGTGCACATAATTAAACTAACACACACCCTAACAACATTTTATACTTTCTTGCTATTATATTATATTGCATGTAAAATGTTTTTTTTTTTTTAAAAACTTTTTAACTATATTTGAAGGGTAATATAGGTTTTTTAAATAATCATATTAGATGAGTGTTACCTTATCATTCCGGTCGAAATTTGCGATTCCTGTTGTTACGTGACAATCACGTGCTGTTTTCTATGATTTCAGCATTTTCCGACAAAAATGGGACATGTTTGACCTTATTTCTAAACCGGTGGCACTAAATTAGCAATTTTATTTTTATGGGACAAAAATAGAATATAAGCAAAATTATGTGACTAAATTTATTTTTATCTCCTTTTCGTAAGAGATATTATCACTTTTTTTTTAAAGATGTTGTTAGTTTTTTATTTATACTATAATGCAATTTATTGATGAAATAAATCACTGTACTATTATCATTTTTTACTCATTTCTTCATTAAAATATAATTATTTCTTATTCATATTACGAAAGTCACTTTATAAAACGATCTCACATAAGTTTTATCTAAAATTTATTATAGACAAATAAAAAATAAATTAAAATGTGAAATTTATCATGAAATGAATGAATGGAGTATTTTTTTTATTGTTACACTAGATGCCCTTATAAGATAAAATCCTTTATTTTGTTCATGTAATACTAATAATGAAAAAAATGCAATAATATTATTCTCACCAACATTGAAAAAAATAAAAATAATAACAAGTCATGAGTGGGTGGGATATGATGAAAAAAAGAGAAAAGAAAGAAGAATACAATATGATGATAAGTACAAATCAATTACAACGTTAATGTCAATGTCCCACCTCTCAAATAAATTGGATGTACTATAGATAGGATAGATCGATAGAGATTGAACTAAGATCAAACATCTTTGTTTTCTTCCACTACATTTAAACATAACTCACTACTTTCAACCTAACTTTAAATGCACTACTAATAATTCATTGCCTCATCTAACAAATTTTGTTTTTACGTGTTACTCACATGGGTCATATATAGTTCGGTGCACTATAATTTCAAATAAATTCAAAATTAAAAATAAAAATTCATATTGATAAATCATAAATCGCTTGAGTAAAATAATAATAGCTTACATTCATGCACACATATTAATTAAATAATTTAATTTGAACTGAATTGATGATAATAATCACTAATAAAATCATAACAAACCCAAAAAAAAAAATTAAAAGTTTAAATATAAACCACAAAATTAAATTTTGTAATATGTGTCAATCTCGTGATTCATATCATGTGGAGAGTTAAAATTTAAAATTTTAATGACAATGTATAGCGTACAATTAGTTATAAGTATGCTTCATAATACATAACTTATTTTACTCATCTATTAATGAAAATCTTGTATTTCACATTTATTTATCTTAATAGTTTAATTTTTAATTTTTTTTAGAGTATATTGCTAATTTTAAAATAAAATATAATTCTAACTTTGTGATTAACTTTATAATAATACCAGTATTATTGTATAATCTATTTTATCCCAAAAATTAACTTAACCTTGAAGGCATAATATATACAGACATCTAATTCGCGATTCAAGAAAAGTAATTACACCAATTATGTTAATTACCTTAACTATAAATAATAAAAATACTTGTAAAAAAAAAAGCAATAAAAATATATTTTGGAGCCCTCATGGAAAATGGGGCCCCTGCACCGCCATGCTACTGTTCATGAAATAAAGTAAAAAATAAATTTAATTTCGTGCATAATTTTAATTGAAAATATTTAACAATTTGGTGTCATTTCCCATGGCAAGCCAAATTCACAACTTCGATGACAAAGTTCAATGGTTTCTTTCCATTTACATTTTTTAAAAAATAAAATATGTCCTCCACTAGACTACATTCATTGAATGCAATCATCACATATAATTAGGTTATGCAATAATATTTATGACATTTTTTAAACCATCCATCGATTTAAAATGTTGGTTAGAACTCATTGTTATTATTTATTTAAAACACTCTCAAGATCATCTCGATCGGCCTGTCAAAATTGATTAAAAAGAAAATGCAAATATTTTTTTACGATGCACGATAAATGCAAATAATTTACAGCCACTTAATTGTGAAATGTTAATTTCGGTACATTCAAAATAAAAAATAATATATATATATATATATATATATATATATATATATATATATATATATATAAATTTAAAAAATAATATCTCTGACTTTATTAAATGCGTTAGTTGAACATAAATACATTCAAATATAAAAAGATAGCTAAAAAAAAAAGATAGCTAGCTATATTGCTACTACCATCATGTAGTCTCGTATAAGATGGAAATTATAACATAAAATACAAATACAAACCTTTTGTCTTTACAAGTGTTAATTATTTTTTTTGTGAAATTAGAATATTCTGATCAGTCATGTTAAATATTTAATCTCCCATAAATTTTACAGAATCTTTGATTTACTTCAACACTATATACACTATATATACTTTGTTTTTGGGTGCATAATTAGCAAGTTAACAATGCACGATATTATGGTTTAGTATAATTTTATTTTAACTTATATTCAAAAATGAAATAAATTAAATAAAGATAAAGATAAAGATAAAGATTTATAATAATTGATCAAGATTGGACTCAAATTCAAAAGCGCCGATAAATTTTAGCCTAATTAATAAATACATAATTCCCAACAAGACATTCTCTAAAATGGATTGTGAATTCATAATTAAAATATGTTTAAGTGAATTATTTTATAATTATTGTAATTATATTTTAATACATTATTTATTATATGACATAAAAATATTTTTTAATTACCATTAAACATTCTTCACCCATATAATAATCTTATTTTAAAAAGTCTTACCATATGTCTAAGCCGTAATCTTATCTTCTCAACAAAGCAAAATTAGCAACCAACCAAATGAATACATATATTAAATGAAAATCATAATAAATTATAGTAATATTAAAAGATGCCATATATAAACTACTCCAACCATTGACCAGTTTATTTTGTAAAATTTATTCTATTCGTATCTTTTTTTTACCGTTAAAAGCCTTTTTTATGAAATATCTCTTGCACAACCTTTGTTAAACAGTAAATTATTTTGTATATATAGTAGTATACATCTCTACACAAATATATTTTCTAAATCACTAAAATTCTTATATTAAATGTTTATTTGACTGTTTATAATGTACAAATAATTTATCAAATTATTCTGTAAATAATTAAGTAGAACCTCCACATAATTTCTGCAATCAGCCAATTAGGAAATTAGACCTTTATTAATTGAAATAATGCTCAACGAATTAATTAGTAAAATATTTTTTTAATTTAAATAAAGAAAAATCGAATTTTTATAAATTAATAGTGCCAACTGAATCGAGTCAGAAAGGGGGTTTGGAAGAAAGTGACAATAGGAAGAGAAGCGAAAAAAGAAAAAGGAAGGGGGGGGAGGGGGGGTGGTGTTGGGGGTAGGGTGGGGGGTGGAGGTTCCGTTATTATCCACTAGGTATTCGTGGCAGTAAAAGGTTGGGGGTTAAAACCATGATCCCACAATAAACACTGTTCCTCCACGTGGCAGCTCTCTGTTAGATTCTAGGTTCTCCCCATAACGCCGAGTAACCGAAACTGAAAAACCTAAACCAAATGGGAAATATAATACTAATTTTTTTGTACTATTTTTTTTACTATGTGAGAAGAGAGAGAGAGAGGAAGGAAGGAGAGAGATCGTCGGCGAGGAGGATATACAGAATATACATACAATACTCTCTGTATCTATAATCTGTCTCTGTATAGAATTAATATAATTTCCCTTTAACAGGAGAGTCTTCCTCTTTTTCTTGCCCTTAATTTTAATTTAATCCTTTTTGTCTTGCATACATTACACACACGCATATGTGTGTATATATCTGAGATCATTCACGTGTCTTGCTCTGTTCTTAATTCATCCCCCTCACCCCCACCCCCACCCCACCCCACCCCACCCCCTTTCAATTTTGCATTTTCCTTTTCCCATTCGATTTTGCTTTTTCTTCTGAGGTTTCTGTTTGTTTATGAGAAAGATTCTCGGCGGTTACGTTTCTTTGACGGTGGGCGCTGTATATATTACAAGGGGGTTTTCTTCTATTACCCACCAATATCTCATTCTAACATCAAGATTTTAGAGAGAGAGAAGAGAGGAGAGAGAGAATGGAAGGAGGAAAGCAATCGGGGTCTTCACTTGCTTCTGATCTTTTTGGGGCTAAGGATTCTCCAACTGCTTCATCTTCTGGGATTTTTGGTTCAATCTTTGCACCGCCTTCTAAGGTAGTAAAAATAATTTACATTCTGTTTAGTTACATTTTTATTACAGAGTTGCTGTAATTTAGTATGTTTGTAGTTTCTGTTTGATTCCATGTTTTGCTTATAAAGGGCTAGGTTCTTGTTTTATTGCATGCAATTTTATAATGAATTTACTTATTATCTACTCTTTTTAAACTGTTTCTTTAGTTCTTAAGAGTTCATTTCCATTTAAACATCAATTCCAGTTTTCATTACTCTATCAGTAGTTGTTGAGCAGAAAAACTAACTTATTGCTAATCTAAGCTAGTAAAGTGGGGTTACAGTTTTGTCTAATTAAATACTCTTTTGTTTGTTGTCCTGTCATAGGTTGTTGGTCGGGAATCGTTACGATCGTCGGAATCTGGGAAGAAGAGTAGCCATGGTAATCCTGCATGGGGTGAGAAGAGTGGCATTTCATTTTCAGGTAGTTTGAATTGAGTTCATAGTATGTCCTGTGGTCCTACTCTGTTTTGTGTGAATATATTAGCAGATGCAGTTGTTTTTCGTCTCTAAATCTCATGTTCTGGTACTAAAGGTGAAAACAGTTTTGGAGTATGATTGATTAGTGACTACTGACTATGTATGTGAAACTTGTTTAATGGAACTGATCAACATACTTGTGACAGTGAACAGAATCAGAGGGATTTCTAGCAACTATGTTACTTCCAATTCCCTTGTCTGTTTGTATGAGTTTGGCTTCTTTTTCAGACAACTATGGTGTGGGAGGTGAAGGGCAGAGCAAGAGCAAAGACACTAGATCATATTATACCGACAAAAAGCCGCTGCCATTTCATTACAGCTCATCCATATACTATGGTGGTCAGGATGTCTATTTTCGACCCGAGAGCGCCCAGAAACCCGGTCTCACTACTACGGTGAGCGAACCGCGAAATAGTCCTAAAATTGCATTCAATCCAGGATATTATCTTGCATTTATATTCTCATTCACTTGACAACATCCTGACCTAATGATTCATAACGACTCGTTTCATTTTCAGTTCAACGAAGACGGGGTCGAAGACGACTCGGGCAGTGCTTCAAGAGGGAACTGGTGGCAGGGTATGCAACACACTTAGGACATATCATTATATTCTTGAGAATTTTCATTTATCCCCTGATTTGTTTCTTTTGGCAGGATCTCTTTACTACTAAGGGCTTGATATGGCACATATATATATAATAACTTATCTAGGTACTTGAAAAAATATTATGTAATCTCAGATTCGATTAGTACTATATAATTGTAATAACATATGATTTTTATTTGCAGGAAGACATATATCTAGGAAAGCAGCAGTTTAATCTGCCCTTTGTAATAGGGAAAGTAGATGCAACAGTGTCTGTTGTAACTCTTGGCTTTGCTTTCTCATTGTAAAGGATAATAATAAATATCTTGGCTAATATATACTATATCTTCCATCGTAACTCCTTCTTACGAAATGTGATTCGTGTAGAGTTAAAAGTGTGCTGTTTCACTAACACGCGTAAAAAAATTGCAAGAAATGAGTTGCTTGACGCTACAGAAGAGGTAGCAGATGTGTATATTAGGATAAAAGTGAGTGATTACAACAGATTTTGACTGCTGTTTTGTCTGAAAATTAGGGTTGTTTACTCTCGTATTATGTTGTTGTTGTCAATCTAGTATTGGTGTTGCATTTGAATCAATTTGGAATCTGATTTTATTTTTGTTGAACTAGACTAGATAATGAGAAAAGAATCATAATTCATGGATAGGAGTTGCCTGAACTTGATGATTGAAGCCCACAGAATATGCCTGTGTTCTGCTCACGTGATATCCATCTTTTCTGCCCGCTCATTCCTAAATTATTGAATACTTCATCTGATATTTAAAGTTTTATTTAACTTTAATCAACTTATTTTACCCATAGACTTCTAAATCTGTAATTTCAGATTCGTACAACTTTACTCATACAGAAAGTTGGTTGGATAGATATATAACTTAGGATAAGTCGAAAGGTTTGTGTCGACTGACTAGGTCAGACTTTGACTGTTGTTTCAGCTTTTATGAGTATTGGAATATCTTTTTTCAAGGATAGATGTGTTCATCAGAATTAATTGCGGATAAGAAAATAAAAATACTCCATAGGATTAAGAAAAGTGAAAATGATCAGTAAATAAAGCTGGTCCAATTACTAAAAAGGATTAGCTGCTACAATTGCCAGCAATTTATTACATAGATTAGTATTATTACATGAATGCTCCAAGATTGTGACCCTTCTCATCAAGGCAAAGTGTAAGCTGCAAAAAAATCACAACGCAATATTTTAAATATTGTTATTCAATTTGCTGCTATTTAAATTAAGGTAATTAAGAATAAATATCAAACTTACGTCCACATTTGAAGCCAACGGGGCGACTAGCGAAACGGCACCGTTTTGGAATGGTGATGGCGACTCCCGCCTTAACTCCGGCAGCCTTGGCCGTGCCTGAGAGCAGAACAGCGCACAGGCATTTCGGATTCCGGCCAATTCTCTTCACTTGTGCGCAGCAGTTCCCCGAAACCGCCGCCTTCGCATCACGTGCCGCCACCGCACATGGCGCCAGCTGCACGGCCACTTTGTCCGGAGACAATTTCCCGCAGGCGCCGGCGCCGGCGGCACCTCCGAACCCTGCTACGGCAAGCAGGATCAGGAGGCAGGCAGTCTTAAAAATACGAGACATTTTATTTTTTTATGGAATTCAAATGTTTGTTAGTTGATGAGTTAATCAATCAAATGGATTAATTTATATTGCATAGTCCGGTAGTGTGAAAAGAGAAAGCACTAAGAGAGAAACATCAATAATTGCATTTCGTTTAAATCTTTGAAGATGCTGCTTTTCTTTTTTATTTTCAACCATTGAGGTGGTAACAGGTGACATGTTCATTACCAGTTTACCAACCCACACAATGAGACATTTGATCATATGAGCAATGAGCTACACCTAGATGGAGGTCCATTTATGTCATTTTCTCATATAATTTTGTAAAGATTAAAATTTAAAGGCAAATACTTATGTGATACTTCCTCCGTCCCATTTCAATGTTTACATATTTTTATTTTGGGCGTCCCATTTCAATGTTTACGTTTCTTTTTTTTGGAATATGGAACTCACCTAAAACAATTAATATATCACCATGATCCCCACATCCAACACTAATACACCTACCCACTTTACATTAAATATTATCTTTCCACCCAATATCTATTAAAATACTATACTACTTAATCAACGTGCAAAAAGCAAACGTAAACATTAAAACGGGACGGAGAGAGTACCATCTAAGGCGAGTTTTCGCGAGAAACATGAATAAGAAATGATAATATTTTAATAAAAAGTGATAGTGATCTAATGAATTGTTATATCAATAAGTCATAGAATAAAAAGTGATAATTGTATAAACGATCTCACGGCTCACGCAAATGCTATCCAAATTTAAAAGAAGACTGGGTGAAAACCACCCAACTAGTGTACTTTGTCAACACTTGTATATATTCTATAATTGCTTCGATTTCTCCACTAGTGAGAAAAGCTGAGTTAAATATTATCAAAATGTTGATGATGACTGATGACTAATCGCAAAGGTATTTAAATTTACTTGAAATATTATTGAGTTTCGATACATGTGTTTAAACCAGTTTGATTTGTAATCATGTCGAAATTGAACAATTCTTCTTAGTGGAGATGAACATGAGTTGAGCTTTGATAATTTTAATATATTTCATATGATCAAGCCCCAGTTTTATAAGTATATTTTAATCTATTTTCTATAATTTTATCGTACAGTACCCATAAATATGAGTATGGATAGTATAGTTTGATTTCAAGTCTACAATACATTTCTATGGGGGCGTTTGGTATTTTAGAAGGAATCGGAATGGGAATTATAGTGAGTAGTATGGAATGGTAATGAGTATATATTATTTGATAATGTTATTTGGTTCATGATATGGAATCACTATCATTACTAATAATATGGTTTGGAATGTTAAAAAGATATTTTTAAGAATTAAATGAAATTTATTTTTTAGTAATTTTTTTAAGAAAACGATAATATGGGGTGATTTCTGTTGGAAATAATTCATTAATCCAAATACTTTAATCCCTAACATGATTCAATAAGATCCATAAAATAATTAAATAGAGGAATACCTGGATCCATTGATCTTCTTATGCGGAATTAAACGAAAGATCAGCAACAGGTTTAAGGTCTTCCTCAACTAAGTCTCTGGATTCCCTCAGGACCTTCGTAATCTCTTCGGATGGGGAAAGAGAGAACTGTGTGCAGCTTAATATATCGGGAACCATAACCTGGTAGTCTTTATATACTACACAACTGGGTCACTCATTATCACACAGTCATATAGTATTGAGTATCTATTCAATTGGCTCATATCAAAATATTATAGCCCATGGAGTTTACACCTTAATTAGATCACTTAATTAAGTTCATAAAATAATTGAATAGCTAATATAATTACATGTCAATTTGGTAAGGAAGGGGGGATTCCTTGGTTTTGGGTATCAAATTACTATAATAGTAATCATACCTTCCAACCAAACACTCTACTTTTATTCTCATTCTCATTCCCAGCCCTAAACCCTCTAAACAAACACGCCCTATATTTCGGAAGCAAGTTAGAAGCGTTTTAAGAGCGAAGGAATAGACCTTCCATTAAAAGAATGGGTTTAAGAGCGAAGGAATAGACCTTCCATTAAAAGAATGGGATAAGATGAGCATAAAATAGGACCAAATTTAAAAAAAATAATAAGAAGAACGGGCCATTAAATAAAAAAATTGATTGTGAAATGGGCTGGTATAGGCCCAAGAGATTGGCGTATGAACAGGCCCAATCCAAAAAATTTAAAAAAATAAACGCCGTTGCCGGGGAACGAACCCGAGTCACCCGCGTGACATGCGGGAATACTTACCACTATAAGTCCAAGTTTTAAAACATAATTAATTTATTACAATTTTAAAAGTTGGGGTTAAACTAAGCCTATCTTGTCAATTTTCTCTTTATTACCACAAAATTTGTAGTCTGATTAACACAACAGAATTAGATAAGTGATAACTGATCTCACCATCTTAGACAAACTCTTTCTGCATTTACATTAAAAAAGAAATAAAATTTGTCAATTTTCTCTTTATTACCACAAAATTGTAGTCTGATTAACACAACAGAATTAGATAAGTGATAGCTGATCTCACCATCTTAGACAAACTCTTTCTGCATTTACATTAAAAAGAAATAAAATTTGTTATAGATCAAACATTATTACATGGTTTCACTCCTCAACTGAGTGCTGATCATGTCTACTAGTGTCCTCCAATGATCCAATGGAAGATTCAAAAGATGGAGAAGTAGAAACCTCCCCAGCTGTGCTGGAAAACGAATTTGATCTTCTCGTATTGCTGCTGCTAAAATCCTTCCCTTTAGCATCCATGTTAAGATACTCTGTCAAGATCCTCTTCACTCCGAATCCACGAGCCGGAAGCTTTGTGATTTGCATGTATGGAGTGGCGTTTCCCTTTGCAGGGCTTATCATGTGTGAAGGTGAGAAGCTTAAGGATGTCTTATACGGTGCAACACCGATGTTTTTATGAGTGATCATGCCTACTTTAGATATCGAGACGAGCTGATCCGAGTGCTTGGACAAGTCGTCCACGTATAGTAGGTCGTCTATCCGTGCAACGATGTTGAATGCTAGGCTTTCAAGAACTCTGGAGTAGCTCTCAAGTACTGATTTTCCAACATCCTAGGAAAACAAAGTGAGGGTATACATGAACATAGGCTCAAATCATCATTAATGTGATCAAATGTTCTTTTTTTTTTACTATTGTTACCTTGTTGCATTGGATTTTGCTCATGTCTAAGGTGGTCTGAGGTAGACCAGGGAAGCGTTGCTTCAAGCAGACGAGGAGGCTCTCGGCCCGCCCCGCCATCACGTCTCGTTTATCAGCATCACTAACCAAATCCTTAACCATCTCCCATGATGACCTTGAATTAGACCTATGTGCTCTATGTAAAGGATTTGATTTCATCTTTTGGCGCCATAAAAGGACCGTTGCCTCGACTTTGTTGGCGAGCTCCAATGCTTGGTGCTCGGATGACAAGTCGAGGCAATCGAACAAACATTCAGGAGAAAACTGATCCGAACTGATGTATCTATGGATAACATCTCCCAAACTTGCTTTCCCATTCTACAAGAATTAACAGCAGCCACATCAAGTACCACTAAAGAAAAACATCCATCAAACATTCTTGTTCTTAACTACCTTTGGGAGAGCTTCTAAATACGAATCCGGTATATTCATTTCAGCTAAGGCAGCATTGTTGATAGCCATAGCTGCTTTCAGGATCTGAGTCGTGGCATCACGCCTATGCTGCAGCATCTTTCTTGCATCGTCGCTGAGGCCGCCAGGATGCACACGAGGAACCGGCAGCCACCATTTCTCCTCTTGACGAGGGAGGGGCTTACGAAACGAGGATGTTCCATCAGCTTCTGGGGTTAGTATACCTTGTTCAACATACCAGAACTCTGAGTTCTCAAAGCTGTCCAATATTCCCTACAACAAGAGGCTAAGAAATGAGATACACTAAACAAACAGTTCAAAAAAAAAAAGACAATTAAAGAAGTTAGTATCTCACGAGTAACATGTTGTCTAGTTTGCGCAATGCAGGAAGATTAACGTAAAGATCCGCCCGGGGTCTTGAAGTCATGACCTTAATCGAGACAAATAGAGTAAATAGACATATACATACAATTCAGACAACAATGAAAGACAGCATTGACATGATCAATTCTAACATAACTAAAGTAAGACATTTGTTTTCATGAATTATGCTCACTTCGAGTTTGCTTCCATCAGGGAAAGTTTGCCAAGATGGAATCAACTCAACAATGTGATCACTAACACAGAGGAGCCAATCCATTTCTCTTCTCCACATTAGTTTCTTCTCTGGTTGTAAAGGCTCTAGTCTCCAAATTTGTCCAAAAAGTGTAGCTAAAGACAAACAAGAACACTATCATGGTGACAACATTCATAGAAGAAGTGAATGATTATGTAGTGTGCAAGAACTAACCACAAAGATTGGTAATAGCATTTGATATAGCCAGAGCAGTGCAAACCCCATTGCCACAACCAGACATGTCTTCACCAAGCAGCAATTTTGCAAATCTTTCTTTCATCATCTCAGTTTCTATACATATACAATCAAATTGAGCAAATGGGGTTTCATAAATCTCAATAAGAAAAAAAGGAAAAATATGAAGAGTTGGCACCTGAAAGACATGACCCCTGTTTCTCTAACTTCCTCTTGTCCAAATGGGGTTTCTCCACCTCTTGAGATTTGTTGTTATTCTGCATTGGCCAACCCATTAAAGGGGGTGAAGATGAATCCTCAGAGCTACTATTTTCATCATTCAAAGTGGCCTCAGAAGCCAAGAAATCAGAATTTAAACCGCTTTCTCCACTCTCTTCTTCAACTCTGCACTCATCCTCAGCCCCCCTTTCTCTCTCCTCTTCTTTCTCACTCTTCAGTGCCTCTGCCTCCATTTTAGCCGCGATGTAATTGGGAGAATCACAATACACAGAGTTGTTCACTACCATTCCATCAAAATGATACCTCCTACTTGAAACTCTGGCTTTATCTCTCAAGAACTTAACTGATTTCGACACCCACAATGAGAATGCAGACGTGGGGTTGAAGTTTCTTGGAAACCCTTTGTGATCTAAAGACAGAAAAGGTTTGATCTTTGTTGGGTTCTCACCGACAACCTCAGTTTCCTCGAGAGCTCTACTATCCATAGGGTGACTACTTCAGCTTCAACCATGGTTGGGTGTTGAAAGTCTTTAAAACAAGAAATAAGTGAGAATGGGAGTGGAAATGGCAATAATGGTCAGGGATAATTGCTCAGGCACTGAAGTGCAAGAATGATGTCTGATGAGAGAGAGAGAGAGAGAGAGAGAGAGAGGGAGAAGAGAGATTGGATATGGAGGTTTTATGCAGAGTGATTTTGGAAGTATTAAGGGGACCAAGAATGTGCAATGAGGCTCCTGAATGCTCCCCCTTTTTGCTTAAATTAGGCTCTTAGACACTTTCACTCCATTACTTTGTTACCATTTGCTTCAACAATAGCTCTCACTTAATCATTACATCAACTCATTAATCACACCTAAAAAAGCTAATTGCAATAGTACTCTAAATAATACTTGCATTCATTTATTTTTCCCAATTTTTTTGATCAATCAACGTTAACATTGACTTTAGTTCTTGACTAGAAAAAATGTGTATATGTTTTTGTGATGATGTAGACCATGCATAAGTGAATGCTGCAGAAAGCATGTGTGTTTGTGTTTAATGAAAGTTAGAAGTGTATCACGTGGAGGTTGATCATTGGTTGATTAAGTGATTGAAGGATAGCGTGTGAAGACCATTAGATCAAGCCTTGGAGCTAGATGATCAGTTGAGACGTAGCAGCAAGAAGCATCAGTTAGTTGAGGCTGAAAAGATCAGTTAGTTGCAACTGATCCATCAGTTGGTTGCAACTGATTAATGTGCATGCGTTTGATTGGTTGCAGAGGAATCTAGACATTGAACACACTTCCATATATAAGTTGAAGAACTGTCAAGTTGTGATCGATTATCTTCAACACATCTTCTTCACATATCAGTTAGAAACAAACTTAAGAATTAGGATTTTCGGGTGTGCTTGTAATCATGTAACCATCATCTTCATTGTTTAGTGAATTCTTCTCTTAAGAAAGTGGATGCAGGCTTATGCCGAACCACTATACATCTTTGTGTTGATCTCTTTCATTTCATTCTTCATTTGTTAATCAATTCGTGTGTGAAACGTGAGGGATCAAACATAAAAGTGAGTGCAAGTTCTTGAGTGTTCATCATCAAGCATTTGTTCAAGTTTCACAAGAAGTGGCGCCGTCTGTGGGAAGAATAAGAAGCTGCCACAATATCAGATCAGAAGGGAAGAATCATGGTTACAACCAAGTTTGATGTGGAGAAGTTTACAGAGAAAGTTGATTTCAGTTTGTGGAGGATGAAGATGGAGGCTGTACTGATCCAACAAGGCCTTGCTGATGCAGTTAAACCACTTCCAGATCAAGCAGCTGTTGTGGATGCTGGTGCATTAGCTGCAGATCAAGATCAACAATCCAAGGCAAGAAGTGTCATCATTCTGTGCTTAGGTGACAAAGCTCTAAGGGAAGTCTCAAAGGAAGCATCTGTAAGAGATATGTAGAAGAAGCTTGCTGATCTTTACATGGTGAATACATTGGCAAACCGGCTGTACACCAAGCAAAAACTCTACTCCTTCAAAGTATCAGAAGATAAGTCCATTCTAAGCCAACTAGATGATTTCAATAAGATCATAGATGACTTAGAGAACATTGATGTAGCACTGTCAAGTGAAGATAAGGCTGTCATATTGATGTCAGCCCTTCCTAAGCCTTTTGAAGGGTTGAGGGATACATTGTTGTATGGAAATATTGAATCAATCTCCCTAGAGCAAGTGATTCTAGCAATCAAAGCAAAGGTGCTCCATAAGACATCAGATAATGCAGTTGCAGGAGAAGGTCTTGTTGCCAACAAACAAAATAAGTGGAACAAGAATGACAAGAAATCTGGTGCTGATAAGAATAAATACGAAAGAAGTAATCAAGGTACATCAGCAGATGAAGAAAATAGTAATTCATCCACTGCAACAAGCCTGGTCATTTCAAGAAGCAATGTCATAAGTGGAAAGCAATGGTGGCCAGGAAGATTGCTGAAAAGGTAGAAAATCAAATAATCCATGCCAATAAGGTGACTGAAAATAGAGGTAACAAGGATCAAGATTACATTGAAGCTTTGGTTGTTGTTTATGGTCAAGTGTCAAATCAGTGGGTGTTAGATTCAGGTTGCACTTTTCATATGACATCAGTCAAAGATTGGTTTAGTGTTTTAAAAGCATATAATGAGGGATCAGTCCTGTTAGGAAATGATCAAGCCATCAAGATTGAGGGTATTGGCTCTGTCAAATTCAGAATGTTTGATGGATCCATTAAGTTGCTCACAAATGTGAGGTATGTACCAGGATTAAGAAGGAATCTGATATCATTAGGAATGTTAGATTCTTTGGGATGTGAGTACTATGTGAAGAAGGGTGTACTCACCATCATAAAGGACAAGTCAGTTGTAATGAAAGGAGTTAAGAGCTTTGATCTTTATTTCCTTGAAGGATCAGTTGTCTCTGGGCAGTTGAACACTTCTCAAGAGAAAGAAGATGTTCAGTTGTGGCATAGAAGACTAGCTAATGTAAGTGAGAGAGGGTTACAAGAGCTAGCAAGACAGAAGCTACTAGATATAAGTTCAACCTGTAAGATGGATCAATGTGAAGATTGTATTCTAAGCAAGGCAAAGAGGTTGAAGTTTGGTTCAGGAGAACATACTTCATCAGAGAAGCTTCAGTATGTTCATACTGATTTATGGGGACCTTCAAGAAATCCAACTATTGGAGGTGGAAGATATTTTATATCCTTCATAGGTGACTACTCTAGGAAGCTATGGGTTAAAATTCTTAAAACAAAGGATCAAGCATTCACTGCATTTAAGGAATGGCTTGCTGAGGTGGAGAATCGGGCAGGAAAGAAGTTGAAATGCTTAAGATCAGATAATGGGCTTGAGTTTGTTTCAGAAGAGTTCAATACTTTCTGCAGAGAAAAATGAATCAAGAGGCACAAGACTACATCTGGAACTCCACAACAAAATTGTGTTGCAGAAAGAATGAATCAGACATTGTTAGAAAGAGTAAGATGTATGCTGAGTAGTGGAGGATTCACCAAAGGGTTTTGGGGTGAACTTGTGACTACAGCAGCCTATCTGATCAACCTATGTCCATCAGCAGCCTTGAAATTCAAACCACCTGAAGAAGTGTGGTCTGGAAATGCACCTAGTTACACTCATCTGAGAGTAATAGGATGTCAGGCTTACTCTCATGTGAAGCAAGATAAGTTGGAACCTAGAGCAGTAAGATGTGTGATGGTTGGATACCCCAAAGAAGTAAAAGGATACAGATTGTGGTGTTATGAAGCTAACAAGTTTATTGTTAGCAGAGATCACATTCAGTGAAAGAAAGATGCCATTGGTTGAAATAAATTCTGTAGTATCAATTACTACAGACCTTGATGAGCCTCAGGTGGAGCAAGTAAGGAAGAAAGCTCAGCAGTATAATCAAGAAGATAACAGTGCTGATCAGAATAAGGAAGATAGCTCTCCTAGCTCATCCAGCTCAAGGTATGATCTAAGTTCTTATCAACTTGTAAGGGATAGGCTGAGGAGACAGATTAAAGTAAGATATATGGAAGCTGATATAGTATTATATGCACTGTATGTTGCATCTGATATAGAAAACTATGAGCCAAGAACATATGATGAAGCTATATCAGAAAATGAAAATAACAAATGGATAGTTGCTATGGAAGAAGAGTTGCTATCACTACATAAGAATAAGACTTGGCAGATTGTTGACAGACCAAAGAACAATAAGTTAGTAAGTTGTATATGGATCTACAAGAAGAAGTCTGTTACAAGCAAAGAATGAGGTGTTAGGTACAAGGCAAGGCTTGTAGCAAGAGGTTTCACTCAGAAAGAAGGTGTTGATTACAATGAAATATTCTCACCAGTTGTCAAACATTGTTCTATTAGAATCTTACTGGCATTAGTAACTCAGTTTGATCTTGAGTTACATCAGATGGATGTCACTACATCATTTTTGCATGGAAATCTTGAAGAGGATATCTACATGAAGATTCCTGATGGTGTAAGTATTGAAGGGGCTGAAAGCAAAGCTTGCTTACTGCTGAAATCTTTGTATGGTCTGAAACAAAGTCCAAGACAGTGGTATTTGAAGTTTGATGATTACATTACATCAAATGGATTCAGCAGAAGCCTACATGACAGTTGTGTTTATGTTAGGAACAAAGAAGGGTGTTATACATACTTGCTTTTGTATGTAGATGATATCCTTATAGCTTGTAGGGATCAAGCTGGTATATATGAAGTAAAAGATTTACTTAAGCAGAAATTTGATATGAAGGATCTAGGGGAAGCAAAGGTGATTCTTGGTATGCAGATTGATAGAAATAGATTTGTTGGTGAGCTGAAGTTATACCAAGAATCTTACCTAGACAAAGTATTAAAGAGATACAATATGAATCTTAGCAAAACAGTAACTACACCAGCAAAGCAAAGAGTGAATCTGCCATTACTCCAAGCTCCTCAGACAGATCAAGAGAAGGTTGAAATGAGCAATATTCTCTATGCTAGTGTTGTTGGCAGTTTGATGTATGCAATGGTATGTTGCAGGCCAGATTTAGCTTATGTGATGAGTATGATTAGAAGGTTTATGAGTAATCCAGGTTTACTATATTGGAGTTCAGTGAAGTGGGCTCTCAGGTATGTTAAAGGAACCATCACAGCAGGTTTGAAGTTTCAGAAAAGGGAAACATGGGATAAGGCAGTAGTTGGATATGTTGATGCTGATTATGCAGCAAATCTTGACACAAGGAAGTCACTTACTGGTTATGTATTCAATTTGTTTGGTACTGCAGTAAGTTGGAAAGCAACTCATCAACATATAGTGGCCTTATCAACTACAGAGGCAGAATTTGTTGCACTTACAGAAGCAATCAAAGAGGGAGTATGACTGACAGGTATCTTGAGTGAGTTTGGGGTTGAACAAGAGTCAGTTGAAGTGCATTGTGATAATCAGAGTGCAGTGCATCTCTCCAAGCATCAAGGATACCATGAAAGGACCAAGCACATTGATGTAAGATTATATTTCATAAGGGACATGATAGACAAGGGGGTAGTGAGTGTCAAGAAGATCAAGACAGGTGACAATCCTGCAGATATGTTTACAAAAGCCTTGCCAGCTCAGAAGTATGAGCTGTGTAAGCACTTGATTCAGTTGAATTAAGTAAGGAAGGAAAGGTTTCTGCTCCTTATAAAAACAGCAAGGTGGAGAAGATGAAGCTAACATGATGATGCAAGGTCTAAGGTGGAGAATTGTGATGATGTAGACCATGCATAAGTGAATGTTGCATGCATGCTGCAGAAAGCATGTGTGTGAGTGTGTTTAATGGAAGTTAGAAGTGTGCCACGTGGAGGTTGATCATTGGTTGATTAAGTGATTGAAGGATAGCGTGTGAAGACCATTAGATCAAGCCTTGGAGCTAGATGATCAGTTGAGACGTAGCAGCAAGAAGCATCAGTTAGTTGAGGCTGAAAAGATCAGTTAGTTGCAACTGATCCATCAGTTGGTTGCAACTGATTAATGTGCATGCGTTTGATTGGTTGCAGAGGAATCTAGACGTTGAACACACTTCCATATATAAGTTGAAGAACTGTCAAGTTGTGATCGATTATCTTCATCACATCTTCTTCACATATCAGTTAGAAACAAGTTTAAGAATTAGGGTTTTCAGGTGTGCTTGTAATCTTGTAACCATCATCTTCATTGTTTAGTGAATTCTTCTCTTAAAAAAGTGGATGTAGGCTTATGTCGAACCACTATACATCTTTGTATTGATCTCTTTCATTTCATTCTGTGAAGTATAGACCATGCATGTGTGTGTGTGTACTGAATATACATGCAGCATGCATGTATGTATGTGTGTGTTGAATGGAAACTAAGAACATGACACATGGAGGTTGATCATTGGTTGATTAAGTGTTTGAAGGATAATGATTGAAGACCATTAGATTAGTTATGAACACAAGGATGATCAGTGGAGGCATAGCATCAACAAGAAGCTGCGGTTGAAGCTGCAAAGATCAGGCAGTTGCAACCAACTCATCAGTTGGTTACAACTGATAAATGTGCGTGCATGTTGATT
The DNA here is from genome assembly GCA_023678885.1 of Pogostemon cablin. Classification (NCBI taxonomy): domain Eukaryota; kingdom Viridiplantae; phylum Streptophyta; class Magnoliopsida; order Lamiales; family Lamiaceae; genus Pogostemon; species Pogostemon cablin. The sequence goes on from CM042984.1 coordinate 1,096,784, forward strand.
GGTTGGAAGTGAATCAAAACGTTGGATACACATCTATATAAGTTAGAGGAACTATCAGCTGAAAGAATCATCACACAACCACTACACATATCAGTTTAGAAGTAGAAGAAGCAAGCTTAAGTTTAGGGTTTTCTATTTGTGCTTGTATTGTGTAATCTTCATCAAACGTTTAGTGAATTCTTCTCTCAAGAAGTGGATGTAGATCAACATGATCGAACTACTATAATTCTTGTCTTCTTCCTTCAAGTTTTTTCTTCAATTTATTTTGTTCATAATCAATACTCAACATTAGGATAGAAGTAGAGCAATCTTGTAGTGTTTACATTTGCTGTCAAATTGTGTTGAATACATAACAATTGGCGCCGTCTGTGGGAAGGCCAAATCAGAAGAAGAAGAAGAAGACTCAGTGGAGAAGAAGAAGATCAAATGGTTACCACAAAGTTTGATATTGAAAAATTCACAGAGAAGACAGACTTCAGTCTGTGGAGGATGAAGATGGAAGCTATCTTGGTTCAACAAGGTCTGTCTGATGCTGTTAAGCCATTGCCAGAAGGTCAGATTGCAGGAGCTGGTCTTGCATCAGATCAAGAACAACAAATCAAGGCCAGAAGTGCTCTCATTTTGTGTCTTGGTGATAAAGCTCTAAGGGAGATCTCTAAAGAATCCACTGCAAGAGGAGTTTGGAAGAAATTGGAGGATTTGTACATGGTTAAAAGTTTGGCAAACCGTTTGTACATGAAGCAGAAGTTATACTCCTTCAAGGTATCAGAAGATAAGTCTATAATTGGTCAGTTAGATGAGTTTAACAAGATTATAGATGACTTAGAAAACATAGATGTGGCTCTGTCAACTGAAGATAAGGCAGTCATCCTCATGTCAGCACTTCCAAAGTCATTTGAAGGATTGAGAGATACTTTATTGTTTGCTAATGCTGAATCAATCACCCTTGAGCAAGTGTTGTTGGCAGTCAAGGCAAAGGTACTTCACAAGAATCCAGAACAGCAAGCAAATGCAGAAGGATTGACAGTGAGGAAACAAAACCAGTGGAATAAGAACAACAAGAATAATAAGAGTGAGGTTGATAAGAGGAAGACTGAAAAGAATCATAGTTCACCAGCAGTTGAAGAAGAAAACAAGAATTGTTTCCACTGCAATAAACCAGGACATTATAAGAAGCAGTGTTACAAGTGGAAAGCAATGGTAGCAAAGTTAATAGCTGAAAGGAGAGGAAATAAGAGGCCTCATGCAAACCAGGTAATAACTAATCATGATGCTACAGATTCTGATTTCATTGAAGCAATGTCTGTGAGTTCTAATTCAGTTTCAGAAGAATGGGTTATGGATTCTGGATGTACTTTTCATATGACATCAAGAAAGGACTGGTTCACTGAATTGAGGTCACAAGATGAAGGAGCAGTAATGCTAGGTGATGATCATACTTGTAAGATTGTTGGAATTGGTTCTGTCAAACTTAAAATGTTTGATGGTAAAATCAGGATGTTAAATAATGTTAGATATGTACCAAGCTTAAGGAGAAATCTAATATCTCTTGGAATGCTAGTTTCTCAAGGTTATGAATGCCATTTGAAAGGAGATACACTTGCTGTCATAAAAGGTAAGTCAGTTGTTGTTAAAGGATTCAAGAAGTCTGATCTGTACTTCTTGGATGGTTCAGTTGTCACTGGACAAAGCAATACAACTAAGGATGAGAGTAGTGTTAATGTTTGGCATGGGAGGCTTGGCCATATCAGTGAAAGAGGTTTACAAGAACTTGCAAGACAGAAGTTACTTGAGATCAGCACAACCTGTAAGCTAGATCAATGTGAGGCTTGTATATTGGGAAAAGCTAAGAGGTTGAAGTTTGGTGCAGCTGAACATAATACCAAAGTTAGGTTGGAATATGTTCACTCAGATCTTTGGGGGCCTTCCAAGACTTCAACAATAGGAGGTGGGAAATACTTCATCTCATTCATTGATGATTATTCAAGAAAGGTATGGGTTAAAATTCTGAAAACAAAGGATGAAGCACTATCAGGTTTTAAAATATGGTTGACAGAAGTAGAGCTACAAACTGGAAACAAGGTCAAGTGCTTAAGAACAGACAATGGTCTTGAATTTGTGTCACATGAATTCAATAAGTTCTGTCAAGAGAAAGGTATTAAGAGGCACAAGACAGTACCAGGAACACCACAGCAAAATGGAGTGGCTGAGAGAATGAATCAGACACTTCTTGCAAGAGTTAGGTGTATGATGAGCAGTGGAGGTTTCTCAAAAGGTTTCTGGGGTGAGTTAGTTTCTACTGCAGCCTATTTGATTAATCTGTCACCATGCACAGCACTCAAGTTTAAACCACCTGAAGAAGTATGGTCTGGAAGAGTACCAGACTATAGTCAACTGAGGATTATAGGATGTTTGGTGTATTCACATCAGAAACAAGATAAGTTAGATCCTAGAGCAGTTAAGTGTGTGCTAGTTGGCTATCCTAAAGAGGTAAAAGGTTACAGACTGTGGTGTTATGAGAATAACAAGTTCATAGTTAGTAGAGATGTGACATTCAATGAAGGAAGAATGCCTTTGTTGGAAAGAGGGTCTGATAAGTTGATAACTACTGATAAGTGTGAGTTTGAGGTGGAGCATGATGACAAAACAGTTGCACATCATGATCAAGATCAAAGAGAGGATAATGTACATGAAGAAATTGCTGCTGAAGAAAGTCCTGAATCATCTAGTTCAAATGATAGAAGAACTCTAAGTAGCTATCAGTTGGTAAGGGATAGATTGAGAAGGCAGATCAAAACACCTATAAGGTATATAGAGGCAGACACTGTGTCATATGCATTGTTTGTAGCATCAGATGTTGATGTCTATGAACCTAGGACATACTCAGAAGCAGTTTCAAGTAAAGAAAGTATGCATTGGTTGGATGCTATGGAAGAAGAGCTACAATCTTTAAAGAGGAATAATACATGGATGATTGTTGACAGGCCTGCTAATCAGAAACTTGTAGGCTGTAAATGGATATACAAGAAGAAACCAGTTACTAGCAAGGAAGGAGGAATTAGATTTAAAGCAAGGCTTGTAGCAAGAGGTTTTTCACAGCAAGAAGGTGTAGATTATAATGAAATCTTCTCACCAGTGGTTAAACATTGCTCAATAAGGATTCTGCTGTCATTAGTTACTCAGTTGGACTTGGAATTACATCAAATGGATGTAACAACAGCTTTCTTACATGGAAATTTAGATGAGAAGATTTATATGAAGATTCCTGAGGGAGTGAATCTACAAGGAGCAGATTCAAAGGCATGTTTATTGCTTAAATCATTATATGGTCTAAAGCAAAGTCCAAGACAGTGGTATCTTAGGTTTGATGAGTACATTACTTCAAATGGTTTTGACAGAAGCATGTATGACAGCTGTGTATACATAAGATGTGATAAAGGAAGCTATACTTATCTTCTACTATATGTAGATGATATACTAATAGCTTATAGGAATATGATAGGAATCAATTCAGTAAAGGATACATTGAGAAAGGAGTTTGACATGAAAGATCTTGGAGAGGCAAGAATGATACTTGGAATGCAGATAGAAAGGAATAGATCAGCTGGAGTATTAAGGTTGTTTCAAGAGTCATACTTGGATAAAGTTTTAAAGAGGTACAATATGAATCTTTGTAAGAGTGCATCAGTACCAGCTAAACAAGGTGTGAGTCTGTCATCTGTTCAAAGACCTCAAACAGATAAAGAAAGGTTTGAAATGGATAAAATACCATATGCAAGTGCAGTGGGCAGTCTGATGTATGCTATGGTATGCTGTAGGCCAGACTTAGCTTATGTGATGAGTATGATCAGTAGATTTATGAGTGATCCTGGTCTGATTCATTGGGATGCAGTGAAGTGGGCACTGAGGTATGTTAGAGGAACTATATCAGTAGGCTTGAAGTTTCAGAAGCAAGATGCTTGGGATAATGCTGTTGTTGGTTATGCTGATGCAGATTATGCAGCCAATCTTGATACAAGGAAATCAATGACAGGTTATGTGTTCAAGCTATTTGGTACAGCAATAAGTTGGAAGGCTACACATCAACACATTGTGGCTTTATCTACTACTGAGGCAGAATTTGTTGCACTGACAGAAGCAATCAAAGAAGGAGTGTGGCTGATTGGTATCTTGAGTGAGTTTGGTATTGAACAAGAGTCAGTTGAAGTGCATTGTGATAATCAGAGTGCAGTGCATCTCTCCAAGCATCAAGGATATCATGAAAGAACCAAACACATTGATGTAAGGTTATATTTCATAAGAGACATGATAGACAAGGGGTTAGTAAGTGTCAGAAAGATCAAGACACATGACAATCCTGCAGACATGTTTACAAAAGCCTTACCAGCTCAGAAGTTTGAGTTGTGTAAGCACTTGATTGAATTGAATTAAGTAAAGAAGTGAAGGTTGCTGCTCCTTACAAAAGCAGCAAGGTGAGGAGAATGAAGCTAACATGGTGATGCAAGGTCTAAGGTGGAGATTTGTGAAGTATAGACCATGCATGTGTGTGTGTGTACTGAATATACATGCAGCATGCATGTATGTATGTGTGTGTTGAATGGAAACTAAGAACATGACACATGGAGGTTGATCATTGGTTGATTAAGTGTTTGAAGGATAATGATTGAAGACCATTAGATTAGTTATGAACACAAGGATGATCAGTGGAGGCATAGCATCAACAAGAAGCTGCGGTTGAAGCTGCAAAGATCAGGCAGTTGCAACCAACTCATCAGTTGGTTACAACTGATAAATGTGCGTGCATGTTGATTGGTTGGAAGTGAATCAAAACGTTGGATACACATCTATATAAGTTAGAGGAACTATCAGCTGAAAGAATCATCACACAACCACTACACATATCAGTTTAGAAGTAGAAGAAGCAAGCTTAAGTTTAGGGTTTTCTATTTGTGCTTGTATTGTGTAATCTTCATCAAACGTTTAGTGAATTCTTCTCTCAAGAAGTGGATGTAGATCAACATGATCGAACCACTATAATTCTTGTCTTCTTCCTTCAAGTTTTTTCTTCAATTTATTTTGTTCATAATCAATACTCAACATTAGGATAGAAGTAGAGCAATCTTGTAGTGTTTACATTTGCTGTCAAATTGTGTTGAATACATAACACATTCTTTATTTGTTAATCAATTCGTGTGTGAAACGTGAGGGATCAAACATATAAGTGAGCGCAAGTTCTTGAGTGTTCATCATCAAGCATTTGTTCAAGTTTCACAAGAGTTTTTTTTATTTTGCATTAAGCATATTATGGTCAAGGTAATTATAACCGCAGAGAAAATAGAAGAATGTGATCTAAATCTTGTACATTTGTAAGGTCAGAAAAGAAAGTTAGGATTCACATGTACATGGAAGCTTATGGATTTTTATGGATGCATGCTGACAAAAATCATGTTCTTGGCTGTTTTGATTCATCATTACAAGTGAAGATGACGCATTGTCTGGATTCAACAAGTTATGCAATTCCATGGAGTTTAAACATATGAAATTTGTACTAGAGGCATGATACCTGTAAAAACTTGTAAACTATACTCTCTGTGGCTTTGTATTTTATGTAAATAAAAAAAACCTTATGATTTACTCTATTAACCTAAGTTAATTATAATCGGATTTAAATTGATTGAAGGGGAGGATATATATTGAATCAATGGGAATGATTGAGAACCAAGCATGAGGAATAAGATTCAATACTCTTTCATTCTCATTACCTCATTCATTACCCTTTACCGCGTCTTTTGAGTAATAAATAAAATGTAAAATATATTTGTGTGTTAAGTACAAATAACAATTTTGAAATCAAAATACTATATTATTACAAGATTTTGATATTGAATATCATTCCTTTATTTTAAATGTGGAGAAATTATTGAGAGTGAAAACAAAAATGTGTACATTAAATAATCTCATAGATGGAGAAAGTAATAAAATAAAATTGAGTTAGTTTGTTACACATTGCATTCTTGTGTGGGGTTGGATTAATTGAACATAGATTATAATAATAATTCTAGCTAATAATGAATTGAAAGCATGCTTGAAATTGAATTTAGCTTGCAATATATCATATATATTCTATAAAAGCTAACACTTTAGTATATTAATAAGTGTTTGGTTGCAGTTGAGATTATATACGAAGTAGTTTTTTCTATCATCCAATTGCATTTTGTAACTTTCCTTGTAAGGTGAAAATCAGTTCAATATTTGTCATAGTGTTGCAGTGATGGTGGTTATACCAGAATGAAGAATAAAAACACTATGATTAAACCAATCCTAACAACTTTTACATCTTTGCTTTAACCTAATTATTCTGAATCAAAAATTCTTTTAAAATTTGGTTCACATATTTTGCCCTATAATTTAAGGGGAAAAAAAAGACAATAGAGGATACAAAATTTCCAATTAATTAGCCAAAAAAATCATATCATTGAATTAACATATAAACAAATAAGCTTTATTTAAATTGAGATTTTTCACCAACCCTTCCATTCGATATTAAATCATAGTATTTCATAACATAAAATCTATTTTGAGATAGTACTTATATAAGACGGATTGTGAAACGTGTATAAATATAATTATTATATAGTTAAAATTTATTTTTCTAAAGTATAATAATAAATAATGCATAAAAATATAATTTCAAATGTTATAATATGATTATTTATAAACATATTTTAACTACTGATAAACATATTTTACTTATATAATAACTGAGATTATTTTTATAATTGATCAACTGATCTCATAATACATTTCATTTAAACTCGTTTGAATGTATCCCTTCTTAATTATTCAACGTTGGTACAGGCAGACAATAGATAAAATTAAAAGGTTGTCCAAATTTTGATGAATCTAGAATTGGAATGCTTTATTCGTTCAACTGTTAATGTATCATCCCTCAGCGTATAAGTATTTAATTACTCTTTATCTGGATTAAAAATTTTCTAGTTATTTTTATTTTCATCCTGCATTCAGTATTGCTTTTGGAAGTAGATTTACGTTGGCCTTTTTAAAAAATTCTTTGTCTTGTTCCATGAACCCTGGTGAGTTCATCCGATTGTTTAGGATGTTTCCCTAATAAGGTTAATGTTTGGATCGAAATTGTAACTTATACAAATTTTTTTTTTTAAACGCTATTACCACTCAACACTTTCTTTATTATATAGGCACCCAAAGTTCAAAAATAAAATATGCAAAACACTTTTAACCCTACTCAAAACATTCTTCCAAATTTCAAAATTTTTTTATCGATAAATGTTAATTGTTAGTATAGTTAATAGCTAGCAACCAACCTCAGATTTAGATAATCAACGTCGGAGCATTGGATAAATTAATAAGTTCTCATCGGAATTTTTCTGTCATCCTGTTTGGAGTATATTACAATTCATCTGGTTTTAATTGAATTGAAAAGCATCCATTGATATATTTTTTTTTAAATTCAGAATATCAATTAAAAATTAAAATTCATCTCGAATTTCCGACCCAACGTCATCGGAAAGTTGATTCTCTTCATCTTCCTCTTGTTGCTCTAATAATATTGATTTGGGAGAAAGACGAAAATAGCCATTATATAAAATTGGAAATCATTAATTGAGTTGATCACAATTGACAATCGCATCTTCTATTTCCCTAAAGTGATAGGAAAGGAAACACGATGTTTACAAAACCAACTATAAAAACCCTAAAAAGAAATACTAATAAACTTAAAAGATAGCACAAAATTATAATTATGATATATATTAAAATAATAAATATCAAACCTGATAAATATGGACAGTTGGGACATAAATAACAAATAATTAAGGAAAGAGGTTATTTTCAAAAAAAAAAAAAAAAAAAGAAATACTAATAAACTTAAAAGATAGCACAAAATTATAATTTTGATATATATTAAAATAATAAATATCAAACCTGATAAATATGGACAGTTGGGACATAAATATAACAAATAATTAAGGAAAGAGGTTCTTTTCAAAAAAATAATAATAATAAAAAAAAATGAAAGTGTTAAATAAGGTAATTCACAGGTCATAAAATTAAACAGCTAATAGGCACACGGTAACTAGCCGTTTCTTGAACTAAATACACAGACCACGGGGTTCTTAAATTGAGTACGCTCCCAGAGATTGCACTAACCCTAAACCCTAGTCCGTTCCCGATCGCCGTCATTTTAAGCGTCTCTTTCTCGGCCACCACTGGTTGTGTTGCCGACGCCTGAATAGCTTGAATCGTCCTGCCTTTATCCTTCAGGTACTCATGATTTTATTATTTAATATCACGTTTCAAATGTTTATAAGATTGATTCTATAATTTTGCCTGAATCTCTTAAGTTAGATTCTATAATTGGGAACTCGGAGTGATACTTGGTTGTATGCGTTACTGTTAATTTTCATGATTTTTTTTAATATATATATTTTTTCATGCCGACGCAGTCTGCCTTATTTGTTTATAGTTTGAACGAAAAAAGGGAAAAAATTTGAGGAGAAGGACGCACTTGTTGGGATGTACGAGAATTCTTGCTTAAGAATTAACTTGTTTTACAGGATTTTTTAATGATTTTTTTTTTTGGTTTTTTGTGAACGGCTTAAATTTGGGGAAGAATCTTAATTGATGATTGTGATGTTTCAAATTATGGTTAATGGACCTGTGGAAGGTTATAGGCATTATACCTCAATCACCTGTTCTCTTTTCTCATTTTTCTACACATTTATTTATCTTAAAAACACCCTTGTTTTTGTTTGGAAAGCAATTTAGCCTAATGATTCTTACTTGTTTTTGACAGGATCGTTCGGTTTAATCTCAATCCATTTAATGAACACAATGATGCTTACTTGTGGGAGGCTTTGGAGAGGGCTCACTTATCATATGATCTGTTAGTTGATTTACTCCCACCCATACTGATTTATTCAATATGAAATCAAGATTCCAATATCATTATGAATTTATCATTCATCATAAATTTTATTAATTTTATTTAAGAAATTGCTATATTTGTTTCCTCCCAGTTAACAGTTAAATAATTACATTAAGAATCTGTTTCCCCAAAGAAGCACTTTTAATGTAAGTTGTCTACCCTCGTTTGTATACTGTCTCTAGGTCTTTGAAGCAGGTGAGAATTTCTGTGTTGGACAGAGGCAATGATTAAGTCTTTCTCGAGCACTGCTCCGAAGTTCGAAAATTCTGGTTCCAACAGCGGCTGTTGACGTTAGGACTGATGCTCTTATCCAAAAGACTATTCTTGAAGAGTTCAAGTCGTGCACTATGCTAATAATTGCTCATCGGTTAAATACCCTCATTGATTGTGACAGAATGCTGCTGCTTGATGCTGGTCGGGTAAGGACCCCTCTGCTTGTTATCACACACACACACAACCTTAATGTGTTATTTTCAACTAAAATGCATACAGTATCTAGCATTTGAAATCTTTTTCTCAAATCATCTCTTCAAAACCCAGATCAAAATCCTTTGAAACCAAGGGGATTGCCATTTTATTGCTTCTAGTGAACTGAATTTATATGTTGTAAGTTCCCTTCATTTCACTCTCATATTAGCTTCATTTTACAGCTTAATTCATTAATATGATAGGAGTGATTAATCATAGAGTATAACTGTTCACGTCTGGTTTAAAATCATTTTAAGCTTTCTTCTATTCCCTTCCTACAATTGAGATTTCTCTACATAACTGTAAGTGAAATTAATACATGTAAAATGGAACCCTGGATATTTCTATATGCAACTCCTTGACCATTTTTCTATCAACATTAGATTAAGCAGGTGGAACATTCTGCTGACAAATTAATCACGCGTTTGATCAAATGATACATATCCTAAAAATCTTGCTTGCTTCAAGTTCCTTCACTCCTGAATTTGGATTATACTTGCTGAGTTGATCATACTTTGGAAGTGGAGGCAAATTAGAAAATCGATCCTGATTTTGGGCCTTTGTTGGGTTGTTCCCTTTCTCTTTCTCATTATATGATCTGTTCATAACCATATTATTCAGGATATTCTGTTTTCTTTCTCATTCTTTTGACAAGGCAGTGATGTTAATTATGTATCTTACTTGCAGGTTTGTTTTCGCATTGTATGTTAGTGAAGTGGCTGTCCAGGTTTTCTTTTCTTCTACTTTTTTCTTAATATGATAATACTTGTTCACTTAGAAACTTGTGAGGGTAATAGCCTTAGAAATAAATCTAGGACCAAAATAAAAGGGCATGCCTATTGATTGAAGATGTGCTAGAGATCCCCTTGGTTCATATTTATTGACTGCTAATTTTGGTCTGTGGCTGGTTGCAGGGCATGTGTCCTCTGGAAAAAATAACTTGACTTTGAACTGAATAACTAAACAAAAATAATTATGAAGTTCATGCAATTTGTCCAAGTTAAACTTGGTCAACAATGGCTAGGCTTCCTCTCGTCATATCCTAAACTGGCATTACCAAAGCTGAATGCATTGGTTGCATAGTATTAGTTTAGGGATGTGCAGACTGTGACCAAGGCCTTCCTTTATTCTTCTCTAGAATTTAAGTTTTTCTTTGTTGCCCATGCAGGCTTTGTTCGGTTTGCTCTTACTTGTGTGTATCCCAGATTTGGATCCTTATCCTGGATATACCCCATTGCAAATTGAATCTGCCTGTGAAGAACGTCCTGGAGGGGAGCAAGTATACCTTGAGACACATGTTGACATATTTTCTAGTAAATTATCTCATGAACACCCTTTCATCTATTGCTCTTTGCGCGTCCTTGTGTACTTTATAAAAGAATCTCTATGCCTATTCCTTTTATATTCCTTATCCTGACACCCAATTTTGTTTCTTCCTTAGTGTTGTTCTCAAATGTGTAGGGCTGTCAAATTTATCTTCCCTCTTACATTATTACATATATATATATATAGCTGGTTCATGGTTTGCTTTTAGACATGTTTCCTCGGACTAATAGCTGGTTGATTGATTCTTGCAGCTTGGTTATAAATGGCCTCTGACAGAGGATGATGTATGGAAGCTTGATACATGGGACAGAACAGAAACTCTTCTTGATTAGTATGTACTCTTCTAAAATTTTTATTCTCTCTCTGGTTATGTGTTGCTGTGGGCTAATTTTTTCTTTTCCTGAAAAAAAGTTAAAACATTTGAAAAGATATGATTATTTTTAATTAACCTTTTAGGTTCCAGAGTTCTTGGGCAATGAAGGTTTAGTGTCCTAAACCTTGGCTATTGAGAGCTTTAAATTGTGGCCTTGGTGGAAGGTTAGTTTTTGAAGCCATTTCTCAGTTATTGCCTTAAATCAAATTTTATAATTTTAGGTTATTAGGAAATTTAAATTTCTAAACCAATTTTACTTAAATGCATATAATATAATCCTGATAATACATATGATAATTTTTTGTTTAATGTATAAAAGATAATTTTATTGATAATAATATATGATTCTTTTTATAATAATAATTCTTATTTTTAAAAACATGCTTAATTTGATAATGTTTTCAATAAATTTTAAGTTTATTTCAATATAAGTTCATTAATAAGAAAAAATTAAGAAGGAAATTCTATTCTAATTATGGACTTTTTTTATATTATTATTGGACTGTATTAATGTCAACTTATTTTAGTAGTTGGCCCAAAATATTAGAGAAAAAAATAAAAAATGGAGATAAAAAAACCCTTTAAGCCCATTTAAAACTTAAAATTGAAATAAACAAACCCTTAAAGCCCAGTAGGAAATTTAATATTCTAACTCCATTTAATTTTTACTAAATTAAAATATTTAAGCCCATCTTCTCAAATTACTTTGTATATAAAGCTAAACCACAAAACATTATTCAAAATTTAAAAATCAACCCTAAATTGCCTGCGCCGCAATGGAAGGGTCTACTACGGCCTCTTCATTTTTTTCGTTTCTTCATTCTAGAAATTCGATTTCCTAAACCCTTTTCTTCCCTCCATTCTTACAATCAATTGTCCCGCGCCGGCATCGATAGCCTCTTCTACGGCGCAGATGGCCCGATTGAATTTCTCTACGCAATCGACCAAAACAAATGCCCGCAATATTGCGGCGGACGAACGGCCGAAGGTGGCGGTGGTGTAGTTAGGATGGTTAGGAGCCAAATCGAAGCGCCTAAAGAGGTACTGCCAGTGGTACAACGGAGGGGCCTCCATACCATCACCTTCATGGCTATCCAACGGCTGCGATCGCTCCTTGATCTTCCACACCTTCAGTAACACAGGCTACCTACGGCGCAATCCTCGAATAAGGCTACCAACGCAAGGCAGATGAATAATGCAAAGTCGAAGTCCAGTATATCTAGTTCTAGAAGTCCAGATATCGCTCTTCCAGGCTCCATTTAAGGTATTTCTTATTTCCATTTGATACTCTTTACATTATTTTTTTTTGGGGATTACTAGTCTCGCTTCTTGTTCTTTTTTTTTTTAAATTCTGTGAGTTTTAGTATCATTATTGTGGGGCTCAAATTTAAGGCGCCTTTCTATTGGGGTCGAAACCCCAAAATCAAACTTCTGGGCTTCCTGCTTCAATTCTTTACATATTTAAGGAAAGTGGTAATTGGTCTTTCTTTCATCTTTTGGGGGGTAATTTGCAAACTTGATGTTTAAGGTAGTTTTCTATATTTGAATTCGAACCCATGTTTTATTCTTATTTGAATTTTCTTTCATCTATCTGACATATGCTTCCTATTTTCCATAATAATTTGTACTAAAACATGGAATCTTCACCTCCTGCCTCTCCGTTTACTGGCTGGGTGTCATTACGAAGATGATGAAAATTATGGGTGTCATTATGAAGATGATGAAAATTAATTCCAACAGTTTCATCTATATTTATATATATCTGTTACAATTTATTTCTCTTCTCTAACTTTCTGCAGTTATTGATTTAATAGGTATAAAGAATGAGTTACATGATCTTATAATGTTATGGAGTTTTGGGATGCTAATGCTGTAGATCCTTGTTATGGTTACTTGTTTCCCTGATGGTTATGTTCTTTCTTTGTAAGTTCTTCATCAATATATTGAAAATTTTTCTTTGCAACATAAATGAATCTTGATTGCTGCTTGCTTTAATGTTTGGGGTGGGGGAATAATCCTGAATTTTGCTTATGTTTGAGCATGTTGGAAGGAAGGAAGACCATATTCACAAAAGGGAAGTCAATCTATTTTTCAATTGTTGTTTTTCTTCATATTTTGGCTCAAATGGAGCAAGCCATGGGATGTATTGGTTTGAACATGATGTATAGTGGCTAGTCCTATAGTAGGGCTAATCATATGATTTGAATTGAGTTAATTTTGGATTTACTTTTATGATTAATGATTCATGTATAATTTCAATACTTGTATGATTAATTCTCTATTCATAGTGTTAAGATGGTCATTCAAATATTATGATTAGTGGTTTAGTTGAATCATTTATTAAGATGAACATGTATGTTAGTGTGAGGGAGGTAAGTCATACCATTCTTATGCTTAGAACATTCATAGGGGGATACTTAAGAAATTGAGTGAAAAGAGTCAAACTTATGATCATAGTACCTTAATTGAGAATAAGAACAATCCTATGAGATTTAGACTTGTTAAAGAGTCGATAACCTAATTAGCTTTGCTCTCTTCTTAAATACATTATATCCACATTTCATTCACCCTGTTACATAATTGATAGTTGATACTATTAGTTGTTAATTGATTTCTTTAGTTAATTGATTAGAGTAAGAATTAGTATAATGGCTGAATAAGTGTCTTAATTGTGCGATATTTGTAAATATTTAGAGAATTGGTACTTTGGTGTAATTTGTGTTATTTTCAGGAAAAAATGGATTCTAGACACGATAAAAAAGATATGGGAAAAACGGACATCAATTCGGAGTTGAAACGAGGGTGAATGAGCCAAAACAAAGCTGAAAAAACGCACGTTCAATTTATGTAATTTTTCTGTATTCGTATGGAGCTCAAAACTGAACGTGTGAGACATAGTTAGAAAGCCACGAAAGATAGGGTCGCGTGAGCGCAAGAACACTCAAATTGAAGATCGAATGTGAAAGTTATGTGCAAAATAGTTAGGCTGTGCTGCACCTACATGACCAGTGTTCCGAACACGCCCTTGTAAGCCCAAGGCCGCGTTCGAGCATCCGAAACACCTACACGCCCACCCCCATAGTCGTGTTCTGCATACGATCCGTGAACTGACAAAAGTCAATTTTATGATTTGCACGTGTTCTAGAAGCTTCCATGGGGTATATTTTGATCACAAATTACGGGAGGAATCATTTTGGATCACTTTCCACACACTAGACACCTAAATCACACACATTCATCTCCATCTTTTCCATCCTTCACTTCATCCATTCAAATCACTTGATCTCCTCAAATTCATCCATAAATCCATCTATCCACCATCTAAGAAGAGGATTTCATTATTGGTTGAAGATTATAGCATGATCAAGGAGGAGAAAGTTCACACTAAGCCTTCAAAAGATGTAATCAATTTTAACTTGGTTCACATAACTTCAAACTCAAAAGCATCAATTCATTCAAAATATGCAAGTTAAGATAATTACTTCACCAATTCAAGTGCTCAATCCACCTATGCTCACATGATATATATAGTGTAACTCTCACGCTCAAGGTGTATGAAGTGTACATCGATAAGGGATATATGTATGTATGTGTATGTGTGTGTGTTCTCAAATTCAATTCAAGTGCATGCGTAATCATAAGCTTGTCTATTGTCTCAACTCTCCTTTTACTTGTAGCTAGCAAATCATGAATCAAAAAGATCTTTTTATTTGGTTGTAACATAGGCTTTTTGGAAAAGGTAAGAAATATATTGATTAGTGACTCAAACTCGAATCAATCAAGCTGTGGTTCCCTCTTGATATTTCATTCTTCCTCATCACTTTCATTTAAACACAAATCCTCTTAAACTCCAAATTATCTATTTCTTTCTTCAAGCACAACCTTTTTACTTATTTTAACTCTTTCACTTTTCAACTCCATCGTTTTCCCTTCCTCGCCCTTTTCATTTTCTCCAGGTACCAGTTTTGGGCATTCTTCAGCCTTCATAGGGTATCAGTTTCGGGCACTACCTTAGGGTGTTTGTTTCACGGAGTACTAGATTTAAGCACTACTCCATGAATTTTTCTTTCTTTTGATCTTTTTTTTTCATCATCCTTCTCAACCCACAAATCACCACTCTCTTCAATTAAACTTTATTGGCTATCAAAAGAATGTGTTTAAAAAGGCTCAATGGACTGACTAAGGATTTAATGAATTTAGGTAAAGTATATGGGGAAAAGATGGGGCTAAAAATCAAAGATGAGACATCACGGTTTTGAGCATAACTTCTTCATCTGAATTCCGATTGAGCTGATTCTTGCGCCCACGCGAACCTTTTTTTCGTAGCTTTCTAACCATGTATTATATGACCAGTTTAGACTTCTACACGCATACAGAAAAATTACGGAATGTAGTCCTCTGTTTTCTTACATGTTGCACAAATACACCCTTCATTCCAATTTAGTATTTTTTTTATCTTTTTTTTTATCAAAACACAACAAAATACCTCTCAAGCACCTTTTAGTCAATAATCATTCAAAGTATTAATATTTGTGCAAATAATATCAATTAAACACTCAAAGAGGTATTAAATCGGACCCAAAAGTACATGAATTTTCACTCTCATCAACCATCAAAGGGGAGCCAACTTACCTTTATTTTGTTATTTTCTTCATAATTTGTCTCAATTGGAGCATGACATGGATTGTATTGATTTTATCATGATTTGTAGTGGCTAATCGTCATGTGAGGCTAGCAATATGATTGGTTAGGGATTATGTAGATTTTGCATACCACATATTTGATGAAATGATTGTTATGAATATTTTCTATCATGAATGTTTATTCTCATTTTATCTATGATTTGTGTGATTAAATTCTCTATTCATAGCGTTAGGATGGTCATTCCAATATTATGTTTAGTGGTTTAATTGAATCATTGATTGCATGAGGTGACTATATTAGTATGTGGGGAGTTTGACCATAACCTTCATATGCTTAGAATCTCATGATAGAACATTATTGATAATTACTTATGAAAATGTTTGAAATGATGATGGGACCAAGCCAAGACTCACTTGACCTTAGAAAATGAGCACTAGGAAAACGTCTCTTCCTACTAGAGAAAATTTTTTGTGATAATATCTCTATACCAGTATATTAATATATGTAAGTACCTATAGGAATAGTGAGGATTGGAGACACTCTTTGAGTGCCCTTAATATCATAACATGGTGATCATCAATGCATGTGTGTGTGTGAGTTTACATGAACCTTTTCCATGATGTTGCTTGTCTTGCATACTTTTTTGATTGCTCACCTTCATCCATCATACATCCCATTTGTACATGTTTTGTCCTTTAATTGTTTTCCTAGTTGTTAGTTTATAGCATAACTCAATCCCCTATTTATTTGATTAGCCCTACTAGAGTAAAATATCTTTCAAATACGGCTACTCATTTTCGCCCTTGGATTCGATATTATATAAATTTTGCACTTAGTCACTACGGTCTACTACGCGATAGAGTACATTTGCTCTAATCAATTTAACCAAAATTGAAATCAAGTTCATTTTACTAAAAATTGATAGTCTCTTGCTCTAATTCATTTTACTAAAATTGGGAGTAAGAACAATCCTCGAGGGTGTGCACGTGTTCCCATCCCGATCTTGTTGTTTGAAAGGTTCCCGTAGATTAACAAGTAAATGTGAGGTGACGCAAATGAAGATATTTTCCAGGTATTTATTATCTTATGTTTCTTTATATATACGTAATTCATTTATCAGGAAAAAGATTAGGCGTTTGAAATAGGATCTTAAGATTTAGAGACCTAAATTAAGATCTTAGGGCTTTGACTGGGTTACGATTAGAAGTTGTTGTCACGATTGGTATTAGTACTAGTATTTAGATGAAAATTAGAAAATTAGTACTTTGGAATTAGGTATAGTACTAGTATGAGCTCATACTTGTGTCTAGATTTTGGAGTAGGACTACGATTATGACGAGGATAGATCTCACTCTCTCAACCCGGCTATTACGAGGAGCTACAAACAATAAGGTATATTCCTCTTTATTTTCGTTAAGTTGTTTATTTGTTTTGTTATATATAATAGTTATTTGTGTATGTGTTTCGAATAATTATACTTTTTTGTTTACCTGATGGTGTTCTAACGTTAGTGTTTTGTCTCTCTTTCTCCTTCTCATTAATACATACATTATGTATATAATTTTGTTTGTATAAGTACGAATAATTATAATTTTCTCTTTTTATAGGTGATGAGGTTTTAACAAAAAAGCGTATTGTTCTCTCTTTCTCCTTCTCTTTTATTTAGTTATAAAAATTATGTGTGTATAAGTTTCAAGTAATTATTCTTTTATCTTTTTTTGTAGGTGGAGTTGTGTTTTGACGGAAGAGTATTATTTCTCTTTCTCCCTCTCATTAATACGTTATATATATAATTTTGTTGGTATAAGTACGATTAATTATTCTTTTTACGATTTTTTAAGAGTATTGTGATATTTTTAAGATAATTATACAATCTCACAAGGCTAATTATAGTGTGCATCCGAATGCACCTTAAGATAGGGTGCACACGTATACAAATATAACCAAAAACATATACAATTATGAGCAATAATGTATACAATTTAATTTAGTTGTTAGTTTTTTTAATGAAAAATTGAGTGTAAAAAATATACAATTATTAAAAAAATATGTATACACTATTGAATAAAAAATTATACACATATGGATGTTAGTTTTTTTAATGAAAAACTTAGTGTGAAAAAAGTATACAATTATTACAAAACACGTATACAAAATAGAATAATATGTTATACAAAGTAGAATAAAAAATCATACATATATGGGTGCACCCTTGCACCCGGGTGCACCCAGTATACACTCATCTCACAAAATGACAAATGATAATATTACATTATTATTTTGTGTAATTTATAATATAAAGTCTCACAAAATGACAAATGATAATATAATACATTATTATTTGGGTAGGTATTGTGTGAGATCGTCTTACGTGGGATCATTTTTCACTTTTTAAAATAGTTATCACTTTTGTTATAAACATTGTCACTTTCGCTATAAAATGTTATCACTCTTTATTTATATTATAAATTGTTATTGAAATAACATTATTACTTTTTATTAATTTATTATTCTTTCCTATATACTTACTCCGTCCCAAAGATATTGATACACTTTCCTTTTTGGGTTGTCCCACAGAAATTGACATATTTCTTTTTTAAGAATATGGGACCCACACAAGAACAATTTATCCCCTCACACACATCACAGTCACCATTAATACAACTACCCACTACACATTAAATATTATTTCTCTCACTTCACTTTACATTAAATTATTATACTCCTTAATCTCCGTAACCAAAAAAAATGCGTCAATATCTCTTATGGTCTCGCACAAGTTTTTTGTCTTATTATTTTATGTGTAATTTATAATAAAAATAAAATATCCTCTTTTCATCTGATTTCGCGGCGCTAACCGTCAAATAGGAGTTTATTCAATGCGTGCTGCACCTCTTCTCGCTCTCAACCGTCAACCTCCGAGTAGCAACCGTACTCTTTATTAGTTAAACCACGGTTATTCTTAAATTGATTTTGGTGATTTCTAAAGAACTTGATTGTTCTAACTCGTGTCTATGAAATGCTCGATAAAATGTCTACATGCTAATGTGTTTTACTTTATGGGGTTCCTAATTCTTGAGAGTGAAGCCTAAGACTCTTTGTATGTACCTAAAATGTGCAAATCGATGAATACTTTATCTCTCATTATTCCTTCAAATTTTATGTCAAACCATAGCAAAAAATTTAGAGGGTAAAGAACAAGAAGAAGAAAAGAGAAAAACACTTTTGTAGAGTGACCATACTTGAGTCGTTCGTCCTTCTTTCATAGTTCGACGGTAAAGCCCTTAGTTTATCTTTTAAATTTAATTTGGTACCACATGTCTGTGATGTGGCAATAGTCCACACTCCATCTTTTGTTAAAAAATTTAGATTTGCAGTGTTAGTATCTCACTAATTTTGATGTGGCTAATTAGTGAACCCTTGCGCTTTTTTAATTTCAGTTGAATTTGTGAGCATGCCTTGTTTTTTACTCATATTCTTCTCTGCAGATGCCTCAACAGGGAAAACTTTCAGTTGTGAATTGACATGAATCGAAATTAGGTAGCTTATTGCTTCAAGGCTCTAAACTTACTTTTAAAGGCATCCAACTTATGTTGTTTGACTTAAATTATCAGGATGATGGATCTTAGTTAAAGAGATAGTGTTTCTAACTGCAAAACAATACAGTCAGCTTTACGAATTACTGGGGGTTGATCACCTTTAGCTCTTGTAATATTCTCCACGTGCGACGTGTGTTATCTACAAACTATTTCTACATGTTACATGTTTACACTTTATACAGCTTCTTGCCTCCCAGGAGTATAAATTGTATAATAAGCCAAATAGCACCTTTATGTAATTTAATACTATTATAATTTAGTTTGTAGTTTAATTCATAAAATTTTTTAAAAAGTTTAATCGTTTCCTAGTGTTTTTCTTAAAAATAAAGGGCAATTTCTTTCAAATAAATCATGATAGTGCAGGTTTCCCATAAGAACCATGAAAAGGGTGTTTTCCTCACTATTATTTTTCTGTCATAAGGATAAGGTGTGCTTGTTTTATGGCTATTTTGGTTGGAATTACCATAGCTTTTAGTGTTGGCACGCTAATCAATTTTACTTGAAAGTTAACGAACAAATTTTCTTGTGTGGTATGTTTGGTGATTAATTTTATACAATTACTGTAACTGTTCATGTGAATATGATTTCCTGCTAGAAAATGACATTTGGGGAATGAGAATGCGGTCATTAATTTGGATGTGTTCTTTACATTTTCGGAAGGGTTTGTAGATATGTCGTGGTCTGATTTTGCAGAAAACCCACTTTCCCCCTTGTGTGTCTTAATGAATTTGTTGTTGGCATTATCTTGTGGAAGTTCTGTTATATCCCCAAATTCTGCTGCTACACCTTATGCATTCAACTTAAGCTGAAAATATCTTTTTCTAACTAGTTACCGGTCCTTTGACTTCTTAAATACCATTTCCATCCTTCTCATCCTCTTTTATTACTATAGTGTTTACTTTGTAAGAGCTCACTTTGTGACGGTAAAACACATGTTTTGAAAGACCTACACGACACATTTATGTACATTTGTTTACTTCTCTCTGATGTTGGTGTTTGAAAATTTTCTTGTTATTTTGGGTAAATACACTCGTGTCACCTTGTATGTCTGTTTTAATGTTATTATTGTTGGTCCCATTGTCTTCTATAGAACAACTACATTGTTGATGAGGTTTCGATGGATAAGAGAAGAATCATAGGAAACACTGTAGTTTCTGAATGTGGATATAAAGATGGATTATATATTGAAGTGCTTGCATTTTTCTGCAGGAATATAGTTCACAAATGATGGGGACGCACGAAGAACATATCAAGTGTTTTCAACAGCTTGAAGAAAATTATATAGCAGAGCTGGAAAAGATGAAGGCCAAGGAAGATGAACTTAATTCTACTAATGTGGAATTAAGAAAAAGTTTGGAGGCTCTGCAAGAAAAGTTAGCCAAAGAGGAAGCACTTGTGAGAGCAGATGTCGTCCTGCAACTTGAGGCTTAAAATAAAAAATCCCCTGAAGCTTTTAAACGTTGTATTGTGAGTGACATTTGCATATATTTTCCATAGGCTCATAAATGTACATCTAATGACTTCTACACTTTTTCAGACAATGATGTTGGCTAATAAAGAGAAAGCTATGCAGTTGTTTCAGGCTCAAGAAGAGGAAAATAGGCTGTTGAAGGAACAGCTTTCTGCTGCCCAAACGAAATTGCAGGTTGTTGGGTTTCTGATAATGTATTTGATCTTGGAGTTGGTTTTCTTATCCTCGTTATCATCCTTTCCAGTCGTCCAATATGTCATTGTTGTAAACAAAATCTGAATTTGAGGAGCAGAAACAGATTTCTTATGGTTTCATTACCCTAATAAGGATCTCTTGTTTGTACAGGAGTTGAAGGGGAGACTCAGCGACGACCTCAGTTTCCTCGAGAGCTCTAACTGAATGTCTGAGAGAGAGATGATCAATCAACCTTAACATTGACTTCAGTTCTTGACATGAAAATGTGTGTGTTTCTAATTTTTAAAAACTTGGCTCTATTATTGCATTGATCCATATTATGATCAAGGCAATTATACCCACCTAGGAAATTGAAGAATGTGATCTTCATGGATATCTTGTACATTTGTAGGAAAGTTTGGATTCACATGTACATGGAAGCTTATTAGAATTTTGTGGATGCATGATGCTGCTAGCTAACAAAAACATGTTCTTTGGCTGTTTTGATTCATCATTACAACCGAAGAATACAAGTAGTGCATTCCCATGAAGTTTAAGTTTTAATGTCATACCATAACTGCATGTTGAAACATATGAAATGTGTACTAGAGGCATCGTACTTGTGGCTGTAAACTCATGTAAACTTTAATTAATTCTTATATTAATCAGACTTTTTTTTACATTGTTTTATCTAGTACATTTTTCAACTTGTTGGGCTAAAAATTAAATAATGCCCTCTTCTGACAATATATGGGCTTGTCCCAATTAAAATTCACATCATAATAGGTTCTAAAGCCTGGCCCAAAATATTACATCAACATTGCTGAATATTTTTGAGTCTGGCCCAACGCATGCCAGAATTCCTATATACACACAGTGACACACACACGCATTAGATAAAGAATTCCAATAAACACACTCATGAGATATAACTTCATGCAATAAGGTATCATCTTCTAAATATCGAGTGTTACTTTAAAAGAATAATAATTTGTTGTATATAAAAGTTATTATTTTTTGTTAAAAAAAAAAATAGTTATACAGAATAGTAACTATCTATTATTATACAAACTAGTAGAAAAATGGGTCACTAAAACTTTGTGCTAAAAGACATACAAGTACTCACAATAAGGGATGTATATATGAAGATTTTTTGATTTATTGCGAGTAGAATTATTGAATTGTGTGAGGACCACCCAAGGCGTGTATTCTCTTGTCGATTGATTTAGTTGTCTTTTATTTTAAATTTGTAGTGCAACTATTTGTCGGTAAATTATATATTTCGCAATTCTAAAATAATTCCAAGAGAGATCTAGATCTAATCTATCACAGTGGATGTTTATCCATGTGGAGTTCTTCTTTTGTTCCACAATATATATGGATAATTTAAATGAACTAATATTCTAATTCTTGCACAAAATGGATTATAAATGCTATACAGCCATTAGGCAGGTACTACAACCACTTTAATATCACCTTAGATATAATAAGGAAATAAAATTTTAATTTTTTTTGGAGACATAAATTATTATTCATGTAAATGAAAAAAAAATTACTCTTTAAATTATTGCAAACTCTATTTATCAATTAGTATATGAAAAATTACTCTCTAGATAGATAAATTATTACTTTTCTAAACAAAAAATACAATTAATCTTTAAAAAGTAATTTTTTATACATTAAAGTGTAATTTTTCAAAAAAATAGCTTCTACATATAAACATGATTCACACCAAACTCATTATAATTATAATAATAATGATAATAATAATAATAATATTTTCATAAATATGAATATATATATTGTAACAACAAATTTTTGTATTTATAATAAAAATAAAGACAAAAGTATTACAAGATAATCCAAGTGGATTGAACTTGATAATTTAGGAAACAATCTCTATCGATCCTCTGATTTTTCTCTCTCGAATCAAGTTGGACTTTGACTTGACTTTGACTTAATGTGTGTGCGCTGACTGCGTTGACTGCGTGTTTTGAGTCGGATCTTCAGTTGAAGCTTGTCCGAACTCGAATTAGGGACTTTGTAACGTTTCCAGAGGCGTCGAGCCTTTGTTTGGATTAAACGCGTTTGCTGTGAAGAACACTCGATCTGGGGGGATTAGCACCTTTATCCCGGGTCGTGCGCTGTTCTTGCCTTGAAGAACACTGAAGAACTCAACGTGCTTGCTATGAGAAACACTTGATCTGGGGGCTTAGCACCTTAATCTCGGGTCGTACATCGTTCTTCGCCCTGAAGATCTTGAGGAGCGTTGCTCGTGTTTCAATCTCTTCAGATGCTTCAGTGTGTGTCTCAAATGAAGGGAGGAGACCCCTTTATATAGGTGAGAGGTGAAGACTCCCTCATTAATGTCTTGCATTCTAATTGGTCCACTCTATTTGGGCCACATCCTGCGGGCTTGGGCCTCCACTTGTTTGGGCTGTAATCAGACCTATTTTATTTGGGCTTGATTTAATTTATATGGACTTGTTTGACTTAAGTCAGGCCTCATTTGACTTGGGCTTGCTTGACTTGGGTCAGACATTATTTAATTTGGGCTTGCTTGACTTGGGTAAAACCTCATTTAATTTAAGTCTCATTTAATTTGTTGGCCTTAAATTAATTATCAATTATTTATTAATCTATTTTTAGGAATTAATTTATTTAAATTTCAAAATAAATTAATAATTGACATTTAATCAAGAAAATTCACGTGTCGTCATTTAATTGGACCGTAAATTTTAATTGCTTACAAATGCCCCCTTGCGATTTGTTTCACGGACGACATGTCTTGATGTGAAGGAATCGCAAAAGTCCCCTTTTATTTTCAGCATATGAAATTTGAGCTTTTACAATTGAAATTTACTTTATCCAAGTAATAATTTTTTTTTTTGCCCAACTTTTTTTCTAGCCCAATTTATCTTCTTAGGCCCAAATCAACTTTCCTGCTTGATTTCAAGATTACAGGAGAGAATAGATTTGATGATTTGGCAATCTTCATTCCAAATAAAAGAGATCTCTTGAAATCTTGATTTTTCATAATTTGCTATACTATATAAGAAAACCCAAGGTCTTTGATTTTTTTCACCAATCTGACTGTAAGACATTTACAGTTCTAATTTTCTTTTCTCTTCTTCAAAATTTTTTTTTCGAAGAGCAACGTCTCCCTTGCCGACCAATTCATCAAGTATTGCCTATTATCAGTGTAAGCACTTAATCCATTTTTTTTAATCTGCCTCTTTATTTCTTCATGTGAGCAATTTTGTAATGATATTCTGTTTATATATATATATATATATATATATATATATATATATATATATATATATATATATATATATTGTGCGTTCCTCTGTATATTTGCACTCTTGCACTCTCCTTGTCGACCTCGTCATTCTTCCTCTTAGAAAGAATCGATGGCAGGCCTCGCTCCTTTCAATGGAATTTACGCTGGTCCCTTTAAGTTGTCCCCCGGTTGCTCCTTTCGATTGTCCCTCGATTGCCGGTCTGGTACATGGGAACCTTGCCAACTTGTCGCGTGCACTGCCCTCGTCGCTCGTCGACCACTAGCGGCTATCGTTCCTTTTCTAGCATGAGCTTTGGCGACGATCTCCGGCTCTATGGGTGGTGAAGAGAGACGACAATGGAAAGTGTGCGTGAACTTATGTTCGCGTCGATCACTGGCTGGAAATTGGTAGAAGGGTGACGTTGTAACTTGGAGCCATTGTGACTGGGACTCCATGAGCAACGGAGCGAGGGGATAATTCGGCTTGCAGCAGCGCTCGCGATAGTGCGGCGATCGGGGAACCGGTGGCGGCTGCAGCGAATTGATGATGAGAGTGGTTCGCACAGACAGTGTCGCGATTTCCGACTAGATCTCGGCGGCTCGTGGGTCATAGATCTTTGACGAAGGGCTGAGACTGACTGATCCGTGGACGGCTGGGCTGGAAGTGGTTCTCAATGGTGGCCGGTTCGGTGTACAGTGGCCGCCGATTTTGGAGAGAGAAGAGCTTCTCGCTTCAAATGAAGAAGGGGTCAACGACGTTCACAATTTCAGCCATGCGGTGGCAGTCCGGCAAGGGATGATAATGGCGGATGTGGCGCCGTACTGATGTTGTTCTCCGATGGGAACGACTTCCGGCGGCGACTGACTGGAGGGTATCGAGCGGCTGACGGGTGCTAGCAACGTGTGACTGCCGGTTGACGGTGGCGGAGTAGGATTCGTGATGATGGCTGGTGCTTCGCGTCTTCCGGGGCGGCTGAAGCGCGCGGCGGCGGCAGCGACGATCCGTGGTGGTGTGGACGGCGAGCGGCGCGCGGTGATTCTCAGTTTCGGCTGGGTGAGCGGCGGCGGCAGCGATGGCGATTGGTGGGCTCTCTCAGCACAAGGCGGCTGCTCTCGGCGTACAGCGGCAGATCTGACGAGGCGATCGTTGCGACGGCACGGCGGTCGAAACGGCTTCGGTGGTCAGCGATAACAACGGCGCCTCGGTGGCGCGGCGGCTGGCGGGGGGTGGCTGTCGGCAAGCTCCGTTGGCGATTGACAACGAACAGTGGGTTGCGACTCCTTGACGAAAGGGATAGCTTCATCTTGTCGTGAGGAATTTAGGATGCAGATTTCAATTTTGACTTTGCAGAAGTAAATTCACGTGACTGCTCTTCTTCAAACGGAGAGAGAGAAAATCATCTCGCTATTTTCTTGGAAGAAAGATCATTTGACAGGCTGTGACTTTCCAAATTTGATTTTACAAAATCACGTTGGAAATTTTGTTAGATCAATTTGATTAATATATTTGACTCTCAAAACTTGTGGAATTTGGTCCTCATTTATTTATCAAGACTTTGGGCCTATACAAATCTCAATGGGCATAGTTTTGGTCTAATTATTTAGACCAACTTTAACTTGGGCCTACAAAGCTAAACTAATTGTTATTTGGGCTGCATAGCTCCAACCATCAATTATAGTGAATCTAGCTTTATCTTGGACCAACATCTTGCACCAATAATATGTTCATGGCAATTAAATTTAATTCATGCAGCTGGGCTTAATTTTAATTAACCCTATACATAAATTAATTTAATTGTTCACCTTCAATCATTTTAGGCTCCTCCCATTATATGTTTAATTTATAATTTCGAATTTAATAATTAATTGACCCATGAATTTATTTTGGGTCTTTTAATTAATTGAATCAAAAAAATATAAATTAATTTGAACCTTTTTTTTTTTTGACATTTTCTCATATACTTCCTTGCAGTTCAACTTCAAGATGGTTTAATTCGCTGGTACAGTCATAGACTCCAATAAGTGTCAATTGGTGATTCTTGACAGTAAGAACTCACCATCTGATGGAGCAACTTATCTTCCAATTGAAAGACCCCTGATGGATGCACCTAAAGACAAAGATCCTCGCGAGAATAGCGAACCTGATCTAAAGACTTGTAGTGAAGACCTGAACTTGGGTGAAACCAGAGTTGTAGTTTTCAAGGCGATTAATCATACCGAAGATGAAAACATTGACACTTTGCCCACATTAGGGCACCAAATAATTGACAATAATGCAGCGTGGGGCAATTCAATGAATTTTTCCGGAGAATTCCATTATACTCCTGGCTATTGGGAATGGACTGAAGTTGTCCTAAGCAGATATCATGCTGGTCTTGAAAAAATAAAGATTTATGACCCAATTTTCGCACCATTATTCACATACTACTGCAACCGAGAGATCATCAAAGCTTTCTGTGAGACGTGGTGCTCTGTTACCAACAGTTTGCTCACTTTCTTTGGAGAAATGTCTATTTCTCTATGAGATTTGTATAACTGGACGGGCTTGCCACTAGCCGGTCATTTATATGAAGAAGTTGTGCCCGATAAACCCGAACTCTTCAATGATCGTGACCTCAATGGCTTACACATTCCATCTAGTTGTCGGCACTTGCTGCACGCCTATCATATACTTCGCAATCTTGATGGTACTGACTCTGTTTCACTCACTCGATGGGTAAAATTTTAGTTTTGTCGGCCTATAACATACAAGAAACCTCCTGCACGTGCAGGGAAGAGTAGGAAGAACCGCCTCAAGAAAACACACAACCCCAAGGGGATTATAGGTGATCATAAGAAATGGACCTCTGCATAAATGGAACCCTTCAAAATGCTTGGCATTGATGTTATGCACCAAGATGAGACATATATGACTGCTCATCTGGCTTGCTGGCTTTGCTCTTTCATACTACCTACCGATGAAGTAGATTTGATACGTCCTGGAACCTTTAAGGTAGCGAGCTAGATGGCTACAAGAAGATCGGTTGGACTTGTCGTCCCAGTTTTGACAAGTATCTATAGAGGCCTGAACAAAACTTCAAATGATCTTAGACCCTCTGAGCTGAAGTCAACATTTCCCTTACACTTTGTGTACACTTGGTTGGCTCATTATTTCAATACTCATCATCTGAATCCACATGAACTGAAGATTCCTTTAATGGTGACATATTCAGGTGAGAATGGAGCAAAGTATTTTACTCTAACTAATGCTCGCAAAAGACTTCAAAACGGAAGTAATGCTTCCTTATTTTGTAACGTTCGCCGAATAAATGATCCAATGGAGTATATTGATATTGATCAAGCATCTTGGCGTGATTGGAATTTCTTCATTGTTATTCGTATGAATTATCTCACTCTATGACAGAACGGGAGATTTCTTATTGAACCTTACAACCCATATCGATTCAGCCGTCAATTTGGCTTTTATCAATAAGATACTCCAGGGAAACTGAGAACAGACCTTCGAGAGACTACTTTAGAGCAAGGGCTTCAGCTTTTGAGGCGATGTATCTTACGCAATTCTCGCTCTAAAGCGACTTTTCCATGTGCTCCTACAGAGTTCAGAAACTTTTGTTCACCAAAGTATACTGAATGGTCATCTCAAATTCATGGAACTTATTTTATAGATCATGTGGCAGATCTAATCAAAATTGTTCCAAGTCATGTCGTAGAAGAAGAAGTTGACATTATTGGCATTTCTAATGATGTCGAAACTGATGAGGCAATTGTATCGTTAGAGGGTCCACTTCCTCGAAAGGTGATTGTAGGGATGTCTGGTGGAGTAGAAAAGAAAAAGAGTGAACTCACCTGTTCAAATGATAGCAACATAGACTGAAACTAGAAAAGGACTAAGAGAGTTAAATCTCCGGTGCTTATCCTGACAACTCAAGTCTAGGTTTCAATCACCCTTTAATTATGAGTTACATACTTCCATGCATGCAATTATTTTCTAACATCTTTCTCCTTTTTTTGCAACATCTGCATGCTGTATTGGGTTCTGATTACGATGCATTTGAAGAAAGATCAGCTTCTGTTGCAGGCCCTGAAGACCTAGCTGATGATGGCTTCCTAGATCATGTTTCTCCTATCATACCTGAATTTCATCCTATAGTTACTACGACTGAAGCACCAGAAATTACAACATTTAACTTTGATGCCGCGGTTATGGTTGCTAGGAAACTAGTTAACATGGAAGTGTGGAAACACTTTAAAGATAAACTGAAAAGGACTCCTGTCAGCTCTTTATCTTCTATGAGAAACGAGAGACTTAAAATAGTGAATAACTTTAAAAGCGCTCCAGAGATTGACGGATCTGCTTTAAAAGCATCATTTAATTTCTTATCTTCTAAAGCTAATGCGTATGATTCCGTGAAGATAAAACTTGCTGATGGAGTGTCCAGGAGAGAATTCAAGAAGCGTCTAACTGGCGCAAAGAAGCGTGATCAAGACTACAAGGGCAAAGAAACTACAAAGAGCAAATAGTTGCAAGAATCTGAAACTAGGTTGAAGAAGATTACGGAGGAAATCGAGCTCCTGTTGAAGGAGAATGACACAATGTCTCAAACAGTTGAACGTCTTCGCGAGTCTGTTCAAAGTGTAAAGCTCGGGGCCCAAACTGCTGCCAGAGATATTGATGTACTGCAGATAACACCCCTCCTAGAAGATTCCATTGATGATGAATTAAAGAGTGTTACACAAGCTTTGGAAGATGCTCGAGAGGAGTTATCCACTATGAATATTTTTTATTAGCTTGTATTGAACCATTTAATTTCAATGTCATTTTTTTATTCTGAACTGTAATGATATTATCAATAAAGTTCATCTTTTTTCCTTATCTCTTTTTCCTCTTCTTATTCATCACTGCATATTTGGATTTGCTTTACTGTCTTTTGATGTTTACTTGTTGCCTTTATAACTTAATTTGCTTCTTGCTTTATAAACTTGATGCGAACAAACAAAAACATGACTGAGCTTAACAAAAGCTAAGTTGTCTACGTACCTCTTTACAGAGGATCAAGTCATTACGTAGTTCAAAGGGACATGGTTTTGATTGGGGGGTGCCGTGCACAGTTTATACTAATGCGGGCCAAGAGTTTGTCGTACATATTTTATACTCATGTGGACCAGGTGTTTGTCATACACAGTTTATACTCATGCGGACCAGGAGTTCGTCGTACACAGTTTATGCTCATGCGGACCAGGAGTAATATGCAGTTTAGGCTCGTGCGTCATGGAGAGTGGTGTCTTTGTATTTGTTTACGCATAGTAGCGTTTCAAGAATTTTTCATTTATGGGGCCAATGTTCACGCCATCTTTCGAGATCAATTTGTAGGCGCCATTTGTGTAGGCTTCTTTCACAATATGAGGGCCGTCCCATTTAGGTAGAAATTTATTCCCAACTCGATGTGTGACCACAATAGGCCTCCTCACAGCAAGTACCAAGTCACCAACTTGAAAATAACGTACTTTCACCTTTTTGTTGAACGTTCTGGATAGGCGAGATTGATAGCACTCGAGTCTTTGTTGTGCCTCTAGTCTCTTCTTATCTAATGCCTCTAACTCTTGAAGGTGCAACTTTGCATTTTCCTCTTCGGCTAAGCCTTCTTGTGTGGCCATCCTCAAAGATGGGATCTGCTTTTCGAGAGGTACCACAGCTTCAACACCATAAACCAAAGAATACGGAGTAGCCTGAGTTGGAGTTCTATAGGTGGTGCGGTACGCCCATAAAGCTTCGTTTATTCTTTCATGTCAATCCCGTTTCGACTTGGAGAATCCCTCATTAATGTCAATCCCGTTTCGACTTGGGCCTCCACTTGTTTGGGCTGTAATCAGACCTATTTTATTTGGATCTGATTTAATTTATATGGACTTGTTTGACTTAAGTCATGCCTCATTTGACTTGGGCTTGCTTGACTTAGGTCAGACCTCATTTAATTTGGGCTTGCTTGACTTGGGCCAGACCTCATTTAATTTAAGACTCATTTAATTTGTTGGGCTTAAATTAATTATCAATTATTTATTAATCTATTTTTAGGAATTAATTTATTTAAATTCCAAAATAAATTAATAATTGATATTTAATCAAGAAAATTCACATGTCGATATTTAATTGGACCGTAAATATTAATTGTTTATATATATATATATATAGCTAGTGTAAATAAACTGGGCCAGTAGCGGATTCATATGCTTGCCAAAGGGGTCTGGACTCCTGACATGACATCCAAGGACACACCCCACCCACACATATATATTTATTAATTATTATGTGGTTTTTTTTTTAAATTATTCACATTTATAATTATACAATTGCTGAAAGTGTTGTATTATGTGATTTGATCATAGCTATGCAGTTGGATCAGTTTAAGATCAAGTGAGTTGCTATTTTCACAATACTTATAATAAATAGTTTAGAAGTCGATTAATCAACTAGTTTTTCAAACTTTTAAATTCCTTCAACATTTGTGTATTTTGGCTTTCACAACTTGTAATCATTCGAACAATTTAAAATAATATCTCATCTATTATGAATGTAGATCGAATCATTCTAAATTCTTTGTTCCTTCTAGGTGACATCCTGCAAATTTGCTATTCTTATATTGCATACAATCTTCTTGCAACACGTCTAAGACATAGTTAAGTCATCCAAATATACTTAACAAATGCTAACTTACGATTAGAATAAGATTTACATCACAATTATTTTATAATGAGACTTTTTTTTTCCTGTTTCTCGTTATTTCGAAATGGAGTATATAAATCAATACTTAAAATTTGAATATTATTGTATATTAATAGGTTCAATCCAAGTCAATTCACGTGAAATTATAACAAATGAGACATAAGTGGATCATAATGATAACAAAATTAAAAAGGCGACACTCTTTAATTCAATAATTGGTGGCGGTGTTATTTGGGCATCACTACATCCCTTTAACTGCAAACAATCCTAGAGGGAGCTTTATTAAGATAAATAAATAAATAAAGATTAAAAACAAAATTATTATGAGAATTATTCAAATTAGAGCCTCCATCCAACAAAAGTTGGGCAACATGTAAGAACTAGAAAAAAGTAAATTTAGCATGCGAATCGAGTAATCCACAATCGATGAGTGATTGGAATACTACTTTACTTCACATTTTCGTGAATTTATGTACACTTTCTTTGTTAGCAAGATAGAAGGAATAGTATTTAAAAATAAAAATAAATAAATACCTTTATAATTTAACATGTTAAATGAATGGATCATAATCTCACTAAAGTATGTTTGGTCTTCGTGAATAGAGAAGGAAGAGCCGCAATTAAAATTGATAATCTATACATATGTTATACTCCACTACATACACTTCCCATTTCCATGAAAAAAGTTGGTAATATGAAATTGAAGAAAGAAACCTACATTCTTTAAGAAACGATCTTATGTAATAAACTTTAAGGGAAAAAAGAAACACGATTTAAGTTGTTACATCTCCTATTATACACGTTAAATGAGAGCAAAAAAATCTCAATATTTTTTTTAAGGTTAATATTTTCTTTTGAGAGTATAGATTTTATTATATGAAACGTGTTAATCATCTAATGATTAATAACATAAAATGTAATATCAAAATATAACGGAATCGGATAAACACGATGTTAAAAGTAAAAATGATAAAATTACTAATAAAATTAGGATATTAGGGGAGTACTAGAGTGGAATGAGGAAATCTCCGGTGAGGATGAATGTGAGACTAACTTCCGAAAAAGCCTTAAATAGTCATCACCAAAAGTGGGGCCCCGACTAAATCCGGAGCGGATCTTCATACGACGATGTATTGGCCGTTGAATCCTTATCTTACATAATTAGGGACATGCAATATCGAGTATATTATATTTGTCTGAAAATGACGTGGGTGGGAGAACCATGGATTCCAGCTATTCACCCTCTCTTTCGGCGCCAAATATGTCAACCTTAATTTTAATTACTTACTGAATTACTAAGCAATCCCTTTTTTATAGATAATGAATTCTACTCCTATTATATCTTTATAATTCTTTTTATTTTCAAGTGATCTGCACCGTACAATTTCTTTTTTCTTTATCTCTCCATTCGATCCCTTTAAAATCTTTTTCTTTCTTTTTCTTTCTTTTAATTTATTTTTTCACTTTTTCATTGTCTTTTATCAAAGTGTTTTCTAATTTAAACAAAAATATAAAACTTATTATTTTTCAATGCGACATGCACCATTATATTATGTCTGCATGCACCAATCTAAATTTGATAAGAAACTCAACGTATGTAACTTCAATTATAAACTATGTTTTTAAATGTCATTTTATTTTAACACACAATATAATTTATTATTTAAAATGACTTCACAATCAAAATAAATTATTTACTACTCCCTCCGTCCCTCCCAAATGGTAGTTTTTATTTTTTGCACGTGGATTAAGGGGTATTATTATTTAATGTGTAGTGAATAGTTGTATTAGTGGAAGTGTGGACATTATATTTTAATTGTATTAGTTAGTGTGGGTGAGTTTTATATGTATAAAAAATAAAAAGGGACTATTTAGGTGTGACGCCCAAAATAAAAAAAAAAAACTCTTTGAGTTGAAGGGAGGGAGTATATTATTATATATATTGCACTTAAAAAGAGATGAAGTTATATTAAAGACCAGAGATAACAAAGATGTTCCATAAGTTTTGACTCCATGTACAGTACAGAATGTGTACGACATAACATTTATTAAAAGAAGGTGTACAAACAATTTTTTTAATGCAAGTTTTTTAAAAAATATAATATTAGTGAAATTCTATATAGCTAATTATCCAACTCTCGTACAAGATCGTAATTGTGTCAAATTAAAAAAAAATTGTACGAGCAAAATAATGAGAATAAAACATCAATTAATTTGATTTATCACAATTTATGTAATATTACCCTAAATAAAATAATTTAACAAGTACATGTAAATCAATGGATAAGAAAAGTCAAATAAATTTAAGTAAATGAAATTGGGGTCGAATTTAAATTTTAAGAGCATGATCAATTGTTTATGGTGTACATATATGCACTAGAAAAATATGGATGGCAGTTTTAATGATATCTCCCCTTAAATATTCATAAAAAACAATAAATTAAATTAAAGCTTGGAATGTAGACCTTCCACCTAATTCTTTTAATTCTAAAAAAAGATAAAATAAAAATCAAATATTTATTTTGATAAATTAAAATTTGGAAAGCTCCAATTGGCGGCAGTGCTGCACAAATTGGGCCTTGAAAAATGGAGCAAAAAAATATGAATTTATACAATTTAGTTAAGAGTGCAGTTGGAGTCCGCGAGAAAGGCGGGAAGCAAACCCGTCTGACGCCGGCAAAGAAAACGATGGGCCGCAAAACGACGGCCGTTAAAACAGACGGAAAAGCGGTTTGACCAACAAAATCGATACCACTGTTGGGCCGATCTGCAGTTAGGCACAGCGGTACAAAAATATCAGATTCTTTATTCACTTGAGGAAGCAAACCAGCCCAAACGCAGCCTTATTTTTCAAAACATTACCTCATTTATTATTTATTTTTAGATTTAAATAAATATTTTCTCCATATTAGAATGGGGGCCACAATATTTTTTATTTATTAGGAGTAGTATTTTCATAATACAAATATGCAAAACTATTTTGCCACGAATTGAATACAGCTACGAAGAAGTGTTGAGTTACTCCAACATTTTTTCTCTGCCCCAAATTTGATTCATTTTATTGTAATAAAAATAAATATATTTCTTATATCAGTTATGATATTAATCTGAGGAAATGGAGAGTAGCATTTTCACAAAGTTAGTTAGAAAACAAAATCAATGTGGAGAAATGATAAAAGTTAACTAAGGTATAGACGAGATTAGTGGATTATCCAAGAAAACAGGGAAAATAAAAAAATGAAAATAAATAAATAGACAAGAGAGTGAGACAGAGAGTATAAAGGCAAGAAGATAAAAAAACCAACATGGTTGGATTCCATTTTGACTGGAATAATTCCAACATATTTTACTTATTAGATCTATTTGACTCAATTGCACTACAATCTGTCTGTTATTGCCACTCTAATTAGTGGCATCAAATCATATTTAAGACCTTCTTTCCCCCACTTAAATCCACATAAATAGCCATTAATTACTCTCTGCATTTAGATATTCATAATAAAATTGGAAATAATCAAATGACTTTTAAACAAATCTAATTTTCAATGTAGTGACGCATATATACTTGTGGCATGATTAATACATAAGCTGGGGGGGATTAAAATTTTTTTATACCACACATTGTACTAAATGTTTAAGTGTCCAAAGCGACGGGAAAATATCATTGACTCAATTAAAAAATTGAATCCTGAATTTATAATTAAGTCATAAATTTTAACCAAGTCATTAATATTTTTATAAATATAAGGGTGTTTTAACACATCTTAAAAGTGGGATTTAAAAAAAAAAAAAAATTGTAGAATAATGGGCATTGTTGCCCATTTTTCCTAAGTTGAGTTGTGTTTTGAAGGTGCACATGTCAATGATGGAATAGCGTTGAGTAGTGAGTCAATGTCTTCAAGTGAAAGCTAAGTTTGGTGATAGAAATGGACAGACAACATGGTTACAAGTAAACTAAAATTGCAGTGGTAACGTTATATACTACAAGGAAATAAATAAAGATTCATCAAGCAACTTTAAACCATAGCCGTTGTCATTTAATCTAACTTTATTTTTTCACCATATGAGTTGCATAGTATATATTGGTATTTGTCACTTCAGTAATACTTTGGGTTTTTATCTTTTTATTTAGTCTATAAAGGTTATTTTATATTAAATCTTTACTTCAATGACCGAACATAAGAGGTCAAGTACATTAAACTTATAAAGATTAATAAA
The DNA here is from genome assembly GCA_023678885.1 of Pogostemon cablin. Lineage (NCBI taxonomy): Eukaryota > Viridiplantae > Streptophyta > Magnoliopsida > Lamiales > Lamiaceae > Pogostemon > Pogostemon cablin. The sequence continues at coordinate 1,132,026 of CM042984.1, forward strand.
ATGAATAAATATAACTACATAAAAGTAGTGGCTGGCCAAGTAACTCAATTAAGTCAGCCACTTGATTAATAAGTCGAATTAATAGACGTAAAAGATTAATTTAAAAGAATATGAAAACAAGTTGAATGAATTTAAAAAATGTAACCATCACATGATGAAAACTTTTATAATCCTTTGTGATTTTGATTCAAATATCATGGAGTAATTGACAAAATTTGTGTGACAATATCTCATGAAATGATTCATGTGGGATTGATAAGAAATGACACCTCTTGTAAATATAGAGTAATCGTATTTTAAAAGAAAAATAATACATATTTAATTAAAAGTGATAACAAAATATAAAATTGTAAAATGATTTATACTACTACTGACAACTGGCTATTTAATTCATCACGTCATGTCCCTACAGTTTTTGGGCAAAAGATTAATGAGCTCACATAGGAAAGGAAAAATAACCAAAGACGAATAATATGTGCAATGTCAAATGATCAGGTGATAGAAATTTATTCCAATTGTATATTATCAAATGTTTTCTTACAATTTTTGAATAATGACCTCTAAACTTGAGTCCTGATTAAGTCAAGATATACTAGCATCATTCGTTTTCTACTTATTATTTCATCTAAAACAAATTTGTCTTTCGTATTAATTATACTATACCTTTTTAATATTTTAGTCACCTCCAAAACTTTATGTCCATTGCATGTTAAAGATTACATCTTCCACCATAAATAAATGATTAAAATTTTGATGATTGAAAGGAGTAATAATAGTACACCATGTGTTAGGTACAAAAAAGATGAGGACCAAATTGCATAAATCTTGAATTTAAAAAACGTAAAATGCAAATATAATATGTTTGTGTGTGAAATGTCAAGCGAACTCATGCGCTTCCTTAGACGCCCACCAGTGGTACACTGCACTCTCACCCTAGTTGGCCCTTAGCTTAAGCCATCTCTACTAAAATCCTAAAATTAGGTTATTAAATACTTTAAAAATGAATAAATACTTATAGGAGAGAGTCTCATAAAAATTAATTTAATAAGACGGTTGAATAAAATATAAAATGTAATTTCCATCGTCCCACTAAAGATATAATATTTTTTTAGGCATGAAGATTAAAGTGTATAATAATTTAATGGGTAGTGAATTAATGATATAACATTTTAATGTGTAGTTGGTATGTGTATTATTGGTGTGTATGGCCCCATATAAATGTATTAATATTTTTTATGGGACTCATATGCTTAAAAAAATATGACATGAGACAATGAAAAAAATATATCACAACTTATGAGATTCTTAAGAGCGGACTTCCAAATGAAAAAAATAAGACTTTTGGGGGCAGACGGATTGAGTAATATTTATTTTTTCCGCATCTTAAAAATTTTACACATCTTTTTTCTTAAATTAATTAGTTTTCTTAAAACACATTTTAAAAGTCAAAATTAAACCAATTTTTAATCTTTACTATTGATTTTGATTACTAAACATTTTTTAATCTTATACGTTCATCACATTATTCAATCTCATCTATTCATCACAATTATGATATTAAATTTTGACCATTGATTTTTTATCATGATAATGATACCTTATTTAATTTAAAGTGATATCTTATTTAAAATGATTCCTTATATGTGTGCTTGATATTTTTTTTCATAAAATAAATACATAACTACTACTAATATTAATTATTTCAAATTATTATATTAATTATTCCTAAATAATTTGAATTAATTTTTTAAAATATTATTAATTATTTCTAAATAATTTGAATTAATTTTTAATTATATGGTTTATATTTTAGGGTAATATTTTAATTATTATAATAACTTATAAAATTAATTTAAATAGATTATATTGATGTAGGGTTGAGGGATATGGTTTTAGGGTTTAGGGTTTATTGTAATATTATTCAATTATTATTATAATAACTTATAAAATTAGGGTTTAAATCATATTTTAGTAATAAAATTATATTATATTTATTTTATATTTAATCAGTAATAGTATAAGTTCATTTAAAATATTAATTTTAATCAATAAAAAATACCTTAAAATAGTATTAAATGTGTATGGGTAATTTAAGATTTTTAAAAATTATTATGTTAATTATTCCTAAATAATTTGAATTAATTTTTAATTACATAATTTAAGGTTTAGGGTAATATTATTTAATTATTATAATAACTTATAAAATTTCTTATAGAAACTAAACCGATAAATAAATACATTACTTGTGAGTCATTCTTTCATCGGTCCTAATATCGATTCGTTTCACCCTTAGGTAAACATTAACCAAGCATAAGGATGCAGTACAATAATAAATTTGGGATGATATTATTATGAATTTTTTAAATTGACATGTCCGATCACGAATGATGAACATTTAAATGGATACGAATTACGGGTGCTCCTAACATCGATATTGATTATCTCTAATAATTATATTTCCTGGTACCCTATTTTACCTTAAGCATATTGATAAATAATTTTGGAGTAGTTATAAATATAGTAATAAATTTTTAAATAGCACAGATTCAGGTATGAGCGGTTGATATTTAAATAAATATGGTATGATACCTTTAAATAAGTACGGGTACCTAAATACTACTCCCTCCGGCCACTTACAATGTATCCATTTTACCATTTTGGCCGTTCATTTCAAAGGTATCTATATTCCTTATTTAGTAAAAAAAATACATCACATGACCCACCACTTCTCTCTAATATAACTATCAACTACATATATATATAATAATAATACTCTTTAATCCACGTGCAAATAGCACATGATTACCTTCTAAGTGGCCGGAGGGAGTAATTAATAAATATACAACTACCTAATATGATATTACATAAAATTGGATATTATATGTAAATAAATAATGGTATAACTTTAGAATATTTTGATAAATATGTTTGAGATGTGTACGAGTATCAACCAGTGGTTTAGGACATACTGTACCCCGATGATTTAATATTTATCATCAGTGAAATGACGACTTTACCCTTGTGATTTATGGTATAGTTTTTTCCAGTGGATTAAGACATAATGTCCCCCGAGGGTTTAATATTTATCGGCAGAGTTTAGTGTTTGTTCCAATTGTAACATTATTAACATTATGACTTTACCCCTGTGGTTTATCGTATATTATTATCCAGTAGTTTATGGCATATTGTACCCCGAGGGTTTACCATTTATCAAAAGGGAATAGTGTTTGTTCAAATGGTGAAATTAAGATTTTACCCCAGTGATTTTTGGCATACTGTACCCCAAGAGTCTACATAGCATGTATTATGGAGGGAGTATATTATAAAAAAAATTTAAAGTACATTTTTAGTTAAGTGCTATTTATTTAACAAAATCTCTAACCATGCAACACAAGATACTTTTTTTTTTATATTCTTAATGCTGCATGAGACGGTATTACTAGGTCTCTCATTCGGGTAGAGATAGAATGATTTATCCAAAAGACATGATTTAGACTTTTCTTTCGAATTTAAATAATATCATAATATCTTTGTCCCGCGCAACGCACGGATTCAAACGCTAGTTTTATACATAAAAAAGAAAAAAAACTTGAAATGCATCTACAAATACGCGAAATATGTCTTAGGACAGAAGGCAGCTAGTTGCGATTAACCTTCTACGTTTTATCCCATTTTAAGTAACTTTCATGAATCTAAACATTGTGGATGAATATGGAAATATACAAGCTTTAATTTTTTAAAAAATATACGTACATGCATAATGCAAGATTTTTTCCGCGTAAATTATAAGCTTGGATTCATTGAGTGATGCAGTTTCACCAAATTTGGATATTTAATATACTACAATATTTTAAATTTTCTATATTGGTTTTTTTTTCTATATATGAATAAACTCGTATGTACAACTTTCCATGTCTTATAACTTTCTCATGATAAAATTGCCCGATGCATATTTATCATAATTGTTTCAATTCATTCATAGATCTTGAAACAAAAACCACGTTTGTCGTGGTTAAACACTTTTGGTAGATTTATTATGTCAAATAATAATAATATTTTCATAATAAAGGTTAAAAATTAAGCATTCTTGATGATCAAAGCTTAAATTTACTAATTATGTCGAAAAATGTATAAAATATACCTTTAAAATATTACAATTATTCATTTTACATTAAATTTTGTCCAATTACTGGTATATGTATCTTCATAATTTTGGAAACGATATTATTTATTTATGAATTTATTCAAGTGCACACGATATTTATATTAATTTTTGGTAAAAACTCGTGTAAGTAAAAAGATGTATACCCTTTATTTTCTGAAGAAAGATAAAAAATATTAATAAAAATGTATACCCTTTAAAATAAAATGGTGTACCCTCATTAATTAAAGTATATACCCTTTAGAACAAAATAATGTACTATTGTCCATAATACTAGATTCTAAAGGTGCACCCCGGCGCACGCAAGTCTCACTCTTAATTTTTATTGAATAGTTTATATATATTTTAAAAAATATATAATTTTTTTGGCAAAGACTTGTGTGAGATCGTCTCACGTAAGGGTTTACATAAGACGATCAGAAAGTGATAACTTTTATGAAGGAAAGTTTTAATAAATTTATGAAAAGTGATAATGCTCTTTCATAAACAAATTATAATATAAATAAAAAGTGATAACATTTTATAGCGAAAGTGATAACGATTTATAAAGAAAGTGATAATTATTTTAAAAAGTGAAAAATGGTCTCACGTGAGACGGATCTACACTAATTTTTATATTTAATTTTTTATTAAAATTTTAATAAAAATTTTATTAACAAAATATATTAATTTTTATTTTGATTTATATTCTATTTCTATTTATTAATATATATAAATTTTGAATGTAAATGTACAAATTAGAATTCATGCAACAATGCATAGGAAAATTTTATCTTTATTTGTGGATTACATAATAGTAATATTGAATTTTCTCTTAATAAAGCTAAGATTTACTACTTAAAATGTTAAATAGAACCCTAAAAATAATGTCATAAACACAAAAATAAAATAAACATAAAATAATGAACCAGTGTTAAAAATTCGATTATACTATACCACTAAATTTTAAAATTAAATATTAATTTCAGATGAAAATACACAATCAAGTGGACATGCTAAGAAAACAATGCCATTGCATAATTATATTAACGGAATATGCAATCTATTGCTAATTTGCTATTACTCCACATATATATATATATATATATATATATATATATAAAAAAGTTAAAACCTTAATAATATAGTGAAAAATCCTGGAAGGGCGATTTGGTCAATCTACGTGTAATCCGGGGGCCAAAATGGGAAAGCAGGGAGAAAATTGAAAACCCTAAAAACAGCCCCCACAGCCCCCATTCCATGTTATTGCTTACATGCAGAGCATCAATCGCCACGTGGGATGTGATGACGACAAATGTCCGGTTCTTCTGCCACCACTACTTCACGAATCAGAAAGGCGCCAACACGTTGTCACCAGTTACCACTCCACCACCTCTCCCATCTAACTAAACACATTACTAATCTTTTTTTATTTTATTTTAATTAATCAATTTCCTTAATTCAAGGAATATCTAATAATTCAAACTGCAGTAGTAGCGACTACGTGTTCACCTGTCACATATTTGTATTTCAAAATTATGTGTAGGACTTAAGAGTTAAGAACATTATTTTATTATTATAGCAAATAGTGTGCTGTAATATAAGTAAGGTAAAGCTCTTTCGCACCATTATTATACAGTGGCCTGTATTGTGAAACGACGAATAAATATAACATTTAATTAAAAATACAATACAACTTTTTGCAGATACGCAGTATCTGTACGTATACCAATAAATCGCGATACATTTAATACATGGAGTATACATAATTAGATTTAAAATAGAAATAAAAGCTGAACTCAACTCAATTTAAGCGGGCCTAAAATCCTGGCTCACATGCGAACCGGGTGACTGGTGTCAGAGACGGACCCCACCACCACCACCACCACCAGCCCCACCACCTTCTTACCTGGCTACAACTCTTTCCAACTGTTTTTTTCTAACCTTTCTGCCGCCGCGCGTGGCTCCCACACACCACCGCCGCGCTTTTGCTACGCCGTCCCCTAGGGTTCCATCCCCTCGCATTATAAAACCCACCTCCAGCCTCCGCAACGTTTCTCTCTCCACACTACCACACTCTCGTTATTCTCTCTCTGGATATCTCGCTGGGCCCCCGGGATTTTTTTCCCACCATCTCTGCCATTGCTATAATTAAACCTTCACCAAGCAGCAACGGCACACAATTTCTCCCCTCCTTTCGAAATACCCGCCTTTAATATCTGCCTTGTCTCTTCCGATATTTACAGACGAAGCTTTTGTATCCAGTTATGGCGCAAGAGCTTGACGACGGAGAGTTCTGGTTGCCGTCGGAGTTTTTGACGGACGACGACCTGTTGATGGACTTTAAGAACGACCCTGCTGTAACCAAGAGAGTGGATGATTTCCCCTACGGGTTTGGTAACTCGTTTGGTTTCAACTCGGATCCGAGTTCGCCCGTTGAGTCGGTTATGGGTTCCACGGAAACTGAGAGCGACGAAGACGAATTCATCACTGGGTTAACTCATAAGATGGCGAACTCCACTCTGCAGGACACTGGTTTCTCTTCTGACTACACAGCCAAGGTATCCATTAGAAACACTTTAATCTTCTTTATCACCCCTTTTTAATTTTATCAAAGCTAACAAATCGTTCGTTTGTAGGGTTTGAAGCTATCCGGTTCGCCGCAGTCTACTCTATGCGGGTTCAAACCCGGTTCGAGCCAGAGCAGTCCGAACTCAGCCTCCCGGGTTTCTTCTCCACCGAATTCTAAGGATATTGTAGGGTGGGATTTGCTGTACGCTGCTGCAGGGGAAGTAGCCAGAATGCGAAACGCTGATGAAGCGACCCCGTTTCGTTTATCCAAACTCTTCGCTCGGCCGCCGAACCCCAATTACGGTACTCTACCAGTCATTAATTCAACTGCGGCCACCGTTTTCAACCCTAATCAAGCCCAAACTGAAGCCCACCTTGCTTATCTTCAACTGCAAGCAACTCAAGTGAGTACCTGCCTTTCAAATCATAATATTATCTTCCATTTGTTTACTCTCGATCTAACGTTTCCTAATTTTCCATTCAGTTTCAGCGAATGAAACAGCAGCAGATGTTGAAAACCGGAGTTTGGGGCCAGGGGAAAATCGACTACCATATTCAGAATGGAAAGGTTAACGGTGACATTGGAAGGTCTCAAGGTTTATCGACCGCGGCTTGGCCTACTCTGCAACAGTCTCAGCAGCAACAACAGCAGCCCGGTACAGGGATGAGAGCGGTTTTCCTCGGAGAAACCGAACTGAAAAAGGAAAGAACCGGAACAGGGGTGTTTCTACCCAGAAGATTTGGAACCAAATCGACTGAAACTCGGAAGAAGCCAGGTATAAACCCTCACGTACTCTGTTTTTATGATTTTGTATAGCAATTCTTTTGTCTGCTTGTCAATGGAGTTTTGTCCACTTAAATGTAGCCATCCATTGTACCCATTTGTTCTAGATCTGTTATTCTTCATTAGAGATCTCATATCTGGTTTCGTTTTCTGTTCTTATGTACTGATAATTTGTCTTACTGATTCAGGTGGTTCGACTGTGTTGCTTCCAGAGAAAGTGGTCCATGCTTTGAACTTGAATCTTGATTCCATTGACGCTCAACCTCATCTCAGATACAACAGAAACTTCACCCCAGAATATGGTAACTATTTAGTGTGTTTTTCATTATATCTTCTTACTTGGTTCTCACGCTAATTCATTTACATTAATGGTTAGTCCTAATGAGTTATTCGATTTTCGCAGAAGCTGCAGTGAAACAGAGAAACATCATCATAATGGCTCAACAGAGGAGAACCCATATTCCACCGGCGGCGATGAATCAAGAACTCCGGCTACCTCAAGAGTGGACGTACTAAACCGTCCGGTCCGGTTGAACCCATGTTTTTTGCGTTTGGAAATGGTTTATTTTTTAATAGGAGGTTTGCTTTGATTTTAAGATCAGTAGATGGAGAAGAGTAGTAAGCTTGCTGATGGATTAGACAAAGGATTATACTAGAGAAAAGTGATTAGTATTAGATTAGGACAGTGGCAGTAGTAATTAAGTAGACGATGATGAAAAAGGGGATGTTAGGAGGGTGATAATCAGTCCTTTTTTTTTGGTTATTAATTACAGAAGAAAGAAATAAAATTGTCAGTGATCGAAATCGTTTCTCAAGAAACCCAGTTCAGTTTGTTTGGCTCGAGGTACAAGAAAGTTGAAGATGATAGAATCTCATCAGTCACTGTGGAGGTTGAAATTAGAGATAAAGAAATAAAATGGAGTTTATTTTTTTTATTTTTACTATAAGCTATTTTAGGTTGATTAAATTAATTATTACTAGTAATATACCCTCTTAATTGTGGAGGGTTAATCAGAGATGGGGTCTCGTTTTGGTTGTGATTCCTCACCCCTGTTTTCTGTTACAGATTTGTATTAAATGAACGACGGTTTGTTTGTAGTGAATGCCCATTTGCATTTAATTGAATCTCTTGTTATTATCCTACATTCTCAAGAATTAATTAGCGTTAATTACTGTCTAATCGTGGTTATGGTCAGAGTATGGGGTGAAGCAAATGCTCTGGCACATGCTTTTGCACACTGTCTTTTGAACATTGTGTCTCCTTCATTAATCCTTCTTTTCCACTTTCTTTCTTTAATAAAGCAGCTGTCTACGGTTTTGGTTTCCTGCAGTTATTACTTTATTACTTATTTACTGTTTGCGTTTTACACTATGGATAAAGATACGTGGCGTGGCAAGATTTTGGCGGGCCAGAATCTCATAAAATAATTTTAATTTTTTTATTATCTGAATTTAATAGTAGCTTCAAACATGATAATCTAACTTTAAAATATGTCACTTATCAATTAATATGCCATACAATTAATGTCATAATATATCAAGTATTGAGATTATTTATATATTAATTAACTTTATTTCGTGTATTATATATGTACAAATTTTTTACTATAAAATATTAGTAGTAGTATATTGATAATAGTATCATCAAGACAAGAGATAAGAAACTCAAAAGTAAATGTTATTATTTCACCTTATATATAGAATTTTTAAAAAAAAATTAATTATGTTCTAGTTTTATTTTATAGTTTCTCTTGTTGTTATTCGTTTGATTAATTAACTACTTAAATAGTAGTACTTCCTCCATACACTAAATGCATTTTTTTCATTTTAATATAAAGAGTATTTCTTTTTTAAGTAAACTAGACCCCACACAAAAAATTTATGGAATAATATATATTTTTACAGAACACACATAAAATTAATATATTAACCTATTACACATTAAAATATTATAGATTTAATTTCATTTTAAATTATAAGATAATATTAGTTAATATAAAAAGTATGAGGTTGAACGAAATGACTTCCATAAATAAAAAAGTGATATATTTTAAATGAAAATCAATATCTAAATAATGAAAAATAATAATAGTACAGTGAACTATTTAAATGAAAAGTAATAATAATGCTTAGAGATAATTTGCGAATAGTTATAAAATCTAAAAAATTAAAACAAAATCTTACTATAATTATTTTTCGTAAAATATTTGCACAAGATCATCTCACATATCTCATTTCATGATACGGGTCAAATATGACCCAACCATATGTTCGTGGATACTAAACAAACTTGCTACCTGGACTACCTCTTAAATCCACGTATAGCGCACATTAACTTAACAATTTTTTTTCTTCGTTATAATTTTATTTTTTCAATTACAATTTATTTGTTTTTTTTAAATAAAATTATGTATAGTTAATTTTTTTAATATTTGTTAATAAAATAAAAAAAAATTGATGACGATTTCACTTTTATTTATGACAAAGACTTGTATGAGACTTGTGAGACGGTCAGAAAGTGATTATTTTTATATAGTAAAGCTTGCGTGCGTCCGGGTGCACATCGTGCGCCTTTAGAATTTAGTATTATGGGTAAGGATATATTATTTTGTTCTAAAAGGTATACACTTTTCATTAATATTTTTTATTTTTTTCAAAAATAAAGGGTACATATCTTTATAATAAAGGATATACAATTTAATACAAAATTCTAAAGGTTCACGACATCACTTTTTATTTGTATTATAAATTATTCGTTAAATAATTCAAAACACTGTTATCACTTTTCATCAATTGAATATTACATTTTATAAATTTATAATTTTTACATTAAAAAATATAAATTATATGAATAACAAATTTTAAATTAAAAAACATATAAATTAAAAAAAACGCAATGTATATATATAAATAATTAAATACTAATTTTAAAATAATAATTTATATAAAAATATATAAATTAAATACTTAGGATCCTTTTATATGAGACGGATCATCCATTAGCCCATTTAACTAATTTCACGAACAATTAGACAGACAATTAAAGTGATTACATTTTTTTTTTATAAAAAGTAATATATGATAAAGAAAAAGAAATAACCATTTAATTAAATTATATTATAAACAATTTGTAATATGAATAAAAATAATAATATTTTTAATATAAAATAATATTCTATCAACATAAAATGATAATAGAATAGTTCTAACTATCTAATTAGCAATAATAATAATATTATAATTGAATAATTAATAATAATAAAATAAAATATAATAATATTTATTAAAATTGAAAACAAACTGATTTGAAATACATGGATGCGCATGGTCGTTGGCCGTCACCAACCAAAAAAATATTAATAATATTAATAGCAATCTTAATATTCTATTAATTTAATGATAATATGAATAGTAATCTTAATTAATTGGCATAAGTATTTTAAATAGTGATAAATGGTTTCACGTATATATATCATTAGTTTTATATATTCTATCCTAATTTTATATATTGATATATATTGATTAAAGAATATTCAAGAAAGATACTATTGAAACTAATAATATCATATATTTTTTTAATATATCAATATTGAATATTTAATTTTATGAATGAATATTTATTAATATTATGAATAATTTTGATATAATTAAAATTAAATTTAAAATTTTAACAAAAAAAAAATAGATTAGTTAGAACTTTTTATACGTAATTTTAGTAAACTATATTACCTTAACAATATATATTACAATAAAAACTCACCTAACAACTGTGTAATTGGTACATCATTAATTATAAAGGATTTAAATTAATTATTCATAATTCAAATCAAAATAACTTAAGAAATTTTAATTTTCTGCCCAATCAACATTACAACAAAAAGTCAACTAATAACTGTACTTAATTAATTAACATTTACATAATTAATTATAGACTATTTGAATTAATTCTTCATAATTCAAATTAAAATCAACCTAAGAAATCTGCACCCATCCAAATTAAAAAAATAACTCAACGTGTTCTAGAACGTATTCTGCAGATGAGGGTGATGTAGAATCTGAGGGGAGTGTAAGCACTTGAATTTTATTGTCTATTAAAAGAAAATATGTGGCAAATTAATGCAATAATTATCAATTAATTATTTATTTATTAAGGGATTTAAATAAATAAATTTCTAAAATAGATTAATAAATAATTGATAATTAATTTAAAACCCAACAAATTAAGTAGGATTTAAATTAAGTAAAACTTGACTCCCAAGTCAAATAAAGTCTGGAAGGTTCCAGAATCAGGTCAAATTAAGCAATGACCATTCAAGCGGTGTTATATTTGGAACGGCTCAAGCCCGCAGAATCGGGTCAAATCAGCCCTGGGCCAATCAAATTGCAAGTTATTTATGGGACATGCTCATTCCTTACCTATATAAGGAGTCCTCCTCCATTCATTCCAAACACACTACAACATCTGAACACACTAAAATATCCGAAGATGTAGATGTTTCTGAAGAGATTAAGAATACGAGCAACGCTTCAAGCATGAAGTTTAGCGTTCTTCATAAATTAAGTTCTTCGTTGTTCTTCGCGCCAAGAACAACATACGACTTGGGATAAAGGTGCTAAGCCCCTCAGATCGAGTGTTTCTCCGGATCAAGTACGTTTAATTCAAACAAAGGCTCGACGCCTCTGGATAAACGTTATAAGATCCCAAATCCGAGTTCGGACAAGCTTCAACTGAAAATCCGACTCAAAACACACAGTCAACGCGATCAACGAGGTCAAGTCAAAGTCAAAATTCAAATTGGTTCGAGAGAAGAATCAGAGGATAGTAGAGATTGTTTCCTTAATTATCAAGTGTAATCCTTCTGGATTATCATTGTAATTCTTTTGTGTTTATTTTATTATAAATACAATATTTGTTGTTACAGGGAGAGATGGAGAATTGTCCACGTATTCTTTATCAGAAAATGAATTCAACCAAGAGGAGGATTTTGAAATGATAATGGAAGCTGCCCAAGGTACTTACTGAAACCCAAGCTACTGAAACAAGTAGCCAACATACTGAAACGAGCATTATTGAAGCTGGGCGTCAAACAGGTATGATTTATCAAAATATTAAAAGTTTATTTGTAGGTACCAAGAACATGCAAAACATAAAGGATTTAGTATAAGCAAGAGAACAAGCACGGGAGAAGATTACAAATACTCATTAATGGTGTGTGATAGAGCTCGAATCTCAAAAGCGCAAAAAGTATCAAAAAGAAAAGGTTGTGAGGCTCGTATTAATGCTATAAGGCAAGAAGATGGAAGTTGGATTGTTTCGAAAATGATAACAACTCATAATCATAATCTTTGTCCTCATATGTCAATTTTAATGTCTGCTCATAGGAATATTTTACTTAACATGAAGCGACAACTTGAGGCAAATGACATAGCTGGAATTAGGCGAATATTAGATTAGCAGAGGTTCAAGCGGGTGACCCACAAAATTTAGGGTGTCTTCCGAAAGATTGTAGGAATCACATAGAGTGCAGAAAAAAATTAAGACTTGAATTTGGAGATGCAGAGGCTATCAAAAATTTATTTTTGAGGTTGCAAAAAAGTGATAAAAACTTTTTCTATTTGATGGATATTGACGATATAAGCAGCAGACTATGCAATGTGATGTGGATTCATCCTCGAAGTAGAGCTGCTTATCAAGATTTTCATGATGCTTTGTGTTTTGATTGTTTATAGGTATAAGATTCCTTTTGCTACAATAATTGGTATCAATCACCATGGACAATCTATTTTGCTAGGATGTGCCTTACTTGCACATGAAGATTCTGGATCTTTTAAGTGGTTGTTTTCAAATTGGTTGGAAGCTATGGGAGACATTCATCCTACATGCATAATAACAGATCAATGTGAAAACATCAAGATTGCAATACAAAAAATAATGTCTAATACAATTCAACGATATTGTTTGTGGCCTATTTTGTCAAAATTGCCTCAAAAGCTCAGAGGTGTTCCTAAATTTAACAATGCTATTGTTGAATTAAAAGGAATCGTGTATGATAGTATTACCATTGAGATGTTTGAATCAAAGTGGACTGAATTCTTGATGAAATATAATCTTGAAGGTAATAAATGGCTTATGGACTTGTTTAATGAGAAGGAGAGTTGGGTCCCTGTATACTTACATCATATTATTTTGGCCAGTATAGTTTCAACCCAAAGAAGTGAAGGAATGCATGCATATTTTGATGGATACATCCACTCGAGGTGTACATTGAAGCAGTTTGTAGAACAATATGAGATAGCAATAGCTGATAAGATTCACAAGGAGTTCATTGCAGATTATGAATAAAAAAACAAGGTTATTAAGTGTGTTTACTTTTTTCCATTGGGTCAAAAAGTATACACTAATAATATGTTCAAGAAAGTGCAGGATGAATTGATGTGCACATTATATTGCAGTGTTATCCAATCGAGCGGGGATGATGAATGTGGTTGGAGTTGAAAAATATAGTGTGCAGGAGAAAAGAATGGTAAATGATTTTTTTGTCAAATATCTGACATATACAGTTCAGTACAGGCCTGTTGGAGAGTATTTTAATTGAAATTGCAAGAAATTTGAATTTGTTAGAATATTATGCTGTCATATTCTCAAGGTTATGGGACAGAAGGGTATCCAAAGCATAAATGAAAGGTATTTGTTGAATAAATGGAGGAAAGACTTGTATAGACGACATTCAAGTATATTTTTTACTGGAGGTTATCACTCATGACAGATGAATATAAAAAGTTTCAAGAGGTTGAAAAATATTTTCAAGAATGCACTGATGCTAATATGGATAATATTTCAAAGTTGGAATTTATCAAGCAAAGATGCATTGATATGAAGAATGAATTACTTAACTGGAGTGATAATGTCAATGAATCAACCAGAAGAGTTGAAGATCATTCAATTAGAGGTACAACAGTATTAAATCCATATGTTGTTCGTTCGCGAGGAAGGCCTAGGGTGAATCGATATGTTAGTCCAGTTGAAGGTAATGGATGTTCAAGAAAAAGAAATGAAAGAGGGCGAGCTGGAAGAAATTCAGGAAGTTAAAAGAATTATGGACATTGAAGCGTGGTGGTGGAAGAAATTCAGGAAGTTAAAGAATTAATGGCTGAAAAAATTATGGTCATTGTTTTATTTTATTTCTTTCTACATATGTTAAAAAATTATGGACATTATTTTATTTTATTTAATTACAGCTTATTAAATCTTGTCATCTTTAATTTTTATATTATATATGAATTATATTATTAATATCTTCGCTAAATTGAAAACTCATGACAAAACTCAAAATAAACGTTTTAGTGTATTTCTTTTTATCTATCTATACGTATTAAACTATCTTATCAAACTAACCTAATTTAAAGAGGAAAAAAAAAGTAACATTAGTAATATTAGGTATGTATTATGTTTTATAAAAGTTAATTTAAAATATTAAATTTAAATTTAACTTATAAACATTATATAAATAAATTTAATTTTATAAATAATCATTATAATAATTTTGAATATATAAAAGATAATAATATATTAATTTGAGAAAAATCACTACAGTTAATAATGAATTATTATAAATATTTTTTAAAAATAATGATTTTGAATATTAATGTGCATTAATTTAAAAAAAAATCAATTATAACAGATATTTGTAATAAAAATTTTAAGATATATTATAAATAATTTTTAATACAAATACTAAAGAATAAACTGAATAAATTACGTAAAATTTTATAATATTTTATAGATATAAAGAAGCAATATTCTTATTTATCTATCAATCAATTTAGAAAACATATAATCTAGCTGAAATTAGTGCACCGTATTTAACTTATTTGCAATTATTTAAGGCAATCTTGAAATTAATGCACCGTACTTAATCAATTTACAGTTATTTAAGGTAATCTTGAAAGTTTAAAAAAGAATGGTTAGTTTATTACACAAAGGAAAATGATATAATTGTCAATTAACATTTTAATTTTACATTAATTTACCAAAATGACATTATCCGACTGACTAGATTCTGCCCAAATAGCAGCGTCCTTACACTATACAGTGAATTTTATTACTTTATGGGAACCACGCCTTTTGTTATGTCTTATTAGACATCAATTTTTATGGAATAAAACCTTCTCATTCGAAAATCGAAACTTTAATGGAATGTATTTACAGTGAAAACACGCTTTTCTTGAAGACGTCGGTAGTCGTGTCTTGCACTTTGAACTTTAGTGAGCCTCCTTGCAGCTATTTTATTGTAATGCAGTGTGTATGTATGCAATTTATTTGTGATTTTAATTGACCAAAATAAATCCTCCCGACATCCACTTTAATGTGTGGACATGCAACATGTAGGAGAAGTGTGAAAAAAGTCGTCGATTGCTTCTTCATAATTCACAGCATCATGTGTTAAGAGATAATGAAATATTTAATCGATTTTTTCATTTTTGTGTATTACTTTAATAGGGTATTGTGGACTCATTCACATCAACAATGTTTTGCAAGTGGAGTGGCCAATTCTTAATTTGCACAACTTATGCCTCCTCATAATTAATGGCCTATGATCATAATTAATCTGGTATACTAAGGCACATGAATTTTCTGTATGATAAATTCATTAAATTGATGTAAAAATTAAAATTGACACTTGAGTGTGGAGGGGTTTTGGGTCTTTTTAGTTTGGAGGGAGAAGTCTGGAAATCCAGTGGTGAATTTGGTATAATTGTTTAGGTAGGAATGGTATGGCCATTGCCCATTGGCCATCCTTTAGTTGTTGATTTAATTTAATATTAATTAAAAATATTGGATGGATATTAGATTATGAATATTATACAGTTGGTATGAAGGTGAAGGCATGTGCCTTAGGTTGTGCGACACTCCTCGTGTCCTTCCTCCTCCAACCACACTAATTTAACACACTTTAGAATCAAATCAATTTCTACCCCATGCTTAAGATATTTTTCAATATTACCATTTTCTATTCACTTTTATTTTTTCAACCAGTACCATATTATTTTTAAATTTCAGACATAATTGTATTTTCATTTTAATTCATGTACTACTTTATTCACAGTTTTTTGTTTTTTTACTATTTTATCATAAAGTTTGACAACGTATATTAGAGTTAATTTGTGTAAATAAATCTCGTATAATTTTATTTATTTATTTAATTAATGAACCGATAGACAAATCTAATAGACTAATATGATATTTATCGAAAATTTCATTTATTAATCCGCTTAAAAATTCTCAACTAGGAAATATTAAGAGATGGGAGCAATATTATTACATATACTCCTATCTTAGTAATGAAGGAAGAATCTCGGTGCAGTGGAAATTGATCATTAGATAAAATCGAGTGTTATTTGATGGGTGTGTGGGCCCAAGGGGGTGTTTGTGATGACGTGGCCTCGTATATTTGACTTCATCATTTTTTTCCATTTTTTTTTTATTTTTTGAACTTTAGCATGAAGGAAAGAAAATCATTTGAAATGCATATGAGAATGTTAATCAAATTTTACATCAATGATGCAATTTTCATGTTCAGGTGTACGAATTATATTCTAGAGTATATTAGAACCACTTGATTTTTTTTATTTTTTTCTAAGCATGATAAATGTTTACTTGATTAGAGAAGTAAGTTTCTTTCTAATTAAGAATCTAAAACATATAAATTCATGGCATTAATACATTATTACATTAAGTGTAGTTTCATATTAGAGTTGACCAATTGTAATAGACGAATTCAAATTAAATTAAATATAAATAAATGCAATTTCGATTATTCACAAATTCAATTTGCAATTTTTGACATGGAAACTGGAGAGTGGTGGGCATACCTAACAAGTATCCTAATTGCAAGAAACTAACTGAAATAAAAAAGAAAAAAAGAAAAAAAAAGGCATATATGAAAAAATAAATTGAAATAGTAATAGTTGTTTAACGTATTGACTTAGTTGAAATAACGTTTGTAGATGATGAGTGATGACCCAAATATGCGCATTAATTTAGGTAGGAGTTTTCAAGCATTGTAATAATCGAGCTAATAACGTTGTTTTCTTCGTGGTATTTAGTATTAATCTTGTCCTTTGTGACCATAATTTGACATCTGTTGACATTTTGAGTGGTTTAACGCTGTTATCCTATTTTAAATCTTTATTAAAAATATCTAACTCCTTAAATTAAGTAAGTTTCTTCTTGCTTTCAATGGTTGCTCACCAACTATCATAATCTCTCCCGTAAAGCTTCTACACTTCTAGTTCATCGACACGTACGTTTATTGGTCCAAACTATATTTTCCCCCTCGTTTTATTACTAGGAAATTTACGTGTTAAAGTATAATTGTTATATAAATATAATATTTCTTACTCCCTTCGTCTCATAATTATTGTTATAGTTACTGTAGACATGGAGTTTAAGAAAAATTATTTTTTGACCAACTTTATTGACTTTTGAGAGATATTGTATTATTTTTAAGTAATAAATAAATTATAAAGTATGTTAAATGTGTTAGGTGTGAGTGATATTTTTGAAATTAAGATAACTTTTGAGGTTGGTGGTTAATGTGAAATTTCTATTTTTGGAGTGTGACAGTTATTGTGGGACGGATGAAAAATGGAAAATAAGACCGTTATTATGGGACGAAGGGAGTATTAGTTATTAAAGTGTCACATGTTGGGTTCCTACTATATGAATAAATGATATTATAAATATGATTAACTATATATATACTTTAACTGCTCATAATATTTCAGTCCATTTCTCATATATCCTTTCATAAGTGATTTTTTTTAATAATAAAATTATAGAATAGTGAAATAGTAGCATGAAGATATAAAAATTAGGTGGAATAGAGAAGGATATGGGTGGAGATATAAATAGGTGTAGTGTTGAGCTGGCATAAGCGTGATCCCAGGCGTGTAAGATGGTCAGATATTATTAAAAGCATACAACCTTATAAGATTCGAATGATTTCATGTGCTTTCTAAGACATTTGAACTACTCAAACATTTCCCCCTTTCTCATTTATTTCTTTTCTTTTTAATTAATTAATACTCATATCAATGCCACGCTCTAAATTTTGTGACACCAAAATGAATCATGTTTATATTTTGACTTTTATTTCAATTTTTTTCAAGTATTACTTTATTCTTTATGCATTTATTAAATTTTTAATAAATATTGAAAACTAGATATTCAACTATGCATATGTCATTCTGTAGCTCAAATTTCTCTTTTCTTCCTTCCTACACTTATTTTCATAACATAATTATTATTATTTTTTACTCAATACAAATAGAATGTTCAATTTTTAGTCTGTCTTAATTTTGAGCTTCATTATTTAACTGTCATATTTAAAGGTTCAAATTTTTTTTTTTTTAAATTAAAGCTTGTTGTAATTCTTTTTTTCCCAAATTTAATATATAATTTAGAACAATACAAAATGCCAATAAATTTAATTATCATGACTTAGAATGAAAAAATAAAATTTATTGCAAAATTTAAAATGAAAGAAAAAAAAGATTTAATTTCAGAAAAAAATAAATTTAAGTCTTAAATTGAAATATTTATGAAATCACTAAAAATTAGGTCATTTTATAATTTTTTTTTTTTGGAAAATAAAAAATATCTAAGTCATGAATTAATATCCTACTATTTATTTATTTTTTGTATTATAATGAAAAATCAGACGCCGTCTAATTATTGATCTGCTGACTAATTTAGCTTCCTAATTAATTTCAAAATCTTTTTAGTTTCAGCAAGTCAAAGTGTGACAAGTTTTAATCCCTTCTGGTAGACCAAATAATTGTTCCTATATCTAATAATGATAGCGTAGTCTTCTCTATATAGGCTGTAGAAATAATATTATTGTCTTTCTTTTTCTTTTGAGGGTTTGAATTTATAGGGTATATTATAGGTTTTGAGTTGTTAATTTTTTATTACTTGACTTATTTGTTTTTTATTTAATCATACACGAATGGGGAAATGAGAAATTAATGATCAATATTAATAATTAACCTAGCTTAGTATCTACATAGTATTATACTTTGGCAAAAACTCGTGTGCACCCGACGCACGGGTCATAAGCTGTGCGCCTTTAAAATTTTGTAATTCCTCCGTTCCAAGAATACATTCGCACTTTTTAATTTGGTCCATCCCAAGAATATATCCACCCCCTAAAAATGGAAATAATACATAATATCAATAACCTTACAATATTACAATATTACAAAAATGCCACATTCTTTTTACATACAATCTAATCAAAGTCAACTATATCATACACTTTATTATACTCAATTACCCAAAATATCCATTCTCTTTATTACATCACACCACCAAAAAATTATTTTTTTTAAACTCCGTGTCAAAGAATACGCGAATGCATTCCTGGGATGGAGGGAATATTAAATTGTATATCCTTTAGTATAAAGATATATACCCTTTATTTTCTGAAAAAAATAAAAAATATTAATGAAAAGTGTATACCTTTTAAAACAAAATAATGTACCCTTATTAATTAAAGTGTATACTCTTTAAAATAAAATAATGTAATCTTATCCATAATACTAAATTCTAAAGACGCCCACCCATAATACTAAATTCTAAAGGCTCAAGTGCCCGAACTCACATAAGCCTCACTTATACCTTAGGTCAGATTGATAAATTTGTTACTAGTAGTATATAAAAGACAGTAAATTAGTAGATAAATCAATAAAATATTCATCTAATATCACACTGAGTATTGTATATGGTTTCAAACAAAATTATTATTTTAAAAAAATGATAGCGTACAATGTTTTACATTAAATTAAATTAAATCATATAATATTAAGTGGATTTCAGTTCGAAAATTTTATTTAAATATATTCTTCTACAATTAAATGTACCCATCAACGTACAGAACGTGAGAAGTCACATGGTAAGTAACATCTCATTAAATATTATTGGGCTGAAAAATGAACGGTTTTATTCGACGTTTGGGCTGTAAACAGATAATGGGCTTTAGGTTTTGGTCCATTGACCGGTTGTGTTTTGGGTTGGGCTGCAATTGTTTGGGTATTATAATTTACAGCTGTCTCTTTTTATTATTTGGAAATAACGTCGATAGAATTGCAGTATATATTGAATAAAAATTGGACACTGGAGAGAAAAAAGAGTTGGAATTCAACATCAACGGCTCATAGTCATCATTCAAGAATCACGAATTTGCGATTATCTTCAACTACTTTCACCTAAATTATTGAACATTAAGTGGGCAGAGATTATAATATTACGTATTTCTAGGGTTCTTCGCCACTTCACTTCACTTCTTTGTTTAACGAAGAATTGAGCGCAAACAAGTCAAATTTGTGACTTCCACAGAGAATTCCTGACTAGTGGATTGGAGACATGGCTGTAGTTGAAGAGTCTGAACAAGAATTTCAACCTCAGAAGAAAAAACCAGCTTCTGAAGATGACAAAAGGCGTGATTCCTTTTTCGATTTTATGCTTGATTTAGCTCAAGTTTTTCTTTGCCGGTTCATTGAATTTATTGTTTTGAATTGTGTATAGGAGAAAGAAAATGAAGCCTGGTAGTTTGATGAAAGCTTTGATAAGGCCTGGAGCTGGTGATAAAACGCCTTCGGATGGTGATCAGGTTTATTTTTACTCGTGTGTTAATCATTTCCTGGTATATCTATGAAGAACCATAAGTAGCTAATAGAGTAATTAATAACTGATATTTTGCAGGTTATATATCACTGTACAATTCGTACACTGGATGGTGTTGTTGTTGAGTCAACACGAGCTGAATTTGGTGGTGAGTTGATGGTTATTCTTGTAAGATCAAGGGTGTGAGAAGTATTCAATCCTAATAGAAACCTTCCATCTGAATGCACTGTGACGAAGTGGTTCACTTTGCTACCACGACCAATTTGATGTCTTTGCTAAACTCATTTGCCTGTTATATCTTCACAACTGAGTTTTGATTGTGTTTTCAAAATTTTATGTTTTTTTTTTCCCCCAAAAGACTGAGTTAGAAAATTCCCTTTTTTTTTCCCGATTAATTTACTTTTGCATTTTTGTTAACTATTGATCAATAAGTTTTTGAGCTGGAACTAAGAGAATAGCTGTAGAAGGATGAATGGCCTCTGTCACGATTAACAGAATATAAATGATCTTCATGAAGAACTGGCAGGATAGTTTTTAGGGTGAGGATCCTCTGGCATTCGTTTTTCTTAGGTATTAATCCGCAGGTGGTAAATTGCAAAACTAGACTTAGAAATCCAAGGTGATAAATGTGGCCACTGCCTTTGTTGTAGCAGCTGCCTTTTCTGCCATAATATACATTTAAGGATGTATTTATTAAGTACTCATCCTTGTCAAATATATACAGCTAGAAACTTTCCCACATATCACATCTCTTGAACTACAGGCAGTGGTATCCCCAAAAGGCAGGTTTTGGGCAAAAGCAAAATCATATTGGGGTTGCTAGAGGGCATTCCGACAATGTTGCATGGTGAAGTTGCAATGGTGAGTTTAAAAAGTTTTTGCATGTGAAAAGTATATTCTTTTAACTTCAGTTTGACAGTAGTAATGGTATTTTAATTCGCACTAGATTATTTTTTAATTCTGATATGATGGGTTTCTTCTCTGGTTGATCTATTTAGTTTTAATGTTATTAGGGGCATGAAATGAGTAGATTAACTTACTTCTGTTTCAGCATTTATGATGGAACTAAGTCACCTGAAATCTTTGCATTTGCTAGCGTTCAGCTGGTGCTGAACTTGGTGTTTTGCATGTAATATTTTTTTCTTTTTTCTTCTTTTGAAGATGATGTGATCCCTGATTTCAGTTCAAGGTGAAACCTGAGCTGCACTATGGCGAGGAGGATTGCCCTGTTTCTGTTGCTGATGCCTTTCCTAAAGATGATGAACTTCATTTTGAGATTGAGTTGATTGATTTCTCGAAAGTCAAGGCAAGATTATCCTTTTTAAGTTCTTGATATATATCATTTTTCCCCACTACTTATGAAATGCATTTGGATGAAGTCTTCACTTATTTTTGTTATTTTATAGCCCATATCTTACAAAACATGTATGCAGTTTAAGTTGGAATTCTGTAGAATTAGACCACCTATGATTCCAAATATGTACTGCAGGGAAATTTTATGTTATCATTTTAATGTCATAAAAGATATTCTAACTCCTTCTAGTGTTGTGTCTTAAATTTCAGACAAACTTTTTTCAGCTTGCATTTCAAAAATTTGCCTTGCTAGTTCATTCACTTGGTGACTGAGTTCTTCTAGTTATTCTCTTCTGAGTTTTCTCATTTAACCTTCTCAAAATTATCTGCTAAAAATATGTAGTCATTACTGACTATCTTTTGGAATATTATATTTACATCTGATCTAATAAGTAGGCTGTTTTTTTTCCATTTCTTTAGGTTATTACTGAAGATTTAGGCGTCTTAAAGAAGGTAATGATTCTTTTAGTTTATTAGTATTTATTTATTTTTATCGGCGGTGCATGCGATTATATTGCTAGAATGCCACTGAATTTACCTCTAATGAATATTTTCTTAAATATCTAACCAACTAAAAGTTTGTGTGTAAAACAAAGATCTTTGGTGCTCCAATTATCTTATTTAATATGGAGTTATGATTGCCTGGACAAATTTAATTAGTAAAGAAATCAAACGCCTGTGTTTTTTATTTCATTTGTCCAATAGGTAAAGGAAGAAGGACATGGCTGGGAACAACCGAGAGAACCCTATGAAATTAAAGCTTGGTATGGTTTGGTTATTTTTTCCTACTCCCAAGCCTCATTTTTCCTGCTCTCTCTCTCCCCCTCCCCTCCTCATTCCTTTCTTTTTTCTTTCCCCCGAGATTCTCATCCCCACATTCAATCCTTTTTTGGAGGTTGTTGCTCTTTTATATTCCTGTGCAGTCTTAGGTTTATAAAGTTTACTTTATATTGAGTTATAGGATATCAGGGAAGTCTGGAGAGGGAAAAGTGATTTTTTCGCATACACAAGGAGAACCATTTTTCTTTACTTTTGGTAAATCTGAAGTAAGCAGGATATTTCTTTACTTTAAGTTTCTGTAAGTTGACCATCTAAAAGATAATAATACACATTTAAAGATGACTTTATTTTTCTTATCTCTGAATTAGATACCGAAAGGTCTCGAGATGGGAATTGGCACGATGTCACGGGAAGAGAAGGCTGTAATTTATGTCACCAAGGATTATTTGACTGAATCCCCCCTCATTCCCTCAGTTGAAAGTATTTCAGAAATCCACTTTGAAGTGGAGTTGGTGCATTTTGTTCAGGTAAACTTTGCAATTCTTCTCTTAGTTTAATTATTTCTAGATTTAAAATGAAGACGACAAGCTTGCTATATCTGGAAGTTAATATTATTATACAATACTGATTTCAAAGAAACACTGTTTGCACTGTTTTACTCAGTAACAAATTGTTTTAATTTCTACATCTTTTATGAGACATCGCTGTCATATTCTTATAGTTATGGAGTTTTAAAGTCATCTTTTACTTCCAAGTTCTTTAAAATTACTTGGTTTGAATTTTACAGGTGCGAGATGTTCTTGGAGATGGACGCTTGATAAAACGCCGTTTGCGTGATGGAAGAGGTTCTCTTCAATCCTTATTCATTTACCTTGCTGATTAATCTTCTTTCTTCCATTCTTTGGATTGAATTATGGTTTTTTTTTTAAAAAAAAACATGTTTACTGCTAAATAAGTATTGTCTTTGCCTTTTTATTTCTAAAATGTTAAATGTGCCTTTTCTACTGCTACAAATAATTAGGTGAATTCCCCATGGATTGCCCTCTTCACGATAGTCTGTTACATGTCCACTACAAAGGGATGCTTCTAAATAAAGAAAAGACAGTTTTCTATGATACTAGAGTTGATAACAATGGCCAGCCTTTGGAGTTCAGATCAGGGGAAGGCCTTGTAAGTTACACTAACAGTTTAAATTATACATAAAAATTTCTTTGAATATAACACTTTCTTTTATTTGTATGTTGTGTTTTTCCTAATTTCTGAAGCATTATGAATCCACATCCTATCTAACACCCTTGATTTTTTTTTTTATCGTTTTAATTGTCCTGCCCTTCCTGTCAATGAGCTATAATAGAACTCTGGTTTTAGGTGCCAGAAGGGTTTGAAATGTGCACTCGGTTGATGCTACCTGGAGAGCTATCTCTCGTCACATGTCCCCCTGATTATGCTTATGACAAATTTCAAAGGTTAAAAATTGCACATGGATTTAGTCAACATAACAATATCTTGTACATGCTGTCTTATTGTCAATCAAGGTTCTGTTTTGGACATGAAATTATCTTATTTACCTATGTAATGGTTTTCTTTAATATGTACAGACCAGCTGAAGTTCCACAAGGTGCCTATGTCCAGTGGGAGATTGAACTTCTTGATTATGAGAAGCAAAAGGTATGGAAATATCTGACCATAAAAATTAAAATTTATAGTGAAACCGTAAAAATCATATTTGTGACCCATGCATTTGTTATTACATTGTTGTCTTTAATTTATGCATATTGAAGTTTGAAAAAAGAAACTTTAAAAACTGCTGCTACTTCTCCCGCAAGCAGGTGATGTCTTGTTGATTTCTTTGTTCTGAACAGCTGAGAGCAAAATACTACTAGATTTAGATGACTATTTTATTATGAGTAATAACGAATCAAAAATGTCCAGTGCCTACATGTGAGATGTACCAAGGAGTTACAGAATAGAAAAGTAAATGCTGAGTTGCAGAAATTCATAAAAATCTAGAGGGAAGCTTCTCCGTCATTTATTCCAACACTCAGAGTGTGGCTGTGTGTGATTACAAAGTATAATCAAAATCTTGTTTTCATTATATTAGCCTGCTAAGATTAGGGAATTTTTGTCAATTGGCATCAGTTTGCGTTCTCATTTGTCCTGTTGGCTGATTTATATTTCTGGATGGCATGTGTATTTTTGCGACAGGACTGGACAGGTTTCAACTTCCGAGAAATAATGGATGACGTTGAGAAGATCAAAGGCACGGTATATGTGTTTAAGAGAACTTTTTCAAGATTTCTTTTGGTCGGGATTCAGGAAGTTTTATTTTAGCAAGATTTCTTTAATAGTTTGCTAATCAATTTTTAAGATTACTACAGTGGACATAGGTACACTAATCATCATCCAGTCACATATGTCATTCCCTCTTAACATTTTTATAATCAACAGTTAATCTACATAAAATGGAATCTAGAGCTTTATTTTGCTCATACGCTATACTTTAGATGCTCAGACATGAGGTCTTCAAATTCAGAGTTTGATTTTGTCGTTGCATGAGTTTTAATATAGATTTTGAGGCTACATGAGTGGTTGGTGTATTTATGATCTGATAAGTGCATTTTCATGTTGCAATCTTCCACTTATGTCGTGTTCTTGCTAAAATTAATTCTAGACAAAAATTTTAAGTTAAGATTCTGAACAAAATTGATACTAACCTTGATTCAAACTGAGAATCTGAGATAAATATATTATTGTCTCTGTTTTATTTCAGGGAAACAGGCTATTCAAAGAAGGCAAATATGAACTAGCCAAGGCTAAATATGAGCATGTAATTTTTTGCAGTTTCTCCTGGTCAAGCCACTTTTGTTATATATAGCTAGCATTCTAATACTTTTGTGATTTGGATTCAGTTTTCTACCTGGCACTTTTAAAATAAGTTGTATTTTCTTTCAGGTCTTGCGAGAATTTAATCACGTAAATCCTCAAGATGATGATGAGGGGAAAGAATTTTCTGACACTAGAGTAAGTATTAGAGAAGGACTGTGATTGGTTTTATTTTTTCACCTGGTAAAAATGATGTTATATTTAGATTTTATTATTCAAGATATTTTATTCCATCTGGTTATTTATGTTCTTATTCAAAATGGTTGAAGAATTTGCTGCACCTTAATGTGGCTGCTTGCTTGCTGAAAATGGGTGAAATCAGGAAGTCGATTGAAACATGCAACAAGGTAATCCTACAAACATCACATGGTGTAGAAAAGAGAAACCAGTCACTGAGTTAAATTTCTTTAGTCGAACATGTTTACTTAATTTAATTATAGCCTCTTGGTTTTCTGATCTAAGATTCTTAAACATTATAAGCCTCCTGATATAACATACTCTAAACATTGATTTAAAATTAAGGTGTTGGACGTCAACCCTGTTCATGTCAAAGCTCTTTACCGCCGTGGAATGGCATACATGGCTGGTGGTGATTTTGAAGAAGCTCGAGCAGATTTTAATAAGGTATAGATAAATTCATCGAAAAAAAAATCCATACATTGACTCCTTTCTGAATCACTCTCCATGCTTCCAGATGATGAGTGTTGACAAATCATCAGAGTCCACAGCTAAGGCAGCTCTTCTTAAACTTAAAAAGGAAGAGCAGGTTGGTCTAACATATACAACTCCCAGTTCTTCTCAGTTGTGCATTATAGTAAAAAGCAATTATAGAAGAATCAGGGTCAAATACTTTCGTTGTGTTTGTGTCATGCAGGAACTCCACAGCCGGGCTCGTCAACAATTCAAGGGATTGTTTGACAAGAAACCTGGAGAGATAGCTGAGGCTGACGATCAGCCAGAAGAGGTTCCCGATGAAAGCGATGATGCTCGTGATGGGGATGCCCTAGACGGTGATAAGGAGTGTCTTCTCGAGGCCACTGCTCTACCAACCTCAAGCATATGGCCTAGTGGCAGAAGATTTTTCACAACTCTTGGATTGAACAGGTGTACCATTTTGTGATATGTGGGTGAATCTTGAATAAATATAAATAGATTTAATCGCATCTAATTCATTAACAATCTTATTTAGGATTAAAGTTTTGACACTTTGTATGCGATTTGTTACAACACGGTCATTGTGACTTAAATGTACGTAAAATGAACAGCACTTAGAAAACGGTTTATTTAAAATATCAAGAATTTGAACAGTAAAAGAATTTCATTCTAATTTGAATTATGTCGTCTGACGTTTACATCTACCAAAATTCAATGAATCGTTCTAATGATTATTAACAAGAATTTTAAAAATAAGTATAGAAATCAGTTGACAAGACACGCCAATTCTTGAATCTTGAGAGAAGAAAAGGAACTAAAAATGGAGTCTTCAAAAAGGAGAGCCCAAAAAAAGGGCCCAATAAATCATTCTAAGGTTTAATAGAGTAAGCCTCTAACATGCCCACTTCCAAAAATAGCATACCCCCAACTGTGTGGCCCAAAACACCCCTCCATTGTAAGTCGTAAGACACCACGGACAGCATTACCATATAAGAAAACCCGACCCGAAGTGCATAAAATACAGTATTAAAGAAAACGATGGCGGGCCGGTTCATACCCGCTAAATTGAGGACAGAGAGAAACTCCACTAAGATGAGAGCCAGTGCATACATACCCGGTTTATTACCGGGCCAACCCGAGAACAAGAAGCGGGCATTTTTGCCCCAATAAAAGGCCGTGTGTGGTGGGGAGGAAATAGATTGGGGATTTGGATTTTGATCCATGATGGAAATGTGAATTTCCCGTTGATTGTAATTCGAGTTTAAATAATCTTTTTTTGAATATTTTATTCCAACTTGTTATTGGAAAATTAAATTGAACCACTTTATTTTCTGCTTTTTCACCTGGAATATTGGGTGTTTCTACATTGCAAGCAACCATTACAATTAAGTTGGATTGCATAAAAGAAAAGGAAGTGTTGTTTGGAAACAAACATATGCATAAAATAATAAAAACTATATGGATCAAACTGATATACTCCCTCCGTCCCAAATTCAAGTTCACCATACGGAGTTTAAGAAAAGTCACTTTTTGACTTACTTTTGAGAGTAGTATAATATTTTTGGGTAATAAATAAATGATAAAGTATGTTATGTGTGTTAAAAAGGTGATGTCAAATTTGAAATTAAAGTATGTTAGAGGGATATTAGTTTGTTGTTTTTTCCTTTTATGGAAGTGTGAAGTTGAATTTGAGACAGACCAAAACGGAAAGCGTGAAGTTGAAGTTGGGACGGAGGGAGTATATAGTATTTCATTTGGAGATATTGACGCATTTTTTTGACACGAAAATTAAGGAATATATAATAATTTAATGCAAAGTGAAGTGAGAGAAATAATATTTAATATGTAGTGGGTAGTTGTATTAGTGGTGGGAAATGGATCCTTTCCAGTACAGGATGTCCATTTCCTTTCACTATTCACGTGAATAGTGAGAGGTGCATTTCCTTCCATACGGGAGAGGATCTGCATCCATTAGTGGTAAGTGTGATGTGTGTGTGGGGCCATGAAAATAAATAAATTCTTTTTGTGTGGATCCCATATTTTTCAAAAGGAAATATGTCAATTTCTGTGGGACAACCAAAAAAGGAAAGTGTGTCAATATTTTTGGGACGGAGGGAGTACATTTTTATTTTTTATTTTTGGCAAATTTCCATTTATTGGACAAGTAATAACTAATCAAAGTTCAAAAAAAAAAACATCCATTTCAATCTTCCATAAATTTTTAAAAGTGATTCTTGCATTCTTTGGGATTAAAATACTCTCTCCGTCCGCCCTAAAGGTGGACATTTTGCTATTTTGGGTGTCCGCACTAAAGGTCCACATTTTCTTTTTAAATACATGAGACCTACACACATCACTACTACAATAAATTTATGGGACACATACACTTCACTAATACAACTACCAACTCCACATTAAATAATAATACTCCTTAATCCAAGTGCAAAAAGTAAATGTCCACATTTGAGGCAGGCGAGGGAGTAATTAGTAGAAATGAAAATATGTCTAAAGCGTCTATCTTGTCTGATCTAATGCTTAAAATAGTATCTACAATCACTGTTATAGAAATATAAGTAAATCAACTTGTGTGACTTTTTCTTTAAATATGTTGGTATTTTAAAATAGAAAATAGATAAAAGTGGTGGCGCGAGATTTAATAGTACATGAGAGACTTTTTCTTTAAATATGTTGGTATTTTAAAATAGAAAATAGATAAAAGTGGTGGCGCGAGATTTAATAGTACATGAGAATAATAGAGTGATTAAATGTAAAGTAATGTTGACAATCGTGAGTGGCAGGATTATAATTTGGGTTATTAGTTTTTAGGAGAAGGATAGTGGAATGCATAGTTGGTGTAGAATAAAAGCTTTATTGGATTGATGGTAGTTTTAGTTGTTTTTGTTGACTCATGTTCCCTCCTATTTAATGGGGTGTGCGGATCGGGATTCGGTATGGATTTTAAAAAAAAATTGTTTCAAAATTTCGGTATGGATTTTTAAAAAAAAAATCCGATATTGAATTCATAAAGAAAAAATTCAATATTGAATTCGTACCAAACTTCGATTCGGTTCGGAATGAATTTTCGGGAAAACGAATTTTGACGGATCAGAGCGGATCAGATCGAATTTCTCATGATAAATAGATTTTTGCACAAATAAATACTTAGAAAAATATCAATTAAACAAAAAATGTAAATAATCTTACATAAGACGACCTCATGTGTTCCCTAAAAAGTAATAGTACTAAGATAAAGAAACTTAATAATTTTAAATTTTTTCTTTAAATCTTAAACTTTAAATTTAATGTTTATTTTAATTAAAGCCATCTAATAATATTTTAAATAAAAATATGGATTATCATTTAAATTTTGTATTTTATCTTCATTAAATAAATATAAAATATAATAATTATTTATTAAGTGTACAATTTAATTTAGACTTTAGAGATACCATTTACTTTTATTTATTATGTTCTCTTAAATAATACTTTTAACTTTGAACATATTATTTTATTTATTTCCTATTTTTTTAGAAATTCATTTTATTTTATGAAATATATATTTTTTAATACTACAATAATATTAAATATTTAGAGAATTAGATATAATTTTAAATTATTATTTGTAATTATATTATAATTAATTTTAATTAATTATAATATAATGTAATCATAATTAATATATTGAAATTAATTAATTCATGACTTATAAAGTATAAACTATAAATAATAAGATAAATATATTATATATAATTTTAATGCATAATTTCAATTCGATTTTTCGGTACGGTTTGATTATATCCAATATTTGGTACGGGAAAATGAGAAATATTCAAGTCCGTACCAAATGAAAAATCGGTTCGATTCGGTTCGGAAAAATGCAAAAAATCAACGGTTTTTATCAGTTCGGGATTAATTCGGTGCGGTTTTGGTACAGTTTCGGTTAAAACCCTACTATTTATAGGCAACAAGTGGTGATAGTCCACCGACTCTGATTACTCTCAATTATTCTAGTATATTCTATATATTAAATAGTATTTAAATTATTTATTATATATTTTCTAGAAGCTTTGATACTTAATCTGTACTTTTATTAGGACGTAAGATTAGTTGGCTTTCAGATTTTTCGTGCATCAACTTTTATCATTCTTGCATTCTTTGGGATTAAAATAATTATTTTAGTAGAAATGAAAATATGTCTAAAGCGCCTATCTTGTCTGATCTAATGCTTAAAATAGCATCTACAATCACTGTTAGAGAAACATAAGTAAATCAACTTGTGTGACTTTTTCTTTAAATAATACTCCATATGAAAGAAACTCAAAATATATACTAAAATTAGAAACTTTGATAAACCAACACTGTAATGAATCTATTACATAGTGTAGTAACTCCCATCCTCACCGCTGTACAATATCAGCTCCTCCTGCTCAATGTAATACTCATACAATTCTGCCACTAAATTTCCGACAGCATGGCCACCCACACCCACCAAAAAATACTTGAAATCTGTGGCCATTATAGCTATGAGGGCCAAGTAACTCATGAACATCTGAAGCGCCCTTAGGGCGGCGCTACCCAGCGCCGCCACCCTCCGATCAAGCCGCGGGCTGATCGGATACTTGGAGCAGAATTCAGCGGTGAATGTGAGCAGAAACACCAGCAAGAGAGAAAAACAGTATTCATGGAGTGTTTGATGGTCTGGCCATCCGGGGAAGAGCCTCGTTATATACAGACTCCAAGAAATGCTTAATGAAGTAAAACCCATTAAAAATTAATTATGATAATGATATCATACAATGTTGATATTCATTTGGGATTAAGGATCTTGTTCAATATATATATGTGGATTGTTGATGAAAGTGATGTAGCACTCATATGATGAATTATTTAATGTTGTAATATTTCATCTAATGATTACATGAATTGCTTGAGGTAGAATATTAGGAAATGGCAATAATAAGGTCGTTATATTAATCTTTCTTGGGTCACTTTTAGCTAGACTTTGAAGCTAAGCTATTGTTATCGAATATGCCACTAGTGCCAATTATTATATGATCTAATAAATGAACTCTAATTTTTATTTTTGAACCATAATATAAATAAATTAAATAGTAATTAAGTTCTTGAAAACAGGCATAGCTAGCCCTAATGCAATATGTCACATGATGCATATTTTATTGAAGTGTGCTCGTGGACTCAAATAATAATTAATCTATCTTTTTTCCATAACCCAACATATATTCATCCATATTTATAACATGTCTTAATCTTACCCATTCATTAATTTTTTTTAATTTATGATATAAATTATGCGAATCATCGTTTTAGTCAACATCCTATGATTGTAACACTTGAAAATAGAAAAGAAAAAAAAAGATTTATTGCAGATGTTTTAACTTTTATCTAAAAAATTCTTGCCCAAAAAGAGGAGCAAATAAACAAGCACACCAATTCTTGAATCATGAAGGAAGACCGTTAAAATGGACAGACCAAAGAACTTCACCCAAAAGTAGGCCCGCAGTTTGTGTCATGGGCCTTGTGTTCTTTTATTAAGCCCACTTCCAAAAATCACATACCCAACAGCATGGCCCAAAACAGCGACAATAAATACACCACCGTTGTAAGACATCACGGCCAGCATTACCATGTAAGAAAACCCGGCCCGAACCGCATGAAATCCGGTTTGAAATGCAACGGCGGCGGGCCGGTTCGCACCCGGTTTGACTAAATTGAGGTTCGAGAGGAACTCAACGAGAATGGCGAGGAAGAAGACGAGGATGAGAGACAAAGCGTACATGCCCGAATTATTATCGGGCCAACCCGCGAACAAGAACTGGGCCTCCTTACCCCAGTAAAAGGCGAATAGGTGGTGGTGGTGGGGGTGGGCGGCGGCGGGCGGTGGGGCGGCGGAGAAGGTGTTGTGGTGAATAAGTGGCATGTCGGAAGTGGGAATCTGTTAATTGTGACTTGAATTTGTAGGATAGTGATATAAATAAGGTGTGAAAGTTGTACTTTCTAAAGATTTGATTTTATTCTAACTTGTAATTGGAAAAGAAAAAGCAGTTCAATTCTAGTTTCCATTGCAAGCAATGCCAGAAGACAGTACTAAAGTTGGAACTTGGCATTAGGAGGAGGAGATTTGAGTATTTCATAAGAAAATAAAATACTCCCTTAGTCCAATGTATTTTTACTCACTTTTATTTTGCACTGTACACGTATTTTTACCCGTTCCATTAATGATAAAAAACACACTACTCCCTTCGTCCCACGTATTTTTACCCACTTTCCATTTTGGAGTGTCCCACGTATTTTTACACATTCCATTTTTGACAAAAATACATAATATTTTATTACATACTTTTACAATCCCAACAACTTTAATTACTTTTTTACACTTTATTCATCATTCTCAATAACTTTATTCACATTTTCTTTTTAAATTACTAATTTATCCCTACTTTCTCTTACATTATATATTAAAAAATAAAACGTCTTAATCTCCGTGCCCGTACAAACGGATAAAAATACCCGGGACGGAGGGAGTATACTTTTTACAATCCCAACAACTTTAATTAATCCTATCCCAACAACTTTAATTACTCCTACTTTTTTACATTTTATTCATTATTCCCAATAATTTTTTTTAATTTTTTTTAAATTACTAATTTATCCCTATTTTTTCTTTCATTATATATTAAGAAAATAAAACGTCTTAATCTCCGTCCGTACAAATGGATAAAAATACTTGGGACGGAGAGAGTAAAAAAAGATCAATCATATTTTATTATAGGTTGATACGAGTGACATTTGAAAATTGAAACTTATTACAGTGTTACCCTTTGCCAATAACCAAAGTCAATTGCTTGCCATCAATCACGGTCAAATTATAAATTTAAATCAACAGTTACATGTGTGATTTATCATGGTTTCTTTCCAGGTTTTATCATATCAACTTATCTATTAATTATGGTTGTTTCTAATCCAATTAATGAATTTCTTTCTTGTAAAAAATATGTATTAAGATAATTGATTAATTAAACTAGGCTTGTGTTGTTAATGTTTGAACTAGATTGGATCTATTGGTGATGATGGTAAAGGTAAAATAATATTTGGTACGTTTAATCATGAAAAAATTACATTAATGTAATTGGACGTAGGTGTTTTCGTTATAAAGATACTAGCTATATGCCAAATTTTTAATCTTCAGAATATGTAAGAATTATTATTTTAGAAAAAATAATAACCTATTATACATAGTATTTATATATTAAGAATTAGAAGTTTATACATCAATGATAACTTAAATTATAATAACATCTAAATGAACTAAAATTAATTGACCATAATAAGATCATTACAAATTAATTTGTTAAAGTGAATGATATAAAAAATCACACAAGTAAAATAATACTCCGTTGAACACATGTACCCTACATCCAAATATATCTTTATCATGATTTGTCATTTATAAAAATATAAAAGGTTAAGAAAGCCCTTTTTAAAATAAAAAAATGATCTCATATATCACACGAAATAATAGCATTTAGAAATTTAGAATAATTCATTTCAGTTAGATGAAGCGAGAACGTTCTAGGGTACATGCCATCTCATGGTTGAAAGCACCCTCTGGAATGCCGACTATTTAATTAATTAATTAAAACATAATATATTCAAATAATTTATCTAGTATAATTTATGGAACATCATGTCTTTGATTCCTCAACTTCTTCGAGAAATATACCAGCCCGTCATCTCAACCAGCGCCGCCGTGGCGCCGGTGGACTGGAAGGAAACGCCGGAGGCCCACGTGTTGAAAACTGATCTCCCGGGGCTGAAGAAAGAGGAGGTGAAAGTAGAGGTGGAAGACGATGGAAAAGTTCTGCTGATCAGCGGAGATCGCCCCGTCGAGGAAGACAATAAGAATGAGAAGTGGCACCGCGTGGAGCGGCCGCGCGGTGGTTTCCAGCGGCGGTTCTACTTGCCGGCGAATGCGAAGGCTGATGAAGTGAAGGCGGCGATGGAGAATGGAGTTCTGATCGTCACTATTCCTAAGCAGGAAATCAAGAAGCCTGAGATCAAAGCTATTGAAATTCAGGGCAATTGATATATTATACTCCACATAATAATATTTGTGTGAAAATATATATAATCCTTGTTTTCATTTCGTTGTAAATGTTGAATGAATTGTGTGTTATGGTGTATTTGTAATCCTTAATTTGTGTGGACTGGATTCAATAAAATAAAATTACTAAATAAAAGTATTTTGAGACACAGGTAAAAAATAGATTTGACTTATCTTGAGAATTAATGAAGAATATTTTTGCCCTTTCTTTATCCTTTGAAGATACTATATTGTTTTGATCGAGTTTGTGCAATAAGATTGACGATGCTCCTACGCAGACCAAAGAGCATGTGAAGGAAGTTAATAACTTAGTGTCTTGTTTTATTTGCTAAGAACATTCATGCACGTTTATGATCATCCATTGATACAACGCAAACTTATTAATAATATTCTATAGTATGATATAAAAAGAGAGAGAGACGAAATTGCGCAACAATTCATCTTTTATCTAATATTAAAGTGTTACCATAACACGTAAAATGATACAATAGGGAAGTGTAAATTTTTTAAATGTGATGCAAATATATTTCAATTGTCAACCTTGGATCCATTCTTATTACCATGTAATAATTTTATGTCACAGATAAGCTTGTTGATGTTGGCATGCGATGACCCACCATCTCGAACACTCTCTTGCGCCAATCTAGCAATCTCAACCGTTGATTTCAAGATCTCCTCTCTTTTACCATCCATCAAATCTCTCGCCATCTTTTCCACCGTTGATCTATCACAAGGGCCCTTCATATCCAACCCCACTTTCCACATCTCACCCACAC
This sequence comes from Pogostemon cablin, assembly GCA_023678885.1. Lineage (NCBI taxonomy): Eukaryota > Viridiplantae > Streptophyta > Magnoliopsida > Lamiales > Lamiaceae > Pogostemon > Pogostemon cablin. The sequence goes on from CM042984.1 coordinate 1,167,777, forward strand.
ACCTAGTATTCACGAACTGGTCCACAATTAAGGCCCGACAAATCATGGGCTTCACAGCGCGTTAAAAATACACCGACACATTCATGGGCCAGAACTTCCTATTGGGGGGCCCAATCCACTATCCTGCCTCTTTCAAGGCCCATTTTCAATTCATCAGGAATCCCATCCGGCCCATTATCGTCCCAAATCAAACCGGGCCTTATGGCCCATAAGAATGGCTTCTCGCTGTTAACAAGCCCACAACAAAACTCCATCCATTCATCTCGATTAAGAACAGCCACACTGCCGAAACTAACGTATAAGACTGATTTGGGCTGCTGAGAATCAAGCCATTGCAAGCATGATTGATCGAATTGGAGTAAACTGGAGGATTGGTGTGGCGTAGAGTATTGGGCCGTGGACTTGAGGGCAGCGTGCAAAGGCCCAATTGTAGGGAAGATTGATTGGAGGTGAGAGATGATTGGAGATTCAAGTTCTTCGAAAGTGTCGAGTATTAGAGCAGAGGCTTTTCTCATGTTTATAGACTGTGTGATGTAGAATTGCATGATGGGGGTTTCAGGGGCTAGTTTGCAAATACTAGGAAGATCTCGACGTCTCATCATGTGCTCTAGACCAGGAATGCAAGGGATCAGCTTGTCTAGCTCTCCTCCTGCTGCAACCACAATTATGATTGATTTTGGAGTTCAAGTTTAATTTAAAAATTAAAAAATAAATACTTAGATTTCAAAATTTGTTGAGTAGCTTTTGAAGTTATGATAATTTATATAAAGATCAAATAAATACCACCTAATTAAATCATAGAAGTAAAATAATAAATGACATATGATTCCTTGCATGAATGTAATACTAAAATAGATTATTATAAATCCTAAAATTATATAAAATATTACATAAATCACAAAATACTCTAATAACTAATAATAAAACCTAAATATATAAATACTAAACTACTCTAGCACAAAATAATAGTACACATGAATCACGCATATTATTGTCTCTACTTAATGTTGATGTCTATTGGGAAGAAATATTAATTATAGTGTTTTAATAATTTATTATTCTAGTCAACACATGGAAGCCAGCTAATCCGCAAATATAAATTAATTAATTTTATTAATTATTTGAAATAAATTTATATACTTAATTAAAAAATTGTTCTTTGATAAAGTAAGATGGGTGGTTTGAATATTTTGTGATATTTTGATGCATCATTTTTCTGTCATACTATGAGAGAAAGATAGATAAATTGTATCCTAAAAAGAAAAGCTTAAAACTTAAGATAATGGTTGAATTTCTTTCTCTTTTTATATATCAATCATATAACGTGTGACACAAAAAATAATATATTCCCTCCGTCCCGCCCAAACATCACCGATTGTTTTTTATGCGTAGATTAAGAAGTATTATTATTTTATGTGTAATGAGTAGTTTTATTAGTAGTGAGTGGTGGACCACATGTTGTACATTTTTACTAAAAATGAAAAATTGGGACATTTGGATTACCAAAATAACGTAGAAAATTCAGTATGTACCAAAATGACGTAGAAGATCCAATGTGTTACGGATACTCTCTTGTGATAAAATTTAATAAAAAATTAATTTTTACTTACCTTGTTGAACTGGAATTTCGCCATCGTCAATGAGCTTTTCAAGATGAAAATTAATCCACGTGGCAGTAGCACTATAAGTCCTAAAAGCGATCGCCGGAATTCCCAGCTACGCCGCCACATCAACCGCGAACGACATGTTCCCATCAAATACTATACACGACGGCGCGTGGCTCATACCAGCAATCAAGCTCCTAAGAAACGGTTTGCTCGCTGTAGGGATGGAGATTAATAGGTCCACAATAGATAGGCCGCTCCGAGGGTGGTCCGGCGGCAAACCGTCGGATATGGAGAGAAACTCGATCCCCGGGCAGCGGCGGCGGAAGTCGGTGCCGTCGATGGTAGTGAGGATGCGGCGGTGGTTGTGTTCGGTGTTGACGAAGCTGATGGTGAAGTCGGCTTGGCTTAATAGCTCGGCTAACGTGATCATCGTCTTGATGTGGCCTTGAGCCGGAAACGGCAAGATAACGACATGCGGAGATTCCATGAAAGCAGGTTTATTAATTTCATACTGCTTTTTGTCTGTATATCACACATCTATGCATCGATGGAGAACACTGTATATATTACTATATTATATTATACACCACCACTCAGTCATCTTGATTTAGGCATTCTCTTCAACTAAAAAGACTATTCCACCCCTAAAATATTTTATTGTGATTATTATACTAACGTTATTATAATCTCAGGTATAAATACTTTCAACTAATCTAGAATGACTTTTAAGTTTTAAACGTGGGAGAAGGGTAGCCTTATAGTTGGAAATCCCACCTACTTCAGTTTATAATAATTATATCCATTTGCTCTTTTTTTTTTACCAAAATGATCATTACACTTTTTTTTTAATAATTTAATTATTTAGTATTGTTAAATTGTCGAATGCCCAACATCATGATACTAATATCATGTCTTATACTATCGTTATAGCACCAGATTTTAGATTTGGTTTCGGTTATGGAGTTAGAATCCTAACGCAGGATACTGACGTTATGTTCGACACCATCGTCATAATATTGGAAAACGGATTCGATGTTGGTCATAGTATCAAAGCCCTGACATAATCGATATGATGTCAGTATTTTGTGTTGGGACCCGACACTTGACCATGTCACCATTTAAAGTATTAAAAAAAACGTAGGTGTGGGATATTTTGATAAAATAAAAAAAGACCAAATAGGTATAATTGTTTATAAAATTAAATTGCTACAATCCAAATTAATTATATTTTACAATGGGCACTTTAAATATCCATAATAAATTACCCAGCCCACCATTACCCAAAAAATCCAAGAGTAGTTATCCAGCCCAAAACTATTTTAAATCCAAGGTAGTTTTGGGCTTGTGTTAAACGCTAAAAGCCCACAACCCACATCCAATCTATTTTCAATAAACAAAACTTAGGGCTAGAATCTGCAAGTGCACTGGGAGCGCGAATTGAAGGTGAGTCGTATAATCGTATTACTGTTTTCCTCGTCTTTTTTTGATTATCTCCGACAATCAAATGTTACATTTCCGGCCGATCGCTCCGATTTGTTCTTTACTATATTGGTTATATGAATTTGCTGAAGAAAACGAAAGTTTATGAATTTTCATATTTGTGTGGCTGGTTCTGGCAGTTGAGTATGAAGCTTAAGTAATCAAATGATTAACTTTGTTTTTTTAAGCTGAGTTATTTCGTATTATCTTCTTGTCTCAAGGAAATGATCATGCTTGAGAACTATGTAGTGTTTTGATGGACCATTTAAGGACTTTTCGTTCCTTTTCTCTTTTTTTCCCCCCCGGTGAATCCTTCCTCTGAAGTATTCCGACCTCCGTTGTTGCTCCGGCTCCGCCCCTATCGGTCTGATCGCGCCTTTCTTTTTTTCCTCCGCTGTGTCAATTTTCTCTCTTGCTGTGCTCTCAGACCTAGCGAATGACACACGCACGGGGTTGATGTTCAGACTATGCATGTTTATATTAAGTGCAATTTCAGTCTAAATTGGATGTGAAACTAACGGAAATGCTGTTTGAGGGAACGATATATGTTGTCCTTAAATATGGTCTCTCAACACATTTTCATTCAACGTTAAGACAATAACTTCCCTTACATTTATTCTCCATTGATAGGTATTACTTTACAGGATGATTGCGGCCATTTCTTGGGTTCCAAAAGGGGCCTCAAAATCAGTACCTATCACAGCCGATCCCCCTTCAAAAGAGGAAATAGAAGAGATCTTGAAGAGTGGTGTCTTGGAAACACGGTTAGACTTTTGCGACTGATATTTCTCTTGTTTTATGCACTGATTGTTTATTTAAGTTACAATAGTATGCTACTTGTTTAAAAGTGGATGCATTAGTTTTGCATATTTTTTGGGTTGGGTACAAGGATCGTGTTTGATGATCTGGGTTGAGTTTATAGTTATTTATCGTCTGGCCCATGAATACATCTCCTGTTTGTTTCTTTACTTTTCTATTTTTGTTATTGTTATTGTTTTTATTTTAATATTTTTATAATTTTCTGCTTTCAATTCTATACATTTGATTCTTTGTCAGTCTTTTTTTTATCTCAAGTGTTAAGCATTTTTTTTGGTTGATTTATGGTTATGTTTACAGTGAAGAAAGTGAAAATGAGGGAGATGATGAAGATATGACTGTTGATGCTCTCAACAAAGATGACGAACTTTCTCGTGCACTAACTGCAGCTAATGCACTTAAAGACAGTGCAAAGCCAGAAACAGACAGCTTAGCAGATGCAATGAAGGATCTGGACATGGATCATTATGATGAAGAGGATGATGGTACATATAAATGGTCTACTTTCTTTAACCGTGTCAATTAGACATTTGAATCTTTCTGAGTTTTGATTGATTGATTGTTGTTGTTTTTAATTTTGTTTCCAGTATCAAAATATGTAATTCCTTGTATCATGTAACCTTCATATTTGTCAGATTTTTATCGAACTTGAATGAGTTTTTTTTTTTTTTTTTTTGTGAAAATCAGGTGCTGAGTTGTTTGGCTCGGGGCTTGGCAACCTATATTATGCAAGTAATGCTATGGACCCTTATTTGAAGGATCATGGAGTAAGTCATCTAGTATTATAATTTGAGAAAAAAAAAAGATCATGTTCCCCTAATATACACATCAGCACACCTTTCTTATTCAATTTCTGCTAGTGTTTACAATAGTTGATGCATCACTTTAATTTCTTTAGGATGATGATTCTGAGGAGGAAGATGATATCATCATAAAAGCAGAGGATGCTGTCATAGTTTGTGCTCGAAATGAGGATGATGTTAGCCATCTTGAGGCATGTAATTATTTGTGAAAAAGAACTGTAAAAAGTATAGATGTTCTAGTGCTTTTCAGTATTCGTTGGTCATTTTATTTTTTAATCAATCTATAAAACAGGTATGGATATTGGAAAATCCTACGGGTGATGATTCAAATATGTATGTACACCATGATATTATAATTCCAGCATTCCCCCTCTGCACAGCATGGCTTGATTGTCCTATTAAAGGTGGAGACAAAGGTAATAAATAGCCTTCCAGACATGTAAAAATATCCGGTCCTTTTACCCTTGTCTATTTATTTTTCAAATTAATTAATCTGTAGGTCACTTTGATACGCCGCCTCTTTTTTTTTTCTTTTTTCTTTTCAATCCTTTTCACTGTGTTGAAGCCCCGATTAAATGAAGTGTTATTTTATTTTTACAGGCAACTTCATTGCAGTTGGTTCAATGGAGCCAGCTATTGAGATATGGGACCTTGATATTGTAAGTCATTTGAGGCCTTAGATTATTAGATGATGATGATGATAATGCACTTGCAAGTCACATGGACTGATCATTCTTCAATTTGGATTTTTTAGATGGATGAAGTCCAGCCATCTGCTACACTGGGGGGCATTATTGAAAAGAAAAAGAAGGGAAAAAAGGTTAGCTTCTTTTGTTTCATGTTGGATTCCTTTTTTTTTTCCTTTTTTTTTTCTGGGGTATATAATGACATTATCATCACCTAAGGTTTTTATTTGTTTAATGCAAACCCTTATACCTGAGGCATTCTAGATTTATCTTCCCATTCTATATATGTGGCGATTTGCTATTTCTTGATATAATTGGAAATTTACGTCAGGGGATTATATCACAACCTTATCTAGTGTTTAGCAATGTTAGTGCATCTCTGTGGTAGTTCAAAATCTTATTGCAATTTGCTTTGTTTTGATAATTTCACTGCTAAGAATTGCTTGATGACATTATCTTTGCATCCTGCATTTGGCATTCCTGCTTCCAATAATGATGATAAGAATCACACAAGTACATAATACACTTGTCTTGTAACTCTCTCACATTCTTTTTTTACTTGTTCCCCCCAACTGGCCGGCCCCGCTTTCTCTCTGGGCTCTCTGGGTGTGTGGAGTAGAAATCTGTTAAATACAAGGACGGCAGTCACACGGATTCAGTTCTTGGACTTGCTTGGAACAAAGAGTACAGGTATCTGTAAATATTGGCATATAGACTATCAAAAAATTTCGCCCATGTTTTGGGAATTTTTCTGTTTTACTTTGTTTCTCTGATTATGGGTTTGTGCAGGAATGTCCTTGCTAGTGCAAGTGCAGACAAATTGGTTAAGATTTGGGATGTGGCAACTGAAACATGCAAACTAACCTTGGAGAATCATACAGACAAGGTAAGGGTTAATCATGTCTTCATGAATGCAATTATTTGCTTGAACTCATGAATTTCTTTAGTTGGAAAGCGTGGATCAAGGATTGTTTGCCATTGTACCCTCAATTACCTTGTTTCAATGATTTAATGGTTCTTTTATTCATGGCTTCAGGTCCAAGCAGTTGCGTGGAATAACTTTGAACCTCAAGTTCTTCTCAGTGGATCATTTGATCATTCTGTGGTTATGGTACGGTGGCTATCTTTCTCGAATTACGATACATTGATTTTACTGCTTTCACTTCCTGCTAATTCACTGTTATTGGATAACTGTAACTGTATTTTGCATTTCAGAGTGATGGAAGGCGACCCTCACATAGTGGATTTAGATGGCAAGTTCCAGCCGATGTTGAAAGCTTGGCTTGGGATCCACACACAGAGTATTCATTTGTGGTTCGTGTTTTAGTTTATCTCATTTTCAACAATTTTCTCGCTGAAGAAGTCTGTATTTGCCTGATACCTTTTCAAAGTGAAATTGATCAATTTCAGATTTTATAACAAAGTTTAAAATTTTAAAATGCTATCTGTATCTAATTGTTTTCACAGGTCAGTTTGGAAAATGGCATGGTAATGGGTTTTGACATCCGTACTGCTAGCTCAGATTCACCCGCTCAGTCTAAGCCAAGTTTCACTCTCCATGCACATGACAAAGCAGTTAGCACAATTGCATATCATAGAACAGTTCCAAATGTATGTGATTTACATTTGTATCCATTTGTATTTGCAATTTTTTTATGTATTACTTAACTGAGTGTGGAACTATGGCTTACCTGCAGCTTCTTGCTACAGCTTCCATGGATAAGATGGTATTCCTCCTATTCTGCGTCTTCTTTCAATTCCTTTTCTTTGTGGTGTTCCCTCAGCTAGAATGAGTGAATTAGCTTTTTATTTGTTGCCACTGCAGGTGAAACTATGGGATTTGTCAAACCAGCCATCATGCATTGCTTCTAAAAACCCAAAAGCAGTACGTCTTAGTTCATATGCTCTTGTTATTCCCTTTCAAAATAACTATCTCAACGTGAATATTTACTAGTTTTATGATTCGTCTTTGTTAATAATATGCACACGGTTTTTGTTGCTTCTGTTTCTGCTAATGGGTGTAAATATGAATATCATGTATTCAGGGGGCTTTATTTTCGATGTCATTCTCGGAAGATTGCCCTTTTACGCTAGCGATTGGAGGCTCCAAAGGAAAATTGGAGGTAAGTGAAAATCATCCATGTTACGGTTTCGCTTACTCCCCTCCCCACAGTTTGAAATCAACACTGGTGGCAGATTTTGTTGCGTGTTCTTCTATGAAACCAGTTAGAGAATTATTTCATCTTTGCTACTAATATATAGGTGTGGGATATATTATCCGACGCGGAGGTTGCCAAACGATATGGGAAGTACGCCACCAGGGCTAAACCTCCAGCATCTTGAATTTGGGTGAAAAATGATCCATCTACGTGATTTAAGAGGAATTGGGGGGGTGAAAGAAGCCCTTATGGATATGAAAACTCATCAACCCAAGATGCTCACTGAGAAGAGTGCACCATTTTTGACATCTGAGATTTGCGACAAGTTTTTCCTCATGTATAGTTTTTCACATTATTTTCTTAAGTTACCTGCATGTAAACCTTCTTTTTCTTTCTTATCTTTTTTAATTTTTTTTTAATTATTACTCCATTTTTTTAAGTGTAATCGTACGATTGAAGCTTTGTGATTTGTGATGAATGGTGATGGAATATCGGATAAATGGTGAATAGGCTAAAGTTTTGGGCCTGGTCCAAATGTGTTGGGCCCATTACTGCGTTTCTGCCACTGTCGGCCCAAATTTGAAGAACTTCCAAATTTCTATAAAATCACGGCTTATAAAAATTGGGGTTTTAAAATTGGAGGGTGGGGTAATCTTCAGGAGAGTGAAATTTAATCTAAGTGTAAATTAAATTACCAAGAATCAAACCCATGAAAGGTACAATAATCTACAAGAACGAACAATATGACGCATAAAATTGAGTAACATTTTCCGAGAAGTGTCGGATATGCAGTCTTATGGTGGTTAAAAGGAATATACTACGTAATTATTAATTAATCTAACAACTTGGTTTTTATTAATCGCGATGATATCATACAGAATAACTTCAATTAATCAACAACGCCAGTTATAGGCACCTGACAGGCAAAAGCAGCAACCCAAAATGGATAAAATTATTTAATCATAACACTTAGTTGGATAAAAACTTAAATATATTATATTATATTATTATGTTATATCAACATAACTATTTACACATATAACACCCAACTTTGAGTATCTCATGACGACAATTCATGTCTTGTTTTTTTATTGAATTATTAGTTACATTCATACACTAGTCGAATTTGACATTGTAAATTGGGTATAATTAAAGCCTCTACACAAGCATAATCCATGCTTGATTACAAAGCAAATTATGTTCTTAAGGAGGATAAAATAGTGGTTACACTTAGAAACATTTGTGGGTTTGATTTTACAAAGATTTATTCTTTGCCCCTTTTACCAGAGAGAAAGAGATCATTGGTAAAGTGAAAGTGTTAGTTTGATAGACACGAATGCATTACAAGTTTGGAATGTTAATCTATAAACCCCACTTATTAATTATTTCATGCAACAAGCGTGCTTCAATTCTTGCTACCACTCACTTTAATTTTGGTATCTCCATTATTATATCATGGACCACCCTTATTTATGCCTTCTATACTCTCAAACTCAACTTATTAATACATACATATATTCTTTCATCATTGCATTATATAATTACTTATATTTAATGTCCTCCTTTATAACTCCTTAGAAGAGTTTTAAGTAAATTAATTAACGTTAACAAAATCGAATAGTCATGACAAAATTATCTAAAAATGTGGGAATATTTTCAAATATAAATATATTACAAGACTGTGGTGTTGCTTTATTCAACTCTCCATTATTGACAATAATTTGGTCCCAAATTATCGATACACACAGTATGAAAACAATTCTTCCAATAATGAAGTAATTTAGATACTAGTTAAACCATTCATCTTTTAGATTATCTTAACTTGTGAACAAAATTTTGATTAAAAAAAAAAACTATTCACGTGTGGGAGATAACCAAATTCTTTTATATATATATATATATATATATATATATATATATATATATATATATATATATATATATATATATATATATATATACTCTAAAAGAAGAAAAAAAGAATGAAGCAATAATAATTAATATAATTGCACATGAAAGAACGTGTAATATGGGCCATTCCAATCCCTAGAAATGAGAATCTTGAAAATAATTTGTAATGAAAGTCCAAAAGGGCACATTGAAATCGATTACATTCATAAGTAGGTACAGCCACAAAGACAAATCCACCAATTTACAATTTAAATTTGTCAAAAAGATAATGAATTCTTTGTCAATAATTCATCAGATATATTGTTAGCCACTTCAAATCATGAATTGAAGAAGACAAAATACTTCTATCATATGTCGCTTTGCACTGCAGATGTATTCACATAACTAGTATTATATTAAGTTAAATATTTTTTAAAAGATTATTTTTCTTATTTTAAAAAGATATATTAAATCCAAATTGAAATGAAGAATTTACCTTTTGACTTTTAGCTTGCATAGCTAGAAATTAATTCAGCATAGATCATTTATGCATACCCGACTTTTTTAAAAAAAATAAAAAAAATTCAATCGGTATGTGGCGAATTGATCAAATTTATATATATCAATTCACTATTTATGGGAATGATTCCCTCCCACCAAATATTAATTTACATTCCAAAGTGATTCATGAGACCCTTACAGCTTGTTTGGTAAGAGGTATTAACGAGGAATAGATGGGTAAACCCTTGTAATACTTTGTTTGGTTGTAAACATGTGTAAACCTATAAGCCCGTTAAAAACTGAAAGTCCGTTGTGAGCAAACCTCTATATCACGTATTACACATCCCACTCCCAACGTGGGATGAGACATCCGTTCTTTATCTACTAGGGTGAAAAGAGGTGAAATTCCAATTTCACCCCAAAGAGAAACCCACGTTCGCGAAGAAACCCACACACGAAAAACCTCAATCAAGCTTGTTGCTCCTTCACCATCCCAAGCTATTGATTTTGCAGCCAAGAACAGTGCGTTAAATACAACATTTGAAAAGCGAGCAACGTTTCAAACTTCATCAAGGACACCGGTTTCTGGCGAGACGGGGACGACCTATAAACCAGGTATTGATTTTGCACCTCAATCAAGCTTGTTGCTCCTTCTGTTGATTATGAATTTATTGTATTGTGTATAAATTAGGATAAAGAAAAGTAATCAATTAGAAATTTTATTTCGTCGCATGATTTCTGTCGTTGTTAATATGCTTGTGGCACGGCGGAGACAGCGGCAAATTAGTATATTGGCAGTGGCGGCTCTGCGAGAAAATTGGCGTTGGGCGAGCTAGCGGACAGGGACGAATCTGGTGGTGGATTCGACGGCGGGATTCTGGTGAGGGAGATAGCGAGGAAGAGGAATGACAGAAGTAGCTTGTTGATTTCCTGTTATAGTTTTTTTTTTCCCTGCAAGCAGTACTGCATCATTCGAGAAAGGGAGAGGAGACAGAGAGATGGGGAGAGGGAAAATACAGTTGAAGAAGATTGAAAACAAGATCAACAGCAGGTGAGGAGGCTTGTGATGCTGAAGTGGGCTTGATTGTTTTATCCTATATGGGAAGCTCTTTGAGTATTCTACTGATTCAGTGATTCTTGTTACGCTTTTCTTCCATCTTTCTAATAAATCCATCTCCTACCTTCTTTTTAACTAGGATTTTTCTTCTTTGTGCAAGAAATATCTGCTTGAAGCTATGGTGATCATGTAGATCAATTCCTACAGTAAATAGACATATATATATTATTATTCATTTTGGCAAGCGTAAACTGTAGATTTGATATTGTTTCATTTGGAAGATCAAAAACAATGTTATTCTAAGGAAACGTGAGAGAGGATGAGACTTGTATGGCCGGAGAGAGAGTGTGAGAAAATGAGAGATAGGGGAGAACAGACAATCATTAAACTCTCTCTTTCTGCTAACGACCTATGGCAAAGCAACTAAAATATAGAAATATTTTTCAAGGACATAATTGTAAATTGAGTAGTTTATTGTGTATTAATTAGATTTATTAAACAGTTTATTTTTAACTAGACTGCAATACAATTTCATTTTTTTTATTTTACGATTACAAAGCAAACATAGTAGTGATGGGTAATGATGTATCAACGGGTATAAGACATCATCTTATTCATCTATCATGCATAATCTCATCTCCTCTACCAAACGAGCTATTATCTCCGGATACGTAGAGATATGCAATTTGATTTGATGTACAAACATCAACTAAAATATTAATTATTATTAATATGTTGTTGATACGAAGCTTAGTACCCTAAGTCATCCCCAATCTAAAATTAAAAAAAGAATACGAAAAGCGTGTTAGTAATTAAGATTAGTACATAGGGCATGAGCAAATTGCTTAGCGATTTTGCTATATGCATACGAATCCAATTTGATATGACAGGATATATGGGGGCCCACAAACAAGCGGCTACCAACAAAAAATTACTCTACTGTAACCCTAGCAGGGCTGATCAGTGGGCCACACGCATCATATTTTGGGCCCCGCAGTCAACAGGCCTTTGAGTTCAAATAAAAGAAACAGTGTACGTTGGGCCCACAACACATGATTTTATCCTGTGTGGTGCATCCATACCTCCCTGCTTGCTCCTGACCACTCAGTACATGCCACCTCATTTTTAACCGTCGGATGCCTGGCTATTTCTCTCTCTCTCTCTTTCTCTTTCTCTTTCTCATCATTATCAATAGCAGGTCTCTTGCTCCACTGCTGCGACGCACATTTTGTTCGCGGGATTTTTTCTCTCTCTATTCTACTATATTTCTTCTCCGGCATCGAGGACTACGCTTCATTCAATTCTAAGAAGATTCTTACTTTTCTCTGACTTCATCCTTTTCTGCAATTCTTTACTTGGCGTTCAGTGTAAGTTCATTCATTTCCTTATCGTGAGTTCTCTGTAGTTTTTTTTTTTTTTTCCTTCTCTGTTTTTGCACATTTACATGAACGTTTGCGGCGGTGTTTGAATCCCTTCCATGTTTCGTTTTTTGGAAAATCTTGTAGTTCTGTGGTGATTTTCCAGCTGCTTGTTGGAATACTTCCGTATTATCCGCGAGTTGTTTTCGGTGCTCTTGCTAATGTATATTGCGAATAGCCGCGAATCTTGGAACAACTTTCCTGTGATTTTGCTTTTTGCTGTTTGGATCTGAGTGTTTCTTGATTTGAATGTGGATTCTTCGCCATTTCTATCTTGAACTTCTATTGAAGCAACCGACATTTGAGTGTTTGTGTGTGTGTGTTCTCGCGCGTGTTCCTTTTTATCCCCCTTTAAGCTTAAGCTTTACTTATCTAATCCAACAACTTTACTTGTTTAGGAGTTCATCTACACATGATTTCGAGATTTAGTTTCCAGTCACTGTAGAGTTTCCAGTGGATAAGATGTGAGATTATGTACTTTTACTTGCTCCATTTGGGTGAAAATTTCATATTTCTTTTATGCTTTAAGTTGATGTTGCTGGTACATATTATGCTCAATTTTACATTTCATCTGCAATCACTTTCAGTTACAAAGCTCTCCAATGTCTTGAACTTTAATTCGGGTGGCGGTTCACTGTTTGGAGAATAAGTACAATAGTTGCTCATATTTTCATTTCCGCTTAATGTAGCCAAACAATATTGGAAATTTAGGTATAAATCATTGCATTGAATGCTGCATTGTTGGATTGGTATCATAAAGTTTTAATCAGAGGAGTGATGATTTGCTGCTTTGTATTTTTTAGATCTCTGCTCTGCTTATATGGTTATATTAAACTTAAATACAAAGCTGTGCACGCTCATTTCAACGGTAAAACCAATTGATGAACTGTCTATAAATTGTATGATCGGGCCACAAACTTCGACTTCTTGTTCTTGTTTCAGCTTTGCTTGTTCCTGCTGATTTCTCTTTTTTTGCTTTTTATGGAAGTTGTATTGTGCATCTCTATCAGGAGAAGCTAAAGTGGTGTTTCAGGTTCGTATTAAGTAACGGTTAATAGACTTAATTGTACACGTGCCTGATCAATGAATAACCCGTTACATTGTATTAAAAGTTGGTCAATTACTGAATTTAAGTCCTTGTGGTTTCAGTTCTCAGGAAGAGGAAAAGGCATCCTATGGAACTCATCAGACACCAAGTTTCAACGTAAAGCTTGCTTTCCAGTGAAAATGTAATGCGACATCTAGCATGAATCTTAGTTCTAAAACTGTTGAAAGATCAAGGCACATGGGACATGTTCTAGGGGAGGAAAGAAGCTCAGAACGACACCAAACTCTGGATGCTGTTAAAGAGAAAACTCCACTGCCCTGGAGAGGAAACGGTTCATTGTTTCAAGACAAGCATAGAACTCGACATTCTTTTTGCCAGCCTTACATTGATCCTAAATGTGAATTAAGACAGACTGCAGGTGGTGAGAAAGTGTCTCAGTTTAAATCTTCTGAAATTGACCGAAAGGATAGGCCTGGTGGTAGAGCTTGTGATGATAATGAGCTTGTAAAGCACATGTCAAATCTGCCTGGGTTCCTTCTGAAAGTGGAGAAGGAAAACACCATTCAAGACAAGGCACTAAATTTTGGAGTTCTTGATTGGAAGCGTTTGGAGAAATGGAAGTATACTGAACGTATGCCAGGAAAACTTCCCAAGAGAATATCAATAACTGGAAATTCCTGTTCTTCAGCAAGTGGGCCACCTAAAACAGCTCCAAACTTGAGAAAGCAGCCCACTTCGCACAGTCCTAATCCCATTTTGGCGTCTTCAACTAAACAACCTATGCCACATGGTTCAAATTTTAGTTCACCTCAGAGACAACCGTCTCCTCCTCACAGTTCACCACTCAATATGCCCAAAAAAGAAAGATATGGTAGTTATCACATGGAAGAAGAACACGTTGAGAGTATCAAGTCGAAAGGAAAGGAGACAAGCAGCCAAGAATATCAAGGTGCAGAAAGCTACAAAATTGGTAGGCAGAAAAACCATGTTCAGCAGAAAGTTGATTTTTACAATCAAAGTTGTCCTGAGACAGATGTGTTAAACAGCAAGAGGAAGGACGCAGTAAAAGATAAGATGTCAGAAAGGGTAACTTCATCTTCATCATCTAAGCAGGGGAAACATAAGATCTCTCTTCTCTCACCTAACAAAGGTGCTCAGGAGAGAACGACTGAGATGAGACCTGATGAGGTGAAAGAAACTTCCAAAAGTTGCCCTGCAGACTCGCAAAATATTGTGAGCCGGGTTCCCAAGAATTTCCACGAGAAGAGTTGCTCGGAGAGTTCTCTGACTACAGAATCCAGGACCTCAGTTGATGGACAATTAACAGCACTAACTGAGAACAGATTGTCCGATTTCTTTTCTCCTCAAGAGCTTTATTCTGGTGAATTCTCTGCTGATGTTCCACATTCTTGTCCCCTGCCTACTACTGCTGGCGAGCCGCATATTTTGTTGACTTCTCAAGCCATTGATGTAGATATTTGCACAAGTGCAGGCTCTAATAATTCTATGTCATCTAAAGCAAATTGTTCATTGATAAATGGAAGAAATGACAGGCCTTCGGTTTCACCTGAGGCTTCCAATAAAAAGGTAACTGATGTTGCTGAACAGCATTCTGTGAAAGGAAGAACTCCCTCCCCCACACGGCGATTCAGCTTTAACCTTGGAAGAATGAGCAGAAGTTTTAGCTTTAAGGAGAGCTCACCTGCTCCACAATTGAATTCTACGTACACCAGTGTTAGATTGGGTCCAGTGAGGCCTGAGGTTGCCCCTGGAATGGATAATGATGACAGAGAACAGGGAAATGCTCGAAATAGAGGAAGGTCCAGCCCTTTAAGGAGATTGCTGGATCCATTGCTGAAGCACAGAACTGCCCCTGAAACTGTTCGGCCACCATGTGAAAGCTTACGCCCTATGAATGTTAGTACCCCAGTTGCCAAGGAACTACCTAAAGATAGAAAGCCTAAGGCAGCAACATTTCAAGCTCTTTTGCAGCTCACTTTCAAGAACGGACTGCCTTTCTTCAAACTTCTTGTTGAAAATAGTAAGGACATGCTAGCTGCTACTGTGAAGAGGTTGCCAACTTCTGGAAAAAGTGATTCTTGCTTGATTTACTCATTCTACTCTGTCCACGAGATTAAGAAAAAGAGCATGAACTGGATAAATCAAGGATCAAAAAGTAAAACCTACAGCCTGGGCTACAATATCATGGGTCAGATGAAGATTTCAAACTCCTCTGATATGAAAGTAAACACGTGTGGTACTCGTGACTTGTGTGCAAGGGAATGTGTTCTGTTTGGTGTTGATCCTGCCCAGGTAGACAAGCCGATTCTTGAATTTTTACCTAACAAGGAGATTGCAGCTTTTGTTATCAAAAACTCTAATGAAAAGGTTAACGATGGAGTTCTTAGGGATAAGAACCAACCATTTGAAGTGACGGAGTTTCTACAAAACTCTAATGGCGTTATAGTCATACTCCCTGGGGGTGTTCATGGTATGCCAACTAGAGGTGCACCTTCTTCGTTAATTAGCCGCTGGAGATCCAGTGAATCATGTGATTGTGGAGGGTGGGATATCGGCTGCAAGGTGCGAGTACTAGCCGAAAGTGGGAAAACCAGCAACGTTCTTCGAGAATCAATGTCTAGCTCTACTGACCACGTTAATCTTTACATACAGGTACTCATTATTCTTCTCCTCAATTGTTTACTCCTTTCTGCTTCCGAACTAGTTAAATAACTATCTTAAGCTATGATTCTTATTTCAGGGTCGGGACCAAAAGAGCA
Source organism: Pogostemon cablin (assembly GCA_023678885.1). Lineage (NCBI taxonomy): Eukaryota > Viridiplantae > Streptophyta > Magnoliopsida > Lamiales > Lamiaceae > Pogostemon > Pogostemon cablin. The sequence continues at coordinate 1,184,021 of CM042984.1, forward strand.
AGCCTGTTTTCAGCTTGAAACCATTCAGCAACGAGTTCTACTCCATTGAACTTGATGCATCAATTTCCTTGTTGGAAGCATTTGCCACTAGTGTGGCTTACATTACTTGTTGGAAATTTCCAGAAATAATCGAAACGAAAGGCCAATCAGAAGCAGCACATTCTCCAGAAACTGGTAAGAAGAGAACACCAAACGCATTCAAAGAGCAAATCCCTGCAAAATACGTGACGTGCCCGCCATTGTCACCAGCAGGGAGGATCTAAAATTTGTTAGATATCTTGTCTTTCTTAAACTACTGAAGAGGAGCCACACCTATATCTCAAAGAGAATGTGTTGTTGGCATTAGTCACCATATCCTTCTGTCAAATGGTTTTACACATGATATCTGTAATATTGTATTGCAGAATACATATATGTGACCCCTGTAAATTTGCATCGGCTCTTCTTAGTCTGTAAAGTCGATTTTGGTGCAATTGATAAACTCTGATTCGTGTTACATGGAACAATTTGTTCTTCATCTTGATCAATTTTCTTATTCATGGAACAACTAGTATTCATCTGCATAACATGTGATTATGTTGGATGAAGAGAGAGGTTTTCCAAGATTTTATTAAAAAGTTAACACTTCCAACAAACAGACAAACAAAATGGTATGGTATAACAATATTACAAAGATTAGGGAGGGGGAGATATCCAGATCTCATCATTCTTCTTTACAGATCAACATAGGATGCATGATGAATACATATAAACCACTGACCATCAACCTTCTCAAATACATTCGAGGCAAAATGCCTCCCCCAGCTACTGCCCTTTGTCCTAACCATTTCAATGCAGGTAACATAACCTACGTCACCTCTCACGTGGACCTGAACATCCTTAATCTCAATTTCGAGGGGAAACTCATAGTCTGCCCACACGAATTCCCAGCTCCCCATTACAAGATCATGACCCGATATTCCACTCACACCAGGGTGCACAACGCAAACATGCTCACCCTTTGACCAGAGAGCTTGCATTGCAGCTAAGTCGCCATTTCTAAATGAATTGTAAAATCTAGCATTTGCTGCTAACACTGAAGCCTTGCTATCCTCCTGTAGAAGTCTTAGAGAATCCCTGATCTTTGCTGCTTGTGTATAGTTCTCTTCTTCGATGGCAATTTGAAGTTCTCGCTCTAAGCTTTGTTCATTCAATAGGATGCTTTCACCACTCGAGCTTCCACCAGACTCCTCTCTTGTAACGTGGCATGATTTCATGGAGCGTGATCTTGATGCTTGCCTGAAGGTACTGCTCTGAAAAAGTAAACGATCAAGAAATCTATCTCATAACTGAAACCTACACTAAACTAATAAGTACTACATACATGTCCAGAATAAGGCAAATGTCAGTCATACTATAGGGTTCAACAAATGATCAATCTTCATAACAATTGGAGTCATATGGGTTCAAGCAGTCCTCCACTAAAGAATTTGCAGGTTGAAAACACAGTAAAATCTACAAAAGCATACCGTGAAGTTAGACCATGGGAAAAAGGTAGGGATTTTGCTTCTTCTCCAGAATTTCCACTCAAGGCCAATTTGTATCCTTTGCATGGAAGATGATTAAACATCCCAACACTATCAATGAAAGAGCCATATCTACTTTCTCTGCTATATAACATTACCTACAACATACAAATCAAAATGTTATCATAAATTTGCCTTGAATACTAAAGATAAGCTCAAGTTGTTCTCACTGTTTTGGAAAATACATTATCTTGCCCACATCTTATAATATGCAACAGACAAAAGAAAAACCCCCCAAATTCTTGAATTTCAATATAAAGGGAATATCAAAAGAATTCACAAAATTGTTGCCAAAACAAAGGATTCTATGCTATTCCCAATAGGACTAACAAAGAAAACGAAGTCAGCTATAACTATACAAGACAAATCGAATCCAATCACAAAAATAAAACAACATATAAAAGTAAAATAGAAGGGAAAAACGAAGCATATATATAAATACTCACAACATCTCTTGCATGACTGAAGAAAGTAGGCCGACTCAACCGAGGATTCAACGACAGCGCGGAAAAATTCGAGGTCTCCATTGGACAAAATATCTCAAAACTCACCAGCTGCCGACAACAGAGAGAGAGAGATATTTAACGAGCAATCAGAAAACGAGGCACCATAAAATGCACTACAAATCCATAATTTTTCAAAATAATCAAACAATTTCGAGAAACAAAATTCAACATTTGACGAGGAGGAAAGCAGACTTACTCTTTGACTGGTACGAAGTAGAGAAGAGAACTCGAGAGATTGGTTAATAGACTTTGAAGGGTAGCAGCCGCGTACTTGGATGATAAAATTTCAACCGTCGGATTTAACGGTGCATAATTTCTTTCGTTTGCATGAATTCTTTTGTATGTATGGCCCAGTTAATAACAGTTGGGCCTAAAATCAAAATAATCTATTACATTGGGCTGATCCGTTTCAATGAACCCCATTTCAGCCCATAATCAGTGGGCTCTTGAACTCTTCGGCCTTTCTGAATTCTGGACTATTTTTAATAAAACTAAACTAATAAATTGCAATTAAATTATTAATCCCGCATTCATTTTACCCAAGAATTTATGTTTTTCATAAATAATAACTAATTAATCACTAGAAATTAAGTAACAGTAGGTTTTTTTTTTTACATTACACTGTCATTAAGTAAAACCATTATGTTATTATATATCATCTATAAGCGATCATGGAATTAAGCTAGTTCACTTCACAAATTGTATCAATGGTTTACTCAAATTAATCAAATGAAATCTAGATGTATTTATAAGGCTTGTTACTTAGTGGGTCATTTGTGCCTTTAACAATTAGAGAACTCGAAAAGGGATTTTTTTTTTTTGGAGCTTGTTTAGTTTATGGCCCAAGAATTGGTCCATATGTTACGAGCTTGAAATAAAATTTGGGGATTATTTATTTATTTATCCATTTTGGTAAAGAATATAATGAGCTGTTCCCTGAAAATAAAAAAGTATTTATATTATCTCGCTTTCTGAAAATGAGAATATTGGTGGGGGACCTTTAGAGTAATTGCAAAAATCTAATAAGTAGGGATTGGTAGATTTTATTGCAGGCGCCTATGTCTTCACAATTTATTTTTCTCTGTGTGAATTGCATCTACAGACTACCTACAGAGATGCTCTATAAAACAAACAATTGATAATGTAATACTTCCTAATTCCACGATAAGAGTTACATTTTTTTTAATGAAGACCTCTATCAAAAGAGTTACAGTTTCTTTTTTAATAGATAAGATCTATACAAAATGGTTATTATTATTATATGACTTACATATAATTATCTACTATATATTAAAATATTACTTCTCTCAACTCATTATATAATAAAATATTATATTTCTTAATTATTGTATAAAAAGTTAAATATCTTAATTTCCGTATAAATAGTAGACGAAACTCACGTGTGGCTCTGTGGCCGAAGGAGGGAGTATAATTTTTATACCACATGTTAATAATAGGAGTATATGGAATTGTGTGCTTTATATCATATTTATGAAATTATATTTCTTCAGTCACAGATAAGTTTGTTTATAACTGAGTTGGAGTTTTCAAATGGAATGGAAGTAAGAATTTCTGGAAATTTCCATTCATAAAAATCAATTATATATATATATATATATATTAATTTAATTAAATGCTTTGGAATCGCATACGCAAATAATAGTTATAGATGTGAAATTTTGACAGTTTGCAAATGGTGAAAATCGACAAGACAGCACGGAAGCAATTATAGGAAATAATTAAATCTAACTAATCCATTATTTTTCTGAATATTATCCCCCACATTAAAAATAGGTTAAATATAGAAAATTAAAATGGATCAATAACAGCAAACACTATTTATTTAATTTTCGAAATTTTTTCCAGTCTTCTCTCTTAATTTCATTCGATAAACAATTCCTGGAATGCTTTATATTATTATTATTATTATTATTATTATTATTATTATTATTATTATTATTATTATTATTATTATTATTGTTGAAGGGCAGAAAGCAAACAAATTAAATATTAATCATTTAATTAATCTTTATATCACTTTATACAAACCAATAAATTACAATAGATAATAAAAGATTAAACAAAAGGAATGGAATTAAATTTTTTGACCATCTGGTAATAATAATAATAATAATAATAATAATAATAATATAAATTTAATATATTCATGAATTTTCTTGGAATAGTCTATATTTTTCTAAATGGGTCTAAGACTTGACAGAAGTTGTGGATTAGACCACTCTTTCAAGTTCCTAATTTTTTGGTCCAACCGCGTGAAATCAACAACAAGATTTTATCTTAGCTAAAAATAATACTCATCCCCTTTTATTACAAAAAAATCGCAACCCAAAAGTAGTAAAATTAAATACATTGCTTACATAGATGAATTTTCAATTGGTAGGAGTACACCACAATATTATATTTTAAGATGTTATAAAGTGCTATTAAGAATATATTGTTACTATAATTTTAATATTGAAAGAATACATATATATGCACTAACGCACAAATTTTAGTCTTATAGCAATAGAATGAACCTAGGTAATTAGTGGTTTCCATCTCCATAATGAATTTCATCTTTTTTTTAAAAAAATAAGTTTAAATAATATTATTGTTTGAAGTAATATTTATTTTTTAAAGACTAACAAGCAATAATATAATTATCCTCAAAGTCAATTTTATATAATGATATAACTATTTAAGATGTATTATTTCACAATAAACATCCTAATTAAATTATGGAGTATTTAGCAGTTGAATATATAGTAAACACGACATTCAATAATTACCACATTTTAAAATGCAACTATTAGGTAAGTTCACTTAAAATTATTCGATACAGATAGAATGCTATCTTAGGACATGAATTTATCTCATATCGCACTTGATACATAGAAAAAAAGAAAAGAGTAATCTACTCTTATTTAAAAGAAAAGAAAAAAGAAAAAATTATTTATTATAGTAGAAACAAAGCATTTGATATTAGAGTTTTAGAGCGATGAACACGTGAAATCCACGTTGAAGGAGCCGCCCCTTCCTTGGTCAAGACGGCCTCGGGGTCCCACAACTTCGTGTGGCTACGCCATACATGCACGCGCCTACTCCAAATCAATAATAATAAAAAAATAAAAAAATCTTCCATCTCATGGAACATTTATGTTTACTTTTTACATAAATTAAATAATAGAGTATCTCCTTACATAAAATAACATTCCAAATTTAAAATATCAAATTGTGAGATGTCAATCATACCTTGAATTAGTATTTATGATTTTATGAAATATGTGAGATGACAGCATAATATTTGTAGGTTGAGTATGAGGAGGTTGCGGTTTCAACCCTCAATTTCCGAATATTATTATTATTTTTTACTTACTCATTTTCTTTATAGAACACAATTTAAAAGTCCAATTATCAAACATCCCATTTTTTATTTCTAATTTTAAGAGTAGAGAGAGTGTAGCCATTATTCTACTCATTTTCAATTCTAAAATTAAAGTGTGGTCATTTTCATCTTAAAGATATTAAAAGAACTTATTATATATCATGTTAATTGAGTATTTATAATTTGTACTATTTATCCAAATATATATATATATATATATATATATATATATATATATATATGTTAATGTGAAATAAATAAAGAATGCATATTTTTCACTCGATTAAAGTTATAGTATATGTTAACGTTTTTTTATTGGTCAAACAATAAATTATATTTTTAATTATCCTAAGTTAATATGATTAATTTTTATTTAAAAAATATTAATTTAAAGTTAATAATAAATAAATAATAAGCACAATAACCCGCGTCGCACACGAACACTACACTAGTAATATTTTAATACTATATACTAGATTTAAAGATACTCTTTATTTCTCAAACTTAACTGCACCGATAATGTGGAATCGTAGATGTATGTTATGAACAATTACTTTTTAATTATTTTTTTAATTTTAAGAATATTGATTGTATTATGTTATTTTTGGTAATAAATTATTATATTAATTTTTAAATTTTTAAATATTAAGTAACAGTATAAAATATGTATATTAAGTATTAATGATATTTTTGAAATAAAATATATTAAATTTGTTATTTATATTGAGTTTTTTTAATTAAGAGAGATTGAAATAAATAAATAAATAAGACATTATGACAGTGATAGTTGGGGTGAGAGTGGGAAGCTCTCGTCCTATTATATTTTAATACTTATATTTCTTTTATATGCCTTTATATGAATGATACTGAAAATTCTTAAAAATTTTTTTTTTGAGAATTGATACTTTTTAAGAGTATATATAATCATCCAATAATTTAAAACATGAAATGAAATATAACATAGAACATAATTGCGAAGGGGGTACAATGCAAGTGTGTGGCACCGATGGTAAATGAACATAATCGGCACACAAAAGTGACCATTGACCGTTGACCATTATTATGAAAGGGATAAAAATGGAAAGTTAACCGTGATGCATGTCTACCCAATAATCTGACTTTTTATAATTGTTGTTGTCGTTTTTATTTTTATTTATTTAATTTAATGGAGCAATTTTTATAATATCCGTGATTGGGTGCATGATAAGTGCGAAAATGATGAGATTAGCTGCCAAATTTAATCATGCCTCGAACCACGTGATTAACTTTAAATTAACGGATCATCAAACCTATAATCACCCGTTATGCTCCTTTTTAAATAAATAATAATTAATAAATAGCTCAGCAGATTCAAATCTTATTGGAGGCCACCTCTTTATAATCTTTACAAATGAAGTATATGATAACAACCACCTATTCTAATTTATTTATTTTCATTATAATAACAATTAATTTGTATATTATAGTCCGTTCATTTCATGAGTCGGCTGACCTCGGCTGGTTTAGGGGCCTTTTGGTATTATATTAACCTTTATTGGACATGATGGATAAATCGATATAATATGTTGACTAAAAAATATGACAGAAAATAATAAGAACGAAATTTGAGTCGAGTTAAGAGTTATAATATTTCTCTTTAAAATGAAATTGATCCGCTTTGGTGCTTACGGTTCGACGGCAATCATGTCCAAGATACAACGACTCACATCTTATGATAATAGCACTACAAATCACAAGATACGCGCGAACCAATCGATATTATGAACCCACCTTAGGAGTAAGACAACTTAAGAATACACTATGACTTAGTTACAACGACACAATTTTATTGGACTTTTTCGGACATCAACGACTTTGTGACGTGTTCAAGTAACTCAAGTGAAATTCAATTTCGGAGTGAAGGATTATGGAATGGGAGGACTTATTTATAGATTTTAAGGCGTATTTACGTGAATTGATGCGACTATTGGATTTGATTTTGAATTAAAATTCAAATGTCCTTCTTAAAAAGATACAATTATTCAATAATCACAATCTTTGATCATACATCTTCATAGACATACTTTAATATTATAGACACCATATCAATGTTATTTTTCCATTCACTTTAATTTTCCAACAAGACCAACTTGATTTTGTAATGAATTTCTTTTGTTGAGCCTGCATTTAATAAATAATGTATTTTGGTGGTTAATTAGCCAGACCTCTTGTGAGTTTTTAGGATTTTGTTGGACTTTTGATGTGGTCATTTGCTTTTAGATCATTTGGGTTATGGCACATAAGTTGAGGAATATAATACTCATTATAAGTTATTAATTAGAGCAATATTTACTTACTCCATAATATAATTATAAACATGAAAACAATTGTAAATTACAAAGACATGCATATGACAGTATTTCTTGCACTGAGTTTATTTGATGTTTTAATATACATATAAATACTCTACATCCTACATGACAACATTTGGAATTCCCTAGTGTTTATAGTTTAATTCAAATTAGATTAATTTAAACTTTAAATTTATAATTATATGTTTCTATACCAACTCAACCATGTAATTTCATTATTCTTGATTTAATTAAGTATAGATGAAGTAGATATATATGTTGGTTTTTAAATTGAAAATTTTCTAGAAGAATAAAATAAGTATGCCAACAAGGAATGGTCAAGAGAGAGTGATGGTTTGAATTTGACGCCTCCATTAAGGGGAGGGGGCCAACTCCCCACATGGCAATCTCGACTTTGAATTTTGTTCTAACGTTCTAACCCACTTATTATTTTGTGTCGTGCTTATCGAACTTGCACATCATCTCCCTTTCGTCAATTGCCATTGACTAATGCATAGTATCATGATAATCTCAAGGACAAAGTATATGAAAAAATAATAATAATAATTGTTCCTGACTCGTTACTTTATGTTTAGGAGATAAAAACACTTAATAACGGAGCCAAGAACGAACACAATAAAGCTATAAACAAAGGGATTAAAACAAATGAAAGACTCAATTCCTACCAAAGAACTCAACTAATTTTATTACTCTTTCTTAGAACAACACTCATCCAGCCCTTCTTCCTGACAAGTGTAATGTCTAAAATGAGCATGAATAATTTGTCTCTCCCATGTGAGAGAGACTATTTATATCATCTAAAAACCCTAATCTGGAGCCAATTGTCTTGCGCCATTTGGATGGAGACAAGCCGTTTTTAATGGAGCTGTCTGGTACGCCGACCAGCCTAGGGAGAAATCTGGATGCCACTGGTAGAGCGCTACCGTCTTTTGCTGGCTTCCCATTGGTAGTTAGAGTAAGTCGTGACAGTCAGTTGCTGTCTTCTAGTTAGGATTGCTGTCCAAGACATCTCTTCTTCCCATTGGCCTTGTCTTCTAGCCTGCCGCACCTGTCAGTCTCCATGATGATATTTGTTCTTTACTGCCCTACTTCTGTTGTCCATTTGGTTCTCGGATAGGTTGACTTCCGGTGCTGTGTTGCTCGTCCAAACCTTCGGGCAGGGGGAAGGATGTCACCGAGGTTCCCTGCCGAGGGTGCTTTCTGGCTTCGGCCCCTTAATGGTTTCCTTCTTTATCCTTTCCTCGACCGGGCCTTTGGGCTGCAGTGACCTCCTTGGGCTGCCTTAATCACGGTGTCCTCGGTTTGGGCCACTAGAGGATTGAGTCTCTTTCTTCAGGTATTATAGAGATTCTTGGGCTTTTGGGCTACAAAGCATGAGGGATATAATAACCATAACAATAATAATAATAAGACAAAATTTATTATATAAATGTGTTGATGAGTAGTTTTGTAATGGTTGTATTTTTTGAACTGAAATATCTTAAATCGACAAATGTGTGTCGATTTCGAGTCCCATTTTAATTGCATTGTATTAAATTTAAGCTCTAAATTTAAATATTGATTTGGAGTAATTTATTTTTTAGAATTAAAAAATGAAATTATAAGATGCGATGATTAAGTTAAAAAATGGCACGAAGATCGCCCCAAGAGCATAGCTCAAGTGGTAGAGGGAGGGTTGAAAGACCTTCCAACTGAGCTTGGTTGCTGCAGGGTGGGGGTTCGAAACAGTGAACCCTCTCTATAAGCCACTTGAAATACATCCTGCGATTTACCTCCTCCACTAATCCCCAGAGCTCCTCCACCAATCTCCAGAGCAGGGACGGTGGAGTATACCATTTTGAAATGGCACGAAGATCCGGTATGGGTTGCTCCACCAATCCCCAGAGCAGGGACGGTGGGGTATACCATTTTGAAATGGCACGAAGATCCGGTATGGGTTGTTGGAAGTTAATGATAGCCACGCGGACCCTGGTGGTTGCTAGTTTGAGTTGTCTTGGATAGATTCCATGCCAACTAGGACATACAAATCCCCTATTATTTTCATATCACAATATGTCAATATTTATTGAACCACCACCGAATCCATGTAGATTTTTTTTTCTTTTTTTTTTTTTTAACTACGTACTTAGTTACTACTTACTATACCATTTCAGTTTACATTTATTTAATTAGACAATGTTTCGGCTGTGATTATTTTAATTTAAGAAATACTCCTTTTTTTTTCAAAAAGAAATTGATAAAATAAATTCAAAATCAAATTTATATATTTTATTTTAAAAGATACTTATTTTAATTAATAAAATTTTTCTTTTAATGAAATTATATTTTATTAAAATATCAAGAATATTTATATAATAATTTGTTGTAATTGATATAAAAACAATAAATTTAAACTTTTAAATTTTAAAATATTAAATTTTATTTTAAAGAGAACTTAATATAAAATATATATATAAAATGATTGGATTGTATCTGGTATAGAGTTAGATCTTGCAATTTCACAAACCCTGCAGTGCACTGTAAGAAGAGTGCAACGTTTAAAAAAAAATGAAATTAAGTAGTCATCACACCAATTATTTAAAAATAGAAGTTATTCACACCAGTTTTTGTTGTGTGATGTGTATGTCATGAATCATGCTTTCGATGGCTACAGAGCAATGGAAACTTAGTGATGTTATAAAAACAAAGCTTAGAATTCTTACTCTCTTTCACACATACATCACACATGGCTTATAAATCATAAACAAGATATTGTTAGACAGAACTAAAAGATAAAGAAGCTTAATTCCCTGTAAAATGGCATTTTTAAAAGATCATGAGATGCTTTAATGCAATTCTCAAAAGCAACTTGAAGAATCACATTATTTAAAGTTTAGAAAGAGCATGTGTAGACTGCAGGCTGCTGAAGAAGTGGAATACCATCTTAATAAAAAAAAAATAGTGCAATTAAAATTTTAATTAAATTATGCCATGCTTGCATAATTGTGAAATTAAGAAAGAATTATCTACATCGAAAATCTTGTGTTGAAACTTATTGCGTTATGGTAAGTAGAGTTGAACCCTTAATCCAATTCATTTATCAAAATTAATGAAAAATTGCAATTGTTATCGTTGCCTTAATTATAGTAGGTGCTAATATAATTACGCGCCTTAACAGGACATAGAAGAACTAATGAACGGGACATTGCAATTTTTTCCATATAGTTGGGAATAAATGAAACTTTTAGAATTATTATTATTATTATTAATTTTTTTTAACCTTCAGATGGATCCTTTTAATTTTGAGTTGGGATTTGAGATAAGTAATTTTCTATACTGTATAGGAGTAGTATTTAGCAAGTGAAACTTTTAGACTTGAATATTTTAAGTTAATTTTAAATATTTTTTCTGAAGATATAAAATGAAATATATTTGTCATTTTCAGAATAAAAAAAATACGTATTTGCATTTAGTGGCAACAAATTCTGTGATAAAAAATCTTTTATAATATTTTGTTGAAAACAAAAAAGAACAATGAATATAAAAGATTTGTGACAAATATTTACGGCCATAGTTCAATTTTTGTAGTCAAATTTTGGTGTCTAAATATATGTAGAACTAATTATTGGTACTCCCTCCGTCTCGGGTATTTTTACCAGTTTCTACGGGCACGTAAATTAAGAAGTGTTGTTTTTTAATATATAATGTAAGAAAAAGTAAGGATAAATTGGTAATATTGAGAGAAAAAATAATAAAGTTATTGAGAATAATGAATAAAATGTAAAAAGATAAAGTTATTGAGATTGATGAATAAAGTGCAAAAAGTAGAAAATATGTTAGTGTATTTTTACTAAAAATAGAATGAGTATCCTCTCCTAGTGGAAGTAAGCAAGTTTCTGTTGATTCTAGATTCTATCAGACCAGTGGTCCACTGCAACTTCCGTTGATCAGAAACTTGCTTACTTTCACTGGGAGAAGAATTACCATCTTTGTTTAAAGATCGATGATGTCCATATGAAACTTATTATCTATTATTTTATCTATTCTGTAGTATACATATGAATTTAAAAAAAAATCACAAATCTTATTTTGTTTGTTTGCTGCAACGGAATACATAAGATGAATGAATTATATGTTCTGTTCGGTTACTGCAATCGAACAGATAATAGATGAATTATTTGTTCTGTTTGATTATTGCAACTGAACAGTTTGTTAGATGAGTGTTCAGTTGCAACAACCGAAATATAAATTTTATAATGGTAATTATGTCAATTTAAATATTTTTATGGTACGTTTAATAATTTTGGAGGTACAAATAGCAGCTCTCGAGTTATTATGGTATTAAATAAATGCGGCAGTTTGATGGCGAAATCATATTCCTTGATCCCACAATGCCCTAATCCTAGCTTTATATTTTCTTTTCCACCTCATATGTGATTCCCTTAAATATAGGTATGTGGTGTTTAAAAGTGAGAACTATATATTATAATATAATTAAATAATAAATACTATAATATAATTAAATAATAAATACTACTCCCTCCATCTCAGAAAACCTTTTACATTTACTGTTCCACGTTGTTTAAGAAAAGTTGTATTTTTTGACTAACTTTATTGATTTTGGAGGGTATTGTAGTATTTTTAGGAAATAAAAAAATATAAAATAATTATATATGTGTGAAAAATGAGTGACAAATTTGAAATTAAAATTACTTTTGAGGTTGTTGGATAAAGTGATGTTTCAATTTTTGGGGTGTGAAAGATTTTGTGGGACAAACAAATAAGAAAAGTGTGAAAAGTATTATGGAACGGAGGGAGTATCGTACTAGTCCAGTATATAAAAGAAAATTAATTATTATTGGAGACCCCATCTCACGTTCAAAATTTAATTGAGGAAAATAAATCTGACAGAGAAGATTTCCAGAATGACTTATAGATCCTTGAGCCAGGAGGCTCGTGACTTTCGATTCCACCCATCTCTATTTCCCAAATTCAAAACAAAATTAGCATGCATGTGAACATGTCAAATTAATTACTTACTAATCTTGATAATTAAAATTGACTTCAAATCATATACTCCTTGTCAATCACGTTTATTCATTCATGTTAATTCAAGTCGATTAGCATTGATTTAATATAATCTTAATAAATTTTAAAATTTTACTAAAAAGACAACATTCTAGACATTTATCAATCAAAGGCTAGCTAATTGCATTTTCATTTCCTTATAAACCAGTTAGTTAAAAACAGATGCCCAATAAACTACAACTTAGGAAAAAGATAATTTAAAATATCTCATGATACTTATAATAAATAATTAATGCAATTCTCATATTCATTAGTTTGTTTATGACATTTTTAAGTTTTTTATTAATTCATCTAATAATTTAACCAAAGCAAATATATGTATAATATATTGCCTTAAAACTTACAACTTACAATCTTATGCAGCTTACAAGCAACAATCTTATGAATTATTAGTTGATTATAATGAATGGAGTAAATAAATGTTAGACAGCAAAACAGAAAACCTCGAAGCGATGTACGTATATGATTTTTTTTTTAATTTAGTATTAGTAGAAGTAAACCCATCACGGATTTTCATTTATTAAACCAGACTTGAATTTAAAATTCTATTATTTGAACTTATAATTTATAATTTTTATTTTATTTTAAAAAATATTATTATTAATTTTATTTAAAATTCACAAAACTATACTCCAATTTATATAAATATTTAAATGGTGTGTATAAAATGTTACTCCTCTCAATATAATTTAGAGATAAAGTTTGTTAGGGGAGGATGCTTACATGATACATATTAAAATATACTTATCATATATAATATGCTTATTACTCGTTAAAATATATATATATATATATATATTATCTATATAATATAATAAATCTACTTTATTAATAATAATAATTAACCGTTTCACATATCTCGTGATCTCACGGAAGGGTGCCTAATTTAGAAAATAAAGAAAACCTAATTTAAATCCTAATAAGCACAAAATTCACATAAGGGAATTAGTTTCAAGAAAATCAATTAAATCATGCTCTTAAAATAAATATATTAATTAACAATTTCCTTAGTGCAGGCTTAGCCGCTTTAGGACGATTGTCAAACTGTATTCGACCTGGCCAAAGTAGTTTTGAATTTTAAAATGTAACCAACTTCGTCATCATATGGATAGAATATTGGACAATAATATTTGCCTTTTTCATCAAGGAAAAAAAAAAAAAAACCTAGTAGGAGTATTACAATTAGATATTTGAATTTATATATATCCGTATATTATTTGAAATTTCATCCACTCTCATGACTTTTCCCATTTTATTATTTATTAATTAATTTATTTTGTTATTTAAGCACTTTCCCCCTCCCTCTCTACTGACTTCAACATCCGTGTTCAACTCGCGTTTTAGCAACACAGGAGACAAATCAAATCAAAACTTCTTATAAATTTGGAGGAGAGAGAGAAAGAGGAGTGAGAGAACCCACCACACCACAGTTTTTCTACAGAGAGAAAGAGGAAAAAGCCTGCCTTTGTGATTTAAATTTCAACCAGTCATTAATTTTTGGCACTACAACTGCTGAGATCGATCATAATCTGAAGTTATAATCGATTTCAAGACTTGGGGTTTTGGCGTTTAGATCTTCGGCGGAACTTTTGAGAGAAGGGTTTGCTCTCGATTGAAGTTTGAATTAAACTGATTCTTGCAACGATGAAGGATGGTTGTTCTGGAAACTGCGTGCTTGTGATGTAATATGGCACTGTTGTTTGTTTTATCAGAATCAGAGAAGATGTCGTTTTACATTGGTCGCGAGGCGTCTAAGGTTCGTCTTTTCTTTTTCTTTAACAATTTCTAGTAAATATTCTACTTCTTTTTCTTCATTTCTTTTCAATAGAGTCTTTTTTTTTTGGGGGGGGGGGGGGGGGGTTTGCTTAAAGTTTATGAATTTGTTTCTATGCCGATCACTTTACTGATTCTTCTTTTTTGTTGTTTGTGAGTAGTTATGGAAGAGATTTTGTGCGGAGGTTACAACAGAAATCAACCTTCTTGCAGAAAATTGGAAATATATTTTGGGGGGTCTCATTGGTCAGGTTTGTCCATACTATGTTTATTGGTGATCTGTTATTGCTGTTCATTTCTAGTGATTTCTGATATTGCAAGGGCAATTTTTTTGCACAACAAAGAACTCTGATTTGGTAACATGTATGATGAACCTGTGAAAGATAAGATGTGTTACTGACCATGTTCCTGAATCCCTACAGGATCATGAGTATTTACTAAGCCATGACAATGATGAACTAGACATAGGATATGTAAATTACTGGCTGCTTTTGAGCTGTCAGCAGTCAATGCTTTTGATTCACTTCTTTGGCATATTAAAGTTTTCTTTCCAATCAAAACGGATATTAGGGGTTGAAACTTATCGAACCCTTATATCAATGTTCAACTCAAATGCCCCCTTTTGTTATAATTGTTTGTTATATGCTGTTTAAGTACTCTGAGAGGGGTTCCTAAAATTGGGGAAATATTGTATTTGAGTGAGGGTTGGATGTGATAGTGGCACTAAATCATGGTCACCAAATCATCTGGAAGATCGAAGAACACATCATTTCAGTTTAATTACACCCAGTCTTTCCCTTTGATGATTTCCTAATCAACTTCCAAATTATAATTAAAGAACTCTGGCATAACATAAAATTTTGAAGTCTTCAGCACTGAACCTCAAAGTTTCTAAAGACTAATGTGATGCTGGTTGTGAACTGAAATTTTGCCTGATGCATTCGTTAAGTGCGTACTTCTCGCGTAAATTTATGGACCAAAACTTAGAACATGTAGCTCAATGCACATTTGTGCGACCTTGACATTGGAGTTGGGAGTATGGTTTATGGAAGAGATTCGCCCTTTCTGTTGGAAATGCAGTACCACTTCACTAATCTATGCATCATATGTTTATTTCCCTGGATGGATATATCTAGATCAAAAGTCAGGATATATGGTCACCGATTATATTTTGTGTTTATAGCATCTTGATTGTATCTCTTGGGTTCTCTGTAGGTTTTTTTTTTTAATCTACTAGATTTTAATGCAACTTTACTTCTTCATTACAGTATATCCATGGTCTAGCAGCTCGAGGAGTTCATTATATACATCGGCCAGGACCTGTGCTTCAGGACGTTGGCTTCTTTCTACTTCCGGTAAAGACAAATTATTCTTTTAACTTGTTGCTCAAATATTAATGGTCACACGCCCAATTACACCAATTGTGCTTACCTGTTTTCAAAATTTTGTTAAACTGTAGGAGCTTGGGCCTGACAAAGCTTACATTAGTGAATTCCTGTTCTCTTTCATATTTCTATCTTTTGTCTTGGTGAGGATCCTACTTTTGAATCCACCCTTTTCATTATATTTTGATTTGGGCAATTCTCTTGAATATTTAAGTGATGCTACATGCAGTGGACATTCCATCCTTTTGTACTGAAGAGCAAGAAGATTTGCACAGTCCTCATATGGTGCAGGGTCCTGGCATTCTTAGTTGTAAGTTTAATTTTAGCTGCGGTACACTTACCGAAGCTTTTGATTTGTGGTAATAGCTTAATTTTAAGTTCATGGGATAGCCCATACAAAAGAATGCTGTTTTAAATAACTCATACCCACTTCTTACTCGCTGCAGGCTTGTCAATTTCTTCGAGTCATAACTTTCTATTCAACTCAACTTCCTGGTCCAAACTATCATTGTCGAGAGGTAAACAAAGCCTTGTACTATGTCAATGGATGCGAAAGTTCTCAATTTCTATAATTAAGTGCTACATTTGAATTGGTAAGTTAACTCTGCTGCTTATTGAGGAAATCTTGTTTTTCTAAATGATGCAGGGCTCGAAGCTTGCCACGTTACCTCGTCCTGATAGTGTATTAAAAGCTCTATTGATAGGTGACTATTCCCTTTCTTGCTCTGCCTCGTGTTCGAGCGTTGAGCCTTTAACTCATTTCTTGATCTTGATATATTTCTGCTTTACTTCATACAGTTCCTCGTGGGGTGCTATATGGCTGCGGTGATTTAATATTTTCATCTCACATGATTTTCTCTCTAGTCTTCGTAAGAACGTATCATAAATATGGCACCCGAAGGTAATGTCTTGTTTTTTCTCATTTCATATACCGCAATCCACTGCATTCGGATTCATTGACGGCTATCTTTCTTGTATGGCAGTTTTGTGAAGCAGTTAGCCTGGTTAACTGTTGTAATTCAAAGCTTCTTGATTGTGGCATCTCGTAAGCACTACACAGTTGATGTCGTCGTGGCATGGTAAGCTATACTAATTATACGAACGGCCACATGGTTTTCCCGAATATGGAAAATAAGGTCTAATGATTTTTTAAACGTATGATTTTGTTACAGGTACACTGTAAATTTGGTTGTGTTCTTTCTTGACAAAAAGTTGATAGGTTGGCACTATTACTCTCCCCGTGCTTCACTTTATTACTTATTTCCATCTATGATCATCATCTGTAAATTATTACAACTTAGAGGCTAACTCGATTATTTACCATGTAGAACTGCCCGATCGTTCTGCTGCAACACTCTTCCTACCTCTGACCAAGGATAACAAGACTAAGGAAGAGAATCACAAGCTCATCAATGGCAACTCCATTGATTCTGCCGATTGGGTATGACTTCACTTCGCATACATTGCTCTATAACTCTCACAAGATACGTGTACATGAATTTAGAATCGAAGCAGTTGTCTAATAATGGGTTTTTGTACGTCTCTTAGAGGCCGAGAACTCAAATCAATGGGAAGATTGTAGAAGATGGGAACGTCGTGCACGTTGAAGCAGTCATCAACGGCGTCTAGTAGTCGAGCCGAAAGCGTGGTAAACACCACCAGTTGTAGTGATCAAATGATGTAGTCCATGTTTATGGCTTTCAAAGTTTTACATGATCTTGAGGTGGACTAGCAAAATGTCGTCAACGACACCATATATGTATCATGGAAGTCGTTATTTATCCAATCTCTTCAATCATTTTTAATTTCCCCCACCTCTCTCTCTCTCTCCTCAATTATACACATTTGGTGCATCTGAGGCTGCCTGCACATCTTGTCATGTGGATCCAAAGTGTTGCTGTTTCTTGAGAGGGTACACAGCATGGTGGGTGGTGGTTGAATTGTTGCAGTTCAATACTTATAACGTACGAACTGTTTCTTTCTTCTTCTCTCTCTCTCTTTCAGACATGATGGTTGTTGCCATGAAACAGACTTATCAAAATGAGAGGGTATTTGTGTTCAATGGGTAGTGATTTAGTCCTGTTGATCAGTTGAGTTGTCGTGATATTTTCTTTTATTATTTTGTTGGGTTAGGGTGTGGGGGTGCATATTAGTTCTGTTGACTAGTTGAGTTATTATGATATACCCCACCATTATGTGAGTTGGGGTGTGGGATGGTGCCCACTAACCGTGTTAATCAGTTGAATCACCATAATTTACTTCTCCACTATTTCGTCGGGTCGGGAGTATGGGATGACTGGGTAGTGTATCCACCTTTTTTGCCCAATGAAATAGACTTATCTTCATACCCATGCTTGTTTAGGGCTCGTTTTCTAAGGTGGATATGATATGGTGGGATATCTTACCCCCCAATGTACGTGACAAGGTTAAATGTATAAATTATTCCAAAATAATTTCATGTATCGATGAAGAAACATTGATACGTCATTTTCTTTACATACCTTGATAACTCGATTTCTATATTCCATTAGATGTTAAAATACTGCAATCTTTTGGAGCTTTTCAGATTTGACCTCTTTATAGTGCATCACATGCCTCCCCATGTGCTAGAGAGAGAACTTATTTGTTACTAATATTTAACAAAAATAATATTTAAAAATAAATTAAACTTGGTCGGTTAAGTTGGAGTTATATATAAGTTAATAAGTACTCATTGATTATCTGTCATGAAATGTCTTTGATTTTATTTCTTGGGTTTTGTTTATTATTGATAATCAACTGCTCAATGAGTAAGAGATAATATAATTAAACGTAAATAATTCGAGATGGACTTTCCCTTCAAAGCTTATTTAAGCATGATGATTAAAAAATTTTTTAAACACAATTTTGTAAGTTTTTGGTTGGTTCTTTATAACAGAGTGGATATCCAAAGTTGGATTAGGTGATGTTGAGGTAATTTCGTGTCATGATAATATATATAGCAGTATTTGTCAATATAAATATATTATTTTAATTAAGTAAAGGTTGATATACTTATGGCTAAAGTGAATATATTTCCTCTAAATATGACAGACTTGGGAGATATCTCACAAAATAATTTTGGTGAAACAAATAAAAAATGATACCTTTAATAATAAAAAAATGATATTTAATTGATGAAAAACGATAATAATATTGTAAACTATTTTATGAGCAATTTATATTATAAATGTAAAGTAATAATATATTTAATTAAAAAGTAATAACTAATTAGACAAGTGTAAGATAGTGTTATTGTAAAATAGTCTCATACAATATTTACCCTATTAATAAAATTTTGGAGTTACTTAGGTGACCCGTGGTCACCGATGACCCTTTCATATGGGGTGTACACACCCAAGAATTGCCCTAAAATTTTATGGAAACTCTTCTACCGAAACTCTGCAATGAGATGTTGGTAAATATGGGCCGAATATAAAAATATAAACCAATTGATTTACATGTTTAGTAGGCTTAAACCCAACGTAATACTGAGAAAACGATCCAGTTAAAAAGTGCTTGGCCCATAACAAAATAGTTTTGTTGGTATGATAATTGAGACTCGAAATTATATTAGCCCGGCCCACGTAAAAGGGGCTGAGCCCATATCATCAAGACTTCATATTTGACTCAAATATTTAAAAAATAAGAAAGAAATCCAAGCTTGCTTGGATAGTTTCATGAAATATTTGGTGTGACATTTTCTTTTTAAATTTTGGACTGAGTAGGGGGAACAGAGCGTGCAACGAACAACTCGTGACTTAGCTCGTTCGTGTTCGTTCAATTAATTTAATGAACACTTAACAAGATCCATTTTAAAACTCGTTATGTAAACGAACAAAGTTGAGCATTACATAACTTGTTTGTTAAAAGCTAGCGAACAGACTCGTTTAGTTTTGTTAAGAGTGTTCTTAAACAAATTCGCTAAGAGCTCGATTAATATAATATTTAATTAATTTATTATTATTCATATAAATTCAAACATTTTTCAAATTTATTTTTTTCATAAAACTCTTCGCATCTTAAAAAATTTAACTCAACAATTTCAAAAGAATATTTTAATTTTAAAATTATATATCCCTTCTCTCAACCCATATAACATAATACTTTATTTATATGGAGTATTAATGTTGTAAACTGCTGAAGAGTGTTGCAAGGTAGTATAATCCTTCTTTCTAATACCCAAGATAAACATTGTGATGAAAAACTACACACTAATGAGTGATCAACATTAGGATGAGTGTGTGTGTGTGTTTAAGGTTGAAGCTGATGATGATGCATGAGTGAAACGGTTGCAGCAACATCAGCAGAATCAAGAAATACACACATATATCAACAAGTCTACATCGGGTGCATCAGTGGTGAGCAGGTGTCTTGTGGCCGTTGTACAGGTCACATTCGAACGGTTTCTGGAAAGTTCTATACATGAATGGATAGCTGGCCATGCAGGGTGTGTGATGGAGTTGGTTATAACCGTCGAGATTCGTTGTAACCACCTGAGAATCCAGCTGGAAGTCGGTTACACGCACTGGTCCTGTAACTTTCTGTGCAAGCATGAAGTATATATATTGCTGTAATTCATGCATGTATGTATTGTAACACGTTTTGCTCTCTCAATCAATAATAGATCTCTCTCTCACAGTGGATGTAAGCTTGTACAAACAAGCTGAACCACTATAAATGCATTCTTCTTCATACAATCACACATACACACACAAACTCCATATTGTTATCATATGTGATAAAATTCTTGTGTTCAATCCATTGCTTGATTGTGTATTCAAAGATTAGGTTGATTATTACTTAGTAATATCATCATCTACAACAAAGTGGCGCCGTCTGTGGGAAATTAGGCCTCAAACAGCAGCAATCAACAGAAGGAGGAATCAAGAAGCAGTTGAAGGAAGTTGACACCATGGTTGCAACTAAGTTTGATATTGAGAGGTTTACAGAGAAATCTGACTTTGGTTTGTGGAAGATCAAGATGAGAGCTATCCTGGTACAACAAGGATTGACAGAAGCTATCAAGGATAAACCAGCAGCAACTGCAGAAGCTGTACAAACGGCCATTGAAGCCACTGCAGAAGTCAAGAAAGGGCCTTAAGTGCCATTGTATTGTGTCTTGGTGATAAAGCTTTGAGAGAAGTACAGAGAGAGACATCTGCAAGAGCAGTATGGAAGAAACTTGAAGATCTGTACATGGTAAAATCTCTTGCTAACCATTTATACTTAAAGCAGAAACTATATTCCTTTAAGATGGTTGAGGATAGATCAGTTCTAGTTCAGCTTGATGAGTTTAATAAGGTGTTAGATGATCTAGAAAATGTTAATGTGAAAATTGAAACAGAAGATAAGGCCTCAATATTGTTGTCAGCTCTCCCAAAGTCCTTTGAAAGTTTCAAGGATACACTTCTGTTTGGAAATAGAGAAACTATAAGTCTTGATGAGGTTGAGATTGCTCTGAAGACAAAGGAGTTTCAGAAAGTTTCTGAATATCAAGGAACATCAGGAGATGGATTAATGATCAAAAGGAATGATCATGGTAAGAGGAACAACATGAAAGACAATTCTGATTCAAAGAAACAAGGAAACAAGGTTGATCAGACAAATTCAGATAAAGATGGAAGGAAGTGTTTTCACTGTCATGAACCAGACCACTACAAGAAGAACTGCTACAAGTATAAAGTAGAAAAGAAAAGGAAAGCAGAAGCTGGTAAAGATGGACAACAAAGAGTGCAAGCGAATCAGGTGGTAAATAATCAGAATCAGGCCACTGATTATCCTGAGGCACTTCTAGTTGGATCATCAAAAGGATCAATGGATTGGATCTTTGATTCAGGATGTACATTCCATATGTCTCCTATGAAGCATTGGTTTACTGATCTTAGGTTGCAGAATGCTGGATCAGTACTACTAGAGGATGATCACACATGTCAGATAAAAGGTTTTGGATCCATCAGGTTGAGGATGCATGATGGAGTTACTAGGACACTGACAGGTGTGAGGTATTTTCCAGAACTTAAAAGAAACTTGATTTCTTTAGGTACTTTAGATGCTTCAGATCATGAGTTTAGATCTAGAGGAGGTGTACTCATTGTTGAGAAAGATGAGTATGAAGTGATGAAAGAAATCAGAAAAAATGGATTGTATATACTTGATGGACATACAGTGGTTGGACAGAATCATGTCTCAACAGAAAGTGATGAAATTCACTTATGGCATAGAAGACTAGCTCACATAAGTTAGAAAGGATTACAAGAGCTGTCAAGACAAAATGTAATCAATATCAGATCAACAGACAAGCTGGATCAGTGTGAGGATTACATCTTTGGTAAAGCTAAAAGGCTGAAGTTTGGCATTGATGAACATACAAGCAAAGCTAAACTTGATTATATCTATTCAGATCTGTGGGGACCTGCAAGAACTCAAACAAAAGTAGGAGGCAAGTATTTTATTTCATTTATTGATGATTACAGTAGGAAGATATGGATATATATACTGAAGTTTAAGGATACAACTTTCATTACCTTTAAGAATTGGCTAACTGAGGTAGAGAATAGTTGTAATAACAAGGTTAAGATATTAAGAACTGATAATGGCCTTGAGTATTGTTCTGATGAGTTCAACAAGTTTTGTAAAGAGAGGGGGATCATAAGACACAAGACAGTACCAGGTACACCACAACAAAATGGTATTGCAGAGAGGCTGAATCAGACCTTACTTGAGAGAGTCAGGTGTATATTAAGTAGTTCTGGTCTTTCTAAAGACTTCTGGGGTGAATTGGTTAGTACAACAGTTTTTCTAATCAATAGGTGTCCATCAACACCTCTAAAATTCAAAACTCCTCAGGAAGTATGAACTGGAAAAGTTGTTAATTACACTAGGCTCAAAGTGATTGGTTGCTTAACCTATGCACATGTTAAACAGGATAAGTTAGCTCCAAGAGCCATCAAATGTGTCATGATTGGATATCCCAAAGGTGTTAAAGCTTACAAACTGTGGAACATTGAAGGTAAAAAGATCATGATAAGTAGAGATGTTACCTTTAATGAAGCTGTTATGCTACTAAAGTTTCAGGATCAAAGTAAGTCTGAAGCTGAGCTTGAGGTGGAGCCTATGAACAAGATTCAGATGGATCAGTTTAGAGTTGAAGAAGTGACAGAACATGGAGGAACTAGTTCACCAATTACAGATGATCAGATTACTTCTAATACTGATGAGCTGCTTAATAGCTATCAGTTGGCTAGAGATAGACAAAGGAGATCTATTAGGACTCCAGCTAGGTTTGCAGATGCTGATATTGTATCCTTTGCACTATATTCTGCAGAGGATATTGATTCATATGAACCAAGAAACTATCAGGAAGCAATGAATAGTAAGGATAATGCAAAGTGGAGTGCCGCTATGCAAGAAGAGTTACTTTCATTGGAGAAGAATCAGACTTGAAAAATTGTTCTGAAGCCAAAAGATCAGAAGTTAGTGAGCTGTAAATGGAGAGGATTGGTGGTGTTAGATTTAAAGCAAGATTAGTTGCCAGGGGTTTTTCTCAAAGGGAAGACATTGATTATACAGAGATATTCTCTCCAGTTGTTAAACATTGTTCCATTAGGATATTGTTAGCATTAGTTACTCAATTTAATCTGGAATTGCATCAGATGGATGTGACTACAACCTTTCTTCATGGAAATTTGGAGGAGAAGATCTATATGACAGTTCCAGAAGGAGTTTCAGTTCAAAACTCAACTGATAAGGCTTGTTTACTCATAAAGTCACTATATGGATTGAAACAAAGTCCTAGAAGATGGTATCTGAGATTTGATGAATACATTGTCAAATGTGGTTTTGAAAGGAGCAAGTTTGACAATTGTGTGTATATCAAAAAAGACAGTGACTGGTATATTTTCTTGTTACTATATGTTGATGACATCTTAATTGCTTGTAAATCTATGGAAGACATTACAGCTGTGAAGGAAATGTTGAAATCTGAGTTTGATATGAAAGATTTGGGTGAAGCTACTGTTATATTAGGAATGAAAATTAAAAGGGATAGATCAGCTGGTTCTATTGTGTTGCATCAGAGTTTATACTTAGAGAAAGTTCTCAAAAGGTATAATATGGACCAAAGTAAGACTGTTTCTACTCCTGTAAAGCAAGGGTTGGCTCTGTCAGCTCAACAATCAGCTAGAACAAGTGAAGAAGTGTCAGAAATGAAAAAGGTTCCTTATGCTAATGCAGTTGGCAGTCTCATATATGCTATGGTGTGCTGCAGACCAGACTTGGCTCATGCAATGAGTTTGGTGAGCAGATTCATGGGAAATCCAGGAAGAGATCACTGAGAAGCTGTTAAGAGGATTCAGAGATATATCAGAGGCAGCTTAACAACAGGTTTGCATTTCAATAAGTTTACTTCTAACATTGATTTTCTTGCAGGTTATGTAGATGCTGATTATGCTGCAAACTTAGACACAAGGAAGTCACTATCAGACTATGTATTCTGCTTGTTTGGTACAACTATCAGTTGGAGATCAACACATCAGTTAGTGGTTGCATTGTCTACAACTGAAGCTGAGTTTATCTCACTTACAGAGGCAGTAAAAGAGGGCTTGTGGTTGCAAGGAATTTTGTCTGAGTTTGGTGTAGTACAAGAGTCAGTATTGATACATTGTGATAACTCTAGTACTATACACTTGTCAAGACATCAGGGTTTTCATGAAAGGACAAAGCACATAGATGTAAGGATGTATTTTGTTAGAGACTTAGTTGAAGAAGGAAAAGTTGTGGTTAAGAAGATTGAAACAGCCAAGAATCCAGCTGATTTCTTCACTAAAGCATTGCTTAGTTCAAAGTTTGAGCTATGCAAGAGTCTTATCAATATATGCTAAACATATCAGTGGAAGAGTTCAGCTGTCTCTTAAAAGCAGTGTACAAGTTGGCTGTCTTGATAAAACAGTGGAGTGAAGGAATGATTGAGTATTAATTGAGTATGAAGTTTTAGGTGGAGAATTGTGATGAAAAACTACACACTAATGAGTGATCAACATTAGGATGAGTGTGTGTGTGTTTAAGGTTGAAGCTGATGATGATACATGAGTGAAACAGTTGCAGCAACATCAGCAGAATCAAGAAACACATACATATATCAGCAAGTCTACACCGGGTGCATCAGTGGTGAGCAGGGTGTCTTGTGGCCGTTGTACAGGTCACATTCGAACGGTTTCTGGAAAGTTTTATACATGAATGGATAGCTGGCCATGCAGGGTGTATGATGGAGTTGGTTATAACCGTCGAGATTTGTTGTAACCACCTGAGAATCCAGCTGGAAGCCGGTTACACGCACTGGTCCTGTAACTTTCTGTGCAGGCATGAATTATATATATTGCTGTAATTCATGCATGTATGTATTGTAACACGTTTTGCTCTCTCAATCAATAATAGATCTCTCTCTCACAGTGGATGTAAGCTTGTACAAACAAGCTGAACCACTATAAACGCATTCTTCTTCATACAATCACACATACACACACAATCTCCATATTGTTATCATATGTGATAAAATTCTTGTGTTCAATCAATTGCTTGATTGTGTATTCAAAGATTAGGTTGATTATTACTTAGTAATATCATCATCTACAACAAACATAAAATAATTAATTGAATCACTATAATTTACCTTTCCACCACTCTATCGAGCCGGGCGTAGAGAGGTGAATGGAGTAAATTTAATTATAAATATTGTACAAAGATAAACATTTAATTATAAATATATAGTAATATACAGCTAGTTTAGTTAGGCATGTAGTAGAAAGTATAGAGTGGCAAATTGTCCCCCTTATAATTAATCATCATACATTACAGCATATCAGATTGTTTCCCTACTACCCCACCATTTATCACCCCCCGCGATTTATGCATCAATAAAATAAGATCATAATGTATCATCCCACGTCAACCCTAAAGTTGGAGAGAGCATTAATATTGCATATGCTACAATGTAGTATCATCATTGTTGGAGTATATATGATCTTTAACCGTGGCCACCTTTTCCCTTTTGCATGCTCTTTTTATATCTCGCATATAAAGATAATAGTTTTGTGTGGATTAGTTTTCCATTCCAAAAATTAAATTATACACGCACTATTTCCTTTCCTCATTGTAAAGGCAGGGTGGGGTGGGGTGGGGTGGAGTGGGGGGTCCTCTTGATCCCAAGATGGGTGGTAGAAATAATTACAATATATTTGGGCAACTCTCTACTTGGGGCTGTGGAGGATTTAATTATTATATAGCATCACCCTTTCTCTCCAATTCTTGGGGTTCATTATTTGGCAGGGACCAATCTAATTAGATACAACCATCTTATCATATCATGTATACGTGTATTATCACATTTTATATTTGCTACGGACATTCTCTTGGAGTATATAATTTAATTAATAGTATTTTGTTTGAAATTGAGTTTATGCTTAATTAGGAGAAATTGAATCATTTTTCAACTTCCAATTGAACTCCAATGTATTAGAATCGACTTAACTCCAAAATCACTTTTTCAAACTCAAACTTGATTCGTTTTTCATAATGTTGAGATTGAAAAATGAATAGCAATAACATATACTCCCCCATCCACTAGTAAGAATCTCATTTTGTCATTTAAGGTGTACGCTATGAAAGATCTCATTTCTCATCTTAGATATATGAAACCAACACACATCACTAATATAACTAAATATGGACCAAAATATACTATCAATACAACTATTCATTATGCATTAAATAATAACTCTTTAATCTATATAAAAAAGACCAAAGAAGCATGAAATATGATTCTCTTTAAAAATATGACTCATAACTCAGAATGCATCACAAATAGAAATTTGGAGGGAAATGAAAAGAAAGAAAAGCAAAACATGCCAACTAAGTTGATGAGAGAGAGTGGGGGCAGAAAGGAAGAATGATGAGGAAGCAGAAAGCTAGAAGTAGAAAAGGAATTACTTTCACACAACACACATCTTTAAGACCACAACTGTTCACCAAAGTAGAACACATCAAATTTTGAAATCATAGTATCACAACCCCATGTTTCTATGATTCTCAATGCATGCTCTTGAAATCTGAGGGAAAAAAAAAAAAACCACCTCTCTACTATTTTACTACTCTACACACTATTTCTTGGATCCACAAAACATAAAAATCCAATCTTTCGACTTTCGCATATATTCCAATGCTCAATCTTAAGTTCCAATACTAAGAAACAAAATTTTATTCCTTTTTCTTCCTTCCCCTGTTTAAAGGCTGAAAATATCAGCTTATCATCATCAAATGGGTGCAAAGTGCTCCAAATTTTCCTTCTGCTGGTGGCATTCTCACCTCAAGCCCTCTGTTCTTCAATCCTCTGATCAGGGTTTGTTTATTTACGCATTTTTTGGCAATCTTGATCTCTTATTTTTTTGGGTTTTTGTAAAATTACAATCTTTTGAATGATGGCGTTGTAGAAAATGGGGAGAAAAATTCGTTGCCTAGCTTCAGAGAGTTTAGCTGGGCAGAACTGAAAGCAGCTACAAAGGGATTTTCTTCAGACAATATAGTTTCAGAGCATGGAGAGAAGGCACCTAATGTAGTGTACAAAGGCTTTCTTGAAAATGAAGGACGGGTTGCTGTTAAACGCTTCAACAAATCTGCTTGGCCTGATTCTCGCCAATTTGTAGTCAGCCCATTGTCTTAATACTATAAATTCAGCTGCTTGTAATAATTTCATGTGTCATCTCTGTGTGTGTGTGAGAGAGAGAGAGAAAGAGAGAGAGTAAGTTGATTATGAACCCCCTTCTCAGTTCTCATCAGATCAATTTCAATTATACATATTTGATAACCCTTTTAACAGAAGCTTAACTTTTTGGTGATTTTAATCAAGAATCAAGAATTTGGCTAAATTTATTTATCCATGTAATTGTTGGTTAATGCAGGATGAAGCAAAGGCAGTTGGGAACCTAAGAAGTGAAAGATTGGCGAATCTGATTGGTTGTTGCATGGAAGGAGAGGAGAGATTGCTAGTGGCTGAGTTCATGCCTAATGAGACTCTTGCCAGACATTTATTCCACTGTGAGTTTCATTTTTTAGGACATGATCTTGAACACATTTTCTTGCATACATATGTTAGATTGGTGGATTAGTATGTGATGTGGTTTAATCAACATAGGGGAGACTCAACCAATGAAATGGGCAATGAGGTTGAGGGTGGCCTTGTACTTGGCACAAGCTCTAGACTATTGTAGCAGTAGAGGTCGAGCATTGTATCATGATCTCAATGCCTACAGAGTCTTGTTTGATCTGGTAATAAAAACTTAGCTTTGCGTTCATTCGCCTCGTCTAACAAAATGTGGTTTATGGTCTTACAATGGCTGTTTTACGCGAATGTAGGATGGTAATCCCAGGCTGTCTTGTTTCGGCCTGATGAAGAACAGTAGAGACGGCAAGAGTTACAGCACAAACTTAGCATTCACTCCTCCGGAGTACTTGAGAACTGGTAGACATAAATTGCATTGCTTTAGAATGCTATTTTTCAGAATACTTGATGTTGATTCGTGCTTTTGTGACGTTTCTCTGCAGGACGAGTTACTCCGGAAAGTGTAGTTTACAGCTTTGGAACTATGCTTCTTGATCTTCTTAGTGGCAAACACATACCTCCGAGCCATGTGAGATTTTAGACTAAATTTGCTGTGATTCATAACTAGTGCATCCTATGTGGCACTTAACTCGGTTCTTTTTAGGCGCTTGATCTTATCCGGGGCAAGAATTTTCTGATGCTAATGGATTCTTGCTTGGAGGGTCATTTTTCTAACGACGATGGGACTGAGTTGGTGAGGTTAGCCACCCGTTGCTTGCAGTATGAAGCACGAGAAAGGCCAAATGCAAAGTCTCTAGTTGCATCTCTTATGTCACTTCAGAAAGAAACTGAGGTGTGATCTGATTGCTTCACTACCTATAATTGTTGTTAATAATGCAATATAGATTAGATGACATTGATGTGATTAATGTGAAACAGGTTCCATCTTATGTTTTGTTGGGCATTCCACAAGGGAACTCAAGCTGTAATGAGTCATTGCTGTTGACCCCCATGGGGGAAGCATGCTTGAGAATGGATCTCACTGCCATACACCAGATACTGGACAAGGCTGGATACAGAGACGACGAAGGGATAGCCAACGAGGTCTCCGTTTGCACCTTGTAGAAAAACTAATACAATGCATACACTAGATATATAGCTAGTTTAATATACATAGATGAACATGAGTTAATCTGTTGATGCAGCTGTCTTTTCAAATGTGGACAAATCAAATGCAGGAGACCTTGAATTCGAAGAAGCAAGGTGATGCTGCTTTTCGAGCAAAGGACTTCTCCACTGCCATTGATTGCTACACACAGGTAAGAAGTGCGATTGACTAGACGATGATATGCATGGTTCATTGGTTGGTAAAACGACGTTGTTTTGATGGATGTAGTTCGTTGATGGAGGGACGATGGTGTCGCCTACGGTGTACGCTCGAAGATGCTTGTGTTATCTGATGAGTGAGATGCCTAATCAAGCTCTGGGGGATGCAATGCAATCACTGGTGATAACACCACAATGGCCTACTGGTTTCTACCTACAAGCAGCTTCACTTTTTACACTTGGAATGGAAAATGATGCTCAAGAGTCACTTAAAGAAGCCACTTCTTTGGAAGCCAAAACAAACAAGATTTGATTCTTATGTATATATAATCTCAATCAGGATTATTTCACATTCATTGCTAAGTTCCCTTGTCTTTTTCTTTCTTTATTTTTGGTTTCTTTCTTCTTATTATTGTGAACTACACTTCTTTTTGTAAGATGTGTAATGAAAATTCACTAGATTTCTTTTCAAGAGGCACTTTACTAATTATTATGCTGAAATGCAATAAGATGTAATTGTTTAATTGGATTTGGGGGTTTCCTTTTTATTAGTTTAATGTTGCATCTTTTTTTATTAAAATTTGAAATATTATACACATATAATTTAATCAAATATAAAATAATATATTTTTTTTAATGAAAATTGAAACAACAAAAATGTAAAATCAAACAAAAAATAAAAAAAGATATTCAAGTTTCAGAAAAAGTGCCGTAATTTTGGGTTAAAAAAAAACAAATTAAGGAACGCCATTTTTCGGCCCAAGTAAGATTTGGGCCGGCCCAGTCAACCCACCAAACCACTCTTGAACATGTTCAACGATCCGGTAAAAATAATATAAATAACTTTTTACTATATACATCCTCTAAACATACACTAAATAGGATATAATTCAGTAAAACATACAGTTTTATACTTACTCACATGATAAAATGCAATAAATAAAATATGCATGCTCATATAAAATACAGATGTGTGGAGTATATATATTAATAAGTGGACTACTAAAAATAATTTTATATTATTTAATTTTGACAGAAGCTTGTTACAATTTTATGAAAATACATGTGTCACTATAATCTTTTAAATATTTTTAATTAACTTAGGTTAAAAAAAATGCTTTTATTATAAAATATTTTAATTGAATTGTTCCATCATTTATCAATTAAAATTATTGTATCAGCCCATAATAATAGAATGGACCATAAAGCATATCCAAGTTACATCATCATTCAGATTTCACATGTGCCTTGTTTCAATAATTTACCTAACATGGGTGAAATACACAATGTGTGTGCAATAATTTTATTTATTTTTATTTTTTTATTTTTTGGGTGGGCTGGGTGGTGGTGGGTGGTGACCACCAACCATCACTGGTCAGAGTGGTCACAATTGGTACTATTTGTTGAGTTTTTATTTAACCTTTTTCTAAGAGCTTGTGACATCTCAGAAACTAAGTTCAGAATTTGCTTCTCTTTGGGATACCAGATTGTACTTGAACTAATTTAATCATATAATAATATAAAATAAAATTGTTTCCTTTTCTAATGATTGAATGCTGTATTTAAATCTGCTTATCAGCTTTAAATAATTTTAAAAAACACCTCAGATGAATTAAAACACAGAGTATAATACATGCTGTTCAAACATACTAATTCATAAAACAAGATAACACAAGACAGCCTCTATTGAACATTATTACTTGCGTTCAGCTCGATTCGATTCATTTACGGTCCTAGACTGCTACATTGATAAAATAAAAAAAATACTACAAAGAAGAAGATGTTGCAGCTGCAACACTTGTATATAATCAAACGTTAACACATGTATTTTATTTTTTTATTACAGCTGCTACATTATCAGTAAAACCAACACACTCGATTCAAGAAGAACGAATAAGAATCGACACTACTCAACTAGTACTACTTATGATTGCAGCGTCTTGATTTAATCTTCGTCTTTACAAGTTCTTCCATCGCCTTGTCTTGCACGAGAAGTACGGTGAGAAAGATTACGAGGGGATGTTGAAGTGAAAAAGCCACGAAATGACGAAAGCAAACACCATACACGCGAGGAGAAAATTGAGGAAGCGGTGACCATTCAAGCATGTTCGAGTTTCTGTGGTGGAAGGTGCAGGAGCTGAGGAAGCAATGGCTGTGTTCTCTGTGGCTTGTTGAACGGCCTCGACGTCGTTAGGTCCCACTACATTGCGTGCGACGGAGTTGCAGATTTCACAAGTTCTGAGGATGAATAACAGAGGTTATAACACAATTAAAGTTAAACACATAGTAACTAATAGTCAAGTGGCATCAGACAGTAATTCAAACATCTACTACTCAAGCAGAGTTGCAAGATTAAGGAAGTGGTTGAAATTCTTGTTTGTAAGGCAATGCACTCATCACTATGATTAATAAAGAAACATTGGCTTTTCGTCGAGGGCGAAAACCGTTAGCATCCTTTACTACTCAACTATACAAGGAATTAGACATGCCAACAATTGTTTCAGTAAATGCAGAGAATGCACAAGTTCTTTACTTCTTTATATTGTCTGTTTCAAGCTCATATCTAATAATATATACACTTCAATAGCTAATACTAATTCATTTAAACTTTATCAACTTCAAATTATGCATTAGGTAGCAATGTTAACAAGATTACATTCTTACAGATCATATAACTAATTGAGACAACAAGTAGAAGATGTAAGAAATGGGGGTTTCATATGATATCTCCAATGAAAGGAAGAGAATCTCAAGAATTAGGCTGCAGCTAAAAAAAAGTAAAAGTAATAGAAAGGAATCCCAAAGGTTTATTAGGAATTCAAGCAATTGCCATTGCTTCATTCTTTTGCTTTACCTTTTTCTCCTCATTACAACAAACATTAATCCCATTCTTTAATCTTTTCCCAATTAGAATTATCAAAAACAGAGTGGTGAGAAAGACATCCCAACACACGCCAATTCAAACAAGAATGGATGAATTCAAGATTCAGACAAAGAGATAAAGATTACTAACTTGTTTCCTTTGATTTTGAACCAGGTTTCAGCACAATGCTTGTGGGCAAAAGCCAAGTCATCCTTACAAGAACAGCCCAACTGAATGGAGATCCCAGAAGAAGGGCTACTACTGACCAAACTCAAATGACAAATCCTACAATCTCTGTCCACATTCCCCAATTCCAAATGTGACTTCTTATCACCAGTCTCTAAGTCGAGAAAATCAGAGGGGTCAGCTGCAGATGAAGAAGAAGCCCTCCTAGATTCCAAAATCTCATCTTCCAGAATCTCTGACCCACAGGCGAAGCTGTAATCATCGTACGACCCGTCGCCATCAGCCGTCGAGTAGAACTGGGAGTTGCAAGAACCATCGGAGAAACAAACGCTGCCTTCCTCCTCCTCCTCCTCCGAACTGGTGGCGCCGCCGCATTCCAAATCTATGTGGGACATTTTCGAAAACCCAGATAAAAAATGACCTCAACATTGAATCTTTACAGACCCCATTTGTCGAATTGACAACCTAAGCCCTCTCTCTCAGCGCATTAAGTGAATCTTGAAAGATCTGAAGACTCTGTGTTTGTGCATTTATGAAGAGTGAGAGTAGAATGTGGGGGGTGGATATTGGATTAGGTGATTCTTACAAGTTTCCATGGTTTTTCTGTGACTGAAAGTGACTTCTATGAAGAAAGAGCAAAGAATTTGTGATGAGTGTTTCAGTTGGGAGTGGAAAAGGTGAGAAACGAGGTGGGGTTTAAGAAGGAAAAGAACAAGAATTTACAACGAAGAACACTGTTTCTTTATACACTCGAGATATACTGCAATTTATTTCTTTCACATTACGACACTATCAACTTTTGTAGAAATCTTTTACTATAATTTATCAGATTTTTTTTTTTCTATTTTCTAAAATTGTCGTTATTTATATTTCAAGGAGTAATATATATCAGATTAAACATCGTTATATAGAATCTTTAGAAGAAAAAGAGAGCCACATAAAACTTTATAAATTGTTTATAAGAATTTCCTAGGTAGCGAAAAAGACAATATTGAATATATAATTCTTTTCTGAGAAGAAGTTTAGATGGATAGGATTGCTCGTTATTAATTAGATGGGTTAACTCATCTGTCCTGAACTCCTCACAAAGCAGGCGATCCATATTTGATTTCTTTTAAAAATGAATAAAGGGAGTTATAAAGTCTATTGAAGGAATTTTGGAGTATTTAGGTAATTGGTGAATCGTCTCACCCAAAGAGGATCTTTTGTTTTTTACTCGATTAAGGAGTATTATTATTTAATTTGTGAAGAGTAATTGTATTAATATAAGTATGGACCATATATGTTAATTGTATTAATAGGTGTGTATGGATCCCATATATCATATAAAAAAGAAAATAGACTCGCACCTAAATGAAAATAAGAGACTCTTTGCTATGTAGAATTATTTACTCATTCCACATGCAACATAAAAAAAAAAACATAATTTATTTAATAGTACTGCCTTGCTATGATTGAGTTAAACATAATATGTTGTGACCGTTTTATTTGAAGAAAGCTCCACAAAAATAAATATCCCCTCCGCTTATTAATATGTTTTCATATGTCTTGTGTATTGAGTAGATTTTAAAATTATTATACCCTTTTGTTTTATTTTTAAATTTAAAAGGATGACCTATTAAGTAATTTTAAGTAATTTCTGTTAGTTAATTAGTAATTAAATGTAAGATTTATATTTACTAAAATTACCAAAATTATTTATTTATTTATTTAAAGAGAGATTAAGTATATATGATGAGAAGATAAGTAGATAACACAATATAATCAGCAAAGTTAATTGTGAAATGAAATTGCAAAATATCTATGAATGGAACATACATTGCGTGGAATTGCGTGAGACAGATAGAAATTGCTGTACAAAAGAAGGATTAAGTAAACCAATGTTGGATGCTTAATGAATCTTTGGCCTTTTATTTTTTATTTTTATTTTTTGGGTAAATAATGTGTGCCTTTTTCTTTATCCAGAGTGCTTATATTTTGATTAGGCTATAATTATGACTAATTATTCGATATAAACACCTTTTTATGTCTGCCTCTTGCATGACTTTCTCACCTTTAAGCACCTTCTAAGTTTTTTTTTAATATGTAATTGTAATATAAAATTTTAACAAAGCAAAAAAGAAAAAAGAAAAAAAAAGTAAGCATGTTAATGTTTATCGATCTTTAAAAATGATATTTCATCTTCGATACTGTAAATCAAAATATACTCAGTAGTTATTAAAAAAATTTACTCAAAGTTAAGGTGATACGTGTTGTATACATATCGATTCATCATTAAAGTATACTTAGTGTAAAGGTAAAGTATGTATAATAATAGTTAAAATATATATATATATATATATATATATATATATATATATATATATATATATATATATATATATATATATATATATATATATATATATATATATATATATATAAAATGAAGTATACTATAATAATATCTTAGATACATACTTTAATGTATTACTTTAATGTATTACTTATTATATTTTATAAAAATATACTTTAATTATCAATAAATATAGTTTAATTGTATAATAATGATACTTTAAGGCGTCTTACAAACCATCTCATACAAATTCCGTCTTATGAGAAAATTTTTTCAAAGTTAATTTGAAATTAACTACTAATTATTAACCTCTTTTTATTCCATTAAAAAGAGTATTATATGGATTAATTAATTAAATGCTCCATTAACTAACCCAAAACCTTATTTATGAGTTGTACCTACCGCTGTAATTATTAGTTAAGTTCCATGAAAACTTCCCCATTATGCTTTTAAATTTCACCAACTATTATATTGCAAATGAGATATTTTCAAGAAAGTACTTAAAAAAAAGATATATCTGAAATATTAGTTGAATATTGATTATGTACATTGTACCTATATCCCATTAGGTAAATAATTGAAATAGAGCACATGTGAATCTGAACTCGATGATGCAACTTAGATATGTCTGTGTGTGCATTATGGTCCACTTTTTATCATATGTATGTTAGTATAATTTTTCTACCTAAATGATGACACAACTTTGTACATTTGATGTAATATTAAATGTATGGTGAGATAGTATTGATTCTACTCATTATTGATGAAATGAAGGTGAGAATGAAATCTTTATTGCTAATTTTATTTTCATTCCTGCAATTGATATGTTTTTAGTAATATGAATCTTGATTTTAAAGAAATGTGTATTTCTTTATATGTGGAAATGAACATTCCTCTCACCCTTCATGGTATTGCCTATTCAATTTCCTCGTTTCCCCACCTTACCCTCACTCATACACATATACATAATATTCTTTTAATTTATATAACATTTATTTATATAATTATAAATATGTTACTATTTTTCTACTTAACATGTAATATTTTGTTAAAATCATTTGTATTAAATTATTTAATAAATCATTTAAAATCTAAATTAAAAAAATAAAATATTTTTATATAAATGTATATAATTATTTTAATATTTATTCAAAAAAAATAGTAAATTATATATAAAAAAACTAATATTATTAATTAAATTGGATATATACATGTAATATAAATATAAATATTAATTTTTATACATAGTTTAATATTTTTTTAATATATATAATTTTTTTATTTGTATTTTAAATTTTATTTATATTTTAAAAATATTAATATTTTATTTTATTTTTAATTAAATATTTTTCTATAATTATTAAAATATATAAAATCTTCATTAAATTTTTAATTAATTTTATATAAAATAAATTTAAATGTAATATTATAAAAATACTATTAATGAAATTGAAATTATTAAGGAATACAAATTCTATTAATTGAGTTATTTCTTAACGATACCAATCATGATAAAAATAATTTTTAATCATTCCATTCCCATTACTATTCCATTCATAAGTTCATTCCATTCAGTCACACCAATCTAGCCGCTAATGCATTCTGATTAATCACAAAATATTCCAATGTCTAGTGGAAATTGATATGATGATATTCCATTTTCATATTTAAAGTGTAAAGTTACACAAATATATTTATTGTTCCAGAAAACTTGTGGAGTAGTATTTATTTTGTGAGGTATTCAATATCTTGAATGATATATGTAAATTTAAAAATATAATATTTTATTAAGTAATGAGAGTATTTTAGTTGTAATTTTATTCAATTATATATTTTAATTTACATACGTGATAAAATTTGTAATAATATTAAGAGTATTGATTTGAATGTGTAGGACTCACTTAAAAAGAAAGATGTAGTATACATTTACAATAGATTGAGGGGAGGGAGTATTTTATTATTGTGTACTCTCTGTTTCATCACCGAGCAAACATAATTTATTTTATGGAGTATATTACTAGTATTTTATATTAAAATAAATTATATTACACTCAAAAGTTAATAAAATTATTTTTTTAAAAAAAAATCTTAAAAGAAATGTAACCATAAGTGTGAAAACTCGGTATAGAGGGAGGTACTAAGTTTTAATATGACGTAAATAACGGCATTTAGCGCATATATTGATTAACAAAAATAAGATGATAGTGCCAACGTTAGACGCTAAAAGCCTACTCCCTCCGTTCCACGCTATGAGACCCTCACTACCTAGACGGAGGGAGTATATTATAGGATAGAGTTCACAAGAGACCATAGTGTCTTTTCTAATCTTAGTAGGAAGAAATTAAAACATTTGCAAGGTGTTTTTATTTTGATATAATTTCATCAAATTAGTATTTGAAAAATTAGTCGATAAAATATTGAGTTACAATTTAGGAGTTTAACTGCGGTCACTTGTGATATACTTAAATAATCTCAATCGTTAGATTATATTCTTATTTAATTTTCATTACTCAATAAAATAAAATAATTAAAAATAAAATTAATAACTACCCACCACACCCCAATTTACTCTATAAACCTTCGGGTGCACCAGTACACCATATGCACCACAGAATAACCCAAAATTTAGATAATAAAAAATATACTTGTCCGTTACGAGAAAAAAATTACATTTTATCATTTTAGTTTATCTCATATGAGTTTACATTTTTTTTTCTTTTTTCAAGTGTATCCACACAAAACAAAGGAGTATGTATGTTTTTACGTGGTTCACACACAACACCAGTACAACTACAAGTATTAAAATGCTATACTCTCTCTCTCTCTTAAAATATTGCACACTTTCCTGGATTGACGTAATTTTTCTATGTGGGCATTCCCATAATGGTGGTGTTTTTCCAAAATTACGTATATTAAGAAAATTTATAATTTTTAGGAATATTATGATATTTTTTGTAATAAATAAATGATAAAGTATGTTAGATATGTTAGATAGCGGTGATTTTTTTAAAATAAAATATACGAAAAGGGTAATTATTTTTTCTTTTTCCTGAAAAAACCCAAAATGAAAAGTGCAATTTAAAAGGAAACATAGAATTAAGAAATGCTCCATCTTTTAATTTTTACATATAAAAGACAAATGTAAATGTTCGTTCGAGATGGAAGAATATAAAAAATGAGGGGTGTTGAAAATGGTAAGAAAAGGAAAAGGAAAAGGAGTAATGGAAGTAGGAAATGTGGGCGTGAAGTGATGATGTGCAGTCAATTGACCAGGTAGGACCACCTCCTTTGCTTCCTCTCACGTTTTCCCCTGTCCCCCCATACGCTCAATCTTCCAAAAAAAAAAAAAAAATATTTGTCTTTTTTTTTTTTTTCTCTATTAAGATTGTGTTAACACCCATATGTGTTCAAACTGGACTGCATTAAGCTAGGAGATTATTTGTTTTTTCTTTTTTCTTTTAAGGAACCGGAACAAGAAATAAAAGTTAAGGAAAGAGAATCGAATAAACTTTGATTAGTCTGATTGAAAGAAAAGAAAAGAAAAGATAAAGATAAATCTTCCTCATAGTATTATATTTTTGGGAACTAATTGTAAATATGTAAATAACTGAAAAGAGCAGTCAAAGAATAATTGGGCTGCTCACATTTTCTAAGCAATTTATACAATTAATAAATGAAAAAAAAATTGTGTTACATTGTTTCACAGAAATCATCTGCTCCAAAGATCCGGTGTGAGTTTGGATCCAATAATCTGAATCATACTATTATTAACCATTTTATAAATTCATTTCTTAAATCGGGTCCACCTAAATTTTGCACTCTTTGTTTTAATAATTTATAAGATTTATTTATGGCATAATATTAATTTAATGTGAACTTCAATGTGTGTAAAATATGAACACATTCAAATTCATTTAGTAAAGAAAATTAATCACATGAAGAAAAGAAGGATATAGTATATAGAAATAATATATATCAAAGGAAAAGGAAATAAATTGATGTTTACATTTCTAACCACTCCATTAACCTATATCAAGACACTATTTATTGTATTGAATAGAACTAATAACTAACAATCCTCAAACACATGGAGTTGGAACAAAGTAGTTCCCAATTTACACGTCAAAAGTTCAAACTAAAGAAATACTCGTTTGACGGAAGAAGACTACAACTTTACTCTGGATTTTTTTATTACACGACCATATTTCTAAATACTACTCCATCAACAATTTGTTTTTAATAAACAATTTGTCTTTGTAAACTTTACACGCTACATCTCAATACATTGATTGATAATGAATTACACTTTAGCTAATCTAGCATGTGAAGAATTATGGAAAAAAATCTTAGTAAATTAAAATAATAGGAGAAATATTTTTAAAAAATAAAATAATTATAAAGTGCAGAAAATAATAGGGTGAAGAGACAAGTTACGCTGAAATCCATAACAAAAAAGTGTATTAATAGAAATGGTATTATTGAAGGTGGGAAACAGGTGATTAACCAAATTTGTTCCCACATGGGGTGTCATTTTGGAAAGGGGAAGTAGGTCCGAATGAATCCATGGCGAGAGAGAACATGATTTGTCTGTTTAGTGGGCTTTGTTTCTGTCGCAATATCCCGTTTCTACATTTGATGAGCAGCCAAACAGGGCATTGAGATGTCACGATTCATTAAATTATTACATCATACCCCCAAAGTAATTAATTGAGTTAATGGTTGAATCATGATTACTGTTTTGTGGGTGGAAGTGGAATTGGGTTGGTGAGCAATTAGCACGCTCTCTTCTGCTCATTCACAGGTGTCTTCAATTCATATTTCTAACCCCAAAAGTTATATCTTGGTTTCATTCTTCACTGTTATCTTTCAATTCACTAATTATTTATCATTTGAATACACTTTTTATGTTTCCATTTTCATCATCATGTTGTTTACTTTGTGAAATTTCATGCATCATTTCTCGTGTCTATTGGAAGAATGGCATATAAAAAAAAGAAGAGGGTGCTAAAGGAAAATATATAACCTAGAGCAATTGGTTATATTTCTTTCTCTCTATTCTAGATGACACTTATATACCCAGAAAATAATATACAAAAATGAACACATATAAGCCCTGCTAAAATTTAAAACCAGTTTTGTAACCTACAATAGGTTCAAATCCAAACTATATAACCAATAAAAACAACACATATATTCATTCATTCACCTTCTCATAATTTGAGCGCTACTGCTAATCAATCCAATTAAAACTGCACCAACTATGATCAAATTGAAAAAGATGTTCATATTCAGATCAACAAGTTCTGCATATTGAAATGCTCAAGGATGGCCGGAAAATAAACGATCAAGATCATTAGACGTTCATTTTTACAACCACTAACTAACGAGCGATATGTGCGTTCATAAATAGTACAAGCCTTACAAGCCACCCAGGTTAATGAATACAACATAATTCAATTACATGTGTCATAACACCACCACCTAAGAGAAAATGAGGGACCTAACATAGAAATGAATTTATGATCCAAGTAGAGATGCATAACTGAGTCCACAGTTAAAAACTAAGTCCTAATATGTTTTGTTATAATACTAGCACAAGCAACCATTAATCGATTTCTAAACTAAAGCAGAGAAAGCGCAACATTCAGCTATCTTGTCCTCACGTACCTTTGCCATTCTAGTCATCAAGAATTATATCAACAAAGTATAGTCTTGATACCTTTGAACGTGCAGAGCTGTGTTAAGATCTTGTAACCTATGCATAGACAATTGCTCTAATATACACACTGGAACGATGAATGTTAAGCCCACTCTTTCCCACTTCAAAGGATTAAAATGCCTCATTTATTGGTTACTGTTGCTACATAATAACCCACACGCCATATTATCCATTGCTTCGATGCAGCTATTCTCCAGCCCACTTTTGGACCAAGCAACATTACTTATATCAGCAGCTAATGCAGCCAATTCATGGCTTGTAAAGGATGGAGGCTCCGTATAATCTACAAATTCTGGGCCAAGCAATGAGTTTCCTGATGCTGCCCCATTAGAAATTTCACAACAACCATGGCCACACCGATGAGGGACCAATAGGTCACCAAAGGATCCTTCAATCAGCTTAGACCTTCCAACATCCGGATTTGAGGTTTGGACAAAGGGCACTTGAACGGAAGTACCCCTAGGAGATGGACATACATTTTCTGCTCCATCTACAGGGCTATAAACAGTAAATGCACTAATACGCGCCACAGGCCGGAATAGGGTAGGAGGCATTGTTGATTTCTCAATGACTTGAACACCTGACTGAGCTTTGTCTGCCTTGCGGCTATCATCTAAAACATCCATCGAGCTGACATCTTTCCCTTCACTGGACTTGACAGAGTATGCATCTCCACATGATGGTGTTTCTTCTGAAGATGCCTTCGATTTCTCAACACTTGTCTCTTCCAACATGTTGTTAGACTCCAATTTAAACTTCCCATCCATGAAGCGACGCCTCAGGGTGGAGTTCCAGTGATTCTTGATAGCATTGTCTGTTCTCCCTGGCAATAGCCTTGCTATTGAAGCCCATTTATTTCCATGAACCACATGAGCATGTAGTATGATGCGATCTTCTTCATCTGTAAGAATTGGAGCCCCCATAAGCCATAAAAGATGCAGCTTGTAAAAAACAACTGGTGACTATTTACAATGCTCATAGAAATCGAACATAAGAGTGATTTTATACTTCCAAAAAACCTAAGATTTATACACAAACAAACACTCAAGAGGGTTGGCAACATGTACAACGTTTAGAATAATTCAAAGTAACAAAACTCACCCTAATCAAACTAGCATGAATTTGTTCCAAATAGACATATGAATATAAACGTACACGAAGCTACATAAATCCGGTTCAGTTAAGTGCAATTCATATAATGGAACTGGAAAATTATACACACTTTGATCGAATTGAACTTTAGAATTCAAATTTGAAGGCTTCAATTTAATCAACAGCCACAATCTACATTGCTGAACTATAAGCTAAAGTAAAAACTGCAACTTCAACCAGAAAATGAAACAGACGAAAAGGAATTACGTTTTCCCCACAATGGATTAAAGTAATAAATTAAAAATGAAAAAAAACAGGAAGGAACCAGAATTCAGCAAATTAAACAAAACAGCTAATTCACGGATAATTACCAGTGAAAGGCTTGCGTTTAACGGCAGGATCGAGCTG
Source organism: Pogostemon cablin (assembly GCA_023678885.1). Taxonomy (NCBI): domain Eukaryota; kingdom Viridiplantae; phylum Streptophyta; class Magnoliopsida; order Lamiales; family Lamiaceae; genus Pogostemon; species Pogostemon cablin. The sequence goes on from CM042984.1 coordinate 1,226,094, forward strand.
ATTACACCATCGGAGGCGGCACGATTTCCCCGATCGGCCGGGAATTCCTCGGGCAATAAGACTCCAATTCCTCGCCCCGAAGTTACTCACGAGTTGACTCAGCATGGTGTCCTCATCCGGAGACCACGGTCCTTTAACTCGGTCCAGAAATTTCTTGCTCACTCGACCGCCGTCTGCAAGCATTACCGAGTTGTCTTCTTCTTCTGCACCGCCACCCCCATTGCCGTCGTTCCGCGTTTCAGAGTCGACTTGAGCATCAATTTCCATTGAACCATTCGGCATTCTTGATAATTAATTCAAACAACACTTCACTGAAAAAATTCGTGCGCCTGAATTCGTCTTGAAACCAGAGTTCTCATTACTGTTTGACCAAACCTGACGAGAATTCATAGGGCTTTACGAGATTGGTGAAATAATTCTCTACAGTTACTGTACAGTTCGCTGCTGTATTTGAAATCGGTCTATAGCTCGGTGCAATTCTACTCTAATTGGGCTGGATACAATAATTGGGCTTAGACGAACATATAAAATTAGTCCTGGCCCAGTTTAATCCAAACCTCAAGAAATTAAGCCCACATGGCTAACAGTTAATGTTACACGTAAAATTATTCATCATTTCATTTTTCATTTACATTCGTTTTTAAAATTTTCAAAACGTACATATGACCAAAAAAAAAAAAAAAACTATAGTATTTTATGTATAAAAAAAGAGTTGGTCTCTTTTGCCCCGGACACACCGTACACCTTTTTAATACTAAATTGTAAAGGCACACTGTGTGTTCAGAATCACACAAATTTTTGCCATAAAAAAATCGATATTTGAAATATATATAAACTCATACACCTCCCTCCTCTATTCAGTGTATGTATTTTTTTAGCATTTTGATACATTCAATTACAAACTATCCATTTTACTTTTAAAAAAATATAGAATCTATACACAAAATAAATACAATTAAAATATTAAATTTATACACTTCACCAATACAAATACTTTATATATATATATATATATATATATATATATATATATATATATATATTAATCCATGTGAATGAAGTAAAAGTATAAATATGATATAATTGATTTGTTGCTAAAAAATCCAAGGATCTAGCTCCTTTTAATAAATAAATGAATAATTTGCAATGCAGAAAATTTATCAAAATTAACTATTAACATTATCCAAGAAAGAAAAATTCCTAGAAATCAATTGATTTTTTTAAAATAATTATTATTATCTTTTTATGAGTAAGAGAGTTGGTACTTTTGACCTTATTAATAAAGAGAAGGAAGGTTTGGAGTTCAAAATTTCCAACTTACAATTGATCTTTTGCTAAAATTGTGTTTTGAAATAAGCATCAATTATAAAAAATAATCAAATTCGTTTCTTACTTAACAAGGTGGCCGAAAATACCTCAGCATTCATTAATAATTTAATATATAAGTAATGATATGACATTTACTCGAAGCAACTTTGGTACTCAAATAATATAGAATGTCCTTATTTAATTGCTATTTATGTCGTTGGTGTTCTCATTACGTACTAGTTCACATTATTTTCCAATAGTAATTTGAATTTCTTTAGTCAATATGTTGTTTGAATATTATTATTATTATAAATACATAAGAAAACCCATCTCATTCAAGTTATTAACGTGTGTACGCATTGGTTTTATAACAATTTTAAATTAATTTCAAAGGCAATTACAACGACTTAATTTCTTTTCTCTTTTCTAATTATAAATATATCTAAAATTTGGATTAGTAAGGAAACGTATGATTAGCTTAGCTGCCATGCCATGTCACCAATGCTATAACTATCAAATCATGATTCTACACTCGGGTGGAAATAATTTGGATTTAAATAATTTGATTTGTTATTTGTAATTATAGTAACGATTTTATTTGGAAAATTGTCAAAAGTAAACTCTGATTAAATATATTAATTATTATTTATCAAACAGTATGATGTGTCCACCACACGCAAGGAGTGAGTCTCTTAAGCAAGCACCTAATTTTTAATATTGTTGTCAAACTAATTGTTGTTTGACATTTTCATTAGTCTGGTTATTTTTTTATGTAATTGACTGTTGACTTTGGCTGAAAATATAATCACTAAATACGTGATCTAATAATTCCTTAGTTTGATTCTACCCACGTATTTTGTTTCGAAATGGTTTTCCATTCATAATGTAATGTAATCCTTAATTAGTTTAATTCAGTTGATCCACATTTTTAGTTCTACAAGATTTTCATATTATATTTGTTAACCTATTCCACGTTAATATTACATTTACTATTTCATATATTAATATATATCACAAAATTATTATTGCTGCTTAAATTACCGTTAAATAGCTTTGATAGTCATTTATTAGAGTATAATATTTTAATAAAAATTATGTATATGTTATGACATACAAAGCGGTACACCAATATAAAATAGGGGATCATAGTATGCATGAGCAGTTCAATTAGTCAACGATTAATAATTAAAAATAAAAGAATCCTACTTGTCGCATGGTATGAGCAACCTCTTAAATGAGGGGCTCTTATGCACAATGGATAATGATTTAGTCATGTTGATCAGTTTAATCGTCATGAATTATTCATTTATCACCCTATCAGATCGGGATGTGGGGAAGTCTGAAGTGGGCGTATCCATCTTTTTGCACAATAAAATAAGAGATCACGAAATAGGCCGGATCAAACTGATTTGTTCATACTTAGTTCTTACAATATGATGCTCAAGTATTATCATAAGAAAATTTTTATGAGTAATCACGAAAAAAATGACAACATGCAACATCAATGAAATATAATGTATGATAAAAATATCAAATGAGTTACAATCTTGACGATATATTAATATATATTAAAATTAAAACTCATATAATTATTTTAAAATTGTTAAATTAATCCTCTAAACATAATTTCAAAGTAGTAGGAGTAATATATATTCAGTGGGCTGCATTAGTATTTTCTTGATTTGGTCTTTCCTGTAGTCAGTCATCTTTATATATAATACATCATTCAAAATTATTCACATTTTTATAAAAACCACCTTGCCTCCAAGCGTGTTTTATTGATGTGGCAGAAAATATTATTAATTAATAAGGTCATTTTCCTTTTAATAAATTATATATTCATATTATTTGAAAATTCATTTTACCTTGCCTACTTTACACACTTAAAAGAGAATAATAATAATCAAAGTAAAAGTTTAAGGCCAAAACATTTTGCGATTGGATTTATCACTACAAAAAATGTATTTTTTAGCAACAGAATTTATCAACGGAATTCAATCCGTTGATAATTTACCAATGGATTAGCAACCAAAATGACATTTTTCTATTAGCAAGGGAATGCCAACGGATTTATTCTCTATTTTAGCAATGAAATTCAATCCGTTGGTAATTATCAGCGAATTACCAAAGGGATCCTTATATAAATTAGCAACAGAATACCAACGGAATTAATTTTTCGTTGCTAAAAATTTACCAACCACCACTTTACCAATGAAAACTTACCAACGGATTAAACAATGGAATTAAGACCTTTTCCAACGGAATATTCCGTTGCTTAAAACAGTTTTTTTTTAAGTGTATGTGGATAAAATAAATTAAACAATTATGCTAGGATGTTACTCCTTAACGTATACCCAATAATTGGAAATGTTATGATTTTTAATTAGGTGGTCAGTGCACCGTAGAATAACATAAAATTAAAAATAAACAAAAAGTACTTAATTAAATAAAAGTTGAATGAAAAAAAACAAATTAAGAAATGAAAATATAGGATCAGACAAAAAGATGCATTAATTAAGTATATCCTATCTGATATCAACAACAGGCTAGCTTACTGCAAAAGACATAATCCATTTAATTATGTCTAGAGGTCAAGATCAGCTGTAATATACTATATAGTTTTTCAAATTAATTCTCTTAATAACAGACCAAATCAAACATTAATTAAATTAACCTACCAAATCAGCATAATAAACTATTGGCATATGTATCACTTGTAACGAATGAAAATATAAACTTCATTGGGCACCTCTAATAAATTGATATTTTTTATTTTATGAGCTATATTATCGATTTGAAAGATGGCATTCTGACCATTACACAAATGTCCCACAAATTAATGTGTGTGTTTATATGATATAATAATTAAAACTTTAATTAACTATTACAACAAAAAGAAGTAAAAAATAAAAATCAATTACGAATTTGTGAGCGTAAATTGATGTTCCAAAAATCAACTTGGTATGAATATATGATTTATAATATATATATGTTGGATATATTCTTATAAATTATAAAATATATGAAAAAACACAAATGTTGACAAGCAAACTGGAAGAAGACGAGTTAAGTAGGTGAAAGACAACAATTAACTCTTTGACTTTTCTACAAGAGATTAATACTGTTCGGATCTTCTATTACATTTGGTGTTACATCTCCTGTTATAAACCGTTGCATGATTGACACGTAGGATAGACTAATCTATGCCCTAACAATCAACCCTAAGGGGAAAGGTTGAGATTTATCTCTCCGCACACGTGTCACTCATCTAACATGTAACAGAAGATGTAACACCAAAATATAATAGTACATCCAACGCTAGATTAATATAGCATAAAATTAATAAAACAAGTAATGTGTGTATATAACAACAACAACGACACGTGATTAACAATTTACTGGGTCAATGAATGCAGATAACACCCACACATGATTGGATTTTATAATTAATCTGTTGTAGTAATTGTGTTTTCGAATTCATTCAAGTGGCACTATTTATAAACATAGTCCACACGGAAGCAATTTTGACAATTACTTAGTATATTATTAGTTGACATATATTTGCTCCTAAATTTGTTGGTATAAATAACACTTCAAAATCATCCCCAAAATCAAATAATCTTTGAAGTCTAAATTTGAAATACTTGTTCATTCTAATGGCCTCATCTTCCTTCATCTACCTAGTATGGGCTTTGGCTCTTCTGGGTTGTTCCTCGTTCGCCTCCGCTGCCATCGTAGAGCATACATTTAACGTATGTATATATTGCCATCTCTTTCTTAATTTATTTGGGTTTTCATGTTTATCAATCCATTAGAAGTATGAAGAAGTCTTTGGATCGTAATATTTTTTTAGAATAGTGGATATTTTACATGCAAGAAGTATTTTTGCACAAACAAGATGTTTTAATTCATGCATGCAATTAGGGTTTTCCCAATCATGTATACTCTTCTATTTTAATTGGCTCACTAACGTGAATAAATAAATTATTTACAAGAAATTATATTTCACATATTTTAATTCAAATATTAAATTCCATGCAGGTGCAAAATTTCACAATGAATAGACTGTGCACAAATACAGTTATTACAGTGGTAAACAACAGTCTTCCAGGACCAACTATTAATGTTCGGGAAGGCGACACAGTTGTTATCCACGTCATCAATAATACTCCTTATATAATAACTATTCACTGGTAATTAATTAAAAATTACTATAAATTCAAATATTCATGATCAATAAATAAATAAATAAATTGAAAATGAAATTGGTTGATGCAGGCATGGGGTATTCCAGTTAATGAGTGGGTGGGCTGACGGGCCGGAGTACGTGACCCAATGCCCGATCCGACAAGGGGAGAGCTATACCTATAGATTTAACGTCACCAATCAGGAGGGTACCCTCTGGTGGCATGCACACTCTCAGTGGCTCCGCCAAACTGTTTACGGACCCATTTTTATCCGACCCAGATCCGGTAGCTCCTACCCATTTCCAAAGCCGCATAAGGAATTCCCCATTGTCCTTGGTAAGTAGTACTCCCTCTGTCCCAGGATAAGAGGGTCATTTTACCATTTTAGTTGTTTTACGCAAAGGATCCCATTTCTTTTTTGGATATATGGGCCCATCCACACCTATTAATACAATTAAAAAATGAGGCCTACACACCCACTAATACAACTAACCACTACATTTTAAATAATAATACTCCTTAATCCACGTGCCCAAAAGCAAATAAGACTCTTATCATGGGACGGAGGGAGTATTTGTTACATAAAGTTTAATATTTTAAATTACATAATTCATTTTCTCACAATTTACAAAAATCATCATCGCAGGAGAGTGGTATAATGGTAATATTATCGATATAGAGGATGAATTCATGGCCACTGGTATTCCACCACGTGTGTCTGATGCTTTTACTCTTAATGGCCAGCCTGGAGATCTCTACCCATGTTCATCCAAGGGTTAGCAATACACGATCAAATCCTTAATACTACAAAAAATCCAATATATTTTTTTAATTTAATCTTTTTAATACTATAATTTTTTTTTTTTTTTAACAGGAACAACTAAGTTTACGGTGGTCTCTGGAAAGACATATTTACTGCGTATGATCAACGCTGCACTCAATACTCAAATGTTTTTCAAGATAGCCAGTCACAGACTTACAGTTGTTGCACTCGATGCATCCTACACAAACCCTTATTCCACCGACGTCGTCGTTTTGGCTCCGGGTCAATCCGCCGACGTCCTATTCACCGCCACTCAAACTTCGGGCCGTTATTACATGGCTGCAAACGCCTTCGCCCTCGGCCCGATTGCTCCAATTGGCAACGGCACAACCACAGGGATCATCGAGTATTACGGAACCTCACGCTCGGCCAGGCCCGTGTTGCCGAGTCTTCCAGCTTTTAACGATTCCGCAACGGTCTTTACATTCTTAAGCAATATAACGGGCCTTGTTACGAGCCCGTTCCGAGAGCCCGTCCCTCTGGAAGTGGATAGAAGAATGTTTGTAACAGTGAATTTGGGTCTACAATCTTGTAGTGGCGCCACGTGTCCGCCTTTGAACGCGAGACGTGTATTAGGCAGCATGAATAACGTATCCTTCCAGCTTCCGACAACGTTGTCGCTTCTAGAAGCGTTTCATGACAACGTTAGTGGAATCTACACTGCGGATTTTCCTGATACACCGCCGGTGGTGTTTGACTACACAAACCCTAATAATAGCCTGAATACAGATCTTGTATTTCCGGAAAGATCGACGAGGTTGATGAAAGTTAAGTTCAACTCAACGGTGGAGATTGTGTTTCAGAATACGGCTTTATTTACTCGGGAGAGTCACCCCATGCATTTGCATGGGGTTAACTTCTTCGTGTTGGCTCGAGGTTTTGGAAATTATAATTCAACCATCGATTCTCGAAAGTTCAATCTTGTTAACCCACTAGAACGTAACACCGTGGCCGTTCCGATGGGAGGATGGGTCGCTATTCGATTCCGTGCAAATAATCCTGGTATGTAACATTTAAAATATCACTCTATTGAATGAGTAACATGTTATGTATGTGTTTTCAAGCTAATATAGTTAGACAATGTTAATATTGTTGATTTTATGTTTTAGGTGTTTGGTTCATTCACTGTCATTTGGATTTGCACGTGCCAATTGGTCTAACCAATGCGATTATAATTGAGAATGGGCCCACGCCAGCAACAAGTCTCCCTCCACCTCCAGCCGATTTGCCTAAATGCTAGTTCTAACTTTTAATTATTCATCTAAAATTTTCTTCTTTATTTCTACTTCCCAAAGTTAAGTGTATTTAATTTTTTTTTTATGTATCTTTTGGTCAGTCTTGATTTAACTGTAACTAACGCCTTCTCTTGCTTTTAAGCTTTTTGTAATGTTACTAATGTTTCATAATAAAGTTAAGGGACAACACTTTTTATGTCTTATATCACCCATGCAACATCTTTTTTGTCCTATCCTTTTTAAAACATTTAATTTGCCCTATTTTTGGTGTATATTCCTAATTTACCTCTCTGACACATGTCATATTTTTCCCTTCTTTTTGTAATCTCGGAGTAGTAGTCCAGCAGTTAAAAGTACCGCTTTTAGAGGGGTTTAAATTGGGGAGAGAATCTTTGACCCCTTTTTTCTCAAATTTTTTGTTTTTTACTCTCTGTCTCTCTCTCTTTTCATCGGCCCTCATCCCACCCATACTCTCCCTATCTCTCTCTCAAACTCTCGATTTTTCTGGCGGACACAACGCTCCGTCCGGGCCTTCGGCGTGTCGTTCAATCCATCGTTATCTCCACGTCGAAAATTAGCAGCAGCTAATATGGATAACCAGGTATTCCGTCTTTAGAATTTTAGGGTTTTGCAGAATTGCGATTTAATTAAAGTATAGTGAATTTGGAGTTGTTACTGCAAAGTCTGAATTTGGAGTTGTTCTTGTCCCCCGAGGAAGTAGAGTCTGAATTTGGAGTTGTTACTGTATGAATCTGCCGTGTCCGACGAATTTTAAGTTTACATGTTCGACGATAATTATTTGAGTATAATTGGAAATTTCAGTGTAATTTGTAATGTAATTGAACTTGTCGACATATTTTTCTAATCTATTTGAGCTTGTCCGCCGATGTTTCTAGCGTAGTTGAACATGTCCGCCGATAATTGTATGTAAATTGATCTTGTCCGTCAATATTTGTAGTACAATTGAGCATGTCCGCCAATTTTTTGGCCCTGATTGAGCTTGTCCGCCGATTTTATGCATTTTTTGAGCCTGTCTGCCGAATTTCTGAGCATTATTTAGCATAATTTTGCCATTATTTCTGCATAAAATAGCTTGTCCGCCGTTTTTGTGCCATTACTGTGCTTGTCCGCCGAGGAATAAGTCCATAATTTGTGTCACTGGTGATACCGAAGCAATAAATAGCCTGTCCGTCGTGTTTCTTAGCATTATTTAGCTTATTTTAGCATTATTTCTGCATGAAATAACTTGTCCGCCGATGTTATGCCTTAAATGAGCTTGTCCACCGATGAATAAATGTTTAATTTGCATCACCGCTTATTCCTCAAGCTTTAAATAGTCTGTTCGCCGAATTTTTTAGCATTATTTAGCATAATTTGCCATTATTTCATCATAAAAAAAGCTTGTCCGCCGATGTTGTGCCCTAATTTAGCCTGTCCGCCGATGAATAAGTGTTCAATTTGCATCACCGCTGAATATTCAAGCCTTAAATAGCCTGTCCGCCGAAGTTCCTAGCATTATTCAACTTAATTTGTTTCATCATAAAAAAATTTGTCCGCCGATGTTGTGCTTTAATTTAGCCTGTCCGCAGATGAATAAGTATTCAATTTACATCACCGCTGAATATTCAAGCCTTAAATAGCCTGTCCGCCGAAGTTCCTAGCATTTTTTTAGCTTAATCTGTCATTATTTCTTCATAAAAAAGCTTGTCCGCATATGTTTTGCCTTAATTGAGTCTGTCCGCCGATGAATAAGTGTTTAATTGAGGCTGTCCATGAAATTTCTTAGCATTATTTAGCTAAATTTCCTATTATTTCTTCATAAAATAGCTCGTCCACTGATTTTGTGGCTTAAGTCCGACGATGAATAAGTTTTAATTTGCATCACCGCTGATACTTCAAACTTTAAATAGCATGGCAGTTGGTAAATTAAGGCGTAATTTTAGTGTAATTTGATACCTATTCCTAAAAATGTAGGAATATAATAATATTTTCAGTTATGTTACATCAGAAATTTTTATGTATAAAATGTAGTCACGTCTTATATCTAATCGAGTTGGCATGCACTGTAGTGGAGCTGGAAACGATGTGTACTTCAATCTCGAAAAGTTGAGATTAAAGGTTATTGTAGGCCTTCCAAAGCTCTGAATTGCATACGCGAGGTGCTTACAAAGAGTGGCGATCAAACAGTGCGGAGGTTCAGAAGATCTTGTTTCGGGCATTTTTGGGATTTGGATTCAGATTATGGGTCTCCTAAAACTTTATTTCAGCTGATGGCTCAGGAGGTTGTAATCCCTGGTTCAGATATGTACTCCCGGTACTTCAGGGTGTCTGATACAATTCTTAGCTTCACACCCATGGAGTTTATACGTGTTATGGGACTAGGGTTTGAGGACCGTGGGGATATTGACCTGAATGATTTTATGCCACCAGCAGACAGTTTGTTTGCTACCTTTCGTTCGAAGAGGGTCCTGGTTGATGAACTTATGAGAAGATTCAATGAAAACAAATATAAGGGCCAAAATACGGTGAAAGCGGCCAACATTCTACTGCTGTACTACTTTTTGCTAGGCCGAGATACGTCAAAAGTTTACATAGAGCCCTGAGTATGGTATTTAGCTGAAAATGATGACCTGTGGAACTCTTTCCCATGGGGTAAGTACATATACCTAACCCTAATGCACCATATGGACTCTGTAAAGACTACGGTGCAAGAGTTAGACAAACAACAGCGCATCAACTTTTATAGATGCTCATTTGCCCTAGCAGTAAGTGATACCGACTTTATTTCACCATTTTTATTCTTATATTAAATGCATTTAAAAAGATATATGTTGACATGAAATTACTTTGATGTTTGGTCATAGGTTTGGGCCTCTGAGCGCATCGCAGGTTTTGCAGCAATGTTGACATACCCAACGCATACTGGCAATCACCTTTTTTATCGAAGGCACTTTTTTCATGAAACTCCACTGAAGTATCAATGTTGTTGTTGTCTTCAACTTCATTGTCCACATTACACTGTTCCAAGAACCCTGCAACGATGGATTAATTATTCTTCAATTGGTATTAGAATACAATAAGGTGCAGTAAATTATCGGGTACTATATTCAACACATACCTGAAATGCTCCATAGACGGCTGCAAGACCTATCTGTGTCTTGACTAGGACGTACCGTTGTGGGCATCTGCATGTGTGTAGTAACGGGTTCCATGAAACTCATTCCTCCTTTGGCTCTGATATAGGAACAGAACCTCTCGAATAGAGCATTTTCAGGATCCTCATCTTCAGCATTGAGTTGATCACCATCGCGCCCCTCATCTTGCGAAGCCTCAACACCCTCAAAATCCTCACGCTGTGGACCTTCAAATGAATCATACACATGGCCTTGCGATCCATCGGACCCATAGTCTTGAGAACCAACAAAACCATCAAACCCATCACCCTCTGAACTCTTAAACCCATCAGAGGAGCACATCTCATCTCCATTCTCCACATCTTCTTCATCCTGCTGTTAGCTAGCGTACTCACTGTTCAAATCAATATTTGTCGTACGACTCGACACGCCCACAACTATACTCGTACTCGGTCCGGCCAAATCTACAGGACTATGAATATCGACAGATGAAATTTGTGAACGAAGCAAGTTGGTCCAATAACTGCTCCCCACTAGCGCTGCACTAGTGCAACAATTATCAACTGATTGCTGTGGTATGGCCTTAACTGTGACAAACAGCATCGGCTCATCAACCTGCTGATACAAGCCCCTAATATCCATATCATCCTTCACCTTGTGTTTTGTTATACAACCACCGATGTCCACAAGTATGTGTATAACATATTTAAAATGATTCAAATCGGCGAAAACTAAACTGTGCACATGCCCAATAATAAAATCCAACGTCAGCTGATCTGAATTTAAAACTAAGCTCGTGTGTTGGCCACGTACATACTCTAAACCTTGCCACCAGCCGCCCCACCATATAAAAAAATTTCTCATTTCCAATCCAAGGCCTAAACCTTTCAACAAAAGGACAATTAATTATTATATTGACACATGATTCATTAAAGTATTTTTCTGATACGCCAATTTAGTAGGTACACACAAATTAAGCATTAAATTATCAAGCACATATGCAAGTTAAACATTAATTCGTACGTACGCGAACAAGCTCAATTAAAGTCCATAAATCGACGAACAGGTCTGTTATACTAAAAAATAATGACTTACATGCTGAATTTTGCTCAAACTTGACGGACATGCTCAGGTAGCCAAATATAATCGGAGGACATGATATAATATGCTTAAAAAATGGCCAAACATGCTCAATTATGCATTAAAAATCGGCGGACATGTTCAAAAACCAGTAACATTTCGGCGGACATGCTCAATTAGGGTCAAATAATCAGTTCACATGCCCAATTACGGTGGGAAAATTGGCGGACATAATCTATTACGCCCTAATAATCAGCTGACATGCTAAATTAGGGTGAAAATATCGGCGGACATGCTTACTTAGGAAGAAAAAATCGACGGACAAGACCATTTCGGGTGAAAAAATCGACGGACATGATCAATTAGGGTCAAAACATCGATGGACATGATAAACTAGGGTGAAAAAATCGGCGAACATGCTCATATAGGGTCAAATAGTAGGCGGACAGGGTCATATATGGTACAGATTCGGCGGACATGCACAAATATGGTGAAATTTTTGGCGGACAGGCTCATTTATGGTCAAATCATCGGCGTACAGGCTCAATTTTCGGCGGACAGGCTCAATTTTCGGCGGACAGGCTCTACTGGGCAACTACTTTTAGCGGACACGCTAAATCGGGCTACTAATTTCGGCGGACAAGCTAAATTACTGTCAAATAATAGGCGGACACACTCAATTTGGCCACAAAAATCGATGGACATGGACGATAAGTCTCAAATAATGGGCGGACAAGCACAATTAACCATGCATATTAGCGGACAAGTCTACGACGGTGTATGTAGTGGTATTCATGCATATTAGATGCATACTTCACCATTTTCCACGGCGGACAAGCATATTACATGCATAGTTTACCATTTTCTTTGGCGGACATGGATATATATAACAATTTCACTCTGCGGACATGCATTTTTAAAACCCTAAAGCCCTAAAAACCATAAAACATTAAAAACCCTGCGACCTTTAAATAAATTAACAACAATATTGAAAGAAAGCAATAAATAAAATACAATGCAAACAGCGTTCGTATCTTACCTTTGGCTCTAACTATGGATCCGTTGATAAAAACGGTCGGTAAATACGGGAGCCGATCACCTTTTTATGCTCCAATAATTTATGGATACAGAGGAATGAAGTTTGAATCCACTGTGCCCAATTTTTTTGTTTGTTGATGGTGAAGTTATTTGGTTGGTGGGGATAGTTGAGAGTTTAATGTGACAAGAATTTGCATAAATGAACTGATTGTGAACACAGTACCTTAATTTTCACCCCATTTAATGAAGTGTGTTTCAGTGGAGTGGTAGGTAGTTAATTTTGCATGTGTTTAATCACCTAATTACTGCATGTGTTAATTAATAAAAAGCCTATTATAATCTAACAATTTAAAGAATTTAAAAATTAAATTTCGTGAATTTTAAATTGTAGGTGTGCGCTTAAAATTTGGCCTTTTCACTTCATTCAGCTTGTCCGCCGAATTAGGGGTTATATTTTAGTAGATTTATTTATTCTTCTTTTATTAATGTGTCACCCCTAAATAATCAACATATTCCCTGACACATCTATTTTGCATGCAACTGTAATTGTCAACTCATTCCCAATACAAAAAGGTGGACCATCCTTGAGGGTATTCATGGCATTGCATGTATTTTTAGGGCAATTTAGATGTATTAGAAAAGTTAGGGCAAAAAAGATGTTGACTTCCCCATATAGGGCAAATTGTGGTATTTCCCTAAAGTTAATCTTCAACAAATTACTGGATTAATAATAATATACAAGATGATTCTTGTCTGAAATTTATCTCAATCTTATTTTTCTGAATCTAATTAAATCCAATATGAATCCATAAATTGAATTGGTTTGTCTTCTTTTATTAATGTGTCACCCCTAAATAATCAACATATTCCCTGACACATCTATTTTGCATGCAACTGTAATTGTCAACTCATTCCCAATACAAAAAGGTGGACCATCCTTGAGGGTATTCATGACATTGCATGTATTTTTAGGGCAATTTAGATGTATTAGAAAAGTTAGGGCAAAAAAGATGTTGACTTCCCCATATAGGGCAAATTGTGGTATTTCCCTAAAGTTAATCTTCAACAAATTACTGGATTAATAATAATATACAAGATGATTCTTGTCTGAAATTTATCTCAATCTTATTTTTCTGAATCTAATTAAATCCAATATGAATCCATAAATTGAATTGGTTTGTCTTCACAAGCAAAATACATTGGTTCAATTTCGACCATTTTTATCTTTTAACACAAGAACGGCCCACAAGGACTACGGCCCGCTCTATATAGTTTGGGGATCCCTATAAAAGTTGGCCCAAAGTGAAGCCTAATTAAAAATTGTAAAGTAATCTTAGTAACTCAGTATCATAGTTTTTTAATCAACCCCAAGTAAATATATTCTACAAAATCTAACCTAATTTAATCAAGCTTGTTATTTTGAAAAATAGATATCTTCACTACTTGCTTTTATTGTGTGTTACGTCGTGTTAAAATGCATGCGAGTTGAATTAGTAAAACAGATTCAATATCATATTTTTAAATATTAGGGAGATAATTAATAACTTATTTGTATTATTTAAAAAGATTCGAATATAGACACCCCAAGTAATCATTTAATCGAATGTTTAAGTTATTATCACCTCAAAAGAAAATTAATTAAATAGCTCATGTGCCAATGCCATTCAACATTCTTTGGAACCGTAATTAAGGACTACAATAATAAGAAAATATTCCTCCAACATAATGCATATATATACATATATTGGATATGTGTGTTTCAACTTACAAATTTGAAGCAGATTTGGAGTAGGCAACTGTCTCAGGCAAGACGAATGATGCACACAGCATCCATTTTCCCGGTGCGACGAGACGAACTCTGTGCATCTTCACCTCAAAAGCCACCTCCGATAGCGCAATTCTAATCATCACCCTGCAGATTACTCTAAATTTATCCAATGACAGACTTACCTCAATGAAATCAAATTCTGGATCTTCAGCTTTCGAAAACCCATAAACATGAATTGTTGGCAATGTATGAAATTTATCAAGTCCGTGAAAATTTTCTCTAGAAGCATCTGCATTCAAATGAAAACATCCATCACAGCAGCATACCCATATAGATACTATGCCAAAGGCAACATGCATGAATGAAGTCGGTGGGAGGAGAAACAGTTATCTTGCATGCATCGTTTGGTAAGTTCATGACGGGTCTAGCAAAAACACTTCTAATAAATCTCCTCCCATCCATGTTAAACACCTACAATTTGGCACAATTACTAACAAGGCCCTTAATGGTCTTAAAATAGATCTTGTGAAACATAATTTCCGTTTTCTTTCTTTTATACAATTAAACAGACAAGCAAGCAGTACATAACAACATATGCTAAGACATTACTCCAACTTCAAAGCATATCAAATTAAAAAGACAGTCATAGCTTCAATTTAATATAATTTTTTTAAAACTTTTTTGTCAGGTGTTTGATTGTTGGAATATTTTAGAACAGGTACATGGGAAAATATAAGTAATTTGCATACTTCAACTTTCCTCTCAAGTTTATTGAGGACGCAGTTCTTCTCAAGATACTCAACACAACAGCACAGGGGTTCAGATCATTAACATATACATATTTCACTTTCTTCGCAGCAGAGATAGCAATGGGGCCAAACCCAGCAAAAACATCACCTGTATAAAGAGGAAAATGCAGTTTGCATGAATACATTAACATAATAGTACAGGAAATAATCTTAAGTTTTAAGCTTTGATGGTATTCAGGTATTATAGCTACTAACATACAGACTAAATCAGTTTGTGTGAAACAACTCAGAAGTCTCTGCCTTTCAGTTGCAAGTCTTGAGTTCCAATATCTACAGATATTTAAAATAAACATTAGATTCAATGACTACATTCGTCTGCAACTACATTTACTTTCATCGGAAACTTGGACCTTCGACTTACACTTTTGATAAATCAATATGGAAACGCAACCCATTTTCCACAACTGTTGTTACGAGGGAATTATTCCCGGCCAAAACTTCAAGTTGCATCGTTCTGTAATCATTATGAATAGCATCAATCTTGTTCACAACTGTTTGTATCTTTGGCTTATTTTTATCCAAAACAACCTAATGTAACCATTAGAGGTAGAACATTAGATAAAACTTTCCAAACAACATTTTCACAAAGATTCAAAAGTTTTCTACATGGGAAGCACCTTAGCAATAAGGTTTTTATATTGAAGATGCTCATCTCTCAGATTCAGGTCAGCAATATTCCCAATTGTTTCAAAAGATGAAGGAACAATCATTTCATTTGGAAGCAAAGCCTCCAAGACTTGTAAAAGGGTATCATATCTACTAAGACTGTAGCATATACACTCAAGACCAACTAGCACTTATTTTATAACACAAGTTCTTGAGCAAAATGAGACAGTTATGGTAAAGTGAAACTGGGAAATTTATTTCACAATTGATATCAATCATTAAAATACCTCAGTAAGTAGCCAATAATCATAAAACAGAGACACTTTGCATTTCACAAGTTCAACGCCCGATGTCGTCCGCTGAGCTTCGTGTTCTCGAAAAACTGCCTGCACAGC
Organism: Pogostemon cablin; assembly: GCA_023678885.1. Classification (NCBI taxonomy): domain Eukaryota; kingdom Viridiplantae; phylum Streptophyta; class Magnoliopsida; order Lamiales; family Lamiaceae; genus Pogostemon; species Pogostemon cablin. Next base: position 1,242,477 of record CM042984.1, read on the forward strand.
ACAGTTAAAGCATTCATATGGTGGAATAAAACCCACACCATTTTTTCAACCTACCGACATGATGGAAAGGCTGGGAAAACAGTGTTGCATAAGCCAAAAGGAGCCATGGATAAAGCTTTTGATATGTATTCTTTTCTAACGTTTACACCATATATATGTGAATGGCTACAATAATGCCAACATACTTAAAGACAAATATGACAGCTATATTTTCCAACAAACTTGTACTAGCCAACAAACTTATCTAACAAACTTGTACTATTACTGCTGATGTGGAAAGCATGATTGACATTCCCCCTCAATTCTTGAGGGCTAAGGAAACGATGTTAAGATTGTTTCTTAACCTTGCAAAGAATTGGAAGCTAAGTGGCTTGGTAAATATGTCAGCAACCTGATCAAGAGAAGGCACATGTTGAACATGAAGTTGTTGTGCAGCAACTATTTCTCTAACAAAATGATAATCCAATTGGATATGTTTAGTTCTAGCATGAAGGATAAGATTGGATGCCATAGAGATAGTGTTCATGTTGTCAATCCAAACAACAGTGGTTTTGGAAAGTGGAATACGTAGCTCTTGAAGTAATGATTTTATCCACACAATTTCTGCAGTAACATGAGCCAAACTTTTATACTCAGCTTCTGTGCTTGACCTGGACACCAAATGTTGTTTCTTTGAACTCCACGCAATTAAGTTGTTGCCAAAATATATACATAATCCTGAAACATATCTCCTATCATCAGGATCACCTCCCCAATCTAAGTCTGAAAATCCAACAATATTGAGATGTGAACCTTTTTGAATATGAATACCAAAATCCTGGGTGCTACTTAAGTATCGAAGGATTCTCTTGACAGCTTTTCAGTGAGTATTGAGGGGATTTGCCATGAATTGGCTCACTCTATTCACAGAATAAGCAATCTCCGGTCTAGTTATAACAACATACTGTAATGCCCTAACTATACTCCTATACAAACTTGGATCAGAAATCGGGTGACCATCACTTTTGGACAAAGGTGGTGCTGTAATCATAGGAGTGGCAATACCGTGAGCATCAGACATATTAGCTTTCTGAAGAAGCTCTCTGATATATTTAGCTTGACAAAGATGCATTCCTTGACGAGTATTCGTGACTTCAATTCCCAAGAAATGATGCAGGGGACCTAAGTCGTTGAGACAAAAAAAATCTGACTTAAGTCATGAATCACCAAGTTGATTTCTGAAGAATCATTTCCCGTAATCAAGATGTCATCAACATATATCAACAGGTAGATGATTGATTCACCACGAAACTTGTAGAATAATAAAGAATCTACCTTGGAATCAAAGAACCCAAGACTTAAAAGAGCATTCTTCACCTTAAGAAACCAAGCTCTAGAAGCTTGTTTAAGTCCATAGAGTGCTTTAGAGAGATTGCAAACCAATCCGTGACCTTGTTCAAAACCTGGAGGTTGTTTCATGTAGAGATCATTAACTATATCCCCATGTAAAAAAGCATTGTTCACATCCAATTGCCTCACAGACCAATTGTAGTGAATGGCAAGAGTGAGAATCAGTCTAATAGTGACTGATTTAACTACGGGGCTGAAAGTGTCTTTGAAATCAAACCCTGAACTTTGAGAATACCCTTGAGCTAACAACCTTACTTTATATTTTGAAATAGTGCCATCTGAATGCTTCTTGATCTTGAATACCCATTTACAGCCAATAAGATTTTTGTTAGCAAGTAGAGTAGTGAGTGTCCAAGTACGATTTCTGTGAAGAGCTGTTATTTCCTCATCCATAGCTTTTTTTCCATTGGTTATGTTGTAAAGCATCAAGAACAGATTTTGGTTCTTGATTTTCAGAAATAATCGACAAATAAACCTTAGGTTTAAAGATTCCATCCTTGGCTCTTGTAATCATATGATGTGTATTCTGCTTTACCGGCATGTCCTTATCAGATTCCGGGGAAGTGCTGAAAGAACCTGCTGCAGGAGGAGAATCTGAACCTGCTACAAGAGGAGAATCTGAACCTGCAATACTACTTCTCACAGAGAAAACATCAGTAGTTAAGGATGCATTGTCATGCTTAGAAATGGTGTCACAATTAGAAGTCCTATTACATGAGCTGTTGTTACTAGAAGAAGAAGAAGAAGAAGAAGGGGTGACAACCGATGGACTAGAAGTTTGAGAAGTGTCAAGGTATATGAGTTTAGAAGTAAGAGAAGAGTGTGAACATGTATCAGATTTAACAAAGGAAGAAGACTTAGCAAAAGGAAAAATTGTTTAATCAAATATGACATCTCTTGAGATTATGAGTTTTCCAGATGGTAACAACACTTTATACCCTTTATAAGTATTACTATAACCAAGAAAAGTTCCACCAGTGGACCTGAACTGAAGTTTGTTATCATTGTATGGTCGAAGATAGGCATAACACAAGCAACCAAATATTTGAATCTGTGATAATCTAGCTTGTGGCCATAAAAAAGCTCCAAGTGTGTCTTGAGGTTAATAGGTTTGACTGGTATCCGATTTATGATGTAACAAGAAGTAGAAAATGCATCATCCCAAAAGGACATGGGTAGAGAAGAGTGAGCAAGGAGCGACAATCCCATTTCAACAATATGTCTATGTTTTCTCTCTGCCAAACCACTTTGTTAGGGAGTGTAAGGACAAGAAATCTTGTGTTCTATGCCATGTTCTTTAAAAAATGAAGTGAGGGCTATGTATTCACCTCCTCCGTTACTTTGAAAGGCTTTAATTATGGTGTGAAATTGAGTTTGAATGAGTTTATGAAAATGAAGCATAACATGCTTGACATCAGATTTAGCTTTAAGCAAATAGAGCCAAGTGAATCTGGTATAATGGTCAATAAAACTGATGTAGTAGATGTATCTATTTCTGGATTTGACAGGGGATGGCCCCCAAAGATTTGAATGTATAAGGTCGAAAGGCCTTTTGTAAGTGGAAAGAGAATCAACAAATGAAAGTCTATGAGATTTAGATAAAACACAGGATGAACACAAGGATAGATCATTCTCATTGATTGAAAAAGAAAGATTACAATCTGTCAATGCCTTTTTGACAACATTCATGGCACAATGGCCTAGTCTATAATGCCAAACCTTTAAATCTAAATGCTTACTAATAGAATTAACACTAGGATTAATGACATGGGAAGATACGGGAAGGACAGAACAAGAAAATTGACTTTGAGATGACTTAGTGGGTTGAGTAGGCTGATAATTATGTAAGTTGAAGACATAAAGTCCATCTTTAAGAGTCCCTTGGAGTAGTGTTTCCTGTGTAGCTAAATCCTTCACAAGACAAAAAGTTGGATGGAATTCAAAAAAGACATGATTATCATTTGCAAATTGAGAAACACTCATTAAATTTCTAGTAACAGCAGCAACATGTAGTAAGTTTCTAAGTATAATGGGTCTATCATGATTTTTGCATTTTAACAAAAAGTTTCCAAAATGAGAAATAATTATACCTGCTCCATTCCCCATGTGTAGTTTTGTATTTCCATGATGTTCAACAGCAATGTTGAGAGTATTGAGATCATTTGAAACATGGTTAGTAGCTCCAGTATCAGGGAACCAAGACATTTCAGAACCATTGTCAGAAACATTTGTGGTGACACTTGAGCCATATTGAGACTAGGAGTGAAGTTGGAATTTACTCTTGGTGGATTCATTTGTTGTGAGTTGTTGTTTTGAGGACTAGAAAAATTAGAATCATACATATACCAACATTTATCTACTGTATGACCCGTTACTTGATAAACTTGACAAGTGGGCAGTCGGTTTGAGTTGATTCTTCCACATCTTCCTCTGTAAAAACCAGCTCTAAATCCTCATCTTCCTCTTGCTTGATTAAACCGGCCTCTGCCTCTTTGAAAACCTTGAAAAGTGCCTCTGCCTTGAGTGTGTTGTGTCATCATAGCCGTATTAAGACTTGGATGTGAACCTTCATTGCTAACAGAGATGGACATTGCAGATTCAAGTCTACTTTCATAACTCAAAAGTAGAGATTGGACCTCAGAGACCGTCTATGGTTGGATTCTTGAAGTGATGAAGATCATAACAGCATCATATTCTGCACCTAGACCTGCTATAATGTGAAGGATCTGATCTTGCTCTTCAATTTTCTGCCCTGCTGATGCGAGTAAATCAAAGCACTATTTTATCTTGTTTAAGTACTCCCTCATGAAAAGACCATATTTCTTCAAAGTTTGAAGCATGTATTTGTATTGCATCAGTTTCGCGCTTGAGTGGCTGGAAAAATTTGACTCCAAGTTACCCCATATATCTCTTGCAGTATTTAATCCAACAGTTTGAACTAATACTTGATTAGAAAGAGATGGAAGAAGCCAAGAGGCAAGAAGTTGATCTTGCCTTTTCCAAACCAAGAAATCTGGGTTAGCCTTTTGGGTTTGAAAGATTGCATCTGTGATGAACTCTTCTGGAATTTGTGGTTTGGGACTGATATAAGATTCAAGGGCATATCCCCTAATGGTAATAAGGACTTGTTGTTTCCATATGAGATAATTGTTATCTAATTTAATGGAAATGGACTGGTGTGGGAGAGGGATAATCGTAGGGCTGATTGGTGCAACCACTAACTCATTTGATGTAGACATTTGCTTGTATAAAGAGAAGAAAAGAAAGATCAGTATCAAGCAGGATCATGCCTGCTCTGATACCATGATGGAAAGGCTAGGAAAACAGTGTTGCATAAGCCAAAAGGAGCCATGGATAAAGCTTTTGATATGTATTCTTTTCTAACGTTTACACCATATATATGTGAATGGCTACAATAATACCAACATACTTAAAGACAAATATGACAGCTATATTTTCCAACAAACTTGTACTACCTAACCGATTCTGAAACACTAGCCAACAAACTTATCTTACAAACTTGTACTATTACTGCTGATGTGGAAAGCATGATCGACAACCTACCGACATTCCTCAGAAAAACAATAACTCAAACTTCCAAGGATAGAAATTATAAACCTTGACGGCCTCAGGCAATTAGTCGAATACTTTTTCTGCATACTGCTCACCCAAGAGCAGCAACCTCGTCGAGCCTCTCCACTTTGAATGCTGGGCGAATTCCTCCCCAAGCAACCGGCTAAAATCCTCGCTATCAGTCGTATCATCTTCAACCACCTCCACCAACGATACCTCATTCCTCCGAACCCCTTTCACTTGCCCCTTTTCACTATCATACCCATTCTTCTTCTTCTTCTTCTTAGGTCTAGAAATCTTGGCCAAATTTCGGAAGTTAATGTAGCCTCGTGAATTGAATTTTTTAGCGAGCTTTTCCCGGTGCAGAACCGCATTATGTGGCTCTCCGTCGCCCTCCAATTTCCCGTACATTCTCCGGTTGAACGCCACAAGTGGTTCTTCGCCTTCAGATTGGGGCAAGACATCCCTGATTTGGGCGTCGATTTAATTCGCGGCCAGTTGAGGAGGTGGCCTCGGAGGCGATTTTCGAGCGTGAAGCAGATTTCGGAAGGGACTCGAAGCGCAGAAATGTGGAAGACTCGTGTGAAGGCGGCTTCGTCGAGGGATGTGATGCTATTACCGGAACAAGGGGGGAGGGGCCGTACGAAATACAAAGAGCGGTGGCGGTGGAGTGAAAACCGGAGGTTTTGGACTGGTAGACTGGGGCTGGGTGGACGGAAGAGCAGAAGGGGAAATTTGATAGCCATCCTCACATTAAACATTACGTCAATCCTAAATTATCCATACTCAACTTATGATTAGCATAACAACATCACCTGATGCTATACGAGAGGCGATCAAAACCGAAAACAGAATTTTTTTTTAAATGTGAAACTGAACAATTTTATGCGGTTCGGGTCGGGTTTTCGTATATGGAGGTATTATACGTGAATATCCGTCTTACAATGTGGCTGACTTGGTCCACACGGTTGGGTATGCTACTTTTGGAAGTGGGCAATTTAGAGGCTTACTCTATTAACCATAGAATATTAGAATGATTTATTGGGCCTTTCTTTGGGCTCTCTTTTATGGAGACTGCATTTTTGAGTTCCTTTTATTCTGTCAAGATTCAAGAATTGTTGTGTATGGTCAGCTGATTTCTCAGTATTTTCTTTTTTAATTGGTATGAAATTCATTTTCTTCACATTTTTTAATTCTCCCTCGCTCACACATATAAGTTCACCTTTACTAGCTATTTTAAGTTATTTTAGAAAAAAGTTACTCTTTTAATAACTTTATTCACTTTTGAGGATAACATAAATAATATTACTTCTGTTTCAATAAAGTATTTACACTTCTTTTATTTACAAAGGAGGTGTAAAAATTTTGTTGGTATATAAGGAGTTCAAAGTATTTTTTGTGAGTTAGAGGGTGATGATAGTTTTGAAATTAAAATATATTTTTGAGGTTTTTGATTGATATGTTATTTCCATTATAAGTGATGAATATTGTCATGGCGGGACAAATAAATGAGAAAATTATAAATTTAATGTTATACGGGGTATATTTTTTGTGCTCTGAATTGTTATATATAATATCCTGTACTTTTGGAAAACAAATTCTGATCACTTCTTCATATTTTTTCTCTATCCATTTCTATCCCTTTGTAAAAAAAGATACAGAGGCCAAATAATTGGCAAAAACAAAATTAATTCAGTGATACAAAATTTGTAAAGAAAAAGTGCAGGGGTTAAAAAATAGAAATCAAGACTAAAAGTTGTAATATGAAAAATGGGAAAAGACAAACCCCCAGGAAGGAAAAAAAAACTTATATTGTTGGCAATAATAAATTAAAAAATAGCTGATATAAACGACAAACTTTAAAATTAATGAAATATCCATTAAAAATCGAGAGGTCAATTATAATTTAACTTTAAAAGAAACAGACCAAATCAAACATAATTAATAAACTACTCCAATAAATTTAAGTAAAAAAAAAAAAGTTATGATAAAATAAAATAAAATAACATAATGCATATTGTTCAAACCTTGTACTCATAAACTCGTTATCAAAATTAGACAAGCGTGGACTTTGAAATGTGTTTGATCGTGGCAAAATTAATTCTTAGATTAATTATAAAATTATTTTGGCGTTGACAATTAAATAAGCAGCACCACAACTACTAGAAGAAATTAGTTTGCATGGATTGGAATCTATTTCATAATAATGTTTTATTTAGGGTAAATTACTATAATTATAGGTTTGTCTTAACGTCTATCAAATAATTTCCTTAATAAAAGTTATTAAATATTGTAATTAAATGAATCTAACAATTCGTTTTTAAATGTAGGAGAGATTAGCTATCAAATTTTTATTCTTTTTAATTTAAGATACAGTGTGCGTGTGTATATATCTTAAGGTACCCTCTAAGTATACAAGTGGATCGTGTATATATTTTTATTCGATAATAACTTCAATATTCCATGTTAATGAATTAATTAATTAGTTAACAATCTACTTTGTTATAGACTAACTAATTAGATTGTGATAGTGCTTAAATTCCAAATTGAATGGAAATATTTTCAAAATAGATATTGCACGTATAGGTCAGACTGATGATATCATTTCATGGTCAAGAATTATAATATAAAAAAAATACAGATATTGACGTAGTAAACCAACTACAAGTTGATTTGGTGAAAACCCTCCAATATTAATTCTTGACTTTTTCTTTTATAACAGATAATTAACAACGCACACAGATTTTTAGTGCTCTTTAATTCAACCAAAAAAGGTTAACACAGAAGCTTCCCCTATTTAATTTTAAAAAATCGTTAAAATCTACAATTATTTTTATTATTATTTTAATTGTTCTAGTTAACTGAATGAGCTAGATAAAAACGTTTTAACCAAAATAAATCGTGTATATATATATATATATTTTTTTTTTTTTTAAAAAAAAAAATATAATAATAAAAATCAGCTATGCGATGTAATTTGTTCATATACTGATGATTAGAATATATATAATTGTTTATTAGTAAATGTTTGAAAATGATGAACTACGTTCGCGTGAATACACTGTGTACATATTTATATACACAGTCCACACGTAGGTAAGTTTGAACAACTTCATATTTTTTGTTGACAAATCAATATTTGGTGGATTAATTGTTGGTACAAATAAGACACTTCTCTCCTTCAAAATCATTCACAAAATCAAAAGTAATCTCTTTTTAATTTAATTCTGAGTTCGAATTATCACTCCATTTCAATGGCATCTCCTTTCATAATCTTTCTAGCATCGGCCTTTGCCATTTTATGCTGTTCATCATTTTCATCTGCTGCAATCGTAGAGCATACCTTCAACGTAATTAATCTTTCTTATTTCATTTCATGAATCTATATATATATATATATATATATATATATATATATATATATATATATTCATTAGAATTTAAATACTTTTTCGATAGAATATTATAAAGCAAGAGTTTATTTTTTTCAATCATAAGATGTTTTCATGCATGCAATTAGGGTTTTCTCATTATTTCTTATTTTACATTTTTTTTATCATCGTAGGTTATTTTAATTGTATACATCTTATCTAGTTAATTAAATTATAATTGACGTAAAATTATTCTACATTACATAATATAGTTATCATGCAGCAATCGTATGAATACATCCAACATGAGACACATTAATAACATGATTTAATTAATATATTCATACTTAGTCAATGCATATTTATTTCAATGCCATACGAAATTTCATTTTGTTTTTAAATTCGAAATTTCACAGAATTAATTTACTTTATTATATTATACAGGTACAAAATTTTAGCATGAATAGACTATGCAGAGACACAGTGATCACGGGAGTTAATGATAGTCTTCCAGGGCCAACTCTTCATGTTAGAGAAGGCGATACAGTCATCATCCACGTCATCAATAATACACCCTTTAAAATAACAATTCATTGGTAAGTACTATTTATCATATTATCTAATATATTGAGGCAAGAAGAAGAAATTAATAATTTGTAGTAATTAATTTGGGTGATTTAATTGTGCAGGCATGGAGTATTCCAATTAATGAGTGGGTGGGCTGACGGGCCGGAGTACGTGACCCAATGCCCGATCCAACAAGGGAAAAGCTTCACCTATAGATTTAATGTAACCAAACAAGAGGGTACTCTGTGGTGGCATGCACACTCTCAATGGCTCCGACAAACTGTTTATGGAGCCATTTTTATCCGACCCAGACCCGGTCACTCCTACCCATTTCCAAAGCCACATAAGGAATTCCCAGTTGTTCTTGGTGAGTATGGACTATCATTTTATATTCTAAACTACAATTCGGCCCATTTTCTCAATCTCACAAGGCCCATTTATAATACTTAACATGACGGGCGCTAGTCCAATAATTAAAACGACGTGAAGCTTTTTTTTATTCTCTAAAAATTGAAAATAAAAAATAAAAATAAAACCATACGTTTATTGTTATTATTATTATATGAATGAATAGAGTAATCTAATACAAAGATTATTTTGCAGGAGAGTGGTTTAACGACCATATTATCGATTTAGAAGAAGAATTTTTATCTACTGGTGTTCCACCACATGTACCCGATGCATTTACTCTAAATGGTCAGCCAGGAGATCTCTACCCATGTTCATCCAACGGTTAGCATTGCATGACAAAATTCATAACACAATATTTTTAATCAATTAATTTCTTTCTAACATGTGATTTAATTTATTACAACAGGAACTCCTAAATTCACAGTGGTCTCTGGAAAAACATATCTCCTTCGCATGATCAACGCCGCACTTAACACTCAAATGTTTTTCAAGATAGGCAATCACAAGCTTACAGTTGTGGCAGTCGACGCCGCCTACACAAACCCTTATTCCACCGACGTCGTCGTTTTAGCCCCCGGCCAAACCGCCGACGTCCTTTTCACCGCCAACCAAGCTTCCGGAAGGTATTACATGGCTGCAAGCGCCTTCGAACTCGGTCCAATGGCTCCTGTTGCCAATGGAACAACCACAGGGATAATTCAGTACTACGGAACCCGACGTTCAACCCGACCCGTATTACCCAAACTCCCCGCTTCCAACGACACCCAAACCGCCGACGCGTTTTTCAACAACATAACCGCACTCGTGACAAGCCCGTTTTGGACACCTGTCCCTCGTACGGTCGAAGAACGCATGTTCATAACAGTGAATCTAGGGTTAGAACCATGTAATAATACCGGAAACACGAGTTGTCCTCCGTTGAACCAAACGCGCATTTCGGGCAGCATGAATAACGTGTCGTTCCAACTTCCGACAAAGTTGTCAATGCTAGAAGCGTTTTATGGAAAAGTTAGTGGGATTTACACCACGGATTTTCCCGACACGCCGCCGGTGGTTTTCGACTACACAAACCCTAACAATAGCTTCAACACGGATTTGGTGTTCACGGAGAGATCGACGAAGGTGAAGAAGGTGAAGTTCAATTCGACGGTGGAGATAGTGTTTCAGAATACAGCTCTAGTGACAGCAGAAAGCCACCCCATGCATCTACATGGTCTTAATTTCTACGTGTTGGCTCGAGGGTATGGTAATTATAATCCAGCAGTTGACTCTCGAAAATTCAACCTAGTTAATCCACAAGAACGTAACACTGTTGCTGTTCCGATGGGAGGATGGGCCGTTATCCGATTCCGTGCAAATAATCCTGGTTAGTTCACCTTACACTCTTGAATATTAACATGAGATTAAGTTTTTACAAGTGTTAGTCTTTAATTAACTTTGGTAATATGTATATTTTTCAGGCGTGTGGTTCATTCATTGTCATTTGGATTTGCACGTGCCAATTGGTATAACAAATGCCATCGTTGTGGAGAATGGGCCAACACCATCCACAAGTCTCCCTCCACCACCTCGCCATTTGCCCAAATGCTAACTCTAATCAAATCTTGCATATATTATTTAATTAATTAATTTGTAATTCGTAGAAAATATGTTATTTATTTAATCTTTCCAGCCTTGATCTAATTGTATTTGAGTATTCTCTTGTAATGTATCATCAAGATAATAAAGTATTCAATTATTTATGTTATTGAATTAAATGATTTCTCAATATCCATTTTCTGGAATATTGTAAGTGTGTGTTGATTTTATTTCTAAATTTCTCATCCACAAAAATCTTCTATGTACAAGAGTTGCTTCCTTGTGTTGAATTCGAGTTGAAATCTAATTAACATTATAAACCCTTTAATTTCTTAATTAATTGATTTATTTGTTTCACGAACACAAGTAATAATTTATTAATTACTCTATTTGATAGTTTTTATAATGACAATTTTTTTTTTAAGATATGGGATAATTTTATATGTTAAGTGTGATCGTTAATCTTTAATTAATTATATTAGTCTAATATTAATTAAGCTGCTATTTCTTTAATTTTATTGGTGATAAATATTAAATTTTATTTTGAACATAGAATTCATTTCATGATTTTTTCGACCAACTGAATTTTCTAATTGCAACACACGCTTCCATTAATTGACATACAAACACCCATTACTCAACAACTCCCACGTTGATTTATTCTACGTTTATTTATTTTTGTATTAATAAGTTAGTAATTAAGCCTTACTTTCGACTTTATTTTTGTCCAATTATTATTAGCAAGGTGGTTTCTCTCTAAAACTTCATAATACTAACTATTTTATCTTCGAATGTTATGAAACTACTTGATTATAGGGCTCGTATTACACTAAATAATTAGTGCCCATACTAAGCCTAATTAAATTTGTATTTAATTAATCTTTTAATAAAATATTACTCTTGGTCTCCTTGATCCCTATGAATATTTATAGGTACTTTATTTTCACGTATATTAAAAATAATAATAATAATAATAAAGATTTTTTTTTACTTCTTTTATTGTATTTTATTTTTTTATTCTTAAGTAATCAAAAAATTATAAAGTAATTAAGTTATATGAGTTGAAAATTAATAGTTTATTTAAAATTAAAATATACTGTGAGGCTATAATTATTCTTTATTTTAAAATGAATTTAAATATGGGAAACATGTAGATGAAATGAGACATAAAAAAAAGAAATGCTCCTAGCATTTTAAAAGAAAGTGTCAATTGTAGATAATAAGTTGCAGAATTATACTCTGCTATAATTTGTTTGACCAATTATAGCGTAGAAACAGCTTGACAACTGTTTTTGGTTATCCCAAACTACAAGTGAATTATTTATAAAGGCTAACCTAGTTTAATTAATCAATTAGGCTTGTGGCTTAAGAATTAAATTAATGATTTCATCACACTTAACTAATTCTGTGCTGGGTAAATTTGTCAATAATATATACAAGTATAGAACCATATGTGAATGTGGTCTATATATATAGTCCAAATTCTACTGTGTGTGTTAGGCCGTGTTAAAATAAATAGATTTAAGTTGAATTAGTAAAACTGTGATTCAGTCATAAATTGAAAATTTAATTTAATGATTTATAAAATGTTGATCAAGTCAAATTAATGAAATATTTGATGATGTATTATTGATTTGATTTTACAACCAAAACTCAAATGCATGCGCACCATTTTATGAGCATAATTTTATGAAGAAAAATTAAACAATGGTTAATTAAATTAATTAGAGCTAAATTTGTAACATCGTTGACAGCCAGTATGAGTGTGAGATATATATACCAACTTTTATAGAATTATGCAGGTTTACTTCTGACTGTTATTACATATTGGCATTTGGAAATTAATAAAAACGATTCTATTAATTTATACTTCCTCCGCCCAAAATTTTTTGCACACTTCCTTTGTAAAATACAAAGGAAGTGTGCAAAAAATTTCGGGACGGAGGGAGTATATGTCATCATGAATTTAAAAATATAAATAATATGGATAATTATCTATATTTATATTTTTCGTCCATATTGCAGATTGTGAAACTAACAATTAGTAGATACTACATAATACGAGCGAATTGATCAACCTACTGGCCAGTGATTTGTGTAATTCAATCAGTTATCAAAATTAATTACTTAGACGAATTTTGACATTTATTGATATTTTTAGGAGCATAATGCTAATGATAACATGAAATAAGAAGAATGACTATGAGAATTATCATAATTTTTTATTAATTTAATGAGATATTATAACTCATCTTTCTTTTAGATTGTGATCCATTGGACATTTTACTTTTAATCAACGGGCTTAGATGGAAATAAAAAGTATTTAGATGCAATTAGTGCGTAAATTCTCATATTTTTAATATTTTATACGTCATATATAGAGTATAATTAATTCAATTTGAAACACACGCTACATAAATGTCTAATAGTTATTAATAAACTAGAATAAAGAAATTTTCGGATTTCAGCTCCCCAAGCTACCAAGCTGCATGAAAATTGTGTTTGATTTTGAGATAATTTAGATAGTAATTAAGGTAAAAAAATTCCAACAGCTTGAATTTTAGATTTTCCACAATTATTTGGAAATCTTGATGTTGATGAAGGGATCTTTATCGGAATGTATAGAAAAATAACATTAAGGATTTCTTCCTTAAAAAACAAGCAACTGTCATATCTCAATTATTATTAAATTATTTCGATGTTACCAAACCTTTTAACGAACTCACCAACCCCAAAAGTTTCTATTTACAAACTTTATAATTATGGCAAACGTTTATGAGAAAGTCGCGTGGACTGTAATTAGAAATTACTCTTATATGGAGTATATTATATGAAAATTTACTTTTGAAAAATATAATAATTAATTATTATTCTTTTAAATAAAAAAAATACTTTTTAAATCCTAGCACCCTAATTTAAGGATTACTCTTTTATAAAGATAAAATACTATTCTTTTTAGTGAAAAATATTACTTTATAAATTCTATTTTCTTTTGTGATTTTTTATATCCTTCTGAACGTAATTTGAGTTTCTTTAAAAATAATTAAAAGGGTAATAATTCGTTTGTCTATAGAGTAACTTTTAATATATTAAAGAGCAATAATTTTGTAAAAATAGAATTTATGATAAATCAAATCTACACCAAACTCACTCTAGAATTATTAATATCTTTTGCAGTAGATTAAATTTTAGTTACGCGTAACTAACCAATCAAGAAACACAATTATTTATATTATATATACTCCTGTGCATCGATAAAATACATATTTACTCTTCTCTACGTAAATTAAAGAGTATTTTTATTTTAAATAAAATGAATAATTGTATTAGTTGTAAGTGGTGCATGAACTAGTTACATGTAACGTCATTTCTCTCTGATAATGGAAAATAGATATATTTAGGATGAACACTTAAATGACAAAATTTATACCTTATCAACGGTTATACGGTAGAAATGTTATAGGAATATTAGAAAGAATTTAAAAAAAAAAGAGAAAGAGAGTATAATTAATGAATAATTGCTTACTTAAAACAGTTAATACCTAAATTTAAAAATAAAGAATCACTGAATCTCTGCTGTCGTTATAGTCTACAATATTATTATATATTAGTATAACAATAATACGAAAACGTTTTTACGTGATTATTTTGTTCAAGATAACTTTTTATCATGATTAAAGCGTTTCTTTTTTATTTTTGAAGTATGATTATTTTCGAAAACATTTCAATAAATGGTCACGTAAGAATATTTCAATATATGGAGTATACATTAATCAAACTAAACTGGTCAACTTATTTCATCTATTAATGTAACGTGACGTGAATATCATCCATTACACTATCAAAACAATTATATAAAAGGGAAGTCAGAAATGCAATAGTGATATAGTGATGCTGTAAAGATTAGAAAATGCATATGTTATATATATTGACAGAGAAGCAATTTTTTTTAAAAAATATTTATTTAACTATTCTTTTACTAAATAGCAGTTCCACCTCATATTTGATCTATGGCCAGCTTGGACTGTCAAACTCTACGATCCTTTTTCCTAATATTTGTTTATTTAATTAATTTAAATTAATTATTTTATTTTCTTAGCAATAAGCATATGCGTGTATTTATAACACTGTAAAACTATTCTACAAGACTGTCACCCAAGTTTTTGTACTAATTAAGAGGATCAATTGAATAAAAAAAAACACATTATAAGATCGAGGAGGATTAAAGTTATTTAGTACTCCCTCCGTCCCGTCCAAACGTCACCGGTTGCTTTTTGTTTGTAGATTAGGAAATATTATTAATTTATGTGTAGTGGGTAGTTGTATTAGTAGTGAGTGGTGGGCCACATGTGGTACCTTTTTATTGAAAGTGAAAATATGGACATTTGGATGGGACGCCCAATATAGTAAAATGGTGACCTTTCGGTGGGACGAAGGGAGTAGTAGAAAAGCAGAAAACCACAAAGTAGTACTCCCTCCATCCTAAGAATACATTCACCCTTTTTATTTTGGTCAGTCTCAAGAATACTTTCACCCCCTAAAAATGAAAACAGTACATAATATCAAGGGTTAATTGCGCCAAAAGTTCTGACAATTTCGCGAATTTCAAATTAGTCCAAACTTTTACTCCCTCCGTCCCACGGCAAGGGTTTTTTTGCTTTTTGGCACGTGGATTAAGAAGTATTATTATTTAATGTGTAGTGAGTAGTTGTATTAGTGGAAGTGTGGGCTCCATATTTTAATTTTATTAGAGGGGGTGTGTGGGTCTCATGTGTGTAAAAAATGAAAGAAGACCTTTTGGGTGGGACGATCAAAATGGCAAAAATTAAACCTTTGGGTGGGACGGGAGGAGTAAATATTTACAAATAAGTATTCGACCTTTAACTCTTATTGCAAATCAAGCCACCAGGCAGCTGGAGGTCTGCCCGGTGGCTGACGTGTCACTGTTTCTTTTAGGTTCCCACCCAAGCGTCCAAAATGACGTCATTTTTTCCCCCAGCTGTAATTCCACATATTAAAATTAAAAAAAATAAAAAATAACATGAATCCCCATGGAAACCAGGGATAATTCAGCAAGCTGTGGAGGAACAAGTCTATCCATCCGTCGGGAAAATATTCCTTCCTCACAATGAACAACGCCGATTACACCTACTACCAGCACCCACACAATCCACAAACCCAGAACTCCATTCCTAACTATAATCCGAATCCGACTCCTGTCGAATCCATTTACCACGCTCCGCTGTCTTACGCTCCTTCCACGCCGGCTTTCTCGCCCAGCCCCTCTGCCACCTTCAATTCTTTCCCACGATTTGAAGCCCACGGAGCGTATCAACCATTGTCTCAACCCCAATTGCCGACCTATCACTCTTCGAACAAATCGTTTTGGAGGCGAGGAATTTGGGGGAATCTATGCGCCCCCTTGGAGAGTACTAGGGATTGGTTGAATTAGGTGCGGGTGAAGATGGTGACGGTGTAGCCGGCCTTGAGGAGATGGGAACACATAGAGCAGCCCATTACCCCGGTGCCGATCCACCCCAATTTGGTGTTCGAAGGGTTGAAGGTGGTGGTGACCATGGTGCGGCAGGGGGTTAAGGCTGGAAGTAGACCAGCAAACAGATCAAATAAGTATTTTCCAATTCATTTCTTTGACATGTCATTTTTTTTAAAATTTTAATATGTGGAATTACAGTTGGGGATAAAAACGACGTCGTTTTGGATTTGTGGGCAAGGACGTGGAAGAAATTGTGACACATTAACGACTGAGCAGACCTCCAGCTACCCGGTGGCTTGATTTGCAAGAGCTAAAAGTCGAGTACTTATTTGTAAATATTCAAAAGTTTGGACTAATTTGAAATTCGCGAAAAGGTTAGAACTTTTGACGCAATTAACCCTAATATCAATAATCTTACAATACTACAATATTACAAAAATGTCACCTTCTTTTTACACAGAATCTAGTCAAAGTCAACTATATCATACATTTTATTCTACTCAATTACCCAAAATACTTCTTCTCTTTCTTACCTCACACTACCAAAAAGTTAATTTTCTTAAATTTTGTGCCAGAAAATACACGAATGTATTCTGAAATGAGGGTTCCCTCATTTTTTTTAGATGATTGAGTTAACCACAAATTAAGTTAATTAAGTACAGGATTGGAAGATATTCATTTCAACAGTCAACGCAATAAGGAAAGAGAAACAACATAGATTATCAATTGATTGAGAAACAAGCACTATACGACTTTTTCTCTCTCTCACAAACTCACACACACCCACATATGTACTTATTTTATCATTAAAAATGATTAATGCAGCTAGCATCTTTGATGGCCAACTCAAAACGGTTTGGTAACGAAGTTAATTCACCCTAACCCTAATTTTAAATTCCTTGAGGAAATTCAACCAATCGGATTTGAGATTAGTCTTTCACGCAATCCTTGGAAAATATTGTTGTATAGGTCATTTTCATTTTTTTATAATTAAGTATAATTCATCATTTAAACAATTTGTAGTGGAGAAAGTGTTGTATATACCCACACCATTTGATAGCAAGTTTAAACAAATTAATACACAGAAAATTTAATTAATTAACAAATTAGTTGCCGACTTTATGACTGTTGTATAAATAGGAAGCTTTTGTTGTCAAAAATAGTGCACAAATCCACCTCTTCATCATATGTTTGCTCTTTCATTCTTCTGCGTACCTTAATTTGTACCAATGGCGATTTCTTTAGTCTTTCTACCATCCCTTTTGGCTCTTTTATGCTTTTCTTCGTTTTCATCGGCTGCAATCGTGGAGCA
This sequence comes from Pogostemon cablin, assembly GCA_023678885.1. NCBI lineage: Eukaryota > Viridiplantae > Streptophyta > Magnoliopsida > Lamiales > Lamiaceae > Pogostemon > Pogostemon cablin. The sequence goes on from CM042984.1 coordinate 1,260,172, forward strand.
CTCGTTTCACGTAACTTTTTATAATTCTTTGTTCGATCATTGAATTTTGTCTTTAGTTTTGTTACTGGGTACTTTTCGCTTTCTCAAATCCATAGTTGTGATTGAACATGGCTTTTCATGCATGCTAACATATATTATGTGTGTATATAGGGTTTCTTATTCCATTACATCCTTTCTTGTACTTATTTCTTCAATGATATACTTGACATTATGGTATATAATTATTATTAATGCATTAACTCTTTTTATAAGGGCATCAGATGTTCTTATTACATTTTGATGTTACATTCCCTGTTACACTCGTTATATGAGTGAGACGTGTGCGGTAGAAAAATCTCAAACATTCCCCTTAGGATTGATATTATCTTTTTATTAACAATATAGATTTTTTCTCTCATCCACGTGTCATTCATCCAACAATTTGCAATAGAAGATAGAACACCAAAATGTAACAGATGATAGTTCTCATGTAAAAGACAAATACATTAACAAGGACACGTAAACCATCCATGCATGGTAACATATTCGTGAGTTTAATATGTATATATGATTAAATTAATGGTAAAAAATTATTATTACAGGTGCAAAATTTTAAAGTGAACGGATTGTGCAGAGATCAAGTAATTACAGCGGTAAATGATAGTCTTCCAGGGCCAACTCTTCAAGTACGCGAGGGTGACAGTCTCATCATCCATGTTTTGAACATGTCTCCCTACAACATTACTATTCATTGGTACGTCATCTTAATTTTTTAATTTAATTTATTGATTGATAACTTAATAATGTTGAACTATCGCAACAAAAAAATGTCAACCTCCACCCACGATTTTGGTTATATATATGTATAATAACGTGACAAACACGTCTGCAGTTAATTTACGTAGTCAATTATTTTTAATAATTATTAACCATGCATGACACTTTAAAGTATATCTTGGTAACTTATTTAAGTTATGGTGAATTATAGCATATCATGATGTCGTATTCAAAGACAGTGTATAATTAATCGAGTCAAACTATTGGTTTAAAAAATTGATCGTGTGTTCTCTAAATGTCAATAAATAAATTGTACTAGTGTATAATATGACATGATGTGATCACAACATAAATTAGACTTCGTCTAGTCTTAATTTGCTTCATTATTTATCTAACGTCTCTCTACCTTTATAATTAATCTCAAAACTAGGGTGTTAATTATTTCAATATTTTCCAAACATTAATTAGCTGCTTAATTTAATTTATATCGAAAAGAGGTCGTTTTATAGAATTAATTTATTGAGATAAATAATGATATATAATCAATGAAAGTTGGTATATGTACAATTAAATTATTTCATGAACAATTCAATTCATAAATAAAAAGTGATAATTAGTTAAAAGAAAAAATAACTATCAGCAATATGAATATACATGGTTTTTTTCTTTTTCTTTTTTTTTTCTGAAAAAGCAAAAATTTTATTGATAGAAAAATGAATATATGCAGGCATGGGATATTCCAGATACTGAGTGCATGGTCTGACGGGCCGGAGTATGCAACCCAGTGCCCGATCCGACCCGGTAGTAGCTACACATACAGATTTAACATAACCGGACAGGAGGGTACTCTTTGGTGGCATGCACATTCTTCATGGCTCCGGGCCACTGTATATGGAGCCTTGGTGATCCGACCCAGATCCGGTCGCTACCCTTTCGCCAAACCATACAAAGAATTCCCTATTATCCTTGGTAAGAAATCAAATTAATTTGAGTTCAAAATCAGATTATATTTTTAAAAATATATTAATATAAAACCCTTTTATTTTATTGATTAATATTGCAGGAGAGTGGTGGAATGCTAATGTTGTTGATGTGGAGAGTGAAGCCCTACTTGTAGGAACTGCAGCAAACATATCCGATGCTTATACAATTAATGGCCAGCCAGGAGATCTCTACCGATGCTCATCAAATAGTAAATTCCAATTTATTGACAAAACATTTGAATGAGACCGTCTCATGTCATTTTAATAAAATCAATTTTTCCTTTCCATGCAGATACGTTTAGGTTAACGGTAGTCCAAGGAAGGACGTATCTCCTCCGTATAATCAACGCTGCACTCAATGATCAATTATTTTTCAAAATAGCTAACCACAACTTAACCGTTGTGGCGGTAGACGCTTCGTACACGAACCCGTACGAAACCGACGTGGTGCTAGTGGCGCCGGGGCAGACGACGGACGTGCTCTTGACCGCGGATCAAGCCCCGGGCCGATACTACATGGCGGCACGTGCCTACGCTAGTCTAGCCAATGTTCAATTTGAGAACACCACAACTACAGGGATCATAGAGTACTATGGAGCTAGACGTTCCACTAGGCCAATAATGCCTACCCTACCGGCATTCAACGACACCCCTACCGCTCATAAGTTCAATAGTAATTTGACTGCGCTTACAACGAGCCTATTTTTTACTCCCGTACCGACCATGATCGACGAGCACATGTTCGTGACGGTCGGGTTAGGAATTTCGGCATGTGATGCTCCAGGGAACATCACATGCCTAGGTCCAGTGGGGACAAAGTTAGCTGCTAGTATGAACAACGCATCGTTCCAATTCCACAAGGAGATGTCAATGCTAGAAGCGTTTTTTAGAAACGTGAGTGGGATTTACACGACGGATTTTCCGGATAACCCTCTGGTGGTATTCGACTACTCAAACCCGAATAACACCATCAATGTAGCGCTTTTGAATACGACAAAATCGACGAAAGTGAAGCCACTCAAGTTTAATTCTACAGTAGAAGTCGTGTTACAGAATACCGCATTACTTGGAGTGGAGAATCACCCGATTCATTTACATGGGTTCAATTTCAGAGTGTTGGCTATGGGTTTGGAAACTATAATCCTGCAGTAGATAGTGCAAAGTTTAACCTAATTGATCCACAAGAACGTAACACGGTTGGTGTCCCGGTTGGAGGGTGGGCCGTCATTCGATTCCGCGCGGATAATCCAGGTAATTATTTAATTTTAATTTAATTATATGTATGTATCAATATTAATTAAATATGTAATTAATTAATATGGGTTATTTATAATTATATGTAGGTGTATGGATGATACATTGTCATTTGGATGCACACTTGCCATGGGGTCTAGCTACTGCTTTCGTGGTGGAAAATGGGCCCACACTATCCACCAGGCTGCCACCGCCACCTCCTGATTTTCCTAAATGCTAATTTTATTTTATTTTTTTATAAGTTAAAAGTGATCTTGATTCATTGTCTTTTGATTATATATATATATATAATTGTTTGAATGTGTACCTTAATAAAGTTGGTCAAAATTGTAAAATAAATCAGTTCTATTCTCCTCGAATAAGATTTTTTTTTTTAAGTTTTAGTTTAATTATTATATAAATGTTTGATTTGGGTAGTTAATCAATCATTACATATATAATAAGTACTGCAGTTTAGTACAATTAACTATTACTTGACTTTAACTAACGAGGATGTTGTATTTACTTAAGAAAGATAATTACAGCAAGCAATGTATCTCATTCCATGCCAAACACTGTAATTGTGAATATCCCAAAATATCCTTAAATTAAACCTGGCCACCCCAATAATTTTTGTAAGCACTGTTAAGGCTGTTATTACCAGAAGTTTTAGAATCAACGACAATGAATTGTAAGGTGTTTTACGTGGGAAAAGTGACTGGTCTGGATGATTGCGCAAGGCCCAAAAACATCATTAGGCTTTAAGCCCAACTAAATTAATCTTGCATAATTTGTGCGCAAGCCCAATATAAGAGTTATTAGGTAATTATTATTGTGATGTATACATTTGTAATTGTCTTCACCGTGTAGAAAAAAAAAATCGTTGTTAAAGCCCAAATATTTCACTTATTAAAGCTTTTTTTTTTTTATATATCATAGGTATAGTATTTACTATTTAGTCACTTGGGCATTCTAACTAGACATCTTCTTGTGAATTTAGTGTAGAAGGCCCATACCTCTTAAACATACACAAACAGAACGGGCCGGGTTTAAATTATTAATTAGATTTCCCAATTTCCAAAAACTATATGTAATACTCATTTGAGAATGTCGCATTTAATTATTGTATTTATAGTTATTAGTCCGATTTAAAACACGTATGTAGTTTTGTGAATAAGGACGAAGGTTTTTTCCTAGCTAACAATTCACTAAAATTATGAGATTTGTTGCATGTATATAAATTTATAATAAATGTAAACAAACATCAAGTGATCGATAACTCATATATTCATATATATAAATTACAGTATACATATATATTTTTATATATTATATGTGTGTGCGCCAAAAAGAATCCTAAAGGAACTCCAATTGAATACAAGGGAGAGAACTGAATCGTTTCCTTCTCCAACTCATCTACCTATATAATAGTGTAATTTCCTTATAATTTTGGGTTATATATGTAATTTAGAAAAATATAGGGGCAGGAGCTGGAGCATCCACAACGTACTCGGCAACCATCGGCCCAGGGGCGGCGCCACCGCTTCCGCCGCTGCTCAAAAGCTCCAACATCGCGCGGTGAGGATTCGCCCTCTGTTTCTCACACAGAGCTGGCAAATACACTCCTACAAACACAATTCAATAATCAAACAAAATAAATCAATTAATCGAAGAAGATAACGAATTGAATAATTAATCAATTCGAATGCAGGAATTAAGTACCTTCACCGGAGGCGAGATTGAAATAGAGGTCGACGATGTTAGGGCAATTTTGGTAGCAGGCAGGGGAACAGAGGCGTGAGGTGAAGTCGGCGGTGAAGAAAGCGTCGGATGAAATTCCGACGAATCCACGGTCGACGCCGCAGGCATTAACGCACTGATCCGTCTCAATGTAGCCGTTGATTCTCTCCACCACTACCTCCGATGTCTTACACGTGTATTCGAGGCCGCCATTGTTGTTCTTAAAGTTCTCCAAAACGCACCTCTTTCCCGACGACGCAATCGCGAACGCACAAAGGTTCGTCGGCAAATTCTCGCAGATCAATTCCGCTGAATTCAATAAAATTGCCAATTAATCGATTAAATTAATCAAATTGCATGCATTAATTAGATGAATTTTTGCATGGAAGAGAGAGAGAGAGGGTGGAAATTCATACCTAGGGTTCCTTGGAGGAAGAGAGAGAAGAAGAGAATCAATGATAATTTCGTTGGAGAAACCATTCTTTCCTTTAGATGTTGGTTTTCTTTTTCCTTTCTTCTTGGCTTTTCGTGTTTGGTTCAAATGCAAAATGGGGAGCCTCTATATATAGGTTAGGCGATAGGGGGACTGATTTCTTAGAAATTTAAATATTTTGATATTTTTATTAGAAAAATCTAGATGAATTTATTATTTATTTATTTATTATTAATGTTTGACAATTCTAAACTAGATTGTGGGAAGTTTGGAGTCATATTAAACAACATAAAGGACCCACGCGTTAATTTCTAAGTTAATATATTTATTTGTTTTGTGATTTTTCTGCGTTTTCTTATTATTTTAGTATAAGTATTTATTAATAATAGTTGAATTTTACTCGCTTTTAATTTGTTTCACATCTCACGTTGACGCCTAACATTTGTTGATGCATATTAGAAATTTCTGACATATGGAAGCTTCAGCGTTTTCATTGATATCTTTCAATAATTAAAAATAAGTAACAAAACTACATATATTAAAAAAAAAAAAAAAACTAAAAAGCGTTTTTAAGTCTATTGACGTGGTCCAACCTATAGATACTGTTAATATTCAAATTCATGTAATATTTGTCCGAGTATATTAAATTTCTATGTTTCAAACTTATGCATGAGTAACACTGATATGAGATAGTTTACTTTTACGATTAATACTTGTACGAGATTGTGTTACTTTTTCACTATTAATTATAATGTATATTAAATATAATACTCTATTATTTTTCATTCATACCACAAATTTTGTGTTGCATAGGTTTTACTATTCATCCATGTTATAACATGTTCATAGAACAATTCACCATAATCGCTTCTTATATTTTTTACTTTTAATTAATGTATTATCCAATAATATAGCATAAAAAATGTTAATGAAAAATTAAAATTGTTTATGTATACAGAGTCATTATTATAACATGAATGTACTCCAAATCACACGTTTATATACATACTTCCCTAGATTTACTTATCTTATATAGTTTGTAGACTTATTTATTCAAGAATTAAGTTTATATATTGATTGCATTTATTGTTATGATAATGAATCTTTAATCAATAATTTAAAACTTGATGCAAGTGTTTATTAACAAACTAGATTTTCTTAAATAAATAATTAAGTTGGCAAGGGCGTATAAGAAAAATAATATATATGCTTCTACACAAATAATTGGATTTACGCGTTGATTAACTAATACTTTTTTAGTATATAAAAAATTATTCCTTAAATAAATAAATTATTGCTCTTTTAAATAAAAAATAGTATTTTTCAAATTCTAATAGTATTTAAATAATAATTTATAATAATATAGTGAATGATGATTGGAGTTCATGTAGACTCACTTTTGGTAGAGTAATATAAATTATTTATCTAGAAAAATAGAAAGAGGATAATAATAGTCAATTTCATTATCTTTCTTGACCGTGGAAGTTTGTTGTTTCAAATGACACAATGATGACTGAAAACCAATTCCAAATATTTTGACAGTTGATAATTAAGAGTGTGTTTCATGTTTAACTTTTTAGGAATTGGATCCTCTCCGTTTAGGGGTTGGTACATTTCATCAATTTCGTTTAATCTAAATCTTTTATTATTTTGTAAGATTCAGATTTTGCCACATCATCATTTTTATAAGTTATTCTTTAATTATCGATCAATTTTTTTTCTTATCTACTTCACTGATTTTATCTTTATCTTTTTTCTTCTATTATCATTAACTAGTATATAACTTTAATATTTATATGTAAGGTAGTTTATAGTTTATTTTGCCTTAAGTTTAATATTTATTTTTAGAGTTTAGTATTAATTTTAAAAATATAATTATAATTTTATCCCTCTAATTTATGGTATATTTTATCTTCTATGGTTTATGATATATTTTGCTCATAGAGTTTAATATTTATTTTTAGGGTTAATTTTAAAAATATAATTGTAATTTTACTTTTATGGTTTATGTTATATTTTTTCACTAAGATTTAATATTTAATTTTAGGATTTAGTGTTAATTTTAAGGGAATAATTACAAGTAGAGTAATTAATTCCTAAAAGAATTAAAAAGAAAAAAAGGATGACTTTCGTATAAATCTAAAATTAATAAAAGTTAGATGGGTGATGTGTCAAATTATTAACGTAAGATTAGAAAAAGGAAGAAAAATTAAAAAGATTTAAAAATTAAATTAGTTAGAATGTTGTGTGGCTTTATAATAATCGTCAGATTTAGTGAGTGTTGCAATGCATGAAATTTACGCGTCTTCAAATAGAGAGGATTTGGGTCCAACTTTTTATTACCTCCATTAACGGATTAATTAGTTAATTAATTGATTGTGTCACACTATGCGAGTGACTTAATGTCAATATTCATGCCTAACTTCTAATGATCAACAATTTTACAAGACACGTGTCGGGCCCGATTGGCTAACGGAGAGCCGCCCTGATTCGTCTCGCCGCAACCCTCGGGTTGGATTATGGCTTCAATATTTCTATTTTTATAATAATTTATTATAGTTAAAAAAGTTATTGAAGAGACTATTATTTTTATTTGAAATTTATTTTTTATTCCTGTTCTCATGGAGAAAATTATTTTATTTGACGATTATCACATTATTTGATATAATAATTTTCTATGAGAAAACAAATGTAACATGAGTTTATTACATCTCATAAAGTTTTTTTTTTTTTGTAAACAATCGGATGTATCATCTTTATTTTAGTAAATTAATCTCTCAATACACTTTATTTATTTGAATATTATCTTATCTGACATATAAAATATATTTTACTTAAAATATCAAACTATCATAAAAAAAATTTTTAAAGGTGAAAATTATGTAAAATTAACTTCATATGTATGCATCATGCATGGAATATATGTATAGATTGCTGGTTCGGATTATGATGAAGATAATTGACGGTTCAGATTTCATATTAAATTTTCTCATTTGTAATTTAATGAAGAGTTTGGACATTCCACACGTCCAATTGACTAACGTTATTTAATTGCACCAACGAGCCTCCACCTAATCGCTGGCCATTATTTTTTGGAATTCAAGAACGTATGATTATTGACCTTTCATGCTCTATTAATCCCTCTCGAATATAACTAAATTTCACAAATAAGCAATCATCTTAATTTAATTTAACACTGATGAATATTCATTATTATGATAGAATTATGTACCAATTTATTACTCCTACTTTATTATTCTCCTCATAATTTATCGATCCAGATTTTCTATGTCATTTTGGTGTAACATCTTTTGTACCACTATTAAATAGATGATATGTGAGAGAGATAGAGAAACTATATCTAAGAAGGAAAGTATAAACCCTGAGAACTCGAAATAGACCAAAGGTGGAAGAAAATTGAGAAATTACATTAGTATCATAATCTTATATACAAATTCTAATCTTATTACATTTGATGTACCCTCTTTTATATTTCTGTCATTGTGAAAATAGATTATAGACATGCAAAAGCTCCCAAATTTAGGTATTTGGACGCTCAAATGTATACGTGACAGGGAAGTTCAAATCAAAATTAAAGTTGTATACAAATTTGATCTACTGGTAGCAAAACCACTTTAAAAAAAGCCAGCTGACACAAGTGAAATAAGGAGAAAAGTAATAAAATTTTGAGTAGGATTCTTATTGGCAGATATAAAAATTAAAAGCCAAAACAGAAAATGCGAATATTAACCCGCAAATGGAAGAGAGACTGAGATACTATACACTAAAAAGAAAAGCATAAACTTGAGGACAATAGTTAAGTTCTTCCCCGCTTGCGTAATAATCAAATAATGAGTGAGACAAGAAATGATATACAAAAATAATGCAGGTCATCCGTGTGGTAAGTCATGAGATATATTAAATTAAACTAATAAATTACGTACATAATTCATTTTTTCATCTACTTTTTTTTTTAATAGTAAACAAGCAAAAAGAAAAATTATTTAGTTAATAATTCGTATATAGTACTCCTATGAAACTGTTATGACAATCTTTGAGCATATTAACCTCTAAAATATACTTGGGCTTATTTCTTTCTTTCTTTCTTTTTTTTTTTTTTTAAGGATATAGGCCTAAGACTACTTTAGCTAGGTCTCATAATTGGGCCCAGAGTAATCATAAAAGAATATTGGGCCAGAGCATTAGGTCCATTCCACAATAGCTAAGAATATTCGAATTTCAACTCAGACCACAACGCATAGGTTTCGGGGTCGGATAAGTGGGACCCACTCAACAGAAGTAAACCGTTACCAGCCTCTCAAATTCCTACCAAAAATCTTAAATTCGAACAATCAAGAAAAATGAGAGGCGATCAAATTCAGACACCAGCAATCCCATATTGAGAGCTCCAATCCAAAATCATAAACCGAAAACAAAAAATAATTCTAAATAATTCAAAAAAAAGAAAAGAAATAACCATGGTTGCAGCTGCTACAGCCACAACTACAGCATCCCATATTCTGTTTTCTAGCTCCCAATCCATCTCCCGTTTCTCCCCTTTCCAAACACACTCGCCATGCTTCAACTCCGCCGCCTCCAGGAGGAGTCAGCTGGCGACGGGAGGTGGCGGAGCACGGTGCATGGCGGTGGCAGCGGAAGGGGCGGAGACGGCGAAGAAGAAGAAGAGTGGGTACGAGATTGAGACACTGACAAACTGGCTGTTGAAGCAAGAACAGGCTGGCACTATTGATGCAGAGCTAACCATAGTTATATCGAGCATTTCCATGGCGTGTAAGCAAATAGCTTCGTTGGTCCAAAGGGCTAGTATTTCTAATCTTACTGGTATTCAGGGTGCTGTTAATGTGCAAGGAGAAGATCAGAAGAAGCTTGATGTCGTCTCCAATGAGGTTCGTTGTTAAAAGTTAAATCGAATTTGAACTCCATATGGATGCATTTAGTTAGATTGTTGTTGACATGAGAATTTGTTGATTTTAGGTGTTTTCGAATTGTTTGAGGTCAAGTGGAAGGACAGGGATCATAGCTTCGGAGGAGGAGGATGTTCCGGTGGCGGTGGAGGAAAGTTATTCCGGCAATTACATTGTTGTGTTCGACCCTCTTGATGGATCATCCAATATTGATGCAGCTGTTTCCACTGGCTCCATATTTGGAATCTACAGCCCAAATGATGAGTGCTTTGCTGATGTTGAAGATGATACAACTGTAATGAAATCTTCACTCTTTCACTTAATTTAAATCTTGTTATCTATATTAACATGAACCCTTTTTTGTTAAGAAACTTGATTAATGAAAAGATTCACTAGGTCATGCTCCCTCCTTCCTGGGAACGTTATTAGTTTACTGTTCCATATTGTTTTAAGTAATGGTATGTTTGTGTGAAAAAATGAATTTCAAATTTGAAATTAAAGTAATTTTTGAAGTTGTTGAATAAAGTAATATTGTTTTCTGTTTTGGGGTGAGAAGGGTTCTGAGGGACGGAGGGAGTAGTTATTTTTATGCATTCTTGGAAGTGGTGTAGAATTTGAAGAAGAGGATGGTGTTTTGCAGCTCGACAACGTGACACAGAGGTGTGTCGTAAACGTTTGCCAGCCGGGGAACAACCTTCTAGCAGCAGGGTACTGCATGTACTCAAGCTCAGTGATATTCGTGGTGACATTAGGCACGGGTGTGTACGCCTTCACATTAGACCCCATGTTTGGAGAGTTTGTTCTCACACAAGAAAAGATCCAGATACCAAAGGCCGGGAAGATCTACGCCTTCAACGAAGGCAACTACCAACTGTGGGACGACAAGCTGAAGAAGTACATCGATGATCTTAAGGATCCGGGGCCTAGTGGGAAGCCTTACTCGGCTCGTTACATTGGGAGTTTGGTTGGCGACTTCCATCGAACTCTGTTGTATGGTGGGATCTATGGGTATCCAAGGGACAAGAAGAGTAAGAATGGGAAGTTGAGGTTGTTGTATGAGTGTGCTCCAATGAGCTTCATTGTTGAACAAGCTGGTGGAAAAGGCTCCGATGGATATCAAAGAGTTCTTGATATTCAACCTACAGAGGTTTGTATGTTTATATATTTTTATCTTTTTTGATGAAATTGGATTGATTGTGATCTTATTGTGTGTATTTTTTGGGCAGATACATCAGCGAGTTCCATTGTACATTGGAAGTGTGGAAGAGGTGGAGAAATTAGAGAAATATTTAGCTTAGCAACTTATCAATATTCTTGTTGTTGATTCATTTCTCAACAAGGTAATTTGTATTGGAAAATCTTGTAAATTTTTGGGGAATGAAGCCATATAAGTTACACTTACGCTAATTTTTTATCCATGTATATTGTTAGCACTTAGTACAACAATTACTCGCTAATTTTTTATCCATGTATATTGTTAATACTTAGTATAACAATTACTCTAAAATGTGACGTGCCGATGAAATGAAAATATAATTATATTATGATTGTAAATATCGAGACAGATTTGTATGGAATCGATTTCAATATTACTCCTATCTTTATATATAACAACAATTATCTCTAATTAAAAAGAGTGTATATTGGGTGCACCCGGGTAAAAGAGTGCACCCACGTGTTTATAACTTTTTTATTCTATTTTGTATATATGTTATTCTATTTTGTATACGTGTTTCGCAATAATTGCATACTTTTTTCATACTAAGTTTTTCATTAACAAAATTAGCATCATATGTGTATACTTTTTATTCAATAGGGTATACATGTTTTTAATAATTGTGTATTTTTTTACACTCAATTTTTCATTAAAAAAATAACAGTTAAATTGTATATATTTTTGCTCTTAATTGTATATGTTTATGTTTATATTTATATATGGGTGCATCCTATCTTAGTGTGCATCCGGATGCACACTATAATTAGCCTTTAAAAAATTTTACTATGGACAATAAGATTTTAAAAAAAAAAACAAAAACATTCATTCCCCTTCCTCATAATTATTTGCAAAATGAAGGGAACGGAGTAACTTTAAGGAAATTGTTATATTTTTTTATAATAATAGTAAAGTATTTTGAGTGTATTGAATATGCTTTTTTTAAGTAAATAAAGTGTAATTGTTTTGACTTTTTCTGTTTTAGGGGCAATTAAATTTTTATGGAACGACTAAAAATAGAAAGTGTAGACGACACAAGTGTAAATTTGATAGTAAATATTTTTATTAGGGATGGTGGTTTTTTTATATAAAACATTGATTTTTTAGCATTTTACATGGATGGTGATATTAAGAGTTCTGTATCTCTCGCAAATTTTCAAATTCATGATTTCAAATCCCTCCCTATTCGGGATAAGGTATTCATAATATTTCATTTGAGAAAAGGGCATTTCTCTTAAAATTTTATGTGTTTTGAGTGTATAAGTAATCATCCCTTATTCCTAAACACCAAATTTCAACAACAATCACGATTTTAAAAGATAATAATAATAACTGAGGCCTGAGAATAAGATGAATGAACTTTTGAAAATTTACAATATTAAAACCCTTCATATTTCAATTGATTATTTCAATAAAAAAATAATATCCTTATTAATTAAAATAAATGCCTTCTAGAATAGAATAATATAGAGTTTTATATATTCAAAACCCAAATTATGTAAACTCTCAATTCGAGGCCTGAATTATTTTTCTATCAATTTAAGGTCTGAAATATGTAAAATTATCAATTCAAGACCTGATTTTATCAAATATTATCTCCTATTTTATCAATTTAGGATCTAAGTTCAGGCCCTGAATTGATAGTTTTACAAAATTCAAGCCCCTAATCGATAGAAAACATAATTCAAGCCCCGAATTGATAGTTTACCCATTTTCATACCCCAGATTGATAAAATTCCATAGAACACCTTTTAATTCAAATGTACAATAAACAACTCAAGTCAAAATTAAAGATTGATAATAAAGATTTCCAAAACATTTAAATGATCTTATTTTTATTTTTTTGAAAATTATGCAGAAAACCTTTTTGAAAGTAAGAATAAATTTGGAAGAAATATTGATGAGGTAAACTATAGTGTTGTCTTCACTTTTAATAATGTTGATCAGACATGACAAGCTTTTGACCTTATTATTTCTGCAAGTACACAGTAGTTATAACAAATTAATTTTTAGTTACTATAATATCTTTTAAAATAGTTTCTGCAAGTACACAGTAGTTATAACAAATTAATTTTTAGTTACTATAATATCTTTTAAAATAGTTTACATGAAAGTTTCTGTAACTCTTTTCGCATGTAATGAGTGTTTCTGGTTTTTATTGCCTCTCCTACCTCTTTTGAGGATCCAAAATCACATAGATATAACTTGTAGTATTGAAATGATGAAACATGCATCCCAAGGCAATATGTATCTTAACCAATTTAAATTCCCCTAAGTTTTAAATTCCAAATAAATATTATACTACTCACTGAATCATTAAACTAATCAGATGTCTCTGAGGATATAATGAAGAGGCAGTTGAGAATAAGATAAATGAACTTTTGAAAACTATTGAGAATTTTAGGATTGAGGTTAATAATCAGCACGATCATAAAATACTCACCCAATTCTACTAGATAGGATCTTCTAATTTTATTTTTATTTTTATTTTTTTCAGATTTTGCAAATTTCGCAAAATTTTGCAGTTTTTACAAATTTGAAGTTACACGATCGGAGGTACTCTTTTTTGTAATAGGCTCCAACAGGTTTGGACATCCTTTTCCTCTAACATAGTCACATATTTGCACAAATACATTAATATTTGATTTAATTGAAAATTTGAAACACTAAATAAAATACCCACCCAATTCTACTAGCTAGGATCTACCAACTCAAAAGGCACTCGCAGCCTATTAGCCAAATAACTCACATACACAAATAGATTAATATTTGATTTAATTGAAAATTTGAAATACTAAATAAAATACCCACCCAATTCAGCTAGGATTACCCACTCAAAAGACACTTGCAGCCTAATATAGCTAAATTAGCAAGACGTTTGCCTTCTTCACGCAACAATTTTAACAGTTTGTTTGTAGTGGTGTTTCTCTTTAAGGCGTGCAACAATTTACATCTCCCTCCTATACACATTCAATCTGGTACTGAACCTCCCTCCTATACACATTCAATCTGGTACTGAACCTCTGTAAGTGTAGGATACAAAATACACTTAATTTTTTCCTTGATCGCAGTCAATTCCCAGATCCCAACCCGATCAACAATCCGCACTTTCTCCTCCCGACTACGAACCTCAATCCTCAAATTCTCCGTAGTTTTTCAAAAGTTCATTCATCTTATCCTCAGCTACCTTCACTATATCCTCAGCAACTTTCTTTTCAATCGACAATTTATGTGTTTCGTTTTGCCATCCTCTTTTTCCATATCTACGTCGCTCTTCCGATAAGAAAAGAAAATGAGCATCATAATGAATAAAAATAACATAAATGAGCATAGTAAATAAGCATGATAAAGGAAATGAGCAAACTTTGTTCAGCACAGTGAGAGTATGTATCTCTTAATAAATGTATTACTTTTTATATTCAAATTTTCATTAAAAAACTAATTAAAAATTCGCTAAAAATTCAGATGATAAAGAATTTGGCTGTGGAATTGTTGTAGAGATGAATACTAGACAATGTAGAATTATTTATCAATGGTTGACTCAGAGTAAAATAAAAATCAACAAAAGCAACAATTATAAATATGCATAAGACAATAATATAAATATGAATAAGGATAGATTAACAGAACCCTATTTCCCCCTTTAATTTAAATCTCTACGTAGGGTATAATAGGATTGGAATGGGGAGGGTTTAGTGTGAGAAAAAATTAAGATTTACATAAGCTATGTAAACCGGGTTTCTAAGAGTGTTTATGAACAAGAATTACCCCGATACCAACTAGCCTTTGACCCACAATATATGTTATCACAATATTATAAAATTCTACTTAAGCTATGTTATGTGTTATATAATTATTAATTTTTTTTAATGGATATTCTCCTGTGAGACGGGTTTATGTGAGACGCTATGTTATGTATTATATGGAGTAATTATTAGTTAATTTTTTTAGGCTAATTATAGAGTGCACCCGGGTGCACCTTATGATAGGGTACACTCATATACAATTATGAACAAAAATGTATACAATTTAATTGTTAATTTTTTTAATGAAAAATTGAGTGTAAAAAAATATACAATTATTAAAAAACATGTATACACTATTGAATAAAAAGTTATACACATATAGATGCTAGTTTTTTTTAATGAAAAACTTAGTGTGATATAAGTATACAATTATTACGAAACACGTATACAAAATAGAATAAAAAGTTATACATATATGATAGAATAACATATATACAAAATAGAATTAAAAGTTATTATACACATATGAGTGCAAATGTGCAACCAATATACACTTTTTTTTAATGGGATATTCTCATGTGAGACGGGTTCATGTGAGAGTGAGTAACATCGAGGTTTAATTACTCACGGAAACAAAAGCAAGCCCTACCCTTAACTTAACTCATTGGAGAAAAAACCCTTTATTATTATTATTATTTTTCCGCCAAATTCTTTTTTATTCTAGCTGAATTCAATAAATAGTTTTAAAATGTCGCTCAAACTGTAAATTGATTTTTTTTTTTATGGATTTTAGAACATAATTGCATTAAATTTTTAATTCAACATTGATTACTGTTTTTTTCATATAATCTTTGTTGTACTATTTTTAGTGAATTTTATTTTATTTTATTTCTTTCTCTCCCACAGCCATTATTATATGAAAAAATCTCTTATGTGACAGTAATTATTTAAAATGGGTCAATTATTGTTAAAATATAAATATTATATAGACAAAGTATGTTAATTTGTGATTAAAATGTCTTTTAAAAAAAAGTATGATAAGAGTTAGTTGCATGAAAATTTTCTAACTTTACTTCAATTGCAATTTATTCCAAAATTTAAAATTTAGCACAGAAAATGATCCACGAAAATGGCATAGAAGATTCGATGTGTTCACTTCGTTGCAAATCGGTCAATTAATCTTCTTATACCCGACTAGTAAGATGGCGCACATAAGAAACGAAATGGGTAAAAACTCTGTTTATAGTTTTCAAACTACACAAATTCTACGAAATCCCAAAATAAACATAACCAAAAGACAAGGAAGTACGTATAAATTTTCAACTTGAATTCTCTGTTTCATTTTTGATGGACAAGGAAGTACGTATAAATTTTCAACTTGAATTCTCTGTTTCATTTTTGATGTTCTATTGATAATAAAATTATACGCTACAATTTACCATACATCTTCTTGGAGCGCGTTTTGTGCACTACCTCTTGGATTTTCCTTAACCATCCATCTTCACACAATTGGCACCCAAAGAGAGGATAAGCATTTAGAAGTTCCAATACTCGCACACAAAGAGAATGGCTGGGGCAGTTCCCACTATCCGGTGGAAACATCTGACCTCTCGCCCCATCAACCGCCAATCTCCGCCCCATCTCCGCCACTCTCTCCGCCGCCATCACCCAAATCCCACCACCACTCTCAGCCCCAAAATAAGCTGCAAAGCCGTGGAAATCAAAACCCCAAACCCCACAAGCAGCAAGTCCAGAATCAAGAAAAACAGATATGACCTAGAGAACATGACCACATGGCTTCTGAAGCAAGAACAAGCAGGCCATATAGATGCAGAACTCACAATCGTCCTCTCCAGCATCTCACTTGCCTGCAAACAGATTGCTTCTCTGCTTCAGAGATCAAACATTGTCAATCTCACTGGAACTCAAGGCACCATCAACAAGATCAGAAGAAACTCGACGTCATCTCCAATGAGGTCCATTTCATTAGTCCACCACTTTTTTATTTTCTTTTCAAATTCTAACATTCATTGCTGTCTTTATTACAGTTGTTTTGCAACTGCTTGAGGTCTACTGGGAGAACAGGTGTCATTGCATCAGAGGAAGAGGATGTACCAGTGGCAGTTGAAGAAACTTACTCTGGGAACTACATTGTAGTGTTTGATCCCATTGATGGCTCTGCTAACATTGACACCAGCTTAACAACTGGATCCATATTTGGAATCTACGGACCGGATAAGCAATGCCTTTTCGACTTAGACGATGATTCTATGGTATATTATATAGCTGTGTCTTAACATATAACTGTTATAACTATTCTACGTTTTCTTGATTGAATGACATTGCATTTCGGGTGAACTAAAAGCTTGATCAAGAAAACGAGAAGTGTATAGTCAGTGTTTGCCAACCTGGGAGTAACCTATTGGCTGCAGGCTACTGTTTGTATTCGAGTTCAGTGGTTTTCACCCTCTCCATTGGCAAGGAGTGCATGCTTTCACACTAGATCCTAACTATGGAGAATTCGTAATGACCCACGAGAACATCAAGATTCCTAGTAAGGGTAGAATCTACTCCTTCAATGAAGGGAACTATGATTTGTTTGATGAGAAGCTGAGGAAGTACCTAGATGACTTGAGAAAGCCAGGTCCCAACGGGAAGCCATATTCGGGCAGGTATATTGGATGTTTGGTTGGTGAGATACACAGAATGTTGCTTGTAGGCGGTATCTATGGAAATCCAGACAACATTAATAGTAAAAGTGGGAACCTGAGATTGTTGTATGAATGTGCACCTATGAGCTATTTGGTAGAACAAGCTGGGGGGAAAGCTATTGATGGAAGACAGAGAATACTAGATATCAAACCTGATCAGGTGAAGTTTTTTAGAAACATTATACTAGTACTAGAGTTGTGTAGCATGAAATAGTCTTGAAGCAGTTCATTAATTCTGTGTTTGCAGATTCACCAACGAACACCAATATTCGTCGGAAGCCCAGATGAAATCGAGAAGCTGGAGAAGTATTTGTCTGAAAAGTAGTTACAGTTCATCCAAGTTCAAAGAAGACGTGATATCATTAATGTTCTTGAATATTGTTTTCCTATACATCATTGTTAAGATCCTAGTAGAATCAGAATTGAGATCTATGAATAATTCTAATGCACTTACAAAATGCAGTCCAAAAACTCAGAACTGTATTAAACATTGAAAAAATATCATTGGTAGTTCTAGCAGTTGTGTCAGTTCTATCAGTAAGTTCATGCTCACCAACATATCTCCTCAGGTCAATCTGTGTTGCTTGTTCTGATCCAAGTTGCTTGATCTACGTTTAGCTGTAAAATAATTATGTATGATTACTTCAACTGAAGATATATAACTTGATAAAGTTATAGATAGATTGAATTAGGATTGAATTTTACCAGGGCTGACAATAGTAATGCATTTTGTGACAGAGCGCATAGCTGCAACAGAATCTGTACCAGCTGGAATAATCGAAGGACATGTAACAAAATCAGGATTTCATTGCAAACTTGTTGAAACATAAGACATAACAAACTGCAAATTTCCAAATTCTTACCTACTAAACCCATATCCCCTTTCCCAATAAATCCTGTCATAGTTGATGAAAACTCTGATGTAATTTGTGAGGCACTCATTTCTACATTTCCTGTTTGAGGAGGTGACCTGAAATTCAACTCATCAAAATTAGTTTATCTAGAAAAAAAATGACAAATTTAGTAACATAGAAAAGGCAGTTCAATACCGTGAATGACAATCTGGTGAAGAATCAACTAGTTGTGAAGATAAAGCCATATCTTCACTTCCAAGATCAATGTCAAGTAGAAACTCCGAAAGGTTAAAGTCAAAACCCAAAGCATCCAAATTTGGAAAATCCAAGTCAAGTATGTCTCCTTCTTTCTCAGATTCAGAGGTTGAGTTACCATCAGGGGTTTGATTCTCTGTGATCATAGGCATTTCAGAAGCACCAAAGTCTAGCCTACCCCGAACATGATCCTTAATGTTAGACCTCTTCAAGTTAGTCTTAAGTGGTGAGCAAGTTGAGATGTGGTTTTTCTCTATAGAGTAATAAGCTATCTGCTTGTTAGGGCTGACTCGAATAGTCTCTGAAGAAATGATGGTGCAGTTAGCTGACATAATCTGTTGAGGAGTAGTGTCTTTGTTGGATGTAGCAGTTGAATAAGTTTCTAGTGGAGATGTTTTTTCAGTTTGAGAAGAAGATGCTCGTGGAGGTGTTTTAGGGATGGTTGAATTAGCTCTCGGACTTTCTTGATTGAAAAGACACTTAACAACATTAGATCCTTGAACCGGTGAACCATTGGGGACAATATCACAGCCAGATGACTGAGGAACAGAGGCAATCACAGATTTTTCTTGGTTCTGTTCTGCATTGCTTGATGGTGTAACTAAGTTAGCATCTGCAAGAAGATAGAGAAACATATTAGCAAGAATTCAATGACAGTCAGTGAGCTGTTTTACTCAATAAAAGGGGAAGGGTGTAGAACTACGTTTGGGAAGTGTGCATCTTCTGGATCTTTTAGAAGCTACATGACCATCAGATACATCTTTGGATTCTTTTCTTTTTCCGATTGCTTGATATGTGATTGGAGTGGAGAAATTTTTCTGATCTTTCTGCGTGGTTGAGGGCCCAGATGAAGACATCATAGCTGGAGCATCATACATGGGATAGTAGCCTGAATAACAACACTGGCTCAGAATTCTCATGTTTTTTTCAGGAAAGAAAATCAAGTCATTTGAACTATGAACTGAGAGTGAGATGCATATATCAATCTGGTGACTACTCAAATAGAGAACCTCAGCTCAATTGCTTTCACTATTTAACGACCTAATGCAGCAATATCAACCTTCCTTCTTCTATCAAATCCCCAATTTGATGATTAAGCTTGTACAATTTACATTTCCAGTTAATGAAGTTATGATAGTCTATCCTAGAAAGTCCACTTGTAATCCAGATCGGAAATTTATGTGAATCATTCAACCCTAAATTAACCAAGCATTTTTCATTCCCCCAATATAACACAATAAAAGATTGCGTGAATACCCAGTAAATCCAATCGATCGCTATGCAAAATAGGAAATATGAAAAATTAGGGTAAAAACGTTACCCGCCGGCCTCCCAACAGAAACTTCAGACCTAGTAGCAATAGCCCCGTACGCAACAGCTGGCGGAGGAGGGGTAACACCGACATTTCCGACGGCATTGTAGGCATTCATTACATCTTGCATACCGCTCAGCAAATTCTGCACCCGCAATTTCTCCTGTTCCAAACGGCACCGTTCTTGATCCACCGACACTTTCTGCTCCTTCAACGTTATGTACTCGTCTAAAATCGCCGCCAAACTCAACAAGCTCTTCGGAGCCTACAAAATTAACAGACATACATAAATATCATAGATCTTCAGCTAAAACATAAAATTAAAAAATAATAGTAGTATTAATGTAATTACTTCTTGAACAGGAGATTTTGCAATGAAATGGGACGCTTCGGATCGAAAAGTGGAGCGCGTCTTGGTATAACTGTTATCGCAAAGGTATCGATCGACGATGAAGGCGATCTGAACAGGAGTTATTTTCCCCTTTCCGACGAATTCTTGTTTCTTAGATTTGGTTTGCTTTCCCATGTTTCCTCCCTTCTCCGTCTCCGTCAATGGTGCGAAGCGAAGAAGTAGATTGAGGGAGATGGAGAATGAAGAGGGGGAGGAGGGAAGATGTTGAATAGTGTAAGAGGGAATTGGTAACGCGGGATTATTTCAAAATTTTTGGAGGTAAGTATTCTTTATTACAATCAGAGTTTTAGCGGTTAAACACGAAATTGCTCCACTTTCCCTGTTGGATCCATTGACCCGATTTGATTTCATAACTCTCTTTCATATATACTTTAATGCACTTAAATATTTACTTAAAAGAAAATCTTAAATATCCAAAACTAATGATATATGTTATACTCCCAACATATATTTAATTGAACTAATCTTAATTGTTATTGAGAATTGGACTTGGCCCTTGGATAGAATATGGGCTGGGCCCAATATTAAATATAATATATTGGACTGGACCCATAAAATTTTATGGGCCCAATAAGAAGTAATTACTAACTAGCACTGTCACTGACAGTCTGACATACAGCATTATCTGCAAACAAAAATCAGAACCAATTTTCAAATAAATCGACGAACTATCAGCTGGAGGAAGAAGAAGATGAAGCAAGGAATTCTATCATGGAGTAATTGTCCACACACCACATTCTTCTCTCTCCCATTCTCCATATTTCTCAAACCCTGTAATCCCAAATCACAATTCTCCAAAATCACAGTTACGCTGAATTCAGTAGAAGAAAACCCGCTAACGGGCCGCGAGAGAAGGCAGATGAGGAACGAGAGGAGAGAGAGTAAGCCCGCTTACAATTGGAAGGAAGAGGTTGAGACGAGGCTAATCAAGAAGCCAAAGAAACGCTACGCCTCCTGGACGGAAGAGTTGAATTTGGATAATCTCGCCTCACTCGGGCCCCAGTGGTGGGTCGTCCGAGTTTCCAGAGTTTCGGGCCACGAAACTGCGGAAAGGATGGCCCGTTCATTGGCCCGAAACTTCCCTGATATGGATTTTAAGGTAACTTTTCTTTCTCTTAAGAAATTCTAATTTAAGAAAGTTAATGAAATTGCTTCAAACATGTCCACATTGCTTATTTTCCTTGCTTTAATGAGTAATTTAATGCTACTGAGTTCATAATTACAGCTTAATTAGCGTGAAGGATAAAGGTTTTGCAAGTTTATATGTTGCTGCAATTGATATAGCTTGGTTTTTAGGATTAATGCTGAGTAGCTTTCCTATTTTCCAAGTTTGGTGCTCAGGCTTGATATTATCATTTGAAATTTAATACTAGTATTATCTAAATGGGAATCAGCTAGACAGAATCGGCTAACATTTTTGTCAAGGACTGGCTCCACAGTTGTTGATAGACTAACTTGAATAAACTTAATTACTGTAATAATCCTATATTAAGATTATGAATGCTGGGTTACTATCAACTAACGTAGATAACTGTTCAGAGATTTTTTTTAATGCTACTCATTGATATGGTTTTCTGACCAACTCTTTTGTGCTTGGAAGAGGTTGTGAAGTTTTTATTTGATTATCCCTCATTGAATAAAGCTTAATTGGGCCCTAATACCAGAGCTTGTTTGGTCATGGTTTAAAGTTTACAAGCTTTTTACTTCATGCATTTGTTAAAACTAAAGCTCAATAGAGTTGGTGAAAAGGATGTGCTTACCAGATAAGATATGGTTGATGATTTTTTTTTTCTTCTCATTGCCTCGTAACGTGTCTGCAGGCTTATGTTCCATCTGTACAAATCAAGAGAAAATTAAAGAATGGCACCCTGTCTATCAAACCAAAACCACTATTCGCTGGATGCGTGTTTCTGAGATGTGTATTGAACAGGGAGCTACACGACTTCATACGAGAATGTGATGGGGTCGGAGGTTTTGTTGGATCCAAGGTTGGAAATACGTAAGAGTCCTCAGTTATGTATTCTTGTTCACTTGATTTATTATTTACACTATTAAATGAGTTTGTTATCTTTTTGTCAACTCATAATTTTCATGACTCTACAACTTTTGATTTTTTACCAAATCTGTGGTATGTTCTGCTATGAAATATGGAATTTCAGTGCAAAGTCTTTCGAGTTTCATGCTTGTGAATTGATGAGATCCTCGAATGTATTCTAGTTTACGAATTTTTACATTACCTTACCGACCTTAGATTGCCTACTAAACAACCTTATAGGAAGCACTATATTTTTGGTTCGTTTATTTTCTTAGTTGTTAACACGGGTCGATAAGTTTCAATTCGTGCAGAAAGCGACAGATTAATAAACCTAGGCCAGTAGATGCAGATGACATGGAAGCAATACTTAAGAAAGCAAAGGAAGAGCAGGAGAAAGCTGATCAAGAATTCGAAGAAGAGCAACAAAAGAAAGAAGCTTTGGATTCGAAGAAACCTGGTTTAGACACTCTTCTCATTTCTAAAATAAATGCTTTAAAAAATCCAGGCGGTCAAGGAAGAAAATCTGGAAAGGGTTCATCTTTGAGACTTGGTTCAACGGTACAAGTTACATCTGGAGCATTTGCTGGATTTTCTGGCACTCTTAAGAAACTTGATAAAAAAACAGGCCTGGTATTCACTCTTGCTCTTAACCTGTGTTTTGTGCATGATACGTGTTAAGAAATTAAGATCCTTCAAACTTTTCCCACTTTATAGAAACGTAATATAATTATCTAAAAGGATATATTAAAAGAAAAACAAAGGGGAGAAGTTCATTTTCAATCCTGATTTGTAGTATCTGTTTGTGCTTTCTAAAAATATGCTAAATTTCTGGCTGCCGTAAATGCTGTGCTTCTATTTGCTTATATTGAATAAGCTACACATATTTAGGACTAAAATCGATGATGCTTTCATAATTCGTTTTCTTTTTTTGTCAACTCATCAATTTCTGAATCATTAAAGACAGCTAAGTGCAGACTTGACACCGCATCCCATGTCATCTGGTTCATTTTCTTGCAGGCAACTGTTGGATTTACATTGTTTGGGAAGGAAACCTTAGCAGATATTGATGCCAAGGAAATTCTTGCTGAGGGGAGTTGACATGTAATTGAAGCAGATAAGTTGGATGATGAATTCTACCGACAGGACAACAAACTGTTATCTCCAAACACGACCTCAAATCGCTGGAAAATATTCAATGGCAAGGATCATTCAAGTAAATGTTCTTCTACCTAGTTGAACACAGCTCATCTGGTATGATTCTAAAATTAATCCTACCATGGCCAGGTTTATGCATGCTTTGATTCGAAGGTTGGGCGATATTATTCAATGCTCCACTAGCCCTGTTTATTTATTTTTCCATAACTGAAATGTATCTTAGTGTGATTAAGATCTCTCTGATCCTATTCTAAGATGATTTAGGAAGAGGATTAATAAATAATTGCATGATCTCCCTTGCTGTCGTAAAGGCAATGTCACAGCTTATGGATCATATTCTTGGAGAAAATGTGGGAAAGAAATACTTGTATTCTTCATCGAGTTCATCTTTTTCACAAGAGAATTCGCAATGGAGATTAAACATGCATCCGTGGGCATGTCTTATTATCATAACATGGGCCGGCCCCTTTCATCTAGCTCTAATATAGAACCAAAATCCCAAAGCCCATTAATTTGGCCCATAACTCGCCGAAAAAAACCTGCACATTGAAATGATAGGGGAATAAGATCACCTGCTACGCCGTTTGGTCTATTTCATAACAACGTACTTTCATAGTGCTTCCATATTTCATTTTCATGATTAAGTTTTTATCTCATTGTCTTAATATATTACTCCCTCCGACCCACCACAAGGTACCCATTTATTTTTGTGCGTGGATTAAATGTGTAATGCGTAATTGTATTAGTGGTGTGTGCCAATTTTTTTTTAAAAGGGAAATGAAAACCTTTAAGCGATTACTCAAAATAGTAAAATGAATACTTTATGGTCCTTATCGTTATTTTGAAATTCCGACCCTCAATTATAGCCGGCTTTTCTAAGTAGGTTGGTAGGCAGGTGGGTGTGTCCACGAGCTCTGCGAACAGTGTTCAATTTGATTGAGACATGGCATTACCAACATGTGAATTAGTTGTGTGAATGATGAATCATTTATCGCGAGTTGTTGTTACCAACACCTTGCCTTCACAATGCATGTAAATAAATGGTGAATATTAATTTATAACTGATTGTCTGAGATTTTATTTTAGAAGTAAATGGGACTAATTTATTGTGGATGATAAGAGTCATCCATAAAACGAAACGAATAATTTATCAATTATATTGGTACATGAGTGGGGGACCAAGCACAACCCCATATCTTTTTTGCTTAGCATTAGCTATAATAAATGGCATTAAATGCTTATGGATGATTGTATGGGCCTAACTACCTCAACATCCATATGAGCTAGGACATGGACAATTTGTACTCTATTACCAAACTATTTAGGCCCAATCTAGGGGGGGGTGAGGGGGTGGGTGATCATGAGTATATTAAGTAATTAATTAATGCAAAACATAAGACTTGACGATTTAAATAAGGACATCTGTATAATTTGTTCACATGCTATTACTTCATTTGCAATCAATGTTTGTGAGTGTAGATTTTAGTTTGAATGTCTATTTATATGTGATTGTAAGGTGAAGATATATTTTACAATTAATGTGTCCACCAAACATAACGTCCTCTTGTTACCTCAAATGAAAGGCAAATAGCATGTCCAAGGTGAAACTATATAACGAAATAAATTCGTAAGACAAATAAAAATGATAATATATTTAATTTTATTATATTTTAATTGAAAAAAAAATAACACATCTAATTAAATAGTTATGTGGGATTTGGGATGATATTACACAAGTATTTCTCATAATTTATTATTTCGAAATAAACGTGAAAATAAATAGGGTTTTAATAGGATTTTTTTTAACTTTACATTAACGTAAACTTTAAATTAATAATGAAATAATTATCTAGAATCCTACAATTATACTACATATACACATGATTTTAGAGCTAATAAATTAAATATCTTGTATCCTCAATGGTTATTTAAAACATAATAATAACACGTGTAATTATCAATGATTAGTAAAAACATAATAATTCAGCATATAATAATATTGAACCCATCATAACAAATATAAATAAAAATAGGTTTTCCATAATCATTTAATTTACCACAAATCATGGTTTAATCTATTAATTAGTTTTTTTTTTAAAACCCACACCTTTACAAGCAGTGGCGGACGCATGATTTCCGTCGAGGGGGACCCAATTTTTCTCATACAATAGTTCGTGTTTTTTATTCTACAAATTTTAAGAAGAATTATTTTATTTACCAACTTTTATTAACATTTTTCTAAAGATATTTTAATATTTTTAATTGTATTATGTAAGAGTAACAATTTTGTAACTAAAGTCATTAGAATTATTAAATAAATATGTTATTTAGAAGGAAAATAAATAAATAAAAGAAATAGAAGAGGGGAAAAAATAACAGTGCTGCATGAATCGGACGCAGGATTTTTGAAACTAAAGTCATTAAAATTATTAAATAAATATGTTATTTAGAGGGAAAATAAATAAATAAAAGAAATAGAAGAAGGGAAAAAAATAACAGTGTTGCATGAATCGAACACGGGACCTTTAAAACTAAAGTATCCTCACTTCACCACTTGGACACAAAAGTATTTTTCAAGAAAATTTTTATATCTATACTAGTAATTTTAGAAGTTCTGGGCCCTACCCCCTTCGTCCATCCGCATCTGTTTACAAGTCCACAAGTCTACATCTCGCAAAATAAAATCTCCAAATATGTAACTTATAAACTCACTATTCATTAAACATTAAAGGGAAAAGGATCATTTGAGCCCATCATCTTATACATTGGGATAATTAAGCCCTTGAACTTTCATTTTGCACGTGTAAACCACTTATCTTTTCATATAAGATCAAATAAGCCCCTTTACTTTTTAAAATAAAACATACAAGCACTTTTATATTAAATACTATATAAATAATGCATGGAACCTTCATTATGATTTATGAAGCAGTTATTGTTATGTTCGAATTTTTTATTCTTCTTAATTTTTTTTATTAATTACAACTTAATTTTATATATATTCCCTACAATTAAATATTTGTTTTTAGAATTAATTCAAAAAATATAATTGAATTTCATCCTTATAGTTCATGTAATATTATATTCTTGTAGTTAATGATCCATTTTACCCTTAGAGTTTAATATTTAATTTTAAAATTTAATATTAATTTAAAGGTATAATTATAATTTTTTTCTAATAATTTACCGTGTATTTTTATCCGTATGGTTAATATTTATTTTTAGCATTTATTTTTAATTCTAAGTATATAATTAATCTCATCGAATAATATAAAAATTCTTAAATCGTAGGGAAAAAATAAAAATCACAATATTTCATAAATAGAAAAATAAAATAGATCATGACTATGGTAAATTATTAAAGTTATAATTAATAAATTAAAATTAAAAAGAATAAAAAAATTAGAACAAATGAACAATAACAGAAACCGGTTGACAATGAGAGGGGTCATGCATTATTTATATAGTATTTTATATATAAAGGTGCTTGTATGTTTTGTTTTGAAAAATAAAGGGGTTTGGTTGATCCTATATAAGAAGATTAGGGGGTTGTACGTATAAAATAAAAGTTGAAGGGCTTAATTAGTTGATCCCATTGCACAAGATGAGGGGCTCAAATGACCTTTTTCCCAACATTAAATTGGTGATTAAATCAAAATTATCCATAAACGATGTGTGGAGAAAGAAATAACGAATTAATAAATATGCCAAAAATGAAATTAAAAAAACACCACAATGATATTGACCTAATATATAGGATGTTGGGGGGCAATGCATGCACATGAGCAAGATAGAGAAAGTTCGTTATACAAATCAGTGAGATGTCTTCTTCCAAACCAAGGTCCACTTGTCAAGCTGTCATCTCCTATAAATTATTTTTTTTTTAAATTTATTTATTTAATATCACAAGCTTATAAATGTAGGTATACATAATCTGTATGTATACGTGGAGTAGACCTTTGTATGAATCAAGAAGACAAAGGGGCACGCGGTTATTATCTTTTTATTTCATTCATTGTTTATCTTTTTATTTTTGGGAAATGATTAATTTAAAGGGAAAGTAGTTTTGATGATTAGAGTAATCACTAGGGACGAAGCACTGCACATGTTTTTTCATTGTCGGATGAAGTGGGTGTAATCTACGGTCCAAAGGAATCTACTTTTACTTTTTCTTTGTTTAATTAATAACTAAAATTAATGAGAGTGCTATTGAGTAACTATAGTTTATACGACCTTAAATTTTTCATATATAAAATTAATGATAACAATGTATATTTTTAAATAAATTGTACCATATTAAATTCATAAAATTTCTAATACAAATTATGCACAAGAAATACAATACGTAAATAAAAGAATACTTCTATGTCATAACATTCCAAAAAAAATTAATGGGGCAGGAGAATCTAACCAATCATCTTTAAAATAATATAATACAATATGTCTTGAAATAAATTACAAATCAAATTATCAAGAAATTTCGAGTGAAATAGTAAGATGCGTTGATCTTTCAATGTTGAATGATTATTTGGATATGATAATTATTGCATTGGTCTTTAATGGGGAGGACAAATGATTTAAAGTTAATAGTAAGATCATTAATGGTGTCAATACACTTTAATTACTATGTACTTTTTACATTGATTTGAATTATTGATGCCATAGTAAGAATATTGAAACAGACATTTTACATGTACATTTGGCCTAATAACATAATTTTTAAAAATTTGTCTCATATATTTGTATTATTAATTAATATATATGATAATATTGATTAAATGATACATTGGGCCAAATCTTTTCATTTTGTTTTCTAGCAATAGATATGTAGCACTATCGATTCAAATACTACTATTTCAGGTTTTATTCAAATACTACTATTTCTGGTTTTATTCATTGTATTATGTGATGAACGTGAGAGAAATGTACAAAAAGGTAAACTCAAAAACATACAAGCACTAAAGTGCAAAATAAGCATGGGGAAAGGACCACAAGAGCAAATTCAGAAAGTAGAAGGGCATAATCGTAAAGCAGCTCATATTATATTCCCTCCCTCAGCAACCACTGAGGAAGAAAAGCGAAGTGTAGCAGAAGCAGGTAAAACCGTATTTAATTTTCTCAACCTCCGAGCCCACCCCACCACCACCACCTCCACCACCCCCTTACCCATTTCCCCAAGATTTTCCACATCTCTCAAACCCTAGAAAAACTCATTTAAAAATTGGGCTCACAATTTATTCCTTCATGGGGTTTTCCAAGTAACCCTTGTAAATCCAGGATATAAGACAAGAGAGGAAGCCAGAATTCTTGCTCTAAAACTCAGATCAAACATGGCTGCGTTTTCCTCTTCCAGGTATTTGTTGGCATTCTTTCTGCTCAACTTCTACTTGAAAGTGTTGGATGCGAGCCCAAACTTAACATTTAGCTTCAAGAACTTTGGTAAAGATTCCAACTTTGAGTCCAAGCTTGCTCTGTTTGGGGATGCTAAGGTTGCTAGCTATAATTCATCTGTTCAAATTGCTGGTTCAGGGGTTTCTAGTGGTGGGAGATTCATCTGTAAGAAACCCTTTAATGTTGTTGAGGGGAAGTCGAGAAAGATGGTGTCTTTTTCTAGTTTTTTTGTGTTTTCCATCTCTAAGGAAGATGGGGATGGATTGGGGTTTGTAATGCTCCCTCATGGGTTCCCCTTGAATGTTTTTTATGGTGCTTCTATGGGATTGTTGGGTGAGAGAAAAATGAAGTTTCTTGCAGTTGAATTTGATACTTTCATGGATGAGAAATATGGTGATGTTAATGGTAATCATGTTGGCTTAGATGTTGACAGTTTAGTCTCTGTTAAAGTGAGCAATGTTTCAGCTATCAATCTTGTGCTAGATAGTGGGATGAAGTTACAAACATGGATTGATTATGAAGCAAGCAGTAAAAGAATTGAGGTGAGGCTTTGTAAGTTTGGAGAAATTAGGCCACTTGATCCATTGCTCTCTTACCCTATTGATTTGTCACAAATGTGGAAAGATGAGAACATCACTGTTGGATTGAGCTCTTCGAGTCGAAACTCTTCACAGAAAGTAATTGTATATTCATGGAGTTTTAGGTCAAGAACAATGCCTCAATGGATGCATTCAGAACCCATGAATCCAGAGAGGTTTGTTGAGAGGGGAGAAGAGGTGGAAATTCAAAAGAAAAACGACTGCGCCGTGAGAATTCTTGTTGCGTTGATCTTTGGCACTGGTTGTGGGGCAATTGGCGCGGTCTTTTTATTGTTTCTTTGGACTATGTTTGGGAATAGGCGGCCGGTGGTGCCGGAAGAATTGGCCGTGAAACCTAGGGAGTTCGAGTACAAAAAGTTCGAAGTATCTGTAGATAAAACCGTCGAAGATGGTAAGAAATAGGTGCTTTGGTTTGCAGATTATACAGTGGGTGTGTCTTCTTTGTATATCCTCTTGATTTTTAGTACTTGGATGTTGTGGTTTGGCATGGTGCTGTAATTTAGTGATCAATCATTTCAATGTAGTTTTGCCATTTGCTATCTTCCATATGTTGTGATCATTAAGGTACAGTTTCATCTTAGGTAGCTATGGCTCTTAACGTCTCTATGTCTGTTGTTAAATTGTTTGATGGAAATATCTTAAATTATGATGTTTGAGGAATCTCCAAGTAGTCTCAAATTCTTTGAATGAAAGTTGAATTGTTAATCTATTTTTGAAATGTGCTTGGAGGAAATTGGAGAATAATTGTTATTTATTTATTTATTTATTTATTTTTATTATATTATTGTTTCTTTTGGCCAAAAAAATGTGATCTGCAGGACTGAAATATTTGCTGAATGGAGATGTACATTAAATTTACTTTTATTTTTATTTGTATAGAATAGCGGTGTATTATATTTGGTGAGATTCTGTAGGGATAACTAGAATTTGTTGAAACTTGAAACTATTAGTATTCTTATGTTGATTTTGGATAATTGAAAAAGGACTTATATTTGAAATCACATCAAATCATACTAAAGTACAACTTCACCCCACATTTAAATTTAAAAAAAAATCCCTTAATTTTAGTGAATGATTTCATCAAAGGTTTTCAAGCGTAAAATTTAATTTAATTTATTTATATTTTTCTAGTGTCACAAACATACGACATAAAGTTCCACACTGTTTCAAAAAAAAAAAAAAGTTCCACACTACCTAAATAAACTTCCCCATTTAGAGTTTCAATTTTAAGTCCAATAATATAACATACTCGCCTAAGGCCGGCCCAACAACTATTTCATCATCCAAACATATTTTGAACAACCTCTTACAAAAGTTGGCCCAACCAGCAACTGGCAAAAAGCCCATTATTAATTCACAAAGGCGACGTCGTAGCGTGCTAGGGTTTTACATCCCCTTTTAATATCCGTCCCAAATATCAGAACTCAAAATCAATCAAACAATTCCTTCATTCGAATCAGTTCTGTTGAGTTTCTTGTGGTTAAGCTATTATTGTTATTATTTCATTTCATTTTTCGAATGGGATCGGTGATGCATTGACAAATAAACTGCGTTATCTATCTGATAATTCCAATATGGAATTGAAGATAACTTATCTATTCTGAGATCCCAATTTGTTGTTTTTCTGCGAATTTTTCTTTACGAAATTGATTAGATAGATTGATTATTTACCAGTGGAAGAGTATCATTGATGAGTAAATTGAAATCGTCATCCTTGCACTATGATTGCCAGTGAAGAAAACAAATGGGGAATTTTCACTCTGAGATGCTCTCCGCTTCGTTTAATTTTCTCTTTTGTGTTGTAAGTTCTTAGGCGGATCTACGTCAAACGTTTGATTTTTTTTTTCTGGGATCCAAAATGTGAGCTTTTCCGTTTATAATTCTTCAATTTCTTATCTGTCAAACATTTTGGCAGAATTATGCGAGGTGACGATGAAATTCATTGTTAATCACTGACGATGGAGTGATGTCAAAAATGAATCCCGACAGGTTCTGATCGCCTTTATTTTAAAAAAAAAAATCTTTCGTATTTTCTTATGAATGATTGATTATTGGGTATATGATGAATCTCATGTGAATGGGTAATTTGCATCTGAATTTCACCCTGATGCTAAAATCACCTTGGAGACCTGATACTCGTTTTCAATTCATATTGAAATATCATTCGTTATGCATCTGTTTTTTTGTTATAATCTATGTACCTTATAACTATAAGTTTCTCTATTTCTTAAAATCAGAAAGAATATATGTAATACATTTATGTATTAAATCTATTTCATTATAAAATGTCACTAACAACGAGCCACACTTAAGAAGTACTCGATGACTAAACATCACCTGATTATCTCAATTTGAGATTATTAGATATGATTATGTTGCAAGTATAATTTGCCATAATTTTTAATAATAGTCTAATTTTAAAACTAAAGACAGATCAGATAATTGAAATTCGGTGCCCTTTAACAAATGTCCCAAGATCTTAAGGATGATTTTGCAATTTTGAAAATTTGTATAAAAGGAAGGGAAAAGTGGCAAATCCACCCCTATTCTTATACCACAAGATCAATTTAGCCCCTAACCTATTTTTTAGAGCATTTAAGACATTCTTCTCTTTTAATGAACAAGTTAGCCATTCTGTTAACTAAAACTTAACCCATGGATCCCTATTTTGAAACCAAAGTGTCGGTGCATACTATCAGTGACTTTAACCCATGGATCCATATTTTGAAGCCAAAGTGTCGGTGCCTACTATGAGTCAGTCACTGTTTAGCCTTGTCACTTATTTTAATTAATTATAATTTTAATAATATATGTAATATTTGATTATAGCAATTTATGACATATTTTAGTAGGAATGTCAATGGGTAGAGTGTTTGCTTATTTTGGGATATCAATACCCATATTTGACTAAAAGAATTTATTAGTACCCGTCTCGTTAAAAAATTTTATTATCGAACTATACTCGTCTCATATTCATTTATCAATATCCGAAGAGACCCATATATATAATTTATAAAATTTAATACTTTCTTCATCTCACTAAACTCCTCACTTAAATACTTGAGGGTTAGCGTAAAAAATACGAACTTTTGCTTTAGTTACAATTTAATCCAAACTTTTAATATTTGAAAAAAAAAAATAGTCACCTTTTAGTGGTTTGGCAAATCAAACTAAATGGGCAGACCTGCCCTGCCAATTTCTTACTTGGCAAATGCATGCCACGTGTGCTATCTAATGTGATTTAATTAGATAATAATAAAAATGCCATTGCTTTGTCACACAACGACTTTTCTCACTCCACCACAATATTTAAGGATTTTCCCCTGCAATTAATTTCTGCTGAGATTCAGATGACTCAAACCCCTGTTGCTGAACAAACTCGCCGGTATCTCACCGGAAAGTTCGTTGGAGTGAAGATCTAGGACTGATGGCGATCGCGTTTATACGATTTCTCGACGGGATTCGGCCAGAGATTTGGTTGTTGCTGCGTGAGGCGGCGGAGTTTGACGATTGGAGGAGGAATAGAGCCGGTGATTGCGTTGTCCGCGAGGTTCAACACGATGAATTGGCTCAGTTTCCCGATATCGGAAGGGATAACACCGGAGATTCTGTTTCCGGAGAGTTCGAGGATCCGGAGTCGGGAGAGGGAGGTGATGCACTCCGGGATCCCGCCGGAGATGGAACTCCAGTCAGTAACGATGAGAGTGGCGAGCTGATCGAGCTTGCAAACTGAGTCAGTAACATCTGCATCCGCCGCCGACGACTGGTTCATCTCCTGCGTCGCACCCTTCATTCCGGCCACCTCCGTCGACAACGACAGGCTGGACCTAAACACCTTATTCCTAGCAATGCAGAATCTGCATTTAGTTTTGCAGTCACGTGGGTTGGATCGTAAAATCAAGATCACAACGCCACACAGCATGGCTGTTCTCGCCTCCTCATTTTCATCTTTTCATACACAAATCATAGCCTTGAATATGTTCATGTTCTGCAAGGAAATGGGTGGGGTTAAGTGATGAAGCAGAAGTTAAAACGTCATTTTTATTATTATCCTTAATTAAATCACATTATTTAATGTTGTGTTGGCAGCACACGTGGCATGCATTTGCCAAATAAGAAATTGGGCAGGGCATGTCTGCCCATTGGATTTGATTTGCCAAACCCTTCGAAGGTGACTATTTTTTTTACCAAGGATTAAATTGCAACTAAAGCAAAGATTGATATTTTTTACGTAATTAACCCAATAATTAAATACAGAGTTAAAAAAAGTTACTTTTTTAACAAATTTTATTGACTTTTAGGGGTATTGTGATATTTTTAAATAATAAATAAATAAAGTAAGTTATGTGAATTAGGTGAGAGTGACATTTTTGAATATATGATGTAGTGAGAGGTCATTTATTTTGAATCTTTTACTATTTTTGGAGGAATGTAATGGGACAAATAAATAAGGAAATTGTGAAAAACTTGTTGGGTGGAGGGAGTATATATTATACTATAATTTATATATTATGAGATAATTTATATATTTAATTAAGACAAAGACTTGTGTAAGACCGTCTTACGTAAGAGCTTATGTGATACGGTCAAAAAATGATAATTTTATATAGGAAAGGGATCATAAATTAATAAAAAGTGATAATGTTATTTCATGAACAATTTATAGTATAAATAAAAAGTGATAATATTTTATAGCGAAAGTGATAATGTTTATAGCGAAAGGGACAACTATTTTAAAAAGTAAAAAATTGTCTCACATGAGACGGTCTCACGCGAGACCTACCCTTTAATTAATAGTTATAAGTTTAATTTAATCATATTTATTTAAAATAATATGATTTATTTTATACTATTTATTTTATATTTGATTAATAATAAAGTATTTTTTATTATATTTATTTAAATAAAATAAATATAAATATATAATAAATGAATATTAAACAGTTACAGATATCAAAGGTATTGATAAATAGATATAGGACGGGTACTGGTACCATAATAAATTTTTTAAATGGAATGGTTATAGATACATATGTTATCTTTTAATCGGATATGAGTACCCAAAATAAGTTGATATCATACCTGTTGTCTTTCCTACTAAAATATGTCATAATTTACTTTAATAGAATATTACATAATATTACATACTCCCTCCGTCCCGGAGATATTGACACATTTTTTTGGGCACGGAGATTAAGGATTATAATAATTTAATGTAAAGTGAAGTGAGAGAAATAATATTTAATGTGTAGTGGGTAGTTGTATTAGTGGTGAGTGTGATGTGTGTGTGGGTTCATGTAAATAAATAAATTGTTTTTGTGTGGGTCTCATTTCCTTAAAAGGAAATATGTTAATTTATGTGGGACAACCCAAAAAAGAAAGTGTGTCAATATTTTTGGGACGGATGGAGCATAATCTGTTATTAAATTTTAATTAATAGGAGTAATAATTAATTACAAAATAAAAATAATAATAAAATAAAATATATATGACAAGATTGAAGTGAAAGAGTGATAGTAGGGATCAACGTGTTAAGTTAACAGAATGGCTAACTTGTTTATTTTACAAAAGATGAAGGGTGGACATGATTTATTGAAAGAGAAGAATGGCTTAAATGCTCTAAAAAATAGGTTAGGGGTTAAATTGATCTTGTGGTATAAGAATAGGGGTGGATTTGACCCCTCAAGGTTTTGAATATTGTTGATGAAATGTCTTTTAATGGGCCTGAACTATGTCTTCAATGGGCTTACATTAGTCCGGCCCATAAATGCAAAGTAATATAACAGTCCAGATTCTAAATTATAGGAGCCTGTTTGTTCTTCCCCACATCCTCTTCCCACCCGCAAAGTGTATTATGGTGTATGAATTATGATTGCGAACAGTTTTTCTTTCAAAAAAATGTCAAGTTGAATGAGAAAATTGTGGCGTAGTGAGTTCCACAACGGTGTCGTTTCCTGCCCACTCGTTTGGTCAAACAACCTGTGAAACATTTTCCCATTTTACTCCTCCCCCAAGAAATCTAAGTCCAGCAGCTTCTATTACAATCACAAAACACTCACCTTTCCTATAAATCTTCTTTATTCTCAGTTTTTCAGACCACGTGATTCATCAACAATCATCGAAATGGGAATGGTTTTTGGAAAAATCGGCGTCGAAACTCTGAAATTCGAAGTTATCAGCTCCACCGACGACTACGAAATCAGGAAATACCCACCGGCAGTCGTCGCCGAAGTAGCCTACAACCCCTCCGACTTCAATTCCGACAAGGACGGCGGATTCACCGTCCTCGCAAACTCCATCGGCGCTTTCGGCACTCCAAAGAACACCAAACCCGAAAAGATCGCGATGACGGCTCCGGTCATTACGAAAACGGCGTCGTCGGAGAAGGTAGCCATGACCTCGCCTGTCGTCACCAAGGGCGGCGGAGAGATGGTGACCATGGGGTTTATACTGCCGTCGAAGTACGCGAAAGCGGAGGAGGCGCCGCGGCCGGTGGATGAGAGGGTGGTGATTAGGGAGGAGGGGGAGAAGAAGTATGGAGTGGTGAGGTTTAGTAGGGTGGCGCGTGAGGACGTGGTGGATAAGAAGGTGGATCAGCTGCGGAAGTGTTTGGAGAGAGATGGGTTTGAGGTGGTCGGCGATTTTGTTTTGGCGAGGTATAATCCGCCGTGGACTCTGCCGCCGTTGAGGACTAATGAAGTTATGATTCCGGTGGAGTGAAACAGAGTTTCTTTAAACGTATTTTATTATATAATCTGAATATCTGTAATCTTTGAAATGTAACGAGTGAAATCAGTGGATGTTATAATTCTTTATTTAAGTATAGTA
The DNA here is from genome assembly GCA_023678885.1 of Pogostemon cablin. NCBI lineage: Eukaryota > Viridiplantae > Streptophyta > Magnoliopsida > Lamiales > Lamiaceae > Pogostemon > Pogostemon cablin. Next base: position 1,296,753 of record CM042984.1, read on the forward strand.
TAATAAAGAGTGCAATTATGTTGTGGAGATTCAGATTTGTAAGAAATTTTGTATTTTTTGAAAAAAAAATATTATATTAAGATTGCTGGAAAACAGCCGACTCTGATTGATAACAGAAGGACGGAAAATCCATCCAATGAAATTCACAAACATCATTACATTTGGCAAAATAAGCAATAGAGTGTGCAACAAGATTACGAGCACGTTGTTGCCAAAAGACTCCTTTAGGGTGCAACGAAATAAGCAAAGGCGTAATATCTTGGAAAATTGGAATGCAAGATGAAGGGCAATCCACCTCATTTCTAGCAGCGAATATGACCAACGCAGCATCGCCAATGATAGAAAAATCTTTAAGGTTGAGGTGGGAGGCAAACTTGCAAGCTTCCCTGAGGCCAAGAAATTTTGCAGTAATGAGACAAGTAATGTCATGGAAAGTCTTTGCAAAACCATGAAAGAAAGTGTCATGCGGTTCTTCAACACACACCCCAATTGTCGCTTTTAAGAGTCGATGCAAAATTGCTCCATCAAAGAAAACTTTGTAGCTAGTAGAAGGGGGCAGGAAATCACCTAGTAGAGGATCAGAAGAGATAAGCTAGGGCCAACTCCTAGCATTATGAAAGTTACATAGGAGTGTAGGAGTGAAGCACAGTAAGTCACAAGAGAATAGCAATCCATTGCCAATAAATTAATTATTAATAGTGAGCAATTTATTATTTTTTTATTTTATTTGAACGTTGAGGAAAAATACATTAAATGGGAATCTTTTGTAGTAACTTGCTCAAACCCAAATTCGTTCCACTTTGTCAAAGCGGCCCATAATGCTTGAGCTTAAAACTAAACGGGCTAAGCCCAAGCTTTGAATTGGGTTGTAAATATACAACCCCAAGTTTATGGATTGTCGTATTTTAAAACGAAGGTTAAAAAAATGAATAAGGCCTTTTTTTTTTTTTTTTTTGATTGGGGAATCATGCAAAATAAAAATAACACTCTCGAATACTCTATAAACCCCCAAATATTTTAGACCAAATAATCCTTTAAAAAGACAAATAGATCCTTCTTTACTTGGAGGAATTTTTATGATATCATGTTCAATGGCTAAACACTTCACTTAAATAACTTTTAAAGACTTTTTTATTCTTTGTCGAACACCTTTATTAAGAAATTTAGAGAAGGATAGAATAGTCAATTTGGATGTAATTAGTGAGGGAAATTAATTCACGTGGAATACAATATATTGTTTATCATATGGGGGGTGTATATATCGGGGCGTTAATAGACAGACCCCCACAATGAAATGTACTAATGGCTAAATATCTGTACCAATGAAAAAGACTATTCAAGAATTTGAATTTCATTTCATTTTCTTTTCTTTTTGAAATATTACATTTAAGTTTTAATTTCCACGACATGCTTACTTTGAATAGTGATATTATATTGTAACATAATGTAGAATAAAAATTCTAAATTCTGAATTCAATTTTCTAATAACACGCTATGTTGTAAAAAAATTATGTATAAATATAAATATACATACCTGATGATGTATTAAAAGTAAATCAACTCAAATGCAGTTCATAACGGCAAAACAACCTAGTTGCATAATAAACATGACAGAGGGAGAAAAGATAACATCCTCAATTTGAGGTGTAGAAACTCTTATTAAAATAAAAAAAAAAAACACGACATAAAAGAATGGTTTATTTATTTATTTTTAAGGGTAATTAACCATTTGTTGTATAGAAAGAAGCATAACCATTATGAAAGGTAAATCCTACTTTTGGTGCAAAAAAAAATGATGTTGGTAAACTTGGTTATATAGCTAAGTGACAAAAAGTGTATAGTTTTTATTCCTCTAAGGTTGTCCTGCAATGTTGCTTTAGTGATTAAAGAGACCTGTGAGAAAGGCTAAATGTTGGCCTCTAATCATATCAAGTATCAACCACCTGTCATTCTCCAATTGCTCTATTCCACATCTTCTAATAATTGATTCATCACTCCAACTATTTGGTCCTAATCTAACATCTCATTCTCCTATTTGTTGCCTACACGTCGCAATATCACACTACTTTTTAATTTAACATATTCTACTCTCTTATTTCTTGTTACTTTATTTATTTTTGTAATCATTTGATTAATTTCATGTATTTTGCGTGCAATGAGTTGGAATGAACCATAATACGGAATAATAATAGACCACCGTGCTAAATTATTAATCCTTTGTATTGGAAAATGCCAAACATGGCCTTAAATGAATTCAAATACGTATATGATACCGATAGAATTGAATATGATTATGATACAAACACAATACACATCAATGATGAGTTGTGTTGTGTGTACCTCTCTCTCTCTCTCTCTTCTGCCTGTTTTCACGTGAATATTAGGCCAGCATTCAATGATTTTTTTCATGTGCAATTTAAAAGGAGCAATACTCGTGGCAGTATCATATCATACAAAATCATTGATTTGATATTGAAATCACCATGATCCAATAACCGCTCTACTACAATGTCGAACAGTAAACGTGAATTCAATCTTGAGACGGGGGAGCATTGTTTAACTAATGTTTTGATAATGAATTTTTTAGAGTGGAGCTAGAGAGTAGAGAATGTGAGAGCTACTATGAAGTATGATAATTGGGATGAAAGTAGAAGTAATGTGAGAAAATATTTTCTATGATATATGATATTGGGTGGTATAATAGTTACATATGAAACAATAAATTGAATACATGTGTATCATCAAAATCTGCACAGGTTGTGTTTTCAGGCAGCCTGGTTTCTTGATCAACTTCACAAAGCTTAACTGCTTGCTTGCATGCAGACACACATTTCTTCCTCTTCTAACGTATAAATCGAGTCGATTTTCTGCTATTTTTCTTGCTTCCAAGGGTGAAATTTTTCTAGCACCCCTTTACTCTCCTCTTGCCACTTCCACTGCCTTCCTCGTGTGCTGTACAGTTTCACCATCTTTACTCTACTTAAGCAAAACATTTATCCTATCTCTGCGAAGCAACTCTTACATCCTCCTCCCGTTGCTTGGGAGCCTTCGTCTGTCCCTCCGACCGTCTACACACACACCCCGGGTAAGGATTCGCGTAGAAGTTCTCCTCTAGTCTTGGTAATTCCCCTGCTACTCTTGGATATGGCGCCCCGATTCTGTCCTTGTGCAGATGCTTCACCTCCGAGGCGAAGTGATCCCAAGAAATCGAACCGTTGTCCAATGAATCAATGAGTCTAACAAAATTCAACCTGAAATGTACAATGTAGGAATGAGCATGTTGATGATCATTAAAGCAGAGTGTTTGTTTGTTTGTTTGTTTGTTATCTATGATCAGTCCTTCACCTGTCGGGATTTATCGTCCTTCTGAAGCCGTCGAACCTTCTATGCCCCTGCACCGCCTTCGCCATGTTGCCATCGTACGTATACACGAAAGCATCGCTTTCTAAGGCTATGATGTAGTCTAGAGCAGCAAGGCGGTTCTGGTACGGACTGAAAGGTTCGAGCTCCTCTGCCGTTGCTAGGGTGGAGTGTGAGAACACGTTCGGATACTCCGATCGAAGAGCATCCATACTGTTGTTACCGAAGATCTCTCCAGCCACTATGTAGATTTTCGTCGAAGATGGATACCCCATTGCCTTTAGCATTAGTGCAGCCTCTCTTGGAGACATAGGGCAGCCCCCTTGCAACCTCTTTTCCACACTGTCTATCTCTTTCTCCTTCCAATGCTTCACCTCGTACCTCATCACACGAAGCTCCTCTGCCTCCGACGCGGTTAGGTTGTGGTTGCAACCGGTGAACGCCAGCATGTCCTTTTCATACCTAATCGAAGAAATCACAGCAATAAGTACATGTTTGTTTAGTGTGTTCATGAAACTCTAGCACTCTCACTACCTTAAGTGAAGTGCAATGTAAGGTTCGCCCTCGTCTCTGAGTCGTTCCACAAGCTTCTTCCCTAGCTCCTCGATCTCTGGCGTGTAACGAAGGGCCTCATAGTTCGCTCGACACCTCAGCTTCTGTATAGACGAGGCAAGGCCGTTGTTGGCAAGACGCGAATCAGTGTGAGTGAACATGATCACCTTATGCTTCTTCACCAAATGAAGTATCTCCCCTCTGTAGTAGCTAGCTTTCGACCACGAGACGGGTGCCTTGATCAGAGGATTCATCGAAGCGTAAGGGGGTGGCAACGTTTCGACTATGTCGATGTCTTCTTTCAAAACGTCGATGAAATGCCTCCAATCAAAGATATCCTTAAAATCACTGCAAAAACAAGACAGAGGGGGATCAAAATGGATCAAGAGAGGAAGAATTAAAAGAAGATATATACTATGTAGTATTGTGTCAAAAACCTTACCTAGGATCTGTCCAAAAGCTCTCATGATCAAGGGAAGGAAGCACAAGAGTGGCATTCATAATCTTGGCTATGGCAACCATATCACATATCTGGTTTTATACAAACAAACAATGTCAGAAAATGGATCATACAATACAACATAGTATGATATATTCATTAAAAGAATCAAATTCTGTTCTTGCTTACTTACCCCTGTTCTCATTTGATTCAATCCACCATTTGCATGAACTAATAAATAGCCATTTGATTTCCCATCTGAACATATTCAACAACATTTACACATCAATTTCAAATTCAAGAAAGATTAAACAAAAGAACAATAAATTTAAGTAAAGATTGATTTGTATACGTCTTTGATTCTTTGGTCGAGCTGTACATCTGTATAAATTATCACTGTTTGGCTTCATCCATATTTCAGGGACCTATATGAAACAATCCAACATCCTTAAATTAGTCAATCTGCAGAATAATTGATTTATTACATGCTTATCAAGGATAAAATAAAAATAAATAAGAGATTAAAATACACAAAAGAAGAAAAAAAATCCAGGAGTAGAAAATAAAAATCAAGATTCCATTTTTTTTCCTTTTATTTTAATTAAATTGATTGCGCAACTTTCAAATAATCAGTAGAATTCACATGGATGAATGATAATGGAAAAACTGGTCAATGGCAACTATGGAAACTTCAACCCTAAATTTGTTGCCGTCCCACTCACTTCTCTTCCACCCAATTAACAACTGGAAAAAAAAACACACCATGCTTTTATTTAATATTTAATTAATTAATAGTAATTAACCGTTAACTAATTATACTTCCCAGAAAAGATGATCAATTTCCCCCTTTTAAAATGAATGCTCAAAGTTCGTACAGTCACTCAATTCAAGATCGAAAAATAGGATGTTGCTGAAACTTCTGGGAATTTAAAAGTGATTAAGAAAAAAAACAAAATTTAATTAAAATTAAAAGCATCATTAACCACACCGAAATCAATGAGAAGCCAGTTTCCATTTTTAGTATGTGTGTGTGAGAGAGAGAAACTCACCGGAAATTCCTTCATCTTCCGTTTCTGCATAGCAGCGCCGGCGGTTGACTCCGAATCATAAACTGCCATGTGGGCACTAGACGACAAATCATTCTTAAACGTCTGAATAAACAACGCCTCCTTATCCGACCGAATTGGCTTTCCGGCTGCGGCGCCACCGCCTCCGCCCATCATGAACGAAAACTTAAGAAAAGCCGAAACCACCACCATCATCAACAGAAAAAGGAGGATCGTACGGCCCATATTCTTCCTCGAGGTCAAACAATTGAAAACTCCACACGCAGTCAACACGCATTCCTCCACGCAGAGTACCCACGTCTCCGGCAGCCTCTTCCGCGACAGGAGGTGGTGGTGATGGTGGTGGTGGTGGTGGTGGTAAACGACGCCGTTTCCGTTGCATTCATCGAACAATGCCTCCTCATCCACATCGCTCTTCGAATGATCCAACACGGCTGCCCCCTCTCCGCCGGGCTTGTCCTTGTCGGCGTCCATCGCTTCCGCAGCGCCGCGGCGGCGGTGGTGGGTGATCTGATTGGTGGCGGTGTTGGGTGGATTAGTGGTGGCTCCTCCGGTTGACATTGCTCGGAAGATACACATAGGATGGAGAAAGTGAGAGAAAGGGAAAAAGGAAGATTATGGAGTGAGGAGAGAGAATGGAGGGAGGGCAGTGGCCATGAACGGTGAACCGTTGCTTTGTTTTCTTGTGTGTATTTATATGTACTATTTATTCTAAGGTGTGAAATTATGAAATTAAATTAAATGAAATGAAATAAAGAAGAATGTTTTTAATCCTTTTTTTTTTTTCTTAGAGATAGAGAGATTCATGTGATTGGGTGGGTAATTCGCCTCTGATTTCTACTGCATTTATACTACGGTCAACGGGATGTAAAAGATATTTTACCTTGTGTGATTTTGGTAAATCTAGGTTAGATTGTATAGTGGATTCCACACTATCTTATTTACCTTATTGGGTCATTTTTATATTTCTATAATTTACTTTATTTTGCTTCTACATTTTGAGTTTCATTTCCATATGAAACCCTTTTGGAGGAGTTTATGTAGTAATTTTATTAACATAATATAATATATAGTACAATAAATCAATTATTTATAAAAACAATAAAATAAAAACAAAGAAAGGATTTTATACAAAGATCTGGAGTAATATTTAATTTAGATTTTAAAATAAAATCTGATTTTATAAGTGTTTTAAATTAAAATTAAAATTTAATTTCTTTTTTCAAATTAAGGTCTAATTTTTATTTTTGTTATATTTTTATTTTAAAATTTACTAGAAAATTTATTTTCTCATTTCAAGTCATACAAATAATTTAAAAATATTATTATATTCTTTCAAATCGTTAAATCATTATTTTTATTAATATTTTATATTTTCTTATTATATATATTGAATTCAAAAAAAATAATAATAAAATTACTGACAATAGAAAGAAAAAAATAAAATTAAAACTTCAAATGACCAGACACTTAAAATGGAGCTTAAAATCGAGACATGAACTAAAAATTGTGTATATAAATGAATAACGTGTATTTAAGGGAGTATATGTATAAGATTATAGCATAGTGGAAATTGTTTCTATATTCATATTTATTCAAATAGTTGATCTATATAGAGACTCCTATTAAGTAGTGTAGGTAATTTGTGCTCGAAATAGACTAGTATATTATTTTTTTTCTTCTTATAATTATTATAAAGTTTAATTATTCACAAGTGATCTTATCCGGACATAAATTCCCATTTAAACAACTGTCGGTAGTCAAATGTAACGAATTCAATCTGAATTGATCTACTTTAATCCTTACATTAGATTTTGTATATTTTGCATGAAATTATAAATTAAATGAGGCCTAAAATTCATTATCTCTATACACACAAATAATAATAGTTAGATAAAGACCGTTTTACAGGAAAATTATGCTAGACAGATGAAAAAAAAAATAACATTTAAAAAAATATATTCAAATTAAAGAAAAATGATAATGGTAATTGTTTCATGAAAAATTAATATTAAAATTAAATTAATAATAAAAATTAGGAATTTTATCAATCTAATGCCCGAAAAATGGATAAATTATCAATTCGGGCCTAAATTATTTTTTCTATCAATTCGAATCCTAAAATATGTAAACTTATCAATTCATATTTATCCAATATTATCTCATAATAATAGTGATAATTACTTTAAAAATATATATATTTAATCTCACGGGAGACATACCCATAATAATATTACTCGATAAATAAATTGTCACCCATATTATATATAGTAATAGAAAATTGTGAGATTAATTTCATTTGTGACACAATAAATAAGTTTTAAAAAAAACGTAATAAAACATTGAGTTTGATATTAAAATTACAAATAGTCATACGGTGCCACGTTTGCATTGGGTAATAATATTGACGAAACTACCCCCTCGGATAATGGTGAAATTAATCGTAATTAGTTGAAATACGGGAATAATTAACAGGAGAGGAATGGCAAAACGTGAAAAGTTTGTTTCTTTTTGGAATTTTCGGTTACTTGTGAAGGGTAGAATATTGTCACAAGGTGGACTCACATGGATCCATTTTGGAGCCCTTCTTTTTTATTTTTATTTTTATTTGAAAAAAAAAACTACATTTAATAAAATTGGATGCCAAAAGGGCATAAAGTTGGATGAACAAAATTAATGTGCGTGGATGAGGCCTTTCATGAATTCACCAAATTAATTATGCTTTTTTTCTTCCCTATTAATTTACAGAACAAGTCGTATTACATGTTCTTAAATTGATTGTAATATTGTAGATTAAATGTCTTAAATTTAATACAATTAATACATTTATTAATATATTTTTGCATTCATTGTATAGTTTGAATTGGAGTATTAAAAGTCACATGTTTAAATTCTATGATCAATGTTTTTAATACATTTAATTTTTACACTACATTAAAAAAAACTACTATTATGTTTCTTTATCTTTAAAAGGTTATATTTTCCCGATTACGTGCAATATATTTATGAAAGATGTCCAATAAATTTTCGTAATTCAGAATATATACCATGTTAATTACCATTAAATGACTAGTAATTCTAGTCTCGATAAATCTTATTTTATAATTTAAATTTTAAATATATATAAAAAGATTGCATGATGATTAGTAGTACAAAATAAAAAATAAAAAATAAAAATTAAGATGTCTATTGTTAGATCCGATAACAAATTTAATACAAACCCATATACTTTGTAACAAAATATAAATATTTTTTATTGAATTTGAGTAACAAGAAAAAATAAATAATAATAATAATAAAATAAAAAATCGACATTGAACTTTTTATATATTTCCTCCGTCCATTTTCGGATTGTACACTTTTCATTTTGGGTTGTCCCACAAAGTTTGCACCTTCTTAAAAAAATAAAAAGTCAAACACGATCACCATCCCTCATACATTTTATTTAAAAAAAAATCACTCATACCTAATACAACTAGCATACTTTATTATTTATTTATTAAAAAATGGCATAATAACCTTAAAAATTATCATTTTTTTTAATCTTCATGTCAGAAGAAGGATGCATTGTGGGATGAAGGAAGTATGCTATCTACTACATCTATAAATATAAGATGGCTTAAAAATAAAACAACTAATGTAAGAAATAGAATTAGTACATAACTTTTATCCAGTTTCGATATAATAAATGGATCCAAATACATGCGTACTATGTCCTAAAAAAAGCTTGACAAGATTTTGACAGTGGGTCGGATAATATTATGTACGTGTCTCATCTTATTCATGGTTGACACAATATTTATTATCGATAAATATTGTATTATAGAATGAAAAAAACCAAACAATATATTTTCAAGATAAGCAATACTTCACATAGTAATTGATGATGAAATTGTCATAATATAGCTAATGTCGTACATTCTTATTAATTAATGTTTGTAAATTAATGGGATACGTGTAACCAATAGAATCATCTATTAAATGTTTGTAAATTTTATTTTACAAAAAAAAAAATTAAAAAAAAATTGTCGTAGTTATAAGACATCCTCGATCTTATTTCAAAGTTTAGATCATTATAAAAGAAAACTATAATCTTACGTCTATAGTTGTTATTTCGTCTTGATAAAGTCATATAAATATTATTCTATATATTTATCGAACAGATTTTATATTTTGTAATTATATTGTTAATTTACTTTTAAAAAGTAATAAATGTACGTACATGTAAAAATATGCGCAATTAATTTAATTTGGGATCCGAATTAAGATTACGAATTATTATTATCTATATATAAAATGAATATTATAAGTTGTCTTTTAATAAATAACAATATTTATATTAGACTGTTTTATGAGACTGTATGTTTTAACCTTACCACCTAAAAAAAATGAAATATTATCATATTAATATCCAACTGTAATAAAAGTACATCACATGTAACATTATCTTCCTAAAATCAATAAGATTAGTAAAAGAACAACTTATCTTAAATTTTTTATCTAACTTTTTATTTATAATACATATAATTAATTCATTAAATCATTATTATTTTTTAGTTGAGTATCAATTTTTCATTAAAATATTGTCATTTCATATTTGTCTCACAAAAATATCTAGAAATATCTAGAGACGACATCAGACAATATTTTCTTATCATAAATATACTTAGATAATGGGTTATTAGAAAAGAACATTACTAATGTGGTGGTGGAATTTGTAGTTGGGCAGCACATGTGGGTGGAAGACTAAGGACACAACTGAGATTCATAAGTCATGTCTTCATGATTATGTGTGTAATGGTTAAAAAATAACAAAAATTACTCTAGTTTTATTACATCTAGAGAAAGAGGTTTTATTGCATCTTTTACTTGAGAGAGTGAAAGAGATGGGTTTTACACTCTAATTAAATCATTTATTTATTCGATTAGTGGACTAAGACCAAGTTCAAGTTGAGATTTCGAAGTCATAAATGGAAAATATTAAAAGCATTCAAAGTTAATTTGATTTCCATAGGAATTTATAAGTAATAGTTAAAAAGGACAGTTATTTAGGGCATTCATAATTCAAACGGTTAATAAGCCCTTCATGACTAATCTTTGTTAATAGCATATCCCATAATCCTTATAATATTTCATTGTTTATTTATGGGTTTCATCTAGTATATTTTAATATATACTCCCTTGTGAATGCTCTGTTGAGACGGAGGGAGTATTACTTTTCACATCATATCTTAGTTTTGCAAAATTTTACATGCTAATATGTTGTTAATTTGTATTGACAAATTTAGTTGGACACATAAAAATTATTAATAATCAATTTACGTTAAAAATTTTGGTGTTTATTTCTTTTTTTTTTCTTTTAATAAATGCACATGTTATTTTCATCCTCGAGTAAATTTAATCTACTTAATAATTTTAATTTTGTCAGCGTTAATGGTGTTAATGAAGACTATATTTAAGTCCATCCAATTTTTCTTGGTTTTAATTATGAAAGTTTGGAATGCCGCCTTCATATAAATTTCATATGCAGTATATTTTTTGTAAGAGTCTCAAAAGGAATGATACATAGGGGTAGCAATGGAAAATAGTGAGCTAGTTCTGAAATTAATTTTTTTTTCATATAAAAACATTATCTACGAAATATTGGGAAGTGTAATATGTATAATAAATTTAATATATATATATATATATATATATATATATATATATATATATATATATATATATATATATATATATATGTATTTTATAATAGCTTTGATAGATAAAAGTAAAACTACAAAATTAATTATGTTACGATAGCTTGACGAAGTCGTATTTATAGTGATTTAGCATGTAGCATGCGAGCGGTGCCAAATGAGATAATCTTGCAAACTCTTTCATCATATATATTTTGATTGTTATAATTAAATAGAAATAGTAATAATTATAATAACATAAATAAATTAAAAAGAGAGGGAAGAAGGAAAATTGATCAAGTTAAGAAAGTATCTAAATATATGTATGGACAAAATAGCTTGCTAGTCAGTCACGTTAGTTTTGCCATGACAATACAAATCTCTGTAGAGATATATCTAAGCTCATATAATGTATAACGTCAGAAATTTGGAATTATTATTCCTACTAGTACTGAGCCCGTGGATGATTTAATTATTTAATAATTTAATATTAAATTTGTATTATTCTTAATGAATAACTCCATTCTAAATCATGATAATTTAGTATTTTAAATAGAATTTATATTAAGTAATAAAATAATATTATTATTTAAAAATTTTATATTAAAATAAAAATTTTGTTCTTCTTGTAGGGGATAAAACACACAATTTTACAAAGTGTTCTCTCGGTGCTGATTTGCTCAAGCTTCGATGAAAAATCCATATTGTAAAATCAGTCATATAATTAAAAAGCACAGGACGATAATAGTTTTATGTAGACATAATTTAGGAAATTAGTTATTAGTAAAAGAAAATTCATGACTTAAATTTTGAAATTTCAAATTGTGTTTCTTATTGAAATGACAAAAAAATCAGTAACTTGTAAAAATAAAATAATTACATATTGCGAAATATGAGATTAAAAAATCAAAATCCCATAAGAATTTATTCCAATGAGAGATTACTAAAAAAAATCAAATTATATGAATTTAAATCATCATTCATAAAAATAAAAGAGATAATAATGTTAACTTAAATTTAAGTGTTTAACCACCTATTAAATGAACAAAATACATAATCAATTATATTAGATGTTTATTATTACTATTAATTAACTAATTTAAGTCAAATGCTAAAGTTCAAAACCCAACATATCATCAATTCTCGTAAAACCAATTCAATACAGAATTAAATAAAATATAGAATAATATACCATAAACAAATAACGATACGAATCATAAATACAATATAATACAACAGTTAAACAATAAAGAAATATGACATGCACGGCTGTAATCCATAACAAATTTAGACTTATGGGTTAAAACTCTAAAAGTAAAATTAATTTACTATAAACAAATCATTGCTAAATATATAAGAGGATACGACTTCAATAGCTAAATAAAATTTAAGAATAGTACAAAGCACCAGTATAATTGAACTAAATAAACAAATCAATAAAATATTGAAAATTTGTCATCCATATCACATTAAAACAAATATATATATATATATATATATATATATATATATATATATATATATATGCAAAAATAAATATAATCATTATAGAGGGAATGAGGGATTAACTAAAAGAGGTGGTGTTCATGTATAACTAAAGTTCCCTAACTTAAGATTCTTTTCAAAATTAGATAACATGAGTAATTTTTCTATTGAAAATTAAATAAATACTAATTTTAAAAAATCCTAAAATTGAATTATAAGAATTCTGTAACCTTTCATTTAAGGGTCAGACATATATAGTCATACATAAAATTTAAATATATATTAATAAATTATTAAATCTTATGATCAAACAACATTAAATTGACTAATTCAATCTTGAAAATTGATAAAGTAAATCGTATGAATAATTGATGTAATAAAATTAATATAAAAATCAAATTTTAATATTCGATAGAAAAGATATATAATTCTAAATAGTAATTAATTCCTTAAAATTAGTTTAAAGCTGCTTAGTACATAAATCAATGAAAATTTTGATTTTTTTTTTAAAAAAGAAGGAATTTACAAAATTAGAATATTAGAGTACTACGTTAATAAAAATTGAAAAAACTAAAAAATGGTTATTTTTTTATTAAACGTTTTAATTACAGAAAAGTTAAATATAGTAGTTAAGAGATTAATTAAAATGTGCACTACTCTAATGAATAAGTAATTAATTCAATAAAATACTACATTTAAAATATTAAATACGCTTAATCGCGAGTTGGAGAAGGAGAACAACAGATTGAGAGGATCTTGAAGAACGTCATTCACGCAACGTTAAGATTAGACTTGGGAATACAGCAGAAGAAGTAATTAATTCAATAAGAAACTAAATCGAAAATATTATTACATAGGAAATTTAAGAAATATAAAAATTTTAAATACGTTAAAACTTTTACTTTTATAATTTTATGAGTATCATTTTTTGTATCTTAAAAATTAAATAAGTTTTATAAAAAGTTCATGTTCATTGATCCTAAATAAATTTTTATATTTAAAAAGTAAGGTTTTATGTGAGGCAGTTTGATTTATCTTTTTAATAATTATACTTTTAGACTAAGAATAGCATCATTTTTAGTCTTATTTATAAATTATTTATAAAATAATTTAATCAAATTATTATTATTTGTTGATTATATATTATATTTTATTAAAAATATTAACTATTTTTTATTCGGTTTGTCTAAAATTAAGTGTTAGATATTTAACATGATAACCATTATATTAGAATAAAATAAATTGCTACCATTATTTCTAATTTTAAAATTTTATGAACTTATGATCACCTTTTCCAGCTTTAAAGTTGTAATATTCTAGTTGATTGATTATTTTAAGGGTGAAATTTTCTTTTAAAACTTTAAAATTTTTCTTAAAAATAAGTGACAATAATTACTTTCAAACACTGTATTTTTTTAGTAGTAAAATCCAACTTAATTGCAACAAATTATTTTAGGCAAAAAAATTGTTAATAGATATAAAGAAATAAAAATATAAATATAATTAAAATTTTACTCAATTTAATATATATGCAATTAAATTAAAAAGTATAAAACTAATTTTATATGTAATTAATTTTAGTGCAATTATACGCAATAAACACAAATAAATGAAAGACAATTACAATAAAGATGATTCATAAATAAATTCATATATTTAACATAAAAAGATGAATATTTATATATTCGTGACAAAAAAAATATTAACTTTAATTCTAACATGTTTTGATTTGTATATTCCTATTTTATAACTCAATTTTAAATTCCAATACATAATTAATTTTAATTATTATATCTAAAATTTAATTTAATTCATAAAATACATTTATTGATATAAAATAAATAAAATAAAACTACTAAAGCAAATAAATGTATATAATTACATAAAAAAAATCCTTGCTCTATTTATTTGAGCATATTTGTGGTGTCTTTAATATCTAAATGACCATCATCATCCATTTTAGCATTACCATTTTTTTCTTGTAACTCTTCCTAAGAGTTACTTTTCAAAATAATCTAAACCCACATTATCATAATCTTACAACTAAAATAGTATTCAAATCATCCCACATTCTTATAATTTTACAAATAAAATATTATCAAATAATCATAATTTAAAATTTGTGAGATTCATAATTCATTCTTTTCTCATCGTGTACCAAATTTGATTTGTCTTCTAAACTTCGCCCAATTAATTACTTTTTCCTATAAATTTCATTACAACTTATGTTAAAATATATAATATTTTCAAAGAAATCCCATTATTTCAATTTCATATAAAAAGAAAAAAAAGAAAATGTGTCATACAAAATGGACAACGTAACAAAATAACGTTGTAGTATTAAAAAAATCATAATAATATGAGGGAATGCATTGGAAAACAATTAGAAAATAAAGGAGTGGTAATAAACACTATAAGAATAGAAGGAAAAAAATCTTTCGATTTCACTTTTGATGTTCGGAGTAGTTGTCTTTCCAAAAACATGAAGAACTTCTAATATGGAATGCGATGCATAGAGTGAACAATCATGATCCACGTAAACAAAATAGTTTGCTATAGTTTTTTGGCATGCAAGTGAAAACTTTGCACTCTTGTATTACATCATCGTTGCTACTTTCGTTATGCAACTACTTTTCTCATTCAAGAAAAATAGGTTGTTATAGTTTTTTGGCTTGCAAGTAGAAGACTTTGCACTCTTGTATTACATCATCGTTGCTAATCTCATTATGTAAGTACTTCTCTCATTCAAGAAAAAGACCATCACCTAACATTTTTCTTCTTTTTTCATGATCAAACCTCTCAATGTTGCTTTGAATAAAAATGATCATTATATAAATACACAAAAATTCTATGAAATTTTGGAAAAAATTAAATACAAAATTAATATAATAAATTTCATTAAATTCACAATTGCTTGATTGATTCTTAATTGACATGAAAATTATCAAACTTTGAATAAATTGGTATTAAGATTATACCTCATTATTTCAATAACAATTAATGAAAAATTTAATATAAAAGTCAACAAATGAAATTAACTAAAATACAAAACTAAATAAATCAAAAAAACTTAAAAATTACATGTCATCACAAAGAAAATCTAGGCATGCCACATCATCCTTAAAAAACTGTCAATTAGATGTATTAAGATAAGATTATTAAGTTCAACCTAGCTAATTCTTTCTAGGAATTAATTGGATATATTCTATTTTATATTATCTTGATCAAATAGTGAAAATTAAGCGACTTAAGTACTAAGACTTCTACCTTAATGGTAAAAATAAATATTAAATAATGAAATAAATTATTTCTAACAATTCGTACGTCATTTTACGAGGTAGTAACCTAATTTAATTACTTCCCCAAGTTCCATCATTCTCTTCATAAAAGTCAAATTGCTTACATTTTTTTGACGTTCATATCCCCATTAATACGAAATGTCATAACCCATGTTAATTAACGAGGATATCTTTTTCAAGCCAAAATTTTAAATCAGGTATAAAATGGTCTCACAATTTTTGGTCGCACTCGTATGATTTGAACAAATTGGTTACTTTATTATTTAAATTTTTAATAACCAACGTGTTTAGCCTCTTAATTGTATTAAAGTTTCATTTTTCTTTAAAATAAAAACTCCGATTAATTAAGCACGCATGGTTAAAAAAATAAAAAAATAAAGTTATACATTAAATGCTATAATTATAAATGCTTGCATGGCGTAGGTACATATATTTTCTAATTGCATATCATACTTTTTATTCTATCTACCATTTGTTTATGTATTTTTATGTAGGATACGTAGCATAGCTTCAAAAACATCACATATGGTAGGCATAATATTTTCAATCCATATCACATGTTTACGTTTCTAATAAAATAAAATATATAGCTACTAATAGGATCGAGTGAAATTAATTAAATACTGTTCTTATGTTGTTTTACTTTCATATAATATAAAAAAAAATTATCAAAATAAAACGTTTTCTTATAATACACGTAGAAAATACCGGATGTATTCGTACAAGTGTATTCATATAATATGAATTACTATTAGATTGAGATGTACCTTTTGATTAGTTTATGTATAAAAAATAAAAATAAAAATAGAGTACTGATTTTCGCTATTTTCACCTAGATTTTAGTGTCTTTTTGTCTGTCTTTTCGTATTATTTTATCCGTATTTCATGTGTTATTTGATTGTGTTATGTGTTTTTATGGAAATGTGTGTGAATGAGCCTAAACATGTTAAAAACATGTCAAAAATGGAGTCGGGAGCTGAAACGAGCAAGAATCGAACACACGGGACCCAACTCGAGTCGAGTAGGTGCCCGAAAGTTGTCCAAAATCGTCCAGTAGCTTAACTCGACTTGGGAGAGCCAACTCGACTTGCAGCTCGAGTCGAGCTGCGTCTCTCCAAGTCGAGTAGCAAGTCGTGCGGAGCAGAGCAGGAGTTCAAAATCATACAGTGTGCTTACTCGAGTTGCAAGTCGCAACACGACTTGACAACTCGAGTTGAGTAGGGCCTCCGGAGTCAGATCAGTTTCAGAGCCTCGCAACACGACCAAACAGGCGAGAGCTCGAGTTGGCAACACGAGTCGAGCTGTGTAGCTCGAGTTGCATTACATGCAGTTCGACTCGAGCTGCTAACTCGAGTAAGTCAAGTCAAGTCGAGTAAGGGCATTTTGGGCCAAAAATTCAGATTTTCACCTGCCAATGTGTGTAAGTGTGTGTGTAAAAAGCCCAATTGATGATTAATTCGTGGCCCAACTTGGAGATGATATAAATAGGCTCAAGTTCAACATTTGAAGGGAGATTGGATATTCCATACAAGGGTTTCACTCCTACACCTAGATCACACACCATTTCTTCCATTTCACACCATAATCTTCATCAATTCTTCATCTCTTTCATTTGGGTGTTAGGGATCTCAAGAATTCAAGAGCTAGAGGTGGAGATCAATGAGTATTGAAGATTCTCTACAAGGAATTGTTAGGGAAGATCTACATCTCTTTTGTTTTTCATTTGGATCTAACACTATGAATATGTGTAATGATTCATTTATGTATTTTGTTACCATCATCATGTTAGGCTAATTCCTCTAGTGGGATTAGGGACATGAAGAACACATTAGGTTTATATTATCATGTGGATTAAATTAATTTTTGATTTAATTGGTATTGATTTCTATTCATGGGCTTTAATTGCTTTGATGTTGTGATGACATGGTTTGTTATTCATGAATGATCATTGGTTTAATGGATTGTTGATCAATGGATGATTTATGATAATTAAGTGCTATTATAATATTCATGTGTATATTGCTTGGAGTGAGACGGAAACGACCCTCTTAAGTATTAGAAAGGCATGAGTAGACATCGGGTTTGAGTTTGACTGAAAGGATATTTGAATTCGATGAGGGGAACCAATCTATTCGTTAGCTCTTATACACAAAAAGGGAGAGTTAATCCTAATTAGTACCTTGGAAGGGAGAACTGAGAATTAATTATTACCTAGATGGAAGAGGTTAATGTTGGGCTTTGATCTTAAGTGCTTTTGGGAGTCTCAAGTGGATCAACAACCTTTGTAACCCGAAAGAGAGCTTAGGATATATTCGTGATCACCCTTAATCTACATCAATTGGGTTGAATTCCCTTTGCATGATAATATGAATTGAATGTGCTTGGATGTTTCTAATCCCATATTTTTTCATACTTAAACTTTAGCACCTATTCTCTTTTCTCGTTAATCATATTACTTGTCATTTCTATTAATTGCTATTTTATTTACTTGCTACTTACTTTAGTTGTTTATTCCAAACTCAAAACCCCTATCATCCTTACAAAAGTGACATAAACAAAAGCTCACGTACTTTACTAATCCAAGCCTCTTCCCTTTATGGTTCGATAATTTTATTTCCTGGGATATACTACTACAACGATCGAGTATTCTTGCTCGTGAGTATCAAATATTCAAACAAGTACTCTATCATAAATATTTTTTAATATTTCTTTCTTATTTTTAATTGAGAGACTCTCTTGTGAGACGGGTCATAAGAGAGACGGATATGAGACGGGTCAATCTATAATTTAATAATATAATATAATTATGGTTAGTCAACCTCATTATCTAAAATAGTTCCTAAATTTGTGGAATGCTCCCTCCGTCCCCTTGATACGTATCCATTTTTCCATTTTGGTCCGTCCCATTACAAAGTATCAATTTCTCTTTTTGGATTGATGTGACCTACAACTACTACACTTGACCCCACACTCAACACTAATACAACTACCCACTACACATTAAAATATTATTTCTCTCACCTTACTATATATTAAATTATTATACTCCTTAATCCACGTGCAAAAAGTCAATGGATACCTTTCAAGGGACGGGGGGAATATTTTTAACCATTTCTGATTTTAACGTATATATGCAAACCAACGAAAATAACCTCCCCAATTGATGAATCGTTGTTGCCTGTCATCATCAGTTCCACTCCAATCATTGCCTGTCATCATCAGTTTCACTCTGATCGACGCAAATTTGTAGGAATGAGAAAGGTAGTATACAACACAGTACAATTGTTATAGTATGTCGAAAATTAATTATAATATGTTATTTCGATGTTATTTGTTGTTAACTGAAAATATATTACGTTGTTGTTATAGTACGTTGTTTCCTTGTTATAGTATCAAATGTTCGTGATATAGTATACGAGGTGAAAGTGCATTCCGTTTATCTTATACTATGTCGTTTCCGCATTATAGTATCTGTAATTTATTTTAAAGTGTTATGACTATGATTAAATTATGAATGTAGTGCAAAGCACATCACAAGTGTTGTAGTATGTCAGAGATCAGTTATAGTATGTTATATCCGTATTATTGTATGGTAGCTGAATGTATATTACGTTGATGTTATAGTATATTTTTCTCGTGTTATAGTATGTAATGCCTATGTTATAGTATGTCAGATAAGTGCATTATTTTAACTTTATTGTATACTGATTTCGTGTTATTATATCTCTTAAAGTAATGTAATGACTATTACCTCACGCGAGACCGGAATAAGGGATCGATCATGGAAGAGAATTCAGTCAACGTACATGGCATATGTTATCTACTATATTTTCTGTAATTATATATAGATGATAGATCGGAACGGTAGACAAAGAGATAACATGTAATGAATTTCTCTCTCTTCAATCTTTATTAGGTGGAGATTATAATGGGATTTGAAAATATATAATTAATTCAAATATCAACATTGAAAATCGGTTAAATTAAAAATGGATAATACTCGTCTCATATCCATTTCCCATGAACATGAGAATTTGTCTAAACAAAAAAGTTTAGGATGAAAATTTTAATGTAATAATTTAGAGGGTTGGTGGTCGCAGTCGCAGGGGATGGCGGCGGGGTGCAGGTGAGCCCGAGACGACACGTCATGAAAATTGTTTGTTCGAAAAATGTTGTGCGCGTGTGAGCTGTAGATTGACGGCCACCGATAACAGATCGAACCAACGGGTCATGATTTCACATACGAGCCACGCGTCGCACTCTATTCCTCCCCGATCCACCCAATTTTATTAATTAATTAATTAATAATAATAATTAGCGGGCACCCAAAATTGGGCTGGACTACAGTCGGTGGAACCTTTCAACACGGCTGCAATTATATTTGTGGGCCCATTCCTCTTTGCTTCCTCCCACTTCCTGTTTATCAGTTTACTTTCGATATTAGGAGCTGAACTTTTTATTTATTTATTCATGCAATATTATTTATACCATGTTTTTATATTTATTTATATGTGATTTTTAGAATGATGTGATTCCTAGAATTTGATGGTTGATTAATTTCTTTAATTTACCAAATGCTAATATATTGGTTTTAACAATCAAATTAATGCAGTACATTTTAATAGTTTTGATATATCATTGAAAATTAGATTATAGCTAGAGGTGTTAAACGAGCCGAGCGAGCTCGAGTACCCCATACTCGAGTTCGGCTCGTTAAGGAAACGAGTTTATATACGAGCTCGGCTCGGCTCTAAAAATACTCGAGCGAGCTCGAACTCGACTCGTTAAACAAAAAAGTTGAGTTTTCGAATCGAGTCGAGTCGAGCTAATATTAATTAATATATTTTTTATTTTTTATTATATTTAAAATATTTATTTTATTATATATTATTATAATTAAATAATAATAATTATTAATATTATTAATTATTATTTTCGAGCTTTAACGAGTCGAGCCGAGCCGAGCTCGAATCGTTAACTAACCGAGTATATAAACGAGCTCGAACTCAAGCTTGAATAGAAAACGAGTCGAGCCGAGAGCCGAGTTTTCGAGCTGCTCGTTCGATATAACAACTTATGTATATAAATCTATCTATAAAATAAAAATCCCTATATTAATTTACATCATTAAAAAAATGCCGTCATGTAATTAAACATCTGTTTCGATATAAAAAGTGTCACAACTCACAACTAAACCATTCATTTCACGTTTCTATTAATAACGTCGTTGGAAAATCATTAAATATAAGAAAAAAAAAATGGAAATGTGATGTTATTTTAACCAATTTATATCTATATATTAAATTAATAATAAGATACTAACTTTGCCTTTAATTGATTAACCTCTAATTTATAAGCGAAGCTAATTACAATAGCAATGTCGACAAAGTAAAATTATCAATATTGTTCATTTCAATAATTAAATCCAATTTAAAACAAAATATAAATTATACTTCAATTATTTAGGAGTATTTATTTATTTTTCTTGATACACCCCACCAAATTATATATGGTTTCAAGCTAATAAATGATATTTTATATGCCAGCATTCCACGATGTAGAGTCTTCAGATTCTTTCGTTGTTCTTCCATGAAAGGCTCCCTTGTACCACTCCCTTGGCTCTCTATGTACGGTTAGCAACTTAGCGACATTAGCTACCAAAATGTCTTCCCATTGGCTTAAGCCTAAGGTAGTTCGCATCGGAATGAGTGGGTAGGCTTGAATTGAATTCTCTTTTCTTCATAAATCTCCTAAGACATATTTTGTCGGACGATTAATTTCGTTCGACTTTTAAGATTATATATATTTCCACTTTTCTTTATAATCACACATTTTGAAAATATTTAATATTGTCATTTTATTTTAAATAAATTATAATTTTCCAGCCACCTACCAGTTTGGAGTTTTAGTTTAAAGTTTGGTGTGACATAATCGTGTCGCAATTGTACGCCGAGTAATGTATATCAAGTCATTATTACTAAAACAAAAAAATCAAATATTTGGATTGTATATTTAAAAAAAAATAAAAAGAACATGCCTTCATCATGCATGTTTTATAGCAAAGATGG
The DNA here is from genome assembly GCA_023678885.1 of Pogostemon cablin. NCBI lineage: Eukaryota > Viridiplantae > Streptophyta > Magnoliopsida > Lamiales > Lamiaceae > Pogostemon > Pogostemon cablin. The sequence goes on from CM042984.1 coordinate 1,318,701, forward strand.
GCCCAGAAAATATTCTCTGACTATTAAAAATTCTTTATAATAATACAGCATAATATTGTAATGTAAATTATAAATTAATTTAAGGAAAATAAATCTTATATTATGGCATGAAGAAATTTCAAATTTTCAGGGGAATGAACTCTCATCAATTAACAAATAAGTGCATGGATATGAAAGTGACACATATGTACTATTTAACGATATTATACATACTAGCTAATTAATTAATTAAATATTTGATCATAGTTATATTCAAGGGAATAATATATACTAGGTAAGATTACAAATAAAAATAGGACATATGTGATGATATGAGTAGTTGGAACAGCATAAATATAAATCTTTAATAATTGATGGCTAAAAAGTAATCTTGAATTTAATAAAGCAATAATTGGGTAAATTGTACTAACTATCAAATAAATCCTTGAAATAACTACTAAATATTTATTTAATTTGTATTTTATTGATAAAAGTTTGTATATTGACAAAAATGTCCATTCCTAAAATAAAGAAAAAAGAAAATTATATCAATAATTATTTATTTAACCTGTAAATTAAATAATTAATTCAAACTTACATTTAATAATCTATATATGTAGAGATTTTTTTTATTTAGATTGGAGAATTTTTATAATAAGAAATTAAAACTCTCAAACACAATAAAGTCGGAATAAATAGTAGCAGAAATGTAGCAAGTGGACCCCAAAGCATCCTACATAATTTTCAATCCTCTGATTCTTAGAAGAGAGGTAGCTTGATGAGGAGATTGGAGTCTATCGGTCCATTAGTGGAGACATTATTTAAAGCTAGAATTTTATGCTTTGTGTATATTGACATCATAGTTGTTTTGCATTTGTGAGTTTGGAACTCGAGATTTTATAGAATTTCACATTAAAATACTTCAAGCTCTCACCACTACACCAATCCATCTGGTTTTATATCTTTACTCTTTATTTTAAGAATGAATATTTTTGTCAATATTAAAATTTTTATCAATCAAATACAAGTCAAAAAAGATAATTGATAAGATTATTTTGTAGTTTAAAACCTGTAGATATTGGTAATATATCCTTATTGGTTTGTTGACTTTCACTTAATTTACTTGAGTTATTAATTAAGTACCATGGTGCACGTTTTGGGGGTTCACAAGTCATAATTTAGGACATAGTTTAATTGCAGTTTATTAATTTTCTTTTTAATAAAGAGTTTATATTTGGTCAATTCCATTGTCTAAAAAAATGATTTACTTATTTAGTTCGTGCATTATAAGTTGGTGGAGACCAAATATGACATCAAAAAATTTAAAGAGATACTGGGCTTTATTAAAGTACTTGCCCAATAATAATTAAGCCCAATAACAATTTTTAGAAAAATTTCATTTGGGCTTACAAACCCAACTTCTTTATAAGTTTAAAATTAGGGTTTTAATATACTTGTTTGGTTCGACATCTCAGCAGAAAGCTTTCGACCTGCAGCAATGGTGAAGGGACGGCAAGGAGAACGCGTGAGGCTTTATGTCCGAGGAACGGTTCTCGGATACAAAAGGTGAACAGAAAATGATTGTAGTTTTTCGTTCGATTTTAGATTCGTTACCCTTGGTTTGCGTTGTGAATTTGATTGATCGTTTAATTTTGATGATAGGTCTAAGTCGAATCAGTACCCAAACACGTCGTTGATACAGATAGAGGGAGTGAACACCCAGGAGGAAGTTGCGTGGTATCGCGGGAAGAAAATGGCGTACATTTACAAGGCCAAGGTGAAGAAGAATGGTTCCCATTACCGCTGCATATGGGGGAAAGTTACTCGCCCTCACGGAAACAGTGGCGTCGTTCGTGCCAAGTTTAAATCTAATCTCCCTCCCAAATCCATGGTAACCTAACTTTCAATTGTGGTGATTAGGGAGATTGTTCTGTATTCTCTGTTTTGCTGATGATTGTTTGTCTTTTTTGAAATGAAATAGGGTGCTAAAGTGAGGGTTTTCATGTACCCAAGCAACATTTGAGGTGAAAATTCGATCTTTGCCTTATAATTTAGTATATTTTGCAATGCTATTTGCTGTAGTTGTGTCGAACTTAAACTGGATTTGCATGAAATACATTCATTTTGCTGGTTCATGGTTTTGCCTGAGTTGTTACAGAAACAAAATTTACAGAGTAGATAAGGGTGGGATACATGGGGAAGAAAGGGAGCTGTTACTGCCTACTGGGTTGATAGATTTTGCTAAATTGTTGCAGCTAATATATAAGAATTAATAATTAATAATTAATAATTAACTAATGCTAAATTGTTTGAATACATCCTCATGTGATGAAAACAGATAAATGTATGCTTTTCTTATTTGTGAGCCTTGGGTGAAGTAGTTATTGAAATTTAGGTTGCATTTGCAAAGTCCATAGTGAGATGAAGACATGAAGTAATGCTTATGCATGGTCCAAGGCTTATGCATGATCACTTGGACAGTTTGCTGTTGTAGAGTTTTTATTTTTTAAGCCTTCCATGAATTTTTTGTCTAGGAGTTGAAAATGTCATGTTTTTCTTTGTTTTATGAAGATCACTTGCCATGTGCTATGTGCATGCTTTGGAAGATCACAATGTTGAAATTGCCATGTGCTATCTGCATACTTTGTTGAAGATCATAATGTTGAAATTGCCATGTGCTATGTGCTTGCTTTGAGCTGCTTGCGTGTTATGTTAGTTTGTGTACTTGGGTTTATGGTGCAGGAATCATGCCATAATTCTTTGAAAGAAGAATCATGCCTTCTATTTTGTACCTTACTAATCTTCTTTTTCTTTTCTTTTTTGCATTGTCCTAGGAGGAACTAGCAAAGATGTCACAATTTTAACTATTTTGAGTTCAGAAACGTTTTTGTGTCGTTCTAGCAGTTTTTATTTCATGTCTTTTCTTTCTGACTATGAAATTCAAATTGTGTTTTTGCCCTCAACTTCAAATACAAAGAAAGCATAGCTCCTTTGTTAATGTGCTCTTTCAGCCATTGTCATACTATCCATAAATTTTACTGTTTTGACATGATTACCAATTAGTAATGCATCTGCATAATGAATTAGGTATAATGTTTAAGCAATTTAAATTGAATTTGTTGATGTTAAAGGATTTATATAAACATCACACAAATGGAATTCGACATTGATATAAGGATAATTAAAACTTCAATCTCATCAAACGCAAGAAAGATAAAAAACATAATTATCTCTCATCACTAGCAACATAACTCAAAAGTTGCTAAAATTACCCACTACAAATTTAGCCAGTCTAGGCATGGGCAAAGCCCCCAGCAAAACCTGGACGGGTACGAGTCCTTCATGTAAACCTCCCTGGTCGTTCCGACAATATAGAAACTGGAAGATCGACGCTGACGAGTCATGGTCACTCGTGTAACCGGAACGACAGAGATAGTATGCCTTTCGCAGATTACCCGTGCAGTCGGAGGTACCTGTGCCCTCTCAGCAATTACTTCCGTTGAAAAATTGTTAAGGAAATACGAATCAGCAAAATAAGCTGGGGTACACTGATGGGCTTGGGTATTGCACAGCTGCACTCCTTTTGCTCTATGGAACACCTCATCTGGCACGGATGCTGCCCCGTTAGTTGCACTCACTTTTCTTGCAAGGGATGTTTTCCTGTCAAACAGAACCGTTACACATTGCATGAAATGCATCTCACAAGCATCTCAATAGCTAGTGAGACATACCATTTTACAATAGCCACTTTGCGGGTGAGGAGAGAGCCACTACCCCGGCATGTTTTACATTCGATCAACCCATGGGAGCGACATGTTGCACAGGGAATCATCCCCTTACCCTTACAATTCTGACACCTACAAACAATGTTTTTGGGTTGAAACATCATTAAACAACATTTACAGCGGTTTTCTTTATTTTTAAACCTTATGGATTAATACTTGTCACTTGTGAATAAGGAACTGTATAATGAAATGCTCACATTGTATCTGATCCATCTTTATGTGCAATCAAACCTCTCCCATAACAAGCGGAGCACTGGAACACTTGATTCTCCTTGTAGAAACCAGGTTCTTGATCTGCATTACAAGTGGAGCATACAATTTTTCCTCTTCCCTCACAACCTGAAATGAAAGTAAAATCCAGATGAAGTGCCTCCAAATAAAGTCAACATGTGATGTTTATTTGATATGATTGACACAAACAATGGCTGGACTTCACATTCAACCAACAATGATAAAGATAGGTCGCAATTTTAACTCCAGACCTACCACGTTAAGAATACCTGAGCATTTCTCAACAGCCTCTGAATGAGGAACAACCATGCGCGATTCTTTATGAGGCACAAATAGCATTGGGAACTCAGATCTCAGGTCCAGTTCCCATATTCCAAGTTCTGGACCCTTGTCTTTCCCATCCACTTCACCACCAAGATTAGGCTCCTTTTCAATTATTGTATCCCTATCTTCAATAAAAGTTTCCAGAGTTCCCACATAAACGTTGCAATCCTCCACTGCATGAATTGTCCAAGTTCGAGCTGGACGACTACCCCAACAACAACGGTGACCAACGTGATCTATGAGTAATTCTCGAATTTCAACCTCATCCAATATTTGTCTGCATAGATATTCAAAGGAATTAAAATGCTGTAAAACTCAAAACTTTAAGGCAATAAAATACCTGCAATGTAAGACACCAGAAAATCATCATTCGTTCTCATCAAGTGACTAATTTCAGGGCTTAATCTGTATGGTACATTCCTATAAAAGTTAAAAAGATATATCCCATGATTTAATTTTCTTCTTTAGGATTTCACGTGGCTCAAACATAGAAATACAAAGCAAATTATGTGATGTTGATCCCCTTCTTGATTAAGTGAAGGATATGAATAGCATTAGAAAATTACATTACTAATGCTCTTACTTTTTTAGCCAAATGTGGAATCAATTCATGCAGATTTCAGCAAAGCATCACATAATGATAAATATACAACCAGACCATATATTGTGTGATGAGAAAATATAAATTCATCCATTACTTCAACATTGATATAGCAAGCGATAAATTTAAGACTAACCTTGGTCCAGTACCGGCATTATCTCTTAAGTGCCCATAATATCCATCTTGGGGATAACCAACCACAGGTGCTGCATCATATAACCATGTTTTACAGTTCAATAAAGATGCATTTCCAGGGAAAATAGACATTAGATGGATTTACGAGTTAGGCATCAAGATGGAGTTTGTAATTTACCTTGAAAGTTAGTGTTGGACAGCAAAAGAAAGACCAAAATGTTATAAACATGCACAAGGCATCCATCTAGAAAGTAATGTAAAGTATCTTTTGTCAAATAAGATGTTCAAATATGTTAGGGACTTGTCTTTCCATGTCTTCTTCACTAGAATTAAGGATTAAAAGAAACATAAAGATTCTTTTACAACAGGTTCTAAAAGATGAAAAGTAAAGGGACTCTTTCTAACTATTTTAATTCTTAAATGCCAGATATAAACCACACATAACATTCAAAGTGGAGTCAGAAGATATACACATCAATACTTTTCACTTAAAATGGATCATTCCTGCCTTTTCTAAGAAAGGAGTTCAACTTTATCAGAGTAATACTAAATAGAGACAAATGCACGCATAAAAGCCACAGTTTTTCGTCCGGAATCACAAAACAGTAATATCAGAAGAAAAGTAACTTTCTCCAATCTTATAATTACCACTAGGATAGAGGTGTTCAGGAGAACACAGCAAAGGGGGATGAAGAGAAGGCGGATAGATGTCGGAAACAGCGGCCGCCGATCGAATTTCATCGACGCTGACTTCAGTTCCGGCCAGCGAAGCCGTCGGAATTACCGAACCTGCCCTTCCAACGTGCTCGTATGAACTCCATCTTCCACTGTGTCCTTTTTCTGCTCCAATTCATCCCCAACCAAAGAGTAAGATCATCATAAACGACAAAAACACAATTACGAAACAGGAAATATACCTGGTGATAGCAAATGTTGCTCCATCGCAAATTCGAATGCAACCGATGATCGATTGCTGATGGCGAATATTCCGTATTAGTAATGCCAAATGTTTAGCTTAATCTTGAAGGAAAATACGTGGTCGTCAATAGTGAAAACCTTCGAGTCGGGATGTTGCCTAGCAGGTTTGTTCGATCTTTGCTTACGACCCCCTCAACTATAAATTAATATCATTTTCTTCCCCTTTTAACTTCAAAGTGGACTCTTTGATATCACAATGTCTAGAAGTTTCTAATAGGACAATATTCTTAATGCTCTTTGTTAAAGTTTTTTTATTTATATTTTTCAAACCTTATTTTTAAAGGAATTAAATTAAAATGCTTAGTTTTATAAAAATATTCTTGAATAACTTGATTGCATATATTTAAGATGTGATGACATATATTTATATAAGGTGATGTTTGTTTTGGTGATTGTATGCTTATATGGTAAGGTGAGTTTTTAACTTATCTCAAATTTATGAGTGAAAAATATTAATTTATGTAAGAAAAATAGATAACAGAATACTCCCCCTGTCCTTCACTAAGAGGGACTTTTGCGTTTTGGCACGTGGATTAAGGAGTATTATTATTTAATGTGTAGTGAGTTGTTGTATTAGTAGGAGTGTGAGTCCTATATTTTAATTGTATTAGTGGGGGTGTGTGGGTCCCGTGTGTTTAAAAAATGAAAGGGGACTTTTTGGGTGTGACACCTAAAATGGAAAAAAGACAATCTTTAAAGGGGACGGAGGGAGTAGAGATAAAGAGAATAAATGTACTCCCTCCGTCTGGATTCAAGGGTGTCATTTGCTTTTGGGCACGGAGATTAAAAAGTATTGTTATTTAATGTGTGTGGGTAGTTGTATTAGTGGAGGTGTGAGTCTCATTTTTTAGTTGTATTAGTGTGTGTGAGGATAAAAAAAGAAATGAGACCCTTGGGGACGGACGCCAAAAATGAAAAATGATATCCTTGGAACCGGATGGAGGGAGTATTAACTAAGGATAAAGAATATACTCCCTCCGTCCCTCGTTAAGAGGGTCTTTTGCTTTTTGACACGTGGATTAAGAAGTATTATTATTTAATGTGTAGTTGATAGTTGTATTAGTGGGAGTGTGTGCCCATATTTTTATTGTATTAGAGGGGGGTGTGAGTCTCATGTGTGTAAAAAAGAAAAGGGAACCCTTTGAGTGAGACGACCAAAATGGAAAAAAAATTCTCTTTGAATGTAATGGATGGAGCATGTAAGTATATATAAGAGTAACTTTTAAAATTTGGCTGTGAATTTTGCAAATCAAAACTTGGATTTAAACCGAATACGAATATCCCTGAATTAAGAATATTTTCGTTATATAAGACATTTTAACATTAATCACTTTGGGCATATAAAAGTTTAACCCATTATATTTTTCAAAATAATTTTAATAATGTTTTGGGAGGCCAGTTTATCGTTAGGCCCATTAAAATTAATGTCATAAATCCATTCTATTTGGTCCATTATATTCCTCTTGGCCCAATGGATCAATCGATACTTGCAAATAGAACTTATAGACTGAGTCGAGTATAATTCAACACCTAATTTATACCCCCTTCTCTTCGAATTTCTTCGTGCTCTAGGGTTTTGGTTCTCGATTCGAAGTTTGTTCAGGTAATTTTTTCGATCGATACTCTGAATTCGAAGCATTGTAATTTTGTTATGATTTGCGTTTTCTGTGTGCTCGAAGAAATTGGAACATTTGAAACCTGAATTTTATTTTGTCCAGAAATCAGCGAAGTTCTGATCCCTTTCCATTGAATTTTTTTTTTTTGATGTGCGAGAATTAGTAATATGCGCTGAGCTATTGGATTGAATAATGAATTCCATCAATTATATTTTTTGTATGCGATATCTCCTGCAAATCAGTGACTTGCTAATTGCTTAGTGATTTTTAGACTGATATCTTTCGCTTTAATGCTCTCGTTGCTGTTGTTCATGGAGTTCTAATGAATTATTTTAGGTTTCTGTTTTTTATTCAATTACGTGTGTTGGAAGTGGGCATGAATTGCATTAGAATTACACTTCCTCTAGAAGTTACTAGCATAAAAACAATTCATGTGTAGTTTCATTGCCTTATTCTAGACGTGTGAAGTTTCATGTGATCAACAAGTGTAGTGTGAATACCTTTGTTCTGCTATTATGATCTTCTTTTTCCATTGATACTTTACACTATGAACTAATTGACACTTCATAGGTAACTTTAGTGAACAAAAGATATTTGACATTCTATCAACAACTATCTGCTCTTGATGAGTGCCCCATTTGGAATTGTTAAATTTTTTTTTTTTAGATCTTGATTTTTTTTTAATTTTAATGAACCAGTTCTCAGTTCTTTTCCATTTTTCAGTTGTATTTTGAATTATTCTAATCGATTGGTTATTCTCTGGCTGTCGGTATGAAACTTTGCTAATGCTTCTTTGGTTTTTCGCAGAAAGATCAATTAACTAGGATTTCAGTGTTGAGAGTCAAAATAGTAAAAGCTACCTGAAACTAGAGGAAGATGTTGCAGATTCGGCTTAGTAAGCCAGCTAGTGAAACTGGTGCAACTGCAAAACCTTTGCCTGTGGGCACCGTCACTGTTGCATGCCCTGATCATCTTGTATTAGCGGATCTTCCTGTAGCCAAGAGTCTAGGTTCAGCAAGTGCAACCGCTGTAATTAAGTCTATTGGTCGAAGGTCCCGTCGCCAGCTTGGTGAGTGGGTTCATTTTTGTGTTCGATGCGACTTTCCTATTGCTATTTATGGGCGCCTGGTAAGTGCACACTACAAACTTCGTTGTAAACACGAGTTTGTTCTGTGTCTCCCCAGCCTGTCAAAGACAATACAATTCGGCAGCAACATGTTGATTATAATATACAAATTTTCAACAGTTTATTATTTCATCACCTTAGAAAATGCAATCTGCTCGTCATAACTCTATAGTGTCTATTATGTTTTTTGTGTTTGTTGAAGCCAAATTTTCTTATGCACTCTTGCCTCTTGCTTGGCTGCATGATATTCCTTCTTATACCCCTTTAGGATTTCCTTATGATTATTCTCCCTAATAAAGCGACTCTTTTATCTACTCTTTTTGTTCCAAGTTTAGTACTTGTCATCTGATTTCTTCATCACAAGCCTTGATTCATTATGTGGCATGAGGATTGCTTCCGAAATGAATTATTTATGTGTTTTCCTCTGATTCGATGTCTTGTCTGAATATAGCCAGAAAATGAGCTTAAACATTTTTAACATACAGTTTTCTTTTTCGTCTCCATTTTTCTTTGGTTAATGCTGATAAACTTATGTTATTTGTTGCAGAGCCCCTGTGAGCATGCATTTTGTTTGGACTGTGCTAGAAGTGATTCACTTTGCTATCTGTATGACACAATTATATATTCTCATGGTTTCTCTTTTTTGACAATGCATTTGATGGAAATCTTGGGTTACTTCTTCCTAAAGTGATTTGCTTACACCTGATTATGATTTCATATTCTTTCTGAAACAAAGAAAATTTAGTAAAAATACATTTTACTTGTTTAATAAAGTATAAAAAATTTCACCAATCAATGTTGAAGATTTTATTTAGTGTCGGTAAAGATTTGTGATCTTGAGGAAGTGATGTGAGGTTCATTGGGACCTAAAATATCTGCTTATTGATATTACTACCTCTGTCTTTGACTGTTTACTTTGGTTGACATTAATTTTTATACTACTGATTCTCCTTTGTTATTCATCTTGGTACAGCTGTGATGAACGCATTCAGAAGATTCAGACAATTAAAATGATGGAAGGAATCTTTATATGTGCTGCCCCTCACTGTCTCAAGTCCTTCTTGAAAAAGATTGAGTTTGAACTGCATATTAATGTAACCCATTCTGATCTTCTTCATCCCAATAAAGAGAAAGAAGGAAATGAGTCAGAGGCAATGAGTGCTAGAAAACCTTCGGTCTCTGAGTCCACAGTCCAAGCACCACCAAGGCCAGTTTTCTCTCCACATTCAAGTTCTCAAGCTCAGGATCGTGAAGACAAAACTCCACGTCCCCAATCCAGGGACCAACCACCTTCAAGACCCATTGTGCAGCAGCGGTCAATGCCACCTTTTTCTGGTCAAACTCCAACTCATCCCTCAGAGCAACATCCTGATAGTAATCAGTCCCAGGCCTTTGATAGAGCTTCTTCCCAGAACCGTTATTCACAGCAAAATTTTGATCCTCAGAGCCAGGGTGGCCTTCGACAAGATTTAGGTCAGTTCTGGATGGAAAAGCAAAAATATGGACTCATAAATAAATTACCCTTGTGGTTAGACTTATTTTGTTAAAAAACCTCTTGTTTTTTATATTACATGTGCCTGCAACCACATTTCTATTTGAATCGATACACACTGTCTTGATGGTTGTAACATTTTATGTGGGTCAAGTTTCTAGGCTATATTTGTTATTATCTTGTAAAACTAATCTGGTTATTCTTTCCCCAATACCTCCTAATTCTGTTTCATTGATTTACTCGAATGCAGTTCTGGCTCAGTCTCAATTTGGTTATCCCCCTTATCCATCAGACGGATCACAACAGTTCTACGGTGCTACTTATGAAATGGGAGGGTCAGATTCTACACCAGAAGCCGGATCAGGACCGGGTTCGTTGTTAGGTTTCCCACCAGGGCCTTCCGGTCCAATGAATTTCCCTCAAAATTATCCTCATCTGTGGAACATGGCTCCAGGTTCTGTGCCTTTGGAACCTCCGATGGTATCTCAAGGAGCCACAGATGGCTTCATGCATGTTGATCCTCAAGGAAGAGGATTCTTCCCCAGTGATTATGGAACGAATATGGGGATGTTGCCTTCGAACATGCCTCCACCTAATGGAAACAAGGGTGTGGAACAGAGGCAGGGTGGAAACTTTGTCGACCCAAGGGATGGAAAAGGGATTTTGGCACCCGTACCAATGATGACACTTCCACCACCACCTCCTATACCTCCTCCCCACATGTCACAGATCCAACGAGGTAGGTCGTACTCAGGTGAAGGGAATCATGATGGACCTCCTGGCTTTAGTTGGCAAGATCAAGAGTCGCGATAACTCGTGGGTGCTGAATTGAAATTAAATCAACTTTTTCTGAGTTTATGTCCTCTTGTGGCCTGTGGGAACAATATATAAGCAATCGCCCTTTTTGTTGATATTGTTGTGTAAGCTCAAGTAAACTAGAATAACTTTTACTCCTATATATTTGTTCCTATTCTAAATCTTCTCTTGGCTTATACCATCAGTTGTTGGGATGGACTATGGTCTGTCTTCGTTAATGTACTAAGTGAGATCATTATGGCTATTTTGTTGCTGAAAATTTTGGTGTGTAGTTTCATTTTACAAGCATGGAATTCTTTCCCAAATTTTGGACAATGCGGGATGTGAAGAGGGAGAAGGAAGGAATCATATTTTTGTAATTGAAGTTTTCTGTTTACTTAAAAATTATGTGGACTTTTTTTTTTAGAAATTTTTTTAAAAAGCCTTTTTTGCAAAGTTTCTGTACATACGTACACGAGTCAATTAAAGAATAGAGTTGATATCTTTAAAATAAATGTATAATTTTTTTATATTCAGTTTTTTTCTAATTAAAAACTAATAGAAAATTTATTAAAAATTCAATAATAAAGTGTACATTTTTATTTATTCTGGATGTGGGTAACAAGAGAATTTGCTTTAAAAATATTGTTACTACTCAAATAAAATACAATTTAGAATAAAATGACTTTTTTTTTTTTAAAAAAAAGGACCCTTAATTTTTTAATATTGAAATTTTAATTTTCCTAATTAATGAGCAATTATTACATATGCACCTCTTGATTTTGAGCAAAAACTTAAAAATAAAATAAAATAATCTTATTAAAAATAAATCATTTTAAAAATAAAATAGTAGGAGGAATAAATACTATGTCTGCCTTTTTATGTCCTAAAGATTACTCACTGCTATTTCCATTTCGGATATTTATGACTTGTGAGAGCTCAATCCAATTGCTTTTGGTAATGCCCTAAATGAAATTTTTTTTTTCAAGGATGCATTCATAAACAAGAAAAATGAAAAAAACAGTCGGCCAAAAAAGAAACAAAAATCTTTGAAAGCCAAAATGTTTGATATCAACTCAATTTCTTCTCCTCCAAAATCCATCTATGTATCTTGCTGATGCACTCTTCATCAAATCTTACATATAACTGATGAAACTTCCTGTAACAATGCAGGGCATACTCTTCGATGCGGTCTTCGTATCTTTCATAAAAAGCTGGAACTGTAAGGACCATCACAAGACCTAACACATAACAAGAGGAAGAAAAAAAGGCAATAAGAATGTATTCTTCTGATGTTTGAGATGATCACTTTGAACTTACAAATGTAGCCTAGTGTGAAGAAATCAGTGAGGCTTGTAATCACAGAGACTATTAAAAGAGTCAGGGCTACTTTTGTAAACATTCTTGAGTCCCTTCCATGAGCAATGTCCTCAGACGTGGACAGCACAGTGTTTACATGATCACGAATGAACGTAGCTGCTTCATTTACTGTTTCTTCTGAAAGATAGAAATGCGGTAGAGGTGGAGCAGGTCTGTTTCAAATCACAACCATGGTCATTGTGTTTAGTTCATCTACGACAAAATATTGACATCTTAAGCGACATACACTCAGAGTCGAGTTGCATGGTATGTGCATCACCATGCATTCTTAAACTTGTGAAACAGTTTGGACAAAGTCCCAGCAGTGGTGTGCAAATTACTTGTCTGAATTGTTTTTGCAAGCAACAGTGGATAGAAATAGCAACTAGAACAAAATGTCTTGGTTTTCTTGGGGGGTCTTTTATAGTAAAGGTGATTGATGATTAAATACATCTAAAATCATACAAATTCCTCCAAATCATCACAATGTTTTGTCTTAGCTATCTTTTGGTTGCAAGTAAGGGTGAATAGAACTAGCAACTGAATGAAATGCCTTGCTTTTCCAAGTAAAACAATGTCCTAGTGGACCATCTTTCCTAACCAAAAATCAAACAAATTCACTCCAAATTCCAAACTCAATTCAGCAGTTGAAAGCTACAACCACTGGTTAAACATGGAGAAGACAGTTAGAGAAGTGACCTGTTCAAAATAGCAGCTGATTTTGCCCATAGAAAGAGGATGGTAAAGAGGAGCAAAAACACACTTGAGAGTAGTGATAGCAAAGTATAACCAGATATCTCAAACACCACCCAAGCAGCCAAAGTTACCATTAAAATTCCCATGGTTACATTCTTCCTTCTCCACAGCATCACATCTGCAACTGATCAAACACCCCAAAATTCTTTCATTCAAACATCAAATTCAGGGTTTTGCTAACAACATCAGCAGTTCTTAATACAAAAGTGATGCAGTCATCAAGATCAGGTTTTCAATCATGAAATATTACACGAATTAATAGGATCTAATTCAGTTCAATGGGAAATGATTTTGACGAGAGAGAAAATTGAAAATAAGAGTAGCGAAGACTTACCAAGACCTCCTCCAAGAATCTGATGAACTGTTCTTTGCCTATTAAATAACCGATCTGATGAACCCATTTTCAAGAATTCAGAAAGGGTTCACTAATTTAGCATTCACTTCCTATAGCGATTGATTAATGCTAGGAGACGAAAAAAAAAGATCTTTATAACTTTACAATGAAGCAAAAAAATCTGTGTTTTTTTTTTCTCTGTAAAGTTCTCAGTACATCTTCAGTCTGTTTGGCTGGTATCAATTACAACTGCGTGGATTGTGGGTGTTTATATACATACAGGTGAGGGAAAAGATGTTGACATGTGGTGGGGTTAGTTGTTCTGTTCTCAATCACCAACTTAAAATCACTTTTCCATTGTTAGACACTTCAAATCTAAAGAATAGTCTCCATTAAAATAAAGTTGCAAGTAGACCCCACCTCCACCCCCCCACCCCCCCCCCCCCACCGAGGGGTTAGAAGTTAGAACTTTGAATGGCCTGGTAAGGGGTTGTTAGATGGTTGTTTTTTGCTTAGAGATAGAGTTAGCAGCTGCCATGTGGGGGTGATGTTTTTTCTAAATTCTTTTGCTGTTCTTTACAGCAAGAATCAATGTATTGAATTTTTGTGAAACTTAATTGGTACGTGCAACTGAAATCTTTAGCTACACTTGAGCTAGTGATGATTAAATTTGAAACTAGTTTTTGTTCTTCAAAAGAAAAGGAAAATATTGATATCATTTCATATATAAATAGAATCTCTAGACCCATTAAATTTGAAAGCGATGCAAAGGAAAATATATTAAATATTAATTAAATATTTATTTATTAAGAAATTTAAATAAATTAATTCCTAAAGTAAATAAATAAATAATTGATAATTAATATAATTATTTGAGCACAAATTCAGGTCAAATGGGCTCAATTCAAGTCAAATGACTCAATTTAAATCAAGAGGGTCTGACCCAAATCAGTAAGCCCAGGAAATAAATCATGTGAGTCTGATTCAAGTCAACAAGCCCAGCAAATCGAATCTAGCAAGTCTAATTAAATTAATAGGCCAAAATCAAATCCAGCAGGTCTAATTAAATTAATAGGTCCAAATCAAATCCAGTAGGTCTAATTAAATTAATAGGCCCGTATCCAGTCCACCAGGCTTGAGTAAAGGAAAGAAGCCCAACATATATCTTTTAAAGGAGAAAATATCTCTCAAGTGATTATTTTTTCTACCTATAAATAAGGACATTCAGTCCTCATTCCAGAACATTCAAGGACCCGAAGACAAGACGCTCTTGAAGAGATTAAGAACATTCGAGGATCTTCAAAGCTTCAAGCTCAAGACCTTCGAGGATCTTCAAATCTTCGAAGTTTCAAGTTCAAGACATTCAAGTGATCTTCAAGTCTTCAAAGTTTCAAGTCGAAGGCTTCAAGTCAAGCTTCAAGCAGCTTTAAAGTAACGTCAAGTCAAGAACTGCCTTAAGCTTCAAGCAGCTTCAAGTTAAGAACTGGATCAAAGACCAAGGTGCTAAACCTCTCTGATCCGGCGTTCTTCGTCCATCTGTTTCCGTGAAGTCAACGTTCTACCAAATTGAATGGCGTTCTTCACGACTAATCTTCAAGTCAACGTTCGATCCGAATAAAGGCTCGATGCCTCCGGATAAACGTTATAAAGCCCCAAATCAAAGATCGGACAAACTTCATCCGAAGATCCAGCTCCGAAAATTGAAAAGGTCAAGAAAATCAACTCAAGAGAAGAATTAGAGGATAACTAGAAGTTGTTTACTCAATTCTCAAGTTTAATCCATTTTGGATTTTCTTTGTAATATTATTTGTGTTTATTATTTAATAAATACAAACTGTTCAACGTCATTAATTAAATGAGATTATTAATTGTGTGGTATCTGAATAAGAGTAACCATTAAATTAAGAAAAAATCCTTTATATAATAGGGTATTTATATGAAATATGTTGAAGTATGAAAGTAATTATTATATAGTAAAATATATTTATAAATAATTAAAATATATTATTTATAATAAATGATGTATTAAAGAATGATTTATTTTTTATTCACAGCAAATCCGAATAATTTTCTAGTTATATTTTCTCCTTTCTAAATTAAGCATAGAAAATATCGAAATTAGCACTAGTATAATATGTACTCCAATTTACGGGAAAAAAAAGGGTACTCTCACAGTTTTTCAGTTAATAAGCCAAACGAGCTCTACGTGACGATCTTCTCTATGCTCCATTTCTCATATTACCCTCTCCTTCATCTCTCTCGCTCGCACACTACACCTCTTCAATTCCTCCGATCAGCCTTGCCACTCTCTTCGCCATTGTGTTGGGATAAACACACGAATAATCAAATAATAAACTATTCGTCTACGCAGCGGAATGATCAATTATCCCTCTCTTGTGTGAATCTAGCAGGAAACAATCCTAATAATAATATGCACGATAAAGCAAGCAATCAACAATGCACGACACAAGCAATTTAACGTGGAAAACCTCCTCAATGTGAGAAGGTAAAAAACCACGGGACCGAAGCCCACCAAAAACTTCACTATGAGATAAAATTCAAGAGTTACAATCTGCCACCACAGACGTACTACCACAAATGTATCAAGACACTCAATACTTGATAACAAACAACGAGATTAGAAAGACCTCACCAAACTACGCAAACTGACGTTCTGAGTTCGCAACTGTAGAACCCTCAGAATCCGATCTCCACCGTCCAGAATCAACCTCTATGAGTCCTAAACGTGCTGTCCAAGTTACAGCTCGATCCAACGGTTAGTTTGTGAGAAACGGCTCTTTCCCCTCGACTGCACAGAACATAATCGCCCAAAAGACCTGCTTCTGTTTTCGGCTGATTTCCGTCAACACAAAGCTCAAACCACGATCTCCACCGTTCAGAATCAACCCCTATGAGTTCTGAACGTGCTGTTCAAATTACAGCTTGATCCAACGGTTAGTTTGTGAGAAACGTCTCTTTCCTCTCAACCGCGCAGAACTGAATCGCCCAAAACCTGCTTCTGTTTTTGGCTGATTTCCGTCAACACAAAGCTCCAAACACGATCTCCACCGTTCAGAATATACCTCCACAAGTTCCGAACGTGCTGACCAAGATTCAGCTCGATCCGATGGTTGAAACTGTTGATATTGCTTCTGCAATATTATCTTACAATGATGAAGATGAAGAGAGAAAGGTGGGAGTAGGTGGCAGCTCTTCTTTTTCTTTTTCTCAATTGTGGTGGAGCTGATCTATCACATTCCTACTTATTCCCATCAATGACTTATGTGACAATATAACCTAAGTATTGGGCCTACTTGGGCTTTTCCACCTTGTTGGATATTGGGCTCTTCACATATTTGGAAACCCAACCCAACAAATCTCCCCCTTTCTGATTATGTGGAGAGACTAGCCATTCCGGCTATCACACGACATACCTCGAGCTTCTCTCTAGGCAATGCCTTCGTCATCATGTCAGCACCATTATCATCTGTATGAATCTTTTCAAGCTCAAGCAACTTATCATTGATGACATCCCTCATCCAATGATATCTCACATGAATATGCTTCGATCTTGAATGAAATGCAGCATTTTTGCTGAGATGGATAGCACTCTGACTATCACAAAATACTACATACCTCTGTTGCTTCAATCCAATCTCCTCCATAAACCTTTTGAACCATAACACCTCTTTGCATGCTTCCGTTGCAGCAATGTACTCTGATTCTGTTGTGGAGAGTGCAACACACTTTTGCAATCTTGATTGCCATGACACAGCGCCACCTGCGAATGTCACTAGGTAAGCAGAAATCGACTTTCTGGTGTCCACATCAGATCCCATATCTGAATCGGTATAGCCAACTAACTCGGGCTTCCCACCTCCAAAGGTGAGTCTCAAACTAGACGTACCTCGTAGATACCTCATTATCCACTTCACAGCATTCCAATGCTCCTTTCCCGGATTAGATAAATAACGGCTAACAACACCAACTGCATGAGCTATGTCAGGCCTCGTACACACCATTGCATACATCAAGCTTCCCACAGCTGAAGCATATGGGACTCTTCTCATTGCTTCCTTCTCTTCATCGGTTGAAGGACTATGATGAGCACCAAGCTTAAAATGAGTGGCAGCAGGAGAACTAACCACTTTAGCTTTGCTCATATTGAATTTCTCAAGCACTTTCTCAATATACTTCTCCTGTGACAAGTGCAGCTTCTTGTTTGCTCTATCTCGGGTGATGTTGATACCAAGGATTTTCTTTATTGGCCCCAAATCCTTCATGGCAAAGGATCTGCTCAACTGTTTCTTTAACCTGTCAATTCTTGAAACATTCCTGCCAACAATCAATATATCATCAACATATAGCAATAATATAATAAAATCATCATCCGAGAACTTCTGAACAAACACACAATGATCAGAAATAGTCTTCTGGTAGCCTTGCTCCCCCATAACTGACTCAAATTTCTGATACCACAATCTAGGTGCTTGTTTCAAACCGTAGAGACTTTTCTTCAGTTTGCATACATGGTCTTCTTTTCCCTTCACCTTGAAACCTTCAGGTTGCACCATGTAAATCTCTTTATCTAGCTCACCATGAAGAAAAGCAGTTTTGACATCCATCTGCTCAATCTCCAAGTCAAGACTAGCAGCCAAACCAAGCACAAAACGGATAGAAGACATTTTGACAACCGGAGAGAAAATTTCTTCAAAATCAACTCCCTCTTTCTGACTGAAACCTTTAACAACCAATCTAGCTTTGAATCGAGGCTTTGAGGTGTGTTCATCTTGTTTTAGCCTGTACACCCACTTGTTCTTCAAAGCATGCTTCCCCTTTGGTAGTTTCACCAGATCAAATGTGTCATTTTCATGCAAGGATTTCATCTCATCTTGCATTCCTTCCAACCATTCATTCCTGTGTTCTCCATGAACTGCTTCTCCATAGCATTCAGGCTCTCCCCCATCGGTCAAGAGCACATACTGATCAGGAGGATACATCCTAGAAGGTACACGAGCTCTACTACTTCTTCTAGGTGGTTCTTGAACCTCCTGTTCTGGAACATCAGGTGGTTGTGGCTGATCGATATCCTCTTCATCATGCAAAGGATGATCGACATGCTCATCATTACCGAAATCAGGCTGATCCTGATTCTCCTCTTCAGCTTCTACTTGACCTTGACTATGAGGAACAATTTCCAAGTCAATCAAGTCATCACCAGGTGTAGAAACTGAGCTATCCGTCTTCTCAATGTCTCTTATGGTTTGATCCTCAACAAACACAACATCCCGACTTCTGACAAGCTTCTTCTCCACGGGATCATAAAGTCTGTAACCAAAATCATCTTGGCCATAACCAAGAAACACACACTGTCGAGTCTTCATATCCAACTTAGACCTCTCATCTTTGGGAATATGCACAAATGCCTTACATCCAAAGACCCGCAAATGATTATAGGAAACATCTTTTCCTGACCAGACTCTATCTGGAAGATCAAAGTCTAAAGGAACACACGGAGTAAGATTTAAAACATGTACAACAGTACTCAGAGCCTCACCCCAAAATGATGAAGACAATCCTGCTTCTGATAGCAGACACCTTACTCTCTCGACCAATGTTCTGTTCATCCTTTCTGCAAGACCATTCAACTGAGGAGTCTTTGGAGGAGTCTTTTGATGTCGGATACCTTGCTCTCTGCAATACTCATCAAAAGGACCAATATATTCCCCTCCATTATCCGATCTGATGCATTTCAACTTCTTCCCAGTCTGTCTCTCAACTAAGGCATGAAACTGCTTGAATGCATCGAGCACCTGATCTTTCGTCTTCAACGTGTAGATCCAGGTCTTTCTTGAGTGATCATCTATAAAAGTAACAAAATATAAAGCACCACCAAGAGTTCTTGTTTTCATAGGACCACAAACATCAGAATAAATTAAATCGAGTATACCTGATGCTCTGGTAGGAGTTGAGGTCTTGAAAGCAACTCGAGTTTGCTTTCCCGCCAAACAGTGAGAGCACTTCCTTAAAGATGCATTCTTCAAGTCTGGAATGAGATTTCTCTTCTCTAAAATCTTCAATCCCTTTTCACTGATATGACTGAGTCTGCTGTGCCACAACTCAACTATCCCCTCATTCTTAACTGCATTAATAGAGCCATCAAGTAACTTTGCTTGCATCAAGTACAATGAGGAGTGTTTTTGACCTCTAGCAACAACTAAAGAACCTCTTGTAAGCTTCCACTGACCATCGAAGAACACACTGCAGAAACCTTCATCATCAAGTCTCCCAACAGATATCAAGTTCAATCGAAGATCAGGCACGTGCTTCACATTTCTCAAAACTAGCGTAGCACCATTACTAGTCCGCAAACATACATCTCCAACGCCAATGGCTTTAGCTAAGCCATCATCACCCATCCTAACATTACCATAGTCACCTGACATGTAGGATGTGAACATATCTCTACGAGATGTGGCATGTATGGATGCCCCACTATCAATCACCCAACTGCTTTCACCATATGCAAGATTGACCACTTCATAATCACGAAAGATAAGAAAATCACCTGTTGCAGCAGACACTCGATCATTATCTTTCGTTTCTTCATTCTTCCTTTCTTTCCCATTTTCTTTCTTGTCATCTTGCTTGGGTTTTCTGCAATACCTTGCTATGTGTCCTGGAGTTTTACAATTCCAACACTCAACCTTGCTGTATCTATTGGATTTACTCCTCCTGCCTTTTTGCTTGCCTGTTGGACCTCTACTATTACTTCTCCCCCTCTTCTCTGTAACCAAAACCTCTGATTGCTGTAAAGGACCCTGCGATTTTCTCCTCATTTCCTCATTCAAAACGCTGCCCTTAACCAAATCCATTGTAATGGTACCATTGGGGGCTGAATTAGACAAAGATGTCCTGAATGTCTCCCATGAATTCGGCAATGTACCAAGAAGCCATAAGCCCTGTACTTCATCCTCAAACTTGATATTCATTTCCGACAATTGATTAATAATGCCCTGAAATGAATTCAAGTGATCTGTCATAGGAGTGCTATCCTTGAATTTCAAATTCATCAACTGCTTGATTAGAAATAACTTGTTGTTCCCAGTTTTTCTAGCATACAGTTCCTCCAACTTTTTCCACAATGATCGTGCATGTGTTTCTCCACTCACATGGTTCAATACATTATCATCCACCCACTGCCTAATGTAACCACATACTTGACGATGCAATATTGCCCATTGCTCATCCGTTTTATCATTAGGCTTTTCAGTTTCAAATACAGGCAAATAATAATCTTTCACATAAAGAAGATCCTCCATCTTGCCTTTCCACACATGATAATTAGAACCATTGAGATTCACCATTCTATTAGTATTGGTTTCCATATTCACCACAAGGCACAGAGCAGCAACCCGCTCTGATACCACTTTGTTGGGATAAACACACGAATAATCAAATAATAAACTATTCGTCTACGCAGCGGAATGATCAATTATCCCTCTCTTGTGTGAATCTAGCAGGAAACAATCCTAATAATAATATGCACGATAAAGCAAGCAATCAACAATGCACGACACAAGCAATTTAACGTGGAAAACCTCCTCAATGTGAGAAGGTAAAAAACCACGGGACCGAAGCCCACCAAAAACTTCACTATGAGATAAAATTCAAGAGTTACAATCTGCCACCACAGACGTACTACCACAAATGTATCAAGACACTCAATACTTGATAACAAACAACGAGATTAGAAAGACCTCACCAAACTACGCAAACTGACGTTCTGAGTTCGCAACTGTAGAACCCTCAGAATCCGATCTCCACCGTCCAGAATCAACCTCTATGAGTCCTAAACGTGCTGTCCAAGTTACAGCTCGATCCAACGGTTAGTTTGTGAGAAACGGCTCTTTCCCCTCGACTGCACAGAACATAATCGCCCAAAAGACCTGCTTCTGTTTTCGGCTGATTTCCGTCAACACAAAGCTCAAACCACGATCTCCACCGTTCAGAATCAACCCCTATGAGTTCTGAACGTGCTGTTCAAATTACAGCTTGATCCAACGGTTAGTTTGTGAGAAACGTCTCTTTCCTCTCAACCGCGCAGAACTGAATCGCCCAAAACCTGCTTCTGTTTTTGGCTGATTTCCGTCAACACAAAGCTCCAAACACGATCTCCACCGTTCAGAATATACCTCCACAAGTTCCGAACGTGCTGACCAAGATTCAGCTCGATCCGATGGTTGAAACTGTTGATATTGCTTCTGCAATATTATCTTACAATGATGAAGATGAAGAGAGAAAGGTGGGAGTAGGTGGCAGCTCTTCTTTTTCTTTTTCTCAATTGTGGTGGAGCTGATCTATCACATTCCTACTTATTCCCATCAATGACTTATGTGACAATATAACCTAAGTATTGGGCCTACTTGGGCTTTTCCACCTTGTTGGATATTGGGCTCTTCACATATTTGGAAACCCAACCCAACACATTGTACGGTGCTTCCAGATTCCTCGAGGCTTTCAATTTATTCGGCTGGTTTATTTTCATCACTGTTTTTTTTTTTTTACTGTTCGTATTAAGAATCGGATTTGGTTCTGGATGCACGTATTATGCTGTTTTGTTGATCTGAATCCTAATTTATGCCCCTTTTTTAAGGAGATTTGAGTTTCCGTCGTAATTTGAGTTATTTCAGGTGACTGTAATTGACTAATTGAGCTGAATGTTAATTACGTAACTGTTTCGTGCGATTGTTGTTTTGAATGCAGTGTGGTTTGTTGAAACGAAAGTATGCATTTTGCTTGATTTTCTTATTTTCCGTCTCCTGTTTTCTTGGAGTCGGTTATGTGTTGCATATTCCTTGAATCGTACTATTAATTTAGTGAAGTGTTTCCTTAGTTCATGCTTCGATTAGTTGCTTGTGATTTTCTTGCCTGTTCACTAACAGTGATTAATAAGATATGGTGCCCTTCAACTTCTGGCTTACTAAACTAAGAATTTGAATGCTCTTTATGCTTATTTAAGTAGCATTTCTGTCAGTACATTGTTCTGAAGTTTCTGTTTTTATAATGCAATTGTTTGCACGAATGCTAGAACACAATACATAAATGCATGTGTGAATTTATGTGACTGAAGGCTCGAACAGTCAATGTAGCAACTTTTATAGCCTAATTCTATTGAAAGCATCAAATTCACATGATTGAAAGTTTTCCCATAAATTATATCTTTTCTGAAATTCAATCTTCAGATTTCTCAAATGACTTCTATCCTTGATAGCTTTTCAGAACTTGGATTGTTTTGGTTGCATCGGCCCAAAAATGGCTTCCATGGCCCATTCTCCGGTGTCATTTGCTGAGAATCTGTCTTCCAAGCCTACTGCTTCAGATCTTCTTAAGAGCTCTAGTAATGGAGCTTGCGGAATACCCCTAAGAGCCCTTGGAAGGGCCCAACTGGGTGCAAAAAGAAGAGATTTCACTATATTTGCTGAGATTAGGAAAGTGAAAAAACATGAGTATCCATGGCCTGAAGATCCCGACCTGAATGTGAAGGGTGGAGTTCTTAGCCACTTGTCACCTTTCAAGCCTTTGAAAGAGAAGCCAAAGCCAGTTACATTGGATTTTGAGAAAGCTCTGATTGATCTCCAGAAAAAAATAATTGATGTATGACTAATTTGAATTTTCAATAAACATAAAATACCCACTTAGAAAATATGATCACTTGGTTCAGTGCTGTCTGTGTTCTTGATACAGGTGCAAAAGATGGCAAATGAAACTGGTCTTGATTTCAGTGAAAAGATTATTGAACTAGAAAATAAATACCAACAGGTTTAGTCAGTAATACCTTCTTTTAGTAACTTCAAATTCATGTGATACTGCAGTGTTTGATGCGTCTTTTAATATTATTGACCATTTTGATTGCAGGCTCTAAAGGGTCTTTTAATATTATTGACCATTTTGATTGCAGGCTCTAAAGGATCGCTACACGCATTTAACTGCTATACAACGTGTGAATATTGCACGACATCCCAACAGGCCAACATTTCTTGATCACATCTTTAATATTACTGACAAGGTCGGGTAGTTCCAAGTAATAATCTGCATTATTTTCTGTCTGTATATTAATAAAGGAGATGCACTTTTCTGGACAGACATACTAAAAAATAACCATTTTAATTTTAATCTTTTCGATTACAGTTGTCCAGTTTGTAGAGCTTCATGGCGATCGAGCTGGATATGATGATCCTGCTATAGTGACTGGGCTTGGCACCATAAATGGCAGAAGCTATATGTTCATGGGCCATCTGAAAGGAAGAAACACAAAAGAGAATATTCTACGGAACTTTGGGATGCCTACTCCTCATGGGTATGTATTTGTATTTGAACATATATCTTTACATCTAACATTTTGGTGTGAAGTAGTGTAAAGTGAAACGGATTCATCTGACATGTCCTTTCTACTTAATGATAACAATATGAATCTGCATGTGCTCATTGTGTTTTGGAATCTCAAAAATGCATTTAGGAAAATGTGGGGTTTCCTTTTTAGTCTGGTGGAAATGATGACATACTGCTCTCAACAGTTACAGGAAGGCACTACGCATGATGCACTACGCTGATCACCACGGATTTCCTATTGTCACCTTCATTGACACTCCAGGAGCCTATGCAGACCTTAAATCTGAAGAACTAGGCCAAGTACTGTATACTGAATCTATAATGTAAACCCCTGTTAGTGACTAAATGTGCAATCTAATTATCTCTTCTATTATATATAGGGGGAAGCGATAGCACAGAATTTGAGGACAATGTTTGATCTGAAGGTACCAATCGTTTCAATAGTTATAGGCGAGGGGGGTTCTGGTGGAGCTCTGGCAATTGGTTGTGCTAACAAGCTATTGATGCTTGAAAATGCAGTCTTCTTCGTCGCCAGGTTCTTCTATAATAATAGAATTATAGAATAGTTTAAGATGCTTGATTCATATGTCCTCAGTCTAGATCAAAATGAATTCTTTCAGTCTTAATGGGAGTCAGAAATCCATCTTTTGATCAATTGCCTTACCATGCATTGTCTGTATCATCCTTTAGCTATGGAGCTCCCTATTTTTTAGTTTATTACTTCCCAGTAAATTTTATTACTTTAGCCTGTTGCTCTATCATCACTAACCAGGGGAGTTGGGACTTGGGATAGGGGTTGTTTAAGGTATTCCTTCATGATTATAAATTATAATGAAACATCCCTTTTTACAAATGAGAATTCTGGTACCCGAATCTTGCTTAAACATATTGTGTGCTTTTTTATAAAAAAGGCAAATCTAAATCTTTAGTCATATTGCTGAAACATGGCTGGTAATGTATTCTTGATCTTGCTCTCTTGGGATAGTACATCATGCACTTCGACAAATGTTAATTCATAATCTGGAAAGATTTTTGTTCTGTGGTTATCACATGCCACGTGCACAATCAATTATGATATAACTGAATGGGTGATAACATTTCTGTAATTAACACAAAAAACCCACACTTGGCTATTGTTGGCCGGTCCTTCTAGAGTCTGGTTCCCCTATCAACTTGTTGTCAACTTCAAATATATACTCTAGTTACTCACTTGGTCCTTCTCATTTCCACGTTACAGCCCTGAAGCGTGTGCTGCAATTTTGTGGAAAACGCTAAAGCTTCCCCAAAGGTGGTGGTTTAAGGATGTCAGATTTGGTATGTTTGTCAGAATAGTTGTTTTAGTTTAGTTTTAACTCAACTACAACTTCTCTCCAGGCTGCTGAGAAGCTAAAGATAACAGCTACAGAATTAACCAGGCTACAAATTGCTGACGGTACCATCCCGGTAATACTCACTGATGTTACCCTCTCTGTGTGCCCTGTTTTCTTTCATTGTCCTGTAATTTTCCTCCTTCCAGTTCCGGTTATCCTGTCCTTCTGTTGCTGCGATATAGTAGTTTCATTATTCAAGGATGTGGTGTAGTGTTCTTTCAGCATGGGATTTTCCCTTTAAGACTTGATTTCTGAAAGGGATGCATATTATTAGATGCTCTGAATTCTGATAGTCGATCATTTTTTGCCTCATCTATCTTATAATGTTTCTTCAGGTTAGAGTTCGATGTTGATATGATTCACATTTCGTAATCTGTGCTTCTTGCAGGAACCACTAGGTGGTGCACATGCAGATCCCTATTGGACTTCTCAACAAATAAAAGCTGCAATTGTCGAATCAATGGATGTGAGTTGCATGCTTCAATTTCCACTATAGTGACTTTCTTAGTGCATCTCTTCAACTCAAAGGCATACCTGGATTGTGTAGGAACTTGTAAAGATGGACACTGAAGCATTACTAAAGCATAGAGCTGAAAAGTTCCGGAAACTTGGTGGATTCCAAGAGGGGATACCAATTGACCCCAAAAGAAAGATCAACATGAAAAAGAAAGAAGAAGCCATTGTTCAGATTGCCAAAACTTCAGAGGGA
Source organism: Pogostemon cablin (assembly GCA_023678885.1). Taxonomy (NCBI): domain Eukaryota; kingdom Viridiplantae; phylum Streptophyta; class Magnoliopsida; order Lamiales; family Lamiaceae; genus Pogostemon; species Pogostemon cablin. Next base: position 1,344,683 of record CM042984.1, read on the forward strand.
GAGGTTGAAAAACTGAAACAGCAGATTATAGATTCAAGTAAATCTTCTACAGGGTCCCCCGAGACCGGAGTAAAGGAGATGATTGACAAACTTAAAATAGAGATCGACTATGAATATGATGAGGCTGCAAAAGCTATAGGAATGGAGGAAAAGATTTTGATGGTGCGCGAAGAAGTAAAAAAAGCACGAAGTGTAGATGATCAACTTGCACATCCTGCTTTAAAGGAAAAGATCAAACAACTCATGGAAGAATTCAATGAAAAAGTTCCTTCAGCTCCTAACTACTCTAGCTTGATGTCTAAACTTGATATGCTGGATGAACTTTCCAAAGCATTGAATTCCTCGGAAGATAGCTCCAGGAATGATGCTTTGAAAACCCAGATTAACAAGAGTTACAAGGAAATCATCGATTGGCCCGATATAAAACAAAAGGTTGAGACACTTCAGGCTGAGATATCAAACTCCGGGGTTTCAGATATTGCCTCAAACCCAGAGCTAATGGAAAAAGTTACACAGTTGCGCAGAGAGTTAGATTCAGAGTTCAAGGCAGCTCTCAAGTCTTCGGGTTTGCAAGTGGCTCCTTCTAATCCAACCTCAATGGCAAGGACTAATGCTTTTAACACAGAGGTTCACATGATAATAAATGACCTCGTGAACTCTTCAGATTTGAAAGACAAGATCGAGATGCTGAATGCTGAGGTTGCAAAATCTGGAAACACACCTGATGAAGATTCTAGAAGTAAGATTGATGCTTTGTTAGTAGAAATTAAGAATGAGATCAAGGAGTCTATGAGTTCCTCAGAATTGAAAGAAAAGTACGAGAAGCTGGCAGCTGAGACATTAGAAGCTTCCCAATCTTCAGTACAAAGCACAACAGATAACCATTCTCAAGAGTCTCTAGTAAATGTCGATCTAGAAGCTATCCGTAGCTCTATCTAATGTAAGTTCATGTTTCGTTCGTTTGTTCATTTTTATCTGTCTATGCTTATTTCCTCCGTCGTAATGCTATGCATGAACCACATTCACAGCTCAAGATTATTGAAGCTGCAAATATTCATTGGCTTTCTGAAGGACCCTGGACACTTTTTTTGGGAGAAATGTTGGTGATTGATTTGGCTTGGATATGGTATGTTGCTTTCAGCTCTGTTGATTGAGAGTTTGGAGTAGATAGAAGTAGGGTGTTATCATAGATTTCAAATTTCATATTTTGCAACCTGTTAGTGCTTAAGAAGGATATATTATTTGATTTTTTTATGAAATTAGATTTAACTTTTCGTTGTTACTTCGAAAATATATGACTTTTTTAAACACTTGTTTGCTAAGTTAAAATTTACCATACTTGAAACATTTTTAAAATCACCAAGTATGGTAAATTTTACGATAACATAGTAAAATTTTTCTTAAAAATTTGGTTAAAATGGTGAGTATTCTCATTTTTCATTTTTTCTCTATCCTAATATAATTTTAGTGTGGTGAATGAGGATATTTGGTCGATTATTAATTAACGACTTAAATAGGAAGATAGATGTATAATTAAGAACACACTAAAATAAAAGGAAATGATATCTTAATAGCACTGATGGTTTTTTTTTTTTTTTTTAAACATGGGGTATTGTTCTCATCATTTAAAAAGCTTTGATAACGGGCTTTGGGCTAATGAAGTAATTACGATTTTTCTTAAAACAGCTAATGGGCTTTGATAAATTTCAATTCTAGTTAAACTTACCACGTGTACCGCCTACATTAATTATTACGGCCTATCAATTAAAATCGTATACGTTCAACTTAAGATTATAGGGATATTTCTCAGTAATTGATTCGGATAAAGGTAAATAATAATAACAACAATTCAATTATATATATATATAATATTTTAATATAAAGTGCAATTAATCATAAGTAATAAGGAAATAATAAATTGTTTTATTAATAATTTATTGTATAAATAAAGAGTGTAAAATAAATATAACATTTTTAATTGTGAAATGGTTTCACGCTATCCCAAATAATAAACTTCTATAGCTAAAACTTCAAAGGGCAAGACTATTTCACTCTATCCCAAATAATAAATTTCTATAGCTAAAATTTCAAAGGGCAAATTTTTTCGTGAGATCATCTCAAATAACAGATAAAAAATTATCATCTTTTGTTATAAAATATTATTATTATTTATTTATACTATAAATTATTCATGAATAACATTATCACTTATTATTAATTGAATATCACTATTTTTTATTATAAAAGTGAATTATTTTTTATCTGAGTAGACGATCTTATTGCGAACTTCAAATCCCAATATCAAAATAAATTGAAGGATGGTGGCATGTGTATTAGTTTGAGTTTTAATATACTTACATGATTTAAAAATATCTGAAACTCACTATGTTTAATTGTTCTTTGTTATAAAAACAATAAAATAGAGAATTTATAAAGTTGGTATTACTATATTAATTAATCTCATTTTGCTCTTATAAGAAAATAAATAAATAAAAGTAAAGTAAATGAGAACACCCCAACGTAAATTTTCCATACTGCCAAACACGCCGTACGGAATAAATGCAAATATCGGAAATTGCAAGGGCACATAACTAATTTTCAATAAGTCTTCACTGGTTTGAGGTAAAAGAGAAAATAATAAAACTGATGAGTTTTCTGAGCTCAATTCAGCCCGAACTGTTATCTTTCTCTCAGATCTCCAAAACCTCTCAGTAGGGCTTTGACTACACACGATTTTGGGCCCTTTCCCCCAAATTTTTATCTTTGGGTTCAAATCAACTCAAATCTTGGGGGTTCTTGTGCTTAATTCATGAAAACTTGGAATCTTGTATATTTTAGTTTTCTTGTTTTCTTGTGTTTGAGTTTCGAGTATGGCGTTTCTCAATCGGAGGAGGAAAAGAAGAACAAATTTCGGGAGCGTGAGGCCACTGACGATTCCCTTGGTTACCCCAATTTGTAAGTTGTTAGAATCTTTCTCCCTATTTTGTGTGGATTAACATCTCGCATTCGAATTCTGGTAATTTAATCAAATATTCTATTTTTCATGGCTCAGAATATTGTTGCCATTAGTTGATTGATGCATAGTAGTTGCTGGTACCAGAATAGTGCTGTTAATGTTGTAAATTTTGTTTTTATGAAGTTCTCAATACTTCTCATATGTGATTTTCGTTCGACATATATTTGTTAAGCTATTCAAACTTACATTCACGTATCTATATATGTTACTTTTTACCAATTAACTTATGTATTGCAATTGATGTTATATTATGTCACTAGTGATGAGGATGATCTGTTAAATACTCAATGCCCTCGGCATTTGGAACTTCGGTGGCAAACTGAAGTGAGTTCAAGTGTATATGCATCACCATTGATTGCGGATATTAACAGGTAATGGATGGAGTCAGAGTTTCTGCTGTGAGTTTTCATGTTACACAAATTTAACTTTCTCTTATGTTTTCTCGGTTATATTTTACTGAAGTACATAGTGAAAAAACCAAATTTAACATTGACAAAGTGTAAAGTCAACCTTGGGTGGTTCAGTTTTTAGATGGCCAAAAGATTAACTTTTTTATTTCTACACTGAGTTGTGGCCAGACTCTATATGAATGGCGCTCTTAAACAAAATGTGTGTGCTTGCTTGCTTGTTTTAGAGGGCTTTGTGTTTATGTTTTCTTTGCACTGACAATGAAATCTTATTAAAAAAATTTCATGTGAACTCCAGTGATGGAAAGCTTGAAATAGTGATTCCTTCTTTTGTGCATTACTTGGAGGTGCTTGAGGGGTCTGATGGAGATAAATTACCAGGTACCAATAAAATGCTATAACGCCTAGAAAATCTTGTCTATTATACAGGAACTAATACTCAAATAAGTCTGGAAAGATAGATTCATAAAGAATAAAAAATTTAGACACAGAATTTACCTGTCTTTCTTTTCATGATTGACTGTGCTTCATTTGTTTCATACTGTTTGTCAGGTTGGCCAGCTTTACATGATTGACTGTGCTTCGTTTGTTTCATACTGTTTGTCAGGTTGGCCAGCTTTTCATCAGTCAACTGTTCATTCTAGTCCTCTTCTGTATGATATTGACAAGGATGGCGTTAGAGAAATTGCTTTAGCTACCTACAATGGTGAAGTACTCTTTTTCAGGTAACATCCAATTCTGCATGCTAGTGCATCCTTTCCCCTTGGAGTGATCGTTGTCCTGATCTAGTTTACTCTCTTTCTTTGGATAATAGGGTTTCAGGATACATGATGTCAGATAAACTGGAGATCCCGAGGTTGAAAGTTAAAAAGGACTGGTTTGTCGGCTTGCACACAGATCCTGTTGACCGTTCCCACCCAGATGTTCATGATGACCAACTGACACAGGAGGCTTTTGTGGATTCTATAATCCGTAAGCCTGTTTCTGTGTCCTATATGTTCTGAACCTTTTCTTCTAAGTATTTCATTTAAATAACTTTAAAGTGATAGCAAAATATCATTTGTCTTCAAATCCTGAATTTATCTAATGGATAAACTTAAATAATTCTAAACAATATCACAGGTGAAGAAACTCAATACCACATGCTAAAATTTATCATATGCTAATCATATTGTAATAGTTTCTAAAAGATTTAGATAATTTCATTTGTCATGTGAGGAACATTTGGAGTAAATAGAAAATTTTTCTATCATACAGCTTCTGACTGCTTAATTATGTTATTGCATGGATTTTGCATAACGGCCAACGGGTGAAGAGCTTCTGTAGCTCACCTCAATCCTCATGCAAATAGGCATAAGCTATTTTGTATCACTGGCCATATTCTAGTTTTCTCGTCACCATGGTCCCGTCTTCGTAACATCTCTGTAACTGACATGCACGCTCTGTCATTGAGGCAGTACTGTGACTGTGCAACACTTAGGTTGTTTAGGCTATGTTATCAATTTGGTAATAAGGGATAATAGCTTGAATATTGTTTATCAGCACGTGAGGATTTATTATAAAATGCTGCAAATAGTTACATTTTGGTCATTGAGTGGGATAAGGCTTTGTCTTTTGGTTATCCTGCCCACGCCCAAACCCCCACCCTGCTTTTATTTTTTTTCTAAATTCTGCCAGCTTGTTGATGTATGTTTATTAGAATGCATCTCAAATTTGATATAAAATTTTCAGAGCACAATGAGAGCATTCCTGCAAATACTACTCACTCCGCTGAGGGTCACCATGACTTATCAAATCCTGTTCCTGAAGTAGTCCATCACGACACATTAGAAAACACCTATTCCGATAGTCAACCCGATCATCTGAATGAATCTAAGATAGAGACAGGGAAAACGAATGATAGCCAGCCTGAAGTAAACATCCAGATGCCATTAAACACAAATGATACGTCTTCTGTCTCTGGATCTGAGAAAGTAAGAGACCAAGAACATGATAAGCCTGCTAGAAGGAGGCTTCTTGAAGATAAAGATACGAAAGGCAATGAGGATGTTCAAGCTGCTACAGTGGAAAACGATGGAGGTCTTGAAGCGGAAGCTGATTCTTCATTTGAGTTACTCAGAGATAATGATGAGTTGGCTGATGAGTATAACTATGATTATGATGATTATGTTGATGAGAATATGTGGGGTGATGAGGAATGGACTGAAGCTCAGCATGAGCAATTGGAAGATTATGTTCACATAGATGCGCATGTCTTGTGTACCCCGGTGAGTAATGTGATGCATGACGGTTTCTTATCAGCTTTTTGTTTCCTTGAACTCAATTTTATCTTTACTTGACCTCAGGTTATAGCAGACATAGATAAGGATGGTATCTCTGAGATGATTGTTGCTGTTTCTTACTTTTTTGACCGTGAGTAAGTTTACTCTACCTGAAAATAATCTCACTTATCTTTTGGTCTATTTATAGTTGATTTGGGTGATGTTTTAATTAGGTCAAATATTACTTGAACTTCCAGATTGTTAGCTCAGTTTCTGCTGAGCTATAGATGTAATCCAATATGCAGTCATTTATTGGTTTTGGATTATTGACTATAAGTTTCAGGTTGTTACAGTTGCTCCTCATTCGGCGGCTGTCAAAGCATTGTTAAATTTTTAAGTTGCTAACTTTCTAAATGTGCGCTGCTGTATTATATTTATTTGAAGTATGCTGTGGCTTAAATTTTAGGAGACATTCTAGCATATGTTGCTAATGATTTGAAACTTAAAAAGTTGGCAGCATGAATATTTCAGCTAATTAAAGTTTGGCAGGTATTATGACAATCCAGAGCATTTGAAGGAACTTGGTGGTATAGATATTGGAAAGTATGTTGCTGGTGGTATTGTTGTTTTCAACCTCAACACAAAGCAAGTTAAATGGACTACACCACTGGATCAAAGTACCGATACTGGAAATTTTCGTGCCTATATATACTCATCTCCTACAGTTGCTGATTTGGATGGTGATGGGAATATGGATATTATAGTTGGCACTTCTTTTGGCCTGTTTTATGTCTTGGACCACAAGGGTGAGTATTCTCTTGTATTAGATTATCTTAACTTACAAAGAGTTTATTTTAGGAATTATGTCAAAAATATGCCATTTAAAGTTTGTTAAGGCTTCCAATTTATGATCCACAAGAAGTCAATTTATTTTTTGTTTTGGTTAAGTAATTTTTTTTTAAAAAAATTTTTAAGTGATTTACACTAATTGAAAAATAAATTCTTGGTACATAAATAGTAAATAGCCTTAATCTCACAGATCAGAAGTTATTGTTTTTAGATCACTGTGGTCAGGTGTGTAAGTTTTCCTCTTGTTCAGCTACTGTCCAGTGCATCTTTTGTAATGCTGCTAATTTTCTGATTCAGGGAACGTTAGAGAGAAGTTTCCCCTTGAAATGGCTGAAATTCAAGGAGCAGTAGTTGCAGGCGATATTAATGATGATGGAAAAATCGAATTAGTGACTGCTGATGCCCATGGAAATATTGCTGCTTGGACTCCGCAAGGAAAGGAGATTTGGGAAAGACATGTTAAGAGCCTTGTTCCACAGGTAATCTCAGTATGCTGACCCCTATATATGATTGTATTGGGCTTTCTTTGTCCATCCTATAATCAAGTATGCGTTTTCTCTAGGGCCCCAGCATTGGAGATGTGGATGGGGATGGCCACACTGATGTTGTTGTGCCAACATTGTCTGGAAACATATATGTTCTTAGCGGCAAGGATGGATCGTTTGTGCGTCCATATCCATATAAGACACATGGTAGAGTAATGAATCAAGTTCTTCTAGTTGATCTGAAAAAACGTGGGGAGAAGCAGAAGGGACTCACAATCGTTAGCACCTCATTTGATGGGTATTTATACCTCATAGATGGCCCTACTTCCTGTGCTGATGTTGTGGATATCGGTGAAACAGCGTAAGATAGTTTTAAACCCTTTTGAAAACTGGCCATTATTTTTAAACTGTTGTCTACTGCCATTCCTCTTTCCTCTGAAAAGGTACTCTTATGCTTTGACAGGTATAGCATGGTTTTGGCTGACAATGTGGATGGTGGGGATGACCTTGATCTTGTAGTTTCCACCATGAATGGAAATGTCTTTTGTTTCTCAACTCCTTCACCACATCATCCTCTCAAAGTAGGGTATAACTCAACAAATTCCACCTGCTTATGCGTATTGTTAGATGTTTATTTTTCTTAAAAATTTGTAATTCCAGGCATGGAGATCACCATACCAAGGGAGAAATAATGCTGCACACCGTCATGATCGCCAAGGAATCTATGTTACTCCATCATCACGTGCTTTCCGAGATGAAGAAGGGAAGAACTTTTGGGTGGAAGTAGAGATTGTTGACAAATACAGGTTTCCATCTGGCTCCCAGGCACCTTACAATGTAACAGTAAGTAACTAAAGCATGCTATTTAATGTTCTGTTCTACTTACTTTTTAATCATCTTGTATTCTTATCGCGTCTTTTCATCCTTATAATCGTAGATAAGTTTGTTGGTTCCTGGTAATTACCAAGGAGAGAGAACAATTAAACATTACCAAATCTTTGATCAACCTGGAACACATCGGATCAAACTCCCAACAGTTGGAGTAAGAACAGCCGGTACGGTGCTGGTGGAGATGGTTGACAAGAACGGAATCTATTTTTCAGACGATTTCTCCCTAACCTTCCATATGTACTACTACAAACTGTTGAAATGGATTCTTGTCCTTCCAATGCTCGGAATGTTTGGTATCCTCGTGATCTTTCGCCCACAGGAAGGAATGCCTCTGCCTTCATTTTCAAGAAATACGGACTTGTGATTTAGAGCTGATGAGTGAATCTTTCGACACATAAAACCAGCATCTATTCGACGCAACTCCATTTGTGGTTTTGCAGAATTTCTTGAATGAGGATGAGATGGGATCTTGTGCAGAAACATGTGTGGTCTTTTAAGATGGAGCTTAAATTATCTTGAATTTGTTGCAAGCAATTTTCCTCCTTTGAGACAAGCCTGGAATTGAAGAGTACACTAATACAAGACACTGTTGACACTCTAATACTTGTTATATATGTTCCAGAGTAGAGCAAATTCCTACTAATTGTCATCCTTTCTCAGGAATTATACAGAAATTCTCATGTATCTTAGCTCAAAATATCATTACATTTAAACGGTATCCTGTTTCTCTCTCACAACCCCCACCCCAACCCCAATGGCAGTTTAATTTTGAATCGATTTTAAGGAAACCAAAGCATCTGATATGATGTTCTGATTCGTTTCTAAATGTTAAATTTAAGACACCTAACAATTATGTTAACTTTTGGAATTCGTTGTTTCGAATTTGTTATTTCCATTAAATTTGCTGTATTTTGAAGTTTAAACATTAAACCAAATACTAATACAAAATCAAAGCAATTCATAAGGCAAACCAAAAACACACCTACCTTCAACCTCTTTAAACAATATTCACAGAAGATTAAACAAAACCAAGAGTTTACACCATAATATTCACAGAAGATTAGACAAAACCAAGAGTTAAACACCATTAACACCATTAAAATGCAAAATTAGAAACAAGGCCACATCCCAGAGTTATTACAGCAATATCTTGAGGAAAGATGAAAAGTGGAAATTGTAAACGTTAGTATGCTTGCAAAACAGGCCTCTTACCAAGCCTCTTGATTTCTTTATCCATTTGACCAGTAAGCATCAACCCAAACATCTTGTAATCACACATAAAAGACCAAATTGGATGCCCAAAAGTTGCAGGAACATTCCCTTCAACAAAGAAATGGCTATACCAAGCCATACCATATCCAACCAAAGGCGCAAATATCAAGAACCACCAATTGAACATCACTGAATACACCAAACACACAAGACTACAAAGTGTTCCTGCAAAGTGCCATCTCCTTGTACCTGGCTTCGAGTGTTGACTCACATAGAACGCCCAAAACTCTTCCATGCTCCTGAAATTCATATTCTGAACTGACCCCAGATCGAATTTATGATCAAGTTCAAATCTTACTGGAAAAACAGAGCAATCAGGAAATCTTGATTCTCCAACTTTGGAAACTCCGACCTTCAGAGTTCACACCCTACTAGGTTTATTGTTCCTTTTCGCTAAGAACTGCTTTGAAGTTGTTTTGGGAGCAAACCCAGATCAGAGAATTCGAAATTCTTCAGAATAAAAGTCTCACGGTAAGAACCTTGAAGTTTGATCGAGAATTCAGAGGGAAGAAAAGAAGAGTGAGTAAAGAAAGATGAAGTGGGTAGGTATATAGATGACTGAAGGAAAATGGATGACCAAGTTGGATGAATTGTTGCTATCTTAATCTAAAAAATTTACGTTGATGAAAAATGGTATGAGGGTCTAATTAGAAAGCTGTTGAATGTATTTTAACATCATATACTTCTGGGATTTGTGATTGGAATAGCTTGCTGATAATCAATCATTGGCCCCTCCTCCCATTTTTTGTTTCTATTGGCTGAGTCTGTTGTTTGTCACTTTCTCCTAACATTTTTATGCTTTTTACTCGCATAAATTGTATCGTCTTCGACAAGTGTTAAATCTTTTATTAATAGGTTAAGTTTGGGGGTATAATAGTAATTACAACTTTATAGAAAATTAATTAGTGCACTTAGTTACATTCATGGGGTTAAATATTGGATTGGATTTCAATCAAATTGCTGCTCAACTCTAGAGTGATTGATGACATGTGGTGATGCTAGCAAATTTTACTATTGTTAATATCAACAATACAAATATCCCAATAAATAAAATATCTACTCCAATGAACAAAAAAACAAAACAGAAAGCTTTCAACCATTTAATTTGAGGGTGGAGGGGACAAGAATAATACACATTTCTTCAATTGTGCAAAATACATGTATACTTTCCCTACTATCTACTGCTCTTTCATGATATCAGGGCAACGCAAAGATTGAAGTGAGAGTCGAAAATTCTTTTACCCGAGTTTGGCAATTGCAAAGTGGGAGTTCGATCGCATAAAAAGTAATTTCTTGCAACATCAAGTTCTCAATCATACTCCATTCCTCTCACTTGAAGCAACGGACCCCTAATGGCGGGGTACACCAATTTAAAACACTCTTTCTCCAGTCGAGTAGAGATTCCAAATGATGGTCGAAGCGAAGTAAAGACATGCTGTTAGAGTTAAAAATGCTTGGAAAGAGCCTAGCCACTGCACAAAGAATCCTGTTCCGATTGTACTGATTATAGCTGCAAGTGTTCCAGCAGAATTGGAAATCCCTGCAATGAAACTCGGTTGTTGTCATGGTGATTTTAAAGAATTCATTGACAACCAAAGAAGAACGAATAAGACAAGGCATGGAAAGGACAAGAAGGGGAGTGTGAAGTGGATTAGAGTGCATACCATGAACAAATCCAGCACATTGTGGTGCAATATCCTGATGAAAAGATCAAGTAAAATTTAATCCTCTACTATCACAGAAACTTGCACAAGAAAACGACGTAAACTTACTTGCATGTTGAGCAGAAAACCAGCTTGACTGAAAGAGCTGAAACTAAGGGCTATTGTTAAGAACATGGCAGCAACTGTTGGTGTTCTGACATAGTTCAAGCAGAGCAATGCAATTCCAGGGCCGATGAAACCGATTGACTGTCATGAGCATGGCATTACAACGTTAATTTGAGATCTTTTGCTTTTCTGAATACTCTCATGGATGAAAGTGCCTTCAATTTTCAATCAACATATAGTAGAGTGGAAGACTTCAGTTGTGTTGTGGAGCATTACCTGCATGATTTTCCTGGCTGATGTCGTAGAATACCCCGCTTTGATTAGGTAGTCCGACGTTGCACCAGCAATGTAGCCTGAGATAGCCATCGTACCCCAAGGAACTGCACTAAACCAAGCTGCTTGCTTCAAGTTCACATCGAACACCTACCATATCATCAGTAGTAGGTTATTTTAGCAATGCAGACAAACCACAAGCCATAATTTTGAAAGTGTATTCATTGCACATTCACAAGGATATATAACACAGGCGGTGGTGAAACAGACGATCGAAACACAGTAATAGTGGTACTCACAGTTTTGAAATAAACAGGCATCCATGACAGAAGAACAAAGTACCCCTGCATACAATAGCACACCACATGCAATATTAGAACCGTTCCGAATGTGAAGAAAAGAAAGAAAAACAAAGACAGTAGAGAAAACAGACCCAGTTGTTAGTGAAATTAGCAAGTATTATTGCCCAGGTTGGCAATTTCGATAAGAGGAGGCTCAGTGGGGGAAGCTTGCACTTGATCGCTTGAGAATCGGTTTTTCCAGCTTGGATTAATCGTAGCTCAGATTTACTGATAGAACTGCACTCTTGGGGGTCATTAGTGACCTTAAAACTCCAGGTAATCAACCAAAGAAGTCCAAGAGAAGCAAAGAGAATAAACGGGCCGAAGATTCCAATAGATGTCATCACAATGGGAGTTAATACCAATCCAACTACATTTCCAAGCTGGAACCCTCCCATGGATAGTCCAACAGCAGTTGCTCGTTCATGGTTCGGAAACCATCTAGAAAAGAAACAGACAAGACTTCTTTAGAAGAGGATAAGAAGGTTTTTTGTGACTACGGATAGGAAGTGTTACCTTGATAAAATGTGATTCATTGAAGGTAGAGCCACCCCTTCGGCCAGCCCAAAGAAAGCTCGAACAGCTAAGAGGCTGGCTGTTGAGTGATTTGCAGCCCATGGAGTTAGGAGAGTTGCCAGAGACCATAATGCTGCACCCCAAGCAATAACTTTTTTTCCGCCGTATTTATCCACTAAGGCTCCTCCGATAACTGAGGAACACATATATCCCCATAGAAAGGATGACTATGCATAAAACAATAGTAACATCCAATTAGTAAAGTACTACTTTAATCTAGTTGCAGTCTAATAGGTTTTAATATGTACTGCTTAAGTGTTTACTAATCTTGTTGGTATTAGTATTTTCCATTGCGTGCTTTTGGATAATGTACTTACAGAAACAAAGATGTCTCCTTGCAAAGAAAAGAAAAGAGCGGAAAAATGATTGCGCGGTAGCACATTATGTGGCAGTACATAGCATAAAAATTGACAACTTTTCTTCTCAACTACTAAAAGAAGTTGAAGTCTAAGATCACCAATAACATACTAAACAATTTTGTTTTTGGTCACCAAATCTACTTGTTAATCAATCTTTAAGTTTAAAAAAGAAAAGAAAAAGAAACATAGCAAGAACAAGTCATATAGCAAAAAACGGCAATAATTAATTATGTGAACTTTCTCCTGCATGATGCCCGTTCAAGAAGTAACATCCTGGACGGATGTAAAGAACGTTGCTTTTCTCTTAGCATGAAATACGACATAACAAAAACCACACACCTGATATGATGAGAACTAACCAACCAAAGGAGATTGATAATTTTAGGTTGTCAATGTGCATGATCCTAGTCTTTAGTTGCCTCACTCAAATGCACATTAATAAAACATGCACAAAACAATTTCCTACCAAGTTATGTGCAAACAAATTACATAAGAATATGATCCTCGTAGTTGGTTGTGAAATGCTGGCACAAATCCATATTTCGATTTTACTTATGTTTTAACTTTCAACTCTATTGGACAGCTAAACTGATATACCACAATATCACTCCCTACTTCCGGTTCCAAGTTCCAACTCAACCACCGTGTTGATTTCGACTCTCCTAGATTGGTATATTTAAGTAACTTCCGCCTAGCTTTGAGTTTGTACAATGCCTATATACTTCCATAGTAAGTTTAGTTCTCTTCCCAAAATGTCATACATGGTCATACTACTAAATTTTGACACCTTCAAACATTTAAAATCTAATGAAAAGTTGGCATCTTTCCTTGTCATAACTGCGTGTCCAAAATTTAATGCCCCCTTCATTCTTCCACAAGAACCTACACCTACCACCCTAATTTTGGATATCCAACAAGATTGTTAAGAAAATCTAACCAACTACAATTTGCAAAATTTACATTTGACAGAATAAAATCTACCCATACTCTTCAGGAAATTGACATACCAAAAAAAAGGTTTCTGACTTCTGATCATGCTTTCGTACATCCTTAGACTTAGACTTGGTCATCTGTAATAAATTTAATTTGGTAATTTCCGTGTCATATGCACGTGGTGATGCACGCCACAAACTACCACCATCATTTTCTCAACAACCACCAAAATGCCTTCCCATCAGAACCACAACAACCCACCAACAACAGAGAATTGTGGGGATCAAATTTCAGCAGTCGCATGTTCAAGAAAATATGAAATAATCCAAGTTGTTTATGGCCTTGTTGGCACCACGTGATCTTGCAAAGATTACAACTTTAATCCAATAAAATAAAATAAAATTAAGAGAAATTAAAAGAGTACCTGAACAATGCCCAAGAAAGAACTACTCCATCCATACTTGTCAGCAAGAGGAACAATGACAACAGACATAACAACTCTATCTGCATTACACAGACACATGACCGCCGCCACCAGCACCACCACCTTAAACCTCTCCGCCGCCATCAACCCCCCTTCTTTCTTCCCCACAAACAGCCCCCTCTCTATCCCCTCCGCCGTGCACCTCACCCTCCTCTCATTTCCTCTGTTTCTTGCATGAAGATTCTTTCCTCCATCTATCAACGGAAAACTCTGCCATTTCTTATGAACTCGCAATGTTGGAAACGAATCAGATTTGACAAAATTAACCGGACCCGGATGTGAAACGGGCCGGGTCGAAAGCTTCGAAATAAAAGGTCGTATCTTTGGATTAATAGGTGTAACGCATGCCATTACAGAATTAAAGAAAAAAAATGCCTAGTTTAATTATTTCGTGTTGACAACGAACAGTAGTAATTAGGCAGCCGTTTTGTAATTATAGAGGCATTAATTGTCGGAAAAAAATGCAAAACGACGACGATTCGTATTGCGGCGAAAAGAAACCGGAAGGAAGTAGGAGAAAGTCGAAGAAATCGATGGCGGAGTTGGTGAGCTTCAAACGTTTGACAGTGGAATTGTAATAACATAGTTGTCGAATTTTGTTCGAACCGCATGTGTTATAAAGGCTTGCAGTTGTGCACTTGACTTCTCCCATAAACACAAAATCTAATAATAATAATTTTGATTATATAATTGTTGTTATTAGAAATTGTAACTATCAATTTATTTATTTTTAGGTAAGTGATGAAATCAATTAAATTGTTATTAGTAGGATTGGAAATACTGGTACTGGTATTAGGTATGCATTATTTAATTAATAATTTAATAATTGAGGGATATGGACCTCTCAATATGAGTGGATTATATATAGAGCATATATATAATTATGTAATGAATTTCGTAGTTTAAATATTTATTACATACAGATGATGGAGTATTATTAATAATTTTAGGCGGTGGAATTTTGAGACTACTATCCCTAGTATCAACAAAATGTTGTGATTACATAAGTATTTGTTATGATTTTATTATTTTAATATTTAGATTAAAAACGGCAAATAATTACAAGGATTTTTTTGTCTGTTGTTGCGACGTGATTATTATTTTTATTTAATTTTATTTTTATTAACATGTGTTGATTACTCATTTAGAAAAAATATAAAAATTATTATCAATAATTTTTAAAATAAATTCAGTTGCACTCGTTAGGATTTACTACATCCACCGTTACACCATGTTCAGTATATATATAATTATTGTGAGATTTGACTATGAATTCACATGAAAACATGCAGTAAGAGGAAATTCACTAAGGGAAATTTATTACCTTGCTAATGGGTTCTTCACTTAAGTGAGAGAACTATGTTCAATTCCTGTGAATGAATTAGGAGATGTGATATAAAGAGACTTGAAAAAGAGGAAGTAAGAGTGCTTTGGTAATTATATGCATTAATTAATTGATCCTCGTCGTGTGCTTTGCTATTATAATATTTTCTCATATTTAGAGTGTGTTTACTTTTGGGGGTAGGGATAAGGTTTATAAACCTTTGGTGAAGGCTTATTAAAGGTTGAGTCAATATTAAGCCAGTTTGGTTAATGTTGAAGTATGTGTTTACTTTAAATGTTTATTTTTAAGTATTTTACTAAAATACCCATATCTAATTAATTAATATCCACCAAATCAAAATAAATAAAGTTTCTTATTCTAAAATAAAATGAGAGAAGAATTTTTCCTTAATGAATAGGAGAGAGAATAATTTATTTTCTATAACAGACATCGAGATCTCCAAATTCACAGAATGAAACATTGTTAATTCCGCCCACAATCCTTGGTGTTAAAGTAAATCAAACAATACAATTGAGGAATGCATAAAATTCGAGAGGTCAAATACTGCATTTAAGGAAGAAGTGTAATGCAGAAGGGAAGAGGAGATGAACATGTAAATCAAGGCCTCTTGGAATAGAGAGAGGTTGACATGAAAAGTGAAGATGAGAATATTTGCAGGAATAAAAATTTTTCCATAAACCCGTCAACATCTAAAAGTGGAGAGGATGAAAGTCGATGAAAATTAGCAATTGATGTAAGAAATATTTATAGGCAGATCTGTGAAAAATGAGAGAGATGGGAAGGGATTTGGCCCAACTATGTGCACTGAGAATAGGATAGATTAAAATGAGGTGAGAGATCGTGATGGCGGATGTTCAGATGGGAGAGGAGAAAGCGAATAGAGAGATTGGTGAGAAAATTAAATTATTGCAGATTAGTGAGAACTCTTCCAAGTGAGAAGGAGAGCGAATAAATGGCGGAAAAGACGACGACCTACGCCTCCCCTTTCGCCGCCTCTATGGTCGGCGTTGATGAGATGTAGTGAATCGCCGGTGGGAGGCATGTTTCTTCGGCGGAAAAGACGACGACCTACGCCTCCCCTTTCGCCGCCTCTATCGGCGTTGATGAGATGTAGTGAATCGCCGGTGGGAGGCATGTTTCTTCACCTATGCCGAATCTTTCCAGAGTGCCCTACTTTCTTCATCTTCATCGCAGATTCAATTTGACTTTGAATGAAAGATATTTTTATTTTTAGATCGAGGTGAAAATATAATTTTGTCCATTAACCCTGCGGTTATACCTCCATTTCTTGAGGGTTACATAGACGCCGCTAACACATCATTCAACCCGGGCCGACAAAAGCCCGCGATTGTTCTTTCCTCTCAGCCTTAAATGTAAACAGCCGTTAACCAAGGTTGAACAGAGGATAACCCTCATAAACCTTTAAAATAAATGCACTCTTACTACTTGTACGGCCCCTTTGATAGGCGAGATGAAATAAGAGGATATATATAAGAATTGAGATTTTAATAAAGATAAATATTCATAATATAAAAAGTGAAGATTATTTGATAGAATGTATTAAAATATGTATAACAAAATATTGAGATGTTTGGTAGGAGATAAAAGAATCAAAATATATACTCAAAATTATTACATTTACACTCTTTCTTTATAATTTTATTTTATATATTATTTATTTATTATTTGTTATTAAAATAAAATTTTAATGTATCATTTTTTTACTCCTCTCTCTCTCCCAGTCTCCCACCCACTCACTTATCTCTCCTCTCTCTGAACATACATCGACCCACCCAAACCTCCCCTCTCCCCTATCTTCTTTCTCCCTCATCCATTCGTCCTCCCCTCCCCTCCCCTCCCCCTTAGTATACACCGACCACCAAAACCTCTCCTCTCATCACATCTTCTTTCTCCCTCCTCCCCCTCTGCCCTATCTTCTTTCTCCCTCCTCCTTTCCCCTTCACCCTTCCCCTTCCTCTGTATAAACACTCTTCATGAGGCAATTGGCGCGGACTTTGCATGCAAGCAGTGGTTATCCTCTGCCGAACGATTGGAGTCGGAGATTCGAGAACCATCGCTCGCCGGACTTTGCATTCAATCTCTATTCTTGATTTTGAAAAACTGTAAAAATTACATGAACATGATGTTTCTCACCTTCATCGTTGTTGAAATTTTGCATAAAAATTAAGGATGGGTCATGCAAAATCCTTCACAATATGAGCAACAATCGCATTCGCAAGACTCCGTTAACTCATGGAACTTCAGTTGAAGGGAAGATAAGAACGGGTGAAGAGAGAGGGAGACTCAAGATTTGTTCTATCATACTCCCCGATTATTATTTCGTTTGAGGGTTAGAATGGTAAATTTATGGTCTAATATTGATTACTGTTCAAACCCATATTACCAATACTATACGAGATTGGTTGTATTACAAATATGGGCGAAACAGTGAATAGCAACGGGCCGCGGACCCCTTATTATTCTTCTATATGCTACTAAACTCAATAAATAAATGGTAGTACAACAGATGTGAAAAGGCCATATTACATCATACCAAACGAGGCCGTAAGGTTTTTAATAACATATCCTTCTAATACATATTTCCTCGTTGGTACTAGTACATCAAAATTAGTTAATTTCAAGTTTATTCTCTATATTAAAATTATTTAGATATCATTTTTAAATTTTGAAGTAATGGGGCTAATGTGCCCTTTTTTCATTTTTTTTACTCTATTTTCAATAGTACTAGTAGCTAACCCGTGCGTTGCACGGTATGTGTTAGTTTTATGACAGCAACTTCATTTGATTTTATGATGTTTGAACCAAATAATATTTCTTTAAAAAAAAATATAAAATAATAGAAATAAACAAATACCCCTACAAAACATATTCAGATTTCAAATCAAACATGATGCATCAGAATGATTAGAAAATAAATAACAACAAAGTAACAAATATTAACAAACCTCAACATTGTGATAAACACCATCCAGATTGGTTGAACCATGAATTTGATAATTAGGAGACTCAAACAATATAACACATTTGAGTTTGACGACAATTTTTGTTTTGTTGGTTGGTAAAGAATTAATCAAAGGAACACAAAAAATAATGAGTATATATTCTTAACATATAAAATTATTAAAAAATTAGCATATATTATTTTTTGATTTTCTTTTTGTGTTTATTGTTGTTATATTAGTAAAAGGTTTAATGAGATTATTAAAGTTTTAAATTAAATATCTCAATGTAATGTAATATCATGAAAATAATATTTATTTATTTATAGGCCATAAAGTTGTAACATATTTATTTTTTATTTTTATGGGATTATTAACAATTATTTGCAATGAAAGTTTTGTTGGGTTAATAATTATTTAATTATTGAAAAAGTCATAATTAAAATTATTTAATTATTTTAATGGGTGGCTAATATTTGTTTAAGAAATAGATGGTCAGGATTTGGCCCTCTACAAACATTATGTCATAAACCATAAAACCCTAAAACGCTAAACACTAAAACTCTAAACCCAAAATTCATAATTATAATTATTTTAATGGGTGACTGAGATTTGTTTAAGAAAAAGACGGTTATGATTGGATTTATTCTACTTTAATAATATCTTAGTCCCTCCGTCCCACTCAAAAGGTCCATTTTTTCCATTTTGGGCGTCTCACCCAAAGAGTCATCTTTCCTTTTTACACATATGAGATCCATATACACCCATTAATAAAATTAAAATATGAGACCTACTCTCACACTAATACAACTACCCAAACACCATCCTTTTGGTGGGACGGAGGGAGTTTTTCCTAATTTTGAAAAAATCATAATTATAATTATTTAATTATTTTAATGGGTGGCTGAGATTTGTTTGAGAAATAGATGATCAAGATTCAATTTATTCTGATTTTATGGGTTAATAATTATTAAATTATTGAAAATTCATAATTATAATTATTTAATTATTTTAATGGGTGGTTGATATTTGTTTAAGAAATAGATGGTCAGGATTTGACCATTTGCAAACATTATCACATACACCCTAAAACCCTAAATCCTAAAACCCTAAATCTTAAACCCTGAAACCCTAAAACCCTAAACCCTTATATTTATTTTTTATTTTTTTTTGTGTTTATTGTTACTATATTAATTAATTAAATATTAATAATTAATAATATATTTTTTTATCGGACAAAGTTAGTTGTTAGTATGATTAGTAGTTAGTTCACCAAGTCTCCTTACACCCTTATTCTAATTATTTAGTTATTTTAATAGGTGCTGAGATTTGTTTGAGAAATAGATGACTATGATTGGATTTTTACAAAATTGTAGGAGTATATTTATATTTTATTTTATTTTATTTTATTTTTTGTGTTTATTGCTACTATATTAGGTACTTTGTGTTTATTGTTGCTGTATTAATTAAAGATTTAACAATATTCTGCAAAATTGTATATATTTATTTTTTAATTTTTTTCGTGTATATTGCTACTATATTAGGTAAAGATTATGATTAGATTTATTTTTCTTTTATGCATGTTCTATCCTGGCTCATCAATCTTTAAAACGGTGGAGTTAGAGGTAGATGTCAGCTGTATTCATAGATATGCTTCTAAATTTTATTGATCCTGATGGTTATACATAGATGCTCAGATACATTTCATTTTGTAAAAAGGTACTCCATTTTCTTTTAGAATCAATTCTGTGCATGGAATGACTTGAAATGTTAATTCTAACAGTGTATTTCAACTGTGGTTAAAGTATAAATATTTTGTAGTGGATCTTCTTGGGCTTTGGAAACTACCTTAAATAAAAACCAACTCTGTTTGTTGTATTCTAGTAACCTAATGATCTATTGGCAAGCTCTTGAAAAAATAAAACCCACTTTCATGCAAGAGGAGATAGTTAAAACATTATATTCATGTATAAAAAATAATAGCTCCCCACACTTTTGCATATTTCTATTTTCTTTGTCCCCGTCTTGTTGGAAGAAGTCATTTAGATTTTCCATTATAAGAATGAATTACCACTTTCATGATGTACCAGTTGTATGTTCCAATTTCAGGTTGAGAAATGCTTTGCAATATCAATATCCACCAGTTTGGTTGCATGTGCGTGCAATAATGGGCTTGTAAAACTATTTGGCGTCAATTCTCTTGAATATTCTGGTGGACTATGTTATGTTGAGAGCAAAAGGTGCAAAGAGTCAAATGTTGTAAACTTAAATGGAGACCCTCGGCCAACCCTTCCTGATGCCATTGCTTGCCAGTTTTCAACCTCTGAAAAGCTTGGCAAGTAACAAACTATTCTTTTTTGTTGGATTTTTCTATGCAGTCTTCTAATCAACATTTTATTTTGCAGTAGTGGTTTACGATGATCATAGCCTTTACATATGGAATATTCATGATATAGACAAGGTACTTTGAAATTTGTATCTTATCATCACTTCATCTTCCTTCAATTTATCTTTGTGATTTTATCCCTGAAATCAGTATTTACTTATACTAGATTATGATTTATTGCAGTAACATCGTATCTTATCCAGGCTACCAGGTGTTGCGTTCTTGTCTCACATAGTGGATGCATATGGGACATAAAAAACGTTCCATGTGAAAATATGCATGATCATTCTCTCTCGTGTTGCTAAAGGTTGTTCTGGTGGATTATCTTTTGCCACTTGTTCTGCTGATGGGAATATTAGGTTGTGGGATCTAGCACTTCAATCTGCCTTCTCAAAAAATAGTCTGTCTGTTCACACTGATGACAGCTTTAATGGAGATATGTGCTTAGGTAGTTCCTATATTCTTGACATTTTATATCGGAGTCTAAGCTCCTTTTGCTTACAAATTTGTGAATTTTTGTTCCTTAATTGCTGCAGTTAGTGCTGGAATCTTTGAACGGCTGTCTGTTGCAGAAGATATCTCTTCTTTTGGGTTTCGGGCACTGGCAGTTAGTTCTGATAGACAGCTCCTGGCAGCTGGTGATAGCCAAGGAAATATCCATATCTTCAATTTATACACTTCTGATTATATTTTCATTCAGGTAAGTTAACATTAAATTATATTCATCTTCAAATTAACAATAATATCCCTATTTCTTTAATGATTTATAGTTCTAATCCTCTACCACTACCACCCTGTATTAAATGTTGTGTTGGGTGCTTGTAGGATGCTCATGGTGCAGAAATTCTTTCCTTATGTTTTAATTTGCCAGACAGGAATAGTTTTACTTCTGATGACGATTCAAAACGTCAACACTTTCTTGCTTCTGGAGGACGGGATGGAAAAATTAATCTTTTTGATGTTGACAGGTTCGAATTGTAAAATGTTGGACCAGTTGAACTTTTTAATGGACATTCTCAATGAAAAACTCACGTTTCTACTTTGGATTTGGAGCTTTAATCTCTGTGGAAGTATCAATTACCACTCATCTGCCGTGACTAGTAAAGGTTGCACAAAGTGGTCGGGAGGTTCTCAGTTGTGCTGCTGATAGGTGAGCAATTTAAGAAGAGTTAATATATTCTGAAAACGTGAAGGCAGATAAATTACTAAATCCTGCTATAAAGAAGGAATATAATGTTTTCGAAGTAGGTTAAATTGTTTATGTGTGGCATCTGGACTCTAAAACATCGAATTTGGTGAAATGGTTTAATGTATGTTTATCAGTTTCTGATAATAATTTTATTTATATGCTTCCAACTTGTTGTGGCACATGCAGCATTCAGTTTACTGTTTTCTGCCATCACATATTTCAACTGACATTTGTTTCGCCCTATAGGTCCATGGCTCTTCATATTGTGAACATGAATGAGACAGAATGCAAGTTTTCTTGCATTCGCAAGATTGCAACACCTTGAATCATCTATGATGTGGCTGTAGATCATCCAATGGACGTAGCGTTAACAGTGGGACAGGTAAAAAATGAAATGGGGGGGAGTATTTCTACCTACACATTTTCAGTTGACCCATTTAAGATGAAAATACACACTTCCTTATCTAGGTTATTTTGAAGGACTAATCAATTATTACATAAAAAATCCCTGCTGGTGTATGCACCATAACTAAATCACATTCTTGCAGGAAAAGAAGATAAATACATTTGATATTCAATCTGGAAAACTAATTAGATGGTTTCAGCATGATGGAGGCGGTGGTGACCGAATAAAGGTATGCCAATGCAAACTTTAAGATCTTTCAATAAGAATTTTTTTATATCTTATACCTCTATTGCAGGTTGCAACTGATGGCAGCTATCTAGCTTGCTCTTACTCTAATAGATGTTTCTGCATCTATGACTATGTGACTGGGGAGATGGTTGCACAAGCAACAGGGCACAGTGAAATTGTTACAGGCGTCATCTTTTTATCCGACTGCAAGCATCTAGTTTCTGTATGTCATTTTTTCCTTTTCTTGTTCATATGCTTTGTTTGATCTGCTTGTGATATAACCTGCTGAGTAGTTATGAAGATAAATCCGTAAATGCTACCATGTCGTATCATGCATGAGCTAACATTAAATATTTTGAAGATTACAGATAGCAAAACCCTACTGTCTGTTTCAGATTTATTGTTTCTCTAGTTAGAACGTTAATTTACTAATTCTTCTTGATTGTGATTGTAGAATTTTACTGGCTCATGTGTTATTTGGTTTAACTTTTTTCTACTCCTCTCGTCTGTTTTTCTAGCCAATAAGAGAAGTGTAAATTGCACAATATATTTATGAGAATACTACTGTATCAGATAAACGAGAAGGCTGCTCAAGGTGATAAGGGCCTTTTATTAATTCAAGTGATACCTGTTACTGTAATAGTTCCTATATTTTTTTCTGGAAGGCTGTTGATTTGCTGGTGAATTCAGGTTGGTGCTGATGGTTGTATCTTTGTCTGGAAACTCCCTGCTCTTCTGTCTTCGAGGATGCTGCAAAAAATTAAAGATATTTCTGTTGATCTCCCACCAGAAAACATGCATCATCATATGTATAATCAGGTCAAGTCTGATCTAGTGCCTAACCACAAACCACTCGTTGACGAAAATCTCAACCAATCCCATACCAAAATGTTTTTCCAAGACGGCAGCAACACTGAAAATGCAGGATTTAAGTTCAGTATATCTCGACTTCCAAAATGGGCACAATCCCAAGTTTCGAACAGTTCTTCACAAGTGGATATCGATTCTACTTCTTCTAAGGTACACCTACTTAACTCGGACTGGGATTTTGATTTCCTGCACAAAAAGACAACTTATGTTTAATCTTCAGTAAGCAATATCTGTGGACATAAAAATTTTATCATGTTTGTTTTGGAAACTTTGAAACCGAGTAACTCACGTCTGTGACTTATGCCGTTAGATTGGTTTACCACAAGATTATGCATGTCCTGAGCTGCAAAGCCCGTCTGAAGATAATTCAGGAGTTGTCCCACAATTTTCTAAGACCTTGTCTAAAGGCCTATCAGAGACAGAGAGTAATCAATTATCTCCAAGTCCTCCAAAAACTGAAAGGTGAGCAGCAGTTTCCTGAGTTTGCTCGAGGAAGTTTTGCTTTTCTAGTTTCTTACATCATGTGTGGTTGAGCAGATTCATACTGTTTGTATGGATATGCTTTATTCCCCCGAATCATGTGAAATGAAGAGCTTTAATGTGCAGGGATCAGCAATAGACAGCCGATGCACAGGTAAGCTGCTTCTACTCTCGCACAGGAAATGTCATCACTAGATGGTATCGAACTAGAATATATGGAAAAAGTAGAGTAATTTTTTGCAATTAATCAACTTAACTTCATAAATTCATACTTGTACAAATGGGCAGAACACTTTAAATGCTCAGATAATGTGTTCAGTTTCAATTACTAAGCTCAGATATTTAACTCAGAATAGCGATTTCAATTTCTGATACATTTAAAACAAATGATGGTTAAAGCTTAACTGGCACCAAGTATGGACCCGGTTACGGAGACATATCATCCTAACAAGCGGTTCAAGCTCTCACCTGTGGATCCCAGCAATGATGATCCTCAAGCAGAACCCAACAACGAACATAGGGAGAATGGCGATTTTAATTTACACGATGATGTTGATGCCTCTGGAGAGGATTCTCAAGGAAATGAAATTTTCAAAATAAATTTCGGCGACTTGTCTGCAGAATTGAAGGTCCGGAAATTGTACCTATGGTATTGAATTGACACACTTGTTTTCTTTTGCAGGCAGAAGAACAAAAGTCTTTATGCACACATGCTCAGTATTCCGTAGATGGATCCTCCCGAGAGACTAATTCAAACGTCTCATCACCCAAGGTACGTACTCAATGTGAACCAAACACTTCCTAGAGTTATTATCCGTTATGCAACTTTATGTTCAATGGGGGCATCTTAGGCATTTTTCAGTTTGCCAACATTTGCAAGTTAAAACTTAACTAAAGCACTCTCCAATTATGTATTGCCTTCAATGTTTACATTGGAATATTAATATCTCTGCGGGATGCAGGAAATGCACAGCCAAGCTCATTTAGACAGAGTGATGATACTCCCACCATAGACCCCTCTGGATCATCATTACATGCCAAAGTCGTAAAGATTCGAGACGAGGAAGCAGGAGCCCTTGATGTCGAGAGAGGAAGACTATGCGAGATCATGTGAAGAAGCATTGCACAATCTGGAAACTGCAGCTGAAAAAGCACTGCAAATGTTGTGCAAATTAGAAATCAAAGAGCTTAAGATCTCAGCTGTATGCCAATGGATCAAAGATTATTCCTTCAATAGAAAGGAAACTTCAAGCAATAGCCAAATTACTGCAGCCATCAAGCAGTCTCCAGAGCGATGAATAAGGTAAAAATTATGTACTGCTATGATTTTTATAAAATCAATATACCTAAATAATTCAAGAATATTTTAAATATTCATAACACCTTTTTTTTTCCTTACAGGAAAAGCTTTGGTTGGTATCCATAATGAAATTTGCAAAGTCGCAGATTGAATGTATGATGGGTTAGGGCCACCATTGATATTATCTTCCTGCAATATTAGGCCCTGATTTTGTTGTGGGCTTATTATCTTCACATTCACGTCCTTACTAATAGCAGGCGTGTCACTTATTTATTGGCCCATTTTCTAATTACTGCTATAATAAAGTTTTAATTTTAAAGAAAAAATTACCAAGCTCTATTACTCTAAGCGTGGTTGTCAGATGTATGTTTGATCTTGATCTTAAACACATAGTATTATTTATACTACATTTGTCTCTACCATATATTTTTCAATTATTTATTATTATTAATTTATTTGAAAATGCCTTCGTTCTTCACAATAGAAGAAAAAGGAAGTTCAATACAAACATCATCAAATTCCATCAAAGCCAAAAAGAGAAGCAAAGAATTTAGTCTTTTTCATGTAGGCTCGAAGTTTCTCTCTCCCTCACATCAATGATGACTTTATAAACAAATTTATTTTATTTTTTTAAAAAAAAAGGAAATTAAAGAGATGAAGCTAAAAAGCAAAAGCCTCTCTCTCTCTTTGCTTTTATCTTAAACCTTTGAAAATTCATTAACAGTGATGATTTTCATGCAATTCTAATGTAAAGAAGTGCACCAAAAGCCCTTTTTCTTATTTATTTGGAATCATGTAGTAACTCTAGAAACATTCATAATGATCAGCTAAGGATCTGTTTGGAATATTTGTGAATCCCCAAGAACTATATATATACTATGCCTAGAAATCTCATCCTTTGTCTTGCTTTAGTAACATGCCAAACCCAATATCCTTTCTTGGGATTCCTTCACTCACACTGTATATATTCATGCTGTGAGATTAAAAATTTTAAAATTGAAAGTTATTAAACTGAGTTCTTGGGTGGAATCTTTGGAATTATAGAGTTTATGTGTAGATTTAATAGGCTAAAACCTTATCTAGGAAATAGAGTGTTATGACATTTGATCTCCAATAATCTTGATTTGTGGAATGTCAAGATATTAATCATGAACTTCTGTCGGAAGCCCGTGGAATTAAATAAACTTCCCGATAATGATTCTATGAAATTTATTTATTTTATTTTAATGAAAAACAATCAATTGGTTTCAAGAAAGTTATATGGCATCACTATAACTATCACTATTTATTTTCATTTTGCATTTCATTTCACCACCACATGTGATTTATAATCTATATTATTGGATTCCACTATTAGTGTAATAAACTTTATGTATACTCCCTTCATCCCGTTTCAAACTTTACGTTTGTTATTTGCATGTAGATTAAGAAATGTAGTATTTTAATGTGTAGTGAGGTGAGAGAAATAATATTTTAATATAAAGTATGTAGGTGTATTAGTGTGATGTGGGCCGAGAGAGAAATAATTCATTTGTGTGGGTCTCATTTACTAAAAAGAAAAATATAAAGATTGAAATAGAACGCCCAAATTAAAAATATGTAAATATTTAAATGAGGCAGAGGGAATATTAATTTTTGTCATTTTCAAGATGGGTATAAATATTATGTAAGTTTTTTTTTTTAAATATAAAAAAAAGCTAATAATTAAGAAAAAATCACCTTAAACTTAAGCCACATCACTTTAATTAAAAGTATCTATAAATAATAAAGCATTTTGAGAAGTTACCACGTCTTACTTTTGTTTGGATTGATTAAAATAAAGTAATTCAAACTCAGCCTTGTTCTTAATAAATCAGTTTATATTTATAAAAATTTAAGAAATAAATGTTGATGAATTTTAAATTACCTATGTCTATTAAAACAATTTTAATAGAATTAATTTGCTTTTATGAATCACCTTCCTTCAATCCCAACGACATTTTAATATCTTTATATTTTGCAAGTACTCACTCTATTTCGTTATTCTCCTTTTACATTTCACAAAAATACTTAAATATCATAAATGTTACAATATTTCTGAATTCTTAGTCATGTTCATACATTGACACTTTTTATAAAAAAAGAAAAAAGAAAAAGGGATTTATACAACCTTGAAGATAATAAATAATTTAGTAAAGGAAATTAGGCTATAATTATATGATATACTCCACATGTGCATTTCCCTTTATAGACTAGGATCGATGAAAACAATTAGGTTATGAATAGCCAATTTTTGGTCCAAAATGAAGGCTTCTTTTATAGTGGGTTATCATTAATAAATACAATTATACAAGTACCATGTTCTTTATTAGAAAATATGTATTTGAATGGTGAAGGGTCTAATCAAGGGTTCAATTTTTAATTTAAAATTATTGAGGATTTTTTCCCCTTAATTATCCATGTAAGAATACATATATACCTAGGCTAATAAAACATAAATGGGCTCAGAGGTAAAAATTATAAAAAATATTTAATTATTATTTCAACATACTCATATTTAAATACATACATAATTATTTTACTGAATAACAACTTTTTTTTTAAGAGCGCTTAATATTTAATATTCCATCCATTTAACTATAACTAGCGTTTAAAATGGTTTCACCCGAATAAAAAAAAATAAAATTAATATACATTTAATCCTTTTAATAACTAAGTCACTTAAAAAATAAGGGAGGATATATATTTATTGGATAAAACTTACATATGCTGAGCACACCGTGTATTCAGATTCTACGACTTCAAAAAATTATGTTATTTAGTATTAAATGTTGTACATAATACCTTTAATTTTTTTGAAAAAAAAATCTTATTCAAACATCAATATCATTCATATTCAACTGACTTTTTCATTAAAAAAATGATACATGCCCTTTAAAATTGAAAGTCTATAGTATTTAGAACAAAATGTTATATTTGTGTTGGGGCACCACTCATATTTATTTGCCTAATAAATTAAAAACATACTATGATTAATGATCCCAAGGATTGGGAATTATTGTTCCAATTAGAGGCATATAACAAGGAGAATAACTTAGGGACAGGAATATAATTAGAGGAATATGATTGTGATTATGGATAATGATATTAATACAGGCCCTAATATAAAACATCATTATTAGATATAATTAATGGCTGCCCAGATTTATGTGGAACATAGAGGCGCACGCGTGACCTTAAATTAATTACATGATTATTTTACCATATACCATACTATATTAGTATTATATTAATAAATGCAACAATCCAAAATATTTTGAGACGTTCATGGTAAAATAAAAACATCGAATAACCATATATGTACCAAATAATTAAGCTTTTATATATTTATTTATTAATAAAAGTATAAGTTCCCAATTACGTAATTTTAATTTGATCCGGCGTGTCTGACCAGAACTTAGCTAGGGGAGTTTAATTATTTCCTAATTCCAAGAATGAGAATATTATAGTATTAATTAATTAATTAATCAACTATTAAGGCTGCTAGTACTTGAACATTCCATGATTAAATTAATTAGGTCGTATGTTTAAATATTGAAATCATTCAAAATTTGAAAGTGCTAGATATTCAATTTTTTTTTAAGTTATTGATCAGAGCAAAACGTGAGATCGTACGTTTTATTTTATTAATTAATTTTTTAAAAATATTATCATTTAATTTTATTAAAAATAGTACTCCTACTCTATTTATCTTTCGCATTGTTTATATAATATGTTCCTTTAATAATTACTATCATTTTAAATCAATTATAGGTGTAACTTTTTATTACAGTATTTTCATTCTTCTCAAGGAACATTTATAGATGATCTCACAATAGTTATTGCCTTATTATTTACCATCTTCTTTATTCCCATGTAAATATATATAGCTTTTTTTTATACCAATCACTGAGACTGTTTCTCAATATGTCTAGTAATAAAAAATTAAAATTAAAATATAAATGCATAGATAGGTAAATAAAATATTAATAAGAAAACTTACTGTAGCCCAGAAAATGGCAAAAGAAACCATGCATGCAAGTAAATATAGTGCATAGATACTCAGAATTAATTAAAGAAATGGTAGTTTAATTATTTGTATATTTAGTGTGTGCATGAGATGAGAATCCTGATAAGTTAATCTATGCCATCTGAAAAGAAGATTTGTTATTTCAGAGCTTACACAATATCTTTAAATATACTAATACTCCACTAGATTACTATACACCACGTTATCATATTTAATTCTTTTTCCATTTAATATGTATTTCATTAATTCAATATTTCTTTTGTTGTTGTTTGCACTCAACCCCCTTTTACCTTTCAAACAAAAATATCCATGGCTAGTTTTAATAATGAAATCATTAAATCCTATATTACATTTAATCAATATATATTAATATTATGCATTTAAAAAACGACACCATATATGATATATACATATAATTAAATCACATAAAAATTAAATAATACTTATATGACTTACAGAGCATCACCTTTATGCCTACTTCCATACACATCAACTGTCTACATATATACATGATATACATCTTTGATAATTCTCCATGATTTTTGTAAAAAAATATTATTACCATTATATTTATAATTCCTGATTTTTCTCTTCATAGATTAGTACTACTGAGTCACTGAATCTCTCAGTAAATGGGCCATCTTGATTTCAAAAGTGAGACCAAATGGGCCATGTGGCCCATATTTATCGAATTTCGGGAACGTCGGCCCGGATTTATTCAACGGCCCACGAAAAGTACTTTAGCATAATTTAAATAAAAAATTTCTAAAAAAAAAAGAATTAAAGGGTTCAATTAATTTTTTTTTAAAAAAAAAATCTGAGGATTTATATTCATAAAATTCATTAATAAAATTTTTATTAGTCCGATTAAACCAAAAATAATGTTTTAATTATTAATATACTATAAAATATAGCTAGATGTTGTATGTTAATCGAATAGCTAGTTAGTAGTACTAAACATATGAAACTAAAAATTAACAATACTCCCATTATATATATATATATATATATATATATATATATATATATATATATATATATATATATATATATATTGGACGTAATAATATTTAATGGACATATTCAAACGAGCAACATCTTTTTAATAACAGGCCATATGAATAATAATGTATAATGTGATTAAAAATACTAAGATAATAATCAAAACTCAGTATTTGTAATTTATAACCCACTAATTTCAGTTACATTGATTAAGAATCAATGAATCTCCTAATAAATAAATAAAATTTGAAAAATATTATAAAGTGAGTATTTACATATGTATACACGAGGGGATCACTCGAATGATAATAATATTTCCATTGTGAGCTCTAAGGACCACCAAATCTAACTTTAATTGGTTGCCTTGATTAATTGTCCAATGTTACATAATTAAACATTCTCTTTATTTAATGTTTTTTTTTTTTGAAATAGTAAATTCCACGAATAAATTCTAAAATAGTTTTATGTTTTCGTTGGTAGTGGAATTAAAAGCATAATGTAACGTCGTAATTGGCAGGGTCATATCTTTTTCCTCAGAAACACGATTTGGACTTATTTAGACAAACATGTCCCTACTTTCCTTCATTCCTTTTGCTCATATTTCACATCTTCATATAAATATATAAATAATAATATCAATAAAAAAATAAAAATTAAGATAATTGGTGTGGTAAAGGATTGAACATAGTGTAATTTTATTCCAAAAAATTCTTTTGGAAAATGCAATAATTTCGAACTCAAAAGGGCATTATTTTTACAGTTGTTAATTTTGATTAATCAATTGATCTTCTTCTAAATAGCCGTTTACTTAGCACAATCATGAAGGGGGAAAAGCTAGTATTCTTTTCATTGATTTCCCTTTTTTATTTCGACCTCAAAAAATAGTTGGCACAAGAAACATTGGACCAAGCATGCACCCGGTTCAGAATAGTCAGTTCTGATTCCGAAAAATTAGAAATCAAAACTGAAATCGAATCGGTCCTCAGACGATTCTGACTCAAACTTTTAAAAGCTTCAAACTCATGTTTAAAAAAAAAACTAGTCAGTTTAGAACTGAAGAACTAAAATTGAATGGAAATATATCTAGTTTAAACTGAAGAACTAAAATTGAATGGAAATATATCTAGTTTTAATTTCATTTTAGCCAGTTCCAATTAAAATGTGCATATCCCATAAATAGAATATATATATATATATTACTTGGTAATTTACTTAAAATATTTATCGCTCACATTATCAATTACTTAACATGTTGGTATTAGTGATAATAAAATGGAAAATAGCATGAAAGTGATAAATGAGAAAGTGTTAACAAAAATATAAAAAAACATCGAAAAGATGTAACTTGATTTTTGGCGGAAAATGCAAAAGAGATTATAAAAGAAATCCCCAAACCTAAAAAAGGAAAAGGGGAGGAAGGAATTTAAAAAAATTATTAAAAGAAATTATTATGTATACAATAAAAATATATATATTAAAAAAGAAAAAAAGAAAGTAGAGAAAGCGATTTGAGAATGCAACACATTCAGAGCTGAGGGTGAGGGGGTGGGGTTGGGGGGTGAAGGCGTGATTTGCTTTTGCTTTTCCTCTCAGACAGGAATCTTTGAAAAATCGAAAGTCCCCTCCAAACACAGCTTAAACTAAAATTAAATAAATAAATATAATGTGTGTGTGTGAACATATGAAAATGGTTGTACACTTCTATTTCAACTTTTGGCTTTCTTTATTTACATGAGCTTTGTTAGATGCTAGAAAACCTTTATATTTTGTCTAATGACTTTAAAATTAGTTTCAAAACTAAAAAATAAAATAATAAAGACAAAGTATATATAGTAATATTCAATAAAAGAACGAGGAAGTGTATACAAGAACTCAATCATCCCAAATTTTGAATATAAACTTGTTTGATGATATTAACTCTTGAATTTTTTAGAACAGACTTTTACTCCGTCCGCCCGAAAGAGGGCATTTTGCTTTTGTGCACGTTAATTAAGGAGTATTGTTATTTAATGTGTAGTGGGTAGTTGTATTAGTGGGAGTGTGGACCCCATATTTTAATTGTATTAGTGGGTGTGTGTGGGTCCCATATGTGTAAAAAATGAAATAACCCTCTTTAGAACGGACGTCCAAAATGGAAAAAAGACACTCTCTCGAGCGGTCGGAGGGAGTATAACGTAGTAGTTCTTTGTTAAACATTTTTCATTTACATCTATATTTTTAAATTGTGACAATTTTAAAATATAAAAATACTAAATTTTATACTTCCTTCGTTTGTCAATATGTCTCATTTTGTTATTTTTGGCGTCTGCTTTAATGTTTTTCATTTTTTTTAAAATATGAAATACATATAACTAATATAATTAAAATATGAAATTGTTAAAACTGAAGTTTCAGATGTTTAATTAATACATACGGTATATTTTATTTTACTGTTAAAAAAAGGGGAGAATATAATATATTAATGTATAAAGTGTGGAGTAATGAGACACACAAGGCCACAAGTTCATTTGGTTGAGGTTGATGGATGATGATGCAAGAAATAAAGAACACTTACTAAGTATATTGCATATGAAAAATATAACAAAAACAAAACAAAGAATATATATTATATACTCCATATATTAATATAAATATACACTCCCTCCGTCCTGTTTTAATCTTTATGTTTCTATTTTGCGCGTCTCATTTCAATGTTTACGTTTTTTTTTTGGAATATGGGACTCACTTAAAATAATTCATATATCATCCAACACTAATACATCTACCCACTTTACATTAAATATTATATATTTCCACCCACTATCTATTAAAATATTATACTCTTTTATTAACGTGCAAAAAATAAACGTAAAGATTAAAATGGGATGGAGGGAGTATAATATTTGGTTGTATGTCTTATTTTGCACATTTCTCAATCTGAGTAGGATTGTAAGTGAAAGAAAATGTAGAAAGATTGCTATACAAGTATCCCAATCGAAATAAAGAAAAAGCATCCAAAGGAAAAGCAGTAAAAGAGAATTTATTATATTTATACAACCAAATTTTTTTTCTTTTCTCTCTCCTCTTTCCTTCTTTATTTCTTTCGATCTTGCCCCCTTTCTCTCTCCTCCCCCTCTTTAATTCCCTTTTCCCCCTCCAACAACACACACACACACACACACACTCATACTCTCCCCGCTTACTAGCAGAACCCCCAAAGCAAACCACTTTCTCTCTCACGCACTCCACACCCTCCAACATGCCGCTTTCACACACATTGTCAATTGCAATGGTGCTGTAGTTACTATCATGAGCGGGGGGTGCGGTGCATTCACTGATCTCCAACGGTTATGAATCCCACTTCTGCAGACCCAACTGCGCCTCCGCCTCTGCAGCCGCTGCAGCCGCCGCGGTCCTCATTCAGCTGCGACCGCCACCCCGACGAGCAATTCACCGGTTTCTGCCCTTCCTGCCTCTGCGAGCGCCTCACCACGCTAGATCAATCCTCCTCCAACACCCCCTCCTCCTCCCGCCGCCCTTCCTCCGCCTCCGCCGCGGCCGCCGCCGCAATCAAATCTCTCTTCTCGTCTAGCTCTAATAAACCCTACAATCTCCCCCCTCCACCACCAAAACCCTCGAAACCTGCTTCGTTTATCCCTGTACTTCGTCGCACGAAGTCATTCTCTGCTTCGAAGAACGAAGCTTTAGGGCTTTCTTTCGAGCCCCAGAGAAAATCTTGTGATGTTAGAGTGAGAAACACTCTTTGGACGCTGTTTACACTCGACGAGTCCAATAAAAGTGGTCCTAATCATAATAACAACAAGCCCACATCTGCTTCCTCTTCCTCCTCCCACCTAATTCACCAGAATAGCAAAAAAGCAGAATCTTTTGTAGCGAGTAAGCCTGTTTTCGAGGAAGTCGAGAATGAGGAGGATTCCAGAGACCCTGGAGATGTAGGGGACACCATTGATTTCGTGGATGATGATGGGGATGAAATCAGGCCTGTTCAAGATTTCCATTTGGAGGGTTTGAGAAACGCTGTTGAGTTGAATTTGAATAGTGGTGAGATTGTAGAAGAAGACGTGTTGAGTGGTGGTAATTTGAAGCCTATGAAGGATCATATAGATCTCAGTACCCCTGAAAAGAAGAGTTCTGGAGGAGGGTTTTGGTCTGCTGCTTCCATTTTTAGCAAGAAATGGCACACATGGAGGAGGAAACAGAAGATCAAGAAACAGAACAGTGGTGAAAACTTAGGCACATTGCCTGTGGAGAAGCCAATTTCAAGGCAGTATAGGGAGACTCAATCTGAGATTGCTGATTATGGCTATGGAAGAAGGTCATGTGATATTGATCCGAGGTTTTCACTCGATGCTGGAAGAATCAGCTTTGATGATCCAAGATACTCCTTTGATGAGCCTCGGGCTTCATGGGATGGCCATTTGATTGGGAGGAGCTTTCCAAGAATGGCACCAATGGTTTCTGTTCTAGAGGATGCTCCATCTGTGCCCATTTCGCGGTTCGATATGCAAATTCCGGTGGAGGAGCCACCGAGGAGCTCCACCACTGAGGAGGAGTGTGTGCCTGGAGGGTCATTGCAGACTAAGGAGTACTACTTGGATTCATCCTCTTCAAGGAGGAGGAAGAGTCTTGATAGGTCTAGTTCAATTAGGAAAACTGCAGCTGCTGTGGTTGCTGAGAATGATGAGCTGAAACTGGCATCCAATGCTAATGCTAAGGTTTCCCCAACCACAACTGATTACTCACATGGGGCTAAGGTGTTAGTAGGGGAAAGAGACTTGAGGGATTCAAATTCGAACTCTTTGAGAGATGATCTTTCTGAGACATTTGAGTTGAGTAGTGGTCTTAGAGACATAAACTCTGTGATAGGCAATGGGGAAAGAAAGGAGTCGAAAAAGTCTAGGAGATGGAATTGGAGGATATGGGAGTTGATACAGAGGCGCAATAAGGACGACGAAGAGGAGGAGAAGTACAGTAGAGTGAATGGAGTGGAGAGGTGTTTATCTGAGTCTTGGCCAGAGTTGAGGAGAGAAGGGAGTGTAGATCATATAAGAGGTGGATTCAATCGAAGCAACAGCAGTGTGAGCTGCAGAAACGCCAATCACTTTGGCAATGTGAGGAAATCAGATGTGGAAATCAATGGACATGGGGGGAAGAAGAAGAATCATGAGTTGGTGTTGGAGAAGAACCGGAGTGCTCGGTATTCTCCCAACCATTTCGACAACGGGCTGCTCCGATTCTACTTGACGCCTATGAGGAGCAGCCGGAGAGGAGGGCTCAACAAGATCAAGCCCTCCAACTCACACTCCATTGCAAGAAGTGTGCTGCGCCTCTACTGAGGCTCATCGTCCTAAGTCGGGTCGTTCTTTCGGTCTAGCTTTGCTGCATTTGTTGTGTAACCATATAAGTCATCTGGTTCTTGTTGTTTGCAATGCATTTTCAATCTTTGATCACCATACATTACTGTCTTGAGTTTTTCAATAATGAGAGTTTACTATCATCCTATTTCCAAATTATATCTTTGTTTGTGGCCCTTCATTTCATTTATGATAATTAGTTATAAAGATTCCACATGGTTTAGGAAATGGTAATATATTGTTACAAGTTTACCTCAAAATTTACTAGTAATTCTCTTTTCTTTCTTTGTTTGCTTTAACCATGTATCTGCTTTCTTGATTTGATATGTCCAAAGGCGAAATTTTCGGACTACAACAATGTTGTGGTGATGGGCCACTTGGGTCCCAATTGAGTTTTCCAAGTTTTCTTTTCTGTTAGATCTAAATATTGTTCGGGTCGGGCCAAACCTGGTTCTATCTCGGGTCAAACATTTTGGAGGTTATTATGTGAATGTAGGCATCATAAGTGAGATTGTAGTGTAGAAAGAGTCCATTATTTTGGTAAATTTTTGGAGTGAGGTGGTAATGTAATAGAATGATGACAAGTGATTTTGATGATTGTTTGGTTGGTGGCAAATGATTGATGTTGGTGATGAGGAGTTGATTGTTGTTACTCCTTATCATTGCAACAAAGGCAAGTGGAAACTCCACCAATTTTACTAAAATTAAATGGATAACAATAATTTGGTCCTTTAAAATGGACAGATTTGTCTCTAAATTTGTAATGTGAATTGTTTCAAAGGGAATGCCACCTTGTTAAAACTTGTCTCCTTATATGTGTACTTTCTATAATCACGCCCATGCTTACATCATCTATACTTCTTTTAAAAAAATATGTATAAAAAAAAATTAACAATGCCCAATTTAGCTAAATATAAAGTTCTTATATAGTCTTCAAAATAAACACAAACAATATTATTTGAATGCAATTATAAACAATGTACGAGTGATTATATTAATGTGAAATTACGAAGAAACAACCCATGAAATGAAGGTCAACAATCTATCATAATTATTTTCACTTTTGAAAAGCTTTCTCGAGAAACTTTAAATCTCTTATATACTAGTATGGCACTAGTATTTTAAATAATTAATATTAGATAATGTATTAATCATGAAATATATTAAGATATTGAATAATAATAAAAATAAAACATGAATTGAGAGTTACTCAAAACGCAAATGTAAAAGCTCAAGAATCGAAAAAAAAATATTCCATCAAATTTAAAGTCAAAAAGGTGGCAAGAAAAACATATCAACTGGGTGTTGAATTTAGATTAAAGAAATAAATATTTTAAATAAAGCTCGTAATTCAATGGCATGTAAAAATTGAGAGCAATAATTTCAATCTCTCTTTCGGTTGAGAAAATAAATTAAAACCTAATTTAAGCTTGTCAAAAAGGTCATGCAATTGGTGACTCAATTATGTTGTTTTTTTCTGCACATCTCCCACTATCAAAGTGAAAGACTTCGGCAAATGGATAGTTGTAAACATTGATTTTAAGAGGAGAAAAGGAGTTTGAAATATACTATACTCACAATATATTAATATTGGATTGTCTCGCATACTATATTTTATGCAAAAAGTTCACTTAGAAAAAAGGTGGGATTGTATGAATCCTTAATACCTTATTACCCTTGTACTAGATATCTATGCAACTTTGGCTTCACAAACTATTACTCTTCCAAAAATGAACTACTCCCTTTGTTCGAAGAGTATTCACATTTCACACCTCTTTTGTAATTTATAAAAGAGATGTAAAAACTGCATTGTGACAAGAGTAGTATTTTTCCGATTATCTCGTTATTTTCGAACAGTAAAGGTTGTAATTAACTAGGGTGACACTTCAAAATTTGAGTAGTTGTCATGCATTAGGTCTACATGGAACCAATACTATTACCACCTAAAAAAAATAATACTGATTTCTTAATCAATTATAGGAATATTGCTTTTTACAGAGTCCAGTCCTGAATTTTCTGTTAAGATAGTATGCACATATGGGTTGATTTCTTGATGACTACATTGTTAAGAAAAGATGAACTAAAGATTGTATATAAAAAGAATTACTACAAAATTTAATAAACATTCATGATCTAAAAACACTAGGAGGAATGACAACTAACAAAGGAAGACAAGCGTTGATTCTACATACATGAAAATTCTTAGTACAGAGAACATTTCAAAAGATATAGACAAGTTTACATGCTCCAAAGCAACAAGATCTACCAACTCAGTTGAAGTCATGCCAACTCATAAGCACGAACAACTTTTTGTCACAACACAGACAGTTCCATAATTGAAGTTTAGACGAACCAAAATTACAACAAATTTGAGCATGCTACTAATGTTCTCCCATCACTGTTTTCAGGATTACAACAAAATTTTTGAGCACGCACTTCTTCCCAAAACCAAACAGTAAGGTATGTATTTTGATGTTTGAAAGGAAACACGTACGAGAGGATATGGGACACAATGTATCATACCATATGTCATACTACGGGTGCTATGAATCAAGGGATCAACATATGAGGAATGAGAAAACCAAGATGAACGCTGACGAAAATACTGGTCGAGAAACAAACCTTTTACTGAGATGCATGCAATGGTGTTAGGTGTGGGCCAACTTAACTACTACGTAAATACTTAGTACTTACGGCCTTGGCGGTATTGATCCTCCTCCCTTTAGATCTTTTCTGCACACCCATGTAACTGATATTCTCCTCCTCTTCTTCTTCTTCTTCTTCATCCTCCTCCTCATCATCAGTATTGATTTGTTTTGAGGTTGGTGAGCTCGTCAATAGGCTCATCTGATGCGGAAGGTAGACATTATAGTAATAATTTACAATGTCTTTCCTATGCTTGTTGGAAAAAGACTTCGGGGCGCGTTCCCAGAATCTTTTCTTGATGGAAGGCGGCCTCCTTTTCATTAGCGACTCAAAGGTCTGTTGCTCCTTTACTGACCATGTCTCTGAAACTTGTTCACCCATCTCGTCGAACTTCCAACTAAAAAAGGCAGGACCCAGATCACTCAGCAATTGTAGTCTATTTTTAAGTATGTGACGTTTGGTGCAATCAACAGACCCTGGGGTGGCACAACTACAAGAATCAAGTCTCCCCTTTCCGACTTTTCTACGGGTAGATTTCATATTCCCATTTTCAATTGGCCAAACTGGGGACTCCAACCACTTAAAACTGTCGGTGTTGCTTTTATACTCAGCTATAAGAATACTCCTGTCCTCTGGACCATTCCACTCAGGAATGTCAGCCTGGAAACGAAACCCAACTGGAATAGCCTTCCTTTGATGATTATCTCCAATGAAATTCAGCAGTCTGATTGACCGTCGAGGAGTCTCAAGGTTTCTCTTATGTTCCCCATCTGTTACTGGTGAGCGGAAGCAGTGAATTGCCTTACTGATGCCCAAAGGCGGTGCATCATCAGGAGTTGAGTTCTCTGGGCTTAGCTGGTTTGAACCATAGACAGATTCATCAGAATCTATTGTTTCAGATAAACCTTTGAGGCGGTAATTCAAATCTTCCACATAATCTACAATGGAGCAGGCAGTGGCTAAATGTTTCTCCGGCAAATCACCATCAAATGTCACTAAACTGCTAGAAGTATGATAATCGAAGATACTTTTCGCATCATGACCTTGAGTAGAGTCGATTGAATTGAGTAAACATGACATTTGGGAGAGCTGCCTTTTACCTAGTTTTCCTTTGCTCTGCTGGTTTGGCAAAGGAATGTCAGCAGGAACTTTAAGCTTATCTCTGACGAACTGCTCAAGTTTCCGTTTTCTCTGTTAGCATACAAAAAGGTCATTTTGTATGCAAGTTTGATGGAAAGGACCTATCAGCACATAAAACTTGATGATGTTTTAAATTCAAAGGATATATCAAGTAAACATATTTCAAAAGTATGAGATTAGCCATTCTTCTCATCCAAATGGTTCATAAGTCATTTCCCAAGAATCCCAACAAAAATGAAATAAAATTAGTATTTTACTTTTGGCATTATAATCCTCATCTTAATTTATTGCTGATTATATTAACACTTAAAACTTATTAGAAGGGTTTGAACCACTCAAATTTGTAGTTTCATTTTTATTTTTATTTTAGCAATATAATGACCAACACAGGCAAGTTATTATATGTATGTGTCCAGACATATCCCATATATATATCCATGAAGTTTGAAATCAATACAAATTTACTTTGTTCAGATAGGTCCTAGAAAACTTAATTTCTCCAAAATAGTCTCATAACTTTTAACATCTCACCAAAATGGTCTTTTTTTTTTAAAAAAAAAATGTCCAAATTTTCTAATTTCATGGGTGAGACTGAATCAGTGCTCTTACAAAGTATGAGACAAAATTCACAAGAAATTATTGTTTTGGAACGAAATTGGAGCAAAATTAAAAGATTTGAGACCTTTTCGAATAGAGTAACTATTCTTGGACCTTTTCGAATAAAGTAAAAAGACATGGGACGGTTTATGTTTTAAACTCTATATCCATGTTTAAATCTTCTTTGGCCGAATATTTCAAAAGACAAGAAGTCAGGTACCTAAATAATTACCCACACTGGGCATCCACACCTTAATCAAAGCAACATCTACAAAATGGGTGTGTTTGTGTGACCACAGTCACTAGAGGTGCACTGAGGCGCAAGAAGCTCGTGGGTCGGCAATGTTACAGAGGCATAGACTCACTGCAAGTCCTTTGCCATTTTTATGTTGCCTCGTGCACATCAGCCATGGCTCCTGAACAGGAGCGGTCTCTCACCACCAATACATGTCTTTAAATTCCTTTTTCTAGTTTGTATATGATAACTAACCGTATGAGCATAAAGGAAATTTTTCATTACAAGGCCCAAGAGTAGGTTAACTATCAATTATGTGTTTAATCAATTATATACTTGCAAATACATTTAATAAAAATAAATAGGATAAAATGCCATTAAATTTATCCCTATATCCAACAAAGAGGTGATCATACAAATAGCAATATCACTTTATTTGCAACTCAAATTCAACCAATTAACATGACTTCTCTTATCAATATGCAAACTTGGGCTCATCTTAAAAAGCAAAAATATTCAGACAGTTAATTTTTTATATATTAAATAGTAAATTTGTAAAACAAGTGTACGATGAACTGGATTCACAGGAGACAAGCTCATAGTATTTTCATTTACAGTTCCGAAAAACAGAATTTGGGGTTCAGAATCCAAAAACTGTTCTGCTTCAAGATTTTGAAACCTAATTACTTCCATTAATCTCTACAGTTAAACTATGAACCTTACTATTAGAGACTCACTCGCTATCTTACAGCCATTTGTAATCACGCAACAAACAACAATATAATACTCATAAAAATAAAATATCATTATTTGGCGTTATACATTGATTACATTTAGTCAAATCTCTCCATATATACAAAATCACAAAACAAATCACTATTTGAAGAATAAAATATTCATTTTAGAGCAACACTGTGAGTATTTTATTTTTTCTTAACTAATTATCACTATTAATTGGAGATGTTATCACTTTTCAGTTATATTACTGGAATTGATATCACTTTTCAAATTTTAAATGTCTAACTGAAAATTATCATTATATAAATAAAAGTTTTAAAATAAATTAAATATAATTTATATTTATTTAAGTAAAATAATGCATTATATTTATCTATATTTCTACTTAGATTATCCTTTCAAGAGTATTAACCTTATCCCTAAACTCCCTAATCCCTATTAGATTTCAGAATCAAATCTTATCCTTTTCAGGTTAAGATGTACATAAATCGTTTAAACTCTCATAAATCGTTTAAACTCTTAATCCAAATCAAATTCAGATAGAGATATCCATTCTCAAATCTTTATCAGTGATTCAGTCATAGATTAAGTTTAAAATATACACCATCTATACAACTCATAATTGAAATTCAAATCTCAATCAAAGTATTTTATTCTCAGCATACATGGAACTTATATCCACACATCTTCTCAATACGGTATTTCCTACAAATCAAAATCTCTCTTCGCAACAGCAGAAGGTGCATTTCTCCAATTTCCACGGTTATTGCTCATTTGTTACTGTTATATACACTCAGATTTAAGATTTCTCCAATTGGGAAGGGAGTACATCACCTTTATTACATAACTACAATATATTGTATTCTTTATTTTAGTGAAATATGTATTTAAGGTTTAATATCAAAAAAATAATTTTATTTAATAGGTAATAAAGAGACTGGCAGCTCGAGGCATGAATATTTGAATTTTCATCTACTTAGTTTCTTTTCAAGGTCAGATTATTTCTTTTATGCTTATCTTTATTAAATGCGACTTATCAATTTGTTGAACCCTTGTAAAAGAGAATATGTACTAAGATGGTCTGGGTTTTCATCTGTCATTTTGATACATTATCTCTGTGCCACATAGGTGAATGACAAAATGACACCTAGGATTTCATTTCCAGAATCAATCATATAACTAATGACACCTAGAATTTTCATTTCCATAGTCAATCATATAACTAATGACACTGAAAATGAAACACGAAAATGGCAAAGGAAATCAAGTATGGTCCTCTGACATCCATAAAAGAAAAACCATAGTCTAATATACAGATTGAAATTATTGCATGTTGTATTCAATATTGACAAGTGTCTCCCTACTAGATTATGATTTCCTCATCTAAGGGTGTGTGAAATTCGGTTAAAAACACAAACGGACCGAACCATACTGAAATTAGCAATTATGATTAGCTATTTTTCATTGTGGTTCGGTTTCGATAAATTATAGTTAAAAACTCAAACAAACTAAAAATGGACCAAATTAATATTTTATAAAGTAAATTTATTACTCCCTCTGTTCCGAGAAGATAAATTTATTGACTTTTGAAGGTAAAGTAGGTTATTTGTTTTGAAACTTTTTACTATTTTTAGAGGATGAAGGGTGTAATGGGACAAACAAATGAGGAAAGAATGAAAAAGCTTATTGGGACAGAGTGAGTACTTTAATCCCAATACTACGCCCTCCGTCCCAAGTAAATTTAAAACTTTTCGTTTTTGTCCGTCCCACATTAAACTTCATACTCCAAAAGAGAAAATATCACA
Organism: Pogostemon cablin; assembly: GCA_023678885.1. Lineage (NCBI taxonomy): Eukaryota > Viridiplantae > Streptophyta > Magnoliopsida > Lamiales > Lamiaceae > Pogostemon > Pogostemon cablin. Next base: position 1,387,328 of record CM042984.1, read on the forward strand.
TCAATTCCCAATCATAAAAGTGCATCTTAATTACAAATTTACCACTCCCACCTAACACACATAACAAATTTATTTATTACATAAAAATACTACATTATCCTACAAAAGTCAATAAAATTGGTCAAAAAACAACTTTTTCTTAAATTTCGTATCTACAGTATTAGTGCAGAGTAAGTTGGGATGGAAGGAATATTTTATTTATTTTATTTTTTTAATGGAAACTCTTGCAACTCCATGCTTTTCACAAATAAAAATGATCATTCAATATATATAAAAAGTGATAATTGCCCGAGGAATTATTTCATAAACAATTCGCAAAGTTAAATGGCCTAACAAACTTATAATATCTCTAATGAAGAGTGCAAATTGATGACTAATTAACAAGAAAAAGTAAAACGGTCTCACACAAGACTTGTTCATACATATGTATATATTCTTTTTAATTATCATGAAAACGAAAAAAAAATCATAGTAATCTTCTTGTATGAAACCAAAGATGAATAAAAAAGATAAAAATGTCGGTTTCAGTTAATTGAAAGACAAAACAGTAATTTTCGGTTCGGTTTATTATTTTAAAAAATAAATTTTTATCTCTAATTCGGTTTTAGAATTTTAGCTATTTGGTTAATAAAACCAACAGTTGCACACCCCTAACTCATCCCTATGAATTTGAGTTGGTGTTTAGCTGTTCACTCAACCAACGAATTTATTTTCCCTTAATGTTGTTTGTTTGCTCACTCAATGAATTTATTTTCCCTTTTCAATTGACAGAGCAGAAATGGTGAGCAAATCCAGTGACCTTGAGCTGGGTTTTGACGACCCAATGAATTTATTTTATCTTTTCAACAGGCAGAGCTAAAGTTGGTGGGATCAGAGAAAGCATATAAGAAGATTAATTGATGGACATTAAAATCTATAAAATTCCAAAACAAAGATTGTCTTACGAGCTACACTGGCATCAAACCTAAGGTCCATAGATAACTAATTTTGATATAAAGCCTAAATGCAATTGATAACTGATAAGACAAGGTAAAATTTATCATCAACCATCTTTAATTTGGTTTGAGATATATGATGTGCATGCGAGCAGAGCTTTCAATACAAAAGGCCACTCAGCACATGTAGCATTCTCTTATATGTGCATTATTGAACTCGTTATATAAATGAACAAAACTTGATCTTTACACTATATAATTCATTTAGTGTTCATTTTGTGCGTTTGCAAACAAACTCATTCAAAGTTTGACATCAGCATCATTAATATATTATTCCCCCGCAGATAAGTTCACATTTATTGTAAATGCAAATATTAAAAAAAACTTTTTAACTTACTTTTTTTTGGAGGGGGTGGAGGGGGAGGAAGATTTTTTTTTTAATATTAAAATGAAATGTGGAGTTATTGGGGTTAGTGTAATTTCTTTTTCGGATACATGATTACTTGTGCCATTTTTTTGTATCATCATATGTGTCACTAGTTATATGAGTAATACATGTGGAAGAAGGATATCTAACCCCACTTTTAAAGTTTGTGCTTTCCTTGAATTCTAGACCGTCTTATTTCCGGTGTGAATATAGTTTTGGGATAAATAAATCTAGAAAATATGAAGTTGTTTATGAGATAGAGGTGGAATGGGGGAGTTTATTATATGAGATACCGGTTGTGAGACGGGTCAACCCATTACTAAAGTATGTTTATTATATATGTAAATTATGCTTATTTGTAATTAAAATATGTCGATAATGAATTATATTATAATACTCTAAAACCATACTTTAATTCATCATTTATCATACTTTAGAAAACATACTTTAACAATAATTAAACATAATTTATCTATATTATTGACATACTTTAACACGTTTCGCAAACCGTCTCACATATGTAGTGTCTCACAAGAGAATTTGTCTTTTATATAAGAACTTAAACGGTGTCACTAAGTACACAATTTCTTTAATGAAATACACCATATTTTATACTCCATCCCATAAATTTCACAATTTTTTTTCCATAATAACTTGCACTACCAAAAAAATAGAAAAAGAAAAAAAAGAAATATCACCTTAATTCAATAACCCCAAAGTTTATTTTAAATTAAAAATATTATTCCCGCCTAACACAAAACATACTTTACGCTTTAATTACCACCTAAAAAGAGAACATTACTCCTAAAATCAGTGCTAAGTAATATGGGTAGGAGGGAGTAAATAACACTCTTTAATCTTTTTTTATATAATTATTAAATGCACACCCCCTTTATATCACATTTATGCACACATTATTTCAATCCACCCTATTCTAACATCATAATTCACAAGGTTATTAAGGGAAGAAAAAAAAAGATAGACAAATTTCAAATGACAAAAGCACCTCAAAGAGCTTAATGGTGCAAAAAAGAAAGAATCTATGGCTTTAAGACATTATTAAGTCTATGGCTTTAAGACATTATTAAGCACAGTAACCAACTTCATTAAATTTACATTTGTTTGGTTTTCAACCAAGACGCTGACTTTCAACAAGCATCAACTATGGGCTTGAGGATAAAATGGGTGAAACGAATAATGTTGGTTCTATTGATGTTATTCTGGCATCAACTTATGAAGCGAAATCGAATCCTTGGGTCCATGGAGTCATAGTTTATTTGGTCTTATCATTTCCATTATCTTTTTTGGCTTGAATTGAAATACTCCCTCTGTCCGTTGATAAGGTATCCATTTTGCCATTTTGGTCGTCCATTTTAAAGGTATCCATTTTTCTTTTTTAGCAAAAGGGCCCCACACATGCTAAACACTCATTACTAATACAACTATCCACTTTATATAAAATAATAATACTTCTTAATCCACATGCAAAAAGCAAATGAATACATTACCGATGGACGGAGGGAGTACTTTATTGTAGCAAAATACAAAAGATATAAATAAAGTGAAATCCTAGACCCGTCCTTGCTTGGAAAGACAAATTTCATGAGTTGTCTTTATTTGTTACGAAGACTTATGTTTTTCAACCAAACAAAAAGCATATGTTTTGATACTGATTGGTCAAATTAACTATGGTCTTATTAGTTTAAATCATTTCGGTTGACCACAATGACGCAAATGGTAAAGGTAGCTCGCACGGTTCTAGAGATGCAGCCATATATACCTATAAGAAAATGAAATCTATAGTAAAGGTAGCCAACGTGATTCTAGAGATGGAGTCATTTAACTATAAGCAGACGCAATCAAGTGGAATATCTTTCTATATTGAGTGAGTTCTAATTAAACATGATGAGGTAACTTTGAAAGATTAAGTTCCTCCAACCTCTGGAGATTGGTGATGCTCTACAGAAGTAGCCATCATTTGAGGAGATCAATGCATTTGAGGTTCATATAGATTGACTCAACTTGTCAACTATGATATGCCATGTGCCTATGGTATTAAAATAGGATTTGTTATACATGGGGAAATTAGACATTTTATTATGGAATTTTTTTAATTATATAATAAATGGGGAGTAAACTTAATAAAAAGATGTTCATTTTTAGTTGCACTCTTAACTAAAATTTTATGTGTTAATATGTATTTTCTCCATCCCAATACACTCTCACCTTTCTTTTGTAAATTACAAAGAAAAAATGAAGAATATATTGGTACAAAGAGAGTATTATACTCCCTTGAATTTCATCTAAGTTTTTTTAATGTATTTTATATATTTATTTATTTGATTGCTTATTATTCGTGAACACCGGTGTTCACGCATGAATGTTTGTTGCTCACAATTCATAAACGAAGTTATATACTTCATCGTGAACGAACATTCATTCATATGCCATCAAATGTGTTCACGAATATGTTCGCGAAAAAATTCAACTCTTCACAAACAAACACAGAGCTCAAACAAGAATTTAAAAATCTTACATCCTGAAGCTCTTGCAGTTTAACAAAAAATACTCAACTATAGCAAATCCCTTTCATTGATCACTTACGACCGTGAACTCTTCGAAGAAACATTCTAGATACCCAAACATAAAATAATATAATAGAGCATAATTTGCAGCACATTTTCCCACCTCAAATTTTCAGAAAAGTGGTTCAATATAACTGTCTTTAACTGTAATCTTATCTATGACATGGAACCAATTAAACCAATCTTTAAAAGGAGTGCATGCATAGGGAATTTGCATGATCATTTAGTCATCTATTCCAGCATATAAAAGATGGTCTAATTTGATTCACTGACAAAGTAGAACACACACAATTCCTATAAAATATGGCAAACACTTTTGTAAACAGGGTTCTCTCCACAGAGTTTACATCGTGAACCCAGATCACAGGAGACTAACTCATAAAATATACATGCAACAAGTATGGATAAGGACAAATATGGATAAGGTGAGTGTTAAAGAACTTACCCAAGGTCTTTCCGAAGCTTCAAGGAACATAACTTTTCTGAGCGTGGCAATTTGATTCCACAAAGGCCGAGAATTATTCTGCGCAAATTGTGGATTACAGGGATCCATGGCAAATGTTTTCAGCTGAGTTATCATTTCAGCTTCAGAAAATCTTCCAAAAATCAAATGCTGCTGCACATCCTCCACGCCTTCAACGAAAGAAGCTACAGCATTTTTTTTCTTCTTCCCTTCTTGTTGTTTACTCATCTCTCCACCCACAAACCACCGCAACAAGATTCAGTCTCTAGATAATTCAGGGGAAGAGAACTAGTAACTCGATTATGAATCTCCAAATCTGTTAAACCGAATCACAAGTTTGCAAAAAAGACGAAACAAGCATCAATTTAAAAAATGATTAATTCCGAATTACAAGATCGAAAGAACACAAAAAAGACAATCCCAAAAACACTCAACGAGATCAGCTTCGAGGACAAACTAAAATCAGAGCGGCGCGGGAATAAAAAAGGGCAATCGAGCGGGTTTTTCGCCCTTATTAGTTGGAAGAAAATTTAATAGCATTAAATGCAACAAAAACAGTTTCAGCATGAAAAAAAGGTTTTCAAAATGATTGGAGGTAAACCGATAACAAAGAGAGCTTCAATCATATTTTGCAGTAAAGCAAAGTTTAATTCGTTGAAAAAGGAAACCCATCAATTTCGTATGATTTAGTACTTTCAACTTAGGCAACACAAGGCTTTGATGTTACCGTACAATCCGCACACATCGAAATCTGAAAATCCCAAAAAAAAAAAAGAAAAAAAAACGCTTCCGGTAAAGACACAGAACGCCTAAAATCATGGAAGTTTCGCTTCGAACAGAGGAGACCTTGTTGCATGACTCATCCGCTGCAACTGTTTTACAGAAAAAAAACAGATTCTAACATGCAATCAACTACAATTTAATCTGGCTATATTGCATAGTAATGCGCAACACCGTATGCTGATAGATCCATAATTAAATATACAGAAAATGCAGGGAGAGTTTTTGGTGAAGCAGATATATTACTTGAAAAATGAAGAACTGAGTGGAGTTAATTATGCAGCATAAACAAAATCGCAGCTGCTGCAATCGGTGAAGAGGTGGAAACTCTTTTTTCCTCTCTCCTTCCGTTTCAGAGAGGAGTGAGGAGGGATTATTTGGCAACTGTGTTTGCAAAGCTATTTTGCTCATCTTTTTTCCCAAGTTTGCAATGGGTATGGATCTTCAATCCGGATCCGGGTCACAAAAAAATATATATTTAATTGTATTTAAATATAAAAAGAAATTACTTACTCCATAATGTTTGTTGAAGTTATCCACAACACAAGGATGTCAGTGGAGCGGGTCGGACAAATTTGACAAAGATATACTTCATCCATCCGCTCGAAAGAGGATCTTTTTTTATTTTGGTCGTCCACTCTAAAGAGGGTCATTTCTTTTTTTACACACATGGACCCACATACACACTAATACAACTAAAATATGAGGTTCACACTCTCACTAATACAAATATGGGGTCCACATATTAAATAATAATGCTCCTTAATCAACGTGCACAAAAGTAAAAAACTCCCTTTCGAGCAAACGTAGAGAATATATTTTTTTTGTGTTATTTTTGTGTTTCATATGATTCATATCTTGTGATACCAATTACATGACATGTAAAAGGTAAAGAAATTCGATTATTACTTTAGGATTTATACCTCTTTATATGGTACTCCATAATTTTTTTTCTATTACATTTCATCCATCCGATAAGGATCATAATTTTTTTCTAATACGTGTCATCCATCCAACGATAAAGACCATAATTTTTTTTCTAATACGTGTCATCCATTCAACGATAAGGAAATCCGATTATTACTTTTGATTTATACTTCTTTATGAGTTAGTCTTCTGTGAATCGGGTTTACGGTATAAATCATGTGGTCCTCCTATAATTTAAAATCTAACAATACATATGAGCTATAATAAGATTGAAAGAAGAACTTCAAGGTTTACACAAGTGTTTGCCCTTTCTTTATATGATACTCTATAATTTTCCTTCTTTAAACGATTACTCAGAGAAATGACACATCAAAATAACATAAATAAAAATTTAAAGCACTCACCAGTCCTTGTTTTTTTAAATAAATAATTATATTTTATTAATATATTTTAAAATTATGTTTTTTATTAATTTTATTGACTTTTAAAGTGTTGTGTAGTTTTTTTATATAATGAGTAAATTTTATAAGGAATATATTATACAATGTATTAAGTGAGTGTGGTAAAATTGAAATTAAGATGTATTAATTATTTATATGTGAGTGTGGTAAAATTGAAATTAAGATGTATTAATTATTTATATGGATCCCTTATTTAAAAAGAAAATGTAATTCTTTTGATGGGATTCTTGATTAATAAAATAAAATGTAATTTTTGTGGCAATATGGAAGCAATACATTATAAGTTGCATATGTAAATATGGCATTTAGAGTATGATAGACATATAAATCCTAATTTTATAAAATGTGTTTTTTTTAATGAGTTGATATTTTGTTCACTCTAGTGCAAAAGTGTACCCATATATTAGAGCTGATAATTTGGACCAAGCTCGATAAGCAGGCTCGCAAGGCCGAATAACTAGGTTGCAATGGGCTTTAAAATTGAAGGCTGGAAAAGAATTGGGCCATTTCGCCCGACTCAACAAGCCCGATGTCCCGACTAGGCTTGGCCGCTTTAACCCGGTGGACTTGGGCTTTTTTGGCCTGTTTTTTATTTATAAAATTTTAAATATTTTTATTAAATTAATTTTTTTGTTATAAATTATTTATATTATTTTATTTATTTATTATTGAAATTATATATAATTAACTCCAAACATAAGGTTTTGTGAAAAAGTAGTTATGCTAAAATTATTTTAAGCCTAAAATTATAATATTCTACTTGAATATGCTAATTTAAGATTATTACATGTTAAAGTAGTTGAACTTTAGATTATTTATTATTTATTTTTAAATTTAAAATCAAACAAAAACAAATTGATCTATATTTTTTTAGAAAAGGTCAAAAATAAAGGAGGACCGAGATGACCCGTAGCCCAATGACCCATGGTGGGCTAGGTTGGGCTTAATAAATTAAGGTTTGATAGGAACCGGGCCTTGTCCTTCTTAACCTTATTGCGAACTTTACATATATATTAATTTTTATTTAATAATGTATATATATTTTTTAATGAATGTTTAAGTAATTTATATTTATTTTTTCATTAGAAAAACTAATATAAATTTTATTAAGAAAGTGTACAAATTTTTATTCATTTATATATATTTTTTATTAATTAATAATGTAAATTCTGAATATAGATGCAGAAGAAGAGAATTAACCTTAAATTGAAGGGGCAAAGGAAAAAATGTCAAACTTATTTTTGAAGCAAAATATGTCAAACTTTAAGAACTGAAATTATGAATAATGACAAAGTGAGCATAGTAGAACATATAGGACCATATTTTGGATGGACTTGGAAGTTAGAAGTTCAAGATGATGGAGAGGTTTGACAACCAAGAGGTTATGGGCTAGGAATTGGTTTTTTATTCACTGTGTTTGCAAACCCAATTAATTCCTCTAAAGCATTTTAAGAGGAAAATGAATCAGTAGTCTATGGTTTAGTTGTTTTTTACAAACTAAATAATCATTTTAATATATATATTTTTTCTTTTATCAATTTAGAAACTAATGGACAAAATATATACTGCCTTTTACTTATGGTACGTTTTCCATTTACTATGATATTATAAAATTTTTAATAAATATTAAATACTTATGCGAGAATTAATCATCGCTACATCATTCCAAATGAATTTAATTTAAATTTTGTAATAATTGGACATATAGCTAGGACAATAATAGTCATATATTACTACAATAATACTTTCATTAAAGACATTTATTATTGTTATTATGGGACATTAACTACAATTGTATATTTTTACGGAATATTTTTAAGAAAGTATTATTTTTAGGACAACACTTTGCAATTTGCATGATACCGTTTCATGTGATAAAATTTTTATGTTTTTTTTAAATAATTATCATTTTTTATCAATATAATAGCATTTTTTTAAAAAAAATATTATTACATTTTATTTATACTACAAATCATTTATAAAATACTTATTTCATTATACATCTATCACTTTTCATTAATGCAAATATCACTTTTTATTCATCTTATGGAATTAAGTTTTTTCGTGAGACATTCTTATTGTTTGTCACACTGACTTTTCAACCGTTAACATTATTTTTTAGGTTAATACTTATATAAAATCAATTCACGAATGATTTTATGAGATATATGTTAAATAATAACATTTGAATGAAAAATTATATTTGATGAAAAATGATGCGTCCAATAAACTATTTTATAAACAATCTATAGTATAATAAAGAGTGATAATGTCTTCAATAAAAAGTGATAATTAATTAAAAAGAATGTGAAACGGTTTCACATAATAGCTGCTCTATTTTTTATAATTTTAAATGTCATCTTCATATAAAATATCTGTGCAAAAATGGAACTGCCCACCCCATGCGCCCCCACACGCCGGCCCAACAGCATGTGAAGGGGTTAGACCTTTAACCACCACATAAGGAGCCCCCCTAATAAGAAGTTGCTCCCACGCTGCGAGTGACCGTTGTCCCCTTACTTGACCAGATGAGTTGCCCATGCGAGATTCATATAAAATATTTGTTGTAAACAAAACAATGCTTCCTTCATTCTTATTATATAATAATTCATCCGTCCTAAACTCATTGTCTTAGTTATTGTAGACACAGAGTTTAAATAAAGTTACTTTTTGACTAACTTTATTGACTTTTTAGGGGAATTGTGGTATTTTTATATAATAAATAAATTATAAAGTATGTTATGTGTGTTAGGTGAAACTTGTATTTTTGAAATTAAGATAAACTTTTGAAGTTATTGGTTGATATGAAGTTATTTTTTTTTGGAATAAGACAATTAATTTGAGACGAATGAAAACGGAAAGTAAAACAACGAATCTGGGACTGAGGGAATATATTTTATTTATGCATCTTCCCATAAATAATATTCCCTCCGTCCCATAGAAGTTGACACACTTTCCTTTTTGGTTTGTCCCACTAAAGTTGACACATTTACTTTTTAATACATGAGACCCACACAAAAAACAATTAATCTATTCTCATGGACCCCACACATCACCTCTAATACAACTACCTACTACACATTAAATATTATTTCTCTCACTTTACTTTACTTTACTTCACTTTATATTAAGGAGTATCACTTTTTGTTCAGTTGCAATTTAGTCTGATCTTTTGGAAATTGGCAAAAAAACTAAAACCTTTTCAATACTTTGCAAATTAAATCCTTGGGCAGCAAGATCTGCCCTAATTGGATGATGTGGAATTTAATTGTACTCTCTGTCCTCTCTTTGCCTACGTGGACTATGCATCATCTCTCCCCCCTCCGGTCCTCATTCCTCACGCAGAAAAACAGGAAAAAAAAACTCAAGCTTTCTCTCTCCAACTCTTCTGCACCACCTTTGCCACCAAATTAATAATTTTCGGTGCAACAACCTTATAACTTATAAACAATAATGTGTAAACATAAATTTACTGTTTAATTTAAAAATATTTGCTTCGTTCTTTTTGGGGTTGAGGGCTTATACTTGACTCACATTTTGATCCGGCAATGGCGACGCTGTTAGAGGACATAGTCAAGTCTATGTAGACCCACGCTTGACCCGGTTCTCCTCATTCCGGGCATCGCTGATTCAATTCTCAATTTTTGGTTCCGGATTCTCGGGGCTAAAGTGCTGACTTCCATTCAATGTTTTCCTCAATTTTTGGTATATGTTTTGGGTATCTCTTCTTTGACTTGTTACTGATCGCACCAATATAGTTTAAGTTTTTTTTCAAATATTACGTCTGATTTGATTTCTGAGCTGCCTTCCCCGCTGTCCCATATGCCGTTGAAGTCTGATCGTTTTGTTCCACAACATCTCAAGCCGACCAGATGAAGGGGGGTGGGGTTAGGAAAGGGATGATGCAGAGACTCCAGAAAGAAGACAACAATTAAAATTAAATTTAGTATTCATAAAAAATAAAAAATGCCACATCATCCAATTGCTGCCCATGAATTTAATATGCAAAGATTCTAGTTTTTCTTGCTAGTTTTTTAAAGGTTGGATTAAATTGAGGTTTTTATATGCAATTAACCTTTAATATTACTATAAAAATATAACACTTGTCACTTACATTTTACATTTCTTAACTAAAACCCACCAAATTAAGAATCCAACTAAGATAATTTAACATGTTAGATAGCGTTTAAAATTCCACCTGTTCCATTTTAATGTTCATTATCAAACTAAATACAATTATTAGAAACTAAATAATAATAAAAAAAACTATTCACTATCACCCTATTAAAACCTGTCACTGCACGCTAGAATCATTCAAATTTATTCACAATTTCTTATTAAAATATCCAAATAACCTGTATAATTATACTACAATTATAAAAAAAAAAAAAAAAACTTAACTAGCATGCCTTCTCACTCGTGTAAAATTACAAGTGACGAAAAGGAGTTTTACTTCTTACATTGAAAATTACTAATAGTCGGTCATTGCCCTAGAATTATAGCGCCGTGGCGAGTGCGAGCGCCAAAGAAAACGCTAATGCCATATGGCAGCGGCGATGGCACATCTGCCGCAAAACCTCACCCCCAAACTCCTCATTCGTCTCCTTAAATCGGAGAAGAATCTCAACTCCGCTCTCAGCCTCTTCAACGCAGCCACCACCCAACCCAATTACACACATTCCGCCGCCGTCTTCCACCATATCCTTCGCCGTCTTTCTGCCTCCGTGGACCCCAAACACCTTCCTTACACCTCCTGCATCGTTGACCTCATACGCCTCCAGAAATGCCCTTGCTCCGAAGACACAGCATTATCTGTTTTGAAAATTTACTCACGCCATCATATGGTGGACCAAGCTATGGGAATTTTCCAGAAAATGAAGGAAATATTTGGCTGTGAACCTGGGGTGAGGTCTTATAATTGTCTGATGAATGTGCTTGTGGAATCGAATCAGTTGAGTAAAGCGGAGGTATTCTCCAGACATTTTCGGTCAATGGGCGTACCTCCGAATCTACAAACTCTCAACACTATGATCAAAGTTGCTTGTAAAAAGGGGGATTTCGATAAAGCAAGAATGTTGATCGACAATATGTGGACTAGTGATTTGATTCCAGATGTTTATAGTTATGGTACTTTGATCAATGGGTTAGCAAAAAGGGGGGATTTAGTTGAGGCCGTGGAGGTGTTTGATGAAATGCTTGAGAGAGACCTGAGGCCTGATATCACGTGTTATAACATACTAATTGATGGCTTTTTTAGAAAAGGTGATAATATGGGTGCTAATAATATATGGGAGAGGTTAACAAAAGATTCGTGGGTTTACCCAAATGTTGTTACGTATAATGTTATGATCAGCGGCTTGTGTAAGTGCGGAAGGTTCAGCGAGGGCCTAAAATTGTGGGATAGGATGAGAAAGAATGAGCGGAAAATGGATTTATACACGTGCAGTGCTTTAATTCATGGGCTATCCAAGTCAGGTGACATTGAAGGAGCAGAGAGGGTTTATCAGGCAATGGCTGAAAGCAAGATATTACCAGATTCTGCTGTGTATAATACAATGCTCAATGGATTTTTTAATGCTCGGAGGATTAGCAGTTGTTTTGAAATGTGGGAGTTGATGGGGAAGGAGGGCACTCGAAACGTTATCAGTTTTAATATCATGATGAAAGGGCTCTTCGAGAATGGTGACATAAATGGAGTTATTTCTATCTGGGAGCTTATGAAGGAGAGTGGTTTAGTTGCTGATTCTACAACTTATGGAATTTTAGTTCATGGATTTTGTGAGAATGGGTATAGTAACCAGAGTTTACGTGTGTTGAAGGCTGCTGAGGAGAAAGGTGGTGTTCTAGATGCATTCGCTTACTCTGCAATGATCAATGGGTTGTGTAAAGAATCAAAATTAGATATAGCAGTTTCTGTGCTGAAAGGCATGATCAAAGGTGGCTATAAGCCAAATGCTCATGTTTATAATGCTCTAATAAATGGCTTTGTTGGTGCTTCTAAGTTTGAGGATGCAATTAGGGTGTTCCGTGAAATGGAGAGTGCACACTGTTCCCCTACCATTGTTACCTACATTACTATGATAAATGGATTATGCAGGGCTAAAAGATTCAATGAAACCTATGACCTTGTGAAGGAAATGCTAGAGAGAGGATTGAAGCCAGATGCTATCACTTACAGTGTGTTGATAAAAGGTTTATGTATGGACCATCAAGTAGAGATGGCTCTTAAATTGTGGAACCGAGTAATTAACGAAGGTTTCAAACCTGATGTACAGATGCACAACATTTTGATTCATGGCCTGTGTTCTGTTGGCAAAACTCTACTTGCTGTGCCACTATATTTGGAGATGAATCACAGGAACTGTGCTCCGAGTCTTGTCACCCACAATACCCTCATGGAAGGTTTTTACAAAGAAGGCGACTTACTGAATGCTTCTGTAATCTGGGCTCGCATATTGAGAAATGGGCTACAGCCAGATATTATTACCTACAACATTACTCTTAAGGGTCTTTGTTCTTGCAATAGAATATCTGTTGCCATCTTATTCTTTCACAACGCCTTGATGGATAAAATTGTTCCTACCGTAATTACATGGAACATACTCGTCAGAGCTGTTGTTCAATCTGGGGCTCTAAAGTGATTCATTTCCCCATACATTTGGAGGTAAAATTGCTATTCTACTCGTGCATATCCCCTATTTTGTATTCTGGATGTTTAGCACTGTGGCAGTTTTAGCAGCAATGGTGCACTTCTTCAATTAATTATGGGATGTGTCCTATTCTTTATGTTTTTAGGAAGTGGATTAAGGAGGCAATGCTCTCCAATTGAATAGAAGAGCAGACCGCAAAATCAAACTTCCAATGGAAAGTTATGATTCTTTAGATCAAAGCAAGGTATGTTTACATCGGATTTATATTACGAAAATCCTTCTATTTTTGCTTTGAGCTCAATTTCTCAAGTTCTTTTGATATGGTGGTCGTCTTTTGGATTTTGAGACCGTGCTCCAGATTTTGCTCTTCACCTTTTCGGAGCAAGTCAAACTAGAAGAACTTGGAGCGATAATAACGGTCTGAAAGCACAATACTGTTTTCATGAGTAGATTATGTTCAAGAGAGCAAGCTTTCTATTTGGGTGAAAAGCACAGTACACAGCATCAAATATAATATGGCTTTGGTGATCATAGTTGTTGTCTCACTGAACATAGTATTGATGCAATAGAAAGGTTTGCCTGATGTATTAGCTCCAGATAGTAATATTTTATTTGGAGTTATAACTCACGCTACACTTAAGTTCTACTATGACACAGCATAGAAATTTACATGGCATTGGTGATCTTAGTTGTATAACCAACATTATGTCGATTCAAAATTAAGGCTGATGTATAAGCGCCAGGTGTTATGACTCATACTACGCTTAGGTTCAGTACACAGCATCAAAAATAACTTCAGTGATCACAGTTGCAATCACTGAACATAATATTGATGCAACAGCTAGTTTGGCCTGATATATCAGCCCCAAATACTAAAGTTTTATTTGGTGTTATAACTCATGCTAAATTTAAGTGAGAACTGTAATGCTTCTGCTAATTTTGCAAATGATCACTTGCTTTTTTTTTTTTTTTTTTTTTTTTCCTTTTGCTGGTTGAAGAGTGACAATTCTGAAAATTTCACTACAAATATACATTTATTTACAGACTTGTATCATAGATATTCACCACAACTATGAGCTTTGGTGCTTATATTGATGTTCTCATAATGGAGGATGGTACTTAGCCGCGAATGCATTGATGTGGGATTTGTATATTTTCCATTGGAAATTAGGCATGGTGATTAATTCAGTTCACTCTCTCTTAGATTCTTTGCTCTGCTCTTGCTCTTTTTTCCCTGCTTCTGATAACATACTCTGTTCGTAGACGAATTGAGAAAGCAAACCCACCAGAATGGCCCCAAGGACGGCAACCTTCCTCCAATCGGATGTCGAAGATATGGAAGCATCAGCAATTCCAATTGCAACCAACCCCATGAGCACAAGGTAAATGTTTCGTCTTACTACAGAACCAGCATTTTTCTTAGTCACCTCACTGACTTTTTGTGCCTCTTCCTTAGCTTTCACCTTGTCAACTGGTTTGGTTTCCCCCAAGCTCTTAAAGAAGAGCCCCTCGTTCCGCTCTTTCTCAACCTGGCCTACAAAATCTGCAACCTCTTTTTCACTCTCTTCAATCTCCAACTTGTTCAACTCCATAGATTCCTCAAAAGCTTGCATCCTACTCTCTATGCTTTCCATTATCTGCTCAAGTATAGAACATGGATATCAACATTACCTCTTGTTTGATGCAGTTGATATGGAAAGAGAGGGAGAGAGAGAGAGAGAGAGAGAGAGAAACAGACCCTAGCACCAGCTTCATCCAGTTCTTTGAGAGCATTTTCCCCTATCTGATCAATCTCAGCATTGGCTTCCTCAGCAAACTGGGTTAGATATTCGGATCTCTCGTCCAAGTAATCGGTGAGTCGGACCTTTTGGGTTTGTAGCATTGCGATTCTGGCAAGGAGTTCCTGGTTACGAGTATCAGCGGGCGGTGGCGGAGGCGGAGACGGATTATCTTCATCTGATTTGTCTGAATTGGTGGACTTGCAGAAGGAGGAGAGGCCATTTCTTCTGTTTCTGAAGAATTCTGGTTCAGGGAAAAGAGGTGCATAAATGGGAGTGATGAGTGGTTTAAGGGAAATCATAGTGTGATGCCAAACTGTGGAAGAGCCTCCGACCTCTCATTACTCTCGCATTATCTCCTTCGAATATGGTCTTCCTATGGTTGAAATGTGTAAAAGGAAAAGGAAAGATGTTTCTTGGGATGGGACCCACATAGCTTCAAATTAATTAGCCATATCCAAATCCACCCTTATGTTGCAACTTTAATGCAGCATGGTATGGTATTAACTCAACAGATCAAATTTGGTCCCCCACTTCTTTTTATTTATTTATTTTCCTTCTATTTATCTGTGATACTACACATAATTTGTGGCATAAAAAATGGTATAATAATGGCGCTTGTTGATGAAATTTGTAGGGATATTTCAGTCATAAAAAGGCATTAATTAATCTTAATTTAGCTGGAAAAAATAAAATCTCTGACACCCTGTATAAAACTACCAAATCGATACTTTTGTACAATATGGTTAATAAGTAGAATAGGAGAGCAGTTCATGACACTACTTGATTGGAGCAATCATCCGGTTACATTTAATGGTTTCTTGTAAGTATAGGATTTAGCCACAAATAGATAAACCCCCAAATTGAGAACACTCAGCAGTGCAAGAAGCCAGAAAAAATAATGCAGTTTCCCATAATTGAGATTATCAGGAATCCATCCATGCCCACCATCCCTCGTGCTCACATCCATCACAACACTCACCAACAAACTGCTCAGATAATTCCCAAACGCTGCCGTCGTCAGCGACAGAGCCGAGCACAGGCTCCTCATCGCATCCGGTGCCTGTTCGTAGAAGAATTCGATCTGGCCAATGAAAGTGAACACCTCAGCACATCCTATGATGAAGTACTGCGGCACCTGCCAGAAGACAGACAGCGGCACGTGTTTGAGCTTATAGTAATTGTGCCGTTTCACCATGTCCAGCCTGATCATTTCCAGCGTTCCAGCTACCAGCATGGCCAAGATCGAGACAACCAGCCCTATGGCTATTCTCTGAAGCTGAGTGAATCCGTTCTTGTTTCCTGTGAATCTCCGGGCAAAGGGCACGATGATCCTGTCGTAGACGGGCACCCAGAAAATGACACTTATGGTGTCGAAGAGGGAGAGAGAAGCTGAGGGGATTTCGAAGGATTTTAGTACATGGAGATTCATGGAGTTCCCCTGTAGAACAAATAATGTTCCCATTTGGCTGTACACTGTGCTGAAAATGATCCCAGTTGCCCATATTGGAAGCAGCCGTACCACGGATTTCACTTCTTCCACCTGAGTTACTGAGCAGAGTCTCCAACCATTCACTGATCCATTTTTCCTGTCTGATTTCATCTCAACCGCAGCTTTATCCAAGAAACTGCACCACAAAATAGTATAATGTCAAACTTATTTAATGGCGGGAAAAACGTCTGGTTGCTGATAAGTATCCATTTTACCATTTTAGTCGTCCATTCTAAAGCTGGACGAGGAAGTACTATATGATTGAAATTACCTCAACTTTGGAGTGTGTTCCAGTTTCCTGCTTCCTTTAACAGCAGATTCTTCATCCTGAGCAGTCTCATAAAGAGCAGTCTTATCCATTGGTACATCAACTTTAAATTTCCTGCAAGACGCAACGAAAACCTGGAAAATGCGAGTGAAGGGGCTGCCTCCAGGCCTCTGTTTTCGATAAAGACGAGTGCCGGAGAAGAAGCTGGCGACTGCAACTGCCATGGCCACAGCGGGGATGCCGAAGCCCCACCCCCAGCCAACGTTCGTCTGTATCCAGACGAGCACGGTGGCAGCGACGAGAGCCCCGATGTTGATAGAGAAGTAGAACCAGTTGAAGAAAGAGCTCTTGTTCTTCTTCTCCACTTCATCAGAATCATCAAATTGATCAGCACCAAATGAGGATACGCAAGGCTTGATTCCTCCAGTACCTAAAGCTATCAAATATAAACCGGTGTAGAAAACACCCTTCTGAACCCCTGTCGGATTGCACACATCATTTTTATCATCACACAATGGTTTTAATCCATGTATGGATGCTGACAATGTCAACAATGTCATTCCCTGGAGAAAAAATCTCTCAGCATTTTAGTACAAAGAAGGTTTAAGCATTACATGACACAAGAGATATCACAACAAATTGTCGTACTGACTTACGAAGACATAGATTGAGGAGAAAGTAGCAATGGTCCAGTATCTTCCCAAATAAGCATCAGCAAGAAATGCTCCAAGCAATGGGGTGACATAGCAAGTACCAGACCAATTTGTTACACTGTTAACTGCTACAACATTGCTCTCATTCATCTTATATTTCAGATAATTTACCAGATTCGTGTTGATTCCGTAGTAAGCCAATCTTTCACAACATTCATTTCCTGTTTCAAATTTTAATTGCCAATTATTTAAAAAAAGAAAGAAAGAAAGAAAGAAAGACACATAGTAAGCAAGGAAGAAATTAAACATGCCAAGAATATAAGGACAAGCTTTCCATGTTCCTGTTTTGTGTCTGATTGCAGGATAGTTGTGATAATCCATTGTTCCATCTTTTGTATATTTATCTTCTTCATCTACCATGCTTAACTCCACATTACAAAAATGCCCCATTTCCCCTCTCTCTCTCTTCTTCTTATTGTCCAAACTTGGGTCAAGAATGAAAAGTATCAAGATCACTTTTTTATGGTGATTTCTACCAATGAATTGAGAGTGGCACATATATACATACAATTGTATACAGATGCAGAGGGGGGCACACTATTCAAGCCAGTTTTAAATGATATCAATTGGGGTGTTAAAAAGATTGATGAATTGAATGAGTTGCAGTTGTGCCTTAATCTTTTTGGAATTGCTGAAGAAGAATTCATTTTAGACCAATATATTATCTTGTTTCATCACATATATTTTTATTGATTCTGACAAAAATTTTCTTGAGGCTCTGAAGTTTTTTTGCCAGCTTGTTGAATAAATGCCACTAACTCTGTGGACTTACCAGTAGAGATCAATAAGGTCTACAACCAATGAGAAATTTTTTTAAAAACACACACAAAAATAATAAATAATAAATGAATAATAAGAGCCTTGCTATTGTTCACCCTATATGTCCAGTGGAATGTTCATTTAAACGTATTTATGCACTTTTATAATTAATCTCGTGTTTGTTTGTTTTTTTATTGTTTTTAATCCTCATCAATTTGAACATTTTATAAGATCTTACATTTATTTTTAAAAAAAAAAACTGAAAACTAAAAATAAAAATAAGTATTACGAGGTTAAAATGATAAAATAATTTAACATACTTAAAAACTTAGGAGTTTAATATATTGAAATATTATATAACTGCAATATGAAATTATTTTTTATTTTTTATTTTTTGAAAAATAATTTAGCTTGGCCAATATCCAAATGCAAGATCACGTGTAGAATATTATTAAGAAATTTAAGACGCATTCTAAATGACAAAATAGCTATACCATCTGTTAATTATTTGTGATTTTACTGAAGAAAATCAAAAGGCAAAATAAAGAATTCAGCTTGGTGATCTGATGATGATGATGATGAAGAAGATAGTTGAAAAAGAAAATAGTACTTGAGTGAGAAGTGTAATAATTTCTTGATTCGATAAGTTGTTTGTTTATTACCTAAAGGTTGGCTAAATAGTGATGATATATATCTTAGGTTTTAAACAATTGGTGTGTATTAGGCATTGATTAACATGTGAAAGGGTCATTACAACCACAATGTTTACACTTTACATTACATGCACTCTCTTAATTGCTTTTTTCATTTATTAACTGTTTTAATTTCCCAAATAATTTTCTTATCAAACTGTAAAAAGTTACGGAGAAAAGGGCTATTATTATTAGCTTAAAAAAGAAGAAGATTTTATTCTTGAAAGCCTTTATTATTTGTAAAGGTTGAATTATGGAATATTTTAAAATTTGGAATAAGAAGTACTCTGTTAATTAATTAAAGGCTAAAAAGTAAAAACTTACTTGTTCGTGGCCAGGGTGCCCCTAAATTTCATACTTTCCGAAATTTGGATCTTTTAGTATTAAATATTTTTCATATACTATCTTTTAACATTAGAACTATACCCTTGATTTTCAAAGGAAAAAATTAATTTTTTTAATCAAACATTCATATTATTCATATTTCAATCAATATTATAGACATGTGCATTCAGAGACACAAGAGACCAACTCTTAATTAAATACTAGCAATCACTTTTTCTTTTTCTTTTCTTTGAGTTTATTGTTATGTTACATTAATTTCGTAATAAATTAGATTATGACATTAGATTTGTTGTATTCTTACATAGTCGTTATGTAGTATAATAAATAATGTAAAGTACGAACTCGATCATTTCAATAAGTATTGCAAGATTTTGTTCGATAAATCGTTGTCTGTCAAATGGGTTTGAGTTTTGACAAGGTTTTAAGTTTTATTTTGAAAGGGTTTAAATTGTTAAGGGAAAAAAACAAAAAAACTCAACATCACATTCTTATTTATTCAATCAATTGCAATCATATTACACATTTTTTTTCTCTATTATTCATTTCACTAAAGAATATCTCATCACTATTCATATAAAAGAAATTGGTTCATTACTATTCATATGAAAATTTTAAAAAATCACATCAAGTAATTTTCCTAACCTAATCAAAAGCAAAAATGAAAAATAATAATAATAAGCACTTAAAATTTTTAAGCTCAGCTTGATCAAACGAGAATTCTCATTAATAGACAATGGGTTCTGACATCTTTCCAATTAGTGGATCCACGAATTGAATATCGATGAATAAAAATTAAAAAAAAATAAATTCTTCTCTCTCACATTTGGCAATGAAGTTATTTTCACAAATTAGGATGTTTATGATCATCTTCTAGATCCATGTTGAATAATTATCATTTGATTGGTGATATGTTGAAGATGCTGTGTTAAATTAACATCAAGAAAATGGACATTTATTCTTGCTTCTCATTTAATTCACCCCCTTTCATAGTTTTCATCCATAAGCTGCCTATTTCTTAATTATATATAAAACTAATAAAATAAATGACCAATATTTTATGGTTAAGATTTATAATGATCACAAGAAGTGAACATTTATGTTACATTGCCTACCACTCTCTAACATAACATCAGCAGAAGTATTAAACATCAGATTAACATTTTGCTTAATTAAATAGAGCACAACCCATTATCTAAATCAAATAATGATAAAATAATAGGAGTAAATTTTGTAATAATACTGGATCCAACCTAATGTAATCAAGACTAATTACCTTAATATACGATTAAGGAGGTTGGTTACTAAATATAGCATGTAAGTGAGAAATGAATGGATTAGGAAAGTATGGTTGAATTAAGGGAAGAATGCTTACATTTGAAGTATCTATTTACAGTTTCACCTAATAAATGAAAAACGACGTAAGGACAGCATTGGAGAAGCTATGGCCTATATAAGGTTGCTTTGGGAGGTCATAGCTGAGTGCAACTAGCTAAGAAAGACACATCAACTGATCAAGATAAAAACCCCTGTTTTTGTCTTACATTGTAAGAAACAGAGAGGGAGAGAAAGAGATGGAATTGTGGGTTCGGGCTTTGATCCTGCTTGCATGCTTATTTCCTGCTGTGGTTGAATCCAAAGTTCGACAATACCAGTTTAATGTGAGTTCACTTGGTTTCTCTTCAATATTATAATAATGTTGGTATATCATTTCCTATATTATATTGAGTGATATATATCCGTCTAAATTATTGTGCATGAGTGGAAGTCTATAGCGGTTAGGCCATTAAATATGAGTATGGGGTCATGAGTTCAAACCCCCATTACACATTTTTTTTGTGTTTTTTTCTTTATACTTCTTTATATTAAGTAAATTCTTGTGTTTTTTCTTTATATTTACACTTATTTTTTAACACATCCTATAATTTTTTTCTTTCTTCTTTATATTTATATTATTTAACACATGTTATAAATTCTTATTAATAATATCTTAATAATAATAATCATAATTCTTGTATTTTATTTTATTTATTATATAATTTTAAATATTAAATAATATTCTATATTTTTATAATTACATGTTGTACTCCCAAAAAAATTTTCCTGGATCCCCCTGGATAGTGATATGAGTATCAGTTCAAATTCTAATTGAAATTGATCAATATGATTCACATTTAAATATATTTTTAGCAGTTTGTATATATATTTCACTAAGTTACAAGTATTCTGGTTGATAAATTGAGTTCATTCAATTTTTATCAACAAAAATCTTAAACATGATATTTCTAAAATATAGCATACAGTTAGTTAGTACATGATTTCAGAATGTTTTATTCCTATCTTTTTATCGCCTAAATTGCAATCAATTTAACTTTATAACTCATTATAAGCCAAAATTACTAACAAACGGAAGGTGCAACTACAATTCCGGTGCAAAAATATTCAAAGTACTATAATTAAGGACCATTGGTACAATTTTATTGAATTATTTGAATTTGAGAACCTGTTCAAATTAAAAAGTGTAATTGAGGCAATGGGTGCTAATGATCTTGTACAAATTAATTTTTAAAAATTCTAATATAATCCACGTTTTGCAGGTAATGATGAAGAATACTACTCGTTTATGTGCATCCAAATCAATTGTTACTGTAAACGAAAAATTCCCAGGTCCAACAATCTACGCTAGGGAAGATGACACAGTGCTCGTTCGAGTCATCAATCGAGTCAAATATAACGTCTCCATCCATTGGTAAAATCATCATTAGCTATTGAAATGTTCAATAGTTTATAATGAGCTTGAAAAATTAATCTTGCTTATAGGCATGGAGTTCGACAACTGAGAACCGGATGGGCCGATGGGCCGGCATATATCACTCAATGCCCGATTCGACCTGGACACAGTTATGTGTACAATTTCACCATCACAGGGCAGAGAGGCACTCTGTTGTGGCATGCACATATTTTATGGTTGAGGTCCACTGTCCATGGAGCCATTGTCATCTTACCTAAACTAGGTGTCCCATATCCATTCCCAAAACCTGACCACGAACGAATTGTTGTCCTAGGTGACTCAATATTTTACTAATTAAAAAGATGGTTCAAATTTATACTCTATATAAAATGAATCAAATTTTAAATGAGTTTGAAATAATCAACATTTTTATTACATAATTTTGTAGCTGAGTGGTGGAAATCCGACACTGAAGCTGTTATTAATGAGGCTTTGAAATCAGGCTTGGCGCCAAATGTGTCCGATGCTCACACCATCAACGGACATCCAGGAACCGCCTCCCAGTGTCCTTCCACCGGTAACTCAATCAAGGGCATAACTGTCTTTTCAACGCATAAATAAGTGTACACTCCAAATCACAGTAGACTAATTTTATTTAATTAGTGGCTGTTAGAGTGACTCTATTAAATATTAAACGACTCTCAGTTTAAGGGGGAAATACGGAGCAATTGATGGGATGTGGCTTAACTAGTGCTGATATCTAGCATGAGACCTTGTTTGAGAGTGAAATAAGACCTTTTAAGTGTTAGCTCTCTTATTGCGGATATTTTCATTTGTAGGATACTAATTTTTTTCAATCATATTATTATTCATAATGTAAATATGTTACAGCAAAATTATATGAGAATCAATTAATTGTGCTTTAAATAAGTTTAAATTGAAATTTAAATAATTTGGGGGTGGATTTAATTTACAGGTGGCGGATTTTCGTTGAACGTGTCGCCGGGGAAAACGTACATGCTCCGGCTGATCAACGCTGCACTCAACGAAGAGCTCTTCTTCAAGATCGCCGGCCACAAACTCACCGTTGTAGAAGTCGACGCCACCTACGTCAAGCCCTTCAAAACCGACACCGTTTTGATCGCCCCCGGCCAGACCACCAATGTCATCGTCGCCGCCGATCAGAGCGCCGGCAAGTACATGGTCGCCGCCTCCACGTTCCTCGACACTCTCGCGGTGGCGGTGGACAACACGACAGCCACCGCCACACTTCATTACTCCGGCACGCTCGCCAACGCGCCGACTACCTTCACTAACTCACCGGCCAGAAACGCCACTCCGGTGGCTAACAACTTCGTAAACTCCCTCAGAAGTTTGAATTCCCAAAAGTACCCCGCAAACGTCCCACAAAAAATCGATCATTCTCTGTTCTTCGTGGTGGGGTTGGGCGTCAATTCATGCCTATCCTGCAAAGCCGGAAACGGCAGCAGAGTCGTCGCCAGTATAAACAACGTCACATTCGTGATGCCCACCACCGCCATCTTACAAGCTCACGTTTTCAACATCAATGGAGTTTTCACCACAGATTTTCCGGCGAATCCGCCCACTCCGTTCAACTACACCGGAACCCCGCCGTCGAATTTGGCGACGAACACCGGGACGAAGGTTTACAGGGTGGCGTACAACTCTACAGTGCAGGTGGTTCTGCAAGATACAGGGATAATTGCTCCAGAAAACCACCCAATTCACCTCCATGGATTCAATTTCTTCGCCGTCGGCAAAGGATTAGGTAATTACAATCCCAAAACAGATCAGAAGAACTTCAATCTTGTAGATCCGGTGGAGAGGAACACCATCGGAGTGCCTTCCGGTGGATGGGTGGCCATAAGATTCAGAGCAGATAACCCTGGTAAATCTTCAATCGAATTTACTTTTATACCCTTCGAATTGATTAGAGTGTTTTCCTATGGAGTATATAACTTACTCTAAACAAGATATACTAAGAACGACAATTGTTTAGTCACACATTGTCTAATTTAATTTGAATTTTTGCAGGGGTTTGGTTTATGCATTGCCATTTGGAAGTGCACACAACATGGGGGCTAAAAATGGCATTCTTGGTGGATAATGGAAAAGCCCCAAACGAGTCAATTTTGCCACCTCCAAAAGATTTGCCTAAATGTTGAACATGAATCAATCAGGGAACAACATAATTAAGGTTGTAACAATGTGTGAATTAATCAGGGAACAACAATGTGTGAATTAAAAAGATTGTAAGAGTGGTAGATGCAAACCTCTATATGTTACTTGGGTGAAGAAGTTTTACTCAATTTGTAGTCAGTAAGTATTATGTTGTTTGTGAGTAATTTCAAGTAATTTGTAAGATTTAATGGTCTCAATATGAAAGATTTTAGTGTTGAAAAATCAAGAAAATCAGTTTATGTTGCAAGTACTGTATATTAGATCTCAATTCTGGATGTTTTATTGCAAATCTTTGTTTCTTTTCGTTTTATATACTACTATATGATAATAATTAATAATGTCATTTATACATAAAATGCATTATTAACAAAAAATAAATAAATTATTTGATTGATGACCTTATAGTTCGGAAATTAATTTGTAGGACTAACAATTTCTCTCTACATAAAATTTGACAAATAGTGGCTCACTGGTAGGCCCATTTGTTGAGGAAAAGCCATATTTCTTATGGGCCATAAAAGTCTACACTTAACCTGGTCCACATAGGGCAACGGCCTTTTTAACATTGCACATAGTCACATAGACAGATGGATGGAAATGATCATACATACATGCATGCACATACACCCCATCCGAGAAAAAATGTACTCCCTTCAGCTCCAAAGAAATTTTTTTTTTTTCATTTTGGTCGTTCGTTTCAAAGAATTTTTTTTTTTTCATTTTGATCGTCCGTTTCAAAGAGGGTCATTTCCTTTTTTACACACATGGGATCCACACACCCCACTAATACAACTACTCACTACACATTAAATAATAATACTCTTTCAACGTGCACAAAAGTAAAAAATCTTCTTTCGAGCAGACGAAGGGAGTATCATTTTTTCATTTTGAATGTTCATTTTAAAAAGTATAATTTTTCCTTTTGAAAAAAGTGGCCCATCCATGGCTACACATGACTATTACTTTTTACAAATACAATTAGTCACTATATACAAAATAATAATACTTTTTAATTTACGTGCAAAATGTGGAGTATCCACATAGTGCGTATATATATACATACACAGAGACAATAAATATTAATTATAAATGTTGCACCTGACCCAATATAAATCAATATGGGGTATCCGTATTATTTATTATTTTCATTTTTGCTTAGAGCTGTCTAATGTGATTCTGTGAAACTCTTATGAATATATCCTACTCATGAATTTATCACTATTCATTACATATTTTAATTATTTAAATTAATCAGTTTAAATTTATTAAAAACATGATGATTTCATAAAAGAGGAGTTGTACAACATTTAAATCACCAATGAAGCATATGCGTGTGCTTTCAAATATTCCTGATTATGTCCATTATAATCAACAAAGAGGAAAAAAAGAAATTATTGGAGGGCCATTATACCACAAAACTAAATTAAAATAAGGAAAATGGTCCCTTTGGACATTCAAAAATATAAAATGTCACAAACATATATTCCAAAACTGGGTTAGTTTTGAAGGATTGTCAAACTTTTGTCCATAATGAGATGGGATTGAATGGATTGGAAGATATAACACTTTGATGATGTAAGATTATGGAGCTCTTGATGTTGACTTCTCATCTTTTGCTTCACTAACTAATTTCTTTTATGCCCTTCAAAAATATATCCATTACTTAAAAAAAAATCTTTTAAGTTGAATAACAAAAGTCAATTATCCTTTAATAACATTGATAATTAAAACAAAAATATGGTTTCTTTAATACGGTGGTAATTAATCACCAATATCCTTATAAACGTGCATTCAACGCTTAATTTGTCATTGCAGGAATTATTTAGCTTAGTTTTTTTGGCGTTTTTAATGCTCATAACATTTTCTTTACTTTTAATAACATCGCATCTTATATACTCCATTTTCTTATACTCCATTTATCAATTTGCAAAAATTCGTGTGAGTCTATTTTACAAAGAGAGTCTCACAAGACAATTAAAAATATAAAAATTTAATAAAAGTGATACCTAAATATAATATTTAATCTATAATGTACAATTAGTAAATATTAAATATTTAATTACCCTTTTCCCTTATTTTTAAATTTATTTATAGTGATGAGACATTATGTAAATTTAAATAACTTTTTTGGAGATTTTTTTTTATTGCATGTGACACCCATATATATTAGACAGAGATGAGAGTAAATTTTTGGGAATAATTAAAAAAAGGTAGGACTGTAGGAACAATATAAATTTTCATATATTTCTGCTTTGTAAATTAAAAAAGAGTCAACTTCAGCTGGTCTTCAACAGTACCTGACATTAATTGCAATTAATTAAGTTTGGTTTTTAATAATTTTTGCACGAAGTGAGTAGAATATCATAGCTTAATTAGTAATTATAAGGTGGAGGAATTTTCAACTAAAAGTAAATTAAAATATTGAATAAATATCCAGCTGTACAAGAACCCACATCAGTTAACCAACTCAGTCACAGTGCACTCTTTTGGAATTGTAGTAAGGGAAGAATCTTTCCAATTGTGGAAAGTCCAACTTTTTATTTTAAATTATTATTATATTTACTATTTAATTTTCATTTCCAACGCATTCTTCTCCCTCGCCACACACACTGCATGGGGAAAGGATTTTTTTTCTTCTTATTTTTGGTTTTTCCAATAAAATAAAATAAAATATTGTGTTGTTTTTTTCAGGGCTACTTGTTAATTATATTTGACAGATGTTATTTTAGTATATATGACCTTAAAAACAAACATTTAAACTCAGATGCAGGTTTATTTATGATTTTCTAATTCAGTGGATAATTTATGGGTTTACAGATGAATTCAGTTGGTTGGACTTTATAATATATACTATATATATATATATATATATATATATATATATATATATATATATATATATATATTTATATTTATATATTTAAAAAAAATAATCTGAAAATTCAAATTATATATCGATTACAATAACAATTTATATAGTCATGAATTTCAAAAGATAAACGAGTATCGAGAACTTCCATGTAATTGAATAATTGGTGTATTTTTTTGGGAGGTGTTATTCTTTGGAAAAAAAATTATTTAAAAATATTTGAGTGTTATTTTTATTGAAGAAGTTACACCTTATAAAATACTCCCACCGT
Organism: Pogostemon cablin; assembly: GCA_023678885.1. Classification (NCBI taxonomy): domain Eukaryota; kingdom Viridiplantae; phylum Streptophyta; class Magnoliopsida; order Lamiales; family Lamiaceae; genus Pogostemon; species Pogostemon cablin. The sequence goes on from CM042984.1 coordinate 1,414,673, forward strand.
CCCAGGCAATAGAGCCAGAGACCTTATGCGGTAATGAGTGTCATAGACATTATGTTTAACATAAGGTCTCTGGACCTCTTAACATGGGAAGGATGAAGTATAATACTTTAGAGAAATATTACTCTTTCATCCTAATAGATATTACTCTACCATACATCCTGTAAATTGTACACGTATTATAGTGCACGAAAATTACAAAAAGTCAAGTTTTTATATATAAAAATTTGTAAAATTATTAGAATGCATCTTTGTAAAAAGTAAGTATTTTAAATAATGTAATAAAAAAAGTGTGTAAAATTATTGAGATGTGTGTAAAAAATAAGTTATATTATAATGTATTTTTTTTATTTTTAAAAAACGTGCATAAGTATTGAGATGAATAAAAAAGGAAGGTTTGCAGTAACTAGTGGGACGGAGGTAGTACTTTTATAGAACGATGAGATTATTCTTCTTGAAAGAATTTCTTTAAAAAAAATATAATTACTATTTTACCATTGTGATTTATAATATACTCTTCCAGAGTAATTGCAATTTTACTTTTACAGTTTTGGGATAGTTTTGTGTGAGACTTTCTCATGATAAGATTGTTTTATATTTTCGTAGTTAATTATTACTTTATATTAAAAATATTATTACTTTTCTTTTAAAATATTATCACTCTTAATTCATTCATATTATAAATTATTCGTGAAATAATTCATTGCACTATAATTATCATTTTTTATCAATTAAATATTATTTTTCCATTAAAATATTATTACTTAATTCTTATTCATTTTACGAAATTCGTTCAACAAGACGGTTTGATATGAGTTTTTTTCTTTAGTTTTTTGTGTATACTATTTACATTTAGGTTTATTACATTTTGTATTTAGAGATTATACTATTAATTCGTCTAAATTTACCTCAATCTAAATGTACTCCTATTGGAGAATAATACTACATTGAATTATATATATATATATATATTAATTAGTACTTCCTCCGTCCCAAAAATATTGACACACTTTCATTTTTGGGTTGTCTCACATAAATTGACATATTTCCTTTTTAAGAATATGAGACTCACACAAAAACAATTTATTTATTTACAAGGACCCACACACCATCACACTCACCACTAATACAACTACCCACTATACATTAAATATTATTTTTCTCACTTCACTTTACATTAAATTATTATATTGTTTAATCTTCGTGCCCAAAAAAAATGTGTCAATACTTCCGGGACGGAGGGAATATGTTTTAAGTTAATAGAATTGGCATCACATGTGATGTTACATAGATTTCCTGCCCACCTATATAATATAAAAGAGTATATGTTGAATGAAGAATATTAATATTATTCAGATTAAATATTATTTGAACAAAAGAGCCAGCCCACACATGGTCCCAAAAATTTAACAGCTGCGACAAAAAATTATTTTAAATACGCCAACCCCAATTATTTATTTTTTAATACTTACATTCAATAATTGAAACTCCAATAATATGCATGTACATACACACACCATGTCACCAATACTTAAACAATATTTATATTAAAAAATATTAATAACAGTAATACAATAAATAGAAAAAATGCAGAAGGTCGGGAGATTGTGACAAGAAAGTACACCATATTTTATGTCCTACAATTAATTTCAATTCTGCTTAAATATCGTACAGTAAGTACATTGAACCATTCATAATGTCTAAAATGTTTATTATTATTTTACTAATTCTTACCTAATCTGCTAAACATTTTATTTGCAATAATCACTAATTAATACATTTGCATCAAAATGACTTTATAATATCCTTGTTTTTCTTGAATAAAACTTTAATTAGTGATGAACTGCCATATTATTTAACTGGCGAATGACTTAGTGAAGGTATATATAATATAGATAGATATGCTTCATTATTTTAAAAAATGCGAATTAATTATAGTAATTAATTTAATTGAAGATGAGTTCTTTTTCAATCATAAGATAATCATGTTCCTTAAAATCTTGTATATAAATAAACTCAGTGTCATTATAATGGACTTTTTCGTGAGCATGTAAAATTTAAATTAAATAATTCATTAAGGACACGTGTCCACATCATAGAATCCCGTATAATTAAAAGTTATACTTTATTATAATTAAAAGTTATACTTTATTATTTCCAATGTGAAAATTAAACTGATAAAATTATTGCACCTTAGCTCTTACATGCAGCAAAGTATTTTATTTGAATATTCTTAATAAAATAACCTTATTTGATATTGATTGTCAAAGGGGTATTTAGCTTCATTTATAATTTTAGTAAAATATAAAATTATTAATATGCAAAGAGGCAACAGGAATTCCCCTACTAACAATACTCTCTCCCCAGCTTTGGTTGAATTAAATAATGTAGAAGAAAGAAAAATAAGTACAAATAAGTAATGCTCATTATTCATGATCAATTAAGAACAATTAATAATTGAATGATTCAAATATTGATTAAAACTTTAAATACTCAGATGGCGTGTACGTTAAATTTGAATTGTTGCCCATATTAAAGTCATGTGAGTATAAAGTGACTAAACTGATTAATAAAAGTTAGACTATTACCCACCACAAATAATAAACCCTTCATTTTGAGAGGTTAATTTAACTAACTAATGATGGAGAAATTTAATCCTAGATCATTGGTGAAAGACATCCTTATTAATGTTATTCTTGCAATACAATAAGTTGGTGCAGTACTTAGCTATGATTACTAGCCTATCAGGAAATGATAAAACATTTTTGCATACAATTTCCAAAAGAGTTGTGTGATGTGAGAATGTTTATTTGCATTCAAGTTTAAGCAATACAAACTCTTAATTTTCTCAACACATTCCTCTGCTCACAAACTACATGCATAACACAAGTAATGTACAAAAAAATTGCCAAATATGTTGAATAAATATCACTTTTATCATTCATCTTTGTACAGTGGCGGATCCAGTAAACTGCAGTGGGATGGGCTAAATTTATTAAAGAAATAATAATAATAATAATAATAATTAAAAAATAATTATATATATACGAATCACTTATCAAAAGTAGACAGAGAATGAGCTAAATTTTTATATTTATTATAATGGGCTCATAAAATATTTTTAATTTGAAAAGATATATTTATTTTTTTGCTTCATTTGGATGGACTTAAAATATTTTTGGATTGTACTAAACTTAAAAACACAAATTATTTACATATAATATAATGGACTTTTGGTGGGCAGCCCTAGGTTCGAGCCCGGGCTGCCCCACATAAATCCGCCCCTGTCTTTGTATATTAAATTTTGTAACAATATTTTTTTATATTAAAGTAGTGTAGATATTTAAAAAAAACACTTATATAATTTTTTTTTAAAATGTCGTTTTAACTTTTAATACACTGTGACGCAAAATTCCGTGAGTAATCAATAATTTATCCAAAATTCGTAGGGGTGTGCACGGTGCGGTTTTGCTGTTATTTCGATAAAATTTAAATTGCATTGTTGTATGTGGTTCGATTTGACAATTAGATTTAAATTGCGATTTATCGAGTAAAATTTATAATGCGATTTTAGGCGATTTTTTGCGGTTTTGCGGTTTGACGGTTAAAAATTAACATAGTACATAACAATACATATGTATGTATAAAAAAAATAAATACGTGTACATGCTTAATTTAAAGTGTTCTTCACCCTTAGAAATAAAATATTATAACAATGATCAAATTAGATAATGAGATATTAAAGATATGAAATTATAATTTGAACTCCATAATCAACTCAAATAATATAATATTGTGACATAAAACAAACTTTTATCAAAATTATTTCTCAATCCAAATTAGTGTATATCTTTTTACTTCTTCAATAATACATAATTATATATGTATACATAATATAAGTATACATAATATATATATATATATATGATTAAATATATTTACAATTTAAATAATAGAGTGTGGTACGGTGTATTTTTAGATGAAAATCGAAATTGAACCATTAAAGTGGTGCAGTTTTCTCTAATAAAATTAATCGCGATTTAGGTGAAAAAACATTAAGTGCGGTGCAATGCGGTGCGGTTCGATTGGTTTTTGCGGTTTTAAAAAATTATTGCCCACCCCTATTTGCAAGTGATAAATATGGGTACTTACTGGTATTTGCATAGCTACCCATAACTCTAGTGTAATTACACATATGGCCCATCTACAACAAGGGCAGCAATGACAGATTGTCCTTTTCTGCATTTGATCAGGCAGCCTTCTCTCTCTCCTCTCTTTCTCTCTCTCCTCCAAAATAAAAAGTTTAAGTCAGCTGCAGTCGCCACGGACACCTTACAACCAATCATTCACGAACAACTTCCATCTTCCTGAATCCCTTCTCTTTCTTTTTTTTCCTTAACTTATTTATTATGTTTTCTGTTACCAAAAATCGATTTTCTTCCATCTAAGCAAAATAAACACACACCTCATTAACCACCTTCATCTCTCTTCATTCAAAAACGAGGTGGGTTTTCAAGTGTGCAACTTTCTTGATTTATTCCGCCATTGATTTCCCCTGTTTTCTTCAAATACAGCAGATCCTCTGTTTTTATATTTCTTTACTAATTTATCTTCTCTGTTCATCAAAGCAGGGAATAACTCCCATCATTTCTTAGCAAGATCTGTTTTTTATGAATAGTTTCGTGAATTAATTTTCCTTGGGTTTAGGAAAATTTGGGAGCCTTTCTCAGATTCCTCCCCCATGTGTCAAAAAGTAATCAGATTCCCATCGAATGCTCGATTGACTTAACACTAATCTCATTCCCTCCCTCTATATCTTTCTTTCACCTCTCTCCCCTTCAATCCCACTCTGTTTCATGACCCTAAACAATGAACAGAGAAATGGGGTTTCTCTCTCCTACATCGTACCTCAGTTCTTCCAACTGGCTGTTTGAAGAGAATGTTGTCACAAAATGGACTCCAGAGGAGAACAAAAGTTTCGAAAATGCCCTCGCCTTGTTCGATAAAGACACTCCTGATCGGTGGCACAATGTGGCGTCCATGATCCCTGGAAAAACGGTGAGTGATGTGATCAAACAGTACAGAGAATTGGTGGATGATGTGAGTGATATTGAAGCAGGGTTGATACCTATTCCAGGGTATTCTAACAATTCTTTAACGTTTGAGTGGATGAGTAATCATGGCTTTGATGGATTCAGACAGATTTACAGCCCTGGTGGTAAGAGAAACCCCTCCACTAGGTGTAATGACCATGAAAGGAAAAAGGGTGTTCCTTGGACTGAGGAAGAACACAGGTAACTCAATACTACAACCATTTTCTTTTTCTTGAATTCTGTTTTAGTAGCAAATATACTTGACCAATTGTTGTAGTGATTGGATGTTGTTTGTTGTCTTGTGATCATTCTGTATATGTTTATGGTGCTGATGTTTGATTTGAACATTTTCAGACAATTTTTGTTGGGATTGAAGAAATATGGTAAAGGGGATTGGAGAAACATCTCTCGCAATTTTGTGACAACGAGGACTCCAACTCAGGTTGCTAGCCATGCTCAGAAGTATTTCATCAGACAGCTTTCAGGGGGGAAAGACAAGAGGAGATCAAGCATACATGATATTACAACGGTGAATCTTGATGAAATTAAGTCGCCTTCGCCTAACAAAGACAGGCCGCATTCACCGGAGAAATCGAATTTGACTGTCCATCCACATCAGAGTTTGGACACGGATGTTGTTGTGAGGGCAATGCATGATTCGGATCATTTGAGTAATTCGGGCGGAATAATGGGGTTCGGCTCGCCTAATAGCGCCTTCATGATCAGTCATCTTCAGGGGGGTTCTTCATTTGGAGTTAATTTGCATGGGAATCATCACTTGCAGAGCATTGATCCTAATGGATTCCGGTTAGGACATCATGGTACCATCTTTCAGTTGCATCGTTGAATTCTTGACGAATGGCGTCTTGTATTAGTTGATTTATATCAGGAACTAGTATATGATCAAGTCCATGTTAATTGTGATCACTTGAGGAGGGGGGATTCTTGATTTATTCAGCGGAGGATGAAGCTCGATCGTGTGCTTGTTCGTACCGTTTTATCTTATCATGACAAAGTTGTTGAAGATGACAGATGATGAAATAAAGATTATGGTTGGAAGGTGAACAAGACTGTAGCTAGAAGAAGGTTACTAATATATCAGCAGATTTTCAACTGATGTGTGTAGATATATATATATATATATATATATCACTATTGTTCATCACAATTGAAGCGCCATATATCTTGAAAAACCTTTGTAGTTCTTCTAAATCATCAATATATTGTCTTTTATAGTATCCTCCATGATGTGTTATAAAATCATTTGAGTTGTACGTTTTGATTCATGTTATTCCTTTCATATATGTTTCTTACTAGGCATGCAGAGAGTATGGCTTTTCGACATCTTGATAATTAAATTCTCTTTAGCATCTAATACTTGGATTGATGCTCATTGTAAATCTTACATCTTGCAATAAACTAATCTCAACTTTCTAGTTGGTTTGAATAACATTTTGATTCCGAGACTAAGGATGATCAATTCCGATTTTATCATATCTTTTCTTGTCTACTTATCATTAAAGCATCATGTTTTACTATTTCTTGAGCATCAAATGCATCTAATGATTATCATAACCACCCCCACCCCCCCACCCCATATCTTCCAAAAAGTTTTTCAAGGATGTGAGTAAAAAAAAAAAAACACAAAAAATGGTCATTCTTGGAGATCTCTTCAACTGTTGCTAAAGATCCTTCTTTTTGTAGTGGTCTTTAACTGTTGTAATACCAGATTCTTCATAAAGACTCCAGGTAAAGTCATTGCCATTGATCTTTAAATCAAGGATCTGACGAGGGTCGTCGTTGTGGCTTCGATCATGTCCATTCCTACATCTGCTGATGATCATTCATTATTAGCCTTGTGTTGCTGCTAAGTGTGTGTTGAACAATGCAACCACTTCTTCCTCTTGTTGTCAGCCAACTCCCACTGATTTCTCCAAAACTGAATCTTGGAGAAAAAGAGGACTATATATCCAGCAGCATAATATATGTTGAAGGTCCCACCCACTAGGCAAAGAATTTTTGAAGCATCACCATTTCCACAAGCTCTTTTGGTAAATGACAAACTAGCCCCCCCTCTTTCTTTTTGCAAGTTGTACCACTAAATAAAAACCCTTTACTACTTTATTCTGATGTGATATTCCTCCCCTCTTCTTGCAAGTATATTTAGAAATTATACCTAATTTTCACAGCCCAAAGTGTGTGTGTGTGTTCTTTATTCTTGTGTTTCTTTAGATTCTGATACCTTTCTCCAATAATGAGGTTTAAATTGATGCAACACTATTGATACTGATCAAAAAGGAGAGGGAAATTCAGAGCTGACTAGATCCTTGTGGCATGCATAAAGTAATAATTCCTTAAGATGCTAATTTTCTTTATTGTGTGGCCCCACTCAAAGATGCACAAGAACAAATTTGGTGGGAGCTTTTGATACATGAGGAGAAAATAAAGTGAGTGGGTTAATTTATGTTATCATTTCACTTGAGTTCAATGATTTTAGCAGTTGAATTCAAGATTGATGTAACAAATGTCAACACCACAAACATGCACTTGTTCATTTGCCTTAATCATTATCTTACCTTCCTACGTTGTTGCTCATTTGGGAAGTACCTTAAACCTCTACTACTGCTGACTGACATCTGTTTCAGACATATACACATTATAACTTCTTTTATTTCCAGAAATGTTTACATCTTTTAAGAATTCCCAACAAGGGTTAATTTCCACTCAAATATGTTTTGTGTGTGTGTGTGTTGTTTTGAGCTGCATGCATGTAGAATCCAGTTCTAAATAAATATAGATTAATTTTGCAAAAAATAAAATAAAAATTAAAACAGAGGTTTTGATGTATCCAATAAAAAGCTAGCTAGGAGAGAGTATAGCATGAAGGTCAGAGGTAAGATTCATGATATACAACACAGCTGCATGCCATGTATTGTCATATCAGACAAACGTCTGTATTAAAATGGAAATCAAGATTTTCTTGATACAATCTGTGTATTTGTTTATAGTGATCTCATTTCATCTAGTGTGTAGGATTGTATTTTAAGGATTAAATTACCAAAGTACCCATGGTAAGTTCCGAATGTTAATTTGATCACCATGTTTATCCATATGAACTCATACCTATAACACTTCCAGCTTGATTCTAAGGCATTAAGTATTGGTTTGGTAACTTTGGTTTAGTACATATAAAATACGGAACTAATGTTAATGACAACTTTCACGAGATATCTAATCTAGATAATTTGATTAAATACAGTCTAAAAATATGAAAAATTGAACTTTGTTCTGTATAAGAGTGCTTCGTGTATATATACTTTAAAAATCGATCTTGGCATGTATATTCAATTATTAATGACCTCCTTTTTTTTTCTCTTATATTTATTATCACATTAAAAAAGTGACTAAACCATATATAATCTTAAAATACACTTTAATTTTAAATTTTCATTCCAACACACAACTTACTTTACATTTGATTTATTATTAAAAAAAAAACTAAATTACTCCACATATTAATGCGTAAATCAAATAGTAATATTTTCTTTCTTGATATATCCTTATTTGCAGTGAAAAAAATAAAATAAAATCGAACAATTTATGGACTAAGCTCTTTTGGGCCTAAATAATGGACAGCAGGCCCATCTAAATGTAATGGCAACGATATTGTGGATCCATGATATCTTCTAGTTCTCACTTTTTAAGAAGTTTGTATTTGAGAATAAATAGATGTAAATGTAATCAAGCCAAAAGCTTATTCCACTTAAATTATTAAAGTTCTCATTTATTTTACCCCTAAAATATCTCTAATATATAAAGTTCCATAAAGTCAATCAAAATAGTAACTTATTAAATTATTAAACAGGTGCGTTGGATACTCTACATGTAAAGTAAGTCCAAATACAATTCAACCACACCTCCAAATACCCACTAAAAATAAATATACAAATTGCACTGCTCAAGAAAATTGCTAAATGCATAAAGATTTTTTTTGGTTCTGTATAAAACTCATCGCGTTTTATTTTAATATTAAGTACATAATTTCAATTTTACGTTCCAATAGGTACATTTCCATATTTTTTAATATACCCATACAAAATAAATTATATGCCACAAAAACTTATACCTTACACTAATACAACCACTCATTGTTGGGTTAATTATAAGATCGTAGAGTTGGTTAAGTAAATACTTACACTAATACAACTACTCATTGTTGGGTTAATTATAGAATCGTAGAGTTGGTAAAGTAAACATTTTATTAAGAACTCACGCAATATTTTACAATTATACTTACATACTCAAAAGACATTATTTCTCTCATTGCGAATACACTCTTTCACATAACGCGCACTTAATTCATACAATACATAACACCTGTTTATAGTAATAGATAGAACATTCTAGTTAATCTGTCATCTAGATAATTAACCACTGCTTCCACCATCTGTCTATATTACTCAAACCTTCTGACACGTGTACTTCTAGAATAATCCATCTCCAGCATGTTTTCCACATCATAAGTAATCCTCGTGCTGCAACCTCTATACTTTCACATTTCTACATTATCTAGATTATTCTAAAAAGTTGGCATTAACTTCAACACTCACTATACATTAAAATATTATATATTTAAACTCATCACACATTAACATATTACATTTCTTAATTTCAAAACAAATATAAAATTCATACGAGATAAAAGGAAGTATAATTTATTATTTGTTGATTAAGGATGATATCGTAAATGAAGTGATGGTGTCCGTTGGATGACTATCTCATCCCAAGTGTGGATTTGATTTCATAACGTTATCCGTAGGTTGGCCATACACATATAGACACGCACTATTTTGAAGGAAATAAACTGCCAGTTTTATCATCAACAGCTGAGGGACAACTTGTCCATAAACTTATCCTTTTATGATCATTAAAAAAAAAATCTTGGATTAAGCTAAATCACATCGCAATTAAATGGGATGATTTTGAATTAAAGCTTAATTGGCCAATTTGAAATAATATATCTAATCAAATAGATGAATGTGTTTTATAGTAGAGAAGTCAATAATGGTTTTCATTTCTTCAGTCCGTCTTGGCTGCTCCTATAGCTACTAATGCATTACGTTCATTCCCCCTCTCTTTTTTTTTCAACACTTTCATATTTTTTTTATTTATTCAAAAAATTCCAAAATATTTAAAACATTTATTTTCGTTCTAAATCTTTTAAGCAAAGTAAATTTATACGAGACCATGCATTTTGTTTTTAAATTCCATTTTCTCCGATAATTTTTACTTATATGTCAAATTTGAAAATTAAACATTCTAGAATACCAAATTATGTGTGATTTAATTGATTTGAGTCTTAAAATATTATGTCATCTCAATTAGTGTTAGTAAAATCATTTTCCCTGAAAATAAAATTTCAAATTAACTTAATAAATGGGTAAACTATATTTAATTTTTATTCATCTTAGTCTGATCATGAAATAGTTTGTCTGGTAGTATTATTTATAATGGCACGCGTAACGTATGCTGCATTTGTGTTTTTGTCAATGTAATTAGTAGTCGTATTTAAAAATAATTATGATGTTGATAATATTATTAGATGCTTGGTTAATTTAACTTGCGTAATTAGACTTCTCTCCACAATAGATGTCTACTTTAGAGTGATATAATATTTAAGAGTATAGCTAGGACAATGAATTTTTATAGTAATTCTTTTTATGAAAATACATACAGCTTTAAATAAAATTATATGTAAAATTTTGAACTAAGTCACCAGTCTAACCTTTAATATTAATAGAAAATTAGTAAGGACTTTAAATCCTTTTTACTCATATTTTTAGGTGTGCAACTATTTTAATTATAAGTGGAGAAGACAATTATATAATAATTAATAAATATTAGTATTATATTTTAAAAAGAAGTTCTAATTAACCCTAAGAGTGAAATCTAACATAAATCACAAAGATAATTAATATATTACAAAACAAGAAAGGTAAAATTACAATAGATTAAACAACACATGAATCACACGGTTTGATAAATCAAGAATGAAATGAAACATGAATCACAGTAATAAAATAAATCATAAAACATAAGACTGTATTATATAAAGAAAATAAAATAAATCACAAACCACAAAATTAAACCTAGCTATTTTGAAAGATAACTCCAACCATATACAAATTAATCTAAAATCGATCAACATACATACTTGTATATTTTATTCACCATACTCCATACATATGTGCATCCATAATCACTACTCCCTCCGTCCCATAGAAGTTGACACACTTTACTTTTTGGTTTGTCCCACTAAAGTTGACACATTTCCTTTTTAATACATGAGACTCACACAAAAACAATTAATATATTCTCATGGCCCCACATATCACCTCTCCGTGCCAAAAAAAATTATACCAACTTCTTCGGGACGGAGGGAGTATTATTTTTGCAAAAAAAAAATAAAAATTAATGATCATTTAAATTTCGACACTAAGAAAACAAAACTGATGTCACATATTAAAAGTAGGCAGACGAAAAACATACCTACTAAATAATTGCTTCCATGGGAGCACACCTAATGAGAAATTGGAGTTTAGCCAATATTACATTCGATTGGAAATAGCTAGGGAAGAACCTTATCCAAAGAATGTCTAATCTAATATTATTGTACATTTCCAACACGAAAAAAAGGAACACAATTGTAATCGAACTGTTTAATAATATCTGTAATACACCTGGAGTTGTCGGAATTTGGCTCCTTTTTTTTCATCAATTTTGGACTAATTGATAGACCTCCTTTGCCTGTTGTTGTAACCAATTGCATAAGGCTTGTTACATATCATCGGATGGGCCTAATTTTTCCAGTAATAAACAAATAGACCTTCCAACTTTAAACATCTTTTTCAATTATTAATTTGATAGTTAACTACTTATATTATAGATATTCTCTTATTTTATCTTGAATGTAAATATACCCTCCAACTTAAACTTCTTTCCAATAATAAGATTTATCAGAGAATTCGGCCTACTCAATTATTATTATGAAATAAAAAGACAATTATGCTGAAAAATAAAAAGACAATTATTAGTTAAACCTATAATTAAGTAAAATAAAATATGAAAAATATTTAAGAGTGAAAGCACAATTATATTAAATTTCCACTAAAGTTCAAGGTAAAGATTAAACTCCTAATTAATTTAAAATTACTTGAACCACAAGATTTTATAAAAATATTTTGTAAAAAGTTTCATACAATACTTTGTCATAATTGATTTTATCCATGTCAAAATTGTGGCACATTTTTATATTCAAATTAGATACTTCCTCCTCCGTCCCAAAGATTCACAGTTACTGTAGATACGGAATTTAAGAAAAAATTTATTTTTAGGGATAGTTTGGTATTTTTAGGTAATAATAAATTATAAAATAAGTTATGCGAGTTGTAAAGAAGTGACAATTTTGAGATGAAAGTGTGTTTTAAGGTTATTAATTTAAAAATAATATTGATTGTAAAGAGAAACACAAATGAAGAGAGCGTTTTGGTATTAATGAAAAAATATTTGCATTATATGTGAAGAATTACATGAAAAAATAATTTAAAAAATATTGAAGATATGAAGTAAAGCAAATGAAGAGAGCGTTTTGGTCTATCCCAAAAAGTGGGTGATGAATGTAAAGAGAAACACAAATCAACTTTTATTAAAGAAATTTGAGTATTAAATAAAAAAAATATAATGATTGTGAATGGCAATAGATGGACAGGTGGAATATACCCCATGCCTCACCATGATTATGACTAGCGTTTTTGTAAAGTCGCATCGCTTTTTCGCCTCCTTTTCTATTCATTCTTTTTATTTTTATTTTTATGTTTTTTTTTATTATTATTATTTTGGCAAGTTTTTTCCAGCCTTTACATTGTTTGAAAGGACATTTTTAGCTCTAATATTTAATTTAATATTATTTATTTTGGATACATGTGTAGGATAATAGTCTTAATCCACATCAATTTTGAATAGTGATGTAACTAATTATGAATTGAAATTTAGAAAATTAATATTCCCTCCGTCATATCCTAATTTTAATGGTTACATATTTTCTTTTTAAGTGTTTCATCTTAATGGTTATATTTCCCTTTTTAGCATATGAGACCCACACAAATTAATTACTTCTCTCTCCATGAGCCCACATATCACACTAATACACATACCCACTTTACATTAAAATATTATTTCTCTTACCTCAGTACACATTAAAATACTATATTCATTAATCCACGTTCAAAAAACAAACGTAACTATAAGGGCGAGACGGAGGGAATATTAAAGTTTTTTATTACTTGCGACATAATAATTATTTCAGAAATTAAAATAACAGGCCGGTTCAAATTCTATAATGCAAATGAAAATGAATACTCCTTTTAAATAAATCCATTATAAAGTATCAACATACTTCAATTCTCATTACTTATTTCATCGTCTCAAACTATACAAATAAAATAAGTAACCATTCGTAAAATAAATACTCCTTCTATCCATAGTTATCTTTACTAGATTATAAATTCGTAGTTTAAAAATAGTATTGTGATATTTTTAGATAACAAATAAAGTAAAAAGTATGTTATGTATATTAAATGAGAATGATATTTTTAAAATTAAGATAATTCTTTAAATTATTAATTGATATGATGAGTTTTTTTTTTTCGGTGAAAAAGTATAAAGATAAATTTTGAAGAAAAAAATTAAAATAAGTGAAGAATGTAAAAAGTGAAGTATATTTCATTTATTAATGTGCGTGTTAGATTACACGGGGGCCACGGGAATAGGGTGATTTGTCCCAACTAACGATTTTAAAAGTCGTCAGTATTAAGGTGCATGAATGAAGCCCATTTTTTTGACCCATTGTCGTTATTCCATATCCAGCAATTCTTTTTTATTACCTTAAAATGATGACCTACACCCGGTGCACGATTAAGTTTCATTAATCATTTAAATGTGACCAATACCATATCGAAACGTAATTCAGACAGGTATACAACAAATTACACTAACATTGGTGCTCTTAAATTATTATCAAGTAAAGGGGGACGTCCACCAAAAAACAAAAAAGGAACTAAAAATATAGATAATATTAATTTGCATAGATAGTTTACGAATTTAATTAATAATAATAATAATAATAATAATAATAATAATAATAAGCTCTATAAAGTTGAAATCAATTGTTAGTTTAAGTAAAAAAGGGGGACCGTGCACTATTTTTTTTTTAATTTTTATAATATTATAAAATGCATTTCACGGACATTAAAAAAAATATTTTTTAGCAACAGAATTTACCAACAGAATTCAATCCGTTGGTAATTACCTATGAATTAACAACAAAATAACATTTTTGTTTTAGCAACGAGGAATGCGAACGGATTTATTTTCTATTCTACCAACGAAATCAATTACCAACGAATTACCAAGGTAATCATTATAATTTACCAACAAAATTATGAGTAACGGATTACTGGCGGAATTATTTATCAATGAAATTGATTTTTTGTTGCTAAAAATTTATCAACTACCACTTTACCAACGGATTCCGTTGATAAGCCAATTTAACAATGAGATTAATCTTTTACCAACAGAATATTCCGTTGGTAAAAAAACAGTTTTTTTTTTGTGAGACAATCTAAACAAAACTAAAAAAAAAAAACTTATTATCAAATAGTAGTAAAATATATCACATAACATTATTGTATATTTGAATTTTGAAAAATACTTCAATAAGATCTTGTTACAACACAAATACGTTGGGTTGGAATTGCTCCACTAAAATAAAATAAAATAAATAAAACATGGAATTTTGAGTTTTATATGAATTTGCTACGCATTTTAAGAAAAAAAGTCAACATGAGGAATAATTGTTAGAATGATTATACACGTTTGTCACGTGCTATTTATGTGTTATGCAATTATGTACATGTGATTTGGTTTTGAGGTCGTGGTTGATAAAAGTTTGTTATATGAAGTTGCCGAGAATGTCATTACCTTATTGGACGGTGATAAATTAATTAGGGAACACAAATTAATTGCATAAATAATTAGTATTTGATTGTCACATAAATTTTTAGGTAACACATCTAATAATTTAGTCAACGAATAAAAGATAGGTTTGAGTCTTATCAATTACCATGAATTAGGAAGGAGAAAATGATTATATATATATATATATAATCTAATTAAGCTCGTAGAATATATAATACTCCCTTCGTCTTAAAATACTTTTTATATTTATTGTTTCATGTTATTTAAAAAAATATTGTTCTTTTTTATCAATCTTATTTTAGAGTGTATTGTACTATTTTTAGGTAATAAAAAATAATAATATGTGTGTTTAATGACAGTAACAAATTTGGAATTTAAGTATCTTTTTGAGATTATGTAGTACAAAAGAATTGTTTTATTTTTTGGATGTAAAGTGTATTATAAATGGATAAATGTATAAAATATGAAGGATATTTAGGAAAGGATGGAGAATCTAGTATTTTCTTGTTTGTTTCTAAGGTATCTAGTGGGATTCTAGTATTTTCTTGTTTGTTTCTAAGGTATCTAGTGGGATTAATGGTTTTCATAGGTGCAGTCATGACATAGCTGGTAAGTTCACTGGATGATTAATACAATTCTGTGTTTGTCAAAAACATTAATAATTATATATAGTTATAGATGATTATTGATACCTTTTATAGTCAATAATGAGTAAACTCTTGAATTTATTCAATGATTAGTCTAATTAATAATGTTATGACGATTACTAATAGAAGTTGATCATATACATACTCGTTAAAAATATTTAGTTAATGAAGATTTTAAACATGGAAAATCTAATTAAACTCGAAAACTCTAATCTCAATTCTAGTTTTTTATTGAATGATTGATACATAGAAGAATTAGATAATTGAATATGTATAAGAGTTGGATTTATTTTTTCGTTCTACTCAAGTATCATTTACTAAAATATGGTGCACAGATTTTATATAGGAAATACAATTAGCTCCAAACCATTTTGTTGGTCATAAATGATCAAATTTCATATGTAAGTAAGATCTGATGATCAAACAAAATGGAGTTCGTACGGAATAGTGTTGTGTTAAAAGCAAATCACATGGGATGTATAAATTATCCAATTCACCTTTTGCATGGTAATTAAAAGTCATGACATGTGGAGTACTCCATACATACCACGAAAAATAGGAATTACTTAGCAGTTAACTAATTAATTATAATAATTATTATACAGTAATAGAAAATAAATATGAATTACTCGTGATTAAAGAAAAAAAAAGTTGTTAAATCTCCTGCTACCTGGTGAATTAGGAATTATTATTATAAGTCCAACTGTGAATTTTAACGGGGCCCGCTTGTCTTGACGCTCCTAAATAGAGGTTAATTTATATCCCTAAATCCTAATAACAATTATTAAAATCATGCAACTTGTAAATGAAAATAAGTAGTTTTAGATATAACGGAATTTGATTATATTGGATTAATTGTGTAATTATTTAAATTAGTCGATCCTCGTGAGCTTTTTACGTCTATTAGACTGATCATCTGAGTATGTGATGTAATAGAAAAACTGGTGCGTTTAATTTATGTTGGCTATATTACATGAGTATGAAGATTATTTTTATGTGTGAACTTTTTTAGGGTAATTGTTCATTTATGTAATAGGAGTACCTTCTTTTTTTTTTTTTGGTTATATTAGAAAATGTGTCGACTTATGTATAAAAGAAGAGTATTACTCCCTCTATCCGCCATAAAGGTGGACATTTGTTTTTTGCATGTGGATTAAGGAGTATTATTATTTAAGGTGTAGTTGATAGTTGTATTAGCGGGGTGTATGAGTCCCATAAATTTATTGTATTAGTGATGTGTGTGGGTTCCATGTATTTAAAAAGGGAAATGTGGAGCTTTGGTGCGGACGCCCAAAATGACAAAATGTGGACCTTTCGGACGGACGGAGGGAGTATTATTTTTTTGCTATATTGTTACTTTTTATACTCCCTCCGTCCCATGTTAAGAGTCTCATTTGCTTTTGGGCATGTGGATTAAGGAGTATTATTATTTAATGTGTAGTGGATAATTGTATTAGTGGGTGTGTAGGCCCCATATTTTAATTGTATTAGTGGGTGTGGGTGGGTCCCATATATCCTAAAAAGAAAATGAGATCCTTTAGGTGGAACAACCAATATGATAAAATGACCTCATTGTCTCGTAAAATTCACTCCTTAAAACGAGTAGTAATAAAAGTTTGCATTATTATTTTTTTTAAAAAAGCAAATAAAGGCTATATTAGAAATTAAGCCTGAAAGTCGGCATCGACAGAATTCACACATTGCAATATTCAATAGAAACTTGTATTATTAATATATTGACACATTACAATTGCTCGAGCTTCATGATTAGTTGTTAATTTTCATTATTGAGTCCCGTCTTATTTTTGTGGACAATTTTCTCGATAATTTTTGTTTTTATTCTATTTAATTATTGAAATTCTGGCTTGTCTTAAAAATAAATATATATATATATATATATATATATATATATATATATATATATATATATATATATACTCTCTCTGTCCCAGGCTAAGAGACTATTTTACAATTTTCATCATCCACTTAAAGGGGGTCATTTATATTTTAGGATTGTGAGGGACTCACCATTAACACTTAATAATAATATTTTATATTTTCAAAAGATAAAAATACTTCACTACAATTAATGGATTAATTAGGTAGAATGGTAGAAAGATACTTAATTCAAAAATCCTACATACCCACTACACATTAACCAATAACACTCCTTAATTTACGTGCACAAAAGTATTTGACCTTCTTAGCCTGGGACGGAGGGAATATTATTTATTTTAGTAGTTCAATATTTAATTTTGTGTATTCTAAATTTAATAAACGTTACACTTATTAAAATGCCCTGTAACGACGACGTGGAACAAGGAATCTTAAATTTAATTTAACTCCAAATGTTAATGAAACCGAAAAGAGTAACGACCCGACCAGCTGAATCAAGTACCACAGTACATGAAATTGAACCCATCGTTCTCACTCTTACATCTATATATAACTCCTTCGCCACTCCAATTTACATTCACTCTCAATCAATCGCCAAATCATCAACACAAACCATGCCTTCTTCTTCAGTAGTCGTGGTTTCAAAATGCACTATCTACCCCGATCAAAAATCCACCGTCAAATCCCTCAAACTCTCTGTTTCCGATCTCCCCATGCTCTCCTGTCAGTACATCCAAAAGGGCGTTCTTCTCCCCTCTCCGCCCCTCTCCTCGCCGGACCTCCTCTCTCTCCTCAAACTCTCTCTCTCTAAAACTCTCTCCCACTTCCCCGCCCTCGCCGGTCGACTGCTCACTTACGAAGACGGTTACGTCCACATCGTCTGCAATGATTCCGGCGTCGATTTCTTCCATGCCAAGGCGCCGCACCTCTCATTCGCAACCCTGCTTCCACCTTCCGACTCCGATATTCCGCCGGTTTACCGCCGGTTTTTTCAATATGACAACACTCTCAGCTACGCCGGCCATAGTAAGCCTCTGCTTGCGGTGCAGGTGACTGTCCTCAACGACGCCGTTTTCATTGGGTGTACTATGAATCACGCTGTGGTGGATGGAACCTCGTTCTGGAATTTCTTCAATACTTATGCGGAAGTGGCCAGAGGCGTGATGAAGATCTCTAAACCGCCGGTTTTTTGCAGAAATACGGTTTTTAACTCGCCGGCGGTGCTGGAGTTCCCGGAAGGAGGCCCATCGGCGACTTTCTCCGGCGACGAGCCAATGCGCGAGAAGATCTTCCATTTCAGTAGAGAGGCGATTCTGAGGCTGAAATTCAGGGCGAATAACCCGACCCAAAAGCCCGAATTCGAATTCTGTGCCCCGGAGATCCTGGGAAAACAGAGCAACGACAGTTGGGCTGTCAACTGTAAAACTAACGGAAAGATAACGGTCGGTATTAAGAAAGATCCAACGTCCGAGATCTCATCATTCCAATCGCTGAGCGCTCAATTGTGGAGATCAGTGACACGTGCCAGAAATCTAAGCGCCACCAAGACGACGACGTTTCGGATGGCCGTCAACTGCAGACACCGGCTGGAGCCGCGGCTGGAGCCGCTCTACTTCGGGAACGCAATTCAAAGCATCCCGACCGTAGCCACGGTGGGCGAGCTGCTATCGAACGACTTGAGGTGGAGTGCGGATCAGCTGCACCAGAATGTAGTGGCGCACGACGACGCTACGGTGCGCCGTGGGGTGAAGGATTGGGAAAGCAATCCGAAGTTGTTCCCACTTGGGAATTTCGACGGTGCGATGATCACCATGGGAAGCTCCCCTAGGTTTCCGATGTACAACAATGATTTTGGGTGGGGCCAACCGGTGGCGGTGAGGAGCGGTAGGGCGAACAAGTTCGACGGCAAGATATCGGCGTTTCCGGGGGCGGAAGGAAATGGAAGCGTGGATCTTGAGGTGGTGCTTGCACCGGAAACTATGGCGGGTCTAGAGAATGATTTAGAGTTTATGCAATATGTTTCTTGATCATGATTGGACGGTGTATGATGTGCTTAAATCTTCCATGTTTGTCATATGATTGTAATTAATGAAGCATTATGAATTCGTCTTGCCTATGTGAATTTGATTTCATTATCTCCTAATATTTTGTTTATCTTTCAACTACTAGTATGATTAACTACTATGTGCTTATTTGTAGATAAATTAATTCTACAATTACATATAGGAGAATATGATAACAAGATATTGTGTAATTAAATGTTATATTATCATTTTAATCTAGTGATTTTAGATACTTATTACATTCTCCAATATAGGGTTTTTTTAATCATGGATTCATTCATAATCAAAATTATTCAGACTGTACGAATGAAAATGCAATATACCTATATTATACTATTATCTTAGTATTTTGGTCAAGAATTTAATATTAAAGTTGATCACTGGATATTTATAAATTTTTTATTGATGATTCGTTCAAAATTATAAATTAACGAGCAACTCAACTTTAATTATATCTATTGTTGTGGATAAAAAGACTGAAATGTTCTACGTACCGTATTTACATATGTATTGCTGAAATATTTGATTTGGTGATGGGTTATTTCTTTTTTGATGGATGGCATAATTGTAAGTAAAAGATGCATGAAAATATGAAACAATTCTATTTGAATAAAAAGCAATTTAAGGGGACGTTTTACTTATATAGTTGGGTTAAGTTAACATAGGTTAATTTATCCCCAAAGACATGTTAAATTTGTTTACTTTAATGTTTAACTATACCTTAGTGGTTGTTGTTCTCCATTTACTTTGAAGGTTAATTTTTATACATTTACAATTTTGCCCATACTTAATTAAATTATATATATATTACTCTTTTTTAATTATAATTTGATTAATATTTTTTCTCATATTATTCCTATTTAATTTTTTTATAACATTATTAATCATTTATATTAATAACATAATATTTGATATAATTAACTTTTGAAATGAAGTAAAAAAATTGATCAATTTTTTATATTTTTTTTAAACATTATGGAATAAAGAAAGCGTAATATTTAATGAGGAAAACATACTTTTATAACTACTCAACTAAAACATTAGTTTTGAAACTGCTATTAATTTATAATTTAATGGTAATTTTCTTATAATATAAACATAATTTATTATATTAAATATTAAATTATATAATTTTTAAATTGCAAGATAGATGTTATATAATTACTACTAATTTTGAATTTACGGATATATACTTTAATTTTTATTTATATTAAATTTTAATTAATTATATTTTAAAAAAATAAAAATATACAAATAAATATCCGAAGTTTATAAAATGTTTAAAATGTGAAATTTGAAAAAAAAATTAAAGGAGTACTAAATTTTTATTATTACACCAGTAAAGTTAAAGTTTTTTTTAAAAAAAAAACTTTTGAATGTGAACCAAGACTAACACGTTCGCTTGCAACTTTGTAATAAATGAAACAGAATACACACCTAAGGGTGAGAAAGTAAATTCACATGGTAAACCCACGAGGTCAAAATAAACTCACCATCTTTTTTGGATTATCCAAGTAAAGTGAATAGTATTTTTTATACAAGTTAACTAGGACTCATTGGATAACCCATCAAAATTAACTAAATAAGTAAACAAGAATTAACAAAGTTTAACCAACCTAAACTTGATCTAAGTAAGAAAATGAAGCCCCCAGGGCATAGCTCAAGTGGTAGAGGGGAGGGTGGAAAGGCCTTCCAGCTGAGCTTGGTTGCTGCAGGGTGGGGGTTCGAATCCTGCCTTTGGCATGGATTTGGCCCCTTGCAAGCACAAGTTTAACAGTGGGGTACACCATAAGTAAGAAAATGAATCCCGAGTGGTGGAATAAGAAAAAGAAAATGAGGGTAAAACAGTTAAGTGTGGTGTACGCATGTGCATTTGTAGAGAGAATGATTAAAAGAAGAAAGGAAAAGGACAAAATAAGGGAAAGAACAAAAACATATAGGGGTGGTAATGAAAGATAAGGTGGCAGTTACATGTCGAAAATAGAAGACAAGGTAGGAAATCCAAATCCAGTGAATCCAACAAGTTAGTGTTTGTTTGGTGATTGTGACTGATATGGGATAAGTACTTTGATCTTTGCTGACCTCATTTTTCAACCAGGTAACTTATGCATTGTATTTACAATTATTAATTATTAATTTTTCCACGTGATGCTGCTCGCCCATTCCCCACCCCCTCTAGTCATTCTTAGGAATGACAATGAGAAGAGTATTTTTGGGTATTCGATCTATTCAAATTATAATGACTAGAGTACGGGTAGTTGTAAATGGATTTGGGATGTGTAAGGATAGTTGTAAGAAATAACATTAGAGTTTGAGATGGTTACGAGTAATGCATCAAAACCCGTGGATAACCCGATTATATATATATTTTTTATATAATTTAAAATATAATTTATATATTATAAGATTTTTATATATTTTATTAAGAAAAATCACTAATAGATACACACTTTTAACCTAAATTACTATGAGATACAAGGAATTCAAATAATTACTTTCACATATGAAATATTAAAGTAAAATATCAAATATAACCTTATAATCCCATACACTTTTAAATCACCAACTCTACCCCTCACCCACCCACCCGCAGTTGATCGGCTTTGACTGTGGCCGGACAGTCGTTGACCGGCGTTGCCAGTGGCCGAGCAGTCGTTGACCGCCGCCGCCTGTTGCCGGAATTTAAAATGTGCAAAAACAAAATTGTACAAAATCAAATTGTGCAAACAAATTGTACAAATACAGGGGTATTTATAGTATCACAATCATAATTTTGTAGTTATGAGTAATAGTACTTTGAGTCATGTAGTTTACAATAATTATGCATTATTTTATGTATCCAATAGTAAGTGACCATTTTATTAATAGTTATAAATTTTATTTAATCATATTTATTTAAAATAATAAAATTTATATTATATTTAATTAATAATAATGTGATTTTTATTATTATAATTATTTAGACAATAAAAAATATAAATATATATATAATAAATAAATATTAAACTTGTATGGGTACCTGTGGATATTGCTAAACGGTAATGGGACGGGTACATGTACCATAATAAATTTTTTCAACGGGACGGATACGGGTAGTTATTTTTTAATCGGATACGAGTACGGATACCCCAAAATAAGCGGGTACCCTACCCGTTGCCATCCCTAATCATTCTCTCCCACTCCCTCCATTTTGCAAATCCTTACTCTCAAGTAGGATAATTATTTGCTTTTTATACGAAGATTAAATAATATTATTAGTTTAAATAAAATAGATAGTTATATTAATAATGAGTAATAGAACATGTATAAAATAATTTTTCTAAAAAAAAGAAAATAAATACTCTAAGAATGAACAATAAAAATGACAAAATAATACCTTATTGACGGAAGAGTGAATATTATATTTATTGTCTTATGAAGATAAAAAAAATATAATACTCATTTTAATAGTTGGTGGATAATTATATTAGTGTTAGATGTGAGTTTATCTATATATAGGGAATTGAGGATAGCCACTTTTTTTTAAGGTTACACACATAATACTATAATTAAATTGACAAATTGAATATGTATTGAGGATGCAGAGAGTATATACTAATTGGTAGGTTAATTAAATTGTTGTACGTATACGACCAATTTTAGGTCCTCCACCTTCATTTTTTTTCTAAAATGGAGTATATATTTATTTATTTTTATTTTTCAACATTGTTCAACTATGAAATTGGAATTCAGATCTGTTGATGATGACACATAACGCATATACTACAAGGTATCATTATTTTCACTCCACTTCAATTGATGTGATGTGAAAAAAATCTGAATTTTTTTTTAAATTGGATTTTATAATTACATGAAATTAATATTAATTATATCGATTTTTTTTTGTTTTTAATAGCAACTTTTAGGAATAATTAACTATTGTTCCTATAGTAGCTTTTATGAGTAAAGATTGTTTTTATACTAGTAATTTTTTGAAATCAAGCATCTATATATTATGTTCCTTTCAAGTTTATCTTCACTTTGAAAATTTTTAACATATTCCTTCGTCACTCTAAATTGTACTCACTCCCGTCCCATAATTTTTTGCACACTTTCCTTTTCGGTTCGTCCCAAAACTTATTCACGTTACTAAATAAGGAAAAAATACTCTATATTAAAACCCTCCCAATACACAAATACTTCAAAACTGCCATTCAATATTAAAAATATAAATAATCATAAACTACAATTAAAATAACAAAATTACACTTAATACCATAAATGCAATCCATTAATCAAATCAACCCAACCCAATTAATAATCTTAACCTAACCCAACGTCGAATCCACCCACTCATTCATTAGAACTGCTTAGCCTTCCTCATCCTCGATTAAACATCTTCATCTATCTTTATGTGAATACACTAGCTTTCCTTATTCTCAATTCATCATCTTTGTTGCTGTTTTGTGAAAACACCCATCGTCATCGTCTCTCTCTTCAGTATATCACTCCATTGATGTACTCACACTCATCTATGAACCCTACTTTTCTTGAGTCACCCTCCGAATCTGATTCGGAGCCGGAGACCTTAATTGTGCCTGATTCAGAGGATGATACTATTGTCCCCGAAACCCCCTTCCATGATGATTCTGAATCAGAGGAAAATTTATTTGATATGACACAATCTGATTGGTATGGCCTCGATGTTGAGGATTTGAAGCTTTGAGTCCCGATCTTGTTAATCCGAAGTGTTCTGGTCTAGATCTGGAGGATTCAAAGCACTCGGATCTTGTTCCCAAGGGTGATGGTCTTAAAGGGTCTAGATCAAAGGGTTTCGGGGCCGATCTGGTGGATCCTCCCCCAAGAAGAAATGATAAAGAGGAAGATCCGATCTATGAAATCCTATGCATATTGATACATGGTTACAGGTATACTATGTTATGACCCTCTTCTCTCTTATAATGTGGCTTGTTGGAGGCTGCTTTTTATATGAAAAATGCATGTCACCCTTGCCCTGTACCTTAATGATGAAAATATATTCTGAAAGGGGTCTGATTATGTGAAAAAGTGATGATTTATTTTGTCTTGTTTATGTTTGGAATGTGAAACTATGTTATATTCTGATGGGGGTTCGATTATGTGAAACAATGATTGATTGTTGTGTCTTATTGTATTTATGTTTGATTATGTGAAACTATGTATATCTTGTCTTGTTTATAAATCTAGAAAAAATGTGATGAATCTTGTTTATGACTACTTGGCAGATTGTGATTTAAAATTATGAAGAATAGGTTGAATGCATGATGAATTTGATTTTTGAGTGTATTTGATTTGTTGTGCTACATGGCGCGAAAAAAAGGTGTTTGAGATTAACTTTAATGAAGTTAATCTCATTCACTTTATTTAATTCATTTCCCAAAATACCCCTCATTTATCTTACATCATTCAATAAAAAAATAGTTTTTCTTAATATGTGCGCACTAGAATACGTGCAAAATATTTTGGGACGGAGGGAGTATTTGTTTACTTTTTATGAAGATGAATGTCATTTTTATATTAGCTTTATTGATTTAAAAAAAAATTGATATTTTTTTAGTAATACTACTATATAAAATGTAAATATATTATATGGAGTAAGTAAAAACTTGATCATGATCATTTTGAAGTGTAATATAATATTATTGTGTTGAGTGCTTTTATTATATTAGAAATCTTCTTAATTGGACAGGCAGACAAAAATGAAAATTATGTAAAACTTTGAGGAATGTATATAAGTTTGGGTAAGTCGTGTAATACCGTGAAGATTTGCAGTGACGAATAAAAAGCGATTATATAAATAATTTAAAATATTTTTAATAAAAAGTGATAATTTATGAATAAAATGTAGAATGATTTTATTTAAAACGATTTCACGCAAGTTTAACGAAAATGTATTGTAAACACCTTCATCTTTTCTCTCTACGTGTAAGCCAACATGCTCGAGGGGATTTTGGGCCTAATTAATTGTCATATTATAAATCCTAATCTCACCATTTCGCTACAAAATTGTCCAAACAAATCAAATGGGCTAATGTGGGCTGTTATTCATTCACAAAATAACACCGAAGGATACAAGCTTAGCGCAATCTCTCCAACAAATTTTCTTTCCATTAATAATAATAAAAAAAAAACAATAAAGTTATGAACCGGTCCACCTAATTAGTTATGCAAAATAATAGTGCTTTATGTTTTATTATACCCAAATTCAATATTTATATTTAAAGTTTAAAATATTTTAAAGAAATAATTATTTTATAAATTTTAAATAGGAATGATTTGATGGAATAGGATTCACACAACTCATCCAAAAAAATAAAAAATAAGAATCTATTTTAATAATAAGTAGAAAAATTAAGGTACCATTTCTTACCACACAAAAACTTATAGCTCCGTGGTTAGAAAATTATAAATTGTTCTTAAAATTTATACCATCTTAAAAAAAGATTTTATCCTCAATTTATTTAAATTTTGATCAAGTGATATTATTATTTTATTTTTATAATGTACTTATAATTTATCACGAACTCATGATTTATTAAATTATTTTAAAATAAAATATGAAGTTATTGTGATAAGAGTAGCTAATGCATATAAGTATTACTTTTATTAAAAATCATGTGCAAGAAATAACAATGTATTTAAAACAAACAAAACAATGAAGATAAAAAACCCTTGCAAACGTTAGATGATCTAAGTGATGATACGTCAAATTGGGAGTTCCAAGACCATTATACAGTATTCAAGTTGATTCCATCACATACATACATTATACATACAACAAATCATCGAAACAAATCTACAGCCATTTTTGCTGTCCGTTGTGTGTTTTACAGACATCACACTAGATCAATCAATACAATGAATCAATGAGAATAATAAGACGTATAATAACATCATTACATACTAGCAATGGAAGCCAAGCTTTCCTGTTGCAAGAAAACGACATCCAAACAACGTTTAATCAGGCAGGGTCGACGTTGAACAAACAGCCGAATAACCACTGGAACGGTCGCAAGAATGCAGCCCTCTCCTTCTTCCAGAACCCAATAGCATCACTATACTGCTCGTTGCGTATGTTATGAGTGGCTGCCTTCCAACTGTACTTCTCCATTTCCAGTCGAGCTGCTTTGCTTATAGTTTCTCTCTGTTCGCTGTTGTGCAGAAGGGGGTTTAGTTTGCTCAAGCAATCATCAAGGTCTCCAGGGTTGAACAAGTAGCCTGTCTTCCCTTGCTGCTCGTCTGGAATGATATCTGGAATGCCACCAGCACGAGCAGCCACCACAGGAAGTCCGGATGACATGGCCTCCAAAACCACTAGTCCAAGAGTCTCGGATTCTGAAGGCATGATGAAAACATCACCACTGGCGTATGCTTGAGACAGCTCTTCTCCTTGTAGCATGCCCGTGAATACAGCTGGCATGCCGGCAAACATCTGCTCCAGTTCCTCTCTGCCAAATGAAATTATCATCCATGAGTATTGAATGTAACTGCTGTACAAGTTTACACACAAGAAAAGCTGTCCTTGGGGTTTAAAATTTCTGTCATCTGTTAATCAGAAGATATACATTGACCGATGGTTACATTTTCATTCATATGGCATTGTTCCATTTTGATTGTGAAAACCTTTTTAATAGTGGATATTAGTTTATAATTAATGGGATTCATTATACTTTCAATGCAACCTAAAATATCTGATTGCAGTTGGCCCTATTGCTAGACTGGTTCTCTGACATAGTAATGACATGAACTAAGATACAATCTTGATGATTTTTTTTATAGAAAAATAAAGGAAACATAAATGCCATTTCATCTAGATTACCTGTATGGTCCATCCCCAATGAAAGCTATTCGAGCCTCCGGAAGCTTATCCATGACCCTGTTTCAGCCACATAATGTCAAGTGTTCGAACTCAAAAGAACATCACATTTAAATAATATCATATAGCACGAATAGACAAGTTTTTAGGTAATTTTGTCCACCAAAATGGCAGCGAAATCAATACCTTTTGAGAAAGTCCAAACTCTTCTCAACT
Source organism: Pogostemon cablin (assembly GCA_023678885.1). Taxonomy (NCBI): domain Eukaryota; kingdom Viridiplantae; phylum Streptophyta; class Magnoliopsida; order Lamiales; family Lamiaceae; genus Pogostemon; species Pogostemon cablin. The sequence continues at coordinate 1,442,454 of CM042984.1, forward strand.
CCAAGCCTTCCTACATGAACTACCAATGGTTTGTCTGGTTCCCCATTGCTGTTATACGGAGGAATGTCTTAGCAAAAATGCAGATGAGATTACTGATTATAGTAGGGGTTTCTTACCTCAATCTTAATCTCATTTCATGAGATCGAAATCTTGGATGAAAGCTCTCAGAATCAACACCCTTATTCCAAAGGCGTATCCTGTTCGCTGCAATGCAAGGAAACGGATTGATTAAAGGCTCATTACTGCTACATCGAACATGCAATAAAAATTGGCTTCTGAGTGGCATAACATTCACAATCTCAAAGGGTGTCGACTGTAGTTTTGGAAAAAATTAAGTAATTAAGGATGTTAAATCCACCTTCTGTTACTCTAGCTTCTTCTAAATCCTTTGCAATTGCAGCAGAAGGAACCAGAGTGAGATCAGCAGCTCCATGTAGAAATTCTGGAGAAACATTTTTCGATTTGTATAATGCTTTCACAAAATCCATCTCAGTTTGTGACTGGAATATTTCACTTACTTATAACTGACCACATTGGTTTCACCAGCCAACTGAATGTATATCTTGGTATGTATCTGTAAATTGAATATTCAATAATGACTTGAAATCCCAAAAAAAGAATATATGAGAAAGTGAAGCCACATTGAACCAGCACCGATGCAGTAGAATTTTGGGGGATAAATTTCAATAAAATAGTGGTCGAGTAACTGAATATTGATCTAATGAAAAAAAGAAATAATATAAAGAGAGGTGGAACATACACTGGAACATGGGTGTGATATGACATTACTATAGGTACAGATAGTAACTTTGCAATTGCAAGAGCACCAAATACCTACACAACGGCAAGAACAGTTAATCAAGCAACACAAAAATATTGCCTCTTATTGAAGTCATTTCAGTGCAAACTAGTTGGTGCCATATGTTCATGGCAAAAAGAAGAATTAGATAGCCGAAACGTACCATAATGCCAGGAGATGACGCGTGTATAATGTCAGGCTTGAATTGTGCGACTGCTGATATTATTCTTGGACTGAGTGCTAGTGAAAGGGGTACCTTTTGGTAACACGGGCAAGGGAAGCTGAAAAGTGGATTCAAAGCCATTATCACATTAGTATTTAGAGACAAGTATCTAACCAGAAGAAGACTATATATTCATTATGTTCGGGTGAGATTAAGAATGCCCGTAAAATCATCCAGTGTAGTCAAGAAACGAAGCACTAACCTTCGTGAGCCGATTATGTGAGCTCCATGAAACTCCTCAGGCGCACCTTCATGTGTCGTCACAACCATGACCTGAACAAAATACTAAACATTGGTACAATCTCTTCGCCGAACTTTTCTCATTTGTCCTTCTTATACTAACAATTCAAGACAAAGCCGCCTAAGAATGGAAGTGGAGAAAGAGAAACATGAATGAAAGAACAATTGCAGTGTGTACATTATTCATTGAAGAGTTTTGTCTAGTGATTTGGTTGCTATTTCTAACACAAGTTGTTTCAACGCTTTGCAAATAAGTACAATCTCTCATAATCAATACAAGTAGCTATATTTATCCTCCATGTAATAAGAGGAAACAAGTACAACAAACAAGAACATACCTCATCCCCCATCTCTCGTAAATATTTAATAAAATTCTGGAATCTGTTTTTATATCCGGAGATGTAACTGTCACCAAAAAACCATGTTTAAGGACACCAAAAAAAGAAGTAGCAAATGTACACATTACATCATAACAAGAGATACCCAGATAAATTTTTTCACTAAATCAAGCATTGAACTCAAGAAACAGATAAATACTGGATATACTAAATTAAGAACTAATTAGATGTGAATCAAGAAGTACGATTATCAAGTCAAATCTAGACTAATGTGGACAGGAAGTCTAACCTCAACATGGACAACCAAGATTAGCTATGTAAGTATATCTAGAATGTCACTAGTAGCTATTTTAGTAATCAATTAGTCTGTAAGTCATTATTGTAGCCAAGAATCAGAAGTAATAATGGGAAACATCAGTTAATTTGAGCAAATTGCTCCACCATTGGAGCAACATCTTCAAAAGCACAATTCTTTAAAAATAGAACAAAAAATTAAAGTCAAATCATGATCATACAGTCTTGTCCAATTCATACCCATCAAAATAAGAAATGACAGCAAAATAAAATGGAACTCACGCAAATGGAGATGGCTCAACAAACAGAGCAATTCGCCTCGGTTTAGAAATCATCTCAGAATCAAGCAAAGGAGAAGTCTTCTCCTCCTCCTCCTCTTCTTCATTATACTCTCTGTTGGTCATCTTACTAATCTCACTAGAAGATCTAACTTTCAAGATTCTCAACTCCTTAATCCTTGTACAGCTATTCCACTTTAAAGATTCAACCTTTACACTAATTTGACAAAAGGGTTCTCTTGCTCTGGATTCACCAAAGCAAGAATAATTAGGTGTCGAAGGGGGAAAGTAGGCAGGTAAAGGTATTGGAGAGAGAGGGGGATTTATAGTTAGAGAATGAGAGGACATGATATTTGCTTAATGATGATAATTAATAGATACGACAACTGTGAAACCCGTTGTTGCTCGAAAGAAAGAAGTAATTGTTTGGTTTTTCTTGATTTTTTAGAGCCTAGTATTTTGATTAAATTAATGGTGATGATGTGAGAGAAGAATGAGAAAAGGACATGAAAGGGGCCATGGGAGAGGACTGTCCAATTGGATATTCGTTTTTCATGTGGGAGAATTCAGGAATCATTGTACGATAAAATGGCATATGCTTAGCCACCAATCAATGGATGAAAGACGCAATGATATTTTGGACTCTCAAGGGGTCAACTTGTAAATAATAAAATCTTGGTTACTTAGTCCGGTAATATTTATCAATGTATGGACTTGTTTAGAATTTCAGTCGTTGAAATTTCCAATTATTATGGGCGTTAATTATACGAAAAAAGCAAACAAAAAATATCTTGTGACTAACGTTTTTTTAATGTAAATTAAGAGATAATATTTTAATGAATAAGTGGGTTGAGAGATTCTATAATTATATTTAATATATGATAGTTATATTAGTGTTATATGTGAGTGTCTTGTAAAATAATAGTAATTTTTTTTTTTTTAGATTTTACTTGATAAAAAAAGAGTTAATTGAAAAAAAATTACGAACTTTGCATCTATGACAAATTAATCTTCATTTTTGAGAAATTGTAAAAAAAATCACCACATTTAAGTATTGTTGCAAAATAAACCTAATTTGTGACTAAAAGTATGGTTTTTTGAGTTTATTTTGCAACAATACTTAAAGGTGGTGATTTTTTTTTTTACAATTTCTCAAAAATGAGGATTAATTTGCACTAAGTGTAAAGTTCGTGATTTTTTATGTAATTAACTCATAAAAAAATAAATGTAAATTTTGTATTATTTTTTTTATAGATCTCACTTGACAAAAAATAAATATAAATTTTATTATAAGACGAATCAAAATAAAAATTTTAAATTTTAACATAGAATGTAGGGAGTATTTTTACTAATAAATAAAAAATTGAACTGTTTGATAGGGATTTTTTATAGTGAATTTTTTATAAAACTACTATTGTTAGTTTTTTTTAATAATGAAAGTACAGTTGAATATGAAAAAGATTTTTTTGTAGTGAATTTTATATAAAACTATTGTTAGTTTTTTTTTTAATGAAAGTACAGTAGAATACAGGTACACATACACATATAGTACATACTGCTCGGTATCTAGAAAAGAATTTTTTTAAGGTAAAAATTATGTAATGCTTTATATCACTGGGGTCCTACTAATTCCAAGACTCTCAATTATTTTAAAGCCTGTCAATTATTTTAGCGGCCAATTTTTAAATTACTGCTACAATAAAGTTTTCTTTTTGTAAAGACCCCTAATCAAAATTCTAAATTACTGCTGCAATTAAGTTATCTTTTTGTAAAGACCTTAATACATTGAAATAATAATTCAGGACGAATTGATATTTTACCTTTGGATCGAGAATATTTCCTTTAGGAATTACAATTTTTATCTATCGGCCCTAAATTACTGATATTTACAAAATAAACAAAGATTGATTGAAACAATAAATTAGGATTTATTCTTGGATGCACAACTCTCATAGTTTTTCTATTATATTAATATTAATAGAAATCATAGTAAATATGCATGTTTTTGTTTTTAATTTAAAATTTTGATTTTTAGAGTATGAGTTAGTCTCCTGTAAACTAAATTTACGATGTAAGTCTGTGGTCTCCTTTAATTTAAACTCTAGAAATAATAAGGTATAATAAGATTGAAAATGGCACCGCGGGGTTTAGAATAAGAAAAAACTTGAATTCATATATTAAGCTATGTAAATCGAATTCATGAGTGTGTTTATGTAATTGTATACATATACATACTCCGTCCCTTTAGACTTTGTACGTTTAAATCACATTTCTACTAAATTTATTTTGAGTGTTGTTAAATATATACCCTATTTTGTTGATTACACACTCTCTTTTAATTTTATTTATTAATTTTATTATATACACACCCTTAAAATTTCAAATATACCCTTTTTAAAATTAAAATCATACACACTCCCAATAAAATTCCCAATCCATCGTACCACCTCATCGAAAATTTGCAAAAATGTTTGATCTTATTGGCTTGTCTTCTTTTTTTTTCTAAAAAGATAGTCTTATAAATAACTCAAAAATAAATACAACGACGTGGCTAACTAGCCAAGAGCATCGTTTAAACGGATTCGACTGAACCCTATAAATTCTCGAGAGAACAGAAAAAATCATTTTAAAAACTAGCCAAGAGCACCGTCTTCTTAAATTTCTCTCCTTTATTATTTTATTTTTTAATTAATTGTAATGAAATAATCAAAGTTGTTGTACAGGAACAATACAAAATTATTGATTCAAAATTTTAAAAAGGATGTGAAAACGGAGTGGCGCCAAGTTCCGGCGATGAGGGGCGGCGTTCTGATCAACAGCGGAATGGGCAGCGGCAGTTCTCTGGAACGGGCTCCAATGACTGATAATAGGAGTTCTCATGTGACTGGAGATTTATTGCAAGCAATCCATTTATAACACTAGCCTCTGCATAATTCCATTCTGATGTGGTAATTGGCTTTTGCAGACACCAATAGAAGAAAATGGGTAGAATGATCTTTCACAAATTTGACACATTTAATTAATTTTAAAAATAATTAATCGGATAACTATATAATCTCAGCAGCCATTAAAAAAATGTTGTAGCAAGTATTAATGGATAGAGTTCCTCTCAAGATCCCGTTTCAGGGTGTTGAATTCTTAATCTCAAATATTGAAATGTCTACTAGAAACAAGAAACAGACCGTCAACCTAGCTGTAGAAGTCATCTCCCTCTGCTTCAATGCGACGATGCCTAAGTAGATCGAACTTCCGGCGGCGATGGAAACTAGCAGCAAGGCACAGCAAGCTTGAAGATCTTTTGATGCTATAATATTAGTGTTTATAAAATATATAAAAATGTAGTTTTTTTAAATGCATGCATAAATAAATAAATACATTGTACGTGTTAAAAATGAATAACAATTTTAAAATTAAAAGACGTTAATAAGGTTATCAATTTTAATGTTTTAGCAAAATAATACACCAGAATCACCACTAGATTAGTGAAACCGGAAGAAAAATAATACAATAAGTTGATGATAATTTAAGGCTTATATTATTAAAACTTATCTTGTATATGTATGCTCATCTTCTTATATTTTGTGTCTACATGCATGATGTAACCTGGAGGGGTATTTGGGGTCATTTATGACATTATAAATCTAAGCACATCATTTACGGTATATGTAGATTCTTTTGTTGCAAACCTCACAAAGCAAAATCCCTGCCAAAATCATGAAAGAGAAAGACATTATCAGTAATAAGAAGACATCTGTTTCTTGCCTCATGGTAACCCTTCTCATCCAGGTAATGAGGAAGACCAATGGATAAGAAAATGGTTGTCCCAAAAGAAAGAAATGAGGTAGCATTTAAGTTGACGTTCATAATCTCAAAATTATAGCAGATAAATGAGTAGCTTATATAAGAAACCTAGAGGACCACTTTTCCAATTTAAAGGGGGATAATTTCATATTTAGCCCCGTAAGAATTGCTTAATGTAAAAAAGGTCTCAAAACCATCAGATTTAGTCTCATAAGAATTTTATCTAAATTGATAATGGGGTAGATGCAGGATTAATCCTATAGGAATTTTCTAAAAAGGTAAATTTGCAAAATTGATCCCAAAGATGCTAAATTAGTTCCAAGTCATATCTTATGTCTTATGTCAGATTAACTCAACTTTCCACGCTTCAAAATGGTATCAAAGCCCTAGGTTTATTTATTTAAGAATGGATAAATTTATTATAAACTTATTTATCACTTAACGAGAGGAGAGTTTCAAGATATATGGATCAGAATGAAAGTTCGACATCCGAGAGTAACAGGACTATCAGCCCTGTTCAAAGCTGGAGTAACAGGGACTACTGGCCTGTTAATTATGATGAAACAAACAGCTCTATGCAACAATATTATTGTGTGTTGTATAGACAAATTACGGAAAAGAAAGACGAAGATGCTGACCGATGGTATAAAGGCATAAATCAAAGGAGAGAGTTGGCCAACATTCGTGCCGACCACACCGAGGAAGAATCTTTAGAGGAACTACGCCAGATGCAGATAAGATACTCGAAAGAAGTATCAAGAAATATCGTAGAAATTCGAAGTTTCACCGAGATCCATGGAAGTGTCCACAAACATAGACAATGGAGGATACGACCAAACCAGGGTCCAAGAGAGATCTGCAAGCCCTATCCCTTTACATACTGGGACGAATGACGGATTGGAAGGAGATCGAGGCTGATAACTCTAAGATGAATCAAGATCTTAGAGAATTGCAGAATACAGTGAGATTCTTTGGAGAATATTGCCAGAGCATGTCCAAGACGATGTTCGAAACCAGCCTTAAGATGGAAAAGGTGGAGAAGTTGCAGAACAAGCAACTCGACCTCATCACAAAGTTGACAGAACAAGTAAAGTCCTTGGAAACTAAGGTGACAGGAAGAAGGCCAGGTGGACGGTTGCCACTAACCTTCGGAACGGAACCCCTTTTACACCAAAAGGGAAAGACGACTGAGGTCACAAGGCCATAGTCGAAAAGTGAGAAGATGATTGCTATCCTTCGTGGAGAGTCCGCGTCTCTAAATGGAACGAGCAAATCTTGAAGATCTACATGATCTATATGAGTCCTTCCAAGAACTAACTATTGTAGTCTAAAAAGGAAAGTTAGAGAGACTTCTGGCTCCCAACAACAGTCGCAGGCTCAGTATACCCAACGTGATTTGAGCCGAGATGAGAGAACTTCTGGAACACAAGGAGTCCACGAAGGAAGGCAAGAAGAGACATTTCAACAACCAGGAAACTTCAAGATGGAGGCAATTGGAATGGCAACAGGAGCAAGCCGAGTTCGAGGATCTAATATACACAACACCCCATATGGTCGGTCTCACATAGAACCGATAAATCCATATGGGTTGATCTTAAATCTCAATACTCTCGACTTCAAAAACTGAGAAACTTTGATCGATGAGTGGACCAACGCTATGAAGATTGCAGGAGGTGCACTTGAGCTGGACAAGGAAGGGTTCATAAAATTCCCAACTATGAGCCTGGAAGGATCAGTAAAGTGCGCATGGGAGGTACTCTCAGACGAGGTCAAGAAGGAGGTCATGGAAGGTGATGATCTAGGCAATATTGTTGATCGCATGGCCAAAATCTTCAAGATCCACTTCATCGGAGTAGGTTACTTCGAAGGAATTGAAGAAGAAAAGAAAAAGAAGTATATGAATGCCCTATACAGCCTAGAACTACTTGACATTTGTTATGTAGATGAGTACATCAAACTCTTTACAGAGTATAGATGAAAATCAAAGATCAAGGAGGAGGAAGTATTCCACCTATTCTTTGCCAAGATTCCAAGCCCATGGAGAGAAATGCTGATTAAAGAGTATGAACCATGTGAGCTGGATTCAATAGCAAGGAGGATGTCTTTTCTCAAAGCCAAGATAGCGGAGTGGTGTCATCAAGCATCGCTACACAAAAACTACAAGAGATTAAGCGGAATCAACAAAATGGTACCCTTATGCTGTGAAAGCAATGATCTTCCAACTATCACTGGGAGAAACCTATGAAAGCAGAAAAGGATGAAGAAACATCATCCTCACACCCAAAGGAGCAGAGGATGGAGGTCCAGAAGACCAAGATCCTTTTGGTCTAAACAGAAGGCCCGAAGCTATAAATCAGGGCAGAGATCTGGACCATCAAGATGGAGTTCAAGGAATCAAACATCATCCTCAGGATCAAACCAGAGGAGTACAGGGAGAACTCCCACAAGAAAAACATTCCGAAGAGCAGCTACACGAGCAAACAAAAGATTCAAGGATTGTAACTGCTATACTTGCGGAGCTAGAGGGTATATCTCACCCGATTGCCCGGAAAACCAGAAGATGGGAGTACGGCAGTTCGAAACAACTCCGAAATGGAGGAAGTCGTTTACTTCCAAGACCTAGTACAGGTATATCAGTTCGATGATATACCCTCGGACGAGAGCATCTATGAAGAAGAATTCTTTAGCCAAGACGAATCTTCTGAAGATGAGTCGGAGTGAAGAGGAAATCTTCAGGAAAGAGATGCAAGAAGATATGTCTGGATTCTTTTCCCAGACATCTATTTCTCAAGAAACCCTTATGAGAATCATGAAGGAGGATCCAAGACTCAGTCTATACGATGGATTCACTGTGGGAAAATTGAAAAAATTCTTTCCAAGTTTCAAGAAGAAGAAACACAACATCATATACAAAGTGACCGAAGGGGAGATAGTCATCCCAATGGAGCTCACAGAAAATATGAAGGAGATGTAATTGGTTCCCTATGAAGAAATCAGGAAAAAACTAAGTAAACTCCCGAAAAAGATGTCCAAGACTATGTCTTGGGTCCATATCGGAGCGATTCGGATTCTCATCAAAGCCACATTCAAAGAAGAAATCGATACATCAATCGATATTGTTGTCTTTGATAAGAGAATCAAGAGCACAAGAGAAGCATGCATATGAGAACTCTCGGGAAATCTGTACGCAGGAAAAGTAGCATCCTACATTTCAAAGAAAATGTCAATCAGATTTCGCAGCAAGCGTGGTGATGAAGGAAAACTTAGCCATCCAAAGATGAATGATCGAAGAAAATATGGCGAAGCAATCCTTCAGATGAGAACCGAGACAAGAGGATGATGGAAGATGGAGAAACTAAAAGAAAATACAATCCACCTTCTCAAAGCAAGCTTGGGAGATTGTCTACAGAAAGACGTCACAATCGAAGAACAAACATCTTTGGAGGACGTCAAAAAGAAGATACAAATGAACTTCAATGAGGATCCTCTAGCCTGGTGGGACAAAAACGAGCTCAAAGTCTCACTCAAAGTGAAAGACGGAAAAGAGCATGAGTTCGTAAGATATAAGCCTATCCTGATGAACCAAGAGGATCGAAAGGATATTCAACTAATATTTAAGGAACATCTGGACCTTAAGTTGATATCACCAGGAGTATCCCCATATAGCAGTCCAGGATTTCTAGTTCGAAATCATGGAAAAGTCAAGCGGGAAAAGCCGAGATTTGTGATCAACTACAAAGGGATCAACAACATCTTGGAGTTCGATAAATACTACATACCAAGTATGGAACACTTGGTCAATTGTATCAAGAATGCTAAAGTATTCTCAAAGTTTGATTGCAAATCTGGATTCTACCAGATTATGATAGAAGAAGGAAGCAAAAGGTTCACAACCTTCTCAACACTACAAGGCCACTATATCTGGAATGTCATGCCTATGGGCTTGGCAAATGCACCCCAGATATACCAAAGGAAGATGGATAATCTATTCAAAGATTATTTCTCATTCATCTTTGTTTATGTGGATGACATCCTCATAGCCTCAAAGAACATGAAAGAGCATCTGGTGCATCTGGAAGTACTTTTGGAAGTATGCCACAAGGAAGGATTGATGCTTTTTGAAAAGAAGGCAGTAATAGCAACAAGGTAGATCTAGTTCCTTGGAGTCGAGATCGATGAGTCTGGAATTATTCTACAGCCTCATATTGTAGAAAAGGTTCAAGGATTTCCTGAAGATTTCAAGTACAAGAAACAACTCCAAAGCTTCTTAGGAGTTGTCAACTTTACTGGAATGTTCATCAACAACCTAGCACAATGCAGGAAGATGTTCAGTCCTCTATTGAAGAAAGACACATAATTCAAATGGGAGGAATCACACCAAGAAATGGTTAAGCAGTTAAAGGAGGTTTGCAAGAAGCTCCCCAAGCTAGCAATACCAAACGACGAGGATGAACTGGTACTTTACACAGATGTCAGTGACCACTGGTGGACAGCAGTTCTCAGGAAATCCACACCAGAAGGAGAAGTGCCTTGCAGATACTGTAGCGGACTCTTTACAGAGAATGAAGCAAACAGGTGACACATTAATGAAAATGAATTCTTTGCGGTTCGGAAAGCGTCCAAGAAATGGCCGTTATTTCTTCTCGCTAAGAAATTCATCCTTAAAATTGATAATACAAGCGTCAAAGCCTTTTTAAAAAATAAAATTGAAAGGCTAGACTATTAAGATGGCAAGCAGAATGCCATGGACAGTTAATTCCTCGAGCAACAGGCACTCACATAAGAAGAAGCCGATGTCATCACCGCCAACCTTAACACCCTTCAAACACAAAGATTTGAGGGACTTCAAGCTTAAAAGGCATGCTTTAAGGTTTGGGAATTCATACATACGGTGAAGAAGCCCTGAATTATCAGAGAGGTTCAATTCCAACCTCTGAACATGTCTTGCAAAAGCACAACAATTGCATGTATATTCTCTTCGACTAAGTACTTGTTTTCTGAAATTCTTAATACTCCACCAAACTCTACCCAGCAGCAGTCTTTTTCTAATTAACACTAATACAACATCTGGCATTAATAGTCAGTTACTCCTTAATTTAAATATCAAAGCAATACAGAGTGTATAGAATTGAAAGTGTTTATACTAGAAGAATAATTAGGGTTTAATGCTTACAGCAACTATAGGAACAACTTAGGAAACGACTTTGACACGCCTCCCATCCATCAAGCTTCAAAAGTTTTAATCGGTGTCCTCTTGGAGTTTCTTTCGCCCTTTTTATTTTATTTTATTTTTTTCCTTCAAAATCTGGCGTCTTACGGTATTGGCGGGTGGTATAGATGTCTTTGACATGGTAATGGGCCATTGGGCCTAAGAAAGAGAGTAGATGGACTTTAAAGCCACCATCTAACATGGGCTACTTGTAAGAAAGACATAATAGGGATACATAATTACTTAAGTTTTGATTTAATCAAAACAAGATAGTTTAATTTTGATGACTTGTGGCTAATTAATCTCAATTATTTTATTTTAATTAAAATTATAAAATTTAATGTAGATAAATATGTATATTATTTTAAAATTTGAATATAATATTATCAAATTATAATTACTATTAATTAAAAATTAATATATACATAAATACAAGTATTTACTTTAAGATTTAGAAATTTTATCACCTCTTCACCTATATAAATAATACCCTTTATTCATTCGTTTTACACACATAATTTATTCGTCATGACAAACAAAAACTTTTCATTTTACCATTTTTGGTATTTCACTCTTAAAGTATCAATTTTCTGTTTTTAGTAAACGGGTCCATGCATGGCCCATCACTTTCAATCACTCTCCATTAATACAACTATCCACTTTATATAAAATAATAATACTCCCTAGATGTAAAAACGGATACATTTGTATGGAACGGGGAGTATTTGTTATACTACTAATTTGGTTTACGGTTGAAGTAATTCTTAATTTAATTGATTGATATAATAGTCGATACATCTGTAAAACTTGGAGGACGGAGTGTAAAAGTAAAAAAGAGAGGAAAAGTTAAAAGGAAAAGAAAACAGAGAAAGGGGGGAGAAAATGAGATAAATTGGAAAAAAGGGAGTGGTTATGGTAATTACGGACTGAGAAGTGCAAAGGGGATAGAAGGAAGAAGGAGATGACGATGGTGATGAAGCAAGGGCTTCTAACGTGGAGCTACTACAATCAGCCACCTTCCCTCTCCCTCTCTAGGGTTTCTCACTCATCTCATAAGACGCAGAAATCAGTCAAACCCAATTCGTGTATCAAAATCTTTTCTCATAGCGATGGCAAGGAGCACAATGTCGATGGTTCTACCAGAGAATGCAGAGTTTTTCACCCAGAGATAGATATCAAGGTGCACTTAGGAGCTAGTTTTTGAAATTAATTATTTGTGTTGGTGGGCCTGCTTCAAATTGATTGAATTGTGGCATTTAGATGTTTGATGTTGTGTGATTTATTTTGGTTAAATGGTGGAATCCTTGTTTGTACTTAGTGTATGAATTGCTAGTCCTTCGCCTTCGTTTATTCCACTCATTATATAGTTGGTTTAGCTCCAACAGTTCAACTTTGGGATGAGGTCTTGTGCTGTTCATTTTGCCATTCTTAAATGGTGATTTTAGGAATCGTCTTGAGATGTTGTATGAATTTCTACTCCTTAGCACTTGCTACTTTTTGAATATTTGCTGCTTCACCCTTTATCTTGAACTAGAATGAAGATAGCTTATGCATTTGCGGGGCCTTTTCAATTGGAAAGTTTTGTCACTCTTTGATGAGAAGTAATCATGAAATCCAAGTTTGAAAAAAAAAAAAAAAAGGGTAAAACCTAAATCTAAAGATCCACATAAGTTCTTCATTATCTTGGTTTCTATTAAAATATTGTTATGTTTTTACAATAATCTAATCTGACTTGATCTTCTTTGGCAGGAAAGATTCTTTTTGAAACACCCAACTACAGTGATCATAGTCACCAATGCCATTATGTTTGCTAGACCACTTCAAGTGCTAGCTGAAACATGTGAAGCTGACAATTCTATTTTCAACATGAACATGCCTTTGTTGCTTTTCTTTTCCCTTATAGGGGCTACGGTTGGAGGTAAGCTCCTACACATATAAGAGAAATTTCAGTTTTCACTTTTTAATTGATACGGTGGTATGTGAATTAAGAGCATCTTGATGGTTTTGAATAATGTAACCACGTTTTGACTGTCCATTTTACACCATTTCAAATTTTAGTGATTCATTTGCACTCTCTCTATATCTCAAATAACTTTAAGGAAGGAAATAGTTCAGTCTACATGAATTAAGTTTAGGTTTATAATTTGGAGCAGCCTCACATTTATCTTCTGTTTACAACTTGGCATCTGATTTCTGAAGTGCCATGTGAAATTGAGGCAATTTTACCTTTCCTGTTTGATGACTGATCTCCACATTACTAATTACCTCATGAGATTTTTTACATCCTAGAATTGACCTCTGAAATTTCTTCATTACTATTTATATTTTTATGCTTAGTAATTAAACACTTTGGCATGTCTGTTATTCTGATGTACGACTTGTGCTGTATTGAGATGCACGTGTAATTTCTGTAGCTCTAACTTCAAAGTTTAGTTGATCATGTGCTTTTCCTTGGTTTGCCCTTTTGATTTGCTTAAATTCTCTGTAATGCAGGACTTCTTGCACGGCAGCGGAGAGGAGAACTCCAGCGACTAAATGAACAGCTGCGCCAGATCAATTCAGCTCTGAGAAGGCAAGCTAAGATCGAATCTTATGCACCCAGTTTGAGTTATGTTCCTGTTAGTGGACGCATTGCAGAGAATGAAGTAATTGTTGATTCAAGGAAGCAAGATCTAATTTCTCGCTTGAAAAATGGAAAAAACTTCCTGAGGAATCAAGACCATGAAAGGGCATTTTCTGAGTTCAAAATTGCACTTGAGCTTGCCCAGAATCTAAAAGATCCAATAGAGGAAAAGAAGGCTGCAAGGGGCTTAGGTATCCTACTTATATTGTGCATTCTGGTTCTATAAATATTTCATGAAAATATGACTTACTGAATTCAGTGTAATAAATGCTGTTTTCTGCCAAATGGAGACTCTCTTATTTGCTTTCTTCTTGAATTTCTTCTCTTGTACGATCACACTTCTAGTTCAACTGTATAACAATTCTATATTCTTAGGGGCGTCGATGCAGAGGCAGGGGAAATATCGGGATGCCATCAAGTACCACTCGATGGTTCTGGAAATTTCACAAAGAGAAGGAGAGGAGTCTGGGAATACAGAAGCATACGGAGCTATAGCTGATTGCTACACTGAGCTTGGAGATCTCGAACGTGCTGCCAAATACTATGATGAGTATATTTCAAGGTTACAGTCTGACTGATCTTTCTTTTTCCATTACCTCTGTTTTGTGTTTAGTTGAGGATGCAATGCATGCTAGAGTTCTTGTGGATGATATTTTTGTACATGCAATATGTTGTATTAGAATTGAAATCTTTTCAAATGATATTTTAATTCTCTGTCATTGATATTTACATCAATATCTCCCAAATCTAAGAAAAAGGGACTTGTCACCTTAAAAGTTAATTTGTTCATTCTTTGTGGTAAATTAGGTCTAGTTGTAGGAAAATCAACCAACTAAAAAACTTCCTTAATTTAATGTAAAATTTCCTTGGTAGGGATTACAAATGCCACACAACTTTTTAGGATATGAATCGAAGACATGACAAATGAATATACATTGGGTTTCCTTATTGATGGGAAGTAATCAGTTATCAATATCAAACTAGCTCTTAACCACAGCACATCATTTTCAGTCATTGTTTCTTACCAACTCAAGTTGTCTTTCTTCTCCTCCTCTGGGACTTTCTTCCAGTGTTCCACTGTCCTTATATCTGTAAGATATAGCCACGATGAAAAAGACGACTAGATTTCCCCCACTCATCGCCGCCAAAAGCCAATAGTATTTATCCAAATGACTCTTGTTCAACGTGTACTGAAACCAGTTCGGTTTGATCTCCTCCACAACGTAAACGCAAAGCGCACTGGCTAGGAATCCCAAACCAGTGACTCCCTTAGTGAAGTAAGACAAGTATTTTTTCATGGAGTCAGGAGACTGATACTCGTAGTATTGCTCTACGCTGTTTTCCAAGAAGGAATCCAGACCCGCGAGTAGAAAAAACTGGAAAAGCAGCCACCATACTGCCATTGGGATGTCCTCATCCGGCTTGTCCAGTAAATCATGCCTTCTGATAACTCCAATCCTTTTTCTCTCAATTACGGCTGCAACTATGCAGCATGATACAGAGAATACCATAGCAAATCCAATCCCTATGGCTGGAGCTATTTTTTTGTATTGAGTGTACGGTCCATTGTCTTCGGTTCCCTCGTTCGCAGTTTGATCTCCATTTTCAGGATCTACTTTCTTTAAAACCCAGCATGCCAAGCGTTTAAAGCCTTCCTTTGACGAGTCGAAAAAAAGTAGAAGTGCTTGAGTTGGGAGTTTCCATACTCCTACATGGCGATCCATGTTTTTGGCTTGTTCTACAAAGTAAGTGTTTGCAATGGATGATACGACACCACAAATTATGAAGGTCATCCACATTGGGACCATTCTAACTGCAATCTTGGCCTCCTCCACTTCATCAACATAGCAGGCTCTCCATCTATTGTTTCTTGGATCCCTATTACCCGATCTAATGGCCGCCTTCTCTAGACACCTGAAGCATGCCACAAAGGTTGATAGAATCCCAAACAAGCAAGCCTTTACGAACTATATAGACAAGACTATTACCTTAGAAAACGTGTTGGCCTGAATCTCTCATTTCCATCCCTGTTGTAATAATCATGAGAACTATCGGGACGTGACTTGAACATATTGAAGGAAGCAACTACCAGCACTCTGAAAACATTAGTTATGGGACTCCCTTCTTCTTCGGTTTTGTCCTTCTTCAGTTTCCACTTACCACACCAACCTGTCATGAAAATAATGGTGGCCACGGCTGTACAGATTGCCGGGATTCCAAACCGGATTTTCCATGCGCTGATGTATGGAAGTGCTATAGCTAGAGCGATAGGTATGACGGCAATGGGGATGAAACCTAGTACTTTCAAGCATTGTATTGTTCCGTTAGATTCATCATCCTGCAGCTTGGTGTAAGCCTTTATGGAGACCTTGTTGCCGGACATTCCGACAGCTATCAATGCCATGCCTGCGTAGAACAGACCTTTCTGTGTTTCACCAACGCATTCTGGCTCGTATTTCTTGCACTTGCCTAGCACCGGCGGCATGGATATTGCGACCAGCCCCATTCCCTGCACAACTTAGGCTTGTGTATCTTTGGTCCCATTCATTAATGTATCGAGAAATAGAATACAACTCACCACACTGTAGCACAGGCTAGAAACTGCGAGCATGCGGAAGTTTCCTGAAATCTGGTCAACCAGGAAGAGGAAAACAAGAGGCAAAATCCTTGAAATCCCACCCCAGATATTCAAGATTCCGGCAGCATGAGTGACACTGATTTTCCAAACATCGGTCAAGTAATCTTGCATCACGAACAGAGCGTACGACACTAATATGTCGGACCATAGCAGAGCTGCAATGGAAAAACACGAGTGAGTGCTCACTCAGTGACTCTATGATCTGCTCAAACACAAAATCTAGACTTGAATATTGAGCTTACCATTGATTCTGACGAACCCCTTCTTCTGGAAATCAAATGCACCTTCCATTCTATTGTCTCCCCTCTCTGCACATGGAAATGTAGACAAATCTAGCTAGAAACTGAACTGAGGATTGAAAAGCAGATACACAGAGCATTCTCATTGCTCCATTGAGTTACCCATACATACCTCAATATGCAACTTCTGAGATGTTGGTTGATTCACTCTCCTTTGAGAGAGAGAGAGAAGGGGGGGAGGGGTGTAAACAGCAAGATACCTCTCATTAAATAGCTCTCCAAAATTCTTTCTGTTCAAGTGTTCACATGAAACTACGCCTAGTATATAAAACTCCAGTTGACCTTGACTCCACCACATGAACAACACAGCTGTAGCTCCTTTATTTTCAATTTTTTTTTTCTTCCCGATTGGAATTATTTTATGTGTTTTCTTAGATTACTTCATTCGTTCAAGAAACAACTCGATATACCTAAAATAATTTACGCATAAATTTAAGAATATTAAGAAGATTAATTTAAAACTCTTACTTATTATCTGATTAATAGGTAATAATATAAAATAATGTAAAGATTGGAGCAATTATCCATTTAATTCCATTAAAAACCCCCCATTTTCTGTTGTCTCTACTTTTCTTCATTAAAACTCATCCGTCGCTGTTCCACTGAAACCCCACAATTCTTTCTCTTCCATCCTTGTCTCTTTCCGTACATATGAAAACCATACATTCACCCTTCTCCTTCACTTCTCCTACTCCATTTATGGAGCTATAGCTGATTGCTATACCGAGCTTGGAGATCTCGAACGTGCTGCCAAATACTATGACGAGTATATTTCAAGGTTACATTCTGACTGATCTTTTTTTCCATAACCTCTGTTTTGTGTTTAGTTGAGGATGCAACACATGCTAGAGTTCTTGTGGATGATAATAATGTTGTATTTTTGTACATGCAATATGTTGTATCAGAGTTGAGAATCCTTTCAAATGATATTTTAATTCACTGTCATTGATATTTGATGAAAATAGATGCATGCATGGGGCTGATGTACACGTGGAAAGTATTCATTGGAGACTGAAGAATGATCTCAACGTGTTGCATGTGAGCTGGGAGTAAGTTGGAGCAGTTGAAACGGTTGCAACAACTCAAACAAACAAAACTGTCAAAACTGTCTTCTCTGGTGCAGTGTTGAGCAGTCGTTTTTGAGGCGGTTTATGAGCGGTTTATCAAGCTACCTAGAACCGGGTAGATGGCTGCATCTCATCTCCTAAGTGAGGGCTATCCAGTGGAGGTTTAACCAGATCAAAAGGTTGAGGGAGTAGCAAGATATAAGGGCTCAAAGTTGCTTCATCACAGCAAGTTCAACACTTAGAAAATTTTTCACATTTTGATCAGCAAGTTTCCTTCTCTTGTTTGGTTTTCACTCCAGTCTGTTCTTGGTTGTATTAGATCATTAATAATAGAGTTTCTTCTCCCCAAGTGGATGTAGGTTTTCACTCCAGTCTGTTCTTGGTTGTATTAGATCATTAATAATAGAGTTTCTTCTCCCCAAGTGGATGTAGGTTATTCATAACCGAACCACTATACATCTTGGTGCAATTTTTCTTTCATTTTGATTCTATCAACATCATCAAATTGTGTGTGTGTGTTCTTGAGTGTTTGTGAGGTTTTGTGTATTATTCACAACAATTGGTGCCGTCTGTGGGAAACTCAGATATACTGCAAGCATTCAAGATGTAATACTACAAGATTTGATGTTGAAAAGCTCTCAGAGAAATCAGATTTCAATCTATGGAAGATCAAGATGAAGGCAGTCCTAATGCAGCAAGGTTTGATGGATGCTCTCAAACCTCCTCCACCAGTGAAGACTGAAATCATCAAAGATTCTCAAGCTGCAGCAGGACCTGTAAGAGTACAGGTGGATGATCAGGTACTTCAAAAGGCATACTCTACAATAATTCTATCTTAGTGATAAGATACTCAGAGAAGTATCAAAGGAGACAACAACTATTGGGGTATGGAACAAACTGGAAGGCTTGTTTATAGTTAAATCATCTGCCAACAAAATGCATCTGAGGCAAAGGCTTCATGCATTCAAGATGACTGATGAAAGATCACTAATGGAGCAAGCTGATGAATTCTGCAAGATCACAGATGATCTGGAAAGTGTGGATTTCAAGCTGTCCAGTGAAGACAAGGTTATCATGTTGCTATCAGCATTACCAAGATCACAAAGGCATTTCAAGGATGTTATTCTCTATGGAGGGAATGATGTAGTACTCCTTGAAGATGTATTGAAAACACTTAGATCAAAAGATCTAGAGGAAGTGGCTGACAATAAAGAAAAATCTGGAGCAGAAGGACTCTTTGCCAAGAAAGGAAATCAAAACAAGAAATGGAACAAAGGAGGCAACTCTAACCAAAAGAAGGGTGCATCAGGCCAGTTAACTGGAAAGAAGTGTTACTTCTGCCATGAACCTGGGCATTTCAAGAAACAATGTGCAAAATGGAAAGCTAACAAGTTCAAAAGGGTTGATGCAACTACTGAAAACCAGAAGAATCAAGTCAATCAGGTTGGTGAATCTCAAAATAATGCTGGTATGGAAGGGAACTAGGAAATTTGACTTGTACTTCCTGGATGGGAGTGTTGTTGTAGGACAGATACACAACACTGATCAGCAAGATGATGTCAAGTTATGACATGGTAGATTGGGACATGTTAGTGAAAGAGGGATGCAAGAACTGGTTAAACAACAGCTGATCAAGTTTAATGCTAATGATCAGATCAGACAGTGTGAGCATTGCATTCTTGGTAAGTCCAAGAGACTTAAGTTTGGTGAATCTGAACATACAACCAAAGGAAGGATGGATTATGTTCATTCAGATCTCTGGGGACCATCAAAGACCATAACCAGAGGTGGAGGAAGATACATAATGACCATCATTGATGATTACTCAAGAAAATTGTGGGTATATGTTCTGAAAACCAAGGATGAAACATTTTCTACATTCAAGGTCTGGTTAACAGAAACAGAAAATAACACTGGGAGTAATTTGAAGTATTTGAGAACAGACAATGGATTAGAGTTTGTGTCTGAAGAATTCAGTTCATACTGCAAGGAAAAGGGAATTAAGAGGCATAAAACTGTTCCTGGAACTCCACAGCAAAATGGCATTGCAGAAAGGATGAATCAGACACTTTTGCAAAGAATTAGATGCATGTTGAGCAGTACAGGCTTAAGTAAGATGTTTTGGGGAGAATTGGCTGCAACTGCAGCTTACTTGATCAACTTATGTCCTGCTACAGCTTTGAATTTTAAAACTCCAGAAGAAGTATAGTCAGGTAAGGTTCCAAGCTATTCTCATCTTAGAGTTATAGGCTGTCAAGCTTATCCCCATGTGAAACAGGATAAATTAGAACCTAGAGCACTTAAATGTATTATGATTGATTATCCAAAAGTGTAAATGGGTATAAACTGTGGTGTTATGAAGAGAATAGACTCTTGGTTAGTAGAGATGTTGTTTTCATTGAAGATAAGATGCCTTTGATCAAAGCTGATCAGAGAAGAGAGTCTGATCTTGAGGTGGAGCTTCAAAATATGAACAGGTTAGGTGAAAGTGAAGAGAACTTCACTAACAGAGATACACATGAAGTATCAAGGATTAAAGAACAACCTAATACTTATCAACTTGCAAGGGACAGACAGAAAAGGACTATAGTGCCACCTGCAAGGTATGTGGAAGCTGATATAGTATCTTTTGCACTATATACATCAACTGAAATTGAAGCTTATGAACCAAGAAACTACACTGAGGCATTGGCAAGTCAAGATAGTAATAAGTGGTTTGTAGCTATGGAGGAAGAGTTAATGTCTCTGAATAAGAATGGAACATGGAGAATTGTTGACAAACCAAAATCTCAGAAGCTAGTTGGATGTAAGTGGATTTTCAAAAGAAAACCAGCATCTGCAGCTGAAGGTGGAGTCAGATATAAAGCTAGACTAGTAGCTAGAGGTTTTTCACAAAAGGAATGAGTGGATTACAATGAGATCTTTTCACCTGTGATTAAACATTGTTCAATCAGAATATTACTAGCACTAGTGGCTCAATGTGATCTGGAGCTTCATCAGATGGATGTAACTACTGCTTTTCTACATGGTAAGTTGGAAGAAAGCATCTACATGAAGATACCAGAAGGTATTACAGTTGAGAGGGCTGACACTAAGGCCTGTTTATTACTTAAGTCTCTGTATGGACTTAAACAAAGTCCTAGACAGTGGTACTTAAGGTTTGATGAATATATAATTGCTAATGGATTTCAGAGAAGTCTATATGACAGTTGTGTATACATCAAGGAAGAAAACAACTGTTATACATACTTACTACTCTATGTGGATGATATTTTGATTGCTTGCAAGAGCTCTCAAGGCATTGATGTAGTAAAGGAATTACTCAAATTAGAGTTTGAGATGAAGGATCTTGGTGAAGCCAAGATGATACTAGGTATGGAAACAAGCAGAGACAGATCAGCTGGAATACTTGTGTTGAAACAACAGTCTTATCTGATTAAAGTACTCAAAAGGTACAATATGGATCAGTGCAAACCTGTTACAACACCTGTAAAGCAAGGATTAAGTCTATCTCTACTTAGTGTAACTAAAACAGACAAAGAAGTAGCTGAAATGAGTAGAGTTTCATATGCAAGTTCAGTGGGCAGTCTCATGTATGCTATGGTTTGCAGTAGGCCTGATCTTGCTTATGTAATGAGCTTGATTAGTAGGTTCTTAAGTTGTCCAGGTAAACAACATTGGGAGGCAGTCAAATGGGCATTGAGATATGTCAAGGGGACTGAACAAGTTGGTTTAAAATTCCAGAGAAGGGAAGCAAAATCAGAAGTTGTCATTGGATATGTTGATGCTGATTTTGCAGCAAACTTGGATTCTAGGAAATCTCTTACAGGGTATGTGTTCAATATGTTTGGTACATCAGTAAGTTGGAAAGCAAGCCATCAATCTGTAGTAGCACTGTCAACTACAGAGGCTGAGTTCATTGCATTAACAGAAGCAATCAAAGAAGGGATATGGCTTGTTGGTTTGCTGAAGGAATTAGGAGAATATCAGGATGCTGTAGTAGTATATTGTGACAATCAAAGTGCAATACACTTGGCTAAGCATAAGGGGTATCATGAAAGAACCAAACACATTGATGTTAAGCTATACTTTGTGGAAAGTGGACTTGTAGAAGTGAGGAAGATTGATACAGCTGTAAATCCAGCTGATGGTTTTACTAAAGCATTGCCAGCAGCAAAGTTTGAGCTGTGCAAGACTTAGTGGGCATGTGTGAAGACATAGAGGTTGCTGCACCTTAAAAGCAGCAAAGGTGGGGAGAAGAGATGAAGTTGTTCATGCATACATCTAAGGTGGAGATTGATGAAAATAGATGCATGCATGGGGCTGATGTACACGTGGAAAGTATTCATTGGAGACTGAAGAATGATCTCAACGTGTTGCATGTGAGCTGGGAGTAAGTTGGAGCAGTTGAAACGGTTGCAACAACTCAAACAAACAAAACTGTCAAAACTGTCTTCTCTGGTGCAGTGTTGAGCAGTCGTTTTTGAGGCAGTTTATGAGCGGTTTATCAGGCTACCTAGAACCGGCTAGATGGCTGCATCTCATCTACTAAGTGAGGGCTATCCAGTGGAGGTTTAACCGGATCAAAAGGTTGAGAGAGTAGCAAGATATAAGGGCTCAAAGTTGCTTCATCACAGCAAGTTCAACACTTAGAAAATTTTTCACATTTTGATAAGCAAGTTTCCTTCTCTTGTTTGGTTTTCACTCCAGTCTGTTCTTGGTTGTATTAGATCATTAATAATGGAGTTTCTTCTCCCCAAGTGGATGTAGGTTATTCATAACCGAACCACTATACATCTTGGTGCAATTTTTCTTTCATTTTGATTCCATCAACATCATCAAATTGTGTGTGTGTGTTCTTGAGTGTTTGTGAGGTTTTGTGTATTATTCACAACAATATTTACATCAATATCTCCCAAAACTAAGAAAAGAGGGACTTGTCACCTTAAAAGTTATTCTGTTTCTTTCTGGAAAGGTATTGGTGTAGGAAAATTAACAAACTCAAAACTTGCTTAATTTAATGTAAAATTTCCCTTGGTAGGGATTACAAATGCCACACAATTTTCTAGGATATATGAATAGAAGACATGACAAATGAAAATTGGGTTTACATACTAATGGGAAGTAACCATTATCAATATCATCAAATCTTAACCACAACACATCATTTTCAGTCATAGTTTCTTTCAGACTTTACTTCCTTCTCCTCCTCCTCTAGAACTGCCGGTTCGTGTTCCCTTGTCCTTATATCTGTAACATGTAGCCACGACGACAAATACAACTAGATTCCCCGCGCTCATCCCAGCCAAAACCCAATAGTACTTATCCAGACGACTCTTGTTCAACGTGAATTGAAACCAACTCGGTCTCACCTCCCCCACGACATAAACGCAAAGTGCACTGGCTATGAATCCCAAACCAGTGACCCCTTTAGTGAAATAAGGCAAGTATTTTTTCATGGAGTCGGGAGACTGATGCTGGTAGTATTGCTCTACGCTGCTTTCCAAGCACGTATCCAGACCGGCGAGTAGAAAAAACTGGAAAAGCAGCCACCATACGGCCATTGGGATGTCCTCATCGGGCTTGTCCAGTAAATCATGTCTTCTGATAACTCCAATCCTCTTTCTCTCAACTACAGCAGCAATTATGCAGCACAAAACAGAGAATACCATGCCAAATCCCATCCCTATGGCTGGTGCTACTTTTTTGTATGAAGTGTCCGGCACACTGTCTTCTTCGGTTCCCTCACCGTTGGCAGTTTGATCACCATTTCTGGCGTCCTTTTTCTGTAAAATGCAGTTCACAAAGTAGGGAAACACCCAATTTTTTGACCCCTCGAAAAAGAGTAGAAGTGCTTGAGCTGGAAGTTTCCATTTTCCTACATGGCGATCCATGTTTTTGGCTTGTTCCACAAAGTAAGTGTTTGCAATGGATGATACAACACCACAAATGATGAAGGTCATCCACATTGGGACCATTCGAACTGCAATCTTGGCCTCCTCCACTTCTTCAACATAGCAGGCTTTCCATTTATTTTTAATTTTATCCTCGTCGTCCGATTTAATGGCTGCCTTCTCCAAACACCTGAAGCATGCTACAAAGGTTGCTAGAATCCCAAACAAGCATAGCCTTAACAAACAAGTTTTGGACAGGACAATTACCTGAGAAAACGAGTTGACTTGAATCTCTCACTTCCTTCCTTCTTGTAATAATCTTTAGAACTGTCGGGACGTGGCTTGCACATATTGAGGATAGCAGCTACGTACACTCTGAAAACATTAGTTACCGGACTCCCTTCTACTCCAGGTTTGTCCTTCTTCAATTTCCACTTACCAAACCAAGTTGTCATGAAAATAATGGTGGCAACGAGTGTACATATTGCAGGAATTCCAAACCGGATCTTCCACGGTTTAATGTAGGGAAGTGCTATGGCTCCAATGATAGGTACGATGGCAACGAGGATAAAAGCTGGTATTTTCAAGCATCCCTTTCTTGAATCAGATTCATTGTCCTGCACCTCGCGGTAAGCCTCTCTAGACACCATGTTGCCAGCCATTCCGACAGCTATCAATGCCATTCCCGTGTAGAAAAGAGCCCTCTGCGTGTCGCCAATGCATTCGGGCTCGTATTTCTTGCACTTGCCAAGCACAGGAGGCATTGACATTGCCAGCAGCCCCATTCCCTGCACAACTTAGGCAATTGTGAATCTATTCTTGTAAGAATCAAATAATAGATATAAAGACTGACCACACTGTAGGATGTGCTAGAAACAACGAGCATGAAGAAATTTCCTAGGAACTGGTCGACTAGGAAGAGGAAGACAAGTGGCAAAATCTTGGAAATTCCACCCCAGATGTTCAAGATTCCGGCAGCATGAGTGAAACTGATTTTCCAGACATCGGTTAAGTAATCTTGCATCACGAACAGAGCGTACGACACTAGTATGTCGGCCCATAGCAGAGCTGCAATGGAAAAACAACACTCAGTGCTCACTCTATGAACACAAATTCTAGAGTTGAAGTCTTTAGTTTACCACTGATTCTGACAAACCCCTTCTTCTCGAATGCTCTATCGCCTCTCTCCATCGAGTTAACCTAGCTAGAATCCACCTCCAAATACAAAATGTTGGTTGATTCACTTTCTTTTTAGAGAGAGAAGTGGGGTGGTGTTAAACAGCAAGATACCTCTGTTAAAATGCTCTCTAAATATCTGTCAACATGACAACATGACCTCCCCCAGATTCATTGTATGTTAATATTTTTTTTTTCCTAACAGTGTTCACATTAAAACTACCACCAGACAATATAAAACTGGAGTTGACCTTGACTCCACCAAATGAACAGCCAGCTGAGGCTCCTTCCCCTCATTTTCAAACATTTTTCTTCCCACTTGGAATTATCTTATATAAGTATTTTCTTAAACTCTATTTCAAAAAACAACTCAATGTCTAAATAATTTAAGCATAAATAAATTAAAGAATATTAAAAAATGATTAATGTTAATACTTTTTAATGTATGATAATTGTATGAAGCATTTCCTTTATTTGATGATTTCATAAGGACAATATTGATTTTTTATTTGTTAATAATAATTAGGATTATTCTTAAACCAGAATTCTTTAAACTTAACTTGCAATAATGATAGTGGAATAACAATAAGAAAAGAAAAAGAAAAAAGGAAGTGAACTCCAGAATTAAAGTGAGGACAAGCTGGCATGTTAAAACAACAAGTTTAGTATTTATTTATCATTATTATTGTACTAAACAAATATATTCTTTGACCGAGTCCAAATGCAGAACGTGCGGGAAAAAGGTAATTAAATATTTTATAGTATGCTTTTGATTATTCTTAATAATAATAATAATAAAATGCCATATGCACATTGTTATTAGAAGATACATACATATATATAGGAATAGTTGTTTTAGTTCAAACATAACTAAAAATTACTGTCAAAACAAAATTATTAAATCAACAATTTTTAAGCTAATATGTTGAAAATCACAAGCATTATAAATTATTACAAATAAAGTTTTTTTAATAAGGTATAATATTTTAAAACATGATTTCTAATCTCATATTTTAAATTTAAAAACGTTTTTTTTTAAACTTAAAATCATTATGCATCTCTTAAGGTATCAATATTTTTTAAATCTCACGCAAATTATTGGATGATTTTTGCATTTTATAGAACAATGAACTTTATACGAATCTTTCTTTCACTGCCATTATTTTTCATATTGTGAGAAAATATCGAAATATAAGTATACTTCAAATCTAAATTAATAAATCATTTTTAATATTTACCGAAAAATAATTATGAGGAAAACTTCAAATATAAGTTAACTTCAAATCCCAATTAATAAATCATTTTTAATATTTCCGAAAAATAATCCATTAAAAAATATAAGGCAATTATAATTTACATTTTAATTCGATTTAAAAACAAATAATTATAATGTACCTTGCTATTTGGATCAATTTGATCCGGATCAATAGCATTTTATCAAAGTACAATTACTATTATATCCTTACTATTAATTTAGGTTATTTGAGTTCATTAATTAGGTTAATTAATTTTCTTCCATAAATAAACTATAACTAATTTAGATTATTTGAATATCTATCTTATTATTACTATTTTTATTCTTTTTGTTTCTTTTATATTATTATTATATATTATATATATTATATTTAAAATTAATTTTAACTAATAATTATTTATTCAAAAATGAAAAAAGGCATGGACGTTTTATTAAATTATATATATATATTATATTTAAAATTAATTTTAATTAATAATTATTTATTAAAAAAAGGCATGGACGATTTACACTACAAAAAAAAATTAACAATAGAATTCAATCCGTTGGTAATTACTGGCAGATTAGCAATAAAAATGACATTTTTCTTTTAGAAATGGAATGACAACGGATTTATTCTCTATTTTACTAACGGAATTCAATCCGTTTGTAATTATCAATAGATTACCAAGTGAATCTTTATATAAATTACCAACGGAATTGAATTTTCGTTACTAAAAATTTACCAACCTCCATTTTATCCAACGAAAATCTACCAACGAATTTCGTTGGTAAACCAATTTAACAATGGAATTAAGGCTTTTACCAACATAATATTACGTTGATAAAAAATACTTCAGTATTTTTGCAGTGTTATTAAATTAAAGTTAGTTTGAAATGAATAAAATTTTAAATTTTAAAGTCAATTTAAATAAATTTAAATATAAATATTAAAATATATTAAATTCATATATATTTTTAATTTATATAATATAATTTACAACATAAAAAAACATACACAATAATAAATTATTACTTCATAGTAGCGTCAAAAAAATAATTCATTTTTATAATATACAATGAACTATTAATTTTAAGGTAAACACTTGTGCGAGATAGTCTCACGGATCTAATTCTGTGAGAGATCCCTCCTTCTAATTCTGTTTTAAGATTTAATTCCGTTTTTATTTTAGGATTTATAGATATTATCAAATAATTAAATTTAATTCTTAATTAATATTTAATGTAGATAAATACATAATTATTTTAAAATAAATACAAATAATTATTTTAAATCTAATATAAAATATTAATAAAAATGTATTTAATTTTCACCGCGTATAAATAAGGTCACAAATATTTTTCTCCTACCTCTATTTATTCACTCCCGGCAGAATTTTTTTTCCCAGGTTTCTTTCGGCTTTAAAGAATTTATTATATGCAATTTACTTATTTAATTAATTAATTTTATTTTTCATGAGAACTTTATTTTTTTCTCTTATTATTATTGTGAGCTTTTTTTTTAATTTTTATTTATTATGTTACATATGATAATTTCATTATTCTTATGTAGAATTGTAAAATTTTAATATGTTATGTTTTTATTTTATTATTATTATTATTATTTTTAGGTGGGAGAGTTTTTTATTTTTATGTTATATTACACATTTTATAAATATGAACAATAAGAGTTTTTTTTTAATTTCATGTTGAATCCCCAGAATTATTGTCTATTAGTATATTTTATTATTAATTAAAATTTAATGTAGGTAAAAATATTTATTTATTTTTATTTAGTTTGATTAATGTATATAATACATTTTATTATAATTTTTTTTATTTTTTATTAATAAAAATATTTAATTTATTAATTTTTTTTCTTTTAGTTCTTTAATAATTTTTTTAATTATCATATTCACTTTTTTTTAAAAAAAAAATTTCTTACTAAGTTAATTATAGATTTTCTTTTAATTTCTCAATTTTTATTAATTATTAGGAGTATTAATTATTAACTAAAATTTCATTTAATAATATACTGAATTTTTTTAAATTAATTATTTAATATTTATAAATATTTATAGACTGTATATTTATATATATTTTTTAAATTATAACTTTAAAATCCGCATAATCCGCGGGATTTGTACTAGGTTATATATACTAGTTTTTGTCTCCCGTGTACGACACGGTTTATGTAATGTGTAGTGTTTTTATTTTAATAATATATTTTATTATAATATATTTTTTATAATTTTGTTTTTTATTATTAAATGTATATATTTGTTTTTATTTTTTTTCATCTTGCTTGACTTTAAAAAATATAACTTTTACCCTCATACTATATTAAAAAGATGAAAGGAAACAATATATCATAAATTCAGGACTTAAATTATTTTTTATACTCCAATTAGGGGTTTGAAATATATAAAACTGACTTAAATTATTTTTTGTAATCCAATTAGGGGCTTGAAATATATAAAACTATAATGATGTGCAAGAATATTTTTTCTATCACAATTTTATATCACAAAAGTATTTAACTTATTAGTAGTAAATTAATTGATAATTGAGCATTAATATTTTTTTCTTTTTCTTTTTTTAAACCTTTACTTCTATAAATTATTATTTTTAAATAATCCAACAAAAAAATTTAAGGATACTCTATACTTTAACAATAGGTTCACCTGTCCCACAACCGATTTCACATAATTACAGTTTCATAAGAGACTTTGTCAACATTTAAATGTAAAAATATATTAAAACTCATTCATGATATTAATTATTTTAAATATTAACTATAAGTTATTAATTAATAGGAGAAACTAAATTAAACATTAGTTAAGATGTTGAATTACTTAAAATAAAATATTAATTGTAAGATTAACATGTTACATATTTAAAAATTTTCAGAAATGAACATGGTGAGGTTACGTACACAAAATTTTTTAAGAAGGAACGGATGATGACACCTACAAATTATTTTTTTATATAAAATATTAATTAAAAGATTAAGATTATTATTAATATGTGAGACTAAATATACAAATTTTTTTGAAAAAAATGAATACGATGACGCCTCAAACACAATTAAAATTTTAACATCACTCTTTTTTATCTTTTATTTTTATAAAATTAACTTAATTACTTTTTTATTTATTTAATAACCCAAATATTTAAATATAAAAATATATTAAAACTAATTATTATTATTAATAATAATTTTATATAATAATTGTAAGTTATTAATAGAAGAGACTAAATAAAATATTAGTTAAAATGTTTGATTACTTAAAATAAAATATTAATTATAAGATTAACATAAGAGCGTCACATATATAATTTTTTTCAGGAATGGACGTGGTCATAATATTACATGCACAATTTTTTTATGAAGGAACAAATGATGCCAACCTACAAATTATTTTTTTAATATTATTTAAAAGATTAAGATTATTAATAATAGATGAGACTAAATATACAAAAATTTTTAAGAACGAAATTGATGAGGCTACACACACAACTAAAAATTTTTAAATGTAATTTAAATATTAAAATATTTTTATTAGTATTAAAATAATAAAATTTCATAAAAATAACTTAAAATATTCTTATTAGATTTAATTAAATCTAAAAAAATTATTTAAAATAAAATATTAATTTTAAGAATATAAAATATTAATTACTTTAAATATTAAAATACTTAAAATAAAATATTAATTGCATTACTAAAAATATTAAAAAGGAGGGGTTAAATGAAATAATATTTAAAATATTAAATTACTTAAAATAAACATTCATTGCGGATTAATGTCTGAACGAAATACACAAATTCTTTTAAGGATTGAACATGACGACGTCACATACACAAATTTTTTTAAGGAGCAATGTGACGTCGACACCTACACAACAAATTTTTTTATTAGTATTAAAATAATAAAATTTCATAAAAATAACTTAAAATATTTTTATTAGATTAAATTAAATTTTCATAAAAAAAATGACTTAAAATAAAATATTAATTGTAAGATTATAAAATATATTAATTACTTTAAATACTAAATTATTTAAAATAAAATATTAATTGCATTATTAAGAATATTAAAAAGAGAGATTATATAAAGTAATATTTAAAATATTGTATTACTTAAAATAAAATATTAATTGCAGGATTGTGAGTGACACATATACAAATATTTTTAAGGATGAATGTGGCGACGCCACGTACACAAATTTTTTTAAGGAGCAACGTGATGTCGACACCTACACAATTTCAAAGTTTTATTTTTGGCAAACACTTGTAAATTAATAGTATTAATTATCTACATATATATTTATTTAAAATATAAGTGTTTATAATTATTAGTATATAAATATACCTAATGAAGAATTTAATTATTAAAATTATAAATATAATTATATACTAATAACTATAAACCCATATATATTTTAAATATTAATATATATATATATATATATATATATATATAATTTTGTTTAATTAATAATAATAAATTAGATATAGATTAATATTTATATTATAATTTGTTTTATAAGAAAAGTAAAACAATTAATACATCTAATTAGTTCAACTAATATGATAGATATTCACCTAAATTCTAATTAATATACTACCTTATATGTTAAAATGATAATTAGTCTTTGAACATTTTTAATTATTCAAAACTTACCATAACAACCATACTTATCTGAATCAATTTAATCCATTTATATTTACCCAATTATAATTGAGCTGAAATTTGATTTAAAAGGAAAAAACAGGAGCTCCACCTAACGCAAATTCTGGCGTTTCCTGAAAGACAAAGTGCTTTATCTCATGTCTAATTAATTTCCAAGTGGGCGGCTATATAATGTTATGAATGTAATTTATAGCATATAATATTCATATAATTTATGATTTATTTTGTCTTTATATTTTATTTTAATAGTTTAATGCATGTAAAACATATAGTAATTGTATATTTATCTCATAGATAAGAAGGTTTGATGTTTATTTATTTTAATTAATTTGCATATATGTAAATCAATTTAAATTTTATAATATTTCTGGCCTCTTGCGCGGATTTAAATTATAAACGCAAAATTAGATTGGTTTTTTTTTTTCGTTTTCTTTAAGAATCCAATTATTTGGAGTGATTGAAATGACAGGTATTGTGGCTGACAGCTGTCATTGTGTAATTGAAACACCTCCAATTGAATATTAACAGAATAAGACTCCCTAAGAATAAATTCAGAAATATTTTAACGAAGTTAAAAATATTTATAATAAGCTCATACAAATTATGGGATATTCAGTACACTTGATACACCTGTCACTTAAAGTTAATAGGATATAATTATTTTTATTTTTTAAACTTATAATATTCTTAATTAGATGGACTCATAAATTAGATGAAATGATATACTGTTAAATATATTAACTTCATGATCAAAGAAATAATAAAAGGGAGATGGACTCATAAATTAGATGAAGTTATGATATACTGTTAAATATTAACTTCATGATCGAAGAAATAATAAAAGGAAGCGGCTATTTACCCCCCAATTTTACTAAACATACCCTGATTATTTAATGCACCTCACTAGAATTAAAAAATATATATATAAATAACTCATTATACCCCATTTCAGACCATATTACCCTTTTAATTAAACCCAAATAATAAACCTTTTAATTAAGAATAATCCCATTCAAAGGAAAAAAAAAATCTACGTCCTCTACAAATCACAATTAGCGAACAGAGAGAGGAGTTCATTGGTGAACAAAAGAGCAGAGCAATGCTTCAACTCCATTGATCACCATAACAATATGTTTAACAGTGAAGTGTGTGGAGTTGAATGTTGACGACTGGACAGGGTAAAGGCTGGCTCACCCCACCTTCCATCATTCTCATCTTCTCTTTTTTACCCTCTGGATTCACCTGCTATCAAACCCAAAAGTAGCTGTGATTATATTCCCAACAAAAATTCCATGAGCAGCGCTATCAATACATAGATTTAAATTCCTTATCAATATATAGATTTAAATAGAATATAGAGAGGGAGAGTTATCAATACATATGTTTAAATAGAATATGGAGGGGGAGTGTTGTATTCACGTGGGGACACGGCATGTCGCGGAGCTTTTGCCAATTATTTTATAACTAATTGGAAGTATGAATAAAAATTTGATAAAAAAATAATAAATATTTAAGAAAATGTAAAAGCAATTTCATTTAGATGGTGAGTGTTGTGATAGATTGAAATTTTTAAACGAGGATGAATTCATTTTAAAATTTGGTCATACCAAAAACAAATTGGAGTACTGAAGAAGTGAACCTAGGAATTCTTGGTAAAAACTTCAATAATGAAGTTAAATATGACATCAAATAAATAAATAATCACCAAGAAAAGGTGTCCAATTTAGAGTGGAATTCAAATTTGAGAAAGTGTTGAATTTTCAGTCGGCGTTAATAGGACCAAAACACCAACTACAGAATTGCTTGTCTCCAATTTCACCCTGGCCTGCTCTACAGGTTGTCCTCCTGGACCAGCATTAAAGTAAAGGTGAAGGTTTTATATACAATTTAAAAAAATATATTAGAAAAGTCTGAAGAAATAACAAAAGAGAAATAATTGATTGAGCAAGTTTGACATTTAATTATGGGGTGATACGTAAAAGGGATTGATCATGAATTGATGGAATTATTTTAATTTAGAATGAGTTCAATATTATTTTTTTCCATTTCATCCTGACAGTATGCTTGATATATTAATCATGTGAAATTTTTATTAATAATAAGAATTTATTATCATTAATAATTTTAAAAGAGGATGAAGTAATTTTGTATATTTACCATAACAATGAAAAAAACTAACTTCGCAGTTAGCATGACTGGAGTTACTTTCACTTGGAAACTTGAAAGTACAAATTCTTCATTCAATATATACATACACAAATTTTTCTTTACACATAAAATTCAATGATGAATTAAAAAAATGTATCAAATGGAGTAATAAATAGAGTAAATAAATAATCACTCAATGAACCAAAAGAAGTCTCAAAAACAGCAATAAAAGCATTGTCTATCTTCAATTTCACCTGAGCCTACAGGTGCTCCTCCCGGTCCTGCATTAGCCCCTTCTCCGTCGGGCGCTTCCTTATATAGGTAACACGACGCCACCACCACGAAAGCCACCAGATTCACAGCACTCAACGCTGCAAGCACCCAATAATATCGGTCCAAACGGCTCCTATTCAATGAGTGCTGGAACCAGTTCTTTCCACCGTTATTCTCACTTATCTTACCCACAACATACACTGAAAGTACACTGCACATGAACCCCAAACCCGACACCCCTCTCGTGAAGAACTTAAGGTAGCTCTTCATCCATGCAGGGGACTCACGGTCGAAGAATGCAGCAATGCTCTTCTCAAAGAAGGAGTCCAGCCCTGCAAGAAGAAAGAACTGGAAGAGCAGCCAAAATACAGACATGGGAATTTGATCATCTGGCTTATCCAGTAACCCATGGTCTCTGATCACATTAAGCCTCTTGATCTCCATTCTAGCAGCACAGAATCGACAGTATCATAGACAATGCAAGTCCAATCGGGGATCCAAACGTTCTAAACTTGCTTAAAACGCATTGAGCAAGCTGGTTGAAAAAACCTTTCTTTACCCACTCTGACAGCAACAGAAGTATCTGGAGTGGAACTTTATTCCATGCTCCTAACCTTCAATTCATGTGACTCGCTTGTCTAAGAAGTAGGTGTTGCCAATGGAGGAAACTATTCCACAAACTAGGAAGGTGGTCCACATAGGGATCATCCGAACAGAAATTTTGGCAGCTTCAACTTCTGTCACCGAGGCGAGTCTCCATCTATTCTTCTCCACTTCTGCATCAGTTCCATATAATATAATAGCAGCCCTCTCTAAACATCTGACACAAAAGTACATATAATGTTACACAACCTTTGCAACTTAGCTAGCATTCGATTTCTGCCTTTGGCATGGAAGAAGACTCAAACTATATTACAAAACATTAAAGCTTTCTTTAATTCTTCATAAATAGAAGAGAGATAAGTAGATACCTCAGACAACGAGTATGTGTGAACCAATGGGTTTGATTGACATTGTCCTGATAGAGCAGATTATTATCATCTGGAAGTGGTTCGGATTTCTTGTAAGCAGCAGCTACAAACACCCTGCACACCCTAGTTATTGAGCCAGTCAAAAAGAGAAGCGTTGCAGCCGCAGTGGCAATTGCAGGGAGTCCAAACCGGAGGGACCATGGTTTAATGTATGGAAGTGCAATGGATCCAACTATAGGCAAAATGACCACCAGTAAGAAAAATGGTATTTTCAACAACTCTTGTAGTCCATCATTGCTATTACGAGCATCATCATCATCAGGTCTCTCTTCCTACTCCTCAAGAAAAGGTTTTATGGAGACAAGATTGCCGGCCACTCCAACGGCTATCAATGCCATGCCTGTGTAAAACAGAACTTTCTGTGTATGACCAATGCAATGCGGCTTGTATTCTTTGCACGTGCCAGTGGAGTTGGCAAGGACTGGCGGTGTAGACATGGTAACAAACCCAATTCCCTGTAAAAGCATCAATCTTTCATAGGAAGAATGTGTGTCTGCAAATTGATATGATTCTTGAAATGGTTAACCAACTCACCACGTTGTAGGCTATGCTAGAAATGACTAGCATTGTGAAATTTCCCATGAAAGTATCGACGAGGAAGAGAAAGATAAAGGGCAAAATCATGGAAATTCCACCCCAAATGTTCAAAATTCCAGCAGCATGAGTAAAGCTCAGTTTCCAGACATCAGTTAAATATTTTTGCATCACAAACAACGCAAATGCCACCAATACATCAGCCCATAACAATGCTGCAATACCCAAAACCACTCACTCTTTAACTCTATATTCTCAACATATATTTCTAACTCCAACCTCATCAAGAAAAGAACACACACATATGTATAGATGAACAGATAAGTTAATAGCTCAAAAAGTTGAATTCTTTACCAGAAATTCTGACATAGCGCTTCATTCCAGCCATTTATCTGAAAAGACAAAATCGAAACTTACCCAGATCCGGATCCATGAATTATGTTAAAGATTAAATTAAAAGCATACTGAAACCAATTAAGACATACCCATGTATAATCTTCACACAAGAAACACGAGAATTAAGAGAGAGAGAAGGGTACCTGAGAGAAAGGAGATAGGTCTTCTAACATCTGCAAGTGTGAATCGACTTTGCTTCCTTCTTCTTGTTGGTTGTTATGAAATAGCATCCCCAACTCCAAGTGGCTCCCAAAACACATTTTTTTAACAGGTGATTTTCAGACCGTGTGATTACCAGCATATTTCCGAGTTGACCAAGACTTTATATGACCATAGAAAACGAGTGTGGCTGCTGGATGTGGATGTCCAGGTGAAAAACCTCCCTTACCTTACACACATACCCCCCAACTCATTTGAATATTTTTACTTTGTGGACCAGCTTCGTTGATTGGTCAATATGGAGGAATGTGCAGCATGTGCTCTGCTCTATATTCTTTCTTTATTAGGATGACTAAACATAGAATTGTATAAATGATGATTCTCATTAATTTAGTAAAGTTTTTTTGTCGGCAGGATTTCTTTTGGCTTAATCATGTGAAAACATTTTGTGGGTTTTCTTTTTGAAGAAAAATCTCTTGTAAAAAGAAAAGAGAAATAATTGATTGAGCAAATGTGACATTTAATTTTGGGGTGATTTGATTAGTATGAGAATTAAATTAATTATAGTAGTATTAATTTAGCTTGAATTTTTTACTTAATAAAACTAATTAAGCATTTTAATTAGTTTCATGACGACCCAAGAGAATACACTATTTATAAATGTTAGGATTTGTCTTGACTTCATGAACTCAGGGAACAAATCTCTATTTATTTATAATGTTAGGATAATGGACATATAAATTTTCTTTAGGGAACTACACATAAAATTCAATGATGATTTAAAGTAATAAATAAATAAATAATCACACAATGAAGTCTCAAATACAGCAATAACAGCATTACCTGTCTTGAACATCACCTGAGGCTATAGGTGCTCCTCCCGGTTCCGCATCAGCCCCTCCTCCGTCCGCCGCTTCGTTATACCGGTAACACGACGCCACCACCACGAACGCCACCAGACTCACTGCACTCAACGCTGCAAGCACCCAATAATACCGATCCAAACGGCTCCTATTCAGTGTGGCCTGGAACCAGTTCTTTCCACCACCTTTCTCACTTATCTTCCCCACAGCATAAACTGAAAGCATACTGCACATGAATCCCAAACCCGACACCCCTCTCGTGAAGAACTTGAGGTAGCTCTTCATGCATACAGGGGACTCACGGTCGAAGAACGCAGCAATGCTCTTCTCAAAGAAGGAGTCCAGCCCTGCAAGAAGGAAGAATTGGAAGAGCAGCCAAAATACAGACATGGGAATCACCTCATCTGGCTTATCCAGTAACCCATGGTCTCTGATCACATTAAGCCTCTTGATCTCCATTCTTGCAGCAGTTATGCAGCACAGAATCGACAGTATCATAGAACATGCAAGTCCAATCAGGGATCCAAATGTTCTATTAACGCGTTGAGCAAGTGAGTCGAAAAAACCTTTCCTTGCCCACTGCGACAGCAACAGAAGTATCTGGAGTGGAACTTTTTTCCAAGCTCCTAACCTTCGATTCATGTGACTCGCTTGTTCTAAAAAGTAGGTGTTGCCAATGGAGGAAACTATTCCACAAACTAGGAAGGTGGTCAGCAAAGGGATCATTCGAACAGAGATTTTGGCATCTTCAACTTCTGTCACAGAGGCGAGTCTCCATCTCTTCTTCTCCTCGTCTGCATTAGTTCCATGTAACATAATAGCAGCCCTCTCTAAACACCAGGCACACAAAGATACATATCATATTACAAAAACCTTTCCAACTGAACGAGTCTTCTATCATAAGGCACTTGCCACTTGGGACTCATCTTACCAATCTCCCTTTAATGGTGGATTACACTAAACATTGATTCTTTCATAAATAGAAGAGAGATGCAGAGTAGATACCTCAGACAACGAGTACGTGTGAACCCATTATGGGGTTGATCGACATCGTCCTGATAGAAGAGACTATTATCATCTGGAAATGGTTTGGATTTCTTGTAAGCAGCAGCTACAAACACTCTGCACACCCTTGTTATGGGACTCCCCTTTGATTCAACCTTATCATATTTACACGAACCACTCAAAAAGAGAAGGGTTGCAGCTGCAGTGGCGATTGCAGGGATTCCAAACCGAAGAGACCATGGTTTAACATATGGAAGTGCAACAGATGCAACTATAGGCAAAACGACCACCAGACAGAAAGCTGGTATTTTTAACAACTCTTGTAGTCCATCATTGTTATCATCATCAGACCTCTCTTCCTGCTCCTCAAGAAAAGGTTTTACGGAGACAAGATTCCCTGCCACTCCAACAGCTATCAATGCCATGCCTGTGTAGAAGAGAATTTTTTGCGTGTGGCCAATGCAATGAGGGTCATAATTTTTGCACGTGCCGGTGGAATTGGCAAGGACGGGTGGTGTAGACATGGTAACAAGGCCAATTCCCTGTGAAAGGAGTTGAGGATTTAGAAATCTGTCTGTTTATCATAGTCCAAACTTGAAATTTGGCAGATTAAGTAAAGTTGTTTGATTAATGAACTCACCACACTGTAGGCTATGCTAGAAATGAGTAGCATTATGAAATTGCCCATGAAAGTATCGACGAGGAAGAGAAAGAAAAGGGGCAAAATCATGGAAATTCCCCCCCAAATATTCAAAATTCGAGCAGCATGTGTAAAGCTCAATTTCCAGACATCGGTTAAATAGTTTTGCATCACAAACAATGCGTATGCCACCAATATGTCAGCCCATAGTAATGCTGCAAAATCCAGAAACTTAATTCTACATATATTCTCAACTCATAGCATCATCTTAATTAAGAGTACATAAAGTTTACCAGAAATTCTGACATAGCTCTTTAAAGCCATTTATCATTCCACCTGAAAAGTCAAAATAAACCATATCGAAACTTTCCCAGATCCATGATTAATGTTATGAGCATGAAACTGGTGGATGCAAAAACCCAATTTAAGACAAGCCCATCTCAATTTAATCTTCATACATACACAAGAATCAAGAGATGAGAGAGAGAGAGCAGGGTACCTGAGAGAAAGAAAGGAGATAGCTGTGCAAGTGTGAATCGATGTTGCTTCCTTGGTTGTTATATAATAGCATCCCTGAGTAGCTCCGAAAGAGCATTACTTTAACCCTGTCATTACCACCGTACTTCCGAGTTGACCACCACTTTAGATGACCACTGAAAACGTGTGGATGGATGTGATAGACGAAATGTGAAAAACCTCGGTTTCCTGTCCATCTCTCTCTCACTGAATATTTTTACTTTCTCAGCTTCGTTGATTGGTCGGATCTTTCTTTAATGGCAGCCAAAACATGGAGCAAATGATTAGTAAGTTAACGAAATAGTATATATTTTTGTTTATTTTTTCCCATTATATAAATGATGATGATTCTCACAAATTTAGTACTTTTTTTGTTGACAGGAATTCTTTTGGCTTATTATTTTTCTTTAAAAGAAAAAACTGTTATAAACAGAAAAGAAAAAAATTACTGTTAGAAAAGTCGGAGGAAATAAGAAAAGAGAAACGATTGTTTGAGCTCATTTAATTGTGGGGTGATTAGTATGATTAATGAAATTAATTATATTAGTATTAATTTAGTTTAAATTTATCTACTTATAAAATTAATTAACATTTTAATTAGTTTCATGACTATCCAAGAAAATACGTTATTTCTAAATGTTAGGATATGTCTTACCTTCCTAAACATTTTATGAAGTTTTATTGAGCGTAAAGAATAATGTAAATTTCATTTTATTTTATCCATAAATTTTACAAGTGAAACTTCATGCATGCGTGTGAGACGCGTTGGAATGCAGTCATATTAATATAAGAACAAATTATTGCTTCACACGCTTACTTAAAAATTGTATACCGACAGAAATTTACAATTAAAATATACATTCAAAATAATAATTTTAAATATAGACAGATATTTTTTACATTTAATAAATCTTCTTAATCTCCCATACTATATATAAATCTACAAATCCTGTTAACTTTCAAACAAGAAATATTCACATGATTTTGCAAAAGATAGATCAACTCACCAGAGCATAGGCAATGCTTAAAATCAGTATCATCTTGAATTTTCCCATCAGTATGGAAGAGAGAGAACACTCGCAATATCTTAGAAAACTGATATTCAACATTGCAGCAACATAAAGAAGCTTAATTTCCAGACATATGTTACATAACCTTTGCATTGATAATCCACCAATATGGTGTCCTATTTTATTACTGAAAATGA
This sequence comes from Pogostemon cablin, assembly GCA_023678885.1. Classification (NCBI taxonomy): domain Eukaryota; kingdom Viridiplantae; phylum Streptophyta; class Magnoliopsida; order Lamiales; family Lamiaceae; genus Pogostemon; species Pogostemon cablin. The sequence goes on from CM042984.1 coordinate 1,482,036, forward strand.
TGATGCTAAAGATTGTGCCTATAATCTTGAAAACAGAGCTCATCAAAGAGTTTAATTTTACCCCTAAATACGCCACCAACTACCACAAATCACATATGCATTCCTCCATAATTGATACTAATCTAAAGAATCAGTAAGCACACTAGAATATTCACCCACTTAAACAGAACAAGCAGGATCACAAAAATTGAACATTTATCTAAATTGAATAAAAGAGAATGAATATGTTACACCAGAAAGTATGATTTTTGTGAAGCCAAATTCAGCTGAAGATGAAACAAATATGCATCAACTACCTCAAAACTTCAGCTGCATTGCACAAAACAGCAACCAAAGATGATGATTGATGGTGGTCATAAAACAGAGACAGCAGCAGAGTTGTAAGAACTTTGCCAAACCTCAATCCCCTCAACATCTTCCCTAATCACGAATAGCCTATCTCCACCACCCTCCATTTTCTTGATCACCCCTCGTTCTGAATCTTCAACTTTATCCACATAATTCCTCCTGTACATATCTTCACTCACAATCCTCTCGTTTTCGTGCTCTTCTTCTTCGACTCTCGACCACACCTCCAGCTCCCCCTCTCGCCCTACAAACACTTGCTTTCGATAACAATGTAATGCAAAATTGCCACCACCATTCCCTCCAACATTTCTCATACTTGGATTCCTCTCTTTAAGATACAGCCATGGATCATCACTCAGTTTTCTCAAATCTGCCATGGCTATATCACCTGATTTCGAGCAAATCTTGAACATTGACAGCTCATCCAAATCAACATCCACATCTGCAAACGAGTCTCCAAACCGGCTGCTCCGACCAGAACCCGGCTCGTTCGTCTCCCAAACCACATTTTGGGTTCTCGGATCCCACAATCGGATGTAACCGGAATACCCGAATGCACCTGACGTCACTGAACTCCCCACCAAAACCCCCAATTCGGAAATATATGTGAGCTTCGTTGGGACCATGTACTTGGAAGAATTTCCGGGCATTCTCCCAATTTCCGACGCAATGTTCATCGTCGATTTATCGATCATCAACACGCAATTCTCGCCGTGATGGCAATCGTATGAAGCGAACACTGCTTCCTCCGAGTCGGCAATCGCGTGGACTCGGGCCTTGTATATTCTCACATCGGAGGGATCGACCCAATCAACGGTTTGGACCCGTCGCCCATTCGTCATATTATAGAAATGCAACCCTGGTCCATGTAGGGATCCGACGGCAGCAATCACGGGTCGGATTCTATTGACCGAATTGATGTAATCCAAATGCGTCCGCACCGTTGCGGTGTGGCTGAGATTCCAATCGTAGACAGTAATCTGACCGCCGTGTGCCACCCATAGCGATCCGTCTGATTCAATGGCGTCGAAGTCCGATACGACGCCGTCGGATGAAGGCTTCACGGTGGTTAGCAGGGAGGCGTCTATCCCACTGAGTCGACTCGGGGCGAGTGCTGACTTGAGTTGGGACTCGATACCGAAGTAGACCGCCTCATCGATGAGTTCCTGATTGGAGAAGCGTCGGGCGGTGGAGGGGAGGCGATTGGACCGGAGTAGAGAGAGGAGGATGGAGAAGATTTCCGGGTCACGGTCAATAAAGACCGAATCGTGAGCCGGCCGGTTCGATAGGGCGAATAAGAGGGATTCCGGACCACCAGAGCGGAGAGTGGATACAGTAGTTTCGAATAGCTTACCTCCGACGTTGATCTTCACGCGCTCACCGGCGGCGGTGGTGGGTTGATCGGCGTTTTGGTCGCTCATTGACGGTGGCTTTGAGGGGATTGGTTGGGGCAAGATGCGAATTTTTGTAAGTATTTGTACTTTTCTGGGCTAATACGGTTGTGTAGAGGCATATAACAAATTTTATTTCTGAATTAAAATTTAAAATAAAAATTTGTTGGGTTTTAATCCCAAAACTCTTCGCAAACTGCAGTATGTAAATTTAGAAGATTTAGCTAAAGAAAAGGTGAAGAATTTTCTTTAAAGAAATTAACATTACTTTGGTTTCGTTTTCAAAGAATTCATGAGAAATTATCCGCTTCCAGCTTTTCATTATTTTGAAGCAACTTTTCTGGGGTGAGGTTTTTTTAATTTTAATTTATTTTTTTTAAAAATCACTTAAAATCATGTGGACACCTCAATTCTAATTCTCACAAATAAAAACTATCGATTTAATTCAAATAATATTGGAGTGCCTACAGTTTTGGGATAAAAAGTAGTATCAGAATTTGGCCCATTAGTTAAAACCCAATGGATTGAACTCACTAAGCCCATGAAAAATGCTCCCCAAAGTTTATTTTAAATTTTTTTTTTTTAGGTTTTTTCTATCAAATTCAAATCTCGAATAATGTAAAATTATTGATTCATGTCTGAAATCATAATATATTATTTAAGTAACAATTAAGTGATAAGTCTCATTTATTTTGATGATACTTAGGCTCCCCAAACAAAGATCTTGAATCCTTCACTAGTTTTAAACGTCAACAAATATGACGTTCTATAAGAATTTTGGACAAAACGAGTTTAGAATTAAAAATAAAAAAATCCGTGCTCATGTTAAAGAATTTTTCTTACCAAACTATGATTTACATTCTAAATTTCTAACCACATTTGACCTAAATGAACTACTACTTAAATTAAATAACTCGCCTACATGCAATAATATATCACTCCTAGATTAATAATTTTGAAAGGTGGTTTCACTTTTTCTTAAATAGGTTGTCACTTTTTTCATGAGAATTAGTAAATAGATTTTAAGAGGTGATAGAAGGGTCCCCTAACCCCATTACAAAGTCCAAAGATAAGGTAGTGAGGTTGAGGGAGGTCCCTAAAATTAGTGCTACTCCCTCCGTTCCGCTCAAACGTCATCGGTTGCTTTTTGAACGTAGATTAAGGAGTATTATTATTTTATGTGTTGTCGATTGTTGTATTAGTAGTGAGTGATGGGCCACATGTGATACTTTTTTACTAAAAATGGGAAATGAGGATATTTAGATGGGATGCCAAATATAGTAAAATGAAGACCTTTTGGTAGGAGGGAGTGAGTATTATAAATGTTTTTGTTACACATGCATGTACAAACACACGCAGTAACAATGATATTAAATTCAAAATTTGAAATTAATATGAATTAATATGATAATATCACTACTCCACTCTGCTTTGTAATAAGTAGAATCTGCAGTTATTAATCTTCATTTAAAAATTAATAAAATAAAATCAAGGTTGTGTTAATTAAATGGGTGAAAATCCCTTCACCACCCAAAAAAAATTGAAAATCATATATCTATATAGAGACACATTTTTATGAAATAAATTAATTATGTATGAGACGAATTATAGAATGGTTTGATCAATTATTAAAGTATAGTTATTATCAAATATACTAATACTTGATTATAATAATTGGGTGAAACTTTAAATTAATAGTAAAGTCATTTGGCCTTCTTAGCCGATTTATTAGATATTGTCATTGCAGCCTTGGTTGTTGTATCGACATTGTAAATGGGTAATATATTTTTCAGTTATTATTTGTTGATCCATTAAATAATACTTTATTAATTTGTTTTTATTAAAAATACTACTGACATTGAACAAAATATGTTGATATCTTAAACTAAACAACTAATTCTTCCTCTCAAATAAGCTAGGTATTGTCCGCAAACAGTATCAAAATTTTCTTCTTATAAATTAACATGTTCAGAAAACTTGAGCTACAGTCCTAACTAGTTAAAAATTTTATAAAAAGGTCAGTATTCAATGATTTACTAATAAATATACACAAATTTTTAAATTTTGAATCCCAAGTTATATAATATACCTTCTGAAATATATTTTTCCATATTAGAAATTCACTATCTGGTATCATTCTAAAACTGGCTGAAATTGAATTACATTACAAAAATATATATAATTATATCAATACTATGCAATTGACAAATGTGATTAAGCATCTGAAAACTAATTGACTAGCTAATATTACAACATTTGACAATCAAAACACTATTAGTTTCACTTGAAGAACAATATACATATTGAGTAAGTATTATTCAGCCGACTCTACCATCACCACCCCACAAATTCAATTTCTTCCTACTACTTAATTAATTTTTTTTTCTTTAATAGTTTTCCATATATATTCAAAACAAAACAACATTAATCATAAAAAAATAAAAATAAATACTCCCAATAAATTCACTTATTATCTCCATTTTCCTTGTCCTTCTTAGATGCAACACGTCCATCATTTCCAGCCATCATCACATACTTATCCTTCCTCGTTAAGTTGGTGCACTCATACCCCAGCGTACCACCCACCACCCTCTGTATATAATTCGCCACTTCAATTGACGACTTTCCCCCTCTCACCGTCAACTCCCTCGGAAGTTGGTCTAAAAACGTGATTTCGTAAGTCGGCCGCGGGTTCATAAACACGAAATAAGGATCCAAAACTTTGTAGCCACGTGCCGTCGTCCCATAAAACACGCTTTGTTTCGTGTTAATCGCCACCGGCACGATTCTATCACTGAGCTCGGCGAAAAGCGCGCTGAACCTCAGCAAGAATGGCTCCCGACAGGTGGTCCCCTCCGGACATATCACCAGGTCACCTTCTTCGAGCAGACGCTTTATGTTCGCCGCGTCCTTGTCGCGTTCTCTCGACAGCGCCACCGCTTTGATCGGAGAGATGAGTTCGGAGAACTTGCTGATGCTGTAGGTGACGCAGCTTATCTTGCGGCCGAGCGCGACGGCGGTGACGACGGGGTCGAGGACGGTGCGGTGGTTGCAGACGAAGAGCACGCCGCCGTGGCCGGGTCGGGGCGGCGGAGGCGGCGTACCCTTGACGATTAGTTTGATTCCGAGGATCATGTAATTGTAACGTACGATTCTTTCGGGTAAAGGAATGTTGAGATACACACGAATGATTGACAAAATAATGCCGATTGGCATCCATAAGAATGTCACTAGGGCTACCAGTGGAGTTGGCCTTTGAACTAAACGACCCTCGTGGAATATAATCGGAGCTAGAAGCTTGTTTCTTGCCACCGCCTCACATCTTGTTCTTGCCACCATATATCCCTCCTGTCAAAATTCAAATTTTAATCATATTTGTTACCATATTATATGGCTTCGAACTCGTTACATGGAATTAGGAATTCAATCTCACTAAAATGTAACACTGTATTTACATACCTAATACACAAAAATATCACATTTGCATATTCATTTAATTTAATTTAGGAAAATAGAAAATTGGTAGCTAAGGACATGATTGGTGGATCTTAAATAATTATACAGATGTGTCCAGCTGTGTAAGGGAGGAATTGAAGAAGTTGTGTTTTTATAAATTAGTTAGGGTGGAGTAATTTTTGTAAGGCTTTAAATTTGGTGAAGTTAATGAAGAGGGGCATGTGATAATAAAAGCAGCAGCCCCTGCTATTTAATAGGGGCATGGGATGAGATAATTAAGATAAAAGGCTAGAATATACCGTTGGCTGGACTACTCAAATTGGCCCTTCTCACGTTATTTTACTACCAAACAAACACCCACACCAAATTTAACCACTAACTTTTCACTTTCTTACCACCTTTAATCCTATCAATTACTGCTATACGTACTCCACCATTAATTACTATATACAAACATATGTTGATGTTTTTTTATTTTTATATTTAATGATGATGATACTTAATTCAGTAAATTTTTTATTTAATTATTTGTATTATACAATGTATAGTCATTTTTATGCAATTTTACCCCGATTATGTTGCTTGTCAGTACTAATACGAAGAATTGATGTGTACCTCGTGTTAGTTATGTTATGAGAATGCATTAAACTCACATTTTACATGTAAAGAACATTTAAATCTCATACTATTAGTTATGCGACACATGATTATTTAATCGCAACTGGCATGAAATTAATGCCTTTATAATTTTATTTTTCAACTTTAGATGCAATATTTGTAATAAATTTTGTAGAAAAGGTAAAAACATGTCCCCCTTATTCCACAAAATACTTGCATATTTGATGAGTTAAATCATCATACGTCCCATTTTTATCTCTATTCCGAAAATAAAAATATAAAAATGAAATGGATGATCAATCTTGTTTGCAAATACACAAGATATATAAAGTCAAATTAACATCATGCAATTCATGCTGAGAAATTATACAAATAAAGAATGGTGCGAAAAAAATCGATTTAACTCTCAACGACTAACATGAAATATGCATGGGTGTCGTGTGATAGGCTGTGTTTGTGTGATTATATAAATTTACCTTGGAAAAGGAAATCAAATTTTGAAAAATCTCACCAAACCTACCCAAATGTTGATTATACAAAATTTTCATTTACTTAAGAATTCAAACAAAGTATAAATAAATGCAAAATTAACAAAATGGAATTAAAATTAAAATTGATTTTACCTTGCATATTGACATGAAGTCATGATCAGTCTCTCTGTCTCCCAGCCCCAAATCAGGCACATTGGCGCCAAATTCTTTCACAATTGCCATCTTCTTATTCTCCCCAACAAGCACACCGGGCTTCTTCACAAAACCCGTGGCCCGGCCCGATCTCGTCACCTCCAATTCCGTCCCCAGAACCTTATCGGCTCCCAAATAATTCTTCACAAAATGTTCCACCATTATCCGCGGATTCGCGGTGACGATGTATCTCTTACCGAAGGAATTGAACACCTTCCACGAATCCGGTCGCACATCCTCCGCGTAGAATTTAGGCAAAACGGATCTGGCGACGAGCTCGATATCTCGAATTTTGAGCCCGGCGAAGGCGATGAAGATCAGCGTCTGGATCGCCATGGATTCCGAGACGAACACGTAGACGAAATACACGAATGGAACGGAAGTTAACAGTAACAGAGCCCGAATTAGGCTTCCAGCTTCTAAAGCGACGAGCAGGAAGTAAGGAAAAGCGCTGGTGGAGCGCAACAGAGTGCCGTCCAAATCCGCCGCCACAGTCTGATCGGACCGCCCCTCGGTGTTGCATTTTGATATCGGTTCAAAATGCCGATGGGCGCCCATTTCTGGAGAGAGAGAGAGAAAGGGGAGAGAGAATTCAGTTAATGTGTGGCTCAATGTGTGTGAGCTAGTAGTGTTACAGGGAAGATGGAGGGGTTTAAAAAGAAATGAGGAAAGTTGTTGGTGGTTTTACACCATGAAAATGTTATGTGGTTGATATTATAAATATTTTTTATTTTATTTTATTGATATTTATTTCTATTATATGATTGGCTGATTCGAAGACAAAATTGTGGGCAGATGGCATTTGTAGAGAGAGTGTACAAGTAGTTGTATGCCTCTGATAACATTCAATTAGCCTCCCTTTTAGTTTCTTATAATAACATGCTGCCTCACTTGCGACATTTTCATTCTTTACTATATTTTCTTTTCTTATTCACATATATTTATTTATTTATTATAAAAATAATAATTTAAATATTGTTTGTAAAAAATTTATGAAGATTTTTAATTAAATGAACTAATTATTAAGTGGAACTTCTTGACACATGATCACAACTTCATGTTTTATTGTTTTTTATATTTTAAATAAATAACAAGTGTCATTATTACATTTTAAGTGAACACCACCGCATGCTCTAAGGGTTTAATGTGTTATAGAATAAAAAAAATCTTAAGAGTACTTATTCATAATAATAACTGCATTAATTGTGTTTAGAAAGAGAATCTTTCGGATTTTGGTACCGAACGTACTACTATGAGTATTTTTACTGGTTCGTATTCTCTGTGTCATTTTGATATATATAATCTCATGTGATAATGATATGTATGAGAAAGGTAAATTATTATACTCTAAAATGAAAAGCTTAACCGTAAGTGATGGTTGAATGTTTTTTCAACCTTACATGTCAATCATATAATATATGACATATTAGATGATGAATGAAGATGACACAAAAAATTCAATGTGATCTTCTCAAATCTTTTATTATATTTTGGTGTGATATATTTTGTTATAAACAAATGGATTATTGACACGTCTATATCCTAATTGATTCCTTGTCATTTTTTTACTCTCAATCATATATTAATTATATAATTAGTAATATAAGAGATGATAATCAAAATTATATAAGAAATCTCGTGCTTGATATATCGGCGTGACTGTTCACTTTGCCAAAGAGATGAATAACATCTCGTTTGAAAAAGAAGTCTAAACATTTGTCCTCATGCTGTATTATGTATAATGAATTGATTTAAACTATAAACTTATTCTAAGTGTCATTAATTCAACATAACAAATATCTAACTATAAATGTCAAAGGATATTTAAGCACCTTTTTTTTATATATATATATATATATATATATATAACAAACTTATTTATGGTAAATTAACTTTTACTCGTGAATTTTTAGAGCAACTACAATACTATACAACATTACAATTATTATCAATATTTTGTACTAGTTAAAATTATTGGGAAGCTTAATAATAATTTTATGGTAAAACACACACAATTCTTTACTCCCTTCGTCCCGAAGAAGTTGATATAATTTTTTTTGGGCACGGAGATTAAAGAACATAATAATTTAATGTAAAGTGAAGTGAGAAAAATAATATTTAATGTGTAGTGTTTAGTTGTATTAGATGTGATATGTGGGGCACATGAGAATAGATTAATTGTTTTTGTGTAAATCTCATGTATTAAAAAAGAAATGTGTCAATTTTAGTGGGACAAACCAAAAAGAAAAGTGTGTCAACTTCTATGTAAATTATTAACAAATTTTTAAACTACACAAATCATTACTAAAAAGTTATGACGTGATACGTAAAATAACAAATCATACGATTATATTAATTAATTAAAATGAATGCGAAATCATATTATTAATAAAAATTTAAATTAAACTAGAATATAATTTGTGGGTCCCTATTAATAATAAGATAGGCAGTGAATTGTCTAAATAACTTTACAGTAAAAAGAAATAATATACAGATTGCTGTGCATTAAAAATATTGGTTACTTTTACATGCATTTTTATAGAGATGAGCAGTGTTTGTAATAATTTTTTTAAATAATTGTAAGGAAATAGTACTTAGTTGTTATAAAAAAGATTAAATAATTGAATAGGTAGCTATTTAATTCTTTTCTTTTTTTGGAGGGGAAAAAGTCGAAGTAATTATTAGTTGTAATAAAGGGCACTGACAATTTATCCAACTATAGCACAATACTCCTATCTACATTTAATAATTTTTTACTGTATTATATCATGGTAAAGAAAACTACTACTCATTTAATAAAAAAATGCCCAAATTTCTCTTTTGACATTTCAGATCGTTGTTTTAATTAATGCATTTGTCTAAAGTACTATGTATTTTATTATGCAAGTTAAAGATCATTTTTGCCTTGAATTTATTTTTCTTTTTCTAAAAAAGAAAGATAACTTTTTGAAAAGGTTTCACTTCATGTCTCCACGTTATTCAATTTTATTTATTTTTTGATAATGTATTTGAAAATTATATCAAAATCTATATTTGATTTTTTTATAAAAAAAATTAAAGGAAAATAATGCTAAACAATTAAAGTTCGTGGAAAGTAATTTTCTGCACAATGGGTTTTCTTTATTTCACATAAATTTGGTCCTATTTTAACATTAATTAATATTTTCTTATTCAAACATTAATATAATTCATATTTTAATTAACTCTTTAATTAAAAAAATAATATTCTTATGAGTTAGAGAGTATACCATTTAAAAATAAGGATTATACTTTCTAATGTATTATATATATATATATGAATGTACAAAATACTAACTCAATTCAAATTACTTGGTTCGTGTTAATTTAGTAATGGAATGTAGTGAAACAATAAGTGATCAAACCCTTTAGAAGTCTCCTTAAAATATTGATATGTTGATTTAAATGAAGAGAGTATACAACCCGTAACGGACTTATGGGGCCGCCACCTAAAATTTTACTACCTTGTAAACTTTTTTTTTCCCTTTTCTTTTAGATAGTAAGAAAATGTATTGATCAACTAGTCTTACTTTTGATGATATAATAGGAGTAATATTTTTAAATACTAAAAATAATGTAAAATATGTTATGTTTGATAAGAGAGAAAACGCATAAAATGTATTTTGAGGGAATTATGTTTAGTATTTTTAATAGTGGAATGGACGAGCGTTGAAATTGTTCATGATTCGATGTATGGAATATAAGATGAATAAAAAATGATACTCATATTAATAAAGATTAATAGTAGCATAATGGATTATTTCATGAACAATATACTGTAAATGAAAAAGTAATATTTCTAAAAAGTGATAACTATTTTTAAAAATTAACTGAGACGATATTAGCCCATATTTTATAAATTTGCCAAATTTTTTAAGAGTGGAAGCTTCATGATTTGTTTCTAGGGAAAAGTACACTTTTGGTCCCGTAAAAATTGATCAATGTCAAAAAGGTCCCAAAATTGACAGATTTAGTCCAATAAGAATTTTTCATCAAAATCTGTTAATAGTTAACGAAATATTCTGAAACGTTAGCAAGACCAAAATTGCAACTTGTAGATTTGATTCCATAATTTGCAAAAATAATCCCAAAAAAAACTAATACAATGTTTATTGAGAGAGAAAATAGAGGGGAATTGTTGTAATGAACTATGTTTATGTTGAAAGACATAAAATAATTCCAAAAAAAACTAATAGAATGTTTATTTAGAGAGAAAACAGAGGGAAATTGTCGTAATGGACTATGTTTATGTTGAAAGATAGAAAATAATATAAATTTGGTAGTTTATAATAATATAAGTTAATTTAGGATGAAAATTTTCGAAAAATTATGGTTATAATATTTTTATGGCACCAAAATCGCTAAATATGGACCAGTGAATTGCTATAGGATTAAAATTGAACTAAATGAATTCTTATATGACCAAATGTGACATTTTACCTTTGTTTCTATTGAGTTTCATTCTGTCGCCTAACTTTATCGAAAAACACATTGAATGAGATCCAAATCTAGTATATATAAAATTGGCATACATTGGTAATTATACATTAATCACCATGTATAATATAAAAATTACTTCATTTCCTAATATACAACCCTTTACATGTATCATTTAAATTTTAGACATATGAAGAAAGAAATTAAAATTTTATTGCGTGTGTTGCCCACCTTGTGCAGTGGTGATGTTAATTATGTGGTTCTCTTAGCCTAAATATTTAGTTGAACATTTAATGTTTATGTTTATAACGACATTGTCCGTACGTAGATATATGCATACGTTTCTTATGTCATATCAAAATTTCCCCTTTTCATTGTTTTTTATGGTTAATAGTTTATAGAATTGGAAAATTAGAAGGTACAACGAGTTTTTTTTTTTCATCCCCAAATTTCAACTTCTTATTTTATCGTGTATTTTACTTTTTAAACAAATAAATAATACATGTCATAATAACATTTTAGATTAATGCCACGTATTTCAAGGATTTAATAATTATTTATAAAATATAACCTTTTTATATCATGAAACATCAACAAACACAAATGATGAAATAAAAAAATCTATTTTTTTTCTTAACAATTATGTAACATATCGCAGTAACTTAAAGTGTATAATAATTAAAGTATTGACACAATTCCATTTTTCTCATCAATCAAAGGAAACAATAAAAAATTAAAAATTAAGAAATCAAATTAGGTTATTAATAAATAATAGAAAATTAGCAAAGACATGTGTGAGATGTCTCACGTAAGCCCCTTACGTGAGATGTCTCACATAAGCCCCTTACGTGAGACGGTCAGAAAGTGACAACTTTTATAAAAGAAAATGATAATAAATTAATAAAAAGATGTTATTTCATAAACAATTTATAGTATAAATAAAAAGTAATAGCATTTATAGCGAAAGTGATAAATAGTGAAAGTAATAACTATTTTAAAAAGTGAAAAATTGTCTCACGTGAGACGGTCTCATGCAAGACCTACCTTAGAAAATTAGCATCAAAACGTTGCAGTGCAGAGAAATTAAATTTGACAATAATTATAATTATCAACTTAGAATTGAAAAAGTTTTTTTTTAAAAAAAAAATTAATTATTACTTTTCAATAAAAATAGTATCGAATGTCATTAAATATTTAAAGTAACATTTTTCATTTATACATAAGGTTAAAACTTGTGTGACTCGGGACACCGTGTGCCCAAATACCCTTTAGTATTAAATGATATATCTTTTAGTATAAAGACGTGTACCTTTATTTCTTTAAAAAAATTGTATATCCTTTATAACAAAATATTATACCCTTATTAATTAAAATGTTTACCTTTTAGAACAAAATGTTGTACCCTTACACACTTTATGCACCTGGGAACACAAAAAACCAACTGTTTATATAATACGAATTATTTCACTTGAATAATTATTATAATTATTCATAATATATCAATATTTTATTTATCACACAAAACTGATAGTATTTCACATCAAATATTCATACACACTATACGCGTACATATAGTACTATTTTTGCTTTTCATAATTATTAAGTAATATGCAGCAGGTTAATTTATTTATATAGTAGTACTATATTTTTATTCTAAAATAAATAATACGAATATATATACCAAGCAGCGTTGGTCTTGTGTGATATGAGCAGCAATTAGACATAATATATGTCGTCAACTACAACGAAAAAGATAAACACGCTTTTCAACAATTTTGTCGTGATTATGAAGAAAGAGTTAACTTGAAAGTAATTAAATCACGCTTTTGAAAAACTCAGATTCTGGTGAGTTGTGAATCTTTGTTATTGTTGTGGATAGGAAATTCCTTCTCTTATGCACACTTCCACATTGACTATTTGAAAATGAAATCACCATTTTCTTAACTCTCCACATTTTCATTTTTTAATATTATTTAGAATATCATTCTATATATTATTCCACATTCAAATGTAGATGGAAACTTGTTAGTCGTTCTAACGAAGATACAAACGAGATTTGATTTATAAAATTAAATACCTAAAGTCGTATAGAATGGATGTATGATAGACAATTTCTATTCGAGGAAAAGTAACACTCCATTTTTATTTTAAAACCCTCCGTACTATATTAATTTAGATTCAGAGTAAAAAAAAGAAAGTAAAAGTTACTTTCTAATTAATTTTTTTAATTTTTTAGGGTAATATAAGTACATTATAAATAATAAATAAATTAAAAAAATACTATGTTATATATATATATACACTAGTGAAGATGCACCTCATTGCTGATGTGCTAGCCCGTGCTGTGCTGTGTATATGTATAACCTAATAACAAAAAGCAGGTTAGAACTTCAGCATGCAAGCACAAGCATTTAAATTAAACCTATGCTAATTAGGCTTTTGTGCATACAGCTAGAAGTTTTATATCATTATTATTGTGTTAAAAACATGTGCAGTAGGATGTTTAGGGCTTTCGTTATGTATGTGCAGGTGTTGGGGCTTTCAATCTTTGGTTGATGTGTTTTTTGTTGCCCCATTGTGTTGCAGCTTTAACACATCCAACTTCTCCCCCTACTTGGATCCTATCAGTTTCTCACATTGTATAATCCCTGTCAATAAATGGTCCAAGCCCAATTTAGAGTCCACATCTATACAGACACCCTAGGAGGTTAAACAAAGGGATTTAAAGAGTTATCAGTTGTTAGAAACTGTACAAAAAAGAAAAATTATCAATTAAAGAGGCTTAAATTGACTCAAGGGGGAAAAATCATTAATTAGTAGCCTACGTGGCAAACAATAATTTAACAGAAACGAAAATGAGGGCTTAATCGCAGAATTTAAATCCTGTCAAAGGAAATAATCAGATTTTCCCCTATCACAAACTTTAGACTTAAGAGGTCATGATATTGCATTGCACACTATCACAAACTTTAGACTTCGTCATGATGTTTTACTTGCAATGCATTGGTATACATACTTGTAAGAGTCAAGCATGAATTGAAGAAGTTCAAATTTAAAATTTGAACTCATGAACTATAATAGAACTAATAAGGCTATTAACAGCTCCACCAGCCCTAAAATGTTTTAAGAGTTGAGATACTTATTCATGTTATTTTATCTTTCAAGATCGTAATCATTATTATTCTTCCCAATAAAAAATTATGTAATTGAAATTTGTTTCTCATAAATTTCCATGAATAAAAGAGGGGGAAGAGCCAAACCTCATTTCTTGAAATCTAAACTTATTTTGAACAAGACCATTCATTTCTTTAAGACCCTCATTTCTTGAGAACTAAACTTACTTTGAACAAGACCATTAATTATTGTGAGAAACTCATTTGAAATTGAGTGGGTTACTCTGAAAATTTGGTATCATATCACAAATGAAAGAAATCAGAAAATGAGTAGTAGATATATAACTGACAGCTGATGCAATTTCATGAACGGGAAATGACATTAAATAAAAGTTTCCTCAATCTCTAACGGATCAACGACGTACCTTCATCCAAAGTACCGAACAATCAAAGTTTATTAAGAACCTGTTGTGTGCATTCATTTCAAATGAGTTGGTCTCTTCAACACTATTAACGTAGAGACGATATTTTGGACAGATACAAGCACCTCCAGCGTAAGCAGCGTGCACAAGAAACCAAAGTACATTATCTATTTATTGTTGTCATGCATCAGAAAAATCTTTTTCGTGAGTAATACTATATGATTTAACAGATATAAATGTAATTACATGAAATTTCAAAAGCTAAGTCTTTGCAAACTCTTTATTCAATGTGTTTTAAATTTTCAGGCTCATGATTGTTCTAGCTAAATAACCCAGAGAATAATGTCTTAATAAGAAAAAAAATCTCTATTTCAACGTGAAAATATACAGTTGAAATTATTTCTAGAAAACTGAAATTAATGGGAACAAAACAGATAAAAATTAAAAACCGTACACATAGCTAAGTTCCCAGGAGGTAAAAATGATACATATGGAAAAAAAAATGAGTCGCATTCTACTCAAAGATATAAAAGTAAGAAAACTTCAAGCATGTCCATTAAATTCAATCACTCATGAACTTTTACACGCATTGACAAGTGATTTCACGGAAAGTGTTGCTGGAGATAATATTCTATATATTAAAGCTCTGATCTCAATATGAAATAATCCGAAATAAGAAGGAACATGGGCACATCGAAGATACAAATCTTACCTAAGCATTTCGGTGTAAGAAGACCAACTTGTACTCAAGTTTTTCTTAACAATGAAGAACAAGTACGTGTAATATTAGTAAGTAATATCTAAGGAGTCTGGAATCCCAAAATCCAGCCACTGCAGGATTTATGGAAGAAAATTTTAGTTACTTAAGATCAGGGAGTAATTGTTTAATATACAAACATATTACCTATATTGTAAAAAGATTACGGCTCTTAAAATACACCTTAAAATAAAAGGATATAAGTGGTTAAGATGTCGGCAAACTATGAATCAATTAATAAAACCATAGTGTCAACATACACTGCATGGAGTTTACATTACCTATACTTCCAATACCAGTCATTAGCCAAAGGAATTCCTATCCGAGTCAACTAAGTTCATTATAACTTGCAGATAAAAATGAGAAAATATTAAAAAGACAGCAAGTATATAGATAGCAAAGAGTTAAATCACTGATACCAACATAAATAAATTGGATCATGTTTTCACCTCCCCACAAGCAATTTATTGGGTCGATAAGCTGATATAAAGTGAGTTGCATGATACTTACGAGAGCATGAGATAGTGCTAGCAACATTAAGACAACTCTAAAGATATCCTTCGAGAGGCGAATAACACATGTGTTGTCGGAAGCATAAATTACCAGGAGAGGATGACCGACGGAGGCGGGATTGTTGAAGGTTTACTTCGTGACGGAAAATTGAAGAAGGAGATCCGGAGAGATGGAATGGAACAGAAGTGAGATGACTGGTGGAGTGAGAACTTTCTGTGTGAAGGTGTCTCACAATCGGACACGTGGATGAAAGAGGGGAAAGCAGCGCACGCGGCAAGAATGATGACCGGTTAAAAGGAAAATACTGGTCCATTTTGAAACATTCGCCCTTTATTTATATATATATATATATATATATATATATATATATATATATATATATATATATATATATATATATATATATATATATATTGAAATTGATATAATCTTTTTTTTTTGATGAAATTTAATATATGGAAAGTGAAAAACAATTAGTGTAAAATTTAATATGGGAAGAAAGTAGTAATATTTTTTTTGAAAATGAGAAACATTCACCCGATTTCACATAATTCATACGACCTAAAATTCAAATATAGAACCCAATTAGAGGGAAATCGAATTTCCTACCAATTCTTGAGAAACTATATATATGTTCGTAATGATGAAATAAAATTTATTTGATTTGATTTATTCCTATCTTTTTGTCACAAGGCTAATTATAGTATGCACCCGGGTGCACCCAATATACACTCTTGTCACAAATAAAGGTAAAAGTTCTTGCACCCCTGGAGATACTGGGACATGGTCTATGTCCCCATGTGAACACAACTCTTCCCCTCCCTATTCTATTTAAACGTATATGAAATTGCAAATGGACACGGTGCCCCGGAGAGATGCACAAGAGCCTCACTCTTATGTAAATCAATATCAAACTGATTTTAAGGAGGGACCTCTATGGCTATCCATCGTTGAAAAGTAATAACCATGTTTATGATTTATTTCCTTAATTTAGTGAAGCATTATTCATTTACGTCTCTATATTAACTAAGTATTTTTTTCGTGAAAGTTCAAACATGATGTCAAAATAGGAATTTTTGTGGAAAAATAGAGTTTATGCACGTGGGCATGTTATAGCAGTAACTATTCTGATATTTTACTTTAGATAAATTTTCTTGTGATAACGTGCGTATGAGACTGATATTTTACTTTAGATAAATTTTCTTGTGATAACGTGCGTATGAGAGTGTGTGAGATGTGTTATAAATAAATTTATTATATAAATAAAATATGCTTATTAATAATTAAAATATATTAATATTTTAAAATATAATAAATAATGCATTAAGTTGTAGGATATTATAATATGATTCACTAAAAACATACTTTAACTATTACTATTTATATAATAAACATATTTTCATAATGTGTCGACCCGTTTTTTAAGTTCCGCAGAGACACTGAACCCTAAATCTTAAGAAAAATAATTTAAGGCTTCAATACTTCAACCTAAAACAATACTCCGTATTATATATACTCCTCATTTCCTGACAAAAAATCCTGATTCCGACCATCTCCATAGAGAGTTTCTTTTATTTTTATATCTTCTTTTTCTTGGGAGGTTATTATAATTATAATAAAGAGACTATTAATTATTAACACATTTATTACCGTGTAATATGGCGTGATGATACCGAAAATTTCACGTCATTCACATGGATTGTGCCTCTTAATTTGTTGCATGTGTATATAATGAAATAAAATAAAAAATATCGACCAATAATATTACTCAAGATATATACGTCACTAATTAATATAACTAAGTACAATAAATCGATAAGTTAACAACTCCATCCATTTCGTAAAACTCTCCATACTATTCTTATTTTTTACTTTAAAAGATTCTTCACACTTCTTTTAAAAAAAATTTTTCATTTTTATTCAATAATTTAAAAAAATGTTTTAATTTTAAAGTTGGCATTCCCACTTAATAATTAAATTACACTACTTTACACCTTTTTTTATAATGTAAAAATGCTAAAAGAAATTTCAAAATTCAATAAAATTAATTAAAAAATAATTTTTCTTAAATAACGTATAAAGTAAATGTAAAATTCTAAGGATTATAAATTTATTTTATTTCTATTTGCACCTCTCGTAGAGTTGTTTAAGAATGGTTGGGTCACCTACCTAGACGGTTTTTGATCTGGGATTTATTACTTTTAAAAGAAACATTTATAATTAGGAATGGAGCTACTTTTATATGCATGAATATGATGATTATGACGATTATATAGATTTATAATTTGGTTTAATTATTATATTGATATTGATTACATAATTATCAAATATCAACCAGCCGGAATTGTTGGAATAAGTCGCAAATCACATAACTTCTCAAACGCAATTGTCTATTAATTCTAGGGTTTGGGGTTGGAATCCTCTAATTTGATTAACATTCTAAATACTCCCAATCTCCAAATAAATCCACCTATTCTTTAGGGGTCTAGATGTCTTATAACATTTTGACGTTACACTTTATTGAATGAGTGACATGTAAGTGAAGATAGAGAAATTATATCCTAAATCAACGATGGTTCTAATAGATATGAGTTGAATTTCTCCACCTTGCCACATATTAATGTATAAAGAGATTTCGCATCAAAGTATTGCGGGACATCCGTGTCATTTTTAGAACATAATTTTTAAAATTATTTTTTATGTGAATATGTGATGATCATCATATAAAAAAATAAAATAATATAAGATGTTTTAATGAAATAAATTTTATGATGATATATTTTTGATTTGATAAAATGATAAAATTAAGTGACATTTTAAGGATGCTTTTCCATGTTAACAATGTGCAAATAATGCAGGACGAATGAAAAAAAAAACGTGCAAGTACTTTTTGGACGTAATAGGCAATTATTTTAATGGGTAGGTCTTGTGAGATCGTCTCGTGTGAGATCATTTTTTATTTTTTAAAATAGTTATCACTTTCGCTATAAATCATTATTACTTTCGCTATAAATCATTATTACTTTCGCTATAAAATGTTATCACTTTTATTTATATACTATAAATTGTTCATGAAATAGCATTATCATTTTTCATAGATTTATTATCATTTTCCTATATAAAAGTTATCACTCTTTGGTCGTCTCACGTAAGCCCTTATGTAAGACGGTCTCACACAAGTCTTTGCCTATTTTAATTTATGGTTTAAAATTTTGACAAATATGGAGTATATAATTTGGCTAACATACACTATTACACTTTTTTTAATGAAAAAATGGAGTATATATAAACTATCGATTTTTTTTTATTTTATAATAAAATTTTGAACATAAAAAATTATACATTTGTTTAGAAATATATATATACTATCGAATAAAAAATAATATATACACCATTTATATATATATATATATATATATATATATATATATATATATATATATATATATATATATATATATATATATCGCACAAAATATCCGCTCTTATAATTTATAGGTCTAAATAGGAGTGGGCGGTATGACATACCGAAAATTTTTGTCATACCAAATACCGTATCGCAATTTTCAGTATATAAAAAATTATACTGTTATCTTACCTAAACTTTCGGTATACCATAGTTGGTATACCGATATTTCGATATAATAAAATAGTATAATTTCTGCTTATCGATATTTCGGTATACCGTATAATACCTAAAATATCGGTATATCGTCCTATTAGATAGTTTGCTACGCCGTTATGCACTTAAAATTCAATAAATCTAATTAAAAACTAACTAGAAAAGTGAAAGATAGCTATAAAACAAATTCTAATATATAACAAATTTATAATAAGAAAAATATGCTACAATCCACAAACGATCAAATTAAATAAGAGATCAAATTAAATAAAAGTGAGTCTCATGTAAACCCTATTTTTTAAAATTACTCTTTAATATATAAAAAATTACTTTTTGAAGAGTAATAATTTTTATACAAAAGAGTAATAATTCATATCTCTAAAGAGTAATTTTTCATGTACGAAAAAGTAATCGATAAATCAGGGTTTACAAGAATTTGAAGAATAATTTTATATTTAGAAGAGTAACAATTTATTAGCTAAAGAGTAATTTTTTATATACTAAAGAGATTAATGTATGTAAACCCGGTTTAAACAAGTGTTTGTCATTAAATAAATAGTACCCAAGACATCTATACAAGAATCATATGAAACTTATATTAAAATCAATATTTTTAAATTCCCAAGAGATCTAAACAAGAATCATATGGAACTTATATTAAAATCAATACTTATAAATTTTCATATAGGATATAACTACGTAATTAAAAAAGAAGTACAAGATATCTTGAAAGCCAATCAACTTTATCACCCGTTTATAATTATGAAATATACCGTTGGAGTTTATATTTAATCTTTTAATTAAATATTGTATATATATAATTTAATAAAAAAATTATAATATATAAATAATTATTATAATTGCATATATCATGTAGTATGGTAAATCGTATCATATTACCCAAAAATTGAATATTTTACGGTATTTTGGTATATACCGAAATATCGCGGTATTAATAATTTATATACCTTTATCGTACCAAAATATTCAATACGGTATCATATATTACCAAATATTTCGACATATCTAAATTTTCGGTAAATTTCGATAAGGTCTAACACTACTTTTTACTTTTCATTGATAGGTCGATCTTAGTAATATTTTTGGATTACAAATAATTTAGTGGACTAATTTATATTTTTATCATTGTTTTAGACAACTGTATTATATAAGAAAACTAATGGGTATTGTCATACATTCATAATCAATGTATCGAGTACTTATTGTGTGACATTTATTTATAAAATACAACAGAATATTAATTAGAACACGAAATTCAAAAGGTATACTTGTACTAGCCACTTAATTACTATTTTTCCTTTCTTTTTGATATATATTTTCAATGAAATTGTTTCTAAATGAAAATGGTAGGTAGGGTGGTGACGACCTATTTGGTCACTTTTACACTAGTAAAATCACATGACCCTCTTTTTTTAAATGTAACTAATTAAACAAAGTAAGATACTATATAGAGATGAATTTATTGTAACAAGACTATTATGAATTATTCAAATCAAATGAAATTGGGGTAGCTATAACCAATTGTTGGTAATTGTTGATGAGGAATTTCAAATTAAATACTGTCTTTGTCTCATACTTATCTGCACAATTTTTTTGTAAATACAAATGAATTGTGCAGATAAGTATGGGGCGGAGGGAGTAATTCGTAAAGCTCAAATTGGGCCTGTTGTAAAGCCCAAAGGCTCACGAACGTTATCCAAATTAGTGTGTGAAATTAAGGTACAAATCTTAAATTGGGCCTGTTGAAGAATCCCAAAGTCTCGCGAACTTCCAAATTAGTGTGCTAAAGTTATTATTATGGCCCATCATTGAAAATATTATATTTTTAACTTGGATGGGCTGGGCTCATAAATCATAAATGGCTGCTGGTTGTGCTTGCTTAATTCAATTATAGATATGGCGCCATTAGTTTTGCTTCAAGGCACTGTATTGAAGACAAAAAGATACTAATACTATAAAATATCAATTATATCCCTATTTCATTTAAAAAACCTAACTCATTTGTTATATTAAAAAAAAAAAAATACTTTGTACGATAGAATCTTGAAACAAATTCTAGTATTTGTTTCTCCCTGTATTTGGAATTTGGATGGCCGTGGATGCTTAATAAATTAATCAATTATAATTAGAAAGATTAGTAGTTTAAACAATTTAAAGTATAAATAAAAAGTTATCAAATGTATTTTATTGTTTTGGTATCTGATATGGCTAGGAATTGGAGCTATTTTATATTGTCATATGATGTGCTTAATTTGAATTAACTATAGATAACATAAGTACTGCTATATACTATAACTATTGTATTGTAGATTTATATAGTTTTTATTTGGAGTTTTTAGTTTTAGCAGATTTGGAGGTTTTTTCAGAATTTTAAATTTCACGGATTTTGTTGGTTTTCCACTCAAAATAATCGTGACCTCACCCGAGAATGTTAAGGATTTGAGAGAGTTGAATCCCTCCGATGGAGGGAGCGAAATGAACTTTGCATGTTGTGGAGACTTACTATGCGGAGGAATTGGTGGCAAATTGGATGTTGCGGTCTCCGCAAAGAACTTTAAGGCAGAGTATGATCAAAGGAGAGGTGTACTGCTCCAAAACGCCCGGGAAGGTAATAGCCGCAGAGTCCATGTGAAGGATGAAGGTATAGTCAAGTATCTCAACAAACATTTCAGCAACGAGGCTGGAATTTGAGGAGGAATGAATTTGAGGTGGAAGGAGGTCCCAGTTTAAGTTCCATCTATGATAGCTTAAATCGATCTGTTTAAGTACATTTTACTATTTTAGTTCTCTGTGTTTCATGTTTTCAAATTTCAATTATATCCCTATTTCATTTTAAAAACCCTAACTCATTTGTTAAATTAAAAAAAATTACTTTGTACGATGGAATCTTGAAACAAATTCTAGTTATTTGTTTCTCCCTGTATTTGGAATTTGGATGGCCGTGATGCTTAAGAAATTAATCAATTATGATTAGAAAGATTAATAGTTTAAACAATTTAAAGTATAAATAAAAAGTTATCAAATGTATTTTATTGTTTTGGTATCTGATATGGCTAGGAATTGGAGCTATTTTATATTGTCATGCAGATAACATATGAAGTTATGGTTGCTTAATTTGAATTAACTATAGATAATATAAGTACTGCTATATAGTATAACTATTGTATTGTAGGTTTATATAGTTTTTATTTGGGGTTTTCAGTTTTTGGATATTTGGAGGTTTTTTCAGAATTTTAAATTTCACGGATTTTGTTGGTTTTCCCTCAAAATAACCGCGACCTCACCCCCGAGAATGTTAAGGATTTGAGAGAGTTGAATCCCTCCATCGGAGGGAGCGAAAGGAACTTTGGATGATGCGAAATGAACTTTGGATACTGCGGAAGGATGGCAACTACTTGCTATGCGAGGAATTGGTGGCAAAATTGGATGCTGTGGTCTCCACAAAAAATGCAACCAAGGCAGAGTACGATCAAAGGAGAGGTGTACTGCTCCAAAACGCCCCGGAAGGTAATTGCCTCAGAGTCCTTGTGAAGAATGAAGGTGACATAAACATAGCCGCAGAGTCCTTGTGAAGAATGAAGGTGACATAAACATAGTCAAGTATCTCAACAAACACTTCAGCAACGAAATTACCATAGGCAAGGCCTACTCGACTGGTTCGAACACCACTTCCATCGCTCGTCTTGTATATGTGTTTCATGTTTTCAAATTTCAATGAATAAAGGATTCAGTTGTTTAAATTTTGTGTTTCTGTTTATATTTTTGTTCTTAATCAATCGATGGAGATCGATCTCACTTGCATGCACCTACCATTTGAAACCAGTATTTGTTTATGAAATTGTGGCATCTTAATTGAATTCTCAACCAGTATGATCTATTCTGTTGGGGTTGGGTGGTCTTCCTTTTGCAATCTGGTTTCGTTTGCTTTGATTTTTAGATCTGTTATTAATTGTTAGCGCATTATATGAATCGATTCCTTATCATTTTCTGTTCGTTTCTTAGTTTAGTTCAATATGAATATGAATGTTGGAGGGAATGAATTGTTGTTGTTGGAGAGAATTAATTGACAGCTGGAGGGATGTGTGAGCCATGTGGATTAGTTAGTTACACATACACGCTTCCCTTGCTGCCCCATTTCCCATTAGGAACTTCGCATCTTTCCATGTTTTTTTTTAAAACAAGTTGTTCATCTGATTAGATCTTAAACTCTGTTTAATTTTAGGGCTGATGATAATGGCTTCCTTTTTTTTTGCTCACCACAACAACCTCGCCTCCTTAATGATATTCTTCTCCCATGATTTGTTTTGTGATAAAAATTTATAGAAATTCAGCAAAGGATAGATAGTTCGTGTTGGAGTCTAGAAGAGTTTGAAAGTTGTTAAAAGGTATTGCTCTGCCATGTTGTTGGACAAATTTACCAATAAACTTGTTAATTCGTTCTCTAAGATATGACGTTATTTTGAGATCAGACATGTTTTTTGCTGTGGAATTAGTTGGTTTTCTTGAAACATAAAAGCTTGCCATGTTTTCAATTATTATGTTAATCCTGTTCTGATACAACTCCATCCAATTAATTTCCATTATACAAAATAGTTAAAGTTTGTTGGATGTTAGAAGCCTTTCTTTGGTAGCTCCTGTTATCCTGTAATTGCAGCTCCCAATCAAGATATCCTTCCAAGTTTTGGTGATGAAAGCCACAAATGAATAAGAGATGATCCACGTAAGAAACCAATAATACCAACATCAAGCAATCTACTAATCCACTCTTCACTATGCCTATTGAACGACACTATCAACTTTATGCTTCAAAAACACCAGTTATACTACCCCGAGCAAGAAGGATGTAATGTCGAGAAAAAGGGACAGCAACAACTCACCTTCTAGGTTTGGAACTTGGTAGACACGCCTCTCACCTGTCATCAAACCTTCAAATTTCCTAACAAGTCTTCTTTGTTTTTATTATTTTTGGATTACGGCATTAATTTATTTCATTTAATAATTTTAGATCAAGATATATAGGAATGGGGTGGGCAGATGGACTTTCAAACTTAATACTAATTAAGTTCCATTATGCCTATATCGAAGAGTCTACCAAATTTGATTCATTTGTGGGCTTTTTTTTTAACCTAAATGGTGTGCGTAGATTTCTCATGTGACAAATAAGCCCAAATAGCCCTCCAACATAATAAATATATGAAGATGAGCTTACATAGGATAAGATCAAGTTGAATTCCCTGTTATAATTTTGGTGTTTCACAATATAAAAAAACTATATCCTACAAATGATCATTAAACTCTTGGGGCAAGTATTGAATTTTGAGCATTTATTATGACACATGGCAATCATTTAATTAGTGGAATAGGAGATGAAATACTATTGTGGAATAGGTGATCCCATCTGGGATAGGATTTAATAAAAATAAGCTCTAAAATATCAATTCAAATCCCCTATTCCACTCATGTTACATCTAATGTTACATGGGGTGGGATGGAAGACAAGTGTCCCATTGTGTGTACGATGGTACACACAATGGGACACTTGTCTTCCATCCCACCCCATGTAACATTAGATGTAACATAGGGTGGGATAGGGAATCCCAAGTGCTAAAATATGATCAACTCATTATTATTATTCTTTTTCGGTTTGACTAAATTAGAAGTAATCTTATTTTGATAAAACACTAAAATTAATAACCTCATTAATATATTTTAATTTTAAAATTGTCATTCAATTTTACCACAATATAATGTATTTTACAATTTATTTATATATATTTAAAAAACTACGTTATACTTAAGAAAGATAAAAATAAATAAATATGTGAATGTGAGTTAAACGTGCAAAGTCTAAAGGGAAAGGGATGGAGTGCGTATACTGTGGTTAGAATTTTCTGTGCCACTTTCGTACACCATTTCCTGTGTTATTTTTCCGATCAATAACACCCAAGATAGGAGAGAGAAATCAATAACTCCTACCACTAATGGTGATATAGAAAATGCGAACAGAGAGTAATCTATATTTATCCATGATCACCAATGAAACTTTAAAGAAACATGATTTCAATGATCTCAATCATCCCATAATGTGGGTTGAATCATGAATAATCATAAAATATGGAGGTCAACTCAAGAGTAACAACAACAGTACCAAAATGGTTTATCTGAAAATGGAGTCATTTTTTTTATTTATTACTATTAATATTATCTTTTTGGATGAGAGAGGAGGTAGTGGTGGTACACCTTTTAGTGGTGTTTAAAGCCTTAAAATCTTGAAGAAAGAAAACCCAAAGTTTGCAACACTTTATTATGCATTTTCTCAAGAGAAAAATGAAAGAGTTTGCACACTTGGGATCATTGGTTTTCATGTAGTTATTATCAGATAGAAATGGGTCGGGTCGGGTCCCACCCAATCCAAGAAAATCTTCAAACTTAACTGAGTTGTGTGCTGTCAATATCTAATTGTCTACTATCTCTCTCTCTTTTTTTTTTTGGGTGCTACTAAAAACTAACTTAATTTGAGGTTTATTTGAATATTTATAGTACGTAAATGCTATATCAAAAATATAAAATATTATCTAGATATAACTTATTTAAATTGTCCTTGAAGTAAAACTTATGATTTAATTTCTGATCAGAACTGCATATATTTATATTTTTTATATTTACAATTATTATTTGTGGAAAATAATCAATCATTTTTTTTGTCCAAATATATATCTAATTATCGAGCGCGCATCCACCTTATAATTAATTAACAATTTCAATCAATATTAGTACAAATTATGTACAGTACTCTTTTAATTCCTTTAATACAAAATATAATAATGGATGTGTTGTAAGTAGGGGTGTGCACGGATATTGGATTTAACCGAAACCAAACCAAATTAATTTCGAATCGAAAAATCGTTGACTTTTTGACTTTTTCAGAACCGAACCGATTTTTCATTTGGTACGGACTTGGATATTTCCCTTTTTCTGTACAGAATATTGGATTTAACCGATCCGAATCGAACCGTACCGAAAAATCAAATTTAAATTATGCATTAAATTTAATATATTTATCTTATTATTTATAGTTTACACTTGTGAATTAATTAATTTTACTCTACTAATTACTATAATGTAATCATAATTAATAAATTAAAATAAGTTATAATATAATTACAAATAATAATTTAAAATATATCTAATGGTCTAAATATTTATTTATTATTGCATATTATAAATATATATTTAATAAAAATAAAATAAAATTCTAAAAAAATAGAAAATAAATAAAATAATATGTTCAAACTTCAAATTTAAAGTTTTATTTCAGAAAACATAATGTATAAAGTAAATGCTATCTCTAAAATGTAAACTTTGTAAACTTAATTTAGTTTACTTTTATTTATATATATATATATATATATATATATATATATATATATATATATATATATATATATATATATATATATATATATATAAGCCGTGTTCTCCAGATCTTCACTAGATTGTTGAAAAATTTTTAGATACTTTATGTTTCAAATTTTAATTTAAATTACTATTATACTTAATTGTTTTAGAATTAAGTAAATATATAATATTCATTCATACTGCAAGATATTTTAATTGTGTTTTGTAGATGAAAGTTTACGTGATGGCAATGGTCAGATCAACAAATCTCCATGATCACGATTTATGAATCATCAATATTGCACTTTTATGATTATGTTAAAACTTCGAATTTGTTTGATGAATATTTTGGTTGTCTATATATTCTTATTTGGATTTGAGAAATTTAGTTTTTTTTTTTTTGTTTAATTGATGTTTTTCTAAGTATTTATGTGTGCAAAAATCCATTTATCATGAGAAATCCGATCTGATCCGCTCCGATCCGTCAAAGTCCGTTTTCCCAAAAATCCGTTCCGAATCGAACCGAAGTTTGCTACGGATTCAATATTGGATTTTTCTTTATGGATTCAATATCGGATAATTTTTAAAAAAAATTCGTACCGAAAATTGGAACGGATTTTTTAAAAATCCGTACCGAATCCCGATCCGCACGCCCCTAGTTGTAAGAAAATACTTTATTTTACCTACTACTAAAAAAAATCTCAAATGAAATTATAATGCAACAAAAAGGTTAAGTTTTCATAAGAAATTATATTTAAAATAAAATTATTTAATAGAAACAAATGATAGCATTCATGTATTAGCTTGGTTCCCCCTCCCCAGTCCATTTTTGGGGGTCCCTCCTCACCGAAAATGTCTTTAAAAACAAATAATTAATAATAATGAGTGCAACTGTACAAAGTTCAATATACATCGTTTATTATTATTTTTTTAATCATTTTCTTATAAAATTAAATATTTCGAAAAATATAATATCTTGGAATAAACCTCGGACTTAAAATATAAATTTATTTAAACAAAAGGGGCCTAAAATGTAGTAACATGTAGCTGGTCCTTTACAGCTAGCACTAAAAAATACTCCTTCCGTCTTGGTCAAACTGCATCGTTTGACTGCATAAAACTCTCATAAAGGTTACAGTAAACTATGGCGGAACGGAGGGAGTATTTTTTAGCAAATGGAATTTATCAACGAAATTCAATTTGTTGGTAATTACTAATGGATTAGTAATTAAAATGATATTTTTCTATTGGCAATGGAATTACAATGGATTTATTTTCTATTTTACAATCGGAATTCAATCCATTGGTAATTAATAAAGGATTACCAAGGGAATCTTTATATAAATTACCAACGAAATTATTTACCAACGGAATTGATTTTTCGTTGCTAAAAATTTACTAACCACCACTTTAACAACGGAATTTTACCAACGAATTTCGTTGTTAATCCGTTGGTAAATAAATTTAACAATGGAATTAAGACTTTTACCAACAGAATATTCTGTTGGTAAAAAATAGTTTTTTTAGTGTAGGCAATGAAACAAAAACACTTTTTGGGCTTTTTAATTCAAGAATTGAGCACGTCCAAACCAAAATTGCTATTGGGCCCATTTCCCCTATTTATGTGGTGCAAAATGCTTCAATTTTTTTTTTTTTTCAAGCCACATCAAATTTCTTTGACTGTAAAATATATGTTTATTTATTTTTTAAATGATCAAATAACCACTCCATATCTTCTATTGTAATTTTGAAAGAAAAAAAAAAGAAGAGAAGATTAAGTAGGTTTAATCGGATAAGGAATAAAAAATTTGACTAAACTTTTTATTTTTTATTTCTATTTTCATCATACACTTAAGATTCATTATTGCATTTGGAACTACTAAAGCTTACAAGGTGTCAAGCTAGTATTTCAAGAGTGACTTAAGGGTTTTTTTTTTTTTTAAATCTTTCACGCTCCCCATTAATATATATATATATATATATATATATATATATATATATATATATATATATATATATATATATATATATATATATATATATATATATTTTCAAGTTTTAAATGAATTGATAGTACGTAGAACTTATTCATGATGTTATGGACTCTAAATGGATTTAAAAAGATAAATAATAAAATCCCATTATAGCAATGTTGTATATTAAAACTTAAATTGTGATACATGTATATGAAGATTGGATGCATGTTTGTACTTTGTAGAATATATCATCTCCCAACTAAAAGCAATGGGTTACGTAAAAGAGGGCCATTGGGATTCACATGAATCCAAAATCTTGAAAGTTCTTTCTTTTGTGGCAGAGATAACGAACAAAATTAGAGAAGCAGGTTGAAAGATTGAAATGATTGATTGGAAGCTTTTGTGAGTTTCAGTGTTACCAATTAATTCTCATCATTAATGACACCCTACCAATTTATTCTTTTTTTTTTTTCAAATTAAAATAGTAAACTCCTTTGATGGTTCCAAAGTAATTAGTTGTGGTAAATAATACCGACTTGAAAATCAAAGGTGAATAATTCTTCCACGGTGAATAAGTAGAAACTGTATTGATAATGGGCCTAATGGGTCGATTTATTGGGCTGGGGCCCATTTGATTTGACTTCAAATCTTTGTTGTGGGCCAACTGTTTACTCACTCGCATAGTCACATTCCTTCTTTCCACAAGAAATTTGAATTAGAATATGGAATATGGAATGGAGGATCGGACTAAGCTTAGAAAGTTTATGGGAACTCAAAGCTTTACTTATTTACTAGTTAATTAATTTTGTTATGCTATTTATAAATTTAATATTTCACAAATTAGTTGATGATAATATTTGAGTTCGACTCAAATTCAAGTCAAATAAATGTGACAAACCCAATGACATTTGATTCGACACTAAAAAAATAGTCTAACAAATGGATAGTGTTGCTTTTGAAGTTTGATTATCAATTACTAAAAAATGGATTAGAAGATATTAAAGAGTTTAGGTTTGAAATTATTAAATTAAATAAGTGTGAATATTTTGATGAATAATCATGATTGTACCTGAACCTAACAGTATGCTACCCTAATGATCGCTTTATTGCTCAATCAAAAGCATTCATGACAACTACTATATTTTAATACCATGTGAATATATGTATAGGTTCTGACTACTTATATTATACTATACTACATGTATAAAAATTTATATCATATTATTATATGTAAATATGTAGTGTATTTTTATAAAATAAAAAATTTCAACAAAATTATTGTACTTTCTAATATAATACAATAGGGTTTATTTTTTGGAGGGGGGGGTTGTTTAGGGGTACTGATACTATCATAAGGAGTGTGACAATTATACATAATTCCACCTTAATAATTAGTATATAAAGTAAGCAGCTTTCATCATTGATCTATCACATAGGTTTGCGTACCATTTGATCTCAACCTTAATCATTCATATGCTTACAACTTAATTAGATTCTTTGCAACTAAGATATCTGAACACCTATATAATTTCATATGATTAGATTTCATATGTATAATATCTTCTACTGTTATATAATTATTATAATAATTAATATTGTTACTATTTTTTTTCTAATGTATATAGTATCATTTTATTTATGATAATGTTACAAAATATTGTTATATATACTTTGTTCGTTTCGGTAGGCACTTCAACTTGATATTTAAGAAATGCTGTTGTTTTATTATTAATTTTATTGTCTTTTAAAGATAACAGTCAATTTTTTTTAAATAATAAATAAATAACAAAGTAAGGAACATAATTAATGTGATGGGTAGAGTAATATATTTATAACACAAACACATGTGAATGGAGGGGAAATGTATATGTATGATTCATACAACTTTATACAAGTCTTGTAATATTCTATACTATATATACTGAATAGTTTGCACTATTTAAAATTATATTTAAATTGTATAATTATATAGTACTCCCTTCGTCCCATCTCAGATAACATATTTTCCATTTTGAATTGTCCCACAAAAGTTTGCACCTTTCTAAAAAAGCAAAAGGTCAAACAAAATCACCCTTTCTCATACACTTTATTTACAAAAAAAACTCTCCTACCTAACATACCTAACATACTTTATCATTTATTTATTACCAAAAAATACCATAATACAGCTAAAAATTATCACTTTCTTAATCTCCGTGCTGGGAAGTGGGGTGCAAACTTTCCTTGGACGGAGGGAGTACTGTATATTGTGCAGGTGAGGAGTAACAGGTTAATAAATGATTACCCGTTGAGAGGAAGATGTAGGTAAGGTATGGGTCCCCAATGTATATCAAATTTCATTATAAAAATGTATTTTAGAAGGAAAAAAAAAGTAGTTTTTGGATAGGGTTGCATGGTTTTTCAACTCATTGCTAACCATTATTCTTCGACTGAAAGGGATACTCTCAAACTCTATTTATTGATGACAATACATGCCTCTTTTCTAATTATACCCATCTATTTCTTTACATTCTTAATTAATACACACACACACAGTAATATGAACATAACACTTAATTTCTAACGAAATCAAATTACGTAACGGTTGAAATTTACCAATTATTTTAGATGAAAGATATTAGTTGGATTGATCTCTCTAATCTAGGTACAATTTAGTTAAATAATCTTACGATTTATAATGTGTTTGCAATCAATTGCTTTAAAACAAGAATATCTTTAACATATAAAATTATATATATTTAAAAAAAAAACTTGAGCAAGGATTCTCTCAATTTTATAACACCTTTTAGCATATATATTTCAATACTCAAGTTAATAAAATTAGTAAATTACTTTAAGAAATTTAGTTAAATGAACCATATATATATATTTTGTTCAATAATGCATATTTTATAAGATAGTAAATATATTGCCGGCCAAGCACATGTAATAATTTACCATGGCCCTTAATTAATCATATGGGCTTTTGCTTCTCATTATTGGGCTCATGATATTAACTTATAAATTAATCATTATGGTGTCAAGATTAGGTCTCTTATAGGAATTTCAAGAAATAATGATGATTATTTTATTAATTTCAAGGAAACCAATTCAAAAATCACATTAGCAATTTCTTGAATTGAGGAATTTCGACGGTTCATGAAATACTTAAAATGATGTAGAATATTACATGGTATATCGACACTGATACATTAGCCGTAAATTAATAGTTTATTTATTTATTTATAATCATGTGATTATAATAGGAATTAAAGTTTCGAAATTCCGACATAAAATTATGAATGATTGAATTAAATTGATACGCTAGCTGTCTGCTGCGGACCACTGCTGAATTAACAATTTTGGCAACTTGCAAAAATATAGTATCATGACCACATAAAATATAAAAATACAAAGTAAGAGATACAAAAATTATTTAATGGTTTCACCAAACTAGGAATAATTGAATTCAAGATCATTCACTTCTATTGTATTTCAACTTATTACATGGACCATCAACTATTTAACAATTGAATTTTATAATTTTAATCAAAGAAATCTGCAATCGAATTTTCATACTAATCGGGTTTGTTTAGGTTGAACTATATTTATTTTATTAAATATGAATTTTTGTCTAATTTTGGACATTTTTCATCCCTTTAACTAAAATAGCGTTTGAGGATTGGAGTGTGAATCACACTCCAACCAATACGTGAAGTATGACATGAACAAGTTAGTTGAATCTTTTAGAAATGAGTTAATTTGGAGTTTCTAGAAACAGCGTCAAGTAGGTCTATTGTGGACAGTTTTCGATGGTTCCGTTATCAGTTTAAGATTGTAGTTGGGATTCCAAGGTTTTCATTTGTGTATGAAATGGTTAATTTTGGAGTTATATAAAATTCCAAAAGTAACTCACATCAAAGAGAATCGATCATCTTTTCAGTTTTCACAACATTCTCTATAAATCAAATTTGATGTATTCTAACCATTTTCTGGATTTTTTTTTTCTTTTAGACTATCCATCACTAAACGAAACTTCTATCTTCAAAGTGGATGCAGCTTTCATAGTTGAACCACAATCCATGTGTTCATTGTATTTACATTATATTTATTCTTGCTACTATATTTTGTATGGGTTAGAGGTGTTACAATATTTGGAGAAACATCTTAACAAACCGTATTTACACAATAGTATTTAATCTCGATCTTTTCAAAAAATTCTTCTATGATTTAATTAATTATTCTTATACTCAATAATTTCTTGTATTCAAAATTTTTATTTTATTTTATAAAAATCTAGCTAATTAAGCGGGAAGCAGACATGTAATACATGAAGTAAAAGCTCAATTATGGTCTAATTGGTACGTTTGGAAGTTAAAGAAGATCAGTCACGAATTAAGTTAAAGAGATTGGTCAGTTTGTTTTGTCTGTATTTTATTCTGTAATCTTAAGTATTTCTCATACCCCTTTGGAATGAAAGTTCATTTTCCTAAAAAAAAAAGAAAATAAAAAGAATTAGTAGTCTCTCTATAAAGTGCGAGTTTCGAATTTCCTTAAACGATTATCTAACTTGGGAAAATTTTCAGTCCCATTTGATTGATAAAACAAGAAAAATAAACTAAGGAAATTGATAATTTATTATGATGAAAATAATCAATTTCATTTTATATTACTAATAACATTCGATTAGTCTATTTCCAACAAATTGAAATGTTATAGATAAAGAAGTCGATATTGTTTTTCATTTTCTAGTATTAATTACTTGCAGTGGGTGGGTTCTTCTATATAAGTGAACACTGCAAATAGTAATAAATGTAATAAATGGATGTGAATGTGACTCGAGTCGAGAGATGAAATATTGGTTAGAAAATGGGTTGCTTCGAATTGGAAC
The DNA here is from genome assembly GCA_023678885.1 of Pogostemon cablin. Classification (NCBI taxonomy): domain Eukaryota; kingdom Viridiplantae; phylum Streptophyta; class Magnoliopsida; order Lamiales; family Lamiaceae; genus Pogostemon; species Pogostemon cablin. Next base: position 1,515,679 of record CM042984.1, read on the forward strand.
AGGTATTGTCGGTCGGGTTCTCCGTCAGGGTGAATTTCGACACCACCGGTGGCGCCGCCGCCGTAATCGGCTTTAAAACTTGGTTTATTTACTAATACTTCCTCTATTTTATAGTAAGTTTTTTTTTTTAAATAAGCATAAAATCCCTTTAAAATAGGCTTAAAACTTGTGTACCCGGGATACCATGCGTCAGATAATTTTTAGTATTAATTCGTATACCTTTTAGTATAAGGGTATGTATTATTTATTTCCTGAAAAAAAAATTAATAAAAGTATATATTCTTTAAAAACAAAATGTTATAACCTCATTAATTAAAGTGTATACCCTTTAAAACAAAATATTTATTTTTATACACTTTGTGCACCTGAGGACAGGAAGATAATTGTATGATAGTATAAGGAATGGAAGTAGTTTATGAATAATTAGATCGATACTTCCTCAGTCTCAATTTCAATTTCACACATTTTGTTTTGATCCGTCTCAAATTCAAATTCACATTTTTATAAAAGAAAAAAAACAACTAATTAATATCTTTTTAACATATAATATACTTTAATTTGTCATCACTGTTTTAACACACATAACATGCTTTATTATTTATTTATTAGTTAAAAATTATCATACTCCCAAAAATAAGTTTTTTTAGAACTACATATCTACATTAAGACAGAGAAAATACCATTTTAATTTTTTTTTTATAGAAAGATTTAATTTAAACACCATGCAATTAAGACTGCGATGGTGAGTGCTTAACTGTTAAAATATGGATAGTACATGCATTTGCCAACCATACATCCGTATGGTCTAGTCTACGGTGACGTCCCAACAGCCCTCAAAGGCTCAATGTCGGGTCGAAAGTGGGTAGGTAAGAAGACTCGGATCCGGATTGATGGCCAATCAAATAGCGTGCATTGGGTAAATTCGTAAAACTATTTCTCTCTCAATCCCCAAAACATGTTGTATTTAGTGAAATGAAGTTTAGGAAAAATAATTTTTGATGTAATGATATAAGAAAAATTAAGAGTTTGTAAAATTTTAATTTCTCATTTCAACTCTTACAAGATTATTTTATTAAAAATAATCATACGCTTTTAAGTCAAATTATTAAATGAAATATATACTATTTTTATTAATATTTTATATTATTCTATAATATGTATTGAATTTGAAAAAAATAAAATCATCACAAGTTTTATATTTTGAAGAAAAAGTAAAATTTGACACTCCTAGATAGAGCTCTATATTAAGACAAACTAAAAATGGACTCTAATATAAAATTTTCCTTTAAAGGAACTACTGCTAGTGTAATTTTTAATATTTTAGTAATTTTAAATAATATATAATTTAGATTTCTTATGAATTTAATTACAATAACTTAAATTAAATTACGTTTATTATATTACTCCATACATATATATATATATAATATTAAAAAGACATCTTTCGTATTGAAAATAAGTTACTATTATAAAATTCAATTCAACAAAAGAACTCTTAAATCATACTTATAAAACATATAATTTTATTATAAGAATAAAACTAATTGCCATACCTAAAATGGCTTTTCACTATTTGAAAGCACACAATTTTAACCTTTTTCATTCACATGAAAGCCTTTCTAGTCATTTCTTCGAGCTAAAAATTAATTATAACGACTTTCTGCGTGATGCACACTTTAATTCTTTATGATTTCATCAAATGATAATCACAGCATTTAATACAATAATCGACCAAGAGTAAAAAAAAAAGCCCTTTATTTTTTATTATTTTTATTATTTAAGCTTTGTTCATGCTGATGCAATGATGATGAGTATTTAAGTAAGCTATACACATTATTATTATTATTATTAGTATTTCTTAGTTTCTTTCACCCTCATAAGTGGAGAGAATATATAAAAATTGATACTTAATTGATAAAAAGTGATAATATTACAGTAAATTATTTCATTAACAATTTATAGTATAAATAAAAAGTGATAACATTTTATAGCGAAAGTAATAATAATGTTATTTCTTTTTATATGTCTCATATAAAGACTTACATGAGACGATCTCACACAAGTTTTTATCACTAAATTTTTTAAAATTTCTATTTATCTTTTTATTTAGCTAAATCATGTTAGAAAAAATTTAGCGACATTTAATATTTTTTCACTAAATTTTCTAAAATTTCTATTTCTTTTTTTATTTAGCTAAATCATGTTAGAAAAAATTTAGCGACATTTAATATATTTTTTTTGTGTGAATCCTCTACTTATAACTCTTTATGTATTTTGAGGACATGTAATATTATCCTAGTGAGATTCTTTTCTACGTACAACTCTTTAATAAAGAGTTATAATAAAATTAATTAAGACTATTTTATTCATTAATTAAAAAATAAATAATTATTCAATGATAAACGTCTCTGGCAGGCTACGTTATGTTTCGGAACAGGCAAAGAAACTGAATTCGATTAAGAAAAGAGGGAATAATATAAATGATGACAATAAAAGTATATCAAAGTGCTAATTAATAAGATTTAAAATTAAAAAATAGTAGTAGCATAAAGTGGGTAGTAAATGATAAATTGGGATTGATGTAATGAAATAAATAAATGGTGTGGAGGAAGGGTAGTTTAGTACTTGAGTTGGACCCAAATAATATTCGGAGCGAGAGAAAGGGTCCATTTTCACTGGCGGGCCCCAAATATGTCACTGCTACTACTTCGTCGCTTATCCATACTTTATCCGACTAGTCATTACTCTTCAATTATCGAACTCTAATATTCTTTGCCCCACTATACGAACCACACAATTTCTTTTACTTTTTTTAATTAATTAATTATTGTATATTTATTTTCATTATATTAAATAAATCATTCTTACGGCTGAAACAAGTTTTAGCTTTGAAAAGGACTATCTGGTACGAATTGGAGATAGTGTGTTTGTTGTGTATTTTATTGGAACATAAGAATTGAGAAATTGCCCAGAGAAATAAGTTAAGAAATTTTTATGAACTTTAATTCATAATTCAAGTTGTTAATTTTATTTTATTCCAACACGTATATTATAACTTGTTTTATTATAGATGAGATCCAATCTATTTCATCTTATGAGGTATTCCAACGTATTTTACAAGGAGTTTAAGTTTTTTTAATTAAATGGAATTTTAAAAGAGTGAGACTCCTGTGCACCCGGGCGCACTGAGCACATTTTGTGCACCTTTGCAATTTTCATGTCCCTTTGCAATTTAAACCCCTAGCAATACATAAGTTTAAATAGAATTGAAGGGGAGGGTTGTGTTCACATGTGGATACGGAGTATCCCTCCGAGTCCCCGGAACGTAGGAGCTTTTGTCATTTTAAAATAAAGAAAATATGAAAATGTCAGTGTCTCCTTTATCTCAATTATTTATATGACATTAGACGTGATGTTGAATTATATTTCAGAACTTGGAGAAAATTAATCATGCATGATGAATGCAGATTGCAACTTGATAAATCGTAACGCGAGTATCTTCAAATATTATAAAGTAAATAAGGAAATAAATAAATAAAATTCTTTCCCTCTCTCTAGCTCTAAAGTCTACCCCTCTCTTGCTTTAGCTCTTTCTCAATTACAAATTATTGTATAAATTTTAAAAAATAATCTCTTATGAATGGATTTACAGTGTAAATATTGTAGTCTCACTTTAATTTAAACCTTAATAATACATAGAGTATGATAGAGTTGAAATGAAACCACAAATTTTACAATTTACACTATGAACTCAATTTACACCGATATTTGTGAATTAAAAATACAAATATCCAATGACAAAATTTAACATGATAAACTTTTAGTGTTAATTAATGAATAGCACATGCTATATAGGGTAAAAATAAATTTAAATGCTTTGTCTTAGGATTTATATTTATTTTTCTATTGGTTGTAGATTTTACATCTAATTCATTCAACTATTTAAAAAATAAGCATATATATAATACTTAAATATAACAAAAAAATTATGCTATAATTAATTAATTAAGTAAAATTTGTGATCCACTGTACGTACCAACTGCATGCACATGCAACTTTTAAAAAAAAAATCGTCAGTTCATTAAGTATTAATTTTTCATCAAATATAGTACTAATTATTAATTGTTGTCCTGAATCAAATAATTAACATATAAAAATAAAATAAAAATAAATAAACAAACGATATATAACTGATTAGCAAAATTGATTTTAAGAAATTAAGTTAAGTATGCATTGTCATAATTCTAGGATTCTTGAAAATGATAGTGGGTGAATTATTGGTGAAGAGACATAAGGATGAAATATTAGTCTTATCAAGTTGGTAAATTCCCATATTCTCTTTTGACTTAATTAGGAGTTTGATTTATTTTAAAATTACATGGTTCTATGAACCATCCAACGTGACAGTCTTTTTCACTTCTACTGTTGGAAATATATATATATATGTAGTGTAGAGTTGAGGTAGGTACATAGATATTACTACTAACAATTAAGTGGATCAAGATTATTATATTTTGTGAAGCTTTTATACCTATATACCTCGAACCTTCGCTCTCCAGTATTGTTAAGGTAGATATAAAATTTAAGAAAAGTTATTTTTATCAATTTTATAGATTTTTTAAAAATATTCTAATTTTTTTAGATAATAAATAAATTTAAAGGTATTTTATGACTTATGTTATGTGTATTAGATTAGAGATGTAAGCTTGTAATTAAAAGTTATACTTTTTATAAGGTTGATGATCAAGGTTTTTTTTTTTGTTATGATGAAATTTAATATGGGATAACATGGATAATATTTAACAAAATTATGATTTGATTTTTATTTAGGGAATGTGTCACTCAACATATATAAATTAATGATCACCTATATATGTATATGTATAGCTAGGATGGTTTGCTTCGTAATATATGCGGATTATTCCGTTGTGTGCGACATTTTCCAAGAAATATCAAATAATTGAAAAGATCTGAATTTAATAATCATTAAATTTATAACGTGTTTTAAAGCAATTATTGATTAGTATATATGATTATTTCATATGTATTACTCCAGAATCCAATTTTTTACTAAACCAAAATTTTGGTAGTTTGTTTAGTATATACTTGTAATAATTTCATGTGTATTAGAATCCAATACCTTTGACTATACTCATAATCTCGTTGGTAGTTATAACTAATTTCTTTGTACTTAAATATGTTTGTGATATTTGGTATAATATTTCATGTACCATATTTTTTATTAGATGAGTGACGCATGAGAGAGAAGAGAAATTATACATTATTTCAACTTATTAGTTGAATAAGTGATTTGATTTCTCCTTATTGTCACGTAACATTTAAAGAAATAACATAGAAAATGTCACATCAAAGTGTTACCAAACAATATCCGATTTTCCCACTACTATCATTACCCTTACTGTTCCGATTTCCTATTGCCTATTATAAACCAAACACCTTGAGATTGTAATATATATATATATATATATATATATATATATATATATATATATATATATATATATATATATATATATATATATATATATATATATATATATATCAGTACTCATGCCTCCAACACACGTGTTCATATGGTTTGTCAATGTATTTTATTCTAATTTTAAATATAAGAAAAGATAAATAGATAATAATCCTCTCAAATATCTTACACACTTTGATGGCATGCCTATTTAACGGCCTGATTTTATGTGCAATGTAATGATTAAATTTTCTTTGATCTCTTTTACATTAATGCTCTATTTGTAATCTTCTATTACACGTATTAGAATGAATGACACGTATACAGAAAAATTTGAATTTCACATCAAAATATAAAATGAGATTCTTACGTATTAGAATGGATAATATGTATACAGAGAAATCTGAATTTGACATCAAAATATAACATGAGATTCTTACCGACTTATCAAATAACTAACGGTGCCGTAAATTAATCGTTTACCTATTCAAGAACAAATTTAGCGATGTGTAAATTATCAATTTAACTACATATAATTGCGTACAAGTTTAACTCTTAGTTAGCATTATACATATTGAGACTTTAGAGCAATTCTTAATCTAAATGAGACTAATCATGAGTACGTGTCTAATATTTTTTTCAATGACGTGTGTGAGAGGATTTGCATCTAAAGTTGTGAGGTTGGATTAATCGTAATTAGGGCACTAATTAATTGATAATATAGGTAGAAAGTAATAAATAGTTAAAGTAGGATAAAAAAGGGTCCCATGTGAGGAGCAACTATGGAACACATTTCCGAAATTTCATAGCCCCCTCCCCTCGTGCCCTATAAATCTATTTTCTTAATCATTGCTTCCCCCACTAATCCCTATACCCTAATATCCCCCATTTTATTAATTTTTTTTTAAAAAAAAACTTATATTATTATTTGATTCACCAAATCATTTACAAAAAGCTCTTTTTCATTGGCTTCCACCATTTCTGCAACCCACCCCGCTTTCCTACTCAATACCAATCCACTCTATTCACTATCAATTTTTATCAATAACAAATACTCCATATAAAAAAAGCTTTCAAAGTGATTTTATTAAACAAACTATGATAAAGTAATTATGTTTATTTATTTCATCGCGTCTTTGGATTTGAATTTGGGGAAAAAGATTAACAAGATATTTTTCATAGAATTGGGAATTAATGAAAAATAAGGCGTGGTGGGGCATTGCCACGTGGCACGTAATTCCCTTTAACATGGCTAAGATTAAGCCCCCTATATATGACCATTATGCCACCCATTCGCATCACACTATGCTCCCATGGTGGCTACGGCGGCAGTTGCCACTATCACCACCTCTTGCCGGTAGGTACATAGCTAGATACTAATTACTGGGAGTGTAGCATTTCTGACGTCATCATATAGCTACAATGTTGATTAAACTCGATTACCCCTACTAATTAGTGTTAAAGCTTGTTTAACAGTATTTATTTTTTTAATTTCACTTTTTGATGTCTGAATAATCTTAAATTGAGGATTTAACGCTTGAATGTAAACAAAGCTGGTCAAGTATGGTAGTTAAGAAAATCAATAAACAAATTTCGAAAATCGAGAATATATCGTTCGATCGAGATGAATCCCAACACTATTGTCATCCCTACTTGCTAGTTTTGATCTACTCAATATTGTTCGTGTCATCTCATTGTTCTATCGTAAATATTACTCCTCCATTTCAATATAAATATAATTTTAAAAAATTTCAATTAAAATACGTTATGATATATTCTCAATTAATTAAAAAAAAATTCGCAGTGAAAAAGAGAATCATTGAAAAATAACACATGCATAAATCAACAGTCAAATAGTTAAAATTGACATTAATTATGCTATAATTAGAAAAGAAGAGAAAAAACTCTAAAAACGATACTATAATAATTAATATAATATAAAAATAGAATATATAGTGCATTACCGTCCGTGCTTTTTCCTCGGTCCACTGATAAATATAAAAAAAAAAAGAAAGTATGGTATAAAATAATTAGCATTAATTAATAAAGTTTAGTCGATGATTAGAAATAAGAAAAGGGAAAAGGGTTAATATAAAGGGAGAAGGGCGTAGAACGCCAACTCATGGGACCTATGCGCCGTTAGCCGGGCCATATATATAAATTGTGAGCCGGCGAGACGTGGGCTCCACCCTAATTCTGCGCGTGTCCACTGTTTCCTCTTTTGGAACTCTGAAATTGATTGCACTCACTCAACCCTCGGCTCGGCTCAGCTCAGCGGCTCCACCACTTTCATGGCTTCAGCTGCCTCTTTCAATTATATTTCAACTAATTTCTTTGTTAAAATGCATGTACTCCTATTTTTTACTTGAAATATTTAATTCACTTCGCATCATCTCGAATTAATTATCCAGATTTTGTACTGAGTCAAGAGTCTACCGACGAGATGTATGTTTTATTATTGCATATTATCTCATGCGTCGAGATCCTCAAGGACTTTGTTATACCGTCTCATAGTAAGATCATTTGAATTTTTCGTTAGTAGTTATTACTTTTGCTATAAAATAATATCGTTTTTGCTATAAAATGTTCACATTTTATGAATAATTTATAATATAAATAAAATATATACTACATCCGTCTCAAAGATATTGACACACTTTCCTTTTTGGGTTCTCCCACAGAAATTGATATATTTTCTTTTTAAGAATATGAGACCCACACAAAAACAATTTATTTATTTTCATGCCCCCCCACACACATCACACTCACCACTAATACAACTACCCACCACACATTAAATATTATTTCTCTCACTTCACTTTACATTAAATTATTATACTCCTTAATCTCCGTGCCAAAAAAAAATACATCAATATCTCCGGGACGGAGGGAGTAATATTTAAAAAATAAAAAAATAAAACATTTTTAACAAAAAAAAATCATAATTAATTACAAAAGTGTAACCGTGAGAATTTTTCTTATGGTAAATCTTAAATTTATAAACTACATTTGACTATTTGAGTGTAGTTTTAGCTGAATTTTCCAAAACGGCCAGTTGTATCACAACTTTAAGCAAAGGTTCAATTTATTTAAATTAAACATAATCAAATTAAATTGACCACGCACGTGGAACGTGACTTCGTTATACGATGTCCCATACTAGATACGAATATAAGTATTTTTATTTAATTAATCTAATTTGCTGATAATTATATGTACTAGATCACCTCCGCGCCTAATCACGTTAATTATTTTTTTTAAAAAAAATTTAAAATTTACGATAACATTAATCAATTCATGACATAATTGACAATAAATAAAACAAACACACTTTTTTCTTCCTTGTTATAAGGAATTTATGTTTTTATTTTATAGTTTTATTTATTATAAAATGGGGCCGAAGCTTGAAGCTAATTTGATCATTATCAGCTAAGCTGGAAAAAGTAAAAATGATAAATTGGAAAGTAAAAATATTTTGTTTGGTTGGAAGGCCTACACGTGATTATCATTCATCCACGTTTTCCCACTTTGTAGCTCTCACCAATCCATTTCCTCTTTCTTTTTTTACTAAATTTAAATTAATATTATTATAATGACAAGAATTTCAAAAGACATTTTTATGCAACAGTGACTCAATAAGAATATTCAATTTTAACCAATAAAATTAAATTAGTAAAACAGTCTTGTTATCATTTGACACATCTCAAATTAATCATGAAATGAAAATACTCCATATATGTGTTATTAAATACTGCATTCCCTCCCTCCGCGCTACCATTATGTCATACTCTCTCCGTTTTCGTTCATCCCACCTAAAAAATAAACTTTACATTAGTCAACAACCTGAAAGTTATCTCAATTTCAAAAATATCATCTCCACCTAACACATAAACATACTTTATAATTTATTTGTTATCTAAAAATACAACAAATCAACAATACCCCTAAAGAGTAAATAAAGTTGATCAAAAAATAATTTTTTTAAAACTTCGTATCTACAGTGTCGACGAACATAAATCGGGACGGAGGGAGTATTATATATACCAGGTGTAATTAATTTTTAGGAGTATAAATTACAATAAAATGATCTTTTCAATTAAGTTTTTATTTGTGTTAGTTGTTAAATACTCATGTTGTCGAGCAGTCTGAATTGGTTGACTATGGTACTATTAAATTGATTTCTTAAGAAATTAGGCTTTAGTTTCTCTTTTCTTACAATTTAATCTTTGCACGCATGCATGAAGGGGAAAAAGAGAGAATAAAGTTGAATAAATGCTTCAACGTCCACGACTCTAGTAGATATATATAAATATTAAATAATCTAATTATATAAAGTACATGAATTTATATTGGAATTGTGACACTATACCATATATGTTAAATTATTTATTCGCATTGGAAAGGTGCAGCAATTCGCCTGATACGTACGATGATTCGAACATAAAAAACCGTACTAATTGGAGTAGAAACACAACATGAATTTATGATTTAGATAAAATAAGATAATTAAATATTTTTAAAAAATATCTCCTATCAATTTACAAAATACTAACTAATAGTACTCTTAATTGAACATGAACATGAAATTTAAAGAGATTTTTAGTTTGCAACTGAATGTATAGTTTACCCTTTTGAAATGAATTACTCTTTAAAATATGGAGTGATATCTTTAGGAGTATACTATAAATTACTCTATTCATAAGAGTTCATTAACAAAAATAATATTGTACCGAAGCACACTGGATCTTCTTCACTATTTTGGTGCATTATTTTTTGTGCCACATATTAAGTAATTAACACGTAAGAGGGTGAAATAAATCTAATCATTGTCCATAGGGTTTAAAGTTTAAGGTATAATTTTTTTTCCTACGTGTTGTCCATCCAACAGTGTAGCACATGAGATGATGTATCAAAATATAGCGCAGAGAATTCGAGTCGGTACCTTAGAGTTCCCTCTCTCATTCTAAAATTAACCCTTCATGAATTCTACTATTTGCCTAAAATTTATTATGATAAACTATCAAGATCGATGTTATCAATAAATTGAATATTAATTTATTGATTAAAGATGTAATATTTATTTTATTGCTAATCTTCATTCTCCCATTTGGGATCCCTTGTTCCGTGGGTGTTTCATCCCCTATTCCAAGGGAATGAAAAGATGACACATCATCCATTTTAAAGATGGGTGATGTAAAAAATGGGGATGTGTCATTCATTGAGTTGAGTGGAATAAAAGATGTAATATAGGATGGAATAGGGGATTTGTGCTGCCATTCTCCACCCAAAAATAAAAATAAAGAAGCATGGACTTAATTAAAAAAGAAAGACAAAGCAAAAAGAATGGGAAAAAAACTTTAGGAGTAATATGGAGTATAGTATAACTATATCTCTCACACTCACTTTTTTTATTGGTGGGAGGGAATATATTGGCTCAAAATCTTTAAAAATTTAATTTTTAATTTTATCTGGAGTATAAATTAAGAAATATTATATTAAATGATATTATTTTAGTCCACCATAAATCATAATCATATCTTATTTCGTTTCCTTGTCCTCTTCAATCGATTATGGTAAAAACTAAAAACCAAGATATCCACATTCTATATTTTATAAATTTCCCAACATAAAAACGTAAACTAATCCAGAACAACATTTTATAATTCATTAAAAAATAAAAATAAACATTAGAGACGTTGGAAATAGTAGAATGATCATGTATAGAAGTCCAATATAATGAGATCTAGGTATCCATGTTTGAGTGACAATGGAGAATTCTAAACATTATTTATACGATTCTCTCTCTACTCAACGAAGACCCATGGAGAATATCGAATCATTAGTGGGAAACAGTGAAATAGAGAAAATGAAACTACATTTCATTGATAAAATAAAATGTAATAACGGAACGGAAAGTACTCTTACATGGATCACTTCTTGTCACACCACTTTTTTTTCTTTTTAATTATTTTTTTATAAATAAATATTACTCCAGTAATAATTTAAAAAAATAAAAAGAAAGGTTGAAATCGTGTAATTAATGCACAGCTCCCCCTGCCAGAAGTGATGGTATTGTTTATATATATGAGATGCTTTAATAAGTAGCAGAAAGTCCTCTTTTTTTCTTTTGTTACTCACTCATTACTCTGTAATAACTAATCACAATCCCCCCCCCCCCCCCCCCCCCCCCGCTTCTCTCCTCCTCTCTGCACCATACTATAAAGAAGGGGAAAAAGAAGTCTGTTTGCTCATTGAAACCTTGCTGCTTTTGAGGTGCAGAATTTGCATTTACTTGAGGAGGATTTTTTGCTACTACATAGCATAGCTGCTGGAGTAGTTTGTGGGCTGCATTAATTAGGACTATTCTCTTCTGTTTAAATCTCTCTCCGAATTCTTGGAATGAAGAGCTACCTAGCTGTTTCAGACAATCTCTCTCTCCCTTGATTCATTAATTCTTGTTTTGGTTAGAAAGCATATATTCTGGAGTTGGTTTATTAACCTGAGATCTTGCTGCTTCAAGAAAGAGACTTATCAAACACAGTAAGGATTTTCAGACAGTTTTCGTTTGATTTTTGTTTTTTACTGCTCTGGATCTGTAGGAATTTTTCCTGTAATTATTTTGTCTCATTTAGTGTCGTTTCTTTTTATATTTTCTTCTCTGAATTTGTTTCTAATTCCAGAGAGAAACAGAGAAATGTTGACTCAGAAGCAAGCAGAGGAGGCAATTGTCTCCAACTTCACCGATACCGAACTCGACGGCGGCGGAAAGGAGAAGGAGGTGGCGGAGGACAACTCCCTTTTAAGCGTGAAAAGCTTCCTCTGGCACGGCGGCTCCGCCTGGGATGCCTGGTTCAGCTGTGCTTCCAATCAAGTGCGTACATTTATCATCTCCCCCCCCCCCCCCCCTACTTTCCCATTTCATCATTAATATTCCCTCTTTATCAAGATTCTCTCTTCCTTTAATTTTAAAAGAAAAAAAAAAACATTTTTTATAATTTTGATGATCGTAGGTTGCACAAGTGCTGTTAACTCTGCCATACTCGTTTTCTCAACTGGGAATGCTGTCTGGAATTGTTTTCCAAATATTCTACGGATTGATTGGAAGCTGGACAGCTTATCTCATCAGTGTTTTGTACGTTGAGTATCGAAGCCGTAAGGAGAAAGAAGGTCTCAGCTTCAAGAACCACGTCATCCAGGTGAGTCCAACTCGTCTCGACTCAAAGGAAATGTGAACCCCTTCTTCGAAATTTATTTAATCATTTGAATGTGTTTTAACAGTGGTTTGAAGTTTTGGATGGATTACTTGGCCCATATTGGAAAGCAGCTGGTTTGGCTTTTAACTGCACTTTTCTTCTATTCGGATCTGTCATACAGCTTATTGCTTGTGCTAGGTAATTAATTTATGGAATAACTATTAATTTTAATTAATAAAAATATATATATATAAATGAAAAGATTGATTCTTGATGAAGAAATTAATTAATTTCTTTGTTACAGCAACATATACTACATCAACGACCACTTGGATAAAAGAACATGGACTTACATATTTGGAGCTTGCTGTGCCACCACTGTTTTCATTCCCTCTTTCCACAACTACAGAATTTGGTCTTTTCTAGGACTTGGGATGACCACCTACACTGCTTGGTACTTGACCATAGCCGCACTCGCGCACGGACAGGTGAATAGATGATACATCTAGTGAAATATATTGATTTTTAAGTGTTTTTTAGAAGAAGTTAAAAAATGAAAGGTTAATTTATTTAAAAATTGAACAAAATGTGGCTATCATAATGGTAATCACACATTATTGGGTAATTGATTCAGTTTAAAACTTGTAATGGAAATCATTAACACTGTGATTATTGTATTAGGCTGAAGATGTACAACACTCTGGTCCGAAAAAGCTGGTGTTGTACTTCACCGGAGCTACCAACATCTTGTACACATTTGGTGGGCATGCTGTTACTGTGTAAGCCTTTTCATTTTCTAATAATTATTTATTTATTTAATTGTATACATGTATGAGTATTATCCTCTCTTTTTACTTCCACTTCTTTCTCAGCTTCTCTTTGCAGCTTTTGCCGCTAACCTTGGGGAATGTAAAAACAGACAGAATTATAGTAACTACTTTTTTCTTTGTTTGGTCATACATGTAAAATGATATAAAGAGAGTGAAAAACACCCTGGATTTACCTATGAGCTTCACAACAGTAAAATTCCATTTACATTAGGTTTTGGGTTAGTTAGTTCTTGATGTGATGTGAAGGACTGCTAGTTTTTTCTTACCCACCCCTGAGGGTAGTTTTGACTTTACACATTTAAACAAAGCATTTACAAGTCTAGTGCCTAATAATAATAATAATAATAATAAACTGAGTGCATTGGATCATACAATAATTGAACAATGCTCGAAAGGAATACTTTGACGGTTTGATTTTGTCTTTACACATAATTTGTGTACTTATGCATTATTAGCCTAATGTCAAATTATTATTATTTTAATTTACGGTGGTTAATTTTTTTTTACAGCGAAATAATGCATGCCATGTGGAAACCCCAGAAGTTCAAATACATTTATTTACTGGCCACTCTGTATGTTTTCACCCTAACCCTGCCGTCGGCGTCCGCCGTGTACTGGGCGTTCGGCGATCAGCTTCTCAACCACTCCAACGCCTTCTCTCTCCTCCCCAAATCCGGGTGGCGCGACGCCGCCATCATCCTCATGCTCATCCATCAGTTTATTACATTCGGATTCGCATGTACGCCGCTTTATTTTGTGTGGGAGAAGGTGATCGGAATGCACGACACCAGAAGCATATGTCTGAGGGCGGTGGCCAGACTTCCGGTAGTGATTCCTATCTGGTTCTTGGCCATTATCTTCCCGTTCTTCGGCCCCATCAACTCCGCAGTCGGCGCTCTTCTTGTTAGCTTCACCGTCTACATCATCCCCGCTCTCGCTCATATGCTCACTTTCCGAAATTCATCGGCTCGTCAGGTAAAGTATTCCTTGCACCGGGTTCACCTAATTATTTTTAGGATGTCATGAGAAAATTTAGTACTCATAGCTTCATTATGAACCCTCATGGTTGGTAGGGTGAAAATCGAACCAAATTACTTAATGCTCGACTCGAGATTACTTGGTAAAAGCTGTTTGATAAGCATGATTCGATAATAATATCAAACAAGTTTGAACAGACTTTTATGTACGATAAAATTAAAAGCTTGGTTCGAGTTCCGTTCATAAAAATAGGTAAAGTAAACTTGAGCTCGACTCATGTTTTGCTCAATAAAAGCTTATTCGGGCTTGACTTGATTGTTATCAAACAAACTTAAACATATATTTTAAAGCTCGATCGATAATATTTTGAATAAGTTTGAACAACTATTCGTTACTCATTTACAAACCTGAATTGGCTGGAGAAATTATTTAATTTGATTAATACGAGGGGAAGAACCTAGTTATCCGAGATACATCACTCATGTCATCTCGTACTCTAGACATATTAGTTTATGGAAATTAATGATATTGCAAAGCGTAGTGTGGGTATGAGCATTAAATGCTGGATTTTGAAATTTTACCAACGAAATGTTGTTCGTTAGGTGGAAACTCTATTTCAATTTAATTATTACATGCTTGTGTGAATTATTTAATTTAAAATTCGGACTTATAAATGAAATGATTACATATATGATGATTACAGAATGCTGCTGAGAAGCCTCCATTCTTCATTCCTAGCTGGACAGCGATGTACGCCTTAAACACATTTGTAGTTATTTGGGTTTTGGTTGTCGGGTTCGGGTTTGGAGGATGGGCAAGTATGACCAATTTTGTAAGACAAGTCGACACATTCGGACTATTTGCTAAGTGCTATCAGTGTAAACCGACGCCATCAGCCCATCCTCCGGTGGCGCAACCATTCCCGCTCCACTAGCGAGTCGATACACAACTCAGAATCAGAAACGAGTTTACTAATCGACTCACTATTTTTTTTTCTCAATTTTTTTTCCATTTTGTAATATAAAACTGGGGAAGTATTAATATTTTCCCTTACATGTGATGTGTGCTGTTTTTTTTTTTTCTTAAAGATTTTTTGTTTAAATTATTAGGTGAGGAGATAGTGTGTTGAATTGTGATGATTCCTTTGCTTTGTCAAAAGCATAGGTTAATTAATTACAGGCAATATAAGCTAGCCTTTTTCTTTACTTTTATTTAGTTTTTTTTTTTTTTGTTTTCCTTTGTTTGGTTGCCTCTTTTGTTGAAATAGAATATAAAGAACTATTTAAATTGTATACAATTTCCCACCTTTTGTCACTTTTTTTATTCCATTTCATATACTTAGATTAATTTGCATGTATTGTTATAGTATATAAAATACAAAATACGATAATATTCTTTTTACCTAAATTAATTTAATTTAAGCTCGATGGAAGTATTATTGCTTGGCATGTTTCCCTATGTATTGATGGTTATTTATTAAATTAAATGACTATTTTTTGACTAAAAGATTCTCTTAGAAGGGAATGGGTAGTGGGGCCCTAGCCCACCAATCACATGGACTGCACGTTTGCTACTTTGATTGTCACGTGCCGCCATTCTCTCTCCTCAATGCATGCTGGTTTTTCAATACTAAAAATAACCGAACGAACTCGAACCGGTGAACCGGTCAGGTGGTTCATATAATATGGTTCAGATATGAATTACTCTTACGTGATTTAATAAAGAGGGAGTATTATTTAGTATATTAAAAATATTGATATTACTTTTTTGGTAAGTCTTAGATCATTTTATAGTTTTTAAAATAATTATTATTTTTCCTATAAAATATTATAAATTTTGTTATTAAGTGTTATCACTTTTCTTTTATACTATAAATTGTTCATCAAATAATATTATCAATTTTCAGTATAACAGTTATCACTTCTGACCGTCTCACGTAAGCCTTTACGTGAGACGGTCTCACACTAGTCTTTGTCTTACTTTTTTTTATATTACACTAATTGTTAATGAAACGATTTTATTAATTTTTTTTAATTATACTATCTCTGTCACGATATTTTTACCCGTCCGTACGGATCAACTACTAATGTACTTCCTCCGTCCCAAGAAAGTCTGTACCCCCCTCCTCGATACGGAGATTAAGAAAGTGATAACTTTTAGGAGTATTATAGTATTTTTGGTAATAAATAAATGATAAAGTATGTTAGGTGTGTAAGGTAGGGTAGTTTTTTTTTTTGTAAATAAAGTGTATGGGGAATGGTGATTGACAACCCAAAATGGAAAGTGTGTCATCTGAAATAGGACGGAGCGAGTACTCCCTTCGTCCTCTTCAAAGGGACACTTTTTTCCATTTAAGGCATACCACTCAAAGAGTCATATTCTATTTTATACACACATGAGACTCACACAGACCCACTAACACAATTAAAATATGGGGCCCATATTTATATTAATTAATACAATTACCCATTAAATAATTATATTTTTTAACCCACGTGTAAAAAATAAGTCTTTTCGGGTGGAACGGGGAAATACATATTTTACCTATAAAACAATAATATTTTAACACGTCTCACTAAAAAAAATTACTCCTAGCAATGGAATTTACTAACAGAATTCAATCCATTGATAATTAGCAACGGATTTGCAACAAAATGACATTTTCCTTTTTGTAAATGCCAACGGATTTATTCTTTATTTTACCAACGGAATTCATTCAATTGGTAATTACCAACGGATTAGCAAGGGATTCATTATATAAATTACCAACGGAATTATTAGCAACGGATTGTCAACATAATTATTTACCAACGGAATTGAATTTTCATTTCTAAAAATTTATCAACCATCATTTTACTAACGGATTTCGTTGTTAATATGTTGGTAAACAAATTTAACAATTAAATTAAAGCTTTTACAATCAGAATATTTTGTTGGTAAAAAATAATTTTTTTAAGGTCTCACAACATGTTAAGCACTAGTACGTTACAATATATTTTTTCATTTAAAAAAAAAGTATATGAGGAATTTATCATTTTATTTTATTTTTTTGCATGCGTTGATAAATTTGTTGAAAATTTAATATTATCGACTGTTCTTTTAACCTCTCGTTAGGTTTTTTTTAGCCATTCACACTAACAGTTAAGACTGCAATTAAATACGAGTAGTTATTATTATCAGGTGAAATAGAAAAATGATAGTATTATTGTTTTCAAGTTGGGCCACTCTGTAGATTGTACGTATGTTGACTTGCAGTGAAAATCAAGTTATTATATTCATAATTAATTAAATAATCCCACCACAATATATTTTATATTTTTATATCAAGGCAAGATTTTAATTTTCCGATATATGTGGCCGACCAAGATTTAAATGAACTATTTTCAATATACAATAAGATAGGAAATATAACGTACCGATTGCATAGGAAAGGAATTATATTTTAAGTGTTATTTTTTAATTGTTTTACTTCTAAATTATCAACGAATACTTATTTAAGGTAAAAGACTCGGTGACATCGTTCGATAATGATTTTGGTGAGATGAATAAGAAGTTATACTATTTCTAATAAAAAGTGATCTTAATAGATAAAAGTGTTACTAGTTATTTTATAAATAATTTATAGTATAAATAAAAATAATAAGATTTTAAAATAAAATTAATAACATATATTTAATAAAAAGTAAAAGTGTTACTTTTTATTTTATAAATAATTTATAGTATAAATGAAAAATAATAAGATTTTAAAATAAAATTAATAACATATATCTAATAAAAAGTGATATCTAATTAAAAGAATTTAAAATGATGTCATTGTGGAATTCGTCTCACACAAGATTTTCCCTTTAAATTAGTAGTTCTTTTTTATAAGATGAATAAAATTAAAAATAAAAATTCCAATAAGTCGCACGATGCGATCAGTGATTGGGAACACAAAATTTGTGACAAAAATTGATTTTGTGATCAGTTAGGCTGCTTGAGGAAACATTTACATTTATTATCCCATTAATTCTAAGTTAATCTGATGTTATATATATTTTTTTTTATTAATAAATATTAGTTGTTAGTCCAATTAGTAGTTAGTATATACCAAACACTCTTACTTCCTCTTTTCAAATGTTCCTTATATCACCTCTCCTAATTCGGATCGAACTTGGATATAAAACGTCTATATATAAGTATATATATTGGATTGAAGAAGTTTTCTTACTTAAATTGCATTTCAGTAATTAATATAATTTTATTTATTTGTGTATAAAACCAACATCCATTTCAAAAATCTATATATCTATATATATTATATATATAAAAGCACATAGGGTCAACTAAAGTTTTTCCACTCAAATTTTGGTCAAAATCTCTTTATAATATATTTTCAATTTCTCGATTCTCTTCAATTTCTCCTCAATTTCTCTCATCCCAATTATTCTGATTTTCCTTTTTAATGTATAACTAAATATAGTATTAATTTTAAGACAATTTATTTCAACTATCAATTATTTAATTATTTAAAATCTATCACATTTTTTTAATTCTAATAATTTTATATCCAACAAAATAATTAAAATTAAAGATATTTTTATATGCTTTTTTTTATCAATTAAAATATTAAAAGTTGTTTCAATTTGAGTTAGTTATTGGAAAATTTTGGTTGTATTTGAAAATAAAGTTAAGTAATTAAGACCATTATTTGAAATTGTTTATACGTTAACATATGATTATGTAATGAACTATAAATATTAATAAAAATTTAAAAATGTTGATATTTTATAATCACATTAATTTTTTATACACAAAAAACAAATAAGGATCTTATAACATCAATTAAACTAAATACTATTTAATTCATTACACATAAAGAACTAAATTAAATATACATACCATCACAATATAAAATCTCATACATATGTATTTTTTTCGTCTCATTCTAATAGTTATATTTGTTTTTACATTTGAATTAAGAAATTTAGTATTTTAATGTGTATTGAGGTGAGATAAATAACATTTTAATGTATAGTGGATGATTGTATTAATGTGGTGGATGTGTCCTATTGAGATATTTTCATTACTTAATTGTGTGGGTTACATACATAAAAAAAAATGTAATCGTTAGATTTAAACACCCAATTAATCCATTCGTCCCATTCTAATAGTTATATTTATTTTTTGCACGGGGATTAAGAAATTTATTATTTTAATGTGTGTTGAGGTGAGATAAATAATATTTTAATGTATAATGGATGATTGTATTAATGTGACGGATGAGTCCTATTTATTATTTGAAATTGTTTATACATTAACATATGATTATGTAATTAAATATAAATATTAATAAAAATTTTAAAAATGTTGATTTTTTATAATCACATTAATTTTTTATACACAAAAAACGAATAAGGGTCATATAACACCGATTCAACTAAATGCTATTTAATTCATTACACATAAAGAACTAAACTAAATATACATACCATCACAATATAAAACCTCATATATATGTATTTCTTTCGTCCAATTCTAATAGTTATATTTATTTTTTACACGGGAATTAAGAAATTTAGTATTTTAATGTGTATTGAGGAGAGATAATTAATATTTTAATGTATAGTGAATGATTGTATTAATGTGGTGGATAAATCCTATTGAGATATTTTCATTACTTAATTGTGTGGGTCTCATACATAAAAAAAATGTAACCGTTAGATTTAAACACCCAATTATTCCCTTCGTCACATTCTAATAGTTATATTTATTTTTTGCACGGGGATTCAGAAATTTATTATTTTAATGTGTATTGAGGTGAGATAAATAATATTTTAATGTATAATGGATGATTGTATTAGTGTGACGGATGAGTCCTATTGAGATATTTTAATTACTTAATTGTGTGGGTCTCATACAAAAAAAATGTAACCGTTAGAATAAAACACCCAATTTAAAAATATTTAATTATTAGGATGGAACGGAAGGAATACCTAATAATATGTATTTATGTGTCCACAATGTATATATATATATATATATATATATATATATATATATATATATATATATATATATATATAAATTTACTATTACAAAAAATCTATATTTATATAATTTTATTTTTTAAATTCTATCCCAGTGCAACGCACGGATTAAATTGCTTGTTTGAATAAAGTTGAATAAATAAATAAATATATATTTGTTAAATTAAAAAAATATTAAAATGACTGAATAATATATCATATATAAATGTATATTATATGAATTGGTAAAATATGTGTAATTGGAAGCTATAATGATTAAACTATATAATTGCATGTGATAACCTCGATTTCAAACGAAGCGCATGTTACTGAAACTTTGATTCAAATCGGAGATCTATTGATTTCAATGTTGATTCACATTGGAGCAAACTCATCATTAAACCTTTTTATTTATTTTGTTTAATACTACAATAAAATCATGTCCCCTTAATTGTGTTGACTATTGAACATATATTTGTGTTGACTAATAATTTATTTCAACGCTCATCAACAATAAGACAAAATCTTCACTATCTTTCCTCTAGGGTATTGTCTCCTCTCATAACTAGGAAAGTTTTTCAAGAATTCAACCCTGCCTTCCACTTTTGACAAATGATTTTTTTAAATGATTAATAGTATTAAAGATTTTTTTTTTTTTTTTTTGAGAATCAGATTTGTAAATTCTGCCTCATAGTAAATCAGATTAGTAGTCATCCATAAAATTAATAAATTGTTTTTTTTAATTATATGTGAATTTCGAAGGATAATAGTTTGTCATGCTGACGTCACGTTTATTGATCCAAGTCAAGATTTTGGCTGCACTTAGTTAAAGATTTTTTTTTTTTAACGTGATGGTATAATAATATTAGAAGAACTATGAGGCATACTATTAAATTTGTAGTTTATAATTTCATGTTATTTTTTTCAGTTCATACATATTGACCTGTAACGTTACTAAACTGTTAGATAATTGATCTATTTACAAAAAAAAATAAAAAATTGAATTGATTATGGTCGTATCCATTTTACAGTTTACACGAGTTTGGGCTCATCATTATTTGAATTTTGATAAAAACCCTTTTGTCTTATAAAATTAATGAATGCGGGAAAAATCAATATAGTCCCAGTTTCAATAAATGGGCCCATTAACTAATTTTTTCGGTAAATGAGGCCTGACTATTATTTATGGGCTTGAGTAGGCCCAAATTCCTATACCCATTATTGAGAGAGGCCCATAGAATACTTCCAACATTGAAATGCAACGCTCTCTCTCTCGTCTCTCGCAGATGAGATTGGTTTGGTTTAAAGCAAAACTTATTTTTTGCTCAAAATTGTATGTTTAATATAATGACATTTCACAATATGAATTGTATATAAAAAAAATGCTTTCAGTATAATTATTTAATATTTACTTTTGCCTATAAAGAATATCTTTTTAGTTTTAAAGTAATACTTTTATCGATTGTTTCATCCCACAACTTGGCCATGGTTTAATATTATATGTGAAATTGCTAATTACTCAAAAAAGAAATACATTTATAACATATATATAATTTATCAATAGTATGTCTATTTAATAATTATAATATCACATGAGAGTGGATAAATACTACTAAATGAGAGTCATCATCAAACATGTAAGAAAGAAATAATTAAATTTGAGGGGTATAATTAAGAACCAAGTGTTTGAATATTTATATTTGACTTCTCGACTAGGGTATAATCCAAAATTAATAAACTATGTCTAGATTTTATGTCACTACAACGAATAATCTGCCTAACTTTGAAATTATGACATTATAATTATTTTAGATTTTCTAAATTCTACTCTAGATTAATTAATCATTCATTCATTTTAAACGAAAACAACCCAATTCTAGCTAGTATTAGCTCTAGTTCACCATGTATAAGTATAGT
This sequence comes from Pogostemon cablin, assembly GCA_023678885.1. NCBI lineage: Eukaryota > Viridiplantae > Streptophyta > Magnoliopsida > Lamiales > Lamiaceae > Pogostemon > Pogostemon cablin. The sequence goes on from CM042984.1 coordinate 1,538,087, forward strand.
ATTCACCTTGACAATGACTGTTAGTAGGCTAGCAGTGAAATCGAATCAAAAACATATAAATAGAAAAAAAAATTGATAATAATCTCCATCTAATAAACCATTTGATTAAAAAAATTTAATTTATAAATTAAAGTGATAATTACTAAAAAAAAATTGTCAAATACGATGGCTCATCGTTTAGCTAGGACAGTGTAGTAATTAATGCTCATGCTTGGATATTTAATGAATTTCGTTTTGCACACGAAACATGTGTCAACTTTCCTTTGAGAGTATAATTTCCGTTTGAAGATTTTCTTTAGACAGTGTGAAAATCAAATTTTCGAATTGATAAAAATATTGCTCGACCACAACATTCTTGTCGAAAACTTGCTTATAAAACAAGCCTTAAAATCTTGTAATTTGGACTAATTTAATACTAGCTGGTCAAAAATGTAATACTTATGGATCAAGATCCATATCCCCCAAATCAATCCTCAATTCATCGTGACTAATCATGATAAGCATGCCAATAAAACAACAAATCAAGCAACCTATAAATTATTACCTAATTTAATTATTTATTGCAAGCTAAGCTCCTCCATTTAGAAGGTTTTATCAACGTCTCATTTATCAATTTGAAATGCCATAGAAGTTCTTTGAATATGAATGGCTTCAAAGATGATTCTTGCACACAAGCTATCAAGATAAGGAAAATTACACATCACCAAAAGTCCCTGCATAATTCTACGACGACTAGGTTTTCATGTACACTCTTCGTTCCAAGCTCTTCTACATTCGTTGTCCCTCCAACGAGTAGTAGTAGTAGCTTGTCGGATTTGTTCAAACAAGGGAGGACGTCTTGAGAAGATTAATCGAGATGGAGCAGACTTGCTTGAAGGAGTACAGAGTGTCACCCATCATTAGGCCACATATTCTTGATAATGATGATCCATTGGAGCAAATTGGATATTCTTCACATGGAAGATTTCATGATGAAGGCTTAAAGTATCTAAAAACACGAAGACGAAAGCTGATCAGAACTAAGTCTTACAAGAGATTACCAAGATTGAGCATTTGGAAATGTGGGGTGTTTTGTTTTTAGTCAAAGATTAATTAATCAGAATGATGATAATCTTGAAATCTTTTAACTACATTGTACATTTGTTCATCACGAGGTATTATTAACAGTCAATGCTACCTCTGAAGTAAGAACATGTAAAACATAATCTTTTTCTTACATTATTAATAGCAAAAGCCTACCCAAAATTTACAAAAGGTTATGGATTCTTAAAATATACTATGAACTTGTTAAAGAGGGATGATTGCAAACAATACAATGATCAGAAATCAATCTCCCTATAATACTCCCTTCTTCAATCTTCAACGTACTACTCTGTTTATTCCACAAGTGCACACCGTAGCTCGACCCGATAAGCTGTCGAATCTTCGCTTCGACCCACTTGGCGCCTACCCGATCATTAGGCCGGGTAAAAAACCCAGCCACCTTGGTCCAATAGATTGGGTAGAACGCCACAAGGGGCAAGATCGTAAAGTTGTACTCGCCGGTTTTGGCTACCCTGTTAACCACCCTAGAGACTAAGTAAGGTCCATTATGACCCCATTTGTTTCCATCAAAGGTTGTAGCAAATTCATTCAAGAATCTGTAAACTAAAGGATGATTCTTGTCGAAAATGAGAACTGCATTATTCAGTCTTGACCAATTCCCACTTGCATCCATACTCTGTGCACCAATTGAATTCCTTAGTTTTGAAATATCTTTCAAGATTATGAAATCAGTGTCCAAATAAACACCTCCATACTTGTAAAGAACTACTAGTCTGATCAGATTTGATAGGTTTTGAGCAAGGGGGATTGCCCCCCAACTCCTGTTTCCATTCTTGATATCATCCAACCATGTTTGAGTGGGAGTGTTCTTGACCAGATCATACAGATCAGGGGCCATTGCTCGAATAAGAAAGCCCCTCCTCGTCAACGGCGCTAAAAACTTGAAACCCTTTTCGGAATCCATGGAATTGGACAAGATGATCAAGCAACTTTTCGGGTTCGTGTGGAATAAGGTTTCCAGCCCGAAGAACTCTCGCTGTCCGAACGAATCAACAGAGGATATCCATGTCATGAAGATTTGAACTGTACAGTGGTTTCTGGTGAAGAAGTTTCTCACCCTTGAATCGAAGTTTCTTCTCGGGTCGAACATCTGTAGCTCTTCGGGCTTAAGATTGTTTTCGGGCTGGACCCGGACCCGCAGCCCGCCGCCATGATCGTCGTCTTCCGAAGTTATTTTCAAAAATCTTGATGAAGATTGATGAATCTGGAGGTGAGTACGACGATTGAATCCTGTCTGAAAATGGAGAGAAGCGTTGATGAAGATGATGAGCAAGATGATGAATACAGAAGTGATGGTGGAAAAGAGTTTGAGTTTGACTTGCTTCAACTTCAGAGAATCAAACATCTTTCTAATTCTAACTTCCTCGAAAAAAACAAATGGATTTTTTAAGGAAAAAGTGGTGGGATTTTTTTAATTATTATATAGAAATTGGATTGGTTGTTATAATTCATGAAGATGAAGATTGGTTCTTAATTGGGTTAAGACCAGATCAAAAAAATGGCGTGGAATTTGGAAGGACTTTTTGCTGGCATAGAAGACTTCAACACAAAAAAATAAATATAAATAAAATAAAATAAAATTGTAGTCTTTGGAAGGTCATAGAAATAGAAAGACCATAAATCAGTTGGGATTTTCGGAATTGCGAGTTGCCTTTTTTGTTTCGAATAAATGTTCGGATTTGTTATTTATTCTCGTGAATAATTAAGTTTATTTATTTTAATTGGGGTAAGGCTGGCTTGATTTTAATTATTTTGAAATTTGAAATGGTTAGTAAATTTAGTAATACTACTATACATAGAAGTTAATCTAAATTAAATGGAATATTTATTATGAGATCATCTCACGACAACAAACTTAATTTATTTTTTATGGAGTAAGTGTATATCACTGAAGATTTTTTTTTCTCCAACAGAATTTATCAATGGTCATTGATAGTATTTTGTTGGTTATCAGTGCATTGTTAATAAAAATTACATTATCTTTTGCTAATAGAATGTTAATGAATTTATATTCATTGTAATTATTTACCAATGAATTATTAACAAAAATAATTGGCAACGAAATTAAATTTCTATTAGTAAAATTTTAATAACTATAATTTTACTAATAGAAAATTAGCAACAAGATTTTTTCTTAATCCATTGATTAATAAATTAATTTAATGCTAAAATTAAGAATTTTATCGGAATAAATAACAGATTTTTTAGTGTGTATTTTTGTTTTCGAAATATACCATCCTTCAAAAATAAGTATTGAGCATTAATTCTTAAAATGTTGAGTATCGTTTAATTAGCTTTATTTTTTATGCATAACCATTAAAATGAACACAATAAATCTTATGAAATCGTTTTTTTTTTTTAATTTTGAACTAAAATAGGATTTTAGTTTCTCTCTGAATTTGGCCATATTTGTTTATAGTATTAGTAATTTCTATTTTATAAGTCATATGATACAATGTATAACTCCTTAATTAATTTGATCATTCTATTTTGACCTTAATTAATTTGACCATTCTAATTAATTTTGGCCATATTTGTTTATAGTAATAGTAATTTCTATTTTGGCCTTAATTAATTTGATCATTCTATTTTGGCCTTAATTAAAATGATCATTCTAATTAATTTTGGCCATATTTGTTAATAGTAATAGTAATTTCTATTTTGGCCTTAACTAATTTGATCATGTCAATATTTAAATGCTACATTAATATTTTTATATTCTATAAAAATGAAACATCCATCCTTATTCCTTAATAATATTTTGATGCACCTTTTTTTTTCAATAATGTCATTCTACCTAACATCTATAATCTATAATATATTTTTAAAGACTAAATTTTCTTTAAAAAAAATTAACTAGAAAGTTTTAAAAAATATATATTATACTACTATATATCTTAAATTCCGTATTTACTTCAAAAAATAATTGAGAGTGTACTTATAATATGTTTTCAACTCTATTTAATAACCTTTATGTATATTAATTCTTTAAGTTTGATCTCGTTATATTTAATTTGCTTAATTTTTGCTCTTTCTTTTTTAAAAAGGAATATAGTTTGCCTAATTTTTAGTTCAAATTAAATAGTTCCAATTAATTGTTCTTTTTTAACGTTAGAATTGACCTTTCATTAAGGGTTGTTTGTGTATATTGTGCTTGCTTGTTATATATAAATCATGTAAAATCTCTATTTAGTATTTAGACTTCGAATAATATCTTCTTCTTTTTTAACTTATTTTAAAGAAAAATATCACATGATAATATTGTTTTTTTAAAAGAAAAATATACTAATATTTTAACTCTTTTTTCTTTTTTAATATTTAATTTATACGTATGATCACATAAATGAGCACTGGAAGTTACTTAAAAAACGTGTATATTGTTGTCCACATAATTTTTTGTAGGGTCTCATAAATAAATCGAGTATAAGATCATAAGTGTAATTGCATGAAGAGGTGCAGCGTATGAATAAAAATATCTAATATTTTTTTAAAAGGGCATTAATAAAATTTTATAAAATAGAGGGCGACATTTATCAAAAGCAAAATATTAATAGTAAAATATAGGTACTATATATATAAACAGCATATACAATCCGTTAGTGAATGGAAAAAAATATAAATATAAATTAAATGGTTATTAGGTATGAGGAACAAATTAGAATATAAAAAAACTTGGAAAGTATAAAACATGAATTAAAAATATTAAAAGTTAACGGTGTACTGTTTTAGTTATATATACCACTGAGGTATTTACGCTTATGTAGCCATGGGTTTATAACTAGTGGAAGAGATTTTAGCATTAGGAAAGCATGGAGGTATTTCATTGAGTAGAAACTGCAATACTCAGGTATTTAATGAAAAGATGAGAGTGGGATAAGAGGGAGTGTCACTCACCGTCAAACAATGTGGAGCGTGGCCCTCACACGCGAGTGGGGTGGGGCCACCTGATTGCACTTTTCCTTTCTTTTGATGTTGTTTTTATTTTATTTATTTATTTTTATTTAATTGATCAACTCTTGTTTCTTGTTTTAATCTTTCTTTCTGGTATTTTTTTCATTATCTTTTAGAATATTAACGTTGCATATTAACTTAGATGTTTGATGACCGTTACAAAATTCATAATATTAATTTTATAATTTTTAAAAAAATATAAATATCACTATAAATATATCTTCTCCTCTATTCTGAAATGTTAATCTATAAGATGAAACGTTAACCTATCTTCTGAAACATTAATCAATCTTCTGAAATGTTAACCTATATTCTGAAATGTTAATCTATCTTCTGAAATGTTAAAATATCTTCTGAAATATTAAATACCTTTTGAAATATTAATCTATCTTCTAAAATGTTAATCTATTTTCTGAAACGATAATCTATCTTCTGAAACGTTAACCTATCATTGTTCAACCTTATTTCGTTTTTCATTGTCAATAAACGTTAACTTATCATAGTTCAACTTTATTTCTGAAAACATTAGCCTATATTTTGGAAAATAAATAATATGTTTTCCATTTTTTTCTTAAATTTATTAAATTAAATAATTTAAAAATATAATTATTTATAATTTATTTTGAAAATTAGATAAATGTAGTTGATAAAATAAATAAGAATTAAATGAGAATTTAAATGGATCGCCCAAAAAAATCTGCTTTTGGAGTAAGAATATAATGAGTTGATTCAGGTTGGCCTTGGCCACAACTAATAATGTTGTCACCATTCTGCCGTTAAATCGCTTTTCCGATTGTAAATATTTCTTTTAACCATCTTTCTCAGTTTCGCTGTTTCGGGGAGTGACTAATCATGCAATTTCAACCAAATTGACAACTTCCTTGGTTTTCTTCATTTAATTTGATTGGACCCATTATTTTCAATAATAAAACACACTCACACACACACACATATATATATATATATATATATATATATATATATATATATATATATATATATATATATATATATATATATATATATATATATATATATATATATATATATATATATAATTTCAACCAAATTGACAACTTCCTTCGGTTTTCTTCATTTAATTTGATTGGACCCATTATTTTCAATAATAAAACACATATATATATATATATATTCTTCCAGCATACTTTAATTTCAAATTTATCATTACATTTTTAACACAAATAACTTACTTTATCATTTATTTATTATAAAAAATATCATATTACTCCCAAAAGTATGTCAAAAGTAACTTTTGTTAAATTATGTATCTACTATAAACGTGAATAAGAATTTGGGATGGAAGGAGTATAAATAATTTTATGGTGAGACGGATCCACGCATATATATAAATATATACTACCAATAAAATAATAAATAAAATATTACTTATAAAATTTAGAGTAATTTTGAAGTGTATTTGGTGGATCAGTACATCCTAGGTTTTATAAATTAAATTTAGGATATAATTGTAAATATACATTTTGTTAAAATTTATGATTAATTACCTAATCTAATAGTTGAGACTCTAAAATTTAAATTTTTGAAAATGAACCCTACGATTTAGAATTTCACATATGAGATGATCACTTAATGTTATTTAATTAATTAATTAATTAATGGAAATTCAGTTCACTTTTTTTTTTTGTTAGAAGGTAATAATATAAAATTAAAGCATTCTAGAATATTGATTTAGTCATAAAATAATTAAGTTATTTAAGTGCAACTTCGTGGTATAAATAGCAAAATTCACATTTCAATTTCCTTAAATCTCCTTGTTTCTCCGTACATAGATTTAAAAAGAAAAAATAAAGCATGTCCGATTAGAGGACAACCAAACAACCCCTTAATTATTAAACCCTGTGTATTTTTTACGGTTAAACCCTGTGTATTTTTTACGTACTAATCTTCAATAATTTAATTTTACTTTTTTCTCCTCATGATTTCCAGGAAGAAACTTATTAATTCCACATTAGCATGATGGTGGAAGGGCATGCTATTATATATAATAGTTAATTTTGGGATTATTATTATAAGGTAGCGTTTGGCACCACTTGTTAAAATAATTGATCAAGTTGTTTAAATTGGATTCCAGATTTGACCAATCAAAAAGAACGCTTTTAAACACGTGATTAAGTTAGTTGATTTTTAGCGACACAAGGCTAAAGCAGGGATTTAATTGGTAATTCCCGATTCCATACCATATACATTACTCTCCAATTGAAAATTGATTCATTGATTTTGAGAAATCCTTTTTAACTCTAAATAAATGTTAAAATAAATGATCTTATTAGATGAGAATGACAACTAAAAATAAAAGCATATTGAAAAGTTATTTCATGCATTTCGTATGAAATTTAACTACCATAGTTGATAGTGCAAAACTTTTCGGATTTAATTTTTTAAAAGACTTCATTTTATTTCTTCATAAATAATTAGCTTCTGATTGCATAACATCTAGACAAAATTAAAGGAAAACTGGAAATCGCAATTACTAAAAATTATTTATTTCTTCTTTGTTACCTACACAGAACCCAAACCCTTTTAAAATATTAATTAATACAACGGGCTTCTTATTGGGCCAATTAGACTGGGCTTTTGTTAGTTAAAACAAATTGGCCATTGTAACAACTAGTCCCGAGGAATTGCCATTGCAGAAATTTAGTCCACAGAACGAAAGACATTCGCAGTGCAAAATTTCTGATTCTGAATTTCTTAGTATATTGTGATATTCCCATTCAACATCTCATCAATCAAGCAACAACAAAAGACTGTAAGCTTACATAACATCTGACTGATAAAAGAAGCCTTATATCGGATATACATTTTAAAAATAAAAAAAAATAAAAAACAAATCAAAGTGACATTTATGTATAATCTCGTTAGTGTAGAAATCTGCTAGGCAATGAAAAGATGTCACCAACTTGGCGTATGAATGCAGCCAATAGGATGTAGTCTTTGCTTCATTTCTTTCCTTAATCTGTACAACATTTCTTCCTTCATCATGCTTTCCATGTCAGATATCCATACACCCTAAAAAGTCAAAACAAAAATAGTATGTCAAATATCATTTTCCACTAAAAAAAATATTAAATACAAGTATTGCCTACTCAACAGGCTCTAAAATCGAAAATCCCATGCATCATTTGGATTTCGGACAGTCAAGCCTCTGACCACTTATAGGACTTGATAATGAACCACTGGAACAATTTCACAACCTATCGTTGTTTTACTATGCATATCTCTAACTTAAATAGGACCACTCCTGCCCTAGGGTCTACTTTTATCTGAAATCATTTAAATTTTTTAAGAATATAGTAACAAAGAAAAACAATCTTTATACCATCGAAGAGTTGGGATTCTATTTGTTGTTTGATTGTTTATTGGCGGCAGCACTGCTCATGCCTCAGCTCAGCAACCTGCGAGGAACAATGAGTTAAAGCAAGAAAACACTATTTCATCAGATAAGCAAAACAGTTAAACTCTTGCTGAATAGAATATGGATACAGTTTAAACTAGTATATGAGAAACATAAACAATTAACAACAAATACTGAAAGTATATCTTACCGTGATTAGTACAATAATGTAATTTAATATATATAGAAACTAAAACTTTCAAGACAAATAATGAGAAATTGATGATGAAGTTTAACTTAAAAAATTGTTCTTCAAATTAAAAGCAGAAATAAGAAAACTAATGTGCAGATATATCATAATAATTGTGAAACTTGGCAAACAGCTCTCATGGGAACTAGAGAGATTAAAATTCTTACCTCCAAAACAGGTTTCTGAAGCAAAGAAGAGGCCAGCTGAGGAAAGAAGCAACTCAGTCCACCTTTTCCTTGTTTCTGCTCCCACATCCTGGGGGCAATAAATTCAAAAGAATGGTTTATCTTCCCAAGACAATCACAAAGTGCAAATCTTGAAACATCCACAAGGATCATTTCAAAGCATCTCGGATGTTTTGAGCCAAGCAAATCAGATCAACCATGGGAAGTATTGTCAAAAATCCCCACTTCTGAATTATGTTGTTTGGTAAATCCATTATTAACTGGCAGTTCTTCTGATGCAGGCTTTACAATGTCCCAGAGAAATCCATTTTCTTTCTCAAGAACAAGTCTATCGAAGTCATTATTATCCACAGCAGCAGAATGAGGTGCCATGTAAGTAATATAATTTTCTGCAAAAGCAAACTAAGAGTCAATAGTCATATCAATATACTACACAAAGTTATCAATAAATTTTTTTAAAAAATAAAGTAACCTATAATTATTAGGAAAAGACAGATGGCCAAAACTGAACCAAGGAAAACTTTTTTATACTCAGAGGGCAATGTAAATGACAGGTCTTACCAGCTAAGCTACGAAGGGCATTATCTGCAGCTTGTTGCTGGGCATCTTTTCTCGTCTTTCCCATCCCAATACCAATTTTTTCACCAGTAAAGAAAACCTACACGTTGATTCATCTCATTACTAAGCCTCTAAAAGTCAAATCAACTCAAAAAATTTTATGTTCATGGCACTGACCTCCACTGAAAACTGCAAATCATCACTGGTACTTACAACAGCCCTAAATTCAACCTGAACAACAATGCATATAAGATTTGCCCAAAAGAGAATTGGGAAAAATAATCAATAATATTATTATTTGGTAAAACACATGGGCTACCTTTGACCTGCATCTTCTTCCAATCTCTTGAAGCACACTAATAGATAAAGATGGCAACGCTTTATCACCGTCGCTTTTAAGTTCTTTATGATTTGGCGATAATGGATTATTATTTACACCCAAATCTACCAAGACCAAAAATTATAATCAAACTAAATAAGGCAGATAAATGTCTAACCAAATAACATATGAACCAAGTAAAATAAAAACCATGGCAATATGTTCACATTTCAACCTTTAGTTATAATACTAAATGGATTAATCAAAGAGGTGTCTTATTGCTATGGAAACAATCTTACTTCTGCTACTGATACAATCGTATGATACAGGTAAGGGCCAAATAAAAAATATCAACAAGTTGGACGCGAAAAATAATGATCAACATCCTGTTTCTGCTGATAGCAAGCTCAAGTAAATAGATGCACAACTTTATAAGGATGGTGATTTCAAAAAATAATAATAATAATTGGCAGATCAGATAATACATGCATCACGTCTTATATCAGATAATACCAACACACAATACAAAATATAGAAATTTAAACAAGCCTAAAATAACAATCATAAAAATTGTAAATACGAAAGTAAATAAACCTGCAAACTGATTAGGCAGTAAAGGGCTCTGTTTTTGGGTCTCAAAACCTGAGTGAGCCTGTATAATAGTTAAAAGTTTACAATGAAAAATGGCTAAAATGGGGGGAATCTGATGGTAAGATCAACTTTAAAGGGCATATTAGAAACCTCTCCGTTTTTTGCTTGATTTGCATGTGAAAGATCAGAAGGAACTGAAGAAGTACTATAAATGATTGAGTTTTGATGACCTCGCTGCCTGTCAGAAGGATTACAATCCGGGATTGTTCGGCTACTAGTATTCCCTCTACTTGTATCGTCTTCCACAAACTGGACACCTTGAGGCTGCAAAATCGGGGCCTGCCAAGGTAATCTAGACAGAAGAGGGGGTTCCGTCGATCCTGAATACCTGCTATCCCTTCGAAATGGATCACCAAGCAAACTAGGTTCTGCAATTTAATTGGTAGATTCAATATTCAATATTACATTATACTTTCTAAGAAAAGAGATAGTAAACTAGACTGAAACACCAGAGTATCATCAGATGTTCAGTTCTCAAAATTAAGCGATGTACAAAATAACCCCCTTACTTTCAAATGGCAATATTGCTCTTGTGGATGGGGCAGTAGCACTTGCAAGAGGTGGTATAGGAATCTTAGAGCTTTCAGACTTCAACTCGAAGTTATTAGCAAAGGGATGAGAAACAGCATTCACAACATTCTTCTCATCCTGGAGAGTAAAGCACAAGATAATTTGGAAGGCATCATAACCGGGTACAAGTGAATGGGAAAAGGGAGAATATGAGCTTTTAGATACACCTTAATAATTTGCCAAGTAGAGAGAAACTACACATGATATAGAAAATTATGTACAGGGGTCATAAACTACCAGGGGGTGCAATCGTTGTGCAACCTCAAGTCCATTCATTCCCTCAGCAACTGGACCATTTGGATTTCCATTGGGTATAAAACTAGCATCCTGAAAATTTTATATTGCCATCAAAAATTTATTGGTATTTAAGACTGAGGTTTAAAAGTATTTTGGTATACCTCAGAAATCAAGAATTTGCTCACATCTGGAGCGCTTGGTAGGTTCACAACTTCATCTTCATAAAAAATGTCAGATATTCTTCGTAGAAGATTTTCATCGAACTCCCTGATTGTAAAGGATTAAGTACAGAGATGCCATAAAGATCAATTCAGAAGAACAATATATGGACTGAAACCTTAAGATGAATTGAAATAGTTTACTCACTTAAAAAAGCCACCTCTGACATTGCATGCCACATTTCTTGCTACGCAAAGGACAGGAACAGCATTTGCAGTCTAGATAAAAAAAAATATTTATATCAGTATGGACACAGTCAAGTACAGGTGACTATTTAAAACAATACCGTAAGACAAAAATGAGGTACCTCAGCCTGAGGAGCATAATATGGAGTGAATGCAGGAACTACATGGACCCGGGGCTGGTCCTTATCTTCCCACACCTTTAAACGATCATCTATAACCATTGCCATTTTTGGATGACAATTGCCATTCTGGAAGACATTGAGCAAAGATTTCCTAGCCCCTAAAATAAAAGGCACAATTAAAAAGTGTAAGCAAATGAATTGAGGGGTATCTATTTTAATCAATCATTAAAATGAATTTATTAAAATAGAAATGTAGCACCCATTAAGAGTAGATGAGAAGTGATGAACTTCAAGATATCAAATGATATGTCCCCAAATCAGTTTGCAAAGTCCCAGAGAAACACTAAAACGGAAGTGCTAATATAATAATATATATTCCAACTACAACATACTCAGTTATTTGATTAACAAGTTTTGAGCAGCTTAAACTACTAAAGCAGCCAAATGTTAAACCTAATGCCTATTAGAATATAGAACACACCTGATTTGACACATACAACACGATCCAGTAGCTGCTTTGAGCTAATCAGGTGTGCCTCAGGATCGAGCAGCCGCCACATTTCAAGTGCATAATCTCTTTCAGCCATGGTACAAACATAGACTTCAAATCTTTTTCGACCTTTTGCAGTTAAGTAATTTTTCAAATCTTCCCAGGCAGGTCGTAACCTGACTAATACGCTAGTATCACGATTCTGTAAAAGAGGATATCCATCGTAAGTAAGAACGGAAGAAAGAGAATTGATCTCAAACACACGTCACCTGGATTAGGGTATATTTTCAATTAAAAATACATTATGGTAAAAGGATTGTTGAAATTAAAAAAGAAAAACAGGCAGTCACACTTAACAAGATAGAAATACACAGGTGTTAATGAACCAGTAACAATAGTCCCTTCTAACCTCAGGATTAATACGCGTTAGGACAATATTTTTTTCAGGCAACCTTACTATAGGACGAACAACACGAAGACTCCCATCAGATAGCAGAGGAACTTCCTCCTGCTGAATTTTATACACTTTTCCACCATCCACAACACTGTCAGTCTCTGCATACTGCTTCAGTAATGCCCGATCTTCCACATATCTCTTCATCTCTGCCGTCATCCCAGATTCTCGAATAGGGTCAGTTTCACGTGCAATCCAACCCATCAAAACCTCAATTCTATCTTCAAATGACTTCATTGTATTGGCGACAATAAGAGTTTCATCTAGATCAAACACCATTGCTAAACATCGCATATTTAACATCCATAGACATGCATTGTACAAACCACATGGCACAGAGTAGCACCAAAAACATGGAAATTTCTTCTGCTTGCTAGGCATTGCCACTAAGTGAACTTCCTCGTTACCAAGCATCACAACTGCAGTCTACAAGGTAAATAGACGTCACAATAGTACATAAGACAGAACAATCAATAGCATAAAACTACCTAACTTTACATAGAGGCATTTGCACTTCTAAACAAGCTCTGTGCTTCTACGATAAGTGTCTCATAAATAATCAAATGCCAAAAATCATAATGAGTACAGAAATTAGAAATAAATATCTTACATCCATACACATTTTCAACGAACTTAAGCTATCAATGTCCATAAAAAATTTTAATAGCAGCCCCTAGTACACAGTGACCATAATCAACACTCATAATTCTCAAATTCAACAAGATACATAAAATGTATATAATATAACCATAAGTAATTTACAGTTTGCAAATAAAATAAATGAAGGCGCAGAATGTGAAACCTTAAGCTCATAGAAGCACGAGGCGTGGAGATTGATCAAGGATGACTGCTCAGTATTGGAATTTAAATTGCCATTGGAGACAGGCTCTAGCTTACAACGAACAGATGCGTAAGAAATGGTCTGGAGAACAGAGAGAGGATGGCATCTCTCGCTGTTTGGGGAGATATAATGAATCCGAATCTCATTATTCGGAAATTGAAAGTTGCCATCCTTCACTGGAACTGTTTCCAGTTCCCCTAGAAAGACATCCCCATGATAAACCACTGATTTAAACCCTAATCGACTCATTTCCTCACGACGAAAGAGAATCCAGCCAGTTTCGAAAACAAAAGATTAAATAATTTGGAAAACAATCAATTTCAGAAAAAAAATGCTTTCGCCATGAATTTTGCTCTCAACCCCTCACACTAATTATACCCCCCTTTCTCTCTCTAGCCCCTCTCTTACTCCCTCCCTCCTCACGCAGCGGTTTTAAATCTAATGGATGTGGTGGCTTTATATAGAGGTATGGGAAAGGACAGGGGTGCGAAAATTGGCCTGATTTTTTATCATTATTACATTTATGCCACCGTACCGAGCATTCGGGGGCAAAAGTGGAAAAGTGTAAACTTTGAGCTAGGGCTGGAGATAGACTGTGCACGTGGCGGGCGATGAGATGAGGCAATTTTTTGCTGTGTGATTATTATGACCGTTGATTTATACTTCCTCCTATTTTTTTTATATGTCATCTTGCTCTTGTGCACAAGAATTAATTAAAAAAAAATTACTCAAATTAGCCTTAATTAATGATGACAGGATTAAGATTTACCTTATTAATAATACCTTGAAAGACTAGTTAAAAATAAATTTATTTTCCATCAAAAATTATTTTGATTCTTCTCACCACCAAAAAAAAATTAAACAATAGCAAAAACAATTAAAATAAATGGAGGGATTTCAATTAACATTGCATAAAAAAAATTGACATCAACTATTTTGATTCTTCTGAAAAAAAAACTGGCATAATGACAAATTTTTTTAACAAAATTTAATTTTACTTCATTGTCATTCATATTTGAACCCCTATCAAAATAAAATAAGATAAAAACAAAATAAATACAAATCTAGTAAAATTTTATGTTTAAATAGAACATATATAAAAAAATGATATAGTTTATGTAAAAATTAAACCTTATTGAAGAAAATAATAATATCAATATGAAGAAACAAATAAATATAAAAATTATTAATATTAATTTTTTAACGTCCAACTCCTATGTTTTATATATAGATGAAAAACTAATCTTTAAATATGAGTAAAATATATAGATAAAAAATTAATCTTTAAATATGAGTAAGATGAAAATTTATTAATTATACATGTATAGTATGCACATAAAAATTATTAATATAGTTGAAAATTAATTTTTAGATATGATCATTTGAGTAAGATGAGAAATTATTAATTATACATGAGTGGTATGGATATGAAAATAGAAAGACCCATTATTAAAAAAAAAAAACTTATCAATATTAATTTTTTATCTTTAAACTCTAATATGAGATATATAGATAAAAAAATTTATATGAACTAAGTGAAATGTATGTATAAAGTTAAAAGTAAGCATGCCTAAGACGGTGGATGGGAATGAAAAAACATTTGAATTGGAAATTTAAAAAGATTGGAATAATTAATGAGTATAAATAAATAAAGGTATTTTAGGTATAAAAATTCAAAATGACATATAATATGCGAAAAAAAACAGCTAAAACGACATATAATATGAACATGAGGGAGTATTACTGCAGTGAGGCCTTCCAGCTAAGCTTGGTTGCTGCAGGGTGGGGGGTTCGAATCCTGCCTTTGGCATAGATTTGGCCCCTTGCAAGCACAAGTTTAACAGTGAGTCATCCCTATAAGCCACTTGAGGCACATCCTGCGATTTACCTCCTCCATCAATCCCCAGGGCAAGGGCGGTGGGGGCCCTAATAGTAGGGTACACCATGAGGGAATATTACTTTTTGGAGGATTTATTCGTTTGGCTCCGTTGATCTCGATGTCGTTTGCATTTTTTGTGTGAGCTTATACAAGTAAGAGTCGTTTGATGTGAATTCGTTAATTAGAATGAAAATGGGTATATGAGTTAATGACAATAAAAATGAGAGTTGACATACGGTGATGGTGCACTAGATAGAGATAGTTATTAAATTAATGAAATTGAATGAGAAATTTTTATTCTCACTGCATTAATCAACCCATACAAAAATTGAATCAATATACATCTATTTCCTCAACCAACCGGTCCCTAAATAAATTTTGTGATAATATGAAGAGCAATAATATTTTTAATAAATAGTATTATATCATTTTGTATTGAAATAAAGTGTATGTTTCATAATATTTTATGGTTGGGTAGGTCTTAGGCGAGACCGTCTTACGGATCTTAATCCGGGTTATCCATTTACTATATTAAATATATTTTTAATTAAATTAAAATTTTTTTAAAGGAATTAAGCGGGCCCTCTTTCGCTTAGGATTAATTAGTCGTCCCTAATTACTAAATCAAATTTTGCGGCAAAATCTGTGTCGCGGAAATTGCAAATTATTATTATTATTTTTCTTATCTTTGAGATCAAGTAATTATTTTACTAAAAAAAATATGAATTATTATTATAATAACGAAAAAAATTATAAACTATTATAATTAATTAAAAGTTCAACGGTTATCACTTAATCTTAATCGGATATCACTTTATATTAAGAATGTCATTACTTTTTATTAATTGTTTATAAATTAATTTAATTGAACAATTATCATTTTTCTTTATCATGTATCATTTTTTACTAAAAATATTATCATCTTTTTATTAGTGCGATGAATTGTTCATGAAATAATTTAATTTAATTAGACGGATATCACTTTTCTTTGATTAAGAATCACTTTTTATTAAAAGTATTATCACATTTTATCCATTCTATAAATTATTTATGAAATACACTTATGTAATAAGTTTATCACTTTTTATTAAATATGTTATCACTTTTACTTTAAAATGTTATCACTTTTCCATTATATTATAAATTATTTATAAAATAGTTTATCACTTTTCATCAATTGAGTATCACATTTTATAAATTTATAATATTTAAATGAAACAAATAAAAATTTAATTTTTATTATATTTGTAAATAATAAAAATATAAATTGAATAAGAAAAATAGGTTTAAAAAATTACATAAATATATATGTAAGACTTAATTAATTTCATTTATAATTAATTTCTCAATTTTTTAATTTGCTAGTAACCAAACAGGGCCCTTAAAAATAACTTAAAGGTTAATGGATTATCCGTCTCACGAATTAAGATCCGTGAGACGGTTTTACCCAAGTCTTTGCCTTTATTGTTTCAAGAGAAAATATACTTCTACAATTTTCTTTTTAATTGATGGGATCCACTCAAAACAATTATATATGGACCCCTCACATAATACTAACACAAATACTTGTACACATTAAAATATTATAAAAATAATACCTTTTAAGAGTATTATTGTAATTTTTTCGTGATAAATAAATAATAACGTATTTTATAAGTGTTATTTAAAAAATAAAATTTGTAAATAAAGTCTATGAAAAAGATAATTATTTTGAGTTTTTATTTTTTAAAAAAAATTAAACTTTTGTAGGACAAAAAAAATAGAAAAGGATGAAAAATATTTAGACATGGAATAATAATTAATTAATTAATTAATACAATCTTATGCTGCTCTTTGAATTATAGTAACCATAGTGATATTTTATGGAGTATTGTCTTTTTACACCATAGTGAAAAAAAAATACGGAGTATCATTTAAGTATATTTTTATTTGAATCTCTTCATCCATATTTACCAAATATATGTTGATTTAAATTTTACTCTTAATGTTTAATTTTGTTATTTAAGTTTTTCTCATCATAAATAATATATTTATCTTTTTGATAGATATATTTAAATTTTTTAGAAAAAAAACCTAATAGGAGTACCTTCTAAAACTTCTACAACTTGTCATCTATTCATATTGAAAGTTAAAGGTAAAAGGATAAAAATATAATTAGTTAGTCTCTTTTTAATTAAGTGAACCTCCTACATTCCTAATTCCTACCCTCAATGCTAGGGCCCGCTTTACTTGGGAGTGCGACAGAATTGATGAAATTAGATTGCAAAAAATTGGATTCGAATATCTTTTGTTAGTAATTCGAATATTTACGTGATGGTGTATAAATTAGAATTTCGATGATTATCACATTATCCAAACTATCTTTAATTCTGATTATTTTAAAAAATAAATAAATAACTATTTTTAACTCAATGGGATATTTCATAGAGACGTATTTAGTCTTTACTTGCATTTATTTATGTAAACAGTACACATATATTGAATGTGTAACCTACAAAAAATCTTCACACGAATAGGTTTAGCCAACAATAATGCACCTCACAATTACATAATTACTCAAATTCGAGCCATCAAATTTAATTGTAATATTTTTAAAGGCAAAATATCATATGTATCTATACTATTCGGTGTACTCGCATTCAAAATATATACACTTATTAATAAAGTATACTCCCATCATCTATTAAAAATAGTTATATTTATTATTTATATGGAGATTAAATAATAGAGTTAGTCTTTTGTAAACCGTTTTACTTGTTGGGGAATTTAATTGGTTAGTAAGGATAATAAATTAATCACTAATTAAATAATAATTAAAGTGAGTGAAATTAGGAATTGATCAAAAATATGGTAAATTTGATCAAATATGGTAGTTGATCAAATATGGTAGTGATCATGATCACTACTTGAAATAACAATTGATCAAATATGGTAAATTTGATCAAATATGGTAATTGATCAAATATGGTGGTGATCACGATCACTGCTTAATATAACAATTCTACCATATGAGAGTGGTCCCTGAAACCTATAAATAGGGTCATTGTGCATTCATTCATATACATGAAAGACATGAAAAATACTTTTGCCATCCAAAAACATAAAGCATCTGCATACACTTGTATAGTGTACGATCTAGTCCTCCATTCTCTCTTAGTTTGCCGGAGTTCCTGTGATTGCGGTGCTGCTTCGCTAGAAACGAGAAGTCGTTTTACCTTTGGGGAAGATCCGCCAAGACCGGAGCACTACCGGGGCGTGTTTCTTCTTGCGGGAAGAGTTCTACTCGACTCGATTTCGCCCTCATCCCGAGACGTTCAAGATCCAAGATCCAAATCTGTAAGAAAGGTTAGTAATTCTCCGCTCTATTTCAATACTCATTGTAATAGTGATTAATTAGTGTACATATAAATCAACATTACTTTATAAGTCCTTGTAAATCCTGTGACCCCTTTAATTTAAACACACTAGCAATACATAGAGTATATAAGATTAGAAGGAGACCATATGATTTACACAATGAACCTGGTTTACACAAGTGTTTGTGTATATAATATACTCCCTCCGTTCTATAAACAAATTCACACTTTCTTTTTTTGTCAAGTTCACACCCCCAAATAAGGAAATACACATAAATCAATAACCATACAACACACTTTAATTTCAAAATTGCCACACATTTACAACTCACATAACTTACTTTATAATTATTTATTATCTAAAAATATCAAATTACCCCCTAAAAGTAAAATTTTTCTTAAACTCCGTATCTATAGTAATTATGAATTTATCCCTGGGACGGAGAGAGTAATATTTTAATATGTTGTGGGATGAGAGATATAAAATTTGAATGCATAGTAGGTAATTATAATAGTGTTGTATAGGGAATATGTGATATATTAATTATTTTATATGCGTCTCATCCACCGAAAAAGAAATTTTGATTCTTTTTGGGGCGCCCTAATTAGTACTCCCTCCGTTCGTTTTAAATAGTCTATTTTTTCTATGTCGGCATCTGCCCCGAAAGATCTTATTTCTTTTTTTTATACGCATAGGATCCACACACACATGTATACAATTAAAATATGGGGTCCACACCTATTAATACAGCTACTTATTACACATTAACTAATAATAATATTCATCAATCCAAATACAAAGAGCAAATTTGTCTCTTTAATTTGAATGAAGTGAGTATTAAAATATAACCCTTTTCGTGGACTAAAGGAATATATATACTAATAAATAAAATTTATACAGTTTGTTAGCAAATTTTTAACTAAATTATGTTACTCCGAGTGAGTATTCAAATATAACTCTTTTCGTAGACTAAGGAATATACACTAATAAATAAAATTTATACAGTTTGTTTGCAAATTTTTAACTAAATTCTGCTACTCCGTGAATAGTAAATTTTAAATAAATTTTTTTCCCGGACTAAGGGAAGTATACATTAATAAATAAAATTTATACAGTTTGTTAGCGAAATTTTAACTAAATTTATTAAAATATAACTCTTTTCGTGAGTAATTTTTTAATGAGCGGTTAAAAATAGAAAAAATACACGGATATAAACTCTTTTTCAAATCCCCATACAATCTGCAATAACTATTGGAATTAAAAGATTTCTACGAAGAGATAATTAAAATATTTTATTATTATTATTTGATAATTTTGGTTGTTTTTAAAACTATCTCACGCATTTATTTATATTTATGAGCCCTGACGTGACATATGAAGAGGTATATAAACATTAAAGAAATATAACTAGTGTATACTATCACTTATTTATTTATTTATTTATTTATATAATACTTTTTTCCAGCGTTAATTAAATAGGTGGTGTATACTAAAGTTACGTAGACAATAAACACTGACATAATTAATATTTTCATAATGTCATTAATTATAATTATAGATCCAATTGCTATATCATAAGTAAAATTAAAATAATAGTTGGAGATCATGGAAAATGTAGTTACTAGAAGCTTTCACTATCTCACTAGTTATTATACAATTAATTAATACATACATTGAGAGGAAAATAGATAGATAAAGTAATAAACTATTGCTCCTGATGCTTATATTTTTCATCTAAAATGTAGCTTTTATTTCTCCTATATAGTGTTCAATGTGACATGGAAAATATTAAGCGAAAATTATACTCCATAAAAAATCCGGGTCCAATCCAATGCTTCGGGAGAGACTATAAGCCCTCTTAGAAACCTATATATACAAGCATGGATGTTACCTCTTTCATTTTTTTCTCTTTTTTCTATTAAACCCTAAAAAAGAAATTCGCTCCCTCCAATCCCAATAAACAACTACGCATTTATTTTTCATATGTACACTCTTTAAAAAAGAATCACATTACGGTATTAACAAGTGTTTTTTATAATGGATATGAAATGAGATCGATAGAGACAACTGTTTGAAGTTTAATCAATCAGCGATTCATTGACGATTCAATCAAAAAGTTAGATTTCACATATTTTTAATTACTATATTTTATGAGTTGATATTCAGTGTATTCGGGTGCACACGTACATCTACATGATATAAAATTTTATTATATATACTCCCTCAGTCCCAGTCAAACTGCATCGTTTGACTGCATAAAGCTCTCACAAAAGTTACAGTAAATGCATCTCTTTGAACGGGACGGAGGGAGTATATATATATATATATATATATATATATTAATAATTGTATAATTTTTATACATTCAGATTTTCATTAAAAAAATTTTCATTAAAAAAATTAACAGAAAATTTGCAACAAAGTTTATAGTATATATTTATTGATAAGTGTTATATTTTTATTCATAATTGTATACTCGTATATTTCTGAAAGTGGGTGCATGGTACATTTGAGTGCACATAATAATTAACCATATTTTATAGAATCATCATTTATAAAATATATCACAACCAAAATTATTTTAAAAAAGTTTAAAAATCAGTTTAAATAAAAATATAATTAAATAAAAATATTTATAGTTTATAACTCCTTCTTACATTTATAATATACGTATATTCATAATATAATCCAAAATTTAAAGGCAAAAATTTGTATACTCCGGAGACACATCGTGCCCTATATATGGGAACACAAGAATTTTTAGTATTAAATTCTTGTGTTACTACGAGGGGCACGAAGACCAACTCAAATTTAAATTTAAAAATCGAAAAAAATAAATAAATAAGTATATATAGATATATATAGAACCGGACTGGTCCAACCAAATTCAACCTTTAAAACTTTTTTTTTCTTTTTTCTTTTTGGTTCTATTCCCAATTCAACTGTTGGAACCAACAATACATTTCATTTCACTAAAATTTACCATTCTGTTATCTTATATTAGTAATATTTTTAAAATTCCGTTTTCGAAAATACATCTATATATTCTTAGATGAAGATTAATTAATTAGTACTAGTAGTTAACAAGTTTAATATAAACTATTATAGTACATTCTTTATTAAAAATTTAATGATTTATTTATACATAGATAATCTTTTATGAAATCGTTTCATAATAAGAATCAATACCCTTATATTCCTACCAAACTCTTATACTCCATACCTTTTATCAAGCATCCCTCGACTTCATGTTTTAATTTCTTCTGGATTTTTATGAGAATTCTATGGCGATATGTATTAAGCTTGATATAATTGACCACCAACACAGGTGGCTATATAGAATCTATTCTCCTTGTCTTTTACTAGTCGTGTAACATAATACGCAATTTTGGGATTTTCTTTTTCAATTTTCATTTTCTTTAAAAGTTTTTTTTGTGTTGATCAGAAATGCAAATTAGTCTAACTACAAGAAAAAAAAACAGTTTTCCAGTATCGTTTTCACTATTAGGCGTTTTTCTTATTTGTTAATTAATCACATTAATTATAATTTCACCAATAATCCTGTTCAACTAATTTTAATGTAATAGGAGCAGTATTTAAATAAAACTTGTAATTAAAAATATTATTTGTCATCTAACAACTAGATTGTTTTTTTGTGGAATAAATATTGCAAATTTGAGTATTAGACCTATGGGTTGGCTACTCACAATTACAATTTGTAAATTTTTTACTAACACACTAATCTTACACGTCAGTCTGCAAGGAGCCGAAAATCCACTTGGCAACAGCGAGCAATACTCTCCTGCGACGAATGCATCATAATATCTTACGTGGCAAAACATAATTGGGTAGCATTTGGAGATCGTAACAAGGTACAAGTGGAGAAGCATGCGAGTACTACTTAACAACTTAATTTCGTCGCACATGTAATTGATACTGGAGAGCTTAATTTCTTCAACGAAAGCGAAGAGACGGTCAATCCGGTTCGTCGGAGAGAATCATGTCATCAGACTTTACCGGCTCGCTCGGTGATGATTCGGCGCGGCTCGGCCGCAGCTCTCGGCTGTCCTCGCAGCGGTTTGACTCGTCGCGTTTCGAGTCGTTTCTCTTCGCCGAAAGCGAGTGGATGAGGGAAGGAAATTCAGATGAGGAATTTCCCCCTCACGGCGGCGGGTATATCTCACCTCCGCCTCTAACGAAGGTGATATCTGAAAGCGGTGATCTCGCCGGTAACGCACCTGTTCTGGCAACTCCGGTGGACGACGGTTTTGCTCTCAGAGAGTGGAGAAGGTCAGTGTTCGATAAACTATACACGTCATTGCACGACTGCAAAGGCGTTTCGCGTGACTGTGTGATTTTGTGCGTGTTTTCGGTTTTTGATCAGTTAAAATTTTTTATATCAATTAATTGTCATGTATTTCAGAAACAAAGATTAAATTCAATGCCATTTAAATACGTTTGCAGAAAAAACACAATTCGATTGGAGGAAAAGGAAAGGAAGGAGAAGGAGATGTTGAAGGCAATAATCGAGGAAGCCGATGAATACAAAGCAGAGCAGTTGAAGAAATGGAAGATAAAGTGTGAGAATAACAGAGCTATCAACAGAGAAAAGGAAAAGGGTAACTAATTAGCTTGATAATTTGTTTGCATATATGCACACATCATAATTGACAGATGAATTGATGATCACAAAGTATTAATTTGGTAGTACAAATCGCAAATGTTTATTGAAGGGAGAGAGAAATTTCACTTAGAAGCTGATCAAAGTTACTGGAAAGCAATTGGTGAAATAATACCAAAAGAAGTTCCAATAATTGAAAAGAAGGGGAAGAAAGATAAAGGTGGGATAGTTGTGATTCAAGGCTCTAAACCCGGGAAGCCAACTGATCTGTCTCGAATGCGTCGTATACTACTGCAACTCAAAAACGCGCCACCGCCTCACATGACACCACCGCCGCCTACTCCTCCGTCTAAGAATCAAGGTGTGTCTACCATTGCAAACTGAAGTTTCCAAGGGTGTGTAAATTGATGTATGTACTAGTTTTGTCAACTTTGTTGATAGCATGTTTTTTATTGATACATGATTCATTAAATATCTCTGTTTTATATCTTCTTAATAGGGTGTTTGCAACTTCTGTTAGAAAAGGCATGAATCACGTTTTTTTCCATAGAGAAAATCTGTGAAATGTAGCTTTTGAAAAGGAAAAAAAAAAAGTGATTCTGGCCTAATTACTTGTTTCTCTTCCTCTCGGGCAATTTTTCACATGTGATTCCATAATATAGCGCTTTAATTTTTTTAAGTACATTAGCAAAAATCAAGAGGCGCCATAAAATGCAACTTATGGGCCAGGGGTTGCAACTTGAAACTACTAAGATAATGAGAAAATTTTATTATTAACTAACATATTAACTCGACGTGAACCAAACATTTTTTTTTTATGTAGACTTTTGTATGTTAGAATGTGTAATATCCTCTAGCTGAATGAGTACTTCATTGATACATAAATTACGTGCTGGGGTTTAAGCATTGTCCTGCTTTCTATTTTCTCTGATCTTATGCTATTCAAATTCGGATGGTAAGAGAGAAAACACGTTGTAAAAGCAGAGACATGATAGCAACTTGAGTTGGACCCATCCTGTAACCAAATTACTAGAATAACGTACATGAAGATGTTCAATATTTATTTTCTGAAAATCCAAATTGTAACTTCAACCTTTAATTTTGATGTGAAGTGTGATGGATTAATGGTTCCAACTTTTTATGGTTTTGAATTTTGGTATATTCATTTCAGTCAAATGAAATTTAGATTGCTGAATTTAAAATATGAACGTTTGAAATCAAAGGATTTCTGGTTTCTTAAATGAAATTTCCTTCTTTTAATAATTTATAAATAAATAAAAATATAAGTTTTCTTTCTTACATATATAGAAATTTCTTCGAATATTTAAAAACTATTAGTATTTGTAACAACAAATTTTGTGTTTATGATGAAATAAATACAAATTGGTGTATAAAGATAATTTCAGATAGATTTAATCTAAAAGATATGTAAGCGGGTTACAATCTCAATCAATCATCTGATTCTTCTCTCGAATCAATTTGGCTTGACTTTGACTTGACTTATGCGTTGACTGCGTTAACTGAAGTATGTTGAGTTGGATCTTCAGATGAAGCTTGTCCAAACTCTGCTTCGTGGATTTATAACGTTAAATCCGTAGGCGTCGAGCCTTTACTTGAATTAAACGTTGACCCTTGAAGATTTCCGGTGAAGAACTTTGTTCAATATATTAGAACACCATTAACTTCACGAAGAACGTCGAAGAACTTAGCTTAAGAAACACCTAAATCAGGGCGGTTTAGCACCGAGTCCCAAATTATAGGCCGTTTGACTTAAGCAGGCTTAAATCCGGACGGTTTAGTACCTGAGTTCCAGATTATAGGCCGTTCTTTGAAGAACTCCAACTTGAGATGGCTTAAATCTGGGCGACTTAGCGCCTGAGTCCCAGACTATATGCCGTTCACCGAAGAACTTGACTTAAGAACACTTGTTCCGAGTGGCTTAAAACCAAGTGGCTTAAAACCTGAATCCCAGACGTATTCCGTTCTTGAGTTGACTCTCGTTGAAGGAATCGAAGAACTATTCAGACAACTCTGAAGTCTTTGACCTTCGTAGAGAATCACTCTCGGTGTGTTTTAAATGAATGAAGAAGGACTCCTTATATAGGTGAAGGGTGAGGACGCCCCATAAATAATTCGCAGTCTGATTGGTCCAGGGCTGATTTGACCTGATTCTGCAGACTTGGACCTTTCACTTGCTTAGGCTTTAAGTCAGACTTATTTGACTGGATCTGACCTAATTATCAATTATTTACTCATTTATTTTATGAATATATTTATTTAAATCCCTTAATAAATAAATATTTAATTGATAATTATTGCATTAATTTGTCAC
This sequence comes from Pogostemon cablin, assembly GCA_023678885.1. Classification (NCBI taxonomy): domain Eukaryota; kingdom Viridiplantae; phylum Streptophyta; class Magnoliopsida; order Lamiales; family Lamiaceae; genus Pogostemon; species Pogostemon cablin. Next base: position 1,563,788 of record CM042984.1, read on the forward strand.
ATATTTTCCTTTGATAGACAATAAAATTCAAGTGCCTACAGTATTAAAATAACTCATCAATTGAATTATACTTATTTAAATCAAAATTATAAAGAAATTGTAAAACATATAACTACTTTATTGTCCATGCTTATTGATTCAATGTAGTATGTACTAACTACTAAGTATTTCCCGCTTCCACATAGCGAATGCTTGGTCCATATTGATGTATTACAGGTACGAAATATTCACCTCATCCCACTTTATGTTTTCCATTTTTTATTTGTCCTAAATTAAGATTTATGTTTTCTTTTTTGTCAAGTTGGACCCATAAAACAAATTATTCTATGTAGGGCCACACATAACGCTAATACATTTATTCACTTTACATTAAATATTATTTCTATCACCTCACTACACATTGAAATATTATATATTTTAATCTACTTGAAAAAAAAAACATAAAGGGAGTACTGTATATACTCCCTCCGTTCCATGTTAACGTTGACATTTGCTTTTTGTACGGAGATTAAGAGATATAATATTTTAATGTGAAGTGAGGTGAGAGAAATAATATTTAATGTAAAGTGGGTAGTTGTATTAGTGTTATGCGTAGGTCCTACATAAAATAATTGATTGTTTTGTGTGGACTCAGCATGACAAAAAATAAATGTAAATCTTAACTTGGGACAACCCAAAATAGAAAACGTAAACCTTAACACGGGACGGTGGGAGTACTTTATTTTGGCCTCACGCGTTTTTGGTGAATTTTTTGATGGGCCTCACGTGTTTTTGATGAGATTTTACATGGGCCTGACTATCTCAAATGGGCCCGGCTGTCTTGACTTTTGCATTGACACCGAACATACGCTAAGAGGCCCATTGATCTTCTGTCTTGAGTCTTGACAGTTAATTCACTGAATTGCCTGGAATGGCAACAAACTAACTTTTTTAAAAATTTCCGCGGGCCCACACGGTGAATTGCAAATCTTCCACGCCTATGGGATTTATAGCAGGTTCTATTTTTCCAAGTCAAATTACAACTTTAAATAAGAACTTAAATGATGAGTTGTGCTTAAATTCAATATTGAGTTGAGACCAGAGATTCTCCATCAGCTTTTTATTAGTTTGAAGTTGGATGAAGAATGTGACATTTATTAATCCTAATTACGCCCTTGTAATGAAATTCTAATCTCTTACATTTTGGTGTTATATTTTGAAAATTTCCGTTGCAACAAGAGATATAGCACATGCTTTTTGTTACTTTAGTTTGACTTCAAAGTCGTTTCCTCCTCAATTAACCAAAACCTACGGGAACCCCTTATTATATTTGCTAGATTTAAAGGTTAAATACTTGCATTGCATGAACAAATCACCCCTTACTCTGCTCTCATAACTTAAGCTTATCAAAGCTTATCAATATACTCTATATCATCCCAGCCATGTCTAATAACTCTTCATCAACGATCATTTTCTTCCTAATTACTATTTTCTTGATCCCATCTGTAACCATTGCATTGACCTTCAACTTCTCCAACATCCGAACGTTGGATATTCCCTCCATAAACGTCACCGGAAAGGCCTACATTTCGCCGGATCAAGGCATTCAAGTCACATCTAACGAACGCGACGTAGAGTTGGGTAATAACACCGGTCGAGCCACATACTTCCAGCCACTGCATTTGTGGGACAAAGCCTCAGGGGAACTCACTGATTTCTATACTCATTTTACGTTCATCATAGATTCCAACGGCAGTACTAATCATGCCGATGGCCTCGCCTTCTTCTTGGCTCCTCTAAACTCTACCCTCGAGGCTTGGATGGGTGGTGGTGGCCTCGGCCTTGGAAATGCTTCAGTGAGTTCGTCTACAGGGTACTCATTCGTTGCTGTGGAGTTCGACACGTATTCGAATCCATTTGATCCTCCTTATTCCGGTTCTCCTTACGTGCCACATGTTGGTATCAATATCAACTCGATGAAGTCTGTGGAAACTGCAATCTGGAACCACGATGTGTCTAAAGGGGTGCCAAGTGAGGCCTGGATTAGTTACACTTCTAGTTCCATGACTCTGTCGGTTGATTTCACAATAAACACAACCAAACGTGGTAATCTCAGCTATGTGGTTGATCTTAGAGATTACTTGCCTGAATTCGTCATGTTCGGGTTTTCAGCTGCGACCGGAGATATGCACGAGAAACATAATGTAAGATCCTGGGACTTCTCTTCAATTTTACAGACTGCTCAAGCTCAACCTCCATCTCCAAGTCCAAGTGTAAGTCTAGAACCTTCTACAACTGTCAACAATACTACTGAAGATTTGGCTCCTGGTCCAGATGAACTTGTGCCTGTTGGTGGAAATAAATCAAAGAAAAACAAGGGATTGGTCATTGGATTGAGTACTGCTGGCTTCTGTATGTTGATGATTCTTGCACTTCTTGCAAGCTATGGCTTGTGTAGGAAGTACAAGTCTAAGAAGAATATTGGACCAGGAAACGGGGACAGGGACGATTCCTTCGACTCGTGTATCGACAAGGAACTGGAAGAGCTCAATGGGGCGAAGAAGTTTTCGTATGGAGAATTGGTTCTTGCTACAGATAATTTTGCGGAGTATAAGAAGCTAGGTGAAGGGGGTTTCGGTGGAGTTTACAGAGGGTTGTTGAGAGAAACGAATTCCGACATAGCTGTGAAGAGGGTGTCCAGGGGATCCAGACAAGGTGCAAGAGAGTATGCATCAGAAGTGAAGATTATCAGTCAGTTAAGACACAGAAATCTGGTCCAACTTCTGGGGTGGTGCCATGAAAAGGGTGAGCTCCTGCTTGTCTACGAGTTCATGACGAACGGAAGCTTAGATTCTCATCTCTTCAAAGGACTGTCACTCTTAACCTGGCAAGTGAGGTATAGAATTGCTCGTGGGATTGCATCAGCTATGTTCTATCTGCATGAAGGGTGGGAAAGATGTGTGGTGCACCGGGATATCAAGGCAAGCAACGTAATGCTCGACTCGAACTTCAATGCTAAACTCGGCGATTTTGGTTTAGCAAGGCTCGTTGATCACGAAAAAGGTTCACAGACAACACTTATGGCAGGAACCTTGGGCTACTTGGCTCCAGAATGCGCCGTCACAGGGAGAGCTAGCAAGGAGTCCGACATCTACAGCTTTGGAATTCTGTTACTAGAAATGGCATGCGGAAGAAGAGCTATTGTTGTGATGCAAGAAAATCGAGTACTGGTGGAGTGGGTGTGGAGCCTCTATGGAATGGGGCAGTTGCTAGATGCAGCTGATCCAGCACTAGAGTCAAACTATGAAGCACGTGAAGTCGAACAGTTGCTGGTTGTGGGGCTGTGGTGCGTTCATCCAGATAGCACCCAACGGCCCTCCATAAGACAAGTGATTCAAGTTGTCAATACAGAATCTCAGATGCCAACCCTCCCTCCAACAATGCCAGTAGCATCTTATGAGTATGGTCAGTAGCTGTTCTACTGTTCTTGCTTTAGTTTTTTCTTCACATGTAATTGTACTAGCATCATTTCAGATTTTGAACAACATGTATTTCCTATTCCTACATATGATTAATGTGTAAACCAGAGGTGATTGTAAGAAATGAGGGCTAAAAGAATGCATATAATTAGATATAAATCATAAAAACTAGTAGTCATCTAGGAACCATATCTGTAATAGTTTGAGCATCGTCAAACTGGTCAGTAGCTGTAAGAGGTGTAGCTGAATGTTTTCCTTTATCCGAGTGAGACGACACGAGTAGACTACCACCCTTTGATTTACGCGAACTTTGTGGTCTGTACAACCCAGGCTCCGTTAGCAGCTTCTCATTGAGGATAACATCAGTAGACAGCATTCTAAGCACTTGCTTCATATCCGGTCTTTGATGAGAAGCTGCTTGAGTGCAGAATAGCGCGACTATCATAAATCGCGTTATTTCATCCTCGGGATAGTCACTCAAATCCGGATCAACAACATCTAGAAGTCTACCTTCGTTGTATAGTTTCCAAGTCTGAAACAAATATGTCAGAGATCAGAAGATCATCTAATGTGCAGAATGTACTTAAAAATGAAACCTACCCATTCAAGAAGAACATGGAAATCCTCTCCAAACGCAGCCTTACTGCTACTTCTTCCACTTACAATCTCCAGTATGAGCACCCCAAAGCTATATACGTCCGCCTTCTTGGTGAGTTGTCCTAACAAGGCGTACTCTGGAGCAAGATATCCACTGCAGTAAACAAGAGGAAATACGAAAAACTATAGTGAAATGAACACAACTACGTATGGCGATTCACTAAAGGGGTTTCTCACAAGAAAATAAAGAGAAGAGTGGTGGAAACCAGCTATCACTTACACTGTTCCTGCTACTCGAGTGCTGACATGAGTGACATTATCAGGAAATAGTTTTGCCAATCCAAAATCTCCTATTTTGGGGAGGAAATTCTTATCAAGAAGCACGTTGCTCGCCTTTATATCCCGATGGACTATCCCTGGTTCAGCATCCTCGTGAAGAAAGGCGAGGCCATCAGCTGTACCTAAACAAATGGCAGCCCTCTTCGACCAATCCAGCTCTACTCGTTTATCGTTGGAAGCTGTAAAGAACAGTGGAAAAACAGAGACATTTCAAATCCTATATGGCCTTATTGCTATTGAATTATGAGTGAGAGAGAGAATTATTCTTCAAGAAGAAGATATATTTATACCAAGCAAGGCACTAGCAAGGCTGTTGTTCTCCAAATATTCATACACCAATATCCTATTAGTTCCTTCAACACAACAACCAATCAACTCTACGAGGTTTGGATGTCGGATATTGGATATCATATTTATCTCCGTAAGGAATTCATTAGTCCCTTGCTTAGATTCAGCAGAAAGAGGCTTGATTGCAACTTGAGTTCCATCCCTTAAAACTCCCTGAAATCATATAAATGAGGCTGTAAATGCAAGCACAGCATTTTACTGTACAATAAAACTTGTTGAGGAATTCAAAACTCACCTTATAGACAACTCCAAAACCTCCCTTACCGATTCTGTTCGAAGGATGAAATAGGCCGGTTGCTGATCGTAAAGAATGATAAGAAAAGAGCTTCACGTTGTTTGTAACAATGTCTGATCATGCAGAAGCCACCAAATAAGCAAAAAAAATCATCATTGAATACAGAAGAATGGAGAATCGAATCGTTACGTCTCTTTAGACAAAAGGGCTTTATCATCTTGGTAACTATCAGTTTCAGACATGTTTACTTCACTGAAGCAAGAGATTGGACAGAAGCAAATGATTACTGGATATGAGAGAACATGATATGTCATCCACACAACTAGCTAACTAAAATTAGGAAATTAATGGTCCACAAGAAAACGATGTGGTATGATTTGTTACCATCAATCCTGATCGATACGACTCGGACTAATCTATAGACAAGTGAGGATGATAGGTGATTGCAATCAGTGAAGGAACTGTGACAGAATCTTCAACTGTTCACATGTTCAATAATAGTTTAGAATTCCTAATCTTGATGCAAATCTGTCTTTTAACATTCAAAATTCCCTGCTCGAACAACATTGATCAAAACAAACATTTTTAAGGCCCCAAAAGGAACCAAATCACTAGATTCTAAGAAGACCATTGATCCTTATCAGTCGAACTGCCCTCCATTTTTTGAAGAATTAACTCATGTTTGCCACTACTCTTCACAATAGTGAATCTTGGAATTAAGGTTTTACAAATAAGTACACAAATTTCCCATCCATCCTTAATACACAATCATCATGTAACCACTATGTTCTAACACATCCTTAAACAGAACATGAACTCTTGAAAGCCAAACAAGAATTTCATCAAACATTGTACTTGCAAATAATGAGGCAACTAACCTTGGGATTCCGTTGCTGTCTTTTCTTTGCAGAAACTAAATGCAGCAAAACAAGCTGAAAACCCCATAATCGTTTGACATAAAAATCCAATCTTTAATCACTTCTCTCCCATAATCCAATCAAACAACCGTCGCTCCCACTGCAGCATCACAAATAACCAAAACCCAGACAAGAAATTTCACAAACTTAAAGCCCTGAAGATGTTGCATTATTCCGTATAATAAAAAGGGAAAGTTGAGTTGTCGACATTAATTACGTGATGAACTCGATGTTTATATAAAAAAAATGGAAAATGCTTTTTGAGTGGCTATATGAATTATGAATTATAATGATGCTTCATCAATAAGATATATGTGTTTAACACATTGTGTGTCGCCTTGGTGGAGCATTTATACAACACACTTTCCCTCTCTCTCTCTCTCTCTCCTTGCATAGTTACATGGAGAAAGAGATAAAATTGATGGAGACTTCCCCGCGGAATCTGTAATCTTACAAGCCGTATATTTTATAGTTGGTGTGTGTAATGAATCATGATTATTGATATGAATATGATTCGTTCAACTTCCACCAATGGCCATAAGATTGGTGTTCGGTGTTCCTACACTAGCCTTTTGTCTCCGGTTCTATGCCTACAGTGTCGTGCAATTTGAACCGAAAACGGAGAACTTTTTGACGAGAAAACTGATTATTGCTAATTAGTATATAAGAACGTTCCTTAATTACCTTAAACAAAGAAAATTAATTAAAAGCATAACAAACATTATTGGAAGCAATTAATCATGTCAACTCTTGCATATAGAATTGACAATTGTTGAATCTATTAAAAATAATAACTCAAATGATAATTCTAATGTAGACAGAGTCAGCATTTAATTTTTAAGATTAAATATTTGAGCCGCCTCCTAAATTTATTAGTAGACTTTTTAGATGCATAATCCAAGATTAATCTTTATGGTTTTAAGATTGATTTTTTAAATTAATATGTTACATATATTGATATTTTAATTTTGATTATGACTTAATCACTAAATACAAAAATGAGCTTGTGTTGGTTAATAATAAACAGCAAAATACTTCATCATCCCAACAGACAAGGAACAATAACTCTTCCACGGTGATTAAAAAATGCATCTTTTAATTAATTTTATTATTAATTTTTATAGAAACAATATAATCCCGCAATCATTGAGTTTTTCATTCTTTTTCATATTAATTCGTCACCATTAAACCGTTCCAATACAATCTTCATCACCTAAAAATATAATACTAAAATACATTATATTTTGAAAAATATAATTTTCTTTTATTACCTAAAAATATCACATTAGTTTTAAGTGTCAGTAAGTTGATAAAAGTATCTTTTTTAAAACTCTATATTTATAGTAAAGATGAAGAGTTAATTGGGACGAAGAAAATAATGTTTATTAGTAAAGTGTAAAATATATTGTATATATATGTTAGGAAAGAATAAAATTTTAAAATTAATGTGTAGTGTATTACAAGAAGATTATTATTATTATTATTATTATTATTGTTGTTGTTGTTTTTGTATTTTGTATAATTCACAAATTTAGTAAGAATATTGAAGAAAGTGAAAATTATTCCCAATTAAAAACTAGGGGAGTGAATTATACATTGAAATAGAAAAGTTTTTGCAAGTTTGGTAGAAAATTTGTACGGTATATAACGTGTGCATATTAAAATAGTGGAACACCAAATAACTTTCCAAATAAACTAAAGTCCAATTTTATAGGTCTTAATTATTATGTTAGGTTTATGAATCATACTTTCAATATTCAACTCATTTTAGGATATTTTGACTGCTTACTGTTTCAACTTTTGAATAGTCACCACTTATAAGTCAAATATTTAATCCATCATACTAAAAGTGAGTTTGATAATACTTGGTCGAATTGTTCTGTAACTATAATTGTTTTTTTTTTCATTTTTTCTTGTCAAGAAAATAGCTAAAAGGATCAGAAATTAATTAATATGAAAGTAAACTTAAGATTTGTATTTATTTTTTTTAAAGTAATTTATAAATTCTGACGTCTTTTGTTGAGCATTTTAACGATTTTCTAATATAGTAATTTAAAATAACTGAATATTAAAAAAATAAAAAATTCTTTTGTGAGATCATGTAACGGTAAGAATATTTTCTAATAAAGATATTATTTTTATTAAAAATATTATAATTTTTGCATTTGGTGCATCCATGATTTAGAGATTAAAAATGGGTTTGTGGGTGGTTTTATTTTTTTAAAAAAAATTTATATAATTTTATTTAACGGTAGAGATTAAATTAAAATTTAATCTAACGATTAAGATCGATTGAGTATATCGGTACACCAGGTGCATCCAAATTGGACTCTTTATTTTATTATAAACAAAAAATATTTAGTGCATTCTAGTGATACAATTAAAAAATTGGGGTTTGGTAACATATACACTGATGAGAAGAGAAAGACAACGATAACAAACAACTTATACATATATTCTGATAAAATAATAATTGAAGAGGAAAATGTCATGATTTGGACATGGAAACTAATGCATAATCAAAACCCATATTAATCAAAATGAGGAAAATTGGTAAAGTCAACAACTTTTAAATTTCAAGAAACTGAAATAAGCTCATTTCCTTTTCTAAACAAATAAAATTTGAATTTTCATGAAGACTCCAATTTAATTGAGATTAAAAAAAAAACTCATGAGAAGTGGTTATTTTAAAATGAAGATGTATTTTGAAATTATTGAATTGATACGATATTTTATTTTCAAAATGTAAAAGTTATTATAGTGGGATGAACAGAAAAAAAAAGTAAAATAAAAAAATGAAGATAATCAGAAATAATGATTTAGAAAAAGAAGAAGCTACAATAAGATTAAAAAAAAACTCCTGAGAAGTGGTTATTTTAAAATGAAGATGTATTTTGAAATTATTGAATTGATACGATATTTTATTTTCAAAATGTAAAAGTTATTACAGTGGGATGAACAGAAAAAAAAAGTAAAATAAAAAAATGAAGATAATCAGAAATAATGATTTAGAAAAAGAAGAAGCTACAATAAGATTAAAAAAAACTCATGAGAAGTGGTTATTTTAAAATGAAGATGTATTTTGAAATTATTGAATTGATACGATATTTTATTTTCAAAATGTAAAAGTTATTATAGTGGGATGAACGAAAAAAAAAGTAAAATAAAAAAATGAAGATAATCAGAAATAATGATTTAGAAAAAGTAGAAGCTACAATTAGTCTTGGTTAAGAAAGAAAAGAGAAAAAACACGAAGTTGATAGTCTTTTGAGAACTTAATTATACAAACACTACTACGGATTAAATTAATGCCTCTGCTCTACAAATACATTTCCAAAAAATTGTAACATTACATGCATATTATACACACATGAACGACTGAAAACATCAACTCAAACGCAATGATTGAATGCGTTTAACCAAGCACATGAAATGCAGATTTGACACCTTATACTTCATAAAGACACATTACACACATCAACACACAACTTTAATCATAACCAACATTGTAGATATTGCCAAGGATCATCAGAAAAAAGAACATTCTTGTGTCTCATTGCATAACCTTCTCTCTCTCTCTCAACTGCATTGTCTTCTCTCTCCTCAAATTTAGTCATTCATCAAGAAAATAGGAGTTGGTGGAGTTGGAACTATCACTGGTTGATGTGAGAGGAGATTCTGAGCTAGATTGAGTACAACTACCAGTAGAAGATGAAACTGTACCAGTTGCTACTGGACTTAAATTCTCTGGAATGTTGATGCTTCTTCTTATATCCTGTCCAACACAAAATGGTTACTAACTTAGATTCGCTTTGGTTCAAATTCCGGAATAATAATGGTAACGAGAGTCATTAATGAAGGTAAAGGTAATGAGAATGAAATTGATAGAAGGGGATGGGATAGTCATTGAATCAATGGGAATGATTGAAGATTTCGAATTCCCATTACCCGTTACCAAGTATGAGGAATGAGAATCAATTCCCTTTCATTCCCATTACCCATAATTATTTATATATAAAGATCATGCATTCATTCTCTCTCTCTTCTTGTCATGCATGTTATTGAAAGTAAGGGAGTAAAATATGTGTACCATGTGCCTTATAGCCATATCCAGTGATCTTTTAGAGAGGGATCTTCCAAAACCTGTATTCTCCATGGAAGATTTCTTGGGCTTATCATGAGATATGGGTTCATCTTGCTTTGGTGGAGCTAGTTTTCTCATGTTCACTACTCTCTCAACCATCATTGTGCCCATCAAAACAGGATTAACATCATCTTCATCACCACCACCATGGCCATAACCTTGACTTCTTGATAGCATTTTGTGACCATTAGTAGGCCTTGCTTTAGCAGGAGAGCATGACTTTTGTCTTGGTTTCCCATTGGAAGATGACGAGGGAGTTTTTGCCCTTCTTCTTGATGCAGAGGCAGGCCTTTTAGGCATGGATGTGGTTGTTTTCGTGGCGTGATCATTGGACAACGAGAGGGTGTCTGATGACTTTGATGGCCTCGACTTCACAATTTGAGAACTCCTACATGATGGAGGATTAAGAGGGTGTTTTGACACTGACACTGCTTTTCTCCCATCTGATGTAGTAGATATAGCTGATGTAGTTGTTGGTTTGCTTGTTATTGTAACTGACCTCGACGCAGACTTTGATCTGGCTGGCATTGTCGGCCTGGAAGTTGGCGTAGAAGGACGTGATGCAGCTATTAATGGAGTCGAGGATCTCGCTTGATTAGCCACAGGTCTTGAAGAAATCAATGTGGCCCTTGAAGAAGCTCGAGAGTGCTCTGATGTTGTCCTTGAAGTTGGTGTGGAAGAACGAGAGGGCTTCGGTTTTGCTGGCAAGGACGGTCGTCCAGTAGGCGTAGATGCTCGCGGAGCTGGTTTTCGATCACCAGACGATGATGAAGACCTTCTACTAGCAACATTCTTAGAGTCTTAAGTGATGGATGTTGCTGATTTTTGACCTGTTTTTGCTAGCTGTAGCAATAAGTGATGGAAAATAATCAGTTTATAACCAATCATTTATCAAAAACAATGTTAGAAAACACATGGAGTATATCAGAAGATCAGAGAGTATGAGAGGAGACAAATACACACAATATCATTCTGTTTCAAAAACATTAATATTCCTGCTCTTACCTCAGATTTTGAAGAAATTAATGTTTCATCCTTAGAAACATTAGTCTGATTCATTGCTGAATCTTGCAAGTCGATTTTTTCAGGAGTAAGCCTGTGACAAGAACTGGCCTTAGACTCTAACCAACTGCAAAAAAATCTAATACTTGGAAGATAGAAAACTTTACCAATCATAGTCATTACATTCAATCTCTAAACTGAGTAAATTGTCATCAGCCACAATTTGATCATTCTCTACTCCTACAATAAACCGAGTTCATAAGCACGAGAACATAAGACTAACATGTAAGAATTTAAGCACAACAAGAACACAAACATGGATCACACTTGAACAACAAATGACAACATGGGAATTAACAAAATTCGAATCAAAACGAACAAAAACGAGTTGTGCTTATTCATTGATTCATCAAAGTCATCTGAATTATCAATGAGGAGATTGTCATTCCTTTCTTCACCATCTCTCAATCCCAAGTAAATAGCCAAATCTTCGTCGACTTCCCTCATCACCATTCCAAGATCTCTGTTCTGTGGCCTAAACTGCACTGATGCCTACATTGCCCAAAGTTATCTCATCACTATAACCATCCTAAAATAGGTAGAAATTCATACATACAGATTGAGACAACATAAATCATCATACTAACATCACCCATTTAGGCATTCACCATTTTTACTCTTTATCTTCATGCTTTTCTTTCCTCACCATTAGATCCAATTCAAATCACCCACAAGCTAAATAACTCGAGATTTTCAGTTGATTCTTTCAATAAACACAAGCTATAGCTCGGTCAGACAAAACCCATATGAAGTTTTGGTTCAAAAGAACCAGACTTGCCATCATTATTACAGGTACATAAATTAAGAAAGACAAGAATTAATCAAGGTGAATAAAAACATGGGCATGTACAAGAGAGGGTAAAAGCAGCAAAGACCTTACAGCCATTGTTGCTGATACAACTTGAACTGTAATAACAAGTTGCAGAGAGAGAGAGAGACAAAGAGAAACAGAACTACAAGCTTGTTATTGAACTTGCAGCTTCATCAATATTAAAACAGAATTATTGTTTTTTTTTTTTTTTGTAGAGTTATTGTCTGAATAGAAAGATCGAGTCTACGGGGAAACAAAAACAAAACAATATTTCGTGAATCAGAAGAGTTGTTTGTTTATTCCTTTTAATGTGGTTTTCTTGCTCTTGGAAGAATCACAACTCATGAAGATTTGAAATCCGTATGATCTGTAAATTATTACTGGTTTTTTTTTAATAAATAATAAAATATGAAATGATTAGCGCCCAAGATTCAAAATCTTAATTTAATCTTCGACTTTTCTCACTTTTGCAGTTTTTACAGCATTCAAATCATTGCCATTTTGATTGGTGGACCAATTGGTCGTTGGTCATTCAAAACTTTATTTTTAAACTTGTGCTCGGTTGGAAAGCCTTTCCACTCTCCCCTCTACCACTTAAACTATGCCCGGGCAACACCTCCACTTTTTCGATTCATATTATGTTACTCAAACTATATATTTTATTAATATGTAATAAGTTATATTAAATGTAATAAATAAAAAGGGTCATCTTAATAAATTCTCATTTTTATTTGTATCCATGGAATATAATCTCTTTTTCACTATTTCATTATTAAAATGGTTGATATATGTGTTCAATTTAAATTATTCAATAGATATAAAAATTTAGAATAATGTTCATAAAAAATTAAAGAGTAAATTACCAAACCCCCCTTGAGGTTTGTCCAAATTACCAAACAAATTCCGTGGTTTGAAAAATTATCAATTACCCCTTTAAAATATATTTTTTTTAAAAAAATAGTGAAATTTAAAAATACAATGTTAAATATATGGGTCTTGATGTCATTTTCATCCTTCATTATTTTAATAAAAAGTGTATTTTTATTAAAATTCAAATAAAAAACAAGTTAAATGAGGTAATTGATAATTTTTCAAACCACGGGGTTTATTTGATAATTTAGACAAAACTTGAGTGAGTTTTGGTAATTTACCCAAAATTAAATTGATGAATTACAGCTCCCAAATCTTTTGCTTCAACTTATCTAATATTGACAACCAAAATAAGTATGAATTGCTAGAAAATGTTAATTACACCTACTAAAAAGAAGTAATAATTAACCTCCATGCAAACAATTAATTATTTTTAATATTAATTGTTAGAAACAATTTAAAAATAAAATAATTTAGAAAATAAATACCTGTTGGTGGAATAAATGTTGTTAAGCTGTGACATTTTAAAATGAAATAGTAACAAAATATTTGAATAATGAGGAACGTTATAAATGGGCACTGCCAAGAAGGGAACATTTCAAACTACTACACCAATCATAACTAATAAAAATTAATATTTTAATTTCGTAAAATAATTTACTAATAGAAAAACACGTTAGAATACAATCAAAAGAAAACCCTAAAACCCAAATGTTTTGCATCTACATACTGCAATATGATTTATATTTTTAAGCCACATATGAATATGATTAATTGTATGCAACAGTGACTGATTATCTTTTATTGTTTTCGAGTACATTGAGCAATTATGTAATCTGCATTAATAGAATTTGTCATTTTTCCAAAAAAAAAAAACAAAAAAGTCTTATAATTTACAAAGTGAAAGCATTCCAAGAAAAAAAAACATTATTACGAACAAAAAAAGTACTTTATTTAATATAAAATGAATTTTATAAGAATAAATTAAACATACCAATTATGCATCTAATAAAAAATGCTGTAATTTTCATACACTCAGAAAGTAAATTTTTCTAAACCAAGCACATGTTCTTGAATCTTTATTAAAGATCACGAGGAAAGAGTGATTACAACTTTGAATTTTTTTAAAAAGTAAATAAAAATTTAAAAATATAAATGTATAATGCAAAATTAGGATATTTCGAAAGTGAGTTCGGTTCAGTGTCTTCGGATCACAACATGGGCTGTTTGATTCATGGGAATTCACATAAACAATTCATGTGAGGTCCACATTTAATGGGCATCAAATATAATTTGGGCCCAGATTGTGGGCCTCGAGAGCTGTGTGATTTTAAAATTATTGTGGGCCCTTTTACATTTCCAATAAAATTAAAAGGTAGCACTTTATAGTCAAACTTTTAGTTGAGATAGTAGGATAGCATTTGATAATCAGGAATAAATGGGTCCAAATTTTGTCGGGTTTTATTCGGGTCACATATGGATAATGTTACTTATTTTAGTATCAAAATTAGTTACAAATATACCTTTCAAAATAGGCATACGTAATAGGAAGTAAAGACTCTTGTAAGACGAGCACTAAGTAATAATTTTTTAATAATAAGTAATACTAGAATTAGTGAAAAAGTAATAGTGATGTTGTTACTTATTTTATTTTATGAATAATTTATATTATAAATAAAAAATAATAATATATGTAATGAAAATATAACATATTTTTTTAAAAAATAATTATTATTCAAGAAAACATAAAGATAGGGGTGGCAATTCCCGACACGACACGCACGACACGATAATTGCGGGTTAGTGTTTGGCTGGGTTCGTGTCAACCCAATAAGGACACGAAAATTTCGTATCGGGTTCATGTCAACCCATTAAGCACGATTAATATTAACAGATGACTCATTAACCTGTTAACAACCCAATAACCTGTTAACAACCCAATATAAATAAAAATAGTTAATAATAAATTTAAAATATAGTATTAATTTAAAAAAATTATTTATTTTAATTATTATTTTTTTATCGTGTTGTTATCGTGTCGTGTCAATCGTTATTTTTCGTGTTCGTATCGTGTTCAGGTTTGCCCTTATCGTATTGTGTCACTGTCGTGTCGATACAAAACCCAACCCATTAGCTTGCCACCCTACCTAAAGACAATATTATGCAAGCTGTGGCGCTTCAAAATATATAGACTCGACTAAAGCACCGCCACCTTCATTAACGGTGATCATTTTAAATTAAAATTAAAATTCTCAGTTTCATTTTCACTTTTTTTTTAATATTTATTTAAGATTTTTTTTGTTAATCAATTTTACTGAATTTTTTAAAAACAATTTGTTATTTTTTAAACTCCTTGAAGGTACTGGTTCCGTCCAATCCCCATAGGAACCTTGCAATATATAAATGGGTTTAAAGCCCACTAATTATGGGCCTCATAGTTAATATATAAATGGGTTTAAAGCCCAAAAATTATGGGCCTCGTAACGGAGTATATTATAGTTATATCATCAACCCAAATGAATACTTGGAATTTAATATATTAACCGAAGCTATTTTAGAGGGAAATCGACATTTTCCCCAGAAAAACTTGAGCCTAAAAATCCACTGTGCAGTCTTTTAGCACTCACCGGAGATTGCAGTTAGCGCGCGAAGAGTCAAACAGGGGTTTATTAAAAAAATCCAGGTAATTTTTCTTGCTATCTGCTACTAATTTCGTAGTTTTCTTAATTAGATATTGATCGAAAACTTTATCAAAATTAGGTTTGGAATTTGGATCCGTGAAACCATGGGTGATTACGAGTGGGAAGAAACAGTTAGCGAAGAGCGAGATCGATTGAGTGAGTTGCCGGACTCAGTAATTCTTCAGATTCTGTCTCTCTTGCCAATGAGAGATGTTGTTTCGACGACTCTCCTCTCCAAAGGTTGGAATAACCTGTGGACCACTGTCCCCTGTCTTGATTTCTCCGAAATCGTCGGGTCCGTAACTTTGTGAATCGGGTTCTTGGGTTGTGGAGAGGGACCTCCATTGAGAAATTCAAAATTGATTTCAAGCTGTCTGATTGCTCAATGGCTGGCGAATTCAACTCGTGGGTACGATTCATGGTGGAAAATAAAGCAAAAGAGTTGGATATATGTTTAACATACGGAGGTAATGCAGGCAAATACTACGTGGCTCCGCTGTGCCTGAACTGGGTGAAACAATAAGAAAATTATCGCTTGTGGGTTGTGACCTTCAAATCCCTGGTTTCCCCACCACCTGGAATCAGCTCAAGCGTTTAAGAATCTGTGGTTCTGATTACAGTGCAAGCGTGATCAATGGAATTCTTTTGGGTATTCCTCGATTGGAAGTCTTTGAGCTGGACATTTTAAGAGAAGAAAGAAGCTTGAATATCCAGTTGAATATAAAGAAGCTGAAAATTCATTCATATGCCTATGTGGTACTGCTGAGAATAAACTGTACAAATCTCGAATCACTTGAGTTGTCTGGTACATTGTACTGTGACTATTGCCGTCTCATCCGTAAGAGATGTAACTTTCTGGTTTGAAAATTTTTGGTTACATCCTGATGATGATGAGGAGAGTGTGTCAAGGTTAAGGGATTTATTTTCTTTCCTACGACATGTTGAAAGAATCACATTGTTGCGTTGGAGTGAGGTATGACTTATTTCAAAGATTGAATATGCTATTACTTTATTTCTTTAAATATTACAGCTTGTGTTTAATTGTCTTACCAGGCGCTTGGTGACTCCAAGTATCCGCTTACACCATTTACGAATGTCAAGTTCTTCAATCTCCAAAAAATTCTGCTTGATATCGAAATGATGACCTGTCTTGAGAAATTTCCCAATGTGAGGACTTTAGTCGTTGAATTCGTGGGTTGGCAGGAAGTAGAGCACGAGCCATTGGAGTTGAATCCTATCTGCCTCAACTGAGGACTGTTGAGATTTCTTCATGTAAGATGCCTGCTGAAAAACTATTAAGGTTTGTAGAGCTTCTGTTAAAACATTGTTGGGTGCTTGAAAAGGTGGTGATCAAGGAATATGATTTTTGGAAAATGTTTGAACTTGAACTTGCCGGGATTCTGAGCCTCCCCAATGGCACAGGTGATTTTTGAAGCGTCGCCAAGATTGTCGTCTTCATCATCCTCGTACTACATCCTCCAGGTCCTCTGTATGTAAATGTAATTTTTGGTGATAGATTTCTAGAAGAACAGCTTACTCTAATTTTGTGATTTTGAGCTACAGTGTTGGGAGATATCATATAGTATATCAAGTTGTGGCTTTCATTTTTAAAAAAATGACTCCTCTTTCGATACTTATGTAGTTTATAGTTTTATAATTGCCTGTTTGAAACGTAAAATTGTCTTTCTTCGTGCTATGTTTGTTTCATTAATGTTGAATTCACTTTGTAAATAAAAAATTGCTTATTTGGATCAGATTATAAAATTAGAATATTAAATTACAATAACGTTGTCTCTACTCTGTTTTCAAATTAAAAAAACATATCATCTCTCATACTTCTCATTATATCTGTTACGGTGCGTTTCGTTCACTAACCACGTACGTGGGTTAGTGAATAAATAGGGATTATTATATAACTTAGGTTAGTTAATATTATGTTTGTTATCATATTTTTTGGTTAATGAAGTTAACTATTTTAAGTGATTTCATGTTCAATTCTAAAAATTTTTAAATTAAAATTTAATGAAATTTTTGGAAATTGTAATTTACGTAAAAAAGATGTATTATTTATTTTTTTAAAATTAAAATTAATTAATTACGTGCAAAACATACAAAATGTATTATTTATATGAAAAAAAATTCAACAAATTATTCATATTTTCTTAAATTAAAATTTTCAATGACCAGATTTAATTTATTTTAAAATTTAATTGTCTTTTAAAAAAAATTAAAATCTAAATATTATCTATTAAATGACAAACAAAATAACATGCTATTTTTTCAAAAAAAAATTCCTAAACATTTTAAAAGAAAAAAATATACATGTAATAAAGTCATCAAAATTAAAAAGCATATATATATATATATATATATATATATATATATATATATATATATATATATATATATATATATATATATATATATATATATATATATATATATAAATTAACAAAAGTCAATCAACCATAAAACCTAGTAATAGTTTTTGAAGTAAGACAACAATCAAACTATAAAATCCAAACATATCACCAAAACATGCTACCAACAAATCATTCAAGCCAAATTATAAGTACAAAAAATGCAAATGACACGATTCAAAGATGGCCCGCCAATTTCATCTTAACAAACTCTTCTCTAGGTTGAGGCGGCAAGCTAAAGAACAACTCCAAGTCCTCATTGTTCTTCACCAACAACTTTGATGCTAATAGCTTTTCCTTCAAATTCATTTCTACAATTTTATCCACACAAGTCCAAACTTCCTTTCTAGCGATTGAAGTGTCGTACTCATATCCAATCCTCTTGGCGATTTCTCCTAATCTAGCATCAGTGCTATCAGAGAATTTCTCTAGAATCACAATAATTGCATCACTGTTATCAGACTTCCTTTTCTTACCAGATTTTGTTTTCTTAGTGCCACTACTTGTAGAAAGAGCATCAGACGTAACCTTCGTTGCCTCATCCAAATCAACAACAATGTTTTTAAAGCCATCGATGACTTCATTTTCCACCTGCATATGTACCACAAGAAAGTTCATGAAACGAATTTGAATCAAATATGTACCACAAACCAACATACTCGCAATCAAATTTGAAATATACTTTCTAAACTGGAAAAAAGTAACAAAAATTCTTTTAAAAGAACTCTATGTTAACATAATCTTTATGAAAAAGAGGATGTTCATGAATTAGTATGATATAAACAGAATAACAAATTTAAAAAATAAAAAAAATAAAAAGAAGAAGAAGATATGAAAAGAATGAATGTGCTAGATGCAGGAGTATGAGCAAAACAAAATTTTAATTTAATAAATTTTAATTTTTGCTCAGAACAGAGTTTAAGTTTATTAGAGCAGAGCATCATGTAAGGAAATGAGGCTGTTTCTCATAATGCATGTTTCAAGCTTAATGAGATTGAAAGAAGCTACTCCTGTATAAATATATGCTAATGAGAAATAGCAGATTTATAATTTTAGATGTACATAATACTGAAATGGATGGATTCTTTTTTCTGTAAAAAGAACACAAGATGTATCTCTATTGAATCAAAAGATATGATCAATGTAATACATGCCACATCCAGAAGTCTAAACTCTAAAATGAGTAAAACAATATTGTTCTTCAGCTTGATATAAGGAGTCCTAAAATGAATTATGAAGATTAGTATTGGCAACTAGAATATTTTAATTTTTCTATTTCCTGAACATTATAAGCTCTGTACAAACCAAGTTAGGACCATTCAATTCAATATGCTGATACACATATTATCCATTATGCTGGTTGTGCAATCATTAGAGTTCTAAGATTGGGTATATATAAGTGATCCATTTTTTTCACTTAATTAACCTCATTACTTTGTTTTCAAATACCTGATAGCAAATAAGACATTAAATAAGTTTCTTAATTATGTCCATGGAGTTTGCAAGCAAGTTTTATTCTGATCAATATGTAGCAGAATCTGTTAGAAGCTATACATCATATCATATATTGAGGTGCCCAAAATTCAGATGAACAGTCACAAACTTTCATGTGAACACCACTACCACCAACTTTTGTTTCATCCTTGATGGATTTACCACCCAACAAAATATTCCTTGATCATCTGAATCAATAGCCATGATCATTTTGCTACACTATCCCACACCAAGATAATTATCTAGCAGACTCGTAGGTTAGTGGGCTAATAAGAAAATAATTTTTTTTCTTATATATATTCTTCTGCCATATATACTGCTGTACAAAAAAATATATACATTAATCTATTTGAGCTTATTCGTTTCATAACATAGATCTACGTGTAAAAGTGTAATACCTGCTGATTACTTTCACCGAGCACATTATTCGTTGCATCAACAAAGCCCTCAGCTTCTTCTCCAGTAGCTCTGTCTTTTCCGAAAATTTCATACCAATCATCATAAAATGGCCAAGATTTGTACCTCATGCCTTTGGAATTTGTATCAACCTGATGAGCAGAAAAATATAAATTAAAACATATTTGAATCATTTATAATATGTTATTTATGAAAAGCAATTTTACTAGCCTTGGCATGATGATCCCAAGTGTCATCTTTGGCATCAATCATCTTTGTGGAGTGATTGAATCCAATTCCAGAAAGCAACATTGAAGAGATAGTGCCATGATATTTTTTCCACCCATGGATCTTGCTACTTATATGAGGAGTTCCTTTGATATCAGTGCTAGGAAAAACCTTTCTCATGAATTGCTCCAGCACATTCAAGAAACCGGGTCGAAATCCATTATCAGTTTTTCCATCCTGTGACAATTATTTCGTTCAATCCATCTATTAATACTTCCTCCTCCTTTCGACTCCAACTTCTCCTTCCCATATCATTCCTCTTGCGGGGTGGACGAACAAATTGTTTTTTTAAGCCCTCCATGAAACAAACTGCTGCAGAGTAACCAAATGACACAAGAGCTTGCTCAAGTAATACTGCAAAAATGTGAGTTATGATGACAAAAAAATATAAAATCAGTTGCTTTAGTGAAACTTAATTTCAGATCTATAATTATTAGGTTGATAACTCATTAAATTTCTCTAAAAGCAAGTGCCCACAACAAACCAACTATTACAGAACATTTATAAGCTGGAAACCAACACTAAACAATTATTTCAGACAACAGAATACCCCTAAATTAACCCCTAAACAATTAATAGCTCATGTTCGCTGAAAGTAGAAGACACAATGTAAGTTTGTGCTAAAGCATAAATACATGTGTCAAATTATTACAACTCACTTCTTTCAGGCCTTGCATTGTACCTAAGAAAACATTAAAAGGAATTACATTCCAAGAATTCAAATACGTTTGCAAGTTCAACGATTCCTAGATCTTCTCCACTCATCAAACATTGACTTAGCCAAATTCTCTCTCCAATTAGACCATTCTTGTGAAGCTTCAATCGAGTCTATGTAAACTGTTGCGTCGTCTTCTTCTTGAAGTATTTCTACATCTTCTAAGTCTTCATCAAGTGGATCTATAGGCATCTCATTCCGAAGAAAGTTATGCAATAATGTGCATGCCATAATAATTCTATTTTGAGCCTTAAGTGGGTAAAATGATGGACTTCTAAGGATTGCCCACCGCTTTTTCAATAATCCAAATGTTCTTTCAATTACATTGCGTGACTTTGAGTGGCTCATATTGAAGAATTCTTTATAATTTTGTGGAGCTCTAGAACCCTCTTCCCATTCCTCTAGGTGATACCGGATCCCTCTATATGGAGTTAGAAATCCCTCAGCATTTGTATACCCATTGTCACACAAGTAGTAATGACCTGTGAGTATTAAGTAGATATTAGCCCCCAATGTTATTAGAATAAACTAAACTGATATAACTTAATGGAAGTAGTACCTTGAGGCACTTTAAATCCATGCCTATTAATTGCATCACGTAGAACTCTACAGTCTGCTGCTGATCCTTCCCAACCAGCTAGCACATAAACAAATTTCATGTTTTGCTCACACATCCCAAGCACATTAACAGCTATGTCACATTTCCTTTTTCTATATCTTCCCTTAGTAGTCTCAGGGGCTGTTATTTTGATATATATACCATCTAAAGCACCTAAGCATCCCTAAAATATTGAACATATTGTTAGTTACTGTGACTTATGTTTGATAGATTTTAGTAAATAAGTCATTGAATATTTTCCTCTTACTTGAACCATTTCCAACTAGAATTCTCGCAAGTATCATCAATAAGCTCAGGATTTGCCAAGAGTAGAGAGTGTAATTTGAGGACTGCACCTAATACGCTATGAAAATGTTTGCTAACAGTCTGCCCTGATCTCTTAAAATCAAAATTTACAACTCTATTTTTCTTATGATGTGAAAGTACAGAAAGAAATAAGGCTACTTTCTCATTGACAGTGACATACCTAGAGTCTTCAAGTCCACCAACTGTTTTTAACAAGAAACATAGTCTAGCAAATGCACATCGTGTCATTCTTAGTTGTTCTAGACAATCCTTATCATTTACAGAAATTAAACTATCCAAATGCTCAATTTGTTTTGTTATTCTATCTGCCATAATGTATCTAATTTCTCTTTCACAACGCTCACGACCATGGCGTGTCTTGACAAATTGACTTAGAATTGAATTAATAACTACAAAACTATTTGATAAAATCTCTTCCACAACAAGGAAAATCTCAGCCCTTCTTCTTCCAATTTCAGCCATTAAACTGCTTTTAAGTTATTAAAGAAACACATGTAAGTATGCATTAGACAGTTAACTCTAAACTATAAACTTTATATAAAAAGTAAGTTTACAGTGATTCATTATATATACTGAAATCACAATATGACAACTAAACAGTAACAAATGAAACAGAATTTTCTTTGTAAAACTTAACATAATTGGGATGACCAGACCATGCTGCTAGATGTAGTCTACGGTTCAATGTCACTTAAGGAGATTGCATATCATAAAGTTGTAATATCAACAATGAAGATGCTCAACGGGAAGTACTCTATGAACCAGAAGTGAAATTTGCATTGGATGACAGCAATGTGTTTCTCCTCTAAAGTGAATTTTCAGATACTTATCGTCATCTACTCTTTTAATCATATCACCTAAGTCATTAGGACACTTCAAAAGCTCCTATAAAAGCTACAAATGTTGGAAAATATAATCAGTAATGTGAAGCAACCATGCTTTCGAAAAAATAATAATTCTACGAGCTTGATTATTGCACAGGATTTCAGGTCACCCTAAATAATACTATCGAATCCTTTATCATCTTCTCATTTCTTTCAACTATTGATGCAACTCATCCAACACAATGTCAAATCAGAAAAAAAAAATGAATATAATGACTGCAATCAAATACAAACAACACATTCATCACCTTTCATCCATTTCCAGTTGATATCAATTAAAAATAACACGAAATTTTATCGGAACAGAGAAGCGAGAGAAGCACTGACCAAAAATCGCAGATGAGAGATGAATACCTTAGCGAAAATCGAATGAGAGAAACTATTCTATCGTGAGTTGTGAGAGAAGAAGAAAGGAAATGAGAAAGGTTTTATTGTATTCTGTTTTCGTCATCATCAATTCAGCCATAGCCAACTTCTCATTCTCCACTGTCGTTCGCCATTTTTGTGTGAGCCAAGGAGGGAAAAAATGATCAGATTGGAAAATTAGACTTCCTTTTAGTATCTATAGAAGGGGTAAAATTGTCAAGAACATTAATAAAACTCCTCCTTCTGCCCGTCTAATTAAACCCACCAATGGGTTGGGTTTTATTCCACCTGGCCCAAGGAATTAATGACCGGTCTGGGAGATAAAATTTGGTTCAAATTTTTGCAACCAAACAAACTATTAGGTGGGTTAAATAGTTTATTAAAGCTCTATCACCCAAGCAAACAGACCCTTATAGATTATTAGTTATTATTATTGCATAGCAATACCAAGACACAAAATTAGTAGTGTAACTTAGTTGATGTTTCAAAAGCAATCATTTATTTTCGGGATACACCTTAAATATTGTCCTTTAATTTCAAAATACTAAAAATAAGCTAATATCGCTAAATTCTAGTTCATTACTACGTACACAACTATCTCAAATCAAATAATTTCCAGATTTTGTTTCTCTTTAAAATCTTTGTTGCTTTCTAAAATCTTCAGCAAAGCCGGGAAAATATTTTGATGCAAAAATAGTTCAAAAAAAAATTTTTTTTGTCCTTTGTCGTCTCACTCATTCTCCAATCACATTCCCGCAATTTCGATTCTATATTCACCTCACTGCACGGTTTGGTTGGAATTAATCGTTGTATAGTCAGAAGTGCTGCGCGGCTTCGTTCTTTTGTGTTCAAGAATCAAAAACTCGTTATTTAGGATATTTATGGTCAGGTTCATACATTTGGTGTTCAAAATATTTGTATCAGAACAGATGGTTAGCAGATTGGTAATGTTAATCTTGTTCATAGACATAATAATTAAATCTTAATCACAATAAATTTTAATTTCGTTAATAGATTGTTAACATGATTTTTATGTTCATTAGTCATACAATTGTGTTCAAAATATTTGTATTAAAACATATTGCTAACATATTAATAATGTTAATCTTTAATCATAGGGTAAATCTTAATTACCTTTAGATTGTTAATAAGATATTTGTATCCAGTAGTCACTTGATATTCAAAATATTTGTGTTCATTAGTCACACACTTGTTGTTCAGAATATTTATACATGATCTTGCAAATTAAGTAGTAATTCTTTGAAACTAAGAAGCTTTTTTTTTAGGATAATGAAACAAACAGATGATTTCAAGGGCTTTCCATATTGATGCTTAGAAGTTAGAACTTTATTTAGGTTTCAAATGTGGAGTTTTAAAATATATTTTCGAACAGTAATCAATCAAAAACTATGTATCTTGTAATAATACCTTAAAAAAGTATCTAATATTAATAATTCAATATAAAATTTTATATCCGTGTCATTCATATTCTAGTATATATCATGATAATATATAAGTAGTAACCATATTAAATTATGAATTTCTAAGGAGTCTCATTAAAACTTTATTAGATTAATTTCAGTTACATCTTAATTGATCGATGTGACTCATGAAATGTATTTTTGGGTTATACTCATGATTAATAATTGTTCAACTAAATATATAGAGGAAAATTTTCATATAAAGATCCAAATTTTACTTTATTTCTTACTTTTGGATTTCATTTAGGATTGTCCAATTTGAAGGTTTAATTTTAATTTTTTTCTCAAATTAAGACTTGTCTTAATTTTATTTTTTTTACGAATTCAATATAAATTATAGAAAAATATAAAATATTAATAAAAATGACATATTTTAATTTTATAATTTAATTTGAAGGTGTATAATTATATTTTTAAAATATGTTGTATGATTTAAAATGAGAAAATAAATTACATTGTAAGTCTTAAAATGAGAACAAATTGAAAAACACAAAAATCAGGCCCTAATTTGAGAAAAATATCTAAATTTAAACCTTAATTTAAAACACTTATAAAATCATGTCTTAATTTGAGACCTAAACTAAAAATTAGGTCTTCCTATGAAATTCTTCCCATTCAAATTTGTTGGGAATAAAATGAGATTCCCAAAATTAAAGTAGATCAAGCTACCTATATTATTATATGACGCTCCAAAATTTCAATTAAGATTGAGTTCTATCATGACTAGATATCTACTCAATTTCACAAAATTACTTTTAATAAGGATATGATCCTAAATTAAATTAATTTTACACAATAAAATACTAAAATCTAGAATTTGCTTATGTTAGATTTATATAAATTCAGGTGCAACTTAGCTGAAAATTACTTTTTAGAAAGATTTTAAATTATATGTATAGGGTGAGAAAATTATAATATGTAGAAAGTAATAATCATGTCAAGGTAGGAGTATGACAATTTTTACATCAAGATCAAGAACACTCGTACATTAATTTTTATACATAATAGGCATTAATATGTGGTCAACCGAAATTAACAAAGTGGCTTAAGAGAAAAATCCAAAGGTGTCGAAAATGGTTGTGTGGAGTGGGTCGCTCAAATGGGTTGCCCAGTTGTTGAGCGGGCCTTTACCGGTGGCGGCCGCTTGGACGGCGAATCCAAGGAACCCTACCATGGCAAGGCGAGCATGCTTGATCTCAGCTAGCTGAAGGATCTCCTTTTTCTCCGGATCAGCTGCTAGTCCTAATGGATCAAAGAACGACCCACCCGGATATAATCTCTTCTCCGGGTCAAGTTCTGCGTTTCTCTGGAACTCAATGTACCCGATCACTAGAACCTCGATCCAGATCAATGTGGTCATGGTGAAAGGAAGTGGTTGGCCAAGGTATGATGATCCCTCAACTAGCTCAACCTTTGTTAACACAAGAAAATTTGTTCAAATAATCTTGATTTAATACATAAAATACTTTTAAACTATATACTATATATAAAAATATAAATTTATAGACATATAAATTTTATGATATATTGACGTATAAATTTATGTTTACCTTTCCGGCATCTTGCCAGGTGACACCGGTGAGCCACTCAACAGTCAAAGCACCCAAAGTAGCGAGCATGGCCCATCGGCCATGTATGAGCTCGCATTCTCTGAATCTTTGAAGTCCGAAAACCTCAGTGTAGGGTTGAAATGGCGTGGATTTCACATCAGCACTCTCTGTCCTGGTTCCAATAATTTCTCCGGCGTTATTCTTGGCCAGATTCTGGTCAAGTGAGTCCAGATCAAACTGCAAGTACTCTGCCGGCTTTCCAAGTCCAAACGGGTCAAAGCCATAGTCTCCAACCAGAGTACCATCTAGATATTCAGGTGCCTGGGCTCCAGGGTACCACAATGGTCGGTCGGAAAAACTCTTAGAAGGGGCTTTTTTCTTTGGAGCAGCTTTTTTTCCGAAACCAAACCTAGCCTGCACGCGGCCCGTCTCTGAATGAATGTTTGGGAGACGGGTGCCAATGAATGACGAAGCGGCGGCAGCTGAGACCATGGTAAATGTGTATTGGATAATAGGAAGGGAGAGTGTGAATTCAGATGAGTTGATTTGTGCTGGGATATAGAGCAGGTGTTGGTGATGGAGATCGAGATTTTTATGAATGGAAAGGATTGTGGCCGTTAGATTAAGGAAGTGAATCGATCTGACGGAGTTGTGAGGATCGCCCTTATCTGTTTGTTATCTGGTGTGCAGATTGCATGATTTTAATTGGTGCAATGGGAGTGCACGTCGGATGAGTTTCTGTGGCACAAAAGTTACGCCACATTTTAATATCTTTGTTATTGCATACGATATCTATATTGTATGTTTTTTAATAAACGAAAACAAGTATAAAATTTAAAACGAGTGATGTGTAAAAAAAATTTAAAATTCCTGTACATTTAAAATTTCTGTACATTCTTATAGTTATCGTGTTATTAAGCGTAAATAATTATTTGTGTTTAGAAACAAAGATAATGTGTAATATAGTATTTAAAAAATTAAAAACGAGTGATGTGTAAAAAAAAATTAAAATTTCTGTACATTTAAAATTTATGTACGTTCTTATAGTTATCGTGTTATTATCCGTAAATAATAATTATATACAGTTATTTGAGTTTAGAAATAAAGATAATGTGTAATATTAGAGTATTTTAATGATTTATTATTATTTTTTTAAAATTTTATATCATTTAAATAGATAATTCTTATGTTACAAACTAATATATATTATTTACCCCTTCCATCCCGCAATAATAGTTACTCAGGCAGTATTATATAATTTTTTGCATACATATTTTAAAAAAAAATTAAATAAATTATAAATATTAAATAGTTTTGAATGCATAACTGTCTTAATCATATTTAAACAAATGTATTTGTGAATGAATGATGTATATAATATCAACAATTATCTAATATATTTGATATTAATATCAATTTGATATAGTTCAAAATTTAAAAAAATAATAAGATAATTTTTTTAAATTATTTTTTTATATAAGTTTTCAGATTTATATTTTTCTTATAAAATTAAACTTTTTGGCTTTTTCTTTTTTCTTTTACCAACTGTTTTATTTTTTTATTTAACGAGTATTATATTATTAATATGTTTATTAAACTATAAAATTTATTGACATATTAATTTTTATTATTTATTAAAGTTAGTTTAATATTTATATAAATTGAATGTTAAAATTTTTATTATTTATATATGATGATTCTATAATTTAATAATTTTTTATTAATATTTTCATATTTATAAACTAATTTTTTTTAAGTATAAATACTTTTTTTTATCACTTCATATATTTTTTTTTATCAAAGTTAAATATTACTAATAGATAATAGGTTAGAGCCGGTGACACGTATCTAAACCGATCGAACAGCTTGATAACACGTAATCTCAAATTATGAAGCAAAAGCCATTTGTTTCTCCACGTGTCTTATCCTACCCGCAATATTATCGCGATACATTCGTTGTACAACCGAGAGCATAATTTCAACGGGTAATTCCCGGTTACATCGACGCTCCCGGTTACACCGCCTTTCCACTCTTAGCATACAAATTATGTCAAAAACCAGGTTTTAAGATAAATACTAATTTGTATTAGCTCCAAATACTTGTTTTATGATACATTTTCTTAATTACTACCCATCAGAACCAAAAATATTTTATAATTTTTTTCATTTATCCCACAAATAATTATATACTTTTTTTTAAATGGTAAAAAAACATTTAACTTTATTCATCCCACAAATAATTATACACTTTTTTTTAAATGGTAAAAAAATATTTAAAAAATACATACTTTTTACACAAGCATAATATTTAGTTTTTACACAAATTTATTTATCTTTTCATTAATTTACATAAAATATTTCTATTTTTTCTTAATTTATACATAAAAAGTAATTTTTCAATATGCTAAATCTTAAAAAAAAAAAAACTCTAACGTGCTAATAATAATATTAATAGTAATTGAAAATATGTAGTTCTTATAAAATTAAATAAGATGTTTTATTATGAAAAAAAAAAACACACACATTAATTCAAACAAAAATAAAATCAATTAAACCGTTTTAAGAGATAATAAATAAAACTCTTAACTCTTACCCAATACTCCCTCTGTCTCATTTCAATCTTTACATATTTCTAATTTTGGCGTTCCATTTCAATATTTATATTTCCTTTTTTATAAATGGAACCCACACAAATTAACTTTTTCTCTCTCCATAACCTCACACTTCGCACTAATACACCTACCCACTTTACATTAAAATATCATTTCTCTCACCTCACTACACATTAAAATACTACATTCCTTAATTTACGTACAAAAAACAAACGTAAAGTTTGAAACGGGACGGAGGGAGTATTTGTTAGCAATATGTTAGAGCTCTATAGTTTATATACACCATCCTGTATGTTATAAAAATTTTTATAAATATATTTATATGTTTTGAACATGTAAATAAAATTTACTCTTAAAACATTTCCTACATTATTAATCAAGCCTTAAAAGCATACCTCTAAGAATATTTTTGGTGTTTACCTTAAAAATTGATGATCACTGTTATTCATTTTTAAATGATTGAAAACTAAGAATGGAAAACTATTGAAGAGATAAAAATAAAAAAATTGAAGTACTTTACTACTGTTGACTCAGGAGTACTTACTACTCTTTAATCCAAATTAATTACAATTAAAATACCGATTTGTAAGCTGGAAAAAAGTTGAGGTGCTCTTTACCGGCTCGACTGGTTACCGGTAAACCAATTAAAGTATCCCATTCTGCTCGTACTATTCTCTTTCATTTCTTTGATGCTCTTCTTCTATTGACTGATCACCCATCGCTTGTTATCTTCTCCTAAATCTAGGTATTCTTCTCCTGAATTCCTTCTACTCTTGCTGGAATAATCTGTTGCTTTGGTCGTGAATTTTTTTTGTTATGTTTTTTGAAGATTTTATGTGATGATTTCTTAATCTGATATATCTGTGTTAATTTTTGTTTTTTTGGGCAATTTATTTTGTTGTGTTACTCTTAATGGTTGCTGGAGTAGTAGGGGAGATGAAGATGAACTCTGGAATCCAGTTTGTCTGGTTTCATAGAATCCCTGTTGTTTGGGGTGAATTTTGTTGGGTTGTTTTCTTTTTAACTATTTTTTAAAAAATAATGTTTACCATGTCGATTTGCTTCTATTTTAGAACAAATACATTAGCATGAAGAAAAAATTTGGTTTCATAGTTTTGGGGTTTTGTTCTTATCTCTATTGATTATAGTTGATTTGAATGAACTCTGCTCAAAGAAGAGAGTGAGATGTAGCTTTTCTGATCTAAAGAACTCTCATCCTTAATTATGTACTTGTGTTTTTTCTTATTGATCACCGCATGCAAGGTTAATGAGTGATTAATCACAATTATATACATCTAATTTCATAGATATGAAGACGGGAGGCAGAAGTAGTAGGGGCGCAACGAAGAAGGATACTAAGGAAGCATTGAAGCCTGTGGATGATAGGTTGATTTTTATGCATATCAAGTGTTCATATTGATTGAGCTTATGTTGCTAAGATTTCACTCGATTAGTTATCTGCATGTCAAATATTTCATTTGCTAAACATTATAGAGGAATGAAGTTCATTGACAATTCAAAATGTTTGTTCTTTCAGGAGAGTTGGGAAAAGGAAGGCTGTTCCGACTCCAAAGGCTGCCAAAAAGAATCCTAAGAAGGAGAAGAAGGCCGAGAAAGATCCGAACAAGCCCAAACGGCCCGCCAGTGCCTTCTTTGTCTTCCTGTAACAACTGTTATTCTTGACATTACAGATTAGTTTTCTGTTTGTGCTATTATTGGCTTGGCTTAGTTCCATGTCTTTATTGCAGTGAGGAGTTTCGGCAGACTTTCAAAAGGGAGAATCCAAATGTCAAGGGTGTCTCCGCTGTACGTAAATTAATTTTAAATTGCTAATAGTTAGTTCTACTTTGTGGATTCTGAGAGTTATGATGTTTGGGTTTTCTCTCTGTGTTCTCTTATAGGTTGGAAAGGCTGGTGGAGAAAAATGGAAATCCATGACTCAAGCTGTAAGTACCAAATTCATCTGTGTAGAGTATGATTGTGAATAAAAATGATCTTATTGTAGTTTGTTCAATTTGAAAATGAAATAGGATGCCATTTCTAGTTGACCTTTCTATACATGGTCATTACATGTAACCCTTCACACAGTGCAGATTACTGATGTTACTGCAAAATGGACTTTTCTCTTCCAAAGTTTTTGTTTGTTTTGATTCCTTCGAAGTGTTAGCCGTGAATTAGTCTCTCTTCATCCTGTTTTGTTGTGTATAAAGACCTGAAATGGATGGTGCATCAACATTAAACTTTGAGTTGACTTGATCATTGAGGGAAACATCAACTAAAACATTTATGTCAATATACGTTGCTGAAATATATTTATCCTACGACTAGTGATAAGGAATGACATATTTGGTTGGCAGGAAAAAGCTCCATTTGAAGCTAAAGCTGCAAAGAGGAAAGCAGAATATGAAAAACTCATGAAATCCTACAACAAGAAACAGGTATAATATTCTTTTGTACTGTTTTCGCTTTTCTTTCTGTATTAGTTAATTTTTAGACCTTTTCTATGAGTTGTATCTTTCAATCATTATCTGTTAATCGAGATGCAGGATAGCTCTGGAGATGAGGGTGATGAAGGGTCCGACAGATCGGCATCTGCAGTTCATGATGATGAGAAAAGTGTACAGGTAAAATCTTCATGCTTGAATATTTCAGATCATGGAGTGGTTCTTTACCATTTTGAAATTGAAATGCTTTGTTACTATGTCAAGCGGACCTATAATTTGGAAGGAAAGCACGTCTCAGCCATGAATGTGTGGACGTCTTTTCCGCTCACCCTTCTTATTAGTTTTGGGGTTTCCTTGGCTGTTATAAGTTGTGATATCATAAGATAATAATGTCCTTGGTAGTGTGGTTTTATTTTCTGTTTAGTTTTGGTAAATAATGATGAATTCAATGATAAAGAAAATTCTTTCTGCAGGAAGCGGATGATGATGATGACAACGAAGAGGAAGAGGATGAAGACGAGGACGATGATGATGACGATGACGATGATGATGAATGAAAATGCAACACATGTAGGTGAAGAGTTTCAGGTGGTTTAATGTGGTTTCTATCCTAGTATGTTAAAGACACCTCTTGCCTTCATAACTATGTGAGGTGGAACAAACATGTACTGTAGCTTATGTAACATGTTGCTTCTCAAAGGGCACCTTTTCCGTTGTTGATGTTTGTGCTCATTTCTTGCTCTAATTACCTGATTAGCTGTGTTTATATTTTTTTTTATGTAGGTGTTTAATTTTAATGGTCTTACTAATCTTGTTTGACTTTTCTTCATATTTAATTGGTACATGTTTCTCAACTTCTTTGGTGATTCTCCCTTCTAATAAATTAGAGAAGGAAATTAAACAGATGGAAGATAAGAGGATCACTTTAAAATTTCGAGAGGGGATTGCCTATTCCAAATGGGTGTTACAACACATTAAATGGTTGACACATTACCTGTTTTCACTTTCAATGAAAGTGAAAGCAGGTGATGTGTCAATCATGATGTGTTGGAATACTAGATGAAATACATATCTCTAAAGAGAGACTGCCAATATTTCTGTGGAAAGATTAAAAAAGAAAAAAAAAATTAAACATGCATTTTCTACGTATGATTTTGACAGATGACCTGAAAAAAAAACTTGATTTCAACAAAAGTGATTTTATAGATTTACTCTCGATGCCGAGTTCCTTTATCTACAAGTCAGTGAGTTTGTGGTATAATACAGTGGATTTTTTTAGTTTTCATTGATATTATCTGTTGAGTAATTGCACCTAACAATGTGTATAAGATTACAAATGTAGAATGAAATGAAACGTATGAATAGAATCATGTGAACAATCAGTTCTGTACAAGAAATTACTAAAAGACCCTTCAGAAATGAGGATCATGAGAAACCACCACTGCATCTGCAACAATAAGAGGCAATTTCTCAACATATATAAATAATCTCTTCACATTTTCCTTAATGTAACAAGAGAGCTCAACTCTATCTGAATCGCTGGTGTATATCCAGAGCTCCCCGGAATTCATTCTCTTCAGACTATCGCGACAGAATGGGCACGACTCCGATCTTGCTCTCCTGAATAAGCACAACCCATATATACTGTCGAATCAGCCAAAGAAAGAATCTCAAGGAAAATGTAAAATGAAGGATACTTAGCCATATTTTCAAGAAAAATGAGAAATAACCAATATTCATGAATGAAATGAGATAAGGATAATTTAATCTTTTCAAGTGTCATGATGGTTGATATGTGGCTATCCCAAATTTTCTGTAATCTGAAGGGAAATAAATATTTTCTGCTCTTTAATTTTTTAAATAAGTTTAATATACCATCTGCTAATGGAGTCTTATATGAAAACTACGGCATGATAACTACTCATAAGTACAATCTTGACATGATAAACCACCTGAAAAAGTAACATATTACCATCATGGCTAGAAAGACTCTTGGTAACAACATATACAAACTTCATAGTCAAAGAAAGAAAGCACATTAGCATTCACATAATCATGTTCACAATATTTAGAACAGTATGATTTCTAGAGGTTGAGGTGGTGGGTGTCGTTCTTTTCTTTTTTAAATTTCTGGTTCAAATGAAGCAAAGCACATTAATATGCTTACCAGTCTCTAAAGCACTTCATACACAAAGAATGACTGCAACTTGGAAGGACCACCTTGGTGTTCATTTCCATACAAATCCCACATTTTTCCTCCCTCTCGATTTCAGTATCGCATAGCTTGCCTTTGGCCATCTCATCTCTCTTATTGTATTTCATTGCACATATCTCCCTCTGTCTCCTCTCCTCAGCATCCGTGAGTCCACTGTGAAGTTGCAGCAAAGAGGGGAATATCACTCCTATTCATTAGTCAATATCTCATCATTAGAATTACTCAAGGAAAAAAACAACACATCTAATAAAGCACCAAAACAAATCTGATTTGAGGAGAAAAGAATGCAAAGATACTCACCATAGAACTGCCTTATACTAGCTTTCCTTTCATGAATATTCATGGTTGTTTTACCATTCTCATATGCCTAGTTGATCAATAATCAAACCCCTTATCAATCTTCATGGTCATAGCCAAATACAAGTAATCGAGCAAAGAGAATTATTAATAAAACCTTGTAAATAAGTATC
The DNA here is from genome assembly GCA_023678885.1 of Pogostemon cablin. Taxonomy (NCBI): domain Eukaryota; kingdom Viridiplantae; phylum Streptophyta; class Magnoliopsida; order Lamiales; family Lamiaceae; genus Pogostemon; species Pogostemon cablin. Next base: position 1,597,510 of record CM042984.1, read on the forward strand.
CTAATCAAGCCTAGTGCACCAGCAAGGTGACAATCAATCCATTGAGCAAGGAAGATGAAAAAGTGAGCAAAAGGGCTGTATGATAGTCTCATTTGAAGGCAAACACCATCATATTCCCTCCTGCAATCTGATGCCCTGCATCCCAATAAGTTCAAAGAATGCATCAGAGGAAGACAACTAATGACATTATCGTGCTAATCATCTACAATCCCATCAAGAAACAAGTCAATCAGGCTATGCAGCTACTGTTATGTAAGCGGAATATACATACAATTATGAACTCTAGAGGACATTCATATCAACAAAATCCTTTACCCATAGTTTCTTTTCTAGCTTCAGCCACAAGAAATTCTGTGAAAAAATTTTAGTTTTCCTGCATATTATTTTCATTTATGGTTCCTTAAATCCGTTCTCCCATTCTTCACCATCCCATAAAGAAAAATTCATATCTGAACTAGTCAATCAGGCTATGCAGCTACTGTTATGTAAGGGGAATATACATACAATTATGAACTCTAGAGGACATTCATATCAACAAAATCCTTTACCCATAGTTTCTTTTCTAGCTTCAGCCACAAGAAATTCTGTGAAAAATTTTTAGTTTTCCTGCATATTATTTTCATTTATGGTTCCTTAAATCCGTTCTCCCATTCTTCACCATCCCATAAAGAAAAATTCATATCTGAACTAGTCCAACAAAGGTGCATTCTAATTGAAATAAAATAATGACAAATTCTGGATTAAAAAAAGCTACCAAGTTAATAGTAAAATTTTATAGAGTAACAAATATAATTTCCACAGGACTTTAATCAACCTTTCATCCCCGAAAATATCTACCAAAAGATTATCCCAATTCCCAAGAGAGAGTGAGAGAGATACAGTGTGTTGGCATGTTGAATATCAGCTTCAAGCGCTTTGAGTGAATCTTTAAAGGACTTCCTCATCGCATTCGCTGCCCAACTTTCTTCCCGTCACTCCCATTCAACTCACACCTCCAATAACTACGATTCTTCCCAACCTAATCACATGTAAAACATTAAAAAAAATCACGAAAAAAACAAACACGAAAGCAAAATGTTGAATTCCAGAAATAAAAAAAACAGAAAGTTTGAAGAGATGTGAGAGAGATTGCAGTACTAGAGAATCGTGGACTCCATGAGAGGTCAGTGTGGAGTTGATAGCTACTCTACGCTTGGACTGCACGCTTCAATTACTGTATAATTTAATTTCAATTAATTCGGTGTTTGGTGGAGAGCGCCCTGTTTGGTTATGCCTAATTATCCGCACCGCAATCGAAAGATTGCTCCTCAAAAATAGGCCCAAACTCTTCTCCACGATCCTAGATTATCATCGCCACCATGGGTGGTAGTTATGCACCTCACTCTTTTTTCCAAAAGCTAGATTTTTACTCCTTCCGTTCGCTCGAAAGAGGGTCTTTTTTTCATTTTGGTTGTCCGCTACAAAAAGGATTTTTCATTATTTATACATATAGGACTCATACACACCCACTAATACAAAAGATGGGTTCACACTCCCACTAATACAACTACAACAAATTAAATATTAATATTATTTAATCAATGTGCACAAAAATAAAAGATCCTCTTTCGAATGGACGGAGGGAGTATAATATATTAGTATCTTGTAAATGAAGTTTATTATAAACCCTTTAAATATTGTGGTCTCCTTAATTCAAAAACCCTAACGTTACATAAAGTATATAGAATTGAAAGAGACCACAGTGTTTACATGAAACCGATTTATAAATGTTAATAATAATTTTTTTTATTTATTTATTTTCTGCATACTAATTAATATGGACTACAAACACGGGAAATACTTTATGATACGAATAGGAAGTATTATCATTTTAATGAAGAGCCATTGTAATGTCCTCTCATTTGAGATAATTTTATGTTTTCTTTGTTAACTACCATTCTCTATTAAAAATGTTATCATTATTTATAAAATAGTTTATTCCATAATTTTTTTTTATTAAAATGTTATAAGAAATCATTTCATGATCTCACACATATATTCAAATTAATAAAAAGCGTGAAAATGATATTAGGATAAATATTTAAGAAAAACGTTAAAATAATGTCACGTAGTACAATTTCAGTTTTGTACTGAATGAATTAATTAACATGGGGTATTATAAGTCAGGGTTGGATGTCCTGTTACATTTTGGTTACACGTGATAGATAAGTGACACGTGTGCGGAGAGAAAAATCTCAACCTTTCCTCTTAGGGTTGATTGTTAGGGTATAGATTAGTCTATCCTACGTGTCAATCATCCAACGGTTTATAACAGGAGATGTAACACCAAATGTAACAGAAGATCCGAACCGAGTCAGGGAACGCTACACACGTGTAGGAGAAATAAATCACACAATAATTCATGATAAACACATCAATACGTTGTGAAATTACGATCGTGAATTTTTTGTTAGATTTACTCTATTTTTTATATTTATAATTTAAAAAAAAAAGTGAACCATATGGAAATTTGAAAGATTCAGTAGAGAATAAATTGCGATTCTGATCAGTTAAATCGTTTAGATAGGTTTGTTTTGCTCACTCCATTTACACAATAAATTGTTACTGATATTATTATCAACTATTAATCAATTTAATAAATATTTTTTATTTAATAATAAAAACTAAACCTCTTAAAAATAGACCTGAATTGTTGTCCGTTAATAAGTGCGATCACACTTTTTATATTTAGTTTGCTATCAAAAATTTTTAGAAATGTAAATCTCATAGTTTAACAATTGGCCATATGAGAAATTTAAATTTCAACTTTTTTTTCTTGATTATAACTTATTTAATTTTTAGCGTGTTACATTATATTTTCAAACGATAAAATGAATCATATATTAATTAATAAACTAGTTGAGCCATTAATAATTCAATATATATCAACTAAATGAACGTGATTAATTCTTCTATTACTGATCAAATTAGCCAACGTCATTAAAGTATGTCGATATCCAAACACGTCAGATATTTCACGATAATTTAATGCAAGGATAACATTCAATTATGTATGAGATGGGAGTAAATGAGAGTTTTATTAAAATTATAAGCTAATGACTCTCAAGCTTTTAGCATACACCAAATTACAAAATATAATAATAATAACTTAATAATAAAAGCTACTCCCTTCGTCTAGTCCTTATGGTTACGTTTGTTTTTTGCACGGGAATTAATGAATATAGTATTTTAATGTGTATTGAGGTGAGAGAAATAATAATTTAATGTAAAGTGGATATGTGTATTAGTGGGATGTGTGAGCCCATGAAGAGAGAAATAATTAATTTTTGTAGGTTCCATATACTAAAAAAGAAAATATAACCATTAGGATGAGACGTCCAAAATAGAAATATATAACCATTAGGATGAGACGGAGGGTCTTTTCTCCCTCATTATATTTTTTTGTTATATTTGATTGAATCATTAGGCTCTTGTTGAGTAACGCAATTAGAATTAGAATGAAATTATACTATTAAGAAGAGGACACCTCAACTCATACAACGACAGCGTATTGATATCGCGGACAAGTGGCCATGCAGGCCTTGTCGTTATTGCTACAGCTATTTTGAGGGTATTTCCGGGGTTTCTACTCACAAATCACAATTATCTTATACTACAATTTAAGAAGTCCTCAAATTGTTTGCAAAAGGTTAAAGAAATAATTTAATTTACTGATTAAGAAAAAAGTAAGCTATTGGGTCAGAAACTTGATGTTTGTAAATCCAAGTCCATTTTAATAACAATAATTAAAAGAAAAGTCACGAAATTTATTTATATGACAAATTAATCATCATTTTTTAGAAATTACAATAAAGAATTTCAACTTTAAATATTATTACAAAATATACTCAATATGTGATATTTTATTTAAAAATGAGATTAAAAATGGGTTTTTTTTTAGAGATTTAGTGTATTTTTACAATAATGCTTAAATGTGGAGTTTTTTTTTTTTTTTTTTTTTTTTTTTACAATTTCTCATGGAAATTAATTTGAAATAAGAATAAAGTTCGTAATTTTTCTTGTAGTTGATTGTATCAGGGCAGCACGGAAGCTAGCAATTGGATAAACAAATCTCATGCAGATTTTTATTGTTATTTTTGTTTCTACGTGTTATTTTCTCAACACAACCCACCCATCTATCTTATTAGGTTTTGATGTCTACCCAGTCATCCCGATACATCAATCCATTCCCACAACACCAATCAAATAGCAAACTAGTTGAGTGAGCTCGTGGGTTAATAAAACTTCTTATCTTTCCTATAGTATGGAGTATGGAGTGTAGTTATTACAAACAAAAAATTGGCACTAGTTGACCCCACCCCACCCCACCCCACCCCACCAATAAAAAGATGGTTAAGGTATGGTTGCATCACTCACCTTCAATTGCTTTTTCTTTGGCCCAATGAGCATGATTCCTTCACACTGTTGGTTATCCAAAAACTAAAGATTGCTTTGGAGGTTGTAAGAAAGGCATACTAACCTTTGGTTGAGGCCGGTTATAGCTCTTCACGATACCAATTGCTATAAATGTAGACTTCATCACAGCTGCAGCCTTGAAAAGGAGCAACTTCAGAGAACATAACAAGCAATTAAAGAAACTTAAATATGCCTTTTAAGTTATCACTTATGCAAAGGGATTGAAACTGAATAAGTATATATATAAATATTTTATCAATGGGAAGGCACTGAAAGTTCTTCCACAAGGACCTACCTATGGTAAACAAAGACTGGAGCACCTATAAGAAACGGAGCTACCAGAGAAACTAGGTCTTAAAACCTGATTCCTGTAACTATTTCTATAACTATGAAGCATATGGTTGCTAAAGATCTCATCAATGCTCCAAAAGCACCTAAATCTTCTCATCTACAAATAATTCGCTTTTGAGACAAGGGGGAAAGGGTTCAATATTGTTCTAACCAACTAAAAGGATAAATCAGGATCCTGCAACAAACCATTTTTAACTTGAGCAGAAACGAGGCAGCATCTTGGACCAACAAAGATCATATCGGTTCCTCTTGTTTACTTTACTTGAATGGAAGATATTCCCCAGGTTTCACACAATTTTGTGTTAGTTTAGAGGACTGGACTCAACAAGAATTCCGGATGGTCCTTTATGGAGACAGAATCTCCTTAGGTTGTGTGACCCAATATGACAGATCACACCTCCGATTGAAATATAAGAAAGAAAACTCGCAACACGATGAAGAACTTCCAAAAATCTCAACAGCCATAGCGTCTCTGCCTTTCCTGGAAGGAACATAATGCCTTTAGAAACTCATTTTCTCCAAAATCAGGCCAGAGTGAGTGTGAGAAATATAACTGTGTGTGCCAGTTGCCATAGTAAGAAATTGCTGATTCTTTGTTCCCCACTAGTCCTTATAAGCAGATCAGGGTATGGGAAATCAGTACAATTAGTTCCAAGTTCCTTTTCGACTAATAACACATTGATATCCTCAGGTTTAATGAGACCATCCTTAACTTTGAGTGTAAGTTTTTGGCAAGCTTGCACAACATCAGTCTGGCCACTATAATTAACTGCAATGATGAGGTGCAATCTTGAGTTGCCTTTTGTAGTTACCATAGCATCAGTTAGCAATACTTGTAGAGGCTTAAGGAGTTTAGAGGAGTCTCCAATAAGTGAAATCCTAACACCTTCACTGTTCAAACCAAGAGATAGATATAATGTAATGTCAACCCGTTGCAGCCATAATTGTGTACATCACAAGAAACAGATATTAAACAGAGAAAATCTAGCTATTGCTTAAATAAGGATTTTGTTGGCAACTATCACAATTCACAATAATGGGAATAACCATCAGTAATAATGGTTGACACTTCACCAGTTCATGATTGAGCTATCACTTATCTTAGCATTCAACAATGAAAAGAACATGAAATTTACTCTTCAGTTTTAGCAAATTAATTCCATACTTAAGTAACAAATTGTGCATGTCAAATACCAATGTAATTAGAAATTCGAACAGAGACTGTTTATCAGCAGTGATCATTCGCCCAGTGATATCAATTTCACAATGACATAATAACAACACATATACAAGTTTCAACACGTACCGTACTAAACGTTGGAGTTCATCTCGCAGTACTCTCTCAAACAATCCCATCAAGAAATCTGTCTCCATCTATAATCAAATTCACACAAAAACTACAAATTATTAAATAAAAAACACTATAATAGAAACGCATGTCTTAAGTTTAAGCATTCTTTACTTTAGGGCGAAACCAATTATCAGAAGAAAACGCGAACACTGTAAGAACTGTTATCCCCCAATCGCAACAGAGATCGACGATCCTCCTCAAGGCCCGAACTCCGGCCTCGTAACCCATTTCGATCGGCAAACCTCTCATCCGGGCCCACCTCCTATTCCCGTCCATGATAACTGCCACGTGCCTCGGCATCAATTCCCTCCGCAAGCCCAAGGGAAGCGCAACCGATTCTTCCTCGGCGTAGTGAGGTGGCGGAACTCCATTGAGAAGGACGTCTCTTCCATTGGTGGCGGTGGATCTGTGGGGAAAAGAGAAGACGGGAGACGGCGCGTGCGATGGCAGGTTGAAATGAAGTGAGCGGCAAAGGTTGAAAGAGACATGGAGCTGGAGAGAGAGCATTTCAGTCGGATGGCGGGATACTGAATTTTGGAGGGAGAAGAAGGATATATGTAATTTTACCCTATCTAATCTCATCCACAAATTCTACGCTTACACGTGGCTTTCCTGTAATAACTAATTTTGGCGTAAAACTATATTTGAAATTGAAAATATGTTTGAATAAATAATGCATTCTGATTTCAGAATTTCTGATTATTAAAAAGAATGAAAAAAATTAGGGTCGGTAAAAGAACATTTCTAATGTAACGTCACGATAATTACCCACAAATTATCTCCGATAAAGTTGAATTTCGATGACTTTGTTAATGACTTGACATCTTTTTGTTTGCCAGGATAAGCAATTCAGCGTTCTCAACTCATCAACTGTCAAATCAAAATTGAATTTCTAACTAAAAAATTAAATAAACAAGTCATTGAGAAGTTGAAATTCCATTTACTTGGTCCAATCTCTCCTTGATCCAATCACAATCTAGTATTTCAAGGTTTCATGAGTCCCGCATTTGCAATGCTATAACAGATAATCTGCAGTGATATATGTAAGATAAATAAGAAATTAAAAGAAATTTTAACTACTTAAATGCAAAGTGACAAACGACTGATTTTATATGAACAGGAAAATTCGAATACCGAATTACAGACTTGTAAATGTAATTTCATTACCTATATTAGATTTCAGAATGAGTGACAAAACAATAAGGATTCTATAAACTTCAACAGCATATACGGCTATTTATAAAGTTTCCACTAAAGTAACTTTTCATCACGATGCAAAAGGAACTCTGATTGGCGGGAATCACATGCAGGTAAAATGCACTATTTTCGTCACCTCGATTCACCTATTGTGTGATATTTGAGGATGTTCTCAGGTAGCCCCCGATAAGGAAGTGAACTATTTGATGGTGTGAGGCTCTTGGATTGAAATTTCCTATGGTACCTTCCAAGTTATATCGTTTACATCCCATCCAACCTCTTCTAGTTGTAGAAAAAAACCATCAAATCCATCATTTAATTCAATCAAGCTTTGCTCAAGTTGAACGAATACATCATCTGATTTGCTCCAATTATGATGGAGCCAGTAGGATTGCCAAACACATCGTAAGACCGAAAGACTAGTAGCTCCCTACTGTAGGAATTCACGTCCAATGATAATTTTATATTCATAATAAATTAATGCCTCTTGACACTTTTTTTTTTTTTTTTGGGGTGGGGGTTGAAGGGAAATAGTGATTCTACAAATTACCTTGAAGGACACAAAGACTTCAAATTCTGTTCCTTGTTGGTTCACAACAAGAAAATATTTCTCTACTTCATATAGTCTGAGAAGCATTCTAGCCTGTAAGAAAAACATAGAAAGTTAAATTGAGCTTTGAGTTCTTGCATTAGCTGGAGTGAAGAGAGAGATTTAATTATTTTTTTATATGATTTCCAGACAAAACTAATTTATTTCAAGTTTTTTTAAAGTAAATGTCCATGGTTATCCAATCCATATCTTCTCAACAACTTCAAATCTTTGAAATTCTTACATGCATTTAGTAATTGAGGAAAATGCATAGAGAACAATGAAGGTGACAAAAAAGATTCTTACTCACTCAACCCATGACCATGCATAGTACTTTAGGAGAAGATTCAGAAGAAGTTGGAATTTTAGCATTTGATTGGAATTTGCATGTCAAAGAAATTAGTGAGTACTATTTAATTGCATAATCACAAACTGTACACGCACGTTTGATTAAATTGATTTTTTCAAATTATTTTGGAGTGGAGGACAGAATATGAAAGCCCCAGTGTCATGCAATTTTTTCAGTAACATAAGAGATCTGTCCTACACTCCTACTCAAGAAGCACCAGGAAAAATAATGAAATTAGCTGATTGCGAGGGAGGTCGTACCTCAGAGCCACGTTTTTTGCCAGTAATCATATCTTCCAAGGACACACCAAAAGTAATTCTTGGTGTAAGGAATTTTTCCCATATATATTTTCCATCCTGTTGCATTCTTCAATTCCTGATCCAAAGGAAATTATTAGTACCTTTCCAATAAAAGCTCGAGTTGATTGAAGAGCACAAGCTTCCCAGGAACTTTTTGCCATAAGATATGCAAATTCACCAGTATGCGAGCACGCTTAAGATTTATCTGTCAAAAAACTGATAAGAATATTTTGACAGTCTTGGAACTGTTTCTTTTCTCACTTTTGAAGGAAATTTTAGCACAGTACACATCATATACACTATCTTACTGTATTAGTACCTTTCCAATAAAAGCTCGAGTTGATTGAAGAGCACAAGCTTACCAGGAACTTTTTGCCATAAGATATGCAAATTCACCAGTATGCGAGCTCGCTTAAGATTTATCTGTCAAAAAACTGATAAGAATATTTTGACAGTGTCTTGGAACTGTTTCTTTTCTCACTTTTGAAGGAAATTTTAGCACAGTACACATCATATACACTATCTTACTGTATTAAAGCACAGAACTGAAACAGACAGATAGCGGAGCCAGAGATGAAGAACTCGCATCCCGAGCCATGTCAAAGCCAGCAGAGGATATGAAGACGATATATCAGGTGTATCCTAAATTGTGGTTCTGATTAAGGTATCACAAAGATATGAGGTGAAAAGAGATTTATACCCAAATAAATTTGATACAACTTAAAGACGCTCAACAGACCAGAGCAAGTATGCCTAAAGCAAGGCCAACAAGCTCTGCAGCTACTTCCCAAACTTCCTCCTGTCAAATTTAATCAAAAAATCCAGTTAGATGACCACATAAACTAAGTACTAGTACCCAAATAGAGATTATGATAGCAATTCACAAATTTTAATGATAAATTACACAAGCATGGACATTGGACTATCTCCAACAAATTACACATAATTTACAAACTCCCCTCTGGCACTATAAATTCCTCACTATAAATTCCTTCTCTGTTACCCAACCCCCATCCCACCCAACACACAATATTAGACTATTAGTAATGTAGACAGAAGTGATATCTAATTTTCAAAATTAATTGGGTATAAAGAAGAAAGATATAGTCCAAATATTAAGCAATTTCTGTAACTTGTTCAATGCTAATACTAAGAGCAGTTGGCATTACGTGACACTGAACTTTACTAATATATTGGAACGAACATCTGCTTGTTATTAAACAAGTCTAAGTGAAAAATACAAGAGCAAAAGATAATGACCTTCACCTACCTTCACTGATACCTCTTCCAGGTTTCCAGAGATTGCAAAATGGTTTTGGATCACGCGAAATGAAGGGTCCCTTAGACCCCTCCCTACTGCCTGCAGGCATAGAAATTCACTGGATAAGCCTCATTTCCAGACATATATTCTAAAATATTAAAGACAGACTGCAAAAAGAATATTCACTATAAAAAATCTTTAATTTTGAAACATATTTTATAGTAGTATTAAGCACTCTGAAAAAAATGTAAAACTATAAAATAAATAAAATAATCTGGACTTCATTTAATTTCTGTGGGAAAGCTTGGATGGGTGGTTATTCAAGCTGAAGCTGTTATGAAACAATACAAAAAGAAAAATTATATGAACAAATGCTTTTCCAGGACTTCATTTAAACACTGGTCAATAGGTTCCTACACCAAATTGAAGAAAACGTATCCATCTTGTAGCCCAATTTGTGTTGCCATAACAGAAAAATGGCTGCAAACTGTTTTTCATTTCAATACATGATGGTAATGAATATATAGTGATTAATGAGATAGCACAGCTCAAACTTAGTAACTTGACCTTTGAAAGATTTCCTAGTGATGCCAACAGCAAGAAATGACCAGGATATAATTGGGTACTGAGATCAAAGATGCTGCAACAGAAACATAATCTTTAATCACAGAATACACCAATAACAAAAACTGTTGTTTTCACTAAGAAAATGTAATTTAAACCTTCCAGTGCTGCCAATGAAGTCTGCATACAAGCGCCATTGTTTAGGATCATTGTCAAAAAGATTGCCAAATTTTCCACCTAAGATCAAATAAAAAACTATTACTCGCTCATTCTTATTATGTTTCTAAAAAAAATTACTGTAAGAGAAAGCCAGACCAATGAATAAACGCCCAACTGCACCAATGCCATCCTTTGACACCCATCTGCAACACAAACAGATGCTCGCACTTTAGTTTGGTAAAAACAAGCTTATTGCAGAATGCAAATCAACTGCTCAAACAGTTCATCAGATGAGCATAATGTGATAATCCTAATACAGCAAACACTTAGAGTAGTGATATATAATCAAAAGGAATCCTGAAAGAAACAATTGAATAAGGAAGAAAAGCGGTTACCTAATTGCAGCCGCAGAAGCTGCAGCTGTAGTTCCTGAAAAAGAACCTACTCCAACAGCCTGTATTTTTAGAGCTAAACTTAGTACCAATCATTAAGGACTAACTTTTCTGGCACAGATATTCAATAACTACCAAATATGATTACCAACTGCAATGAAAATGGTTGGCTGCATATCAGAACTCATGAACAGAAGAATCATGAAAACAATTTGAAGGATATGGTTATGAACAATAATTTCAGAATAAAGGTAAAATTACATATTCATCATTTTTTATGCAGTGGAAGATTCAGTAACTCGGAAAAAGAAGACAATACATTCTCCAAAGAATACTGTAGGAGTAGATAGAAATGATACTAAACATGAGAATCCATTGATCAGATACGATTACAAAAGGAAAAAAAGTATATATATAAGGAATAGATGGAATGCAGGTTCAGGGAAGTAATTATCTTCAAAGAATCTTATAAAAATTTATATAAATCCCTTATAGTGGATGCTGTATAGCACACTGAAGTGTAGAGACAAGTTAAGAGAGTTTCTAGCTTTTGATCATTCGGCATATCCAACTAAGCTAATGGCCTGAGAGAGATTCATGTACCTTTAAAAGATTAGAAGTAATCAGCGTATGGCATATCCAACCAGTGACATTAGTTGGGAACTGAAGCAATATGTAACCCAAGTAATCATCTGACACCAAATCTGCGTGAAGTTTTAAAATTAATTAACATATACCAATTTGTAGGGTATATTTTAAGTTACTAATAATTTGTAGATGATGAAATGACATGATCTTTTATTGTAAAAGTGAAATATATATTCAAGTCTAGCAAGCAGAATACACCACCTGGGAATCCTGCAGGCAGGATAAAATCTTTGACGCTCTTTCGAATCCAAGACAAGTACACATCAGTATTCTCAGCACGTGAATCTTGCAACACATTAGATAGGGGCAAACGATCCTCAAGAATTGTTCTAATTTGCACATCAGATTCTACAACATATCTGGATCAAAGTGGAATGAAACCATAAATCACATTTGGACTATCTTAACCCTAATACTAGCTGAATGAAGAGCAAACTCATTAGCACATTATCAATCTTTAAAATCCAAATACTATAAGCAAGCCAGCAAAAATACTTAATGTGTTGATTCTTAATATAGAGTCCACGCAAGTTAAATAAATACAAGAAAAAAATAGTGAATGAAGTAATGCAATTAAAGTTAAGTAAAACTCCTAGATATAATCATCTCTTGGAAGTGCCATTCGCGTATTTCTCCAGTAAAATTGTGTGCGCTTCACTTTCCTTCCTTCAATTAAAATCACACACACGAGGAATCATACACAGTTGAAGAATGAAGATAACAATTTAGTTTCTAATTATATGAAAGGGAGTAATCTTAATTGTTAACTCGGGGTTCTTCTGCTCCGGCGGCGGAATGCGGTGACGATGAATTGCAGAGAACATGAAATCGGTCAAATCTCGCAGGTGTTAAACTTCGCTGGAAGTCATAGCTGAAGGTCTGGCCTGAGAACCGCAACTCGGTGGAAGCCATTTTGAGAGCGGGAAGTTTTCGCCGGAAATTAGGGGATGAGAGATGTAGAAAATGTGGCGATATTTAAATGTGTGGGGTGCTGACTGGCGACTGCTGACAGCTGAATTTTGACAATTACCCCTCCGTCCCCGCTTTTAAACGGATATTCAGAATTTTCACGCGACCAAGATTAAGTACAAAGAAACTCAGTTACTCAGGTGGGTTTATAAGTGTAAATAATTATTATTTCTAAAAATATATAGTTGGTCTCCGAAATAAAAGATTGAAAAAATAAAAAGTCTAAAACATTGTCATTACTTCATGTTTAAAATGTAAACTCGCAGAAACAAATCGACATTATAATATCCTAAAATTATACTTTAATACTTCTGTGCAGTCATATATCGTATTCTAAATAATACACTCTAAATAACAAAAAGACATATTTTATATACTATAATAATCATATTTTAACACGTCTTACATAATCACAGTTTCACAATAAACTTTATCCTTTTAACAGAGTATTAATTTTTTTTCTACTCTCTCTGTGTATAAGTTTAATACAATATTACGAAATAAAAAAAAATCAGAATTTAAAGTATACGTATACACCAATATTGCTTGCTGCCTTGCTTTATATGCTTCTCCCCTACAGTGATTTTTCAAATGAAAACAGTGATATAAGTAATTAGATACACCACCTACATCAAAAATCTAAAATTTCAAAGCTCGACTCAACACGACTTGCATTCAGGCTTTGCTTTCTAGATTCTACGAAGTAAATGCTATGAAGGAGCGATGTTGAGAGGGCAAACTAATAGCTAGTCGCTAGAGCTTTGATCATGCTTCTTGCTATTCTCCTCCACAATGATCTGAAATTCTTTCTCTGCTGTTGCAATAATTCGCTTCACACTGTCAAAGGTAGTAAGCCTTATGCTGCAACAGAAAAATAAGAGTATATTTAAGAATTTTATCAGTTATATTAAGAAGACAGGTGGGCAGGGAAAGGAAACAAGAACCTGCTGTTAGGTAAAGTCTTCAATGCATTGGGGACGAAACCCCTGTAGAGTCCCACTAAACCATCACGAGCCACAATTCCTAATTCAAAGTTTACATCAAGACAGTTGCACGTTCAGACACTTGAGAAACTTCATTGTCCAACCAAACAGTACAAATATAAAACTGTAATGCATATTTCTTGTAGTGACTCCATTAATGGATTTCATATGTGGCCAGGTAAAATTCTAATAACCTTAATTTTTATTCATCAAATAAGTTAATATAATTATGGCAATCCAAATTCACGCAACTTGAAAGGTATATTTGATAAGTGCAAAACCTTGATGGGGTAAAATATGCAAATTGTAAGTGGATACCTGAAAAGGCATCCATAATTGTCGTGTAAGGAGTCCCCTTCATTTGCATTTGCCGCCTAACTGTGTCCAAAGGATAACACATGATCGTGGCTACTGTGGCTGACACCAGTGCTGTAGCCAGGGATGCTTCAGTCCTCTTCTGATATTTTTCTGGCAGAGCCTTCTTCACCCTGGTATTCAGATATGATTCCTAGTTGAAATGTGTAAAATTAAAATATTCTGCCTGAATGCATAACAAGTAAAGTAGTAAACTCACAAATCAAAAACGCAAAAATTCACTGCAATATAAGGTGCAATTCCAATAAGGGAAGGTCCTAGACCATTATAAAATGATGCGAAGCCCTCCTCTCTCATCATGTTTAAAGCAACCTGCAAAGCATATAATAAGGAAATAAGGAATTCAGAGGTTCGTCCTCACATACAGAGAGTCTTCTTTCGATAAATTAACATAAATATAATAGCTTTACCTCTGTCATTGTTTTGTATCCAGGATCAACAGCTAACCTCAACCTAAGGACATCTAGCGGATAGGTGACCTGGGTAAATAGAGATAATTGAGATACAAACGTATGTTCGGAGAATATGCAACTAAGTATAATCATGGGCCTTCTAACTTTATTCCATAAAATATACATAAATGACACATTTTTTACTCTAGAGAACTCAATGATGGTGGTGGTCAGAAAATAAATACATTGGCAGCTAAGTTTCCAGTCTATGGTTTTGGCTTTTTTTTTTTTTTTTTCCAACTTACAAAAGTTGAAGTCATGCCAGCACAAGCACCTGCGGCTAATCTTCCAATTACAGAGAGTTCTCCATCTCTTCCCTGAAAAAGTTTCTGAAAAATAGAAAATATACAATTCATAATTAAAATGGAAGTATGATATGATGTTTCACCTCATTTAGACAGTTTTGAATACCACCTTATATGTTTCATAGGCAAAAAGCTGTACTGCGCTGTAAGGTATGATCCGTATCACCTATAGCATTGCAAACTATAAACAAGCTATTTTTATTTGGAAGTTAAAAGGTATAAAAATAAATGGAGCATTCTATAATCTATTGTACAGAAAATCTTTGGCCTTCAGAGTGCGGATGGTTAGAGAGAAAACAGACAGCCAAACCTGAGGGAGGTTCCCTTTCCAGTACCCTTTCAATCCTTCTTCCTTCCCGATCAATGTTAAGGCCTAAATAAAATTTCAAAAGATTACTGCATGCATGGGAAGAAGTTACCCTACAGAAACAGAATATGCTCACATTATTCAAATAATAACAGTACAAATATTTATGAACAAGAAAAGAGAGAGAAAGAAAAATAAAGAATGCAAAGATGCTAACAAGAGGCATTGCAATGTTTTCAGAATATAATTGACTTAAGTACTCAAATCATATTCACGAACAAAATTTTAAAAAATTATTTGTTACACAAAGTGAAGTCAGATTCCTATCACTGCATATTCCTAATTCATAGAAGGAGGCATCTACGCAAAAGAATAGGATAATAAAAGCTTATAGAGCAGAAAACTCATATAATAGTAATTGGGAATTAACAAAAAGGTGTATTAACACGTCATGGTCCGTAGCTGTGTTGGATCAACCATAACCCATTATAAAAGTAGAAATATTAAAGATGACTTCGCATATATATGAATGCTTTCACCATATCTCACATTCAAAGGAAGATAAACCAAAAACATATAAAGTAAAAAATAAGATGTGCTTTACACATCCTTGTTAAAGAAAATAGTGGAATCTTTCTAAAAGCAGATAGTGCAATTAGCATCAGCAGGAAAGATGCAATAGAAACACCTCTAATAAACCAATTCCCTTCTTCACGGTAGCTTCTCCAGCTCTAAGTCCATGAGTCTGCATAAAATAAGAGGAAAAAATATATATATACAAGTTAAACTATTACTGTAAACATAGTTTAGTCTAAGGTCATGAAAGTAAGTATTCAGATTCATACCCTATTCTAATTTGTTAGAAGTTAGAATACAGTAGAATACAGTTAGAATTCTAATTATGAAAGTCAATAGAGAAATGCAATGGCCAGAATGCTTAAATTTGGTTAGTTTAATATATTGGGATTACTAGAATTTAGCCCAACTAAACCCATTCAAATTCTGTATTTAAAAAACTTGCACTAATGCACATATGACCTATAGAAGGAATATACAATTTCCTAATGAAGAAACTGGAAGAGAATAAGTACGAATATAAACAGAGAAACTGAAACAATTGGGCAAAAACATTCAACCTAATTAATTTACTCCCACCAAGTCCTGATATGAAATCAACACTAAATAACCTGCATAAGAAGCTTGATGCGATCAAGCGGCGCAGTGACAGTTTTAGCAGCAGCGCCGGCAATTGCACCGGCGGCGAAAAGCGCAGCTTCCTTTGGAACCAATGCAACCATAACCATTGGATGCTTCAAAATTTGATCGAACGTCGGAAAAAATTCCTTCTCCTCTCTCTTCTCCGCAAGCGACAAACACGCAAAATTAGGCTTGCTGCCACTGGCATTCCCAGCGAACAATTTAGTTTGGCATTGATGGAGGCCAGTAGAATTGTAAGGGTCAAGACCAGGGATTTCCCGCCATATCAATGAAGCTCGAGCGTTATTACTCATTTGAACAAAGCTTGGTAGCGCTCCTCTTTCCCTCCGTTCAGATAAGGAGGCGAAAGTTGGTTGCAACAGATGGAGGGAGGGAGTGGCAAGGTTCGGCCGTTTGGGGGTTTAATATTTAATGGGCCTTTTTTTTTTAATTCTTTTATTTTAGGCTTTTATCACAATTGATGCACTTTATGGGCTTTTGAAATTTTAAAAGAAAACCATTTAAAATCAACATAACTTGTCTGGTGGGCTCAGCATAGTGAGCTATCGGTATTCTCAATTTTGTAGCGGGTGGCCCATTCGTCAGCCCAAAGGGATATCATTTTTTATTTTTTATTTTCGATTCAAATGGTATCATTTTTCCTTATTGGAAAGAAGGGTACATACACATCCATAACCCACCACCTTCTAATGCTCTTACGGACGGGGGGGAGTATTTTTTAGTAGGAAGTAATATTATTTTTCTTCTAGGAAAGAAGAGTACATCCATAACCCACACTTTATGATGCTCTTACGTGCGGAGGGAGCATTTTTTTTAGTAGGAAGTAGTATTATTTTTTTATATATATTTTTTTAATCTATCTATCTATGTCACTAAATATACTACTTTAATAAGATGTGTACCCATCATAATTGCTATTGTCTCTTTTGACTTCCAGAATTAGTTGTCCAACGCACACCCATGTGCCCATAGCTAGGATCTAAGATTCACTTGATCGATTAATTTAATCACTTTAGGCCATTGTAAATATTACTAATGTTTTGTCATCTTAATCACGTTACATATGCTATTATCTGCATTTTTAATACATGCATAAATTTATTTTATTTATGGATATATAATTAATCCACGTGATAAATAGAACAATAAAATTAAACATAGAAGACACATAAATTTTTATTGGAAAATCGACACATATATTATTTTATATATGGATATATAATTACATATTACATAATAATATGGATTAAATTTATCTCATAAATTATCACTCTATGTATGTTTTAACTTTATTTTAATTTCTATTTTTTTCTTTTCTCAAAATACTTAATGTGAACATAGCAGTCACAAACAATTTTTTTTTTAAAAAAGTAGATTTAATATGTTATTCCTCCATTTTATGATACCTTAATTGTTTTCAGAAATATATTCCAAATTGTGCAAGTTTACTCTATGTTTTTTTACCCTATTAGTTGAATCCGAACTTGAGATATGGGCTTGCCTTTTCACATGGAAGTTTCTTGTCGGGTAAAGACTGAGCTCTCTCTTAGAGCCGAACCAATTCGAAGTTGTTATTCGTACCCAGAGTGTTAATTCATGATCGAACTTAGAGGGGTTCTAGCATGAGTATTAGGCTTTAATCGAATAATCGGGTGTTCCACTGAGAAGCTCCCTAATCTTCTTCTAACTCCCTTTTTCACGAAGCAAAAACAGATTCTTTGGTTGCAGTGGCACTTCCAGACATCGAATTCCCATACACAAGGGATAGGTAGACGTCGGCGTAGAAAGAAGAGATCCACTCATGAATTAAGAATTCTGAGGGTTTTGAACTCAATTGGTTTTGATAATGAATGATGATGATGTGTATCTGCAAAAATATCATTAATGTCTCACTTTTTTACTAATATTTCTCATTATAATATTTTTGGAAAGAGTTTTTTTTAACAATTTTTTTGCGGCGATCTTTCATTCAACTATATCAACCATGCATGCAACTATGAGTGCAATCCATTCATGATCCTTCTTGCAACGCAATACGAGATCATATATATATATATTAATTAATTAATTAACAAGTGCAAAAAAGTTAAAATAAAACATTTTTCCAATAAAAATTATGTTGGATCTTATTTTTCAGATAAATAAATGAAAAGAGCATTTCAAAATAATATTATACCTCTGAGGTGAAAAATACACCTCTTCATTTTATTCCAACCTATAAATCTAAATTACACATAATTGAAGGGCTATGTACAACTCAACAGTCATCTTTTTCATGTTTATAACATGAGACCTCGGGAGAAAAGAAAAAAAAGGAAATTATACTAATAATAGAGCACATAAAGAACAAAGATATTAAAAAATTCTGGCGATTTACTGTTCAAAAACCGACCGTTACCCAATATCCAATCATCTTCAGACACGTATCCCAGTGAATTCCTCTTTATCAAAGCCCATCTCAGCTAATTCAATGCACACACATACACCGCAGTATTACTCTTCGATCAGAGTCTCATACACATACA
The DNA here is from genome assembly GCA_023678885.1 of Pogostemon cablin. Classification (NCBI taxonomy): domain Eukaryota; kingdom Viridiplantae; phylum Streptophyta; class Magnoliopsida; order Lamiales; family Lamiaceae; genus Pogostemon; species Pogostemon cablin. The sequence goes on from CM042984.1 coordinate 1,616,259, forward strand.
CACCCCTGTAACACAAGATGTAACACATTGTGTAACGGGGGATCCCACTTGCATTATTTCTTGATCTTATGAGGATTTAAATCTTGGATTGAAAGAGTCTGCGCGAATTTAAATTTTAATTAATTAAAGTTTAACTATGGCCAAAGATCATTAAATTCTTATTTATTATATAAAACGGTCGATATAATGTAATGTATGATTAATAATGCTTACTGAGTGGGGCCCTAAACACAAAGAAGCAAGCCCCGATGACAAAGTAGCAAAAGAGAAGAACCAGGCCCTTTACGTAATGAGAGGTTCCATCCTGTAAAAATTCAAAAAATAAATTATTAAAAAATATACTAGTACTAGAAAAATATTGCCCTTTTATTTTGATTAATTTACCTGTAACGCAAATGCTGTAACAAGTATGGAGAGAGCGAGAGTGCTCGTTTCCAGGAGACTCAAATTAAGATCCATTTTGACACCAATGATCCATGAAATTATTACGCTTAAAGGGACCTAACATTTTTCAAGAAATTCAAAATTTATGACTATATATATAATACATATTAGTATATTGATTCATTCAAAATAATAGTCTATTAATAATTTGCATTGTAAAGGAAGATAATTGATCTTACCACAAACATTGCAATTTGAGTAGCTGAACCTAGAGCAACACCTAGAGATATATCCTGCAACAAAATAAGGAGTAAAATCATATGTATGTAAATGTGTAAACTGTATATAGTTAATCTGATATGGAATCAGTATTGAGTTTCTTATAAATCCAAAATTTAGCAAGTTGAGCTTTATACAAATAGCAACATAAATGGATTCAATGTCAATATTTCTGATAATTGATAATAATTATATTGAATAATTTAATTTTTAATGAGTAACTGAACTAACCAATTTGTTCCTGAATGCGAAGATAATTGCCCCAGCATGCTCAACTGCATTTCCCACAATTGGCAGTAAAATCACACTAATAAAGTTCACTGAAAAGCCCCAAGAATCTGATGCAGCCTGCACAAGGAAACAATTTAATGAATACAATCTTGAAATAATATTCTACATGCAAACATATGGACTTAGTGATTTTGCATTGTGCAATTAATTTAAAGTTCAGTGTTAATAACAGTGATCAGTGCTCAAGATTCTTTTAACTTTATAACTCCATAAATTGCAACAAAAAATCATTAGTATAACATAACCACAGAAGTTGTGCACGTACTTCAATTGTGGAAACCACATATTCGGAGAGAAGAGCTACAACGGCAGTCATGAGAGTTAACCAAATTAAGGAACTCCAGAAGCCAACTGCTGGTGTTTCTTCTGATGAGACGAGATCATCGTTGGGATCCTCTTCCTTCAAAAAAAGGAATAGTAATTATCGCAGTTCAAAACAATTAACGATCGAGATTAAAACAAGTAGGGAACGGCGTTAATGTGGTGCATGTACCTGTTGTTGGAAGTGTGGTCGATGTGTGAAAAGCTGGAAAACGAGATAAGCAAAGTAGGCAAGGATCATGATAATGCTACTTGCTCTGGACAGCTCAAGTACCCCAATAGCTGTTGCTTCAGGAGATTTTCCAGAATATTTAAACATCAAAGGCAATACATGGCACAACAATCCCAACAACAATAGTAGTGAGTTCACATCCGCTTGTTTCTGCTCACAAATTCCCAGAATCAAGAATTGCATTTTATCTTGTATTTCAACACAATAATGCAGTACATGAGTATGCTGCAATGATAAGTGATGGATGGATCATATGGATCAAGAATGCATCATAACTTACCCTATCAAACTTTTGTTCTTCGTGAAGATTAGCTATGCCACCACAGAAGAGAGAAGATCCAAGAACTAAAAGCAGGTTAGATAGAATAGAGCCCAGAAGGGAGTATTTGACAACATCTACTTTGTTGTGAATCAAAGCAAAAATAGCAATTATCAGCTCTGTTGCATTTCCACATGTTGCATTTAGAAGCCCTCCAACTGCAACCAAAATTCCACCCAAAAATAAGAAAACAATATGTCCTATTATAGTAGTATTATTAAATAATGCATGTTATATATGAGTAACATGAAATAATATAAGAAAATAATCAGATAATTACGTAATTAATAAAGGTTTTGAATATTTTCAAGTAATATGATATACAATAAATGCCAAAAAAAATAAAATTCAAATTAGAACCACAAATTTAGTGGATAATATCGATTTTTTTTTGTTTTCTGGGACCCTTCAGAATGAAAAAATCCAGACGACTTTAATGACTTAATTAGGAATACGATGTGCACCAAAAACAGGCTTCTATTGTAAAAGACAAAAATGAATTGTTTTCAAATTTGTTACCTGTAGGCCCAGTGAAGAAAGCAATTTGCCTGCATTTATTTGGAGGATAATTTAATTAAACTCATATAATCCATAAAAAACTGAAAAATTAAAAAAAATACTCCTACTAGTAATTTAAATTCTTACTCTGTCAGGAAACTAATTCTTTCTGCTAGAGGAATGAGTCCAAGCAAACTCAAAGCAAACACCCATGGCTGTTTCCAAACATTAACTGCCTGCCTCATTAAAGTGAATTGAATATGCAATTATGAAAAGGGGAAAATGTGTAAATGCAAAACAGCGAATAGCCATGCAAATGTAAATAACGTGAGTTGGATTACAGACTGGTCCAGCCATAAAAGCATGGAATAATGGTTTGCATTTTATTAAATTAATTAATTAATTAATTAATTAATTAAAAAATTTTAAAAAGAATTCACTCACATCTCCAAAATTGTGGTAATCAGCAGCAATGGCGAACGGAATAGTAAGGAAGAGAACAGAGAGCTTCGTCCCCAGTAGAACCTCCTGCAAATTGCCGAAAAAAGCCCTCAGAAACCCGACCCGAATCTTCGAAACCAGAGATCGATCGGATAACTTGCGGAGAGAATTGGCCGATAGGTTGTGCGCAGTTCGGGCGCCGAAGGCACGCTTCGTAACCTTAACGTTTCCATTTTCCAATAGCGCAGTTGAATCTCCGGACGCCATTTTCGTCTGGAGATTCAGAGGAGATTCCTCTAAATTTCTGTGCTGGTATTGCTTTTGTGCGTTTTGAAATGATAGCAGAATCAAATTTACCCGCAAAAATCTTAACGGAAAAATTTACTGTGATATTCAGGTTATTAAAATATTATTATATATAGAGAGTGAGCGCTATTTATTGCTACATTTATTCTGAAAATACAAAATTTTATTTAAAGGAAACTTCCGCGAAGCTGCATATTTTGGCTGTATATACGTATAAATAGTACATTTATTTATACGTACAATCACCGAATAACCATGGTTGTGAAGTTCGCACCCGACGAAGTATTTGTACCCTAAATTTTTTATTGAGTTGGTCTCCTTTGTTTCGGGAACACTGTATCCCATGGAAACACAACAATAAAATGTTAATTAATGACGAATATTAATACTAAATTCTTGTATTTCTATAGAGACACGGTGTATTTCTAGGAGTACACAAGTTTTTTGTCTTTTTTATTTCATTTTCTTGTATCATCTCACGAGCATTAATTGTATAATATTAATATATAACAGAGAATTTTTTCTATATCATCATAATGTAACATCTTTAGTGCACATGACCATTAAATAATACCTATTGGAAATTATACTCTTAAATAAAAATATAAACTTTAATATTGATCGCACTTACATGGGCTTGAATTTCATCTACACCCGCTAATGCAAAGGGCCGGTAAAATACAACCTTAATGAGAGCAAGGATAGAATATCTCATGAAACTAACATGAAGTTAATAGAATTTTAAAGTTCATTACTTGCCTATCACATTTATAAGTTGAATTAATTCACCTTTTAATTTTAGTGAACCAAACATTCCTTAGGAATAATTGTTGAATTTCTTTCCTCTTACTCCCTTCGTTTGGTTTAAAGAAACCATTTGATTTTAACACATAAATTAAGAGTGTTATTATTTAATGTATAGTAGGTAATTTATTATTGGGCGTATGGGTCCCATATTTTAATTATGGGCAAACACTGTGTAAACTGGGTTCGCGGTGTAAACTCTGTGGTCCCCTTTCAATTCTATTATACATATGTATTGCTAGAGTTTAAATTAAAGGGACCACAAGTTTATATCGTGAACCTAGTTCGCAGGTGACTAACTCTTAATTATAATAGTGGGTGTGGGTGGGTCACATGAGTGTAAAAATAGAAATGAAACCATTTGGAGTAGACACCCAAAACAAAAAAAAATAGACTTTTTTACCCGAACAGAAGGAATCATAATCATGTAACAAATGACGTAAAATAACACTCCATAAAAGTGACCATGAGATTCATTGTGGTCCAATTTACCAAAGTGTAAATAGGATTTCGGATGTCCTATATTTTTGTACTATATTTTCTATTATATGTAACACTAACATGTAAGATGAGATTCGGATATATGTGTTAATGGAGTTGAGAAGTAAGAAATTTTATTTTTTCTTAATTAGTATCGTTAGATGTTAAAAGGTAATAATATATTTAATAAAAAAATACTATTGATGAAAAGTAAAGTTCTTCGATTAAATTGTGGGTTAATTGCAAAAAAAAACCTACGAACTTTACTCATATTGCAAATTAATCCTCACTTTTGAGAATTTGCAAAAAAATTCACCACCTTTAAGTATTGTTGCAAAATAAAACCCAATTTTTGACTAAAGTAGAGTTTTTTGGGTTTTTTTTATAACAATACTTAAAGGTGATGATTTTTTTTGCAATTTCTCAAAAGTGAGTATTAATTTGTAATATGAATAAAGTTCTTGGGTTTTTTGCAATTAACCCTTAAATTGTTAATTATAAATAAATAAAATTAATTAAAGAAAATGAGATATGATAATAGAATCTAAGTAATAAATATACTCATTAAATTATAATCTATAGATTCAACAAGAAATTTTCTTCAAATAAATGATAGTCCATTTAGATCATTTTCAGATAATAATCTCGACTTCAAATTGCTATCAAATGAGTCTCTTGTTAACCGATTCAGCAAATATTTTATACAATTACTATTTCTGTATTTAAAAATTTTATTTTTATAAAGAGGCAAAATATTATTATATTAAATGAAAAGTATTATTCATTTCAATAAGAATATAAAAAATTACTAATATTAGAATTTTGAAAAGTATTTTTTTATTTTAATGAGTAATTCATGTTTGTGAAAAATAATTTTTCACATATTAATATGTGATTAATAAATTGGGTGCAATAATATTACGAGGAATATTTTTCATTTATTAAAATAATAGCAACCCGATTAACGCTCAATACTCAATATCCCTATCAAGCGACATTAGTACAATAGTACAATAGTTGAGCAGTTTTCAGCTTCCATAATGACCGAATGAATTTATTATTTTGTAAAATTAATTAATAATTTTGCTATGATAAGTGTAAAGTAACGCTGCACTTACTCATATTATGAGTACTAGGATACACATTATTCTTTTATATTTATTGCAATGTTAATTATTATAAGAATAATGTTGGAAAATTATTGGTTATAATTAAATTTGATATTTTAAAATGCAAAGTTCACAAATCACAATCACCATGTGAAATTATCTTTCAGATAATGTAGTTCTTTTCAACACTCTGGACTCGAAGTTCTATTTGATTTTCTTTCTCATCAATATTTTTATTTCTAAAAAAAAATGATTAGTAAATTTTTGTGAGAAAATGAGTCAAGATTTATTTGTTAAACAAATAAGAGTTAAATTCATTTTTACCCTATAACTAAACAAAACTTCGATTTTTGTCCTTAAAAAGATAAGTGGTTCAATTTTACCCTATAACTAATGAATTGTTTCAATTTTTATCCATATTTGCCGGAATCCGTCATGTCATGCTTCAATTCCGGTTGGTCAATCCGACGTGGTAATTTTAATTTTTTATGAGCCAATTAATCTGCCACGTCATATCCCACCTATTTTTTTATTTTTTTTCATTTCCAAATCAACATAATATTTAATTAAATTAAAAATAAAAAAAATCAATTAAATAAATTAAAACCTGTAAAATAAATTAAAAAAAAAAAAGAGAATTAAACATGTTGCCGTCGCACTTTTCGCGGAAAACAGCCGCCCTGCGCTGTTCGCCATTGCTGCAAGCCACCCCGTTGCTCGAAGCACCACCACCTGCCCGTCGCTGCTCGTCGTCGGGAGCAGATATCAGCCGCCACCCCTTCCCCGGATTTCAGTGCCGACAGCCGCCATCATCAGATTGCCACCGCACGGTCGAAATCGCGAACGTTGTTGACCCATTATACCACATCAGTCTCCTCTTCATCCTTTGAAGCAAGAAGCCCCTCCTCCAAAATCGACCGCCTCTTGCCGCCAAGAAGCCCCCAACAAGAAGCCACGTCAGTCTCCTCTTCATCCTTTAATTTATTTAATTTAATTGATTTTTCTTTTTTATTTTTTATATTTTTAATTTGACTAAATATTATGCTGATTTGGAAATGAAAAAAAAATAGGTGGGATATGACGTAGCGGATTCATTGGCTAAAAAAAAGTTAAAATTGCTACGTCAGATTTGACCAATCGGAATTGAAGCATGATATGGCGGATTCCGGCATAATTTGCATTTTCTGGCTATTTGAAACAATTCGTTAATTATAGGTAATATTAAACCACATATCTTTTTAGGGTAAAATCAAAATTTTGCTTAATTATAGGGCAAAAAATGAATTTAACTCAACAAATAACTTAATTTTTCTTTTTAAAATAATTGTTAAATTATTTCGTATAGAGCCAAACACATTTAAAACCATTATTAAAATTTTGTGTGTTCCATTCAAGAATAAAAATAATAAAAATTTAAATAAAATAATTGTACAATTAAACTATTCATATAACATTTTCTAATAAAATAAAATGCTAAAAATCAATTTAAACGTGAGATGAATCCGAACATAGTGTGATGGCTCATCCTCAACTTCACACGGCATCAAATTCGTAACACGCTCAACATGAGGTCTTTAGAGTTTGCCACGTAATCTATCCTATATTATAAATATATATTTCATTTCTTTTTTAAAAAGATATATATTTTCAATTTATTACCAAGTGATTATATATGATTGAGTAAAACGCAATCGGTGTTAAAACGAGTTTCAAAGTGATTTGTTTTCCATTTAGAACAGCGTTCGATGGCTTATAATGCATGCTCTTGCTGCATGCATATATGCACATATTAATAATTTTTAAATAGGATTATTTATTTAAATCCTCAGTTACAATGAATCGATTAAATATTAAATAATTTATCTTTTTATAAATTTTAGTTTTTAGATGAGATAATCATTTAACCTGATATCAAATAAAGGTCTAGGGTTCGAGCTTCGCCTCCATCCATTTATGAGAAAATTCCACATGCACGTCTTGAGGTAAAAATTAACCCGCCTACATGTGAGGGGGCGTGTTAAAGTGACTGGATTAAGTATTAATGTGACAGTAGATACCAGCGTTTAAGAAAATTATTTTTTGACTAATTTTATTAACTTTAAGAGAATAATGTAGTCTTTTATGTAATAAATAAATTATAAATTTTGTTATATGAGTTAAGTGAAAAAGGTAAATACATAATTTAGATATATTTAAAGTTGAGAATTGTTATGATTTTTTATTTTTTTAAAATGGTGAAGTTTAACGTGAAAACGAAGAAAATGGAATATTGTGAAATTTAATGGGTAACGAAGGGAGTATATAGATCAGAATAATTGTGACTTTTTATCTACTGAATCTGATCTTATAATTCATAGTTTTTAATCACATACGTACTTACAATAAAAACGATAAATAACATGCATTTGCAGAATAGTTTAAATATTGAAAAATCATTGTTTTTTTAGTGAAAATCCTTAAATATCATAGTTTCTCAAAATCAAATAACAAAGTAATTTAGGCGACACAGATATTAATTAACGTACCTGCAAATTGTACAATGAATTGTATTTATTATTATTTTTTTCAATTTTAGGATTAAAATAATATACAATTTAACTATAAAATGCAATAATGGAAACTTCCTCGAAATTTCTCGCAGGAAAAAAAAAACAGAAGTTATACTCTTCCATCTAATCGAAATTGATGGATAAACAACAAAATAAATACTTGGCTATTTATAGGATTTTCTTTTTCCAAATACAATTCTTTTCCATATTTGAAATTTAAGGTTAATAATACTTGTGGAATCATGAAACTTTGTCTCAATGTTGAAATTGAAAAGGGAAACAATGATTTCATTCTAATTAATAAAAATAAATATAATCGGTTGGTGAAATAGTGGCTATTCGTTAGGTTAATTAAGATATTAAAAAGGACATCTAAGCTACATTTTTAATTTAAAATAAACAAGAATCGATTTATTTATTTATTTATTACTACGTAATTGGAATGCTAATCCTTCTGCACTCCAACAATATAAGAACATAATTATTTTTTTTCAATGTTAGGTGTAGTTAGTAATTAGAAGTTAGTTTATTTTTAAATTGGTTTATCCACGGGTTAACATAAAAAATTATTGGTAATTTTTTATTGATAAAGTGGTGATTGATAAATTTTTACGATCAAAATCCTATTCTGATGATAAAATATCTTGTTTGTAATCCATTACTTATAATTTTGTTGGGAATTTATATCATGATTATTATGTAGATAAATAACAACGAATATTATTTCATTGGTAAAAACATTATAAATTCGTTGACATTTCATTGTTAAAAGACAATAATTTTTGTTGGTAATTTATTGATAATTACCAACAAAATTTGATTATCGATAAATTTCGTTTGTAAAAAAGAGTTTTTTAAGTGGTTATACAATCAGAATAAAAAGTCAAATCACGAATTTATTTAGGAGACGTTTGGTTCGAATTCTTCATTTAGAATGGTAATGAGTATAATTAAAAGATTAATAATAATGAGATTGAAAGTGATTGAAGAATGGAGAGTAGTTATTAAATTAATGTGAATTATTAAAAAAAATAATTCTCATTAACTCAAATAAAAATAAAAAATCAATATACCTTCATTTTCTTTAACCTCACTCGTGATTCCAACCAAACACCTTTTACTCACGTAATAATCAATTGGCACCTCCGATATGACTTGTGAGAATTGTGTGTGTGTATTTTTATTTATTTATTTAATGATATATATATATATATATATATATATATATATATATTGATGATAAGCATCCACCGGCACTTATCAAGCTTTTAGGGCCGGTGTGTATAATCTCTATCAAGAATATCAACACGATGATACACGTGTATTAATTTATTCTGTACCTGCATGCAGCCATGCAGATGAAATCACTTGTTGACAACATTGGGTTGCTTCCACGAAGCTTCCCTTCTTGTCTTTTAACGGACACTGCAACTAATACACATGTTTTCGATAGTGAAATACTTGCGGTTTTACGGAATAAGTTTCGTAAAAAGAATAAGAAGTGATAAATTTTTTTAAAAAAATGGTACATAGTTGATGAAAAATGATAATCATTTTATAATTATTTTATTAACTATTTATAGTACAAAATAGAAATAAAAAATAATAGCATTTTTTTATTAAAAAAACAATAAGTAATTAAGAAAAAAAAGGTTTCACATAAGATAATGTTATTCTCCCTCCGTCCCGTTACAACGTACGCGTTTGCTTTTTTCACGTTGATTATATAAGGAGTATAATATTTTAATGTGTAGTAAGATGAGAAAAATAATACTATATATTAATATATTAATGTAAAGTGGATAGATGTATTAGTATGACATGTGGGTCCATAGAGAGAGAATTAATTAATATGTGTGGGTCCTCTTTACCAAAAAGAGAAATGCACATTTTATATTGGGACGGACTAAAATGGAAAAGGGCGTACGTTTCAATGGGACGGAGGGAGTAAAAGTTTTGCTGGTTGTATATGCGCATCCATGCAAATATAACCTAAAGAAAACCCCTATGTGCTCACAAAATAAACATTCATGAGTTTAAAAGTGCTAATCTTTGATGAATAAATAATACTCCCTCCGTCCGGTTTTAAAGTATCCATTTGTTTTTTGCACGTGGATTAAGGAGTATTATTATTATATTTAAAGTGGATAGTTGTATTAGAGGGAAGTGGTGGGTCATATTGTGTACTTTTTTATTAAATAGGGATAATGGATACCTTTGAAGCGGACGCCAAAAATAGTAAAATGGATATATTAGAAACGGATGGAGTGAGTATTTTATTTACGGTATTAATTTGTGTACCTTTTGGCTGCATTCATGTAATTAAGATTAATTTCATTTCATTTATCAATTCAAAATCAATGGAATAAATTTGTATTTTTAACTACCTTAAAAAAAATTCTATAAGAGTTCATTGATCAATTAACTTCGTATAAAACTATAATACTACTCTAAATTAATGGACAAATCATAACCATATAGATGGTTGGACTCCACAAGAAACCCAATTCTTTACTTTCCAGGTATAGATGGTTGGACTCCACAAGAAACCCAATTCTTTACTTTCCAGGTATAGATGTGTATAGTTATATTAAAATCCGGTGAAATTTGTATACGTATATAGTTATATTAAAAATCTGGTTCAAAATTTCAGTTACTTTATTATTGTATCTCATCATGTGTTATACTTTAAATAATAGAGAGAAGAAAATTATACCCTAAAAAACAACAACAAATTCAATGAGCAATAATATTTCACGTATCAATTATATAATTACTTAATTAGAAAATGATATACAGAAATAATAATAAAAAATACTTCATCTATTTCATGAAAAGAGTTATGTTTACTATTTGTACGAATATTAAGAAATATAGTATTCTCCGTTCCATGAAAATAGTTACGTTTACTGTTTGAACGGATATTAAGAAATATAGTATCCTCCGTCCCATGAAAAGAGTTATGTTTACTGTTTGCATGAATATTAAGAAATATAATATTTTAATATGTAGTGAGTTGAGAGATATAATAATTTAATTTATAGTGGGTAGTTGTATTAGTGTTGTGTGTGCCTCAAAAAGATAAAGTAATTGATTTATGTAGGTCTCATCTACTAAAAAATTAAATGTAACTCTTATAGCGGGACGCCCTAATTAGTAAAATGTAATTCTTATAGTGGAATAGAGGATATTGGTGCTGTAAAAGTGAGTTAAATTCATTTTTTGCCCTATAACTAAGCAAAACTTCGATTTTTGCCCTAAAAAAGATAAGTTGTTCAATTTTGCCCTATAACTAATGAATTGTTTCAATTTTTGCCCAATTTTAGTCGGAAAATACAAATTTTGCCGGTATCCGCCACGTCATGCTTCAAATTTTGCCCTATAACTAACAAATTTTTGCCCAATTTTAGTCGAAAGTCCCAACGACACAGTCGATTACAGGTTTTAATTTTAATTTATTTCTAATTTAATAAAATATTATGTTGATTTGGAAACTAAAAATAAATAAATAAGTGGATATGACGTGGCGGATTCATTGGTTAAAAAAAGTCAAAATTGTCACGTCGGATTGACCAACCGGAAATCCCCAAATTGAAGCATGACGTGGCAGATTCCAGCGAAATTCGCATTTTTCGGCCAAAATTGGGCAAAAATTGAAACAATTCATTAGTTATAGGACAAAATTGAACAACTTATCTTTTATATGGCAAAAATCAAAATTTTGATTAGTTATAGGGCAAAAAATGAATTTAACTCTGTAAAAGTAGATTCACTAATATTCACGTGAACATGCAATGATGGTGAGATATGCATGTACTTTTTGCTGCTATTCGAAGGTTGTAACCAAAATTGTGTTAAGCAGATTCACGTGATGACACATGATCAAATTATATTGCTGTAATATGAAGACACCAAACACAACTAGGGAATTCCCTCGAAGTTTCATCCCAGTTAATTTTTGTCATCATCAAATTTTTATATTCATCTCATTAATTATCTTGCCAGAATTTTTGTAATCTATACTTCACCTGATTCCTATGATGTCGATTCATTTACATGTTATAAAAAACATTATGAATATAGTACCAATAATATATCAACATGAAAGTACTTAAGTACTTATTTACACTTGTTATGTGTATTATATCATCTATGCTTTGTAGGCCCAAAAGCCCAAGAACATCTATAGTACCTGAAGAAAGAGGCCCAATCCTCTTGCGGCCCAAACCGAGGACACCATAATTAAGGCAGCCCAAGGAGGTCACTGCAGCCCAAAGGCCCGATTAAGAAAAGGACAAAGAAGGAAACCATTAAAGGGGTCGAAGCCAGAAAGCACCCTCGGAGGGAACCTCGGCAACATTCTCCCCCTGCCCGAGGGTTCGGACGAGCACCACAGCACCGAAAGTCAACCTATCCAAGGACCAAATGGTCTACAGAAGTAGGGCAGTAAAGAACAAACACCATCATGAAGACTGACAGACCTGGCAGACTAGAAGACAAGGCTAACGGAAAGAAGAGATGTCTTGGACAACAATCCTAACTAGAGATGTCTTGGACAACAATCCTAACTAGAAGACACTGGCACTTCTTACTCTAACTACCAATGGGAAGCCAGCAAAGGACGGTGGCGCTCTGAGAAACCCTGCGAAAAGCAACCAGTGGCATCCAGATTTCTTCCCAGACTGGTCGGCGTACCAGGCAGCTCAATTAAAGACGACTTGTCTCCATCCAAATGGCGCAAGGCGATTGGCTCCAAATTAGGGTTTTTAAATGATATAAATAGTCTCTCTTACATGGGAGAGACAGGTTATTAAGGCTCACTTTAGACATTACGCTTGAAAAGAAAGGGAAGTTTTACGAGTGTTGTTTTAAGGGATAGTAATAAAATCGGTTGAGTTCTTTAGTGGGAATTGAGTCTTTTATTGGTTTTAATCCCTCTTTTGGTAATTCTATTATGTTTGATTGTGTTCGTTCTTGGCTTCGTTATCAAATATCTTAATCTTCCAAGTACTAAACCAACAAGCCAATAACAGCCATCTACTACACTTATCTTTTTGCTATCTATCTCCAATGTAAAAAAATAATGACTGCATGTGGATGATTGTAGTATTGCAATGATAGCGCACCGTACAACTCCGGAGTACAATTACATATCAGATAGAGTCAATGAGGAATGAGGATGCCATTTTCATTAAGATCAAATAAGTATTTTTTAAATATAATAATAATAACAATAATATACTATATATAATAATCTCTTTTAAGACTAATCTGAGATGGTATTTATGTGAGATGAATCAACTCGATATGTTATTAAAGTATGATGACTATTATATAGGTAAAGGAAATTATCGGAAAATTAAATGTGAACCAACCGGAGGCCAAGATTCATGTAATAGTTTTATTATTGAGTAGCATATTATGTTGCTGGGCTTTAGTGAAGTGGTAAAAGTTGAATGTACAGGTATTGGGCTTCTTTTTTGTTAATGGCAGAATACTGAAATTCACTATGGGCTTAATTGGGTTGGGCCTCCATCAGAAGCCCAATTAAGGGTTATCTCCAGCCTCTCCTCCTCCAGTTGTGCTGAAAGTGATACTTTTTCCTTTTTCTTCCGAGTTTTAACGACGTTACTTGAACAAGTTGAAAATCAGTGCAGTATACAAGCACTGGAAATTGCGCGCTTAATTCACACACTGAGTGTGAACTGTGATATAAGATATGGTGGGGCCGAATCGACCACAGTTTGTGCTATTCGGGTCGTCCATTGTTCAGCAGTGTTTCGCAGATGAAGGATGGGGAGCTATCCTTGCTGATCTCTACGATCGCCAGGTATGCTGGAATGTTATTATTCTCTGTTCTATTGCATCAGCCTGTTTGGAATTTGCAATTTATATGAATGAATATTTTAATCTGCAAAAGTCAACAGCGGAATAATCGGCAATCAATTGATTCAGCTCTTTATGAAGCAGATTAAATTAATATTTTCTTATAATTTCAAGTAGGCGGACATAATTTTAAGAGGATATTCTGGGTGGAATTCGAGGCGAGCTCTTGAAGTCTTGGACCTTGTTTTCCCTAAGGTAATTTGCTCGAATGATGGCTTCATAATGATTGCATATGAAATCTCACATAAATATTTCCTAAAATTGTGTAATTGTTTGGTGTTTAGAACATGATTCATCACTTGTGGGAATATTGCTTCTATGTTGAAACTATTTTGAAGAATATGCACAGAGTTTTGCAAGTTTTATGCTACTAAAAGTTTTTCATGGATGATTCAATATTCTGTTTAGGAGGCTGTGGTTCAACCTTCTCTGGTTATAGTATATTTTGGTGGTAATGATGCAATGCACCCTCATCCCAGTGGCTTAGGGTCTCATGTTCCTCTACCTGAATATGTTGAAAACATGAAAAAGATTTATCTTCATCTCAAGGTAAATTTATACTTTTACTCTGGCGAAAATAGCTTTACAGTGGGATGGATTATGATTCAGGGATATGTTATTTACGGCACCAGATGTCTTGTTACATTTTGATGTTACATATTTTGTTACACGCTAAATGAATGACACGTGCGCAGTAGGAAAATCTCAACCTTTCATCTTAGAACGGTTTGCAAAGAGAGATGTAACACCAAAATGTAAAAGGACATCCGAACCGGTTATATACATGGCTTTGCTCATATCTATAAAAATAAAAGCTAATAAGCAATAGTAAACAAACTCTACTAATTATGAACCATAAGTGACATCATTGCTCATAGTGTTCATAATGAGTGGAACTCATTGTTTCAGTAAATTGAATTAGACTTGTTTTGAGCCATGATCTTCCACAACATTATTATAATTCATACAGATAGAGTTAATTTGTGCTATTGCAGAGTCTATCGGAGAAGACACGGTTAATTTTTCTTACGTCTCCTCCTATCAATGAGGCAATGATTCGTGAAAATTTTGGGTAACTTGAACTTATACTCTATGGCCATTTTTTTTTTCTTCTCCATAATAAGTTTTACAATCTAAAAGAAATTTGGGGTTTCTTCATTTCTTCGTAATCCAGTAACGTGCATGATAATCAAGACCGAAAAAATGAGACTTGCCGTAGATATGCAGAAGCTTTAGTAGAGCTGTGCAGACAATTAGACGTTAAAGTTGTTAATCTTTGGACAGCACTTCAGCAAAGAGAAGATTGGGCAACAAGTTGTTTAAGGTGAGTCACACTTTATCAGTAGCAGTGGTACATAAATACTTCCCAACTTATGGTAAGACAACTTAATGTTGCAATGAATTGATGAGCCTTGTCATGATCATCCCATATGTCAAAATTAAGAACTCTTGCTCCACCTCAACAGTGATTTCAGGATGATCATGAAGAGATAATCCTCTTCATCCCTGTGTTGTTGGAAGAAAAATTAGGGATGAAGGGAACTATCTTTTTATGATGGTTTCCATCTATTATTTCAAAGATCGTCCTAATATATTCGTTAATGCATCTAGAGACGGAATCCATTTTACACGTGAAGGAAGCCAAATAGTAGTGAAGGAGATATTGAAGATTATCAAAGAGGCTGATTGGGAACCAAGCCTGTTTTGGATGTCAATGCCGATTGAATATGCAGAGCCATCACCATATTACTTGGTTCGCCCCGATGGTAAAACCACCTTCAACTCCTCTATCGGCATTTCTCAATGGAAAATCAAGTGGACAATGGGTGGCATTAGGTCGAAGCTTTGAGAAACCTGCCTACACTGTTGCATCTAAGGATTAACTAATCCAACAGATTTGAGTAATCTTTCTGCAGGAAATAGTTGCATTTTAAACATCATTTCACAGACCATTGTGCTTAATAACGAATAATGAAGATGATCCTCTTCATTTCATTAAAACTTGAGTTGAACATTATATATTTAACGTACAGAAATGGATTGATTCGCACACGGTCACCCGCCACGTGTCAAGTGACATCTTTGACTCATTTGTAACGAGTAAAAATTGATAACTAAATTGAAATATCACAAATTTTAGTACTATTTTCTTTCTTAACGAGTGAAAATTGATAACTAAATTGACAATATCACAAAGATGGAATGAATGGTCGGAATTGGAATTTTAATGCTGGTCCATTTCAAGAAATCTAGCTTTAGGATTAGAATAAAATTTAATATTAGAATTTTATGACAGGATTTCCGTCTCACATCAAAACATATTTTGAAGGCTAATTATAGTATGCACCGGGTGCACCCATATACAATTATAAACAAAAACATATGCAATTATGATAAAAATTTATATAATTTAATTGTTAGTTTTTTTAATGAAAAATTGAGTGTAAAAATATACGGAGTATACAATTATTAAAAAACATATACACTATTGAATAAAAAGTATACACATATGAATATTAGTCTTTTAATGAAAAATTTAGTGTAAAAAAAATATACAATTATTACAAAACGCGTATACAAAATAGAATAATATGCTTACAAAATAGAATAAAAAGTCATACACTCTATTTTGAATTTATGATTTTTTAAGATAATATTTTATAATTTATTATCATTAAAATAATATATTAATTAACAAAAATAATTATACATAATATATATATATATATATATATATATATATATATATATATAATTCGATTTAATTTATGATTTTATGTTTTGAATTTTAATGATTTTATTAAAATAATTAATAAAAAAATTTAATATTTTATTTTAGATAATTTGGTTAATAATGGTATATTAAATAAATTGTTATAATTATTATAATTTGTGTATGAATTTTGTTATTAATATACTCCGTATATATTATATTATATTATTAGGGGTAAATAAAATTGATAAGTAGTAATTGAAATATTATTGTAATAAAAGAATTTGACATTTGTAAAAAGTCTTCCAACCTATAAAAATTTTACTAATTAAATAAATGTTATGAAGTCACTGGATGCTTAATGCAAAACTACTTAAGCTACTAGTAAAAAAAAATTTAATAAAACAATACTAATATAAAGAGTTGGCTTCACTCATAATTTATTATATCTACTTTAAATTTAATAAATTTAAATTTATCTATCTTATTAAAATCAAATATAAACATGATTTAAACTATTTATTAATCTATTAAAATTAATTAAATTCTAAAACAATTATAAAAAATGTGAAATTTTGGTAATAAGAGTACTAAAATATAAAAAAAAAAGTAATATGTTATGAAAATTTATAAAAATTTAATAAATGAAAATTTATAGAAATATGTAAAAAGTGTGAATTTTATAATTTGATTTTTTATACTTTAAATATCGAAAAATTGATAGATTGATTTTAGATAAATGGAGGTAACAAAAATTTAACTTTGAGTAATCAGTCAGAAATACTAAGCTACCGCTAGATAGTGATATTTTATTTTAAAAAGAAAATATGTTAATTTTAGTGGGACAAAAAAAAACTGTTTAACTTCTATATGGGATTCTATAGTAGGGAGGGAGTATTTTCTTTTGAGTGAAAATTGATAACTAAATTGACAATATCACAAATTTAGTATTTGAACCAAAAATGGAATGAAGTGTAGGAATTGGAATTTTAACGCTAGTCCATTTCAAGAAACGTAGCTTAGGATCAGAATACAGGATTTGTTTTGTGTGGTTTGAATTGCAAATGTGTTTGTGGGGTAAGCATAAAATAATCAGAGGGCGGCAGCATAAGAAATGGTGTACAATTCCATTTTAAAGTTAACAAGTAATCATTATCCGACATCACGACACCCACTTGCCAAGCCTGCTCAATATCCCGACGGAGAGAGAGATTATGGGACCTGGGCGGCCACATTTTGTGGTGTTTGGTTCGTCCATAGTTCAGATGTCTCTAAAAGTTGGAGGGTGGGATCTATTCTCACTGATCTCTACGATAGGAAGGTAATTACTGCTACCACTATTCTATTATTACTTGCGATCAATTTCTGATGATAAATTCATAACAACATGTGCGTATACATTCCGCATCGCGATATGATTACAATTATGATTGCACTTTGATTATTTGTGGTTGAGAGTCGACGATTGATTCTGTTACTCGGATTGGAATTAGGGATTAGGGCCCAGGTTTTGACTTTTAGAACAATGATGTTTCATTTGATTAGGTTTTCTGCTGGACGTATAGATTTTTTAATGCCTGAAGAATGATTATATCATATGATGTTGAATGAATGGTGATCATGATGAGTAGATGACTAGACGTTACTACAACAATTAAATGGAAATGATAAATATGGCCATGTCCCCCAAATCTGTGTCTTGAGTTTGAGATGTGTTAATGGAAAGTGATAAGAGAATGGAAATGGAAATATTGCTGGAGAGGAGAGGAAAGAGCCATCTGGTTTCAGAAAGTTTTACCAATTCTGATTTTGTTTGAATTTATTTGACACTGAGCATTAGCTCCCACCAATGTGGATCCTTTGAACTTTCCACAGGCAGACATATTTATACGATGATACGGTGGTTGGAATTCAAGGAATGCTGTTCAAGTCTTGAATCAGGTGTTCCCAAAGGTACATGAAGTGCATGGAGTAATTATCTTATCATGAAGTGAATTCTTCCTCTGTTTTACTGTTGAAACTTCATGGTTACTTATTTTTAACATAATGGATTCATCTAACCCAGGATTCTGCTGATCATCCTTCTCTAGTCATAGTATATTTTGGTGGGAATGATGCAATGCAACCTCACCCGAGTGGCCTGGGTCCTCATGTTCCGGTTCAGTAATACGTTGAGAACATGAAAAAGATCGCTCTACATATCCGGGTAATGCAATGTCCCTGCTTTATTAAGTTATTATGATGTTGGATTAAGTATTTGTAGCGCTTTAATGTACAACAAATTGTAGACTTGTAGTAATGTTGCAAGGAATTAGCTTTTATCGCAACTTTCTTTTTGAAACTGAAGTTAAGAAGATACAACTGAATGTTAATTGAAAAAGTACACCTATATCCACCTGGATGCTCTTCTTGATTTCAACTATGTTCTAACACAGATCTGCACCATTTGTAGAGTCTTTCAGATAATATTCGGATAATCTTTCTTACCACTCCTCCTGTAGACGAGGCAATGATTCACCAATATTTTGGGTGAGCCTTAGCTTACTGTTGTTTTATGTACCTATTTTTCTCTGGTGATCCTAAGTGAGGGTGTGTTTCAGAAATTTGTTTGAGAAGCAAGAACGAACAAATGAAGCCTGCCGTATTTATTCTAGGGCCTTGGTGGAGTTGGGCAAACTGATCGATGTAGAAGTCATCAATCTTTGGACAGCATTCCAGGATAGAGATGATTGGGGTGCAACTTACCTAAGGTAAAAAACCATTGTTCAATACTACAACTGACATTGTGTGTGTACCATCTACATTCACTGAGCAAGTTCTGTAATACGGTCTTCTTATCGAGTCAAGAGTACTCTCTTGATATGCGTACACAAACGATAAAAACTTGAAACGTCGTATTCTTACAGGGATGGAATCCATCTGTCATCTGAAGGGAGCAAATTAGTAGTGAAGGAGATACTGAAGGTACTTAGAGAAGCAAAATGGGAACCAAGCTTGTATTGGTTGTCAATGCCATCTGAATTTTCAGACGATTCACCGTATTATACAGTCGGTCTTGACAGCAAAACCACCATCAATGTTTTTCATAATATTTCTCAATGGAAGATTCAATGGATGGAACGTGAAGAAGTCGAAGCTTTGGCCTTGAAATCTTCAGTTTCAGTTCCCTTCTGAACAGGGAACTCCTATCTTGGATGATATTAAAAGAACAGGATGTTTTTTTCCTACATTTTTTAGTTTTGTTTCCTCACAGCCGTTGATCCGTCTGCAAGATGGTCGTAAGATTATGGGTGATTGCCTGATTGGTGTGAAGTAGCCCATCCAATCTTGACTCAATAGCATTATTCAATTCAAGAATTTCATTATTATTTTTTTTTAAAAAAAAGATGTTATGATTTGTTATTTCCCACTTTTTATGACATTATTTGAAATTTGTTTACAATTAATTTATTTTGTGAGAAAATCATAAATAATGTTATATGTAAGATTTCAGCATAACAGTTAAACCCCTCTTTTTGCTGAACATGTTTTGCTAGATCACGTAAACGGTAGTAATATAGAGTATGAAAAAAGAACCATCAATGGGACGTTTTATATTGGGTTCAAGATGGTTCTTAGTTTAGGTCAGTAATTAAATTGGTTGGTATTAATTTATTTGAAATCTCTTTTAAAAAATTAATTTTCGTCAAATTTCCAGAAATGATAGTACGGTATAAAAGTTTTCCAAATTAAATCCGAATATTCAATCTAATCGGAAAAAGAACAGTGATTAGTTAGCATCATCATTCTCCAAGAACGAGGGAGAGACTTGTGTGATATCGTCTCATATAAGGGTTTACGTGATAATACTCTAAAATATTATTATTTTTGTTATAAAATGTTTTATCACTTTTTATATATACTATAAATTATTTATAAAATAATTTACTGCATCATTATTACTTTTTAATATCATTTTTCGTTAACGATGTCGTCTTACGTAATACGTCTCACGTAAATAACTACCCTTCTTATTTAAAAAAAACAGTAATACTCCATAAAAAGGGTGGAGGGAGGAGAGAAGATTAAATGATGCATCGGTTATTAACTAACAATGTGCACACGTTGACGGTTGACCCGATGTTCTTTGGCGCGCCACCTACCTCAGCTGAGTGGGAACAGCACAACACCTAACCAGTCTTCATCTCCGTTGATTCCATAAAAACCCTAGAATTTTCAGACTTGCAGAAGAAGAAGAAGAGCAAAATGGTTGGTCCGCGTCGCCCCCAGTTTGTGCTATTCGGATCATCTATAGTTCAGATGTGCTACAATGTTGGGGGTTGGGGTGCTGTTCTCGCTGATCTTTACGCTCGAAAGGTACTAATTCTGCTGCTTTTTTCCCCTGATTTATTTGGTGTATAATCCATAAATTTGGATAATTATGTAGTTATTTGTTCTTCTGCTGCTGTATTTTCATATGATATATGAATAATGCGATATATTGGGCTTCGTAGAATCAAGTATCACAACTTCTTATGTTTTTCTGTTTTGGGGATTCAATTGTAGATTTCAGATTTGGGACAAATCTTAAATTCAAGCAATGAATTCTGAATTATTTGCACTTATTTGTGTTAACAAAAGAGACGATGTGAAATTGAGATATTGAGAAGAAATTTAGAAGACTTCGAGAACACAATAATCTGGAGTTACATTGAAATGAAAATACACACAGCCTATTAAATAAGAATTACTAGGACGTGATCTAACTGAATTAAGTGAAATAAGTAATTCATCTTATCCTATGCTAACTAAAATCAGAATTAAACCTTTGCAATTTGCTCGTGCTTGGTCATAAATCCTAATGTAGGTCTTGTATAGTCTTTGGAAATGTCTGAAGAAAATTTCTTTTAAAGCAACTAGATGAGATAAATATTGCCTACAGTGGCTTATGAAGGATTTTGGCAAATCCACTTTGAGAGCTTCTTATTTTAAATTTATGCAGGCGGATGTAATACTACGAGGATACTCAGGTTGGAACACGAGGATGGCTCTTCGAGTTTTGGAAGAGGTTTTTCCTAAGGTATATGCTGCATTATCATTCTAGTTTACATGAATATTATGCTTATTGTTTTATTGAAAATCATTTATTTGATTTTTTCAAGATCATAGATCTACTCACTTGTAGTAACAGCTTTCTTTGGATTAATGTTGTGACTTCAGGATGAACCTACTCAGCCTTCTCTTGTTATATTATATTTTGGTGGTAATGATGCGACGAACCCTCACAAAAGTGGCCTCGGTGCTCATGTGCCCCTTCCAGAATTCATTGAGAACATGACAAGAATGATAAATCATATCAAGGTTTGTTCCACTGTTTTGCCTTGATTATTCACTAAAATATCCCTATTTGTTAGCTGTAGATGCATATGTGCTGCAAGTACAAAGATATATGATACTGCACTGCACACACCAAAGATGAGAAGTTTTAAGTATGTTTGGAACTAAACTTGGGCAACCAACATATACAGTACCCTAATGTGAAGAGGCATGACAAGTTAGGAAGAATTTTGTTATATTTGGATATATGAAATTAATCTGTGAAAGCTATTTTTTCCATTTTTTCTATGAAAACAAAAAATCTACTCTAATAGCATAGTTCATCAATTCCAGAGTCTTTCAGATAAGACACGGATAATATGTCTTACTTCTCCTCCAGTGAACGAAGCAAGAGTCCGTGAAATATTTGGGTAATAATTCTGAAATAACTCTTGCTTGCTTTAAGTGTTACTGGTCACAATTGCATCATCATTTCTAATTCTTATTCCTCCCCGTATCTAGTGGTGCATTGGATGATCAAGCCCGAACAAACGATGGCTGCCGTATATATTCAGAAGCTTTAGTAGAGCTTTGCAAAGAATTGGATGTTGAGTCCATCAACCTTTGGACTGCAATTCAAGAAAGAGATGATTGGGCCAATGCCTGCTTTATGTAAGTGCACTTCTCATTGAAAATCCTCTGCTGCAAATTATATTTCCTATTCCATCACACGCACACAGAGAACTACTATTAACATTCCAACTCACATGATGTTCCCATAGTCAATTCAATGAATTTTGCGCCGAATGAAACTTCTTCTCATATGTCATTATCTACTACGATGAGAGGCTTTGCTTCCAGGCTCATTGCATGATTAGTGAGAATGATTGAAAAATTATATATTGTATTAATAGATTGTTATATTGCTGCTATATACAGAGATGGAATTCATTTGTCAGCTGAAGGGTGCAAAGTAGTTGTGAAGGAACTACTCAAAGTTCTGAAAAGAGTTGATTGGGAGCCCAATTTGTACTGGTTGAAAATGGCATCTGAATTTCCTGAGGACTCGCCGTACTACGTCGTTGGTCCTGATGGTAACTCTACTTTGAATGTTACTTCTCATATCTGTGCTTGGCAAAGGGAGTGGCTTGATATTTAAGTCTACTTCTATACTGGACCTGCAATTTACATGTATTATTCATTTTCCAATTTAACATTGTTACTTGGGTTGGACAATGGACACAGTTTCATTTTTGACACACGAGATTCTCTATTTCTAAATGTAATCATTCCACTTTAATCTCTATTTCATACTGTATTCATTCCACTAATTTGCAGTTGAATTTTGCATTACCGTTTTGGAATCAATCATTGGCCTCGTGAATCGAGCTGTAGAGTTTGTTAAACTTCTTTCGTTGATCAATACTCACCTATCTGCTTGTTAGGCATTCGTGTTGAATGAGTTCTTCAATATCATTCATTTTCCAGAGGCCCATGAGAATTAATGTACTAGATTAGTTGTTCACTAGACAATCTCGTAAAAATAATAATGGTAAATTACCAACCCTCGAGGTTTGTTCAAATTATCAAATAAACCCCGTAGTTTGAAAAATTACCAATTACCCCCTTTAACTTGTTTTTTATTTGAATATTAATAAAAATACATTTTTTCTTAAAATAAAGAATGATGGAAATTGCATCAAGACTCATATATTTAATATTGTATTTTTAAATTAACTATTTTTTTAAAAAATATTTTTTAAAGGGGGTAATTAGTAATTTTTCAAACTAACGGAGTTTATTTGGTAATTTTAACAAACTTAGAGGGAATTTTGGTAATTTAAATAATAATTTAGCAGTCTAAGTCCATATTTTATCATGGGGTATTTCAACATACCACTATTAATATTTTTATTTATTTTAATGTCACTCATAATTTTTTGAAAAAATAACATTTTTTCTCTTCAAAAAAAAATAACATTTTAAGAATTTTGAACATTATCATATAGAGAGCAAAAAATGTAAAAAGGTGACCAAAAAATAAAAGAGCAGCATTTTTAAAAATCAACTTCTAATTATGATATATTTTTCGCAATATCTATAATTTACGCTATGGAAAGTGGAAACAGACAAAACAATTACTCCTATGAAATAATTAATCCAGAAGTACAGATAAGAGTCTGAATGTTTGGGGGCACATATGATAATTTTTTTCACAAGAAATGAATTGCACCTTAAAATGTAGAAAGAACACTATGCATGGCAACGAATATTAAACCAACCGTAACTCGTTGGTTATATGTTACAACAATGATAAATTTCCTAATTCACAAACCAAGTATCACATGCCCAAACGCAAGCAAAGATTTACAATATTATCAAACTGATAAATACACCAGGAAGAGAATAAATATAAGGGCAATATCAGCAGGAAGCAGCACCACGTTAAAGAACAGTGATTTAAATTCCAAAGCTGCAACATAATTGGTCGTCTGTCACTCTTTTCTCAAGCAATGAAGATAAAAGAAAACTGAGCAACGTGCATCCGAGATTTGAAATATCCCTACAAACGATAGACCAAGAAATCCGCCATGTTCAATGTTGAAAAAATCACGAAGAAAGTTGGAATCTGCCGCTAGGCTTTTTTCTTCTCCATCCCTGAGGTTATGCAGTAGAATAGCTTTGAGCACAAGGCGTGAAGAAAAAAAAAATTAATAGGACAGAATCAGAGGTTGAAAGAACTTACAAAAGCAGCATAATACACAAATGTGAGCCCTGCTAGAACAATAAACACAATTTGAAATACGTTATACCTGCAGAAGTAAAGACATTTTTAGCACCACAATTTCAATAATCATACTCTATTGAACACAAAGAATTAGTCAGTGTTGACTGACTTGTATAAATATTTGATTCCACGAAGGGATTGCAACGTATGACCAAATATTTCTTGAGCTGCAGTAGCTTGGGCATAATACGCAAAAGCAGTGGCGCAGAACTGAATCACACTGTGTCAAAGCAACAAAAATAGCATTATAAAAGTTCTAAATCATACTATGCATAATGCTCACCAGGATCAATACTTAAAAAATTTACATGAGTATCCACTCATTAAACAAACAAATCACAGGAAGTATCCATATAATAAAAAAAATTCGACATGACTATAAAAGGCAGATGCTTAAATAACTGAGGAACACAGATAAAGATTATTACCTAATTGAGCAAAGAAGAATGAGGCCAACATTGAAAAGGAATGAGTTCATGAGTGTAGCTCCCCATCTACAGACAAACATTAAATGTCAGCTCTATATCTAATGCCAGAAAAATCAAATGCAACATGTATATGTATGTGTGCGCGCGCGAAGTGCGTGTGGGTATTAAACAGGAAATTGTAACATAACAAAGATGCATACTTCATAGGATGGATCGTAATAAAAACCAACTTCAAGCCAATCATCATTGCCCCAGCAATCACGGAAACCAGCAGATAGAAGCAGAAGAATGCAAATGCTACAGTTCCAAGAAGACCTAAGAGAGAAGAAATATATATGCATTCAAAACAGTGCATCATTAGATGGTATAGAAAGAACCACAATTAAAATCTTCCCATTTACCCCAAACATCATCCAATTTGATAAAGATCTCATTGAGAAAAGCAGAAAGAGGAGGGTCAATCAGCAGATATATGACTATATGTGCAATCCAAGCCACTGAAACAATCAACCTGTTCAAAATTCACTTGTTTAATATCGTGAAACAACCAGGGCAAATGTGATAAGATTGAAGACTGAGAAAGATCCAAAACGAGCATCTCAGCCAAGTAAAAAGAACATACCCTAGAACTCCAAGTATCAGTTTAGCAAGGTAGCCAAGAACAGTCATAGCCCAAGTTGTCTCAGCCTGAATAAATTAGGCAAAAATGTCATATGCTTTGGAGTACTTGTCCCCTTAATGTTCTTTTTCCATTTTGTGGTGTGTGTGGAAGAAATTAGAATATCCAACAAGTACAACAACCGTGACTTTTACAAATATTAACTCATTTAATTATCACCTTTTCACCTTGAGGATACATCTCTTCCAAAGCCTTCACGTCCTCTTCAAGAAGAAGTACCTCCTGCAAGTCAAAAAATCTATGGGTAACCATAGCGGAAAAGATCCAACCATTGAGATTTGTGAATGCATTTAACCGCAACAGATAAACTCTACTAAAAGCATCTGAAGCATTCAGTAAAACAACAATATCAACCGCAATACTCCATCCCATAAATATGACCAAATAACTTAAAATGCATAAGACAACAGAAAAAAACCTAACCACCGCAAAGATAACATGACAAACCTTTTCTACACTTTTAACATTTTTACGCCATTTTCTTCCTTTGTTGCCACTTCTTTCTTCCTGATGAAGTGCATCAGCTGCTTTTTTCAGTTCTCTTGCCTTTTTGGACAGTTCAGTTGCTTCCTAAGTGAGATGAAAATCATGTTATACATTAGGATTGAGCACATAGAATATAACTGGCAGGAGATGAAATGTACATCCATCAAGGACAAAATGAAAAGGGCTAAACAAAAGAGTATGAATACCTTGATATACTGTGAACGTGTGATAACAGCCTTTGGGCGCCGGACAAATGAAAATATAAGACTCAATGGAAGGCAAGCAATGCCAACACCACCAAAAATCTGGAGATTGCAATACGAAAAAGATTTTCACATAAATTAAAAACGTCTAAATACACTAGAAGGATAAGATAGACAAAGCCAAGTAGCAAATTATGTACAAGCCCAAAAATTATGCTGGTCACAAATTTAAAAGTGTAACCCTACATGTGCTTGATTGCAGAAAAACAGCTAGACAAGCACAAACAGCAATATGAATACTACACACTAGACCAGTCTCATAAGGCACATCATAATATTTGCACATGTAAATACAACAGGAAAGTGGAAACAATGAAGCATCTAGTCATTGTCAATAAGAGTTTTGAGGTGAGAAATGTGCAGGAGGCAAAGTGGATCTTACGGTGAAAAGCACAGATCCAACTATTGTAGCTAAAGCAACAACATATTCAGGGAAGGTAGTCCGCATGGTCCATGTTGACTCAGATGAAGCATTGGCAGCATATGCAGAGCACTGAAAAAATACATTGATATATATAGTAAGAATCAGGAAGCAAATACTACAGGAAAAATCAAAAGAGTTACAAATTACCTGTCTATTTCCATTTCCTATACATTGTTGACCACTTGAGAAGTCCCATGATGATGGGAATGCCTGAGTGGAGGAGGAAAGGTGCCTAACAGTGAAATCCACCTTACCCAAAAGCCCTACAACAACAAATACAAGTTAAGCAAAAGTAGGCACTCCATTTTCCCAACGAATCCTAGGGCAGAGCCAGTAAGAATTTGCACAAAAAGTAGACCCAGCTGGATTAAGATTTCAATCCCCATAATAATAACCTATTCAATGAATTGAATGTTTTAGCTCCATCTTTGATCTTTTCTAGTATTTTGCGATTAAGCCTAAATTATTATTTTTTAAAAGGGTAAAGCAGGTCAAATAGGACCCTTGACTTCACCTGAAACCAACCTGTTTAATACAGGGTTTATCCAGGTCCAACCAGATTATGCTGAGTTTGCTAGCCTTGAGCAAATTTGCCACCTGTGGTTGAAACCCCCCTAAATTCCCATAATCTCAAAACAGTTGCCTAGATCTAACTTAAAAACCACCTAAATAGATAAAATCATGGCATTCAAATGCATTTACAGGGAAACAATATGTAAATATTATCCATAATCAAATGTAGAAACACGTATACCACATTAACCTGAGAATTATGTGAGCTCCAAAATGTTGCATAATCCAATTATCATAATTAGAAATGATAAGAACCACATAACATCAACATATAGTAAGGAAGTCTTCAAATCCTACACTACTCAACCACAGCAAGCTCAACAAGTAATAATACCAAAGTAATCAGCATCATTCAAGTTATACAAAAAAAATTACCGTATAAAATTCCCAGAACTAAAGCGCAAACAACAGCTGTCACAACCACCCATATCAACGCACTTTTCATCCTTTTCCACACACTCCTGGAAACCCAAAAACAAAAGCCGCAACCATCTAAAACTATACATAAGAGGCAAAGAAGTATCGCAAAAATTAAACAAAGGCGTTACTTGTCTTGATCGCCTTCGTAGTAGAACATAGCAAAAGGGATGACAAAGAACACAAGGACAGCATCCACAATGTAGACAGCGAGCCACAAATCCTTCATTGGTAGCGTAAGGTTGCAGGCGCCGTTATAAATCGCGTGGCGACAGGCCTGCCGGTTGGCGACGTCAGCTGGTAACATGAGGATAGAGATGGCGGCAATGGAGAGCCCCAAAACGACGACGATTTTGGGGATGTAAGCCTGGTTTGCGTCATCGGGGTGCTGGTAATTGACGAGGAGGTAGAGGTTGAATATGAAGACCAGAACGCACACGATAATCGCCACAATAACTAGGGCTAGATTGAAATCCCCCATTTCTGGGCGGGTAGAAAATGAGGGAGACTCTCCCCTTTCGAATCAATGTGTTGGAGTTCTAGGGATTTGATCCGAATAAGTTTCAGATCGGGGGAAATAGATCTGGTTTTGGAGGATTTCTTAATTTTTGGTTTCTTCGAATTTGAAAAGGAAACAGGTTTGCTCCGGTGACGGTGAAGGATTACATGAACAGAAGGATGGGATTTGACGAGTGAACCCAAATTACCATATTGCCCTTCCCACTTAAATTAATGGATTAAGCAACTATACGATCATTCATATTCCATGATTCATCATCACTATTATTTTATTTTTTAAAAAAAAAAACTTATTATAAACTAAAAAGCCCTAGAGATTATTTAATTAATTAATATTTATACAAAATTGAAAAATAATGAATAAATTACTTCTTCAATTGGGTAAAAATGAACTGTAATTTTTGTGCAAATAACAAGGATTTTTAAATACACGCAAAGTTAGGAGCATGTTTGTCAACGTTTGCATTTATTTATCAATAATAATAAAAGAGCTTGAAGAAATTTTGTTGCAGTTATTGTAGATTGTGAAACACGATTACTCAAAATTTAAATTCTTTTGCAAGTGCCAAGTAGTATAAAAATGATGTTCACGATGATCAATTTACGTTTATGGAGTTTTATCATTTAAGGGAAAGATGGGTCAATTTAAGACTTAAAAAAAAAATTATCCTAAATTAATTAAAACTATCAATCAAAAATTTATATCCTTAAAACTCGTTTGGTATGTTAGGAGAATATTGACTTTTGATTCTCAAATTTTTTTTCTCTAATTTTTATCTTCAATTCATGATTTCAAGGAAATTACTTAATTGAAGGAAGCACATGTACAATGATTTTTTTCCATTAACTCATATTTTAAGAAAAATGAATATCGAACTTTACAGGAGAAGTAATGGGCGTGAAGAGGAATTGACAGTCATTCATATATAAGTCATTCATATATAATTGATGATTCGACTGAATGATTAAATTGTGGAAGAAAATTAGTGGGTTGTGGAAGAAGAAGAGAAAATCTTTTAGAACTTAAATTATAAGTTGATCCATCTTTCGGATCCCCTAAACCATAAAACTCCTAAGTTTATTATGTAGTACACCCGGTTCAACGGTGCACCTGAGATTTGATTTAAGAGTAAACTGTAAAGGGGTAGAGTGTAGTAGGTAGTTATTAAAATTATTTTATTTTATTAAGGGGCGAAGATTTAATAAAGAAAACTAATCTAAATTATCCACCTTTTAACTCATCAACAATTTAATATATTTAATCATTTTGCTAAAAATCAATAGAGAGGTTAATATGAGTGGGAAAATATCAACTTTAACAACTCGAGGGACACGTCACCAGCCTGTCACAGCTCACAACCACGCCAGCTCAACACTTTTCGTATGCTCCGCTAAAATAACCGCATCGTCATTCGTCAGTCTCTATTTCTTTTGTCTTCCAAGATACAGCTCCTACAATTTACCCTCACATTCCCTACTCCATCCTGTGTTGACCCTGTAGACGATTGAAACATCACCCTTTTTTTCTTTTCTGCAGGTTGCGTTGGAACACATGAAGTAATCCTAGCTGTCAGGTTAATCATGAACTACCTTTAACAAGCTTATTTGACTTGAATCATAGTACAAATCAAACAACTATTCTACTCAAGAAGTTGACATATGATTAGCGTTAAAGTATTGAATCCAATATTGATCCCTTAACAACCACTTAAAATGTTCCATCTATGCCTATGGATGGAATCATGGAAATACTATGGACTCCAAACAGCAAGTAATGTTCAGTACACTTATCTCTATCCTTCAACAGTTTCCAAGTCTATGAATCCTCCAATAAGGGGATATGCACTGCCAACCAATAAACTAGAATATAGATTTTCAAAGTGTCAGCCACCTAAAGTTTGTCTTTTCAATTTTCAATATGCAGGGGAGATTTACAGTATATAGAGGAAAGAATTATCGTCCGCGCTCAAGGATGCTGATCGAGTCGAGGGAAGGATTATGCATTCAAAGTGTCTGTGTCTGTTGTTGCTGGCTCTGGTTGTTGCGCGTCCAGGTGAAGCGCATCAAGGCTGAAAATAGATAATTTGACAATGTTTAAAAATTGTGGTGATCAAATTTTGCACTCAAGCACACATTAATCTTGTTTTGGTTACTTTTTACCCTTGAACTACACGACATGCTTCACCTGGTCATCCAAAGCTACTGAAGGTCGCAAAACATACCATGTCGTGCAGTGAGAGGGGTAAAGTGTAACAAAAGAGTGGTCAAGTTACAAACTGTACATAAATCAGATTTCAGAATTGTTATTTACCCATGGAACAAATTTGTAACTAAGCAGATTAGCACTGATTTCAGAGGCACCGGCCTTACCTACACTTTTGGGGAACCCTCCAACCAAATGCATCCGAATCTGGTGGTAAAGACAAAAAGAATTTCCAGTCTTCAAGCAAAATCCTCAGGTCATGAATCTTACTGCTCAACCCAAAACAACAGTTTGCATGCATTGTACAAACTTGAGTTAGATCTTCACTAGGTTCACAAAACCCACCAAAGTAAGTAGTATCCAAAAATCTCATCTGTAGCTCCATTTCGGTGACAAAGGTATCATTCTTAATTCTATTAAGTACATCTTGATCGTGCAATCCAGGATATAATCTGTGTGAGGAATGCCAGAACTTGTAAAACTCTATAGATTTATAATTTGATCTCACATACTTGAATCCTCCATTAGGTTTATTTTCTATATCATCGGATCTGCCAGAGAAATGATCACATGCTATCTGAAAGTCTACATCTGGATGGAAGTGAGGAAATGGGTCTCTGAACCACATAACGTCTGCATCCTAGAAACAAGTATGAATTAAAAAGGAAGTTCCAGATAAAATGACAATATGCACTACCATGAATGTCAGTAAATAATATCATTGGATACGAGAATAAAGTGCAGTAAATGTATCAAAAATCATTAAGATTGATCAATAAAACTTGAAGTTTTGGCCCTATAAGCTCCATTCCAGGTTTAAGATCCATAAGAAATAGAATTGTTATATATATGAATGTGAGCATACTTGAGTACATAGATTGTTAGATAGAGAGCTAGACGGCATACTGTGAAAACAAAGTTGTATCCCATTTCAAGAACAGACCGTAGAAAATCAATCCTTCTCCACATCATCCTTAAGTAGTCTGGGGTCATGAAATAAGCCTCACGCGAAAAGTCAACACCTTCAGTGACAAGGGGAAAACAATGGAAGTGTAGAACCATACAACGAGAAAATGCCTTTTGATCTAAACAAACAATCACCAGATGATTCAGTAACCAGCGAGTTTTCTCTCCAATTCTGAAACTCTCAAGAAAAAGATCAAAAACCGAGTTTGGAGCTGCCCATGCTTCATTTAGGGTTGTTAAGATCACTGTATTATCTTGCATAGAAGCCTCCTTCAAAACTTTTTCAAGACTATACTTCTTACTGTCCTACAACAACCATGAAATAATTAGGAGATGAAGTATGACAATGCCATAATCGATGCAAAGTCAAAGAATATCAATGCGAATGTTATGAGCCATTTGTGGCATGAGAGTACCAAACAAAACCAAAACAGCCAGAGGGATTAAAATTGCACAGCAGGGGTAATATTTACTCCAATTGGCATGATGAACTGAAAATCTTTGTAATTTACTTAACATCCTGAAAAGTGTAGCATCAAAAGAAAATAAACTAGAGAAAAACTAAAAAAATTATAGTTCATATGTATAAGCAGATAATAATATGACACAAGTTCTGAAAACCCCACAAATAAAGAAATGAAGCATATAAATCAATTATAATTGAGGACATGTTTGATGAGTGACTTGGTAATCAACATGCAAGTCCAAATTGCCAATACTATCTTGTTGAAAGTTTTTAGGAAGTCATATGGCAATAAAAATTAAAAGATGCACATCATGAATTTCCACAAACATGGTCCTCTACTTTACAAAAGAAAAAGCAACCCCACATTATTGTAACTCCGGATACAGTTTACAAAACAATAGCAAGAGAAAATGAGTTCCCCAACGTGAATGTGAGGTACTGAAACTTGTTGTAGAAATATATTCGGCAGAAGCACGCCGAATTTCTTGACCAACTATTGTGAACTCTCAGAAATTAAAATTGAACTTAATGATTCTCTAAGCTACATATACTGTGTTTATTCTCACATCAAATAAATGGGACGCCACAATTCTTGTTACTTAATAACTCAACATGTTTATCCTCACATACACCAAATAGGAAACTCTTAGTACATAGGAGTATTAATCTATTACTCATTGACAATTCTGAAATTTTTAAAATTGTTCTTATTAACTCCACTACATTGTACAATGTTCTTTAATTGGTTCTGATTATTGTTCCTATGTTCCATGTGTTTGTGAACTGTTTAATAAAATATCTGATATAAGTACTGAGATCTTTCAAAATCAAAACATCCATTAGCTCCTGAAAGCTTCTCCATCAATTAATGCATACACATCCAAATAAAGAAAAAAAGATAAAGATACAGATAAAGAATCCAATTGAATAAATTAACAGAAATTAAACACGAGATGTGAATAAAAAGAGCACTAACCGAGGCAGGAGGTCCTCCCCCGTCGAAAATTGGGAACAAGTGAGTTCCAGTTGTGATACCTAAATCAACGGCTTTTTGGAGGAAGAGGCATGAAACCACCACCGCCGCTAATAGCACCACGAAAAAAACAGGAATTCCTGATCGACGGTTTTGGGAGGAGAAATCCGGCGACACCGGACTCATCGCCATGGAGGGGAAATTCAGAGTAAATGAACGACGCATAGGTTTATTGCTGTGAGAACGGGTATCGGCATTGAGATTCGAGCCATCTTTGCTCGGTTTTGCTGCGCAGTATCCAAGAGACGTTTCAAGAACTAAACTGTCAATTTTATCCACCCAGTTATGCGTGCGTGGGTGGGTGGGTGGGTGGGTGGGTTTGGGGACAGGCGCAAAATGCAAACGGCCAAATCATGAAAAGCGCCCAATCTTGAATTCCAAACAATTCAATAGAAGTGGTTGCTTAACATGCCAACTTTTTGTTCCAAGGCTAATAAACCCTTTTCACATAAATTATTCATATGAATACATACTCTATTGTAATTCGGACTTCAGAGAGACGAGTTGTGAAACGGATCAACTAAGTATATTATTTATAATTTAATAATATAAATGTAGTATAATTATGATTAGTCAATCCTATTAATATCTGTTTTCTATGGGATATTATAATATAATAATAATTATGATTAGTTAACCTCATTATTTATTTTTATTATTTCTTAAATTTATGAGATAAATTCAAATCATTTGATTATTTAGGATTTGTTGCTGATTAATCTTCAAATATGATGGCTTGATGTTTCTTATTTCCATTTTTTTTGTCACTCCAGTGAAACGTTGATATGTGGCAGAAATATAGTCATGATGTCATAGTATGTGATGATTTAATTATAGTATGTTGGTTAAAAATGTTGTTCATCTGTCTTACGTATTGATATAGTATGTTAAACATACTTTAAAGTGTCACGAGTACAATTAAATAAAAAATGTTGTTTATTGACAGCATATTTTGTTGATCTTATAATATATATCATGTCCATATTATAGTATTTTTTTATAGTATGTGATATATGTATTGTAGTATGTTACGTAAAAGTAATATTCTGTTTATCTTATAGCATAGTATGTTATATTCCAGATATGTTATGTGAAATAGTATTGTAAAGTGTAGTGATTACAACAAAATGAATAAAGTAATGTACAGTACAATAATACAAGTGTTATAGAATGTCATAAATGAATTATAGTATACTCCCTCCGTCCGCTTTCAAGGGTATCATTTTTTTCATTTTGGGCGTTCGCCCCCAATGGTCTCATTTCTTTTTTTATCCACACACACCCACTAATATAAAAAAAATGAAACCCACACCTCAACTAATACAACCACCCACTACACATTAAATAACAATATTCTTTAATCCCCGTGCCCGAAAGCAAATGACACCCTTGAATTCAGACGGAGGGAGTATAATTTATGTGTTATTGCTTCTTAGCTTGAAGAATATTTATGTCATTTATGTATTATTGTGTATAATGTATGTGTTATAGTATGTCAGCTAAAAGTATATTTTGTTTCTTTTATAATATGTCAAATATGTGTTATGATATAATTTATATGTTATCATATGTTAGCTGAAACTATCTTTTATTGATGTTGTAGTACGTCATTCTTTAGTAATAGTATTTTATATCTATCTTATAATATCCTAATCCTATCCTAATATATTAAATGTAGAGAGTTGATGAGAAACATTTTTTTCCTATCCTATCCCTATTAACTTTTGAATTTTACCTCTATAACTTAATTAATTACTAATTCATTACTTACTTTCTATTTGTATTCCATGTGAATTTTAATAAGAAAATCTGAAACGCCTGACAAGGAGTAAGTTCTAAGGTCGTGCGTAATTCAATAAAATCTGAAACGTGCGAAGACCCTGATGATAATGAAGCTGTTATATAAGGTAACGCTGTCTCTCTCTCTCTCTGAATTATTGCAATTGCAATTCCAACTGGAGTTCTTATCTGACATATTTTGCATCCAAAGAGGTTAGCCTCTTTTCCCCTTTTCTTTCTCTTAACACGTTTTTTTCTCAAACGTGTTGCACAATTGTTGAATAAATAAAATTGGAAAATACCCTGATGAAGAATACATTATCGAGGTATCCATTGCCATACACTGATTATTCATTTCTCTTAGATGGTATGTTATTGATCTTTCAGTTCTATGCCAAAGTTTTGTAATTTTGATTTCTTATAGTATTATGTAGTTTTGTTGATTTGCTTAAGATAATGATAATTGAAATTTCTGCAATATTCTGTGGCTTTGGGGAGCACAGAAAGATAGCCATGATCACTTCTAGCACAAACGCAAGAAGGAGGTGCATGAAGTTCATATGCGCCCCAAATGGCGCAAGAGGTCAGTTCACTTTCATTTTCCTTCTACCTTTGAATTTTATTGAGAACTAAGGAATTCATGCTTTCTATTTTGTGGATGTATAGATATTGGGTATTTAGGGTAAGAAGCTTTTGAAGAAGTGGTACACTGAGAAGCCCCGATAAAAAACGTGAGAGCTTTTGGTGATTTAGTTAAAGTATTACTTTAGTACATATGTTTTCAGGTAGGTTGTTTTTAAATTTAATGCTTTTTTTTTTTTGGGCAGGCCGCAGTGTGTTGGTCTTATCTATGAAAATAAGCGATAGACAGCATATGTGTTTGAAAATGATTATTTGGTGCATTTCCTTCAATCTTTTTGAGTAATATCTCCTTCCAACATTCAGAAATTCAGTTCTTTTATGGGATTGGTTTTCTCACTTTGAGTCATCTACCAGGCGCTAGGTTGATGATAATGTCCATGAAGGTGCCCTCACAGCAGATCTTCTTGATCGTGAAGAGACGACAAGAGTCAATTTTATGCTATATTCTATGTATCTCGATTATATATTTTCTTTGAAAACATAGTTTGTCCAGTAAAAAAAAAACTACACCATTTTAAGTGCAGACTCATTTTAAGTGCAGGTACTTAGCAACACTATAGAGCAAAAGTGGACGAACGAGATGTGGCAGCGGCTGCTAGGGGAGCCTGTTGGAGGGGGATTGCTCATGGCTGAATATGGGCTGAAAGTAATTAAAGGCTTTAGTGGATTGATGAAATGTTTCATCTTTATAATTTCGTAAGCTTCTTTATCGTGTTTCCTGCCCCTGTATTTGTGTAATGGTAATGGCTTGAAGTTAGACTTGCTTTGCATGTTCGCATTAGTGTGACACCTTAAATTGTTCAGTGAGACAGTGACTGAACTCTAATCAATCTACATAGTACTTTAACAAAAATCTTCTAAGTTTTAAAATTCACATAATTCGATCGTTTCTTATAGTTATAAATTTAAGCTCAGAAGAAATATGAGGCACTGATTAGTGACCAAATCCCCTCTGCATGTGAGACCAGAATTAGTAGACCAGATATAGTATGGACTTTCTCTTACGCTCTATGGTGTCAGTGACTTTACAACCAGCTGGATATCCTCTGATTATGGTGTCTTATGTGGATTTTTTTTTTATATTCTTGCTTATATGTCTTGATACTTTGATGAACTAATAGCTTTAATTACATGTTGAATCCTCAGTTGAATATATAGACGACAGCAATGAATACTATTGGAGAGTTGGGCAGTAAAGCAACAAACATACATGGTACTGTTCGTATATGTGCCTATAAGTAGTGTATTGTATTAGCTAATATTGTTCGGTAGTGTATGTTTGTTTATGAACTACTCCATGAATAAGTAACGATTAAGAATCAAGTTGCTTACACTATAGATGAGTGAAAACAAGTCTTTGCCGTTTTCAAAGTTCAAGGGGACCATCTGGTGATTTATGGTTGCATTCTTATGCTTGGTGATTATTTACTTGAATGACTTACAGAAAAGGCCCCCATGTAGTTATGGTTTTGGTCAGTGGTTTTTATATGGTGTGACTGCATATTATATTTATATTTCGAACTAAATTTTGTCTGAGTAAGTTCAAGTGAGGACTTCTGTTGATTTTAATCTTCCTTTCACTGCAGCAGCATAAATTGAGGTTTTGAACTTGTTGGTGTTATCTAGATATGTCCTCATCATTTATGTATCATTAATTTGTGCTAGGTGACGGTATAATCATACTTATTTGTTGTAAACTGGATGGTGAACAAACTGACTTTCTTTTAAACTGAAAATATTTGGCTGAATCATGATCTTTTGAATAATTTGACTTTCTTTTTAGTACCAATGGCTATTTGTGTGTGCTTTCAGTGGTGTTCATGATTTTTTCTTCTATTTGATATATGAACTCCCTACTTTTTGTACCAAGTTACTGTATTACTATAATAACTTTGCATTGTTTTCATGAGTGCTATGTCTGTTGTAATGTTTATTTATTGAAGGTAACTATTGAAGGAGATATATCTCAACATTTTCATCCACTTTCTTATAATCATTCTTCTTACATAAAATAATATAATTAATTTTTTTAAAACAAGAACTACACACTAACCCATTTTAAACCTCTAACACATGGGTAACCCCAGAATCAACAGTAATTTTTTTTGAAAACATCCACAAATGCATAACATATAGTATAAATTTTTTAAAAATGAGTATTTAATAAATAAATGATATATTTAAACAATTCATTATTATGTTGAAAATTAAATTTTTTAAATTAAAAATATTAAAAAAATTACATTACAAAGTGTGACGTGATTGCAACTCGCAAAACGCGTCTATATAACTAGTTTTATGTAAAAGTGTGTTGGGTATGTTTTACACTATGTTGTTTCCGTGTTATATTGTAGGTTGGGATTTTGTAAATCCTCAAATTGATAAACACCATACATACATTGTACACTCAATTCTCACACACAGAATAATTGAATAAAGCAACGGTAAATCATGAGAGCAAAATAGCCACATCAGAGAATTGATCCTCTCTCATCCTTTTCATTTCTCTTACATGTTTTGTGTTGAAAATTGGAAGGTTTAATCACCTCTCATAAATTAATATTTGATGAGAGATTTTTATGGTATATAAAATTTTTTTTATGGAATATGAAAAACTAATCAATTCAAGAATCAATAATAAGAACGAGTTAAATTAATATATAGATCAATAATAAGAACGAGTTAAATTAATATATAGATACCATCTCTCGTTAGATCATGATTTTAAAGAGAAAATCACTCGTAGTACACACTTTTACCCTAAATTATTACGGGATACTTTAAATAATTACTCTCAAATACAAAATATTAAAGCAAAATACCAAATATAACTTTATAATCTCATACACTTTAAAACCACAAATCCTACCCTTCACCCACCCACCACCCACTGCCGGACCACCGCCGGTCGGTCGCGCGGGTCACCGCCGGCCGATTGCCGGACATCCACCGGATCGCGTTCTGACCTCCGCCGCCTGCTGCTGGACCTCCGCCGGAACTTAAAATGTGCAAAAATAAAATTGTGAAAACAAACTGTACAGACAAATATGTGTATTTATGGTATCACAATTATAATTGTGTAGTTATGAGTATTAGTGCTTTGAGTTATGTAGTTTATAGCAATTATGCATTATTTTATGTATCCAATAGTAAGTGACCCTTAAAAATATTATCATTTTTTATTAATTATATGAATTTTGTATAAAATAATTTAAATGGACATCAATTTTTACTTAACTTTGTATCACTTTCTATTAAAAATATTATCATCTTTTATACAATCAATGATTTATTAAAATAATTAAGTAAAGAATAGTAATATAAGTTAGAAAAATGAAATTAAAAAATTAATAGATTAAGTATGCTAATAAAATTTTGCAGAAGGCTCGATCCTACAACTTAGCAGTGAGAATCGAAGAGCCACTATTAGCGCACATAAGCATATGGTAGTGAATATAACATTTAAAGCATATTTCCGGAGAACAGAAGCGGTCTAATTGGGTCTATAAATCTCTGCATTATAAAAATATATTAAATCTTCAATAGATTTTAGGATAGGTTTAAAACCGTCTCAACTATTTTTTACTTTTTAAAATAATCATTGCTTTCCTTATAAATTATTATTACTTTTGCTATAAAATATTATCACTTTTTATTTATACTA
Organism: Pogostemon cablin; assembly: GCA_023678885.1. Classification (NCBI taxonomy): domain Eukaryota; kingdom Viridiplantae; phylum Streptophyta; class Magnoliopsida; order Lamiales; family Lamiaceae; genus Pogostemon; species Pogostemon cablin. The sequence goes on from CM042984.1 coordinate 1,655,496, forward strand.
CAAATTGTTTATGAAATAAAATTATTATTTTTCATTAATTTATTATCACTTTCCTATATAAAAGTTATTACTTTCTGACCGTCTCATGTAAGTCATTACGTGAGACGGTCTTACATAAGTCTTTGCCTAGATTTTAAATAATTTAATTTTTCATATAATTTAAATAAGTAGGTCATGCGTGAGACCGTTTTACTTGAGACCATTTTAAACTTTTTAAAATAGTTATCACTTCGCTATTGAACATTATCACTCTCGCTATAAAATGTTATCACTTTCCATTTATACTATAAATTGTTCATGAAATTACATTATCACTTCTCATTAATTTAGTATGAAAGTTATCACTTTCTGACCGTCTTACGTAAGTCCTTCATCTCACACAAGTCTTTGCCAATTTAAATTTAATATTATAAAAATAAAATAAATTAAAATTAATTAAAGAATGTATTATATTACTTTAGTTAAACATAAATCATATCAATCCGTTCTGCGTATACGTTTTGATTCTTTACAATACAAAGCATCTATTACTTTTATAATATATGAGAATTATATACAAACATTTAATATTAACCCACACATAATACTAAATTACTAATAAATTGTGTACAATTAGATATTTCTATTTGTTTGAATGAAATATTTAACTTATATAATTTATTAAGGGTGTGGCTCTTGTGCACCCGGACGCACGGAGCACATTCCGTGTGCCTTTGCAATTTTCGTGTCCTTTTACAATTTAAACCCCTAACAATACATAAGTTTAAATATAATATAGGGGGAGAGTTGTGTTCACATAAGGACACGAAGTAGGGGCGGACGTAGATTGGGTAGGGGCACCGGGCCTCTGATCTTTCATAAATAATTAGTATAAATATAGAAATTATCTTAAAATACCTTAGTGGCCTAGTGGTGAAGTTAGGAGGCTGTGCAGGAATTTTGCAATTTATTAATAAGTAGTTTTCTAACATAATATTAGTATTTTATTTTTGTTTGTTCACCCATTATATCCATTAATCATTCCTAATGTATTTGACATTATGGCACACATTTATCGAAAAGCATTTTCTAACATAATATTTGCATTACATCCATCCTTCCTATTGACATTATGCATGAGTACGTTGATTTCTTTTACAATTTTATTTTTGTTTGAAATAATTTTAGAATATATAAAATTTATATGTTTTTGCTAAATCCAAACTTTTATTATTTTATTCAAAAGAAAAACATGTGCGAAATTTATATATTTCGCTTGTTTTATTCAAAAGAAAAACATCTACAAAATTTTAACACATAAATAAGATTTAGAATAACTCCTAATTGCATTAACACATAAATATATATGAACTGTGTAATTTATGTGTCAACGCGATTGGAAGTTATACTACTTAATCCTTGACTTATATCATTCATTGCATATTTCTATTTGTCCAAATTGGATGTTTTATGTAGTAGTATTGAAAGTTGAAATTTTTTGTGTATAGGATGATAATAGTGGAACAAATTTGGCAGATAATTCACCGTGGATTTATTATTATTTTTTATTGGTATGCTTTCTCAAAGTAATTATAGGATCTAAAATTGTGAAATTAAATAATTTAATTAAATGATCACTCAATTATTTTCAATACACTTTTATTACACACTCCAAATACACACCTAGAGAGACCCTCTATAACACACACTCCAAATACACACCTAGAGAGACCCTGTATAACACACACTCTTATTACACACTCCAAATACACACCTAGAGAGACCCTCTCTAACACTTGCTGCACTCACAACTACTAATGCACTAATAGTGCCTTTTTATCACCCTCTATAGACTCATACTACCTACTATACGTCCTATTTATAATGGTGAATGTTGGTTTAATTATCCTAGAGAATTCTACATGTATCCCATATGTTGTCATTAGAATGTTCTAGTATAATGGCTACCCTAACACTTCCTATATTATTCTAGGATATATATATATTCTTATATCAATTAATTACTTTTCTCTCTTTCATGAGCAGCCAACATGATTTAAGAGTTTGCTTTTATTTTCTTAAGTTGCTTCTAGAATTCGTGTTGATCTCAAATTCTAATTCAAATGGCTCGGTGTGATTGAGATTGTAGGTTTGTGAAATGACGATGGAATTGGATAATAATAAATTAAAAACGATATTAGCCGCTTTATACATTGAGATGACATTTTCTACTAAAAAATTGTGCCACTCTTTCCTATGAAAATCCACTTGCACTGGACTTATTTTATTTGATAGTAAAGATCAAATTAAAATATAATTTAATGAATAAGATTATCGATACACTTGACCACTCCATATTACTCCATTATAAACATCCATATTTAAACAAATAACATTCTTTAAACAATTTCATTTTAATGAAATAATGAAATTGACGTATAACGTTCTTAATAAATACGGCCCATCTATAGGCCCGGTAAAAATTAACCCATCGGCCCATATCGGACAATCTACATATCCACCGTTCTTCAAAACAATGACTCGTTTGGTATGCCCTTTTACTAAAATCTCAATCTCAATACGATTGCGATGGCCTCTCAAGAACACAAGAATCATTCAACAGCCATTTTCAGAATTCTACCTCGCCCATTCGTTAACCCTACGCCACCGAAATCTGTCGATTCTATTTTGAAGTATTTCATTCTTTTTCTTGAATACAATGGCACAGGCCGAGCAGCCGTCGGCTCCGGGACAATTTTCCGGCGATGCTACGTGGGACAATTTTGAAGAGTCGCCGCCGTTGCCGTTCCCCCAGAGGTTCCCGGATTCCCCGCGTCATTTTCATCATGGAGAGCGTTTTGGCGGAATGGATAATCATGGTTTCTCGATGAACAATGGGGCTTCCGCTGCAAGCAGGGACGATCCAAAGTCTTGCTTTGTTGCTTCGACTGCGTTCTCGTTTTTTGGTAAATTTCTTGAGGCTCTCGTGCATTTTTTATTTTTATTTTTTTTCTGGTTTTGTCAATAAGTTTTCATGTGCGAGGTTCCTAGATGTTTATATGATTTTGAGCGAGAGATTGTTTTAGTAGTCTTCTGTGGATTAAAATGGTAGGAGTAAAGTACAAGATTATCAACTAATGATGGATGTTTAAACTTACGGTTGTTGATATGGAAAATTTAAATTTCTTATCGAACTTCGACTTGTAAATTTCTGTCTGATGCACAGTGTAATTATCTGTTCTGTCGTTGAAATTACTGTTAATTTTTGAGATTTTGCTGTTGGAAGACCCGTTACGTGAGGCCTTAAGGGGTTACACAGGTCCTTTATCAACCGCACTCATTGATTATGCTTGCTTTGCTACAATCGGTCAAAATACTGTAGACTGTAGAGATTTTAAGGATGTAGTTTTGAAAGCTTTCGAATGTGAGCTTGATCATTAATTCCATCGAGTTAAGTGCCTTTTTTTAACTGGTGTTTATATTCGTTCTTTAATCATAAAGAATATTGTCGTCGTTTAAATTTTCTTATTTTAATTGGCAGCTTCTGTAGTCTGTACTCAGGAATTGCGATTTTTCTTTATTATTATTATATTTCTTTAAAATTTAAGTTCAAAATAAAGATTTTGTTTCCAATATAAACACACTTGCTGTGATTTATTCCTCATTCTTGAGGGTCCTCACTTAGTTTCTTAAATGTGAGAAACTGTCATTTATTTTTTACGCTTCCACTAGATATGGTTCTTTTTATTGTTTCTGCATAATGTCACAAAAGTATACTTAGTTTTTCACGTTTTCCATGTTTCTGATTTCAGTAGCTTTGACTATGGCATTTGGGCTGTATGGATCTGAGAATTTGTCACTTGGACCTAATTCATCAATGTTAATAGAGCCTAACCACTTATTCGTGGAATCTATAAAGGTGTTTGATATTTACAGTACTTTTATATTGCTTTATACTACATTATATATGAGTATATGTGGGTGTTTTTTAAAACTGAGATTGCCTTGATGTATTAATGAACAAAGTTTTTGACATTATGTACTAAGATAGTTCCTACATGTACCAGATGACAGAAGTTGGTGCTGCTAAAGGCCTATATTTGTATGGGTTTTACAAAAATCCACTTCTGGATGCTGTGGTTACATGGTCGGAGACTCACAAGATCTCTCTCCCTTTTAGCACCCACAAGGTGAGCTGCTTAGTGAAAGTTTATGCACGGTAGAACTAAACTTTATTATAAAGGATTTGTTTCTGATTGCAAATATACGTGTTCATTTTGACTCGGTGAAATTTTCCTTCGTTTATCTTTGTGTGTTCATATTATTTCAGGAATGGGTATACTACTTGAATGTAGGATCTCAAATAACCATATCGTATAGCGTGAACCTGAGTCCGTCTTCTCTTGTTCTTGTAATTGCAGAAGGTAATATTCAGTTTTTTTCGGTATGATTTTCATATGGAACTCTGTGCCACTTTTTATTTTTATTTTATGAGGGAAGATGCATTCTCTGACTTTCTGCGAAGAAATGAAGGTATGATAATCTTTAACAGTTCCCAGTGAACCACACTTTGCTGTTGACAAATTTTCTAAAAATACCATTGCCTTTCTGAGCACCAGCAGTTATGTTTGCTTGATCCCCTGAGTGCCTTTTTATCATCATTTTTATCCTAGAAATAAACCAGATAACTCTTAGTTTATGGATTTCTTTTTTTATGTTTGGTGTTTTTTGTTGCTAGTTTCACATTATTAGCTAGTGCATATATATGTGCTACCCTAAGATGTCTTCTTAAATGCTGGTAGGGAGTACTGGTCTTGATGAGTGGCTTAAGGATCCGTTACATCCGAATTCGGCCTTGTCATGGAATATAATTCAAGGTGGGGCAAAATGAAATAATAAAGAAAAATTTCTCACTTTGTTTTACTATCTTGACCACTTTGACTCGGTTTTCTTTTTAATGTAACAACTTGATTCCTTTTGCAGGAAATGGTTCAATTCAAAAGGGTATTTCAAAGTCTTCTATCTATTACATTGGAGTTGGTAACTTGAATCGTGAAGTGGTCAAGGCAAGCATTCTATACTGCTATACTTTGCAGTTGGAAAAAAAAAGAAATCAATGTTTATGCATTCATTTACTATTTCAAAATTTTGCTCTTGGAGCTTAATAAAAAATCCAAATCACTTCGAAAAGAATATGTTTTCGAAGATGGATAGTCATTTAAAGCGTAGTTGGAGTATTTTAAATTTCTGAGTACCGGTGGATGTCAACCTCCTCCATGCTCCCTCTAGTTAGTGCTAACAATAGTGTATCTTGGATGATTGGTTCATGTTCCTTTTCTTTGTTTTCCATTTTAAATAATCTGGTATTTTATTCTTGTTTTCTTTTATTTTATACCTTGTATGTTAAACAGGTTCATTTGGATGTCAGTATAAATGCTTTCCTTTACAACACAACAGAACCATATTATACATGTAAACCTGCGGAGAACGAATGCACTTTTCAACTATCTTTCTTGGGTGGAAATGCAGCTGTTCTTACGTCTCCTGGTCGAGTTCATGTGAGTCTTTTATTGGTTGGTTATTATTTTTTAAAAATTATTTGATTGAATTGGAACTTTTCTGTTCATTCTTTTAAATGGAGGTGAGACAGTACAAAAGATGAGGCATTGAAGCTGAAATAGTGAATATACATTGAATTTTATTCAAACACATCATAGCATGACCATTTGAAGCTATATTAGATATCTCTCTGACTATCTTTATGTTCAATATATTTAATCCTTTTCAATGAGATGCACTGATATGCATCTCAACTGGACATCTTTTCAACCTTCTGTTTGTTCTCTAGGGCATAGCCGGTGGTGATTGGTTTGTTAAACTCTCTTATGGACCTCGATGGTTTACATACATTGTTGGTACAGGTACATTATCTATATCACTTGTGAGATAATGAATACTCCCTCCATCCCGCTAAACTCTTCATTCTTCCTTTGTAATTTACAAAGGAAGAGTGAAGAGCTTAGCGGGACGGAGGGAGTATTATTTTATAAAATAATTGTAATCTTAATGATTACTCCCCCCCAGGTGGAATGATTTTTCTTCTGGTACTCATTAATTACTTAATGACCCGTTCCCGACTAGCTGAGCAAGACACACCAAGAAATCAGTGTGTGGACAACGGATCTGAGAGAAACCCTTTACTTTCCCACAAAGATGACTATGCATCTAGTCAAGTTTCCTCTTATTCTCATCACACAGGGAATGAAGAGCATGAACATGATGGAGTTGAACCAGGTGGGAAGCCAGTTCAAGATGAGGATAGCCGGCGCCTTTGTGCAATTTGCTTTGAAGCTCCCAAGGATTGTTTCTTTATTCCATGTGGACACTGTATGGCTTGTTTTGCATGTGCAACAAGGTAAAAATTCCACGTTTTTTAATTTCTTTTGAAGTCCTCAAAGAAGTTTGAAATCGACCTGTTTCCATACAAAAAATCAGAAATCTTACTTGGAATTTGAGATTGTGGAAGTCAGTTGGACTTATTATTCATGTGAGACCTGACTCTGAGCTTTGCAGGATAGTGGAAACTTCAAGAGCCTGCCCTATTTGCCGCGAAAACACGAAAGAAGTGAGGAAGATATACACTGCTTGAGCATCACATAGTTTCTATTACATTGTCTACGCGTGGTTAGGTTTAATCAGTGTAAAACCTTTTCTTGTGATCAACATGTGAATACCGAACTCCGAAAGTGTTGTGTAGATTCGCCTAGAGATTCTCATATTTTTCATCCTAATTCTCATGAAGTACAAAAATGAGAAGGAATCTGTAACTGAAACCAAATGTTGCTGTCCCTTACATATAATTTAAAGGTGTCTGATAAGTAGTATATGATTTTGTTATTGCTTTGATTTGAGGAACATTTGTTTTAGCAGTGTTAATATAATACTCTCCTCGATGCATTTATGGAAGGTTGCAAGAAATCACAGCTGAATTCCCTTCATTTAATCTCATTCTTTGACATAATAATACATGACTTGTATTGAGCTGAAATGCAGAATTGAAAGACATTTGGAACAAAATCATAGAATTCATGAATCATCAGTCTCCGTACAAAAGTCAGAGATGGTGCTTTGCTTTCATGGGGTTGAGTTTTCTTTCTCACCTACAGCTTGCAACAGAAGAAGCAACTTGAGGAAGATGTATGATACACCCCCAATTGTGGCATACTGCAACTTCTCACTGCCTTCAACCCCCGGAAAATCGCCATCCGTCGACCGGTTGAACCCTCCGGCCAACCACCCCAGGTTCTTTTAACCTCCTCCGTGTAATTTTGCAACTGCCATCAACGATCTTCATATACATTTCATCATGTATGACATTGTGAATATATACTTATATACATATATATGTATAATGTACGTGAGTTTTTTACCTTAGTCCTTCTCCACAAGCTACGAGCAGCTTAGATTCTTTATCAGGAACAGTTTGTTCCACTTGTGCAACAAAACTGGGATTAATCATGGTGAATAATTGGCCAGTCCAGAGACCAATGTAACCAAAATGCACCCATTTCTTCAACAGGGTGATGGGGCTGTTATCCTTATCCTCCACGAACAACGGCACGTGCAGTGAGCCTGAAACACGTGCCTTGTCTCTCTCCCACTCCGGCCTGATGTCCAGTAATGCGTACCCTTGCGACGCCATTGCTGAGGCTGCATCTTTGGGTGATATGGGCGTGATTGCACCGGATTGTATCAACTCCTGAGCCCTGCCGCCTAAGACTGCATGAACTCGTACGGTGGCGGACCGCGGCGGAGATCAGCCGCTGCTGGTGTTTGCTGCGGGTTAAGGTGGATATGTGGTGGTGATTCCACTCAACTGCCATGCTATCTCACTAGGAAATCTTCAATTTTGAAAAATATTTAGTAGTTTGAACTTATACCTTAATCTTTGTTAATGCCACCAACGGGCCCAACCCAAAAAAAATGGCCCATACGTAATTAGGCCCACAAAATTAACCTAATGGGCCAATATTAAGAAGTATTGGGCCTCCAACCCTTCAACAGTTATCGGGCCCGAGATGATTATTTCATTCCCTTATATTACGCTTTCGATTTCGAAAATCTCCCTCTTCCTTTCAGTTCCAGATTTTCTGTAATTTTGTCGACTCGTATTAGGATGTTTCCTAACGCACTGAATCTGGTAATTTTTTTTATTTTTTCCCCAAATACTCATATATTATAGCATTTCAAAATAGATAAGAAACATATCTTCTGCATTAGTACTTCATTGTTTCAAGCTTGTGAAATCCATAATCCATATTCATGCTGATCACCAATTGGGATTCGATAGGGTAGTATTCGAAGATTAGAAAAGGATGAAGAGTTATTTAAATAGATCTTCTGTCTTATTCTACAAAGTGGATAGAAAACTGATTACTTATAGTTAAGAGCTGAACTTATAAATATACATATACAACTGAATTTTTAACTTTTTCATTGGATTTAGAATTTTCATTTGATTGTAATTGTAATCAGGTCAAGTTACTTCTGCCCAGAACACTTTTTCGACAACATGAAGGACTTATGATCCAAGATTTGAAGTCATGACCACATAAAGATTTACATAAGTTTAGAGTAGAGGACCAGAAGAGATGATTGCTGGTTGGGGGTACTTATTTTTAAGGGTAATACCGAGACATGTCGTGAGACGAGTAATTTATTATTAAAGTATACCTAATACATAGATAAAGTATATTTATAGGGAATTATAGTATAACACCCTAAAATCATATTTTAAAAATACTTTAACAATTAATAAGTATAATTTACTTATACAACAATCAAATCATAGTACTTTAATACGTTTCACAAATGATATCATATAAAAATCGTCTTTAAAGAGAATTTGTCTCATTTTTATTGTAGTTTCAATTGGTGGTTGGGCTCTTAGTATTGGCAGGTCATAATGACAATGTTTGGTCATAGCTTTTATGCCGTTAGAAATGGTAAAAGAGGTGGAGCAAATGTGTACCCCACCTGTAACGTTGGTTCACATTTGTTTGAATGAATAATGCAGTAAAGGGGGACACAAAATGCTTCTAATTTAATGAGATTTTTCAGCATGCTTTTTACTTGCTTTCACGTGTTCATTTACACCTTCAAGTACTCTTGCCCTTCCACCTCTCTCTTACTATCTGTCTCACCTGATCGTGTGACTTTTTTATTATTTTTTTGTACGATGGAATGTAATGCTAGATAAAATGTTATAGTGATCCGAAATATGAATTGAAATGTCACATCTAGTTTGGCTTTGAAATGTGTAAGATCATCTTTTAGTTTACAATTCTAAAAATTTCAAGAATAATACAAAGATTTTTTTGGGTACTAGGGAATGAAATGCTAGATAAAATATTATAGTGAACCGAAATATGAACTAAAATATCACATTTAGTTTGCCTTTGAAATGTGTAAGATTTTTTTTTTTTTTTTGCAATTCTAAAAATTTCAAGATATATATATATATATATATATTTATTTATTTAAGTAAGCAATAAATCAAATGTTCATATATTGGATAAATATCCGTATGATCGAGATTTATAACTCTAGTAGAAGTTAAATACATTTCTAATTTTGTATTAAAAAAAACATCTCTAATAATCTGTATATATGTCAGTATAATTAGTAATTACGCTAAGATAGTTATATAGATATATGATTTCTAATTTTTTTTAGCTATTTTTAGTGAGGAAATTAATGATGTACGAAAAATTAAGACTATTTTATTTTATTACAGAATTAATAATAACGAATAATTAATGTTAATCTAAGAAAAAGAGATCAACATTGGAATTTTATTCAGTCGTCTCGTTTACAAGCAAGAAAATGAGAGTAGTTGTTTTTTTTGAAACTAAAATGAGAGTAGTTGTTGAGTCGAAAAAATATTACGCTTTTTGGTTATTTAGTAAAAAGTTTAAAAGAAAAAAGTGGAAATAGCAAAATGTGGAGGTAGCATATCAAGTTCTTCAACGGCATGAAACGTCGACGTTTTGCCCTGCCCTTGTATTTCCAGTCCCAGTTTTTTGATTCTCAAGTTACATGCACACTCAACTCTCTTCTTACCCTCTTTCCGTTCACCAATTCCATTTCATACAATTCTTTCAATTTATTGATGTATATCTGTTAGTTTTCTTTCAATAGATTCTAGATCTCACAATTTCTACGCAGCAATGGCTTCCGTGTCTTCGGGTCCACGAACTGTAGAGGAGATCTTCAAAGATTACAGCGCTCGCCGTGCTGGAATCATCCGTGCTTTAACCCATGGTACTTTGCGCAACGCAATTTGCACATCTGAAAGCAGTTAGCGTGTTCGTGTTCTTATTTTTCTTTTTGAAGCAAATACTTAAGTCTAATTGTTTTTTCTTTTCATTTTCAGATGTGGATGAATTTTATGGACTCTGTGATCCAGGTATTTGATTTTAGTTGAGTTTACTTTATAAGTTTGAATTTAGGTTCATGTCTGTATTTGCATGAAAAGTTTGGTCTTTTTGACTTTGCTTCTAATTATCTGATTCGTTTATCGCAATATGTTTCTGATTATATTTTCTTCAGGATTAGGTTTTTTTAGGTGGAAGGTTTATTAGCTTCGGTTTAAGCTAAGTAGAAATAATAAAGGACTCAAAAGTCATGGAGATGCAACTCAACCTGGGGAAGCCCTCTCCAGAATTAGTCTGGAGGCATGGAAATCTTGTGTTTTGTTTGGTTTACATTCACTTTACTTATGGAGTATAATTTATCAATCTGTTATCAAGAGCTCTGCTAATTGATTTTTATTAGTTCTTGATTTGGCTGTTAATGTGAAGGCCAAGTTAGCAACTTACTGGTGAATAAAATAAACCAGGAGATAAAAAGGGCAACCTTCTGGCATCTTGAGTTGATAAATGAAGCATGTTTCTGTTATATATACAGATCCATGTTGTGTTTTCTTTTACTAGGGATGTTTTGTAACTTGTGTTACCCGTATATTTAGTTCAATGAATTACAGTTAATTGCGAAGATTGACGATGTCAAGTTAGTTTCTTGAACTGAAACATGGCAGAGTGATTTCATTAATTACTTTCATTTGCTTCATTCCTCATTTAAATACCCAATTGCTGGATAATTCTTTCTAGAAATACATACGAAGCTTATGTATTTTTCAGTGCATCATATACCATTGCATGCTAATATTTGATAGGACTTTACTTCTTATTTGTTAAAATTATACATCTCCTGTTTGTTCTACTATTTTTAGAGAAGGAGAATTTGTGTCTGTATGGGCACCCTGATGAAAGCTGGGAAGTGAATCTTCCAGCTGAGGAAGTACCACCTGAGCTTCCAGAGCCAGCGCTCGGGATCAATTTTGCTAGAGATGGAATGAACCGAAGAGACTGGCTTTCTCTGATTGCTGTGCACAGTGATTGTTGGTTGCTCTCTGTAGCTTTCTACCTTGGAGCCAGGCTGAACCGCAATGAAAGGTATATAAAATGTTTTGAGTTTTTAAAAACAGCATGTTATGTTTTATTAATTGGTGCATGATGCTTTGTTGGGCACCTGAATTGCTTCAGATGCTTGTCTCCCATTGTTCTTTGTCCCTTTTATGGTTGGTAATTCTGTTTTCAGAGTAACAGCTTGTACCAATTTTTTGTTACATATAAAATATATTAAAGTATGTTGTTTATGCATGCTCTATGTACTCTTGAGGTGAGTTCTCAAGATGATTCAGCTATTCACTTTCAGACCTGCTGTCATCATCCTGAAATTTTCATCTTTATCTGTCTTTTGAAGTTGGTTGTTTCCATACAATTTAGAGTACTTGTATTGTATGTGATTGTTTATCTGCTTTCTCCTGCTGCATATTAAAATTTAAAACATTAAAGGCATTCCAAAGGGTTTAAAATAACAAACATTTTGTGCATCTGAAAGAAAATAATTGAATCAAAAGAGAATGATGCAATAACAGAACACTTGAGATTAAGGTGTCACAGAATCTAGTAGGGATCTTGTCTGTTCCTTTAAAAGGTGTGGGTTGTCAAGAAAGGTGATTGTTGTTTTTGACTGTTTATAACTTGAAAATTGTGGAATAATATTGCTAAATTTTACTCTACACCAGCTTTGTTGTTTTGGCTGGTCAGAAAAACCACACTTTCTCTGTTCATTACTTCGATAAGCCATATCTTCAGAGTCTTTAGAATTCATCAGTCTGAATATAAATTATTGTCATCTTTCACTGCAAGTACTATTTTGTTCCATCCTTTAAGCACGATGTCAATCTTCTTATTATGCAAATAAGAGGTGGTAGTTCTAATGCTGATGTGTACAACTTATGCCTATGCATGTTAATACTTTGAATACAGCCTAATGCTCTTTCTGCTAAAATTTATGCTTTAAAGCTCATTTAGATGACTGGTTGAAGGTGGGGATTGAGCTTTTGAATGAAAACGGACTTGCATGTTTAGATCTGTAAATGTGCATCCATGAATTGTGACTTCATGCATATTGCATATAAACTATCTACCTTCCATCATGTATTCATGCTGCTCTAGTCAAGCATTAAACATTGAATTCCTTTTAATCATTGGCATTAAAATTTATTTTTTTTGTACTCTTTCTGCTGGTTGTGCCTTCACTTGGCGTTGATATCTTCTAATTGAAAGTGAAGTCCAGTAATTTGTGGTGATTTTGTTAAAGATCCAATCTTTCTTCTGTGCTACTACGATGTAAGGCTAAATGATTAAAAGTATCACTCTTATGTGCAGGAAGCGTATGTTCAGCTTGATCAATGAGCTACCAACGGTCTTTGAAGTTGTGACAGAAAGGAAGCCTGTTAAGGACAAGCCCAATGCTGATAGTGGAAGCAGATCTCGTGGTAGCGTAAAGGTAGGATTTGCCTGACTAGTTGTTGTTAGCCTGTTAAATCTTTCTTATACTTCTTTATTTTGTTTTGTTTGTTTGCTTTTTTTTTTTTTTTTTTTTTTGAGCTGGAAAAATTGTTTCTTCTTTGGTTGTACTGTTTCTGGCCACAAAAATATCAAGAGTAGACTAAAACTAAGTATAAGATTTATTTTACTAGAAGCTCTAAGTTAATTTGTAATACACCTAAATGAGTAATGATGGATGTTGGGAGAAGATTACACTACTAATAAGTAATGATTATTGAAGCATCAGAAAGATCCGATTTCTGCAAAATTAGAAAATTGGGGTATAAATTTGCCAATATGATGACTATGGCATGTGCACAGGAGACGTTTAAGTTGTAAGTGCCCCCCATTACAAAATAAGAGTTATAGAATCATTAACTCAACTTTTAAAGGGGAGAGAAAACCCAGAAAAGAATTTGAAAGAAACTATTTCATGTTATACTCAAAAATAATTTAGAACGTGATTAGACTTGAAACGATTGGGAGATGTGATCCGTAGGGGACTGCCACTTACTGTGAGATAAAGGCATTGTTTATATTCAGTCTTTTTTCTTTTGTTGGGAATAAAAGCAGCTGACATGGCCCTTAAACAACCTCAAATATCATCTTTATTTCCAGAGATCTAGTGACGGCCAGCCAAAAAGTAATCCAAAGCTGGCTGATGAAAGTTATGAAGAGGATGAAGATGAACATAGTGAAACACTCTGTGGAAGCTGTGGTGGAAATTACAATGCAGATGAGTTCTGGATCGGCTGTGACATCTGCGAGAGGTGGTACCATGGAAAATGCGTGAAGATAACCCCTGCTAAAGCTGAGAACATCAAGCAATACAAATGCCCTTCCTGCATGAAACGAGGCAGACAGTAGCGACTTCCCGTTCAACACAGAATGAACACTGTCTATGTTGGTGGCTGACGATATGTTATAACAAAATGGCATTTCAACTATTTGTAGTGGAGATCTTTGTTGTGTAATAACAATTGTGCTATGGAGGATTATATTTTTCTTCTGTATTAGGTGCTATTTTTAATGTAATATTTATATAGGATTTTTTATTTTTTATTTTTCCTTCCAGATCATGTTTCCTTGATGTATCATTGAATTGAAGTATAGGGGGTTGTTCTAATTTGTCTGTCATTTTCCAATCGAATTATTTACTATTTTCTATTCAAAATCAAGCGATTGTCCAGTAAGCCAATTCAGGCTTATTCGTGTTGATTTCTTGAATAATTCCATATTCACCCTCTGGAAGGTAAATGCTACCATGGAAACGGTTTCATCGTGGCATCAGAGTTATTCTTTAGTTCAATATAGGGTTTCTCATTTACTCATCTGCATACGAGAAGGTTACTCTTCTGTAATAAGAGTAATATTTATTATGTATGAATTCTATCGAGTAGAGTAACCGATGATATTGTAGACAGAAAATTTTTCCGAAAGGTGCATTATGTAACCGGTTAGCACTGCTTACCATTCAATTGTATACTCTTCTCTCTCTCTCCACCTGTGTTTCTCTCTCAACATTGATAAATGATAAGATTGTACAAATGGGCCATCAAAGTTAAAAATAGGCTTATGTCCACATTATGGGCCATCAAAATCAAAATAGGCTTATGTCCATCTCATGGGCCATCAAAGTCAAAATAGGCTTGTCCATCTAATGGGCCATAAAGTCGAAACAGGCTTATGTCCATCTCATGGGCCACAAAGTCAAAAATAGGCTCATGTCATGTCCATCTGTTGATCCATCAAAGATGAGGTTTGGGGTCAAATGATTTCATCGTCGCTTAAATAAAAATTATAAGGCAGTACACTAATTGTTAATTAATTTTTTTTATTATTTAAACAATTTTATTGTGATATAGTAATGAAAAAAAAAGTATGAAAATTAATGAGGTTGTGATATAATATTTTTAATAAAGAGTGAGACTCCTGTGCACTCGGGCGCACGGCGCCTTTGCAATTTCCTTGTCTCTTTGCAATTTAGACCCCTATCAATACATAAATTTAAATAGGATTGGAGGGGGGAGTGTTGTGTTCACATGGGGACACGGAGTATCCCTCCGTATTCCGGGACACTGGAGATTTTGCCTTTAATAAATTATATAAAGTAGTACATTGTGAATTAATTTAGTATATAGTATTATCATGACTTTAATTTTCTTAAATATAAACATTCCATGCATATTCCTCGATTATTTTGTCAATATTTCCAAAAGATATTGAATATATTTAGAGATAATTTCATCCTTGCAACTATACCATCAAAATTAATTAATACATTAATAAGAAAGAAATATACTCCATATTATGGTAAAGTTTAGTGTAAAAAGTTAATAACTTTTCTAATGATGTCTCACGTAATAATATTTTATTTTATATAAGAAATGAAACATAATTCCAATGAAACTATTTCGTTAGTAATTTATCAGATAGTTGAAAATATAAAATAATATTTAATTAAAAAAAAAACTCCTGTCTCATCTGAAAATTGCTCAATAAATTTTGATTTTATTATTGGGTTCTAAAAAATGAATTGAAATAAGAAGGAAAATAAAAAATCCTTCACGCAACTTTGAAATTTTTTACACCTTATGATCGTACGATTTAGTCAAGACATTAGTAGTTCAAAAGATAAAATCATTGTAATTGACACGTTTTTATGTATAAATAAATAAATATACACATTAATTATTATTATTATTATTATTTTAATGTGGAAAAAGATAAAAATCCGTGCAAATGACGACCCATGAGTTTGACTTAGTAGTTCCAAAACAAAAATAATAAGCAAATTCACACGGCTGAAAGCCGAATTTCATTTCAACATTATTTATTACTCCCCCTTCCCATAAAAGTTGACACAATTTTTTTTTTGGTTTGTCCCACTAAAATTGACATATTTTCTTTTTAGTACATGAGACCCACACAAATACAATTAATCTATTTTCATGGCCCTACATATCACCTCTAATACAACTATCCACTACACATTAAATATTATTTCTCTCACTTCACTTTACTCCACTTTACATTAAAATTATTATACTTTGCCCCCAGGGCATAGCTCAAGTGGTAGAGGGAAGGCTGGAAAGACCTTCCAGCTGAGCTTGGTTGCTGCAGGGTGGGGGTTCGAATCCTGCCTTTGGCATGGTTTTGCCCTCCTTATAAGCCACTTGAGGCACATCCTGCGATTTACCTCCTCCACCAATCCCCAGGGTAGGGGCGGTGGGGGCCCTTAATGGTGGGGTACACTATATTATACTCCTTAATTTCCGTGTCAAAAAAAAATATATCAACTTTTCCAAAATGGAGGGAGTAATATTTTTACACTAACACGTGCTCTGAGAAATTGACGCCTATGTGGACTATACCTAATTATATTACTTTTATGTCATTACAATTACATCATATATTTAGTATTTTAATCTTCCGATAATTAAATAAATGGCAAATTTATTACGTGGAATCGATCTTAAGAATTTTTTTCTCTTCTTCTCTTTATTTTATATTTTATCTTTTTCTGTTGTTTATGACCTACTCTGATTATAACATTTTATGTTTTTTTCTTAGAATTAATATTTATTTTAAAAGTATAATTATAATTAGCCCTAAAAAAGAGTAAAAAAAAAAGTCCTTGAAATAGTCCCTTTATAAAATAAATAAATGTATGAATTTATAATTTGCGGATATGAATGTACAATTTTTTTTATATTAAAAAATTATATCTTAAAAAATATTATCTTATACTAATAAATATAAAATATGTCATAAATTGAATAAATAAAATAATAGATTTAATATGAAAATTGAATAGTTGATCGTTAAAACAAAAGGAAGAGATAAAGTTATTGTAGTTTTCTTCATAGTAGTTAGCACAAATCAAATTGTGATGATATAAACAAACCAAAATAATAATGTCATGCGGATGTGGCCTACTTTGTTAAGTAACTGGCAATGCTATGCGATTTTATTACTTCAATCAATCATTTAAGGTATTATTTGTTTCAAAAACAGACAACGCTTATAGAAGAAAAATGGTGAGTAGTGACATATGAATTGCAAACGACGTCCACTAAAAACGTGTGATTTTAAGGTGACAAAAAATAAACAGTAAGTGGGATTGGATTGGGATAGTCAAATTTATTAAAAAGCGTAAAGGCTAATTGTTAACCAGTTTATATTCGCACTTTTCAAACAAGACAAAATCATTTAGGAAAAAAAATATATATATATATATATATATATATATATATATACATATATTATCGTAGATATTCAAGAAATTTTCACTAATTGATATTTTTATATACTATGATATAGGTTTGTCTTTTGTTTTTTTAATACTTTACTTAAATATAATGTTCATAATATAAAATATTTATCATATTCAATGCTTCTTGTTTTTAGTACAAAATCTATTTTTTTATATTATTATTATTAAAAAGTTAATTAATCAATTGACTTAATTCATGTGTGAGAAACACTTGTTTGAACTTTGATTTATCCATTATTTTTAGAGTTGATATTAGGTGCACCGGGTGCAACCGTGAAAGGGTGCACCCATATGTGTATAATTTTTTATTCTATTTTGTATATATGTTATTCTATTTTATATATGTGTTTCTTAATAATTTTATATTTTTTTTCCACTAAGTTTTTCATTAAAAAAACTAGCATCCATATGTGTATAACTTTTTATTCGATAGTGTATACATGTTTTTTAATAATTGTATATTTTTTTACATTCAATTTTTCATTAAAAAACTAACAATTAAATTGTATACATTTTTGTTCATAATTGTATATGTTTTTTTTATATTTGTATATATTTTTTAAAGTGGAGTGCACGCACCTGGGTGCACAGTATAATTAGCCATATTTTTTATATATAAAAGAGTATTTTTAGAAAGATGAATTATTATTTTTTTGAATGAAAAATATTACTCTTTAAATTCTTGCAACGTCCAACTTATCGATTATTTTATAGTACTTAAAAAAATAATTACTACTCTTTAGAGAGATAGACTATTATTCTTTTGAATGAAAACTACTCTATTACTCTTCATATTGTGATATGTTTTGATTTTTTATATTCTTCTTGAGCAGAATTTGAGAAGTAATAATTTTTTATTTAGAAGAGTTTTAAAGAGTTATTTTATTTTATTTTTTACAAAAAGTAATTTTGCAAAAACCAAATTTAGAATCGGTTTCACACCAGACTCACTTCATGTATTATATATATATATTTTAAATTAATTAAAAAATAATAATTATTAGATCATTCAAATATACGTACACGCAACTTGATCTCGTGCAATTTCTTAAAATAATATTAAGTTCACAGATAAAAATGTAGATATTAGGGGACGTAAATTCGTGATAATAAAACGTGTGTAATTGAGAAAATATATTAATAATCAAATTATTTGGATGGCGTTTATAATGTGAATATGTGATGGTTCTATACGGCGCCTAGAAGATCAGTCAGTATTAATGAACGTGTGGATTAGGTTTCGAAATCCTTAATAAGTAATTTACCTTATTTATAAGACAATAATAATTTATTGAGTAATAAGTAATTAGGGTTCTAACATGAAACATGATACAATCATCTCAAAAAGTGTTACCAATAGATCAAGTGTTATTCGTTAGAGAGATGCTAATTACATGAAATGAGTTGTATACCTAGGGATGTCGGCTTGGCCCGCGGGTACTCACCCCGTCCCGGACGTTTTGGGGAGGCTCAAACCCGGCCCGTAGGAGAATACGGGGCGGGCCTGGATATTAGTTTAGACCCGTCCCGTCCCAGACTCGCATATAATATAATAAAAATTATTTTATATTTTATACATATATTATATTTTATGTTAATATATATTATATATATATATTATACTAAATTATTAATTGTGTATATTATTTTATACAATTATTTTATATTTTATACATATAAATTATTTATAACTATATGTTATATATATATATATATATATATATATATATATATATATATATATATATATATATATAATTATAATTATAATTTAAGAGAATCATAATTATATTTAATATTCTTATAGTTTATTTGTTTATTTAAATATATAGATATTTTTTTATGAGAGTAAATGTTAAATCATACTTAATGAGGTTGATGACCATTTAAAAAAAAGGGCCGGGCCGGGGCGGACCCGCCCCGTACGGGTTTAGGTCCGGACCATATAATATAGGACCCGTGCGGGGGGTCTGGGGCAGGCTTCTTACAAACGGTTCGGATCGGGTCCGGGTAGTTAACTACCTGCCCCAGACTCGGCCCATTGACACCCCTATGTATACCTCTTTCAAAAAGTGTTAATCTTTAGGATATCGACGGTTAATCTTTAGAATATTTTGTATAATTTTTGAAGAGTTATAGAAGGATGTTTTTATTCGTTAGAAAGATGCTAACATGAAAAGAGGTGTGTACTTCCCTCAAAAAGTGTTACTCTTTGGAATATCGTATAGTTAATCTTTAAAATATCCTGTATAAGTTTTGAAGAGTTATAGAAGAGTGTTATATTATATAGAAGAGTAAACATCTTTTTTTTTTATAAGTAAAAATATATTCATTATGGATACAAGAGATACCCTAACGAGTACAAATTTACAACAATTAATACTCTAATATCATTCTTGGGTTAACTAGCCAATTGCAAAATGAAAACTTAGAGCACCGAATCTTATTAACATAAAACCAACTCCAAAGTTTAAACTTAATATCCTCAACAATCTTCTCAATACTAAACTCCACGCCATTAAATATCAAATCATTCCTCCCTTTCCACAATCTCCAAATCAAACATAACCAAATTGTGACCGCCACCTTCATCCCTATTTTGCCTCTTAAGATTCGACTATGTGCAATGAGATTGGATAAAATACAAGAATGTAATATAGTAGTAATTCCCAACCATTTGAAAAAGTCATCCATACCTCATGTGAAGTTGAGCATTCGAACAAAAATGTCTTCCAGTTTCGATATGGTTTTCACAGAGTACACATGTTGAATCATCGCTAGGAAGTAATAAATTCCTTCTTAGCAAATTGGCTCTTGTCGGAAGCCTATTCCAGAGTGCTCTCCATGTATGAGCAATTACTTTTCGTGGTGCAAATGTATCCCATATCAATTTGAATTCATGCATTTTTTCTTCATCCACTGCTGCATTTTCTCTGAGTTCAACAAGGGCTGAATAGACACTCCCTGTACTGTAGCAATCATTCGAGTTTCCAAGCCATTTCCATGAATCTACAACCCCCTGTCTTAAGGTAAACCTGTTAAGGATAGACAACAAAGAGTTAAAGGCATCAAGTTCCCAATCAAATAAAGATCTCCTCCACTCCCAACTCCATCTCCATCTCTCTCCCTCCCACTTCCTCATGTCTCCAGTCACACTCTCTTTATTCCTACAAAGTTGAAAAAGACGTTGAAATTTCAGTTTTAATAAACCCTCACCCGTCCAGCTTTCATCCCAAAAATATATATCCCTACCATCACCTATCATCCTTACTAATCTATTTTTAAACCATGTTCCCTCTCCTTCGAAAGAAAGACTAAACACATCCCTCCACCACCCTGACCACCTACTACCCACTCTACTATCTAAATGAACACAATTTCTCCATATCCCATATTTAGACTCCACCACCCTCACCCATAAACTATTTTTTTCACTCAAATATCTCCAAGCCTATTTACCCAGCAAAGCTTTATTAAAAATTTTCAAATCTTTTACCCCAAGACCCCCCTGAATTTTTGATTTGCAAATTTCCTTCCACTCAACCCAAGCTACCTTTCTAAAGCCCTCTTTACCCCCCATAAAAAATTACGTTGTAAGCTCACAATATCACATAGGATTTTTTTTGAGCTTGATAGAAAGATAGGTAGTAAAGAGGCAATGAAGAAAGAACCACATTAAGGAGAGTGATTCTGCCACCCAATGAGATATGCTTATCCTCCCATCACCTTAGGCGATTTTTAATCTTTCCCACCACGATTGACCATTCAACTTTATTCTTATGATTCATTCCCACCTTAATCCCCAAATAAATAAAAGGGATTGAGCCCATAGAACAATTTAGAATCTCTGTCATTTCTCTTAGTGTATTGCTCTCGACATTTATCCCATAGATGCAGCATTTTCTGAAATTGACTTTTAGTCCCGAGACTAGCTCCATACATCTCAAGACTCTTTTCATAGTCCAAGCTTTGTCCACCGACCCATCCCCCATAAGAATAGTGTCGTCAGCGAATTGAAGATGGGATATTGTGACACTTTTCCTACCTATTTTTGCTCCCTCAAATAGCCCCATCTCAGTTGTCTTGGTCATGAAGATGCTCAAACCTTCAACTACAATCAAGAATAAAAAAGGGGATAGCGGGTCACCTTGCCTCAAGTCTCGTTACAATCTAAACTCACCAGATGGGCTTCCATTGACTAACACTGAAGCAGTTGCTGTAGACACACACTCCATTATCCACTTTCTCCAGGTAGGATTAAAATTGAATCGTTCTAACATCAAATTTAAAAATCCCCAATCAACCGAGTCGTAGGCTTAGCGAAATCATTTTTGAGAAATAACCTTTTCAATCTCCTCTTTTTTGCCTCGTCTATTGCTTCATTAAGGATCACGATACTATCCAAAATTTGTCTATTGCCCACAAAGGCGCTTTGATTTTCAGAGATGATGGAATCCAATACTCTACTCAATCTCCCTGTCAATGCCTTCGAAAGTATCTTGTATACTCTTCTGATAAGAGATATTGGTCTAAAGTCGTTTATCTCACTTGGCGCTTCCTTTTTGGGTATGAGAACAATAAAAGGGGGATTTAATCATTTAACAATTCTGCCATGCTGCTGTAATTCCTGAACCATCCTCATTATATCAGGTATTAAGACCTCCCAAAAATCCTTATAAAAATGGAAGTTGAAACCGTTGTAATTATAGAAGTTTGTGTGCAATAGGTTGCACAATGGCTTCTCTTTTAAGAGTGGAATACATCTATAGGGTTTGCATGTGTTTGAAATCAGAAATTTAATGTGAATGATATTAATGAGCTATAGATCTGATTTTATTTCATGGAATTTATTTTTTATAATTATTATTTATAATAATTTATATATCCATAGAAAAATTATTATATCAAATCATGATTGTATTTTCTACAGTAACTTTGCGATCATGTTATTAATCGATGCGGAATATGATTTTGATCTTTATACATTTTAGTGATTTTTTTTCCGACTATTTTATGTATCTTTTAAATTAGTTAACGAGATCATTTCACGTGAAAGTCATGTATCTTCATGAATCATAATTCAAAGGATGGGAATCGGAACACTCATATAATTCAATTTAATTTAATTCAAAAACAGGAAATTAAAATTTTATTTCACACGTTTATAATCCACACTATATTACATAAAGCAGAAATATAATTAATTATTGACAACAAAAGTTGAACCTACAGAAAATAATATATATATGACCTACTATATAACCTTTTTAAACCCGCGACTAATCATTAATCCAATAATTTTTGGGTGAAAAAGGCAAAAGATAATAGTAATAAGTAATATTTAAATTATTATTATTGCGATATTGATTTAAGAGATTCCACTTGAGACTTGCCACAAGGGCCCTTCGTCCTAATATACAGCCTGTACTGGTCGTAAGTGGTGGCTGGATACCGCGGCGGCTGCTCCGCCGTGACAAGCTGCGGCGCCGGCTGGATGACCATTTCACCCCTGGGATTGTAGAAGAATGCCACCGATACCCTCTCTTTCTCCGAGTTCACAATCACTCTGTGCTCCACACTTTTATAATTTGCATTGCTCAAAATCTGTCACCCAATAATTTAAAATACTTAATTAAGGAAAATTATTAATTAATTATAAAAAAAAAAAAATTGGGACCTGGAGTTGATCGCCCAAGTTGATTATGAAGGCATTGGGAATGGGCTTAACGGTGACCCAAGAATGACGGTAACGGACTTGGAGGCCCGAGACGTTTTCATCCGGGTAGAGAACGGTCATCCCACCCGGATCCGAATGAGGTGAGAGGCCCAGAGTGAGATCGGGTTGAGGGCATTTTGGGAAATAGTTAAGCCTCATGCATGCACCCAACTTCTCCCCTCCAAATGCTTCTGCCAGATAATCCTCACTCAGCCCAAGGTTGCTTGCGAATATCTTCATCAATTTTCCACATAACTCTACCACTTTCTCACTGTATTCCGCCACTAATTCCCTGAAATATTAATTAATTATACATTAATTATTATAAGGATGAATTAAGTATGTAGAGAATTATATGCATGAATTAACTTTTGCTCTTTTATACGTTAAATAAACGATGAAATTATGTATAATCTTTGTCAAAGATTATATAATAAAACATATTTTATAAGAATAGAAATATTAATAGCTAGTAAGTATGTATATTTAGATTAAGAAAACGTAAATAATGAATATTTATCAATTTTACTTTACATGACTTTTTATTAGATTTAGGGGCATAAAAGATATATAACCCACCCCCACCCCCACCCCCACCCCCACCCCCACCCCCACCCCTACCCCTACCCCCTCCTAAGAAGTAAAGAACTTAACTTGTTAGGCAAATTGCTGAGGAAAGGAAATTAATAAACAAAAGGCAAATTGCTGAGGAAAGAAATTAATAAACAAAATGTTCTGCTTCACTTATTGCTGATCTGACTACTGTCCCCCCAAAACACCTCAGCGACAACTATGAACTAGAGATTTCCCAACATTCTGGACAGTACATCATTCTAAATTTAAAATATCTCATCTCCTATTACATTTTAATATTATACTATTTCTTTTTGCTGGTGTTACTGAGAAAATCCAATCTTTTCCTTTATGATAGTATCATTCATTAAAGAATTTCAAATAAAAAAAATATAGTAATACAAAAATGTTACAGAAGATTCAAATAATATATAATTATATATAGGAGTATTATTTTATTTTATTTTTTCTTCAGTTTTTTTCATTAATTAAGAGTCTCTTTTTGTGTTTATTTCTTAAATTTCAAACTATTACTAATTCTGCCTCGCATATTATAATTGGATCCCACTAATTAAAAATAATATTAATTGTGCACAAAATAATAATACTCCACAAAACGAGTAAGTGAGTAACAAAAATACTCCATAGGGATGGGATTGTCTTTTCCCACTCTGTTACATCTCATGTTTCACAGGGTGGGGTGGGGAGTGAGACATGTGTCTCATTCACTCCCCATCCTGTGAAACATCTCACTCCCGTAAAACATGAGATGTAACACAGTGGAAACAGGGAATCTTCCTTCCATAAATTGGAGTAAATTAGTATTAATACCTGCATGAAACGGGTAGGGTGGGCCACTTGTTGTGATCCCTGAGTTCCATAGGAAGATAGTTAAGGAAAAAATAGTCGCTCCAATCCAGAGATACCCCTTTCTCCACTCCCAACCGACTTCCGTACCCCTCATACGTCGCCGGAGAGTTTGCGTACCTCTGCTTCTCCTCCAACGGCAGTTGAAAAAACTCGCGCCACACCTCTCTCATTCCCGCCATCAGCTCCGACCTCACGCCGTGGTTCACCACCTGGAAGAACCCCCACTCGCGGCACGCTTCGTCGATCAGCGCGGCGGTCCTCCGCCGGAGCGCGGCGTCGGTGGAGTACAGTCCGTCCATGTCGATTAACGGAATGTTGACCTCGGCGGCGGCGGAATCGAGAAAAGTCGGCCGATCTGACTGCTTCTTCACGTAGCGATCTGGTATGACCCGGATTCCGCTATCCGACAGGTGTTGGACCCGGACGATAGGTTCGGGCCAGCTGTTGACGCAGCTTATCATTTTCGTGGATGAAGGCAGAAATTTAGAGAGAGAGAGAGCTATATAAGCATGAACAGTATGAGAGAGAAACTTCAATAAAAAATTGAAGCGGCGATGAACGTGAAATTGATTGTAATTGAGTAGGTGGAAACGTGAAATGGATGTATGTATATAGATAGAGAAGATGTGTATGCATGCAGTAACGTTGTAGGCATGAAAAAGGAGTGATGAGTGAAGAGTGAGAGGGGAGAGAGGTATATATAGACGGCGATAGATACAGTAGTACCGAGAGAGAGGTAGATACGACGTCGTGTTGTACGTAGAATGATGGGCGGGAGACAACTGGGGTCATTTTTGGAGAAAAATGAAGTCCGGCGCCGTGAACAACTAAAACTCGTTTATACTATTTAGTTGGATGCCGTCTGCTGGCGGTGCAGTGCTGTGAAAGTGGAACACTGCCCTTTAATTTTGTTTTGGCGGGGAAATTAGGAAAACCACCCTATATTAAATTTTTCTTTCTTTAACCGCATCCCCTCTCTTGGTACATTTGGTGTTACATATTCTTTGCGCATCGTTACATGATTAACACATTATAATAAAATTTACTCCCTCCGCCCTGTTTCAAAGTTTACATTTACTTTTTACACGGAGATTAAGGAGTAATATATTTTATTGTGCAGGGAGGTGAGAGAAATAATATTTTAATGTAGGGTGAGTAGGTGTATTAGTGTCATGTATGGGCTCATAGAGAGAAAAATAATTAATTTGTGTGAGTTCCATCTATCAAAAAGGAAAATGTAAAATATTGAAACACACAAGATCATGTGCGCCATTTTTGCGCATCATCTTTTTTGTCACATGTTAAGTGATTGACACATAAGAGGGAAAAATAAGTCCAACCATTGCCCATAGGGTTTACAGTTTAGGGTATGGTTTCTATCTCCTACGTGTCGTCTATCTAACGGTGTGACACATGAGATAATGTGTTAAATGACACAGAGAATCTGAGCCGATATTGAAATGGGACAGAGGGAGTTATACACTAAGGAGAAATGTTGACATGTATAATAGAAGATGTTAACATTCAGATCTCGTCCTACAAGCATTTCTTAAATAAAGATTTTAAGAAAAATTACATTTTCTTTTATTAACTTTTAATATTATTGTATATTCTTAAGTGAATGAATGTAACGAAAAAAATTAATGAAGAAATAATGAAGAGTTTAATGGAATGGAGATTTTTTTTTATTCTTTTATCTTATTAATTATATAAAAGACGCGTGATCAAACAAAAAAGTTCAATCATTGACCCGTTTGATATTTTTGTTTTTAAAATTTAGGAAAAAATTTCATCTATCTTTATTCATATATTACATTATCACCGGAATTCGAAGAGTCTACACTCAACAAATGACTAACAACTAACACCACAAACATTACATTACAAGTTGAAATATCGTCTCCAACTTGGTTTTAATTGATGTTTTAATACCATAATTTTTTTTTTAAAACGAGTTTTAAACTAATTAATGTCACATGTTTGACTTGATAAATTAATAGATTTTTAAAATAAAGTCGACTAGATAAAATGTAACACAATGAAAGTTTAAATTTTTATAATTTAATTTTGTAACTAATTACCATCCTTCTAATTATTTATAATTATGATCATTCATTTTCGTAATTTTCTATGATATATAAAGAATAATTGAAAAATATACATCCATTAGTACTTATTTATTCTTTATATTTTGAGATTTCTCACTACGTACAAATAAAATAATATAAATTTTTGTTGTGTAATAAAAAAATTAATTATAAATACTTCCTCCCTTCTATTAATATACAGTTACTACTGTATCACCATGTTTAAAGAAAAATGAAATTTTAAACTAATTTTATTAAATTACAAGAATAATACGTAATTTTATTTAATACTTCATCCGTCCCATTGAACGTATGCGTTTCCTTTGTTACATGTTTCATTGGGATGGAGGGAGCAATAAATAAATAAATAAAATAGGTATTATGTGTGTTATGAACTTATATGAAAGCGATATTTTTAAGAAAAATATATGTTGACTTTTTTTTAGATATATTAAAGTATGATTGTATTATAAAATAAAATATATTTATTGTGTTTTTCTAAAATATGATAATTAAAGTATGATTCTATCTATTATAATATTCCATTATCTATTACAAATATATTCTAACTTTCAATAAGTATATTTAGATTATATAATATATATATATATTTTTTTTTTAAAATAAATCAATCGATGTCACATGCCTCACCTCACGTATACCTGTCATGAGAATTCCTTTATAATAAATTAATGAGTAAATTTGAACAATTCAATCTATTGAATGTGGAGTATAAATAATCATGAAATGGACTGGATTTATTTATAAATTTTAAAATGCTTTTTTGAAAAATAAAAAAAAAATCAAAATAAATGAACGTTTACTATGTGTGGGAAAAATGATTTAATGAATAACTATAATTCGCATAAATTCTGGTTCACTGGTCAGTCAAACATATATGGATATCATATTCTTGTTTAAGAAGCACATGGCCTATTTAAAAAGCTAAAGTTCAATTCATAGGTAGCTATGATCGTTGAAGATTCTGATCAACATACATCTTTTAGGTATGCTTTCACCAAGCATCAGATTTTTTTCAATAACTTTCTAATATTCACTCGTAAAAGTTTACGTTTGTTATTTTTCATGTGTACTGCACATAATAAATTTATATTTACAGTTTTTATCCGTTTAATAAATAAGTTTACATACTTAAATAAAATTTAAGAAATAACACAAAATCCAACATCGTATCCTAGAACATACTTTAATTTAAAAAAATGACATATTTTTACAACTAAGTATAACATACATTATAATTTATTTATAACTTTAAAACACCAAACTATCTTTAAAAAACAAGTAAAAAAAAGTAATTTTTCTAGAACTTTGTATTTATAGTAACTCTAAATTTTATTATGGAACGGGTGACTATAATATTTTAATGTGTAGTGAATTAATAAATATAATATTTTAATATATAATGGATAGTTGTATTAATGTTGTATGTGGGCCTAAGAATATTAACTTGTTTTTGTATGAATAGCTGTAAATATTTACTTGAGACGAGAAAATATTAATTTCTATATTACTAGTCGTATGATTGACATTTACTTTCTTCGTCTCAATATAAGGGTTACATTTTATTAATTAGAGTGCTCCACTAAAAGAATTATATTTTCTTTTTTGGTAAATGAGACTCACACAAAACAATTAATATATCTTCATGGAACTACACACAACAATAATACAACTACTTACTATATATTAAATATATTATACTTATCTCAACTCATTACACAGTAAAATATTATATATTATTAATATATCTTCATGGAACTACACACAACAATAATACAACTACTTACTATATATTAAATATATTATATTTATCTCAACTCATTACACAGTAAAATACTATATATTTCTTAATCTCTGCACAAACAATACACTAATGCAACTACTTAATTTACATTAAAATGTTATATTTTTCATCTCATTACAAATGATTAAAATTATACTGTATTCCTTAATTTTTATACAAATAGTAAACGTAACTCTTGTTACAAGACCGAAAGAGTAGGATAGCAAGGAAATCTAATAATTGTTCATAAGAATTTATATATTTTTTTCTATAAGATATAGTAATTTATTTATTTTTTTCTCACATATCGTTCATCCAACAAATACTAACACTTCACATTGAAATTTTTGAACGGGATGAGACATATTTAGAGCCACAGTATACTGATCACTTGGACGCTTCAACCATAATAATAATAAAAATAACATTTTCTTTAATTAAATTATTTTCTCTAATACTTTTCCTTTGTATATTAGAAAATAGGAGTAATAATTTCAAAATATTGTAAAAGATTTCACAAGAGATTTACTTACACAAATACTAACTTTTAACAAGAGATTTTCCATTATCATTTTTCGATACCAATATTATATTTTTGAGAAAAAAAATTACTTCAAAATTAATTAAATCAACGAAGTGATTTTGAGTCTACTATTCATCCATCTCTATGACCCATAAAAACAACTTAATACAATATGAAAATTGTTTCTTGTTTAAAAAAAAAATCATAAGCCTGTTTTACCATTTTGAGAAAATTTAACTCAAAGGAGGTAAGATATTTTTATGACATCTTTGTCATCCGTTACTTTCAGAATCGGTAACATTTAGAAAATGTGCCCCATATTTCAAATCATATAAATATGATTTTACTATTTAATTAATGTACAAGAGAAAATGCATATATATGCATTCTATTAATTAAGGAGGATCCCCACCGGCACATGTCACAATTTTTTTGTGTGATTTAAATGTGAGTTATCTTTTTATAAACTGAACTATATAAGGATTAAACTCTATGATCTCTTTAATTTAAATACTTTATCAATATATAAGGTGTATAGGATTTGAATGGGACTACATGGTTTACACCGTGAACTCGATTTAAAATATATCATTTTAAATTTATGTAAAATGTGAAAATTTTAAATATTATTTACATATGAAATTTAAAAAATAATATTACTTTTTATTATAGATAATAATGTGGTCTTTTAGTAAATAAATAAATAATAAAAGTAAATTGTTAAATTAGAATGAAAAATATAAAGTATATATTCGGCCCTTATAATTTGAATTTGAAACTTTAATTTTTTAAAGAATAAATAAATAAATAAATAAATAAAGAGTGAGGTGTGTAATACTTGATTATATTTTCTGAGAAATGAATATTGTAATGATGAGCACTAAAATCAATTTTAGTCAAAAACCTGATTTAGATTCCAAGTCAATGAAAGTTAACATCAGAGCCAAAGTTTTTATATATATATATATATATATATATATATATATATATATATATATAATTATATTTTAAAAATGAATTGATTAGTCTCACATTTTATAAAAAAATATTCTTTAATATATTATTATCTTTATAATAATACAACAATAGATAATTTAATAATTTTGATAATAATGATTATACGTTCATTATGTGGACCCCATTTAGCTCGGATTAACCGTTGGCTAATCCTCTCTGGACCTTTATCCATTTTCTAGAAAATCATGTAACACTGTAACACATAATAGCATCTCCAAAAAATTATGTATAATTTTAAGAGAATTTTAAGTAATATAATTTTTTTTTAAAATTTAGAGTGATGTATTTTTATTCATCTTCAACAATTTCTTTTATATTTTTTCTCTTCCCAATACATATTTATTACATTTATTTTTTCCCCATATTTTTAGAGTATAAAATCAAAGTGAAAGAACCATTATGCATTATAAATATTAAATAATAAATAATTAATTGAAAATATCAAAAATTAAAGTGTTGGAATTAGTGAAATTTTCGATCATTAAACTTTAAAAAGTTGGTTTGGCTCTTCAAATTTAAAGAGGCAAAATCATTATGTAAAAAAATTATTGTTTTAAAGAGGCTATTGGAGATATATTTATGTGTATGATTCTTTAAATTTTATATTATTTGTCATTTAGAGAGCCTTTTGGAGTTGCTCTAAGTGGGCAAATTATTTGTTAATTAAATATATTTAATATTCCAAAACAATTGCCAATTAATATATGTTGAATCAATACATTACATAATTACTGCTAAGATTATTATTATTATTATTATTGTTGTTGTTATTATTTGTGAAATATTAGGAAACGCATTTTAAAACCCGACCTAGCCAGCTTTCACACTTAAATGCAAATTAATTGGTAGATGAAAATATGTGGACACAAAATTTATTCTTTTATGAATTAAAATTTTGTAAGATAATAATTTGTGGCATGATAAAGCTTATTTCACGTGTCATGTATTTTTAAAGTGGTAACTTGTTACATTTGATACACGTAACTTTCAAATTATTATTATTATTATTATTATTATTATTATTATTATTATTATTATTTGTGAAATATTAGGAAACGCATTTTAAAAACCCGACCTAGCCAACTTTCACACTTAAATGCAAATTAATTGGTAGATGAAAATATGTGGACACAAAATTTATTCTTTTATGAATTAAAATTTTGTAAGATAATAATTTGTGGCATGATCAAGCTTATTTCACGTGTCATGTATTTTTAAAGTGGTAACTTGTTACATTTGATACACGTAACTTTCAAATTAATTAAATGGTTTTGGAATGGAAATAAGTGACCCGGTCGTACTTTTTTTTTATTAACTTTTTAAATTTTATATCTTATAATATGCGTTGAATATGCGTTGAAAGTAAAAATTTTACTATGTTATTTTTTAATTATGATATTAGTTTTAATTTAAAATGTTTGCTCTGAGTTTTCTTTTTTAACTAATAATATTTCAAGCAAATCACTCTGATCAAAAAGTGTCTTTTTTTTTCTTCATTTTCGGCATTCGTTCCAAATGGTTTTTATTTAAACATATGAAACCTACACCTATTCATTATATGCAATTAAAATATAAGACCTACACATCAACTAATACAATTATTTTTTAATATTAAATAATAATTTCTTAATTTACGTGAAAAAAAATGTTTAAAGTGGAGGGAAGGAGTGTTAAGTAGTGCGGTGTATTGCAATATTGCCGACTCCTAAAATAAGAAAAAATGGGACAATAAATAATTATATAAAATTGCCGACTGAATCATCATAAAATATATTTGCACGTTGTTTAAATGTGGTTTTGTGGACTTACTACTCAACTCCATTACGACGTCTAACAAAGTCTCGTCTGTAATTATTTTTAAACCAACCCCACTTTTTTTTCATTTTCTTTCATTTTTTAATTTTTTTTTAAAAAATAATACTAATATGATATTACATTTATATGTTATTCTGTAGTGCACCGATACACCTAGGTTATTGGGAGTAGTTTTTAGGGTATAGTTATTTTATTTTTAAAAATTTTTAATTAATTTATTTGATCTAATAGTGATTATGAATTGGTTTTTTGATTTAATGGTTTATATTAATTAGGTGTACGGTGTAACAGATGCACCTAGTTAAACTCCACATTTAAATACAATTTTATGGGAGAATTTTTGCACTCAATTTTGTCTCTAGCTTCGTGAACTGGATAGAATTTTTCTGACCAAGATTTGCTTCCAAAATATAAGATAATGTAAAATATTGGCATTAAGCTGAGATCAAATTCAGTAATTACTTTATAAAAAAAATTAATAATAATAAATAAATAGAGTTAATGGAACCTAACACCACCCCACATTGCATAGTGACATATCTAGAATATTGCACATGGTTCGATTTTCTATCCTAAAAGCATCAGATAACACAAACTGAGCTATTAATACATCAAGTTTGACATTCTAACTTCTGATGCAAACTAATCAACTCTTGATTCATGTGTGTATATCTACTATCTACGTGTATCTTCTCATGGGTCACTATTTTTAATTAATACGTGATTTCCTCCTCCATCCCACATATTACATATCTAATGGTATAGCATAGAAGATGATACGTAAAAGTAGTACAGAAAACCCCGACCACGAATAAAGAAAAAGATGGAAGATATTATGATGAAATGTGATACAACAGTATGAGATACCACCTATAACATGACACACCATGTTGCAATGAATGATGCAATATCAGATTATAAGGCCAACAAGTAGGCATAATAAAATATATCCTTTCAAATGGTAAAAAAGAATCAATTGAAATAAATATGAAGATCAGAGAATAACATGCAATCCCGCACTGTTCTTTTCTAACAGGATAACTGGAAGTATCCACTGAAAAGTAATCAAGATAGATATACACGAAAAGGGGCCACAAAAATCAACAAAATAATGCAACATGAGAAAAAGAAATAATTTTAATAAAGCAGAAGAAAACAAAGAGAAGACAATACTTTTAGTTGCATTCCCTCATATGTGGCCTTTATCATCTTCAAGATGAATATGTCTCTCGAGACCATGTAACTCGCTAGTTTAGTTCATCCGCCAGTCAAATCAAGTTCTATTAATCTCCCACCGCTCAGCATGGTCGAAAACTTCCATGACACCATCTCAAACAGTTTTTTAAGATTCATGATATATATACACATCATGGCAAAGGTCTAAAAACAAGATCAGTCAATCATCCTATTGGGATTTAGGGAGAATCAGTTTCTTTTCATAATCTATTTCAATTAGTAATCAGAGACGTACAGAAGTTTGTCAGAAATAAATCCATGTACATATTTAGATTGGAAAGTCATTTCTTCCAATCAGACTCTGTAAATTTACTAAAGCACAAAAGTATCAAGATTACAATCCCAAACGCACAAGTGTTGACGAACAAGAGCTCGAAACCCCACTGGGGTGATAAGCCAACCAGAACAATACAATTGAAATGATGGATGGTAGACAAAAGAATGAAAAAGGCAAATGCTTATCCTTATGTCTACAAAATGAAAGAGACAACCAACAGTGAACAAACTAACCTTTACTTATCTCACTAAGTAGGGTCAGCCAAAATGAAAGAGATAACTGACCAAAGGAAAGGCTGACAAATCATAAAGACTTCTAGACAAACATCCGGAGATCAATCTAGCAATCAGAGGTATGCAGGCGTAGAAAAGAAGATATACACAACTGTGAAAGCAAGTTGGAGCTACACTGTTGAGAGTAAACTTTTACACACTTAAGCACAACATTGCAATTGGAAATGAAAAGAAGTAAAGAAACAAAAGAGACACGCCGCAAAGCAGAGCAATAATTTATGCAGTTAAAAAAGTTCTCAAAGTAAGATGAATTTTGGTGGCAGGGATATTAGGAAAGTGAAGAATATAAATTTACTGGCAATTCATATAGCATGGCTGAATTGTTAGCAGTAGTATTAGGTAGATCCACTAGCAGAGATTATCTTAAAGCTGGTGATTGAAGAGGAGATGGGAGAAAGAGATCAAGAACTCAGCATGTTATAGTGAATTGTAACAAGGCTTAAAAAATTAATTGATTAAATTAGAAGGGATAAAGAAGTCTGTTTTCATGAAGATCAAATAAATAGCAATATTTCACAAAAATCTAACTCAGTACATGCATTCACTAATCTAGAAATAGGAAAAAGAACGACAAGAAATCAGTTTGCATGGGTTGGAACGTGATCTCAAGAGTCATTCTTTTGACACATTTACTACAGAACTTGATTTTTCATTTCATCCGTCAACTGGAAACATGTAGAAATGTTGAAATAGGAGCATGTTATATTTGTGAACTTCAAGGCTTTGTGCTTTACCAAACTCCATCCTGAAGAGGCTAATCAAATGTACTTACGTGCCCCATCCATTATCCACATAAGCCACCAAACAGTTGAAACCCCATTTTGTACAAGGATGGCCATAATAATGATAAATGTGGTAACTTAAAAATGAATCGGCAATGACTTGGTAACTCATGCGGGTGAGAGAAACAGTCAAATTGCCTATATTTTTACTCACCCAAGTTAATAGAACCATCTTTCATCAGCTTTATGCTCAAACTATTGAATCTCCCTCTGGAGTAATGTCGTGACGCCTTTCTCCAATCCGTTCCAGTTTTCATCATGGAAAGAAATTCATCATAGCTGATTCGCCCATCCTGCATTTATGGTGAAAAGCAGTGAAAATCTATTCTACAATACATTTGATCAATAATTGGCACTTCATATTCACCTTATCCGTATCAACCTCCTGAAAAATATCATTTGCCACATCTGTACTACAATCTGTACCATCTTCCATCAAGGCATCTTGAAGCTCACCAGGCTCAATGTAACCGTTTGCATCTTTGTCAAAATAGGAGAAAGCCTTGTGAAGATGCTCATCATTGGCCATCCTCTGAAGATGGAGTGAAATAGCGAGAAATTCTCCATAGTCCAATGTTCCTTTACCATTTGCATCCACCTGTGAAATAGAAATAAATAAATATCAGAAAGAAATGATTATATAGAAAAAAAAATGACAAAGGAATATTCACATCATGTGAGCATACACATATAAGAAAACCATATTCATGTTGCTGGTTGGATACTCAGGGAAGATGCCATGTTCAAGCTTTAAACACAAGGCATTGTATTGACTTTATAAGAAAGTCTCTGTATATATTTCAGGATGTATGTGGGTCTGCTCAAATTAGAGTGGCATAGAAGTGTTGGTGACGGGGTCAAAGGAAGCAAAGACTTGCTCTTTCCCAGAATCTCAATTCTAACACTGAATGACAATGAGTCTAACCAAGACCTGGATATTGTTGCATATTCTGATAACACCACTTAGAAACCAAAATATTGTATTCGTAAATTCTAAAAACACCATTTCATATTGACTTGAATGCCAACCTGCCACCTGGAGATTATGTGCTTTTACTGATTAATTAAACCCACCCAACCACCTGGAGCTTACCAAACTTCAGTATATGAAACCCTT
Organism: Pogostemon cablin; assembly: GCA_023678885.1. Classification (NCBI taxonomy): domain Eukaryota; kingdom Viridiplantae; phylum Streptophyta; class Magnoliopsida; order Lamiales; family Lamiaceae; genus Pogostemon; species Pogostemon cablin. Next base: position 1,690,820 of record CM042984.1, read on the forward strand.
AAATAGACTATTTACTTCATATTATGAATTCAAATGCATGTGATCAGTAAAATATGCTCGTGATAGACAGCAAAATATACATGTAAAATAACTACAGACAATATGTTCAATGAGAGTCGTATAAAAGTCGAACTGATTATAATTCAGCGAACTGAGAAGATAATTAATTTCTACTGTGTTAACATGCGGCTAACTTACAGCTTCAACAAACATCTGCACTTCAGACTCGGACAGTTGTGAATTGAACTTTTCCAAACCTATCTTTAGTTCTTCAGTTGAAACAACACCATCAATATCAGTGTCTATCTTTGCAAAGATCTCTTTGATACTTTCAACTTCTTCATTAGATAAGAAGTCAGCAATGACCTAATAAGAGAAGCAGGATTAAGTCTTTGTAAGTAAAAATAAAACTGTATAGGAAATTGTAAACAATAATCAACCAACCCTGAGTGCCTTGCGCTTGAACCGGTTCATTAATGTGAATTGCTTCAGCCTTGACTTAACAACATCTCCAAGAGGAACATTCGGAGCTTTCTTTGCATTTTGAAGCCAAGGATGTTCTATGAAAATTAATTGTCATTTAACAAAACATTTAATGTCTACATCTTTAAAGTCAATACGACTAGTAGATCACATATTGCCCTCCACAATAACAATAAGCATCCAAATTTCATCAATTGTTTGGTTTTTATCCATGTAAATACACTTTGAAGGGGGGAAATAGAATGTTTAACATTCACTGGAATACTGATGCCAAGAGTAGAAGATCATGGTTAATAAGGTAATTAAGCAGACATGATTGCATATCACTAGAAATACACAGAGAAGATCTCCTATAACATTTTAGTGTTACATCTCTTATCACACCCATTGGATGAATGATACATACGAGGGAGAAAAAATCCAAAAATTTCCCCTTATGATTTATATTTTCCTTTAAGGGTGTAGATTATATCTCTCTCCTATGTATCATTCATTCAACAGTTTGAAACAAGAGATGTAGCAGCAAAGTATAACAGTACATCTGGGACCGAGAAATACAGTACCTGCAAAAGAGCGCGAGGTAGAAGAACAGAACAAATTGACTGAGTCGATAATAAAGTGATGCCAGCCATTCGTAATTTAAGTGCATCAAGAATTGAAATAACCAAGAAGACATAAAGCGAACATACCAAGAACTTGTTTTGCTGTCAGTCTAAGCTTAGCATCAGGTTCTAGCATCTGGCGCACAAGGCTCTTGGCACTGTCTGACATACTTGGCCATGGCTCGCGTTCAAAGTCTATTTTCCCGCGTATGATAGCCTGAGCAACACCTTGCTCAGATTCTGTGTAAAAAACTTGCTTTAACGTCATGAAATGGATTGCTACTAACTATGCCTAGATCGCGAATAAATGGAAATTTTATTGATAAGGCCTTTTCAATTGTAGCCAATACAAGCCACACAAGAACGATTAAATAAAATTCCAAATGTCCACAGAAAATGCACAACAGTAGGAAGTACATATCAGAATGTGTTATCGAATGCCAGAATATGGATTTTTCCTGAAATAGAAAGCATTATTGGCAAGCATTACGTGAAGCATTGCTTACACCTAGCAGGTAGAGGTTGTAGACTAATAGTGGCTGATACTATATAAATTTACCATAATGTATGTCAACGTAGTGAAGAATAAGAAAGGAATTTAAGTTAATTACCAGCCCAGAATGGAGGAACTCCACACAACAAGATGTAAAGAATCACCCCTGCACTCCAGATATCTATTTCTGGCCCATAATTTCTCCTGAGCACCTCTGGGGCCATGTAGTACGGGCTCCCCACAATTTCAGAGAACTTCTCACCTATAATCCAAGATTTAATGCATAGTATAGTCAATTGTTTCGTTTACATTTAACATATTTGACAAGCATAATCAAAATGAGATACAATTTCATCTTCACTTTCAAACATTGAGCATAAGTCCGCACCAAGATCCTAGGCACCACATGAAAATTTATAACAATAGTAGGTAAGACTATCAAAAATGACATATTAACCTTAGTCTGACAATAAACTATTTCCTGGAAGAAAAACTGCTTTAGACCTTACATCATATGGTATATAACTTGCTCAGTTAGTTGGCTCAGTTCGACTCAACTACAGAATGCAGTCGTATAACAAGGTAGCAGAAAATATTAGAGAAAATCCCTGTATCGTGGTCCAGGAAATAGTAAGATTGTAATGGGAGAGGTAAAAATTATCTCATTCACGTGAACTAATAAGGGCACATTGCATAGGACTAGGGGAGTATACTAGATAGCTCACTGGGCATAGCATGTATTCATCACACCCACAAGGGTGTGCATTTTGGTGTATATATAGATGATGAATGCTAGAGCTGACAAAGGTGAGTGTTGGAATAACTCAAAATTCCCATACATGACCCACAAGCAGGTGGGGCAACCCATTTCAAAAACTATTAGCTGGTAAAATTTCTCAGACATGAAATGCAAGGTGATGTTTTCATTCCTTAAGGAACAGAAGCTATTTTAACCATCAATGGAGCAGAACAACGCAACATGATCTTCTCTCCTAGACATCAACCATCTCAAGCCACTGACTTTCCATTTTAATTGGTATTATTTCCTCCAAAATCTCTCATGTTAGAAATAGATAGTTACGGTGCTATAGTTACCACAGTATCCTCTAGTCAGCAGCTCTCCTATGACTCTGGATATCAAACATCTACTTTCACATAAGATACATAACTAAAATTATGTCACTAACCGGGCTTGAAGAAGATAGACAATCCAAAATCAATCGCTTTAAGGGGAGAATTTTCCTTTTTATTCGCAAAAAGAAAGTTCTCAGGCTTCAAGTCCCTGTGGATAACCCCATGTTTGTGGCACAGTTGCACCACCTCCACAATAGTCCTTGTGACCGCAGCGGCCGCCCGCTCTGTGTAATGCCCACGCGCCACTATCCTATCAAACAGTTCCCCACCCTCGCACAATTCCATAACTAAATGCACGGCATTCTCATCCTCACGCGCCTCCTTCAAGCTCACAATGCTCGAATTTTGCGGCAAGTGCTTCATTATCGCCACCTCTCTCCTCACATCCTCCACATCCACAGCTGTTCGTAGCTTTCGCTTCGATATCGACTTGCAAGCCAACATCTCCCTCGTTTCCCGCTCAATGCACAAGTACGTAACCCCAAATTCCCCTCTCCCGAGCTCACGATCGACTAAATACTTCTCCTCAATGTTTTCCTTCTTAACGTCCGTCAAAACAGTGACTGCTTTCTTCACGTTGCCGGATGATTTATCTTTCCGGCCATGATCGTGACCGGAGAAGTTACAGGACTTCACATCTTCTCTGGCAACAGCCGCCGGGGATCTGCAGCAATTCCCCATTCAAAATCAGCAATGGACTGAGATCCTCTACAAATCAAACAAGAACCCTAACTCGTGTGATACACAATCTGAGCTATCACATTATAGAATGCGTAGTGCGCATTGACAGTAGAGCTCAAGAATAAAAAGGTGTGATTTATCACACAGAGAATTTCCCAGTGAGAGAGAGTCTGTGTCACTCACTGTGAGAGTGTGGGGGGTGGGGGGTGGGGCCGAAGGGGGGTCACTCTGCAAACAGAAGGTGGGTACGGTAACGGCTCAGTCGCTCAGATGCTTTTGTAGAGATTTTTATTTTTATTTTTTCAATTTTGGGATTATAATAATTCAACGAATAAATGTCGTGTAATTATATAATTATTATTTTATTCTATACTATTTATATTTACTTTGTCGGTTGAGTGAGTTATGAGGTTAATGAAATTGGAAATTTGGAACTACTATTTCACTTTGTTTCTTTTTTTAGATTCAACTAGTAATTATATTCTAAATGTTTTTAATTCTAAAAATAAAAATTAAATTTATAAGTAAAATTGTTATGAAGCATGAACTAACAAAGGGTTTAGTCCAGTTGCAAGTACAATTTATTTATAGCAATTCATTACTTTAAGCTATTAATTAAGAGTTTGTATTTTATATGAAATAAAATAATGAATTATCACCTTTGTAAGCAGATGCTTTAATCTCTTCTTATAGAAAAGCCTATATTTATAACATTCTCAATAGATGATTTAATTATCAAGATTCTTTTGGTATAGTCATTATTCTTTTATTTTAGTGAAACGTGTCCCATGTGAACACAAGTTCACATGAGGAAATGTGTCCCAAGGCACAAGAGCTTCACTCTTATTTTAAAGATATCTAATTTCATTAATCTCTCCTTGGTATAGTTTATTCTTTTGGTATAGTTCTTAATCTTTTAAAGTAAGCATATAGAGATATCTAACGTATTTATTATATACTCCATTTAAGATCTTGTGTGTTCATTTCATATAAATAATTTTTATATACAGATTTCTAAATGTCATTTTCATATATGTGAATTGTTATTTATTTATTTTTATTTATGAAAAATGATTATTTTAAAAATGAATTAATTTTCTGCTTTCTAAAAAAAAAATATCGCGAAGAACAATTATCATGTGTAAAAAATACTCTGATCATTAGTCATTACATCTAATTTCATATGGGAACTGATTACGATTCTCTAATTTACATATTCAATTATATTTTTATTTGTGGAAAATATAATAGGCTTGTGTTTTAATATACTGTTGAAATTAATAAAAATTTAGATCATTTTAGATTAAAAAAAAATTAAAGGTTGATATGTGTATGATATAAAGTTCATGAAAGCACAATAATATTTGTGACCCGACAATGTTATTATTGCATAGTCAACGGAGTCAAAGAAAAAAAAGAATTCATAATCGACATCATTGAATTAGAAGCAAGTACTCAAATTAAATATTTGTAATAATTTGTAGTGTTTAATATTTTTCAAACATAGTGTAATCTTGCCATTTTGATTTTAGCTCTGATCAACATTGATAATAATTGAGAAAACAAGACAAAAGTATTACACAATTCAAATAGAGATGTCTCATGCTTCAAATGTTAACAAAAATATATTATACTGTAATTAAATTATTTAATTTGTGTGTATGTATGAAATTTTAATTTTATCATTTTATCTATGTGTTTTATAACTTAATTTAACTTTTTATTTATGACATATGTTTTAATGGATTTATCGTTAATTCATTTAAAATTAAAGTGGATTAAAAAATATTATCCAGATGTATACATTATCAACTAAAAAATAACAAACCCTTAACAAAACTTAAGAATTACTATTATATATATATATATATATATATATATATATATATATATATATATATATATATATATATATATACACGAGTACATATTCCCGCATAATATGCGAATTCATTATATTTTATAAGAAAATTAGTTAAATAATTAATATTAAATGCATATTGTAATTTAATAATGAGGATATACTCAAAATTTTTGAAGATATATTTTTATTAATTGATTTATTTATCTAATTTAAGGTTTACTTTTTAATTCTAAATATGAAGATATACATTAGTAATATAATATTAAAAAATAAAAAGCTTATATGTGATATTAAAAAAAATCTATTCATAACCAATCAAAAAAAATTATTAAAGCTGGTGTTTAATTTGAAGATATACATGAATAATAATAAAAATAATAAGTTGGATATATTTTATTGATTGGTTTAATTATCTATTCCTAATTAATTAAAAAAATTAAAGGTGATATTTAATTTATAAATATACATGAATAATATAATAATAAATAAATAAAATTAGAAATATTATATATATGAAATTAAAATAAAAAGTACGACAATTAACCACGTCGCGATACCTCGTACTTTTAAAAAGTTATTTATAGTAACGTATTCGCAATTAGTATATAATATATATATATATAACTAATTAATAAATAAAAATACCTTATTTGTTACGGTAAAGACTTAGATAAAACAACTTTCGTGAAACAAATAAGAAGTGATAATCAGTATAATAAAAAATAATATTCAACTAATAAAAAATAATAATAATACTATAAATAATTTATAATATAAATAAAAAATAATATTCTAAAAATAATAATAACGTCCTTCACACAAAAAAAAATCAATTACGAAAGGATAATATGATTTTATCCTTAGGAATTTTATATGGGATGGCAATCATGCCACATTAATTTTGGACAAATGGGGGAAGTGAAGAATACCATGCAAGATGAGACATCTCTTGATATATGTCATAGTCTCAAAGCAAACAAGTCTAAAACACTAATTATTAGTTTTGTCAAAAGGAGAAGAGTATAATATAGTATAATATTAATTAAATAAATGAAAGTATTAATTAGTGTATAAAATAAGAAAATTTGGTATGATGTGCCGACCCGAGGGTTGGATGATAGTGGTAAATACAGATGTATTGAAGCTTAAGGAATCAGCAAAGAAGATAAAAGATTAATTGCAATTATGTTAATAAGCTTATCTAAAGGAAGTGTTTGCGGGAATTAAGAAAAGAAGATGCCATGTGTTGTCTCTTTTATTTGCAACCAATTCTTATGTAGGGATCATGCTGTCCCTCTCTCATATTCCTCCCATCCCTCTCGCATAACCCTTTACACTTTTTTCATTTATTTGTTATATAAAATTTTTCACATTCTAAAAAAGAAAAAAATCATTTTATCCAACAACCTCAAATTTACTTTAATTTCAAATTTGTCACTATTTTTTCACACACATATCATTATTTTATATATTTTTATTACATAAAAATACTTAAATACTATCAAAAGTGATAAAAAATAAAAATTTTCTTAAATAATGTGGAATAGTGAACATGAAACGTTTTATGAGATGAAGGGAGTATTATTTAAAAGATAGTAATAGATTATGAAAACATTTATGGGAGAAAAGTGTTAAATGAGATGTAAAAAATGTTGTTTTTATTACTTCGCTACAATAGGTTGAAATGGCATAATTTATTAAAAAACTATTTACCAATTCCCAATATTTTTTTGCCAATATAGTAATGACTTAAATATGTACATATTTCTCTTTCCTTAAAAACTAAATCATCTCAAAGTAAAAAATGAGGTAATTTATGTCCTTATCTTTTAATTTAAAAAAATACAAAAAACAAAACAGTCATGTTAATTGTATTTACATGTGATCCCATTTTATGAATTGTTAATAGTACCTAAAAAAATATTCTTTAGAGAAATTACCCTTTTAAATAAAAGAACAGGTTACTCTTTAAATTCTTGCATCATAATTTTATAAAGATACTTACTATTTAATACATAAAAATTATTCTTTAAACAATAATTTAAAAAAATGAAATTCATGTGTGAACTATTCACACCAAAATCACTCTACTGCAATAGATTATTTCAACATCTAAAATATCATATTTTTTAGAAAGTGTATATAAATTATTAAGATAAAACTATTATAATATTTAAAAGCTTGACTGAAAAAAACATGGAATCACTTTTTTTTATTATTGTTATTACATTAATATAGATACATTAATATACTTTTTGCTTGAATAGAAAAACTACCGTTAAAAAATCTTGAAGCTACATTTTGAGGTGACCTCACACAATTTGTGGTAATTGGATTCAACTTGATCAAAACTAGTTAAAATTCTTAACATTGTGTTTTGATGTCCATAGACTTGAGTGAACAACTTTGAAATTTAGTGGTTACATATGCATAAATCTAAATAAAGTGGGTTGTAAATGCCAAATAAATTAGTATCTTTACCATTCATTTGTAATAAAAAATGGTGAAAATAATTTAAGAAAAGGTGAACAGAAGGGAGTATATAGAGAAGAATCTATATCTCATCAATCAAAATGTTATGCTACAAAAGTAGATGAGTGAGAATTGAGTTGTAGTTTAGGCAAGAAACCATAATAGTGATTGTACTGTTGAATCTACTTTAGGAAGAAACTAGTGGTGAAAGATGTACTGCACCTAAGGTGTTTGGTGAAAGTACTGACAGAATGAGTAGATTTATTTATTTATTTTTTTTTTCTCTTGTCTGTTATGATAAATATTTTATACTAAATGGGATAAATATAAATTTATGGCCACTCTACTTACTCATTGTACTTGTTGATTTCACCTTCATTACCAGTGATTATTGAAATGGGACCATACTTCTTTGACTGGTTAATTATTATGCTAGGTTGAAAATTAAAGATTTCATTTTTTTTTTAATTGTGGGTGTTGTTTCCAATGTTTTATTAAGATATTTTTAAAAAAAATTAAAGATTTTGGTAGGTTTAATAATGAATTTGGCATGTGGGCCAAAAGTACATAGAAATGCTGGTACTTTAAGAATGGGTTTTTTTTTTTCCTTTTGGAATGGATTTCTTTAATGAAGAATAGATTGTCTTTCCTATGTGGATTAAGACAAATAAGATCATCAATTTAGATTTTTATTATTAATTTTCATAATAATATATGCTATGAACATGAAACATTCATTTGGTGTGGTGTAAATTGTACTACTGAAATTCAAGAAACGCCATTTAATTTGTTATAAATAAAGCTAATGAGAGTTACAATAGTGTGTGTAGATCTAATTTTCATCTAAGATTATTCATGTTAACTTATCCTCTAACCTCTTATATGGTCATAGAGATTTATATATAAAAAATAAAAATAAAAAATTGCCTCAGCTTAATGATAGAGGGGGTGGAAAAACCATCCAAGTGAGCGCAATCAAACAGTAAGCTCTTCCTATAAACCACTTAAGGCACATATTTCGGTTTACCTCATCCATCAATCCCTAAAACAGAAACTCCTAATAGTGGGGTACACCAGTTCGAGATTTATAAAAAAATGTACTAAATAAATTACTCTATATCTAATTTTAGGGTGATTCTTTAGAGTATCAGTTCACCCTATTTGTAATGCCACGGGTTACGCTATGGGGTTGGGACGCTACTAGATATAAATTCCCCAATATAATAATAGAGGGGTCGAGAATGCACAGCGAAATAATATAAAAAAAGTCCTCAAAGCGATAGTATAATAAAGTAAAAGTTGCATAAAGATTATTACATATTAGCATCTACTCACCCGAGTAGAGTGAAATATCCAAAATAAGTACGTTCAGATGATATATCTGAAATAAAGTTATAACAAAATACTAAAATATAAGTCATAATATAAAGTCTTCTAAATACTAAAATATAAGTCATAATTTAAAGTCTTCTAAGGGCTTGGGTCAACTGCGAAGGCCTCTCCATCTTCAAAAACTTGTTCTGAAAATCAATAAGGGGTGAGAGTCTAAAATACACTCAGTGGGTTAACTTAAATTATTGCACAGTTAAAAATAAATATGCATGTCAAATATACCATAAGATGTAACATATGTCATTTAATAAAATAATTTGGACATTTTCGTTCTTTAACTCAATGAAAATATTTTAGACCGAATCGTCATCCGATAACTTGTGTTAGCTGGTAAATGTGCACCAGGCCGTCACCCCAGTACAATGTTAGCATACTTGAAATATATTTTAGTACTGAACAGACGTAGTCAGTAACTTGTGTTAGTTGGTATATGTGCACTGACTCGTCACCCCGTACAAGTATTAGTAGAAAATATTTGTCATCGAACTAACATCACACATGACACATAACATGACATATAAGTAACACATATCACATCTTAACATAGCAATCATGACATAAAATGTAGCAGTGAAAATTACCCCCACCTTAATCTTATCGAAAACGTCTAAAGTGGACTAGGCTTGCTTATGAGTCTCAGGTATGCCTGCAAAGGTTACTAAACTGAGTTCTACTTTTAATAATAATACCTAATATTAAAACTAATTTCTAAAAATAATTTAAACAAACTAATTATTGTTATATAATTATTAATTTAATAACATATTAAAATGGAAGTATATCAAAAATAATAATAATAATAGTAAATTATAATTAATATTGAAAAAGAATTAAATTAATAGAATAAAATAAGATAAATAATAAAATACTAAATAACATAAAAAGTAAATTAAATAAATAAATATAAAATATTAATTAAATAATAAAATGGAATGAAATAAAATGAATAAAACAATAATAAATAATAATAATAAATTATAATTAATATTGAAAAGGAATTAAATTAATAGAATAAAATAAAATAAATAATAAAATACTAAATAACATAAAAAGTAAATAAATAAATAATTAAATAAATAAAGTAATTAAATAACTAAACAAAGTAAATAAATAAATAATCCAAACACATAACTCTTACCTGACGTACGCAGTTATTATTATTTTTTATTTTTTTATAAATTGCAACTAAGTCCTTATAATTAATTAAATTATCATTTTTACTTGCCAAAAACTTTAAATTTATTACAAAATGATCAAACTTGAGTTATACAACTCCGTTTGAAATTCCGAAAACACCGTTGGAATTCTCGCAAGGTGAGGATCACATACATACCAAATTTTCATGAAAATAACGAAGTTTAAAGGGGACAAAATTTTTTATACGAATTGGGTATCCTAATATCTTCTTCATTTCACATCTAAACTCAAAACTAATTATATATGTGATCCTCGTGAGGAGAGCTTCAAAATGGCCTATAATATCAAAGTTAACTAACACCAACACAAAATATGTCATTAAAGGGTACGTACTTTGACTAAGCTTATCTAATTCATACGAAATCTATTTCACAAAAGAGTTATATATTTGAAATCTACGCATCGATATGATCATTTTAATATATAATATGTTAAGTATAAATTGCAAGACAAATATCTTAAATATCAACAGAAGAAGAGAGAAGAAAGAAAAATAAAATAATAATAAAGTGTATATATGTGTATGCATACGTGAATGTGTAAGGAGAAGAGAGATTCAGTATATTTTTATATAAAAAAATTATTTGCAAAAAGAGAAATGTGGTGATGAACCTGTAGTGAAGTGGATTACTGAAGCCTCCCGTTTTTACCATTCTACTTGTCAGTATAAATAAGAAGGTAATTTGGGGTTGGAGATTAAGCTCACTACAGTAATCATCACACTCACTGCCTTATCCACTAAATTAAGCATGTGCCTATTATTATAATATAATATAATAATATGTATTCTGAATGATTTATTACTAACCATATATATATATAATTATTATTATAAATATTAATATTATATAATGTGTAGATATTACACTATTGTTGATAGGTTTAAATAGAATAGTAACGAGAAGTTATTCATTTAAATTTTAATAATTTTATTTAAATTAATGGTAGAGGTTAATTTAAAATTTAATATAACGGTTGAGATCATTTAAGTGGATCGATATCACATTTGCATTTTAGTTGGACTCGTAAGCAAAAAAGTTGTTAAGTTCTCAAAAAGATCTTATGGCTGTAATGGCGATCAAAGTCATATTGATTGATTTAAGCAAAAGTTGTTAAGTTCTCAAAAAATCTTGGCAAAAGCTCATGTGCTCCGGGATATGGAGGGATACTTCGTGTCCCTATATGAACACAATCATCCCCTCCAATTTTATTTAAATCTATGTATTGCTAGGGGTTTAAATTACAAAGGGACATGAAAATTATAAAGGCGCACGGAATATGCTCCGTGCTCCGGATACACAGTAGCCTCACTCAAAAAGATCTTATGGGCTATAATGACAGATCAACGTCATATTGATTGATTTGGGCTCCGTGGGACATTAGGCATTTCCTTTTGAAAGGCCGTGAAATGTCACGTAATTCTCATATTTGCCCTTGAATCTCTAATCTCGTGAATTATTTTGAGATATATATGTAGTATAGGGTAAAAGAAAATGTAAAACTAATTTTAAGAGCTATTCACATTTTTTTTTTAAATCTAGAATTAAACTGATAGTATATGATATTTTTACTTTTTTTCATGTAATTTAAAAATAAAGGATCCCTAATAATTGCGTCGTTGTGTCTTGGCTGTGAGGGCTCTCAGCCACATAGATGGTTTAATGTGCTCATCGGTGCTTGACCCTGAGATGTGGATCATCCAAGGCACATTAGCATGACGTATTCCTCCTATTCGAACATGGATTTGAAACCAAACATTTCCTCAGGATGATCGATGGGGTGATTCAGGTGATATCCAATGTAGATCCGACTTTCGATTCACTATGGGATCTGGTGCATTCGGACCTTAAAAAAATATACTTATAAATAAAAATATATTAGTATTATGTGTGGATCCAATAATTAATTGTTTGTGTGGGTCAAACTTAACAAAAAAATAAATGTAAACCTTAATTTGGGACAAAGCAAAATGGAAAACGTATACCTTAATGCTGGACAGAGGGAGTATACATTAATGAATAAAAAAAAATATACACTTTGTGTAACAAATTATCTGTTAGTTTTTTAATAAAAAACTGAATATAAAAAAATTATATAATTATTCAAAAATATATTACTCCTTCCATCTCGTCCTAATAGTTACGCTTATTTTGTATACTATTGAATAAAAAGTTAAACATGTTCACCAAGTATAACGGATATAGATATCAACTCAAAATAAAATCGATAGTACTTCTCCGTCCCACTAAAAAATCTCCATTTTACTATATTGAGCGTCTCACTTAAAATTTTTCATTTTATACTTTTTAATAAGAGGGTACCAAATATTATTAATATAATTATCTACTACAAATAAAATATTATTACTAATACTTAAAAGCAAATAGGACCTATGGGAGGACATAGAGTACTTGATATGTAAATGGACAACCTATAATAAAATGTTTAATAAATCTTTGTATAAAAAAAAAGATTAAAAGTTGTTGAAATTATTTTTGTATGATAGTATTATTATAATGAAAAAATATGCAAGATATTGTGAGCATGTGCAGAGTTGAGAGTCCTAACTTCTGCCGCAACTCCAACCTCCAGGCGCCAGAATTCATCCCGGCGGCGCTGCTCCTCCGCCCTAACTTCCCAATCCAGTAGCAGGAAAGAACAATAGATTGTTAAATACACGACAAAAATGAGCTGGTCAGCGATTTTCTCTCTCAACAATTCTCTGTCTTCCTCCCTCCACCGCTCTCTAACCCTCAGGTCCCCCAATTTCTCCTTCGCGCCGACGGCATGCCTGAATTTGGACGTTCGCGCACCCGATTCCAACCAGAATCCATCGCTCCACGAGAAGAGGAGCTCGGAAATTATCGCCGACGAGAAGAAATTTATTGTGGGGACGTATGCTAGGGCGCCGGTGGTGTTATCGAGTGGCAAAGGGTGTAAATTGTACGATGTTGAAGGGCGAGAGTATCTGGATTTGACGTCAGGCATTGCCGTTAATGCTCTCGGCCATGGGGATTCCGATTGGGTGCGCAGTGTCGCACAGCAAGCTGATGTGCTTGCGCATGTTAGCAATATCTACTACTCTATTCCACAGGTAAAGATTCTTCTTCTTTTCTTCCCTATCATTATGTGTACATATTTTAGAACTGTATACTTTGTTTGTATTGAAAATTTCTTGTGAAGTTTGACCCTGTTTCTACCATGACACTGATTACTGGATAACTTTTGTTAGTTTAATAATTATGATGGACTATTAGTTTATATTAGTAATTCTATGAACTGCAAAAATGTTGTTAAAGTTTCCTTTTTCTTTACATTTTTGTACTCAAATCCTAGATCAATACATTGCAAGACTGAAGTGTTCTTCTAAGCTTGTCTGGACAAAGTAAATAATTTACTTAAGCTGTTGAAGAGTCTCATTATAGATGGACTATCAGAAATCCAATTGGTAGTGTTGTGATTTGTGAAAGTATTTTTCATGACTTCTAGTTTAGTGTTTGTTGTGATAACCTAAGATCACTGATTATTACCAGAGCATGTTTCACTTAGTTTCAAACAGTCAAATTCGTGAATGTAAGCACACTTGCTTCTGCAGGTAGAACTTGCGAAACGTCTGGTGACTGGGTCTTTCGCTGATCGTGTGTTCTTTTGCAATTCTGGGACTGAGGCCAATGAAGCTGCAATTAAATTTTCAAGAAAGTTCCAAAGATTTTCACATCCCAATGAAAAGGATCCTCCTTTGGAGTTTATTGCCTTCTCCAATTGCTTTCATGGAAGAACTATGGGTGCTCTTGCATTGACAAGCAAAGAGCATTACAGAACACCATTTGAACCTGTAATGCCTGGTGTCACTTTCTTAGAATATGGTGATATCAAAGCAACAGTAGAGCTGATCAAGAGTGGAAAAATTGCAGCTGTATTTGTCGAACCTATTCAAGGGGAAGGTGGTATATACAGTGCAACAAAGGAATTCTTGCAATCACTGCGTACAGCATGTGATAATGCTGGCTGTCTTCTTGTATTTGATGAGGTAATTATTTTACAGATTGGTGTTTTGATTTTATATGTTAACATGCATAAAAAGAAAGACACCTGATGGTATTTAGATATACTAAATCGAATCAGTAACAAGATAATGGTGAAGATATTGGTTCTTTGAGAATTGAATGTAGACAGTCCCGCTCCCTCTGCCTTGCCAACGGAGGTCACAATTTAAAGTGGTGATTGGAGACGTGGCAGTGCCACACATCATCATTTCACACAACACAAGTTATGCCGATTGTTAATATGACTCATGAACTAGAAAATCTACGAATGGATTTCCTCTTAGACTTAGACGTCCACAGTTCAATGTTTATGTTGTATTTATTTCTTTATTGATGCTGTTTCTTGCTTATGAGTTTTTCGATGGTAATGGTGCACCACAGGTACAATGTGGCTTGGGTCGAACTGGCTATCTATGGGCTCACGAAGCATATGGTGTATACCCGGATTTAATGACTCTTGCCAAGCCTCTAGCTGGAGGTCTTCCCATAGGAGCTGTTTTGGTCACCGAAAAGGTTGCTTCCGCCATTAGCTACGGAGATCATGGAAGCACATTCGCAGGTAACCCTCTCGTTTGCAATGCTGGAATTGCAGTACTAGATAAAATATCAGATCCAAGCTTTTTAGCCAATGTAAGGGAAAAAGGACAGTATTTCAAAGAGTTATTAGTCAAAAAGCTTGGAACCAACTCTCATGTTAAGGAAATACGAGGGTTTGGGCTCATCATCGGCATAGACTTGGATGTGCCCGCCTCCATGTTGGTGGAGGCATGCCAACAAGCCGGCCTTCTTGTTTTAACTGCCGGGAAAGGAAACGTCGTTCGGATCGTTCCACCGTTGATCATATCAAAGCAGGAGATGGATCTAGCAGCTGAGGTATTGAGCAAATGTTTACCTGTACTAGATCAAGCTAGCAAAAGTTAGCTGCCATTGCCTCTACATAGAGGATTTCTTGAAGTTTTAATTGATCAAATTGTGGGTTTTTTAAAGTTCCTAGTTATGAATGTAAAATATATCATGTACTTTTTCTTTAACAAAACATAACTTTTTAATAATTTTAATGTTTAAGTGCTTGCAGTTTTATATTTGTTTCAGGTTTTCATTTGTGCAACACTAGACTGGATATCATTATTAATCATGATTGTAAAATAAAATGTATACATTAAAATGATTCAATTAAGTGCCGCTATTCAATTAATAAAAGATAAAATTTTAAGTTCTCAAATAACAGAATAGTTATGTATACTTAAGTACACATTGACATAGTGAGTATTTCTTATTTTAATGATAAATTGTTTTGTTAATTTTAAATTATCAAAATGTTTTAAGATTAGTATGTTTTTTTTTAAAAACTAAAATATAGCTTTAATTAAGGTAATTAAAAAAATATTCATATAAATAAATAAATATATTATAATAATAATTATTTAAATTTTTATAATTTTATATATTAATATTTATAGGTTTAGAATTTAATTTATGATATATTTTTCGCTCATAATTATTAAAAAAAAAAAACAAACGCAAACCATTACTTATCTATGGTATTTAAAATTTGAAAAATTATTGATTAACTATAATTATTATATTTATATTTCAATTCATAATTTTGGAATAAACTTTCTATGAAATAAATATATTTTACTCATCTCTAACCATTTGTCACGTTAAATCCCATTTTATTTAAAGTAAAATTCGAATATGTAGGATAATTAAGAATTCTATTATTT
Source organism: Pogostemon cablin (assembly GCA_023678885.1). Classification (NCBI taxonomy): domain Eukaryota; kingdom Viridiplantae; phylum Streptophyta; class Magnoliopsida; order Lamiales; family Lamiaceae; genus Pogostemon; species Pogostemon cablin. Next base: position 1,706,911 of record CM042984.1, read on the forward strand.
GAGTGATTATTTATAATTCGTTCATCCCATATTATTATTTTTCATAGATTTTTTTTAATAAAGAATTAAATAATATTTAAGTGAGATCATCTATACAACCATTACATTTAAAGTAAGAATTAAACATAATCTACAATATTGTTCATCAGAAAGAAATAAAACAAAATAAAATAAAAAAAAAACTAACTTTATTTTTTTTACGTTTGCGTTTCTCATTTAATATATATTTTTTCTTTGCATTCTTGCTAGTTTAGAGGAAAACATTTCATCTTGTACATCTATAAATTTTTTTGAACAAAAATAAAAAAATAAATGAATGTCAAGAATCATTTTAAAAAAATTAATATTATATATTAAAAACCCTAGTAGATATATTTTTTTTAATTAAGAAATATTAATTTTAGAATTAGTTTCGAATAATACCAAATTAATTTTACACATACCTTATATTGGTAACATTGTTAAAATATATGTTGAGTTGATTTTTTATTTATTTTTATTCGTAGATGAAAGTGAGGCATTTATTAAGGAAATATAGTATTACAAATTTTATTATTATTATTTATTATTATTATTATTATTATTATTATTTATGTTCATCTATCTGGATAAGGTCGATATTTATTCAATGAAAAATAATGTAACTTATTTTCATAGATAGATGAATCTTTAAAATTTGTAGAATATAATTCATAATAATCGTAGTTTAAAATCTAAAATTAAAATTTTTGATAAACATAAATGATATTATGTCACAATACATGTAAATAAAATATAAAATTATTAGAATATATACGGAAAAATATTATATAGGAGTTGATAAGATATTTTAGTATTTTAAACTTCAAGGATTAATCCCCATAAATTAGGATTTTGTGTAACTTTAATCATAAATTGTTTTTGTGTAAATTGAATTATGTTTCGAAAAATAATATGTATGTACATCTCAAATAATATTTTTTGTTTTTTATTATAAAATTGAAGTTATCACAAACTATACATAAAATATAATTATACAGACATGATTTACTCCAAAATTTTATCTCAAAACTCATCTGTATAGAACTTTGGATTTTATGTTTGACCGTTTTAATTTTGGGTAATTAGTCTGGTGTGTTTACATGAGGCATCTTAGGATTTATAAGTTAAATAAATGTAGAATATAAATATAATTATATATTTTAATTTTAATATATTTGAATTTAAATTTAAGGGTTAGGATTAATTATCTTTAAAATTTATTATTATTTTTAATAAAAGCATAATAATAAATTAATTCAAAATCAAATAACCCAATCTGGACGTGTATATAACGAACTAAATAAAAAATTAAATAAAAATAAAATATAAATTCCACCTCTAAGGAAAAATTATAACTAAATTAATACATACATTAATTAAAAAAATAAATTATTATTTAAATTAAACAAAATAATTTTTTTAACGAAACTAATATATCAATTAATCAAAAGAAATAAAAATTAATTATGGAGTATCATTATTTTTTAAGAATAAAAATTAGACTTAAAAAAAATATTATTTATCAAATGATTAAAAAATCTGCTAATATTAAAAAAAACCAATAAATTAAATAATTAGTAAACAAATTAATTCAACTTTTTAAAAATAATTATACAGGCATCATATTCGAGATTAGACCTCATCATACTTGGGTGTATCTGATTATGTCACCAATCCGTTCAATCTATTGAAATTTAAAATAGCTACGATGCTATTATCCTCCTTTAATTTCTGTACATGACATCTATCGGTTGCTATAGCTTTTTTATAATTCACAATTCTCTCCATATTTGAACCCGTGACATTAATTGAAATTAAAAAAAAAAAGTAAATATATATTGAAATTAATAATAGAATTAAAAAATAATCGAATGTATACATGCAAATATCTGCTCATCCATAAGAATCACTCTTAAACATGCAACCTTCTTTAAATTGTTCAACGTGGAATCTTCCAATCGACCAATAACCTTTAACTCTTGTAGACTTCTAGTCCATATCTCCTTGATAGTTTAAAACCTGCCATACTTGATTTATATGAAAACATCACAATAAGTAAAATAAAAAGTAAAAGAGAATGAAAAGATTAGAGAATATAGATGACAATAAATAAAAAAGATAAAAAGATGTTAAATTCACTCGAATATATAGATCGTAATTTTAATTTTAAATGTAAAGATTTTTTCTCAAAACATGATCTCTTTTATCTCAGCAATAACTAATAATTATTAACGTGGATATATATATATATATATATATATATATAATTAGATATCTTCTACTAATTAAAATAAAAAAATATATTAATTAAGATAAGTTAATAAAATAATTTGTTAAAATTAAGAATATATATTGTAAATAACTATTTAATCAATCAAGAATAATGCAAAAAAAATAATGTAGATGTTGACAAGGAAAATTAAACATTACCTACTTATACATATATTTAGAAGCAAATGTTATGACCGGACATCTGAAAAAATATCACTAGAAGTAGAATGTATATATGGCATTAAATTTAATAACAAGTGTTCTACTACATAAATATTTTTTATTTTAACCAAAATAATTCAACAAGATAACTTATGATGTAAGATTACAAAATATCTTCTCCATCCCAAACAAGATATACATTTGCTTTTCATAATGGAGTTTAAGAAATATATACTCCAAAAATTCGTTACTCAATAGTTTTCTCTAACATGAAGATTAAAAAAAAAAACATTAGAAGTATTATGCTATTTTTTAATAATAAATAATAAAATATATTAAATTTATTGAGTACCAGTGATTTAAAATATATGAAAACTTTTATGATAAGATTCAAATTTGAAAGAGTGAAATTTGTTGAATTACAGTGGAATAATATATTGTAGGTAGTTTTTCAGATGTATTTTAATTTTTCATGTTTGATTTTAATATAAAGGGATCACAAATTGTGTAATATACTGCATTTACAACTTTTTGGATCGATTAATAAAATTCTTCACAATTTCTTTATTTATTTGTTACACAAAATTTTTTATGTTAAAAATTTTTTTCACTTTATCCAACAACTCAAAAAATTATTTTAATTTCAAATTTATTACTCCTTTTTAAAATATATATCATTACTTTTTTTTTTCTAAAAATACAATACTCTAAAAAATCAACAAAGTTGAAAAAAAAAAAGAATAATTTTTTTTAAAAAAACAATAATTTGGAAGTACTCCTATTTTTTAAAATAGAGGAAATTACTACTAGAAAACTGTGAATAGATATCCGTACATAGATATCGATTATTTGAAAAATTGATATCTATAGATTTAGTAACCGATATCTATTGCACAACCGATATCTAGTATGTCAACAATACCTTAATAGATATCAGCTATTTCCTGCTGATATCTTTTAATGACGTCTATGCATATTATAAATATCGATTGTCATCCGATATCTTTTCACTGATATTAATGTATATAATATAATTTTTTTAATTATGTAATTTTCTAAAAATGTTATAATATAAAAATATTAAATCGTGTATTAAAACATAAAATTTTCCATCTGCTGGAATTGATTACAGAATTTCCCAAATTCTTCTGAAAATCGATCGACCTACGATAAGCCCTAGCGCCGCCCACAACGCCGGCTGCACTTCCCACAACCACCCACGCTCCTCCACTACTCCTTCCTAAATCTGTTTATCCATGGCAACCATCCTCCCTCCGTCTTTCCCCCATAGCCTATCGACGACGACCGCATTCCGGCCATCGATAGATGTGCCCTTGTGATGATGTGAATTTTTGGAATCCTGAAGCCTTAATCGATTCTATTTTCTTGCCCCATCGCGAAGCCCCCAATCGGAGTCTCTAAGGCTTGCGCCACATCTGGGCCCCTCGCGGTTCCAAGCGAGGCGGCCATGCTCCACCTGTCGTCTCTCTCCACCGCCGTCTTTTGTTGTTCCGACAGATGCAATTTTTGCGTCCCCACGGTGCAGTATCCTTCTGTGGCGGTTTTAGTCTTCTACCCTGTTCTCGCGACGGTCTGCTGGGTTCCCCAATAGACACAGCGCAGGGCTTCTCTACCGATTTCTTTTGGCGGCCATCGTTTTAGAAGCTGTACACAGATTTAGCTGCCTCTGATGTGGTTCAGATGCGCCTAATCAGAGCGCCGCCTGCGTTCTCTGCCAAGAGACACGCGCCATCGATGCGCGCTTACAATTCCGCAGCCAAGTCCGATTTTGTGTTCCCAAATCTCTCAAGGAGGATTTGTGCGAAAGGTTTTCTCCTATGGTTTTATCGCGAAATTCTTGGTCAAGAGAGATGCCCTTGCCAATTTCACACCGGACTTTCTGTTAGCCAACGACTTGTTCAGGTGATAATATTATCCTGTCCGTTCAAGTACAAACCTTTCTGATTGCTGGTGGATGGACTATCTTGTGGAATCGAATTTTCAATCCCAACCACGGAGGTCAAGTTCTGCTTTGTTCGTCCTGACAAAAGTGGTTTCTTCTTGCTTGATTCTTGTAGATTTAACGTGAAAGAGCCCTTACTGTTCCTTATTGTCGGCACTGGTTTACTTGCTAATCTTTGCTAGATATTTGCATATTGGTTTATTGCTCTTAATAGGCTGTTTTGCCAGATTATGTGTAGACTATCTCCTAGTTTTGTCTGGGAATTAATCTCCTGTTGGATGATGATTTCCACCACTGCAGATCGACTTGGTTTCAATCGTTTTTACACTCTCTTTACACTCTCGTTTTTACATTTTTGATTTGTCTGAACTTATCATTGGATGGCTGATATATATGTACTTTTCTCAGAGCTTGGGAAATAACTCAGAGCTTGATAACTTTCTCACGACACTGCCCATTAAGGTTTACCATCTTTCATCCTCTAGTCTTGTGAATATAATGGGCTTTGGAATCTGATTGTTTCTTATTCTACTAAGAACGAGAAGATGATGACTGGGCTAGAGCTGAAGAGCTAGTAAAGACTAGAGAAAGAGGAGAAGTAGAAATTATTAGCGCCAGTACCAGAGGATTCGTTGTGAGTTAATTTGTTATTTTGTTCTGGTTTATATTTATAGTGTCTATTTCTAGTTTAACTTTTTTTGGTTTTCTGCTTTTTTTAACAGGTATCATTTGGTTCCTTGATTGGTTTTCTACCCTATCGTAATCTTGCTGCCAGGTGGAAATTTTTAGCTTTTGAGTCATGGTTGAGAAGAAGAGGTTTAGATCCATCTGCATACAGGCAAAATCTTGGCATAATTGGAGAATATGAAGCTAGTAGCATGATGGATACCTCTGAGTCAGTGGCAGATTCAGAAATTGGTAGTAAAACTTCAGAAGCAATGACATCAGATATGAAATTGGAGGATCTTCTCATGATCTATGACCAAGAGAAACTCAAATTCTTATTGTCCTTTGTTGGTCAGGTTTGAATGTCCAATTTTATATAAACCTTTAACCTTTGATTTGTTTCATTTACATGGTATCTTCATGCTTGCAGAAAGTTCGAGTGGGTGTGGTATTGACTGATAGAAATTCTCGAAAGCTAATATTTTCCGTTAAACCAAAAGAGGAGGAGGAATTGATTGAAAAAAAAAAGAAGTCTGATGGTGAGAAATCCCTGCCATAACTTCATATAGTTTAATATTATGCACATTGATTTAGATTTATTTGGTTTTCTAGTATAAATATCAATTTAGTGATGGATTCTGTCTATGTCTTCAAGTTTCTAGAGGTAAAAATTATTCTGAAAATTGAGGCTGTAGGCTACACACCATTATAATTTTTTTTAATGAGACAACTACTTTCAAAATTTAAAACAGTTGGAGGGAATTTTAGAGGTCCTCTTTTTCTCTTATGTCTTCTTTTACTGCGTAAAAAACTTCAAGTATAATTTTAGCTTAAAATATGTACATAGAGAAAAAGTTGAATTAAAAAATCTCTGCTGTTATTAAAAGTGCCTAAGGTTCCAAATAATTGAGTTCTGTTTCAAAAGCCCATTCACTTTCTCAAACTAGTACATATTCTGTATTGCAGGCACAGCTGAGTGTTGGAGATTTAGTCAAGTGTTGCATTAAAAAGATTACATACTTTGGTGTTTTCGTGGAGATAAGTCTAAAGATATAATGTAATTTTTAATGTAATAGGTTGAAATATACTATTATTTGAGCTTTGCCTGCATAACATATGTTGTGGAGTTTCTAAATGATTAGCTGCTTAAATAATTGAGGACTCCATTAAATCTCTCTCCATGGATATTGATAGTTGATGGTATCTTCTCGTGTAGCTTGAAGGGGTACATGCTCTTATTCTGCAATCAGAAGTCTCTTGGGATGCCACTTTGGATCCAGCATCATACTTCAAAGTTGGCCAGGTGTAATGTAGATTAAGTAATGATCACCACTGTTCATTCTATTAAAAAGTATGAACTTCTTATGCTCCTGCCTTTACTTTGAGGATGAGGAAGTGCTATTTGTTGCAGATTGTTGATGCCAAAGTTCACCAGCTGAATTTCTCGATGGAACGTATATTCTTGTCTTTGAAGGAGATAACGGTAACATTTCATACATGACAATGATAGTCTGTATTCTTTTCACCTGAGTTTCTATTAAGTAACAACGTCCTTGTCATTTGATTTCGTACAAACTTATAAAAATATCTTCTATATAAATATTATTTATAGCTAGCTGCGTAGAAAAAGGTATAAGAATTTAATGTTTTAAACCAGCTTTATTGCATTAAATTTACTACTTTTTTTGTGATTTGGTTTTTGAGTTGTGAATTTCTCTCAATGCTGCAGATATATATAGCAAGCTGCCATGTAGAGGATTTTATCAATAAAAAAGGTTTCCATCATATTTTGTAGTTGGGTATTGGGAATGCAACATTTATATGTTTTTTTTTTTATTTTCTTTCATTATTAATCAAGTATTTTGAATATTGGAATGTTTGACATTGAATTTAGATATTTTTAATTTATGGATATTATTAGTTAGATGCATGAAATATTGTCGAAATGGATGCATTATTTGAAATTCTATTTAAATTAGAATATTATATTGTATAAATAAATAAAACAGGTTATCAATATGAAGCATTCTTATAGAAAGATATCATTGAATAGCGATATCTATTCTACATTATATACATTATATTTATATCGGTAAAATCCAAAATAGATATCGGTTATGGATCGATATCTATACCATGAAAAGATATCGGTTAATAACCAATATCTATTTAATCTTATATTTATTATCAACTCTATTTATAACGGTGAATTTTAAAATAGATATTGGTTATTAATCGATATCTATACTATACAAAGATATCGATTTTTTACCGATATTTATTCATTAATACATTTAATATCAGACTTATTAATATTGATATTTTTTTCATAGATATCAGTTAAAAATCAATATCTATAACAGAAATAGATATCGGTTAAATAATCGATATCTAACTGATATCTATTTAATATACTTATAATATCGCCTTCATTTATAACGGTTGAAAATCCTAATAGATATCGGTTAATAACCGATATCTATTCACGGTTTTGTAGTAGTGAATACTCCCTTAGTCCCACAAGTATTAGATAGTCCCACAAGTATTAGATACGCATTTCCATCGCATTTCCATTTTGAGCATCCGCCACTTCAACAGTTACATTTTCTTTTTTCGCAATGGGACCTACATAAAATAATTAACATACCCTATTTTTATAGGGTTCACATACAATTCTAATACGACCATCACTTTCTATTAAAATAATTATTTATTATATGCTCTCTCAGTGGGGCGGGGCGGGGCGGGTCAAACCCGCCTCAACCCTTGCATTTGGCTGGCTTAGGTGGGCGGGTCTAGGCGGGTTGTGGGCTAGAAATGTTCGGCTCAACCTATTCAAAGGCGGATCGCGGGCTAACGCGCGAATTTTTTTTCTTTTTTTCTTTTTAATTAGGGATGATATTATTAAAATAAAATACCAAATTAATGGTATAAAATACTATAATATCAACATAAACATGATACCTATAGAATTTGCATTCTTCCAACCACTCTCTTCACAAAAAAAAATTCCAAACATTTAAAAATTCCATCTACTTATATTTACCACTTAAGTTCGTATTTCTAATATCATATATATTAGTATTACTTTAATTCAAATCGACAAACTCCATATTTTTTTCTTCCAATCTGCAAAAATATAAATACAAACACAAATATTAATTGCCCCAAACAAAATAATTACCTAAACTTAATCAACATTTTTTTTTCAAATTTTCAATCTAAATCAAGAATTAAAAAATATGTTTAAAGCAGTAAATTTTTGTAAAGCATAATACACGAAGGATAAACTTTAGACATTTCTCTCGAGTTTGACATGTGGCGTGCTTAGTCGGGGCGGGCCAAACCCGCCTCAACTCGCGCATTTGGCGGGCTTAGGCAGGCGGGCCTAGGCGGGTTGCGGGATAGAAATACTCGGCCAAACCCACCAATTATATAGGCGGGTGCGGTTCGGCCCAACGGATCCAACCCATTTTAACGGCTCTATCTCTCAGTCTCATTCAAAGAAATATTTTTCTTATTGCAAGTGAATAAAAGAGTATTACTAGTATTATTTAATGTGTAGTTGGTAGTTGTATTAATAAGAGTGTGAACTTTATATTTTAATTATATTAATTGGTGTATGTGCATTTTATATGTGTAAAAAAATAAAATTATTTGACTGAAATATTCAAAATGAAAAAAAAATTTATTTGAAGGGGACGCAGGGAATATTAAATGGAGTAATAAAACTCATTTAAAAAAAACGTATGTTGGTATGTACTTGAAGTAAACCGTCAAATCAAAATTGTTAATTTGTTATGATGAAATAATCACTAAAGAATTTGGGGGAATGAATTCAGCGTGGAAGAATTGAAGAAAGACGCGGATGCAGTGTGAACGAAGCAATTAGTGGGGCCCGCCCCGCAGTCATGCATGTGTGACACGTGGATTGACATGTTAGGCGACGCCACGTGGGACATGACAGATTTCGCGTATTGGATTGCGATTATTTTTGGGCCACCCAGTTAGAAAGAAGCCCAATTTATTTAATTATCCTCCTTTTTCATTTTTCTTTTTAATATTTTATATTGTGAAATATTGTTATTATTATTATAAAGTGAACACAAACTCCAAAAGTTTTTATTCTAGTTCCATCATTATCGAAGCACACGGTTTGCGCAGTAATATTTGGTTTGTATTTATTCTAACAACGTGTTTTTTTAGTGGAATGTAATATTTATTCGTCAATTAATTATTAAGAAAAGATATTAGATTAGTACTCATTGTAGAAGATATGTTTAATTTAAATTTATTATTATCCCTTGTGTTAATTTTCGACACTTAATCTGAGGTAATTTATAAAAACATAATTACAAAATAATATGAACAAGAATATAAAAGCACAATTCTATTTTACAAGAAACTCGAAATTTTATGTAAAAATGTAAACTTGTGACATATATGTATAGGTAAAACTAATTATATATTGGTAACCAAACAACTTCTTCAAATTTCAACATTTATTTTAAGGCAAAAGCTCCTGCGCCCCTGTCTCCATGTGAACACAATCATTTCCCCTCCAATCATATTTAAACATATGTATTTCTAGGGTCCTAAATTGCAAAGGGACATGAAAATTGCAAAGGCACACGGAATATGCTCCGTGTACCCAGATGCACAGGATCCTCACTATTATTTTAAAACACGATAATAATTTAGAAAGTTCAAAGAACATCCTACGCACATGTTTTTAATTGATAAATAGATATATATGTTGACAAATTAGAAATCTGTGAAAATTATAATTATACAAAATTTCGGATTCATGAAAGCATGACTTTTAAAAAAGTATTCGTGAGGCTTGGGGAGGTTTACCGTTTATGTGACATTTTATGTAAATTATAAATGCATTTCTAATACTCTGAATCCATATATATTTGGATGAACTTTAGCTATAATATATTGAACAAACGGGATATATTTTTTGTAATTTGCAAGAAAAATAATGTGATATTGGAAATTTTGTTTTTAATTGCTATAATTTATTCTTAATTAATACTCACTCCGTATATTAATAAAGTAACTATTTGTATTTTTGCACGTAGATTAAAAATATTATTATTTTATATAAAATTGGTAGTTATATTAGTGGTGAAGGTAGGTTATGTGTGGGTTCTTTTGTTAAAAAGAAAAAAAGTCTTTACAGTAGACGACCAAAATAGTAAAATCAATAACTTTATCAGTATAGGTAGTACTTATTACTTTTTACACAAACACTTATGTAAACCGGATTGTGAACTATGTGGTCCCCCTTCCAATCCTATATACATATGTATTGATAGAATGTTTAAATAAAAGGAGCTAAAAGATTTACAAGAATTTATTATAATGTAAACCCAATTTACAATAGACTAATTTTACTTTTTATATATACTCCATATCACAAATAATTTTTTCTTCTACTTCTTTGTTTAACATTTAGATGAGATGGTTTTTAAGGGAAAAAAAACTTTACATTTGAATGATCATGTGTTAATCCATTGTTGTTAAAAATAAATTACTCAATTTGATATATTTAATTTCATCTTATTCTTATCAGTGTGAACTATACATATAACTCACGAAATCTCTTGACCTTCTCATCTTATTTCATTCAAGAATTGAGTGCTTCCAGAATTCGCGGATAAATTACAGCAGATATATAAAATAAAATAAAATCTTTATAGTGGATCATATAGGAGTTGCATATCTTTCAAAGATAATTATTATTACTGCATTCACAAAAAAGCACACGGTTTAATTATTACTTAACTTTTCTTTTTTAAATTTTATTACGTAATCTAATTTTTCTCGTCTATTCCCAACATGAATTTCTCCAATTTTAATTTCTGACACACACTCATTTTGTCGACGTTAATTATTGTTCAAAAAATGAGAATGAAAGTTACTTACAGTGAGTTGGAGGGAATATTATTACACAAATATCACCTACTATTAACATTTTCTTAATCAGAAGTTATACTATTATCATTTTCTTATTGAATGTATAATCTAAAGTACCTTTTTTTTTAAGTACCCTTATTTACTTTACATTATGTACCTAAAATGTAACTTTATAAATACTCAGAAATGGACGAATCATATGAATATAAAATTATTTATTTATGAATTGCAATGTTAAAATAATAATCCACTCCTTGTTAATTAGTTGAGTTCATGAAAAAGATTTGCTCCATTCATAATATTTGTGGGAAAATGTATTAGAATTATCGAATAATATATATAGTTATATAGATCATATGGAACACGCCATGGAAAGTGGGGTGGTTGAAAATTGAAATTGCAGGGGTGCAACAAATACCATCTTACACGTATTTGTGGTCAAAATCATTCATTCCTTTAGAGTACTATTATCTAAAGATTTTATTTGTATCCTTAATTAAATTATAGTCTAAAAAATATTTTGAATTTCTCTCAAGATCATAGTCAGTGTTTTAATATTGGGAGATACTTCAATTCAATTAAGGGTTTGTTCCCATCCAAAATTTTTTGTTTTCTAAGGTATTTGAGTATATATCACTCTTTAAAAAAGGTTATATTTTGTCGTAAACAATAGTATATTTATTCTTTATTATGATGAATAACAACATATTATACAGAAGAGTGACAATACTCACTTATACAAAATAGTGTAAATGGAACACAATATTTTATTGTACCTTTGGAGAGGTGTACAAGTTATTAATGCATTTATGACAAAGTGTTGGTTTTTAAAACTATACATCTAGATTTCAATTAAAATAAACTAATACATCTACAATCCTCATTGAATACTTTTATATATTTTCTCAACTCAATTAAGTTTTTTTGTCTCTCTTATTTTTTTCTCCTTTGTGTCAATTAATATTATTTTACAAATATAATCCTCACCTCTAACATATTAATTTGATATAAAATAAATATAAATTATAAATATTCATGATGATTAATTTACTGGTATTTATTTTTCTTCAATTAAAAAGTGTCGGTCTAATTGTACGATGCACAAAAGACTGTGATATTATTATGGATTATTAAATATGAACTGTACGTGGTACTTTATCTTATTAATGTAAATTAAGTTTACTGTCGACCAAAAGCTAGTAAAAATAATTTAAAAAGAAATAAATTATAATAAACTCAATAGGGTCTCACGTGAGATTCAACAAGAGAAAATCTGTAACTAAATAGGGGAATAAAAACTTGTGGAACAAGTATTACAGAAGAAAAGAAAGAAATTAAAGCCCCACAAGAAAGTAAATAATATTTTCTGTTTATCTTTGCGTCGTCATCCTGACGTCAGCAGATCATAATATGAACAAATGTGGACGGCCCAATAAATAAAGTTAATTTTCCAGATATTCCCAAATAATTTCTAATTTTATAAAAGTGAATATTATCATCAGTTTCCGCGTAGAGTGATGAGACAGGAAGGAAGGACGAAACTACACTCTATTTTGTAATCTTACTTGGATTATTATTTATTTAAATTTTATATAATAATTATACTTCCTCAATCAATATTTATATTTCTTTTTGTATTAAATGGAATTCAAACAAAATAATTATTAGTACTGCATTTTATAAATCACACTGAATACTAATACTCCCTCCGGTCCCATACTCATCTGCACAAACACTGTAGATACGTAGTTTAAGAAAAGTTGTTTTTTGACCAAATTTATTGATTTTTAAGGGTATTGTGATATTTTTAGGTATAAATAAATTATAAAATATGTTTAGTGTGTTTGGTGGTAGTGATATCTTTGAAATTAAGATAACTTTTGAGGTTGTTGGTTTATGTGAAATTTCCTTTTTTGGGTAGTGAAGATAAATATTGGACGGACGAAAACGAAAAATTTAAAAATAAGTATGGGATGGAAGGAGTACAATTATTTATTATATATTAAAAATATTATATTTCTCATCCCACTAAACATTAATATACTATATTTCTTATTTTTTTTGAAAAAACAAATATAAATCTTTAGACAGGATGAATAAAACATTGAATTAGGATTAAATTTTATGCTCGTATGGATTTAATAAAATTTTCAAATGCTCAATCTTTAGTTATAAATGTTAAAATGACGAAAATATTATTGACTGAATTGGTAACTCAATTTATAAGTTATAATCGAATATATATAATCGAGTTGTGTATTTTAATCGAATCAATGAGTTAAGAGTACTTATAAAATTAAGCATTTTAAATATATCGATCCTTAAAAAAAGGAGTAATAAAGAAAAATCTAAAAAATGGAGGTATTATTGTTCATTACTTCATTAAATTATTGGGTGAATTTTATTTATGAAATAGTATGGAGAGAATGAATTAAATGTCACTTTATTTTTCCCTGGAATCCCTTTGACACATCAGCCAAAAATGAATATCATTCTTTTATTAATTCTTTTCACTTGGAAAAGAATTTTATTTTCTCTTTTTCAGATTTTCACACTAGATTTTCACACCACCCTTTTCATATAATATACCACCAAACCTTTTTTCTTGAGTTTTCTTTCCAAAAAATCTCTCTCTCTCCCCCCATTTCTCTCTCTCTCATCTCATCTTCAGTAAACCTAGCAAATAGTACCCCATATATATATATGGATCAGGGGCACCATCAGCAGCTCCATCACCAATTCTCAGTACAGAGTATTGATACAGGTGGAGGGGATAGGTTCCCTCAATGGAGCATCCAAGAAACCCGAGACTTCCTGGTTATTCGGGCCGAACTCGACCCGACTTTCATGGAAACCAAACGTAATAAGCTCTTGTGGGAGGTTATTTCGACCCGGATGAAGGAGAAGGGCTATAGCAGAAGCGCTGAGCAGTGCAAGTGTAAATGGAAAAACCTTGTCACTCGATACAAGGTACACACACTCAAACACACACACACATATACATACATATACATACATAGATCAATTTCACATATCGTTTCAATAACATATACATACCATATATTGGATCGATCTGCTATTATTTTTCATTTTGCCTATTCTCCATCTCATTTAATGTGTCTATACTTGCAAAAAAAAAAAAATATTTTTATTTACTTTTTAACATATTTTTATTTTATTAAAAAAATTATTAATATATATATATAGGGATGTGAAACTACGGACACAGAAGGGGTGAGACAACAATTCCCATTCTACAATGAGCTACAAACCATCTTCGCGGCGAGGATGCAGAGAATGTTGTGGCTTGAGGCGGAGGGTGGCGGCTCCGCCACCTCCTCCAAGAAGAAGGTGTCGGCGGCGTCGCAGTTCTCGTCCGACGAGGAGGACGAGAACGAGGATAGCGAGGGTGAAAAGACGATCCAACTGAAGAAGAAAAGAAAAGTAAAAGGAGGAGCCGGCACGACAACGAATCCAGGCAGTAGCAGCAGTTCAGGAAATTCGCTAATAAACGGTATAAGAGAGATAATGGATGAGTTCATGAAGCAACAAATGCAGATGGAGATGCAATGGCTGAAGGCTTATGAAGCAAGGGAAGAAGAGAGGAGAGTGAAGGAGATGGAGTGGAGGCAAACAATGGAGGCATTGGAGAATGAGAGGATGATGATGGAGAGGAGATGGAGAGAGAGAGAGGAACAAAGGAAGATGAGAGAAGAAGGCAGGGCTGAGAAAAGAGATGCTCTTATTACAGCACTTTTGAACAAGCTTAGAAGAGAAGAAATGTAAGAAACACTTAATTAATTTATGTCTTTTTTTTAGCTAGTATCTTGGTGATCTTAGCAACTCTTTTTATTGCTTATAATTATAATTAGTTTATTTTTATCATTGAGATGATTTCATGTTGTTTAATTTACTTGTTTTAATTTGTGGTTAATATGTGTGATTGTTAGATTGTTGGAAGTTTCATCATTCATGTGTAGGATCACGAGGTTTGAATATTGGTTTCTTGGAAGAAAAGTATAGGAAATTGTTGATATGTATGTGAATTAATCCATGGAAGAGTGAAAAATTTCAAGTGTATTGGTAAGCGAATGAAACTACCACTAAGGAAATTAATATATAGCCTAGCAATACAATACACTTACCATAGAATGTATATTAAAAACACACAATAAGAAATAAAATAAGATTTAGAGAAAAAATATGATATATATATATACAGGAATAGTATAAATTTGTAATTTTACTCATTTTTTTATTTGCGATTCTCATGCAATTTGAACATTTTTTGTTTGAATTTGGTCATTCTTGTCCAATTTAATGCGGTTCATTTTCTCATATTTAGTCATTTTTTTGTCAAAATTTTGGACTAAATTTGAACAATAAAAGAAAAAAATTGGACAAAAATAATAATCAAAATCGAAGAAAAATTGATCAAAACTAAGAATGACAAATAAAATCATTAAGCGATCAATTATTGATTCATATTGTGCATTTCTTCTTGTTATGTGCAGGACTAATTAACTTATATATTCAATTGAACTTTAATACTTCTATATGTCAACCCATTTTCCATATGGCACCATAGAAAAAATATACTACTAATATTGGTACTTTTTCTTTCCATTTTTCTTATATTTAATCTACCACATTATTTAAGAAAAAGAGTAACTCTAGTAACTTTATGAGTAGTGTAATCTCTTTATATTATAATTTACTTGTGCCTATATAGAAAATATAATTGAACATATAAATAGAAAACATGAAAACTGTAATAATACGAAGAGAGTGTTTTACGAGTATAACTCGATCTTAATGTCTTGTTACATTTTGATGTTACATCTCCTGTTACACGCGTTAGATGAGTGACACGTATGCTGGGAGAGAAATCTCAACCTTTCTCCTTAGACTTGATTGTTAGGGTATAGATTAGTTTATCTTACGTGTCAATCATCCAACGATTTGTAACAGGAGATGTAACACCAAAATGTATCAGGAGATCCGGACCGGTATAACTCTTCTCTTGAATGGGAGATTATATCAGAATAAGTGGTATAATTATAAGTGAAATAGTGTGTAAGACCGATAAAAAGTGATAACATCGTTAACAAAAAGTGATACTCTATTGATGAAAAATAATAATGGCGCAGTGAACTATTTCATGTATAATTTATAGTATAAATAAAAAGTGAGTATATTTCATAGCGAAAATGATAATTAATTTATAATTAAAGCTTATATGAGATGGTCTCACACAACACATACCCAATTATGAGTGGTATAATTATCTCATAATCTTATAATAAATAATAAAAGTAAATTAAAAGATTAAAAAAATGGTGTTGCATGAAGTCATGAAATAATTAAAAATGAGTTACTCTCTTGTGAGACGAGTTTTTTGTGAGACGAGTCACCCATTACTAAAGTATGCTTATTATATAATTAAAGTATATTTATTTATAGTTAAAGTATATCAATAATATTATGTTTATTTGTAGTTAAAGTATATCAATAATAAATCATATTATAACACCATAAAATCATACTTTAATTCATCATTCATTATACTTTAAAAACATACTTTAACAATAATTAAACATACTTTATTAATATAATAGACATACTTTAACCCGTCTCACAAACCGTCTCACAAAATTAAGGTCTCACAAGAGACTTTGTCATTAAAAATAAATATGCATGACTTCTATCCACAATATTAAAATATTCGAGTTTTGGAGGCTCTGTCATTGATCAGATCTCTAAATTTGAACCGGTTAATTATTTTCAATATATATACAGCTTTTAATTTATATCAGATCCTTTTTTGGTGATCTTTTAGAGAGATTTGTATCATATATAGTTTGATTTTACTGCAACTTAAAAAATATATACATGTAAATGGATGCAGCAATATGAACATTATAACTTATCTTTAATTAATTAATGAAGGTGGTGGGCATTCATATTTGGCCATCATTATGTAGAGTCACTAAGCAATAGAGTTCAGAACTTATTATATTTATTATTTTAGTATTTTGATAAATAAACTTCTTTTATTACAAGTATTTTGGGGCTTTTTTATTGGTCAAAGGATCATAATATATATATATATATATATATATATATATATATATATATATATGTTAGTATTTAGAAATTGGTTCATCAAACATTTATACTCTAAGATTTCTCGAAGTACCCTTGTTACTTCCTTAATTTAAAACTAAAGGAAATCGAATTGGGTCACCAAAGTTTCACCTATATATGATCATGATTATTGATATATACTATTAATTACAATCGGTAAGTACTAAGTATTGTGTTAACTTAATGATCATGTTATAGACTAATTGAGCATGCTGAAAACATACATAAATTGGATTATAAGGATGATGATAATAATAATAAATTAATTTCTCGGAGTATTTCAAACTGGATCTAATCATTACTATACCTATGATTAACTCTTCTAACAAAATATTGATAAGAAAAAATTGAAATTTTATATAAACCTCGTAAAAAGAATTTTATACTATATATCCTTGATTTATTACATATTATTATTACAATAATCATAATTCACTTTCATCATTTGTTAATTTCTTAGGAATAAAACATTTCAATGACGGAATGATTACGATTAGCGTCATCATGACTTGATACGTGATTGAATCACTTTATATAGATCATCAAATTTTTATTAAAATTTTACGTTTTATTTTTAAATCCTAAATCTAAAATAATTTACAGATTTTACAAAGCTTACAGATTATGCAGTTTGGACAGCTACGAATGATACAAATTCCTTCTTATTCGTCTCTTTATAAACATAAAATTCTTTTCTATTCGAGTAAAGAATGATCAGTTTCTAATTTTCCAAACAAATAAAATTTGATATTATTCTAATTGGGTGAATATATGCATCTTTCACTCGTTTCATCATTATTTAAAATAGTTATCCCATGTTAAAATAATCTATGTTTCATAAAGTAACAACTCTACGTTTGAACACGACTTTGAGATTTGACCAACTATTATTTTCTTAAAGTCGTCAAAAACTTTAAATGCAGCAATATTAATTATTTTGTCAACATAATTGGATCAACTTCATGAGCCCTTAATTTTACCATTTGGACATTTCATGAGTTCCATTAATTTTAAGCACATAGTTTATATACTGCAAATTATGATTTTATTTTTTATTTTTATAATTTTGATCAAACATTTTAATATATAATTAAAGTCTAAATTAATGAATTACTCCTAATTCTTATTTCTAAGAAAAGTATGGTGATAAAAATATAGCAACTTGTCCCAACTTGCTAATTCAGTTTAGTCTCTTTAATTAATTTTTCAGGGATTAAATGATAGATATACTTTAAATTCATAAAGAATTTGATATAAGATTGTGCTTTACTTGAGATTTAAAAATGTGGAGTGTAGTTTTTGTTGAATACTTATGCATTATATTTTCTAAATCCTGTCATACTATTACTCAATAAGTTAAATTATTAATAAAGCAATTTTGAAGTTGGGCTAAATTCATTATAAACACAACACAACTTTGTTGTGAATTTTATCCAAAAATTAAGAAAATTACAATTTAATGCATTACGGAAAATGTAATTACACGTGTCAGGAAATATTGACCAGAGGCTTACTTTTAACCTAAGAGTTCTGCGCTGTTGACTTTGGGCCAATATTTCCAGAAGCTTTTCGATGTGGGCCTGTCCGTTAAACTATTGGGCCCTACAGTTGCAGCCTAGTTTACAAGCACTTAAAAATACTCCGTATTGGCATTGCTACGATTCTGTATAGTATAGTTAAGAAATCGCTATTTTAATATAGCGACTACATCACGCCCCAGCGTTTTACAGGCTCACATATAAATTAGTTTTTATACATTGTCTAATCTCGACGGACTATAGCATTCGGAGATCCGGCGAAATATGGATCGGGCACAACTTCTATTGGTGGGTCTACCCCTCTTCCTCTTTTGCTCCGACATCTTCAACCTCTTCTCTCCGCCGCCGGCGAAGCCCGCCGCTCATCACCACCACCACCATCACAACCACCGCCATCATCCCGAATCGCAGCCACTAATTCAACAACAGCATGCGTCCATTGAGTTTCCTACCCAGGTTTGATCCAATATGATTACCTATTGAAGAGTATATGATAGATTTATTGAGAATAATACTTTCGATTTTCTTAATTTCGCTGCTTTGAACCCTATCGGGAAAATTATTGCGATGGACGATTACATTTTTGTTATGTTTGCTCTTTATCTTTTTCATAGTATTCGTCTCCAATAAGTTTGTTACTACTTAGTTTCACTTAACTAGCTGAAGTGTGAATCCAGATTGTCCATTCGAATACTCAGTCTCAAATTTTATTTCCTTCATTGATAACAATAATTAATACCTCTTACGCCTGATTTTTTTATTTTTATGTTGCAGAAATCCAGTGGCATTGGTTTTGGAAACACTGTTAACATTAACTATTGTGCATCTTGTTCTTACAGGTACCTCTTTGTTCTATTAATTTCTTCGTTGATAGTATTTTACTTTATTTAATTTTTTCCATACTTGCATATAGTCATTCCATATGAATGCTACATTTGTTTATTGAAGACTCTGAAAAAAAGGATTTGTGAGGTTTTTGTTCAAATGTATTGAAATCTCATGTTATTTCAGTGAGCATGATGACACTGACTTAAGAGAAATATTAATTGGGACAGCCGGACATAGTATCTTGTAGTAATTAATAATATGCATTTTCTTCCGAGGACATTAAAAATAAATTTAGAATTACTAATGTTGATTAGATTTCTATAGAATTTCCTTTCTCCTTAAAACGTACACCTGGGAAGGCTGGAAAATATAGCTGGAAGGATGATGGTAGGAGGAAGAGTTGAATGTCACAAAAAAAAAAAGAGGAGCATGGAATTATTTTATTTTTGGTATAGATTTATCCTTGCAAGTGAATAAAGAGCTGTTATACGAGCCGAGCGAGCCCGAGTAGTAGGTACTCGAGCTCGGCTCGAAAACACAACAAGCTAATGCCTGAGCTCGGCTCGGCTCGAAATTCTTGCATTTGAGCTCGAGCTCGACTCGAGCTCGGCTCGTTAGAGCTCGAGCTCTAATTTTCAGTAACTTAACAATTTTAACATAATCCATAATAAATAATCTGCTTAAGAAAATAGATGTCTTCCCAATGCATACATTCCCAATGATTGAAGAGTTAATCTTGAGGAAGTTCAACTTCATGACACGTAGATGATTCAGCAACATCCATATCCTACAGCAAAAAAGAACAAGAAATTTGTTATATATGCATTATACATAAACCACAAATAATAGACAATCATAAGCATAGAAAATAATACAATATTACAGTCTCATCTACCCCTAATAAACACATTCTCAGATATTAAATCAAACAAAATTATAACATCCAAATAGATACTAAAGCAGTATGCTCTCTATATACTACCCAAATAGGTACTGTAACATTATGCTTCCTAAATTAAAAAAAGGCAAAATTATAACACCCAAATTTGCAATATGTTGCCTATATCCTGTAGTAGTGTTCTAATTTGGAAACAAAATTATAACACCCAAATAGATATTATGGATTTACATAATTGATTAGAGAAGCATGTATGTCGTGTAATGGTGCAGAAACAAAGATAATGGAGACCCCATTTTAAATATGTTTCAATTATTTGATTAAATCATGCTACTGCCATGTTTGGATTTCACATTTACGTCAACCCTCAACAAAACTACTCCACTCTCAAACATGCCCTCTGCCCCATTCATATACACATATATAACTGATTTATTAAATAATTAATCATATTCCCCACAACATACAAATGGAACTCAACATCATACAAATCCCTAAAATGTATCACTATTTAAAAGTCAAGTAGAAATGGAACTGGGCAAAATAAAAATCCCCAAAATGTCTCAATATTTAATAGTAAGAGCAAATCTCCAAATTGTTTCAGAGAAAACAAAAAAGAAGATAAGTTATCTAATAATAGCAAAATCCTCAAATTATTTCAAAAATTAAAAACATAGAAAACAAAAAGGAAAATACGTTATCTCACTGGTAGTTAGAGCTGATGCGGTCCAGGGAAAGTTGAAGCGTAAGGAAGAAGCTCTAGACTCAAGAGAGGTCGAATGAACAGATATGGAAGAGAGAAATAGCTTCTACAAAATTCAAGTAATGGCATTAGGAAGAAGGATGGTGACATGAAAACCTTCTCAAACCCTATTTTCCTCCTCGTCGCCCGTCCGCTGTCGGCGTGTCATGGCTGCCCTAGATTGAGTGGTGTGAACTGGGTGAAGTTGAAAATTGAAATGAAAATTTCAAAACCTAATCTGCCCTCAATTTCTAATTGCCAGTGGGCTTTAACATACCCATTTGCCAGTGTGAACTGTGTGAAGTTGAAAATTGATAATGAATCGAGCTTTTTAGGGGCTCGAACTCGAGCTCGAGTTTGTACGAGCCGAGCTCGAGCTTTTTCGAGCCGAGCCAGCGAGGAGCTTGATTTATTTAACAGCTCTAAGTGAATTCATGTGCTTCCAAATTATGCAGAGGAAATGCAGCCACGATGAGGGATATGCTAGAATCTCAATTTCCCGGTATCAATGTTGTCCTTGCAAATTACCCTGCTCCTCTACCTAAGCGCATGTTGAGCAAACTGGTACCAGTTTTTCAGTTTGGTGTGATAGGGATTATAATGGGTGGCGAACATATTTTCCCGAGGTTAGGATTTGCTGCACCACCTCAGTGGTATTATTCCTTGCGTGCAAATAGATTTGGCAGTATGGCAAGTACTTGGCTACTTGGGAACTTTCTCCAGTCTTTCTTGCAAAGCTCAGGTGCTTTTGAGGTGTACTGCAATGGTGAACTGGTAATGTTTCTCTAATGTTCTTTTGTAGATGTTCTTAACATGCTGTGATCTAGGACTAGGAGTTTGATTTTCTCACACTTGAATATGAAAACATGTGCTTTTATTTGAATTCATATTGTAGCCTTGCTCAGGTGCTTTTTAGGTGTACTGCAATGGTGAACTGGTAATGTTTCTCTAATGTTCTTTTGTAGATGTTCTCAACATGCTGTGATGTAGATGTTCTTAACATGCTGTGATCTAGGACTAGGAGTTTGATTTTCTCACACTTGAATATGAAAACATGTGCTTTTATTTGAGTTCATATTGTAGCCTTGCACATTTTATCCAGCAACCGGTAATTCTAGATATAATTCAGAATCTTTTGGAAGATCTCATGTTCTGGTTCCCCAAATTCAATAATAGAAATATAAACTGTCAATTTATTTTGATGTGAAAGAGCAGTGATTGTGAAAGGTGTTACTCTATTTTTCCTTAGCCAAGACGTGTTGATCTGCATTCATTCCATTTGCCTACTCTTGTGAGTGCTCCATGTTTAACCAACACTCACATTAGTTCTTTGCTGTGTACTGTGTTTTTGATTGAGTTGGGTTGTTTTACTCGTTTAATTACTATGCAAGGCAAAGTCTTCCATACACCTAGGTATCAGACCTATTTTTTTATACACGTGTGTTCACGAGACTCGCTCATTTACCATAGGTACTTGTGTGGATTATTGTTTTGGTTTATATGATGCAGATATTCTCAAAATTAAAGGAGAATAGGTTCCCAAGGGAGATAGAGTTGAAAGACCTGATTGCTATGAGGATTGCTAACTCGAGAGTGATAGACGGCATCAATGGTGGGGACTGGTCGTAGAAGGTTCTTGTCAATTGTGGAGTAACCCCCCAACCCACCCACCATACAGGATTTTTATTTCCCATAGGACAGGACTCTGATTTTCGTGTAAACTGATCATCGTCGAGAGTTCAAGGCTTTATTTAATATCAATGATAAATTTGTATGTCACATGCAACCCACCAGTTTTAGACATTACTATGAAGGGATAATTTTACAGTACTCAGTTTTAGATGAAAAAGACCTCTGCGTCATATCTAATAAGAGCTTTTTTTTATACCCGATTTGAGTAACTAATCCTTGAAATAATTCTGCGTCAAGAAACGTTAGAATTCCAAAAATATAAAAAAACACTTAACTCTGATGTTTTCCATCATGGGCATTCAAAAGTTTTAAAATTAGAACAAAAAGATAGTGCATTAAATTATGTTGGGCTGACCAGAAAAGGAAAAAAAGAAAAGAAAAAGGGTTACATTTATGTACACGTGTCGACCCAAAGGAACCTCACAGATATGTTAAAAATCTCCAGAAAAATACAATGCCATTTCAATCATAAGGATTCGCATTCCTTCCTTTGCAATGACATTATATATGATACCACTTCCGATTTTCCATTGCCTTGACAAGCTCATTAGCCAGTGATGCAAAGTCTTCAGCTCCATTCCGCAGGTCTTCAGTTCGTCGACTAATCCTCTGAACCACAAACGAAAAACAATAACTTAAGTCATGGTCATGACTTGTCAAGACTCACGATTCAAAAACGGAAACATATTACTTGGTAGTTATAAAACATAGATCAGAACACAGCAACATGAGGATATCAATGATTTTAGCAGTATTAACTAATATAGCTACAGTATCAACCTTCTTACAAGACCTTAGATCATGTGAATAAAATTGTGTTCACTATGTTATATCTGTTCCTCAATTTTAAGTCTCCTTTCCATCTCTTAGCAATTAGGATTTCAATTTCTGTTATGAGAAGGTGTTTTTATCACTAGTAAAGAATCTGTAGCTTTAACTCATTCTTTGATATATAAGTAAGCTAACCTCGAGTTTTTCTTGGCGCTCTATAAGCTTGTTTCTTGCTTGTCCAGCAGCAGAGGAGGCATCCTGCGATTGGAGACCAGATCAAGAAACAATTTATTAGAACAACCCAACTTGATTCAATGGTGATAGCTCAGAGAGAAAACTCATAAATTACCTCAGCTTTTCTGTATTTGGCAATGATCTCCTCTCGCGTTCTGAGTCTGGGCATAATCTCTGCAGTATCATCCAACAATTTTTCACGATCACTTTTCTTGTCTGCAATATAGGAGTATATGGATTATTTCAGACGTCGTCTGAATCAAGAAGCCTCAATCAAAAAACAAGTATCATTTCTCATACCTTTATCTTTGTTATCTAATTCATGGGTTGATGTAGAAGCCAAAGGCTCAGGGTCATCAATTTCAATGTCGTCTGAACAGATTGAGCGTCAGTGACATGGAATGAAAATAATGGCGGAAGCACAGAAACTAAAACCAGCGAAAGTTCAATGTAAGAATAAAGTAAAGAGAAAAATGTCACCTATGGAAAGCTCAGCAGCTTCTGGTTCATCCGCAGTTAGCTCTTGAGTCGGGTTTCTCATGAAGATGTCCTCCAGATGACTAAGATTGGCTCTAGAGTTGGAATCATTATGCATCAATTTATTTGATTTTGGCCTCAGTCCTTTTACAATACCGCTCAGAATGCCATGATTACCACCCTGTAATAATAAGTCAAGCAATCATATAAAAACTAAAGAACACTGAAAGCATCAAGACTGAAAAAACAATGGTAATGGTTCTAGAAACCTGTTTTCTCTTATGATCAGAGGAAACACTGATTGCAGCATTTGCTGCAGCTGCTAGCACAACATCGTGAAGACTAGGCAGGGACTCGGGAGTCCTAGAAAAAAAAAATGATGGGACATAATCCTCATTCTGAATGTTGTCGCATGCACAATAATTGGTAAAAATGAATAACTAACATGATTGGGATACCTGAAATCATTTTCATCCTCTAACAGAGAAATAAACGCCACTTCACTGCCATTTGTCTACGTAAAATGCAGAATATTTTAACACATTGTTGCAGAAGTGCATAAGAAATCAAGAATAGAAATTCAATACAATGGAGAAAACCATCACAATTTAATACTCACTTTACAAAAAATAAAAAATTTAGCAGCACAGAGAATAATTCTTTTATTATTTCAGGCAGAATAATACAACCATTAAATTACCAATGCAATAAGTAAATTTTCCGTAGAGCTGATCATCCTTTCCATGTTTGCCTTGAAGTTCCACCTTAACTCTGACAGCAATGAAATTTTTTTCACCAATTCTAGATCATGCAAAGATCTGCAAGTGTAACCATCACCAATTTCAGAGAATTTCTGCTACATTATTACTTAGCATATTCAAAACAGTAGTTTTAAAGAATAAAAAAACTAAAGAATTAGCAGGATAGGGTTATCAGGATGAACAAAATAAGAACTTGAGAAGAAGTGGTATACCTGATCTCCATCTCTCCTGTCTGATAGAATACTGCCAGCCCACAAGCATTTTCACCTTTTTTGAAAACAGTAGTCCAACAACAGGGCTTTGAAAGTTTGACTTTATGAATATATTTACTTTGTCCCTGAATAACCACGCATCATGATAATTAGTGAAGAACGAAATCGAACATTGGGAATATTAGAGTTTACTCGATTAAGAGCCTTACTTGAACCACAGACTTGGCTGGGTATATATGTATTGTATCTTTACAGCAAAGTAAGACAAACAACTCCTTCAAACTTTGTGCAGAAGAGATTTTATCCATAGACCGGTCTTCAGTTTCACTTTTCTGACTCCTTTGAGCACCAGTCGGGGAAAGCTCATTTCTTGGTGAATCATTCTTCTCCAACTGTTGTTCATCTGTAGACCTAGAAATTGCTGCCTGTTTTTCTGCAGTACAAAATCCAAGTAAGTAGTTTATATGACAATAGAAGAGAAATTTAATCACCACCATCAGGGAATACTTGCCTATGACATACATAGAAATTGCTGCTGACTTATTCTTCATCTGTACAGGTCTTGAGCTAATCATGCCACCATTATTACCATCAACAACATATATGCTTGCATCATTGATTAATACGAATATGGGTTCTCCTCCACAGATATCTGCAGCTTTTGGTGAAGATTCATTTGTGTTTCTCGACTTTTCATGAGCAAAGGCTATGGAGTATACCGATATCAATGGGGAATTGGATATTGAGTCTGTTATAAACGCAACAGATGATGATTGCAAATCTATGACTGCAATCTGGAAGAAGGACATTATGTATAAGCCGCAAATCAAACAAAGTAATGATAATATGAAAGAGTGGCCTACTTCTCAACCTCAATTCCCTCCAAAAGATTAAGCACATTAAGGGAACTGCTTGCCATTCATCAATATATCAATTAACATGAAGCCAAGAAAGATATAACTCACTCGAGAACATTCATATCCAACAATAAGTTTGGAGCTATTGTTTACAAATTTCAGGGCCTGAACTGCTGATTTCTGAAGGTAAAAAACAGCAGCACACCTAGGTCCTTGAATTTGAGCAGAACCGCGAACTGCAAGATATCATGACTAATATCAAGTTACGAAGTCATCATGGCCATATTACTCAAGAAATTTGCGACTTTTACTTTCCCAAAAGCTCTCTTCTGAGCCTCTTTATTTTGACAGAGCTCATATCATACGGTTCAAGCTAATTCAGAATTAGGGGCAAGTGGCAACTAAGAACTTCTGAACGTCATTGTAAGATAATTTGACAAGTGAAAACGAAAATAAATTTGTGATCAATGTAGAATTATTTCTTAAATATTAGTGTATAAATTGTCAAATTTAGATCGGTGGACATGATACCTTATACAGATTCTCATTTATGGAACTCTGGGATTAGTAACACATAATTTATGAGTGTTTAAAATTGCTTGTAGTTCCTAAGAAAGGAGGTGATAACAAAGAGAAATAGCAGTGGACTTGGGAATCAATCTTAGCGAATTTGATATGAACTCCACTGGATCCATGATAATGGCAATAATTAATAGAGAAACTAGAATCGAGTTAGTAAAGGATTAAGATGACCACAGTGTGGTCCTTTAACATGTGGTCCCAAATTTGTATCCAACAAAAATGGAGATACTGTAATGAAATACATCGGATGTAATTATAGTACACAGTTTCAATTACCTTCACTTTTGGTCTCAGTGACAAAATGAAAGCTTGTCTCTTTGCTGCTATAGAGGTAGTAAAGTAAGACCTGCTTGAGAGCAAACCAAGGATAAATAGAGTATCCAAAGAAAGCTTGTTTCCCTGATAAGCGTGTGAAAGAGAATTAAGAAAATTTCTAACCCGACCACATTCACTTCCAACAGCTAATCTCAAAGTGGAGGAGCATAGATCCAGTATTGTCAAAGAGGCACCAGAACCAACCAATGATTCACCGTTAGCCTATTATTCATCAACAAGAACTCACATAAGCATTAAGTCTTATATAATCACGTGTTATGAAAACTGATTTATATTTTAATTGTCTTTGAAACTCTTACGTCTTCTGAATTCAAGTAAATTCAAACCTCATTTGTCAAAACACAAAGGAGCGAGAGAACTGGATAAGTAGCATCCCATATTCGAACTGATCCATCCTGATAGCCTGCTACATAGAGTCTGTGGACCTCATTATCTTTTCCAAATGATAGATGATTACATACACCTCCAGTTAAGGGCCACTTCTTATTCCCAGGCAACGTCAATGTTGAACTCATTGTAGCTGTCTAGTAATACATAGAAGCAGGAAAGTTACTAAAGAATCAGGATAACTGAACAACCACTGATATAATCCAATCCAAACAACAAGAAAAGAGCATATATCACAGAAACAATATCACCTTGCTTCCCAGGTCCTCTATTCTTCCATACACATGAAAAAGCTTTGCCACTGTCATTAAAGGACCAACGGTTGGTATGGTATCTGGAAAGTTCACAGTGGGGACAGATAGTTCCTTCATGGACTCTGAGTCTGAGGAGGAGAGGCTGGCTCGATCATAAATATGTATACGACCAGGGTTTGACAATACAAAAAGAGTAGTATTTGTATCATTCCCACTTGAACCAGCAGATGGAATTAAAATCATATCAGCAAATGACCCAGTAAGAGTGAGGTCCAAGCGACTAATGCATCTCACTGTTTCCATTACAGATGACCATTCAAGACTCAGAACCTGACAAAAAATACGTCCAATAACATCCCAAATTACTTATATCTAGTGTTTTTGTCAATTTGAACTTTCAATAAAGAAATTGTTTTATAAAATTAGTGAGGTGTGCAAATAATATAATCACATATATGCAGGCATAGCAGGCATTTCATTATTACAAGGCATTTCAATATTGAGTTTTTTAATTCAGAGTACAAATTATATTAGTAAAAGTGCTGAAAACCTATCTTCATGATTTTAGAGGAAATTAAACTAAGTTTTTGGATTACTGATGTATAAAGTTATATTTGGAGAAAAAATATTCTCCCTTTGTGACTTCCAGAAAAATCTTTCTCAGATATCTATCTAATGGAGCAAAAGAGAAAAAAGTATATATCAGTACCATTTGGATCACCTCTAAATAGCTAACATTAACAACTAACAACTAACAGAATTTCTTAAATGCTAATGATTATCGAAAGTTATTATATAACTCTGAAGCAAGGTAATTACATATACATAATAAAGTTGATGACCCACCGTAACAACTTCTTCACTTCCTATCTCATCTCCACCATATATAAGAAGTTGACCCTCTCGATGCTTATGGGATTTACTGCTGTCCAACCAGTGCAACACTATAACAGGGAGCCTCTTTTCAGCAGAAGACAACTGAAGCTTAAACACATTTGGTGACAACCCAGCTTCTTGCTCTTTAATAGAAGAATCTTTAGATGTATTCCAAAATAAAATATCCCCATCAACATATCCAACGGCAAGAATAGACCCATCTGTAGATGCCCAACAAAGAGCAGTAATCTCTTTCTCCTCTAACTCCTGAGAAGGTGCATCATCTACAATGTTGGTTACCCCATCATTTGGAGGAACAACTTTGTTTTTCAATTCCAGGACCTTATTGCCTCGTACAACAACAACATGTTCTTCAACAATATCCCAAAGAATTAGCAACCCACTTTCATATGCAATCAATAGCCTGAAATTGTAGGAGCAATTTTAGCTATCTGTAAAGCATCAAATTTAGTTAACAGAGATTCATCAACATCCAGAGTTTAACTGCATCCATCCTACTTCTACATATGGATTAGGGACAGAGACGGGGTCTCTGTATTTGAACTAAATAAATAATTTTATTTGCTAAAAAGTTGTTTCTTAACACCTTATAAATTTTTCTAAAAATCTCAATAGCCTTTGGTTGAGTGTTTAAAGGGTATATGTTGTGTCCAACTCAGATCATGCTTGTCAATATTTACATCATCGGAACTAATTTCTGCTTCTTTAGCTCTTTGAATGTCAAGGCCAATCAAATTTTCACAAGAAAGAGAAATAATTAATTAATATATATATTCATAATGTGATGAGTCTCCATGATACATGGGTGCAATCTTTAGGCTGAAGATATCAAAACATAAATCACCATGATATAAAAGAGTCAAGACAATGTAGATCTATTTGAGACAACAATTTTAAGGTTCCAACAGGCTTGGTTCAAATAAAAATTGACTTAAAGCATCCAATCATAAAATAGTTGTAAGTGTTATAAGAGGCAACAAGCTTCAACAAGATTAATACCAGTTAATAACATAATTAGGAAGTCAAAATGAGAAAATCATTGTAATTTCCTTCACATGAATGGTGGACATCAGATTTTTTTAAGCTATTTGTTCAAATAAGAATCATCCAGTAAGATTCAAGATAAGGGTAAAAATATTGATTATAAATACTCATATCTTGCCTATTTCCAAAAGAAGGTTGAGGAAGAAGGCCAACTACGGGCTGACGATTAGAGATTGGTACTCCAGTAGCTTCTGTGAATGAGAGCAAAAAAAGGGGAAAAAAAATGAAGAACGATGACAAATTAATGTGATAGTGCAAGCATTACCAGAAATAAAACAGAGTATGTCTTTCAACATGTCTAAGTGACAAAATTTCATGATTAAAGTTTTAGGATTCATTGAAGAAGTTTCAGAGAGAATTTTCACTTCTTATTGTTATTTGGATTATTTTTATTTTTTTTTACTCTCCATATGGCATTACTATAATTTCAAACCCAAATAGGCTGACACTGTGGAGTCCTTTTCTGGAATAAAAAAGACAAAATACGCTGTACAATCACAGTAGAGTGTAATTTTTAGCAATCAACATGTTACAAGCTGAATTTTAAATTTTGAACGAATCCATGTTCAGGGAGTTCTGAGCATCAATATTTGAGACATCGATATCCCTACTCTGGCTAATAAGAACTATCACAAGTTTAATTTTAAGAACTTTGGACCTGGGTGGGTAGTATAGTTATGAGCAAAATAATCTGAAAATGCTAGTGAGTTAATGACATCACCATACCACTCCAAGGAAAAAGTGAAGTCAGCCAAAAGCATAGAGTAAAATTTTTCAACAAGAAAAATTATTAGAAAGCAAAGGCATGCCTTTTCATGAAATATACTCTTGGCAGGACTTACCACCAAGAGATTCTGAAGACAGTTCATAATGCAATTGCAAAAGCTGTCCACTGTCTGTATCATACTTCAGAACAGATACCAATCCATATTCATCACCAACAAACCTAAGACGTGGAGACAACAGTCAATCCTCATGGCAGCTACTACACCATACAATGGAAAATGACAATTATACAATAATCATACATAAATGAGGAGCCACGGATTACAGAGAAAGCAGTTACATTGGATCCCCATTGCAAACTGCAAGCTATTGACCTCCTTTCCAGATTCCAAACCTGAACGGTAAAGGCATATTTTGAGACAAATAGGAATTTATTAAAATAAAAGTTCTGGAAGCATCTCTGGTTCACTACTCTTTCTGTTTAAATACTGCAAATATGTTTGTTGGTTAAACATCACTGTTAAATAATAGCAAAAGCACTGTTTAAATATAAATATTTACCATCCAGTAAATATCCCCAAAAAAAATTCTTAAGATGAAAGCAATAGGACAGAAACCAAATCAGGAGAAATTCTGAATGTTATACTTATGTATCTAGAGGCAATAAGAGAGGAAAATATAACATGAAAATGAACGAAAGAGATCATAGAGAAAGAATTTGTAACATATACTACGAGGATGAATTATTTTGTACAGGATGACAATTGACAAGTAGAAGCATGTTTCCAGTAACCACTAACAATTATGTGAGATCAAGAGAAATCACCTGAATATCATTGTCATTTGTAATGCTGATTATAAAACCTTGATTATGCAGAAACTGCAAAGATAAGAACAAGTAAAGAGAAATATAAATTAATCATACTTAAAAATTATTACTACTAGCTTTAATGAAAATAGCTGTCAAATTAACTGTGCAACTGAAGAGAGAATTGGAGGGGAATAAATCCCTTATATTTCCTAACACGATTATGCGCCTAAACATCATCCGTCATTCAGATGATACACCATCTTATCAAAACTTCTGAATCAATGGTCCATTTTGAAATACAAAATATATGAACTAATAAAATATGAAAACTAAACACCATCACCTTTATCCGTTGGCCTTTCTGACATCACATTATAGTTTATGTCTACTGTCAATGGCAATCTAGCAACTCTTATGTAACATTTTTCGGTTATTAGCCTTGAGCCATCTGATTTTATGAATTGTAAAATCACCTATACACTAATCAACCAACGCAAATGCCAATTCAAGTGCCTAAGATTATTGATAATTTCAAGAGAGTAATAAAAGTTATAACAATGTTGGACGTGTAGAAATTTCCAGAAGGCATATAGAATTCTGGAGCAACCTCCAAGTATTTGTAAGGTAACAGCTTTGGTGATATCAAAAGCCCTTCGATATTGTCACCACCAACAACCTTTATCCTGCCATCCCTGCATACAAATTAAAGCTATATGTATGAGGCGAGAATAGTAGAAAATACATCATTGATTGTTTGTCAAAATTCCGCATCATGATGTCATAAGATATATGATTAGTCCCGATTAGTCTCACATATATCTAATGAAGATGATTCACTTACTGCCATTGACCTCTGTTTAATCAGTGAGAGACATATATTCCTCAGTAAGACTGCATCTTAATAAGTATAAATCAAATCCAGACTTACCGAGGGAAATAACAAAGAAAACTCATCAAGTCCCAAATGTTAACGATATAAAATGGAAATCCATATAACATGGATGAGAAGTAACTACAACACATAAAACATGAGGCTTCACGAGGACAATGCGAGAGTAAAAAGAAAAAAACTACATTTTGAAATCAAAACTCGTAGTAAAATTCCTCTAGAGCTCAAGATGAACGACTGAATTAAATTCTTCAGTCCATTACAACAAAATTGATGCATTTCACGAGTCAGAACATCGAGAAGGATTTTTTATTTCATTTTTTTTTTTGTGAAATACATGTAGTTCGAATCAACAATGAAAAACACAAACACAAAAAGGAGAAATTTCGAGTACGATCAAAATTGAGACAAGAAAATATAAAGTCAACCAGAAATCGATGAATTGGTCACCTGATGACGATGAACGGCTTTCTGAAACAAGCGCGTCTTGAACATGCCGAGATTGAACTGAACTCCGTTGGTTGGGAGTAGAGTGTGAGAGTTGATGATTTCGAATTGTTGTTTGCCGTTTTGTTTCAAATAGATGTTTAGGATTTGGAGAAAATGAGAGTACGAAATATGGGATTTTTCTCGATTTGCACGCTACATTGCGCCGGGTGTGATTAATGGGGCCCAGTATTTGGGCCTCAATAGGGTAAACCATCCACGAAAATTGGGCCAAATAGGTGCGTTTTAACTTTTCGGAATTATTAAAAAATTAGATTTATAATAAATTATTACTTTTGTTAAACAAAAATTAAAAAATCAATCTATGAAAAACTTGTGTGAGATCGATGTGCATGGAAAGTAATGAGTGAGTCTGGTCCGACTTCACACCTGATTTAAAAAAATTATTATTTTTTAATATATAAAAAATTACACTTGTTTTTATTAGAAGAGTATTAGTTCATAAAAAAAAATTTCATATAGTAACGAATAATTAATTAATCATGACGTGAAATAATTTGAAGAGAAATTATTTTTTAAAATAATAATAATTTATCTCTTTAAAAAATAATTTTACATATACTGAAAAGTAATCGGAAAAAACAAGGTTTACATGTGAACTCGATTCACACAATTATTTGCTAATATTTTTAATTAAAAATAACACATATTTAATAAAAAATAATTATTGTGCTGTAAATAATTTTATAAATAATTTATTTATAATATAAATGAAAAGATATAACTTTAAAAGAAAAGTAATAACATTTTTAATAAAAAATTATAGTAAAATAATCTTATCATGAGACGATCTACAAGATATGTTCATATACTATTTTAATTCAATCAATTTTATTTAAAAAAATTACTGTAAAATATTAAAAAGTTAAAATAAAAATAAAGATATGTCATAAACTAACTAGAGTTAAATAATTTAAGTAATAATTAATTGGCAATAAAATTTTAAGGGATTATTTTATCAAAATTAAGTCCTGCTGACACTTAAAAATTAGAAAAGTATTATTAGGGGATCTTCTTTTACATTTTGATATGTACATAGAAGATATATAACCAAATCTATTGTTAGTACATTTCAATTCAGAAATAACTGCAATTCCTTCTCATGAATTGGTAATACAACAATAATCCATCCATCATACAATTAGTTAAGAAATGGCATTCAAATTTTTTAAAAGCTAGAAAATAAAAAGGCAAGTTGCTTAACCTAACAAGGTTGCAGCTACTAAAACAATCAGTCTCC
The DNA here is from genome assembly GCA_023678885.1 of Pogostemon cablin. NCBI lineage: Eukaryota > Viridiplantae > Streptophyta > Magnoliopsida > Lamiales > Lamiaceae > Pogostemon > Pogostemon cablin. The sequence continues at coordinate 1,740,749 of CM042984.1, forward strand.
CCCATATTTTTTTCATTGCATTTACATGTAGCCTCTTTTGTGCTGGATAGTAAAAGTATTCCTGCTTATAAAATTATTACAACAGTAATTACATAATTGAATGGATTCTAACGTATAAAAATAACTTGAACTACTTATACAGCACAAATTCCTCAGTACATAAAATAAAGAGCAATCAATGCTTAACGGACTGATAAATATAGAAAGACAAAGTCTTTTGTGATGCGCTACTTATGTGAGAACGTTTGTGAAACGTGTTAAAGTATATTTATTATATAGATAAAGTATGTTTAAAAAGTGTTAAAGTATGCTTATTATATAGATAAAGTATGTTTAATGGTTGTTAAAGTATATTTTGTAAAGTAAAATGGATGATGAATTAAAGTATAATTTTAGGATGTTATAATATGATTTATTATTAACATACTTTAACTATGAATAAGCATACTTTAACATACTTTAATAATAGATCAACCCGTCTCACAAAAAGACAACATAACAACATCCATAAAACTCCAATATTTCAAAAAGTAAACTAGGGTTTTAGACTACTGAACAAGGATTTCTCACTCGGCAGCCACACGAACTAGACGAACACCTCCATCCCCGGTTACCACAATTTTCACTGGCTTATTGTATATATATGGTTCGCAGGTCAGCCTCGGATTCACTGTGAATCTGGGTGTGAACCTTAAGAATAATATCGTTAATTTTAGCTCTTAACTGAATCAATTCCCAGGTTCCATTCTTAATTACACCCAGCAGATTCCACTTCTGATCAAAAACCTCATCCTTTAGTTTCTCACTTTTTACAAAAACCTCATCCATTTTTCTCTGAAATTTTTCAACAGCTTCCGTCAATTTAGCCTCATCTTCGTCTTCCTTCATTTTATCCTCAGCTGCCTTCCTTTCAGCCTCCAGATCAAATTTATCACGCCCGGATTTCCTGCACTCTTCAAAAAACTTTTCAGACATTAGTTTCCTTTTTTTTCCCTCTTCTTCCATATATGCCATAACACGTTGCTCCTCCTCAACGAGGTTGGCCAGTTCATTCAACCTGAAGATAAAGGGGGAATATGGAAACCCAAATTTTAGGTTGGAAGTGAAATTGGATGGATACGTGTAATTTTTAAGATCAAATAATATAAATGGGTCTGATCTTCTGTGCTAGTGAATCTTTTGTGACATTTCGTTTGACGAGTGACACGTAAGAGAGAAGAGGAAAACTCTAAGTCAACCAATAAAACATAAGGGCAAGGAGGGACACCACATCTCGTGCCTAAATGAAATGGATGTCCTAAAATTTTCTTTTCACCCTTAGTATGCCATGGGCCTAAATTAATTTGGCAAATTCTAAAAAAAATTTATATACGGGTATGGCTATTCGCACCCAAAAATGATAAATATACCTCATTAAAGATTTAAACTAAAATATCTTAGTTAATAAGACTATTATGACCTTTAAATTAAATATGTTAAATATATATACTCCCTCCGTCCCATAGAAGTTGACATACTTTTCTTTTTGGTTTGTCCCACTAAAGTTGAAACATTTCATTTTTAATACATGAGACCTATACAAAAACAATTAATCTATTCTCATGGACCTCACATATCACATCTAATACAACTACCCACTACACATTAAATATTATTTCTCTCACTTTACTTCACTTTATATTAAATTATTATACTCCTTAATCTCCGTCCCCAAAAAAAATTAATATTAAATTATTATACTCCTTAATCTCCGTCCCCAAAAAAAATTAATTATACCGACTTCTATAGGACGGAGGGAGTATATTTTTTACTGATGTGATATACTTATTATTTTCCATAATTAACTGATAAAGGAAAAAAGGGGAGAGAACCTAAAATTTTATCATCTTCATCCCGTAGAATTGTAAGTCATTTCTTCATCTTCGTTCTTCTTCTAGCCAGTCGATTCATCATATTCGTTCTTCATTCGAAATGTGAATACATCTCCTTCTCATCCCTAATTATTTCGCAAGGAATCCGATTGAAGGTGGAAGTTGTTTGAGGAGAATTCGGAAACAGCCACCATCGATCTCTCCGACGAACTCCCTGTGTCGGTGGCACTGCCCGGAAAATAGAGTCTTACGCTTGAAATGAAGAGTTATGTGGCAAGCCACGCAAGATATTCTGCGTTCTCCTTTCATTTTACTCATCTTCGCTCTTCTCCGGCGATTGCAACCATTCCGAAGATAATCGGGTGGGCCCCATTGACGGATTCTTCTCAAACAACTCCTACCTCAGGTCGGATTCCGGTGCAGCATGGTTCCTTCAACGGTGGAATTATTCGTCCTGTTCTCATCCTAAATTTTCTTCTGATCATCTTCATTCTTTATTCAATTAGGTGATGTTTGGTCTGAGATTACGTAGGATTTGAAAATCATTTTAAGTAAGGTATGTTTTAACTATGTCAAATCAATGTATTAATTTATTTAAAAAGTTAAATGAGAGAGGAGAGATAAAAGAGAGAAAGTGTATTAATTGAAGAGAGAGAATGTAGTAAATATATATAAGGGAGATTTTTAAAATTTGGATGTAGGTTTTGAAAAACCAAAACCTGGATTTAAAATTCGTAAACGAACATAACCTTAAGGATTGTGAATACATCTCTTTTAATTAATCGAAGAAAGCAGATTTGCGTAGTCGGTTTATCTTCTTCCACAGCATAGTTCGATGAATTTTGATTCACCATGAATAATACTCCCGTCCTAAGTAAGAGTCTCATTTTACCATTTTGGTTGTCCAACCCAAAGGATCCTATTTCCTTTTTTGGACATATGAGACCCACTCACACCCACTAATACAATTAAAACATGAGGCCACACCCACTAATATAACTACCCACTACATATTAAATAATAATACTCCTTAATCCATGTGCCCAAAAACAAATGAAACTCTTACCAAGGGACGGATAGAGTATATATTTATAATAAAGCAAATATAAAAAGTCAAAATTGACATAAAAATTTTCCCTACAATTTTAACTTTCCTAATTTAACTTGATGAAATTAAATAGCTATTCCAAATAACTATTATTACATTTCATCCATTGATTATGATTAACAACTTTTTAAAATATCTCATCCATTTATTTTATTTATTCCATCGATTATATAAAATACTCAATTCAATAGTTGAATTTGATGAATTTATAGGAATAATTTTATATAGATTTATTATAGTATGTAATTAATGTATAAGAAATAGTTATATTAGTGTTGTATATGACTTCTATATAAAATAACTAAATAGTATTTTGTATGATCCCACAACAATTGATATATTTTCTTTTTAAGTATATGAGACTCATACAAAAACAATTTATTTATTTACATGGACACATATATCACACTCACCACTAATACAACTACCTACTACACATTAAATATTATTTTTCTCATTTTACTTTATATTAAATTATTATACTCCTTAATCTCCGTCCAAAAAAATGTGTCAATTGTTTTGGGACGGAGGAAGTACGGTGCCTTTCTATCATTAAATTTTCACATAGAATGACGTGCCAGCCCTATCTCATACGTCAACGCCATTCTTTATAACTACAAATACTAATTTTTGTTTCGATTTAATTTCTTCTATTCTGAGTAGATATCCAAATTTATTTTCTTCAGTCCAGGTGAGAGATATCAATCGCCATGAAAGTTCCTGCTTCCAAAGATCAAGGTTTTCTCTCTGCAACTTTCAATTTTTCCTTCTCTTGCCAATTATATTCTTGTTAGTTTGTATATTATTATTGATCGGATTCCGAGGAGATTTCTTTGTTTGATTGAGATATAAATCGAATGGTGGTGTAGACGATATGTATAAAGAGGCAAAGAGCAGCTATTTTGATTTGCCGGCATTAGATGTTTCAGTGGCATTTCCTCAAGCAACTCCAGCTTCCATCTTTCCTCCTAGTGGTAAGATATTTCTTATTTTATTTTTCCATTATTTGATTTTTTTGATTGAAGAGTTTAGCTCAATTTTGCGGTTTTGTAGACCTTATTTTGAATTATGACTTGTGCGCTTGTATCTCTTTTGAGATGTTTGACATTTTTCTTCTAATTTACTTCGGTTTTTGCTCTGCTGATTTTGAGCTTTTGGATCTACAGTGTCGGATTATTATCATTTTGATGATCTGTTGACTCCTGAGGAGCAAGCTATCAGAAAGAAGGTGCGAGAAATCATGGAAAAAGAAGTAGCTCCGATAATGACAAAGGTACTTCTTTTTGAATTGTCAAATTTAACATCTTCAGCATCCTACTATAACGTGTATTTAGTAAATTGAATTGAGTGTCTTTGTCTGCAAAATTAATTTCGTAACGAATTCAGGGTTGAGTTCTTTCATTCTCTTGCAAATAGATTTAGATATATCTCCTCCTACAGTCTCATGTTTGGTTAATTGGCAATAGTTGGGATTCCCGGATATGGAAAATAATGATTATAGTCATAGTAAATTCAGCATATTTTTTTCTTGTTATCTATTAGTGGGCTATGATGGCATTAAGCTGATATCTTTTCCTTCTCGCCTGTTATCTATAAATAGGCATAACCTAGATCATTTTGTATTGAATTTTATAATAAAGTGTGATGTCTTTTCCTCTTCAGTATTGGGAGAAGGCAGAATTTCCATTTGAAGTGATTCCAAAGCTTGCCACACTGGGTGTTGCTGGTGGCACAATCAAGGTACTTGGTTTGAAATAATATATATTCTGTGCTTCACTGTTCCTCTCATGATGGAGGCGGAGATGTACGTATCTAACTGTATATAATACAGGGTTATGGTTGTCCCAACCTCTCCATTACTTCCAGTGCCATTGCTACAGCAGAAGCAGCAAGAGTTGATGCCAGCTGCTCTACTTTCATTTTGGTGCATTCCTCTTTGGCAATGCTGACTATCGGTAAATTTTGCTATTGTTTTATACGATCTTTTTCATCGATTATGGTAACTTATTATTATTTTTGCGTTGTTGAGAATAGCGCTGTGTGGATCTGAAGCACAAAAGCAGAAATATTTGCCATCCCTTGCACAATTCAAGACAGTAGCTTGTTGGGTGAGATGTCTTTGCGATACATTATTCTGTTTTATTGACATATGCATCATTCTGTATTTCATTTGCTAAATTTTGTGCTTATTTGGACATAGGCTCTAACGGAACCTGATTATGGTAGTGATGCCAGTGCTTTGAGAACAACAGCGAAGAAGGTCTACCTATAAACCTTTACTGATCACTCCTTGTTAAGTATATTTGTATTTTGTGAGACCATGATTACCTATTTTTGACTTTTACTGAGAGATTACAACAAAAGATAATTGCTTTTATTTAGTTTTGCTCGTGTATTTTGCATGTTTTTCTATATTAGTTTGGTTGGTGTGTTTGCTCATATTGACTTTGAGTATAGACTGATAGTTGACTTCAAATAATCAGGTTGAGGGTGGTTGGATACTTGATGGTCAAAAGCGCTGGATAGGAAACAGCACTTTTGCTGATGTCTTAATTATTTTTGCTAGAAACACTGCCTCAAACCAGATAAACGGGTAAGGTTTTATTTATTTACACTTGTAGTACTCTGCACGGGTGAGTCTTATCTTTGAAAGCGCATCCTAGTTTCTCATTTTAGAGTATTTTGTCTGAATCCAATTATTTAGCAGTCATTTTTTTCTGTTTAATAATTTGTATCATTCCTGGTTTGCTTGCTTCCTTCTAAGTGATGACTTTTATCTGGATGCCAACGTGGTCAAAATCTGGCAAATTGATGTTTACATCATGCTTTTCGTCTCTACATCACTGAAAGTTGATTAACTATTTTGAATTTGCAACAGATTCATTGTAAAGAAGGACACTCCAGGTTTACAAGCTACTAAAATAGAAAACAAAATTGGCCTAAGAATGGTCCAAAACGGTGATATTCTGTTGAAGAAGGTTTTTATCCCTGATGAAGATAGACTTCCTGGAGTTAATTCTTTTCAAGATACAAACAAGGTATGGACTCATAGAGTTAATGATTGCTGCATTCTATGATAGTTTTGAAGTGTTGCCTACTCCAGTGGTGTATCAGATACATTATGCATATCTTGAAGAAATTTCTTGCACTTGACTCTTTTTGTATAGCTTCTGCATACGAAATGCCGCATCTTTTGTCTATGACTCTAGTATATGTTTTAAATTATATGTAACCTTATCTAAAAAATTAAACTTTTCCTGGTATTAGGTACTTGCAGTATCACGTGTCATGGTTGCCTGGCAGCCTATTGGCATATCGATGGGGGTGTATGATATGTGTCACAGGTATTTGTAGCTTATTTTAGATTTCTTTATGGTTTAATACTTTAATCGCCGAAGACAGGTAAACAATCAAAAAGGAAATAAAATCACACTCAGCAGTTTGCCATCCCTTGTTTGGGATCAACCAAATTTTAGATTACATATAGATTGTTTAATCTAAAGTAACAATAAATTTTCTGGAGCCTTGGATTCTTTTCTAGGTCACTTAGAGAACAGACTCTTATCATTTTTTGTTGTTACATTGCATGTTCATTTGCTTATGTGTACTGTGAGTTCTGCAACCTCAATAAATGGAGATCCCTCTGTGGAGAACTTTGTTAGAGCAGAAGTTCATTATTGAACAATTAGTCTTACATTGATTCATATCCTTATTCAGTACTTATTTTGGAACATCTTTTAGTCTTACATTGATTCATATCCTTATTCAGTACTTATTTTGGAACATCTTGTAGTACTCACTATTTCTACTTTAATATGATCTTCACTAGTAATTATGACTTCAAATTTGAAGTGCAGTCTGATTTTATTTCTCAGTAGTTTGCCAAGTGTTTTAACTAATTATCTCAATCATTTTATTTCTGAATTGCAACATAAAAGAATCGGACTTGTCTTTATCTTGATATCCATCATTTATCCGGTTACTTTCTGTTTCTTGCTTCAATAAAAATATATACATATCTTAAAGGTATCTAAAGGAAAGGAAGCAGTTTGGTGTTCCGTTGGCAGCTTTCCAAATCAACCAACAGAAACTAGTTCAAATGCTAGGTAATCTTCAAGCAATGGTTCTTATTGGTTGGCGTCTGTGCAAGCTGTACGAGAGTGGTAAAATGACTCCTGGTCAAGCTAGCTTAGGCAAGGTAATACACTAATTTTATCCTTACTTAATATAACAGAGGTTAATAACAGGTTACGATTTATTAACTGATGAGTTTCTGGTCAATTCAGTCATGGATTACCATGAGGGCAAGGGAGACTGTTTCCCTTGGACGGGAATTACTTGGTGGCAATGGAATTTTGGCGGACTTTCTTGTTGCAAAGGTGTGGCAGCTTGTATTGTTTTGCTGTATATTTGCTAAAGTGGGGGCATCCATGGAGAAGTGATGCCCAGTACTAATATGAAAAATCTGATGCCATTTGTGTGTTTTTCTCTTTTTCTGCCTCAGGCTTTCTGCGATTTGGAGCCCATATACACGTATGAAGGAACGTACGACATTAACACCCTTGTAACTGGCAGGGAGATCACCGGAATTGCTAGTTTTAAGCCAGCTCTGTCGAGCAACCGGAGTCGCCTGTAATATTCAGGTCTGAGTTGCACGCACGGGACATAATGTAAGAGTTCATGAAAGTTTCTGAAAAGTTAATAAAATATAGTACAAGTCGTAAATTCTTGTAACAGTTGATTTATCGTTGTACGAGATCTGTTCAACTCTAAAATGTAAGTGGATTTAATATTGTGCTTAATAATAAAATCATAGAGTTAAAGCTTTCTGGCCCAATTCGATTTTGGTGCTAATGGTATGTCTGTATTGGTTATTGGATCTACTGTTACTTTAACCGTATTAAAAATAAATAAACAAGTAATTTAAAAAAAAAAATGACAACCTTAATGACCAAAATAATAAGGGTAGATCTTGCGTGAGATCGTTTTTCACTTTGTAAAATAATTATCACTTTCATTAATTTATTATCACTTTCTTTTATAAAAGTTATCACTTTCTGATATTCTCACATAAGCCCCTTACGTGAGACGGTCTCACACAAGTCTTTGCCAAATAATAAAGCAATCCAGTAATGAATTTCCTTTTTATAAAGATAACAAAGAATAAAATGCATCACAGTATCCACTCAAATTGATTATCGTTGAATATAACTATCACAATTATGGGCATGCGTTAAATTAAAAAGTATGTAAATGGCAATTGTGCATGTGAATTTATCCAAACTAGTCTTCTGTTTCAGCTAACCTAAAAATTCCCACATAACAAGACCCTGTCGTCATCTTGTATGCAGTATTCAAGAGAATACCGCGACAAGTATATAGTACAAAGATTGTAAGGGCTTGCTTACAACAGACCACACAATCGAGGCTTAGAACAAATTTGCCTCCCATTGGATTTAATAACTGCCATCAATCCTGCAGTTAGGCTAGCGCACACCACAGAAGATAGAATATGTTGTGCGCTGTGTCCGGCTATACAGTAAAAACACACCATGTTAATCACTATTTTCTAAAAAAATAAATTCGTTCATAACTCAATACCTTGGTTTAATGTGATCGATGTTACCGTCAATCCTCCAATTACAAGAGCCGATGCAACCGGAAGATACTGAAAATATACAGATTCCAAATAGAAAGCCGTCATTGCATAGAGAATGAAAATTTGTGAAGGATCATCACTAGCTGTTTCATGCACAACCAACGGACTCTAGCAGCACGGTGTGTTGCATATGAAATGAAATAAGATGAACGGCTATGAGGTAAGATGAACAGCTATGAGGTTGATGTAAATTCTGAACTCACTCTAGTTGTCTAGTAATATCCCAAGTTTTTCCATTTTCCAGGAAGGATAATATCACATAAGTCAGTGAAAAGGCATAGTTTTCAAAGCAAGTGATTAGTTCTAAGAATCACGTCTGCTATAAAGATTTTCAGATAAACAAGTGTGTTTTAGTATAGAATTAACACAGATATTATGTTTATATGAAAACAGTACTTCGACAATTTAAGGAAAGGTTATCACTTACAGTAACAGAAAGGGCTTCAAATACTTTAGGCTGGAAAGGAGAAGGACCATTTCTGCTCACAGTATAACGGCCACTAATGAGATCAATAGCATCCTGTAAGGTAAAGGAAAGTATGTTACAATCCCTGATCCTTCAAAGCCTTTCAGTTGACAACCGGAAAAATTAAAATTACATTTTAATAAGTAAAATGAAAGAAGAGTGTTTAAGATCCATTTTGACTACATGACTTGCCTGTCGAACTCCATCTTGAAAATTATTTAAAAAATATCTCGAGAGGGCACTCATTCCATCTTTAATCATTCCAGACATTGTCTGCTTTCCATATCTGAGACATAATGTAAAACATTAAAAAGGTAAGCCTTTTCTGGGTTTTATTTATTCGATACTCAAGAAAGTTTTCAGTTTCTTCAGGTTACCTGACAAGGTCCCGTTTCAATGCATGTGTTCCAGAGTACTCAAGGCTTATCTCATCCCCATGCTCCACCCATACTGTTATTATAGCACAAGAAAAGAGACTGATGTTTGTGTGCAAGAAAAAAAAAAAAGAAAAAAAAACATGAAAACTATTAATTGTAGGAGCATCAATCATGTTGGGTCCATACAAGTCTTAAAAATTGTAAAATCTTCACTAAACATCGAAATGTCTTCATCTTTAGTAAGGGCACCAACTCTTTGAAGCTGAGAATTTAGAGAAATCTTTGCAAGGTAGCTCTGCACTTGGACATTAAATTCCTGATATAAGAATTTACACAGAAAATTATATTACCCAAAATAGAAGCAAAGACTCATCAAACCTGTGTGACATTCGTTCTATCAAGGCAGTCTATACAGTTAGATCTAACAATACCTTCCTGTTCTGCTATTATCTTTCCTTCAGAATCTAAAAGGAAGTATCTGTTCAGCTGGAATAGTAAATATTAAAAGAGCATTACGAATATCCAGCATAGGATTCTCGCACCCATTTTAGGAAAAAGAAATATCAAATGCAATATATATTCATTACCCTTGCTTCTCAAAGTCTTCCGAGATTTGGTCATGAAGGAGTTGTATATTATCAAAGTTGCCATTGCCGCATTGTTGGTGGAAGTCGAATGAGATATACCTGGGGCAATAACATATAAACAACATTATATATTTTCTATTCCCACAACTTAAAACATGGTGAAAATGGAGAATGAAGATAAGGCCTACAAAATATAGGAATATTCAACAATATTGCAAACTGCCAACCTATAAGCGAGAATAAGATATTAATAGTTGGAACCACAGTCTACTATCAAGTCAATCGAGTTTGGAGAAACCCCTCACACTATAATGGTGCTCCTCAGATGTGAAATAAGAACAAAGATAACATGAGAAACACTTGTTCACCCAAAACTCTAATATGAAGTTCTATATGTAAAGCTCAAATAGGAATACTCCCATTTCTATATTTCTAAATTGAACATCCAAAAAAAGTTGGATCAAATTTTAACAGAATCAATGTGAAACCGCACCTTACAATTGGAATTTTTTTCATTTCTTCAGCATAAGCCACACTTAACATACCCTCATCTCCATGCTACAGGATAGAAAGAGAAAAATTACATCAATTGTAGCTAAACTCAAATTGAGAACGCTATAAATCATGCTTTAACAAAGAGTAGAGTTAATGGCGCACAAGACAAATTTGGATATAAGAAACGATAAAGCATCATTAATATAGCTATTATTGGGATACTGTCATAGTCTTTTATCAAATTAAACGCCTTAGTTCGTCAGCAGGATAAACATGATAAGAACTGAGCCATTTCTATCTAACTATCATGAAAACAGTAGCTATAGCCAAAACGATTTGAGAATAGAATGTAAGAATTTCTCTCAGGTGAAATTTCACCTATTCCTTGGGGTAAATTATTTGCCAAAAAACAAATTAAGCACAAATAATTTTCTCAGAATAATGCATGGACCTGGGAGATATTAACCAAGAAATCTAACCTTATCTGTCAAGTCAACCACAATGCACCCTCCATATCTTTTCAATAAATCATTAAAATGGCGTTCCACAACATCTGACTGAAACACAAAGATAAAATAAAAGTGCTGAGTTGCTGCAAATGAACAAAACACTGAAAAATACACTACTGTTAACTGGGAAGTACATACTGTTTGCTCATGATTAATTAAATGGAGTCGTGGTTTATAGCTCAAATCAACAATTTGCTCCCATAGGAGAGGAATTGACCCTCGGACCTGATAACCACAGTTTCTTATAAGCTCAACTCATTACAGCAATGACTAACAAGAAAGGTGTGCTAGAGAAAATGTAACAAAAGAATCAATATGTGAAGCTGCTCAGGCTGGATTTTATCCCAAAACTAAGCAAAATCAGAGTCACTCAGAAACAAAGAAACAACATAAATTACAAATCTCGACTGTTAGCTGTCCATTTTCCCCAGAGATAAATAACATTAGATTCACAAACAAGATGAGGCCTCAGCGACGATCAGAGTGTGAAATTCTCAAAAGAAGGGGTGAAAATAGCTGAAGCAGACCTGCAGAAAAGAAGACATGTAGCCTTCAAATTCCAGCAGCTGCTCAGTTTCTATAAAGTTAGCAGTATCGCCTTCTAAATTGGCTCCTCGTCTCCACATCCTTGTCCCTAAATGTAGGTGAACAAAAAAGTTGAGTTCCTAAGGATCAAAGTTAAAAAAACCAATAGAAAATAATCCATTCTTTTGTACCTAGGCGCCTCGTACATCTCCGTGAAATTAATTTTACAACAGCAGGTGATTTCTTCAACTTCATTTCTCCAGTCTGAAAGCTTTAGCCGCAGTCAAGTAAAACGAAATCATTTTTCTGAAGTTTTTGTTTATTCATAAATGCTGCATGTGAGAGTGGGATTTTAAAAACCAACACACGCACACTGAGAGAAAGAGAGGTATAAGGATATTTCCTTGCAATAATGGGATAATATATTCATCAAGCTGCAAGAAGAAAGTTCACAATTAAAAAATAATACTTTGTAATAAATTATTCAATACATTCAGCAAGCGCCAATACAAGAAAGTTTTCCAAAAACCTTCTAACATAACAAAACTCAATTATGATTTTCATATCCATAAAGCATCCAACACAGCTTAGAGCTTTAAATCACAAGCTCTCTTGTCAGTCTTATGGGAGGAGTCATTAATTTCTAACCTTATTCTCAATAAGCTCCTCTAATAAATTCCAGTTCCAAACAAATCGTGGGTCACCCTGCAAGTCACCAGAATCAAATTTGAGTTTCACTTTAAAAAACCAACAAAAGTTAGAGATAGTCAGTTCACTTCCTTTAGCAGCTATTAGATCTGTCAAGCAAGCAACTGCAAAAAGTCATGCTTGAGTTTTATGGTCATGTGTTTAAGTGTACGATATGGATGTTACTACTTTATATTTGCACTCCCACATTGCACCAAAATAAGAATATGTTAACTTCAGAGTTTTAATTAACATACCTGCTTCCAGATTGGTTTACTCTCCCATCCTTCTGCCAGCTTGTTCCTCCTCTGCAAGCTGGTAAGCACACAGCTTTATGAAGTCAACAAACCTTTCATTTAAACATAGAGTAGAAAATATATATACGTAAAAAACATACTTTAAGGTTATATCAGTTCCATAAGAATAATATAAGCCTGGTGTTGATTCAACAGTCTTCAAAAGAGTCATGAAGTAATCTTCATCTTTTTTCTGTAAAAGATCATGCAGCATTTTAATCAACAAGGATACAGATCTAATTGATTCAGAAGTTTGAGAAATTAATCAGATCATAAGATTCAAAACCATACTTCCTGACTAGTCAGAACTCTTGAAGCTTCTTTACAGGATAGGAACTTCATTGATGTAACTCGGAAAACAGGAAAACCAATGTAATTTCCAACTTCTTTCCTAGAAGTAATAACTAGCACATATGTACCTATGAAAAGATGCAGCAAATTCTATCAGATTAGTCAGTAAGGTAGAGAAAAAATTAACACGTGTGATTTAATTTACTCAATATGTTTGCTTTTTAATTTATTCTGTCAGTAAATAAAAATAGCACCTGCCAGCAACCTAATTGTTCCAGCAACCCCATATATAGTTGACACTTTAAGAATTTCAGAAGGGTCATCACCTATTCAAATAAAATCATTACATCATAATTAGATTAAGAATCAAAATTAAGTACCGCTGACACTCAAAAGTTGATTCTCAATCACATACCACAACTGCAATTCCTTCTCATGAATTGGTAATAGAACAGAAATCCATCCATCGTATGGTTAGAAGAAGTATTACTAGCACATTTCAGTTCAGAAATAACATTCTAATTCGTTAAAAGCTAGAAAATGAAAAGCAAGTTACTAAACACAACAAGGTTACAGCTACTCAACCAATCAGTCTGCCCCATATTTTTCATTCCATAATTAATATTTATTTACATGTAGCCACTTCTGTGCAGGATAGTAAAAGTACTCCGGCTTAAAAAATAATAGAAACATTAATAAAATAATTGAATGGATCTAATTCATAAGAATAATAATAACTTGAACTACTTATACAGCTAAAAATTCCTCAGTACAGAAAAGAAAGAGCAAAGAGCAAGCAATGCCTCCAAAATAGAAAACTTCCTCATGGTTGAACTAACAGATCACATGTACGAAATCTTACTAACACGTCAATTAACCACAAAATGATATAACGAACTACCAAAAAAATGATTCGGCAACACAAATTTAGGAAACATTCAGTTAAGAAGCTATCGACGTAAAAACAAAATCCAGCAAACGAATAAAACTCTACGGTTAAATCCGACAATATTTCAAAACAACGATTGTTTAAAATTAATTAGAGTTCTAGGAAGTTGATGGTAATCAGACAGAAAAAATGATATTATAAGATCTTTTGCCGCATCACAAATTCAATAGAAAGAACAGACCGTTAAGCTTGCCAATGTTTCCATCAAATCGATTAATAGAGAAGCCTTGATCCGGTGATTCAACGGATTTGATCACGAATTTATCGGTGAACTCTTGCAATGTCAATTCGCTCCACAGCTTGAAATGACTTGCGGAACTTGATTCGATTTCCGTCTCCATTTCCACCTTCCAGAGAAGAATATTAGATCTCGAAATTCAGATGAAATATAAGAACGAAAGAACGTACGCGATCCGTCACAAAGAGTCGAGGTGTGAATTGAATAATTGAAAAGATGATGCTTAGAATATTACGTGGCATTGATTAGGGTACAACTGTCCGATAAATTGATTGAGCACTAATCATCATTAGGGTGGTCTCACGAAATTAGTGAAGATGTAAATCACAGGATGTGACTAAGTGATTTATAGAGAGAATCTATGCTAAAGGCATAATTTGAACACTCACCCTGCAACTACCAAGCTCAATTGAAAGGTCTTTACACCCTCTCTTTACCACTTGAACTATGTCGTGGGGCACTCATTAATCATCATATCCTTCAATCATTGTCGTTAAGAAACACTCTGCCCTAGGATTTTGTACATGCCCCAGTTTTAATTTAGCGAGAATTTTACCTTTTACATTATTTTTTTACTTTTATTGCATTGTGATTGCTTAATAATATCCATTGCTATTTCAATGGAAAGAATCAGAACGAACCAACCCTCATTTTTCTTTATTCATCGAGAAATGAAGTTGTGGAACTTTTCTGAAATATTATGAATATAGAATGGTAAAAGGAGTAAAAAAAATAACTTTTTTTTTTTAAATTTTTATTATCAGTTTATTTTATATTACTGCTCTAATCTCCAAAAACTCTTCAAATTTTAAAGAGTTTTTTCCACTCAATAACATTGATTTTGACTCTTCAAATTTAGAGAGTACAAATAATTATTTAAATTTAAATATTAAAATAGAGAGTGTTTAAATTTTAATTTTATCGAAATCCTCTTTATTATATGAATATTAATATTTAGTGTTTTGGGTACTCTAATAATTTTTTTTTTGAATTACCAACCTCTATCGGGCCTTAATTACTGAGATTTAGGGACATAATCAAAATCAATGTAAAATAAGACCTTTGATTGAAAATAAGAACTAATATAAACATAGACTAATTATTTTGGATTGATATGTCAGTCCTAAAGCATCCACCTATCTCTACTCGACCGGAACTCCCAACAACTCAGCAGTGAGCACCTTCATCCCCAGTCGACACAATTTTCACACACCGATTGTATTTATGATTTTCTTTCAAATAAGCAACGGTTTGAAGGTCATTGTCGGATTCACAGTGAATCTGGGTGTGAACCAATATCATATTGTTAATTTTATCCAATATCGCACCCAAGTCCCTGTATCCATTTCGAGTTGAAATCATCCACTTTTCCAAATGCTCATGAACTTGATTCTGTAGTTTCTCAATATTTTCAGCAACTTCACTCATCTTTCTCTCCGCTTCCTTCATTCTAACACTATTTTCGGCAATAATCGTCGCTATTTTCACCTAAATTTTAGTGTCTTTTTGCATATCTTTCGTATTATTTTATCTGTATTTCATGTGTTATTTGGTTGTATTATGCGTTTTCATGTATAAGAAAGTATTTTTCATAAGCAAAAACCACTAAACCACTCAATAACATTGATTTTGACTCTTCAAATTTAAAGAGTACAAATAATTATTTAAATTTAAATGTTAAAAAAGAGAGTGTTCAAATTTTAATTTTATCGAAATCCTCTTTTATTATATGAATATGAATATTTTGTGTTTTAGGTACTCTAATAATTTTTATTTTTTTTAATTACCAACCTCTATCAGGGCCTTAATTACTGAGATTTAGGGACATAATCAAAATCAATGTAAAATAAGACCTTTGATTGAAAATAAGAACTGATATAAACATAGACTAATTATTTTGGATTGGAATACCAATCCTAAAGCATCCACCTATCTCTACTCGACCGAAACTCACAACAACTCAGCAGTGGGGACCTTCATCCCCAGTTGACACAATTTTCACACACCGATTGTATTTATGATTTTCTTTCAAATAAGAAATGGTTTGAAGGTCATTGTCGGATTCACAATGAATCTGGGTGTGAACCAATATCATATTGTTAATTTTATCCAATATCGCACCCAAGTCCCTGTATCCATTTCGAGTTTTGAAATCATCCACTCCTCCAAATGCTCATGAACTTGATTATGTAGTTTCTCAATATTTTCAGCAACTTCACTCGTCTTTCTCTCCGCTTCCTTCATTCTAACACTATTTTCGGCAACTTCACCCATCTTTCCCTCACTCTCAGCCTTCTTCATTATATCTTCAGCCGTCTTCCTTTGAAACATTAGTTTAACTCTTTCAACCTCATTTCTCTTGCACTCTTCTGAAAAGTACTGTAGCGACATCTGTTTCATTTTTTTTCGGTCTTCTTCAATATCTGCCCTAATACGTCGCTCCTCCGCAAGGACATTGGCCAGCTCATTCAACTTGTCTCCGGCGAGGATAGCCGCCATGGGAAATCCTAATTTTAGGTTTGAGGTGACATTGGATGGATATGTGATTTTTAAGATTAAAATAGGGATGGATGGGACTAAAATTTTCTGCTAGGGATGGGGTGGGCCCTAAATTAATTTTGAAATAGAGATTTTTGACTATAGTTTACCAAATTAATCATCTCGCATTTCTAGAGAACCAACAATATATGCAGTTTATAAAATTTATGATTAGTTTTAATAACACTAAAAAAAATAAGTTGTTTTTTTTAAAAAATAAAATTATATTAAGATCGAAGATAGTTACGTTTCAAAGAATCCGTCAATGAAATTTACAAACATAGTTACATTTGAATAAAAAAAAAAATTACTAACTTAAATAAATTCAAAATTAATCTAATTTTACAACAAAATTGTCCATAAACCAAAAGCTTCCAAATTAAATTCAAATTTCAGGAACTATATTCATCATCGGATAATTTAACAAGTTCGTAAAAAGCTTATGATCGCCAAAATAACAGCAGTCACAGAAAATTGTAGAGAAATTATCAGAACCAGAATTCTATTTCACGAGTAGCACAAAACGATCAAAAGATCATACAATTTTTGTAGGAAATTAAAAAAAAAAAAACTCCTGAAAACAAGCCCTAATCCTAAATCTACTAAATCCCTAACTCCAAAAGCTTAACCCCCAAATCCGTAAAGAGTTCGGCCCTGCCTCTTAAGAGCATATACAACATCCATAGCCGTTACCGTTTTCCTGCGAGCGTGCTCGGTGTAGGTTACAGCATCACGGATAACATTCTCAAGGAAGATCTTGAGAACGCCACGTGTCTCCTCGTAGATGAGACCAGATATACGCTTCACTCCACCACGGCGAGCCAACCGCCGAATAGCAGGCTTCGTGATACCTTGAATGTTATCTCTCAACACCTTACGATGACGCTTAGCGCCGCCCTTTCCCAATCCCTTGCCGCCCTTTCCTCTTCCAGACATTTTATCAAACCCTAATTTTCAATCGCTCTGGAAAATATGAAATTGTAGATGGTGAAGTTCACGATGTTCGATATGAAACAGTGAGGGAGTATTTTATAAGAATTCAAAATATGATTCGGACCGTTGGATTAAAATCTGAATCGATGGTCAGTGGGCATAATCCTCGTAAATATAATTAAATGATTCTGGCCATTGATAAATAGTAAATCAACGGCTATGAGTGAGTTAATGAAACAAGCTCATTGCCGGATATAGTGTACGGGATTTGATATCAGTCGTTGATTGAAATTCTATCGACGGTCAAAATTAATTATCCGTGTTTGAATGGCTAAAAAATATGTAGCCTTTGATAAAGAACCAATCAACGGCTGGCGAAGTTAGTTCAAATTTTAAACTTTGATAAAAAAAAATTGCTGTATTTTTTCTTAACAGAATTAAAATTGCAGCTAATTGTATAGTCATGAGATGGTCTCACGCGATTAAGTAGATTAACCTTCCACCATTTTTCACAGTTACCACCAATCTACTTCCAGCAATACAAATTCTCTTAGAAGTAGAGCAGTCAATTCTTGATTTTATTAACATGAAATGTTGCCCAATTCTTGGCAATCAATATTGCTAGTTTGCTCTTTTACTTTTAAGTTTTATACCATTATTTGATCGAGGAAAACTACATATATCCTCAAGATTATGATAATCATCAATGCATGCATATAATTGAACATATGATATGGAAACTTCACTGTGACTTAAAATGCAAGTAATGTAGGAGGAGGGGATGACATAGGCCCTAAAGAAAACCTTTCTCACCTAATGATTTGTCTCCCTCGGGTCTTGGTGAAGATGATAACAATATGTTGGTGTACCCATGGACGGAGACACGCTGGGGCTAGGGGGCAGTGTGCCCCCCTCAACTTTTAAGAATTATTAGTATATATGTCAAATGGGTAGGCATGCTGTCATCACCTTGATGGCCGATGGTTCAATTCTCGACAATCGCATTATTTTAATTATATTTTTTCTATTTACTAATCTATTTCTTCTTTTCCATTTTATTTCTTATGTTTTCCATTTAATAATATATTTCTTTTTTTCCTATTTACTAATCTATTTCTTCTTTTCCATTTAATAATATATTTTTTCTGTGTAAAATAATGCTTCTTTAATGTATTTTTAAATTTTATTTCTTTTAATAATCTCTTTCTTTTCTCTATAAAATATTCCTGTGAAATATTGTGCTTCTTTAATATATTTATTTTCTCCTTTTCCATTTTATTTCTTATGTTTTCCTTTTAATAATATATTTATTTTCTCTGTAAAATTGTGCTTCTTTAATATATTTATAAAATATATTTTTAAATTTTATTTCTTTTAATAATCTTTTTCTTTTCTCTGTAAAATATTCCTGTGAAATATTGTGCTTATTTAATATATTTATAAAATGCATTTTTTTTAATATTTTTATTTTTTTTAAAATAAATTACGTTTTTTCTACCTTCTTATAAATTTGCAATTTATATTGTTATTTAATATTTTTATCTATTTGCTACTTTTCTTTCATATTTAAATACAGTATATCACTTTGTTACTAATTATCATTTTCTTTCATATTTAAATATATCACTTTATTACTAATTAGTGGTAATTTCTCTGTAACATATTTTTCACACTTTCTTTTTTAATCGTCCCGCATATATTTGTGTGTTTTATTAATAGTAAAAATATGTTAGACATTAATCTATTTTTTACACGTTTTTATTTATATTATAAAGCTTACTCGTATTTTTTCTTACATTATATACACTTAAAAATAATATTTTTAATCTATATGCCCATAGACGTGTGCAATAAACCCTAGACAAAGGTAGTACATCGAAACTATACGTATTTTGGGCCCTCTCACCAAAAATCCTGGAGTCATTATATATATGCAAAAAAATTCGAGATAAATAAAGTAGATTGAAATTTTACGTATTATTTGGGCCCCTCACCTAAAATCCTGGCTCCGTCCCTTGGTGTCCCAAATGATAACCACTCAACATTCCTCTTTATAAAGAACGATGTCGTAGCTACTAAACGATCAACGTCTCACTCAAGGCTTAATGTTTGATAGTTGGACTTAAGTCCACTTCTTGAGTATAGTAGGTGCCTATCATCAATTTTAGGACCAACAAAGTAACTTCTATTAGTACAAAAAAGAAGAATGTGACCCCATAATCAGGTTAGATCTTGAGCTGTTTGATTTAATAATTCACTAAACAGAAATCTACATAAGAAGAATATAATACATGGCTTTAGCTTCACTTCTAATCAACTTCGCATAAAATAATCCTCCAAACCTTATCTCAATTATTTGTATGCTCCCCTTCAATCTCTCTAGTCACACTGTTATTTATCTTCCCCTCCTACCCTTCTCTCCCTCTCGTCTCCGGTGCGCACATCGCCCTCTGCAATGGTCGTGCTGAGGGCAATGCGAGGAAATATACCTTTGTCCATAATAACCATTGTAGTTCTTGCTTTTATCGCTCTCTTGTACACCGAAAGACTAGGTTCATTATCCTCGGGCTCCATATTTAGGTTCAAGCCCTGTGCTAAAAGAACAGCTGGTAATAAATCTTGCCTGAATTATTCAAGATTCTACATCCCTCACTTATCTTGACATCATTACAAACATTGGTTGTTGGTTAACAGATCATGATAGATATTTGGATGGCGATGATTTAGATTCAGAGGATGGTCGAATTGAGTTTGATCCAGACGAGTGCAGTGTAAACCACGGGAAATGGGTGTTCAACCATTCGATGAAACCTCTGTATACAGACAGATCATGCAGATATCTAGACAGGCAAGTGAGGTGTGAGAAATGGAAGGCCAGATTCTGATTACAGACACTGGGAATGGCAACCTGATGATTGCAGATTACCAAGGTAAGTTGTTCCATTTATTATACATCAAACATAACACAAGACTAAATTTTGAAATTTCATTGCAGGTTTAATCCTAGAAGAATGCTGCAAAGACTAAAGAGCAAGAGGCTGATGTTTGTAGGGGATTCACTGCAGAGAGGACAGTGGCAGTCCTTCGTTTGCCTCGTTGATTCTGTCATCGCGAAAGGAAAGAAATCGATCAAACGTGGCCGTGTGCATAGTGTCTTCAAAGCGAAGGTGTTTTACATTTCCAGGATTAAGGTTGTCACATTCTCTGCAAAAATACAACTGATCATGTCATGTGTTTTCCTTTAGGAATACGATGCTACCATCGAGTTCTACTGGGCTCCTTTCTTGATAGAATCGAACATCGATATTCAAATAAAAGCAGATCCAAAACAGAGAATACTTAAAGTTGATTCAGTTGCCAAACATGCCAGATATTGGAAAGGAGTAGACATTCTTGTCTTCAATACATACATTTGGTGGATGAGTGGCCTCATGACCAACACATTGTAATAATTCATCATCCCTCCTTGCTCATCTTTCATCATTAACTACATGCCTCGACTGCACTGTTTTTATAGATGCTACATCTGATGAAACCACAGATGGGGTTCGTTTGCAAATGGAGAACAAGGATACGAAGAACTGGAAACACATGTTTCCTACACATTAGGACTCCGAACATGGGCGAATTGGGTGGACTCCAACATTGATCCGACCAAAACACGAGTGTTTTTCACTACGATGTCCCCTTCACACCACAAGTACTTACTCAACAAGCATCCACCAACTTTAGGCCTAAAAGTTGCATATTACAAATCTTTTCTTTTTACTCTTTTCTTGCATATGATCACCAGGGCTGCAGACTGGGGCAAAGAAAATGGGACCAAATGCTTCAACGAGACGAGACCATTCACGGAGAAACGACACTTTTGGAGTGGCTCGGACAAACTGATGATGAGCGTGGTGGCAAATGTGGTCAGAAGAATGAAGACTCCGGTGACGTTTATAAACATAACTCAACTGTCGGGATACAGAATCGATGCTCACACATCCATCTACACTGAGTTAGCTGGAAAATTGTTGACAGAAGAACAGAAAGATGATCCATTACATTTTGCTGATTGCTTACATTGGTGTCTGCCAGGGGTTCCTGATACATGGAATCAAATACTCTATGCACATTTGATG
The DNA here is from genome assembly GCA_023678885.1 of Pogostemon cablin. Taxonomy (NCBI): domain Eukaryota; kingdom Viridiplantae; phylum Streptophyta; class Magnoliopsida; order Lamiales; family Lamiaceae; genus Pogostemon; species Pogostemon cablin. The sequence goes on from CM042984.1 coordinate 1,762,405, forward strand.
TTGTAGCAAGAAAAAAAAAATAAAGGGACAGAGAAAAAAAAAATACATGAATTGTCCATACTGAATGAAAATTTTGAATTAATATATTATTATGAAATTATTAATCAATAACAAGAGTAATTAAATTATGTAATTGAATTAAGTGTACTTTAGGCCAACTGTCAAAATAACGTAGCTAATCCACCAACCAAGAGAAGCCACGTCATCAGATCATCCATGCCAACTGTACACCAGCCGATTTTACCCAAATCGGGCGAACGACTATAAAAACAAAAACGACAGAGTTGCATTAAGATAGGTAGAATTATCTCAAGAGACTCATCGGGAACTAAACCTCTACCCGCTACAGCAATGGCTTCTTTAGTTAACACAGTCTACTCAATTAGATTATCTCACAGTGCTGAAGCATTCAACTCGCGCCGGAATCGACAGCTAGCGGAGAAGCCTAGCTTTAATGCTTTCAATAGTAAGCTGTATTTCTCAGGAAATTGTTTTGAAGTATTATTCGAGTAATTATTATTTAATTTTGTGTATGTTTTTTCCTGTGCATAATGTGCGCATTGAATTGTATTAGGACGGAGACTTATAATCAGAGCTACGGAAACGGATACCAATGAAGGTATGGTGGGTAATTTTTGAAAAAATCCTTGTTATTGTGGAATTTATGAAATTGTGAGTTAATTTAGTTACCTGGATATATATTTGGGTGGTTGGACTCGGTTGCATAAGGGTTTAGGGTTTAACTGTATCTGAGAGATATTTGGTTGATGTGTGGTAGTTGGAGCAAAGGCACCGGATAAGGCACCGGCGGGTAGTGGTTCAAGCATTACTCAGATTCTTGGTATCAAAGGAGCCAAACAAGAAACAGTAAGTTTGTTAATAATTTAAATATGAATTGATTTGATTTAGGGCCTACTGACATTATGATATTATCTACCGTGTGATATGATATTATCTGGAGAAAGAGAATTTACTTGTTATATGATACCATGTAGATCATGGTATTCTATGTTTAGTTAATCAAATGTTGAGCTCCTTCAGGATAAGTTGAAAATTCGAGTTCAACTGATGAAGCCCGTTACATGGCCCCCTCTTATTTGGGGAGTTGTCTGTGGAGCTGCTGCATCAGGTATTTTTTCTCTTCGTTGCTATTACATTCAATATTTATTACTAATCAAAGCTTTGATAGATTTGTTAGCAGTGATTTAGTTCCTGTCAGTTTGGTTAATGCTAGGGAGGCTTTTGTACCTGTCTCTTCAACTGCCATTCAAAATGTTTAACAATACACTTCTAAGTGATTTTATTTACATACTATATTGCAGCTGTTGTTGTATTATCATACCAGTCATACCATGATTTGCAGTCAGGGGCAGTTTATACTTTTGATTCCGTCTTACGCTCATTTCAGAAAGCAAACATATAGCATGTCTAATTTAATTAAATGAATCATTAAATTTCTCAATCCTCATGGGCTAATTATTTTATTTGCCTCTATTTCTTGATTTGCACATTATTTATTTTTTTTATTGTTGTTCTCTCTGTACATTTGGTATAATTACATTAACTATCCTTGCTTCTCAGGAAACTTTCACTGGACCTTGGAAGATGTAGCTAAATCAATTGTCTGTATGATGATGTCTGGGCCGTGTCTAACTGGCTACACTCAGGTGAGCCCGGCTTTGTTATATAGACTCTTCTATGACTTGAATATTGATTCAGAGTCTAAGCTGTTTACTTGTTCTACTTCAATTTGTAGACAATAAATGATTGGTATGACCGAGAGATTGATGCCATCAACGAACCTTATCGGCCTATTCCTTCAGGTGCAATATCTGAGGGTGAGGTATGTGATGCTTTAAGTTGTTGTCTGGTATAAATTGATCTTGTTTTTGAATACTGAATGCAGATGTTATCAGGTGATTACACAAATATGGGTGCTGCTCCTAGCAGGCCTGGGCTTGGCTGGTCTATTAGATGTGTGGGTAGGTCTTCAAAATCAATGTCTCTTCTTTATAAGTTTTTATTTAATTGTGCTTTCTGTATAGGCGGGGCATGATTTCCCAGTGATTTTTTATCTTGCCGTTGGTGGATCCTTGCTGTCCTACATATATTCAGCTCCTCCTTTGAAGGTGTCCACACCATCTTACAACTTGATATAAAATGTTCACTTTGAAACTCTGAAAATGACAAGTTACTAGAAATTTTCTGCATTGCAGCTCAAACAAAATGGATGGATTGGCAATTTTGCCCTAGGAGCAAGCTACATTAGTTTGCCTTGGTAACTTTTCTTGTGTTATAAGCATTCAATTTATTTGTAAATTTACTCATATGTAGAAAAAATTTATAATTGCTTTAATGCTTTTAGAAGATTGTTGAGAGTTCTTTGCTCTTTGGTTCCCACTGTTAATCCCTTAATTAACAAATTAAAGAACTTGTTATCTTCCTGCCACTTCAGATGACCCCTAAAACAGGCATTGCTTAGATTGCTTATATTTATAAGATAATTTCTGTTACTTTAAATTATCATGTAAATTTAACCTTAAAATACTGTATTTGTAGACTATATTTCCATTATTTTGTGAAGGCATGTTATGAGCAAAAGCACCAACCCCTCTTTTTTCTGCATTTAAGTCTTATAAAGTTCAAAATGCGTACATATGCTGCTTGACACTTTGAAGTTCTCGATCACAGGTGGGCTGGTCAAGCATTGTTCGGGACCCTCACTCCAGACATTATTGTTCTAACATTGCTGTATAGTATAGCTGGTGTATGTCATACCTCTCATTCTCAGCTTGATATCCTATTTCCCACAGAGATAAAATTCTAATATGCATTCACGATTTTATTTTTTAGCTGGGTATAGCAATTGTTAACGACTTCAAGAGTATCGAAGGAGACAGAAAAATGGGACTGCAGGTATGTTCTACCACTAAAAATTATTTTGAAAGGTTCATATGGAATTTGGGTTTATACCTGAAATTAATGCCAGACTTCTGTAATCTTATATTATACTCTCCTGATTCCCTGCAGTCACTTCCTGTGGCTTTTGGCTCGGAGAATGCAAAGTGGATCTGCGTTGGTGCTATTGACATAACTCAGTTATCTGTGGCTGGTAAATTATTATTAATGACTTGAAAGATTACTCACCGCGAAAAACTTTTAACAAGAATTTTTATTCTTGCAGGATATCTTTTCAGCTCCGGAAAACCATATTATGCTCTAGCACTTCTTGGCTTAATTGCCCCCCAAGTTTTTTTCCAGGTAAAATTTGATAAGAATGAGAATGCCACAGTAACCTGTGCAAGCTTGGAAAATCAATATGCTCTGTTAATAACTTAATAAAAACTTATTTCTTGATATCTTGACTTTAATGAAGCTCTCCCATTCTAGAAAAATGTCCAAAATGTTTGATGCTAGAAAAGTTTAATGTTGTACATCTGTGAATATCTCTTTTCTCTTGGATTATCATACACATCCTAACTAGTGAATGTAACTATCATCAAACGCAGTTCAAGTACTTCCTCAAAGACCCAGTGAAATATGATGTCAAGTATCAGGTACTTCCCCTATTATATTCACACTGATTTGTGTAGATTCATGATATAATCTCATATATGCAGCAGAAAAATACTCAATACTTGGTCCATTTTTCAATTTCAGGCTAGTGCACAACCATTCCTCATACTTGGTCTGTTAGTCACTGCTTTAGCAACTAGCCATTGATTCTCATATCGAAGATAAATGCTGAAATTCGGGGGATCACGGCTCCCGTAAAAAGCGAGCCCATCTACCCTCAGCTCTTTGTATGTAGTTTTCTGCCTATATTTCTTTTGCCACCTTTTTTGTTATAGAAGAAATATCCTCTAAATGTAGCACTGCCAGCTTTCTAGTTTTCAGGCTTAATCTCTCATCAGACTTTCATCAAATAAAAGAACAGTCATGGAACCTTTGTAGCTTTTTATACTATAGTAGTAGTTTGTAGTTAGTGTATTCTTTGCGCAAAGTGGATTTTTGGAATCTAGCCCCTTTGTTACAAACGTGGTTACGGTGTGACATTTCAAAGCAGAAAATGTGTTGCTTAGTCAACAATGTGAATTACATTAATTAAAGCCTAATTTATTTATTTTTCAATTCGATTCCTAAAAGTACAACATTATTGATTCAATATCCGAAATCATGAAAAATATTTTTACAAAACTTACATTAAATTTATGGGTGATTATAAAGTACCTGTATTAAATATCCTATTAGGGTATAGGAGTGGTGTACCCAACCTCATGTACAAATTTTTTCCACATCACTGTCATGCCACATTAAAAGTAAAAAATTCTCTAAATTTGTACATATACCTTCCCAATCATTCCAGGTACAATTAATACTATTTGAGGGTCCCACCATCAAATATAATTTATACACATTATTAATTTATTAAAATTTTTTTTATCTAATTTCATTTTATGAAAAAGTTAATTAATTTTTATTTATATTTAATTAATCTATCTTCTAAAATGTTAATTTATCAGCTGAAACGTTAACCTATCTTCTGAAACATTAATCCATATTCTGAAATGTTAATCTATCTTCTAAACGTTAACCTATCTTCTAAAACATTAATCTATCTTCTGAAATGTTAACATATCTTCTGAAATATTAACATACCTTCTGAAATGTTAATCTATCTTCTCGAGTGATGCGAGAGGGTTGCATAGAGCAGCTGGAGGAGATTGGTGAATTAATAATGAGGTGTTTACAATTTAATGGAGAAGATAGACCTACAATGAAAGAAGTGGCTATGAAATTCGAGGGTTTACGGAAATTCAGCATGCATCAGAGTGTAAATGAAAAAGAATGTGTTGGATTGATGAATGAGACACCTGTATCCACTGATCTTTATGGATCTCCATTGACATTCACAGATCTTTACACTATTCCCATTAGTGATGAAAAGGATACAGTTTGAGAATTTGGGCTGTATGGTTAATTTAAGCAGTGAGATTTCCGTCATGCATATTCAACAAAACGATTGTGGGCATGTTCTTAATGTCGTATCTTTTGGATTTTTTTTTGAGTGAAAATATATGTTAGTATCACATTTTCTTAAATGCACAATCTTAATGCCCATTTATGATGTTTTTGCCCTTAATTCACAGGTGTGTGGATCTTGTGTAATACTAATTATTCAGTTAATGAGCAAAGTGGAGATGATTGTTTATAAACTAAAATTGAATTAAGGAACAAATAAGAATGAACGTAATCAAATCTTGAAAAGGGTTTGTTTAAATTGTTTATTAAGTAAGAAGATGAAAATTTGAAGTTTTGGAGCAGGGAATGGTGATTCTATTGGATCACCTATTCCATTTTTGTATTTAATCCCCTATTCTATTTGTTAGATACTTATTATATTTTATAATCAATGTTTAATTTAGCAAGAATTTAATGATTATTAATTGAGTTATAGTATTTTAATTAATACAAAATAGTAAATTATTAAACATGGAGTATCATTATAAAATAGGGATTCAGATAGAGGGTGATCATAGTTGCGCAGAGATGTGTGAAATAGAATGGAAAGATGAGAGGTAGCATGAGGCAGAGAACATGAGAGTTGAAGGACTCCTCGTTAAATAATAAAATTTGTAGGGAGACTTGGCACAGACCCAATAGTGTAATTGGGCCCACATGAAGCTTCAGACTAAATACAAGTTTGTTTTTGATAGGGCCCACTTGAAGACTCAAACATGAGTGTCCGGTCTCGTTGACTGATATCACATTACTACTGCCGCGCCAAAAAGAAATCACACCCATTAGTAACTAATACTGCCTCCTAATTTATCAATTTAAGGATCGAATTCTAAGTACTAAATTGATAATTTTATACTCCCTCGTCCCAGCGTAATAGGGTCATTTGTTTTTTTGCACGTACATTAAGGAGTATTATTATTTAATGTGTAGTGGTCATTTGTTTTTTTGCACGTACATTAAGGAGTATTATTATTTAATGTGTAGTGTGTAGTTGTATTAGTGAGAGTGTGAGTCTCATATTTTAATTGTATTAGAGAGGGTGTGTGGGTCATATGTGTGTGAAAAAAGAAAGGAGACTCTTTGGGTGAGACGATCAAAACGGAAAAATGATCCTTTTAGCCTGAGATGGAGGGAGTATAATTCAAATCTAATTGATAAAAAAAATAATTAAAACTCCGAATTGATAATTTATCTATTTTTCAAGCTTTAAATGGATAAAATTCCTTTGTTAATTCTACATACATTTATAAATGGAACCCACTAAATATATAATAACATTGATATTATAATTGGAAAATTTATAAGAAAGATGCATGCACCCCAATATAAAAGTCAGATGGGATCTGCTAATTTATTTGAAAGGTATAGTTATCTAATAACCAACTAAGCTGATATTAATTTCTTCGATTTATTTATATAAATGCGCACCAACGACCATTCTATTCTACGTTAATTGAATTAAAGCAGAAGAATCAGAATTCTGCTTAAAAAAAAAAAGAAAAAGACTCGACCTCCACTCAATAAGAAGAGAGATAAAAAAAATTAAATGAAAATACAAATAATTAATTAAATGAGCACTGTTAAAACAGTGTGTGGTATACTTGAACCACCAAGTTAAATAATGATTCATTAAAAAATTTAAATTTAAAGATGATTACATCTAATATTTAATTAAATAATTCTAAAATCATTATTATTGCTGTTGCATTGTCAACTGCGTGAAAATTAATGACTTTACCCAAATTTTTTTTGTCATATTTTTTATTTCTAATTTGGTACCGTTCCTTTTAAAAAAATTATTGCAATTGTAGGTAATTTTATTATAAAGATGGTATATTAATTGCAAAAATTTATAATTATGAGACTATATGGAAATATATAAAATCATATATCCAACAGATAAAAAGAGGAATTAGCATGCATCCATACGGACATCACCTATATGTCCTTTTGGACAACATTAAATCTGTTCACATCTGTTGGGGGTTAGGAATTATAAATTGTAAACAAACAATAATGGGGAGGAAAGAAGTTACTGTGCGGCGGAGCGACTAGTCGTGCAGCAGCCCGACCAGCCCCCTGCAAAGTCTAGCCATTTGCAGTTTGCAACTAGCAATTTGGTTGGCTCCACTCCACAGGGTTCAATTAATTTTATATAGACTGAATATGAATTCTCCACATCTGCATATCTAATCTAAATTTAAAATTAAAAATAAAATGCATGCAAACATGCCATCCTTCCTATTCCTATCCTTCATTCTCATCTTCACCCGCTTTACCTCTACTCTGGCCGACGCCGACGCCGACGCCGACAAAGATACGTACAACTTCTTAAATAATAACAAGACCATTGCCAAACCGGATTGCCCCACCAAGTGCGGCAGCCTGATGGTACCCTACCCGTTCGGAATCGGCACCAACTGTTCCTTCAGCCATGTGTTCGAATTGACGTGCAATCAATCCAAAGCGTACATCGGGGATACGCAAGTAATGAACATCTCCGAACAACATCTGCGCTTCCCCAACGCATTCATAGCACAACGGTGCTACGACAGAAACGGGACCGTCTCCCGAGACGATCCCCCGGCTAACTTCAGTGTCCTCGGCACCTCCTTCACCTACTCGGAGCGCAACACGCTAACCGTCGTCGGCTGCAGCGACTACGGTTTCGTCGTCAGCTACGGCGGCGAGAACACCACCAACAGCTGTATTTCGATCTGCCCTGATGGCGGAGATAGGGTGAAACCCGGTTACTGCTCCGGTGTCGGCTGTTGCAGTGAATCTCTACCCTTGGGAAAACACAAGATCATGTCTTTGTCTAGTTTGGACCAACATGCTGCCAATGTGTCGTCGTCCGGGTTAAATGGGTCGTGTAGTTACGCGTTTTTTGGAGAGGAGGATCATTTCGAGTTCAACGGGTCGTCGGACTTTACCGACCCGGAGGGTTTCATTGATCGGGTTAGGAAAACGGTGCCCATCGTGCTTGATTGGGCTATTGGGGATTCGAATTGTAGTGAAGAAGCTAAGCATAGTGACAAATATGCGTGCAAGGGTAAAAACACTTCATTCAATTGTATTAATTCGGATACGGGTTTAGGAGGGTACCAGTGCTTCTGTAAACCCGGGTATACTGGGAACCCTTATCTCGACCCAGGTTGCACAGGTACATCTCTCTAAATTTAATTACTAGTATTCCTTAATCTATAATTAATACGCTTTCTTTCTTATCAGATCTTTAATTATATATATGTGATCACCTTTCTCATGATTATACTAGCTAGATCCTTTATTAATTTAGTGGTGCCTGAAAACTGTTGGCGTTAAATTAGGAAATAATAATAACACATCTAATTTGACAACTTAACTCGACTAGCTTATAATATTATTGCATTTTGTAATGAAATTGGGAGATGCACCTCTGTGTTGTATTGTACAGATATTAATGAATGTGAAGATTCAAAACTCAACAAATGCAAAAGTACTTGCGAGAATACTGATGGGAGTTTCAAGTGTTCTTGTCCGAAAGGGCACATTGGTGATGGCCTAAAGGATGGTGCAGGCTGCATTCCTCAGTCTCCAGTTATCAAGCTCGCTTTAGGTAATTTATTCATCTTTTTCTTTATTGGATATCATAATCAACTTGTCTCCAATTACATGATTTAAAAACTTTTAACTTATTTAAAACCACTGCTATCTAAACAGTAGAGTACTCTTCATAAGATCAACTTAATTTTTAGTTCGAAAACTTTTAAAAATGCGTTAATTTTTTCAAAATTTCGCCCATGGCGTGTACACTTAAACTGATTTAGATTCCCTATTCCACATTTTATACTTCATTAATTAATATTTTAAGTAAAATATCATGTGTGAATATCATCGGACTTTTTTTTTCTTTTTTCTTTCAATGCTTTCTTCATGTGATGACGATAACGTTTATATATAACTATCACAATTAATGCAGGCATTGGATTTGGAATATTGGCCCTGATTATTGGAGCAACTTGGATATATTTTGCTTTCAAGAAAAGAAAATTAATACAATTGAGGGAGAAATTCTTCCAACAAAATGGTGGTTTTCTACTCAAACAACAATTCTCCTCCAAAGAAGATTCCACCAAAATCTTCTCAGCTGAAGAGCTGGAAAAAGCCACAAACAACTACGCAGACGACAGAATCCTCGGCAGTGGTGGCTACGGCACTGTCTACAAAGGGATTCTTCCCGACAAGCGTATTGTAGCTATCAAGAAATCCAAAGTGATGGATCAAAGCCAGATCGAACAGTTCATCAACGAAGTTGTCATTCTCACACAGATCAACCATCGAAACGTTGTCAAACTCTTGGGATGCTGCCTCGAATCCGAGGTCCCTTTACTCGTCTACGAATACGTCTCCCATGGAACCCTTTACGAACACATCCACCGTCGGACACACTGGCTATCATGGGAGACTCGTTTAAGGATCGCCTCAGAAGCTGCAGGGGCTCTGTCTTATCTCCACTCTGCTGCTTCGATTCCGATCATTCATAGGGACGTCAAATCTACCAACATTTTACTAGACGAATACATCACGGCCAAGATTTCGGACTTTGGAGCCTCCAGGCTAATTTCCCTGGACCAAACTCAGATAACGACGTTGGTCCAGGGGACGTTAGGTTATCTTGATCCCGAGTACTTCCACACGAGCCAGATAACCGAGAAGAGCGACGTCTACAGCTTTGGAGTAGTTCTGACAGAGCTTTTAACAGGTAAGAGGCCTATCGACATGGGAAGGAGGCCGGAGCAACGTAACCTGACGAATCATTTCCTGACGTCGATGAAAGAGCAGAAAATGTTTCAAGTGTTGGAGCCTCGAGTGATGCGAGAGGGTTCTATGGAGCAGCTAGAAGAGATGTCTGAATTGATAAGGAGATGTCTGCATTTGAAAGGAGAAGATCGACCTACAATGAAAGAAGTGGCGATGGAACTCGAAGGTTTGAGGAAGTTCAACAGACATCCTTGGAGTAATCAAATTGTGAGTGATGAAGAAAGTGTTGGATTGATGAGTCAGACATTTGGATCCACTGATCTTTATGCATCTCCGATTATGTCCTCGGATCTTTACACTAACGATACAGCTGAAGGATCTGGGTTCTATAGTAATTTCAACACTGAAATTTCTCTCAGGTGAACTAATCCAAATATCCTGTCTTATATAAGTGATCACATGGAGAATGTAACAATATCAGTGTTAAACAATACTCATATAATATATCTAATGAAATTGCGTTAAAAATAGTGGTGTGCATTACTAATATAATTCAGTAAAAATATCAGCTATTTATTTATGCACATAGATAATTGTAATTCTTTCACCTTTTTAACGACTATTCATAAATTACAGATAAAGATCAAATTAAGCTCAAACTAAACCTAATATCAAAATTAATTTTCTAGAGTAATCAAGTTTACAATTGATAAAGCTACGAGATATATAAAATCATCCAACAAAGTGAAGATTTTCTACTAAAATAATTAATGAATATACATATATGTAATGGAATATTCGACAAAGAATCCATAGTTGAAGTTTGGATTGGACGTTTCCATAAATGTCTAAACTAAACTATGCCAATGTGTTATGAGCCTGTTATTGGTTCTATTATTGTAATATGCAAAAGCCATATGTTAATGTGCTTAGCGTTCTTCCATTGTGTGTTTAATTGGCATATCTTGATTTGTTAATCTAGCTAGCTGATCAGTTTTCAATATCATGAAATTATTGGCCCATGTTGCAAATAGTTAGCAGAACATGATTTCAATTTCTCAAGGTCCTTGCAGTTGGAATAAAAAATTGTTGACTTCATTTTCTCAGATATTGATGTTTCTAATATACAATTTCTTTCACATCTATCTGTCATAGATTAAAGGGCTCATCTTTCTAACCTTTGCAATTGAGATTAATTATTCCAAGATTATAACTATATAGTCTTTGTTTAATCCAAAATACAATTACTTGGTCTTGGTCTCATATTCTCACTCTCTGTCATGGTGATGAGCTAAAGTACTGACTAATTCAAGCATAGATTATTAGTATTGATAATTATCTTCATTAAAAATGAATTATTTGACAAATTTTGTGCTACTTCTTCAAATGTGCATGGTGACATGATTGTATTATTATTTCTTTAATATGTGTGCGACAGAAGTAAATATTGTAGATTGAAGTCTTTGAAACTCAAATTTTGTCAAATATATATTTTGTGGTGGCTAGCTTGCTTAATGTTAATTGAATAAATAAAAGGTTTATTAAATGTATACAGAATATATGGGAAATTTAAAAAATTAATGAACATAAAATAGACAAACTTCTTCTTTTTTAATGTAAACGTACGAATAAAATAGTTTTGAATCCTAATTAAAATATAAACTGTACGACTTTGCAATCCATATATAATTCTCACTCTTGAATGTCATGATGATGTATGTAACTATTAGTCAACTCAATTAAATTGTCTTTTTTTTTTTACATTTTATATCAATAAGATCCGGTGTGCAATATATTAACGCTATAAAATTAAACTGTAATACTAATTTGTAATCCATAAAATATACAATCTCAATATTGAATGTGATGGTGACGTATGCAACTATTACTCAACTAAAAAAATGTATTTTTGGACATTTATGTGAATATATTAACGCTATAAAATTATTCCTCACACAAATATTTCATATTTATGTTATTTTTCGTTCTTGTTTCACTCATTAATATGTCAAAAAAAAAGAAGGAAATTAGCAGGGCAAATAAATGTAATTTAGGAGTAATAAGTGAATATATATATATATATATATATATATATATATAAATAAGTACATAAATTAAATTAGAATGCTATAAAAGAAAATTATTTAGTCAAATAAGGATACGCTGAGATAAGTACTCCGATTCCCCATCACACATCGTAACATATCACTTTGCATGAAGATAAAAACTCTAAGAGAAGTTATTTTTTTCTCAATTTTATTGATTTTTAGAAGGTAATATATAATTTTTTTAGAAAAAAATTATTAAATATATTATGTGTGTTAGGTAACAATATTAAATATATATAATTAAGATGCACATTTAAGAATAATGAGTGATATTATTTTATTTTGCAGTGAAGTTTGTCATGAAAAAAAAATCGTAGAATTTAAATTATTTGTTTGTAAAATATACAACTAGCTTCTGTTCTTATGCCATGTTCTTTTGCTTTGTGAAATATACAATGTGATCAGTATTAGATGTCACTGAGTTTTAAATATATCTTTTCTTCGATCTGATCAGTTTGCATCAGATTTCTCATTGTATTCCCTCCTCGATATTGTTCATCAATAAAATCCTCTGAAGATCATCACCGACATAATTGAAAATTAGCCTTAATTAAAAATTCTAGAAGGTCGTGGAACAGAAATTATACATTTTGGTGTTACATCTCCGGTTACAAAACTGTTGGATGATTGACACGTAGGATGAACTAATCTATACCCTAACAATCAACTCTAAGGGGAAAGGTTGAGATTTTATTCTCCGCATATGTATCACTCATTTAACGCGTGTAACAGGAGATGTAACACCAAAATGTAACAGGACATCCAAGGTGGAAATTATGTGCAAGGGCTACACTGGAAATTTCTAGAAAGGCGTAGAACAACAGCTTGCAGTCCTTCTACACTAATGTAGGAGAGCTTTTGATTAAATTAATCAATCTATAAAAATCCAGATAGACTAAAGGTGCAATCACGCACTAGTAGATTCACTTAACTACTATAAATTGACATTCATGTGTGCAATAATGAAACATCAATGTGGAATAGAGAATTCAAACCATAGAGACAGTGGTATGTCATTTAGGTGTGAGAGCATAAAGAAATAATTGAGAGTGCAGAGTCAGAAAAAGAATGAGTACACAATCAAAATAAAAGAGTTTTGAATGTGTCTGATAGTGAGTGATTGTAAAATACATTGTAAAAAAAAACCATTATATTAGGCTTAAGTATGCAAAGAAAAAATCTTCTAGGAATAAATTTGCAATTTTATAAACTTATAGGATCAATTGTTCAAGAAAAAATCCTTTGAAATTAAAAGAGAAAATTTCAGGACCATTTTAAAGATTATATGTGTCTTGTGGAACTAAAATGTTAATTACTCTTCAGAGCTTAAAGGGCTCATCTTTCTAACCTTTGCAATTGAGATTAAATATTCCAAGATAACTATATAGTCTTTGTTTAATCCAAAATCCAACTAGTTAATTACTTGGTCCTAATCTCACTTTGTCAAGGAGATGAGCTAACATGAACTGAGTACTGACTAAATCAAGCATAGATTATTAGCATTGATAATGATGAATCCATTAACAATGCATTTGATAATTTTTGTGTTACTTGTTCAAATGTGCATGATGGCATCGTATTAATATTTTTGCAGAGAGAAGTAATTTTTGTAAATTGAAGTATTGAATCTCAAATTATGTCAAATATATTTTGTGGTGGCTTGCTAAATGTAAAGTGAATAAATTACTAAAATTTATTAAATATATGTTTACAGGATAATTAGAAATTTACGTCGGATATTGTGAGGGGTAGAGTAGAATACAATTCATTTTTAAAAATTAAATCGGAATTATGAAAGTGGGAATGTAAAAAAGCAACGGATACAATGTAGGCAACTCTTCTTCTTCTATTTTTTTTTAAATGTGAACTAAAATAATTTTTTTCCTTTTTATATAATCTATATTTTCTACTCTTTCGATAGAAAAAAAAAACGATGAATATCCTTATTAATGACGATGACTTTGCAATCCATATATAAAATCTCACACATGATGTATGCAACCATTAGTCAACCCAAAATTCTGTTTTTTAAACATTTTATGTCAATAAATTAAATTAACGCAATAAAACTAATCCTTTTACTCCTATTTTACATATATGATCGTTGTCATTTTCATCTAGATTTTAGTGTCTTTATTTGTGATTTTCGTATATTTTTATCCGTATTTGTGTAACTTTTGGTGGAATTTTGTGTTAATTAGGAGAGATGTGCACAGGCTGATAAATGTGTAGAAATGAGCTTAAATGTATGTGAAACAGGTAAAAAACGGAGTAAAACGGAGTCGGGAGCTGAAACGGGCTGAAAAACACCCACACCCAACTCGAGTTGCATGGTCTTACTCGACCTGCAACTCGAGTCGAGTTGAAGCACGATTAGGGTCAGAATGTGTCCAGTAGCTCAACTCGAGTTGCAATGTCCAACTCGACTTGCAACTCGAGTCGAGTTAGATGCCGAGGAAATTTCAGTTTCTGACACCATTAGACAGGCGAGAGCTCGAGTTACCTTATTCGAGTCGAGCTGGGTCAGGACAAGTCGAGCCCGTAAGTCGTGCGGAGCAGAGAAAGTGTCTAGAGAGCCAACTCGAGTTGCAAGGTCCAACTCGACTTGCAACTCGAGTCGAGCAGCCTCCGAAAAACTGTCCAGAATGCAGAGCCATGCAACTCGACTTGACAGGCAGTAGCTCGAGTTGGCGACTCGAGTCGAGTTGGGTCAAAAGACAGGAAAAATTAGAAAAATTCTGAAAGCTTCTAGAAGGTCCCCAAGGGGTATAAATGCACAATTGTTGCGAAAATTATAGGGAGTAGCCTCATTTGACAGTTATTTTGGAGATCAATACACACTCTCTCACCACCATTTCACACACTCCATCCGATCCATCTCTTCCACCCTTCAATTCATCCATCCACTCAACTTGATATTCATCAATCATCACCCAATCCATCCATCCACCATTTGAGAAGAGGAAAGCTTCAAGGATTGAAGGAGTTAACATATTGAAGAGAAGGAAGGTTTCTCCATGAAAGGGAAGTCAATCTACTTTTCATTTGTTGATTTTCTTCTTTTGGCTCAAATGGAGCAAAGTTTGATTTGTAATGAATTAATCACCATGTTTAGTGGCTAGTTTTATAGTAGGGCTAGTCATATGAGTGGTTGAGGGGAAGAGTTAGATATGTAAAACTTGAGTAGTGATTTGAATTGATTTGTGAATTTTTTTCTATGATATATCAATCATGTTTCATTTCAATGTATGTGTGATTAAATTCTCTATTCATTATATTAGGATGGCCATGATCATCGCTATTTTCACCTAAATTTTAGTGTCTTTTTGTATGTCTTTTCGTAGTATTTTATCTGTATTTTATGTATTATTTGGTTGTGTTATGTGTTTTCATGGAAATATGTGTGAATGAGCTTAAACGTATTTAAAACAGGTGAAAATGGATTAAAAATGGAATAAGAACTGAAAAGAGCAAGAAACGGGACTGCTGGGACCCAACTCGAGTTGCAGGGTGCAACTCGAGTTGCCAACACGACCAATGTTGGGTCCGAAAAATGTCCAGAATTATCCAGAGACCCAACTTGAGTTGCATGGTCCAACTCGACTTGCAACTCGAGTTGAGAGAAGGTCGAGTTGAGGTTCAAGAATCGTCCAGAGAGCTTACTCGAGTTGCAAGGTCCAACTCGACTTGCAACTCGAGTCGAGCTAGGAGCAGGGGAGTGACCAAAAATTGTACAGTGAGCTAACTAGACTTGCAAGCTGCAACTCGAGTTGCTAGCTCGAGTCGAGCTGCCTTCTATGGGATTTTCAGTTTCAGAGTCTCGCAACATGACCGGACAGACGAGAGCATGAGTTACCAATACGAGTCGAGCTACTTCAACTCAAGTTACACACAACATAACTCGACTCGTGTTGCAACTCGAGTTGGCCTTACCCAACTCGAGTTGCATGTTATTGGGCCAAAAATTTGGATTTTCACCTGTCAATATGTGTAAGTGTGTGTAAAAAGCCCAATCAATGCTAAATTCGTGGCCCAACTTGGAGAGGATATAAACAGCCTCAAGTTCAATATTTGAAGGGAGATTGAGTATTTCCACACAAGGGTTTCACTCCTACACCTAGATCACACACCATTTCTTCCATTTCACACCATAATCTTCATCCATCTTCATCAATTCTTCATCCCTTTCATTTAGGTGTTAAAGACCTCAAGAATTCAAGAGCTAGAGGTGGAGATCAATGAGTGTTGAAGATTCTCTACAAGGAATTGTTAGGGAAGATTTACATCTTTATTGTTTTTCATTTGAATTTAAGACTATGGGTATGTGTAATGGATCATTCTTGTGTTTTGTTACCATTATCATGTTAGGCTAATCCCTATAGTGAGATTAGAAATATGAAGAGCACATTAGGTTTATATTATTATGTGGATTAAATTGGTTTTTGACTTAATTGATATTGGTTTATATTCATGGGCTTTAATTGCTTTGATGTTGTGATGACATGATTTGTTATTCATGAATGATTATTGGTTTAATGGATTGTTGATCAATGGATGATTTATGATAATTAAGTGCTATTATAATATTCATGTGTATATTGCTTGGAGTGAGATGGAAATGACCCTCTTAAATATTAGAAAGGCATGAATAGACATCGAGTTTGGGTTTGCCGAAAGGATATATGAATTCGATGAGGGGAACCAATCAATTCGTTAGCTCTAGTACACAAAAAGGGAGAGTTAATCCTAATTAGTACCTTTGAAGGGAGAATTGGGAATTAATTAGTACCTAGATGGAAGAGGTTAATGTTGGGCTTTGATCTTAAGTGCTTTTGGGTGTCTCAAGTGGATCAACAACCTTTGTAACCCGAAATAGAGCTTATGATATAATCGTGATCACCCTTAATCTACATCAATTGAGTTGAATTCCCTTTGCATGATAATATGAATTGAATGTACTTGGATGTTTCTAATCCCATGTTTTTCCATACTTGAACTTTAGCACCTATTCTCTTTTCTCGTTAATCATATTACTTGTCATTTCTCTTATTTGCTATTTTATTTACTTGCTACTTGCTTTAGTTGTTTCTTTCAAACTCAAATCCCCTATCATCCTTACAAAAGTGACATAAACATGAACTCACGTATTTTACTAATCCAAACCTAACCCCTTTGTAGTTCGATAATTTTATTTCTTGGGATATACTTCTACAACGATCGAGTATTCTTGTTCGTGATTATCAAATATTCAAACAGGCCATTCCAATGTTGTGAGTGAAGTTGAGTTGTGCATACATGTTAGTATAAGGGGAGGTAAGTCATACCCTCCTTAGGCTAAGAACATTCATAGAAGGACACTTAAGTAATTGAGTGAAAAGAACAAACTTATGATCATAGTACCTTAAGGGAATTGAGATTAAGACCAATCTTAGGAGACTTAGGCTTGTAAAAGAGTCAAGAACCTAGTTACCTTGGCCATAGGGACTAGGTGTAAATTTGTGACTGCTTTCAATCCACAAGTTAATGAAAATTACTATGAAGGGTTTTGCATATCTAGCTCAAGTCTCAACTATAAGTATGATTAGTCTTGCTCTCTTCTCAAGTGTATTCTACATCCATTTCATCAATCATTTGCTCATTATTTGATCATTTACTTAGCTAGTTTACATTCTAGTTATTTGAGTAGAATTTTAAGCATTAGTTTTAATACAAAACTCTCAAATATATTATCTTTACAAAGCATAAATCGATGAATAATTCGGATACTAGCCAATGTTTGTTTTCCCTTGGGACGATTTTATTATAAATTTTGTACTTAGTCACACGTTTACTCGACGATAGAGTCTCTTACTCTTACACATTTTTACTAGAAATGCGACTAAGAACAATATAGTAAATGACTAACAAGTTGAAGGGAAAAAAATCATAAATAAAAGCTTAAACTTTCAGGGAAATTGTATATTCTCTCCCTTTAAAGTTATATTTTATTAATGAGAAAGTCCCATCAAAGTTATATTTTCTTTTTTATAAATAAAATCTACACTAAAAAAATTAATATATTTTTATGACCCAAACACAATACTAATACACATACTCACTATACACTAAAATATTATATCTCCCAATCCATTATACATTAAAATATTACATTCTTTAATATCCGTGTAAACCGTAAACGTAATTCTTGTGACGGGACGAGAAGAGTATTGAACTAAAACGAGAGATGAAATACTTAAAAAAATCATTTTCAGTAATAGAATTCAATATGTTGGTAATTATCAACGAATTGTCAACTAAAATATACTCTGTCTTTTAGCAATGGAATACCAATAGATTTGTAATATTTTTACCAACAGAAAAATAATAATATCCGTTTTTATTTACCAACACAATTATTATACTCCATCCGTCCCGCCCAAAGGGTGCATTTTATTTTTTGTACATGGATTAAGGAGTATTATTATTTTATGTGTAGTGGGTAGTTGTATTAGTGAGAGTGTGGACCTCATATTTTAATTGTATTAGAGGGTGTATATGAGACCATGTGTATTAGAAAGGAAGGATAACCTTTTGAGTGAGACGCCTAAAATGGAAAAAAGAGACTCTTTGAGTGGGACGGAGGGAGTATAAATTACCAATGTAGTAATTATTAGCCATGAATTACATACGGAATTAGATTTTTGTAATTAGTACTCCCTCCGTCCCAAAGAGAAATTCACCGTTACTGTAGATAAGGAGTTTAAGAAAAAGTTTACTTTTAGGGGTAGATTGATATTTTTAGATAATAAATATATTATAAAGTAAGTTATGTGAGTTGTAAAGGAGTGACAATTTTGAAATCAAATTGTATTGTAAGATTATTGATTTGTGTGTATTTCCTTATTTGGGGGTGTGAACTTATTTATATGACGGACAAAAATAGAATTAAGTGTGAATTTATTTATGTGACGGAGAGAGTACATATTTATAACCAACACTTTAACAACCAATGAATTTTATTATTAACTAGTCAATAATCTAATTTAACTATTAAATTAAAGCTCTAAATTTTTAATGGATAAAAAATATCTTTTTCAGTCAAATATTATATACTTGTAAATTAAACAGAACGTTACAAAAGAATTAAAGATCTCATACATAAGGGACTGGGGCCCACCCCTTGTCTCCACCCCTCATGGGAGGATCATGGGTGACCGGGTCACCCGAGTAGGACTCAAGAATTAAATGATTCAAATGGTATTAATGATAACTACAAGTTGTTTCTCCATGGAGTATGCAAATGGAGAATGTGAGATGACAAAGGCAATTATAAGAAATGGGACCCATAAACGCAAAGGCCAGCAATTTGATTGGCTACAGAAACCGGTTGAAGTTTATATATATATAAAGTGATGAAGCGAAGATATTTGAAAACAAAACATAGCTGAATCCCATCCAAAAAAGCATGAAAGCATGCTATTGTTGAGTCTGATCATCTGCCACGTGGCCTCAATTCTGGCGGCCGCCCCTAACGCCACCGACACCTACCACATCTTTAAAGCCGCCACCATCACTAAACCGGGTTGCCCCACTAAATGCGGCAACCTGACCGTACCCTACCCGTTTGGCATCGGCATCAACAGCGGCTGCGCCATCAGCAACCTGTTTGAGCTCAACTGCACCGCCGGCTTAGAAGACCCTCCCCGAGCCTTGATAGGAGGCTTTCAGGTCAACGACATCTCCGATGACCATATGCGCACCTCCGGCATCGTGGCATATCAATGCTTTGACAGCTCCGGTTCGCTGACCCTACGACAACAAATCGTTTCTTTTAACATTACCGGCACTTCCTTCAGCCTCTCCGAACTGAACAAGTTCTTCCTCATCGGCTGCGACGACTTCGCTCTTGTCAGCTTCGCCGGCGGTAAGAACTTCACCAGCGGCTGCGTTACGCTCTGCTCGAATGCCGGAGATGTCATCGGCGGTTCCTGCTCCGGCATCGGCTGTTGCCAGCTTCCTTTGCCTACTGGTTTGAAGTACTATGCGACTGGGTTATCTACTCTTTATAATCATACGTTGGTGTGGTCGTTCGACCGCTGTAGTTATGCATTTTTTGGAGAGGAGAACCGATTCGTTTTCGGTGGGGTGTCGGATCTTTCCAACCCGAATTTCATGGAGCGGATTAAGGCTACGGTACCTACCGTTCTTGATTGGGCGATAGGGAATTTGACTTGTGCTGATGTAAAAAGTTCTAAAGATTATGCGTGCAGGGCTAACACCACTTGTATGGATACGAATACGGGTTTAAAGGGATACCGATGCCGCTGTAAAGACGGGTATGAAGGTAACCCGTATCTGGATCCAGGTTGCAAAGGTAATCTTCCCTTCTAGTTCTCTCCACCCTTTTTCCAAATAATTAGATTTTTTTTTTAAATTATTCTTTGAAAGAATAATTATATCCCAAAAATTAATGGGTCCCTATAAGGTACACAAAAAAATGCATAATTGCTATAAACTACATGACTCAAAGCACTATTACTCATAATTACACAATTATGATTGTGATACCATAAATACCCCTATGTATTTGCACATTTGTTCTGCACAATTTAATTATGCACAATTTTATTTTTGCACATTTTAAATTCCGGCAACTGGCGACGGCGGCCAGGGGTGGTCAACGCCGGCCAATGCCAGTCAACGGTCGGTCAACGCCGGTGAGTGGATGAGGGGTAGGGTTGTTGGTTTAAAAGTGTATGAAATATAAGATTATATTTAGTATTTTACTTTAATATATTGTATGTGAGAGTAATTATTTAAATTTCATGTATCTAATAGTAAATATAGTTAAAAGTGTGTATTGAGAGTAATAAACCCAAAATTGATTATATTTAAAGTAGTAAATTTTAATTATAAAGAATATCCTTTTTATTCATTTCAAGAAAATAATTCCGTGAGACAACTCATATAATTATACGATTCTTTGTTTTAAAAAAATTAGCACTCTCTCCGATAATTGTTAATATATCTGTTTTGCTTTTTTTATAAATTAAAAAGTATTATTATTTTATGTTAGTAAGTAATTATATTAATGAAATGTATGAGTCTTATGTTTTAATTGTATTAATTTGCGTGAGACTTATTAATTTAAAAGAGAAAATAAATAAATTAAGAATGTACGATTCAAAATAATAAAATGCATAAATTTACCATGAACGAGCTAATATTATTTTAAAAGTTACTCTAATTATAATCTAATTAGTTATAGAAACTTGACGCTTGGGAATTTAATTTTAGAGGGAGAAAATATATTGCATGGCACTGTCTCATAATCTGGACACTTATGGTATTAAATTTTGGGGAGTTTTTGGATAGGATCGTTTTACATTTTTTTAAATAATAATAATTTTTTATTCGAGATATTATTTATTTATTTTTAAATTTTAGTCACTTTTTATTTACACTATAAATTACTCATTAAATAATTTACTGCACTCTAATTATCATTTTACATTAATTGAGTATAACTTGTTATTGAAATATTAATCCTCCAACAAAACTCTTCATACTTTCCTTATTTATTTGTTCTCCAAAATCCTTTACCCCCAATAAAAAATATCACTTTATTCAAAACCCCAAAAGTTATATTAATTTCAAATTTGTCAATACTTTTCAAACATATTATTACTTTATATATTTTTATCGTTTTATGGGGGAGGAGGGAGTATCACTTCTTATCTTTCCACAAAATCCATTTTTGAAGATTGTCTTACCCAAATATTTTATCTTTATATTGTAGATATTGATGAATGTTCGGACCCAAACCTCCATAATTGCGAAAAGACATGCACTAATCTTCCGGGGAGTTTCAGCTGTTCTTGTCCAAAAGGACAATCTGGGGATGGCAAAAAGGATGGTAGAGGATGTTATGCCACACAATCTTCAACTCCTGTCACAAAGGTTGCATTAGGTAGTTCATTCTTCGATCTGAAAAGTACCTTTGAATGATTTAAAACTCATTTCTTTTTCCATATCATCATTATAATGATTATGTATCAAGGTATTGGATTCGGAGTTCTGGCACTAATAATCGCTGCAACTTGGATATATTTTGGTTTCAAGAAAAGGAAACTGGTACAAATGAGAGAGAAATTCTTCCAAAAAAATGGTGGTCATCTACTAAAACAGCGCATGTCATCAAGCAGAGAAGGTTCCATGGATTCAGCCAAAATATTCTCTTTTGAAGAGCTTGCAAAAGCTACAAACAATTTTGCAGATGACAGAATCCTCGGCAGTGGTGGCAATGGCACTGTCTACAAAGGGATTCTCCCCGACAAGAGTGTTGTCGCCATCAAGAAATCAAAAGTGATGGATCAGACCCAGATCGAACAGTTCATCAATGAAGTTGTCATTCTCACGCAGATCAACCATCGAAACGTTGTGAAGCTCTTGGGGTGTTGTCTTGAATCCGAGGTCCCTTTGCTCGTCTACGAATACGTCTCCCACGGAACCCTCTTCGAACACATCCATCGCCAGACGAGTTGGTTGTCTTGGGAGACTCGTTTAAGGATTGCCTCAGAAGCTGCAGGGGCTCTGTCTTACCTACACTCTGCTGCTTCGATTCCAATCATTCATAGAGACGTGAAATCGACTAACATTTTGCTAGACGAACAGATTACTGCCAAGATTTCAGATTTTGGAGCATCCAGGCTAATTTCCCTGGACCAAACTCAGATGACGACGTTGGTCCAGGGGACATTAGGTTATTTGGATCCCGAGTACTTCCACACGAGCCAGATAACAGAGAAGAGCGACGTTTACAGCTTTGGAGTAGTTCTTACAGAGCTTTTGACTGGTCAAAAACCCATTGACATGGAAAGGAGTCCGGAGCAACGTAACCTGACAACCTTTTTTATCTCTTCAATGAAAGAAAATAAACTTTTTCAAGTGTTGGATCCTCGGGTGGTTCGAGAAGGATCTCTTGACCAACTTCAACAGATTGCTGGATTGATCAAAAGATGCCTGCATTTCAACGGAGAAGATCGGCCTACAATGAAAGAAGTGGCGATGGAACTCGAAGGTTTGAGGAAGTTCAACAAGCATCCTTGGACTGATCAACATGCTAACGACGAAGAATCCATTCGATTGATGATCAATGAGACATCTGGATCTGTTGCTGAGGCTTCGATTCCGTCTACCGATCTTTATACCATACCGATGAGCAATTCAGGAGGATCCAGGATATATGATTTGGACAGTACCATCTTCCCTCAGGTGAACAGACCTCGGTAAACAAATTAAACGAGGGTAGCAAATATGTTTGGTTTGAGTATATGTGCATTATCAGCTTTGTAAATGTGAAGATGTGAATATTATATTTTGAAATTTTAAATAAGAAGTTGTCACAAACTAGATTTTAAGTGAGCTATTTCATAACTAGTTTGTTTTAAACTTGGAATCATTTATCACAGGATTAATATTATAAAATCTAGTTTGTTTATTAATCCAAAATCCAAGTTGTTAATTACTTGGTCTCACTCTCACTTCGACTAATTAATTCATGGATTAGCATTGATAATGATTTCCATTAAACAATGGATTAATGTAATTATGTTCGCTTAATTACATACATACGAAAAGAAAATGTACGTCATTGACAATTTTGGTGTGTTTCTTCTTTCATCGACGTCTTCTTATTATAATTCATCCAATATTTTCTCACGTAGCAGTAATATAATTAGATTAGATGAGACAATGATATGACACGATGCCTTGTGAGATTTTAAAATTCAAATTATGCAAAATATATATGAATTGGATATATCGTGTATTCATATTTTATTAATTTTATTCATACTCAATACTTTCTGCAAATAATATTATTTTATTAATTAGAGCATCTCATAATTATTCTAACTTCTCCCTTTTATTACATGAGACTTAGAGAAAATAATTAATGAACGAATCTCACAGACAACATTAATACAATACAATTATTCATTATACATTAAAATATTATATCTTTTAAACTACTAAACATTAAAATATTATACTATTTTTAATCTCAATGCAAACAATAAATGTAACTGTAATTGCGGTTTGTAGATGGCAGAATTAATTCTCCCTTAATTATAGGTTGATGTGACTGTTTAAGGATGATTGAAGGATTATTCGTACTAATCTAACACAATAATTTAGTAGTAATATGACGAATGCTCA
Source organism: Pogostemon cablin (assembly GCA_023678885.1). Lineage (NCBI taxonomy): Eukaryota > Viridiplantae > Streptophyta > Magnoliopsida > Lamiales > Lamiaceae > Pogostemon > Pogostemon cablin. Next base: position 1,786,476 of record CM042984.1, read on the forward strand.
AGAGTTCTCTCCAGGCGATCTTGTGCCTTTTGGAGGTGAATAATCGTTGTTTTTTACTCCTTCTGTCCCACCACAAGAGTGACAAAACTTTTTTCACGTAAATTAATGAATATAATATTTAATGGGTAGTTGAGGGTAGTTGAGGTGAGAGAAATAATATTTTAATATATAGTGGGTAGGTGTATTAGTATGGTGTGTAGGTCCCATGGAGATATATTAATGGTTTTGTGTGGGTCCCATTTACTAAAAAAGGAAATGCACCTCTTGTGTTGGGACGTACGAAAATAGTAAAATGCACTCCTTGTTGTGCGATGGAGGGAGTATTTATTAGGACCAGGCTCCATATAGTACATCGATGAAGGTCATGTAGTACTCCGAATCACCAAGGGACTTCGTGGGCGCTGATCCCCATAGATCGCTATGCACCAACTCTAACTTTTCTGCCTTTAAGGTTCTGCCACCTCTCGAGAAACTTACTCTTCTCTGTTTCCCGAAAACACAGTCCTCGCATAGGCCAACTTCAACAGATTTCATGCCTGAAAGTCTCCCTTTCGAACACATTACCTTCATCCCTTTCTCGCCCATGTGACCCAGCCGACAGTGCCACAAATCAACATTGGTCGTAACTCTTGCAAGATCAATGCAGTCCTTGGAGTTAGTTGTAGTATACAACGTCCCCTCCTTCTTCCCTCGCGCTACTATCATTACTCCTTTACTGATCTTCCAATTGTTGCTGCCAAAAGTCACTGAGTATCATTCTACATCAAGCTGTCCAATTGAAAGCAAATTTCTTTTCAATCCTGGAATGTGCCTAACACCATTCAGCTTTAATGTCGATCCGTTTGGTGTGGATATCCGAACATCTTCTTTCCCCACGATCTTCAAGGTTCATCATCAGCAAGGTAGACTTGTCCGAATTCACCAGACACATAGTTCTCCATTATTTCAGCATCACTGCATGAGTGAAATGATGCTCCAGAATCCAACACCCATGATTCCAGCGGACTACTGTCACTCAAGACCAACGCATCTCCAATATCATCTATGGTTGCGTTTGCTGTCTTCTTCTCATTCTGTCCCTTCTTGTTTTTCTTGGGCGCTGTACACTGATTCCTGTAGTGACCAAACTCATCACAATTCCAGCACAAGATTGAGTCTTTGTCTTTCTTGGATTGACTATTTCCTCTGGACTTTGATCTGCCACGATTCTGCCTACCCTTTGATCCGCCCCTATCCTCCGTGTTCAGCACTGACCCTGAAGTAGATACAGATCTTTTCTGCGAACCTCCTCGCTAATCATCAGATCTCTCACTTCGTCAAACTTCAATTTATCTTTCGCGGATGAAGCACTAACTGCAGTTACTGTGGCAGCCCAACTATCCGGCAAAGAAGATAACAAAACCAAAGCAAATACCTCGTCAGTGAATTCGATTTCGACTGAATACAACTGCCCAATGATCATGTTGAACTCGTTCAGATATTGCTGCACAAGTGTGCTCTCCGACATTCTGAGATTGAACAATCGTCTGATCAAATGAACCTTGTTCGCAGTTGTGGGCTTTTGGTACATCTCCTCCAGGATTTGCAGCATCTCCCTTGCGGACTTGACTTTAGTTGTGTGGTAGGCTACGTTTATGGACAACGATAAACGTATCGCACTCATCGCCTTTCTGTTCAACAGAGTCCACTCCTTCAGATCCATCTTTTCGGGTTTCACCTTCTCTTCTAAGGGCACATACAGATCTTTGCCGTAAAGATAATCCTCGATCTGCATATTCCAGAACCCGAAATTTGATCCGTCAAACTGTTTGATTGAAATCTTCTCGTCGCTCATCGTGACTGCTACCTTCGAACCCGAGGCTCTTGATACCAGTTAGGAATTTTGGACACACACACGCACACGATGACACGAATAACAAGAGATTTGTTTACCCAGTTCGTCTTTCGACTACATCTGGGGGCGATACCAAGCCAGGATTTTTCTTACCTTGTTGGACTAGTCAACTACAATGAGAAAACATCTTGATCTAGATAACACAATGGATAACTTCTTGATCAAAATAACACAATGGATAACTTCTTGATCAAGATAACTTGCCCTAATCCTAAGCCCATTAGGATCAATTGGACCAAAAGAAATACGGGCCCAAAGAATTTAGGCTTCATACTCCAACACAGAAACCCTCCCCGAGCGTTGATCGGAGGAATCCAAATCCTAAACATCTCCGACCAGCACGTGCGCATCCCCAACGTCGCCATATCTAAATGGTACAACGGCACGACCGGCGCCGCTGCTTTAAGCATCCACGGCACTGCCTTCGCCTACTCGGAACGCAACAGCCTCACCGTCATCGGCTGCGACGACATCGGTTACGTCATCAGCCAAGGCCTCAATAAAACCGTCACCAGCAGCTGTGCTTCGATCTGCGCCACCGCCGGAGATGTTGTCGCCGGCGAATGCAGCGGCGCCGGCTGTTGCGGAATATCTCTTCCCAAGGGAGATTACAAATCCATGTCTTTGTTAAGTTTGGGTAATCATGCCAATGTGTCGTTGTTTAACCCCTGAAGTTACGCATTTTTTGGAGAGGCGGAGGATTTCGATTTCCGTGGGGCGTCGGACCTATCCGACCCGAACTTCCCGGATCGGGTTCAGGATACGGTTTCCATTGTGCTTGATTGGGCTATTGGGAACTCCACCTGTGCCGAAGTGGAGAAAAGTGGCGAATATGCGTGCAAGGGTAACACCAGTACTTGTATTGATTCGGATACGGGTTTAGGGGGTACCAGTGCTCCTGTAAACCCGGGTATGAAGGTAACCCGTACATGGATCCAGGCTGCACAGGTATTAATATCATTTTTCTAAATTTTATGCCACGGCTTTAATTATTATTGTTTCCATCTTAATCACATCTTTAATTAATGGTGTATTTAGATGATTAAGGCATGCGCATCTTTACGCTCTGTTTACAGATGTTGATGAATGTGAAGATCCAAAGCTCAACATATGTGAACATAAATGCAAGAATACTGTGGGAGATTTCGAATGTTCTTGTCAAAAAGGATACATTGGTTATGGTCAAAAGGATTCAAGGTGCATTCTTCAGTCTCCCAAGTCTCCAGTCATCAAGGTTGCTTTAGGTAATATAATAATGATTAATGAATGTCGTGTATAATTTATCTTCTTGATGAGTATTAGGCATAATTTTCATTTATCATTTCACGGCTCGGATTATATGTGTCATTTGGTACATCATATCCTGTGCCGCCATACTGTTAGATTGACGATACGTAGGAGAGAGAAACTATACTCTTATATTTATGTTTAAACCCTAGGGGCAATGTTGAATTTGTTTACTCATCTTACGTGTCAATCACATAACAGAAGATGATGCACCAAAATGACGCAGAAAATCCGGCGTGATCGTTTCATGTGCTACTAGTTATACAAGTGACGCATAAAAGGAAAAATAAATTTCTTTAACGTTAAGTCCACATCAATCTCTCTCCTACGTATCATTTATTCAGGTATTGAATTTGGGTTTTTGGCCCTAGCTATCGGTGCAACTTTGATATATTTCAACCACAAGAGAAGAAAACTCATACAATTAAGAGAGAAATTCTTCCATCAAAATGGAGGCTTTCTGTTGAGACAACTGAGTTCATCGTACGAAGGTTCAATAAGAATAAGAGCTTCAAAAGGCAACCAATAACTACGCAGATGACAAGATCCTTGGTCGAGGTGGCTATGGAACTTTCTACAAAGGCATTCTTCACGACAAGCGCTTAGTTGCTGTCAAAAAATCCAGAGTGATGGATCAAAGTCAGATCGAACAGTTCATCAACGAAGTTGCCATTCTCACAAGGATCAATCATCGTAACGTTGTCAAGCTCTTGGGATGTTGTCTCGAATTAAAGGTCTCTGTTAGAGTGACTTGATTAAGTATTAAACGATTATCCTCCCTAACAGCTTAAGCTTTTAAGATGAGGTGGTCGTTTAACATGGTATCAGAGCCCATGGTTAATAAAGGTCCAGGGTTCGAACCTCAGCGCTACCCATTTATGAGAAAATTTCACATGCAAGATTTGAGGCAAAAGTTAATCCCGCCTGCACATGAGGGGGCGTGTTAGAGTGACTTGATTAAGTATTAAACGATTATCCTCCCTAACAGCTTAAGCTTTTAGATGAGGTGGTCGTTTACCAGTCCCTCTACTCGTCTACGAATACGTCTCCCACGGAACTCTCTATCTTATCTTCATTCAGCTGCTTCGATTCCAATCATTTATAGGGACGTCAAATCGTCCAATATTTTACTAGACGAATACATGACGGCCAAAATTTCAGACTTTGGAGCATCCAGACTAATTCCCCTGGACCAAACTCAGATGACGACTTTGGTCCAAGGGACTTTAGGTTATCTGGATCCCGAGTACTTCTACTCGAGCCAGATAACCGAGAAGAGCGACGTCTACAGCTTCGGAGTAGTTCTCGCAGAGCTTCTGACGGGTAAGAAACCGATCGACATGGAAAGGAGGCAAGAGCAACGTAACCTGACATCATATTTCATCACATCAATGAAAGAAAACAAGCTTTTCCAAGTGTTGGAATCTCGGGTGCTGCGAGAGGGATCTTTAGAACAGCTTCAGCAGATAGGTGAATTGATAAAGAGATGCTTGCAGTTGAATGGAGAAGACAGACTACGATGAAAGAAGTGGCGATGAAATTGGAGAGTTTAAGGAAGTTTAAGAAACATGGTTGGGGTAATGAATATGTGAAGGATGAAGGATTTGGTGGATTGATGAATGAAACTACACCCACTGATCTTTATACTGTTCCGATCACTGCTTACGGTTATAGCGATTCCAGTGCAGGAGGATCTGGGGTGTATAGTAAGAACAGTGCAGCCCTCCATTATGTGAACAACCCTCGTTGAATTAAACATTCTTAACGTTGAATTATTTGACTAAGTCTCATGATGTTTTTTATTACTTGGGCTACTTGGAATTTTGATTTAAATGGGCCAAACTGTAAATAATTTAGATTGGGCTGGAAACTGGCAGTTGGGCCTCGGCGGTCTAAGCTGAAATATCCAACTATGAAAACTAGCTCATGTAAACAAATAACTCATATTTTGGGATGAAGCAATGTTTTGAATGAATGTTCAATTATTAAAAATTTCTATATTTAATCGAAAATCCAACTTGTAAATTAATTCACTTTGACTAAATCTGAGTGGATTAACATTGATAATGATAAAATATGGCCGCATTGTATTATATTCATTCTTTCGATTATTAATTAAATTAGATTGTTCGCTGAATTTGTAAATTGAATAAATAAAATATATTGGATGCATGCCTGTTCAGATCTTCTATTATATTTTATTTTGGTATAAATTTATAACAAATATATTTCCATTTTTGTTGAAAATATAATTAATTACCCTCGCTTTAAATCCATGTATATGATTTACCATTAGCTACCGTTAATTATTTAATCTAGCTGTTAGCCTATCATACATCAGGGTGTGTACAACTAAAATAATGAACCTTAATTAGCTCAATATGAGTTCTTTCAATAAATGCTAAAGAATAAGTCAACAATTAATTTCAGAAGCATGGAAAAACATTAATCAACTGGAAACCTAAAACATTTAAAATTACGATTAAGCACCAAATAAAATAAATGTATACTTCAAGATTTCCATATGGTAATTATTATATTTTGATAATGGTTTAGTTGGACTTGGAGTGAACTGCAAAATGGTTAGTGTAGCAATATGATTGGGTGGAGAGAGGATGGTTTATATACAGTGGTGAAAGACTCTGCATAACAAAAACAGAATAAAAAAAATGCGTGAATGCGTGCTGTACTTGATTCTGATATTCACCCGCTTCACCTCAATTCTCGCCGCCATCGATGACCATACGTACGACCTCTTAAAAGGCTCTTACATTGCCAAACCGGGTTGCGCAACCAAGTGCGGCAACATAACCGTACCTACCCGTTTGGAATCGGCATCAACAGCGGCTGCGCCATCACCAAATCGTTCGAATTGAACTGCACCGGAAACCCACCTCGAGCGTTGATCGGAGATATCGAAATCCTGAACATCTCCGACCAACACGTGCGCATACCCAACGCTATATCGCAGTGGTGCAACGGCACTACTGGATCCGTAATGATCGACGGCGCCGCCGGATTAAGCGTCCGCGGCACTCCCTTCGCCTTCTCGGAACGCAATATGTTCACACTCATCGGATGCGACGACTTCGGTTACGTCGTCAGCTACGGCCTCCAAACTGTGACCAGCAGCTGTGTTTCGATTTGCCCCACCGCCGGAGATGTGGTCAAGGGGAATTGCAGCGGCGCCGGCTGTTGCCAAACATCTCTACCCAAGGGAGATTACAAATCTATGACTTTGTTACGATTAGGTAATCATGCCAATGTGTCGTCGTTTAACCCCTGTAGTTATGCCTTTTTTGGAGAGGCAGAGGATTTCGTTTTCGGTGGGATGTCGGACCTTTCCAACCCGAACTTGGCGGAGCGGGTTCAGGATACGGTGTCCATCGTCCTTGATTGGGCAATTGGGAACTTGACCTGTGCAGATGTTGTGAGTTCCGGCGATTACGGGTGCAGGGCTAACACCAATTGTATTGATTCGGATACGGGTTTAAAAGGATACCAATGCGGCTGTAAATCCGGGTATAAAGGCAACCCGTATCTCCATCCAGGTTGCACAGGTATCACCTTTACAAGTGTTAACTTAAACGAGCCATTCGTGCTCAATTAATTAATAATTTTAATAATAAGTATTAAGTATTTTAATTAGGTATAACGTTTTATAAAAGATAATACTGATTACTCCATCCATGCTAGAATTAAATTACAATGGAGATGGTACATATATAGGAGTAGTTATCAGACAACTGATTTTATATTCCAATTTATATCAAATAAGTGGTAGCCAGAAGCCTAATGCAATCTAACCTTGATTTTCAATCAACTAATTTGATGTTTTTTTTTATAATTTGTAATCAAATTAAGACATGCATCTATTTTAATTTACAGATATAGATGAGTGTTTAGACCCAAACCTCAACAAATGTAAGCATGATTGCAAGAATACTGTTGGAAGTTTCCATTGTTCTTGTCCCAATGGATATTTGGTGATGGCCGAAAGGATGGCACAGGCTTCATTCCTCAGTTTCCAGTTATCAAGGTTGCTTTAGGTAATTCTTTCATCTTATAATTTGTTTAATCACAATATTAGTTTCTCTTTTGTCCAACTATATATGATCAATTTCCAGAAAATGGATTTGGGTGTTTTCTCAATTATTAATTAAACATGCAGGAATTGGGTTCGGTTTATTGGCCCTAATAATTGGTGCAACTTGGATCTATTTTGGTCTCAAGAAAAGAAAACTGATTCAACTAAGAGAGAAATTCTTCAAACAAAATGGAGGGTTTCTATTAAAACAGCACCTATCATCGTACGGAAGTAATTCGACGGACTCAGCAAGAATATTCTCAGCTGAAGAGCTCGAAAAGGCAACCAACAACTATGCAGACGACAGGATTCTTGGTAGGGGTGGTTATGGCACTGTCTACAAAGGGATTCTTCCAGATGATCGCATTGTCAGCTGTCAAAAAATCCAGAGTGATGGATCAAACTCAGATCCAACAGTTCATCAACGAACTTGTCATTCTCACACAGATCAATCATCGAAACGTTGTCAAACTCTTGGGATGTTGTCTCGAATCCGAGGTCCCTTTACTCAGTCTACGAATACGTCTCCCATGGAACACTCTACGAACACATTCATCGCGAAACAGGGTGATTATCGTGGGAGACTCGTTTAAGAATTGCTTCAGAGGCTGCAGGGGCCCTGTCTTATCTTCATTCTGCTGCTTCGATTCCGATCATTCATAGAGATGTGAAATCGACTAATATTTTGCTAGATGAACACATCACGGCCAAGATTTCAGATTTTGGAGCGTCCAGGCTTATTTCCCTGGACCAAACTCAGTTGACAACATTGGTCCAGGGGACGTTAGGTTATCTGGATCCTGAGTACTTCCACACGAGCCAGATAACAGAGAAGAGTGACGTTTACAGCTTTGGAGTCGTTCTTATAGAACTTCTGACGGGTAAAAAACCCATAGACATGGGAAAGAAGGAAGAGCTGCGTAACTTGTCGACATATTTCATAACATCAATGAAAGAAAACAGGATTTTTCAAGTGATGGAGGCACGTGTGGTGCAAGAGGGATCTCTAGAACAATTGGAGCAGATTGCTGGATTGATAAAGAGATGCTTGCATTTGAATGGGGAAGATAGACCTACAATGAAACAAGTGGCGATGAAACTGGAAGATTTGAGGAAGTTGAACAAGCATGAGTGGGGTAATCAATCGGTGAAAGATGAAGATCAATTTGGTGGAATGATGCATGCGACATTTGAATCTACATCCTCTGATCTGTATACTATTCCAACAAGTGGTTATAGTGATATAGCCGGTGGATCTGGGTATACTATGACTAGTGCAATTTTACATCTCTCGTTAAAAAATATAATTCTGCTCAAATTCTTAAGGTAGTCTTTTGTCATGATATATGTTATATGATTTGTGAAACATGTTATAATGCATTGTTTATATAACACTTTATTTAATAAACACTTAGTGCTCATGAGTAGGCTAGCTGTATTGACTTTTTTTAAAGAAGTAAACCATTTTTTTTCAAATTTTATTAAAAAGAAAAAGGGGGATAAAAAGACGTGAATGTTGAACGGATAATCTAAGTCAAGTTGGTGAATGTTAAATGGGTAGTCAAGTCAAGTCAACTTAAACAACAGAACAGCGCTCCACTTATGCCTCGCACGTACCCCCAACTTAAACTCAACCTTCATTTATTTAAATTATGACATTTTATTTAATAATTTATTCCTTAAAGCCATCCTAATGACTAATCGTCTAATCCTATAATTCACCACTCATTAACCAGAATCTCATTCATTATGAGCCACCAGAATTTTATCATGCGTATAAATTGTTTCACATAGTTGATTGCACCAAATCAATTTTGAATGTGATATTAGGAGAGAACACTTGTAAAAATTTAATATAAAAAAAAAAGTTGATCATAAATTTCAGACAACCTTACATAAAAATATAGTAGTACTATTTATTAAAAAGAGCATGGAATGCACTTAGAGACAAAAGGCAAAAGATAGGGTGAGATGAACGAATTTCATGGTATTGGGAGAAGGACTCCCGTACTCGCCCATCTCTTAGACAACTCTATGGTCATTATCTTGAAACTTTCTCTTAGACGCAGCCTAACTCAAAAGGGAACACGTTATAAAGATCAATGTATTTTTTTATAGAAAAATTATAAGTAACTACTATATTATAACTAAAGAAAAGTAATATCCATTTACAATGAATTACATTAAACATGAAATTTAAAAAAACCCAACACCCTATATATATCTCTGTACCAAATCAAGAAACATAGTTCTGCAAATCAAGAAACATGATCATGAAGTTAATCCCAATTGGGATGCATGACAAAATGCTATCACTACTATCCTTCGTTCTTATCATCAGCCGGTTAACCTCAACTCTTGCCGCCGCCGCCAACACCACCGCCACCGTGGACACATACAATGTCTTAAAGGGGCCTAACATCACCAAACTGGGTTGCCCCGCCCAATGTGGCAACATGACCGTACCCTACCCGTTCGGCATAGGCATCAACAGCGGCTGCGGCGTCGCCTCTTCGAATTCAACTGCACCGACGAGCGAGCCTTAATCGGCAGCGACGTACAAATCTTCAACATCTCCGACAACAGCATCCGCGTTCGGACGTGCTACGACAGAAATGGCTCAGTATCCATCTCAGGAAGGGCCTCCTTCAACGTCACCAATACTCCCTACACTTTCTCCCAACGGAACAAGTTTACCGTAGTAGGCTGCGACGACTTCTCGCTGGCCCTCGGTTACGGCCGCCGGAACTTCACCGCCAACTGCTTTTCCACCGCAGCAGATGTTGTCACAGACGACCGCTCCGGCATCGGATGTTGCCAGACGTCGTTGCCCAAGGCGGCGAAATACTATATTACTAGTGTGGATTCTTTTGATCGCCATGCCAAAGTGTCGTCGTTTAACCTGTGCGGTTATGCGTTTTATGGGGAGGCGGAGCGGTTCGTTTTCCGTGGGATCCGGATCTTTCCTACCCGAATTTCATGCAGCGGGTAGAGGAGACGGTGCCCCTCGTGCTTGATTGGGCGATTGGGAATGGGACTTGTGAAGATGTTCAGAAATCTGCTGATTATCTTTGCAAGGCTAATAGCTTTTGCGTTGATTCGGATGTGGGTTTGGGCGGGTATCGGTGCACATGTAAAGACGGGTATGAAGGGAACCGGTATTTGGATCCGGGTTGCACAGGTATGGCCGATCCAGTTACATTTTAATTTGATTTGAATTTTTTTATCATCCCAACTCGTTCATTATCGCCTCAAGGCCCTCAACTCTGGAATATTTGTATCATAACTTGAGATTTTGTGCTCGAAATTTCTAGATATCGATGAATGTTCGGATCCAAATCTTAACATGTGCGACAAGATATGCATTAATACCTTGGGGAGTTACAATTGTTCTTGTACAAAAGGAGAATTTGGTGATGGAAGAAAGGATGGAAAAGGGTGCAACATTACTATTAGATCTGAATTTCCCGTTATCAAGGTTGCTTTAGGTATTTCCTTTTTCTTTTCCTTTTTCTAAATATTCAATGTGACATGTCTTAAACTACCAAAAAAAATAGGAGTATTGAAGTTTTTAATTTTTTTTCTTTCCACTTATCTTATAATCTTGTTCTAGGTACTGGATTTGGATTTCTGGCAATCGTTATTGCTATAACATGAATATATTTTAGCCTCAACAAAAGAAAACTGATAAAGATAAGAGAGAAATTCTTCCAAAAAATGGTGGTTTTCTACTAAAACAACGAATCTCATCCAATGGAATCCACAAAAATCTTCACAGCTGAAGAGCTGGAAAAAGCTACAAACAACTACGCAGACGACAGAGTCCTTGGCAGAGGTGGATACGGCACGGTTTACAAAGGCATCCTCCCCGACATGCGCATCGTCGCCATTAAGAAATCAAAAGTGATTGATCAAAGCCAGATCGAACAGTTCATCAATGAGATCGTCATTCTTACACAGATAAACCATCGAAACGTTGTCAAGCTCTTGGGATGCTGTCTCGAATCCGAGGTCCCTTTGCTCGTCTACGAATACGTCTCCCACGGAACCCTCTTCGAACACATCCATCGCCAGACGAGTTGGTTGTCTTGGGAGACTCGTTTAAGGATTGCCTCAGAAGCTGCAGGGGCTCTGTCTTACCTACACTCTGCTGCTTCGATTCCAATCATTCATAGAGACGTGAAATCGACTAACATTTTGCTAGACGAAAACTCTAGTGACAACGTTGGTCCAGGGAACACTAGGATACCTGGACCCTGAATACTTCCACACGAGCCAATTAACAGGGAAGAGCGACGTTTACAGCTTCGGAGTAGTTCTTACAGAACTCTTAACAGGGAAAAGGCCAATCGACATGGAAAGGAGCCAAGAACAACGCAACTTGACGACGTACTTCATCGTAGCATTGAAAGAGAATCGACTTTTCCAAGTGTTGGAGCCTCGAGTGGTGAGGGAGGGATCTCTGGAGCAGCTGCAAGCAGTTGCTGAAATAACAAAAAGATGCCTGCATTTGCAGGGAGAAGAAAGACCAACAATGAAAGAAGTGGCTATGGAACTTGAAAGTTTGAGGAATTTTAACAGACATCCTTGGGCTAATCAAAGTGGTAGTAATGAAGAAAGTGATGGATTGATGATGAATGAGACATCAGGATCTGCAGATCTTTATGCAAATGTTTCTGATCTTTATACGGTTCAGAGCAATGGTTATAACAGCACTGGAGAATTTTCTGAGCTGAATAGTTTGAAGAGTAGCCCAAGTCAGCCTATTTTCCATCATGCCCGTTGATCAAGATCAATACTGCTTCATATTCAATTTTTTTTTTTACTTTTTCATCAGTGGGTATTATGCAATTTTTATTTTATTTATTAGATTCAATGATTTGAAATAAATCCTGTGTTTGATTTTTTGAGGTGTTTGAATTTGGAGTGAATCTTTTTCCATTTGAGATCATAATTACTCCTTCCCTGATATGTATTTTTACTCATTTTTCATATTGATTTGTTCCATATATTTTTACTCATTCCATCAATGATAAAAATACACTATGCATATTACCTATTTTTTTATATTATATTCATCAATCCCAACAACTTTATTTACTTTTTTACGCTTTATTCATCATTTCCAACAATTTTATTTATTTTTTCTTTGAAAATTACTAATTTATCCATATTTTTTTTTACATTATATATTAAAAAAAAAAACAAAACTTCTTAATTTTCATGCTTGCAAATGGGTAAAAATATCCAAAATATAAGGAGTATAAATTTTTTACATCATCTAATTTTCAAATGGGTGATGTCTCCCTCATTCCAACCTATGGAAAAGGGAATTGAACATGCATTGCAACAGAGCATCCCAACACGCCATATTGAATATTCTTTATAATGTTAAAAAGCATAAGGTTCATACCTCATACCTGGTGCAAGTTCACTACCAAATTCTTATGGTCATAGGTGTAATTATGATCCCAATTTTCTAATAATATGAAAATCTAATTTCCAATAATACGGGTACCAAGTCATGAGTTGACTGTAACTTTTCATGTATTGACTTTGTTAAAATTGAACGTTAAATGAAGAATTAAGTCAAGTTGCTCAATGTTAATTTCTAATGCCTTGCACGTCCCCAACTTAAACTCAACCTTCACTTAATTTATCACATTTTATTTACTAATATTCCTCAAAATTAGCGAATTTAAAAATAAAAATTACTTAGGATTTTTTTAGAAACTAGATAACTTTATATATACTCCACGTACTGTGCAAATAAGCATGACCTGAATGCAAAGATGCATGACAACATGTTATCGCCATTGTACTTAGTTCTGATCTTCAGCCAATTAATCTCAACTCTCGGCTGCGGTGCCACCATTCCGGCCGACACATACAACGTCTTAAAGGGCCCCAACATCACGAAGCCGGGTTGCCCCACCAAATGCGGCAACATGGCGGTACCTACCCGTTTGGCATCGGCGTCAACAGCGAGTGCGGCAAAAATAACAACTGCTGCTGTTCAAATAGCCGTAGTCGGGATCTTCTCCGTTGCTAGCTCTTATTCTTACAATACGTAAAAATAGGTTCTGGAAGTCAAAAACACGTTATTGGATCGAACAGGAAGCGATTGGGCCAAAAAATATGCAGCTCGGCAAGAGCTGGGTTTGAACAAAGTCGAGTTGATGCCGAGCTGTGTCTGGACGCCTTGCCATGTCACGTAGGTCCCACTGGCACCTAACTCGGCTCGATTGGAGTGCCAAACACCTCCAGCTCGGTAAGAACTGGGTTTGGAAGTGGCCGAGTCGCAGCCGAGCTGCTCTAGATGGCTTGTACACGTCATGGTCGACCTCTTGGACCCCAACTTGGCTGGATTTGACCTTCTAGCAACCCCCAACTCGGCTTGAGCTTGTACCAAGCTGCTGTCGAGTTGGGTCTTTCCAACTCTGTTCCATGCTGCTTCCGACTCTAATATGTTTTCTCCTATTTTAAACCTTCAAAATTTACAAAAACACCTTAATAGTCTCAAAATCGTGTAAATACTCGAACTTTATGCAAAAACGACGACTTTTCTAAGCAAAATGGTGTAATGTGCATACATAAAATGCGTGAAATTTCACTCTCAACATACACCTCTCATAAGAGGTTCTCTTATGATCAATTATTACAAAATTTTATACAATCTAATTTCTTTGATAGTAGAAATTAATCCAACTTGTTAATTACTAGGTCACACTCTTACTTGGACCATTATGCGTGGATTACCATTGATGCTGATGATATTCATTAAACAATTAATGCATTAATGTTCCATATTAACTAACCTGCAGACCAAATGAAAAGGTCAATCTGCCGGTTACTTCCTTAAATGTGACAATATTATATTCATTCTTTCGATTATTCATTTTAAAATTCTAATTATGCCAAATTTAGACATTTGTCACCTGAAAATTCAATAATGGCTTGCTAAATTTGTAAATTGAATAAATAAAATATACTGAATGCATGCCTTCAAAATGATCAATGAGAATTGAGAATTAATTTATAACAAATATATTTCCTTTTTTTTAAAAATTTTTTTGGGATCGAATAGGATTTATTACTATTATTTTTGTTTAATTTTTGTTGCTTTTAAAGTATTATGATATTTATAAATTATAAATAAATAATAAATAAGTTATGCGAGTTTGGTGAGAATGACCATTTCAAAAATATAATGTAAAAATAAGTTGTTAATTTTGAAACTTTTATTATTGTTTTAGAATGAAGAGTAAAACTAAACAAACAAATAAGATAAAACGAAGATTGTAATGGTATTGATCGTGAGTTTTTATTCTTCAATAAAAGAGTTGATATTCAATGCACCCGATTGGTACACGCTTGCACCCATGTGTTTATTACTTTTTTATTTAATATTGTATATAAATTTTTAATAATTGTATATATTTTTTTATATTGAGTTTTTCATTAAAAAAACTTATAAAAAGTTTGCTAACAAAAGTGTATAATTTACTAAACTCCATAAAATAAAATGGTAAAGAATAAGTTAACTATTAATTGATTTTGGACCATTTTTTTTTCCAATAAGAATTAAATAACACTAGCATTTAGCATCAATTAAATAAATTTGTGTTGCAAGATTTCCATGTTATTACTCCTTATTTTTTAAAAAATTACTATTAGTAGGAGTGAAGTGCAAAATGGTTAGTGTAGAGATATGATTGGGTGGAAAAAGGCCGTTAAGCTTTATATATAGCAGTGATCACTCTGCAAAACAATAACAGAATCCAAAGATGCTTGAAAACGTGCTATCCTTGATTCTGATCTTCTCCCGCCTCACCTCAATTCTCGCCGCCGCCGACGATGACGACACGTACAATCTCTTAAACGGCCCTTCCATAGCCAAACAGGGTTGCCCCACCAAGTGCGGCAACATGACCGTACCCTACCCGTTCGGAATCGGCATCAACAGCGGCTGCGCCATCACCAAAATGTTCGAATTGAACTGCACCGGAAACCCTCCCCGAGCGTTGATCGGAGATATCGAAATTCTGAACATCTCCGACCAACACGTGCGCATCCCCAACGCCATAAATCGGTCGTGCAACGGCACAACCGCCTCAGTAGGCGCACCTGGATTAATAGTCCGTGGCACTCCCTTCGTCTTCTCGGAACGCAACATGTTCACCCTCATCGGCTGCAACGATTTTGGTTACGTTGTCAGCTACGGCCTCCAAACTGTCACCAGCAGCTGTGTTTCGATCTGCCCCACCGCCGGAGATGTGGTCAAGGGGAATTGCAGCGGCGCCGGCTGTTGCCAAACATCTCTACCCAAGGGAGATTACAAATCTATGACTTTGTTACAATTGGGTAATCATGCCAATGTGTCGTCGTTTAACCCCTGTAGTTATGCGTTTTTTGGAGAGGCAGAGGATTTCGTTTTCGGTGGAGTGTCGGACCTTTCCGACCCGAAATTGGCGGAGCGGGTTCAGGCTACGGTGTCCATCGTCCTTGATTGGGCAATTGGGAACTTGACCTGTGCAGATGTTGTGAGTTCTAGCGATTATGCGTGCAAGGCTAACACCATTTGCATTGATTCGGATACGGGTTTAAGAGGGTACCAGTGTGGCTGTAAATCCGGGTATAAAGGCAACCCGTATCTCCATCCAGGTTGCACAGGTATTTAAAAAAAATTAAATTTATATCTAACAATTAATATAATTTATTATTTATTTATTATTAAAAAATATATTAATTCCCGTACCAAAGGAGTGAAAATTATTAAGAGTTTGAGGGATTCTAATTACTCTCTCCATCCTTAATAATCTAATTACAATGACGAGTTTAAAATCAAAATCTTATCACACAAATTTACTCTATTGAAATAATTTTGAGAAACTTAATTTATCTGAAATTGTCTCACAGCTTTTAAATTCTCACAAAAATAGTTATTTTTACTTTAAAATATCTAATTTTTTTAATTTCTTAGAATGTGAGTGAATCATTTTACAAAGTTTTGAGATGAAATTAATAAAATATATATATATTATTTTGAGATAAAGTTGGAGCAAAAATGAAATATTTGAAATGAAAATTGTTGGTAGTTAAATATTTAGAATTAGAAGGATGGCGTGAGTGATAGAGAATAATTTAAGGTGAGTAAGAATTGGTTTATTGAATTTGTGGAGTGAGGAGTTGATAGTGGGGGCGTGATACCACTGTTGATATTTAGAAAAATGAACGGGAAGGAGTGGCGTGAGGTTCGGGTTTAGAATGATTAGTTGATAGTGTAATTAGTCTTGGAAAGAGATTTAGTATAGTGGGTAGCAGGAATAACTATCTCAATGGATATGGAAAATAAGTGGTTTATGTGATTATTCTCACTTATCATCATAATCATTACATTAAGTCCTATTTAAAGTGTAAAAGTTCAGTTACGTAACATGGATAAGCTAATATGCTAGTATTTAATTCCAATAGAATGTGCATCAATATTTTATCAGAAATGAAAGTCCCGATTATTTTTGAATTTTTTTTTAATAAAGTAAAAAGATATTGCACCGTTTATTTAACTAATTATCAGACAACTGATTTTATATCCAATTTATATCAACCCAATGGTAGCCAGAAACTATTTTAATTTACGCATAACTAACCTTGATTTCCAATTTGATGTTTTTTTATTGTTGTACTTGTATCTATTTTAATTTACAGATATAGATGAATGTTTAGACCCAAACCTGAACAAATGTGAGCATGATTGCAAGAATACTGTTGGAAGTTTTCATTGTACATGTCCTAAGAGATATTTTGGAGACGGCCGAAAGGATGGCACAGGCTGCATTCCTCATGAGTTTCCAGTTATCAAGGTTGCTTTAGGTAATTCTTTCATCTTTTACTTTGTTTAATTAATCACAATATTACTTCTTCTCTTTTGTCCAACTACATATGATCAATTTCCAGAAATTGGATTTATTACATCTTCTTCGTCTCATATGATCATGTTCGTTTTCACAGTTATTAATTGTATGTGCAGGACTTGGGTTCGGGTTATTGACCCTAATAATTGGTGCAACTTGGATCTATTTTGGTCTCAAGAAAAGAAAACTCATTCAACTAAGAGAGAAATTCTTCAAACAGAATGGGGGGTTTCTATTAAAACAGCAACTCTCATCGTACGAAAGTAAGTCGAGGGATTCAACAAGAATATTCTCAGCTGAAGAGCTTGAAAAGGCCACCAACAATTATGCAGACCACAGGATTCTTGGTCGAGGTGGTTGTGGCACTGTCTATAAAGGGATTCTTTCAGATGATCGCATTGTTGCTGTCAAAAAATCCAGAGTGATGGATCAAACTCAGATCCAACAATTCATCAACGAACTCGTCATTCTCACACAGATCAATCATCGAAATGTTGTCAAACTCTTGGGATGTTGTCTCGAATCCGTGGTCCCTTTACTCGTCTACGAATACGTCTCCCATGGAACCCTCTTCGAACACATTCATCGTCAGAGAAGTTGGTTATCATGGGAGACTCGTTTAAGGATTGCCTCAGAAGCTGCAGGGGCCTTGTCTTATCTTCACTCTTCTGCTTCAATTCCAATTATTCATAGAGATGTGAAATCTATGAATATTTTGCTAGACGAATGCTTCACGGCCAAGATTTCTGATTTTGGAGCATCCAAACTAATTCCCCTGGACAAAACTCAGTTGACGACTTTGGTCCAGGGGACATTAGGTTATCTGGATCCCGAATACTTCCACACGAGCCAGATAACAGAGAAGAGCGACGTTTACAGCTTTGGAGTAGTTCTTATAGAACTTCTGACGGGTAAAAAACCAATAGATATGGGAAGGAAGGAAGAGCTGCGTAACCTGTCGGCATATTTCATTACATCGATTAGAGAAAATAAACTTTTTCAAGTGTTGGAGCCACGTGTGGTGCAAGAGGGATCTCATGAACAACTCGAGCAGATTGCAGGATTAATAAAGAGATGTTTGCATTTGAATGGGGAAGATAGACCTACGATGAAACAAGTGGCAAGCAAACTCGAAGATTTGAGGAAGTTAAACAGCCATGATTGGGGTAATTTTCAACATGTCAATGATGAAAATTTTAGTGGATTGAAGAATGAGACATTTGATTCTACAGCCACTGATTTTTATACTATTCCAATCATATAATGATGTAGCAGGGGAGCTGGGTATAATTCAGTAACTAGTCTAATTTTACATCATGTGAATGATCCTCGTTGAACATTAATGTAGTATAATTCTACTCAAATTCCTAATGTCATATGATTTGGGACAAGAACCAAAGAAAACGTAACCTTCAAAATTCTAATTATAGTCCTTATTTATTAAGTACTTAGCTGGTTTCTAATTGTTTGAACACCTCTTTAAATCTTTTTCTTTCTTACTCTCCCATGGCAATGATAGTTTTTGCTTTTTAGCACGTGAATTAAGGAGTATTATTATTTAATGTGTAGTGGATAATTGTATTAGTGGGAGTGTGAGTCCCATATTTTAATTGTATTAGTGGGTATGTGTGGGTCCTATGTGTGTAAAAAATAAAAGTAGACTTTTTAGATTAGGCGTTCAAAATGAAAAAAAGAAACTTTTTGTGTGGAACAGGGGAGTATATAGTTAGGTGGTTTGTACTTTCAGAATGATAATTTTAATCATATATATTGAGCAATATAAAATTAATTTTCTTTTTTTGTACAAAGAGTTTTTTTTCTTCTACGAATTATCTCCCGTGTCATCATATCTTTTGAATAAGCCTATATAAATAATTGAAAAGCATATGGTTCATACCCTCCAACAACATGCATCAGGTTCAATATTAAAATTAATAGAAACCAAATTCTTATGGTCAGGGTATAATTATGATCCCAAAATTCTAATAATATGAAAAATCTAATTTGCAATAATACGGGTACCAAGTCTGAGTTGACTGTATCGTTTCATGTATTGACTTTGTTAAAAATTAGGAGCAGTTTCTAATAAATATTGAACGTTAAATGGAGAATCTAAGTCAAGTTGCTTAAAGTTAATTTCTAATGCATTGCACGTCCCCAACTTAAACTCAACCTTCACTTAATTAAATTATCTCATTTTATTTACTAATATTCCTCAAAATTAGCGAATTTAAAAATAAAAATTACTTAAATTTTTTTTTAGAAACTCGATAACTTTATATATATTCCACGTACTGTGCAAATTAGCATGACCTGAATGCAAAGATGCATGACAACATGTTATCGCCATTGTACTTAGTTCTGATCTTCAGCCACTTAATCTCAACTCTCGGCGGCGCCGCCTCCATTCCGCCCGACACATACAACGTCTTAAAGGGCACCAACATCACGAAACCGGGTTGCCCCACCAAATGCGGCAACATGACGGTACCCTACCCGTTCGGCATCGGCGTCAACAGCGGCTGCGGCGTTAGCCGACTCTTCGAATTCAATTGCACCGACGAAGACCCTCCGCGAACCCTGATCAACGATAATGAAGTCTTCAACATTTCCGACAACAACATTCGCATCGCCAGTTACGGAGCTCAGACATGCTACGACGCTGCCGGCTCAGTATCCATTAAAAGTAAAGCCGCCTTCACCGTCCGCCGGACTCCCTACAGCTTCTCCGATCGGAACAAGTTCACCGTCGTCGGCTGCGACGACTTCGCTCTGATCGACGGCACCGGCCGCCGGAACTTCACCAGCAGCTGCGTTTCGGTCTGCGCCGGCGCCGCAGATGTGGTGACCGACGACTGCTCCGGCGTCGGCTGTTGCCAGACGTCGCTGCCTAAGGGGGCGAAATACTATTATACTGATGTGGCTAGTTTCAATCGTCATGCCAATGTGTCGTCGTTTAACTTGTGTGGTTATGCGTTTTATGGAGAAGCGGAGCGGTTCGTTTTCCGTGGGATGTCGGATCTTTCCGACCCGAATTTCATGCAACGGATTGAGGCTACGGTGCCCCTCGTGCTTGATTGGGCGATTGGGAATAGGACTTGTGAAGATGTTCAGAAATCTGGTGATTATCTTTGCAAGGCTAATAGCTTTTGTGTTGATTCAGATGCGGGTTTTGGCGGGTATCGGTGCACATGTAAAGACGGGTATGAAGGGAACCCGTATTTGGAACCGGGTTGCACAGGTATGCTCGATCCAATATCATTGAGTCAGATTCATTTTATGTCATGTAATTAAGAAAATTTTCGATTTTTCCCAAAAAAAAATTAACCGTTCAAATTTATCCCATAACTAATGATTTTTTTCAATTTAGCACAATTTTCATCGGAAAACGCAAATTTCGCAGGAAAGCCCCACGTGCGAAAGCATGTGAGGCTTCACTTTGGAGCTTTCCGGTGAAATTGGTCAAAATTGAAAAAAATTCATTAATTATGGAACAAAATTAAATCATTTATATTTTTTAAGCAAAAATCAAAGTAGTTACAGAGTATAAAATGAATCTAAATCAATATCTTTAATTCTCACATTAAATCTAGTATGCTTGTAATATGGTGTGATTGTGAGATTTTGTGCTCGAATTTTATAGATATCGACGAATGTTTGGATCCAAATCGTAACATGTGTGACAAAATATGCATTAATACTGTGGGTAGTTTCAGGTGTTCTTGCCTAAAAGGAGAATTTGGTGATGGAAGAAAGGATGGCAAAGGCTGCAATGTTACAATTAGAACTCAATTTCCCGTAATCAAGGTTGCTCTAGGTATTTCTTTATTATACTTTTTTTTTTCTTCATATGGAGTATTCAATATGACATGAGATGTCTTAAAACTGCCTAGTTAATGATTTATTTTTTTTTCACTTATCTTATAACCATGTTGTAGGTACTGGATTTGGATTTCTGGCAATAATAATTGCTCTAACTCTGATATATTTTAGCCTCAAGAAAAGAAAATTGATAAAGCTAAGAGAGAAATTCTTCCAACAAAATGGCGGTTTACTACTAAAACAACAAATCTCATCGAATGAATCTCCAGTGGAATCCACAAAAATATTCACAGCTCAAGAGCTGGAAAAAGCAACAAACAACTACGCAGAAGACAGAGTCCTTGGCAGCGGTGGATACGGCACCGTTTACAAAGGCATCCTCCCCGACATGCGCATCGTCGCCATTAAAAAATCTAAAGTGATGGATCAAAGCCAGATCGAACAGTTTATCAATGAAGTCATCATTCTTACACAGATCAACCATCGTAATGTTGTGAAGCTCTTGGGATGCTGTCTCGAATCCGAGGTCCCTTTACTCGTCTACGAATACGTCTCCCATGGAACCCTCTACGAACACATCCACCGTCAGGCGAGCTGGCTAACATGGGAGAATCGTTTAAGGATTGCCTCAGAAGCTGCAGGGGCTCTGTCCTATCTTCACTCTGCTGCGTCAATTCCTGTGATTCATAGGGACGTGAAGTCGGCCAACATTTTGCTAGACGAATACAATACGACAAAGATTTCAGATTTCGGGGCATCCAGGCTAGTGTCCCTGGACCAAACTCAAGTGACGACTTTGGTCCAGGGAACACTAGGATACCTGGATCCCGAATACTTCCACACGAGCCAGTTAACAGGGAAGAGCGACGTTTACAGCTTCGGAGTAGTTCTTACAGAACTCTTAACAGGAAAGAGGCCTATCGACATGGAAAGGAGCCAAGAACAACGCAACCTGACAACGTATTTCATCGTAGCAATGAAAGAGAATCGACTTTTTCAAGTGTTGGAGCCTCGAGTGGTGAGAGAGGGATCTCTGGAGCAGCTGCAAGCAGTTGCTGAACTAACAAAAAGATGTCTGCATTTGCAGGGAGAAGAAAGACCAACAATGAAAGAAGTGGCTATGGAACTTGAAAGTTTGAGGAATTTTAACAGACATCCTTGGGCTAATCAAAGTGGTAGTAATGAAGAAAGTGATGGATTGGTGATGAATGAGACATCAGGATCTGCAGATCTTTATGCCAATGATCCTAAGATGGTTTCTGATCTTTATACTGCTCAGACTAATTGTTATAACAGCACTGGAGAATTTTCTGATCTGAATAGTTTGAAGAGTAGTCCAAGTCAGCCCATTTTCCATCATGCCCGTTGATCAACTTCAATACTGCTTCATATGTTTTTTTTTTTTACTTTTTCTTTGTATGGAGTTTTTATTCATTAATATTTTCCTTTATCTTGTATTTCGATTATTTGAAAAATTCCTGTGTTTGATTTCTTTGTGGAGTTTGAATTTGAAGTTGATGTTTTTTAATTTGAGAATAATGATATTTTTGTATCTCTCGACACTTTAATTACATCCAGTTGCTTGGAGATTGGAATTTACTCCCTAAAAACTGAGAATTCGTTTATTTATATTAATTAATTAATAACTTTGATCATTAAACTAAATTTTAATTTAAATGAGATTTAATTGCACAAATAGGTGGGTGGATAATGGTAATACTATAACTTGATTTTTCTTAATACAAATAAGTTAGTTGTTAATGAATATAAACGGAATCTGAAGTCGTCGTTGACAATCAAGTAAACCATACTGTCACATGCTACTTGCCTTACTCAATTTTGACCCCTTCTATTGCCGTGTATTCTGCTATTATCAAACCTTTTTTCTTTTTTAATTTTTTTTTATATATACGACAGATTGTTTTGTTAATATTCAAATATAGCTGCACACCAACTTGACCTTTTTTATTTTTCGGAATATCAATTACTTTTCATAATAAAATGATTCGGTGATAAAGTGTGAACTGTGTTTTCAAATAACTAAAACATATTTTGGTGTTAATTTTTTAACCGCTCTGAATTAATTATGGCTAGTCATTATAATAATTTAATTTAATTATTGAATAAGTTTGATTGATATCACAGCGCTGACTAGTGACACACACGTCCCATAAATACATCAAAAAAAAGTCAACCTTTGTAGTCTCATCAATAAACGTGTATGATAACAGCCATTTGATTGGCTCCTCACTCCATCACCCTCGCTTTTATTCCCACTTAATTAAGAGAGAGAAAAAGAGTAGTGTGCAAACATGCTCTCGCTGCTACCATTAATTCTGATCTTCAGCCGCCTGACCAACACTCTAGCCTCCACCAACGGCACCGCCGACACATACAGCATCTTCAAAGCCCCTGCCATTGCCAAACCGGGTTGCCCGACCCAATGCGGCAACCTGACCGTACCCTACCCGTTCGGCTTCGGCGTCAACAGCGGCTGTGGCATCGGCGAGTTCTTCGAACTCAACTGCACCACCGGATACGAAGACCCTCCCCGAGCCTTAATCGGAACCATTGAAGTGTACGACATTTCCGACAGCCGCATGCGCGTCTCCAACGTTGTCGCCCGGAAATGCTACGACAGCTCCGGCTCAGTCACCCTAAAGAACGACGCCACCTCCAGCATCACCTACACTCCCTTCAGCTACTCTGAACTGAACAAGTTCACCGTCGTCGGCTGCGACGACTTCGCGCTGGTCATCAGCTCCGGCGCCCGGAGATTCACGAGCGGCTGCGTTTCGCTCTGCTCGAACGCCGAGGATGTGATCGGCGGTTACTGCTCCGGCATCGGCTGTTGCCAGACATCTTTGCCCAATGGGTTGAAAGTCTACTACACTGGTTTGTCTAGTTTGAATAATCATACAAACTGCAATGTGTCGTCCTTCGCCCCGTGTAGTTATGCCTTTTTTGGGGAGGAGGACCGATTCGTTTTCCGTGGGGCACCCGACCTTTCTGACCCGAATGTGTTGGAGCGGATCCGGACAACGGTGCCGATCGTGCTTGATTGGGCCATCGGTAATTTGACTTGTGCAGATGTGGAGAATTTGGGAGATTATGCCTGCAAGGCTAACAGCATTTGTATTGATTCGAATACTGGTGTAAACGGGTACAGGTGCGGGTGTAAATCTGGGTATGAAGGAAACCCTTATCTGGATCCAGGTTGCACAGGTAATGTTATTATGTCGTAATTTTTTTATTTTTTTTCTTTGGTCCACTGATTAATCTTGAGACTCATCTCAACTTAACAGGTAGTTTTCATTTTATTACTTTTGATTTTTAATATGGTCATAAATTGGACTGGTATAATTGGGAATTGTGTTTAATTTTGTAGATATTGATGAATGTGCCGATCCAAACCTTAACCATTGTGACAAGAATTGCATTAATACTCCGGGGAGTTTCTACTGTGCTTGTCCAAAAGGACAACTTGGTGATGGACTAAAACATGGTAAAGGATGCTATGCTACAAAATCCCAATTTCCTGTAATCAAGGTTGCTTTAGGTATGTAATTTATTGATTTGTTTACTTATTGATTCACGTCCCTTTGAATGACTGCTAAATTTCCCATTCACATGTCGCAATATTATATACAGGTACGGGATTTGGATTCTTGGCCGTAGTTATTGGTGCAACTTGGATGTATTTTGCTTTGAAGAAAAGGAATTTGTTAAAACAAAGAGAGAAATTCTTCCAACAAAATGGTGGCTTTCTACTCAAACAACAGATCTCATCCAACCAAGGTCCAATGGATTCCACAAAAATATTTACTGCTGAAGAGCTCAAAAAAGCTACGGACAGTTATGCCGATGATAGAATCCTCGGTCGAGGTGGATACGGCACCGTTTACAAAGGGATTCTTTCCGACAAGCGCGTTGTAGCCATCAAGAAGTCGAGAGTGATGGATCAAAGTCAGATCGAACAGTTCATTAATGAAGTTGTTATTCTTACAAAAATCAACCATAGGAATGTTGTCAAACTCTTAGGATGTTGTCTTGAATCCGAGGTCCCTTTATTAGTATACGAATACGTCTCCCACGGCACACTTTTTGAACACATACATCGCGCAACGAGCTGGTTATCGTGGGACACTCGTTTAAGGATCGCCTCGGAAGCTGCAGGTGCATTTTCGTATCTTCATTCTGCTGCTGCAATTCCAGTCATTCATAGGGACGTGAAATCTGCCAATATTCTATTGGATGAAAACATCACGGCCAAGATTTCAGACTTTGGGGCGTCGAGACAGGTTGCACTGGACCAAACAGAAGTGACAACGTTGGTCCAGGGAACACTGGGATACCTGGATCCTGAATACTTCCAAACGAGCCAGTTGACGGAGAAGAGCGACGTGTACAGCTTTGGAGTGGTTCTTACAGAGCTTTTAACAGGAAAAAGGCCCATAGACATGGAGCGGAGTCAGGAACAACGGAACCTGACAACGTATTTCGTGATGGCAATGAAAGAGAAGAGACTTTTCCAAGTGTTGGAGCCTCGAGTTGTGAGAGAGGGATCTCTGGAACAGCTCCAGGCAGTTGCTGAACTGATAAAGAGATGTCTGCATTTGGACGGAGAGGATAGGCCGACGATGAAAGAAGTGGCGATTGAACTCGAAGGTTTAAGGAAGTTCAACAAACATCCTTGGGCTAATCAGCATGTTAATGAAGAAGAATCTGTTGGATTGATGAGTGAGACACCTGGATCAGTTGATCTGTTTGCAACTCCAATTACATCTACGGATCTTTATACTGTTCCGATTAATGCTTACAACAGCAGTGAAGGGCTTTCTGGGCAATATACTTTGTACGGTGATCCAAGTCAGACATTTTTTCCTCCTGCAAACTGCCCTCGTTGATGAAAAGATTGTGTATTAATTCTTCATGTATTATTATGGAATCTGAAGTTGTCGTTGACAAAAAAAAAAAAAGTTAAGTAAACTCTACTCTCACATTCCTCTTGCCTTAAAATTCTAAGTTCTAACCTCTCTTTGTTAAAAAAAGTTAAGTAAACTCTACACTCACATGCCTCTTGCCTTGCAATTCTAACCTCACTTCGATATGACCCTTTCGGCTTTCTATAGCCGTTTATTCTGCTATAATTAAATCTTTATTTTTTTTTACTGTGCGCGTAAAAAAATTTGTTTTATTAATATAGTATAAAAATAGATGCAGGGCAACTTGCTTTTTTTTTTTCCAGAATAATCAATTACTTTTCATATTTAAACGATTCCGAGAGAAAGTGTGTATTTTGTTAGCAAATGATATTCAAAACAAAACAAACTAAATTTTTAGAATTTAATTAAATTGTGTACGTAGAGAAGATGGATATATATTGAATGATACAAATGAATCACAATTGAATTAACTAAATCAGTCGAAATTAATCGCGTTGTATTATTACATAAAGTGAAATTGATTAGTAGGTATAAATTTCTAATAAAATGTCTCCTGCTAATCTAATTCATCTTGCACCCTTAATTAAAAAATAGTACTAGTGGATGAAAAATATTACTCAATAGTGATATTAATTACTCCCTCTATTCCCTTCCGGTCTTTTTTCCATTTTGGGGTCTATTCAAAAAATCCTCTTCCTTTTTTATACACATGAGACCTACATATATCTACTAATTATACAATTAAAATATTAGCTCACACTCTCACTAATACAACTACTCATTACATATTAAATAATAATACTCTTAAATTTACGTATAAAAAAGACCTTATTACCATGGGATGAAGGGAGTATTACTTTTTCAAATAAAAAATATTACATCCACTGCATAAAAAACTCATTTTTAGTTATAGATTGCCAGCAGTAATTACATTCAACTCTTAACAACCATCACTTTACCAACAGTTAGTTCGTTGATAAATTAATTTAATAATGATATAATGTTATTATCAATAAAATATTCCATCAATAAAAATTATTCCCTCCGTCGCGGGCAAATGTCATGATTTACTTTTTGCATGTGAATTAAAGAATATTATTATTTTATGTGTAGTAGGTAGTTAGTTGTATTAGTAGTGAATGGAATGTCATATGTGGGACATTTTTATTAAAAGGAGGAAAATAGAAACCTTTGAATGGAACGCCAAATATAGTAAAAGTACTTTTTGATGGTACAGAGGATTTTTTTTTGTTGTGAACATGAAATAACTCTTATTTAAAAGGGGTAATAATTCATCACTTTACAAGGTTATTTTTTATAGGGAGACTTTTTTTTATACAAAATTTTAAGTTAAAAATTAATACTAACAATTTTGTTAAAAAATTATCAAATCTACCAAAGTTATATTTTTTTTACTCTATTTCCCTTGGATAAAATTTTTATATCCTCCAACTCTTAAATCCCTCTTCCTCCACCAAGCTGCCGCCGGACAGCCATCGGCAGCCAGAGACTCGCCGGGCCGCTACCGCTGGCCCTCCGCCCGAGACCCGTCGGACTGCCGCAACCCCTCCGCCGGAGATCCGTCGAACTGTCGCTGCCGCCTAACGTTCGCCGGTGATCGGCGGCCGCGCATCGCCGGACACCGGAGCCGCCGCCATCATCACCGGAGAAGTTGCCGGAGCCACCATCACTGTCGCCGGAGACATTGCCGCCGCCGCCACTGTCACCGGAGCAGTCGCCGCCGCCGCCGGAGGGTCTTCGGAGCCGCCGCTGCATGGTGGTGGAGGCGGGGTAGATTGGGGTGTGTGGAATGGATAGGGTGAGTTGGGTGTGTGGAATGGATAGGGTGGGTGGGGTTTGTATGGGTATAGTTGTCCAAATTTTTGTAAATAGTAAAATTGATAATGTTTAAATGAAAATGTTGGTATTAAAATTGCACAAATTAAAATGGACATTTTTCACCATTAGCATTTTTTTTATACTCCATATTAAAAATAATAATTTTGATAATTAGTACACTCTAAACGGCTCTAAATTCAATTTAACCGATCATTTTAATTTTTTTTAAAAAAGCTGATCATTTCAATTTAATCATTAAATAAGTTTGATACACCGCTGACCAGTGACAAACACGTTCCTGCATCACTTCTTCAAAAGTCAACCTTTGTAGCTCATATGTATGTGTATGATAACTGCCATTTGATTGGCTCCTCATCTCTGCCACTCTCATTTTTATTCCCAATTGAAAGAAATTAACAGAGAGAGACAGAGAGTAGCGTGCAAACATGCTGTGGCTGCTATCCTTGATTCTGATCTTCAGCCGTCTGACATCCACTCTAGCCGCCGCCGCCGCCACCACCACCACCAGCGCCGACACATACAGCATCTTGAAAGCCCCGTCCATCGCCAAACCGGGTTGCCCCACCCAATGCGGCAACCTGACCGTACCCTACCCGTTTGGCGTCGGCGCAAACAGCGGCTGCGGCATCGGGAAGTTCTTCGAACTCAACTGCACCGCTGGCTATGAAGACCCGCCCCGAGCCTTGATCGGAACGATGGAAGTCTCCGATATTTCCGACAACCATTTGCGCATCTTCAACGTCGTCGCCCGGAAATGCTATGACAGTTCCGGGTCAGTGACCATAGATCTCGACGCTAGTGCCAGCATCACCAACGCTCCCTTCAGCTTCTCGGAGCTGAACAAGTTCACCGTCGTCGGCTGCGACGACTACGCAGTGGTCCTCAGCTCCGGCGCCCGGAAATTCACCAGCGGCTGCATTACGCTCTGCTCGAATGCCGAAGATGTGATCGACGGGAAATGCTCCGGTATCGGCTGTTGCAAGACTTCACTGCCCAAGGGGTTAAAAAGATACTATGCTAGTTTGTCTAGTTATTTTAGTCACACCTTTGGCAATGTGTCGTCCTTCGGCCCCTGTAGTTATGCATTTTTCGGGGAGGAGAACCGATTCGTTTTCCGTGGGGCGTCCGATCTTTCCGACCCGAATACCCTGGAGCGGATCCGGACAACGGTACCGATCGTGCTTGATTGGGCCATCGGTAATTTGACTTGTGCAGATGTGGAGAATTCGGGGGATTATGCCTGTAAGGCTAACACCTTTTGTATTGATTCGGATACGGGTTTAAATGGGTACCGTTGTGCCTGTAAATCCGGGTATCAAGGGAACCCGTATCTGGATCCAGGTTGCATAGGTAATATTATATTCCTTATAATTATTTACTGACAGTACTCATTGTCTTAATTGGGACATGTATATTCTGTGTTTAATTCTGTAGATATTGATGAATGTTCTGATCCAAAACTTAACAATTGTGACAAGATTTGCATTAATACTCCGGGGAGTTTCAGCTGTTCTTGTCCAAAAGGACAATTTGGTGATGGACTAAAAGGTGGTAAAGGATGCATTAATACTACAAAATCCCAATTTCCTGTAATCAAGGTTGCTTTAGGTATGTCGAGTAATTTATTGATTTGTTTGCTTTTGAATTTAATCTTTTATTTATATATTTTGTGGAGTAACATATACTATATATTTAAGTTTTAAAAAAAACAATGAAATTCACCAAGAACTTCAAATTAGGTGTATTGCAAATGATAGTTTCATATTCATATTTTTTGTATCATCTTTATATATACAACTACTTAAATGATTGACACCAGATAAAGGAAACTTTGACCATTATATCTAGCATTTATGCTTTATTTTTTATAGCGCGGCGCTCATCTAACAATACGAAACAAGAAATGCACACAAATTGCACAGAAAATTTAGATTTGATCAATTGAGTTCCTAAAATTTCCCATTCACATGTCACAATATTATTCAGGTACGGGATTTGGATTTTTGGGCATAGTTATTGGTGCAACTTGGATGTATTTCGCTTTGAAGAAAAGGAATTTGTTAAAACAAAGAGAGAAATTCTTCCACCAAAATGGTGGCTTTCTACTCAAACAACATATCTCATCCAACGAAGGTCCCATGGATTCAACAAAAATATTTACTGCTGAAGAGCTCAAAAGAGCCACCGACAATTATGCCGATGATAGAGTCCTCGGTCGAGGTGGATACGGCACCGTTTACAAAGGGATTCTTTCCGACAAGCGCGTTGTAGCCATCAAGAAGTCAAGAGTGGTGGATCAAAGTCAGATCGAACAGTTCATTAATGAAGTTGTTATTCTTACACAAATCAACCATCGGAATGTTGTCAAACTCTTGGGATGCTGTCTTGAATCCGAGGTCCCTTTATTAGTCTACGAATATGTCTCCCATGGGACACTCTTTGAACACATACATCACGCAACGAGTTGGTTATCTTGGGAGAGTCGTTTAAGGATCGCCGCAGAAGCTGCAGGTGCGTTGTCGTATCTTTATTCGGCTGCTGAGATTCCGGTCATTCATAGGGACGTGAAATCTGCCAACATTCTGTTGGACGAACACATCACGGCCAAGATTTCAGACTTCGGGGCGTCAAGACAAGTCGCCCTGGACCAAACAGAAGTGACAACGTTGGTCCAGGGAACACTAGGGTACCTGGATCCTGAATACTTCCACACGAGCCAGTTGACAGAGAAGAGCGACGTGTACAGCTTTGGAGTGGTTCTTACAGAGCTTTTAACAGGTAAATTGCCCATAGACATGGAGAGGAGTCAGGAACAACGCAACCTGACAACGTATTTCGTGATGGCAATGAAAGAGAACAAACTTTTTCAAGTGTTGGAGCCTGAAGTAGTGAGGGAGGGCTCTCTGGAACAGCTCCAGGCAGTTGCTGAACTGATAAAAAGATGTCTGCATTTGAACGGAGAGAATAGGCCGACGATGAAAGAAGTGGCGATGGAACTCGAAGGTTTAAGGAAGTTCAACAAACATCATTGGGCTAATGATCAGAATGTCATAAACGAGGAAGAATCTGTTGGATTGATAAGTGAGACATCTGGATCCGTTGATCTGTTTGCAGCTCCAATTACATCTACGGATCTTTACACTGTTCCGATTAATGCTTATAACAACAGCAGTGAATGGCTTTCTGGGCAATATAGTTTGAAAAGTGATGGAGATTAAGCTGCCCTACTATACCAGCTTGAGAAACAAGACCAATTGTGATTAAGAATTAATCCTTTATAAGCCTTTTTAAAATAAAAATAAAAATCCTTTAAAAGCCTTTTATTATTTATTGCGTATTATTATAGTTATTGAACTCTATTTATTTGTGAGATTTTGTTTTTTAGAACCCAGATGTTGATCTTGGTTTATTTATTTGAGTTGTATAACATTATAAAGAATTGAATTTCTAGGGTTTTCCTATTGCCTATCTATGGTATTCTGAAAATCAACTTTAGGTGGAGGAGCTTTTATTCCTTCTACACGCACGCTACATCAAACTGTTGTGAATTCAACACAATAGACAGCAATACTTTGATTCACAAAGAATACTCAATCAACCTATACCTAATGTTGTGTGTGAATTTGTATCAATACTGAACTTGAAAGCTTGAAGTAGAAAGACATGAATTATAGTGGTTCGATCATGTTGATCTGCATCCACTCTGAAGGAGAGCAATCACTATCTTGATGAAACATGGTTACAATATGATGAAGATGATGAACTAGAACACTTAAGAAACCCTAACTTGATTACCTAACTTATATGATGATGATGATCGACTTCTGTGTGTCTTCCTTGCTGTGTATAATCGTATATATACACCACTGATATGCACTCACCACTGATATGCACACACCAGCAACTATAACTTCCACATGATTAGTTTTGAGCTTAGTTGTAACTGTCTCCAACTGATTCAACTTCTCAAACCAATCAACCGTCACACTTACTGATCTTATGGCTCAAACTTATAACTGATCCTATTATGTTGAATCCTCACCATCAACCAGTACTTCATTCTTCTTGAAACCAATTGAAGAATATAGCCAAACTATCTGATGTGTTGATGATGGATTAATAACCGAAACATCATCATGAAATCAACTTGCATCAGTTTCAACTGTCATGTATGTATGTGAGTAGCTTGTCTTATCAGTTGGTTATACCTGATCATTCTACTGACTGTTACCAATAATAACAACTAACTCATGCTTAACTTACTTAACTCAATGCATGACAATCAACTTGACACAGCTGAAGCTCACTTCTCCTTATACAACCTGTTGATCATACTCACTCAACTTGCTGTTAACCATTCATCACCTTCCTTGTGTATACTTATAGCTATAAGTCACACACACATCCACACATGCATCCATGGTCACTATATGTATGGTAATGGACACTGTATCCATGGTCTACATATACAACAATTCTCCACCTTAGACCATGTATCATCACAAGTGACAACACTCTCCACCTTGCTGCACTTACAGGCTGCAGCTCACCTTTCTTTTTTCATTTAGTGAATTCCAATAAGACTCTTACACAATTCAAACTTTTGAATAGGTAGAGCCTTAGTGAATGCATCAGCAGGGTTATCTGCTGTCTTAACCTTCTTAACAGCAACCATCTTCTCCTCTATCAGATTTCTTATGAAATAAAGTCTCACATCAATGTGTTTGGTCCTCTCATGATAACCTTGGTGCTTTGAGAGATGTACAGCACTTTGATTATCACAATACACTTCAAAATTATCTTGCTGAACTCTAAATTCTCTCAGAATACCAATCAACCAAACACCTTCCTTTATTACTTCTGTAAGAGCAATAAATTCTGCTTCAGAGGTGGATAAAGCCACTATGTGTTGATGTATAGCCTTCCAACTTATTGCTGTACCAAATAACTTGAATACATAACCTGTCATTGTTTCCTTGTATCAAGGTTGGCTGCATAATCTGCATCAACATAACCAACAACAGCATTATCCCAAACATCCTGTTTCTGAAACTTCAAACCAACTGACATAGTTCCTCTAACATACCTCAGTGCCCACTTCACTGCATCCCAATGAATCAGACCAGGATCACTCATAAATCTACTGATCACACTCATCACATAAGCTAAGTCTGGTCTACAGCATACCATAGCATACATCAGACTGCCCACTGCACTTGCATATGGTATTTTACCCATTTCAAACCTTTCTTTATCTGTTTGAGGTCCTTGAACAGATGACAGACTCACACCTTGTTTAACTGGTACTGATGCATTCTTACAAAGATTCATATTATACCTATTTAGCACTTTATCCAAGTATGACTCTTGAAACAACCTTAATACTCCAGCTGTTCTGTTTCTTTCTATCTGCATTCCAAGTATCATCCTTGCCTCTCCAAGATCTTTCATGTCAAACTCATTTCTCAAAGTATCCTTTACTGAATTGATTCCCATCATATCTCTACAAGCTATCAGTATATCATCTACATATAGTAGAAGATAAGTATAGCTTCCTTTATCACATCTTATGTATACACAGCTATCATACATGCTTCTGTTAAAACCATTTGAAGTAATGTACTCATCAAACCTGAGATACCACTGTCTTGGACTTTGCTTCAGACCATATAATGATTTAAGTAATAGACAAGCCTTTGAGTCTGCTCCTTGCAGATTAACTCCCTCAGGAATCTTCATATAAATCTTCTCATCTAAATTTCCATGTAAGAAAGCTGTTGTTACATCCATTTGATGTAATTCCAAGTCCAATTGAGTAACTAATGACAACAGAATCCTTATTGAGCAATGTTTAACCACTGGTGAAAAGATTTCATTATAATCTACACCTTCTTGCTGTGAAAAACCTCTTGCTACAAGCCTTGCTTTGTATCTAATTCCTCCTTCCTTGCTAGTAACTGGTTTCTTCTTATATATCCACTTACAGCCCACAAGCTTCTGATTAGCAGGCCTGTCAACAATCATCCAAGTATTATTCCTCTTTAAAGATTGTAGCTCTTCTTCCATAGCATCCAACCAATGCATACTCTCCTTTCTTGAGACTGCTTCTGAATATGTCTTAGGTTCATAGACATCAACATCTGATGCTACATATAATGCATATGACACAGTGTCTGCCTCTATATACCTTATAGGTGTTTTGATCTGCCTTCTCAACCTATCTCTAACCAACTGATAGCTACTTAGAGTCCTTATTTCATTTGAACCAGATGACTCAGTCCTCTCTTCAGCAGCAATTCCTTCATGTACACTATCTTCTCTTTGATCTTGACCATGCTGTACAACTGTTTTATTATCATGCTCCACCTCAAACTCACACTTATCAGTAGTTATCAACTTATCAGATCTTCTTTCCAACAAAGACATTCTTCCTTCATTGAAAGTCACATCTCTACTAACTATGAACTTGTTATTCTCATAACACCATAGTCTGTACCCTTTTACCTCTTTAGGATAGCCAACTAGCACACACTTAACTGCTCTAGAATCTAACTTATTTTGTTTCTGATGCGAATACACCAAACATCCAATAATCCTCAGTTGACTATAGTCTTGTACTCTTCCAGACCATACTTCTTCAGGTGGTTTAAACTTGAGTGCTGTGCATGGTGACAGATTAATCAAATAGGCTGCAGTAGATACTAACTCACCCCAGAAACCCTTAGAGAAACCTCCACTGCTCATCATACACCTAACTCTTGCAAGAAGTGTCTGATTCATTCTTTCAGCCACTCCATTTTGCTGTGGTGTACCTGGTACTGTCTTGTGCCTCTTAATATCTTTCTCTTGACAAAACTTATTGAATTCATGTGACACAAATTCAAGACCATTATCTGTTCTTAAGCACTTGACCTTGTTTCCAGTTTGTAGCTCTACTTCTGTCAACCATACTTTAAAAACTGATAGTGCTTCATCCTTTGTTTTTAGAATTTTAATCTATACCTTTCTTGAATAATCATCAATGAATGAAATGAATTATTTACCACCTCCTATAGTTGAAGTCTTGGAAGGCCCCCAAAGATCTGAGTGAACATATTCCAACCTAGCTTTGGTATTATGCTCAGCTGCACCAAACTTCAACCTCTTAGCTTTTCCTAATATACAAGCCTCACATTGATCTAACTTACAGGTTGTGCTGATCTCAAGTAACTTCTGTCTTGCAAGTTCTTGTAAACCTCTTTCACTTATATGACCAAGCCTCCCATGCCAAACATTAACACTACTCTCATCCTTAGTTGTATTACTTTGTCCAGTCACAACTGAACCATCCAAGAAGTACAGGTCAGACTTCTTGAATCCTTTAACAACTACTGTCTTTTCTTTCATGACAGCAAGTGTATCTCCTTTCAAATGGCACTCATAACCTTGAGAAACTAACATTCCAAGAGATATTAGATTTCTTCTTAAACTTGGTCCATATCTAACATTGTTCAACATTCTGACTTTTCCATCAAACATTTTAAGTTTGACAGAACCAATTCCAACAATCTTACAAGTATGATCATCACCTAGCATTACTGATCCTTCATCTTGTGACCTCAATTTAGTAAACCAATCCTTCCTTGAAATTATATGAAAAGTACATCCAGAATCCATAACCCATTCTTCTGAAACTGAACAAGAACTTACAGATCTTGCTTCAATGAAATCAGAGTCTGCAGCACCTTGATTAGTTGTTACCTGATTTGCATGAGGCCTTTTATTTCCTCTCTTTTCAGCTAATATCTTTGCTACCATTGCTTCCCATTTATAACATTGCTTCTTGTAATGTCCTGGTTTATTGCAGTGGAAACAATTCTTATTTTCTTCTTCAACTACTGGTGCACTATAGTTCTTTTCAGGCTTCCTCTTATCAACATCACTCTTACTAAGCTTGTTGTTCTTATTCCACTGATTTTGTTTCCTTACTGTCAAACCTTCTGCATTTGCTTGCTGTTCTGGATTCTTGTGAAGTACCTTTGCCTTGACTGCCAACAACACTTGCTCAAGGGAGATTGATTCAACATTAGCAAACAATAAAGTATCTCTCAAACCTTCAAAAGATTTTGGAAGTGCCGACATAAGAATGACAGCCTTATCTTCTGTTGACAGAGCCACATCTATGTTTTCTAAGTCATCAATGATCTTGTTAAACTCATCTAACTGACCAATTATAGACTTATCTTCTGATACCTTGAAGGAGTATAACTTCTGCTTCATGTACAAACGGTTTGCCAAACTTTTAACCATGTACAACTCCTCCAATTTCTTCCAAACTCCTCTTGCAATAGGTTCTTTAGAGATCTCCCTTAGAGCCTTATCTCCAAGACACAGAATGAGAGCACTTCTGGCCTTGATTTGTTGTTCTTGATCTGCTGCAAGACCAGCAGCACCAGCTCCTGCAATCTGATCTTCTGGCAATGGCTTAATAATATCTGACAGACCTTGTTGAACCAAGATGGCTTCCATCTTCATCCTCCACAGACTGAAGTCTGCCTTTTCTGTGAACTTTTCAATATCAAACTTTGTGGTAACCATCTGATCTTCTTCTTCTCCACTGAGTCTTCTTCTTCTTCTTCTGGTATGGCCTTCCCACAGACGGCGCCAATTGTTATGAATTCAACACAATAGACAGCAATACTTTGATTCACAAAGAATACTCAATCAACCTATATCTAATGTTGTGTGTGAATTTGTATCAATACTGAACTTGAAAGCTTGAAGTAGAAAGACAAGAATTATAGTGGTTCGATCATGTTGATCTACATCCACTCTGAAGGAGAGCAATCACTATCTTGATGAAACATGGTTACAATATGATGAAGATGATGAACTAGAACACTTAAGAAACCCTAACTTGATTTCCTAACTTATATGATGATGATGATCGACTTCTGTGTGTCTTCCTTGCTGTGTATAATCGTATATATACACCACTGATATGCACACACCAACAACCATAACTTCCACATGATTAGTTTTGAGCTTAGTTGTAACTGTCTCCAACTGATTCAACTTCTCAAACCAATCAACCGTCACACTTACTGATCTTATGGCTCAAACTTATAACTGATCCTATTATGTTGAATCCTCACCATCAACCAGTACTTCATTCTTCTTGAAACCAATTGAAGAATATAGCCAAACTATCTGATGTGTTGATGATGGATTAATAACCGAAACATCATCATGAAATCAACTTGCATCAGTTTCAACTGTCATGTATGTATGTGAGTAGCTTGTCTTATCAGTTGGTTATACCTGATCATTCTACTGACTGTTACCAATAATAACAACTAACTCATGCTTAACTTACTTAACTCAATGCATGACAATCAACTTGACACAGCTGAAGCTCACTTCTCCTTATACAACCTGTTGATCATACTCACTCAACTTGCTGTTAACCATTCATCACCTTCCTTGTGTATACTTATAGCTATAAGTCACACACACATCCACACATGCATCCATGGTCACTATATGTATGGTAATGGACACTGTATCCATGGTCTACATATACAACACAAACAGTCAGACATTTTTTCCCTCGTGCCAATGCCCCTCGTTGATGAAAATGGTTATGCATGAATTCTTGATGTTAAATCCTGCTTTTCTTTTTTTATTTCGTGCTTATTGAATTAGGGGTTCAATGGATTTGATGTGTTGATTTGTTTGATTTTGTATTAAATCTTATGCGCCATGAATTGAAGCTAAACTTCTACATTGCTTGGATTTTATTTAATATTTTTAGCTTAATTTGTTGCCATTGAGATTAATTTGATGTGCATTTTTAGCTAGACTTACATCTTTGCGGTCCTACCATAAATTAAAGAATTAAAGTTTGGCGTTGAAAGTGATAAAACGTATTTATTTGGCGTCGTAAGTGATATAAAGTGACGTATTTATTCATCTAACATAAAAATAGTAGTAATAAGTAATTATTGAAATGAATAAAAATTACTCCTCACTAGATGGTGTATTGCATAACATAATAAAATTATATCTTATAATTTACCATTAAATCTGGGAGCATGTATTGAATTTTGTATATTTATTATAAAACATTGCAAGTATCTAGTGAATCACACCGGATCTTCTACGTTATTTTCATGCATCATCTTCTGTGTCATGCATTAAATGATTAACATGTAAGAGAGGAAATAAATTCAACCATTGTCTCTAGGGTTTAAGGTTTAGGGTATAGTTTCATCTATTCTATGTGTCGTCCATCTAACGGTTTGACACGATGTACTAAAATGACACAGAGAATCCGAGCCGCTAATGAATAGAATAAGAGATGGAATATAGGAACGAAATAAACGATCTCATTTACCACAAATGTGTTGTTAAAAGTACTAATGTGTTATTAAAGAATTGTTTTTTTGTTTTCTAAATATACTATCAAATATCAATCTTTTCTTTTTTTTTTTGGGACCACAATTCAAAACTTAGAATGGTAGTGAGCAAGAATAAATGCCCTTAAATTAGAAATCATTTAACATGAGATAATAGGAGTCTACTGTGTACCAATCAAGTCAACTTACGCTGTTTTTTCTACGCCCAGGCTTACATGATGTAGGTAAGACCATATAGAGTTACACGGTAATTACTATCGTCAAAGTCAAGCATCACCAAATCAGTTTAATAATCAATATTTTACAATATTTGCTCAAAATTTCTCATAATCAGGTTAATACAGCCACCACATCACTTTCTTTTTGGCTCACATCACCTTCTTAATTACTTCTATATACTTGCATATTAATTACCCTCCTAAAATTGGAACCACCTTAATACCAAAATGCCGGAAAACATGCTGTGGCTGCTATCTCTTATTCTCATCGTCAGCCACCTAACCTCACTTCTCGCCGCCACAAACACCACCACCACCACCGATACATACAACATCTTTAAAGCCGCCACCATCACGAAACCGGGTTGCCCCACTAAATGCGGCAACCTGACCGTACCCTACCCGTTTGGCATCGGCATCAACAGCGGCTGCGCCATCAGCAACCTGTTTGAGCTCAACTGCACCGCCGGCTTAGAAGACCCTCCCCGAGCCTTGATAGGAGACATCCAGATCTTCGACATCTCCGACAAATACATGCGCACCTCAAACGTCGTCGCACAGAAGTGCTACGACAGCTCCGGCTCAATCACCCTACAAAATACCGCCTCCTCCAACATCATCGGTACTGCCTTCAGCTACTCAGAGCTCAACAAGTTCACCGTCGTCGGCTGCGACGACGTCGCTCTGGTCTCCGGCGCCGGCGGCCGGAACTTCACCAGCGGCTGCGTTTCGCTATGCTCGAATGCTGAAGATGTCATCGGCGGCTACTGCTCCGGTATCGGCTGTTGCCAGACCTCTTTGCCGATGGGTTTGAAATACTATTTGACTTCGTTAGCTTCGTTGAATAATCATACGCTGGTGTCGTCCTTCGGCCCGTGTAGTTACGCATTTTTTGGAGAGGAAGACCGATTCGTATTCAATGGGGTCTCGGATCTGTCCGACCCGAATTTCTTGCAGCGGGTTCGGGCCACGGTGCCCCTCGTTCTTGATTGGGCCATAGGGAATTTGACTTGTGCTGATGTTGAGAGTTCTGGAGATTATGCCTGCAAGAGTAATACCACTTGTGTTGATTCGAATACGGGTTTAAAGGGATACAGGTGCAGCTGTGA
The DNA here is from genome assembly GCA_023678885.1 of Pogostemon cablin. Classification (NCBI taxonomy): domain Eukaryota; kingdom Viridiplantae; phylum Streptophyta; class Magnoliopsida; order Lamiales; family Lamiaceae; genus Pogostemon; species Pogostemon cablin. The sequence continues at coordinate 1,826,010 of CM042984.1, forward strand.
AACCGGGTATGAAGGGAACCCGTACCTAGATCCGGGTTGCACAGGTATATAATCTTACCTGTACGTACCACATACTTATTAATCTTTATACTTAAAGAATTTTTAAGGATTAATTGCATTAAAATACACCACCTTTTCCTTTTTTTTCAACTTAATCATGAACTTTTTTTATGTTAAAAAAATACATGACTTTTGTTTCTTTTTCTGATTTAAGCATAAACTTTCTTTTTTTAGTTAAATACACGATTTTTTTGTATTTTCTCAATTTAATCACAAACTTTTTCTTTTTTAATTAAATACATGTTTTTTGTTTTTTTAAAAAAAATAATTTAATCCGAACTCTTATATTAATAAAATATATGACTAACTTAATTAATAAAAATCAATACATAAATATTTATTTAAAATATAAATGCATAAATTATATAATTAATATTAAAAAATTATAAGAAATTTATTTATAAATATTATGTAATTACAAATGGTTGTATATAAATATATGCGTATAACTAATTGTTTTACTATTAAACTTTTAAAAAGTTTGTATTCAGTCAATTTATTCATAAATCATAAGTACTTACCAAAACCTGTAAGTACTTGAAACATATTACGATTGTTTATTTACAGTATACTTTATCAAAATTACTATAAATAAATGTTGTATATGAAATGTTTTATAAATATTTTAATATTATAAATAATTTATGTATTCTAATATTTAATATGAATTGATAAATATAAATTAAATTAGTCAGAAATTTTATTAACATAAGAATTTGAATTAAATTATAAAATAAAAATTAAATGTATTTAACAGATCAAAAATGAAAAAAGTTTGTGATTAAATTGAGAAAAGACAAAAAGATCGTGTATTTAATTGGAAAAAAAGAAAGTTCGTGATTAAATCGAAAAAAGAAACAAAAGTCATGTATTTTTTTGACATAAAAAAAAAATTCATGATTAAATTAAAAAAAGAGGAAAATATGGTGATTTTAATGCAATTAACCTAATTTTTAATCATGGTATTACTAAAGTTCAACTCACAAATTCCGTCAAAAAATTTTAAAATTTACTAGCGATATGGAGTATAAAATTAGTATACCAACTGTTCCGATGTTTAGAATTACATACTTCTAATACTATATTATAATCGTAATTATAACATATACTATACATATAATTACAAAATAATCAATTTCAAAATCTACTCTATATTCATTAATATTTGCCAAGTCAAATTTGGTTCGACTTTTTTTCTTTATTTTGAAGTGGTTGATCAAGAATTTATGTATGCTGCTTTATACTTTGCGAACTGTTAATTAAAGTCTTAACAAAAATTTGGACACCATCATATGGTATTGAATTTTGTAGATATTGATGAATGTGCTGATCCAACGATGAACAATTGCGACAAGATTTGCATCAACACTCCAGGTAATTACACCTGCTCTTGTCCAAAAGGGCAATCTGGGGATGGCAGAAAGGATGGCAAAGGATGCAACTCCACAAGCTCTCAGTTTCCTGTCATCAAAGTTGCATTAGGTCATCATTCTTGAATCCTAACACTACTCAAAGTCTCAAATCATATTTAAATCTGCCTGTTTTTACATCCCATGATTATGTTTGTTTTCACATTAACTAATGTATATATATTCAGGTATTGGATTCGGGTTTCTGGCCCTAGTTATTGGTGCATCCTGGATATACTTTGGTTTCAAGAAAAGAAAACTCATCCAACTAAGAGAGAAATTCTTCCAACAAAATGGAGGCTTTCTGTTGAGACAGCAGATGTCATCGTACGAAGGTCCTACAGAATCGACAAAAATTTTCACAGTTGAAGAGCTCGAAAAGGCAACCAACAATTATTCAGATGACAGAATCCTCGGTAAAGGTGGTTATGGCACTGTCTACAAAGGTGTTCTTCCGGATAAGCGGGTCGTTGCTATCAAGAAATCGAGAGTGATGGATCAAAGTCAGATAGCACAATTCATCAACGAAGTTGTCATACTCACACAGATCAATCATCGAAATGTTGTCAAACTCCTAGGATGTTGTCTCGAATCCGAGGTCCCTTTACTAGTATACGAATACGTCTCACACGGGACACTCTACGAACACATCCATCGTCACACCAGTTGGTTGTCCTGGGAGAATCGCTTAAGAATCGCCTCAGAAGCTGCAGGGGCTCTGTCTTACCTACATTCAGCTGCTGCGATTCCGGTGATCCATAGGGATGTGAAATCGGCAAACATTCTTGTAGACGAACATCTCACGGCCAAGATATCGGACTTTGGGGCGTCAAGACAGGTTGCTCTGGACCAAATAGAAGTGACAACGTTGGTCCAGGGAACACTAGGATACCTGGATCCTGAATACTTCCACACAAGCCAATTGACGGAGAAGAGCGACGTGTACAGCTTTGGAGTAGTCCTGGCAGAGCTTTTAACAGGCGAAAGGCCAATCGAAGTACAAAGGAGTCAAGAACAACGCAACCTGACAACCTACTTCATCATGGCAATGAAAGAGAATCGATTGTTTCAAGTGCTGGAGGCTCGTGTGCTGAGAGAGGGATCTCTAGAGCAACTCCAGGCAGTTGCTCAACTAGTAAAGAGATGTCTGCATTTGAACGGAGAGGATAGACCGACGATGAAAGAAGTGGCGATGGAACTCGAAGGTTTAAGGAAGTTCAACAAGCATCCTTGGGCTAATCAGCATGTTAACGACGAAGAATCTGTTGGATTGATGAATGAGACGTCGTCTGATCTCTATGCATCTCCGACTCCAACTACATCCACTGATCTTTACACTGTTCCAATCAATGCAGGAGAATTCTCTGAATATAGTTTGAATAGTGATCCAAGTCAAGCCATTTTCCCTCGTGAGAACTGGCCTCGTTGATATTAATGATTTTGCTGCAATTTAGTCTTTTTCTTGATGATCCTCAAGGATTAATGGGGCCATTCTTTTACTTTTGTGTTGATGCTGCTACTTTTTTATTTTCACATTTGGAAAATTATAAGCATACACTGTCTTTCAATTTTCTTCATTGTATATCTCCTCTACTAATTCTCTTACTTTCTTTTCAATGCCCAAAATCCAAATGCCTCTATATATATATATATATTTTTGGATGATTAAATTATTCGGGAACACTAATCTGCTGATGGTTGCAACATAATTTCATCGATTTCCAAAAAAAAATTAATAGTATCAAAACGTAGAGGAAATTCAGGCTCAATCCCTTTAATTTTCTTTTAAACTTTTCTTATTTGTTTATTCAATTGCCATTTTACTCTTACCTAGGTTTATCATTACTAGAAACATTACTTTTAGAAGTCAAACTTAATAATAATTTTTTAAAAAAAAACATTTTTATATATTTCTAAAGTTAGGGACTCAAGTTCGATTTCCTTTAAGAACGAGTTAGAGTATGGAATTATAAGAAGACTTGAAGTATAGAGTAATAAAAAAACTAGTGATTGGTGAACTAACTTCTAACCATTAACAACTAACATTTACCGATAAAAAAATAGTTGGCACAATAATTTAAATGAGTTATTCGATAGCTTAATTCAGCTCAACTCGATGTGTAACTACTTAAGTTCAAATTCGAGCTCGTCTTACACTTGTTTCATTAACGAGTCGAGTCTAGCTGAGCCTTAACGATTGTAATTAATTATTACTCCTTCCGTCCGGTTCTAAGGTATTCATTTACTTTTTGCACATGAATTAAGGAGTATTATTATTATATGTAAAGTTGGTAGTTGTATTAGAGGGAAGTAGTGACTCATATTGTGTACTTTTTTAGTAATTATGGGAAATGAATACATTTGAAGCGGATGCCAAAAATAGTAAAATGGATACCTCAGAAATGGACAGATGACGTATTATTTAATTATAATTTTATATAACAATTATTAAATTAAATAATTAAAATAAAATGTAATTCATTAAAAATTAACTCAATAAAACTCATAAACTCATTAAAACTCAATACACTCGATTTGTTTAATGGATGAAATTAAATTTGAGCTTTAACTCAGACTAAAAAGTTACTCAACAAGCTTGAGTTTAATCGAGCTCCTCTCGAATAACAGCTGCATATGGGTAGGTACAACTTACAGGGCATAGCTCAAGTGGTAGAGGGGAGGGTGGAAAGGCCTTCCAGCTGAGCTTGGTTGCTGCAGGGTGGGGGTTCGAATCCTGCCTTTGGCATGGATTTGGCCCCTTGCAAGCACAAGTTTAACAGTGAGCCCTCTCTATAAGCCACTTGAGGCACATCCTGCGATTTACCTCCTCCACCAATCCCCAGGGCAGGGGCGGTGGGGGCCCCTAATGGTGGGGTACACCAAAAAAATGAAAGCGTGTTAAATAGTGAGTGAGACACATTCTCTGTTTTATCTCCTACAAGGGGCGATGTGGCAGTAATTGTGGGTACACCGTCCTTCAAAAAATGAAAGCGTACCACAAAACAAAGGGTACACCAAATCAAGCCTTACATTTAAGTGCCAGTGGGGCCCATCCCGTAAAGAGTAATTCTGTTGATCTCCACCACCTACTAACGCCACCACTTCCGAGCAAAAATCCCAAATCTGCACTCTTTCTCACCGGAGCGCCGACGCGCGACTGGCAGGATCAATTCCCCTTCCCCCTCGTCTCCCCGACCACGATGGCGGAGAAACGCGACAACTCTTCGAAATCAATTCCACCGTACATGAAGGCGGTGTCTGGGTCCTTCGGTGGCCTTGTCGAGGCGTCCTGTTTGCAACCTATTGACGTCATCAAAACACGTCTCCAGCTCGACCGGACCGGTGCCTACAAGGGGATCATCCACTGCGGCACCACCATCGCAAGGAACGAAGGCGTCCGTGCATTGTGGAAGGGATTGACTCCTTTCGCTACGCATTTGACGCTAAAATACGCGCTCCGGATGGGCTCCAATGCTGTGCTACAGTCGGCGTTAAAGGACCCGCGCACAGGGGAACTCAGCCACCAGGCCAGATTATTGTCTGGATTTGGTGCCGGTGTGCTCGAAGCTCTTGTAATTGTCACTCCATTTGAGGTTAGTGTTTGGAATTTATTTATTTTCCCCAATTTTTAGGTATTCGTTAATTAATTGATCGATAATACTCTCATCTAATCTTACTTCTGTTGTTAATTTTCGCTTTTATTAGATAACTCTATCGAATAGCTTGAGAAATCAAATTTTGTTAAGGTTATTGTGTTTGAATGAGCTAATGGCGCATACCTGAGTTTAGTCTCCATATACAACAGTGTAGCATAATAATGAGTTCATTGAGTATGGATTATATATGCTAATGAGTTTAGAGGTTGCAGAGGTTGTAATTCATAGTTTCATAATCATGGGTAGATGAAATTGTTACCGACTCCTTCGCAATGCCTCAGAATTGATAGCTTTAATGTAACTGGCTATATATCTAGCTTCAATTTCACCCAACTCATCGGTTATACGAGCCTGTTGTAATCATATCTCCCTACTCACTCTTTTGCATATCTGTGTTATGTGTGGTGATTCCCCCTTTCTTTGCAAATATTACTTCAGCTCTGTTTCTTGTTACTTACATTGTTGTCTGCAAAACAAATCATGTAGCTCATGCCGAGCCTCTTCATTACAGAGGGTGTTCTGAATCCTTAACCAGTCCTACTTCTTAAATGTAAATAGATTTGAACTAAAGGAAAATGTAGATATATATAAATTCATTTTGATTATTTTGTCTGCCTCACTGCCTTCGCCAACTTTTATGCTTAGATGTAGCGCCATTGATCTATACCAGTGTACTTTGTTTTCACATAAGTTTCAATATATTGGCAGCCTTTTATCTGTGCAGACTGTCTAAGAAGCCAAATGTTATTTTAACTGCAGTTTATAGTTCGGTATGTTTGTGGTTGATCTGTGATGTATCGAGAGCACACTAGTATTGTAGTGTAATGTGTGGGAAAGATTATTGAATTTCTATCAATGCAGGTGGTGAAAATCAGGTTGCAGCAGCAGAGAGGATTAAGTCCCGAACTCCTCAAGTACAAGGGACCCGTAAATTGTGCTCGTATGATCATCCGTGAAGAAGGCATATTTGGTTTGTGGGCAGGAGCTGCCCCAACCGTTATGCGCAACGGAACAAATCAAGCTGCTATGTTTACAGCCAAGAATGCGTTTGATGGGATACTATGGAGGAAACACGAAGGGGATGGGAAAGTGCTTCAGCCTTGGCAATCTATGATATCAGGATTTCTAGCAGGAACTGCTGGTCCAGTATGCACTGGTCCGTTCGATGTTGTTAAGACAAGGCTTATGGCACAAAGCCGATCTGCAAATGGGGAGTTGAAATACAGAGGTATGTTTCATGCTATCAAAACTATCAGTGGGGAGGAAGGTATTCTTGCCCTGTGGAAAGGGTTATTGCCCCGGCTCATGAGGATCCCTCCTGGTCAGGCGATTGTGTGGGGTGTGGCCGATCAAATAATCGGCCTCTATGAGAAGCAATACCTGCACAATACAGGTTTGTAAGCCATACCTTTCTCGAGTATAATCACTTCAATAGAGAAGCCGAAAGATTCATCATTAGACCCCTCAACCATCATTTTAGCTATTATAGAACGGATGAAAGAATTAGATGGCGGATCGAGTTAATCTTTAGCTTTGGAGCAATTATTTTTTCAGGCTAGAATTTTGGTTGGATATCTTCGTTAAGATTTTGATCTTAAGGTGGAAAGGATAAAATTGCTTAAGTTGTTCATGGTTATTTTTGCAGACAAGATTTTAATGTAGTTCGTTCCTAAACTCATTTTTTCTTTCTTTTTTGTGGCCTATTGATTTGTGAAATTTTAATGAGCTGGATATCTGCCTTTTTAGCTCAAGTATTGATTTGATCTTCCTTTCGTTCTCTTTTATTTGATCAAATTAATCTAATCATATTTTTAACTCGTAATTAGAAAAATATGTTCTAAATTCTAATAAAACAATGTTGACCGGATAATCTGAAATTAAGACAAAAAAAATGCAAGAAAGATGAAAAGAAGGCAGTTAAAAAAAAATAAATAATGAATTCTATTTTTGTATGGATGTATTAGGTTTGTTTTATTTTAGGTCAAACAAAAATTTATTCTATAATTATTAAATGTTTTATAAACTAATTAATATTATCCTACGGAAATTTTAGTCGATGTACTTTGTTTTTGTTCAAAACTGATATTCCATTGAAGCAAACAGAATTTAAAATTCAAAATAAATTATAGGAGCATAAAAAGAAAAAAACTTAAAATAAGTTCGGATTCAACTACCTCAAAAAGTTATACTAATATTAAATATAATACTTTTTAGTATAAAAATTTATACCCTTAATTTTTTAAAAAATATACTACATATATTCAATTTAAGCATTAATATTATTTAAATTTCAACTAACCTTTCACTTTGAAAAAAATAAAAAGAAATAACACCAATTGAAATATATTTATTCCTAAATATGGTGTACTCCAACATATTGCGTGACACACAAGATGCAATATAACTAAGGAATTAACAAAGAAAATGAGAAAATCGAATTGACATACTTAAACTTAAATTAAATTCTATTAATAATAAAATAATAAAAACCTTAGAAGCGTTTCTAAAATCGCATTATATATAAGTGGAAACTTCAAAGCCGCCTGGAAACCCTACCTCATATCTGCGCTCAACACCTCTACGCTCTCGCCTGTTAAACCCTAATTCTGCTTACTGCGGTTCTCTAAAATTTCAATTGGTAATTTCGTCTGTTCTATTGATTCATTTTACAAGCTTATCTTCTTACTCTGTGCAATTTTGTGTATCGTAAAATCGTTTGATTAATTTGTCGGTGCATATTCTTTCTGTAGCCGTGAAAAATGTCGGACGACGAGAGGGAGGAGAAAGAGTTGGATCTCACGTCTCCTGAAGTTGTGACCAAATACAAATCCGCCGCTGAAATTGTTAACAGTTAGATTTCTGTTTCTTGAGCTTTTAATATTTTCATGGATTGATGTTATCGGGGTAGGGGTGTGTCATTGTGGGTGTGCTAATTAAACATTGGTATTCGTTGTTGTTTGATGGATGCATAAAACTTTCAATTTAAAATGCAGAGGCATTGCAGTTAGTGTTGTCGGAATGCAAACCAAAGGCTAAGATTGTTGACCTCTGTGAGAAAGGGGATGCTTTTATCAGAGAGTGAGTTTAATCGCCCCTTTCCTTTTCGTATCATAAAATCTTTTACAATACAACAAAGAATAGGTTCTTTTGCTATGAAATTAAGTGCATTGGTCTAATTTTTTTTGCTCTGAACAGTCAAGCGGGGAACATGTACAAAAATGTGAAGAAGAAGATAGAAAGGGGTGTAGCATTCCCAACTTGCATCTCAGTGAACAATACTGTTTGTCATTCTTCCCCATTGGCCAGTGATGAGACTGTTTTGGAAGATGGGGACATTGTGAAAGTGTAAGCTCTTCTATTTTCACATGTTGATCTTTTACATACATTTTTGTTGTAATGGTTGGCTAATCTTGAATATGTGGAGTAATGAATTTTTTCTACAGTGATATGGGGTGTCACATTGATGGCTTTATTGCTGTAGTTGCACACACCCATGTACTTCAGCAGGGACCTGTCACTGGGAGGGCAGCTGATGTTATTGCTGCGGCGAATACGGCAGCGGAGGTTGCTTTAAGACTTGTGAGGCCTGGTAAAAAGGTACTTTGGCTGAATTTTCCTATATTTCGTCTATCTATTTATTTATTGGTTGATGGCTTGCTATGAATCCAATTGATATGATTATGAAAAAACTGTAGATAGGATCTTTTGTCATGCTTTATTATGTACATGGACTCATAGCCATTGAAGGTTATTATTAATTTAAATTGTGCTATGACTTTTTATTTTTTTTGCTGAAACTATTTATTTCAAGTTTAGTGTAGCTTTTTCCATTTTCATCACCACTTCTACGTTGCCATAAATTTCTATTACCTGTTTTAGTAATTGTATTTGTTTTTGCATTTATTGATATTTGCTGTATACAAAGCTAGGAGTTAATTTGGGTACAGCCAGATTTTCAGAGAGAATTTGTATTTTTAGCCTGCAAAATATTTTACTACCATGGCAAAGGTGTGGAATGGTTTAACTGGTACTAGCAACTCATTTGCTCGTGCCTATTCCCCAAGATGATGATCATCTTCATTGAGCAATGTGTCAAAGTACAGACAATGTTATTGACATAGTGTTAGGAGTCCGATAGAATTTTAAGTTTACCTTCATTGAAGAGAAGGCTGAAGTTGATGGGCCTTAAAAGTTGCTTTATAATTCATTTGTTTATGTTCCTTGTTGAAGAAGTTAAAGTTACTTTATTATTTTCGGAAAGTAAATGTGTAGTTCTACCGGACTCCTAACACATAGTTACTCTGATAACTCAATGGCAATACTTCAATTTTGATTCATGAAAACAAGTTTGACTTTAAAAGCTACGACAATGTCATTTTTTATAAATAGAGAAAACTGATAAGTTAAACATATAGGCAACATTATCACAATGGAAAACTAAATAGCTAATCTCCTGTTTCTGATGTTGCCAACAATGAAATTAGAAGAAGCTTATAAAATTGGAAGATATTTTCTCATTCATGTTCGATCCAGGTGATTACTTCTGTCCTGTTGCCAGTATTAATGTAGGCTGCATATTCCATCTAATTGGGACTGATTAGTATCCTGCCGGTCCTTTTATTTCCAGAAGCCAAAGTAGTAATCAAGCGCAGACAAAATGTTTTATTTTTGTGTATATTTGATTTGATCAATTGCGAACGAAATTTTAATACTTGTGCATAAATGTGACTCTAATTAACTAAAATGTTCACATTTTTGTTAAGTACACCCTTTTTTTGTTTGGATCACAGATAGTGAACTCATTGATTTCAAATTCTAACACCTGTTTTTCTGTTTATGGTAGAATAAAGATGTCACTGAGGCGATTCAGAAAGTTGCTGCTGCGTATGATTGCAAGATTGTTGAAGGAGTGCTAAGTCATCAAATGAAACAATTTGTTATTGATGGCAACAAGGTCGTGTTAAGTGTCTCTGGTACTGATACAAGAGTGGATGAAGCTGAATTTGAGGAGAACGAGGTCTATGCAATTGACATTGTTACAAGTACTGGTGAAGGAAAGGTATTTATTTCACTGGATGTTGATCACATCTATCATCTCATATATAAATGATTTTGCTCTAATTTTGTCTCTTTTGGAACTTGCAGCCGAAACTGCTTGATGAGAAACAAACAACAATATACAAAAGGGCTGTTGACAAGAATTATCACCTTAAGATGAAAGCATCCCGGTTCATTTTCAGTGAAATCAGTCAGAAATTCCCTATCATGCCATTCTCTGCTAGGTTTGTTGTGTGGTGAAAATTTTACCATTTATTGGATTTCCTAATGAATATAACGAGCTGAATACATGTATGATACAGGGCTTTGGAAGAGAAGCGAGCCCGTCTTGGTCTCGTAGAATGTGTGAATCATGATCTCCTACAGCCATACCCTGTACTCCATGAGAAACCTGGTATGAGATGATTGTAGTTTAATGAGGAACCTCCCATTCCCACACAATGGAATGTTCGAGTTGTATGTGATAATAAGTTATCTCTGTCACTGCAGGCGACCTAGTTGCACACATCAAATTCACTGTTTTGCTTATGCCGAATGGGTCAGATCGAGTGACAACTCATCCTCTACAGGAGTTGCAACCCACAAAAACAGTTGATGATCCTGAAATCAAAGCCTGGCTAGCATTGCCCACAAAAACGAAAAAGAAGGGTGGAGGGAAAAAGAAGAAAGGTTTGTTTGGGATTCAGATAGTTCCCTATAAAGATCTTGTTGATTGAAGCTTATTAGTTCTCCAATATATGTAAAATTTGTTTTTGCAGGTAAGAAAGGGGACAAAGCAGAGGATGCCGCTGAGGCTGAGGCTGAGGCGATGGATACTGCGCCAAACGGGGCAGCAGCTTCCCAAGAATGAGATAATTTATTATCATTTGTTATGTATTTTGTCGAAGAAATTTTGGGTTGTTCAATTGTATTTGGTTGATGTCGAGTTATGAAATGTCTGTTAATCATGACTAATAGCATATTGTACACTGCCATCTTCACCCTTCATGTATTTTCATTTTGTTCATCTTAAGTGGTAGAATTAACTCATGAAATACGATATTTTATAAGTTAAAAGACAAAGAAAATACTGGGTTTAGTCTATTTGCTTTGAATGATGGATTAATTAGACTTAATTAATATTCTCTTTAGTAAAGAATTACCTTTTTATTTTAAATGTGTTGTAGGTTCGAGTGGACTTGCCTTAAATTTATTTTTTTATATTTAACCATCCTACTCTAATAAATGAGATAAATCTTTGTTTGTAATAAATGAGACAAATTTTGAATCTTGATAATCTTTAATCAAAGACAAAATGGGAACAGCAGAGATTTTGAATACCTTTTATTTCTTTGTTTTTTTTCCACAAAATGGCTGGCATAAATTACATAAAATAAAAGTTTATAAAGTCTTCGAGTTAAATTTGATTTCGTACAGTTTTTACTTACTTTTAAAAGAAATCACCCACTGGGCCGATGAAGTATAAATAAAATACTACTAATATTCTGCAAAGTTAAATGAAAACAGTTTCAAGCCAATGATTTTTGTAACGTAAAATAAAAGTGTGTATGGTAGTGGAGTATACTAAATAAAATAAAAGAAAATTTAAAAAGAAAAAGAAAATACCTCATAATTTATTTCTTGAAAACCCTACACCGTACACAAGCAGCTCTGAAAGCTATATAAACCGTACTGCAGCCCTTAGCCCCTAACCGCCGGTCTAATTAACTGACTCTTAACACTATCACCGTTTCTCTCTTCCGATAAACCCTAGTTTGTGCTCGCTAGGGTTCTGAAAATTCCAATTGGTAACGTTTCTGAGAATTCTATTTAAAATCTTTCTTACTTGTGCTTTTATCTTATTTGTAAATTTGTTGTGGTTTTGTCGGTGCGGATTCTTTCTGAAGCGTGAAAGAATGTCGGATGAGGAGAGAGAGGAGAAAGAGTTGGATCTCACGTCTCCTGAAGTTGTCACCAAATACAAATCCGCTGCTGAAATTGTCAACAGTGAGATTTTATTCATTAATTTAATCAATTCACTTTTCCTTGATGTTGCTGGGGGGTTTCTGCGGGATTATTGTGTTATTTGATAAATAAATGTGTCAACTGGATAAATGCAGAAGCGTTGCAGTTAGTGGTGTCGGAATGCAAACCAAAGGCTAAGATTGTTGACCTTTGTGAGAAAGGGGATGCTTTCATTAGAGAGTGAGTGTTATTTGATTGCGAAGAATAGGTTTATTTTTGCCAAATATTTTTGTTTGTGGATCAATCTGAATATATTCGTTGAAATAGGCAAACAGGGAACATGTACAAGAATGTGAAGAAGAAAATAGAGAGGGGTGTTGCATTCCCTACATGCATCTCAGTGAACAATACAGTCTGCCATTTTTCACCATTGGCTAGTGATGAAACTGTTTTAGAAGATGGGGACATGGTGAAAATGTAAGCTAGTATTTATACACATTATTGTACTTGTGTTAAAATGTGGCTTTACCTTTCATGAGGAGATTAATCAGCTTTTTTTACAGTGACATGGGTTGTCACATAGATGGCTTCATTGCTGTAGTTGCACATACCCATGTACTTCAGCAGGGACCAGTCACTGGGAGGGCAGCTGATGTTATTGCGGCTTCAAATACTGCTGCTGTGGTTGCTTTGAGACTTGTTAGGCCCGGAAAAAATGTATATTTCTCCTAGATTTCCTTTTCTGCTTCTTCATGCCTTTATTTATTAATTATGTGTTAATTCCCATTTTCATTATTTTTAACCTTGACAAACTTCTATTCTCATGTATCTATTTTGCATCTTTGTTTTTAGCATCTAACTATCTTCTTGCATTATAAGCTGTGAAGTTATGTTTCAGCAAAATCTGATTTTTGGTGAGTTTGATGGGAGCGTGTATTTTTGTCAATCTATATATCAAGCCCAAATAATTTTAGTAACTCCTTTTCTATCTCATATCTCCTATATATGGTGAACACCTTCTTTTAGCTAATTGTCCAAAATCTGATGATTATATTGTCATGGTTACTCTGATTGAGGGCTCATGAATTATTATAAGTAGCGCAGGCCTGTATGAATGTGTGTGCAAGTGGCATTAATTTTACGAGCTTCATTTGTCACTTCTGAATCACACACATTAGATTAGTTCTTATTCTTAAAGCTAGCCAAGTAGACCACCATAATGTTAGACTGATGTTGAAGTTTTTGTCAATCTTGGTATATCTAAATGCAAAATTAGTGTTCAAGTACAAATGAAAAGTAAATATAGTTTTAAAAGAGGGAGTTTTGATCAAATAGTTGTGTATTAGTCATCATCATGTCTTGTTGAGTACTACATCTAGTTGGGACACACAACTAAATTGATTGTTTTTTTTTTCTTCCTTTTTTTCAATTTTTTTTTCTCTGCTCTGTTTGTTGTAGAATAAAGATGTCACTGAGGCAATTCAGAAGGTTGCCGCCGCCTATGACTGCAAGATTGTTGAAGGAGTACTTAGTCATCAAATGAAACAATTTGTCATTGATGGTAATAAGGTTGTTCTCAGTGTCTCAGGCACTGATACAAGAGTTGATGATGCAGAATTTGAAGAGAATGAGGTTTATTCTATTTACATAGTTACAAGTACTGGTGAAGGCAAGGTAATTATTTCACTGTAAGCACTACATCATTCCACATGAAAATAATACTTGCTCCAATTTTATATTAATGTTGTAATTTGCAGCCGAAACTGCTTGATGAGAAACAAACTACTATATACAAAAGGGCCGTTGACAAGAATTATCACCTTAAGATGAAAGCATCCCGTTTCATTTTCAGTGAAATCAGCCAGAAATTCCCTATCATGCCGTTCTCTGCTAGGTTTGTTGTGTGTTGAAGATTTTACCATTTTTTGTTCTCCAACGGTAGATAACAAGCTGAATACATGTATAATACAGGGTTTTGGAAGAGAAGCGTGCCCGACTTGGTCTTGTAGAATGTGTGAATCATGATCTCTTGCAGCCATATCCTGTACTCCATGAGAAGCCTGGTATGAACTTTTGAGAATTGTTAAATTACACTTTACAATTACAAAACCTAATCGCTCTCATATGATCATATCAGGTGATCTTGTTGCACACATAAAGTTCACTGTTTTGCTTATGGCTAATGGGTCGGATAGGATCACGTCCCATCCTCTACAGGAGTTACAACCTACAAAAACAGTAGATGATCCTGAAATCAAAGCATGGTTAGCATTGGCTACTAAGACAAAAAAGAAGGGTGGAGGCAAAAAGAAGAAAGGTTAGCTTTGAAATATAACAATGTTCTTTTATAAATTAAGATTATAATAATTTATTAAAAGTTTGTGAAAAAATGCAGGTAAAAAGGGGGACAAAGCTGAGGATACAGCTGATGCAGAGGCAATGGACACATCACCAAATGGGGCAACTTCCCAAGAATGAGTAAAATTTTGGCAGTGTCGTATATTGTACACTTTTGTTGAGTTTCTTGACATGGATACTAGTACTAGATTGTCATATATTGTACACTGCTTTGTTGTCTTTTTATGTACCTCCATTTTGTTAATCAGTAGAAACAGAAAATAATCGCAATAGTTCACTACAGTTTACTGTATCTTTAAATTTAATGTTGATATAATTTCCCATAATCTTGGTTCAAAAGATCAGTATGACGATATAATTTGAACATGGGTATCAAATGTGTTTAATTATCGCCAGACGACCAAAAATTATGGAAGGCGTCAAATGCTACATAATAGTTGGTTGATATTGTTCCCTTATTTGTCATAACAAGACTACATTTATAGGGTTATTTTTCTCTAAATATGATCAAAATTAGACTACAAGAACGTGGAAGGCCAGTTATTCTCCAAAATGAAATTCGCAAAAAAAAAAAAAAAAAAAAAAAAAAAAAAAAAAAAAAAAAAATTGCTCGGAGAGAAGAAAAAATATAAAAAAATAATAACCTTTAAAGAAGAGTAATAAACTTCTAAAAAGATAAAATAATAATGACATAATCTCATGTGATTCAGTTTTTGTGTGAGAAGATTTGCAATAATAACAACACAGTAACACATCATGAGATTCTCAAAATGTCCGCGAGCATTTGCCTAGTAGGTCAACTACATTTCTGTGATGTTGGTGCATGTAAAGTGCGAAGAGTTTTTTTTATTTATTTTATTTTATTATTTATTTTTTTGGAGAAAGTTAAGTGTGAAGAGTTGAACACAATTCCAAAGAGATAAAATACCCAAAAAAAAAATCTTTGGAATGATAAAATCTAGACGATGTCCAAAACAAAATTATCTTTGCTTAAGAAAAACTAGGAAAATAAGAATAAAAATAATGGTACAGACATTGACAGAAGTTTATTACTTCGAAAATTCCAACTGCGTTAACTGTTTCTAGCACATCCTCTCAGCAATCGCGTAAACAAGGAAACATTATACACCAACTTACTTCCATGATGTAAAACCCAACAATACATTGAGCAAAACTTGTACATCTCAAACTCACCCTTATGCCCCCAAAAAACCATGACATGAAGGGATCACATTATTTACAGTGCGGTTGTGCTGCACACTTGATGAAATATAACACCGAAGACTTGAACAGATGGAGATGAAACCGGTAGAAAAGATAAGAATGAAACAAACCAAAAGAATGTGAGAAATACTCCTCTCCCGATGCCAAAAAATCAATCTCACCTGTAAATAAAGATATTCTTATTCGGGTAAGTAATTTATTAGTAACTATATCTGCATGCAGATGCAAGAGTACCTTGCCACAAAAATTTATGTAATGTTATCACGATGCGAAGAGTTCGCACAACTGATATTTATGTTGAAAAGGTTAAAACTGGTTTGTGTGCATGAAGAAGCGTATAAAGAGTAAAGAGTCTTCATATAAAGGTCAGTAGTGGGATATTTCGGAAGCCAGTTGATTGGGCAGGGATCTGCACCACATCAAAACTAACTTCAGTCCTCTGGTGATTCTGATGTGGCAGGTTGGCTCTTAGATGTTATGTTGATTATCTTTGTATAAAGCATTTAGGAAACAGAAGAATGTGCATGCAAGCAAAAAAAAAACAACATGCCAACATTACCTTTCAAAGGTTGATAGGGAAGTTACGGAACCTTATGAACTCAAAATTGCCTCCAGTGCAGGTTTGAAAATCCACGGTCTATTGCATGTTTAATGCCCTTTTCAGCTGCGCAAATGAGGCAGGATGCATTTTAGACATGGCAGAGTTGAATAGTTCTCCATGGAGGACCGAACATGTCTGGAGGTTGTCCTTCAATGAACTCTCCAATGAAATTTGGCTTATTGGGTCGGAGAACTTGATCTGGAAATAAAAAAATTAAAATAATTCAGCAAATATAGGAAATTTAACCATTTGGTTTATGAAAACTGGAGGCCACCTATTCCTCAAAGTAAATTAACTGGGGGGGGGGGGGGGGGGGGGGTGTTTCATTTTGGCAAACACAAGAAGACCTGGACACTCTACATGATATGTGCAGAGTTGGCATTATGAAGGCAGTTTGCAGTAGAATCCTCAGAGAGCTTCATTAAATAAACGTAGCAATCTCATTTCATGAATTGTTTTGCTTAGTTCTCAGTTTCTTTCAAAATGTGGTTTAATCCCCTTGCGCCAAAACTTAGTATTGTTTTTTAAACTATCAGCTAAAACTAATTCATTAAATAATATGATTCTCTAGCTAAACAATGTACCTGTCTCCTTCGGAGCTCTTTACTAGGGACCTCCATCTTGATAGATTGCATATTATCACAACTGTAGGAACAAGAAATTGTATGTGATGACATCTCAGAAAATTAAGCATTGGCTAGGGGCAATTTCAATCAAACCTTGATTCCTCTTCAGTTAAATCATCACTTCCACCCAATATTACACTTGTGCATACACTATCAGGAACATTTAATAAAAGATGTTAATGAAAATTGTGTCAAACAGTCCATAGAATAGCAAGAGATAAATAAGGATCAAATAGATCCACTACCTTAGGATCTGATCAAGTTTATCAAGTACTTGAGACATTCTCAATGTAAGAATTATTGAAAGGGCTAGGGCAAATGTCTTTCTTTGTGTGGAAGTAACATTGTCGACCTGCAATACAGATAAGGGAGTAGCTATAATAACTTTGAATTAAATATGGTCAGCTAAAATGATTTCAAGGAACATATTCTAATTCATAGAATGCAGCTGTTGCACAGTTCCCATTTATACAGTAGTAAACATCAACTCAATTATTAACAATCAAGTAACTATGAAAATTGAGCTTAGGTAATTTTAATACAAGGAAAGGAAAATTTTAAACAGGACGATCCATATAACATCTCTTGTTGAATAAAACTGATTACAGGTGATATATTAATCAAGCCAATGCCCATGTCAGAAGCTGATTTAAGAATGTTTGGAGATTGAAAGAAAAACCATAAATAGTAAAATAGCAAATTTTAATATGATTAAAATAATGAATATATGATATTAACATATGGACATCATTGATTCTTCTCACACCAGAACTGAAGAAAAGAAAATAAACAATTTCTGATTAAACGTCTCACTCACCTTGTCAAGCCATACGTCAACCAGGCAAAGAAGTATATTTTCTTCACTTGAGAATCCAGCTTTCTGAAGATGTGCTAGCAAAGATGATTCTGATGTCAGCTGTGCGAGAAAATTAGTATTCATGACCAAAAGTCTTGCAAGAATAGCCGCTGTCAATGTTTTAACAGCAGTCTTAGATGGATCGTGGTCATCACCCCCGTTCAGGCATATAACAATTAATTTCTGGAAAAAATAAAATTCAGATATATCATATAACAAAAACACTATATTGAGTTGTGACACATAGAGCATACATTTATTACCTGTATTGTGGTGCTGATTAATTGCGGCACTTCCACAGGGAAACACTGCATCCAAGAATTATGTGAATTACCAATAAGGATAAAAGAGAATCAAAATGCAACTAATATGGGAAAAAAATAATGAGAACTCCGATTAAAAGGAAAACCTTGAAAGGACCAGACAAACTATAATCCCTTTCTTTTGAAAAATGAAACAAGCTTAACTGAAAGATATCAAATGTCTTGTAACATTTATCTCAGTTGATATATTCTATTGCTTTGTTAAATAATTGCTATACTGTTGTAGCATAAAGTCCAGACATTCACCTGTATCAAAACATCTACAAGTGGAAGAATTGATAGTAGCCCTTTGTCATTGACATTGCCAACAACCAGATCAAGAATCTTAGCAAGTGTCTGTGCATGCATATTGAGGAACTCTAAACCTCCTAGAACTATGTAACCTTCAATGATCCTGGCAGCCACCTACATAAAAGTTAGATATCAAACAATTGTATTGCCACAAGAATCTGCAAACTTAAAAAAAAAAAAAAAAACACACACACACACACAGCATACCTTTAAATGATCAAAATTTCTATCCAAGATTTCCAACAGACATGGAAAGTAAGCCAACAGCTGAGGAGCCATGGAGGTAGCATGACTAAGAGTAGCTTCCCATAACTGCACGACATAGGTGCAGTTCAGAAAGAAAAAAAAAAAAAAAAAAAACTCACTTTTGAATGCTAAAAGTTTGCAAGGAAATTCAAAATCTTCATGCTTACTAGCATTGAATTACATACCTGTAAGCTATCTTCCAAAAGTTCATCAGGGCTATTTACATTGACTACACTTTGTAAGATGGGCAGCAGAATGTTGTAACAGATAGGTGACTGATAACCTAACGCAGCTACAAAGTTCTTTAGGGCTGCGAGAAGCTGAATCTTCAGAAGGCTTTCACCAGAAGATTCTTCCCAAGCCTAGATGATGTACATAATTCACTCATATAAATTTACATGTTAAGGAAACTATGAAAAAACACTTAAATAGGATCATAATTCATCTGACTGGGATAAGTGTGAAAATATATTTATAAATGTCAACTATAGAATCCAGTACAAGAAAAGGACTATACTAGTTAGTACCTTCTGGAAAAACTGCATCAACTTGTTTGCATGAGGAATTACTTCACTGACATGTGCAATGAGTCCAGAAACCGTATTTAATACTTGAACCTGGAAATTAGATTTACAGGAAAAGTAAATAAAATTTTATCAAGGCTCTGATTAAAAAATGAAAAACGAAACGGTTGAAATGAGAGAGTAGGTTCAAATATACAGATAAAAATTGCAATATTGGAGAATCTCAAACATTATAGCTAGTTGAAGAATTTACAAATCAATACCAATTGTGCTAATCTATAACAAAGGCTCACAATTATATTGGTTTGTGCTAATCTACCAATGTCACCAACTTTGCGATTTATGCTGGGATGCCAATTCTTCAGATTATTGTATTGGAAATACGGAACACTCCTCTCCCACATCACGCTAGGAAAATTAAGAAATGCAGCATTTCTGACTGCAGGGAATGATGGGTTTCGTCTAACGCAGATATTTGTTGACAGAATGGAAAAAGATAAGTAACAAGATTTAAAAAAATGAAGTGGATTGTAGTGCATTATTCCATGAATTATAAAAAGGGCGCCATAATTGCCACCTAAAAGATTACTTAGGCACCTGGTTACCCAATAAAACTGACATGAAAATACACTGAAGACCCTAATATAACCCACCCAAAAATGACACGTGAAAGATGAGGTAACGTTAGGTGTTGGTAGTGCATTATTCCGTGAATCATAGAATGAAAGATGAGGTTTAATATTAGATCTACAAACGTCTAACAAATTTAATATTCTATCCGATTAATTGGAAATTAGTCGTGAAGGTGTTTGGAGTTAACTTTTGGTGTTAAATTTGATGAAACTAACTTAATCTAACAGTTTCCAATTTCAAGAGAAGGGGTTACTCAAGTATATTGGTTGCACATATAGGGAAGATAACAACTGAACTTATTATACTTTTTTTTTCTTAAACAAAAGTGAAGAATAACTAAATCATTTTCTACAGTCCACCTTTCAAATTTGATATTAACCTCATTTTTTATTCATCAATAGACTTTCTCAATACTTTGCTTATTTTAATAGCTTAAATTTACTAAATAAATTGCATAATGAAAACTCTATCCTAAATTCAATAGTTCAGAAAAGTAAAGGATCGTTCAGCACAAGAATATTGGTGAAAAACACGTTGTTCATTATCTCAATTAACCTATGCCCTACGCCATATACCTGCAGTTTAGCTCAATAAAATTGAGCAACCATAGGAAAAAGTGATGCATTACATTAAGATACCCATCACTTGGCAGGAAATTAGTTAACAATAAGGGACTTAAACTTACTTTGGAATCAAACTCTTGGACTTCTTCCACCAGCTTGAAGCATGAGTCCCAACATATCGGCAAAAGGTCTGAAAAGTCCTGCTCTGAGAAGTTTGCATCTTCTATAAGGAAATAAAGAGATCGTGATGCTGCCAGCTGAAATGACAACAGAATTTTAAATATTAACACAACAAAAGATGGAGCAGATCATATCCCTTTTCAAATAACATATATCATACCCGGACACACAAGTCTTCCTCCTGAAGCAACTTTATCAATGCACAATACACTGATCGTCTGGTATCATCTTTTATCTGTAAAGGTAGAGAGTTCGGGGACAAAACTTTCAAAAAATACATCTAACTTGCACAGATTATCAAACACTCCAGCATACAAACTTTATTCAACTCATCCATATTTCATCAAACAGAACATCTTAAAGGTCTGCTTAAAATTCCTTAATCTAGTGTAGATTCTTGTTCACTTTTAATCAACATAATAATAGTAATTTTGAAGTGTCACTCGTGCAATTTGAATTTTATAATGACATAACTGATTTTGTAGCAAACAACAGTAGGAAAAAAGTTTGCTTCACTTATTGGTAGTTACTTACCCAATGTTGAACAACCAATTATGAATTAAACTCTTGAGCCTCAATGACGGATATCTAAATGATATATTTAGGTTTAATAAGCTAATCAAGAAAAAGCCTCAGGGTAAGAAGAATCACGACATTAATACTCATCAAGTATTTCAGCCTTGCCATTGATATTCAACAAGTCAACTGAATTCTATCATTTCAGCCCATGCATACTGAGACGTTGGTCTAGTTCTCATTGTTTCATAGAGTTTAACCACTAAAGATAGACAATCAATAATCTACAGAATTGGATGTCAATTGTCATATCAATTAGAAATCTAACCTCTTAGAAGACAACTAGTCTACCAGTATCTTCAGAAATAAAGCTTTTATATATACATTTATGTTTGCTATAAACAAATAGAAAACAATTTAAAGATGTGAATAATGGAAGCCCCACTGACATTATTCCTCTTCCAAACTACCCTAATATTCTTGTGTCCCAATTTGTTAAAAACTAGCAGATAAAGACTAAAAGCTTACCAAATACTCCCTCGATTTCACAAAACTTGATGTTTTAGCAAAATATATTTGTTTCAAATTACTTCTTGTTTAAAGAATTCAAGAAAATATGTATGATTGCCATTAATTAATGTAAAGAAAGAAAAATTGTTTCATGTAATTAATGCACATTAAATAAGGATAGATTAGTCATTTTATAAAATTTATTAATTAGTGTGAAATTTTCTAAAAAACCAAGTATTTTGAAACAGAGGGAGTATCAGAAAGGCTCAATTATTCCTAGGCTTACAGAATTTAACTACCTGAATATAATTAGACCGTGATTGAACTTGACCTGAGATCAGAGTAATTCTAAGAAGGCACTAGCTGTCAGGCCACCACCCCACTCCAAATTTGATAACATGACAAAGTGCTTAATATTAGCTAAAATTCAAGGCAATACCCAAAAGTGGACTGCAAAAAGTGAAGATAAACAGAATATATACTAGAAAAATGCCATATTCAAACCAAGCATGTGATTACACAAGCAGTAGCGCCAAATATAACTGTAGATTGCAATGGTAAATTAATCACATACAAACAGCCCAGATGCAAATTACCTCTGAAACCCACTGCCCCAGTATTAATGCAACTTTCCTATGGATGATCCGCATGTTTGGATGATCATTAGTGAGTTCAACAGATAGCGCACCATTGAACCTACATAAAAAGTCAAGGAATGCCTATCTGATAACTTATCAAATAACAAAAAGTTTTAGAGCAAGCAAAGAAGTTTTTTCTGACTACTGTATAAAGAAGCATCAGCACATAGAATACAAAAAAACAACTATTGCCTGATGCGAACAACCACATTTAGCACCGGAACGAAGACAAGTTTTCAGGAAGAGATAATAAAGTAGGGCATGCATACACTTCAGGCATGCCAATGAATCATAGGCCATAAGACCATACATCATCCTGAGCTAGGCATGACATTACATAAAAGGACTGAGCATTAAACTCGATGGAATATCTCATCCAGGTGATCATGACTCTAATATCCCGGAGAGACAAAAAGGAATTAGGAAACTGAAAATAAATTAGTCTAAGTTGGTGAGGACGCTGCTAAAGTGACGTCTCTGAAGCATTATATATATTTGCCTACGAAAATGTGCTGAGCATTTATTTGCATAATATGACTGTTTTTTTCCAATTCTCGGAAGCATGAGGTTCTAGCCAATAACCATAAGAATTACCACAGTTACAGATAACAGATAAAAGTGAAGACTCGACACACATTGAGCGAATTGGATAAATATTCAGTTCATAAAAAAAAGAGCTCACCAGTCCGTAAATCTTAAGTAATTTGAGAGTTCATAATAAACATATGCCGCAGCAGCATAAGCAGCATCCTTTAGAAGCAACTGCGGACTTATTTCAGTGATGGAAGAAGGACAACCATTCATTGCCTCTTGTAAAATTGAAACCACGACAGGACTTAACAACTATGCCAAAAAATACCAACAAACACAATCAGATCCAGAAATGTAATGCCAACAGAGACTGGAAATTTATTCATTATAGAATTGAGAGATCTACTTGGCTGTGATTCTCAAACAAAACAATGTATAAGGCTTCAGCACATGGCCTTAATCTTTCCGACCACAAAACGGAATCCTGCTCATGATGAAATGACTCCGGATTCTGCGACCATTCTTCCAGGTCAGAAGTTGTTAAAACAAAATACCTGCTTAAGAAGGAATAACATCTGTGAGAGGAATTCAAAAAGGGGCGACATCAACCAAGGCATCACATAAAAGTTCCCTTTACCGAGTCCAAATGCACGCAATGCCATAACACCCATGACAATGAGGCAAACTAGTCAAACTACTTTGAACAAAATTTGTACATGTAAAATAGTCAATACCTAAAGGGCTCAAAATTTTTACAAAAGAATTAATTAATCAAATCTATTTGTAATAAATATCACAAATCCAACTGTCCGTAACCACAATAAAACTTATTTTGAGGATACGTAAAATTCTACAGAAGAACCCCAAGAAATATTACATCACAATTGAATTATATATAATTCACTCTGCACCACACATCAGGAAACAGAATAATTGATATATTTTTTTCTCAGTTATCTTTAGGGGAAAATAAACTTTTACAATTTTACAGACAAGCAAGTTGGTGATGCATTTTTTAATACCAAGTCAAGTCATAAGAGAGATTAGCATGATGGACGAGTTCTGCAGAGACCAGTATGATTTAACATTGATTTTCAATACAAGATATTACTCAGCATCCAGACAACTTCAACTTACCTCCTAATCAATACGTTGCATAATAGCACAACTCGCTCACTAGGCAGAAGAGAAGCCAAGATGCCAGAAACTGCAATAGATACATTTTTCTTCATATCCTGAAGGGAAACTCGTTTTTCACCCATAACACGACCAGTCATGAATTGCTTGTATTCTTTATTTTCAAGGACAGACTTCATCACCAACATACATTGGATCAAGAATTCGTCAAATGAAGATACATCTGGCTCGGGATTTGTTATTTTATTTAAGCAGAAGTCGACAACTGGCCCAATGACACTTTGGTCACCAAAAGTGTAAGGATGTCTTTGCTGAAATGCTATTAAAATCTTCATCAATTTAGTGCAAGCCTTCTTCAGGAACTCCCAAAATTTTGGATGTCTCTCTTGAAAAGGTGAATCTGCATAATTTGTCAATCAGGTAAGTTTAAAGATCCAGAAAAACCAGAAACTTTTACAACATTAATAAACACAATTCCTAAATTAACTCATCTTTGAAATGAGCTGCACGAAAAAATTCAGCCATCTGAAGATGGAAAAGAAAAGATAAACAAAAATCAATTACAAAGCTTCTCAAGTTTATTCCTTTTAATGTGTAAAATAATAAATCCATCTGAATAAGACACAACGATGAATGATAACAATAATGCTATGCAAGAATCAAGGAACATGCCAAATAAAAAAAAAATCAAGAAATCTTATGAAAATTAATCAAATCAGGAAATAGTAACAGAAGGCTTACAGTATGGCAGAAATGTTTGGACAGCATTCAACATAACAGGACAGACCATCTTCACAGGTAGCACCTCCTGAAATGCAATAAAACTCGTTAATGGCTTAATGCCCCAACTTAAAAACAGCCATCAGATAGGAAAAGGAGCCACTCGGGTGACGAAGATGTTGAAGAAGTTGCACGCTGAAAAATAGGCAAAACCAAAACTTTACCTGTATAGAGTCTGAATCACCAGGGAAACCAGATATTATGAGTTGGCGTATTATCTTTGAGCATAGGAACCATCTTTCACAAGACAAGTAAATATCATCATGATTTAGCTCAGGACCATTTTGTGCTAGCACCGAAAAACCATGCATTATTTTCTGCACATCAGTTTGCCATAGATGCCAGCTGTAATCAAAGAATTGAGATGCTATCTGCCAAATGAACACAACCAGTGAACAAAAAACTCATTCTACAATAAAATCAGAAGTGTGCAACACAACAGAGAAATTAACATGGTGAAAGAACAGTCTTGATAACTAAACTGCTTCCCCCCACCCCCACCCCAAAATCATCCTTGAGATAAGAAAAAACATGTACACTAAGGGTGTACACTAACTAAACACCCAGTAGACTCACAAAGAGAAAAGATCAAATCACCATAGGTACTTCCTTTCTGACAATACTTTTCAGTGTGCATGTTACAGGGACCTCAAACATCAAACTCATAGTAGTTCTGACTTTATCATTTATCTAATGAAAATTTCAGCATCAACAACTAGGAATATACACAAGGAAAAAGTAGTACACACCTCAGCATATGTCCTCTGATCAGAAGCAAGACGTTTGGTTGACAACTCCTTTAAAGTCCGGAAAAGAATCAAGAATGTTCTATGTGATGTTAATGTATCAGCCGGCTGCAGCTGTTGTGCTAACACAGAAAGTAAATCTGGCCTGTATGCAGAAAAAAAAAATCAGTAGCAGAACACAATCTAGTGATAGATAAAAATTGCATACAATCATGCAATAGTTGATTATAATTAACACATCAGCGTCAATGCCATAAAAAGAATGGTAAGCTAACTTCATTATTCCTTTGTGCTATAGTGTTGGCCCTATTGACATACAATAATCTACCCCTTATGACTGTGCATGTGGAATATAATAAGTGGTGCTAAAATGACGCCAAATTGAAACCCTCCAAATCCTATCCAAGAACATAGATTCCAATACAAATGCGACCTTCTCTAAACTTTTAAGAAGTTCCATCAGAACTCAAAGAAACCAGCATTTTACCTCTTCTCACATCAGATTATCGGTCAAAGTTTGACTCTCCTGGTTAGATATGCACATTTCAGGATCAGGCCTATCTAATTCAAACTCAGACAGCAGAATGTATCAATCTCATTTCAATTTTCTTTAGAATAAGACTTCTCACTTAAGCTACTTGTTTATATAGATCAGAGTTAAACCAAGCTATCAAAGATATGGATTGAGAGTAATATCAAAACAAAGTTTCACCATCCCTTGGAGAAACTTTATTGCGAGATAGATCGGTTGTTGGCTAAAGCACTAATTTAGTAAACCTGTTTAGAAGAGGTACCAAGTCTACAACTAATATAGGTATAATGTTAGAGTCTTAAGTGTCTAACTACTGAAAAGGTAGCTACTGTATGCCTGAGTTACATCGAGCCTATTTATAATTAAACATTTTTCCTTGAAACAAGCCTTGGGATATTAACTTAGTAAACAAGGCAGTTAAAGCGCAGATAATCATTTAATAGATTCTAATAGTTGTGCATGGAAGACAGAAAAGCTCACCATTCCTTTGGGTAGTCTATGCGAGCAATTTTCGAGATCAGAACAGCCAAAGTAAGAGCAATCTGCAACATAAGCACATTTATAAAGAATAGGACCAAAAAGAAACTCAGATGGAAACAACAGAATCACATACAAAAGCAGCAAAATAAAATATGATGCAGAACTTAGCAAGCAAGGAAATCACAGTTGAATAGTTCAACTAAACAGTATTGCAACGGACTGACTAATAAGTTACTAACTAATCTGCATCCATTAACAGAAGCACTACCTGATAATTTTCTTCTCGTAAGTGTGACATTAACTTTTTCCTTAGATGTAATTTTTCTTCATTGCTTATACCCCTGCAAATATGTTTTCATGGTCAGATCTAGCAACATTATATAAATACCTACCACGAAGATATAAAACTACAAAAAATAACTTGGGGGAAGCTCTGGATTATCAAAATATCACATCAAAACTCCCTAGAGAACTTCTACAGATGCTAAGATATAATAATAAAACTTTGGCCTGAACACTCTAGTTGCAAGAATTATCTTCATCCACTTTAAGGAGCTCAGGCACTCTTCCTGTCAATGATAGCTTCAAAAGATAATACCACATTGGTTGGGGTCATAATTTTAGGGGCATGTTTCTCATTTAGATTATTTGGCACAAAGATTTCTTTCCATTTTGATTATTTTCACAGCTATAGATAATGACTATGCTTATTTATATTACATGTTTCTATCAGACCAAATGTTAACATGATTTGACAAAATAAAAGAGGCGGGTTTCATTTGGCAAATTCCCTTTTCTTAAGAGTCTCATTGCAGAAGAACCTAAAGAGATATCGCATTCTAATATTTTGAGCTACTGGAAATACGATCAAAATATAGTTACCACTAAAAATGAGACTGGGTTGGATACCTACAAGGCAAATAAAAAAATATACCAACTTCATTATTACAAGAGCATAACAAATAAGTGGAACATGAGAGCACTAACGTTGAATCCCGCCGGTTCCTCCAATATCGACTGATGCTATTCTTAAAATATACAGAAGCCAATAATCTCACATCCGTTTGTGATGCTAAATCTTTAGCTGTTATCACTTCCTGAATATGGCAATAATATCTCGTCAAACAAGTCCACTCACAAATGCACAAACAATTAAGATGAACATAATAGCAATCACTTCAATACCAAAAGGCAGGAGCAGAAACCAGGTCTGCTTTCATATTGGGCAAGAGCATCAGTCGCTGGTTTCAGCACATTTACGTCGTTGCTCAATGAATTAGTGAGCAGTGTGTATATCGTGGGCAAGTCCGATACCGAGAGCGCCATTTGTTTCCTTTATCAATATATATGTATATCAATACCAGGAACAAAAGTATTCGAAAAGCCCACTCTATCTATGCGTAAAACATAGGTTTGTATAAAGGTTTTGGATCGACGGTTTGACTCGCAAATGTAAAATTCTTGCAGTGTTTGGAGAATGGATGAAAATTCAAGCGTTTCAATAACTCGATATTAGAGGCGGCGGACGGTGGCGGAGCGGAGAGTTCGAAATTTCCGGCGAAGGGTTAGGGCGGTGGTGGGGCGTAGGAAAGGTAAATTTAATTTCCTACTGAAGGTGTGACCTCGAACGGAATGAGCTGTTATCATTGTCAGCGGTTTCTCTTGGGCTTTTATACCCCTCTGCTCGACATTTTGGATAGGGTTGTCAATTTTATCGGTGGGTTCAGATACCTGGTAATATCCTATGGAGTAAGGATAGGGTATAGCATATTCGGGTATTGGGTACCCACTTGAAAATGTTAAGGGTAGAAGTAGGATATGATATTTATAACATACCTGATTACCCGATTACTTTATATATATATATATAGAGAGAGAGAGTATATTTTATATTTATACATAGACATATAGATATATGTTTTTGTATAATTTGAAAAATAGTTCCACTTTATAATGCTCACACTCACTAGTGTACATCACATTGCTTATTTAATTTAAGAAAACAAAAGATTTCAAGGGTATGACTAATAAAATTATATCCTCTAATATTTTATATCAATTATTATTTTAATTATTGGGGGATTGAGGCAGGATACTCACGTCTCAATTTTCTTCTTTATTTTTTTAATCTTTTGCATTTACTTTAATTTTATTACATCATTGTGTATTTTAGAGTGATATATTGTTTGGTTGACAATGGTAGCCATTTAAAATTTTCGGATAATTATTTATCAGCGGATTATCCATTACCCGTTGGATATTATCCGTACCATACTCGATGATACATTTAAGGGTAATAGGGTAGGGTAAGGGTAATAAAAATAAGATATGGGTAGGGTATGGATTGGGCATACCCGTACTATACCCTACTCGTTTACACCCTTAATTTTGGAGTTAAGAGTCCATTTATGTAAATTTATTTATGAATATTTTTAAGACCTCAAATATAAATTTATTATCATTAAAAAAAGATTATTTAACGTTTTGATTTAAAATATATATATATACTCCTCCATCCATATAAGGTTTACAAATTTCTATCTTGGCATCCTACCAAAATATTACATTTTCCTTTTATAGCAAATAAAACTCACACTAGTATATTTTTATGGGATTCAAGTACAAGATAGTACTCTCTCCGTTCATTACTAATATGTCCATTATATATATTTTTTTTGTCGTTCACTTTTAATATATTTATTTACTCTTTTAGATATATATGTTTCACATACACTACTAATATACTCTCTCAATCCCGTCTTTATAGTTACGTTTGTTTTTTACATGGGGATTAATGAATATAGTATTTTAATGTGTATTGAGGTGATATAAATAATAATTTAATATAAAGTAGGGAGGTGTATTAGTGGGATGTGTGGACCCATTGAGAGAGAAGTAATTAATTTGTGTGGGTTCCATATACTAAAAATGGAAATGTAATCATTAGGATGAGACGCCCAAAATGGAAATGTGTAACTATTAAGATGGGATGGAGGGAGTAATTAAAATAAGGGACTCACACTTCTCATTAATACAACTACCAATTACACATCAAATAATAATATTCTTTAGCAAATGAATACATCAACGAATATGGGGAAATTATAAGGAGGCTTTGAGAAATAAGGGTGTATGGAGACTTAATGAATTAATTACTAATAATTAACTTTGTTCGATAAAAAAAACATTAATACATTAACAATGGATGGTGGGAGTGTAAAAAACATAGCGAATGGCCCAACTTTATGCTAAAATAGACGGGTTGGAATAATTAGAAGCATGGCCCAACTTCATTCTAAAATGGACGGGTTTGGGATGATTGGGCTTTTGAAGGAAAAAACAATTGATCTATATACTTGAAAAATGCCTACTAATAATTGAATAATAAAAAGCATGGTCCAACTTTATGCTAAAATGGACGGGTTGGGATAATTGGGCTTTTAAAGATGAAAACAATGAATCAGCCCAACTTTTAATTTTCATTTTATCACGTTGGGTGAATCTACCAAGCACACTTTTGGAAAGAAAAAAATGCACCCTTAATTTTCAGACATTGTAGTTCTTATATAGATAAATAAAGTGAAAAACCCACAAGTTCGATCAAATAGACATATTAAGATTTTAGTAGTATTATGGTTATCAATTATCATTAACACGTGATTAACACGAATGCGATTACAAATTACATGATATATAATCTTGTCTTAGTAAGATTAAGAACATTGTATTGTAACGTCACTTTTCGCAATAATATAGGGACTCTCGAATTCTATTGGCTGAAATCTCGTGGAGCCCTTCTCTGTGCGCCACGTGTGACGTACAGATGAAGGCTCTGGAATTTTCCCTTCCCCATGAAATTTATTAATTGCCATTGCCAACCTCCTCACCGCCAATAAAGCTCTGAATTTGAAAAAACCGCTCGAAACGAAACGAAATTTTTTGCAAAGATTTCCGGATTCAAACATGACAAAGCGAATTGCATCATCATTGATTCTCGTGGGATTTTTGTTTATTTATCTAGTAGAATCGAAATCACTCGACCCCTACAAGGTAACGCTTGTCATCCCAAACCGCGATATCTTTTCTGTTAAAGCTATTCTTTTTTAAAATTCTGTACTGGTTTTCATAATTAATCAATCAATGTTTAAGTAGGATAATAGAGTGATATTTAGTTTATCATATTTTCTTGAGTATTGAAAAATTTCCATTGAATTCGAGAAAAGTAATTAGTATTTATCTGTGTTAATAACGTCATTGTGGTCTGGAAACTGTTCTGTGCCCTGGTTCTCGATTTAGATTGAGAAATCATTCAAGTGTAAGTGGGAGCTGAGAGCTGTGGGAATTTAGGTTAAAATCTGTCATACTGTTAGAATGGATTTTTTCCCTTGACCCTATTATACAATATTGATCCTCATAAGAGGTTATTGTAAATTTGTAATGCCAGTGGTGTTAAGAATTAGGAAGGGAAGATTACATAATGCAGTTTTTTCTTGAGTTGGGTGAGTAGGGGAGAGGTGATTCGTGAAAAACCTTGGCATTGCACCTTTTGTATAATTCTTTTTAGGCCTTTTAGTGATGTGTCAGATTAGATATTTATGTTGTAATTTAGAACATGAGAATAAGATTGCACAATATAGAGGGAGATCGTTCTCCCTGTTGTTAGTGTAAGTCTTTGAACAAGAGCAAGATATGTTTCATGATTGGTTTTCGGGTCTTCACAGTAGTTGAGAACTCATGAGTGAATTATTATTTTTATAAGATGATTGTTTAAGTATTGATAAATAAGTGAAGGAAGATCTGGTGGTTTCTATCTATGCAGAGTGGCTGATAATTTCACACCATGCCTTTCGGTTTACTTTGTTATTTTTTAATGTATGCTGCTGCATTGAATGATTGTTGTTTACTAATAATGTCTTAGCTGCTAACTGGTATATTTTTTTGAATCAGGTTCTTGGGGTCGATAAGAATGCAAGTCAACGCGAAATTCAGAAAGCCTTTCACAAGTATGTATTCTGCACAAGATGGCATTATATTTGCAAAATTGACGCCTTGTTCTTTCTTAACTAATCCTTCATGCATGTGTTTGGCAGGCTATCACTTCAATATCATCCTGACAAAAACAAGAGTAAGGGTGCCCAGGCAAAATTCTCAGAGATCAACAATGGTATAGACACATATCTTTCAGAATAAGCTTCTGAACAAAGAGAGTGTGTTGGGGTTAGTGGTTGTATAAATTTTTAATATTGGGTGGGGTTGCCAATTGATTTCACCAATGGTATGTATTACTATTGACGAGCACGCAGCCATATAAAGGTCACAGTCCCCCAACAGAAGAGTGAAAAAACTGTAGAAGTGAATGTAGCCCCAGTATCTGGTACACTGAAGTGTGTATCCAAGTTTAGCTCATTCTTATTACATGATTTGGAAGTAAAATTCTCATCCCTCTGGTTTGTAGAATCTCTGTTGACCTGAAGCAATACAGACCAGAGATTTCTTGATATAGAGCTCCTTATACCCTGAAGCTGGATGATTGATTAATTCATCTTAATTAATTCATCTTAATTTTTTATAATTACGTGGATGTTACTTTGAGATAGTTAGAATATTTACTTGACTTGACTTGATTGATTTAAGATTTTTTTTTTTTGGATATCTTATTGTTTGGATGTCAAGATGCTCATAACATAATTTGTGCATCCCTGAATAGGAGTAGAGATGCTGCTTTCTGTTTGGATTGCATTCTGTTTTTTCAGATATTGAATCTTTCTTTCAAATCGTTGTAAACTTGTAATGATTTTAATTACTTTGTTTAATTGTGCGCAGCATATGACATCTTATCTGATGAACAGAAGAGGAAGAATTATGATCTGTATGGAGATGAGAGAGGTAATCCTGGATTTGATGGTGGCAACCCTGGAGAGCATGGTGGATATTCCTATTTCACCAGTGGTGGACCAGGACAAAGTGGCTTCAGTTTCAGGCCTGGTGAATGGCAGAATATGGGTGGACAGGGAAGTTCAAAATCATTCTCATTTTCTTTTGGAGGTCCTGGTTCAGGCAAGCAAGACTCATCTGGTTTTGGCTTTGATGATATTTTTTCTAATTTTTTTGGTGGTGGAATGGGTGGAGGGAGTCAGTTTGGTGGTTCGGGTGGCTCAGGCAGGTCACAGAGTAGACATTCTGCTAAAAGCATACCATCTGTAAACACTCAGCTGTATAGAAAAGAAATAGTTGATAGTGGGATGACTTGGCTGCTACTTGTTTATGCATCAAACCATCAAGGGTTTCAATATTATCAGTCTGTTATCGAGGAACTTGCCACCTCACTTCAGGGAGCAATGAAGGTATCCATCATTATTAACTGCACAAAGTTATGTGCTTTGATAATTTTAGTGTGATAAATGTTGTGAGTGCTTTTATACAGGTTGGAAGCATAAATTGTGGATCTGAGGCATCCTTGTGCAAAGAGCTAGGTGTATATCCTCCTAGTGAACCAAGAATCTTGGTACACTCGTATGCATCTGGTGAGAAGGGTTCATTGGTGGAATATGGTGGTGATTTGGACGTGAAATCCCTGAAAAGTTTTTGTCAAGATAATCTTCCCAGATTTTCAAAACGAGTCAAGTTGGATAATTTCGACCCAGCATCTAAAGCACAAAAATTACCCATGGTGTTGCTTCTGTCAACAAAGAAAAACACTCCTGTTATTTGGCGAGTTCTTAGTGGCTTGTACCGCAATCGTTTCGTATTCTACGATGTGGAGGTATTCAACATATAACTAGAGATCTTATTTCCAGTCTACTTCCAGTTTAAATCATTTTTTATTTCAAAACTCTGTTTAGTGGATGGTTCTCTGCTTCTTTTTCATCACAAACTATATGATGGGATATTTTAATTTGGCAAATATCTTTCTTAATATTGTGTCTGCAATGCTAACCTTTGGATATTTTAGGTTCATGACATCTCAGATCCATCTGTGAGAAATTTAGGTGTAAATTCACTTCCAGCTATTGTTGGTTGGCTATCAGATGGGGAGAAACACGTTCTGAAATCCGGTGTATCTGTGAAAGACCTTAAATCTGCGATTGAAGAGCTCAGTGGCTTGCTTGACAATTTTGAGAAAAAGAATAAGAAGGCCAATTCATCCAAAAATGATCACAGTGACTCGGGAGCAAGCATACCATTGCTTACAGCATCAAATTTTGACATCATCTGCGGTGAGAAATTTCCAGTTTGCTTTATTGGTGTCTTCAAGTCCTCAACAACGCGGGACAAGTTACAAAAGATAATGCAATCTGTAAGTGCATTATTTCCCTGAACTTGATGCAAAAATCTGATTTCCTTGGATTGGAAAGAAGTTATTAACTTAAAAAAAAAATAAAAAAATTCCCATCCTTAGGTCGAACTTTAAGTTCAGATATTTAAGGTCCTAGTGATGCTTTTATAGAGTAATAAAGGCTTCTTTCTTCTGATCAAGATCTGATCCTAGTTTCAGTACTGTGGTAATCATGTAGCTGATTCTTGCACTGTTTATGTTTCTGGATTTAATATATTAACTTTAATGGCTTTCCCTTGCCATCATCAGCAACAATATATAACTTTAATGTTTCTGGATTTAATAATGTTGTGCCGTTATTTAGGTGTCCCAGAAATCATACTCTAGACGACCAAGTTCAGCCTTTGGTTCAAGGGACTCGATTTCATATGCTCTGTTAGATGCATCAAAGCAGCAATCCTTCTTAAATGCCCTCAACAAATCAGGGTTCAAGTCATCCAACACATTCTTGGTGGCGTACAAACCGAAGAGAGGAACATATGCCGCGTCTCATGATGAAGTAACCGAAGAAGCGGTAGAGAGTTTTATAAGTTCAGTGCTCAACGGAGACATGCAGTTTTCTAAGACAAGAAGTAAGCCAACACTGAAGTAACGTTTTCTGGGCGACCTTATACATCTTTTATGTTGTGTATACGAATACATGTAAATAAATTATTATCAGGCTTGTGCTATTACTCCTAATTCACTCTGATAGATAGATTAGTTAGACCAAATTCTACTTGATGAAATGCCTAATCACTTGAAATTGTGGCGTGGGCCGTGAAAAGTGGAAATGTTGAGTATTTGCGGGAATTTTGTTGATGGATTTTTTTTTTAAATTTATTTATTGGAACAGTTCATGACTTGTATTGTATGGATATATATTACAAATATTTTTACAGTGACTTAATGCCAAATGTATTTTTGCATTTTGTGGAGTGATATTACTATTTAACTTGTATTCTTATAATTTTTATGACTTAAAAGTTTGTTCAATCATAGTTAAATTCATCAACTTGAATTTGTTTTGTTTTTATCATATTAACACGCAAATTTAGTTTGTAAACATACAGACGTCTGTATGTGAAACACCAAATTCTAATAAAAAATAACATCAAGATTCACGAGTCTTAATGAAAGATTATTAAAAGACGATGTAAGCTCATCTTGTAAGAAGATTGATTTATAATTATAAAATCATATGCCAAAACTTGATTGAACACTGATACCACCAACCGGCTACCAATATTCCTTACTGATACATCGTGCTCTAATCTCTATACATTTCAGTCCACAGAATTTCAATTAATTAAAAGGAAAGGAAAATTACATATTGCTTTATATTCGAAGAACACCCGAGATCTTTATGTATGTTCTCGAATGTAAGCGCACCAATTTGCATAAGTATATTTGTAGAGTTTATTTATTTATTATTATTTTTTCCTTTAAGAAATTATTATTTATATGCGGTTGTAAATCGTGTATTCAGCCAACTTGGTAGTCATTATCATCAAGTAAAATTACAACATTTATATACCCTTCAAAAACTTATTTAACTCATTGAGTATATGAGGTGATTAACAAATAACAATATAGTGGTTATTGATTAATGCATTTTTTTGACCTTTTTGTACAAATTATTACTTGATGATTAGAATGATACCATGTCAGATGATTCAGCATGTAATTTCATTTTATTTATTTATTATTGTATTAAATATAAAACTTTTTTGATTTCTCAAAAAAATATAAAACTTTTTACTCATCATATTATTTAAATCTCCTCCCAGGCG
Organism: Pogostemon cablin; assembly: GCA_023678885.1. NCBI lineage: Eukaryota > Viridiplantae > Streptophyta > Magnoliopsida > Lamiales > Lamiaceae > Pogostemon > Pogostemon cablin. The sequence continues at coordinate 1,861,540 of CM042984.1, forward strand.
AATATAAGTTAATACTCCCTCCGTAGTACAAAATATTTTATAATTGTTTGTCTATAAATCTTTCACGTTCCAATTTTTTTTTTATCTAATTCAAAATTATTTTGATTTCACATTTAATATTTTTTTATCACATCTAAAATATTATTTTATATTTTATTTATCACCTAAAATATTAAAATATCTTCAAAAGTCGATATAATAGTAAAAAATTAACCTTTCCTAACTAAATAATAATCGTGAAGGTGGTGTACAACGTAGCGAGTAATAGTTATCCACGGATTCCACCCTCACCGCGTAATGCCAATTGGGAAACGATTAAACTAATCTTCCTTCCCAAACAACACCCCACCGACTTTTAAAGTGATTCCCGTTTTACAATCCGCCCCCCGTTTTACCCCTCTTATTCCCGAATAAATTTACTCCCAATTTCACTCTCACTCCCAGCATATATATATATCAAAGTTGCAAAGCAGAATCTCAACCTATTCCGATTTGAATTAATTTGCGTTCCATTTCCTATATTCGTTGCCAAACACTCTCTCATCACTCTCACTATGGAGACTAAGATAGGTACTCTGGACACCTGTAAGCCTGTCACGTGTACTGGCGTCGGTTCCCTCCCTTCAAACGGTATCGTCACCACCATCCAACCCGCCGCCATCATGCCCATCTCAACCTCCGCCGATGCAACTCTCGGCCGCCACATCGCTCGTCGCCTCGTGCAGATCGGCGTCAGAGATGTCTTCTCTGTTCCCGGTGACTTCAACTTGACGCTGCTCGATCATCTCATTGCGGAGCCGGGGCTCAACCTAGTCGGCTGCTGCAACGAGCTTAACGCCGGTTACGCGGCTGACGGCTACGCCAGGGCTCGTGGAGTCGGCGCATGCGTTGTGACGTTCACCGTCGGAGGATTGAGTGTCCTCAACGCCATAGCCGGAGCTTACAGCGAGAATCTGCCTGTAATCTGTATCGTCGGAGGACCGAATTCGAATGACTATGGCACTAACCGGATCCTACACCACACGATCGGGTTACCGGATTTTAGCCAGGAGTTGCGCTGCTTTCAGACGGTTACCTGCTATCAGGTATAGATACAGTTTTGCATGTATGCACCATGTATTGAACCAACTTATTTGAAGCCGGATTTGATATGAAAAATAAATTGAGATTAAATTAGATTCCCCTGTTTTTGTTGATTTTAGGCGGTGGTGAATAACCTAGAAGATGCTCATGAGTTGATTGATACGGCAATATCAACGGCGTTGAAGGAAAGTAAACCAGTTTACATAAGCGTAAGCTGCAACCTGCCGGCGATTCCCCATCCAGCGTTTAGCCGTGAGCCAGTTCCATTTTCGCTCTCACCCAAGTAAGCTTCGGTTTGATCCTTCATAATTTCTTAATTGTTTGCTACAAATGAATCCAAAGAAATATGGTCTAAATATTGGGATTCATTCAGAAATTACCCTTGTTCGTTAAGTATAATTTGCTTCTTCTTTATGTGAACTGCTGAATTTATACTTCGATTATGATAGATTAGAGAGATGAGAAAGCTGTTTGAATCTAATAATTGTTATGAAAATAAAGCGTTATTCCTTTTCTGTAGATTGAGTAATCAAATGGGCTTAGAAGCTGCAGTTGAAGCAGCAGCTAATTTCTTGAACAAGGCTGTGAAACCAGTGATGGTGGGAGGACCAAAACTCCGTGTTGCACGAGCTGGCGGCGCCTTCGTCGAATTAGCCGATGCTTGTGGCTACGCGGTTGCAGTGATGCCGTCAGCCAAAGGATTAGTGCCGGAGCACCACCAACACTTCATCGGCACATACTGGGGAGCTGTGAGCACTGCTTTCTGCGCTGAAATCGTGGAATCAGCTGATGCTTACCTCTTTGCTGGACCTATATTCAACGACTACAGTTCAGTAGGTTACTCTCTGCTTCTCAAGAAAGAGAAAGCAATCATCGTGCAACCTGATCGTGTGGTAATTGCAAACGGGCCAACATTCGGCTGTGTACTAATGAAGGATTTCTTGATCGCCCTAGCCAAACGTCTCAAGTGCAATACAACTGCTTATGAGAACTACCATAGGATTTATGTGCCGGAAGGGCATCCTCTGAAATGTGAGCCGAATGAGGCATTGAAGGTGAATGTCCTGTTTGAGCATATTCAGAAGATGTTGTCGGGAGAGACGGCTGTCATTGCTGAGACAGGAGACTCGTGGTTTAATTGCCAGAAACTGAAATTACCCCCAGGATGCGGGTAAACCCTTGTGACTGTTCTGGTTAATTCCTCATAATATTTACTGTGTTTTTTGAATGCAAACCTTGTTCTGTAGGTATGAGTTCCAGATGCAATATGGATCCATTGGCTGGTCAGTTGGCGCAACGCTCGGTTATGCACAGGCTGTACCCGAGAAACGAGTGATTGCTTGCATTGGAGACGGCAGCTTCCAGGTTTATCACAATTAGTCTCTATTGATTAGCACGCATAGACAATGAAATGCTGTTTATGAGACATCTTTGTTGATAGAGAGAGTGGATTATGGGTGTAGGTTACAGCTCAGGATGTGTCAACAATGCTGCGAAGTGGCCAAAAGACAATCATATTTCTGATAAACAATGGTGGTTACACCATTGAGGTGGAGATCCATGATGGGCCTTATAATGTGATCAAGAACTGGAACTACACTGCCTTGGTTGATGCAATCCATAATGGGGAAGGCAATTGCTGGACCACTAAGGTGAACATTATTTGCCTTATCGACTAAACTAAACTAAACTAAACTAAACTAAACTAAACTAAACTAAACTAAACCAAACACTTCAAATTTAACTGATCCGTGTTTGTTTAATCGACAGGTACGTTGCGAGGAAGAGCTGATTGAAGCAATCGAGACAGCTACTGGAGCCAAGAAAGAATGCCTGTGTTTTATAGAAGTGATCGTTCATAAAGACGATACGAGCAAAGAACTTCTTGAATGGGGGTCCAGGGTTTCGGCAGCTAACAGCCGCCCACCCAATCCTCAGTAGACCTCACTTCTTGTTCCCGCATATTTGTGCACGGTTATGAGTTAGTACCATGTTATGTCGACTTTTGTTAAACATGTATATATTCAGAAATCTTGTTACCTACTTGATATATACTCTTAATCTATTTGTCTCAGATTGGTTGCATGCTTAATATAAACTCTTATTTTGTCTCATAAAATTTGCACTGTAGCTATGGGATTAAAAAAAAAAAATTGCACTGTGACTAACTTCAGTTATTTAAGGATTATGTAGTTAAATACTTGGTAGCTTTGAAGTTACGATATATTTTAAGATTATTATAAAATTAATTTGATTTCTACATTTTCTATCAATTTATGATGCGAAAAAGTGTAATTCTTTAGGACCGAGGGACTATTATAGAGTACATGCCAAACTCTTGCCTACATAATATTACTCGTATTTGTTTTCACACGCACTATTTTTATTCAATCCATCTTACTTGCATTTTAATTTCAATATAATTATAATCAAGACCACATAAAAATTTCCTTTCCTAAATTTATTTATGGTATAAAAATAAATTAAAAATGTGAATGTTTCTGGTCTCGTCTAGCGACTGGGCATAATAATTTCACGTCTTGTCTGTGACACAGAGCGCCTTTCTTTGGATGATTCTGGAAGACAGGTGAAGTGTTAATTAATTACAGCTTAATAGTTGGAGATGTGGGCCATCTGGATGATGGCATCAAGAAATATTAGAAATTCTATTCCAAATTCTAATCCCACCACCCCTGCTTATAATTCAAACAATTATGTTTCCTAGTTCATTTTCAAATTCGGATTCGAATATTTAGTGTCAAATAAGAGCTTTATCATGAGAAAATAAAGATTTGGTTTCCATATAAGTTGAGTAATGATGCGTAAAATACATAGAAATCATAATCAAACATTGGCATCAAATCATCTCTTGCAATACATGAGAACGTATCAACAAAACATTGCTATTGTAAATAGATATTTGATGTGAATCCAAGCAAGTCAGATTTCAAAAAATGCTACTGATTTCAAGGAGGTGATGAATAAAGATGGGCAGCAGCCAAAGCTAGAGAAGGCAAAAATGGGAACTGAAGGATAACAACTAATACAGTAGCGTGAAGTTAGGTAGTGGTATCTTGGTATGAAACGAGACGGCTGTGTTGGTGCAATGCAGCAGGAAAAGGGGCACGGCAAGTGCTAATATGATATTTCAGTCGAGGCATGTTTGGATGCGCACTTAGACAGCGATGACACCGCAGCTCCATTGCCAACAACTTATCATTTTTCAAAGTAACACTTCCAACATCTTCGAGTTCCTTTATCACATCTACTGAATCCAGGAAGAACGGAGTAGTGAACGAGTTCCAATGCTTCTTGTTCTTCAAATGGCTCGACTCAAAATCCTGGCTAATCACATGGAGGTGCAGCTGTCGCATTGAAGGGACCTGGAAGAGGATAAAAAATTCATTGCAGGACATATGACGTTAAATATTATGGGACTTGCAATTTCATATTTTAGAAAAAAACAACATACTGTATTTTCTTACAAAGACAGGTTAGAAAATCTAGAAATGTACTTATTCTTCTCTTAATCTCATAAAGAAGATCTAAGAATGACTTGGAATTCATAGAGGTGAGGTTAGATCTGAGAATTAGTCAGCAGTGAGAGTGGGTGGCTTGTAACTAGAAAATTTTCATTCTAACGGATATTTCAATACACGGACTCATGGAGGAAAGACAATAAGACATACTGACCCACTGTGTTAGAACGCAACTTACAGAATGATATCCAAGGCGGAATAACAATGATTTATTTTCATGGAGGAACTTTTCAGCCCAGTTCATGCCAACATCATGCATCTTCTTCAATAATGAGATGTGCTCTTGATGGACGTCTGCAATGCTGTCAAGACCGCCAACTCGTGCTATGACCAATAGATGTATCTGTGCCTGCAGCAGAAAAAGGTAAAAAAATTTCAAGTAATTTTTATTCTTCCCTTTGTTGAGGGTGGGGAGGCAGAGAGAGAGAGAAACCTTTGGATAAGCATCATTGATCACCACAACATCATCTGATACTTCAAGAACAACGTTTTTATGACTGTCTGGATGCATAGCAGTATTGTACAGAGCTTGAGCAAATGAAGCCCAGACCTTGTTCGTGTTGGCTTTTCTTTCCTCGCTTTCACTGCTAACACCAAGGTTAGAGTCTGGTTGAAGTCCCTTGCTCTTTTTGTTGATGTCAAGTTTTAAAGCTATTCCTCTTTTGGCCTTCTGATCTTGAATTTTAGGGGTTACCGCTGGGAGATCTCCTGATTCTAACGATCTTCCGCCATTTTTCATGGAGACTACACCGGACTTCACTATGGAAACAAACCCTTCAAAGAGTGAGGAGTAAGCTTCACGAAGTATCTTGCATCCCTGAATATAGTCATCTTTAAGACAATCTGGTCTATGGGGGTTCATATTTGGTCCAAGAACATGTATGACATGGGTCACACCTTCCCTAGCAAATAATGGAGACGATGAAGAAAGTGGTACAACAACAGACTTTCCAGGCTTAAGGGTCACGGCTCTTTCCTTAGTTGCAATTTCTAGCTCTTGACCTGCAGCGCTGAATATAGCTGCATTTACTCCTACCCCGCCTGGTTTTAGACGCCTGCACAAAGTTAAATTTCAGATTATCTACCCTGAAATACAAACATGGATCAAACTTATGAATTGGAACATTGAACTACAAAGGAAAACAAAGAAGATAGATGACTGACATTCACCACCTCGATACGCTACTAGGTTATGCTTATATCAGATAACAATTGACAATACAAAAATATTAAAATTTGCAACCTACTGAAGATGCTATCTGAAAACTCTATAATCTCTTATCATTTCCATATATACTAACTTGCATCGCTTGAAAGTATCCAACAAAGGTGGAGGATTGAACTGCATGATTATTTATATAGACTACAGCACATGTTTAAAAACATTCTCGACAAGGGCAATTCAAAAGGTAAATGCACATATAGAAAATATATATAATCATACTGTTGTTGTAAATTGAGTTTCTAAGTACTTATTCAATTAGTTGTATATTTTACACTCACCAGTTGGCAGCATTAGCAATTACATTGCAGTGTAAGCCTCTCTGAGAACGGAGTCGAGTGATATCTCCAACAAATGTTAAAAACTTCTTTGAGTCGAGATTCTTCTGAGCAATTTTACTCTTAACCAGGGATAATATTTTTGATCCATGAGACAAATCTACCAAAACAAGTCTAGCCTGTCCAATTTTTTGGATAAATTCCTCAACTTTTTCAACAATAATATCAGATGCCTTTTCAAGATTGAATTGGAAGTCTGCAGTAGAAATAGATGGAAACGCCAAAGTCGGGATGTTGTCAGCATCAGCAGCAACAGAAATGGAGGTTGTATCCGATTCATCATATTTTTCTAATTTCTCAAGCGCATCACCTGATTGATGAGAACCCATTTCTGTTTCCTGAGGACAATCATCTTTTCTGATAGAACTATCCTTGGGGACAAGTTTCCGAAGGGCAGTTGACTCAGAATCAGATTTTGGAGGATCTACTTTCTTAAGAAATTTCATAATCCCAACTTGAATCTTGGTATCTGTTTTTTTCTGTCCAAAAGAACCAAAAGGAAGGGAATCTAATGGGCCAAGTGAACCATACGCATTGATTGCTTCTTTGACATCCTTCTCATCCTGACAAAATGTGATTCGATCAAACCCTTCACTCAGTTTAGGGAGTTCTTTCTTTGGCGCCATTTGATTCACAACTGCAGCAGCTCTCCCACCTTGCAAATTTCCTTCATGTCCGGTACGTTTCACTGAACGAGAAATACAAAGCTTTGATGGAAGATCAAGCACCACTGCATGTTTCTCCAGTTTTGAGCTACCAAGCTTCAGAAAGCCGGCCCTCTGCTCTTTATCAATGTTACATCTGTCTATAATGACACTTCTACCATCCTTTATAGCACTAGCTGCAAATGATAAACACTGAATTTTGGTCCCAGCCTTACCATTATTAATAGTATCCTACATTAAAAAGAAGAGGCAAAAATTCAAACTTACAATAAACCATCTACAAATCACATCACATATCATGAGCTGCAATTTCAGCAACACTAGCACAACAGCACAGAGAAGAAGATATCAGATAATGTCAAGAGTAAATTCGCCAAAAAGGCAATCAGGAAAAAGATAAAGGGAAGCATAAACACCATTCAGAAATTCACAATACATTGAAGCATTTCAACAAACACCTGCAGTGTGGCTGCTGTATATAATGAAAGTAGACCTGGCAAACGCGCACCCACGGGCGGGAAGACATTCGCGTGACTTCATCACAGAAAGTAGATTTTCCACTTCCCGGAAGGCCCATCAACACTAACATGATTGGCTTGATTTCTTTCTCTTCTTTCCCTTGACAAAAAACCAGAGAATTAATTAAAAATGAAAATGAAAGAATTGTATAACTGCATATCGTTCGTTACACTGTTAAAACTTTACAATTCAATACGAACTTCTCAATTATGCTCACCTGTAAAAGGGGGTTTTCCTGGTTCAATTTCCATTGATTCCGATTCCATTGTTATATCCACTGAGAGTGCGAGTGCAAGCGAGCGTCTATCCACTTTTCAAAAATCCTAACATAGAATTGGTTTAAAAATAAAAAATAAAAAATTTGATGCAAGCAGTGTCGTCCAATATTTCGCACCAAATCCCCATAATCAAACGCCTCAAAAATTATACTATGAACCTATTAAAGAAACCTTGAAACGGTCAGAGGGAAAAAAAAATATATATATATAGAAAAGGAAAGAAAATGGGCCATCCTTTGAAAGGATCTGGGTCGGCCTTTGCAAACATTAGAAGCCCAACAAAAAAAGAGGCCCATTATAATTAATCCCGTATATATTCCTCGTCAAGCCCTAGGGTTTACTCATCTGTTTCTCTTTCTTCCTATCTTAGAAGGAGGCGTTCACAGTTACTCAACTTTACAGCAGTTGCTCGTTCACCATGAGAGCGAAGGTAATTCATATATCAAATTTTACTGTTATTCTATGTTACGAACAATTGAATGTAATTTATGTGTAATTTATGTAACAGTGGAAGAAGAAGCGTATGAGGAGGTTGAAGAGGAAGCGCCGAAAGATGAGGCAGAGATCCAAGTAGATGGCTGCTTCTGACCTACTCGTTGCGAGATTTTTAGGTTTTCCTATTTCAGTTTGATTTTGCTTTACATTTGGAGACTCTTTAATCAGATATTCAATCAAATGGCTTTTCTTCCTAAGAAATATTTACCGCCCAATTTATTTCTTTCCTAATTCTTGATTCTCTTCTATCTTCTTTCTCCTATGCTGTTTTCTGAGGATGTTTGCTTTGATCTGATTTTTTACCTCTCCTTATTTTGTATGTTGATCTTATTTATAATTTTAATCACTATCAATTATCTCTAACTCACTTCTATGATTCCTAAATTGTTAAAAGAATCGGTTTCCTTTTTCTATTTTCTATTGGTTTAATGTTTTCCTGGAAAACTTTATTAAATGGTAGATTTTACACTGAGTTAGTATTGTTTTTGAATTCCAAATTAGCTTCCATAAAGTTTACGAAAGCGATCTTACTGCAAAACATCTATTAATTGAGATTAATTTGCGAGAAACCATATTTTCAAATTAGTAATAATAAACGGAGATTTAATGGAACAACTAGAGATATTTAGAGGATTGTCACTTGACCAAGAAACCCACCCTTTTTATGTACATGTACATTAATCGAAAGCTCTAATTGCAAATTGTTTTCTTTGAGTTTGGTTTTCTGCTTATTTTCAACACCACTGGCGTCTCAACTTTGTTCAGTTGGTCTTTCTACTTCGGATCTTCCCACACACTTTTAAGTCGATATTACCTCATCGACTCAAAATATAACCAAGATCCCATAGACTCACCACTCTTTTAACTCGCTCCCAAAAGCTCTCTTGTTTTTTATTACAAAACATTGGACACTAGAAGAATCTATTGCAAGCAAATAAGTTGTCTGCTAATGAGGCAATTGATCATCTAATTGAATACCAATTGAGGCCTCAAATCATTTTATTGTAGTCTGTAAAATGTACATATCCACGAACTAGGCCCCTCTTTGCTTAATCATTTTCTCAAGCTGAAACATTGACCAATGTAATACAGAATTCCAATTTAAAAAAAAAAAAAAAGTTGCTTCTATGACTTTCTCCAAATAAACAAACTTGCAACTCCGATTTCATTTATGCATGCTGAGATTTTTATTCCATAGTGAGATTTCAAATGTTTGTAACTGCTATCTTGATATAATCAGCCCAATCTGATGAACAGCTGCGTATTTCTTGAGTTAAGAAATATACATAAGATTCGTAGTTTTCAACGAAGACCGTCTCCTATGGTTCTTTATTTAAAAAAAAAAATACTTAATTAAATTGATGAATTAAGTTATCTAATCATTCGTTATACAAGCTACATGAATTGGAGTATGGCACAACTCTTCAAAAATGGGTTGATGTAAGTGCACCCATTTCTACATTAATTTGAATAATTTGTAATTTTATTCATGTTTCTCAATAAGTATAAATACTCCCTATTTTATATTCAAATTTTTATTAAAAGATTAATAAATTTTTTGCTACCAAATTATATAAATTTTTATTTATTAGTGTATAGTATATTTTTATGAATAAATGTAGTACTACCTCCATCCCGGGTATTTTTACCCGTTTGTACGGACACAAAAATTAAGAAGTGTTGTTTATTTAATATATAATGTAAGAAAAAATAGGGATAAATTAGTAATTTTGAGATAAAAAGTAAATAAAGTTGTTGGGATTGATGAAAAAAGTGTAAAAAATTAATTTAAGTTGTTGAAATTGATGAATAAAGTGTTAAAAGTAGGTAAACTGTAGAGTATATTTTTACTATTTATGAAATGAGTAAAAATACGTGTAACACTTCAAAATGAAAAGTGAGTAAAAATACGTGAAACGGAAGGGGTATATGTTTTGAATGTGGTACATGATTTTGAAATCTTGCGTATAAGTGCACATGAGAATTTGTATTAAAAAAAGGATTAAGAATCAGGTTCACCTTTCACCGGCTCATTTAACTCCCCTAATGAATTAAGATTATATAACACACATTTAAGAGCATCCGCATTGATACCTTCCGGTTAATGAGCTAGTTTAAAGTCACCACGAATGTTAATGCTCTAACGCAATAGAACTAGAGTCTAGAGGATGGAAGAACCCCACGAATAAAAGATAAGAAAAGATTGTGAGTGTTTCATTGTAAATTGTTTAGGTTTGGGCATAAAAAGATCGTATCCACTGAAAGACTAACTGGGCCTCATATTAAAGCCCAACAAATCTCTTATTTTATTACGTGCATTTGGAGGCCACATCAACTATCTTAGGTTGTTTGTATTTGACGGTATAGAAATATATAACAATTTACTCGTTGTTTATGTGGAAATACATTAAATTATCTTCTGCTGCTAGAGTTTTATTTGTTTTTGTTATAATGATTCTTCAGTTTATTATAATATATTGAATGAATATATCTACGTTGTTGGACTCTTTACTTGATCATTTTCTCAATATGAACCTTGATCATCGTAATACGCAGTTAAAAATATAAAATTTGCGCCTCTAGGATAGCTCAAGTGGTAGAGGGAAGAGTGAAAAGGTCTTCCAACTGAGCTTGATTATTGTAGGGTGGGAGTTCGAATCCCGTCTTTAGCATGGATGGCACAGGTACACCATTCAAAAATATAAAATTTGCTAATAAATACACTAGCATATCCCTACTACATTCATACTCCACACTTCAGGAGATATTGTTTCCAAAATGATGTTTGCAAGTGCTGTCTTGATCTTGCTGTTCTTCTCTCACTCTAAGATCATGCCATTAATGCATCAGCCCAATCCGACAAACAGCTACTTCTCGAGTTGAGAAACACCCTCAAGTACGATTCTTCGTTTTCAACTAAGCTAGTCCACTGGAATGAATCTAGCGATTTCTGTCATTGGCCTGGTCTGAAATGCGACAGCAAGAGTCGCGTTTCGGTTCTTGATCTCAGTGATGAACCTATCTCTGATGGGATTAATGATTCTAATTCCACTCTTTTTAAGCTTGTTACGCTGCAGACTTTGAGTTTAGCACAAATCAGCTTCGAGTCTGTTGAGTTCCCATCCGGGTTTGGGCAACTCAGTGAGTTAAGGCACCTGAATCTGAGCAACTCGGGGTTTTCTGGACAGGTTCCATCGGATTTCTCAAATTTAACGAGGTTAGTTGTTCTTGATCTTACTACGTCCACTCGAGTATCGCTTGAGCTTACCAACCTGAGTGGAATGATCCGCGAGTATAGTAATCTAAGAGAAATGTATCTTGATTGGGTGAACATGTCTGCAAATGGGAAAGAATGGAGCAGTGCTATTTTATCATCTCTTCCTAATTTAAGTGTTTTGAGCTTGTCTAATTCTTACCTCACTGGCCCTATTACTTCTTCATTGCTAAAACTCAGATCCCTCTCTGTTATTGTCTTGATGGCAATCCTCTCTCTTCTCCATTTCCTCATTTTTTCGCTGATTTTTCGAATTCGAGTGTGTTAACTATGAGAGAATGCAACATATCTGGTGTGCTTCCTGCAAAACTATTTCATATGAAGAGTTTGCAGACAATTGATTTGAGAAACAACGTAGATCTACAAGGTTTTCTGCCTTAATTTACTGTTAATGATTCTCTTCAGAGTTTGTTGCTCAGAGGCACAAACCTTTCTGGGAATGTTTCGGAGTCAATTGGCAATCTTAAAATGCTGTCAAATCTTGATCTTGGTTACTGTAACTTTTCAGGTCCAGTTCCTAGATCGTTCAGAAACCTTAGTCATCTTGTCTCTTTGGACCTCTCTTGGAATCACTTCTCTGGTTCTGTTCCTTCGTTCGCTTTGTTGAAGAATCTTAGGGAGATTAATCTTGCTGGGAATAGATTAAGTGGCCCGATTCCTGAATCCCTTTGGGAAGGGAATAGATTGAGAATCTTGATGCTGTTGATCTGAGAGAATTTATTACAAGGAGAAGTTCCAGAATCTCTCTTTGCTTTGCCATTGTTGAGGGATCTAGACCTTTCTAGAAACTTCTTTTCTGGTTGGAATTGGAGCTCCACCACTACCGTTACTTCTAGTTTGCTTTCTATTGACCTGAGATTCAACAGGATAGAAGGTCCATTTCCTTGGATCCTGTTTAAACAACCTAGTCTTTTGTCCCTTTATCTTACTGGGAACAAGTTGAATGGCTCTCTTGACCTCACTGATTTTGGACGCATGGATAATCTTTCGAGTCTTGAACTTTCTTACAATGATCTATCCGTGAACGGAGTCGAAAATGTGTCCCTTTCGCTCTTGTTTCCTCGTCTACAAACTCTATACTTAGCATCTTGCAAACTGCAGAAAATCCCCCTTGTGATGAATCACTCATCGTTAACGATGCTCGATCTTTCAGACAATGAGTTGGAAGGTGAGATTCCTAACTGGTTGTGGGGAGTTAGTGACGGATATCTCCGTTAACTGAATCTCTCCCGGAACAGATTCACTCATCTTCAACAACCTTATGATCTCCGAAGAGTACAGTACCTTGATCTTCATTCCAACCTACTTGTCGGCCAAATTCCACTTCCATTGCCCATAGATGGCTTCATAGACCTCTCGAGCCAATAACTTCTCATCTCCTCTCCCTCCGGACATTGGTAACTCCTTCAGAACTGTTATTTTCTTCTCGGTAGGTGGTAATAAAATCACGGGGAGTGTCCCTTCTTCATTGTGCAATGCCAGTAGTTATCTTCAAGTACTCCTTTCGGATAACAGCTTCAATGGAAGAATCCCCTCTTGTTTGCTAGAAAGCACCACTCTCAGCGTCTTGAATTTGAGGCGAAACAATCTTGATGGGGATATCCCCGATACATTCCCCGATGGTTGTCGTTTACAGACTCTTGATCTCAGCCGGAATGCTTTGCAAGGAAAGGTTCCCATTTCTCTTGCAAGATGTGCTCAAATGGAGGTTCTAAACCTCGGAAACAATGTCTTAAACGACACGATCCCCTGTTGGCTCAGAAACTTCTCCCAGCTTCAGGTTCTTGAGCTCCGTTCCAATAACTTCCATGGAAACATTGATTGTTTGGGGGAGAGCACAACATGGCCGAAGCTTCAGATAATCAGCTTTGCTTCCAACAACATTAGCGGCGTCATACCTGCAAACATGTTTCGTAACTTGCCAGCATTCATGGTTACAGACAGACAACAGCAGCTTGATCATCTCTATTTTTTTCTGGCAATAAACGACATCTACTATCAGGATTCCATCACAGTTGCTCTCAAGGGACAGGTTCCTGAGCTGGAAAAGATTCTTACAATCTTTACCTCAATCGACTTCTCAGACAACAATCTCTATGGATCAATACCTCAAACAATTGGCGAGCTGTGATCTGTATATGTTCTCAACTTCTCTCACAACGGTGTAGGCGGCCTCGTTGGTGTTGACAATCGGCGAAGGGCTCCTCTGGCGAGACAACCGGCGCGGTTAAGAGGTGAGTCGGCGGACTCCGTTGACTGACGGGCAGCGAACAGTGCAGCGGGAGGGCTGACAGCGGCGGCGGTCCAAAAACTGACCACCGGAATCGTTATGCACAGATCGCGACTCCTCTCTTCGTTTGGAACCACCGGCGTGTACGGATCCGGCGGGCAGCGAGCTTCAAGCGTCAGCGATGGTCAGCGGCTGGTCTGGAGTGCGGCGGCTAGCCTTCCTCCGGCAGTGGCGGAACAGCAGTGGTGCTGAGGGTTGGGCTGGAGGATCCGACGCGTGTTTGGTGGCGAGGCTTCTCCGGCGACACCTCTCAACCTCGTTTTCACCGAGCAGATAGTCTTAAAGGCAGAAATAGACTTCAGGGCAGGTGAATTTTGGGAGTATGGCTTACTGCTCTCTCCTATTCAGAGAAGGATTCAACCTTCTTTAGAACAGTACACCTTCGAAGGGTGTAATTGAAGTCTGTGAACAGACTTTGATTGAATAATGAAGAGATTGAACCTCTTTTGAATTGAGACGCCTTTAATGGTGTTTGCAGTATGCAATGAAGGAGAGGTTGAACCTCTTTTGAATCGAACACCTTTTAATGATGTTTTGATTGAACGAAGAAGATGTTGAACCTCTTTTGAATTGAACACCTTTTAATGGTGTTTTGATTGAATAGATAGATTGAGGAAAGGTTAAGAGTCAGGATTAATCCTGCTCTGATACCATGTTGAAAATGGGATTGAATTGTAGAAAAGAATATTTCATTGATATTGTTGAAATTGTTATTATTATATATTCAAATACAATCCTATTTATAGGCATATGAGGAAACTAGCCAGTACACATAAGGTAAAAAATAGCTGTTGGAACCTAGGAACTATAAGAACAATTAATGATGGAAGATGGAGGTGAGAGAGAGCAATAAATTATTTCAACAGCTCAGTGTCTTGAATTTGAAGCGAAACAATCTTGATGGAGACATCCCCGATACATATCCAGTTGGTTGTCGTTTGGAGACACTTGATTTGAGCTGGAATGTTTTACGTGGAAAGGTACCTAAATCTCTTACAAGATGCACTGAGATGGAGGTTCTTAACCTTGGAAACAACGTCTTAAACGACACGTTCCCCTGTTGGCTCAAGAGCTTGTCTAAGCTTCGCGTTCTCGTGCTCCGCTTCAACAACTTCCATGGAGACATTGATTGCTTGGGTGACAGCCAAGCATGGCCAAATCTTCAGATAATCAGCTTCGCTTCCAACAACATTAATGGTGTTATACCTGCGAACATGTTTCGAATCTTGCAGGCATTGATGGTTACAGAAGATGATTAGCAGCTTGAACACCTCCATGTCCTCCTGACAGAATCCAATATCTACTATCAGGATTCAGTCACAGTTACTCTCAGGGGACAGGAGATTGAGATGGAAAAGATTCTTACAATCTTTACTTCAATAGACTTTTCAGACAACCATCTACATGGATCAATACCTCAAACCATTGGAGAAGTGAAATCTTTATACAATCTCAACTTCTCCCACAATGCCCTCTCAGGCCATATCCCACCAACCCTAGGAAACCTACAGAAGCTTGAATCATTGGATCTATCATTCAATAGCATAGATGGAGAAATCCCGACTGAGCTTGCAAGTCTTACGTTCCTCTCATTCCTGAACCTGTCTTACAATCATCTAGTTGGGAGGATTCCACAGGGAAGCCAATTTCAGACATTTCCAGAGAGTTCTTTCATAGGAAACGATGGCCTCTGCGGATTTCCTTTGAACAAAACTTGCAACGATACTGGGACATCGCCAGCATTTCAACAGGAGAAACTGGAGAGAGAGGAGGAGGACTTAAAAGAAAGAGATATATGTAAGTGGTGCAATGGGATTTGTTGTTGGTTTAGGATTCTTTTGCGCCAATAATGTTGTGTAAGAGATGGAGGAAATGGTATAATAACTGTTTGGATAGAATTATAATGTTGTTGTTTCATCAACAGGATCATCAGCTTGAAAACGAGGATTGGTGAAGAATCCTTGATTGGAGGCAAGATGAACCAGACATCCACTGTCAGTTTATTTTATGTTTGAAAACTTTATAAAGCTAAACTTAAAAACATCATACATGTATATATATTTATTATTTACATATATTATGAGATTTTTTTTTTGTTTTCTTTTTATGGGAATAACACAATAGGTGCTCTAAGCCTGTAAACGGAAGTGCCCAAATTGTAGTCAACAAAACTATACGACTGTCAAATGCTTATTTTTCATATGTTAAACCAATGATGGGTATTAATGTAATACCCTAAGTTTGATATTGAGGTGGCTTGATCAACATGTCATATCTTATTCAATTTAACAGCCCCTTGCATTGAAAAAAGAAAATGCGTTTCAAGAGTATGTTAAGACTGAGGACAATTGAAGATTTTTAAATATCCAATGGCTTTTTGTGCTTTCATGTTGGCCTGTTGGGCGTTTGGTGTTCTTTTCTAAAGCATTTTGGGCCTTTGGGTTGGACTTAAACTTTTGTGAAAGAAATCTTGATCTGATCCTTTTATTGTCAAATAATAATACCGTTCATTTTAATATTTAAAAATGTAAATAAATATACTAAAACGAATTTTATAATAATTTTACCTTTATATTGTCAGCATGATTGTATTATCACTTCAGAAATATACTACACTAATGTTTGACGTGAAAAATCAATATTTTGCATTCTATAAAATTATATTTAATAAGCTTATTTACCCGGATTTTTTATTTATTTATTTCTCTTTTTATTTATCTCTCAATTCACAAATGGCCCATATCTAGAGCCGAAACTCAGGTTCACCGCAAAGAATTAAAAAAACAATGGAATTTGCTCGCACGCCACGTGCATTCCACGTGTCACCCTCCTGCTAACTCATACCTCCCAACACAACCCACGTGTCATCACAAATCAACATAAAGGAAAGACGAGCAGAAAGAGCAAAATCAGTTGCAATGGCGAATTCGAGCGATGAATTCAGGGTGGTGATACCCAACACCAGCCAGGAGGGGCGGCTGGGCCGCCAGTACATGGCGGAAGGGCAGGGCGCCAAGAAAGGAATCTCGCCGCCGATCGAATGGTACAACATCCCCGATGGCACCGAAAGCTTGGCCCTCGTGGTACAAGACATCGATGCACCCGATCCGGATTCGCCCGTCGTGCCTTGGACGATCTGGGTGGTCGAGAACGTTCCTCCCACGCTGAAGGGCCTGCCGGAGGGATTTTCCGGCAAGGAGGAGCAGGGCGATGAGTACGGCGGCATTAAAGAAGGGAACACAGATATGAAGAAACTCGGGTGGCAGCCACCCAAGATGCCGGGTCAGGATTCGCACCGGATCGAATTCAAACTCTATGCTTTGGATAATCATTTGAATCTTGGCCATAAGGTGGGTTGTATACTTGTATTAGGTATTAATTAATTTATTTATTATATTAAGTAATATTGGTATTAATTAATTTTGATTAATTAACAACAGGTGTCGAAGGATAAATTGTTGGACGCAGTAGAAGGACACGTGTTAGGGGAGGCAGTTTTCATAGCCAAATCCTGAGTGTATTTTGTGAAGGCAATAAAAATTGTGTTCTCTCGAACTATGTCGTTTCATTTCACTGCAATTTGCGAATGTAATATTTCCTTGTCAATTTTGGATTTAATTTGCTTATATGATCATCTTATATTTTCTTTTCACTGTAATGTATGTACTAACATAGGAGAGAATTAATCTGATCTTCAATTACTAATCGGTCTTGAAAGAATAAGATGGATAATAATCAGAAGTTATTGCACAAAGAAGATTTGGTTTTAAAGGATTCATTAATGAGGTGGTATGTTCTGCTTAAGTTTGTATCATAAGGGTATTATTACTTCTTTTGGCTTTCAATGAGTATAACATTTTGTTTCAAATTTTTGTTTTGAAACGGTATACGTAATACATTAAGAAAAATTACTTTAATTAATTATAAATGAAAGAAAAATTACTTTAATTAATTATAAATGTATTAAGAAAAATTTACCCGTTTATATGCAAGAGTGTCATTTACTTTCTTTATATAAATTAAAGAATACTCACTCCGTCCCACAATACCATTCACATTCACATTTCCTTTGTAAATCCAATATCCTTCATATTTCCTTTGTAATTGGGTATTGTGGGACGGAGGGAGTATTATTTATGGGCATAATACCCTTCACATTTCCTTTGTAAATCCAATATCCTTCATATTTCCTTTGTAATTGGGTATTGTGGGACGGAGAGAGTATTATTTATGGGCAGCTCAACTGGTCAAATAAGGGGACAATTTGTACTTCTATGCAAGAAGAAGACACAACGAAGTTTGGATCCAAAAAAGTATGCTTAGGCAGTTATTTCGATGAGCACAACAAGATGAAGATGAATTTTTATCATTTCAAATCCCTATTCTTATCGAAGAGAAGGAATAATAAAAACCTAAATATTCATATTCCTGCTCAAACAAGAAATCCTATAGTTTACAACTCTTCTTTATATAGTAATTCGACCTATTGCTCCGTATTCCCCCATCAGTTTACTATGAATAGAAAAAGAAAAAATAAAAAAATAAAAAGAATTGAACTACCTACTCATTATTCGGAGGTGAATCATAGAACATTAAAAGCTGTGGTATCTTATGGACCTAACATAGGTCACATCTCTCACGACATAAGATTGAAAGATTCAAACCTTTTTTTTCGGAGCAGAAACGAACGTGGCCAAAACATATAAAGATCCACGTAGTCGCTCATAAGGGACATATCTATCTGGATAGAGGATAGTCTAGATCGATTCATAGATAGATCTCCCTCCATATAGATAGGTATCTTCGTGGATAGAGATAAAGATAGAGATCCATCTAGATCTTGAATCACTATTTCCATTTTTTTTCTTGATTCTGATTGATTGCCTTTTTTTACCACAAGTTTGAAATGGGCAAAGAAATCTCTTCAATTATTCATTATTATTATATTAGGGTCAGAGCGTAGACGAAGCGAGCAGAGCCCAGGAAATAGGGAAGCCCGTCATAAAACAGTAGACTAGAAGTAGAAGAAGACTGCTGGCATGCGAGAAGGCGGCCTCTCTCGGGAAACATGGTCCAATTTGCCTTTTTTCTTTTTTATTTTGTGAGTAGGTTTAGGAAGAGCAGAGGAGATCAGATACACGAAAACGAAGACCTTCGAGCACAAATATTATATTGGACCAGGAAGAAAAAAGGGGAAAAAAGAAAGTAGTTGTACATATAGCACGAAAAGGAAATCTGATTTCGGTAAGACTTGATCTGAATCGTAGTTCAGATTCAAGTTGGTTCAGTGAGGACGACCGCGAAAGTCACCGAATGGGTCAGCCTTTTCCTTCAATTTGCCCCAGATTTCAAATAGAAAAAGGCGTGGGAGGACGTTGCCGATGTCCGGGGCTTGGTAGGCGTATTAAGAACTCAGGTCAGTCAGTCAATACCCCATGAGGTACTGCACTCCCACTCACTCGATGAGTTTCGTTCCAACTCAGCCACACTAGTAGGAAATCAAATGAAAGCAGAAATGGACCTGTGTCACTTTCTCACTGTCTGTATGCTTGTCTTCAAGAATCAATCAACCAAAGAAGCAATCAAGAAAAAAAAAGTATACATACCATGACCATCATTTGTTGTTTCATCGAGAGTTCAGCCCCTTCTAGATCACACACAACGGTGCTGTAAAGGTGCCTTAAACCAAACTCTTTTCACATTAGCTAGATTTCTCGTAAACTACCTTACTCAATCTCACTCTTAAGCCTATATAGTCTCTCTCCTATACGAGTCCTAGGGCCTCTCATTACAAGATATGCTCAAAACAACATATACAGCCTCTCTCTCTGTCCTAACACGTCTAGCTAGCTTCTCTATTATCCGCTGTCACCATGTTTGACTAGTACCACCTAGAGAGTCAGAAGTAGTGAGTTGCCTAGGGGAAGATGACTTGGACAGAAAGAAAGACTAGACTTTGTGTTCCCCTTCATCAAGCGAGAAAGTACCGTGCACGTGTATCTCGTCCCCTGTAGCTAAGAAGTCAACCCTCAACTGGGACATGCTTTGCCTTCCCTATGCTAGCTTTCGTTCTCCATGCAAAAGAATCTGAAAGAAAAAGAATCCTAGATACGATAGGGGATAAGGGCAAAGTTAAGTAAGGGCTCCTCGGAGAATCTATAATCTATCTATAGAAGTCTCTTCACCACATGATGATACCTTCTCCTAGGCACGAGGCAACTGGACTCTGTTTGATGGCCTATTCTACGCATGAACTCTGACTCCCACTCGAAGAGGTAATAGGAGATAGATCCATTCCTTCCACTTCGTTAAGATTTGGTCTTTTTGTCTGGCAGAAGTTTATAAATACACTTGTGTGGTGGGTTAAAAGGTCTAACTCTTGTGGTCGAATCCCACTCGCAGCGTGAGAGCAACCTCTTAATTAAGGGGCTCCTTGTGTGGAGGGTTAAAAGGTCTAACCCTTCTGTCGATTGTTGCTGTCGGGCCGAGCACGTGGGGCGAACCATCTTTTTGTACATTAATAGTGGATCATTCATCATATAGATACAGTACACTATCGTGTAGTTTGATATTTTGTCAAGAAAAATGATTAAAAAATTTCTGATTTATCAGTATAAAATCTTCTGATATATCAGTTTAATTAGCCAATTATGTGCTCTCATGTATAGAAAAATTGAAGAGTGATAATTCTAAAAAAAAAAAAAATTCTAACAGAAATACGAGTTCTCTGGTTGATAATTGCCAAGTAATATCGCTGCTTTATGAAGGAGTCACGTTTCAAAATGATTTACAAATTTTATTTATATTTGCTTATTTACTACGCATATATTATTGCATGTATTAAATTAAATATCATGAATATCAGATTAAGATGCTATCTATTTGTTAAATATTCTGGATTTCTATCGCGTCATCTAACAATTATTAACATTTAATTGCAATGACATGGCAAGATTAAATTGAAAGACTAAGGTGAGACGACAATTAAATTGCAACATTAAAGTAGTGTTTACAATATAAGGCCCATTAATGTGGCCCAATGGATAGCCTTTAGTTGGGCCTTGGTGTTATTATTAATAGTCATGACCGATAGAATATCTACAATTAAAATCGCGTCAGGTGAAACTTGACGAACCGTAAGAACTTTAGCAAACAAAACTTTAGAGACCGCTTTAATCCCAAGGTATAAACCCTCCACAAGCGTTGATAACACACTGTGTATACATTTCACCCCTTCACCCCCAACTCGAAGAATCTATACCCACAACGTACTCGGTGCAGATTCGAACAATGGATGGTTTAAATCCAAACACTGAAAACGGAAGAATCGGGCCCGAACTGAAGCCCGATTCCGGACCCGCCACTTTAAACATCAAGGTCGCTCATGGGCTCAACCAACATGAACTTACTGTACCCTCCAATTCCACCTTTGGTAATTTCTATTATCTCCTTTGTTGATGTTATTGATAAATTCTACTCAGTTACCCTACGGTAATTTAATTACCGGTGTCAATTCTTTGATGAGTTGTTTTGTTTCTGTGAGTTGTTTAATCTTTGGTTTTGCCGTTCGCTTGATTGGTAGAGTGTTTCTGTATTTATTTATTTTCTTTTTTTTTGTTGTGTTTTCATGTTTGTTGATTGTTGAACTCCGTTGGCATCTATTTCTATGGTTAGTTCGTGTGCCTCTGTAGTTTCGACTGTGAGTGTGTGATTTGTAATCCATTCTTAATTGGAAATAAAAGGTGAGTTTTTTTTTTTTTAGTAAATATTATTAGCATCATTAGGAAGATCAGCTCCTCACCATTCATTAGATTTGACGTCAACAGTCAACCGGCAAAATTTCAGTTGATTTTAACTTGTAGTGATACTTTTTTTTTTTTTTTTCTGATTTTGTAATGTAGTTTAATCTTTACCCTTTAACATCATGTCTTCAACAGATCAGGGTTCTAGTTTTACTTTAAACTTCTTAAAAATCCTTTAAAGAATTTATTTTTGGATATTTGTGAGTGGTTTGTATCTAATGCAGATGCACTTGTATATGTTATATAGGAATTGTGCTCCTCTTTTGTTCATTTGTGAAATGAAGAAAAAATTGAAAATTTTAATTGAACTACTTATGAGTTCTCTATGTTGTGTCAGTTGAATGAATGTTCTTGGTGATGGATGTAGGTGATCTGAAGTCCATTATTGTTCAAAAAACGGGTCTGAAGCCAGAGTCGCACAAGCTCTTGTTCAGAGGTAAAGAGAAAGATGACGATGAATCCCTCCAAACAGCAGGTGTAAAGGATAACTGCAAATTGTTACTTATGGAGGACATGGCATACAGGGAGATCGGCCCAGAAGAAGTTCAGGAAACCAAAGCTGAAGAAGTTCAGGAAACCAAAGTCGTCTCACTAGGAGTTGCAGCTGTTGCTGAAATCAGGGAAGAAATTGACAAGCTAGCTAATCAGGTTGATATCTTTTTTACAGTATACAATATACTCCCCATCTCTCTCTAATTCTTGATTTTTGGCTAGTAAATGATGTATCTTTAACTGTTCAATCACATCAATGATAGGTAGCTGCATTGCAAACTGTTGTTGATAGTGGAACAGAGGTTGACAGTAAAAGTTTTATTTATTTAACGGAGATGCTTATGAGGGAGTTGCTGAAATTGGACAGCATCGAAGCTGAAGGGGAGGGAAGACTACATAGGAAGATGGAGGTGCGTAAATCAGTGTTCATTTTCTCCTTATGCTTTTATTTTCTGTTATTTGGTCCTAGATACTTATTTGTAGTTTTTCATGAGAGCGTGAAAGTAGCATTGCTTGGCTAATATAAATACGGGACTAAAGCAAATTGCACCAAAGGAATCCGTGCAGGAATGACATTTTTTTGGTTGTCTCTTAGTGATATATACACCCCTGATCATATCAATCGGATTTGGACCAAACATTGGTGGCTAGTCGGATTGAAGATTAGGGCTTTTTGCACATCCCTCCTTTCTTTTCTTAAACTTTTTGTTACTGGTATATATAGAACCAAGAAGAGATTTGGTGCATTTTACTGCAAGTTCTACTCAAGGTAAGTATGGAGTAGACTAGTAGTATTTATGAACCACTTGACTTCCAAAACTCTTTAATTCAAACATGTATTTCTAAGTTTAAGCACTTCAAAATGTCTACTTTGCACGCTGTATACGAATAATGTTTATAAGAGATTTACTTAAGTACATAATCCAAGGGCTTTCAAAATAATAAATTTTGCTCGTTTGCAGCCACCCACCCCTATTATTTCTGTTGGCTTTATGTTTATTTTATTATTGGATGCACTTAATTTCCTAAGATATAATTTCTCTTGCTCGATTTGCGTTAATATGTGTTGTTAGTTTAGGTGCGTCGGGTGCAGAGCCTCGTGGAAACATTAGACAACCTCAAGTCAAAAAACTCAAATCCCATTACCCATGGAAATAATGTCTTTAACAACTCAGTGGGAGACATTTGAGACTGGAACTGAAAGCCTGAATACTGTATCTGCTGCTCCGTCTTTAACACCTGCTCCCGCGCCTTCTCCTACTCCTGCCCCAGCCTCTACCCCTACCCCCCCCCCCCCTGCCCAAACCCCCGTTCCACCTTCTACTCCAGCACCTGTGGCATTTACCATCCCTGCCTCTGCTCATGTTTCATCTTCAGATTCTTCTTTCATGCCATCTTCTACAAAGTTTACTCAGGAATGGGAACACTTTGAATAGTTCATTATACGGTTTGCACGAATCATGATGTTTATTTTTGGATATAAAATACCTAGCTTGCCTATATTTTAGGTTAAAAAAGAATTATACTTCTGTTTAACACTTTTGGGGGGAACAAATTTTACTTGTCATTTTCGACCTCCATTGATCTAATTATGATGTAGATGACAATGAATTTCATGTTTCGGGAATTATGTGATGTCCATATTATCTGCCTATGATGGCTGTGGAAATTTAATGATTTTTGTTCTCGTAGTTTCTCCCATTTATAACTGGCAAAAACTCTTGTATATCCAGATGTGATGTTACTATTTTAGCTTTGTGATGTACAGCTTATTCTTTACTCTTAAGATTTATTACATTATGTCTTCAGGATTTTTATCATCGGTTCGTTTAAAATTAAATGCATCCATGCATGGACTTATGATTTGTGCACCGAAGTGCGATACAGTCATTTTATCCCCGTGGTTTAAAACTTATCATTTACCTTTAGAGGTCGTTTGCTTGTGGGTATAGAATATAAAGGTATTGTGTATAATGAGATTTGTTTGACTTGTGATTAATTATATTGTTGTTTGGTATGATGGAAAAATGAGATTGTTGATAACTAGGTATTTATTTTATGTTTGTTATTGAGTATTAACAAATTGGATAATAAGTAAAATGACATATTTACCCTTATTGTTTTTTTTTTGTTGTTATTATTATTATTATTATTATTATTATTATTATATAGTATTATTTTTATTATTAATTATTAATTTTAATTATCAATATATATTATTAATTATTATTATTAATATTATTTATTATAATTATTAATTATTATTATAATTTATAATAATTATTATTAATATTATTTATTATAATTATTATTATTACTATTATTATTATTAATAATATTATTAATTATTATTTTTAATGCTATTATTATTTATTAATAATTATTATTATTTATTAATAATTATTATTAATACTTTTAATTATTAATTATTATTATTATATTAATATTATTTATTATCACTTATTATTAATTAATTATTATTATCAGTATATATTATTAATTATTATTATTAATATTATTTATTATAATTATTAATTATTATTTATAGTAATTATTATTATTATAAAGTATTATTTTTATTATTAATTATTAATTATTAATTATCAATATATATTATTAATTATTATTATTAATATTATTTATTATAATTATAAATTATTATTATAATTTATAATAATAATTATTAATATTATTTATTATAATTATAATTAATAATTATTATTAATATTATTTATTATAATTATTATTTATAATTATTATTATTATAGCATCTAGGGACATGATCGGCTAACAAGAATCATATAGGACATTTTACAGAATAAGAAATTAAACCGGCATTTATAATTCAAATCATACCCAAATAAAACTTTCAACATGCCCATCACAACGCCTTTCAAATGGCTAAAACTGGGACTTACAGGAACAACATATTTAAAGCATCATTTGATTTTAAGGCCAGTTAATTTTTATCTAACATATTAGATTCTTATCAGAATATCCTAGCCATAAACTATATAAGTTTCATGCTAGTACAATTAATAATTATGAATCAACACATGAATAATTTAGCCTATTAGGCTAAACATGAACATAATTAAATAAATAAATAAAAAAAACTATAAATACTTACAAAGTATATATACTCAGAATACTTCTTTTATTGATACAAACTTATATATTACAAAAGAGAGTGGTGCTCAACACATGAGCTTACAACTTTGATCAGAAGAGAGAAAAGAGAGCGTTCCGAGCGATGCTTCTGCCAATTCTAAACTAACATATATATATATATATATATATATATATATATATATATATATATATATATATATATATATATATATATATATATATATATATATATATAGTCAGAATAAAACGCATTATTACACAGTAAATAGCCGAAATTTTCGGCATACACAGTAACAATTTACAAAAATTCAAAAAGTGCACAGTAAAAGTGCTACAGTGATTCACTATTGAGATCGATTTTTCAAAAGGTATACAGTAATTTACTGTTGATAAATAGTAGTTTGTTCGGCTGCTTTACTGTTTCCGGAATTTTCGGGTCTTTGTCTACCATTTTGTATTCTTCATTTTCCTTTATGAATTGATGATGATGAAGATGCTTCTTTTTCAGGTGTAATTTTTTCTATTAAAGTATCCTGAATTGCCATAAAAATTTCATCTAGATCCACATCATTTGGATCTTGAGCATCTTGCATTTGTTCAGAAACCATAGTAGAATCTGATTTATTATCATCTCCAAATTGAGATATCAAATCCTTCTTCATTTCCTCAATATAGGCAGCTATCATCTGCTCTATGATTTGTGCATCGAAGTTGTAAGCTCATGTGTTGTAAGCTCTCCTTTCTCTCTTCTGATCAAAGTTGTAAGCTCATGTGTTGAGCATCACTCTCTTTTATAATATATAAGTTTATATCAATAAAAGAAGTATTCTGAGTATATATACTTTGTAAGTATTTACAGTTTTTATTTATTTATTTATGTTCATGTTTAGCCTAATAGGCTAAATTATTCATGTGTTGATTTATAACTATTAATTGTACTAGCATGAAACTTATATAATTTATGACTAGGATATTCTGATAAGAATCTAATAGGTTAGATAGAAATTAACTGACCTTAAAATCAAATGATGCCTTAAATATGTTGCTCCTGTAAGTCCCAGT
Source organism: Pogostemon cablin (assembly GCA_023678885.1). Classification (NCBI taxonomy): domain Eukaryota; kingdom Viridiplantae; phylum Streptophyta; class Magnoliopsida; order Lamiales; family Lamiaceae; genus Pogostemon; species Pogostemon cablin. The sequence goes on from CM042984.1 coordinate 1,887,731, forward strand.
TTTAGCCGTTTGAAAGGCGTTGTAATGAGCATGTTTGAGGTTTTATTTGGGTATGATTTGAATTATAGATGTTGGTTTAATTTCTTATTCTGTAAAATGTCCTATATGATTCTTGTTAGCCGATCCTATCCCTAGTATTATGTATTATTAATAATAATATTATTAATAATTATTTTTAATGTTATTATTATTTACTATTAATTATTATTATTTAATAATTATTATTAATACTTTTAATTATTAATTATTATTATATTAATATTATTTATTATCACTTATTATTAATTAATTATTATATTAATTATTATTATCAATATATATTATTAATTATTAATATTATTTATTATAATTATTAATTATTATTATTATTGGTTAAGGGTATAATGGTAAAATTATATTTAATACCTAGGTATTAAATGATGGTATTGTGCATCCCACCTATTGAGGTGGGATACACAATACCAAAGGAATGTTATTATTAATATAGGGGGATTTTAATACTCTTGACCAAATATTATTAATACATCAAGACAAACGTGATATTACGAGGTATATTGCATCAATCCCACCTTAATCATGGCAATCAAACGACCTCTTAGTTTATCACATTATCACGCCTTGTCGGTCTCATTGGTACACTTTTTGCAAGATGCCAACTCTTTATAATATCGTCGCTTTTAATTTTCGGTACCACTTGTTGTCAGGATTATAGCAAATTTACAGGAGAATAAAGATGTTACGCTGATTCTAGCAAATACACTATTTTGGAATTTGATTCTTAGAGAATGCTTGTTATTATCTTTGAAATATCATACATTAAACAAATGTCCCATCTTTCTTAATCTATGACCACGTACTATAATGGACAATGAGGGAGTGTCCATTTTTGGATAGGCATGATGATAATCATATTTGATGTGGGAGTATGTTCATTTAGAACAAGATAAAGTCCATTGTAATTGACTGAAATCTTGAAGGTTTTGTTGGAAAGATGGAGGCTTCTTGTAGATGATGGAAGCTGCTTGAATTAAAATACTTGCAGTTAATCCCCCTACCACGAACGCACCTTTTTCGGTTTCCATCTCGAATAAATGACATGCATATTTCCAACCTTCCCACTCTTTCTCCAAACACTTGTGTCTCTCATCCTCCTATGAAGAGCAAATCATGTGTTAAGACACATATGATAGAAATTTGATTTTCGATTACGAACTCCTTAAAAGGTATATATTTTGTCATTTTAATTTGTTTCAAAGTAATACATTACTTCTTCCATTTGGTTCAAATGATTTCACATATTTTTTACATGTAGATTAAAAAGTTTTATTACTCTATGGGTAGCGAGTAACTGTATTAGAAGGTAGTAATGAGTCATGAGTGGATCTCTTTTTCCAAAAAGGATAAATGAAACCTTTTGAACAGATATTCAAAATGACAAAATGAAATCTTTAAGATAGTAATAGTAAAATATTATATCCCTTAATTTATGTGTAAAAAGAAATATATATACATTATTTTGGAGTTAAATACCAAAACCGTCCCACAACTTTTACTTTATCCAAAACGGTCCCAAAATACTTAAAATCTTTGATTTGGTCCCGTACCTTTTAAAATTTCACCGATTTAGTCCATATCTTATTTTGTCTCCAATTTAGTCCCATAACTTTTGAATTTCTTCAAAACCGTCCCAAGTTTTAAAAGTTTTGCTATGTACCAACCCATCCTTTTACTATTTCCAGATTTATTTAATAAAATAGCTTTCTTTACCTTTATATACTCATTTTTACCCCATTTTCATCGAATTCTTATCTTTCAAAATAGAATTAGTCCATTACGACCATATCAGACCCAGCATGCTTCCGTACATTAATTAAACAACATTAATCTCATAGCTGACCGGCTTAAAACAGTAATAGTACCTTTTTTTGACGTCAATCCATCGGGTATTCGAGAGGTTTTACAGCTGCTCCTCACAGCTAACCACGCGCCCCGCAGTGTGATGGATCAATCCCGTTCCTTCAGTGGATCTCAGCACAACCCAATTTCGTTTCTTACATCGAGTGTACATGATACTGCTACTACTTTTCATCGGAAAGTATGGAGATTGAAGTTGCAGAATGAAATGGAAGGTTACATGTGGGCAGTAACCCAAGATTATTTATTTATTGAATGGAGAATTTATTACACACTCATCCTCACAGAACAAGAGGAGATAACTCCTTTAGCTACCTATTGTAGCTGCACTCAGAACACTCATACAAAGAAAAGAAAAGAATACAATGTTTATTTTAGAAAGAGAAAACAGAGTGTGATGGTCGATGCCTTCTGCTTTCTCAACACACCTATTTATAGAGGCTTTCGGATTTAAAATTCAGATTTCAAAGCCTCTCAATCTTTTGTGACGTCACTGATTACGTCATTGTGTTGGCGTCAGCACTTACATCATCTGTCTCGGATTCCAATTTTAGCAGCTGGCTGGTCCATTCTTCTTTATTGGATTCCTTTTTTGTGACGTCACTGCTTGCGTCACTTTACATCAGCTGGCTGATTTCTTTATTGGATTCCCCCATTGTGGGTCATCTTCTCTGTCGGTCACATGTCTCTTACCTTTTCGGAAAGGTCACCTGGCTCTTGCTTTTTTGAGGAGTCATTTGTCCTCTTTGGTGCCTAATGATTCTCCCGGCTCCTAGGTATTTCGAAGAGGTTTTACCCTCTTCTTTCCACGTGTCTCCTTTGTTGGGGGTGGATCAGCAGTTCTGATCATCCCTATGCCCAATCTTACCCCTTTTCCAAATTCTGGTTCTGCTTGGGTGGAACAGCTTGTGCATACATTGTTCATCCATTGCCCAAAATGGGCCATGTTACAATATATTCGATGGGTTTGTTTACTCACCGGAATCTTGTTTTTCCAGAGAAGTTCTTATTTTTCTTGGAACGCCTTCTCCGCAAACACTGTCTTTTTTCCTGTTAAAGTATTCAACAGGAAAGACCCATTCAAAGACTTATGCTCGAACTTGAATGAGAACTTCACCTCCACCATGGCTTTGATGCAGGCATACAAACCCCTCGCTCTTCGCGTAGAGATCTGTTTTTCAGAAAATGTAGAAACCAAGACTGATTCATTTTCAGAAGACTCTTTAATCTTATTTGATGCTGAGACATCGGGTCTTCTTAGCTTGATGTAATGGAAGGTCTCTTGGTTGCCTTTCCCGACTGGTTCTGGGGCCGCACTGGTGAAGTACAGCTCCAATACATCGCCCCTAGATAGAGTCAAGTTATTTTCTATGCCTTGAAAACTTTTTCTTCGAGCCAATCTGAAAGTTTTGCAAGTTCTGGGAAACCTGGTACAACAGTATAGATTGAGGCTAGTGCCCCAAAGTCATACCACCGCTTTACATCCATTGGATTTGAGCCTTCTCGCATCCAGACTCTGGAATATTCTCCCGATATATCCACCTGACATTTCTCTGGTCGGATTCCTTGTCTGGTGTTCAATTTCTCCCAACTGGTCTGATATTCCTGCCAATAAAAGAAATCAGCTAAGTTAATACCAACCTTAGCAGTGCCTGTCATAGGTCTAAGATTGATCTTTCCCTCTTTGACCCCAGAGGTGCTGGGTTGATTCGTCGACTCTAGATGTGACTCTAGGTCTTTGATTTTTTCTTGGATCGATTCCTCTTTTGGAGGTTCCAGACTAAGACTTGTGCTAAGGGTACTTGAATCCCTTGCTCCGAGTTTATAGCCCCGTTCTCGACTACTATCCTTTTGTCGATTGCAATTGCTATCAACAGCCCGGAGGAGTGGCTCTCGTGTTGCTTCGAACAGACTTGCGCCGTTTTGAATACAGTCTCGTATGCGATTAGACACTTTGGTCTGATCACTGTCTTGTATTCTTCCGGCATGCTTTGCATTGAGTGCCAGATTCTCGAATTCCCTTTAAAGCAACTCAAGGTTGTCCATCAAGTGCCTTGATACAATCAGAATGAAGTCTATTTCAGCTCCTTCCATCTCTTGTCAGATAATCTGCCAAAACATTATCAACAGATTTAATAATGACTTAAAAAAATCATAATTTTGGCATTCTGCTTGCCATCTTAAAAGTCTAGCCTTTTCTAGTTTAGATTCAATTTTATTTTTTAAGAAGGCTTTGACGCTTGTGTTATCAATTTTAAGGATGAATTTCTTCGCGAGAAGAAATAGCGGCCAATTCATGAACGTCTTTCGAACTGCAAAGAACTCATTTTCATTGATGTGTCATCTATTTGCTTCGTTCTCCGTAAAGAGCCCACTACAGTATCTGCATGACATTTCTCCTTCTGTTGTGGACTTTGTAAGCACCGCTGCCCACCAATGGTCACTGGCATCTGTGTAGAGTACCAATTCATCCTCGTCATTTGGTATAACTAACTTGGGGAGCTTTTTGCAAACCTCCTTTATTTGTTTAACCATTTCTCGGTGTGATTTCTCCTATTTGAATTCAGCATCTTTTTTCAATAGAAGACTGAACACCTTCCTGTATTGTGCCAGATTGTTGATGAACATTCCAGCAAAGTTAACAACTCCTAAGAAGCTTTGGAGTTGCTTCTTGTCCTTGAAATCTTTAGGAAATCCTTGAACTTTTTCTGCAATGTGTGGTTGTAGAATGATTCCGGATTCATCGATCTCAACTCCAAGAAACTCGATCTGTATTGTTGCAATAACTGCTTTCTTTTCAGAAAGCACAAATTCTTCTTTGTGGCACACTTCTGAAAATATCTCCAAATGCGCCAAATGTTCCTTCATGTTCTTTGAGGCTATGAGGATGTCATCCACATAAACGAACATAAATGAGAAATAATCTTTGAAAAGATTACCCATCTTCCTTTGGTATATCTGGGGTGCGTTTACCAAGCCCATATGCATGACATTCCAGATATAATGGCCTTGTGGTGTGGAGAAGGCTGTGAACTTCTTGCTTCCTTCTTCCATCCTAATCTGGTAGAATCCAGATTTGCAATCAAACTTTGAGAATACCTTGGCATTCTTGATACAGTTGACCAAGTGTTCCCTACTTGGTATATAGTATCCATCGAACTCCAAGATGTTGTTGATCCCTTTGTAATTGATCATAAGTCTTGGTTTTCCCCGCTTGACTTCTCCATGATTTCGAACTAGAAATCCTGGACTGCTGTATGGAGATACTCCTGGTGATATTAACTTAAGGTCCAGATGTTCCTTAAGTATTTGTTACATATCCTTTCGATCCTATTGGTTCATCAGGATAGACTTGTATCTCACGAACTCATGCTCCTTTCTTTTTTTTACTTTGAGTAAAGCTTTGAGCTCGTTTTTATCCCACCAGGCTAGAGGGTCCTCATTGAAGTTCATCTGTATCTTCTTCTTGACGTCTTCCAAAGATGTTTGTTTTTCGATTGTGACGTCTCTCTGTATACTTTCTCCCAAGCTTGCTTTGAGAAGATGGATTGTATTTTCCTTTAATTTCTCCATCTTCCATCATCCTTTAGTCTCGGTTCTCATATGAAGGACCGCTTCGCCATATTTCCTTCGATCATTCATCTTTGGATGACTTAGTTTTCCTTCATCACCACGCTTGCTGCGAAATTTGATTGATATTTTTCTTTGAAATGCATTACGCAGTCTTGATGCAATGATCTTATGTTCACAAAGGGTTGTGAAAATAAACCTCCTTGTTGCGTTTTCTTAGGTAAAACGCTTGAATGTCTGTAGAAAATTATTTCCTAACAGAATATCTATTCCGGTGTCGTGGAAATATATCGGTGGAGTTTTCACCTTATACCACGGGGTACGATCTGCTCCTCCAATCATGATTTCCGCCTGCTTGATTCCCCTGTTAAGGATTAGCACCCTTTGAGAGAAATCTTTTCCTAGAATTGTTGGCAGTTCTTCACTTGAGCCTTCTGGGAAGACTCCTTTCTTTGCTGTGCAGATGCCGGCTCCTGAATCAATGTACGCCGCAAAGTATTCTACACGATGCTCCTTATATATCATTCATACGGTGATATATATCGAGAATAGACTTGTGGCCATGGGTGGATCAGAGCTTAAAACCCTGAGCCTCTACTAGTAGAATTTGTATTTTTTTCCCTTGACCGTAAATTCCATTCCATCTTGTAGCCTTTCCCAAGGTTTATAGTCCTCGAGAAACTCTAATCCCAGTACTAGTTATTCTGGGAATCTTCCTGCCACTCTTTCGATTATCAGTTCTAGATCGCCGAGTTTGAGCTATCCTTGGTATCTCACAATTGTTGGTTGTTGGAGATAATACAAGACATCATAAGGAATAGAGTTTTTCTTTTTAGTAATATCGAATATTACTTCAACTTCTCTCCATCCTTCTGGGTATTTTAGTTCACCTTTAGTTGTGAACTTTTCCGGTTCCTGTATCATCTCCACGATTGGTTTCTTTATCCATTTTTCGCTGGTCATTCTATCTTCTTGGAAAGACATCCTCATTTGTTCGAATCTGAGGCTGTTTTGTCTACTCCAGACCGGCTTGTTCCTGATTCGCAAATCCATTTCGTGAATTGGCGGTAGCTCCATTATCTCTGACCTAGTTGCACATGTAAATTTCTCGAACACTTCAGGTATCTCAATATACTCCTTCATTTGGAATAGATCAGAATGATGAGTGTTGGAGAAGGCATACGAGATACTGTATGTGATAGAGTAAGGCCTATTCCCTTCCTTCATCAAGTCTTTGTTTTTGAAATCTTGATGAAGGGTAAGTGCCCTGTTGAAATCTCGGTCTGCCAGATTGTACGCGATCCTTGGATAAATGTAGGATGCTACTTTTCCTGCGTACAGATTTTTCGAGAGTCCTCCTAGGCATGCTTCTCTTGTGCTCTTGATTCTCTTATAAAAGACAACAATATCGATTGGAGTATCGATTCCTTCTTTGAATGTAGCTTTGATGAGAATCCGAATAGCTCCGATATGGACCCAATACATTGTCTTGGACATCCTCTCCAGGAGTTTACTTAGCTCCTTCTTGATTTCTTCATAAGGAACCAGTTGCATTTCCATCATATTTCCTATGAGCTCCATTGGGATGACAATCTCCCATTCGGTCACTTTGTATATGATGTTGTGTTTCCTCTTTTTGAAACTTGGAAAGAATTTTTCCAATTTCCCCACAGTGAATCCATCGTATAGGCTGAGCCTTGGATCCTCCTTCATGATTCTCATAAGGGTTTTATGAGAAATAGATGTCTGGGAAAAGAATTCTGACATATCTTCTTGCATTTCTTTCCTGAAGATTTCTTCTTCACTCCGACTCATCTTCGAAAGATTCGTCTTGGCTAAAGAATTCTTCTTCATAGATGCTCTCGTCCGAGGGTATATCTTCGAACTGATATACCTGTATTAGATCTTGGAAGTAAACAACCTCCTCCATTTCTGGAGTTGTCTCGAACTGTCGTAGTCCTCTCTTCTGTTTTTTTGGGCAATCTGGTGAGATATGTCCTCTGGCTCCGCACATGTAGCAGTTGCAATCCTTGAATCTTTCATTGATTCGTGTGGCTGCTCTTCGGAACGTCTTTCTTGTGGGAGTTCTTCCTGTGCTCCTCTGGTTTGACCCTGAGGATGAGGCTTGGCTTCTTGAACTCCATCTTGATGGTCCAGATCTTTGCCCTAATTTATAGCTTCGGCCTTCTGTTTAGACCAAAATGATCTTGGTCTTCTGGATCTCCATCCTCCGCTCATTTGACTGTAAGGATGACTCTTCTTCATCATTTTCTGCTTCTTTAGGTTTCTTCCAATGATAGTTGGAAGATTATTGCTTTTGCAACATAAGGGGGCTGTCTTGTTTATTCCCCTTAATCTCCTGAAGTTCTTGTGTAGCGCCGCTTGATGACACCACTCTGTAATCTTGGCTTTAAGGAAAGACATTCTCCTTGCTTTCGAATCCAGCTCACATGGTTCATACTCTTTGATCAACATTTCTCTCCATGGGCTTGGGATCTTCGCAAAGAATAGGTGGAATACTTCTTCCTCTTTGACCTTTGACTTCCATCTATACCCTGTGAAGAGTTTGATGTACTCATCTACGTGACAAATGTCAAGTAGTTCTAAGCTGTATAGGGCATTCCTATACTTCTTCTTCTTTTTTTCTTCCATTCCTTCGAAGTACCCTACTCCGATGAAATGGATCTTGAAGATCTTGCCCATTCGATCGACAATATTGCCTAGATCTTCACCTTCCATAGCCTCCTTTTTGACTTCTTCTGAGAGCTTCTCCCAGGCGCATTTTACTGATCCTTCCAGGCTCATAGTAAGAAATCTTATGAACTCTTCTTTATCCAGCTCCAATGCGCCACCTGCGATCTTCATGGCATTTGTCCATTCATCGATTAAGGTTTCTCTATTCTTGAAGTCTAGAGTGTCGAGATTTAAGACCAACCCTATGAATTTATCGGTTCAAGGTAAGACCGGTCATACGGGATGTTGTGTACATTAGATCCTCGAACTCGGCTTGCTCCTGTTGACATTCCTATGACCTTCATTTTGAAGTTTCCTGGTTGTTGGAATGTATCTTCTTGTCTTGCCCCATGGACTCCGTGTGATCCAGAAGTTCCTTCATCTTGGCTCAGATCCTGTTGGGTTTGATGGGTCTAGGACTGTTGTTGAGAACTTGATGCCTCTCCCACATTCATCTTTAGATCTACAATTGATAGCCCTTGGAAGGACTCATATAGATCTTGTAGATCTTCAAGATTTGCTCTTGCCATCTGAGGATGTGGATTCTCCTCGAAGGATAACAATATCTTCTCGCTTTCCTACTTTGGCCTTATGACCTCCGTCGTTTTTCCCTTTTGGTGTAAAAGGGGTTCTGTTCCGAAAGTTAGTGGTAACCTTCCTCCTGACCTCTTTCCTGTCACCTTAGTTTCCAGGGATTTTACTTGTTCTGTCAACTTTATGATGATGTCGAGTTGCTTGTTCTGCAATTTCTCCACCTTGTCCATCTTAAGGCTGATCTCGAACATTGTCTTGGACATGCTTTGGCAATATTCTCCAAAGAATCTCACCGTGTTCTGCAATTCTCTAAGATCTTGGTTCATCTTAGAGTTATCTGCCTCGATCTCCTTCCACTCTGTTATTCCGTCCAGTGTGAGAAGTGATAGGGCTTGCAGATCTCTCTTGGACCTTGGTTTGGTTGTCTCCTCCATTGCTCTTGTTTGGGGATTCGTCCATGGATCTCGGTGAAACTTTGAATTTTCACGATATTTTTTGGTACCTCTTTCGAGCCCCTTATCTGCATCTGGCGTAGTTCCTCCAGAGATTCCTCTTTGGTGTGGTTAGCACGGGCTTCCACCAATTTATATATTCGATCTAGGTTATCCCAAAATCGATCGGCGTTCTCGTATTCTTTCTCTGCGTATTGTCTATACAACACACAATAATATTGTTGTATAGAACTGCTTGTCTCGTCGTAGTTGACAGGCCATAAGTCCCTGTTGCTCCATCTTGGAACAAGGCTGATAGTCCTGTCACTCTCGGATGTCGAACTTTCGTTCGGATCCATATCTCTTTGAAACTCTCCTCTCGTTAAGTAATATAAGTTTATAATAATTTTTTCATTCATAAATAAATAAACATAGGGCTCTGATACCATTTTGAAGCATATGAGCACGATGAAAATTGAGTATAAAATGGGTTTAATATAAGGTACATGAGTTGTGTTGTAAAAGGGGTGTTGCTGAGAAAGTGTTGTTAAAACTTGGTTTGGCATTAGCCTATTTGGACAATTTTATGTAAAAATGACCATTTCGGTGAGATTTTGAAAGCTGTGAGACTAATTCTGAGAAATTAAGTTTTTTTGGATTATTTTCAAAAAAATAAAAAGGTATGGACCTTTTTGGTTTTAAACCCCATTATTTTGGAATGGAGTAAGTAATATCCTACGAGGGTAAAGTGATGGTATCTTGGAGAAAATGACACCCTTCTTATAGACACTATTCTTAGGATGTTGCTAAGCAAGTTTTTGACCCTATCGAAGTGCTACAAAAGAGTTACTCCAAAGATTAAATTATTTTGATATATTAATTGGCTATGTCTCTCTAGTCTATTTTTAGATTTCAGTCTTTTCTAAAATTTTTTGTATTTTTTTTGGCAAAAGCTCCTGCGCCCCTGGATACGGAGGGATACTACATGTCCCCATGTGATCACAACCCTCCCCCTCCAATTCTATTTAAACCTATGTATTGCTAGGAGTTTAATTTGTAAAAGGGCATGGTGCGCCTGGGTGCACATGAGCCTCACTCTTTTTTTTTTTCTTAAATAAACACAAAAGAGGAGAAATTATTATAAAATGATCAACCTCAAGAAACATCTCCAAGGGAGCATCAAATATAGCATCAACTTCATCTGCGTTGAGTACAGGCTTGAAATCTTCGACTCTAGATAACAAGCCTACCACTGGCACCACCGTAAGAAAATTCTGCAGTTTGATTTATCGAAATCAGAATCTCAGTATAATCCAAACTGAAATATAAATGCCATGAATTGAAGCAATTAATACGAAATTGAAATACGACGAAGAAACGGTGATACCGCTGAAATGAACGGGTCGAGATTCGCAACGACCCGGACAAGCCAATTTCCTCCATCGCTTCTCTCAGAGCAGTTGCAGAGTCATCAACGTCGCCGTCGTCCATCTTTCCACCGGGCAACGCTACATCTCCTACAATCACCCAAAACACACACACTAAAGATACAGAATTCGCGAAGAGTGTGTGACCAAAACCAATATACCTGGATGAGACGACAGTTTCATGGATCTTCTCGTAAGAATCACGCGAAGTTCGCCTTCCCTTCCCCTAAAAATGCAAATCAAAACTGCAGCTCTCTTCTTCCTCGATAAATAGGGCAATTTTTTCACCATGTAATCGCGAATCGAAGGATTCGGAGCGATGAATTGAGGATCGCCAATTCTGGTGGCATCCAATTCGACCCTGTAAACAAGACCTTCCTCATTTTGGAGAGCTTCAGAGTTATCCATGGCGGAAGTTGAATACCTTCTCTTCATCGAACACGAGAGGTGTATGCCATTTAAATAGCTAGAAAACAAAATTCAATTCGGAATATACTGCAAAAAAGAGTGAAAACAATACGTACTTTGAATCAAATGGGTGAGTGATCATGTGAATGCGTATGGAAATACTGTTTCTTAGTGGGATCTGTTGGTTTGCGAAACGAGAATATGTGTATGCAACTTTGAATATTATGTTCACGTTGAGAATGTGATTCCCCCATTTATTTATATATACACCTAAACTGCTTTACCTTCATACAATATTTTGGAGATATTTAACATCATTATAGTTGGATTCTTCTTTTTTTTTTATAATATTTATTTATTATTATTATTGAAAAATGCTTTTTTGCTACTAATAAATCAATCTAATGTAATGTAGGCTGATTATTTGACAAGAGTGAGACTCCTATGCATCCGGGTGCACGGAGCACATTCTGTACGCCTTTACAATTTAAATTCTTAGCAATACATATGTTTAAATAGAATATAGAAGAGAGAGAATTGTGTTCACATGGAGACATCCGTGTCTCCGGGCTCAGGAGCTTTTCCCATTTGACAAATCATTTCTGTCACTTATTTATTAATTAAAAAGAAAAAAAAGTAAGCGCATCAATTGTATCGTACTAATTCCAAGTATATTCTTTAAGAATTAGTAATTTTTATGCATAAAATTCTCACTTATTTCAAGGTTTCAAAATCATTTAAAAGAGTATTAATTCTTCAAAAACTATAATTTTAAATGCATGATGATACAACTCATGAGCAGAGGTCGTCCTTTATTGATCTTCTCATCTATTAATACTCTACCTACATAGCAAAATTTTATTTACCCCTCTATTATTCATCTCATACAATTATTTACACCTAATTAAAGATGAAAAAACATTTAAACAAATAATCACATTTATGAAATAACATTTAGATAAATAATCACTTAATTAATACTCTTTATTTTTAAAAAAATTATATCATTCACCCAACACACCATTTATTTTACACTTTTTATAACTTTAAAAAAAATTACCCTAAAAGGAGAAAAAAAAGTTATTATATTTTCTAAAACAATACTAGTATGTAACATTACATAAAAAATTCGAAAGAGGGTAGTAGCTTTTGAATTAATGTAATATTCGCTCAAATCTAAAATCGTTCAAATTTTTAATGTCCATATATATTTTTTCATACTTCCTTTGTCTTTTGAAGTATGATATTCATCTTCACATCACATTTTAAGAAAAGAATGTTACTTAACATTACAATTTTCTAGCTATAATTATATTTACAATATCATTATTTTTAAATATAATATATGTAACTTATTTTATAATTTATTTTCTAAATCACACGTGCAGCCTCAATACATGTCATAGTTACGAATCAAAATCATAGATAATAAATTACCAATTTAGGTAATTTGGTACGGTGTGAATACTAAGTTTTCGGTAGTATAATTAAAATGAAAATGTAGAATAAATACCTAATTAGGAAAAAAATAAATATGATAATTGGATATCGGAACTTGAATATATACTCCACTAGCTACGCCAACCCACCTCTATCATATCGAGTTTCACGTTCATTAAAATACTCGAAATTTATACAAACTGTATTTCATATTCACTCATACAAATAAAAATTTTAGTTTTTTTAAGAAAGAGTGGACTATTTTTATTAAATATAGCGTAGTTAAGTTAATTTTTAGGGAATAATTATAATTTTACCATCCTAATTTTACCATCATAATTAGGAAAAGAATAAATATGATAATTGGTAATATTTATGGTGCATCTCACTTTTATCGTTCATGGCATGTTAAATGATATAATTAACAATTCAACGATTAAATAAAAATGGTTCACGAGCACATTGTCTCAGCTCATTAAAAAATTCTCAACTAGCTAGTTAAAAATTTTCGTACCATGCTATTCATAAATACAGAGGCACTTATTACAAATAGGAGTAAAAGAAAAACTCTGTTCTTTTGAATGCTAGAAATAGTTCCCTAAATAATTCAATTTAGTATTTTGTTTATAAAATATATAGTAGTTGTGATTAATTATTCAATTAAATACTTTATTTTTTTTAAATCAGTAGCTAGCTGTGGTTGCATAGTGTTTAGAAATTAATTTTCTTTTAACTTTCTAAAAATAATTGAATGGGAATAGTTTACCTGAATTTTATAACTTGTTCGATTGGTGGATTAGTTAGTTAATAAATTAAAATTGGCTTGTTTATTTGGTAACATTTAAAAAGATAATATATTATCATATGTTTGCACTTTATTATTTTTAAAATTATTATATCGAGAGCGAATGATTATAGAAATAAGCTAAAATTGAATTAGTGTGTTCTAATTCGTTCAATTTTTAAAAAATAAAAATGAAGTGTATTAAAAAGTCGTCTTTACATTGTGTTCACTTTAATTTTGTTATTAAATTTAATGGAATCTTCATGCTCCTCCAGTCCTCCTGCCTCGTTTAATTTATTTTCAAATTGGTAATTCTTTAATATGATAATACTATTCACATTATATAAAGATATTAAATTATTAAAAAACATTTTCTTAATCTAAGGAAAATAAATAAAATAAACACTACTCTTGCCCTCCATTACACAAAACTCTTAACGCTTTTCTTATTTGTTTGTTTCATAAAACTCTTTATAATTTAAAACCAAAAACAATAAAAATTATGATTTTATCCAATTATCTCAAAAGTAACTAATTTAAAATTTGTCACACATTTTTCATTCACATATCAATGCTTTATATTTTTTCATTACTTTAAAATACTATAATATTATCCTTTAAAGTCAACAAAGTTGATAAAAAATGAGTAATTTTTCTTGAACAACGCAAAATAGTAGAAATGAAGTGTTTTCGGGGACAGAGGGAGTAGTATAATTCATCGTGCTCTCAATGTTGAAATCTTGAATCCGTATTCAATTACATTTTAGGGGAATTACTCAATTTAGTCATAATTATGAACTTCACAACGAGTACGCCTTCCCAAAATTCAAATGAATCAAAATTAATATATTCAACAATTAGATAAATAAATAAGATTCGAATTATGAACCCGTTGCATACTTAATTTTAGTGTACGTAGTACAATAGATTGTGATTATAGGGTTGGTTGTAAATGTAGAGAACCCAAAAGTCACGGAGGCCTGCTGAATAGTGTTGGAAGGGCATTAAATGTGAAGATTGGGTGGGCCTGAAACCCGGCCCGGCCCACCTCAGCCTCAAATAGCAGTAAGGCCCGTACAACCAATTAAGATACATGTACACACAGACGTAGATAAGCTACCGACTATTAGACCTAATTTTTTATACTGAATTATTGCTCTAGTTTCCAGAATTAATACACCCAACAAAACTAATGCCAGCTAATCACACTTCTATAATTTATTTATTTATTTTAAGATTTTGGAAAACAATGTATATCTGTGCTTCACATGATTTAATTGGACGAAAGTAATTAAGATGACTCAAAGTTGTATCTCTTAATTGTTGAAAGCTAATTATTTATGAGAGTAATTAGCAGGATTTTTAATAATATATGGTAGCTCAGTGGAAATTTCTTTTTTATGAAGGTTGAGAGGTTCAAGTTCGAATTCATCCGATCACACCGTGTAGTTTTTCATTGTCTTTTTCACTATTTTTTACTTTTATCCATTCTTTCCAATATTATTTCACTATTTCTCCTTCTTTTTCTCCTTCTTCCCATTCTTTTACACCCTTACTATTTACTTCTACTCATTCTTTCCAATATTATTTCACTATTTTTACTTCTTCCCATTCATTTACACTCTTCTTTTCATTATTTTTACTTCTTCCTATTCTTTTACTCTTTTCACTTACTTCTGGACGTATTAAACGCTATATTACTAAAATATTTTTAATTTTAAAACATGTATCAATAATACAAATTGTGTGTACAAACATTAACCCGAGTAGATAGAATATCAATTTATACATTATACTTCGCATTACTTTTTGGGCCCCTCGACACAAATCCTGCGTCCGCCATTGTTAATTAGTATTGTAATATTGTTGCGTTTGTTTAGTACGTCATAATTAGATATTTGTCGAAAAATACCTGTGTACGTTTGTGTTTATATATATATATATATATATATATATATATATATATATATGGAACTTTTAATATATTATATTAGTCTTACAAAAAAATATTAGAACCCTGAATTAAAGATATATTAATACTATTATGGGTGATATATATATATATATATATATGGAACTTTTAATATATTATATTAGTCTTCCAAAAAAATATTAGAACCCTGAATTAAAGATATATTAATACTATTATGGGTGCTGAAATATTTGGTCTGCACCAAACTTCTTACTCAATTTAATTGTGACAATTTCAGTTCATTACATAATTAATATATTAAAATTTGTCACGAATGGCCCATTAGCTGTTAGAGTGTCGTGCTAATAATGCGAAGGTCGCAGGTTCGAGACCTGCATGGGCCATCCTATTTATTATTTTTTTTTATATAATCATTTTTATTTAATAATTTTTTTAAAGAAAAAATAACTTTTGATTTTTTTAAAAAATTACTATTATTGAAGAAGAAAAAATTAAAAATCAGCCTGAATTTGCCCACAGAATTAGGGGATCTTGAATTTGGGCCATTTTTATATATCATACTTCCTTTTATTATTTTTTTCTTTTATATAATCATTTTAATTTAATAATTATTTTTAAAGAAAAATAACTTTTGATTTTAAAAAAATTACTATTATTGAAGAAGAAAAAATTAAAAATCAGCCTGAATTGCCCACAGAATTAGGGGATCTTGAATTTGGGCCATTTTCTTATATCATTCTTTTTATTTCATAATCTTTTTTAAGAAAAAATAACTTTTGATTTAATAAAAATTTACTATTATTGAAGAAGAAAAAGTTAAAAACCAGCCTGGATTTGCCACAGAATTTACCAGCACAAGCGTTTAATCTCAAAAATTTTGATTTAATAAAAAATTGCTATTATTGAAGAAGAAAATGTTAAAAACCAGCCTGGATTTGCCACAGAACTTACCATTACAATTTACAAGCGTTTAATCTCAATCCTTCCTTTTAAAATAATTGTTATTTTCCTTTTACGTATAAATTTATTGTATTTTACGTGTGATTTATCCAACATTTTTCATTGTTATATAATCTTAGATAATTAGTTTCATTGCTGAATGAACAAATAATATTATGGAGTAACTTATAACTATATAATTTGATTCATTTATTTTATCATGCAAGTCTCATTAATTAAATACAATTATTAAATTACGCCACGAGTACGTACCTTCCTTATCTAGATGTTAGTATGTAAAAATACAAGGGTCGTCACCATATAATATTGATGGGATTAAAAAGGTAATCCCTAGTAAATAATTGATTACTAAGGGAGTAATATTTATCTCAATGCACAGTGTGTTTGCATGTGACAAAGATATTGATGATCAAACATTAATTAATTCCAAATTAATTTGCAAAATGACCAAATATATATGTGTGCCCTTAATTGGATGGACTGATATTTCCTCTTTTGATGAGGTTTAATCTATGTTAAGAGGCTGCTGGGATTCAAGGTACTCAATAATGTTATTGCACGGATTTTTGTTACGTACATTTGCTAGATGAATAATTCTCAGACAAGTAAAGATCATTAATCCATATATAGAAAGAATATATGATAAATGATACTAATTAATTACTACACTTATTACGTGATATTTATCTATGAAATGTAACATTAATTGAGCTAGATATTAATTAGTACTACTTATATATAAAAAAAAAACTGTAATAATTAAGTGTACTAATTCAATTTCATGAGTAATTAACTCACCCAAACCATGCAGTACTGTACTGCTCAATGCATGATTCTTCAAGTAGATATCATAGTCTTTTTCAAATTGATTATGTCTTAATTCAATCCAATTATATATAAGTAGTATAATTTAGACCACACTCTTCCCAAAGAGATAACTGGTATATATCAATAAATTAACATAGTATAGTATATATATATCTAATCACGTAGCTACTATGTGTAATTCCAAACAAATTAAGCACCAATTTCCAAGAGAATGCTGCCCTAAAGCAAAAAATGTGGACTAGAAAACTCAGCATCATATCCCAGTAAAGCAGGTAGCTAGACATGTGATATTCTTGCAAACAAGTGATGATGAAGTAAATTAAGATTAATAGAGATAAAAAACACTATATCAATGTCATTACATTATAATCATCAAACTACAAGACAATCAGAAATGCATGGTAGTAAGAAACAAGTACCTCAAGATCTCACTTAGAATTTTTTCACCTAATTCATAGAGTCAGATCAAGAGTACTCGCCCCTCTACCCTTCTCATCATCACTCTTGTTATTCTCATCTCCTTTTACCTTCTTAACTTGCTTTGACGGCGTAGTTTGGAGCGACAGTTCCAAATCTTCGTCTTCGTTTCTTGAATCTAACCCTAGTGATAGATTCAAATCCACTTCAATATGATCAGGGGCTCTTCTTTTGATCCCATATGAACCTCTTTCGTGGCTCGTAATTTGGGCTAAATTTGGAGCATAACCTCTTTTCTCATCAACTTTCTGCTGTATTTGCAGCATTGTGGAGTTGGTCTCAATAGGGTTTTGTTTGATGAATTCGCCTACCCAGGGCTCTTGCTTCTGTAATGCTCCGTATTCGTCTTTCAAGACTTGCTTGGTTCGCCTCGTTGATCCTTCATTAATGAAAGAGGAGATTCTTGAGCTAGGATCAAGATTTGCTGATGGCCTACTGTAATGGCCTCCTGTGTAAAAACCTGATCTTGTCATGTTTCTTGTGTTCATCAACCCCATGCTAGAATTATGCATCCATTGCCCATCTCCATACCTAAAAAGTAGTTTTAATTTGAAAAAAAAAAAAATTAACCACAAAAATTTATTTATTGATTTTTGCAGTTGGATTTATGTATATATACATACCTCATGAGATTTGAGTTGTGCCTTTGATTAAAGCTTGGAAGAAGAGGGAGCTGGCTTAGATTGTATATATTTCGATCTACGCCTTCCATGAAATGCCTTTGATCTTTAAACCCTGTATATGGAGATTTTTTTTTTTGTTTTTAGAACATTCGATTTGATTTTTTTAATTATGTTGCATTTAATGGGGAGATTGAAGACTAATTACCTTGATTAGATTCATCAATCTTTTTGCTTCTGTGCATCTGAAATAACACAGCCAAAACAACAATCTCTCAAACAAAATTCAGACCCACAAATGGGATCCATGATCTATCTCAAATTTGAAGAATACCCTAATTAATTAATTAGATTAATTTGAGGATCTATATATTAAATTATGAATTAGTTTGTTAAGTTCCACTCACCTGCAAATGGCTCTTTACATGAGCAATATTTAATCCCTTGATGTTCATCAGTTGTAGCACTAATTTTGGAGTAGCTCCTGCACAGAATTAATCAAAACTTAAGTTAATTAATTGCATACTCAAGAATTAATTATAACCTATTATGAGTTTTTTCAAATGTTGAAAAACTTACTGTCTTGGCCACCAAGTCTTTCGACAGCGTGGACGAATCGGAGATGAAGCTCAGGCGTCCAACGGAGCCTAGGCATCTTGGATCGAACATAAGGCCTTACCGAAGGCTTCTTTTCGCTCTCTTCGACCGTGCTATTGCTTGAGCTTCCTCCATCTTTCACCTCAAAGCTGCTTTGATTGTTTTCATCTTCATCATCATTTTTCTCACAAGGGCTAGTTGTGCTCTTCGAACGATCTTTTTCACCCTTTTCCATGATGCTCATCATCCCTTTTATTTCACCTAATCTATATGTGACTTTACATATATAATTACACACACAAAATGGGATTGATCATCATCATATCCACTTATCTAATCTCACAATTTTGTAATCTATACAGCACTTTAAGAACTAGGGCTTTTCTAGAAGCTTAAGACCATGATTAATGATGGATCTACTTCCACCCCATGTTGAAGAAGGTAACTAAAACCTACAATACTCCTACAATACTTCTAGGCTTAAATTCTTGATCTACAATCCTACTCACAAATATCAAGAATAAAACCCTAGAATGTATATATGTGAGAGGAAGATGAAACACTCCATATCTCTCTCTCTTTCTCTCTCTCACCCTCTCCCTCCCACCCCGTCTCTCTCTTTCTCCCTCAAATACAATATTATACCAATAGAAGAATCATTTGCATTGAATTATAAGAAAACTATGTATGCATGTATATGTACACATATGATGTGTATGCATACATTAATTAATATTTTTTAATTACTTTTTTGGTAAGATGTGTGCATCAATTCTTGATGTTGATATGGAGGGCTGAAAATTATAATACAGCACTCATGTGAAGCCAGTTCATGACTATTGTCCACCTTAAAAAAGCAAAAATTTCCACGGACTTGGTATTTTTTTAATTATATTTATCGTTTAAAAAGAAAAACACAGTTTTCATGCACAGACTCCAAAAATGCAGAAATTCGTGGACTAGTTCAACAATTCAAAATTAAATATATAATTATTTGACATAATTATGTGATAATTATTAATTAAAGAAAGCAAGAAATATTGAAATGGTAGTCTAAGTAAGTTCAAAGTAAAACTTTTGGAATTGTTGTCTGTATGTTACTTGGAGAAGCAAATCTTGGGACCCTCCAATTTTTTTGTCTGGTAAACTGAGATGGGAATTTTTACATTTTTATATACAATTTATATCACGAGATTCTAATCAAACCATGCTTATAAAAATGTCTACTCAATTTTGCCTGCTCTTTGACATTTGCTGCCATTCTAACGTATGTATCTTAATTTACTCTTCTAGTATATTTTTTTCCTTCATTAAGATAATTTAATCAATCGTCCCTAGTTTTCTAACATGTACGATTCTTAATTTGATATAATTGTTGGAAATTATTAATTTTCATTATAATCTAATTGTGGGCAATATATTATTATACAATTATATTAGCTATTCAATTATTTTATGGACTTAATTAAGTGATTCAATTAAGGTTAAAGGTCCATGGGCTATAATAATAAATGATATGGGCTTATTGAGTAGATACTCAATACTACGTGATTAGGTGATTATGGGTGGTCTAATCAAGTAGTATATAAAGGCTCCCAGGTTATGGTCCCCAATATACTAAGCCGCACATGGTCTTCCCTTCTCCCCATCGGGAGGGATTACTATGGACCCCATAAAGGAATTAAGAGGGCTTAGTTGAGGAAGACCATATAACCACTGATCCTGATTTCGTGTTCCGCCTAGAGACTCATTGGATCAGGTACGCTTCCGCATTACAATTTTGATCTCGTTAATCGTAATAGGGTTTAAGGTATTAGGATTTATTAATTTATTTCCTACAAGTGGTATCAGAGCCACCCTATTTATAATTCTCTGAGATCTAAAATTGTGTTTAAATTCACATATTTATACTTGAATCGAACTGCAAAATTATAATTATAAATGTAAGGTTTAAGATTATAGTTTTCAGACTTATCAGTCGATGCTATTGATGTTATTGACATATGCGGTGCACTTGGTTTATTCAGCTATCAATCTTTTAAGATTGTATATATGCACTGACCACATGAAAATTGTGATAATATGATAATTGAGTATCTTTAATTTGATAATTGAAATTAAAAGATTTAATTGTATCATTATGAGAATTTATAATAATCATCATTTTCGAATTATGTGATTATTATCATTATCTAAATTTTCTATTATGAAAATTATGGATGTTGAATGACAGTGGACATCTAAAATTATTAATTGGAAGTATTAATCGTGTATTAGCACTTTTTGAAAGTATTATTCGAAAGAATAAAATGCACAAGATATACACACCCATATTTATGCTTTTGGATTTGATATTTATTTGAGCAAATTGATTTTTACCTTATTTGGATAACATCTTATTATTATTTGTGAAATATATTATTGATGTTAAAAGGTGACATTTGATAAATACTTTCATTCAAGACAAATGCGACTCGCACGTCATTACAATGGAAAAGGATTTGATCACTGTATTTTGAGAAAATACAATAAAATAAAATCTTGATGGATTTAGATTTTGGTTCGACTAATTATGAATATGTGAATTTTGAATTAAGACTTGGAGTACGAGTATGCTCCCTGGTTACAAATGGGACATGTATTAAAGATAAAGATCTTGGTTATTATTGTGCTACTTTTGTGGGTTAATGAAATCTAATGATTTATACTTTATTTTTAGTATATACATGTCATCATGAGTACAAGAAATTAAATACTGTCAGCTTTTGAAATTACGTTATCAATTAGTGTTAATAATTGAGTAATTTGCTTAATGGCGTGTGATATTACGTGTGAGATTTCTATTATTGAAGCACACCTCATCGACTTGTCACTTGACATTCATGTTAGAGTGAATTACGGAGTTATATTCGTGAATTTAATTACCGTGTTTATAGAGTGTAAAACACATAAATTAATTTTGGTGTCTTTCCACATGATACTAATGTGATTATCAGCTGCACTATTAAATGTAGTTCACAACTATAATAAGCAGTTGGTGATATAATGATTTGCATAATATTGTTATTCTGTTAATGATGGTGATAATCAATTGAGGCAATTTGGTATTCTGGTACGTACTACGTAATGATCACACAACATTCAGGATGGTTTTATATTCAAAGTTTTAATAATCCATTTGGATTAGTGGTTTGTTGAATTCTTTTTAATAATAATTGCCACTTTTGATTCCCTATGTGTATGCTCCATTGGGAGATTAATTCCAATACACATGACTAATAGTCGTGAAGGTGAAATTTTGGTTTAAGGATGATGTTCTAATTAATTTGGAAATATGCATATGGTAACAATTTAGTATTATGTTTGAATCATTCGAAATCACTCCATATTTATAAATTGGATTTCTTTTGAATCAAGTGATGATTTTAATTTTAATTAATTTGGACCTATAATTAAAATTATGTTGTTGTATCCGTTCATGATCAACATACATATATGGCATTGGGTTGCCTTTGTGGCATGTATCATTAGAATTTCATGCATAAATAATTTTGTCATATGCTTAAGTAATGCATTTCTTTGGAAACCATGAGAATTATGCCATATGATTTATTGGATATATATTTGCCTTCTTTAATGATTTAAGGATTATTTGGTTGGGATCGTAACTCATATTAACTCATATTATTGTCATTATGAAATCTAATTTGATTTAATTGACAAGCATAATTATTTAGATTAATTTCTCATTTTTTATAATGGGTTTGATTTGGTTTTATGTTCACATAAATATAAGAATATTGGCCTAGTTTAGTTTATTGTAAATAAGGCTTTGAAATTCTTATTTAAGTTAGGAGATCTTTCATCATTATAAGGTAGTGAATCATCTAATTTTCCTATTTGGTTAGTGGAATAAAATTAAATTAAATTGGGGAGACAGTTAAATGTCGTTTAATTAAATTAAATATTTTAATATTTATTTAATTAGTCTAGTAAACCTTCAATCTAGTCAATCGAAGCACCATGTTGCCAGAGCAATATCGTGTGTGGAGAAAAGCTTTATTGAATATTACATAGATGGGTGTGATATTATTTATGTGTTCTGTGTTCGGCCCACAGGTAGACACAGTTTGACAGAATAATAACACACATGTGATAATAAGTATGTGATAATTATTTGGATTATTCATGTGAACATGAGTCGGTCCACAGATAGACTCTTGTTTGACAGAACTTATTGTCAATACTTAATTATTACACCAAGATTACCCCTGCAGTTAATTTTTGTCCATGGACGAGGTTAATGTTGTACAAGGTGTCTTGTGATGGGTCCCTAATTAATAATGCTGTGCAAGCGTATCTTCATGCGGGTATTGATCGGCCCATAGGTAGATTAATATTTGGAAGAAATACACAAGCACCTGTGGTGGTAAATATGTGATGATTATTTGTTTGACATGTGAGTAATAATTCGGCCCAAAGGTAGGCTATTGCTTGACAGTCTTATTGTCAGTATTTGACTACTGCGTAGAGAGTGTCACTTACAAGTTGGTATTGATACTAATGATGTGATAGATTCCTTGAGATGATTCTAAACTATTTAAAATTTGAAAGATTATAAAGTTTAGTGAAGCATGATAATCATTTTGGATTAATTCTCTGTACAATTAAGAAGTCTGTTAATTAAGTTTAACCTATGTCAACAACAAAATTATACATGATAAGAACTTCAACAATAAGGATGAACTAATAAGTTTCTAACAAACTCTGTCTCAATAAAGTATAAGGGCAACAAAGAAAAACCCGTTTGGAAAGCTGTTAAAAAGAAACTAAAGTATAACCTTTCGTTTTCTCCTAAAGGCTTGTGGAATTGTTTTATAATACACCACATCAAGATTACTTAGTATGAATGGTGTTCTGGTGTAGTTAAAAGACAAAAATAGTACTCCACAATATATGGTTACTAATTGGAGAAATACTAAAGATTGCAGCTTATGGTCTCAATAAAGTTCCAACCAAAGTAGTTGTGAGAACTCTTTGAGTTTCACATATGGTGATATCCAACTAAGGCTAGATCATTGAGATCTACTAAAGAAAATTGGATTCAAATAGATACAAGCTACTTTATTGGTGTTAAATAAAGATAATAAGTTTATGATCCAATTGATCGGATCATATTTGAGACGGGTAATACAGTATTATGTGAGGATATTGATTTTGGGGGAAGAATAATATTAGAGACATTGTCCTTAAGGGGGAGTTGATTCGATCTCCACTTATGCTTTAAAGAATTGGTGCAAATTCAAAATAACGATATGACTATGTCAATAATATTTAAGGAATAACAAATTCAACAACCTCAAGAATTAATATCACTAAGAAAACCACTAGAGTTGGGTGAAAGACAATTTGAATGATTATGTAGTTTTTCTCTTAAATAATGAGGACACTATAGAATTAATGGTAGAACATTCAAACAATGTTCATCAAACTATGAAAAGTCCAATTACTCCAAAGTGTGTTAATGATATAAGTTATGAGTATATATCAATACAAGATGATTAGGTTTGCATCTTGATACATGATTATACTCAAAAGAGAAGGAAGTCATTATTATAAGATAATCGTGACATTAGTAGCACATTTTGATCTTGAATCATATTAGATGGAAGTAAAGATAAAGTTCCTTGATCACAACACTGATAATACGATTTAAATGGTTTAAGAACTAATAGAAAATCCATCTATGCATTCAAGCAAATTTTTTTCGTAAAGGAATCACAAGTATCATCATGAAGTAAGTGTCTCATTTGGTTTTGAAACAAATGTAGATGATTATGTGATTCAGTGGGAGAATGTTTAAGTTAAACTAAGGGAGAGAAGTGCAGTCTCAATCAGGTGCCCTAAAGTTAAACTAAAGATTTAAGAAATGTAGAAACATTCCATATTCTTTGGTTGTTGGAAGTTGTTGTATGATGAGATCTCTACAAGACCTAATTTGGCTTATGTTGTTGGTATATTAAGTAGACATTTAAGTAACTCTAGTATGGAACTTTATAAAGTATGTATAGAGAACTAAGAATAATATGCATGTACATCAGAGATCAGATTTGTTAGAGATCATGAGGAATTCTGATTCTGAGTTTGTTGGATGTCAATATAGTATAAGATCCACTTCAGGCTATATTTTCTGTTGGACGGAGAGTTATACAAGTAAAAGTATTAAGCAAACACTTTAGCTCATTAACCATGACAACAAATTAGTAGCACACTAAGGGCATTCAAACATGAAATAAAAGTTGCGAAGATTTGTCACATAAAGTTCATTGTGACAGTTAGTTCGCAGTAAAGTATTTATGACAAGAATACTTATAAGTCAAACAAATTGACATAGAATTCTTAGTTGTTAAAGAAAGTATTTTGTGTAGATAAAATTTTAGAAGAGCATATTATGTTAGACTCTAAATATGGATCCACCAATTATGTATTCAACGCCCTGCAATTTTATGAGCTAGCTAATCATGTGGGTGTTATATGATTTTAGAATACATTAGTTCAGTGGGAGTCTATATTTATTGTTCTTTAAAGTTTTCAAAACACTCTGATTTGGATAATTCAGTTTTCTGCGGAATAAAGTTCATGGCTTTGAATTCATTGTGAATTCACTTAAGTAATTCATTTTGTAATATTTTACATTATGGATTGATCTCACTAAAGTTTAAAGTTGGACCAGTTGGAAATAGACATGATGATCACATTTGACATGTAATTTTCATGCTACTCACCATATTTGATCTATGTCATTGAGTATATTGATATTGGTAATTGTCGGGGTTTAACCACGATTTATAATGTGGTGAATGCCGCGGTAGTTCCATATTAGTATATGAGATGGACCAGATTGTTAAGTATAGCCTGAAGAGGAATAGCATAAAGTTGCGCAACTAAGGACTCTTGATATAATTGCTAATGGAAAATATATAGCCCAAGTGGGAGATTGTTGAAAATTATTAATTTCCATTATAATCTAATTGTGGGCAATATATTATTATACAATTATATTAGCTATTCAATTATTTTATGGACTTAATTAAGTGATCCAATTAAGGTTAAAGGTCCATGGGCTATAATAATAAATGATATGGGCTTATTGAGTAGATACTCAATACTACGTGATTAGGTGATTATGGGTGGTCTAATCAAGTAGTATATAAAGGCTCCCAGGTTATGGTCCCCAATATACTAAGCCGCACATGGTCTTCCCTTCTCCCCATCGGGAGGGATTACTACGGACCCCATAAAGGAATTAAGAGGGCTTAGTTGAGGAAGACCATATAACCACTGATCCTGAGTTCGTGTTCCGTCTAGAGACTCATTGGATCAGGTACGCTTCCGCATTACAATTTTGATCTCGTTAATCGTAATAGAGTTTAAAGTATTATGATTTATTAATTTATTTCCTACATTAATTGCTACTTGTTTCCACTAATTGTATCTTAAATTGTAAGTAACATGTATATATGTGACATTGAAATTTATGTAGGTATATTTGCGGCTCGGATTCTCTGTGTCATTTAGTACATCATCTTCTGTTCCAAACCATTAGATAGACGACACGTAGGAGAGAGAAACTATACTCTAATCCTTAAACCCTAGGGCAATGGTTGGATTTATTTCCCCCTCTTATGTGTCAATCACTTAACGTGTAGCTGATCGTAGTCATTTCACCTAAATTTTAGTGTCTTTATTTGTGTATTTTCGGATGTTTTTATCCATATTTGTGTTACTTTTGGTGGAGTTATTGTTATTTTGAGGAATGTGGTATAAATTGATAGAATTGTGTAAATGAGCTTAAACATATGTAAAACAGGTCAAGAAATGGACAAAAACGGAGTCGGGAGCGAAAAGGAGACGGAAGAACAGGGAATGTTGGTACACCGGCCGTGTGCGGAACACGGCCCTGTAACCAATGGCCGTGTAATGTCATCAGAAATCGCTGCTCGCCCAGGAGGATGGCCGTGCACTGCTGCACGCCCCGTGTGCGGAGCACGGCCCTGTAAGAAGAAGTCGTGCATTGTCGTCAGAAAATGCTACACGGTCATGACCAAGGCCGTGCAGAACAGCTCGAGCCATGTCCGGAAGCACGCACAACACGCCGAAGTAGGTGTGCCCTACACGGCCGTGCGCTGCAGCACGGGCCGTGTAGGTGCAAAATCCTGTGTAATTTTCAGAATGTTCCGGAAGTTTCTAGAAGGTCCATAAGTGATATAAAACCATGACTTGTGCGAAATTGAGAGGAGGAATTCATTAAAGATCAGATTAGAGCAGTTACACACACTAAAACATCACATTTCCTCACATAGTAGATCCATCTTCCATCTCTACCATCTAGATCCATCAAATCACCATTTGATCTACATTTCAATCCATAAAACCTCCATTCCATCCATCCTACCACCATTTGAAAAGATTGGAGCATCAATTGTTGAAGAAGTTGATCAATTGAAGAGGAGAAAGGTTTTTCCTATGCAAGGGAAGCAAATCTACTTTCCAATTGTTAATTTTCTTCTTATTATGACTCAAATGGAGCAAAGCTTGATTTGTATTGAATTAATTACCATGTTTAGTGGCTAGTTTTATAGTAGGTGACACAACCCATCTTACATAACTTATAATTCAAATACTAATTAACATAAACACCATCAGTATAAAAACTGCATATATTTTTTTCTCACATAATATATTTAAAACCAAAATCATCACACCAGTTCAACATGCGTTGGTTTCTGACATCACCTCAATCCACCCAAACTTATCACAATACTTATTATATTATATAACAAACATCAGCGGAAATAAAATAAACCCACGGTCTAACCCAACAGGTCGTCATCTATGTACATCCGCTCAAAACCCTATAGGAGCTCCACAGCTTGCACAAACACACCATATAACTCAATCATCAACAGACTCACCTAAAATGCATAAACTAGTGAGACAAAAATCTCAGTAAGTAGCAATCATGCATGACAGTGCATGAAAATGTATTTAGTTTTCTATCGCATATTTCCTAGTATTTCTAATTGGTTTCTTTTATTTTGAAAATTATTCACATTGCGGGATCCCACGACACACATATGATATGCACCCCAAATGAGCTCAATATGTCGGATCGATTTTGATCCCTGAATAAAGTGCCGAGAACGATTTTTCGAACCCTGACAGAGTGTTGGGGATAATTTTTCCAAACCCCGAATAAAGTACTAAGGACGATTTTTTCAAACTCAGAATAAAGTGCCGGGAACGATTTTTCCGAACCCTGACAGAGATGCATATATAGTGGCCACACACACACCATTAGTATCTTATTAATTTTGGGAAAAACACTTTTTATGTTTATGAATGGTATGCAACCAGGACGAGTAAATATGCATCATAAACCATTTACAATATCAATATTTAATCATAAATAAAACAACAACTTAACTTCAATTCACACAGATCCACTTCTGGAATAACAACTTCACCTCATTCACATAGATTCATTTATAGAATAACCACTTCACCTTGGATCATAAAGATCCCTTTTTTTTAAAGTAACAACCTCATCTCGAATCACACAGATCTTATAAACAATATCTTCTCAGATCATACAAATCTATATTCAACAATTTTCGATCACACAGATCTATATAGGACAATGATATTATCTCAAATCACATAGATCCACAACTTATATAACAAATTAATCCCAAATAATTCATAACGTAATTAAACTAATCACAAATAATTCATAACATAGTTATCACTTATTAATCACAAATAATTCACAAACAACATGTTTATGCATTGTAGTTGGACTTCTACTTTCCTGAACTCCAATAGTAATAACACCACAGACCTCGTGAAAAACTATAACTAATTCTTTCCGACGCGCACGTTCCTCTTTCTCCCTCATTTCTTCCTCTTCTCTTTCTTTTTTTTTTCTTTCCTCTCTCTTTTTTTTTTCTTTTTTTTTTTGCAATATGTTTCTGTTTGAATACCCCAAATATGGGGTTACCATATACTGTATATATATATATCCAAATATGGGGTTACCATATACTATATATATATATATATATATATATATATATATATATATATATATATATATATATATATATATATAAGTAAAGTTTGTGTGGTGATCAAGACTCAACTCGGTCAATCGACTAACACTATACCACCGCCAACTTTTTACCATCAATATTAAATAATTAATTAAATATACTATTTATAGTAAATAGATATTATTATTATTATTATCTATTACAAATATACGTGCAATACTTAATAGCTAAGATATGATACATTTACAAATTAATACACATACGTATATATTTTCTTATCACTATTATTATTATAAGAATACGTGTGATACTTAATAATTAAGAAATAATATATTTATATACATAAGATAATTTAATTATGAACGTAAATATTTATGCACATATATTCACATATTGTCACCATGTTTATCACGAATGTCTCAATAAAATGTAAAGATAAATAAAATATAAAAACAATTATCACATAATTGCCACCTAATTATCGCATAATTATAAAATTCACATAGCACAAATTAAATTATATTGGCACATCATTAGTAAGAAGCTCGGGTGTCACAGTAGGGCTAGTCATATGAGTGGTTGAGGTGAAGAGTTAGATATGTAAAACTTGAGTAGTGATTTGAATTAATTTGTGGATTTTCTTCTATGATATATCAATCTTGCTTCATTTCAATGTATGTGTGATTAAATTCTCTATTCATTATATTAGGATGATCATTCCAATGTTGTGAGTGAAATTTTAATTGAATCATATATTTAAGTTGTGCATGTATGTTAGTATAAGGGGATGTAAGTCATACCCTCATTAGGCTTAGAACATTCATAGATAGACACTTAAGTAATTGAGTGAAAAGAACCAACTTATGATCATAATACCTTAAGGGAATTGAGATTAAGATCAATCTTAGAAGACTTAGGCTTGTAAAAGAGTCGAGAACCTAGTTGCCTTGGCCATAGGGACTAGGGATAAATTTGTGATTGCTTTTAATCCACAAGTTAATGATAATTACTATGAATGACTTTGCATATCTAGCTCAAGCCTCAACTATAAGTATGATTAGTCTTGCTCTCTTCTCAAGTGTATTCTACATCCATTCCATTAGTCATTTGCTCGTTATTTGATCATTTACTTAGCTAGTTTACATTCTAGTTACTTGAGTAGAATCTTAAGCATTAGTTTTAATATCAAACCTTCAAACATATTATCTTTACAAAGCATAAATCGATGAACAATTCGGATACTGGCCAATGCTTGCTTTCCCTTGGGACGACAATCTTATAAATTTTGCACTTGGTCACGAGTATACAACAACGATAGAGTACACTTGCTCTTGACATTTTATTAAAAAATGCGACTAAGTTCAGTGGCACAGAAGATGATGCACAGAAATGACGCAGAAGATCCGGTATGGTATATTTGTACGTCATTTGTGAGAGTAATATATGCGCACAACACACACTCACCTTATTTCATAAAAAAACATAAATAAAATATAATTTACCAACGGATAGAGTTTGTTGGTAACAAAAATAGACAAAGGCTCATGTGAGTCGCTATAGGTGAGACGGTTTGTGAAACGTGTTAAAGTATGTTTATTATTTAGATAAAATATGTTTAATGGTTTTTAAAATATGTTAGATTATGTATTAAAGTATGATTTTAACATGTTATAATTTAATTTATTATTGACATACATTAACTGCAAATAAGCATACTTTATCTATACAATAAGCATACTTTAGTGATGGGTTGACCCGTCTCACACCCGTCTCACAAGAGAGCGGTAAAAGGTAAATTGATACACAAGAGGGAGTCTCTCACAAAAATATGTACTATAGCATTATGAACTATTCTTTCGAATAAGTATATTTTAAAGAGTAATTCCTTATAATTTAAATAAAAACCCTAGTAATTTACCAATTGATTACAAACATAATTATTTTAGCGATTAACAAAGGAACCCAAATTTTCATTGGTAATAAGAATATCATTTTAGTGTTTTTATCACTTATTAGGTTTAAGCTTTATATACGTTTAAATAGGGTAACATATTGTTGTTAGGGCTTTATTTGTTCAAAAACACTCTTATAAATCTGATTTACATAGCTAAACTCGGGTCCTTTCTCACCCTAAATTCTGTGGTCCCCCTTCCAATCTTATTATGTCATATATATTGCTAGGGATTCAAATTAAAAGGGAATCACATGGTTTACACCGTAAACCTGGTTCACAGAAAAACTAACTCTTATTTGTTTCATTATAAATTGATATGAATGTCCATACACCTAGTACATTTAACACCAACTTGTATAATTGATTATTGAGCCACATATACATATTAGTTCTCCTAGAAAAAATATTAAAATTCATCCTTCAAGTATGATCAATTTTAATCTTACTTTTTTTTTTCTTTGCAATATTTTTTGATAAATTATTAAATATTGGATAAAAAACCAAAATCGAACAAAAAACCAATACAAATTTTAGTTAATTTTTTTGCAACTTTCAATTTTGGTTATTTTTTTGTCCAATTTTTGTTTTTTGTCCAAATTTAGTCATTTTATCAAAATTAATCATTTTTTTTCTAAATTTTGAACTAAAATTAGACAAAATTTTTGAATAAATATGATAAAATGACCAAAATCAGACAAAAAAAAAACACAATTGGGAATTGCAGATAAAAATAATGACTAAAACTAAAATTGGTCATGGACGAATTTTGATATTTTTCGCCCAATAATAAAGTAGTTTGATTTATATGTGAATTAATCATGATCGATGATTTTAAAAATGCATTTCCAATTTTTCTCTTACATTAAGTTCAATCACACCTCCAAAAACCATGTAAATGTTACATACAAGAAAAAAGAAAAAAAATGTAGTGAGCAAGCTATGAGGTCGGACAGATATGGTGTTTGACAGGATAAATGCATGCGTGCAACCCTAAATTATTAATTGAATTATGTTTTCCCCAAATTTCAAGAAATTAAATGGCTCACAATAATATTGGTTGTGATGCATATATATAAAATCAATACATTACAAATAAAAATTGCATGTTTGCAGCTACCTTTGCGTCGGGAATCACGGGGCTTGTTCTTCAGCTGGATTTGGGACCTACACCCCCACCCCACCCCACCCCACCATACCCACCTCCTCTGTATATATCTCTAACCTACTAGACAATTAAACTAGATGATCATTCTCCCCTTGTTATTTATTTTATTATAAAAACTAATTAGTGAAACTAATTTTTATTTTTCATTGACGAGACCACACAATTCTATTAATATTCTCTCTCTCTCTCTTTGGACGCATACATGCATTGTTCATTTACATGTATATAGAGTAAAAGAGAATGCTTTATTTATATATATATTAATTACAAAATCAAATATTATGACTAATATTGTTAATCACACATGTTAATTAGTGATAATTAATACAAATACACATAACAATAAAATAACAATTAAAACAAGAATTGGTTGACTTCTCGTCCAATAGTTATCCTGCATGCACATGATCTCAAACACTTGATATATTGAATTAAAAAATAGCATCAGTAACTTTATAGTCTTGGTATACATTTCCCAACCGTGACTATTCCAGCATATATAGGGGATGGCCAAGGTAGCCTTTAAATTAAAAAAATAATAATAATAATACAATATATATCTACTTTAAACCAAAATAAGTAAATATGAGAAGCTAGGTAGGCTTCTCTCACGAGTTTCTTGAGTTGGATGAAATTAATTAATAGTAGCAAATTGAATTTGTGGAAAGTGGAGTTGTGTTTGTATATGTGTAATTAAGATGGATCTGTAAAGGCTGACATATTATGTTGCCGACTACTTATGTAATATTGGTTACCACCACTCATAACAAGTGGTTGACTATATTTAAACATTATTAATTGGTCGGAAATATAAATGCATACTCTTTTTTTTTTTTAATAATTAAGCTGGTATCTAAATTCGTAGATGTTGAATTAAATCATATCTACCTTATTAATATATCATAACTAATAGCATTTTTATTAATTTAATTTTTAAATAGAAGAGTACTATGCAACAAATTAGTGTAAATGTATATAATATTATTATATTGGACATTGAATCGTGACCGAATCGAAGACTAGAAAAGATCACAACTGAGCGCCAAATTAAACCTTTAAAGGTCAATAGACTAGGCAAAATGTTTAAAAATCAATATAGAGTAGTTCATTAATATATTAATTAATGAATAATAGATTGATTTATTTCTGGTTACCTTTGTTATCTTAGTATAAGAACTATATAAGAAGCAACAATTGAGTCTTACATTCAACTTTTTAATCGGATCGGGTCAACATTCCCACCAACTGGAGCGGACTAGATCCATCGCCACTCTGGTGAAAAGACTTGACTAGTGATTTATACAAATATTTTAGGCGAAATAGTCCTACAATAAATCATTTATTTATAATGTATTGCTAGAATAGAGGGACTTTTATGTTCCCCATTTTTTTACTATTTATTATAATTATACATATATATTTTTAAAAAAATTTAAGTAATCAAACTCATTTCTAGATCTTATAATGAAATGAGAATTTATATATTTACATGTAAGAGAGATAATATTAAAATACATCACTTTGAACTATGTTGCCTATAATATATATAATTATTTAAATATTCAGATTCATCAAACTATATCAAGTTTTGGAGATCTACGTGATCTGGTGCTGATTATTAATCTTAATTTAAACCCAAATAAATAATAATAATAACAACAACTAAACACAATTTTTACAATATATTTCCAGTTAAGTACTTCTGCTTAGGGATGACAACGGGTAGGGTATCCGCTTATTTTGGGTACCCGTATCCGTATCCGATTAAAAAATAACTACTCGTATCCGTATTTGTCCCATTTAAAAATTTATTATGGTACTTGTACTCGTCTCATTACCATTTATCAATACCCGTGAGTACCCTGTTTAATATTAATTTATTTTATATATATTTATATTTTTTTATTGTTTAAATAAGTATAATAATAAAAATTACATTATTATTAATTAAATATAAAATAAAATAATATAAATTGTATTATTTTAAATAAATATTTAACAAATATGATTAAATAAAACTTATAACTATTAATTAAATATATAAAATATTTTATCATATACTAAATTATATAATATATATATTAAATTTTATTAAAAAAAAAAAAAATATATATATATATATATAAGTAAATATGAGAAGCTAGGTAGGCTTCTCTCACGAGTTTCTTGAGTTGGATGAAATTAATTAATAGTAGCAAATTGAATTTGTGGAAAGTGGAGTTGTGTTTGTATATGTGTAATTAAGATGGATCTGTAAAGGCTGACATATTATGTTGCCGACTACTTATGTAATATTGGTTACCACCACTCATAACAAGTGGTTGACTATATTTAAACATTATTAATTGGTCGGAAATATAAATGCATACTCTTTTTTTTTTTTAATAATTAAGCTGGTATCTAAATTCGTAGATGTTGAATTAAATCATATCTACCTTATTAATATATCATAACTAATAGCATTTTTATTAATTTAATTTTTAAATAGAAGAGTACTATGCAACAAATTAGTGTAAATGTATATAATATTATTATATTGGACATTGAATCGTGACCGAATCGAAGACTAGAAAAGATCACAACTGAGCGCCAAATTAAACCTTTAAAGGTCAATAGACTAGGCAAAATGTTTAAAAATCAATATAGAGTAGTTCATTAATATATTAATTAATGAATAATAGATTGATTTATTTCTGGTTACCTTTGTTATCTTAGTATAAGAACTATATAAGAAGCAACAATTGAGTCTTACATTCAACTTTTTAATCGGATCGGGTCAACATTCCCACCAACTGGAGCGGACTAGATCCATCGCCACTCTGGTGAAAAGACTTGACTAGTGATTTATACAAATATTTTAGGCGAAATAGTCCTACAATAAATCATTTATTTATAATGTATTGCTAGAATAGAGGGACTTTTATGTTCCCCATTTTTTTACTATTTATTATAATTATACATATATATTTTTAAAAAAATTTAAGTAATCAAACTCATTTCTAGATCTTATAATGAAATGAGAATTTATATATTTACATGTAAGAGAGATAATATTAAAATACATCACTTTGAACTATGTTGCCTATAATATATATAATTATTTAAATATTCAGATTCATCAAACTATATCAAGTTTTGGAGATCTACGTGATCTGGTGCTGATTATTAATCTTAATTTAAACCCAAATAAATAATAATAATAACAACAACTAAACACAATTTTTACAATATATTTCCAGTTAAGTACTTCTGCTTAGGGATGACAACGGGTAGGGTATCCGCTTATTTTGGGTACCCGTATCCGTATCCGATTAAAAAATAACTACTCGTATCCGTATTTGTCCCATTTAAAAATTTATTATGGTACTTGTACTCGTCTCATTACCATTTATCAATACCCGTGAGTACCCTGTTTAATATTAATTTATTTTATATATATTTATATTTTTTTATTGTTTAAATAAGTATAATAATAAAAATTACATTATTATTAATTAAATATAAAATAAAATAATATAAATTGTATTATTTTAAATAAATATTTAACAAATATGATTAAATAAAACTTATAACTATTAATTAAATATATAAAATATTTTATCATATACTAAATTATATAATATATATATTAAATTTTATTAAAAAAAAAAAATATATATATATATATATATAATGGGGGTACCCGCGGGTATTTGAGGCATTACTCGTACCCGTCCCAAACCTTAATGGTATTTTTCACAATTACCCGTACCCGTCTCAAATCCGTTTACAACTGCCCGTATTCTACCTATTAGGGTTCGGGTAGAGTGGGTATCCAGAAATACCCGTCTCATTATCATCCCTATTTCTGCCATATCCAGTTTTCTATATTTAAAAAATAATTTTTTTAAAAAAAAAAGTGAAATGTAAAAAAAGAAATCGAGAAGAGTCCGTCCAAGCTGTTAAGTCAACTCCTCAACGGGACGTGTGTTTCTATTGATTTATTTTTTCTATATATCCTTGGGGTGGGAAGGTACCTTAGGTCATCTCCAAATGGTGACCCTTTTACCTAAATTTTTGAATAAAAGAGTTTTGTGACCCTCTAATGGTTATCCATTTTACCCAAAAAATTTGGGTAAAAAGGTATTGTGATCCAAATTTGGATAAATTTGGGTGTTACCCAAATATTTTTTTTCTTTTACAATTATTTTTAATGTTCAATTTAAATATAATTATATTTATATAAATTTTTTTGCCACTCTCAATAATTAATTTTAATTGTTAAATATATATTTATGTTTTTATATTTTATATAATTAATATATAATAAATTATGTGTCATTAAAATTATTTAAAAAATTACTTCTTGCACAATTAAAATTACATATTACATTAAAAAATTACATTGAACATTAAAAAAGATAGACATACAAATACATTAGACACTATACATATAAATAAATATCCTAAAACTTAAACACTACGAAAAATAAAAATACAAATACAAACACAAACACAAATACTTAAAAAATAAAACAACATAATTTTTATTCTCAAGATTAAAATGGGGGTAAATCACTCAGTTTTGATTAAAAAAATTTATTTTGAGCTTCATTTTCTTCAGTTTTTCTTTTAAATTTAGATTTTTTACTCCATATGGTCGACTCGGGGAAGAACCACCACCTTGATCATTTCCATCACTAGACAAGTTAAGATTAAACGAAGAAATACCATGAAAATCAGAAGTATGAGTTTCTGGAGATGAGAGATTAATGGAAGCATCATTCTGAAAGGAAGTTTCTATCTTTGCATAATCTTTCATCTTCTCCCAAACCAAAATCAGCAACCAAAATTGAATGTTTGAGATCGAAAGCCATCAACCAAAATTAATGGTTGAGATCAAAACCTACCAACAATTTTTTTATTATATAATGGGTACATTGTTTATCAATCATACACACCATTTCCCATATGTGTTATTTATATATTTCTTTAATTTCATTTTGATATTTATTTTGATGTAATTTGTAAAATTTATACAACATTAAAATTTAGAAACTAAAATTAAAATTAAAATATAAATTAATTAATACAAAATAGAAATATAATGTTTAATTAATAATTTAAAATTAGAGGGATAAATAATCAATTTAGAGTATTATAATTATTTAAATTTAATAAAATAATATTTTTAATAAGATTTTATAAAATATTCTCTTTTGTACCAAATTTTGGGTAAAAATCGTTAGAAGAGATATGACCCAAATCACAAAAAATTTAGGTATTTAGTGATTTGGGTCCCTTAGGAATATGTGTGTGTGCCTATTAATGCGGATCTAGCATCATTTGTGAATGAGGATGTCTGTCGTTTTATAATTCCTCTCTCCATATTTTAATGTTATCATGCATATATATATCATCCATCATCACTTCCGAATCCCAATTCCAAATTCCAATAATAATAATAATAATAATAATATACATGCATGCATGTGCATGCTACAATGATGCATGCTGCATATATATATATATATATAGATGCAAGTGTTAATTCAACGATTTTTATAACTGCTCCAATGCTTATTGGTAGGTGTATATATATTCCATAATCATTATAGTATTTACTTAGTTATATATTTCTGTAATTTTTAATTTATTTTTTGAAAAAACTAGGAAAATTTCATGCAGATTGAACTGGGTGACTTGTATGGAATACTTTAGCAGACCCCACATAATGATATCTGCTTCTTACCATTATTTGCATTGTCTTCCTAATTATGACATCACACAAAAGAGAATTAGTCATTCCTCTCTTTATTTGAGAACATACATATTTCTGCAAATTAATTAATTAAAAGGATATATCATATAAAATATTATTATTTTGATTTTGTTGTTTATGGCTCATCATTTGTATTTGATTTTATTTTAATTTTCGGGATGTATGTTCGATTCATTTAAATTATGAAAAGACGATAAATTACTATGTTATCTTTGTGAATTATGGTTTATTTTTCACTTTTAGAATTTGTTACATTCTCTTCAATTCATGTGATTTTTACCATTAATTTATTTAAAATTAAGATATTTAATATGACCCACGTGTAATCGGCACGCTTGGTAATTTATCAAATGTGTTTAGTGAAATCGACAAATAAAGTAAATAAAATTAAATTTCACATTAATAAAAATTTTATATAAATATTTTTAAAAGAATAATTTTAACACGGGCATGTTGATGATTTCAGGCACAAAATTGTCTCAATTCTTCGAATACATTAATCAATCTAAAATTATTCATTAAAAAAAAGTCTCTAATAAGACGATTTACATAACGTATTAAAATATAATTTTTATATAAATAAAAGATGTTTATTATTTGTTAAAATATGTTTTCTTAAAGTAGAATAAATAATAATCTATTAAAATATGATTCTTGAGTGTTATAATATGATTTGCTACCGACATACTTTGACAACTAATAAATATACTTTATGTATACAATAAACGTACTTTAATAATGAATCAACATATCTCATATATATATATATATATATATATATATATATATATATATATATATATATATATATTCAAACAATGTATGTACGTTAATATTCAATATATATTGTAAAAGCGTTAAACCAACAGACCCACCACAATTCTCTTATGCGTACATATTTTATTGTAAATTTTAAATTAATAAAATGTGTGAATCAGTTCGGAATATTTTCACATGAATGAATTCGCTCCAACAATGACAATTGTTATTATTATTTTAGAAGTGATAATGATGAAGTACTACCTAATTAGTTTAAAGGCTTCGAAACGAATTGCAAAAGCTAGCTAATTAATTACTTTCTGAATCATAAAATAGCAATAAGTTAATAATTGGAATTATTCTTATATTTTATAAGAGTGAGGCTCTTGTGCCCCGGGAAACACCGTGTCCTTTTACAATTTTCGTATCCCTTTGCAATTTAAACTCTAATAATACATATGTTTAAATAGAATATGGAGGAGAGAATTGTGTTCACATGAAGACACGGTGTATCCCCAGGAGCGCATGAGCTTTTGTCATTTTATAATGAGTTGATTTAGAAAGAAAGCTAAAGAGAAAAAAATGTAATAAAGGAAATAAGAAGTTTAAAAGTTAAAAAGAAAATTCTAAATCAAATTGATATGAAACGAATTCTAAAATAAATAAATAAATAAAATAAATAAATAAATAAATAATAAGAATAATATTATGACAACATATATCCCTTATCAAATTATTATCAAACTTTATCAGTGAATCAATTTTAAAAAGTACTTTAGAATTCATGAGGAGCTAGAATAAGTAAAATGTTAATAATAATTTTTTTTTAAAATAAAAAGTTATGTTTGTTGACATATATAGGAGTCCAAAACATAGAAATCCTATCTTCTAGAGATAATAAAATGTCTGTTTGCCAATTTACCTATAAATGAGACAAATTACCCAACCAGAAGTAAATCAATTTTCTTGTCTTATTTTTAACAGTGGGCCGCAAATGTTGCTGATATTATGTGATAAAGTGAATTTTGTTGGACTATTTGAAATGTTTCTTCCCTATATTTCAATTCTGTTTTACTTGGGGCTACCCACTAACGAGATTTTGTTTTTCTATATTTTAATCAATCTCCATCACTTTTACCTAAAAGAGGTGACAACTTTGACTAAATATATACTGTAATTCTCCTACTTGCCTTGTTATTAATATTATTATTATTATGTGCTATAGCCATGTTTAAGCAAAATTTGGGATATTTCATCCATTTGATAACTTTATTTCATCCATTTACCCACGTCAATTGAAAACTGTAATCTATAAAATAAGGTCATATAAATTTTTATAAACACAAAATTTATAATTTCAATTTCATAAATTAAATTTTTTTATTTCATCTATTTGAGAAGTTGCACATGTATGAATTATAATCTACTGTTTCTTGATGAAATGAAGAGAATATTAAAATTTTACTTTTGATTAGTCTTAGGGGACAAAACACACAAATTGGAAAGAAAAATATTAATAAAATGAATGCATGTCATTATATACACGTCAAAGGTATATATTGTCTCATTTTCACGCAAAACAATTGACAAGGTTCCATGTTTTACATTTCACCTAGCTATCTTTTAGTTTGCACTATTAGTAAATTGATCACGGATATCCTTTATTATTTTTTATGTAGCTGAAAATTTTTAATGACATTGACCAATCATAGTATTCCTCTTATTAAAAGTTTTTTTTATTATTATAACAGGAATAAACAATAATGATCTTGTATTATTAATTTATATGAATTTCAATGGTATTTTGTTGTAATATTTTTTCATGTCATCTCTTATAAGTGAATCTGGAAAGGATTCAAATTCTTTTACAAATATTTATTACATTTAATGTTTTAGTTAATTGATCCTCGTTTGAGTTTCAAATCACTTATAAATATAATTAGTATAAATATAAATTCATTTAATTTTACAAAATGGAGCTGTAATATACTAAAATTGTTATAGTGAACTAGAATGGAACTTCAAATAAAACAATTACCATTATTATTCTAAATAGTACAGATAGTTTATTAAATCTCCTTAATAGAGTTTGTAAGAAAGTTCTTTACTCCTTTCACATATATTATAATGATCGGGCTGTAGAGATCTTAGGAACAATAGTGGGCCCAGCCCAAGTAAGTCCAAATCTGTTTGGGCCCTACATTGTATGATTGGAGTAGATTTGGACC
The DNA here is from genome assembly GCA_023678885.1 of Pogostemon cablin. Taxonomy (NCBI): domain Eukaryota; kingdom Viridiplantae; phylum Streptophyta; class Magnoliopsida; order Lamiales; family Lamiaceae; genus Pogostemon; species Pogostemon cablin. The sequence continues at coordinate 1,928,366 of CM042984.1, forward strand.
CAATTTTCTCATATTCACATCGACCCCCTAATTTCATTATGTTCAAATTGGCCATATATTTATTATATTATAAAATTACATTTTATTGGCCAAATTCCATAATTTAATAATCTTCTTTGAGTGAGACTCAGTCAAAAATTTTACATGATTTTTTTATTTTTTATTTACTTGGATTTTTAAATGAGCAACTTATAAATATCGAGTTTATAAATTTTGTTCTTGTAATTATTCTAAATCATACTAAAGTCTATAAATCACATTAAAGAATTTTTAAATGGTGGGATTGAAATCAAGATATGATTTTGTATATTTGAATGTCACATTTAGCATTTAGCAATGAGTGGACACTACTCAAAAATTATAATTTGTGTTCTTTTCCCCAAGATAAAATTCATGAGTTTCATAACATTTGATTTGTAAGTTGCTTATCATTTAAAATTAATTGAAATTATACACCCCAATGTATTATATCTGTCTTTTTAGATTTTTATTTATTTCATTTTTATTGATTTATTTTATAACACATCATTTTACACATGATACTGTTCTGACATGCATCTAATTAATATTAAGAAAGTAATTACTATTTTTGACGTTACATATAGGGTTCTGAAATGAAGTGACAATGAATTGTGGTTACATCGTTGAATTTGAATTTTGGTTCATATGGACATAAAAAAAAATTCTATATAAGAATTCAATCAAACAAAGGTCAACCTAATAACTTTTAATAAACAACTTAGACATCAATTTTGATTTTTGGGAGATGTTAGTAAGAAGTGCTAGAGAATCCACCTTAAGAACATGCAAATTATCCAGGTATTCTCTTACTCAAGTCTTTCGTTTCAGGATTCAACTTTGAAGACAAAAGTCAATAATATACTCCATAGCTTTTTAAATTAGGGAATTCACATCCCACAAAATTGATCATTAAACCTTAAATTTATATTTGAAAGAGTATTATGTGAACCTTTTTTCATGTGAAACTCTGGTAAAAATAATTATATTTTTAAATATTTTAAATTCTAAAAATAAATATTAAACCCCAACAATATAATAAGACATAAATAACAGGAGTTCATATAATTAAATTAATTATGTGAACATAAGCGATTATCTTTCTATTTATTAGCAGGGACATTTTCTTGTGAGACGAATATATATGAGACGAGTTGTGAGATGGATCGTTTATCATTATGTTTATTACTCCCTCCATTTCAAAGATATTGAAACATTTTTTTGTGCACGAGGATTAAGAAGTATAATAATTTAATGTGTAGTAGATTGAAAATATAATAATTTAATGTATAGTAGATGAGTGAGGCTTGCGTGCGCCCGGACGCACGGGAACACATTCCGTGCGCCTTTAGAATTTAGTATTATAGGTAAGGGTACATTGCTTTGGTGTAAAAGGTATACTACACTTTAATTAATAAAGGTACACCATTTTGTTCTAAAGTATATATTTTTCATTAATATTTTTTTCTTTAGAAAATAAAGGGTACACATCTATATACTAAAGGGTATACAATTTAACATAAAATTCTAAAGGCTCACGGAGTGTTGTCCATGCCCGGATACACAATAATTTTCTTTAGTAAATAAAGGGTACACATCTTTATACTAAATGATATACTACAATTTAACATAAAATTTTAGGACTGAGGAAGTATATAGATAAAATATGCTTATTGATAGTTGAAAATATATATAATGAATCATATTATAACACCTAAAATTATATTTTAATACATCATTCATCATTTCTAAAAAAATTAAATATATTTAAAATACTTATAAATATATTTTACTTATATAACGATTATATAACAATCATATTTTAATATGTTTCACAATTGTTTCACAAAAATTTTGTTTTATTAAAAAAATTCAAATAGAATTAGTCTTATACGTTATCTATATAACAATCACATTTTAACATGTTTTACAACCGTACACGAGATTTTTTTTACTAGAAAAATTCAGATAGAATCAGTCTCGTAAGATAATTGGACAAATAAAAGCAGCATCTTGATTCGAGAAGTTTTCAAGTGTCCTATCTTGGTCCATTATCAAGTTGAAAAGCTTATATAAATAAATGAGCCCAAATTTGTGCCCATTCAAATGGCCGGGTACATCCGAATTTGATCCAGATTGGCCCACTGAGTAATTGGGTACAACCAGGCCCAACCAGGTGTGTGCTAATTGCTATATATGCCATCCCATTCCCATCCTCCCGTTTCTTCTGCATTCAAAACACCTGAAATCTCCCGCTCTCCATCATACACCAAATTATTGACACGAAAGTTTGTATATATGTGTGTATAGATTATCGGTATTCTCTGAGGAGAGAATCGCTTTTTTGATAATGTATTCATACAGTCCTTAGAAGAGAGTGTGGGAGGAACATAAGAGCTTGATCCGCGATCCGTTTGATTCATAATTTCCTCTTCAATTGAGGTAATATTACGTTTTCGTGCTTGTTTGCTTTAGATCTATTAATATTTACTTAATTTTGCTAAATAATTTTCAGGTATATATATGTGTATGTATGTATATAGTTATGTCTATATGCAATTAGCTTCAGAGATTTTTTATTGCTGTTTCGATATGATTATATCAATTGAATTGCTTATCAATGTGGTAAATTCTAAAACCAGATATGTACTGTACTCTTTCTTAGAACGGCGCGATGTTAGACTAATAAATTCGATGATTTCTTCTGATAATTTAGAATTGAGTCTGGCTATGGAATTTGGTCTTTGGGTTTTTTGGTTCATGAGTGTATTTTGAACCAGAGCTTTGAAAAACACTCATGTCTATGGTACTTTTTTATTCCTTTCATTTTTTGAGATATTTCATGTTTCCTGTCTTATTTCTTTGTACATTTAACTTAATTTCTCCTCACATAAATTCGGATTCTCCATATTGATTAATTTATACGGAAAAACGGCATTGGAGACAATCAGCCGATGCAAAAGTTTAAAATAAGGCAGAGATAACTCTTAGCTGTTTTGGGACCAAAAGTTAACAGGCTTTCTGCTATCATTATTTGTTTGAAGCAACTGACTGTATGCAATAATATACAGTAGTATTATCAAATTTTGTGAAGATACAAGTGTTTATAGGCTAATGTTCTCTTCTGTTTCTATAATGAAGAATGGAACTTTTTGTATCAACTATCAAGATCTGGAAATGATATGAGCATAGAGCAACTCATTCCAAGTGTCGGGCACTCCAGGGAGGCACCAGTGTAGGCAATCAGCAAATTTAGCAGGATCAGCCTTCTGTCCTGTCGTCAAAAGCTTGCCTTGACGAATGGTGTAAACTGAGGTATGCGCATCTTTTCTGTACTCTGATAGGGTGGTGATATCAATCAGTGTGACTGGAATTGCCTTGGCCTTGATAACGTTTCTTGCAACTTCAAGTAAACGCTTATCAGTTCCCATGTCCAATTCCATGGTTGTGTTCAATATTGGAGTCGTCTCTCGAGCACAGGCCACCCCATCAGGATTGTTCCAGTTTGAGCTCCTAACAGGTAAGTATTATTCATATTAATATTAATTTTCGACACGTGAAAGTTATTGTTCGATTATAAGTAATGAAGTTTGAAAATGGTGATAGTTTACAGGGGCTTACTGTTGGTGAACTGGTGACATGCTGATGAAGAAAGAGGAGGTATGAGTAAGATTAACATTATGCATCAACCAATCTGCCCATGTAGTCATAACTCTTTCATATGCTGTCGATCGCTCAACCTCATCGTATGCCACTGATCCTTGGTCAAAAGATCCCCGTCTGTTCAGTCAAATTCAGACCAGCTCATTAGACTTTGAGAGACATGTACTATCAATTATGTGTAGATTAAAACATATTCATATATGCATGGAGTGATTGTGTTCTTACAAGACTTTAGTGGTTTGATTGTTCATCCACCATATGTAGGAGTTGAAGACGAGAAAATCTGCAGATTTCCAATGGATCCCATGCTTGGAAATGGATTCAGGCATTATGATTCTCTGGGTAATGCTGTGGTTTCTTGGATCATCCGAATTTGACTCCACCAAAAATGGGGCCCAGTAAAACTCAACTGTCGCATTATAATCCTGCACAGTAAACTTGCTGAGGTTAGCGTATTTTCATCACCTCTTGAAGTTAATCATGGATTATATATTTAATACTAGTTCACTTGATCAGATAATTACTATGTTTAACTGTGAATGAGTTGAAGGCAGTGTTGCTGACCATTAATTTGATGTCATTAAAAGATACTCCAGATTATAGTAAATTTATGAAGATGCAGGAATAATTAGAATTTGTTTATTACTATTAAGTGTGAAAAAAATATACTACATTAATACGAATTCTCTTATGAAATTGTCATATGAAAAATAGAAACGTTATTGCAAACATCTGTTTTCGTCAATGCTAAAAATATTTGACTTTCAAAAACATTTTTGAATATTAATCGGGTTGTTAGATTAATGGGCCCACGTAGGTTCAACAACGGGTCCTCAAATCTTAAACCACCACCTAAATAGATTTGTAGACTTCATACTGCATTACAAAGTTAGCCAACCGACATCTTTTTTGTAGCCACAATTATTAGAATGAGAAAGGTAGAAATATCTGTTGGAACTTGGAAATATTATTGAAAAACAGAATACGTGCCGACAAGTGGAAATAAACCTGAATAGAAAATACGGAAAGTGGGGCCCCCATTTTCCAAGTAGCCTTGCCGGGAGCAATCCCGGAGTTGAGCAAGCAAATCATAGACTCCCATTGATTCCGGTTCACTGAATCCCCAACGAACATAAGCCTTTTCCCCCTTAGCTTCTCCAACAACACTCTTGCTTGAAACCTAAATCAATCAAATAACTCAGTCTCTTGGATTCATTCTACTGTAATAACTTTACCAAGCCAAGATAATAACTTACTACTTACTTGGGCAAAGAGCAGTGATTGGGTTGCCATTTCCATTTCTGATAGTCTGTATCTTCTCTTCCATTTCTAATACATGTAACTTGAGCTGTTAAGAACTCGCATTTCTCTTCCTTGTACAGAGGCATCGAATCGTTGTCCAATACCCATTTCCCCTTGGACAAATCACAGACTTTTCCTTGAATTTCAATTCCATCTGTTAGGGTTTGATTAGATCTTCTTGCTGAATTAGTTTCGTCGGAAGGTTCTAGAAAAAGGGATTGTTCTCCTCCTAGAATCTGCAGATCAGGAAATCTGAGAACGATTCTGGCAGTCAAAGTTATGTCTTTGGTGTATAACCCAAGACCGAAGAGAGAGAGAAAAGTTAGGGTGATGATGAGAGAGGAAGTGTCGCATATTCTTCTTTCTACTCTTGTGTACCTCATGGAGGAGTAATATGCTTTGTTTTCTTCCGGTTGGGGAAGATAGTATCAACAAATTAATACTCCTATCACTGTTTCTTTCTTTAGTTTTATTCTTTAATTAAAACACAGAAAACATAACAGGAATTCAACTTGTAAGACATAATGTAGTTCACTAATGACTTGTCAATATATATATACCTTTTAGTTGATTATAAATTTCAAATGATGTAATTATGTAAAATGAATACTCAATTTTAAAAACTTGCTTTTTTTTATTAGTTGATAGATCTGGATCTATTTTAGAACTTCTGTAAATTTCATGATGAATTTTTGTATAAGATTAGTCCATTAATTTCATAAAATTAAACATTTTGGTTCTTTGACCTGCTATGACAGGCCATTTGAATATTTTCACCCCAATTAATTTATATCATATTTTTATTTAACCAATTTTATCTCACTTTTCATTTTTCGCTTCCGTATATCAAACAAACAATATTAATCTCATTACTAAAGTGGAGCAAATTTGACTAAATATTGATACTCTATCCATCCGTTCGAAAGTGGGTCTTTTTTTCCATTTTGATCGTCCGTTCCAAAGAGAGTCATTTCCTTTTTTACACACATGAGATCCACACACACCCACTAATACAATTAAAATATGAGATCCACACTCCCACTAATACAACTACCCACTACACATTAAATAACAATACTTTTTAATCACGTGTACAAAAGCAAAATGCCTTCTTTCGGGCGGACGGAGAGAGTATAATATAAATTCTTAGTGGAGACTATTTTTTTAAAAATAGTATATATATATTTTACATATTATTTATTTTTATTTTTTAGAATAACCTGCTAATGATATGTTGAAACGGACGATTTTGTTGATCTTGGTAAACATGATGGACGATTTTCAAAATTTTCAAATATAATGGACGATTTTCAAAATTTTCAAATATAATGGACTATTTTTAAAATTCTGCAAATATAATGGACGATTTTCAAAAAGTGAAAAACTTATGGACTAAATTCAAAATTGGGCAAAGTTAGCGGACAAAAAAATCTATTTTTCCTATAAATTAATTACTTTTTAAAGATATAATGGAAAATCTTGATCTATTTCAGAATGATTATTTATCGGTTACTAATTGTTGAACACTAAATAGGATGTTCATAGACGGTACACAAATTTTCAATAGAATGTTCAACTAGGAGTTCTCGAACATAATAAACATTTTCGGCAATTTGTATGATTGGTCGGGTCGGGACCTGCACGTTTTATTAAATATTTGATTAATAAATGTTCGGTAAATAGTAATCTAGCATCATCAATACTTTCAACAATTTAGGCAGTATTGATCAAATAGAATTTAAGTATGTCATTTTTGAGTAGGTTTATATTTAGGTCATTAAGGTATTTTCTATTTATTTATTTTGAATAGCCGATGTCCTTTATAGTTTTTCTGTGTGGAAATAGCCGAATCCTACTAAATATTCAGTGAAATATTATTTTGGTTTTGCTCCCTGCAATTGAGTTGCTACTTGTGATTTTGATTCAAATTCAGGAGAGAAGTAAGCCAATAGGAATCACTAAAGAAATCAATACAAGGAACAACACATATGAATAGATTACATAGCAAGATGTAATCTTCCACCAATTGGACACGAAGATCTTTATTCGTTCTGTATATGATGGAATTAAGATTGAGAAATTGGAGATTGGAGAGTTAAAGAAAGAGACCGAAGGGGTGAAGCTCGATGCGACATGTTTGGTCGATCCGCAATTCCATTTGGGGAGTGAGATGGTTTTTCCAATCCCCAACCTCACCTTTCCTGAAAAAGCTACTGTTGGGCACCGTCTGGAACAGGGCTCCATTCTTGTTCACCTCCAACCTTTTCAGCCTCTCCAAACTGCACCTCTGCACCACCTCCATCTGCCAATGGCCTCCCGACAAACTCTGCAATTCTCTCTACATGCTTACGTGGCTCTCTCTTGATATCCTCGTACCTGAGGAACAGTATCTTATGGGGTCTCTTTCTGCTCTCCTCCCAGTAGCCCACCACGTGTTCGAAGAAAGGCCCATGAACGTGGATCCCAGAGCAGAAGCAATCCACCATCTTCTCCAGTGTGAATGAATCTTTATTTGGCCCCCTGAATGAGTTGTAGAAATGCCGCATGGATATGACGGTGTCCTTGGGGTTCCTTGCGATGTACACGATTTTGCAGTTGGAATTCTTTATTGAATCGGGGAGAACCGAGTATGGAAGGTGCGTGTGGAGAAGACGAGGAGCTGAGGCGTCGTAGGGGTCGAACGGCGGCGGCCGGTTCTGAAAATGAAAGCCCTCCACGGTGGGAACGCCGTAATGAGGGTTTTCCGTTGTTAAAATATCATTCAGGCCGGCGTGGTGGAAGACGCAGAGAGAGAGGGCTTTGAGCCAGGTGGTACCTGTTTTCATTGGCGATGCGAGGAAAACGTCGTTGTCCCGTGCCTGGAAGCTCGATCTGAAGGTAATGGCTGCCTCCAGTGCACTGGGGCGGCTCCAGAATCCTTCCTAATTGTAGATTGGTAGGATTTCCATGAATACCTCTTCTGGTAGCTCCTTTATTAACTTCTGCATATCTGGAGAAGAAGATGATGGTGGACTTTCCATGTTGACCAAGGTATGCAGCTTGCTACACTCTCACTTTGTTTCTAAATCTTGCACTCGATTTGCTTTCCCTATTTATACACGCTTCTATATAAAATGATTTCATGTAATGATAAAACAATCTCATATGGGGAAAATAAACCATTAAAATAATAAGAAAAATAAATAACTTTGGATAATTATTCATCACAATTTAATACCCCCTGTTCAGCACGTTATAATGACTGCTACAAAAGTTGTCCCTGTCACCCTGATCTTAGCTGACGCAGAAATTAGATCTGAAAATCTTCAATTAACACCCATATCCAGGGCTGGCCTTGAGGTATGTGGTGAGGGGCGATGGCTAGGGGCAAAAATAATAAATAATATATATATATACTCCGTCTGTCCCATGCAAAGGTTGTTTTTGCTTTTTGCAAGTGAATTAAGGAGTATTATTATTTAATGTAAAGTGAATATTTGTATTAGTGAGTGTGTGGACCCCATATTTTAATTGTATTAAGGGTGTGTACGGGTTTCATGTGTGTTCCATGTGTGTAGGAAAGAAAATGACACCCTTTGAATGGGACAAGGGAGTATACAACTAATTATTACTCTTCTTAATAGATGTAGAATACTATATGAAACTTTTAGTATATCATATGGCATCGACTAATGCGGAATGCCCATCCTAAAGGACCATATGTGTTTGGTATTGACTTCGTTAGAAAATAAAATAAAAATAATAACAGCTCCTCCATATTTTTTTTTAAAAACGAACTTAATTGTTTTCATCTTAGCTTATTTTAAAATTAACAGTTTATAAATCATACCCTGTGCTTTATGATACAAAGATGGCCATCTGGCTATGTTTAATTCGAATCTGGAAATAATAATGGGCCCTTACCTGGTTTGTCACTAATCAAATTTGTGGCACCATTAATCTCCGTCTCATTTTATTATTTATTTATGTTATCTAATCAGATGGTTTTAATTAAAAATGGACAATAAAACACCATTAAGGAGTAAGGCCATAGAACCTAAAAAATGCTTGATGAAGAATAATAAATGAGTGAATTTCCTTGCACAAAAGAACTGAATCAATTTCATCAAATAGTTGATCCAACTTCACCTTAGCAATAATATCTACATCTACTTATCTTATTAACATCTGTTTCTCCATTTTTTTTTTATGTTTTACTACTTGTGCCGAATCTTGAATTTAACTTTTCCAACATTGTACTCTCACAATTGGAACACCATTTCATTCTTTATTTCACCATCCATTGTCACCCCATATAGACTAGCCCCTTCACCAGTTCTTTGGCCTCACCCAAATTTGCTTCACTCAATTCCGACATCTCCAAGCCTAAATTAAACACAACCTCACCACATTGTCTTCTCTCCTCCCATTTCCATGCGGCTGTCGAAGCACTAGGCTCCATCGATAATATGCAAAATTAGCATCTAAGAAAGAACTGTAAAGGGATTTATGGTGTCGTTGTGTAATGTATCTCCATCACCATAAGTTATGATGCCCCTGCTAGTGCACCTACATGGTACTTGGTGTAAGAAGTCTCTGGCCAACCTTAAAAACTCTAAAACATCCTTCCTACTCTTAGGCTTCCCCATGTGTGGAAGTCCTACATTGAGGTTGGATACAAATCATAACTCTCCCGTAATCTCTCAAATAGAATAGCCGAATCCTAAAAATTATTCAATGAAAGTATTATGTCAGTTGTGCTTTTAAAAGTATTAGTACTTCAGAAACAATCGCAACGGCGCCAAAAGTTGAGTTTCTATTTGTGGTTTTGAAACAATTTAGAAGAGAAGTAAACCAATAGAAAAATCATATCTTAATTCCCGAGTCTTGGGTAATACAACCATCAAACAACAATTATGATCAATTACGTAACAAGATGTAAATTTCCACCAATTGGACTAGGAGATCCGCCACATGTAGTTTTCTTCATATCAGCTTTAACAAACATTTTTATTCATTCTGCATGAGATTGAATCAGGACTGAGGAATTGGAGATTGGAGAGTTATGTTAGGAATTGGGACACACACACGCACACAATGACACGAATAACACGAAATTTGTTTACCCAGTTCGTCTTTCGACTACATCTGGGGGCGATACCAAGCCAGAATTTTTCTTACCTTGTTGGACAAGTCAACTACAATGAGAAAACATCTTGATCTAGATAACACAATGGATAACTTCTTGATCAAGATAACACAATGGATAACTTCTTGATCAAGATAACTTGCCCTAATCCTAAGCTCATTAGGATCAATTGGGCCAAAAGAAATACGGGCCCAAAGTCACAGGCAGGTTCTTCTGCTTCCTAAGAATTTAGGCTCCATATTCCAACAATCTCCCACTTGGAGACTAAATCCTCCATGTAGCATATCTTCTAGTTCTCCTCCCGTATCCGTCTGGCATCGCCTAGCATTTTCTTCAAGTTCCAAGGCCAATTGAAGCTATGCATAGCTTCAATTTCTCTAAGGTCACCACCTTAGTAAACATGTCCGCTGGATTCTCATTTCCAAGGATCTTCATAAGCTGTAAGATCTTCTTCTCCAAAAGGTGACGGATGTAGTATACTTCAATTCAACATGCTTTGTTCTTGAGTGAAATGCCGGATTCTTTGCAAGAAATATAGCACTTTGACTATCACTGAAAAGAGTACTATTTTCATGCTCCTTCCCAAGTTCCCCCAAGAAATTCTGCAACCACACAATCTCCTTTACTTGCATCTATCACAGCTATATACTCTGCCTCCGTGGTGGACAATGCAGCAACCTTCTGCAACTTAGAAGTCCAAGATATAGCAATACCACCATAAGTAAAGACATACCCGGTTGTACTTCTTCTCCCATCAAGGTCATTAGATGCCAAGTATGCATCCACATAACCCACCAGCGCCACACTCTTGCCTTTGAAACACAAAGCATTGTATGTGGTACCTCTCAAGTATCGCAGGACCCACTTCACTGCTTCCCAATGTTGCTTGCTCGGATCACTCATGAACCGGCTTACTACTCCCACTGCATGAGCAATATCTGGTCTTGTACACACCATGACATACATGATGCTACCAATTGCTGAAGCATATGGAACACTCATCATTTGTGCATGTTCCTCCTTGTTCTTTGGTGATTCATTCTTTGAAAGTTTGAAATGACTTCCCAGTGGAACACTCACAGGCTTCGACTCTGACATGTTGAATCTTTCCAGGACCTTCTGAATGTAACTCGCCTGCGAAAGATATACATATCCCGTCGCCTTATCACGTTCAATCCTCATGCCCAAAATCTGTTTTGCCTCTCCAAGATCCTTCATGGAGAACCGTTCTGACAACTGTTTCTTCAACTTATATACCTCTCTTGCATCGACTCATATGATCAACATATCATCAACATATAGCAAGAGAATAAGGAAGCTTTTGTCAAACCTCTTGTAGTAGCAACAATGATCAGCGTGACATCTATGGTAATCAATCTCCATCATGAAGCTGTCAAACTTCTTATACCACTGTTTTGGGGCTTGTTTTAGACTAATTTGCATACAAGTGACTCCTTTTCCTTCACTACGAAACCCTCAGGCTGTGTCATGTACAACTCTTCTACCAATTCACCATGGAGAAATGTCGTCTTCACATCCATCTGATACAATATCAAGTTTTCTGCAGCTACCATACTCAACGTCATTCGAATAGTGGCCAGTTTCACAACTTGAGTAAAGACATCAGTATAGTCAATACCATGTCGCTGCTCAAACTCCTTGACAACCAACCGGGCTTTGTAGCGTCTGCTACCGTCAGCTTCATTCTTGATTCGGTAGACCCACTTGCAGTGCAAAACCTTTTTACCCTTTGGGAGCTCAACAAGTTCCCAAGTGTCATTCAACAGAAGAGATGCTAACTCATCATTCATAGCACCTTTCCATTTTCGTCTATCTTCACTCTGCTCTGCCTCTGCATAACACTCAGGCTCACCACCATTAGTAAGTAACAAGTAGTAGTTAGAGGGTGAATACATATCAGGTGCACGTCGCTCTCTAGCTGGTCTCTGCAACGGATCCTCCAATGGTGGTGGTGGTGTCCTTGGTTCTCCAATGAGAACCTCTTCCTCATTCTGACTCTCCTTGCTCCCACTCGAGTTTGAGATGTCTAACTCGATTTCTTGGGTATTAGTCTTGTCATAATTTGATGTCTCCAATATGTTCTTGTACATAACCTGTTAATTGAAAACCACATCTCTACTGCGAATAATATTTCGGTTGTTCTCATCCCAGAGTCTATAACCGAACTCATCACCACCATAACCAATGAACGTACACTTAACAAATTTAGCATCTAACTTGCTTCTATCATTAGAATTAATATGAGCATATGCAACACAACCAAAGACACGCAAGTAAGACAGATTTACCTCTTTTCATGTCCATTCTTCCTCTGGTATTCTGTTTTCCAACGGAACAGATGGACCTCTATTAATTAGGTATGCTGTTGTGTTTACTGCATCTGCCCCAAAACATCTTAGGTAGTCCACTCTTCAATCTCATGCATCTAGCTCGCTCATTCAAAGTTCTGTTCATTCGTTCTGCCACTCCATTCTGTTGGGGAGTTCCTCTCACGATCTTCTCCATGCGAATTCCATTCTCAGCACAATATTCCTTGAACTCACGGAGTTCATAATCACCTCCATTGTCAGAACGAAGACACTTTAATTTTAGCTTCGTTTCATTCTCTACAAGGGCTTTCCACTTCCTAAAAGTATCAAATGCATCAGTTTTATTTTTCAGAAAATAAACCCATACCTTTCGAGTGGAGTCATCGATGAAGGTCATGTAGTATTCCGAACTACCAAGGGACTTCGTGGGCGCTGGTCCCCATAGATAACTATGCACCAACTTTAACTTTTCTGCCTTCAAGGTTCTGCCACCTCTCGAGAAACTTACTCTTCTCTGTTTCCCGAAAATAAAGTCCTCGCATAGGCCAACTTCAACAGATTTCAGCCTTGGAAGTCTCCCTTTCGAACACATGTGACCCAGCCGACAATGCCACAAATCAACATTGGTCGTAGCTCCTGCAAGATCAATGCAGTCCTTGGAGTTAGTTGTAGCATACAACGTCCCCTCCTTCTTCCCTCGCGCTACTATCATTACTCCTTTACTGATCTTCCAACTGTTGCTACCAAAAGCCACTAAGAATCCTTCTATATCAAGTTGTCCAATTGAAAGCAAATTTCTTTTCAATCCTGGAATGTGCCTAACACTATTCAGCTTTAATGTCAATTCGTTTGGTGTGGATATTCGAACATCTTCTTTCCCCACGATCTTCACGGGCTCATTATCAGCAAGGTAGACTTGTCCGAATTCACCAGACACATAGTTCTCCATTATTTCAGCATCACTGCATGAGTGAAATGATGCTCGAGAATCCAACACCCATGATTCCAGCGGACTACTGACACTCAAGACTAACGCATCTCCAATATCATCTATGGTTGCGTTTGTTGTCTTCTTCTCATTCTGTCCCTTCTTGTTTTTCTTGGGCGCTGTACACTGATTCCTATAGTGACCAAACTCATTACAATTCCAGCACTTGATTGAGTCTTTGTCTTTCTTGGATTGACTCTTTCATCTGGACTTTGATCTGCCACGATTCTGCCTACCCTTTGATCTGCCCCTATCCTCCGTGTTCAGCACTGACCCTGAAGTAGATCCAGACTCTTTTCTGCGAACCTCCTCGCTAATCATCAGATCTCTCACTTCGTCAAGCTTCAATTTATCTTTCGCGGATGAAGCACTAACTGCAGTTACTGTGGCAGCCCAACTATCTGGCAAAGAAGATAACAAAACTAAAGCAAGTACCTCGTCAGTGAATTCGATTTCGACTGAACACAACTGCCCAATGATCATGTTGAACTCGTTCAGATGTTGCTGCACAAGTGTGCTCTCCGACATTCTGAGGTTGAACAATCGTCTGATCAAATGAACCTTGTTTGCAGTTGTGGGCTTTTGGTACATCTCCTCCAGGATTTGCAGCATCTCCCTTGCGGACTTGACTTTAATTGTGTGAAAGGCTACGTTCATGGACAACGATAAACGATCGCACTTATCGTCTTTCTGTTCAACAGATTCCACTCCTTCAGATCCATCTTTTCGGGTTTCACCTTCTCTTCTAAGGGAACATACAGATCTTTACCGTAGAGATAATCCTCGATATGCATCTTCCAGAACCCGAAATTTGATTAGTCAAACTGTTTGATTGAAATCTTCTCGTCGCTCATCGTGACAGCTCCCTTCGAACCCGAGGCTCTTGATACCAGTTGTTAGGAATTGGGACACGCACACGCACACGATGACACGAATAACACGAGATTTGTTTCCCAGTTCGTCTTTCGACTACATCTGGGGGCGATACCAAGCCAGGATTTTTCTTACCTTGTTGGACAAGTCAACTACAATGAGAAAACATCTTGATCTAGATAACACAATGGATAACTTCTTGATTAAGATAACACAATGGATAACTTCTTGATCAAGATAACTTGCCCTAATCCTAAGCCCATTAGGATCAACTGGGCCAAAAGAAATACGGGACCAAAGAATTTAGGCTCCATACTCCAACAAGTTAAAGAAAGAGACCGAAGGGGTGAAGCTTGATGCGACATGTTTGGTCGATCTGCAATTCCATTTGTGGAGTGAGATAGTTTTTCCAATCCCCAACTTCACCTTTCCTGAAAAAGCTACTGTTGGGGATAAACTGGAACACGACTCCATTCTTGTTCAACTCCAACCCCTTCAGCCTCTCCAAACTGCACCTCTGCACCACCTCATCGGCTGCTCCTTCATCTGCCAATGGCCTCCCGACAAACTCTGCAATTCTCTCTACATGCTTACGTGGCTCTCTCTTGATGTCCTCGTACCTGAGGAACAGTATCTTATCGGGTCTCTTTTTGCTCTCCTCCCAGTAGCCCACCACATGTTCGAAAAAAGGCCCGTGAACGTGGATTCCAGAGCAGAAGCAATCCACCGTCTTCTCCAGTGGGAATGGATCTTGATTTGGCCCCTTGAGTGAGTTGAAGAAATGCCACATGGAGATGACGGTGTCCTTGGGGTTCCTTGCGATGAACACGATCTTGCAGTTGGAATTCTTTACTGAATCAGGGAGAACAGAGTATGGAAGGTGCGTGTTGAAAATCGAAGCTCTCAATGGTGGGAACGCCGTAATGAGGGTTTTCCGTCGTTAGAATATCATCCTGTTTGTGGAAGATGCAGAGGGAGAGGGCTTTGAGCCAGGTGGTACTTGTTTTCATTGGCGATGCGAGGAAAACGTCGTCGTCCCGTGCCTGGAAGCTCGATCTGAAGGTAATGGCTGCCTTCAGTGTATTGAGGCGGCTCCAGAATCCTTCCCATTTGTACATACGTAGGAGTTCCATGAATACCTCTTCTGGTAGCTCCTTCATTAACTTCTCCACATCCGAGGAAGATAATGCTGGACTTTCCATGTTCACTAAGGTACGCAGCTTGTTACAATTTCACTATGTTTTTAAATGTTGCAAGTGATTGCCTATTTCTCTTCACCTTTTATTTACACTTGTTGTGTCTGAAATGATTTCATATCCATGAAAAAAAAAAATCTTAAATGGGGAAAATAAACTGCATTAAAAAAAGAAAGAAAAAAAAAGTGTAAGTAGTACTCCCTCTTTTGTCCACACGTTTTTTTCTCACAAAATTCTTTCCATCTAAAAAAAATCACCATCTTATCTCATCATTTTAAAAGTTATTTGAATTTCAAATTTGAAACTCATTTTTACAAAATATTTTATTTTATTATCTAAAAATACTATAATACATTCTAAAATCAACAAAATTGGTATAAAAATACATTTTTTTCTTAAACAATGTGGAACAATAAACACGAAGCGTTTTATAGGCCATATGGAAATGATGAAAATGGAATCATATTCTGAAAAATTACTCTTTTTTTGTTTAATTTTGTTATTTTACGTGGTTTATAACTTAAATGGAATCAATTTTTTTTATTTTATTTAAATTTAGTGTATAATTATAACTAGCAGGTGGATGCACAATGTAACACAGGTTTTATGCGACACTCACTATTAAAATTTCAAATTATCACCCTATAATACTGACATTTTAACTTGATTTTAGAAGGGTAATAACTATCATGTTAGAGTAGCTCTAATGACATTAAAAAATTGCAATTTCAGGACACGTGATGCTTGTTTTGGGTTTAAATAAAAAAAAACTAAAAAATACATATAAATTTAGGATTAAAAGAGTTTAGAAAATTTAATAAATAACCTCCTTATAAGCCACTTGAGCAACAAGAGTAATTTACCTCCTCAATCAATCAATAGCGGATGGTTTTTTATATTATGAATACATCACACGTGTCTAAATTTAATTCAATAGTTGATCAACTGAGTAATAATTAACACTGTCCAAAAAAAATTACTAGCAATTAACACTAGTGAAAAAAAAAAAGTTGCACTGCCCAATGTGCGATCTTCGTTTTGAATTTAGATCTGCAAATCAATTGCTAATGCCCATCCTAATTGGCCATGTGTGTTCGTCATTGATTTCCATTAGAAAATAAAATAAAAACAATAACAGGCTTAACAGCTCCTCCCTTATTTTTAAATTAATACTTTATAAGTCATTGCCATGTGCTTTGTGATGCAAAGATGGCCTTCTGCCTATGTTTAATTCAACTCTGGACCAATAATAATGGGCCGTTGCCTGGTTTATCACTAATCAAATTCGTGCCACCACCGATCTACATCTCATTTTTTTCCCTTTTTTTTGTTTTTTTTTTCCTTCGAAATTAAATTCACCTTTTATTGTTCCACGTTACTATTTAAAAAAAAAACTTTTTATTAACTCTATTGACTTTTGAAAATGATATGATATTTTTAGATAATAAATTATATATAATGTATGTTGTGTGTGTTTTAAAAAATAATAATAATAATTTTGAAATTTAAGTATATAGGTCTTGAATTGAAAGATTATTTATTTTTTAAGAGGTGAAAAAGTACAAATAAAGAATTTATGAATTTAATATTGGAAGTGGTGGAGTATGATCTATGTTATATAATCACATGGTTTTATTAATTAAAAAAAATGGATGATAAAAAACCATTAAGGAGCAAGCCCTAAAACTATAGGGATGATTGAAGGGGAAGGCATAGAAACTTAAAAAATTCTTGATGAAGAACAATAAGTGAGTGAATTTCCTTGCACAGAAGCACTGAATAAATTTCATCAAATAGTTAATCCAACTTCACCCTAGCAATAAGATCTACATCTACTTAGCTTATTAACATCTTTTTCTCCATATTTTTTGTATGTTTTACTACTTGTGACCAAATCTTGATTTTAACTTTTCCAACATTGTATTCTCACAATTGGAACACCATTCCATTCCATTACCATTTCATTCTTTATTTCATTATTCATTCTCACCCCATATAGACTATCCCCTGCCTTCACCAATTCTTTGGCCTCATGCAGAGTTGCTTCACTCAATTCCAACCTCTCCAAGCCTAAACTAAACATAACCTCACCACATTGCCTTCTCTCCTCCCATTTTTGACCCCATGCAGCTGTAGAAGCGTTAGGCGCCACAAATAGAGTTTCCAGTGCGATTAATGCTTCTCCAAGATGGTTAGGGAAATTGAACTCCATTGACTCCAATAATGCTTGATAATATGCAAAATTAGCATCAAAGAAAGAACTGTAACTCAGTGAGGGATTTATCGTGTCGTTGTATAATGCATCTCCATCACCATAAGTTATGATGCCCCTGCTAGTTCCCCAACATGGTACATGGTGTAAGAAGTCTCTGGCCAACCTTAAAAACTCCAAAACATCCTTCCTACTCCTAGGCTTCCCCATGTGTGGAACCCCTACATTGAGGTTGAACACAAACCATGACTTTCTCCCATAATCTCTCATCTTGATGTTCATCATTTTGCTTCCCAAATCCGGCAATCCAACTTCTTCTACTTTGATCTTTAGGCCATATGACATTGCATGACCACATAGCCTTCTCTTTGTCTCCTCAAATCTCCATCTAAACGGGCTTGTTTCATCATCTTTTTCGACGAATCTTATTGATGTTACTCTTATTTCTTTACATTGATGTTTAAGGGCTTCCATGAGTGAAGCCCATTGAATCCCTCCTCCAATGTCGAAATCAATCAAATGAATGATTTCAACATCCCTCGGCAAGGATTCAAGGATGGCCGAATTGGCCACAAAATGAGCAAATTTCCCATATGGGAAGATCTGGTAGAAGGCCTTGAAAGCTGGGTAGAAGTTCTTGATTGATTCTTGTGTTAGATAATCTGATCCCCTACTCTGGTGCTGGAACATGTAGTTCAGGAGACGGTCCATGATCCCCCCGACTGGATTCGCCTTCTGGATTACGCGCTGAGCTATCACCTCTGATAGCTCGATTTTTTGATCATCCATGGCCTCCACGTAAGCCCTGAGGAGATGAAGAAGGCAGAGATGATTGTCGACTTCCATGCCTTCAAAGGGTAGAACTAGTGATGGCTGCATAGATGTTATGTCCATTGATGCCTCACCTGCTCTAATGATCACATGATCATCATCATGAATCACATTAATGCTCTGTGATTGCTGGAGATTCTCCTCCCTCTCCTCTGTTTCATCCACAGATTTTGGGATGTCACTGAAAGTGCTATCAAATTCATCAAGATCCATCCGAAAGTCGTCGGTCGAGGTGTTGGCAAATAACTCATCAACATGGACTGGAAATACCATGCAGTCATCAGAGAAGATGGTTTCAAGATAATCCAAAGAGGATTGAGCATGAAGGGAGCTTTCTGTTGATGGGAATGGAGTAGGAAACAAGTAATCATCCATGTAGAATGGATTAACATGGTTGAAATGTGGAATTGGGGGTTGGGATATTTCATAAAGACTCATTTTAATGAACTACAACTCTGAACAAGTCTGAGTAGATGATGCCCTCAAGTTGAGAAAGGCAAGGTCCTTTATAAGAGGCAGAAATTAAATTTAAATTAAAAAAAAAGTCTGAAATCAACTCGTATAATATGTTGGATAATGGAGTTGAAAAAGATTGAATCATAAATTCAATATATTCACTGATTGTCGGCAACAGATATTCCAGGAAAGATGTCAAGTGTGTATATATACTCCATATAGTAGTATAATATGCTATTTATTAAAAAAGGTGACCAACAAGTTAACCTTATCAGATGATTTTGTTATACTTGAGTTGTGGAATAATTATTAATACTGGTTATGAATAAAATTCACCTAAAGAAAAGGCAAAGTCAAATTAATAAATACTATCACCTCTCCTTTGTACTTTATAAGGTAGATGTGAAAACTTTAGCGGATAAAAGATAATTTTTCTTCGATTTTTCATTAAAAATCTTTGTAAAAGACTGTAATGGAGATGAGAAAAAGTTAATTCTGCACTTTTTTTTTTTTTTTAATGAAAATAGAAGCTTATCGGTCCTTAAATTGACCATGGTTACCAACAAGTAACAATCGAGAATTGTAAACTCTACAATAATATCAATTTATCAACATCATTTTAGAGTTGCTATTTCTATTATTTTTCAATAACATACTTGTTATTAATATACTTTGTATTATACATATTGTATGTGTTTGATTTGTTGAAAAATACAACCTTAATCGCGTAGTACCGAAGAAATACCGAACCTAACAAATTAAGAATTGTGTATGGGACTGTTACATACTTACACATAAAGATTTTTTTTCTTTCTTTTATTTTCTGTCTTTTGTTTATGATTTATTTTACCTTTAGGGATTTATCATTTACTTTTAAAGTATAATTGTAATTAACCCAAAAAAAAAAAAGGAAGGATCACATAAGTTTCACACAAAAGGATTTGCACATCTTCTGCGTCATCGTGTATCATTTTCTGTGCCACACGTTAAGTGATTGACACGTAAGAAGTGAAATAAATCCAACCATTGTCGCTAGGGTTTAAACTTTAGGGTATAATTTTTTTCTCTCCTACATATTGTCCATCGGTGTGGCACATGAGATGATGTATCAAAATAACACAGAGAATCCGAGCCGGTTGCATAATACTCTCATGGAAAAGTGGTTTAATTTTCATTGAAAAACCAGTTTTTGGAATGTTGTGTTTGTCCTACTTGTTGACTTCTTAAGCTGATTTTCCACAGGGAATTTCAGGATAATTTCTTCACACTTGAGTTGAAATTACATACTACTCATTAAAATGAAAAAAAAAATATTTGACAGAATATTAAGAAATAAACGAAAACATTCAGTAAAGTGGAGGTTTATTCCATCAAAATATGTGAAAAATGATTTTAGAAATCCTCTTAATTTGTGTTCCATAGAATACAATTTCTCTTCAAATTAGATCATTGCATCCATTTTGTGTTAATTTTTTTTTCTATCATATGACTATAGATGACAATTATAATCGCAACTCAAACTACAGAAAATATAAAGTGTTGCAGAAGTTAGCAAATCAAACAATTTAGACATCCAACCACACAAAGTCACACACTGAATAAACTACTTTTAAAATGCATAAAAAATTTAATTTCTTTTTTGAAGTTGAGAGTGATAGATAATGCAGATTACTGAATTCCATAAGCTGAGGGGATCCTAATTTCTGTCCTTCAAGAAAGGAATCAACCACAACAAGGGTCAATTTAGCAATCAAAATAAGAATCAAAATATGTCCCTTTTTTAATTTTTTTTAAATAGAATTCAGATATGAGAGGTTTACTTGCATGAACTAATTAATCGTAATCATTATGGTTTGAATTAAATATTATCCAAAGAAATATCTCATACCAGTAACCATATATCCATGCAAAAAGGATATTCAGTTTGGAATGTGAGACCTCGTAATAGATGTTCCAGCTCATCATACAATTATTAATTAATTTAAATAATTGTCAATTCAAGTGAAGAAGGATGATCAACTGGGTAAGTAGTTGATAAATGATAAGAAGTAAAATAAGAAATAACCATCATAGAATTATTAATTGATTTAAATAATTTGCTTCATTATTTAATCATAAATGATTGGGTAGGAAATTGACACCTTGTAAAATGACATCGAATTACATTATTAGGGCGTGCGCTGATCATTTGTCTTTTAAAGAAAAATCATTTAAATTGATTTTTTGTTGTTTGAAACAAAGTATCCTTAATTAGTTTATCACAAAACATGAGGTTAGAATTGGAAACAAAATTGGAATTTTTATGGAGCGGGTAAAATTACAAATAGTTAAATTTAATCACTTGGTTTGTTTTCACTTTTTTGATTATAGGTAGATCGAAAAGTTTTGATTGAATTGCTTATATTTGAAATAATTAAACATAATCTAAAAACTAAAAGTTGGAAAGTGGTGATCTAAGCTAATTCTATTTCTACTCTGAAAATCAAATATTTAAGAAGTGATTTTTTTTTCTTACAAAGTTTTTCGTGATACGGTACTTATGTGAGATGTTTTGTAAAACATGTTAAAGTATGATTATGTGAGATGTTTTGTAAAACATGTTGTATGATTGTTATATAGTTAAAATATGTTTATTGATTGTTAAAGTGTATTTTTCTAAAATAGGATGAATGATGCATTAAAGTATGATTATATGGTGTTATGATATGATTTATTATAAACATACTTTAGCTATCCATTAACATATTTTACATGTATAATAAACATACTTTAGTAAGTTAACTCAGATTTTTTTTAGCAACCCTTAAAATATTTTTCTCAAGCACCACCTTACCAAGAGTTCAACCACTCAAAATAAGAAAAGAAAATAAAAGTAGATGAAATTCCTCTATTTTGTCTTGTCTAAATGACTATTACGACGATAGAATAAATTTGTTTCCAGCCCATAGTTGAACAAAAATAATGTAACTTCAGCATGAAAAAGACCCTTAATAAATAAATGGTTAAAAACTCTATCTAATATGTGTTGAGGAGCATTAATCACCTTGAAAGGAATAGATATAGTTGTTTATACAAGCCTCTATTGATTGACATAATAAAGCCGGAAAATAAACATCCAAGAATATTTCAAGAAAGAAAGATAACTTCTCAGGGAACTTTACCTAAATAATTTCTTTATAATATACAACCAATATACAAGTCTTTCCTCTATTAATATATTTCCATTTCATAATGTCAACATCTATTTCCAATTTGATATGCACTTAACCATAAGTTTATATAAATGAATATGAATGAGACCTCTTCCACACCTCAAACCCCTCTCTCTCTCCTCTCTCTCTCATCACAAGATCCATCAAGAAGAATGCAATCAGAGATACTTCTTCCCACATGCCCCTCTTTCAACTTAACATGCTCAACCCTCCACCATCACACCCCTTATGTTCTAGACACTGATTTTTATGGGGTTGATGAGTATGAGAATGATTTCTCCTATTCATTTGCCTCTCCTGAAGGATCCTCTGTGATTTCTTCAAATTCATACATCCCAACACTGCTCCCAGATAAGTTTCTTGATCTAGAGGACTTGGATGATGATATCCAGATCATTCCAAGTGGAGCTTTTGAGGAGATGTGTGAATGGATAAACGGAGACGGAACGGATGGAAGCCTTTCGTCTCCGTTATCCATGGATGCAGATTCTATTGAATCTAACCACAACTCCTCTGTATTATCGCCAACAGACACACCACTGGCCCTGGTTTTGCAAAGAGATGACATGGAAGTGGATGATCAGCTTACTCTTCTTCATCTACTAAGGGCTTATGGAGAAGCTATGGAGAATGGAGAAAAGGAGCTGACTGAGGTGATTCTGAGCTCAATAAAAGAGAAAAGTAGTCCATTAGGCAGCACAATAGAACGTGTTGCATACAATCTGTTCCAGTCCAGAGGAAACGAAGGCGAATACATACGAGAGGAGTCGAGCAAGAACCTTGCAACGGCGTTCAAGGTGCTGTACCAGAGCCTCCCAAATGGGAGGATGGCTCATTTCACTGCTAAGTCAGCTATCCTTGAATCTATGCCTAATGATGTATCAACGGTAGAGATAGCAGATTTTGACATGGGAGAGGGGATCCAATGGCCACCATTGATTGAGGCCTTGAGCAGGAAGAAGAAAGCAATGAGGTTAACATCAATAAGATCAGAAGGGGAATCCACATCTTCTTGTTGGAGCTTTGAGGATACCAAGAAACGGCTTCTAGCTCACGCGAAACAATACGGTGTAAGGCTTCGAATTGAAGAACAAAGCATTGAAGATTATGTTAGTGATCTTAGAAAGAGGAGAAGAGGAGAATGGTTGGTGTTCAACTGCATGGTGGGACTTCCACACATGGGGAGGAGAAGATCAAGAAGAAGTGTCAATGAGTTTCTAAAATTAGCTGAGACATTGCTACCCGAGTTCAGAGGAATTCTGATTCTTGGAGAAGGAGAAGCAAAGGAAAGGCTAAACAATGGGTGTGGTTATGCTTCATATTTTGACAGTCTTCTAAGACATTACCAAGCTCTTTTTGAATCATTGGAGAGGAATTTCCCAGCTTATCTTGCCGAAGCAAGAGCAGCCATGGAAAGCCTCTTCTTGGCACCATATATGTGCCCGGCTGCTTGGTTACAAGACTGGGAGGAGACGGCAAAAGGCTTCGACCATCAAATCGAGTCGAGGTTGGAAGCTAGGAAGATGAGTGTGGGTAGCTTGGATGAAGCCAAGCAAATGATAAGTGAAGGAGAGGGGTCTTACAGGGTCAAAATAGAAGGGATGAGAGCACATGAGATGGTGTTGCAATGGAAGGAAACACCACTAGTTAGAGTTTCCACTTGGATGTAAACATACTGTAAAACCAGCACATGTATATAAATGAGCTTCTTCTTTTTTTAATGTTGGTAATGGTAGACACAATATATGAGATAGTAATAATTTCATCAGAAATGATCCCAATCAAAGTAAGCAGTGTGCTTTCCCATTTACTAGTATATACAATGAATCATATTCTATTCTCATTAAATCAACTAAATCTAAGTGGAGATTTATCAGTGGAGATACTGTGTCCTATTTATCATACAATCCCATTAAAAAGCATATTGGAACAGAGTGTATGCTAATACTATGTCGAACTCCACAACAACATATCAACCGATGAACTCATGAAAAATGATGATCAAACATCTTAAAATGATGATATGTTGAAGGTGTGGAGCACTGATTTCTTCATCACTAACAAAATCAGAATCAATTAGAGTGATAATTTCTCCATATGAGTACAAAAAAAAAAAGAAAAAAGAAAAATGATTCGTCGACAGCAGGATTCGAACCTGCGCAGGCAAAACCCAACAGATTTCGAGTCTCTCTCCTTAACCACTCGGACATATCGACCTGCTTTCTATCGATGATGAAATTTAAAAATTTTGAAAAATACTAAGGCTTTATGTTGTTTTTTTTAAAAGTGATATTTTTCCCTTAATACGACACTATGTTCTTAAACTGAGATTTGATTGATAAGCATATTATTCAATTTGATTAGGATTGATTCAAATTGTAATAATTTTCTTAATTCATATAAACTCCGAATTTATTTCTGGTTACATGAATTTTTAATTGAAACTGATAACTATATTGATTTTCTATGAAAGAAGAATAAATACGTACAACGATGTCGGGTCATAACCCAAAACTAAATTTTATTCTTGTCTCCGGCCCAAATAGTAGGCCCAATTAGAAAAATATTTCTAGCCCAGAGCAAAGAAAATAGCAGGAGTCCAGAAAATTATTTTTCCTCATAAAACGAAGCAAGTAGGGTTTTACATTTCCATCACTTCAATACAGGGGACTGAGGGGAGAGAGAGGCAGAGAGAGAAAGAGCGACTTCGCAGTGTTCTCTACCGGCGACCAAAATGGTCAGTTTTCTTTCTGCTTTGTTATGTATCTGTTTGGATAATTATCGAGGTTAATCGCTTTTCGTATTAATAAACAATGAAGGATTGTTGTCGTTGATTGCGCTGGTCAAATCTTAGCAAATTGTTCTGAATCTCCATTTTTTTGGTTCGTTTTGCTTGATTTGTGTTCGTATATTCAATTTGAGTTTCCTTTTTTGGATCTTCTTGGTATGCGTATACCTCTCCATTTGCAATTTATAATTTGTTTATGGTTCTGTTGCAACAATGTTTTTCGAATTTTCGTTAGCGTTTATAATAGGCAGCTCAAATTTCGAAAGCTTTTTTTTTTCTTTGAATATTTGAAGAGTTGCAGTTTTGTATAGGAGTAAAATACATACAAGCGTTGCGGAGGCATTATGAACAATCTCTGAACATTAATTTTTTTTGTTCATTGGTTTGTTCAGTTGTGCTTTTCTTTTTCAATTTATATACCAATTTTTTGAATGTGATAATATTGGGTTCAGTCAATGGGATGCTTTTTAGTTTTTTTCTCTTGATGATATATTATATCTTCTTATTTATAGTAGTGTTCTTTTCCTGGATCTAATGTTAATCTATACAGAAATAGATGAGGAATTAATTTAGTGGCTTTTATATCTAATTCAAATCAGTCTGAACCTGGTGCAACTATAGATGTTACACAATCTTTGTTCATTTATTTGAACGAAAATTCAATGATTGCATTATTTTAGACTTCAAGTGGACCTTCATGATGTAATATAGGAATGAGAGCAGAATGATTTTTATTTTTATTTTCTCTCTTTTTAAAACGAGAATTAAACCATCTTTTTTTCTTCTTTTTTCCCTCATACAGGCATTGTCTCTCACTAATCTTCTTTCTGTATGCAGTGTATCCCTGTTTTAATCTGTTTTGCGCTGATGTGGAATTTCTTCATATTAAATACTTTCAAATTTTGTTTAACTTGAACCCATAATTTAGTTTCCTTAGTTCTCATAATTCTGTGTCTTTACTCACAACAGGCTAGAGGCTTGAAGAAACACTTGAAGAGGCTCAATGCTCCGAAGCACTGGATGTTGGACAAGCTGGGTGGTGCTTTTGTAAGTGAATTGTCATGGTTTGGTTTCCTGTTTCATTATATATTGCTTTCTAAGCTTTCAATCTACTTTCTCTGCAAACTCTTTACAAAGTGTGTTATGTATACAGGCCCCTAAACCATCATCTGGTCCCCACAAGTCCAGGGAGTGCTTGCCTTTAATTCTTATTCTGCGAAACAGGCTGAAGTATGCTTTAACTTATCGTGAAGTTATTTCTATCTTGATGCAACGCCATGTCCTTGTTGATGCAAAAGTCAGGACAGATAAGACATATCCTTCTGGTTTTATGGGTAAAGATTTCTTGCTGATATGTATTTTGTATGTTATTCTCTTTTAGAGTTTGTCCTATGTTGGTAAAGCTACGATGCATGTGTTAAAACTCTATATCTTGGTTCTTAGTATGGATTTGCCCCTCTTTACTTCTTTTCACTCACATCTCTTCAGAAACAACTTTTCTTCTGAATAAAAGCAATGTATTGGTTTATTGGCTGATTTTCTTTTGTGATTTTTTGCTTATGGCTTTGGTAGATGTGATCTCCATCCCAAAAACCAATGAGAACTTCCGTCTTCTTTATGATACCAAGGGTCGTTTTAGGCTTCACTCAATCAGAGATGAAGAGGCCAAGGTCCGTTTTTCTATACTTTGTTATCTTTTAATTGAAATAACCTGAGAAGTTGAATTCCATAAATCTATTCAAGTCATAGACTCATAATTTATGTTCTGCAACTGCTGAAAAAGAACTCCCTAAGCTCATTGATTTCTCTTTCTTTCTTCTTCTTTTTTTTTTCTTTTTTTCCCTGTTTAATTAGAGATATATGATGTGAGATCTTTACACATTTCGTCATCACTTTTTCAGTTTAAGCTTTGCAAAGTTCGTTCTGTTCAGTTTGGCAAGAAAGGTATCCCTTACCTTAACACATACGATGGAAGGACCATCCGATATCCTGACCCACTTATCAAGGCAAATGACACCATTAAACTTGACTTGGAGAGCAACAAGATTTTAGATTTCATCAAGTTTGATGTGGGAAATGTTGTTATGGTGACTGGTGGTAGGAACAGAGGACGTGTTGGTGTTATCAAGAACCGTGAGAAGCAGAAGGGAAGCTTTGAGACGATTCATGTTCAAGACGCTACAGGACACGAGTTTGCTACTCGATTGAGCAATGTGTACACAATTGGAAAGGGTACCAAGCCGTGGTTGTCTCTGCCAAAGGGTAAAGGTATTAAGCTGTCCATTATCGAGGAAGCCCGTAAGAGGCTTAATGCCCAAGCTGCAGCAGCTTAAAGATTTTTCCCCTCCGTATCTTAGAACTAATTAAAATCATGCATTTTGAAATTTTCAGCTTTAATGAGAAACTTGGAATTGCCTTTCTTTTTAGTACATCTGCTTTTCATGTTTGAAAACGTACGGCTATATGCCTTCATTTTGCTATTATAGGATGTAATGTAATGGTGATTTTGGTTGCGACACTTGTTATGAAACCATTTAATCTTGTTTTTTGCTAAATTTGGAATTTTTTGAGAGTCAGTTGTGCGTTCAGTTAATAGGATTATATTCAGTAACTTTTTTCTTGAATTAATTACCTCAAAGATGTAAAGCCTTCAGTTTGTTCAAAACTCATTATTCGATGTCGAAATTAACCCTTTGTTTTTTAGTAACACAAGTTACTTGCAAGGAAATCGTTCAATGTCGTTATGAAAATTGACCCTTCTTAATTCCTCTTAAAATACTCAATGCTATTTTGGCCGTCCGCACTAAAGATATACATTTTTCTTTTTAAATATATGAGACTCACACATCTCACTAATACAATTATCTACTATATACTCCATTCAAAGGTATCAATTTCACTATTCCTACTATATACTCCCTCCGTCCGCTTCAAAGGTATCAATTTCACTATTCCTGGCGTCCGCTTCAAAAGTATTCATTTCACTATTCCTGATGTCCGCTTCAAAGGTATCAATTTCCTCTATTTAGTAAAAAAAGTACACAATATGACTCACCACTTTCAAGTGCAAAAAGCAAATAAAGACCTTAAAAATATCAATTTCACTATTCCTGATGTCCGCTTCAAAGGTATCAATTTCCTCTATTTAGTAAAAAAAGTACACAATATGACCCACCACTTTCAAGTACAAAAAGCAAATAAAGACCTTAAAACTGTCCACGTGCAAAAAGCAAATCAAAGATATCCACTTTTAAGTGCAAAAAACAAATAAAGAACTTAGAACTATCCACGTGCAAAAATTTTAAATATATGGGACCCACACATCTTATTAATATAATTACCTACTATATACTCCTTCCGTCTGCTTCAAAGATATCCATTTCACTATTCTTACTATATACTCCCTCCGTCCACTTCAAAGGTATCAATTTTCTCTATTTAGTAAAAAAAAATACACAATATGACCCACTTTTAAGTGCAAAAAGCAAATAAAGACATTAGAACTGTCCACGTACAAAAAACAAATCAAAGATACCCACTTTTAAGTGCAAAAAACAAATAAAGACCTTAGAACTGTTCACGTGCAAAAAGTAAATCAAAGATATCCATTTCACTATTCTTGGCGTCCGCTTCAAAGGTATCAATTTCCTCTATTTAGTAAAAAAAGTACACAATATGACCCACTACTTTTAAGTGCAAAAAACAAATAAAGACCTTAGAACTATCTACGTGCAAAAAACAAATGGTTATCTTAGAAGCGGACGGAGGAAATATTAAATAATAATACTTCTTAATTCAATAATACTTTTTAATCGAATAATACTCTTTAATCCAAATGCAAAAAGCAAATGTATACCCAAATGAATACCTATTGGGCGAACGGAGGGAGTAATGACTTAGTTTTGTTTACCAATTTGGATCTTCCCTTCAACTCATCGTCGATTGTAAACAAATTAAACACAAGTTTATAGAAAAGAAATACATCACATACTTCAGCCAAGCTTCATTTCAAATCATAACATAGATGTAACCAAAAAGAAATTAGGCAAGTTTTTTTTGCATTGAGAAAGAAAGGCCAGAAAATTCCACACCATCTCTTTTATTCAAACATAAACAGAGTACCCAAGTGATTACTTGCATCGTTTTCTCACCGCACAAAGAAAAGGGTCAAATCCAATCTAAAGATCTCCCGAAACAAGACAGCAGGTACGTAGGTAAAACTACAAGACATAACCATACTCTAATCTAGCACGAAACAACATCGAACACCTTTACACAGCAGCGTCTCCTTCATGAAGAAGCATCTGATCAAAGTGCCAAACTCCTGCATCACAAACAAACATTAGTAAAATGGGATGAAGCCAAGATACAAATCCAATATTAACACGAGACGTGCTTATCATACCGTGTCCTTTTCCGACCCTTCTTAGTTGAGCAACATATTCCGAAATTTTCTTAATGGCTTCAACCTGGCAACGCAAGGGATAACACAACACAAATTACATTGATTCTTTCTACTTTTGTCTAAAATTCACAGCAAGTTGAATCAACAGACTCTCTGCTTAGATTTGAAAGAAAATTCAAGGGACAATCTTCACCATTTGAAATAAACTATGTAATGGAAAATTTAGAAGAGATCATGTATGTATATATATCTTCAAGTTTACCTGCTCTCCCAAGAATTCACTCTCTATGAAATCTGCCAGTTGAGGATCATTGTTTGAATCAGCAACCTGTTACAACAAACAAATTCAAATCTCAACCACAATTTCATCAGTTATAAGCATTTGCTCATTTTTCTCGACTATCACAAATATAAGAGCACATTGATATCTGAGAAGCCTTACACTGTGAACCTTCAAAAGCTTCTGATTGGTTAACTTCTCTAAGGACAACGCGAGTTCCATAGCTGAATCAACAGACGTTATAAACTCAGACCCATAAACGAACATAAAAAGAACGCATTAAAGCAGTCACAAGAATAAGGAATCGAAAACAAGCTTACCATGAAGCGCATCCCCCTTCTCTTCATGGTCAAACTCAGTAGGAGGCACTTGTAAGCACTGCAACTTCACTTTCCCTCCTCGTTTATTCTATGTCATTTGTAAGGATTCAAATGAATTCACATTAACAGGAAAATTACAGATTATTTGGGAATTCTTGAACTTTTCTTTCCAATAATCATGACTGGCAATTACCTGATATTCCATCAGTTTCTCTGCATGCTCCCTTTCTTCTAGGCTAGCCTCCTTAAAAAATCTGGTCACATATCATAGTACACAGGTCTAAGCAACAAGGATAAACAACACTGATGATAAAAAAAATTCTGATCTATCACACTTACTTGGCAAGGCCTTTCAGAGCAACATTGTCCCTATCAAAGTAAGCAAACAGGGAATGGTACACATAGGATACACAGTACTCCACACTGAAAACCAAGGGAAAATCACCTTGTTAGTGGTTCTATGGAGTCATTATAGCAGAGTAAACCAGTAAAGAAACAATAGAGTTCACATTTGAAGGTATAACAGTTATCTTTCTCTTTACATGTGTATGCATCTGATGGAATATCTTGCTGTATAGAAATGAAATGTTGCTCTACCTACTCTTATTCAACCTTCTTTTGAACAATGCTAAAGAAAGTCAGAAAACATATTACAGGTGAACATAAATATCCCTTTAGGCATTTATGGTCAGATTCTGAATAAAGCACTCTACAAGCTAAAGCAGACATTTAAAATATATTTAATCTTTATCTACCCATGAATCTGAATTTTATATCCTTAATTGGGATTCACCAGAGCACAATAGCCTCAAATAAGGTACTCTGCCCTTCATTTGACACAAGCAATATAGTTTAAATATTTTCTAGAATGGAGAGGGGTGGATCTGAACCAGAAACACAGATAGGAAGTTAGGGTTAGACAAGAAATCAAACACTAATGAACTCATCCGTATAAACCCCCTAAAAAAAGGGTTTGTTGATAAAACATTGGACAGACACATCATGTGTTAGTGAGAGAAAAACAGAGAGAGAGAGAGAGAGAGAGAGAAGGTTGAAGAAACTCACTTGATCTGCTCATTAACAGCAGATTCACACTCAGCGGAGAACCTTTGTCGAGCAAATGAAGCATCAGTATCTATTGGGACCATGAGCTCCTCTTTCTTCAACTCCTCAAATGGCTGAAACACCACACCAGTGAGTGACAGAGTATCCGTCTCATTCGACAGGGCAGCCACGAAACCATTATCACGCCTTTTAGCCAAAACAAGACCCGAGAAAGAAGAAGCAGATGACCCACAAAGTGAACCCAAGTTTGGAGCAAAAGAAGATGCAGCAGAATTGGATAGGTTCGAGAAGGGTCCAAGATTAGCAGAAGAACCCTGGACGGAAGGCAGAGAGACGGCTGAAATTGCTTCAAGAAACATTTTTTCTCCACAGGGATTCAAATGGGTTCTTTCCAAAATGAAAGGGGATGAAGTAGAAAGGATTGAAGTATGATAATCTTGGATATTGAGTGGCTCAATTGTTATATAGAAGTGGCAAAATGTGATACGGGAGAGTCTGGGCCATTGATTATCTGACACGTAGAGATTGAATAATAATCCATTTGGACAAAGGCGTGTGGCGTGCTCGTGGTCTGATCCGTGATCCTGTGGTATTCAAACAAATATCCCAAAATCATTCTCATCAACGTTCAAAAGGTATCTTGGTTTTTCCCAATGTGTTCACACTACGTGGAGTTGTTCATCTTTTGGTAACCACAATTAATGGAGATTGACTATTAATAAACGTTCTTGAGATTGGTTCAACCCACATAATTTTTTACAATTGATTGATTTTATAAAGGTTGGAATTTAAAATTTTGAGTTTAGACGAGTGTTAACACAGACTTGAACAAGTTCTTGTAAAAGTGTGAGGTTACATTTACCCAATTTGTTTGTGCATAAGTTCATTTCAGAATAGACATGAGTAGAATTGGGTGGATGTCAAGATTGAAATGTATGTCCAATAGGATGAAAAAGATGTAATCTATAGTCAATATCATTTTCTCATGGCCACTCGTGACTCATTGAGATAGAGGGCTCTGGAAATTCTGCTGCATTTTACATAATTTTACTTTATAGGAGTAGTATTTTTTTTGAGGCAAGGGATTCGTCTGACACTCAAAAGAAAATTAAATGTTGTCTGCCAAAATTAATGCAAACGGGGAATGACTTATACAATTCTATCTTACTGTATTTTATAATAAAATAATACTTAATTAATAAAAAGTAATTGGAGTGGTGTAAACAAACTATTTCATGATCAATGCGGAGTAATATGTTTAAAAAAATTCATAATAAATTGCTTTAAGATGAACCACGTTTTTCTAATTGCTTGGAAATTTAGTTATTAACGAAAGATCTTATTTCTTAATTTCTCAACGAACATGTTACTTATAATTTTAATTTTCTTATATTTAATATAATTAATATAATTTCAGTTGCTCCAAAAAATAGCACCAGTGGTCTAGTGGTAGAATAGTACCCCGGGTTCGATTCCCGGCTGGTGCAATTTTATTTTTAATTTTATATCTTTTAAATATTAAACTTTCAATTGCATTGGGATATGGATTAATCAACTTCAACACATTAATTGGCAAGATTTATGAGATTTTTTTTTAATGAATTATTATCCTTAAACTGGCCGTTGATAATCTGCCTACGCCAGTTTTTCAATTTATTGAACATTCAATTGGTTAATGATAATTGATAACCATTAAAAACTACAACTGGCAAGACTACTGAGCATTCCGAAACAAGTTAATTTCAAGCAAACAAATTTAATAAACCTTAGCATTGAGCATTCACCAACATTATTTACCAAAAGTGTTATCATGACATGATCCAACAACAATGACATAAAGTACTCTGAAAGATATTACAGCAACACCAGATCATCGAATAACACAAATCTTAGAACTTTTCTACACTTATGCCATCTCTAAGAACCTCATAAGCATCTCTGCTTCTGGATTTCTTCATCCCAGCTGTGAAACAGAGCTTTGATTTCTCGGATGAAATACACGTCACTTTTACCCAGACAATCACCTTCGTTTTGATTCCATCGATGTCAGCCAACTTACCTTTCTCCAGATAACCCATTACAGTGGTCGAGAAACGCAATACAGATGAGTCCTTGTAGCCCACTTCGCAGACAGATGGAATGTAAACTGTCAGCTTTCCGGTCTCCTCATTGAACTCGTAATTGGTTGCATCACGAGGAAATATACCTACTGCCAGGTCATACTCCTTGAGGAGTTCAGGCAGTGGTTTTTGCATTTTTCCTGGACAACAACAACTTCTGTCACAAACTCTGACAACAGAACGAGGGGTAAACGTTGCTAATATATCAGAAAATTTCACCCAACAAAAAAAGAAATAAAAGCTACCAACGACATAGTCCAATTACTCACAGGTCATAGGTTTATATATAGGAACTCTTTAAGATATCTAACTGCAGCCATTACGCATAGTCATTACTGGAACATGGCACATACTAGAAGAAGATTACACACACAGATCAATAGACAACCAAGAAAGATAACAAAAAGTAAACTATGTTATTAAGTCCCACCTTACAGATGTAACTCTCATACCCTGTGCTTTTCTCTTTAGAGAGAAAGGCTCCAAAGTAGATCCAATTAGGCATTTCGACAGATTAATGAATTCTGTTTAGCCATTTACCCATTTTTCCCTGGGTATGTTATTTGCAGGGGTATCTAAAAAGAGGTACCCTTGCGGCCTTGGCTTAAGTTGTTTGCAGATGATATCGTTTGATTACAACACCAAAGAAAAAGGGATGTAAAGATAATAGCTCAAAAAAGGGATCTCTCTACAAAATTTGGACCTGAACAAAAGGAAAGGGTAACAGTAGAAAGCCTCAAAGTGCTGACTTTTTGCTATTTAGGATGTATAATCGAAAAAGATGTGGCCATTTACTAAATGTAAAGTTGGATGATATCAAAAGTCCTATGTGATAGATGCCTATGAGGTTGACAAGGATAAGTTATAAGACTATCACTTGTGACTTGACCAGCTGTGTTTTATGGCGCAAAGAATTTGGTCACTACAAGACAACATAACAGAGAGGTAGCACAGATGAGAATGTTAAATGGCAAAGATGGATGTCAGTAAAGACAAATAATAGAGTTGAGCACACAGGGATAAGGAGCTAATTGGTTTCTACCCCATAGAGGTTTAGAATATAGAGATGTGTCTTAACAGGTTTCTATAATGTGCAGAAGGTATGGCATCAATTTGACAACTCCCACATTAGCAGGTAAATGGAATTCATAGAAGGATGTGTTGTTCAAAACTTGGAACGTGTGCTTGGCAAACAAATATATGCATAACAACCTCACAATTAGCAGAAATTGACTGATATGATGATGAGGATTATGTACCTATATATATCAAAGATACATATATTAAAGATAGGACGATACAATCTTAAAAGTAAAACACAGCCATGTCACTACAGATTCTTTTATAAGGTAGATGCAAAGAGAAGAGGAGAGATGGAAGCTACCTTTTATCTTGTTAACCAACCATTTGGTTCCTCCTTCAATACTGCTTGACAGTGACTAGCCAAAATAAAAGGGCAAAGAATCACAAAACAAAAATTAGAAAAAAAGCAAAATAAAGATCACATTAACACCAAAATATTACATGCCTTCCTCGAAAATTGCAAGTATGGAATATAAAATTTAATTAGACACTGTGAAATCCATTATACTAATAAATAAACACTTAATAATTATATATTACACAACCTTAATTATGTCTGCTGTTTAAGATAAATAGATTTTTAACAGTTGGGGTCATACAAAAGCCTACACAAATCAAGAAGATCCAAAATAGAAAAAAAGAATTCACTCCAAGAACCCCTGCACAAAAGAACCTACTGCATCCCGAAGACCAAATGAAGCAAGTAAAAAAGTGATTTTTTCCTCTTAAAATCAAGTTATCATTACCAATATTTCATAAATGACAGTCAGCCACCCAAAATTAAAATTTCTATATTGCAGCAAATCAAGAAAAATATCCTCATAATCCAAATTGAAATCATAAAATAGCCATTCAAGAATATCTTAAATTGCTATATAATACAAGAACATGGTCATTCCACAGTAAAGTTCTCATCATCACTGAATAACACCTAACTAGCTCCTTCTGCTCTGATAAAATTCACTCAAAAAGCAAATCATATGTATCAGCTAAACAATAAATAAAAATAAAAAGTTTTCAAGCACTAATTTCTAATTTAAGCTGCAAGGTAAATATGCTTACTGGAAACCGGGAAATTTATTAGCAAATACTAATTGTGAAATCACTAAATATAAATTATTCCCAATCGAACTCACATGAATTCCACCAAAATTCAAATGCAAATAATCCAAAATTTAGGAAAAAGTCAAGAAATAAATACGAAAAAATTACTAATCCAACAAAAATTACATCCTGCATAATTTTGCAAGATATGAAACCTAAAATATAATCATAATCCAGCAAAGTCCCAAATCAAATCATAATAACCCGACTACAGCAACAAATTCAGGAAATTGAACTCGAAACAATTAGTGACATAAAGAACAGTGAATTCAGTCTTACGTTGAAATCATCACCGACGGAGTTCAATTCCTTGTTGGCCTTTTGACCCAACCAATATGAACCAACCTTGTTCAGAATTTGATCCATTACTCTGTACAGTTTCTGATCAAATTTCCCAGTTTTCAGATCTGAAAAGTAGTTATTTCTTATTCTCCTTAACCCCTAATTCTAAAGGGGAGAAGTAGTCTTGGAAATATTCTTGGCAACAAGTCTACACTGCAGTCTTTTTCTTTGTTAATTGAGTTTATTTTTGTTTATTATTTATATTTTGTTTAAAAGAAAATAGTAATTTATTTCTACAAAATAAATTGGAAAATATGGCTACCTACAATTACTTAATTTAAATAAATTTTATTTCTCTACTCATAAAATCGTAAAATAAGGCTATAATTAGATTTTTTTATAAAAAGAAATCAGTATTTCTCTAAACAAATAATAATAATTCAATATTATTTCTGAAATATACATGTATGATACGATACGCGGAAAGAGGCTTTTTATATGGCCGCGTACGATGCAGTCCGCATTTCCTGTTTCAAATGTTTGTTCCACTTATAAAGAATTAATATTATTTGTGTGAGATTATTTCATAATATAATTTTAATAATATTTTAATAAAAAAATATATTTAATTAATTGAAAAGGATAATATTGCAATGAATTATTCCTTCCGTTCCGGAACAAGAGGCGCGTTTCTTTTTTGCACATAAATTAAAGGATATAATATTTAATGGGTAGTTAATGGTAGTTGAAGTGAGAAAAATAATATTTTAATGTATAGTGTGAATGTGTAATAGTATGGTGTGTATGTCCCATGGAAATATATTACTCATTCCTTCCCAAGAATACATTCGCACTTTCCATTTTGGTCCGTCCCAAGAATACATTCACCCCCTAAAAATGAAAACAATACACAATATCAATAACCTTACAATACTACAATATTACAAAAATGTCACCTTCTTTTTACACACAATCTAGTCAAAGTTAACTATATCATATACTTTATTCTACTCAATTACCCAAAAACCTCTTCTCTTTCTTACATCACACCACCAAAAAGTTACTTTTTTTTAAACTCCATGCCAAATAATACACGAGTGTATTCCTGGGACGGAGAGAGTAATTGTTTTGTGTGGGTCCCATTTACTAAAAAGGGAAATACACCTCTTGTATTGGGACTGAGGAAAATAGTAAAATGCACTCCTCGTTGTGGGACGGGGGAGTATTTCATAAATAATTTATGACAAAGACTTGTGTAAGATCGTCTCACATAAGGATTTAAGTAAGAAAAATAAAAAGTTTATAATGAAAAGTGATAAAAATTAATAAAAAGTGATAATATTTCATAAACAATTTAAAGTATAAATAAAAAGTAATAATAATTTATAGCGAAATTGATAATATTTTATAACGGAAGTAATAACTAATTTAAAAGGTGTAAAATAGTCTCACGTGAGACAGTCTCACACATAACATACACATCTTATATACTCCATATACTAATTGTGAATACATTTCTTTAAATCTTTTTAAAAATATGATGTGTCGCGACGCGATTAATAATTATATTTTATATATATTTTTATTTTAATATTACATATATAATCTTTATATTTTTATTTTTTATTATTATATATTAACATGTATTGCAAGATTGAATGAGGTTTATAACTCCACAATATATATCTAAGATGATATTCTATGTAGGTATGTTAAATCGTTGCCTGTATAGTAATCATAAGTCTTGCATGAAATATAAACCCACTTTAATATACAATCTATTTCTTTTCCTATTGTCTTAGTAAACTCGTCCTTGGGTTCTTTCTCTTTTTAAAGCTCTGAACTAATAGAAAAGAAAGTGATTGAATGATAGGGAATAGTTATTAAATCAATAGTAAAGAAAGTGATTGAAAGCAGGGAATAATTATTACCATACAATCACATATGACTGTATTATATTGTATATAGTATATACAACAGACACATTGATCATTACACCAACTAAATACTCTTGGCAGTATGGACGGCGGCGCGAGGAAGAGGACGGCGATGATTACCTCCCTGGAGAAGTGGTGAAGGAGATTCTGACCAATCTTCCGATAGGAAGGTAGTCAGGAAGATGGGAATCATAAGTCTTGCATGAAATATAAACCCACTTTAAATACAATCTAAATTTTTTCTATTACTTACACTTTTGTATTATTAAGTATTGACTTAGAAAATCAAACTTTTTATATGATTCTACATTTAATTGGATTGGACAAAAGATTAGTGTTTTAGCTGATAATTTAACTTCTTATGCTTTATTACTTGAAGTATTTGTGTCATTGATTCTGCATTTAATTGGATTGGACAAAAGATTAGTGTTTTAGCTGATAATTTAACTTCTTATGCTTTATTACTTGAAGTATTTGTGTCATTGATTCTGCCTACAATGTTGTTAAGTTCGATCATACCGAATTTCTTGTAAATTGATTCTTATAATTTTTTTGTTTTAAAAAAAATTAAATAAAGATACTTTAATTCCACACTTAATATTTTAAATTGGCAAAGTTTTTGTAAGATGGTTACTATGTGAAATGAGTTGATTCATTGTTGAAGTATCATTATTATTATATATAGGTAAAGGTAATTTATTATGAATAATAAATTAAAGTATGCTCATAATAATAAATTAAAGTATGCTTTTAAAATATTATTGTATGATTCACTACAAACATATTTTAACTATAAATAAATATACTCTAATTAACATATAATAAATATATTTTAACAACCCGTTTTACAATCCATCTCATTTTTACCCATCTCACAATTTGTGACATGATGATTTACTACTTGATATATTTTTATTACCATATATATTTAGACTACCTTCATTACTCATTATTAAACTAATTGGCATGATATTTTAAATTTGTTACATGATTTACTAGTATAATTAATTGCATATATATTTTTTATTTACAAGTGAAATTGCTTACATGATTTACTACTATAATTAATTTCTTTTTTAATTATGGGAAAATTGCACTATAAATATTTTAAATTTGTTACATGATTTACTACTATAATTAATCGTATAATTATATTTATTTAATACCCCCGATTCTTATTTGTTAAACTACAGACTAGATAGTTTTAGATAATCAAATATCATATATATTTTTCTAGAATTTTCTAAATTTACTGGTAAAAGAAAAAAAGAATTCTCTAAATTTATCATGATTATTATTACGACTAGAAATATCTAATCTAGCTTCCTATTGTTTCCCTACTAATCTATTGTTTTCCTAGAGTATTGTTAAATACATTCCCCAATTTATTAGATGTACACTGCTTTCTATATAGCAATACACACCCTCTTTTCTTAATTATTTTACCAAATTTATTAAATACACACCCCATTAAAACTCCAAAATACCCTTAATCATACACAACTTTTTTAATAGAAATACACACCCCATTAATTCCTTTGTATCCCCTCAAATTCCCGAACACTTTTCCTTAGAGCGGAAATGTCCTTAGAAATCTATCAAAAATTATAGAGAAGTTCTTGTGCAATAGATCTAACAAAAATTAAGAGTTGGATTCCTATAAATATCACATAAATGCCAACACTCCACCCACTAAGTATATAACAACGAAATTAAATGTGAAAATTAAATGAACGGTAATAAAAATAATTATAGCTTTTGCAATTGAGTGTTTAATTTTTTTTCTTCTGTAATTTGCTTACTAATTTTGCTGCAATTAAATTGATGATACCACAGACCCTATAGAAATGTAAAAATAGGTAGATGATTGCGAAGTAGAAAGTAAAATTACGGCACTGTTTTTGTTTCTAAATAATTACGTTGCTATCATGATTTCTTCATCTTTCAAAATTTCCATATTCTTCATGTCTATATTTAATTACCGTGATGAAATTAAAGAAAGAATCTCATTTTATTTGTTATAGGTGATGAATTTAAAGAAAGAACGTCATTTTATTTGTTATTTGGGGTTATATAGAGGTGTGTATGAAAAAATTTAATTTAGGTTGAAAACATATAAGGGGTGTGTATTTAATAAATTAAGGGCAATTTAGACTTTTAAAAAATATATATTTAATTTATATAATTAATGGGGTGTGCATTTAATAAATTGGGGTGTGTATTTAGTGACACCCTTACATATTTCTCAAATATTCTAGAATTATTACCTATTACAAAATTAAATTTAATATTTCAACTGAATACCCTCTAATCAGAAAAGTGGTGGACTTAAGATAACATTTTCATATATTGTGATATTAAAAAAAATGATAAGTAACATTTTTTAGAAATTATTTAAGATAATATATTGTCAATAGGTAGTTAAAATAAATCATAATATAACATCTAAAATCATAACTTAGTGCATCGCGCATCATACTTTAAAAAAATACACTTTTATGTAATGTGTATACTTGTATATTATAATCTGAAAAAAATAAAAAAAATACTTGTATGTTAATCAAAGGCAAAATATTTTTTAAATTAAGTCTAGATAATTAGAATTTATATGAAATAGGTTAAGAGATATTCACTTCTAATTAAACATTCAGCTTAAAAAGGAAACAAACGATTGCATAATTCAAAATTAATTCCTTAATTAAGAAATTACATGCATGGATGGCTGGCATTTAAAAAAAAACACTTGTCAAACGCCTTGCTACAGAAACTACTTTCGTAGCACGCACTTGATGTATATTTTAAATTTATTACATGATTTACTACTATATTAATTAAATCAATTTTCTTTTTATTACCATATATATCTACATTATATATATAGGCATGAGGCACACCGGATCTTCAACGCTATTTTAGTGCATCATCTTTTGTGCCACATGGAGATGGTGTACTAAATAACACAGAGAATTCGAGCTGGGCGAAGGGAGGAAAAGAAACCCTAGTAAACATTAATTACAAGAGGAAATATTTAGGCAGTATGGAGGGCGGCAAGAGGAAAAAAAGGGATTGGTACCTCTCCGGAGAGGTGGTGAAGGAGGTTCTGACGAATCTTCCGGTAGGAGATGTGGCACTGGTGGAGAAGATTCTGATGAATCTTGGTGCCAGAGATCTGTGTCGGTTATCATACGTTTCAAAATCATGGAATTCTATTGTACACGATTCAGGCTTCAAAATAAGACATAATAAGGTAGCCAGAGGGAGGGAAATGCTTATTTTCACGAATCACAAGCCCCCATATATTAGAAAAAAATTAGATTCATGCCAAGCTGCCACCTTTGTTGCCAATAAGCAGGCCGGAGCAATCGTGTCCTCTGCTCTCCCCACCCCAGCGAAGTTGCTCATCTTTGCCTCCTGCGACGGCCTACTTTGCGTGCAGCTTCCCGATTATCTATCTTTGTT
This sequence comes from Pogostemon cablin, assembly GCA_023678885.1. NCBI lineage: Eukaryota > Viridiplantae > Streptophyta > Magnoliopsida > Lamiales > Lamiaceae > Pogostemon > Pogostemon cablin. The sequence goes on from CM042984.1 coordinate 1,969,418, forward strand.
TCTATGGAACCCCTCAACGGGGGAGCACAGGAAGCTCCCTCACTGCCCATACTCAACCCTAGATCATAACAATTTTGTTTTTGGACTGGGTCATAACTCCGTTGGAGACGACTACAAGCTGCTCGTCATTCCCAAGCTCCGCGAAGGTGGCGAGATGGGGATATTGTTGTATTCTTTAAAGAGTAATTCTTGGAGGAAGATGAATATTATTAATGTAGGTATAGCGCCATACTATGGCGATCAGAGATGCGCGTTTGTGAATGGAGCTCTCCATTGGGTTGATTACCGAAAAAACATCTTTTCTTTCAACCTGTCCACGGAGGAGTTAGGTCTGGTGGCGCCGCCTAAGCACCCGGCGGAGGTACGGGAGTTGGATTTTGCGGAGTTGGGTGTGTTGAAAGGGAAGCTGTGCATGTCCGTGTGTTACAACGAGAGTAGGATTAGGAGGTTTTTGCTGTGGTTGATGGGGGAAGATGGTGCGTGGGTGGGGGTGTTCAATATGGCCATCCCTTCGTCGTTGAACCTCTCACACTATGCAATCACACCTTTGTATTTATACGACAATGGTAATATTCTTCTGCGTGTATACGCAGTACCAGTTGGCCACGCCAACGTATATGAGTGGTCGAGGTTGTATCGCTATACCAAGGCAAAGGGTAAGATTCAAATCATCACTCGCTATACTAAGAAAAAGGGTATGGGTATGAAAGATATCATCTCTACCAACTTTTACACTTGTTTTAATTTTCTGGAAACCCTTGTTTCACCACTGCAGTACCCCTCCTAATTAACTCTACCTTTACCTTTCTTCTTTTCGCTCTGTTTTCATTATTCATGTAATTTTATTTTCTAATTAATTTCATTCACTTTGCCAGTTCTCTGATGAGGTTGATTACACATGTTTTCCCCCTTATATATACAAGGCTTATATATACAAGGGTAACTTCGTGTGAATAGTTGTATTAGTGCAAATGTGTGTTCCACATTTTTATAAGAAGGGAATGATACTTTTTGGAGTTTATACCTAAAATGGCAACATGATTTGGATTCTCTATTCCACCTCATGTGTTTGGGTTGCAAATTAAATGTATAATCTTTCATGATTCAATGCCAGAGTTGCGCAAATACTTATTCTCTACTTTCTTGACCATCGATCTAAACAAGATGGAATTACATTCTCATCATTTCCACACAGATTTTTTTTTTAATTTAATTAAGTCTAATATTTTTATTTCCTTTACAAAGTTGATTACCTGTGGTCGATGTGATCCTTTAAGATCGGCAAATTAAATCACCATCAATATAAATTGTATATATTGTTGTAAAGAATTCTCAATTTTGGTCTTTTGTGTTTCTAAAAAAGTTTGATCTAAAAGAAGTAATATTGGACAATATTTTATTATAATTAAAAATCGAAATACGTATTCTAACGAGGTGGGCTAGCCACCTTGTCACTGGCTCCTCACCAACCTGGGTCGGGGATATACTTTCATTCCCAAACAAAAAATAATCACCTACTCCATTTTCATTTCCTATGTATTAAATGACAAATTGTAGAGTATAATAATAACGCTAGGATTCATATAATCTTTAGAAGATTGAATAAAATTTTTCTTTAAAATATTATTACAAAATTATTTCGTGAAACAGTTCGACACAAGTTTTTCTCAATTTTTATATGTATCAACTTTACGGTTTATATGAATAGTATAAATGTTTGATTAAAAAATTTTTGTCAGGAAATAAATGGTACACATTTTTATACTAAATGTTATATCATTTAATATTATTCTTTAAAATATTATCACAAAATTATTTCGTGAGAAAGTTCGACACAAGTCTTTCTCAATTTTTATATGTATCAACTTTACGGTTTTTATGAATATTATAAATGTTTAATTAAAAAAATTAATATTTTTGTCAGGAAATAAATGGTACACATTTTTATACTAAATATTATATCATTTAATATTAAAGGGTACAACTTTTAAAAAATACGGAATTTGGGGCACGTTAACCCCAAATGCAAGTTTTTAACCTTTTGAGATGGGGGGAGAGAAGGACAAGATTGGTCTGCCAGTCTTCTTATTGGCAAATCTTGAAGCAAGGTGTGAAGTTAATTTACTAATATGGAGTCCCTCTTCCTCGAAAATAAGCATTCCCCTCTCTCTACTTACCTTCGTATGTCTTTTTTTAGAATCTCCTCCACCACTCCCACCTTTTACCGAAAGATTCATCAGAATCTCCTCTCTCGCGTTGCTGTCGGACTGTTTCACGGAATAATTTTGTGATAATATTTTAAAGAAGAATTTTATTCAATGATAAATTTTCATGTGCAATTGTGTATTTTACCAATACGCAATCACACCTTTGTATTTATACGAGTTCTTGAAACCCTTGTTTCACCCTTACACCCCACCCCTCCCAATTCACTCTAGTGTTTTCTTTTCTTTTCTTTCATTCGCACATTGTTTTATCAAACAAATTTTATTTTCTAATTTTATCTCCTGTTTTCTTTATATCATAATTGTGCTTGTGCATGCCTACGAGGGTAGGAGGTTGTGTCGAGGGATGAGGATGTTGAATCTTCTATAACAAAATATAGAGTATAATCAAGTTTATACGTGAAGAAATTACATGTACGGATGGCTGGCATTTAGAAAAAACACACACTAGGCGAACGCCACGCACTTGATATTTTAAATTTATTACATGCATGATTTACTACTATATTAATTAAATGAATTCTGATGAATCGGAGAGGTGGTAGAGGAGATTCTGATGAATTTTTTCAGTAGGATTTGGGAGTGGTGGAGGAGATTCACTTCATGTTAATATATAATATATGTATAATTTAAGTGGAAATGCATAATAGAATAGTTAATTTTCTTTTTACCTTATTTTTAATAATAATTGTCAAAATATTCGATTTCTATATTTTTATAATTTGATTGTAAACGTTTATAATTCGATAATATAAAATTTTATAATTCGATAATATAAAATTTTCTTATATTATCCTCTAAAATTAATAAAATTATTTTTTTAAAGGGTAGGTTTTGCGTCCGAGTCTTACGTGAGACCATTTTACACATTTTAAATTAGTTATTAATTTAGCTATAAAATATTATCACTTTTCATTTACACTATAAATTGTTCATAAAATAGCATTATAATTTTTCATCAATTGAATATTACTTTTTATTATACTTTAAGTTATCACTTTTATCCGTTTCATGTACTCCCCCCGTCCCCTTGATACGTATCAATTTTTCCATTTTGGTCCGTCCCATTACAAAATATCTATTTCCCTTTTTGGATTGATGTGACCTACAACCACTACACAAGACCCCACACTCAACACTAATACAACTATCCACTACACATTAAAATATTATTTCTCTCACCTTACTATACATTAAATTATTATACTCCTTAATCCACGTGCAAAAAGTCAATGGATACCTTTCAAGGAGACGGAAGGAGTAACTCTTTACTTGAGATAGTCTCACACAAGTTTTTTGTCTTTTTTTAAACTGCATACTATAGTATTAATGTAATTTATTTTGGAACAAATGGAGTTTTTTTTTATAATATTAGCATTATACTGAACAGTGTTACAAGATTTTTATTTTTTTTTCATCCCATCAAATTATTCCGTGAGACAATCCGACACAAGTGTATGTTGTTGCATTAATTTTTTTAAAGAATTTGTTATATTTCAGAGAAGTAAAGACCAAAATTACAAAATTTTAACAAGATTTAAAAATTTTCAATCTAAAAGAACTTGGACAATATTTAATTTAATTTAAAAATCGAAATACTGCATATTCAAACATACTTACATGATGAACGTTGATTTAGTATATATTATTTCAAATTGTTTCTCACAAGTAAAATAATTATCAGCTTATCACACTGGACTGCACAATTTTGTGCATAATCTTTTTATCTCGTATACACCCCCAAAATTGTTAAATGAACCCCGATTACTAAACGTACCCCACTAAAATTAAAAGTTACATATTTAAAATATTAAATACATCATATACAAAGACAACTCTACCCTTTTAATTAATTATATCCAAATTAAAGTGTTGTGAAACTTGCAGCTTTCAACACTCTAGAAAACTATTCTCTATCACTCAATAGGATGAACACACACATCTCTGTATTGAGTTTTGGAATCAAAACTAATCAATGAAAAACAGTAGTAAACAAAGAAGCAATGCACAAAGGGTTTATAGTGGTTCGATCTTAAAGATCTACATCCACTGTGAGGAAGAAAGCTCTCTTATTGACGATGATTACATAAGATAGATGATGAACTAATCTAATGAGCTTCAAGATTGCTCAAAGATTAACTGCAAATCTAACTACCAGAAGATGAAAATCAACTCTATCAACCATGGCAGCTGTGTGTGAGCTTTTATGCATACTCTCTCCAAATAACAGCCTGCCAAGTGTACCAATGGGATGCTCACACCTCACGTGCTTTTTAACAAATCAGCTGGAGGCTCACATGCTCACAACTACCTATGTGACAGCTCATGTAACCAACCAATTGACCCACGTGCCCCCATGTGACCTTGCATGCTAGCATGCAGCTGATTTTCCAATTTTAGTAAGTGTGATCAACTTCATACAACGTACTTACCAATCTTGGAATGCTTCCAGCTACGCAACAACTCCCATGCACACATCTTGGATCAAGATTTACACTACATGCTTCAACATAAAGAAAAACTAATTAATCACAAAATTAAAAAAAAAAAAGAAAACGTTGGAACGACGACAGTGTGTTCTGCGAAATCTGCCGCGATTGATCAGAGGCGAAAGGAGAAGGAAGAACTCCTTCTATCCACTACATGCTTCGTCAATGTCAAGTAAATACCATGTTTTCTTTGTCATTTTGTTTCTTCATTCTATCGTTTACACGGATTCTAGGGTTTGGGTTGGTTTCAAAATTTGGAAATTAAGCATGAATAATTTAAATTTGTGTTTTTGTAATGTGGCCAGTGGCGGATCCAGGATTTTTTTTTCGGGAGTACGACATGTAATTATAAAAATATTACTCCCTTCGTCCATATAAGTAACACGTGTTTTTTTGTATGCAAAGATTAAGAAAAATTAATTTTATGGTTAAAGTTGCTTAGATGTGTGTAAAAAATGAGTATATTTAGATAATTTAATGAAAATATTGTACATAATTATTGAGATATATGTAAAAAATGGATATTATTGAGATGTATTTCGTACATTTTTAGAAATGTACATTTTAGTTGAGGCGTATCAAAAGAAAAGTGTGAAGTAATTAGAGAGATGGTGAGAGTTTTTTATATTCAAAATCGTATAATAAATAAATAACACTCTAAAATTATAAATATTGGTGATACCGTCTAATTTTTATTTGTAAAAGGCAATGTAAGACATTATCATTTTGAATTTATAGTGTAAATTTATTAAAATAGTAATGAATTGTGCATAAATTTGTATTAATTAAATAATTTGGGGTACAAATTAATAAATATACAAATATTTATACATATAAATATATATAAAAAATTTTAAAAAAGAAATTAGGGGTGGGGGTAGGGGGGTTTTGGGGGTACAGTCGTACCCCTTGTACCCCCTGTATCCGCCATTGAATGTGGCCATCTACGATGAGTGTTTCAGCAATGAAGCAGAGGTTCTTTCAAGATACGCCACAGGAATATAGTGAAGCTTTTCGGTTTTGTCTCCACATGTGATGTATGTTTATTCTACAGTTAAAGAAAAAGTCATTCATTCTTCACAAAAAAGAAAAAGAAGAAAAGGAAGGAGAATGAAATGGAGGCTCAGATCTATTGTTGAGTTCACGCAACGAGAATCCGATCACGCCATGGCTGCAGAATCACCGGTTGCATCACAGTCCCGTCACACAATATGAGAGAGAGATGAAATGAAAGATAGGGATTATAGCTAGCTATACGTAGTTGTTTTATATGTGGTACTTTAACATGATCTTCATTCTTCAAGGGCTGGTGAATATTTTTCATGAGATCATATGGTTTGCAGAGAGGGCAACCACCCTCTTAGAAATCCAATTTCCTCCGTGCAACCCTCTTTCACCACTTTCTGAGCTTCAACCATTATTTCATTATTATTCCCCTTTTTTAATGAATGAATGTGGTGATGCCGTGAAGGGCACACGATTGCACCGTTGGTAGGCCAGTCGATTTTGTGTAGAATTCATAGGGTTTAGAGTTCATCGTGATTAGTGATTAATGATTATAAGATGGGGTGCATTTATAAATCTAATTGTAGTGCATTTAGGAATTTAATTAAGGATTTTATTTTATTATTTATAAAAGAGTATTTATGTCTTCTTACATTATTATATTTTAATTTTATAAATTATTGGGGTTCATTTAACAATTCCGGGATACGGTATACATAAACCCCTCTTAACAGTAGTAAAATAGAAATCTCTTATGTCGAAGAATATATTTTACCATATCTCTAACAGATAGTGATACTGATAGCTGAAGGGAAGGATGCATGTGTAAAATTTTAATTTTAATTTTAATTTTAATTTTAATTTTCTTTCATACGCAATATTAATTTAGTATATATTATTTCAAATTGTTTCTAATGAGTAAAATAATTATTACACTGGACTGCGCCTAATCTGTTATCTCACATATATTATATAATCGGACAATATGTATACCATAAATATGAAAAGTCGTTCATGGCGAAAAAAAAATTAATGGCTACAAAAATACTTTAATATCACGATTATGAGAAAATATGCTAAAGTAGTCAAAATGAATGAATACGTTCACTAGAAAAAATATTTTTTTGAGGTTCGTTTTTTTTTTTTTTTACTTCGAAAGTAGCTACTTCAGCTTCAGCCACTCAAATTTTCGATATTCTTTTTCATTTCTCATCAACAAATAGCATCTTCTTCTTAAAATCCTAGCTATTCTTAGCATGATATTGGGAAATATCATTGCTATTACTCAAACAAGCATGAAACGTATGTTTGCATATTCATCCATAAGTCAAATCGGATATGTAATTATTAGAATAATTGTTGGAGACTCAAATGATGGAATATTATAAATTTATTATATAATTTACTACTATATAAGTTACATGATTTCTTTATATATATATATACCCTGATTTACTACTATATAAGTTACATGATTTTTTAAATTATATATATATAGCCATTGGACAAACCTAATATTGCAATTTATATAAGAAATATAGGTATGCCAATTTGACACAAATTTATATATATGCTCGCACATTAATTAGAGGAAAAGAGATCATGCAATAATGATGAGATTTATCATGTAATAACCTAGACATATCAAAAAACTTCTGGAAACCTAGATAAAAAGCTATATTCCCTGACAAAAACAGGCAGCACCAAAGCGTGAATCCTCTCTAGCAGCTCTATATAGAGCTTGAGGAATGATGAGGAAGGCAGGAAAACAAAAGAAAGAAATAAAGAAAGAAGAAAGAAAGAAAACAAAAGAAAGAAATGGATCCAAAAAGTGAGAAAGAAAGAAAGAAAAAAATGGATCCAAAAAGTGAGGAAGAGGGTGAGGAAGATGAGAGTAATGATAATGAAGCTTGGAAAGAAATGGTTAGAGAAGTTTCGGCGTTCCGTCGTGCTGAGGAAAAGAAAGATCGTTGGTCTGAGGAGGAGGAGGTTCAAGTGGTAATAGAGGAGAAAGAGGAGGAGGAGTTTGAAGAGTTCGTCCACGAGTCGCCGCCAAAGGAAAAAGACCCGTATGCAGAGTACGACACAGAGGAGGAATGGATTGACTACGGCTCCGTGTCTTCCCACGACGATGAAAACGAGGAGGAAAAAGAAGAAGAGGAGGAAGATGAGGAGACCTATGCCGAGCAAGATGAAGACGACGAGGAGTACTACGAGGGAGAGGAGTACGACAAGGAGGAAGATGATGATGAGGAAGATGAGGAGGCTAGTGAGTATGAGGGTGATGATGAAGATGAGGAAGATGATTAGGCTGAAGAGGAGGCTTTGGACAGACCGGTAGAGGTGGTGGTGGTGAAATTATTTTATGAATTAAGTTTTTAAATTAAACTTATCTTATCTTAATTAGTATAATGCTTTTATTAATATTAATTGAATTATATTAAGGGCTCTTTAAATGCACACTCATTTTCTATTAAATACGCACCCTCTTTTTACACAATTTGAATACTCCCTCCCTCCGTCTCGTACTTATGGTTACGTTTACTTTTAACACGGATATTAATGAATATAGTATTTTAATGTGTATTGATGTGAGAGAAATAATAATATAAAGTAGGTAGGTGTATTAGTGGAATGTGTGGGTCCATGGGGAGAGAAGTAATTAATTTATGTGGGTCCATATGCTACAAAGGGAAATGTAACCATTATGATGGGACACCAAAAATGGAAATATGTAACTATTAGGATGGGACGGAGGGAGTACTCATTCCGTCACGCAATAATATTGACGTTTGTTTTTTTGCATGGAGATTAAAAGATACCCCCTCCGTCCCGGGCAAAGAGATGCATTTACTGTAGGTTTTGTGAGAGCTTTATGCAGTCAAACGTAGCTGTTTGACCGGGACAGAGGGAGTACTTCATAATATTTTAATAGATAGTAAGTTGAAAAATATAATCTTTATTGTATGGGTTGAAAAGGAAACGTAAACCTTAACATGAGACAAATCAAAATGGAAAACGTAAACCTTACTACGGGATAGAGGGAGTATACATAATTTTAAAAAGTTTAAGTTATTCTTATTTTATTAAATACACACTCAATATACTTCATATATGCGATTATCTTATAAATCCTAAATCATATATACGAGAGTATCTTATCTTATAAACCCTATATCTGTCATTCTGTTGTTCTATCGTTCCCTACAGAATTTTATAAAGGTCAGTCAAGTAATACTCCATAAATTAAGATGTTGGGCTTATAATACCATTTGCAATTGGACTTCAAATTTCTATTACAAAATTGTGAATAAAATAATTCATTGTCAGCCGTTTGGATTATTTAAAAACAAATCACTACAACATAAATGATCTTATGTTACACCTCATAGTAACATTTTTATTATATATAACACATAATTGTAACACTATTCAAATTTTAATAATATATAACACTTTTTTAATATGTAACATCTATATGTAACATTTTTATGAAAGTAACACATTTTAAATAACATTTTTGTAAATGTAACATTTTTTAGATTGCACTTTTTTATATGTAATATTTTAAAAGTATCATTTTTCATATGTTACACTTTTTATGTAACATTATGGTATTTTAATACTATGATAATATATTTTAAATACATAACCTTTATAATAAATATTTAATACACACTATTAATCACTATTAAATAATTTTTATATTATATGAGTTGAAAAAAATTTGTACTCATATAAATAAAATATTTATTATGTAAAATATTTATTATACTATTATATAAAATATTAATAATGTATAAAAAATATTTATATTTATTTTTAAATAATTTTAATTCATATAAATTTATTATATAATAATATATTTTTATCACATATAATTTGATTTCTTTTAATTATTTAAATAAATATAATTTTTAATAAAATTATATCGTATAATATAAAATATTATTTAATTTTTTTAAAAATCAGTTAGTAAGTAACACTCAAGTTTAAATGTATTAGATTGTTTTAAAAGTTATTTTTAAAAAATTAAATAAAAAGTGTTTTTAAGTGTATAATAAAATAAAAACTCAAAATATAATCAAGATTGTAGTTTAGTTTAGGTGGTAGAGATAACTCTTTTTAACAACAAGGTCAAGGGTTCAAACCTTTGTAGTGCATTTTTTTCCCTTTTAAAAAGTGTTATATAAAAATAATATCAAATGTAACATTCATAAAGTGTTAAATAAAGTTTTTTATTTATTGTAACATTTTTTTAAAAGTGTTATTATGCTCAAAATAGTGTTGCCTTAGACAATAGGCAGTAGGAGCAAACATTGCACCATAAAAAAATATTATATATTGTCTACAGTTACACATTTTTACTATTAAATAACACTTTTGACGTGTTATATAAAGCAAGTTATGTTGTAGTGAATATTTCCTGATAAAACAATCACTTTAAAAGTATTTTTTCTCTATTTTAATAAAAATATCCACACTTATCCTTAATACAATTATTTCATATTATGTGAGATAATAATAATTTTTAATTAACGTGAAAAAAAGTTGGATAAGTCACGTGAAAATATTTCTTTTTCTCATTTACCAAAAAGAAAATGTGTCAACTTTCAAACAAAAAAGTGAAATAAGAGTATGTGTTTTCCTTATTGACATATAAGGCAAGAATACGCCTTTTTTTTCACTATTTCATTTACTATTTCACTTGTTAATCACATGCCACGTGTCATGATCATTTCCTATATTACTGATAGATATACAAGGGTTTAATGGTCATTTAATAGGATATAATTTTTTTTATAGAAAAGTTATGGAAGGAATGGAATATGATGTGGAATATTAGGGGATTCGAACTGTATTTTAATTTGAAGTATTCTCTCTTATATATGTGAAGCCTCACGCACGCATTGGACTCTGATGTTTGCATTTAATTAGTTTTTTCATAGATGCGACAGATGTAGCATGCAGTTCATACTTTAAAACATGATTTTCTTTTTTAGGATTTTTAGTTTTATTTTGAAATTTTCATTTTCCAACATAATAACGAAGAATTTAAGTAAATATTATATATACAACTTTCATATGGCAATGTTCATCATCTAACCAAAATTTTAGTGTTTTTCATTTGTATGCCTTTAGAAAGGCAACATATAATTTTTCATGAAAGAATGTATATGGGAGATATGTTGGGTCACGTGTTGCAGCACGTTGCAGTTAGTTAGATTATTATCTTTTACCTATTCTTATGGTGTCAAGTTTAGTAGGTTAGTGCTTTAGCTTCTCTGTTTGAGTCCCTGTTTTTTAGTTGATTAGTTGATCTAGTGGATAGTAGATTAATTCTATAAATATTATGTTTCATGTTGAGTCATCTTCAAGTCATCAAGATATACTTCAATATTTTGAAAAAGATTGCCTTAATTATATCTTATCTTATTTATTAGGGTTAATATCAAAATTAGTCCTGTAAGTATGACACTTTCCAACTTTAGTCCTTTATCATTTGCAATTCTCAATTTTGGTTCCTTTTTGTCCAGTTTTAGTCATTTTGGTCCAATTTTGGACTTTTTTTCAAAATTTGGTCCTTTTTCGGTCCACTATTGGTCCTAAATGTATACACTTTCGGACCATTTTTGGACATTTTTTAAGTATAAAGGACTAAATTTGGAAAAAAAAAAAACTAAATTTGGATCAAAAGAACTAAAATTGGACTAAAAGAACTAAAATTGAACAAAAAGGACCAAAATTGAGAATTGGAAATGATAAAGGACTGAAGTTGGAAAATGTCATACTTATAGGACCAATTTTGATATTTTTTTAAAGAGTAATTCTTGGAAAATTTTTGATCATGATATATGTCATTACTAATCGCCGCGAGAGAGGGGAAGTGTGGTATTCGTTAAAGAGTAATTCTTGAAAAAAAGATGAAGAACAAATTAAATATTTTAGGGCTGGTCGTAATGCCTGTGACAGTTTCTTTTTTTTTTTTTGGTCAAGCAAATGAATTTATTAAAGAGATAAAATTTAGCACCAGTAGTGCTTTAATACATTCATGATCACTTCGAAGGCATTACACGCCTATCTCCACTACTTAAAATAGATTTGTCAGCAGAGACCTGAACCACATACGTCTGCATACACCAGTATCCATACACCTTGCATTTAACAATATCCTTTCTCTTTCCATTTTTCAATCTTCACGAATGGCTGGTTTTATTCTTGCAGCTTTGAATTTACTACACCATTCTGAAAAGTTTTGATCTTGAAGCAAGTTTGATTTTGCTGAAATCCAATTCCATATTCGAGCCTAGATATCACTGATCATTTTAACACAATTGATATCATCTCCATTGAAAATAGCATTGTTTCTATGATTCCAAATCACCCAATTTGTACAAATCCAAATCGTCGAAGCAATACGAATGTTATCTCCACCCCCAAGTGCTTCTCCGTGCTGTAAGAAATGAGTTATGGGATTTGAATGTGCCACCATTTCAGTATCTAGCCACTCATATATCTTACTCCAAACTTGATAAGATATTTTGCATCTTACCAATAGGTGCTCTGAATTTTCTGCCTCCTCACCACAAAGTGCGAATTTTCTATCATGTTCATCCCTTATGGCTCCAATTCTCCACAGTCTATCTTTGGTTGCCATTATATCATGTAGTAGTTTCCAAATGATTGATTGATATCTCCTTGGTGCAAAACTCTTCCAAAGTCTACGAAAAGCCAATTGTTTTATCTCTGAAATTTCACCATCATTATTTCCAGCTCTTTGTTTAGAATATGCAAGCTTAATCGAAAATATTCCATTACTCGAATGATTCCAGCTCCATCGATCTTCCTCAGTTGGACGAATCTCTATCAATTTAAGGCAATCCAGGAGCTCACTTAATAAATCCGCCTCTCATCTCTTAATTCCCTTCTCCAATTGATCTCCCATCTCCATCCAGAATTGCTCATAAAACCCATTTCACTCACTCTCGCTTCCTTGTGTATACATACCCTGTATAGTCTGCTAAATCTTCTGCATAATGGTACCTCGCCAACCCAAGGATCGAACCAAAACATAGTAGATTGGCCATTACCCACAATTCTAGTAAAATCTCTGTATATTCCATGTCCTTCATTCTCCATATATAAATTGCAAATATCCCTCCACCATCTTGAGAACTTATGAATATTTCTTTGTCCCCTCTGTCCAACCTTTCTACCATTTACTCTCCTTGTTAATGCATCTAAACCACCATGTCTAGACTTAATAATTCTCGCCCATAGCCTTGTTGGTTCACACAAGAATCTCCAAATCCACTTTCTAAGTAATGCAATGTTAAACTTCCCCATATCTCGAATGCCCAAGCCCCCTTCATCTTTCTCCATACATACAATATCCCATCTCACCCATGGCATTTTATGACTTCCCTCATTGTCCCCCCACAAAAAAATTTCATTGGATAGCAATGAGTTCTTTAATGACTTTTTTAGGTAGACAGTAGAAAGATAAACAATATATCGGAATTGACAAGAGAATAGATTGTACCAGTGTAATTCGACCACCGAACGACACATTTTTATCTTTCCAATTTGCAATTCTCTTTCTGATTCTTTCCATTAAACCTGACCATGATGAAATCTTCCAGTGGTTAATATCAACATGAAGTCCCAAGTATGAAAATGACTGTTGCCCAATCTCACAACCCAACATATCAGTTGCTCCTTCAATCCTCGCATGTTCAATGTTGAGACCCAACAAACTACTTTTGTGAAAATTAACTTTCAGCTGCGACAGTTTCTTTTATCATATTTCTAATTTTCTTCAAACCCTTATTAATTAATAAATAAATAAATATTTTGCCTGCTGCTCTTTTCCATCAGTACTGTCGTTGTTTATTTTTTTAGTAGCCTTGTTGTGTCTAATGAAGTGTTTTCCTTTAATTAGTGGCAAATAGAAGATTGAACAGAGAGTTAATTGGTCAAATTTTGTTTCAATTCAACGGTGACTTGCAGCTTTATTTATGGTTTGAATTTTACCATTTTTTTTGGTTAATTGAAAAAAAAACTACGAACTTTACTTTTATTGCAAAAAAATATCATCTTTAAGCATTGTTACAAACAAAACTCAAAAAAACCCTATTTTTAATCATAAATTGGATGTGTTTTGCAACAATACTTAAAGGTAGTGGTTTTTTTTAAATATGTCAAAAGTGGAGATTAATTTGCAATAGGAGTAAAGTTCGTGGTTTTTTTTTCAATTAACTTTTTTTTGTTATAGTGAGCAGCATTATATCTTTTAAAGCTCTGATTTACTTAAAACTAATTATTATTACATCATCAAAATTGTATTAACGCCATGCTCTATTTCTTCTTTCAGTATTATATATGGCTAATGTGTATGCATAGAATTAAATTTACCAAACACTCTTTCAAACAAGCATTGAAGTTGCAACAATTAATTTTTAATGCATCGTGTGGGCATCTTTAAACGATGTTATGAGGCGATTGTGTGTGTTGAGCGTGTTTCCGATTAATTTTGGATTAGTTTTTGTCTAGTTAAGTTATACTTTTGAATCATTCTACTCTGTTTATTAATGATTACTGAAGTTATATTTGACCAAGAGATCACCATATTACTTTTGAAATGGTACGGATTTACTACTATAATTAATTACATATACTATATTTTTTTATTTACTAAGTGAAATTGCTTGATCTACTACTATAATAATTTTTTTTTAATTACGGGAAAATTGCTCTATAGATATTTTAAATTTGTTACATGATTTACTACTATAATTAATCACATAATTTTATTTATTTATTACCCCGATTCTTATTTGTTAAACTACAACGACTAGATATATAGTTTGAGATACTCTCTTCTTAATCAAATATCATATACTCCCTCCGTCTCGAAACAATGTATACGTTTGCTTTTTGCACGTAGATTAAGGAGTAAAGTATATTATTTTAATGTGTAGTGAATGAGAGAAATAATATTTTAATGTGTAGTGGTTAGTTGTATTAGTATAATAAATGGGACCCATGTGGATATAATAATTATTTTATGTGGGTCCCAACTAGCAAAAAGAGAAATGTATACTTTGTTTTGGAACAGACCAATAGAAAAATGTATACCTAATTGTGGGATGGAGGGAATACATTTTTCTAGAATTCTCTAAATTTACTGATAAAAGAAAAAAGAATTCTCTAAAATTATCATGATTATTATTACGACTAGAAATATCTAATCTAGCTTCCTATAATCTAGAGAGTTACATATTTCTCAAATATTCTAGAATTACTTATTACAAAATTAAGTTTGATATTACTGAATACCCTCTAATCAGAAAAGTGATGGACTTGAGATAATATTTTTATATATTGTGACAATAAAAAAATGATAACATTTTTTAAAAATTATTTTAAGATAATATATTGTCAGTTAAAATAAATCATAGTATAACATCTAAAATCATAACTTGGTGTCTTAGTTTACTCGTCCTTCGATTCTTTCTCTTTTTTAAAACTCTGAACTAAATTCATGCAATTTTCAAGGGTGTAAGATTAAATAGGTGTTATTTATACAAGCCTAGCTATGCGTTGGAATATCTCATTTAATACGTTGGTGCACGTGATGAATTATGATAGAAATATAACTTCATACAAAAATTCTACTTCCTTTTCCCATTGCAAATGGTGTAAATACGGGATAGAGAATATTATAATATATCCAAATAGGTGCAATCATTATTTGTTAAAATAACTAGTCGAGCACGTTGAATGTAAGAAATAGGTTAACAGATGGTCACGCCCGCATGGACATAGCTTAATTGTTCAAAGGGTGAAGTGACCAAGGATCGAATACTAAGTATAATTGATAAAAGTATTTTTTAATAAAAGGAAACAATATGGAGCATTTAAAAAACATATGTTCATATATTCTTAAAAAAAAAACTAACAGTATAACTGATAAAAGTAGTTTTTGGATAAAATAAAGTATTTTTTTTTTATAAAAGGAAACAATATTAATTGATAAAAGGAACCAATATGGAGCATTTAAAAAATACATATGTATATTTTCACTAAAAAAAACTAACACAAAATTCATTAACAAATTGTATATATTTTTTATTAATTACTGTATAAAAAAGTGAAAGTGAGTGTATGTATAGGATAATTTGCCTTTAAAAAAAACACATCCTAGTCGTTCGACAATTAGCCTAACGGATACTTTAGTAGCACGCACTTCATATTTTAAATTTATTACATGATTTACTGCTATATTAATTATTTGATTTTTTTTTATTATCATGTATATATATATATATAGACATTTTAAATTTATTACATGATTTACTGCTATATTAATTATTTGATTTTTCTTTTTATTATCATGTACATATATAGACATTTAAAATTTATTACATGATATACTACTATAATTATTTGATTTTTCTTTTTATTATCATATATATATAGACATAAGGGAAGAAAAAAAAAAAACCCCTAATAAACATTACAAGAGCGGGTGACTAAATATTTTTGACAGCATGGACGGCGGCGCGAGGGATGGGTACCTCCCCAGAGAGGTGGTGGAGCAGATTCTGCTGAATCTTCCGGTAGGAGATGTGGGAGTGGTGGAGGAGATTCTGATGAATCTTGGTGTGAGAGATCTGTGTCGGTTGTCGTGCGTTTCAAAATCATGGAATTCTATTGTACATGATTCAGGATTCAGAAAAAGACAAAGGAAGGTAGCCAGAGGGAGGCACGGATCAAAAACCCTATATTACAAAATTAGCTTCATGCCTAGCTTCAACCTTTACAATTAAGGAGGAGCAATCGTGTCCTCCTCTCCCCCCACCCCGGGTGGGGAAGCGGAGTTGCTCCTCTGCGCCTCCTGTTGTGTGCAGGTTCCCGATCTATCGTTGTTTCTATGGAACCCTTCAACAGGGGAGCACAGGAAACTCCCTGACTCCCCATGGTCAACCCTAGATCATGACAAATTTGTCTTCGGACTAGGGCACGACTCTTTTGGAGACGACTACTAGCTGCTCGTCATTCCCAAGCTCAAGAGGGGGAAATTGTTGTATTCTTTAAAGAGTAATTCTTGGAGGAAGATGAATATTAATGTAGGTGGACGTATGGCGATCAGAGATGCGCGTTTGTGAATGGAGCTCTCCATTGGGTTGATTACCGAAAAAGCATCTTTTCTTTCAACCTGTCGACGGAGGAGTTAGGTCTGGTGGCCCCCACACACACATCACACTCACCACTAATACAACTACCCACTACATATTAAATATTATTTTCTCACTTTACATTAAATTATTATACTCTTTAATTTTCGTGAAAAAAATACTTCACTTTATATTAAATTATTATACTCCTTAATATATAAATTTTGCACTTGGTCGCTTACGTGCTACACACGATAGAGTACACTTGCTCTAAATCAATTTAACCAAAATTGAAACCAAGTTAGCGACCAAGTGCAAAATTTATATATTATCGAACCCAAGGGCGAAAGTGGGTAGCCGTGTTTGAGAAATATTTTACTCTAGTAGGACGAATCAAAGAAGGAGGGGGTTGATTATACTACAAACTAACAACTAAGAAAGCAATTAAAGATAGAACATGTACAAATGGGATGAATAATGGGTGAAGGTGAACAATCTAAGAAATATGTAAGGCAAGCAACATTCATGGTAAGGTATATATAGACTCACGTACACACATGCATTGATGGTTTTCATGTTATGATATTAAGGGCAATCACATTTGTACCAATAACCCCTATGACCAAGGTGATTAGGTTCTCAACTCTTTTACAAGTTTAAATCTCCTAGGATTGTTCTCACTCTCAATTCCCATGAAGGTACTATGATCATAAGTTGGGTTCCCCTCACTAGTTCATCACTAATGTTCTACCATGAGGTTTTAAGCACTTGAAGGGTATGACTTACCTCTCATCATACTAACTAAGTCATCTCATGCAATTAATGATTCAATTAAACCACTAAGCATAATATTTGAATGGTCATCCTAACACTATGAATAAAGAATTTAACTACACAAATCATACATAAAATGAGAATAAGCATTCATGATAGAAAATATTCAAAACAATCAATTCATCAAACATGTGGTGTGCAAAATCTACATAATACCTAACCAATCATATTGCTAGCCTTACATGAGGACTAGCCACTACAAATCATAATAGAATCAATACATTCTATAGCTTGCTCCAATTGAGCCAAATAATGAAGAAAATAACAAAATAAAGGTAAGTTAGCTCCCCTTTGATGGTGAACTTCTTCCCCTTTGATTATGCTAAAATCTTCAACCAATGATGAATTTCTCTTCTTAGATTGGTGGATAGATGGATTTGAGAAAATCAGGTGGATTGGATGGGTGAAGTGAAGGATGGAAGAGATGGAGATGAATGTGTGTGATTTAGGTGTTTAGTGTGTGTGGAAACTGATCCCAAATGATTCCACCCGGATTTTGTGGTCAAAACATGTATTTATACCCCCCATGGAAGCTTCTAGAACAAGTGAATATCATAAAACTGTCTTTTGCACATACACGGGTCGTGTAGCAGCACACGGGCCGTGTAGGGTCATCGCGTGCAGCGCAGTCTCACCGTTTCGCACATAACTTTCTCATTCGATCTCCAATTCAAGTGATTCTTGCCCTCACGCAATCCTCTCTTCCGTGACTTTCCAACCATATATCACATGTCTAGTTTTGAGCTCCATATGAATACAGAATTTAGCTCTATTTTTTTCCACATTTTCTTTATCGTGTCTAGAATCCATTTTTACCTGAAAATCACACAAATTACACCAATTTACCAATTCTCTAAATATTCACAAATATAGCACAATTTAAGGCACTTAATCATGAAAATCACACATTTATCATTTCAAAGCACACATCTCCATTTCTTCATATAACACCACCAAATGATATACAAAATGAATAAAAATACACAAAAATACATAATAAAAGACACTAAAATATGGTGAAAATGACACCGATTAACCCCCCAAACTTAAATCGAAACTAGCAATCACCCAACCCTCCCCATTTTCTTGAAAAAAAAATAAAAAAGGAATTCATCCAAAGATAATGAATATAAACACTGTTTTTTAATGTTTCAGAGATTGACGTCAATAAATGGCCAACTCAGCATGGAAAGATTGACCATGGTATTTATTTGCAATAAATATAAAAGGTGATGTTTTTCTTTGCCAAATTTAAAAGATTTGGACTAATTTGAAAAAAATCAAAGGTTGGTATTTTTTATGCAATTAATCTTTTTAAAATAAAGTAAAACAAAATAAAAGGAATATTAATTTGTTTGGAAGAAAGGAGGAAGGCATTCACCCCACTTGCATCTTAGTTAAATAATTAATAACCATGCAAATAGTTGCATCTTTAACTCGCAGTTGATGTACACTTGCATTAATTTGTTAAGGTAATTGATTGCAACACTAATTTTGATTAGCAAGAAAATGTTTCTAGTCTCTTCTAGACCATTATTGTAATCAATACGTAGTTTTCAACTCTCTTACATTAGACGTAGCTCACATATTCAAGTTGCAAGTGGTCTTTTTTTTTTTTTATAATTATTTTAGAGAGAAAGAGATTTTACTTTTTCATTCGTATTTTATCTTTCTTGAAAATATTGAATTTTGTATAATTCATAAACGTGATAGACTGATGGGAATACTAAGTTCTTTTTTCTCACAACATGAATTTGCAGTAAATATATTTTAGTTTTATAGTAATATGTTAATAACATGAATATGTATTATAAATCAATGTGAAATTTATCGAATTTATTGTTTTAAACGACGGAAATATATAGATTTTGTTTTCAATTAGGTATTTTAATTTCCAATGGATTCATCGTAGAATTTAATTTCTTGCTTTTTTTTTTTGGGTTTTTTTTCATAATGCTTGGACTTTTGAAGGTTATTTTGGTAATTTGGTTTATGCAAGAAGATCCTATTTTAATTGGCATCACATGAATCTTAATACTTTCTCTCTCTTGAAAATCCAACTACCCGTCTTCTCATGTACATAGCCCATCCTCAGTGTTAA
The DNA here is from genome assembly GCA_023678885.1 of Pogostemon cablin. Lineage (NCBI taxonomy): Eukaryota > Viridiplantae > Streptophyta > Magnoliopsida > Lamiales > Lamiaceae > Pogostemon > Pogostemon cablin. Next base: position 1,989,252 of record CM042984.1, read on the forward strand.
AGAAAGCTCAATTTGAGAGTTTAAATTGAAAACGCCCTTTTTAGTTTCTTCTCTCTCTAATTAATTCATTCATCATGGTCGACTAATTAATCAGAATGGAAAACTGGATTGATTGATCTTCGAAAATGCCTGGAAATCATTCACAAGGGGAATTGACAAGGATGTGCGCATTCTCATTGCGGTCATCAATGTCGTCGTAGAGGAGTTACTCGACGCCAAGGATGGAAGCTGGCTCTGGTTTCTCGATTTCTGTTCCGTACTATGTGCCTTCTCCGTTTGGTCATTTTTGGTCCACGGCTGCAGCTACATCTCTGTGGACACCTCGAAGCACAGCGGTTGCGTGGGTCCCGAGCGTTGAGGTCCAGCTTGTGGTGATGTTCGTAAGGAGGAATTGGGTGATTTAAATGGGAAGAAATCTTGATCGTTGGTTGTGAGGGCATCGAAGAGTGTTAAAGTGTTGTTCATCTTGTTTTGCTGCGTAACATTCTTTTATGTGAACAATGGTGACATTAAACACTTTCTTACAAGCTGCAGAACAATGGTGAAATCTTGTGGCTTGCATTCGAACACCCCTCTAGGGCTTTGAATCTAAATGTGTGTTTAATGTCACTTTTTCCCCCAACTGTTAAATGATTTGGAAGTAGTGGATTTGAATTGGTGTTTTTATTGATTTTTATTGGTTTATATATTAATAGTAACACAAGTCCTTGTTTCTTATCATCTGCAAAAATCCATTTAAAACTTGAGAGAAAGGGTTATCAAGGCTAACTTGGCTGATCGGAGAAATTTGACCAAATTTTATATTTTTTTATTAATTTCTTTTTTGAAGTTAACGTTTCCCATCCAATAATTAACGGGAGGACGAAAATTGCAACTTTTGAAACTAAAAAAAAGTTAGGGACCAAAATTGAAATAAGATCAATCGTATGGGACCAAAATACAATTTTCCTAATATTTTATTATTATAATTAAAATTCGAAATACGTATTCTGGTATACTAATTGAATGATGAACGAGGATTGCAGTTTCCAACAAAATAGAGTATAATCAAGTAACATTCTACTACGTATGGGGAAAATTACACTTTTAGTCCTGTAAAAATTGCTCAATGCTAAAAAAGTCCAAAATCTGGAAGATTTAGTCTCATAAGAATTTTTCATTAAAATCTATTAATAGTTAACGAAATATTTTAAACCGTTAGCAAGACCAAAATGACAACTTGCAGATTTGATTACATAATATGCAAAAAATAATCCCCAAAGAAAACTAATAAATGTTTATTGAGAGAGAAAATAGAGGGGAATTGTCGTAATGGACTATGTCTATGTTGAAAAATAGAAAATAATATAAATCTAGTAGTTTATAATAATATAAGTTAATTTGGGATGAAATTTTTAAAAAATTATGATTATAAAATTCTTATGGGACTAAAACCGCTAAATATAAGACTAGTGAATTTTTACGGGACTAAAAATTGAAATGAAAGATTTCTTATGAGACCAAATGTGATATTTTCTGATACGATCAAATATTTTAGAATATTTGATTGATTTTAATTATATATGATCTTTTACTTATTTTATTTATTTAAGTTTCCATATTTACAATTAGAGGTACTTTAAATATGTGATTAAGAATGTATTTTTGGGATATTGGAATTAAGATATTTTTTGTATCTCTCATATTCTTATCATCGTTCTTTCTCCTCTTCTCCCTCCTATCTCTCGGTCCCTATCTCCCTCTCCCATATCTCTCTCAATTTTCTTCTTTATTCTCCCTATCTCTCTCTCTCTCAATCTTCTTCTTTATTCTGGTTAAGGAGTTTGCGCTCACTCGAAGAGTGCTTTTCGATACACTACAAATTTAGGGCGTATCATTGGTGCTCTCGTTGAGAGATTTCACCATTTCAACATGGACGTTCAATCAGAAAAGCAACCATGGGAAATAGCCTTTCAACGACTACAAGGGCGATTTGACAAACAAATCATCATTCATCGCCAAACACAACAGCAAGTTTTTAACATGATGGAAGAGATCAGATCCATTATTCGAACCATACCAAATCAGGGAGCCTCGAATTTGTTTGCATGAGAAGTCCCTAAGTTTAATACCATGAAGTTGGATCTACTAAAATTTGATGGAATTGATCCTCAAGGGTGGGTATTTCGTGTACAAGAATACTTTAATTTTCATGATGCCCCAGAAGATCAACGCCTACGCATCGCGACTTTTAATTTCGAAGGAAAAGCAAAAATCTGGTACCAATACATGAAAGCTAACAATCTTTTTACAGGTTGGCCAGATTTTCTTGAAAAAGTGAAGCTTCGTTTTGATCCGTCACAGTTCGAAGATTGCCAAGAAAAGTTGTCAAAGTTAACTCAAGCTGACAACTCTCACTCCGAGTCACGATTTTCTTTAAATGCCAATGTTGATGACAATCCCGCTAAGCACAATTTTGATGATATGGCTAAAGTAACCAAGCAAGATGTGAGTACAGTCATGAGGGGAAACTCATTTGGGCCAAAAAAATTAATGGGAGGGTTGTCAGCCGAACAGATTAAACTGAAGCGCGAAAAGGGTCTATACTATAATTGTGACCAAAAGTGATCGGTGAATCATCATTGTCAAAGTCAATTCTTGCTGCTTATGGGATCTGATGATGGAGGCCAATATGAGATCGATTCTATTCCACATCAGTTCAATTATTATCCACCTTGAGGACAAGGTGGTTTCTCAAGGCGGAAGGAATGATACAATCAAATATTTCAGAATATTTGATCGATTTTAATTATATAGATCTTTTACTTACTTTATTTATTTAAGTTTCCATATTTACAATTAGAGGTACTTTAAATATGTGATTAAGGATGTATTTTTGGGATATTGGAATTAAGATATTTTCTGTATCTCTCTTATTCTTATCATCATTCTTTCTCTTCTTCTCTCTCCTATCTCTCGGTCCCTATCTCTCCCCTATGTCTCTCAATTTTCTTCTTTATTCTCCATATCTCTCTCTCAATCTTCTTCTTTATTCTGGTTAAGGAGTTTGCGTTCACTCAAAGAGTGCTTTTCGATACACTACAAATTTAGGGCGTATTTTCCCCACACGTATCCAATTGGTCGAGGTTGACGCGGACGTGTTACCCAAATAATGTTTATGTATTTTTTTAATAAGTATACAGTGTGCACGATTGCACATGAAAATTTATCATTGAATATGGTTTTTTATTAAAATATTATTACCACTTCTTATCCGTTTCACGAAGCTAATATTTGTGAGACAGTCCGATTTATATTAATTTACGGCCTTTATAAATATTTAGGGTTTATCACTTATTTATCTATCTCACTAAACAATTTGTGAGATAGTCTGTTTTTTTTTTTAAATGTTTAGGATCATTCATGATTCAAGGTAAGGGTAGCCTAAATATTTTCATCTATCTAAACAGTATGAATTGCGTTCTTGACATTTTCAGTTAGAAATTTTTTTAAAATATTAATTTAATTAAGTTCAATATTTTATTTCATTTAAATGTTGATACATGTGGTGGATATGGTCCTTTTAGATCGGTAAATTTTAAATCTGGTAAAAATTCTCAATTTTTTGGTTCATTATCTTATTAAAAGAAGTAAGGAGAGATAAGGAGGTAGATCATTAAACTCGAATTGGGAGAAGTATGTAGATGTTTGCAGATTGGCTTACTGAATTAAAGAAGCTGAACATTTAAGGGAATTGGGGAGTAATAATTGAAGTTAAAAGTTTTTTTGTCCTATAACTATTTAAAATTTTATATTTTGTTCAAAAAAACATATTTGTATTGATTTTGTCCCATTACTATTAGTTTTATTTCAATTTTACCTAAATTTTGCAGGATTCCCCAATTTTGATGGAAATATTGATCCTAAACATTTAAAAAAATATTCGGATTATCTCACAAATTGTTTGTGATAAGAAGTGATAAATCTTAAACATTTATAAAGGCAGTAAATTGATATAAATCATCGAACTACGGATAAAAAGTAATGATATTTTAATAAAAATTAATTTGTGCATTAAAAAACAAATAAACATTATTTGGGTAACACGTCCACCTCAAAGTTAATTGGGAGGGGAGGGGTGTAAGGGTGAAACAAGGGTTTCAAGAAAATTAAAAGCATTTTGATAGTACATCTGGTGAATGTTAGAACCCTTTGGTATCATAGGAATATTACCAGTTTTCTTGGTATAGAAATGCAAAAATTCGGATTCGGGTGAGTATAAACGGAGTAGAATATTACCATTGTCGTATAAATACAAAGGTGTGATTGCGTAGGGGCGTTGCGGTAAATTAGGGCGGGTGATGTTGAACATCGTCACCCACGCGCCATCTTCCCCCATCAACCACAGCATAAACCTCCTCCTATCCCTATCCTGGTTATAACACACCGACAAGCACAGCTTCCCCTTCAACACACCAACCTCCGCAGTATCCTGCTCCACTAGCTCCGCCGGGTGCTTAGGCGGCGCCACCACACCTGACTTCTCCGTTGACAAGTCGAAACACAAGATGTTCTTTATGCGATCAACCCAATGGAGAGCTCCATTCACAAACACGCATCTCTGATCGCTCCATTCAGGGAGGGCACGTTCTTCTGGATCCTCCATCTTTCTCCAACAATCACTCTTTAAAGAATACAAGAATTTTACCCTATCGCCGCCCTGGGGTCTGTGCTTGGTAATGAAAAGCAGCTTGTAGTCGTCTCCGACAGAGTCGTGCCCTAGTCCGAACAGAAACTTGTTGTGTGCTAGGGTTGTGTATGGGCACCTGGGGAGTTTCCTGTGATCCCCAGTTGTGGGGTTCCACAGAAACAAAGGTAGATTATAAATCTGCACGCAAATTAGTCCGTCGCAGGAGGCGCGGATGATCGCCGTGGTCGCATCCCTTATCCGGGTGGGGGGAGAGAAGGACAAGGTTGGTCTGCAAACCTTTTCATTGCCAAATCTTGAAGCAAGGTATGGAGTTATTTTACTAATATGAAGTCCCTCTTCCATGAAAATAAGCATTCCCCTCTCTCTACTTACCTTCCTATGTCTTTTTTTGAAGACTGGATCATGTACCATACAATTCCATGATTTCGAAACAAACGAACAAACGACAACCGAAGCAGATCTCTCGTAGAAAGATTCATCAGAATCTCCTCCACCACTCCCACCTCTTTTACGGGAAGATTCATCAGAATCTCCTCTCTCGCTCTCGCGCCTCCGTCCATGCTGCCAAAGGTTTTTAGTCACCCGCCTGCTAAATTGTAATGTTTAATTGGTTCGTCTAATATCTATATATAATATATAAAGAGAGAGAGTCATCTAATATATATGGTAGTAAATCATGTAATAAATTTATAATATCACGTATTGTTTCACATAAATAAATTCTAATAGCATTAAAGATTTTTCCTTTAATTAATGTGCAACGATATATAATATAAATTAGGCAAATTTTTCTATATAGTGCACGTGCACGGGTATCTATATTTAGAATTTATATATCTATAAATAAAAATATATACACTAATAAATACAAATTTATACACTTTATTTACACTCTTAAATAAAAATATATGTACGCTAATAAATAAGGCTAAAATTTGAGAAGGTTTTGGAGAATTTTCAAAAGTTATGAGACTAATTCGAGAAAAAATAAAGGATGGGACAAAATCAAAACTTTTAGAAATGTTGTTGGACTAAATCGAAAACTTTAAGTATTTTGGGACTATTTTGAGAAAAGTAAAATGTTTGGGATTTTTTTGGTTTTAAACTCAAAAAATGTGTACACTTTATTTCCTGACAAAAATATTACTCTCTCCGTCCCACAACAATGATTGTATTTTACCATTTTCGTCCGTCCCAACATAAGAGGTGCATTTTTCTTTTTAATAAAAGGGACCCACACAAATTAATTTTTTTTCTCTCCATAACCCCACACTTCACACTAATATACATATTTAAAATATTATTTATCTCACCTCAACTACCTCCAACTACCCATGAAATATTATATCCATTAATCTACGTGCAAAAAAGTTCCGCCACTCTTGTTGTGGGATGGAGGGAGTAATTTTTTTAATTAAATATTTATACTATTTATAAAGACAATAAATTGTTACATATAAAAATTGGGAAAGACTTATGTCGGACCGTCTCACTCAAATATTTATACTCCCTCCGTCCGCTTCTAAGGTATCCATTTCACTATTCTTGGCGTCCGCTTCAAAGGTATCAATTTCTTCTATTTAATAAAAAAAGTACATAATATGACTCACTACTTCCCTCTAATACAACTACCCACTTTATCTATAATAATAATACTCCTTAATCCACGTGTAAAAAGCAAATAAATATCTTATAACTGTCCACGTGCAAAACGAAAATGATTATCTTAGAACCGGACAGATGGAGTACTATTTATAAAGACAGTAAATTGTTACATACTCCTTCCGCCCAAAATTGATTGCACTGTTATTGTAGATACGGAGTTTAAGAAATGTTACTTTATTGACTTTTCAACTCAACTTTTAGGGGTAAAATTGTCCATATATTTTGGTTTGTGTTTAAAATTGTCCATGCATTTTTATAAATGTTTAAAAAGTTGAGGATAAATTGGTAATTTGTTTTTGCTATTTTTGGAAGGTACAATCTATTTTGGGACGGATAAATGTGGAAAATGTGCAATCAATTTTGGGACGGAGGGAGTATAAAAATTGAGAAAGACTTATGTCGGACCGTCTCACGGAATAATTTTATGATAATATTTTAAAGAAAAATTTTATTCAATGATAAATTTTCATGTGCAATCGTGCAACGCAACCACTTCTAAAGATTATATGAATCCTAGCGTTTGCTTTGGTATAGGAATACAACCTCGACCATATACACGGAGTAGAATGTTACTTGATTGTACTTTATAATTGCTGGATATCGCAATCCTCGTTCATCATTCAATTAGTATATACCAGAATACGTATTTCGATTTTTAATTAGTATAATAAATTAAATGTTGAAAGATGCAATCCTCGTCAAATATTACTTCTTTTAGATCAAACTTTTATAAAATTTCTCGCAATTTCTGGTCTTTATGTTCACAGAAATTCGAGGATTTTTAAAAAATTCAGTGCAACTATAACAAAGTTTTTTTTTTTTATCAAACAAATTTATTAAGTTAAGAAATGTGTTACAAAAGCACAAGGGGTGCTTCAACACCGATACAACCCAACATACACAACAACAATATACAATTAATATAGAGTTAAATTCATTTTATATAATGTAACTAAGCAAAATTTCAATTTTTACCCTAAAAAAGATAAGTGACTCAATTTTGTCCTATAACTAACGAATCATTTCAATTTTTGCCCAATTTTTGTCAGAAAATACGAAATTCGCCGGAGTCCGCCACGTCATGCTTCAATTTAGGGGTTTCCAACTGGTCAATCCGACGTGGCAATTTTGACTTTTTTTAGTCAACGAATCCGTCACGTCATATATATATATATATATATATATATATATATATATATATATATATATATATATATATATATATATATATATATATATATATATATATATATATATATATATATATATATATATATATATATATATATATACACACGTGATAATAAAAAGTCTTTTTTCTATGTTCTGTAACTTTTTATGGTTTTATTTTATAGCTTATGGTATTTAAAAAAATCATTTAATTAATATAGTAGTAAACCAGGTAATAAATTTAAAACATCAAGTGCGTGCTACGAAAGTATTTTATGTAGCAAGGCGTTTGACTAGTGTGTTTTTTTTAAATGCCAGCCATCCATGCATGTAATATCTTAAATAAGGAATTAATTTTTAATTATGCAATCAATTGTTTCCTTTTTAAGCTGAATGTTTAATTAGAAGTGTATCTTTTTTAACCTATTACATATAAATTCTAATTATCTAAACTTAATTTAAAAAATATTTTGCCATTGATTAATATACACAAGTAATTTTTTTATGGAGATTAATATACAAGTATACACATTACATGATAAACAAACTGAAAATAAAAATTTTTTTGGGACAGATTATGAAATATATTATAGTATAATTATTATATAAAAGTGTATTTTTTTAGTAAGATAAATGATGCACTAAGTTATGATTTTAGATGTTATACTATGATTTATTTTAACTACCTATATCTTTGACAATATATTATCTTAAATAATTTCTAAAAAATGTTATCTTTTTTAAATATCACAATATATAAAAATGTTATCTCAAGTCCATCACTTTTTTGATCAGAGGGTATTCAGTTGAAATTATCACAATATATGTAATTATCTAGATTAGTAGGGAAACAATAGGAAGCTAGATTAGATAATTCTAGTCGTAATAATAATCATGAGAAGAAACATAATCATGCAAACGTGTTTTACGATATTTACAAGGCACTCTTACTCTTGAGTTATTTTTTCAATCCTCTCCTAGGATGATTCTTCATGGTTACTCTGATGCTGATTGGGCTAGTTGCCTTGATGATCGTCACTCGACTAGTGGGTTTTGTATATTTTTCGGTCCTAATCTCATTGTTTGGAGTTCGAAGAAGCAACCTGTTGTTGCTAGAAGCAGCACAGTATCGAAGCTTAGCAGCCACAGCTACTGATCTTATTTGGGTTCGTTCTTTGTTTACAGAACTCGAAATTCTTCCAGAGACTCCTTCTATCATTTGGTGTGACAATAGCAGTGCTGCTTCGTTGGCTGCTAATCCAGTTTTTCACCAACGAACAAAGCACATAGAAATTGACATTCATTTCATTCGTGAGAAAGTTCAAGCAAAGGAATTGGATGTTCCATATATTTTTTCAGAAGATCAACTTGCAGATGCATTGACTAATCCTCTTTCTTGTCCTCGTTTTCTAAATCTGCCTAGGAAATTTTCCTTGACAGAACCCCGATCCAATTGTAGGGAGCATGTTAAGATAACTGAAGTTAGAGGTTAATTAGTTAGAGATTGGTTAGTTAATTAAAGATATTATTTGAGCTTATCTCTATACGTGTACAACTCTTAGTGGATTAGGAAGAAAGATATATTCTCTGTAACAGATTGTAGAAAACACTTTTCTTATTCAATTGAAATCTCTCTCTCTCTTCTTACGTTCCTTTCTCTCACTTCTTATGTTCTCTCAATTCTTAGCATATACGACAAAAATATTCATTAATAATTTTAAAATATTTTTTAAAAAATATTTTTTATATTTATTTTTTATCTTTTTTTATTGTACTGTGTGTCAACTCAATATTTTTCATATTTGTGTTAAGTTGAAACGAATTTTTATAGTGTGATGTCCGTGTATCATATATATCAACACAAATTAAAACACTCTTCAATAACATGAACCGTCATACGTAGCCTTTGAATTAAGGAAAGGAATTAAATGCGGATGGAAAAAATATTTTATTTTATTATTATACTATACAACAAAAGCAAATACGATAGGATATAAATTAACTCTGTAAAAGTATTTTTGTGAGACGATAGTATATCTTCACAAACTATTTAGGGAGCTTAGTAAAACAAATCACAAAATCTATAACTAAAAATTAAGTTCAAACCAAGCATACTCTTTGTGACAATTTATTATTAAACATATATTATAATTTGGACAAATTAAATAACCGAACTTAAAATTTCATCTGACATGTTAGATTAATGCGAAGCACTCTCAATTTAAAAAGGAAAGAAAAAAAATCATAAAATAATTAGTTAGAAAGAAGGGAAGATACGAAAGTTGACAAGGTCATACATGAGAAAACTTTTTTTTTTGTATTTAGAAAATTCTTCAAGTTGTGAACAGAGGGGGACGACAAAAATTAATGTTATCCCCATTTTGTTTTTCCATTAATTAATTTTTAACAATTTGATTGTGGGGGGGCAGTTGGGACATTTCCCTTTTTGATTTGCTTTATCCTCCAAATGGGCATGGTGGCATTTTTAAAATAAAGTAAAACAAAATAAAAGCAATATTAATTTGTTTGGAAGAAAGGAGGATGGCATTCACCCCACTTGCCTCTTAATTAAATAGTATAATTAATAACCCTTCAAATAGTTGCATCTTTATCTCGCAGTTGATGTACACTTGCATTAATTTGTTAAGGTAATTGATTGCAACACTAATTTTGATTAGCAAGAAAATGTTTCTAGTCTCTTCTAGACCATTATTGTAATCAATACGTAGTTTTCAACTCTCTTACAATAGACGTAGCCCACAGATTCAAGTTGCAAGTGGTCTTTTTTCTTTTTATAATTTAATTATTTTAGAGAGAAAGAAATTTTTCTTTTTCCATTCTTATTTTATCTTTCTTGAAACTATTGAATTTTGTATTATTCATAATGCTAATTATAGTGTGTACTCAAATGCTAAGATATGGTGCATCTACTTTAAAATATGTATACAAATATAAATAAAAATATATATAATTATGAACAAAAATGTATACAATTTAATTGTTACTACCTCCGTCCCATAAAGAAGTTCACAGTTACCGTAGATACGGAGTTTAAGAAAAAATTGATTTTTGGGGATAGTTTGGTATTTTTAGGTAATAAATAAATTATAAAGTAAGTTTTGTGAGTTGTAAAGGGGTGTCAATTTTGAAATTAAAGTGTATTGAGGAGTTATTAATTTGTGTGTATTTCCTTATTTGGGGGTGTGAACATGTTTATGAGACGGACAAAAATAGAAAGTGTGAATTTGTTTATGGGACGGAGGGAGTAATTTTTCTAATGAAAAAATGAGTTTAAAAAGATATACAATTATTAAAAACACATGTACTCCACTATTTAATAAAAAATTATACATATGGATGCTAATTTTTTTAATGAAAACATAGTGTGAAAAAAATATATAATTATTAAGAAAACGTATACATGTATATAAAATGAATATATGTATTATAAATCAATGTGAAATTTATCGAATTTATTGTTTTAAACGAGGGAAATATATAGATTTTGTTTTCAATTTGGGATTTTAATTTCCAATGGATTAATAGTAGAATTTAATTTCTTGCTTTGCATAGCTTATGTCTTTTCTTCTTTTGTTTGGACTTTTGAAGGTTGTTTTGGTAATTTGGTTGATGCAACTAGATCCTATTTTTATTGGCATCACATGAATCCTAATACTTTCTCTCTCTTGAAAATCCAACTACCCTGTCTTCTCATGTACATAATAGCCCATCTTCAGTGTTAAAGAAAGCTCAATTTGAGAGTTGAAAACGCCCTTTTTAATTTCCTCTCTCTCTACACCTAATATATATATACCAAATACATCCCAAAAATCCAGAAAGCTATACACGAGCTCTTCAAATCTGTTCATTCTCTCATCATTCATCATCATCATCATCGTGGACTGATTAATCAGAATCGAAAACTGGATTGATTAATTGATCTTCGAAAATGCCTGGAAATCATTCACAATCATCGCTTCTGCTTCAAAGAATCAACGAAACGCCGTCGTCCGCCGCCCCCATGACGGCGTGCAAGCAGGCCTACCGCCATCTCACCGCCGCACAAGTCCCGGACCACGTGGCGCGCTACCACAACCACGCCGTGGGTCCCAACCAGTGCTACTCCGCCGTCACCCAGCACATCTCCGCCCCAATCTCCACCGTGTGGTCCGTCGTCCGCCGCTTCGACAACCCCCAAGCGTACAAGCACTTCGTGAAAAGCTGCCACGTGGTGCTCGGAAACGGCGACGTAGGGACCTTACGGGAAGTACGCGTCATCTCCGGGCTGCCCGCGGTCAGCAGTACGGAGCGACTGGAGATCCTCGACGACGAGCGCCACGTCATGAGCTTCAGCGTCGTCGGTGGGGACCACCGCCTGGCAAACTACCGGTCCGTCACCACACTGCACGCGGCGGGGAACGGCGGCACCGTCGTCGTGGAGTCGTACGTTGTCGACGTGCCACAAGGTAACACTAAAGAAGAAACCTGCGTATTTGTCGACACCATTGTCAAATGTAATCTGCAGTCTTTAGCTCAGATCGCTGAGAATCTTGCAAGACGAAACCATTCTACATAAAATAAAATTAAAAAAAAAAAGAATCACAATTTAATTAGGGTATATGTTGTTGAGGGAATTAATTAACGGTGCATGATCAGATTAGTTCAATTCAAGAATGAATTTTCTTGTCTGCAATGGCGTTTGTAACTTCGGATGTTTGTTTTTTGATTGTTCAAGAAACGTACGTATAATGTTTTTTATTTGTTTATTGGCATCTTCTGTTCCAAGCAATTTCTCTCTCTGAAAACCTTCTACTCGATTAATTTCATGAGAATCTCAGTTTCTGTTTGCTGCATATGTAATTAGTCTATATAAAAGGGCTAAATTAGTAATTATGTATTGATCGTATGTTGCATTAGCATTCCAGCTAATGAAGCGATAAAAAAATATTACTAATCCCTCCTCGTAAACGAGGATGAACCCTGTACCCACCTTTAGGGCCCCACTGCTCCTGTTATGAGGAATGGTGGAGGAGTTAAGTCGCATGATGTGCTTCAAGTGGCTTATAGAGATGGCTCATTGTTAAATTTGTACTTGCAAGGGGCCAAATTCATGTCAAAAGCAGGATTCGAACCCCCACCCTGTAACAACCAAATTCAGTTGGAAGACCTTTTCATCCTCCCTCTACCACTTGAGCTATGTCATGGGGGCTGGATGAACCCTTTATTCTATCTCTACCACTTGAGCTATGTCATGGGGTTGTGCTATGTCATGGGGTTGGATGAACCCTTTATTCTATCAGTACGATGTGAGCTAGCATTGATATTTGCAGTTAATCAATTTGTTTAATTAGTTTAAGCATTATTTTAATTATCCCAGTTTGCACTCTAGCCTTGCAGTCAAGCAGCTTAATTTAGGGTTTATGAATTCTTCTTCTTACAAAATAAAAGGATGGAATGTGATCTATATTAATTGGATCAATTATAATTAATTTTATGTTTATTTATGATTTCATATGATACACATACTAGAATTGAGATACTAATTTTGAAATAAAATGTGGGACGACAAATGACAGAATTAATATTTTAGTTAAGATTAGGGATCATTTGCCAATATAAACTCCCAAAAAAATTATGTGGATTAAATAAATCTACTTAAAAATTCATCATAATTAGGACTGCCGCTTTTAAATACTCTATTGGATAAACATTGAACAAATTAATGAATCGAGTTTAAGAAAATGAAAACTAATACTTATAATCTCTAATTTAGCTAGATTTAACTTTTCAAATTCGTAATAACACATTTTAAGTATTTCTTTCACTTAATTGATAAGAGACATTGAAAATAAATTACTCCTTGTCCGAAATAGAAAATGATCTAATATACTATTAAAAATCGTTTCCAATATATATGACTATGAGGTACGTAATAGAGGTTTTGGATGATCACACACCACACCATGCTGCTGATTTAATTCACATACATAATTATTAGCAATTTGTTACGTATTAAATATTAGAAAAAGAAAGGGATGTACAAAAATACTATTACTCCCTCCTCCCACATATTTTTACCCACTTTTTATTTTGGGATGTCCCACGTATTTTTATTCATTCCATTTTTGGTAAAAATACATAATATTTTATTATCTATTTTTTACAATCCCAACAACTTTAATTACTTTTTTACACTTTATTCATCATTCCTAATAACTTTATTCACTTTTTCTTTTTAAATTACAAATTTTTTCCTACTTTCTCTTACATTATATTAAAAAAATAAAACATCTTAATTTTTGTGTCTGTACAAATGGGTAAAAATATCCGGGACGGAGAGAGTATTAGTATTCATTAAATAAGAAGGAATCAAACAGCTAGCTAACGTTGCAAGTTGGCCCTGTGGTGAGACCAAGTAGGGTGTTAAAGAACAGAAAAAGAAAATTTGGAGTTGTACGTTATAGCAAGTTGCACAACTTGCATCTCTTTCTCTCTCTGCATCTTTTTCTTGTTCATATAATATTAATATACCCATGCAACTTGGAATGCTTTTGTGGAAAATACCAACAAATTAAACGGGTAATTATGAAAATTAAATAAAAATAATATTAAATGAAGGTGGCAAGCTGCAATGAGCATTTAAATATCCCGTGCCGTCTTGTCTACTCTTCTGTTCAATGCCTTCACCCCACCCCACCCCACCTTGTACTTTGTTTTTTTTAAATTAAATTAAAAGTAATAAATTGTCCAAGTTGAATTACTCTTTTAATATTAATGTGAATAAGTTTTTTTTTAAGTAAACAGGGAGTAATAAATTGGTGCAAGTTGTATGAGTAATTTTTTATTTTTTTATTTTTTCTTTTTTGTGTGTGAAAGAGTATTCCCTCCCTCTCATTTCAATATTTACGTTTCTTAATTTTTTGTAATATGGGACTCACCTAAAACAATTAATATATCACTATGGTCTCTACATTCAACACTAATACACATACCCACTTTACATTAAATATTATATCTTTCCACTCACTATCTATTACCTTAATCAACGTGCAAAAAGCAAACGTAAACAGTGAAACGGGACGAAGGGAGTAATATTTTACAGTTATGATGTGCGACAATGCACACTTTTACGGTAAGGCTTCCGTAGCAAAGATTAGAAAATGATACCACTATTTTAATAAAAAAGTGGTTATCGAATTAATAAAAAATGATAATGGTGCAGTGAATTATTGTATAAATAATTCGTAATATATAAATAAAAGAGATAAAATTTTTAATGTAAAGTAATACTCCTTTATAAAAACTAATTTAAAAAAAAACATAATAACAGCATCATGTGGGACGATTTCAAGTGTTGCCCCTTAAAAAATTTTAATCCGTAACAGGAAGCACTCCCTCTATCTCCTTCAAAGGGATTTTTTTTTATATTGATCATCTCATCCAAAAATCTCCTTTCCTTTTTATACATATGGGATCCAAACTCACCTACTAATACAATTAAAATATGAGGCACACACATTTACTAATACAACTACTCACAACACATTAAATAATAATATTCCTTAATCCACGTGCAAAAAGTGTTATTTTGCTTTTTGCACGTGGATTAAGGAGTATTATTATTTAATGTGTTGTGTGTAATTGTATTAGTGGGTGTGTAGACCAATTTTTTAGTTGTATTAGTGTGTGTGGATCTCATGTGTGTAAAACAGAAAATGAGATCATTTGGAGCAGGATGTCTAAAATGAAAAAATGAGATTTTTTTAGGCGGACGAATGGAGTATTTTTAGCAATAAAAGAAATATAAAATATCTTGTAGGAATTAAAAATATTATAATAATAATAATAATAATAAATATGGAGTAACTTTTTTTAACCAACATGCCGCCACATCCCGCGTACGCGTGAAAATTATCAGGGTCATAGGGAGCATTTAACGCATGTTTTCGATTTAAAAAATTCTTTCGATTTTCAGAATACACACTAAATTTTAAGAACCACTAATGCTAAGGTTCAATCCATGTACCTACCATATATTTTTTTTATTCAATTAACATCTTTTTTCTATTTTTCTCTCCTCTCATAATTTTTCTTCCACGTTAGCGTTTGACCGCGTGCACCGCCAAATTAGTCGGCTGTTCAAACCAAATTGTTTTTCCTTATCCCTCTTTAAAACTGTTAAACGATCACTTCATCTAAAAGTTTAAGTTGAAGTTTAAGTTGATAGAGATGAACCGTTTAATACTTAATTGAGTCACTCTAACACACCTCCTCGCATTGTTGAAAGTTTAAATTGGTTTAATACTTAATTGAGTCACTCTAACACGTCCCCTCGCAATGTTGAATTGGGAATTTTTGCCTCAAACCTTGCGTATGTGATTTTCTCATAAATGGGTGGCAGTGAGGTTCGAACCCTGGACCTTTGTTAACCATGGCTCTGATACCATGTTAAAGGATCACCTCATCTAAAAGTTTAAGCTGGTAGAGAGATGAACCGTTTAATACTTAATCGAGTCACTCTGACATAAACTTCCCATTTCCATTTGTATATAAAAATTAAGATGTCTATTATTTTTTTATTTGTTTATTATTAATCTCACGGTCTTAAAACACACACACACACTTCTAATTCTACATTTGAAAAATATTTCACGCATTAATTGCATTTCACGATAATATTTAAAGATAAAGATTCTTTTTTTCAAAGACATCGATACATTTAGAATAAGGTTTATAATTTCTCTCGTCATTAATCCAAACGATGAAAGTGTTATTGGCACGGGACATGATATATAATGCAACGCAAAGAAAATTCATAAAATGGCAATTAAAATAATGGAGTAGTTTAATAGTGTTGCAAATGAGTCATATAGATTACTCCCTCTTCCTATTTTAATATTTACGTTTACTTTTTGTACGTTGATTAAGAAATATAATATTTTATAGATAGTAGGTAGAAAAATATAATATTTAATATAAAGTAAATAAGTGTATTAATGTTAAATGATATATTAATTATTTTAGGGGCTATATTTTAAAAAGGATAGAGTGAGTAATTATCAACATGGCATTAATTAATGCAGAAATAAGATTGAAGATAATAATTGAGAGTAAATTAATGAGCATGATATGATGCCGTACCACACAAGTTGATCCTATTTGTGCAAGTACAAGCCCAAGTACAACAAGTTGGCTAGCTTTTCCAGAAGATGCCATTGCCAGCTGCCCTATGGATAAAAACGAACAAACAATTATGGGATATTGATCTCATCCATTTGTAAAAGTAATTGGAGTAACAAAATTTTGAAGAATGCTTTAAAAAATATATATATTATTAGGAGTATTATGGAGTACTACGAAAAAGAAAGAAGAAAGGTATTAGAAATCATTAAAAAGAAAAAGAAGAAGGATTGAATTCATTCATTGCGATATCTCTTACTCCCCCCCTTCGCTTAGAGTTTCATTTTATTATTTACGGCGTCCATATTCAAATGTCTCATTTTTATTTATATATAATGAGAGATTCATTAATAATACTCTTACTAATTCTAAGGTTGTTTTTGAATAAAAGAATTTGAGGATGGAGTTATAAATTATTCCTTCAAATCTCTCCCTCATGTATGGATAACACTTAAACTTAATGAATTTATAAATTCAAATTTTTAAATCAATGAATTTCAAATTATGAATTTAATTTTGAATTTTTTTAGTTATTTTTGGAGAAAATATCACATTTGATCCCATAAGAATTCTTTCAGTTCAATTATAGTCCCGTAGGAATACACTGATCACATAGCTAGCGGTTTTGGTCCCATAAGAATATTATAATCATAATTTTTGAATATTTTCATCTCAAATTAACTTATATTATTATAAACTACCAGATTTATATTATTTTCTATCTTTCAAAATAGATATAGTTCATTTTAGTATTATCAATGGTTCAGATCATTTCATCAACTATTAACAGATTTTGATGAAAAATACCTATGTGACTAAATCTGTCAGTTTTAGGACCTTTTTGGCATTGAGCAATTATTGCGGGACTAAATCTGAAATTATCTCGTTATATTTGAATGAATTTCAAATCCTCACTAAAACCGTGTCATTTGAAATACTTCCGTTGTTGTGTAATCGATATATTAATATATAAAATTAATAAATTAATTTATATATATATTAAACTCTACCACCCTACCTCCCTACCCACCCCCCAACCCCCTCCCCCCAAAAAAATTATTTTTTTTATAAAACTTTACATTTTAATAATAAAAATATTACCACACATTCCTACCCCCTACCCACCCACCCCCAACCCCCGGCCACCCGCCAAATTTTTTTTTAAAAAAAAATTATATTTTAATATTTAAATAATAAAAATATTATCATTCAATCCACCCCCTACCACCACTCCCACCCCACCCGGCCTAAAAAAAATTTAATAAAATTTTTAATTTTATTTTTTAAATGTTAAAATTTAAATTTTTAAAAAATAATTTTTTGGTGGGTTGGGGGTGGTAAATGGGGGTGGGGTGGGTGGATGGATAGGGTGGTAGGATTGGGAGGTAATATTTTTATTATTTAAATATTAAAAAATCTTAAGTTTTATAAAAAAAAATTGAGGTGGGGTGAGTAGGGGGTAGATTGGATGGTAATATTTTTATTATCCAAATATTTAAAATCTAAAATTTTATGAAAAAAAAAATTTTTGGGGACGGGTGTGGGTGAGGGGTATGTTGGGTGGTATTCTGGTAGGCTATGTTCACTTTGGGTTTAATAATCCGGTTTTAGATTTAATAAATCTCTTTAAATTTCCCCTATATACACCTACAAACCCTACTACACTTATCTACCCCTCCCTATACATTATCTCTCTTCAATTAATATTTTTTTTCTCTTTCTCTCTCTTACTTTTACCTATTCTCTCACCTCAATTAATAATTGATTTGACATAAAGTTTAAGTCTACCCTACTTAAACCCAAAACAAACATAATAAACATAGAATAACAATATTCACCGATTTATTAAATCACTTTAAACCCAAAACAAACATCACCGTAGAGTTCCCTCCCAAAAAAATTATTTTTAATAAAATTTTAGATTTTAATATTTAATATAATAAAATTTTATTATTTTTATTTATCAAATATAAAATTCTATTTTAAAAATAATTTTTTAATTATGTATTTGAAATATTTTCAAAAATTCATAATTTATCCAAACAGTGGAATTCAAATGAATTGATTTAAAATCCAAGGAATTTAAAATTCCTTCATTTTCAAATTCATTGGATTTAAATAACTCAATCCAAACACAACCTAAATCTATTTGCAAATTACTCATTTGCCCCTCCTCATATCAATAAGGTGGAGGGGTAAAAAGGTAAAACTTACACATTACCTACCCACCACACATTAAATAACAATACTTCTTAATCTTCATACCCAAAAACAAATGATACCCTTTGTGGTAGGGTTATTTACACTGGACCCACAAGTGGGCTTGGATCAATATTTAGAGACAGATGCTGCCCATCCGAGGAGGAGAGAAAGGGAGGCCGAGTGAGGGAGGAGCACGCGCTTGCCCACCTGGAGGAGGCGGAAGAAAGGCATCCCCTCTCTCTCCTCTCACCCACTTGCCCTCTATCTACACTCATCCTCTCTTTCTCTACTGCCATCTCTCTCCCCTCACCCACTTACACTCATCTCCCTCTCTCTACCCACCTGCCACTCCGAGTCCCCCTCTCTCTCACTCTCCTCTTATCTACCTCTCTCTCTACTCTTTTTCTACCCATCTGCCACCCTGAGTCCCTCTCTCTCTCCTTATCTCTCTCTACACTCATCCCCTCTCTCTACCCACTTACTCTCTAACTCCCTCTATCTACCGACTTCCACCCAAGTTGCCCACTTGGGTCCGACACCTTAAAAGCCTAGTAGATATCCCCAAAGATATCTACTAGGAAGATAATCCTAAGAAATCTCTTTAATAGCCTCATGCGGATACGCATTTAATGCCCACTTGCTACTGGGTTCACCCCCCTTGTATATGAGGAGACGTCACCTTCATCTTCAACATCAGTTCCACCTTCAACCTAAAGCTCAACCTCACATGCGCCTTCACCATCAACACCAAGTATATTTCTCCCCACTGTAAAAGGAGAATTATCTCCCACTACACAACAAAAAAACACACAGAGAGACTCTCTACTTTAACTCCCACAAACATGAGAGGAATTATTGTGTTCTTCATCTTTTATGTTTTCTCCATATTATGTTAGATTAGTCCGATTAAACCTATAACAGCCACATTAAATACTCATATCACCCATAAAAATCGACTATCTATATTTGGCGCTAAAGGAAGGGGCGCCAGCACATCCCCTCTGCAACTCCAAGAAGTCATGGCGTCCAACTTTCACCGAGGGAGCACAAGTTCAAAGACTTCCAAGTCCAAAGAGAAGCAAGCAACTCACAGCAGAGGTCATGCCCACAAAATGGCTTTAATAGAAGCAATGGATGAAGAAATCATAGCCTTGAAAAGAAGGCTAGATAAGTTAGAGAAGGGACAACAGTATAGGGTGAATGAGCCACCCCTGGGCGGAAACCCATTCACACCAAACTTCATCTCTCAATCATACCAACCAAAGGTGAGGGTCCCTCAAATTGGCACATATGATGGCAGATCTGACCCCATGGTGCACCTAAAGAAATTCACGACGTGGATGATCGCCCAAGGGAGCTCAAAAGCTACCAAGTACCGACTATTCCCGTTAACTCTTGGGGACACGGCCTACACATGGTACAGTTCACTCCCCCCAGCCTCTATTGATAGTTGGGATGAACTCTCCAAACTCTTCCTATCTCAATTTGCCTACCTAGTCCAAGTGAATGACTCTAAGCTGAAGCTAACCTACATAAAACAAGACACTGAGGAGTCCCTCCAAAGCTTTCTAAGAAGGTTCAATGACCAAAAGGCAATAGGAGAAAAGATGAGTGATGAGACATACACCGTGCTGGCCACTGTCGCCTTACAGCCAGGGTCAGACATATGGTTGGCCATTCAACGGAACCCTCCACCATCTTACAAAGCATTCATGGCAATGACACACCCCTTCATCCGACTAGAACAAGCTTGGGAGGGGAATAGAGAGCATTCACCTACTCATGAATAAAGATCCAACATAAAAATGATCCAACCCATAGAAAGGCATCCACTCAGAAGATCCGACTGAGAGTAGACCAGCTCGTGGATAGATCCAACATGTCCAAAGGCAGATTTGATCTATTCACAGGCAGGTCCGATCGAGTGGACCATTTTATGGACATATCCTACACGTCCAAAAGGCAGAGCCGACATACCGAAGGCAAAGCTGACCTATCCGAAGCTAGAAACTCTCCACACATTTGGTCCCACATGGACCCACAAGATGAGTCGCCGTGAGGATATTCGAGAGCGTGGAGACTCAAAAATTATCCTAAGCCAAAAGCACCCGAGTGGCCGAGTCGCGGACCCAAAGCGGCCAAGCTCGGGGCTAAGGCCCGATAGGCGAGAGAGTAAGCTCAAAGAGCCCTATTAAACCAGGCGTAGGCTCAATGCCCCCGAACAGCCAAGGCACACGCCCAAAATGGCTAAGATCGGGAGCTAAGACCCAATAGCTGAAGGTTTAAGCTCAAGAAGCCGTACCGATCTCCAGGCAAAGGCTCCAATAGCTAAGGCGCAAGCCCAGATAGCTAAAGCACGAGTTCATAGAAGCTCCCACACGAGGCTCAAACCTTATGAGATTTAAGCTAAAGAAAGGCCTAGACGCGAGAAGGCCCGTACAGGAGGTTCACACCTTGCGAGCTCACCACAAGATGAGCCACAACACGCAGAAAGGTCATTGAGTCCCTAGGAGACTGCGAGTCCTGATGCCCGAGCTTCATCATCCAAATGGCTAAAGATAAGTCAAAGGACAATAGACCCTTTGATAAATCTCAAATAATTTAAGTCTTCATTATTTTATTGGGCAATAACCGTGCAATAATAATTATGCTTATCTCTGTAGCCAACTCATCCTTTGTTTGGGACCACGATCAAATTCCGGAGGGCCAAAAATATGAGCCAAGTCAGATCCGACCAACATAGCCGACCGCCAAGCCATAACATGAGCCCGGAGCAAAAGCGAGAGTCCTAGAAAGGTGTCCTACATGACAGGAGCCGGTGGCTCACACTTTTAAAATTGAGTCCTCTAGATGAGTTACCACATAACTGAAGTAGTAGAGCTACATTCAAGATGATTGACTCACCGACGAGTTGGTACTTTTTTTCCCTACCTGCAATTTTTTTCCACCGGGTTTTTCCGTAGGGAGGTTTTTTAATGAGGCCAACAAAGGGTTATTTGTAGCCGGGAGATCAATCACTTCTGTGTGAGGTTATACTTTGGGGGCTAATACGATAGGTGGTCCATACCTATGTTGCCACATAGCATAAAGGACGAAGCCGCGCTCTCTCCGAGGTCCCACAACGCTGACCAGCCGAGATCACTCCAAGCTAACCTATCGGAGTCCCTCCGAGCCGACTGACCAAGGTTCCTTCGATCCTCCGTGTATCTGACCGAAGTCCATCCAAGCTGACCGACTGGAGTCCCTCTGAGCCGGCGCGCCACCGCATTCCGAGTTATTTGGAGCTGACCTCCGAACCTCATGTACCCTCTGAGTCACAAGCTTCCCAATCTCCCGAGGAAACTGTCCCATCAACACTTAAGGTTGCAGGTCTTTCTATCACCCCAAGACAGCCTTTCGTGACTTCAAAGAGATATCCTCAACTTCACCTCCATCTTCATTCTGACCACCATCTGCATCTTCAAAATTGACGTGATGACTTATTACATTTATTAAGAGGCTTCGCCTTCACTCTACAAGTCCCGTGAAGGCAAAACTTGGGGGCTAATGTGGTAGGGTCATTTACACTGGACCCACAAGTGGACTTGAATGAATATTTAGAGTCAGAGGCTGTCCATCCGAGGAGGAGAGAAAGGGAGGCCGAGTGAGGGAGGAGCACGCGCTTGCCCACCTGGGGGAGGCGGAAGAAAGGCATCCCCTCTCTCTCCTCTCACCC
This sequence comes from Pogostemon cablin, assembly GCA_023678885.1. Classification (NCBI taxonomy): domain Eukaryota; kingdom Viridiplantae; phylum Streptophyta; class Magnoliopsida; order Lamiales; family Lamiaceae; genus Pogostemon; species Pogostemon cablin. Next base: position 2,011,874 of record CM042984.1, read on the forward strand.
ACTTGCCCTCTCTCTCTACACTCATCCTCTCTCTCTTTACTGCCATCTCTCTCCCCTCACCCACTTACACTCATCTCCCTCTCTCTACCCACTTGCACCCACTCTCTACCCACCTGCCACCCCGAGTCCCCCTCTCTCTCTACTCTTCTCTTATCTACCTCTCTCTCTACTCTCCTTCTACCCATCTGCCACCCCGAGTCCCTCTCTCTCCTTATCTCTCTCTACACTTATCCTCTCTCTCTACCCACTTACTCCCTAACTCCCTCTATCTACCGACTCCCATCCAAGTTGCCCACTTGGGCCTGACACCCTAAAAGCCTAGTAGATATCCCCTAAGATATCTACTAGGAAGATAATCATAAGAGATCTCTTTAGTAGCCTCATGCGGATACACATTTAATGTCCACTAGATGGCACATTCATCTTCAACATCAGTTCCACCTTCAACCTAAAGCTCAACCTCACCTACTCCTTCACCATCAATACCAAGCATATTTCTCCCCATTGTAAAAGGAGAATTATCTCCCACCACACAACAAAAAAATACACAGAGAGACTCTGTACTTTAACTCCCACAAACATGGGAGGAATTATTGTATTCTTCATCTTTTATGCTTTCTCCATATTATGTTAGATTAGTCTGATTAAACCTATAACAGCCACATTAAATACTCATATCACCCATAAAAATCGACTATCTACACCTTTAAAAGCGAACGGAGGGAGTACATTTTACTCTCTCTCCCCCTTCAAATATCTATTTTTTTTTAATGTTGTAGTCAAAAAGTCTCTTTTTCTTTTTAGGTGAATTCACACAAATCTACTAATACAATTAAAATATTGGGCTCACACACTCACTAATACAACTACTTACTACACATTAATAATAATACTCCTTAATCCACGTGCAAAAATAAAAAACACTTCTTTACATGAGATATAGGAGGTGTTTTAAAATTTTAATTACTCTCTTTATTTTTCATTTACAAAATTAAAAAAATCGCAATCATCTGTACTGAAATTAATGACATGGGTTCATATATTTAAATTGTATATCTTATCTTAATTAAATAATGCGTGTCATTATTATTTTTTAAATTAATTAATTGAATAGTGGAGGGAAGGGGTGGGAGCCGTAAATTGGGTGGCCGAGTTAGGGGTTGGGGGTGATGGTGGTGGTAAGTAAGGCGGGGGATTGGGGTTGGGGGCAGATTTGGGTTTAAAAAAATAGGGTGGCCCGTTGTGCATTAGGAGGAGGAGGAGGAGGGGGAGGGGTATTATTAATTATTTTTTTAAATATTGAAAGATATTTTTTTATTGAAAAGATTTTAAAAGACATTATTTAATATATATATATATATATATATATATATATATAATTCATCATATTTTGTTAGGTAAATCATATTTGGACTATACAATTATCATACTTTACATATATAATAATTATATTTTGATTATAACTAGCATACCACCGTTTTTTTATAAAATTTACGACCATCCCCACAAACAAACGGCTCACCCCAATTCGCTACTGTTGTGTGACTTGTGTCGTGTGATTTATATTTTTTTTTCATTTTTTTTGTTTGTCTTATTGTTTTTTTTTTAATTTAAAGTATATTTCATTCATAGGATTTAAGGTTTAATTATAATTTTATCCTTATAGTTTAGGGTATAATTTATCTCTAGGGTTTAGAGTATAATTGTAATTTTACCCTTATAATTTATGGTATAATTGTAATTTTACTCTTACGATTTAGGGTATAATTTATCTCTAGGGTTAAGAATTTAAGGTATAATAGTTATTTAAATATAATAAATTTAAAAATAAAATAAAAAATAACATTAATGAATGAATATGAATTAATTAAAAAAATAGTTCGACCAAAGAATTGATGCCCTGAACCCTAATCACTCTCTTATATTTTAATAATAAACACGTTTGTCTTACAACTCTTCTCAACTAATCTCACGACAAATTTTGTCTTTGTATAATTTTTATTTATGTCATTAATATATAACATGAAGATTTTTAAATGGCAAAAGCTCATGCACCCGGGGACACGCCGTGTCCTTATGGAAGCACAACTCTCCCCCCTTCTATATTATATTTAAATATATGTATTGTTAGGGTTTTAAATTGCAAAAATACAATATCTTTGGGAGCACAAGAACCTCGTTCTTTTTAAATACCGAAAAGAAAAAGGAAAAAGGGAAAAGGAAGGTGATATACTGATATATAAGTTGTTTAAGTGGAGAGTTATCTTGACTTGAACGACTGAAGAGTGAAAGATGGCAACTGCTTACCCAATTCTTTCAACTGCTCTACCAAATATACCCCTACCCCACCCCCCAAACATCCTAGTTGTTACTATTATTTACCAATACTTTACATTCAATCATGCACAAAACTAGAAAGTCTGTTATTTCCACCTTTCTCCAAACCTTCTTTTTCTATTATGCGAATTCGGACCACATTCTATTATCTACTAAAATTTTTATTACTAGCTTATTTTTGTTGAATCAATAATTACCATTAAACACTGTATTTGTGTTGTCTCATAAGTGCAGCCACGAGATAAAATAAAGTGCATGACTACTTATATAAACCTTTATTAAAGAATTCTATGCAACCGAATTTACGTAATACTTCAAGGTGTGTGCTTTTTTTATTTTATTATTATTTTGTTAAATCACACAAATTAGGATCAAGACCATGTGAAGGAAAGGTAGTGATTTTCGTTTAATTAACCTTCTATTCTATCCTTAAAAATTAAAAAATTATTCTTAATTTTGATATTAATTATAATTTTGTTTCACCTTGTGTGAATAAACCACAACATTGATATGATTATGGAGTATTTTATTTCTAAAATTTAATAATATTTCCCTTTAGAATTTTGTGTGAATAACCGAATATCATTACCATACAACTAAACATATAAAATATTAACTCCTTTTTTAAAGCAGAAATTATCTCTGAATTAATAGGCTTTGATTTACCTAAAACAATATATCCATACACACACACACACACCAAAATTGTATACTATTGAACAATACAAAATTTCAATCCCAACATAATCATGTTCCTTGTTATTCTTTTACATGAACAGTTTAATTTTAATGACTTTTCACCAATGATTCCTACTTTTAACTTGAAGCCAAAAATTAAAAAAAAAAAAGGAAAAGAATCCATGTGAAACAAGAATTATATAAAGAAAAGCAAGCAACAGCTAGAATCCCACTAAGTTAACCATCAAATATTATCTACTCTGATCCATCATAACCAATACCGAAAGTTCTTTTTTACCTACCAACGAACCATCTCTAACATACAAAAACACATGATCATAAAAACCCTACCTCAAAACCCCATTTTAGTACTCAATTATGGCCAAGAAAACCTATTTCTGCCCGGAATTCTCCGGCGGTGTGGACATCAGGTGCAGCTTCCAGTCACTGGTGGGGTTTCTGGTGGCGGCGCTGGTGGTGGGAGGCGTTTATCTGACGGCGGAGAGCGGGTATTTAGTGCAAGAAGATGAAGGGAAGGTAGAGACGAGGTTGTCGGATGATTCGGGTTGTGATTTGTTTTCGGGGAGATGGGTTTTCGACAACGTATCGTATCCTCTTTACAAAGAGGAAGAATGCAGCTTCATGTCGGATCAGTTGGCTTGTGGCAAGTTTGGAATAAGTAATTTGGATTATCAGCATTGGAGGTGGCAACCTCATCATTGTGACCTCCCAAGGTGTGTTTTTTTCTCTTACGTTGTTTGTTAATTAACTTTACATATGCACTTTATTAAATGGATATTGGGAGATTTAATGATGTTTTTGACTTGTCCTAAACGAAGTCCATTAATTAGGGGAAACGACTTTTAACGGTGCGCTATTTATCAAATAAATTAAAATTGTTGGCAAATTTTTTGTATTTTTTAGATGCGATTTCAATTTGAACAAAAAATGTAACGTCTTGGATTACTTTCTTTCAATGAACCCAATTAATAAATATTGAATTTTCTATTGCACATTCGATGTTAATTAGTGTTTCACATATAAAAAACTATACCCTACAAATAATCATTAACCCTTGGGCATGTGGTGGATTTTGGATATTGATTATGAAACATGACAAAAATCTAATTAATGAAATAGGAGATGGATTATGGAAATTTGATCCCATTTGATTAATAAAAAGGAGAAATATCAAAATTCGTCCATTAAGATATGATCCATTCCAATTTTAGTAATTTTTATTTGTAATTGATCAATTTTTTGTCTTTTTCTTTTTTGTCATTTTTTATCCAAATTTGATTATTTTTTCAAATTTAATCCTTCTTTTATCCAAATTTTAGACCCAAATTGAATAAATACCGACATAAATGACTAAACTTAGACAAAAAAAATTTCTTTAAAAAATCAAAATTGAGAATTGCAAGTAAAAAAAAAAGACTAAATTTGAAATTAATCATGACGAATTTTGATGTTTTTTCATCAATTAAGTTTGCACTTATTACGATTTAATGCTTTAAAGATGAAATAATGAATTTAGTGCATTAATTAATATGATAAAGTACTATATGGAATTGTAGTCAGCATTTGTAATTATATTTTGAAGGTGATTTATGAGGAAGTTGGAATGTTTTTTTAATGTTAATAAAGGTTCAATGCGACAGCATTGTTAGAGAGATTGAGGAATAAAAGATTAGTGTTCGTAGGGGATTCTCTTAATAGAGGTCAGTGGGTTTCCATGGTGTGTCTTCTCGACAAGATCATCCCACAACGACGCAAATACATGCACAACAATGGCAGTGCTTTGATCACCTTCAAGGCTAAAGTAAGCTACTCCACTTAATTAATATATTTAATCAATCTTATACTTATTAGTATTACAAAGATTTAAGGGTTACTTATGTAGAAATTGTGAAATTTAAGGACTATAATGCAAAAATAGAATTCTACTGGGCACCATTGCTAGTGGAGTCGAATTCGGATGATCCGGTGAGCCACCGGTTACCCGATCGCATAGTGAGAGCCAATTCGATTGAAAAGCACGCGCGCCATTGGACCAATGCCGACATTCTGGTTTTCAACACTTACCTATGGTGGAGAAGGCCTCGAATGGATGTCTTGTAAGTGCTTATTAATCTTATACTCCTTCCAAAACACATTACACTTATCTTCATACTTTCCGTTTTTTTTAGGTGGGGTACGTTCAATAGCTCGGATGGAATATACAAAAAGGTAGACATGCTTCGAAGCTACGAAATGGCACTAAAAACATGGTCGGATTGGCTGGAAATTCATGTCAATCGAAGCAAGACTCAACTCTTCTTCATGAGCATGTCCCCTACTCATGAGAGGTACTACTCATTGCCCATCATATATTAGTTTCACACTTACTTTTTCCAATTTAATAATCTCTTTAAAAAAAATTGGAATGAATTTCCAGGGCAGAAGAATGGGGAAAATCAGTGGGAGAAAATTGCTTCGGCGAAACAGAAATGATATCGGAGGAGGGGTACAGGGGAAAAGGAACCGATCCAAATATGATGCGAATAGTAGATGTTACACTTGATGAACTAAAAAACAGAGGATTAAACGTACAAATGATAAACATAACTCAACTTTCTGAATACAGAAAAGAAGGCCATCCTTCAATACATAGAAAACAATGGGAACCTTTGACCCGACAACAGATTTCTGACCCGCTTAGCTATGCGGATTGCATACATTGGTGTCTTCCCGGAGTTCCTGATGTTTGGAACGAGCTCTTGTATGCTTACATTTTTAACTCTACATCTAACTCATGAATTTCATCTTTGCAAGATTTTAAGAAGGTAAAATCTTTCTAATTTCAAAGTTATTTGAATGGAATTATGATCGAAATTTTAATTCTATGATATGTTGGTTTAGTTCGATTCTTACATTACGGTCGGTTGAACCAGGGCGACTGGACGAGTATTTAAAAAATAATAATAATAATAAAATAAAATAAATTAATAACCAAAAAATAATATGAAATCGAACAACTTCGGACGTTCGTTGACTTAATTAATAGAGAACTAATTTAAAAGTTGAGTTAGTTACAATATGTCAATTTAAAATAATTTCTTGCCCTTCTTAATACATTATCATTAGAGTAATTTCCCTCGAATAAAGCCAAAGTTTGACTGTTGGATCGAACGCTTGATTAAATAATTGGGTTTAAATAGTCCAGTGTGATATTGCTATATCGCTGTACTCGGAATCAAAATTTTTAATTCAAGATCTATATAATGTTAGGTACAAGTTATCTTAAAGAGTACATATAATTACAATCACAAAATATAAGTAATTTGGTCTAAAATTTTAAGAGCTACTCATTTTATAATAAATTTTTAATACACGCGCTCCAAATAAATATGTATGAACAATAGAATAATTAACACTGAAATATTATGTTACCCCTATGAATTCCAAAGTAGCAAAACATTATATTCAAATTATTATTCAAAATAATAATGATAATGCAGAATTTTACCTAACAAATTACTATATATTAGATCGAGTTGATCGTATAGGGATGAAGATGGCAGTACACCAAATAGTTAATTTTAAATATTAAAAGTCAAAGTTAAATATTAAATTTTAATAACAATTTGATTACATTTTGATAATCCATATTATTAAAATAATTTCAAGATTTACATGCACTCTCGATTAATACATGTAAAATATTGACATATGGAGTATTAATTAATATATAAAAATTACTAAAATTACCTCTTTTAGAAAATGGGATCCACTATCGCCCTCGCCCCAATGGCCCAACGTCAATCTGTCATTGAGTGTGAGAATGGAATGGCGAGATCAAAAAATTGTGCATACACGCATCAATCAATTAAGTAATTATATACTCCATATTATTACTATATAATAATTTTGTTAGAGTAGTTGAATCATTCTTAAAACTATATATATATAATTAAACATGACATCATCATATAATAAATACATCTTCTATTAAGATACTAATGTTGAAATAAAATTAATTTTGTAGGGCCACAGTACAATTCAAGATGCATGACAGAATAATTCGTTCATTTCTTGATCATGGTTAATTAAACAATCCAATTGGAGAAATAATATATATACATCATGAGTTTATAATGTAAGAATATAGGATGTGATTCCAAACATCGGGCACTCCTGGAAGACACCAATGAACACAATCAGCATAGCTCTTTGGATTAGCAACTTCTTCTTGAGTTAGTGGATGATAATATTTCCTATAGATGGATGGATGAGCATCCTTTCTGTAATCAGATAGTTGTGTTACGTTAAGATATTCGACTTTTACGCCTCTCGTCTCTAGCTTTTGTATCACGGATTCTGCTACGACCATCATCTCAAGAAGAGTGAAGACTCCCCGGTAGCCTTCCTTGGAAATGGGATCGGTTTGATTGTTGCAGTGTTACTCCACAATCCAACTATCACCACTGCAAAATGATAAGCATGTCAAACTTATATATTGCAATATTTGTAAGATCATCAAAGTCTTATTAAGTGATGACTATAATGTTGTACTAATTAATTAATTAACCTACTGCATGTGAGAAGGTGAGATGGACATGAAGAACAGCTTAGTTCTTGTTCGGTTTATGTGGATTTCCAACCAATCTGACCATGTGTTCAAACTCATTTTGTAGTGGTGTGGCTTCGTATCAATTCTTTCGTAGAGTGCATCAGAGTCGTTAAACGATCCCCATCTGATCATAATACAATGAAAGATCATATTAGTTTGGATGAGAAGCATTTTAATCATTATGATGTTTTACTACTTACAAGAGAGTCATAGTTGGATTGAGCCACCACATGTAGGAATCGAAGATGATCCAATGCTTAGCATGCTTTTCGATGGATGTAATTCTCACTATACGATCGCTTATTGAGTGAATACTTGGATCGTCGCAGTTAGACTCGACTAGAAATGGAGACCAGTAGAACTCAATTGTAGTGTTGTATTCCTACATAAAGGTAATAAGGAGAATTAAAAATACTAATTAATTGAACCTGTTTAATCAGCAGAAAATAGTTAGACAGGAAAAGAAGTTACAGTTGCTTTGAGGATCATAAAATTGCCTTGATAGATCACTTGTTTGTCTGATGATTTGTTGAGACAAGATTCAATGAGACAAACCATGGATGCCCATTGATTTCTGTTCAAAGAATCTCCCACAAATACAACTCTTTTCCCCCTTATTTTCTCCAGCAATTCCCTCCCATTGAACCTTCATGAATCATGTACAAATCAATACTTATAAATTATCAAAACAATTAATCATTTAAATGAATCTCTCTGTCTCTCAACCTTGGAAGATCACAGTGATGAGGCTGCCATCTCCAGTGCTGATATTTGATATCCTTTCTTCCATTTTTCTGACATGCAAATCCTTCAGACAACAAAGAACATTGTTCCTCTGCGTACAGGGGATACGATACGTTGTCGTAGACCCATCTTCCTGAAAACAAATTGCATGAATTCTGATTACCTGCAGAACCACTACTGCTGCTACTACTATTTCCTTCTCCCACAATGATCTGCACTTCCTTTCTCGTCTCGATCTCTCTTCGTACGGATCCATTGTCTCGTACTGTTACAAGGAAAGGAACAAGAAGAAGAGAGAGAGGGAGAGCAATAAGGCAATGTGAAAACTTCTTGCTCATCATTCAGTTCATATCTTCAATTGATCACCATGCAATTACTTCATATATTGACTTTCTCAAGAATTAATATACATATATGTGAATAAGATACTTTGATTCCGGTGCAAGTATCTTAAAATAACACATGAACAGATTAAATTCTCTCCACCCCTGCTACTTCTAACACAAGTTAACTAATGTTTTTTTTAAGGCATATTATATATTTTTCTAATTAATCAGGTTTATTTTTCAGTGCGTCAACTTAATACTCAGCAATTTTCGCGCCTTATAATTCGACAATATTAGGTCTGTTTACAAGAGACAGCCTACCTACCTAGCTTCTCAATTTGTGTTATTTGATTTAAAAAGATTTATTATGGCTTATAAGAAGACATCTTCAGACTTCAATCATATATATTATTAAAAAGGCATGAGTTAATGAAACACAAGATATATATATAAGTATGAATTTGGAATACATTTTTTGGAGCTATGTTTGAATTTATGATGAATTGAGAATGTAAGAGGATTTGATTCCATAGATGGGGCACACCTGAAAGACACCAATGAACGCAATCTGCAGTCTGCTAACTGGTGTTCACTCAATGAAGGATGAAATGTTGATGGATAAGCATCGCTGTGATATCGTTGTGGCATTTCTTCGAACACCTGTTTCTCTTTCTCAGGTATATATCAAAAAGGAGCCACGGAAACAGAGTTTGTAGGTGGGAAAAATATCAAAGTTCGTCCTTATAGGAATTTTGGTCCTTTTTTCGACTTTGATCAATTTTTTAATCCCTTCTCCATTATAATGTGAGTTGAGATTAGATGGGCTGGATTAATTATAATATGCCATTCAGTCCAATCAACAAGTGGGCTTCTATTTAGTGATAAGTTGAAAATGGGCCGCAAGTGTTTATACTAAAATTTCCAGTTTCAGGATTATGTCAGGAGTTAATAATGTATGAATAAAGGATTTGATTCCAAGCATCGGGCACTCCAGGAAGACACCAATGAGCACAGTCTGCATAACTCTTGGGGTTGGCTAGTTGGTCTTCACTCAAAGATTGGCCTTTTAAATCTCTGTAGATTGATGGATGAGCATCCTTTCTATAATCAGATAAATGTGTTATGTTGAGATATTGAACCCTCACGCCTCTCGTTTCCAGCTTCTGTATTGTCGATTCTGCTACGCGCATCATCTCCTTTAGCGATGCAACTCCCCAATACCCTTCCTTGAAAATTGGTGCTGTTTCATTGTAGCAGTGTTGTTCCTCCTCCCAAGTTTCACCACTGCATGCATGCAAATTAATTATACTCCATTACACACACACACACATATATATATATATATATATATACTGAAAAAGATTGGAATGGAATAGAATGGAAACCTACTGTGTGTGAAAAGGTGAGAGGGACATGAAGAACAACTTGGTTTTGGTTCGATTTACGTGGAATTCCAACCAATCTGACCACGTGTTCAAACCCATTTCTAATCGCCGCACCTTGGAATCTACTCTTTCATAGATACCCTCGGAACTGTTGAATGATCCCCATCTGATCATGCAATTGATATCAATATCAATATTAATTCATGTAAGTAGGATTATTAAGTTATATATATTTCTACTTACAAAAGAGTCATAGTTTCCGGTAGCCACCACGTATAGGCATCGAAGATGAGTATATCTGCATCAGTCCAGTGCCGTGCATGCTTCTCAATTGAGTTGATTCTCAATATACGATCTCATACTGAGTGAGTTTGTGGATTGTCGCAGTTAGACTCCACCAGTAACGGAGACCAGTAAAACTCGATCGTCGCGTTGTATTCCTTCCTTCAACATGCGTTAATTAGCAGATCATCAAATAATTGTGTGTAACGGGAGATGTAATACCAAATTGTAATAATTAGAAGAAACGTGGGGAGGTAGAAAATTAATAAACTTACAGTTGACTTGAAGATACGCAAATTGCCTTGAATAACCACTGATTTATTTGAAGATGGGTCGAAAGAAGATTCAATAAGGCAAAGCAGAGAGACCCATTGATTCCTGTTTAATGAATCTCCAACAAACACAACCCTTTGACCTCTTATTTTCTCTAGCAATGCAGTGCCATTGAACCTGCATTAATTAATTAATTATGCACTATGCACCCGGGCGCACGAAACACATTTCGTGCGCCTTTTCAATTTCCATGCCCTTTTACAATTTAAACTCCTAGCAATACATAGGTTTAAATAGAATGGAGACATAGGTTTAAATAGAATTGGAGGGGGAGGGTTGTGTTCACATGGGGACACGGAGTATCCCTCTGTGTCCCCGGGCGCAGGAGCTTTTGCCATATAAAAATGATCATTCGTACATTACAATTAACTAAAGATATATCTCATGGAAAAACTAACCTGGGAAGATCGCAGTAATGAGGCTGCCATCTCCAGTGCTGATATTTGATATTCTGTCTACCATTTCTCTGACAAGCGAATTCGCTCGTCATGAACGAACATTGTCCCTCCTTGTACAATGGATATGACACATTGTCGTAAATCCATCTCCCTGAATACAAGTTGCACGATGACTTATCATGGCCTACTACATTGACTACTTCCCTCTTCCTCGTCCGCTCGCCTCCCATTTCGCGTCTTACTTGGAAAGAAAAAACAACCAAACCGATGAGGCAGAGACAAACAATGCTGCCTGGATTCCTTCTCGACTTCATTATCTTTCTTCTGGGTTCAGCTTCCAGCTCCAACCCTATTAGAAACTATATATGCATATATATAATCTTCTTTCATTATTACAAAGATTTAATTAAATATTCAATATGATCATGGATTGTTTATATCATTTAGGTTCTATAATACTATCATTGAGTGTTCGAATTTCGTTGTCACTCATTTCTAAAAAAAAATCACATGTAACACTTTGGTGGAGTATTAAATAACTGCCTTGCGTTGTGCATGTATTAAAGAAGAACATAAAATTTGTTAAGAAAGTCAACTGAGTAATTTTGTTTTTTTTAAACCATGTTTCATTAATGGAGTAGTTTTGCATGAGGCCTGTGAAACCATTTTACATATTTTAAGTTAGTTATATTATTTATTAAAAGTATTATCACTTTTTCTATAAAAATATTGTAACTTTTATTTATATTACAAATTGTTTATGAAATATTTTACTGTATCATCACTTTTCACCAATTTAATATATTTTTTTATTAAAGTATTACCATTTCTTATCCATTGGTTTAACATAAGGCTTTGCCTTCATTAATTGTTTTTTTATATTATGTGGCAGCTCAAATAAGTTGTAATAATATTCGTTCAATTTCACATGGCACATGATAAAACAATAATGGCATGTGATGATCGATGTAATAATGGAACCAATGAAGCAATCTTTACATATCCTTATAATTGGACAATAATTAATTATTTAATTTGTTTGGACTATTTAATTTGTTTGGACTGGTTTTTGCTTCTTTCTTCTATTGATATCCCAATTGATCATGTTGGTTGGATCCATATAAGTGTAATTAGTGTGACATAATTTGCTCATGATTGATCTTGTAATTTTGTACTTCATTAATGGGCACGGAAGTTGATCTTACAAATTGGTATTGCAATTAATATTCTTAAAGTGAGACTTGGATATTCTATGAATGCTAGTGTATCATTTTTTATGTCACTGACATATTGCAATCTTTAAGAACGGCCAATAAAATTTTATGTAATAGTGTATCATTTTTCTGTCATACCTTTAAAATAGATGATCTTTAGGAGAGGAGGCAACAAAACGCAGCTAATAAAAGCATAAACAATGAGGTTATATTACGTCCTCCCTCCTACATAACAATCATACAACTAACTAGTAACTACAATAAAATAACACTTATTAAAATATAAGGCAAAATCTGATGTCCAAAACTGCCCAGATCCATGAATGGTACAGCATGCATAGTTCAATATTATTATAGACATTATTCAATAATAAAATAGAGGGAGTAGTACTCTATGTGAGATTTATATATATACTGCTCTTCACTTTTATATATGTATGTATATATATGATCATAAGGTCATAATGTAAGAAAAAAGGATATGGTTCCACACATCAGGCACACCCGGAAGACACCAATGAACACAGTCTGCATAAGTCTTGGGATTTGCTAGTTGTTGTTCAGTTAATGTATGAAAAAAATTTCTATAGATTGATGGATGAGCATCCTTTCTGTATTCAGTTAAATGTGTTATATTCAGATATTGGATTTTCAGGCCTCTCGTTTGTAGCTTTTGTATAGTCGATTCTGCAACGTCCATCATGTCGCGAAACGTTGCAGCTCCCCAGTATCCTTGCTTGAAAATCGGCTCCGTTGCATTGTAGCACACTTGTTGCTCCTCCCAACTTTCACCGCTACAAAAGCAACGCACATTTCATTATTTAAACAAACAAATTTGACCAAATTACTGAATTATATATAAATGCAGGGTCTAATGTCCTGTGACACTTTAGTGTGACATCTCGGTTGGATGAGTGACACATGAGAGAAAGGAGGAAAACTATACTATAAGTCAACATATAGACCCTAAGGACAAGGGATTGAATTTTTTCTCCACTCTGTCACTTGTCAATTTATAAAGATGTCACACAAAAGTATCACAGAACATCCCGTGACTTACAGGTAGTATCATGTCAAGTAAACCTACTGTGAATGAATTGGTGAGGGAGACATGAAGAAGAGGTTAGTTTTGGTTCGATTTATATGGATTTCCAACCAATCCGACCACGTGTTTAAACCCATTTCGTAGTGGCGTGACCTTAAATCTACTGTTTTGTAGATTGCATCGGAGCTGTTAAAGGATCCCCATCTGATCATGCAACAAAAATAATTTGAGTACATATCAACACAAAAGTACATAAATATATGATTAATTAATTAACTAACTAAGTTTAATAGGCTTACAAAAGAGTCATAGTCTGTGGTAGCCACCATAAATATGCATTGAAGATGAGTATATCTGCATCAGTCCAGTGCCTCGCGTGCTTTTCGATCGCTGTAATTCTCATAATACGCTCTCTTATCGAGTGACTTATTGGATCGTCACCGTTCGACTCCACCAGCAATGGAGACCAATAAAACTCGATCGTCGCGTTGTATTCCTTCATTCACGTAATTTATCATATCATACTTAGTTAATTATCAAGAATTTATTTAAGAAAAAGTAGTGGTAAAAAAGAACTTACTGTTGCCTTGAAGATTTTCAGATTGCCTTGAGTAACAACTTCCTTTGATGATTGGTTGAGGGATGATTCAATGAGGCAAAGCATGGAGACCCATTGATTCCTATTCAAAGAATCTCCCACAAATACAACCCTTTTCCCTCTTATTTTCTCCATCAATTCTGTCCCATTAAACCTGCATTATATTAATTATATTCCACACTATATATACATCATATTAAAGGTGATTCAAAACAAGTAAAATTACACCATTAACCTTGGAAGATCACAGTGATGAGGCTGCCATCTCCATTGTTGATATTTAACATCCCTTCTACCATATTTCTGACAGGCGAATTCGCTCGCCATGAAAGAACATTGCTGCTCCTCGTACAATGGATACGATACGTTGTCGTAAACCCATCTCCCTGAGAACAAGTTGCATGAATCCTTCTCATCACTCGTTCCGTCTTCCTCGTATGTTGTTGCGATGCCTCCCATGTCGCGCGTCAGTCGGAAAGAAGCAACAACCAAGGCTACCAAGGAGAGACCAAGAGCACAACCTGACTTCATCCTAAACTCCATTCTTCCAACATCACCAATCACCTTTGTCTTCATCATTTTCACAATTAAGATTAATGAGGAGGTGATATTACAACCCAATTTCTAACTACTTATGTAATTTAACATCCATGCTACTTTCATTATTACAAGTGTTAAAAAGATACATAATTGAATATTGAAAATGATAGGCTACTTATATCCGTTGAAGCTTTTAGAAATTATGTGATTTTGTCGATTAGGAGGACTATAAGTTGGAATATATTTTAAAAAATTAAAAATCAAGAGGACCAAATTAAAAGTGATGGATGAATATGGCAGTTGTGGGGTCAGAATTATACTATATGATTGTCCACTTGGAAACTATGACACCACACCAGAGTGTCTTATATATTTGATCCTTATTATAATGTGGATGGCAGCTCAAATAAGTTGTAATAAATTAATAAGATAGGATCAATATTACAGCTCATGACCAAACATTAGGCACGTGCGGACGGAATAATGGGGACCAAACCTTATAATTGGACAAATTTTGTTGAACTGTGTTATCTTGTTCTTCTTTAAACTATTGATATTCCTTATTGGGATTGGATTAGATCTATACATGACCTGCATGTGTACAGTGTACTTAGTATGTTTAGTCACTCTGTTTCTGTCTAAATATTTTAACACCAATTTTTTTTTTTTTAAATGTTTATATTGAACTGTTGAACTTTTATTACAATTTCTTAATCAAAGAGATGACCAAATTAAAAGATATTTTCTACATTTTTGTCAAGTATTCATGATACATATCTGTCCGATGATGGCTGTTGGGAGAGTAATATGTTCAATGCATTTATATTTCTGGATTTCGAATTAATTTTTTCAAGATTATTATCAAAAAAGAAAGAAGAAAATATACTATAGCTTTAGATTCACATCTAATAATCCACAAAAACACAGAAACTAATATTTTCAACGGCATGAAATATGAGGACATCCAGCCCTAAGAGCAACAAGTAATTCATTAAATAAGATGAACCAACCTTCAAATTGCCATTTAATCGCCACCAAATTGGCGGCGAGTAAATTAGTGGGGGCGGTGGCGGTGGCGGCGGCGGCGGAGGGAAGTAGCGAGATTGGGAACTACTGGCACATATTTTTCAAATCCATAACCCGACCCGGGATTTGTGTCGGTGTAGCCCAATTTTCAGCTGGGTCGGGTAGTATTAGCCGGACCGAAATGCACATGAGATTAATTAGTTTCGAACGGAGTCTAACTACTAATGTTTTGATTAATGTCGGCTGAATTATTACAATTAACCTGAGGTTATGTCATCATTAGAAATGATTAGTTTACATGCCAAGTTGATAATGATATTGCGCCAAACCAAGAATAGTCAAAGAAGATGAAAATTATTGAAATGTGACCAAATTTCCATCCAATATCAAGATTTATGGTCACTTTTTGCGGCTCGGATGATCTATTACATTCCCGTGTTACATCTCCTGTTATACTAATCGAATGAGCAACACGTGTCCTTGGGAAGATAGACTACTAACATTGCTCATAAAGTCCCTTAACAAGCTGGGCAAGGAAATAAATTATATTAGGAAATAAATATTCTAACAAAAATTACTCTTACCAAACCTTCCATTATGGAATCACCCAGCAATTCAATCAACGATTCTCCTCTGAATCCACCATTTCTTTAAAAGAATTCACAACTTTCCCTTCGCCATTCTCAACCATAAGTTGCAGCAATATAATTTCAGGAACGTAATGAGCAATTGGAGATAGGCCAAATGAGTATATTTTTCGTAGTATTTTACTATGTTTTTAAGTTTAGTACACAAGAAATCTTTCCCGTGTAATGTCTATATAGTCATCTTCTAATTACCGCTATCTCCTTGGAAACAATTAATTTTGCATCCTCCTACAATAATCTTATGTATCATCGTCTCTCGGCCTTTACTCAGAGACAGCAGAGAATGACAAAAAATGCATATTGGAGGTTGTTATAGAGCATCAGCCAGGTTTATTTAATTTTTTAACCATAACCTAAGTTTCATTTAATTCAGTGATTGATGCAGCAGTGAAGAAAGTGAAAGAAGCTCCAGAAAAGGTGTATTGATAGTCTTAAATTCTTCATAAATGTCCAGTTACTATTTTCCCTGGACAAGTAAATCTATGACTACATACATATGGGTTTTGGAAGAGTAATTTTTGGTAGAATATTTATTTCCTAATATAATTTCTTTCCTTGCCCAGCTTGTTAACGGACGTTATGAACAATGTTAGTAGTCTATCTCTCCAAGGACAAGTGTCGCTCATTCGATTATTGTAACAGGAGATATAACACGGAAATGTAACAGAGCATCCGAGCCGCACTTTTTGAGAGGTTTTCAATATTAGAATTCCTATTTCTATTATAACATCTTTTGGAGGAGAAAAAAATACCTATGGATTAATTGGGAGAAAATATTGAGGCGCTTAATAATCTATCTAAGGGATAGAACATAATTATTTGATCCCTAAGTCTTTGACTATGATCTTGATGTAAGAATTCCAAATTAAAATTTTGACTACCTAAATCAAATAAATAATCTGTAAATATCGCTTCGAACTTTTTATTCATTTAATATATCATCTCCAACATAAGTCATAAGTCATTACATGGGTACGTAATAAGAAAGAATAAAATGAAAAAAAAAAAAAAAGTATAATTAATTTATGTTTTCTTATTTCTCTTGGCTTGTCAGTAGTACTACAGTCTACAATAACAGAGAAAATCATATATACATTTCATCAAGATTTCATAATATAATCATAGAGAATTTCATTCCATACATCAGGTACTCCAGGGAGACAACAGTCTGCATTCATGTTGGGATCTTTTAAAATCTCTTCCCTCTTGGTCGAGTAAAACTCTCTATATATAGAAGGATGGGCATCTCCCCTGTATTCAGACAACCTTGATATATATGTAGATATTCGACTTTAACGCCTCTCGACGCTAGTTTTTGTATTGCAGACTCCACCACACGTACCAGGGAGTAATCGACAGGTATCAAGTACCTCTCATAGAAACTTGGCTCACTTATGTTGCAACAACGTCCCGAATGATCCCCTCTGCATCAAAATAGATTCAAGAGTACCTGTTAATGACCTAGTACTCTTCTAGAAGCTAATGCTTGTAAGAAACAAGGCCAATGACATATATATACCTACGAACATAAGGCGAAGCACCCATGAAAAACAACTTTGTTTTGGTTCGATTGATGTTCGTTTCCAACCAATCCGACCATGTGTTTAGTGCAATTTCAAAGCGACGTAACATGCTTTCTTTCGTATAATTTACATCAGAGCTCCCACATGATGCCCACCTGATTATGATCAATATCATGTTTAAGAAAATAAAGAGAAAAAACCAAATTAACTATATATGTAATTAATTATTGAAAATACTTTGGTGTGACATCTCTTGTGTCACTCCGTGATGATTGACATGTAGGAACGAGGAGGACAACTATACCCTAAGTCAATGCTTAAACCACTTGCCCAAACCACCACATGTGATTAATTCTCGCCCGATTTAAACTTAAACCCTCTTCCCGGAACCTAAAAATTCCAAAAATTTCACTCTTGTCCCACATCGGAAATCATCACCAAATCAAACTCACCTCACCATTATAAATACCTCTCGCCTCCCCCATTCTTGGGGGAACTGTCATTCCATTTTAAATTCATTTAAATATTTGAGAGAGCTTTTTAATTAAAAGATCTTCATGGTTGAGATCCCTCCCTCCTTCGGGGCGAGGGATCCGTAGTTTTAAATGTTTCTCTAGATTAGGATTTTTATTGCTTTCAAAGAAGGTGGAGACACCAAGGAGGAGATGATCTTCATTTCTCTAGATTAGGATTTTTATTGCTTTCAAAGAAGGTGGAGACACCAAGGAGGAGATGATCTTCATGAATGTAAAATTTCATTAAGGTTTAATCTAATCCTATTTATTATTTTTATTTTCAATGTTTTAGTGGTTTATTGAATGCATGATTATTGATTAATTTATGAAATTGTCTTGATTGAATTTTCGGCTTTGATTAGATTTTATTTATGAATCTTGTAATAATATGGGATTTATGTCTTTGGTATTAGTGCATTGTGATTAAGTTGTGTATTGTGTATCGGTATGTCTTGTCGTTGTTTTACCCTTGGTTGTTTTGCATGATTATCATATGTGAGTTTCTTCCATTTATTACATGTGGGTTTAATATGGGGGGAGTTTGGCCAAAACCTTCTGATGTTTAGAACAACGTAAATGAACACTAGTGAGATCACTTGTGCCCGAGGATTAAACTAGTGAAGGGAACCCCATCCATAAGAACATAGTACCTTGAAGGGAATTGCAAGTAGGAACGATCCTATGAGCTTTTTAGGGGTTGTGAAAACAATCTACGTCCTATTCACCATGGTCATTGGGGATAGGTGGAAATCGATCGCCCTTACCATGATTTGCTTAAAAATGGAAAACAATTAAAGATGTTGGATGATTGATGATATGAGTGTATCATGAAAACTACTATGGCATTGAAAATTCAAAAATATTGTAATTAGATTTATTTTTCCATGCATTTTATTTTCTTTTATTTTTATAAACCTCCTTTCCTATCGTCCCTAACTAATCACGATACTATATCTAAAGGTCATGAATCCTAAATTCCCTTGGGTTCGATATTTTGTTGCTTGGTCGCCCTGACTATAATGACCAATCAACTATTTTAAAAAAAAATAACAATAAACAAATATATCATCTGTTATGCTTAATTTTCAAAAATAAAAATAAAAATTGAACATAAGGCAAAGTATATTTATATGTTAACTCTATAATTAAAATTATCAAATTTATGCTTGATCATAAAATTACTTAAAATAATTTAAAGAGAATTACATTATATTTCATATGGCCTTCTAATTAATATTTTTTTTTTATGTAATTTACTATTATTAAAGTGACATATCAATTACGCGACATATTATATAAAATTGTCATTTAAGCTTATTTTAAACGATTTTATGCTTTCAGATCTTAATTTATAATTTTATATTTTTCGAATAATAAAAAAAATTAGTTTGAATTATAATTTACATATTTTTCAAATTTTAAATAAATATATAAATAAAAACTTCTTTAAAAAATATTATACGAACCTTGGAAGGTTGCAATGATGAGGATGCCATCGCCAATTTTGATATTTCAAATCTGGTCTTCCAAATCTTTCACAAGCAAACCCGGACTCAATGAATGAACATTGTTTTTCTTTGTAAAGAGGATACGAAACGTTGTCGTATATCCATTTGCCCGAAAAATAGTTACAAGGTTTTTCTTTCTTCATGATTGTAGCATGTTTACTTAACATGGTCAATTGATTAGGGTTTGGATAGAAAGCAATGATCAACAACGATAGGATGAGAAGACCAGTAAGGTTAAGAAAGTTGAGGTGAGTTTCAGATGTTTTGAGAATCATTTTTTTCTTTTCTTTGTGGTCTAATTGGAGTATATAAGTACATTGTCTACATATTTTTATTTTTTTTTTCTGCACGTGTTTCATGATGGTGAGGAATTCTACTTTAAATGAATATTTTTTGCCTTTTAAACACACGAGGGAAGAAATTTGGGTTTTAATACCATGTTCGATATCTGATTTTATCTTACAAAGTTTGGGCTTAAGGGACAAATTTGGGCTGGCCCAATTCGATAATCTCATCATTCAATCCATAATTCAGTTATGAAACGAATCCAAGGATTTAATTTAGTCTAAACTCTTAACGGAAAATATAATTTTATCTAAAAATTTTCCATTTTTTTCAATCCCACAAAATGTATGCACACTTTTAAAAATAACAATTTAAACAAAAACATCTTTGTAATACTAAAATACTATCAAAATGACACTTATTTTTATACTTCATCAACTAAGTCTATACAATTTTTTTAATTAAATTACCCAAAAAAAAATTTCTACTATATACCCTTAAAATGCAGGTTTCCTAACATACGTGTGAAAAATGTAATTTTTTGAAACGAAGAAGCTATTATTATAATTTTTTTTAAAGGGTCAAATAGCAACACTCATGGAAACAATTGAAACTGATGTCCCACCTTGTTAAGAGGATTAGACTCATCAAATGTCGAGGCATTGTAAACTGTAAATTTGTAATAATATATTATAGATTTTTTTTATAAAAAAAATTATAGAAATTATATTTTCTATGGAGTAAAGCATTGATGGGTTTAAAAGTAAAAAATGAAATATGAAAAATAGACAAAATTACTTTTCCGCCTAAATTTTTCTTCATTCATCAGTCATTCCATGAATTAGTAGTATTTTTACAATTCTACCCCTCCCCTACCCACCCCACTTCACCCCACCCCACCCCACCCCACCCCTCCCCTGTTAGTTTTTCAAAATACTTTTCTTGGAGCCATTCATAGTTCATAGTTAGAGTCCAGGGCATAGCTCAAGTGATAGAGGGGAGGGTGAAAAGGTCTTTTAACTGAGCTTGGTTGCTGTAGGGTGGGGATTCGAATTCTGCCTTTGGCATGGATTTGACCCCTTGCAATGTAGGGTGGGGGTTCGAATCCTGCCTTTGGCATGGATTTGACCCTTGCAAGCACAAGTTTAACAGTGAGTCCTCTCTATAAACCACTTGAGACACATCCTGCGATTTACCTTCTCCATCAATTCCCAGGATAGGAGCGGTGGGGCCCCTAATAGTGGGGTAAACCATAGTTCTTAGTTAGAGATAAGGATTGTAATGAAGATGAGAGTACTCCCAAAATTTGTTAGCATTATTGAGGACAACCTCGTAAACAGTGAACATCAACACAAAATGAAGAATCTTGAAACATGGAAATTGAGATTCATGAAATCCCACTACATTTCTCTTCTCTTCCTCTTGGCTTTGGCCACTGCTGCTTTTTATCTGAGAGGTGGCAATGTAGGCATCCCAGCTGAGCAAGAACAGCAAAACCAAACATTGGCGTACCAGCAACACCCAATTGCTGTCAATGAAACCAGCAGCTGCAACCTGTTTTCTGGGAGATGGGTTTACGACAACGTATCGTATCCTCTGTACCAGGAGACAGAGTGCTCTTTCATGGTGAGTGACTATGCTTGTGAGAGGTACGGCAGGAAAGATGTTAAGTATGAGAGCTGGAGATGGCAACCCCATCATTGTGACCTTCCAAGGTTTTTCACTTCATGAACTCTCTCGTCTCATGTTAAGTTGCACCGAATTATTGTATATACGGAGTTTAAAAAAGTTTTTCTTTTACAAAATTTATTGACTCTTTGAGGGTAATATTGTATTTTAGGTAATATAAAACTATAAAGTATGTTATGTGTATAAGATGAGAATGATAAATTTGTAATTAAAATGTATTTTAAGGTTGAGGATTGACATAATGTTTCCTTTTTTTGGATGGTAGGTTTAATGTGAGACAGATGAAAAATGGAAAATGTGAAATTTAACACTCTGATTAATTTGAGATTGATTGGTCTTTGCTTGTGTAAACAGGTTTAATGGTAGTGCATTTCTGGAGAAAATAAGGGGGAAACGGCTGGTATTTGTGGGTGATTCTTTGAATAAGAATCAATGGACTTCTTTGCTTTGTCTAATTGAGTCTTCTCTTCACCAATCCTACAAAAAATCAATCACTAGACAAGACAATCTGTTCATCTTTCGAGCAAGTGTAAGTTTTCTTAATCAGTCACGTGTATTAAATGATGTCTTTTTTTGTAAGCTATAGATTGCAACCTAATGGATTCTTTTTGGGGTAATGAAGGAATACAATGCCACAATAAAGTTCTATTGGTCACCACTGCTAGTCGAGTCGAATTGTGACATAATCACTCGATAAGCGATCGTGTAATTAAAATCAGTGCAATTGACAAGCATGCTAGACACTGGACAGATGCTGATATACTCATATTTGATGCTTTTATGTGGTGGTTAAAGCCTACCATGACACTCATGTAAGTACATAGTATTAATCAAACAATTATTACAACACCCAACTTTCAATCTCTATCACTCTTCTTCAGATGGGGATCATTTGGAAGCTCTGATGCAGTCTACAAGAAAGTGGAGATGGGACTACGTCGTTTCGAAATAGTCTTAAACATATGGTCGGATTGGTTAGAAATCAACATCAATCGTACCAAAACAGAGTTGTTCTTCATGAGCCTCTCACCTTACCACATTTTGTAAGTTAACTAACAACCTTCACTCTATGACTTTTTCATCTCAAGAAAATGTACATGAAATTTATTTACAAACACAGTGGAGAAATGTGGGGCGTGCAACAAAACTGCTACAACGAAACAGAGCCGATAGCGAAGGAGGACTACTGGGGAGTTGCAACGGATCGTGAGATGATGCGCGTGGTGGAGTCAGTAATAACAAAGCTAGAGACGAGAGGCGTTAAAGTCGAATATCTGAATATAACGCAGCTATCCGATTACAGAAAGGATGCTCATCCATCCATCTACAGGAATTTTTTCCATCCTCTAAGTGAAGACCAACTTGCTGACCCCAAAAGCTACTCAGATTGTGTTCATTGGTGTCTTCCTGGTGTGCCTGATGTTTGGAATCAGATCCTTTATTCTTACATTATGAAACCTTAAATTATGGAGTAGTAATTTAGACCAATGATTTTTCCAAATTCATTCTAAATGTTTTACTGCAACATGTTTGATGGTTTCATGAGTAATAATATGCTAAACCAACTGAAATCATTGTTAACAGACAAACATTTAACAGCATGTCTAATTAATTTATCCTTGCATATCTTCATTTATTTTATTTCTTGTTCTATAAAGATCTAAGAAGTATAATCAGATTATTTAACTTACACAAGAAATTTGAATTCTCAGTGCAGCAACAAATCCTTGTTTATTACACAACAAACCTACTTTTTATACTCAATTAACTAAAAAACTACAATGTTATGTTATTCACCTTTTCTCATTTAATAAAAAAAAATACAAAGCAACATTATAACACACCTGCAAAAATACCTGAAACGAACAAAAGAAGACACATAAAATGTATTAATATATCATTAAAAAAAAGAGGGGTAAAAAGATCTTCCAAAGAATAATTTAATTGTTGCAGTTTCTGTCATTCTCCATCACTTGCATATGCTATAATTCATAACGCACATGAGTTAATAATGATAAGATATTTTCATTGCAAAATAGTAATTTCATAATTTATTCCTATAAATAGCCTGCCACATTGATGGTATAACAAATATAAACATAACCATATAGAATTACAAAATAAAAAACACACACATATATATATATGAAGGGTAACACACATGAGGAAAGCCTAAAATTCTTTGTACATTATGTTTACATCAAGAAAAAGTGTAAAAGATCACAATGAGAAAACAAGTGTAATTAAAACATGGAAAAGTATGTTAATATTTCCTCAG
This sequence comes from Pogostemon cablin, assembly GCA_023678885.1. NCBI lineage: Eukaryota > Viridiplantae > Streptophyta > Magnoliopsida > Lamiales > Lamiaceae > Pogostemon > Pogostemon cablin. The sequence goes on from CM042984.1 coordinate 2,035,837, forward strand.
CTTGCAAGCCTAATCCTTCTTGGTTTGGTGGCCTCTGTTCTTCATCTAAAGTACAACAATGGCAAGCTTGTGAGAGTAGAAAATGTACTTGTTCTCAAACAAGAGAAAAGTGCAAGTGATGATCAAGAATGCAACTTGTATTCAGGAGAATGGATTTACGACGACGCATCATACCCTCATTACAAAGAAAAAGAATGTTCTTTCTTGGTAAATGATTTCACTTGTGAAGCTCATGGGAGAAAGAAGTTGAGGTTTCAGAATTGGAGATGGCAACCCCATAATTGTGACCTTCCAAGGTTCCTTAATTACTACCCTTTTTTTTCTAATCATTATTTCAAATTAAGTTATAATTAAATGATGACACATTTTTGTAACTGTAGGTTCAATGGGGCTGCATTTTTGGAGAAAATGAGAGGGAAAAGGCTTTTGTTTGTTGGTGATTCTTTAAATAGAAATCAATGGAAGTCAATGCTTTGCCTAATTCAATCAGCTCTTCCTCCATCAGATAAGAAAGAAATGCACTTGGATGGCAACCTTTACTATTTTTATTCCAAGGTGAGAAATTAATTTATATAATCTTTTATCTTAATGATGTTGGAATTTATAACTCAATCTTGATCATGTTTTGCATTATTTTATTGATAGGATTATGATTGTACAATCGGGTTATACTGGGCACCATTTCTTGTTGAGTCAAATGCTGATCAAATATTAATTCATGGGGGTGAAAAGTCACAAATAATGGGAATCAAATCGATACATAAACATGGGATCCATTGGATTGATGCAGATGTACTTGTATTTGACTCCTTTGCATGGTGGATGAACCCTAATAAGGTTGCCATGTAAGTGTTCCACAACATCTAATAATTACTCCATCTTTTAATACACTCCATCTCTCCATAACATATCACTCTTCACATTTTCCTTATTTTTTTATCCAACAAAATTCTTCGCACCCAAAAAAAAATCACTTTATCCAACAATCTCAAAAATCGCTTTAATTTCAAATTCGTCACTCTCATTTTACTTACATATTATCGTTTTTATTACCTAAAAATACTACGATACTCTCTAAAATTAACAAAATTAATTTGAAAGAACAATTTTTCTTAAACAGCATGTAACATTAAACCAGAAATGTTTTCCAGAAGTATATAATTAATTTACTCTGATTAATTACTTATATTCAGGTGGGGTTCGTTTGGGAGTTCAGATGCAGTATTTAAAGAAGTAGATTCAAGCTTTCTTTTATATGAAATCGCCTTAAACACTTGGTCGGAGTGGATGGAAATGCAGATCAATCGAACCAAGACTCAAGTGTTCTTCATGAGTGCCTCACCGTTCACTAGAGGGTACGTATAAATACAGCCAAATGATTGTATGAAACGATTTCAATATACTCCCTCCTTCCCGGGCAAAGGGTAGTTTTTGTTTTTTGACACATGGATTAAGGAGTATTATTATTTAATATGAAGGGAGTAGTTGTATTAGTGAGAGTATGGGTCCCATATTTTAATGGTATTAGAGGGGGTGTGTGGGTCTCATGTATGTAAAAAAGTAAAGGGGTCCATTTGGGTGGGACAACCAAAATAGCAAAAAGGAACTCTTTAAGTGAGAAGAGGGAGTAAGATTTTTCGCATAATCCTATTACTAGTCTAAAATATAAATAGTCACATATCTTTTCATTTTATTCAAAAATGTCCCAAAATAAATAGAACATTCATTTTCGTCTCGAACCTTTCAGTTTTGCTCTGATTTTGTTCTAAACAATTTTATTTTTTTATCAATTTTTTCTTATAACTTTGTAAAAGTAATGATTCAATCTCATCCCATCGAATTAGAAAAATTAAACATTTAAAAAAATAATTGTTTTAGTGAGAATTTTAGGATAATTTCGGAGAAATTAAGGTTTTTGAAACTATTTTAAATAAGATAAATTTGTACCGAACGATTTTTATTTTAAACTCTACCCTGTTGCATGATAATAACCCAATTCATTGATCAACCTTAATTGTAGTAACACACATTGGGGGACAAGTGCAAGATGCTACAACATAAGTGAGCCAATTTTGGAGGAAAGAGAGTGGTCGAGTTCAATAAATCGAAGCATGATGGAGATTGTAGAATCAACGGTGGAGAGGCTTAAACAAAGAGCTCCAGATTTAAGAGTGGAGTATGTGAATATAACTCAATTATCCAGTTACAGAGAAGATGCACACCCATCAATTTATAAAACATTTTGGAATAAAGTCGATAAGCTTCCATTTAAAGACCCTAAAGTATATTCTGATTGCATACATTGGTGTCTACCTGGAGTACCTGATATTTGGAATCAATTTCTCTATGCTTACATTATGAAAAACTAGTTTAATTGTATCAACTCTATCTAGGGTTTCTATATTACTAATGAATGGGCTCTATAAAATGGCTGCCACGCTACCTAAAAAATGGACAAGTTACAATTTTGAATAATCATAATCTTTTAAACGTTATTTTGCGTGTGTATAAAATATAAATTCATATCAAATAATTTAGACCAATACAGTCAAATAATTTTTTTCACAAAAAAAAAATTGTTAAGTATATAATTTTATTATTAATTGTCATAAACTTCCAAATTCAGAATCTACTTCCTCCAACCAATTTTTCGATCAAAAATGTCCTAAAAGATTATATTTTGATGCAGTTGAATGTTTTTGCTCTACTATAATTAGTTAGATTATTTTTCAAGTAAACGTTATTCAATACGTTTTCCAAATGAGAGTAATAACTTATAACTTGTGCTTAACTAAAGCGGTCGGCTCAAATATAATATATCATGAATTAACTAATTAACTTAATTTCATCGGAAATGTAATTAACCATCGAAATGCCTCATTGGTCGGAATGTTTTTTCATTATTATAATAATGAAAGAATCCTACTGCTTTCTCGTTTTATTCTGTAGAAGTCGTTGTCGGCGCTGACCAAAATCTTGAAATTGTCGAAGCAAAGATTTTCCGGATTCCTTTCTCCCTTTCACTCCCACTCCCACATTCACAACACAAAATGCAAAGATGGCAAAAGAGAAAGACACATTTCCCTCTTATCGCAATTCTTTTCTTTGTTTTCATAGCTTTCTCCATCCTCTACAGTGAGTCCAACATTCGAGGGATTCATCAAACCCACACTCCTAGAGACGGTAATGGCGACCACCGACGGTCCAACACTAAAAATGCTTCTTTCCTCGATTCTTCACCTGCCCACAAGTTTAATGTTTCGAAGAATGCGCCAGGTAGGTTTTAAACACTTTCAAATCTTGAATTTTTGTTTACATGTTTATGGGGTTTGCCTATTCTACCTGTAATTATTTTGGGGATTTTGGGTTTTTGTAAATTTTGAGAGGTAATAAGCAAATAAATAGTTTGGTCTTTTACTTGTTTGGTGGATATGTACATTGTTGCTGTTTCGGATTTGAATGTTGTATTAACCTCTGTACTTTCTTGAAACTAGTTGCTTTGAAGTCTGAAGATTTTAGTAGTTTTGATTTGATTCATATGTCTGAATTGTGTTTCTTGGTGTTGTTGCTTAATGGTTATGTAGTCAGCTTAGATAAGTTTACGACATGTGCTTCCACGGTGAGGTATAGTGGTAGGAAGGCTGTTTCAGTTGTCCACAGAGAAGAATCCGGTGATTGGAGGGCAGCTTCTGAGGTGAATGGATGTGATTTGTTTTCTGGAAAATGGGTCTTCGATAATGTATCGTATCCATTGTACAATGAGTCACATTGTCCATACATGTCTGATCAATTGGCTTGCCAGAAGCACGGGAGGCCTGATTTAGGCTACCAATTTTGGAGATGGGAACCCCATGGCTGCAATTTGAGGAGGTATTTTGAACTTTTCATTCTTAGTACTCTTGGAGAGTGTTTTGCTATGAACTTGTGTCATAAGTATTTAAGCACGTGTTAGGAGAATGAATGTTTTAAAAACTGCTGACTTGTTGATGAAAATTTAGGTGGAGTGCACTGGATATGTGGGAGAAATTAAGGGGGAAGAGATTAATGTTTGTGGGGGATTCATTGAATAGAGGGCAGTGGATATCAATGTTGTGTTTGCTGCAGTCTGCAATTCCAGCTGATAAGCAGTCCATCACACCAAACTCGGAGCTTACAATTTTTAGAGCAGAGGTAGTAAAACCTTCGTAATGAGGTGATAGATTGTGTCGTATCATTGCATTAACTATTTGCCAAAGTTAGATGATTCTATAATATAGCTGAAGTTATAGAATAATGATCTCAGTGATGGTTGTATATAACAGTTAGTGGAACAGCATATATATTAGACTCATCCATTTTTTCAGTGTAACATGTGGACCTTATTTATATATGTACAAGTGTGGCTCTAAATTCATATGTGGTTGTCTGACTCTTGTACAGAACTATAATGCAACTGTGGAGTTTCTGTGGGCACCTCTTCTTGTAGAATCTAATTCCGATGATCCGGTTGATCACCGAATGAACGAAAGAATACTTCGTCCAGATGCAATTCTTAGACATTCATCAAGATGGGAGCATGCTGATATACTAGTCTTTAATTCGTATCTGTGGTGGAGACAGGGCCCTGTTAGGCTGTTGTAAGTATATTTGAGTGAGTTCAGCATGTCAATGAGATATAGATTTGCTTAATTGGTAAATTAAATCTCACAGTTGTGTAAAAATACTATTTTAGATGGAGCAATGAAGAAAACAATGCTTGTGAAGAAGTCAGTGGGCTTGGAGGCATGGAGTTGGCTATGGAAACTTGGGCAGATTGGGTGGCCTCCCATGTTGATCCCGTAAAGAAGAAGGTTTTCTTCGTTACAATGTCGCCTACACATCTCTCGTAAGCCATCCCATATTCAAATGCCTGAAATCCAAACACCAAACTTGATCATATGAAGTCATTTGCTTGCTTAACTCTCTAATAACTGAACAGAAAAAATGAGTGGGAGCCAGAGAGTGAAGGCAACTGCTATAATGAGAAACAACCTATACACAACGAAAGATACTGGGGAAGTGGTTCGGACCTGCCCTCGATGCGAATGGTGGAGAAGGTGTTGAGCCGGTTAGGTTCAAAGGTTTCGGTTCTCAACATTACTCAGCTCTCGGAGTACAGAAAGGACGGCCATCCCATCATTTACCGGAAGTTTTGGGAGCCGTTGGGCTCCGACAAATTGGCAAATCCTTCTAGCTATTCTGATTGCATTCACTGGTGTTTGCCTGGAGTGCCTGATGTTTGGAACGAGTTACTATTTCAATTTTTGTGATGTTGGAGTTCACCAAATAGGGTCACCTTCGGCCATCATCTTTGTTTATATGTATATGTTGAAGAATTATGTAGTTTAATGAAATTTATGAAATTAGCAAATTGAGTGTTGGTCAGCCATCTTTTACTTGATTTTTACTAAACAAGCCTATAGATCTACATCACTCATTTTGAAAATTTATGATTTTCAACTAACACACATAACAATAAATTAGCAAAACAAAAATGAGACGGAGTACTAAAAACGTTAACAAAACTACATGCGATCAAATTATAATATTGTCAATTAGCAATAAATTTAAGGTAGGATGTATATATATAATGATGTTAAAAGGATTGAAATCTTGAGATATCTCAATATCTCTAAACTAGTAGTGCAAACTCTTAATAATATGATTAAAAACTAAAACGAAAATGACTCTGTATACTATATGTTGTTGTTTAGAATAGTTAGAGAGTTAACTAGAGTGAAAGAGTAAGTGTAGTATCAGGGCCTCCTTCAATACCATCACCACATTTGCAATACTCTTCATAGTCTTCAACCTCGGCATTCACAAGGCTAGGCATTGTCTTTCCCTCTTGCTGACAGTGTCTGAAAATCGTTCCGTCGTGATGAACATGCCATCCGGCTTCACGACAAAGAGCCATGAGGAGGTCGTTGGAGTCGGCATGTTTGGGTAGGTTGTAGTTGCCATGTGCTCGTAGTCCGGCAAAAATCTTGCTGGCTACCTCTCTTCTCCTCTTCTCCCTCTCTTGATTCTTCTCCCGCTCTTTCTCCGATGGGAACCGGTATTTGGTGACCACCCCGCCGTCTTTGGTGCTTCTCCGCACCACCCATGGCCCTTTACTAGTCTTGATGCATCCTTTCAAAACGTTCTTCTTTCTCTCTCTTCCCATCTCTTCTCTCTCTCTATCTGTAGAGTTGCATGTCTCCAGGGATTTTTATAGTCTTATAGAGATATGCTTGAGGAGCAAGAATCAAAAGTACGTACTTTGCTTGTATTTGATTCCTCATGCTTTAACATGCTGTCTGTTGCCTTCCTTGTTATTTTCTTGGAAAGAATCTGTTTCTTTTTTCTTTTCTGGGATGGATTTGCATGTTTCTTTCTGGTTTTGGTATAAATGACCAGATGACAAACTCTTGCAATTTGATTGTGTGAGGGCAGATTTTGATTTTCATTTATTTTCAGGGGTAAAAAAGAGATTTCATACCCGGCTTCTCTGAAGGCAGTCTCAGTGTTGACATCTATATTCTCTTTTTGCTGATCAACTCTTTCATTTCTCTATTTCTGTAGAACATCTTAGAAGTGTTGAGAGTGTACCTTACACGTATAAATAGACAAAATATACCATATTTTCATGTGAAATATCACAGATGATACTCCATATAAGATGTATTAATATTAAGGAGTAAAAAAAAATTGTTGTTACAAAAATTAAAAGGGCTTATTTATTACTTGTCCCATTGTAGAGGAAAAGGTAGAAAATTTTAATGAAAAAATTGAAAACTACACATTCAGGTTTCCAACAATGCTTGCTTAGCCTCAAAAACGTCGAGGCCGGTGGTGGGCACAGCCGTATATCCTAATGCAGAATGCATTGCTCGTGTTGGAAAGTCGAAATTTCAAGGAATGTGGTTAAATAGAATCCATCAAGATCCACCTTTTGAATAACTGATAATAGAATCAACTCTTTCCTTGAGCTTCTGAGTTATCTGCATTTTCCAGTTTACAGAATATGTTATGTTATAATGCATACAGTTGATGGCATAGTGAAAGGACAGGGCTTACCAAGCTTGATGTGTTTGCCCATTTTAAGACTGAAGCTCCAACATCTTTCAAATGGTTGCATCTCGCTTGATCACAACTTACAAAGTATTCCGAGTTTTCTGTTGCTTCAGCCACCCAAAGCCCGTTTACATTATCTCTAGATCTTTTGGTCAGGTTACAAAATCCCACCTGTGGAAAAGAACATGAATTATTCTTTTATAATCTATATGACAAACAAATCTATGAGATGGCGGAAGATGTTAATACATACCACAGAGCCATTAATATTAGAGTTTACTGGTGCAGATGAATCAAATTCAGTGCAAGGTAAGGAGAAGTTAATGGCCAGTAATGCATCTGGTGATTCAGTCGAACAATCTGTGGATCCATCTGCCACGAACACCCATTGCTTTTTCTGAAGACCTTGTATATACACCTCTCCAACGTAGACAACGAAAGCCACAATGTCAAACTCACTGTACAGAAATCCATGCAACCGGTATTTGGTTATCAAAATCTATTCTCAGTTTCCCTAACATGAGAAACTTTACAATATCACCCACTGGAATTACCTGGAACAAGGAATTTCGCCCAAACTTGATATTGCAGTTGATGAACGAGGAGTGAAGAACGGCCTGCAAGAAACACGAGTTGATTAAAAAAGAAGAAAACGAAGAACGCAAAAAGAGAAGAAATGTACATTTCCACAGCCACTTACTCGAACTTTTCCATTGCTAAGGGGGGCAGAGGTGCCCAATTGCTTGATCCGCTTCCTAGTAAGTAGAGCATACCAGAATCAGAGCCAGATGGTACAAGACCCCCCACAGAATATGCCTGCCCTTCACATAGCTCTAGTGTCTAGGGAGAAACAAAAAATGTCAAGTGGCTTGTGTGTGTGCATTAGAAAACTTGCATCATGAACTATGCTAAATTCACCTGTTTTTTGGTTGGATTCCAGATTGTTATCAAGCCTTTCTGTGAATTGCCCTTTTTCAGAGGATTTTTGTATGTCAAACCAACCACTTTGACACGGAAAAATGGAGTGACCTCTCTCTCACCAAGCCCAGCAACCTCCACGGCTTTCTCTATCGTTTTTTGCATTTCCGACTGCCTTATTGCCTTGCATTACAGGAAAAATGCATCAGAGCTCCAGAAGTGTGTAAATGTTAGTCAAGAAACATGTCTGGTCATACCTCCAACTTTGCTTTATAAGAAGCAAAAGAAGCTAGCTCTTTTGAGCTCATCCCTGCCATGAGAACCTCCGGTTCAGCACTTGTCTCAAGCAACTTCAAAAGTTTAGCCCCTTCCTCACTTTCAAGATCATGACCGACATCAAATTCTGTTTCCTTTTGAAATGACGACATGATCCCTTCAGCAACAACATCACGTCTGAACTCAAAAGGGACCAAAAATGAGGTATTGACACATCATCTACTGAATTCACGCGTTCAAAAGAGCTGGATTTAACTTTCTTTTTAAAAAAAAAAACATTGGCAAAACATGATTTTGGCGTCTAGTCAATGCCTTAATGTACTGAACTTTATCTAATACCGTTACTAATTACCATAGGCTAGTGTCCATGTTCAAATTAATATTCCTTGATTAAAGTGCTACCACTACGCTTGTAATCCATGAAGCTTAGTAAACTTTAGAAGTCCCCCTCTTTGTTTCTTTGTTTCTTTGTCTCAAATCCCTTACACTCATACACTTCCAATTAGTATGAATAGTTGAAAAGGAGTACAGGGAATTTTTTGACAGAAACAAAAAATTTGTTTTTCATTAAATGACAATCCATAATCAATTTTAATCGAAAAAGGAGGCCTTACCTTTGGTTAAATAATTGCAGGGCTTTAGCTTCCATTCTCTCAGACCTCACAATGAAACTTCCATCACTAAACCTGGATGAGATGCTTCCTTTCAAACCCACCCCATTTGCAGAAAATGTGTGTTCAGTGAAAAACCTTACGAAGTAAATTCAAGGTTACCTCTCCTTGTAAAGAACTGGATATACCCTTGTGATACCAATCAAAGTGCTGGGGACCAACCCACCATTACCCTTGATGCATCCAAATGCCAATGGAATTCCACCATGTTTACCTGTGTAGAAAAGTCCCGTGCCTTGAGGCTTGAGCAAACAGCAAACACACAGTACAAGGTGTATACGTAAATACCAACTGAAGCACAACAAGTTCTTACAAAATCCCAGTCGTTCAGCCCAGTGACATTTGTACGTGCCATTTATGTGCAATAACAAACTAACTGTCCGTGATGCCTGAAATGTAATTTAGCACTATGTAATATACTTTAATAATGCTAAACAGAAAAATGCTCAAAATAACAGAGTGAGCAAAAAAAAAAAAAAAGTAGTGCCAGAGCAATGACCTCAAAGGGTGAAACAGGCCCAATCCACCCACAAAGCTTGGATGCCCATATCTTCAGATGAAAAAAGAAACTGTGAGCAGCAGTAAATATTGACTGATATGGGCATGGTATGGACAAACCATGAAAGTTCAAAGAAAGATATTCACCCTGAGTTTTTGCCCCAGAAACAACTTCCCTGTAGCAAGCTTCTGAGATAGCATTTCATCCAACTGAGCCTTCACAGAATACCTAATGAATTATTTGGTTACTTGGGTTGGAAAAAAACAACTTTGCACGATAAACATTAATGCAAAGATGTCCTCACCATCCATCAGTCAATTCCACTTGTGAAGCGCTACCACATTTACCCTCCTGAAGCGTAACAGACTGATTTCCAAAATTCGAGTCATGTTTTTCACCAACAGAGGAAATGCACAGTATCATCATTGAAGAAGGCTGTACGTCTCCATCTAAAATTTTCTTGATCGCTGATTTATGCCCATGATTTACTTCTCTCTCGTATCTAAGAGGGATATACTATAATGTTAAATTCATCAAAGGAATACCAAAAATAAATGACAAATGAACCCTGCACACCTGTATCGTAATTCTTCGAGCACATTAGAGACCGTTAATAGTTTTCCAGCGAATTTAGAAGGATAACACCTCTCGTAAGAGGCAAGTTTCCATACAATCCATTTATAGTGATTGGATACCCACCTATATTTGTTAATAAACAGTAAAAGATAACATCACGATGATAAGAACACACCAAAATATCCCAAGGAAGATGTTGATCGCGTATGACTTGTCAACAAGTATTTTAATTGACGTTACGTGTATTATCCATAACGCTAAGCAGTTACACAACACTAAAAACACCTAGATGGAGCAATAGATTTTTTTTTTTAGAATAAGATGGAGCAATAGATAAATCACATATATAGCAAACTCCATCATTTATGCAGTGGTAACAGGTAATGAGGCATTTCCAGTTCCAGATTGTAGTATACTTACGGCTACTTTAGAATAAACTTCAATGGTGATAAAAGTTTCACATAAGAAAGATATAGATAGTACTCTTTAGTCAAATATTGGATTGAAGCTCCAGACTCAGACAGCAGCGTGTAAAAGGCCTCTGGTCCAATGCAATCTGACAGGATTTCATTCTGAAATATGTAACTTTCAGCAGTAACTGGATTCATTCTTTTCACATAATCTGGCAAGATCTCCAACTAATAAATAGTAAAATAAAACTGTCAATCACTAAAAAGGAGAGTATATAGTAATAGCAAAATTTTGTGTATGGATCTTGAAAGTTAAACCTTTTCTTGAAGTGATGGAGGGCGTAAAACATAGTCTTTAAGATACGCTCGTGGAACCAGAAATGGGTATTTCAAGGAAACTCTCTGCTTCCAAGATGTTTCTTTAGGTTCTGGCCTAGTGACAACTAGAGATACATGCCTCAGAACACCAGAAGAAATATTTTGTGAAACACAGTAAATGCTCAAAAAAATTTTACTGTACCGTTGATAGCTGAAGATGATTTTTTGTTTAGAGGTGTGACAAATGAACTCCGGGGCTTCTTGAATGAAGTAACATAACTTACCCTTTGAGATCTTCTCTTTTCACCAAAATATTGTTTATTATCCACATGATCTATATTCATCGTATTGGAGATATCCACCAATGCCACATTTGAATGCCTTTTTAAGGAATCAATTTTCGGCCGACCTGCAATTTTCAAACAATCCATGTTTTCCGAGTACAAACTGCTTTTTGAGGGCTTTTTACTTTCAGTAAGCCCATCGTAAGGCCGGTTTGAATTGCTGACTGCTGACTCGGCATCAAACTGTGAGATCAAATTATTTGCTGTGCATAGCCTCACTGTCCTGCCAAATGACGGTTTCTTGTATGAACTTGATGTAGGTGGAGATGTAAAAGTCTTGGACGAACTATGACTATTTTCTACCCCCTTGCACAAAAATGGTGATCTAAAATCATTTTTCTGGTTTGATGAACATGTCTTTCTATCGTCAAGAACTGAAAATGGTAGATCAGCTCTACTTGCTTCATCTAAAAATGAGTCAAGTTCTAGGTTTCCAAGCAAGCTCCTAGCCCGTTGCAATGCATCGTCGAAAACTGATATGGATCTCCCTCCAGCAGTTTGAAATTTTAATGCAGGAGGCTTGATAGCAGTATTCATGCAATCCAGAAAATTCATGGATTCACTTCCTTCAAAATCAGGCTTGACTCTGGAAGATGTTAAAACATTGGTAGAATTATTATAACTTAAGTTACTAAGGTCCTTGGTTTCCAAATGAGACAGATTTTCCAGAGCAAAGAGATTTTTCGAAGTTGACTGTTTTGGTGTATGTTCTTGATCACTATTTTCCTCAAGACCTAACAAAGTTTTTGCTCTAAGTAGACCAGCTGATGATATGCTGACTGTTTTCCCCGAACCTGTCTGGAACATGGAATTCGACATATTAACTGCATTATCTGGTGCACTTTGCAATCCAGAATGCAACACATTAGCTGGTTTCAGTGAGTTCATCTCAAACTTTGGTTTTAAGGAAGCAAATCCATTTTCTTTCCCATCTAAATAGCCTGCATGACATTAGTTGAGAGAAGGACTTATCATACATAAGTTTAATGCTGGTTTGAGTGCTAACCCATAGAAGTTTCTAACTTCGTAGATATCTAAATTGATACTGAGCTTTAAAGTTTTAACATCGCCCAGCTCAAAATTACACACACTGACACAAAATTACTTGAAATTTGCAATATTTAATTGGGCTTTTTGTCATAACCGAATGACATTTACAAAACCATATCTGTTGATAGAAACAAAGAGTCATGAATCTACATTAAGTTTATTCACTGAATAAAGTAACTTTTTAGTCCCTATTCTTCATTAGCAACTTAAGCAGATAGCAAACGAAAATCAAAGAAACCGGTAAACGCACCGTCAATTTTACAGAGAACTGAATGTGCTTTGGCAATCGAAGACTGCTTTAGCTCAACAGATTTCCCCAATCCAGTACGAAACATTGGTGTGTTCTCCTCAATAGTCTTCCCATTCTCGATTAATTTTGAAGAACCTAAATTCCCAAACATAAGAAATGGAACTAATGTCACTTAAAATTTTTGATATGCTAAAAAATGTACAACTCTAGCAATAAAAGTATCTTGATTTGCCTAGAAGCAATAGATCGGCCATTGAAGGGAGGCGTCGAGCATCCACAGGCACGGCATCGCATTGTCCTTCTTTCTGGAGCGGTTGATCGATGATTTCCCACCGGAATTCATTCCGATCATCGGAAAACATGCGCCACGTAGACATTCTCAGGCGACGCCTAGGGTTTTTGCTCGTCAATTTTAGTAGAGTAAACGATAATAGTAAAGTGAGCTTTCAGAAATTTAGAATTTTGAAGAAAGCGGGAGAATAAGCGGGAAATTGCCTAAAAGCTGAAACTAGTTGCTGCAGAGAGAGTCTTGGGCCGTAATAACTTATTCATGGCAACTTAGTCCAATGGGCCTGATCAATTATTAAGATTAAGGTGCTCTAACTAAGCCCAATGGGCTTAACTTAATGTAGATTTGATGAGAATTTTTCTGATATAAAAGTAAGTCAGCCTAATCAAATCCAATGTTTTCTCCCGATTTTTAATAATGAGAAGTTCTTGATTATCGAATATATCAAAATAAATGCATCATTTTAAATACATATATATAATTAATTTGTATTATGATTTTGATGATTATGAGAAACCTTGAACTTCACAAAGGAGAGATAAAACAAAATATCTTTTTCTTCTTATGGATCAAAACGTGTGTGATTAGAATTTTATTTGAAAAGTTTAGGAAAGAGAAGTCATACCTCGAACATATATTATACTACTACCTTTTTTTTACCATTTTTCCATTTTGATTGTCAGAGTCTCCTTTCCTTTTTTATATATGGGACCCACACACCCTCTCTAAAATAATTAAATGTTGAGACACACACTCCTACTAATACAATTCTCAACTACACATTAAATAATAATATTTCTTAATCTACATGTCATAAAACAAATAGCCTTCTTACATAGGGATGGAGGGAATATACTCTTTCCATTTTGCGATAAAATTAGTATGGTATATGAATTTATTTGAAAAAAATAAAAATAACTCTTTTTTGAGATGGTGTAATTAGTAAATATAAATATTATAATGAGACGGAAAAACTAAAATAATCACGATAATGGAAAGAAAAAAAAAATAGAAGAAGAATAGGGACCATTTTGATAAAATGATGGGGGAAGCAGAAGGGAATTAATTAGGGGGTGGGGGGAGGACAGGAGAAGGGGGCGGCTGATCCGGGTCTGTGGTTGGGTGTATAAGTTATAACCCGACAAACATTAAGCATTTGCTTAATTGCAAAACCAGTCCCAGGCATAGCTCAAGTGGTAGAGGGGATGGTGGAAAGGTCTTCCAATTGAGTTTGGTTGCTGGAGGGTGGGGTTCGAATCCTCCATTTGGCATGGATTTGGCCCCTTGCAAGCACAAGTTTAACAGTGAGCCTTCTCTATAAGCCGAGTCCAATCCCAGGGCAGGGACGGTGGGGCCCTAATGGTGAGGTACACCGCATAAAAAATGATGTAGTTCGTAAAAAAAAACTATTATTTAAAAAGATAATTATATCCTAAAATATATGGTGTGACACAATGATGAGACACACAATAAATCAGAGAAAAAAAATGAGATACTACATCATAAATCATAATTGTGAAATTGCAATTATACCTAAAATTTAGTAAACCCTAAACATAAATAATAAATTTTGTTTTGGATTTTAAAATGTGGGTTTTATTTTTTTTAAAAACCTACACCCAACTTTTTAAACACTCTCTTACATATCCTATAATCCTAACAAAATTATATTTCATATCATCCCAAAGAATATTACTTTTCTCTTTATTTATCTCCTCTCATTTTTTTCTTATATTAGTTAATATTTTCTTACATATTAATTTCACATAATTTAAAGCCTATCTTAATTACCAGAAAATCATGTTAAATTGATTTTTAAACAGCGCAAAAAATCAAATTAAAACAATCAACATATATTATTAACCTTAGGATATAATAAAATAAATCTTTTTGGTGCACATAATTAATTGAATATATAAACTTGTTGCAACAAAAACTTTGTGCACTAAATCACTTATGTGAATTAAAATGTATGATGGACTTTTTTTGGTGGAAATTAAGAATTTGGTTGCGAGTACACTGAAAGTTAATTAAGATTTATTGGTGAACTTGTTAATTAAGGGGTTGTATATTAAAATAGAATATAATTAAGCATATTAATCTTTGAACAAGAGTACAGCCGACTCATTCGTACATATACATATAGAATGAGCCAATTACAGTAGTTTTCAAGAATAAACTGTACAGATTTCGGTTTCACCCTTTCTTCTTATTATGTGTGCCAAATGGAGGGCGAAATAATTATATGACTTTTAATCTTAATTAATTATAATAATTATTAAACATATTTTCCATGGAAAATTACAATTTCCTTCATTAGAGCTTACGCCCTTGACACTTCCCACTTATCCTAGATTCCATCTTAATGTTCCGGACACGATTGGTATATAGGAATGAGAATGGAATTGAATCATAATTTTTAATCTCATTCCTACGTTCGTTATAATTTATAATAAGGAATACTGATTCCATAAAGAAATGTATATTCTTCATTTTAAGGAATGGGCATTCCTCCCACTTGCTCATTTCATTCCTTGCTTTCTATATATAATATTACTATAATTAATATTCTATTAATTTATAATATATATATATATATAATTACAAAAATTATAAATATGTTAATAATTTTCTGTTTAAATATACTCCCTCCGTCCGCTTCTAAGGTAATCATTTGCTGTTTGCACGTGGACAATTCTAAGATCTTTACTTGTTTTTTGCACGTAGATTAAGAACTATTATTATTATAGATAAAATGAGTAGTTGTTTAGAGGAAAGTGGTGAGTCATATTGTGTACTTATTTTACTAAATAGAGAAAATTGATACTTTTGAAGCGGACGGCAGGAATAGTGAAACGGTTACCTTTGAAGCGGACGGAGGGAGTAATATTTATTAAAAATCTTTGTATTAAATTATTTAATTAAAACAAAATATTAAATCATTTAAAATCTAAATAAAAAATTAATATTTTTATATACTCATTTAGTAATAAAATATAAAATAAAATTCTTAAAAATTTTTAAATTTTAAATGTATATAATTATTTCAATGTTTATTCAAAATAAAAATCAGTAAATTATATATATAAATTACTATTGTTAATTAAATTGAATATATACATGTAATAAAATATAATATAATTTTTTATATATAATTTAAATTTTTTAATATATATTTATTTATTTATTTATTTTTATTTTATTTTAGATTTTATTTATATTTTAAAATATTAATATTTTATTTTTAATATAATATAATATTTTTAATATTATTAAAATATATAAAATCTACATTAAGTTTAATTAATTTAATATTTTTAGATAAATTAAATGTTAAATTTAATATTATATAAATACAACTAAAGAAATTGAAACTAATCAAAGAATACAATTTCTATTACTTAAGCTATTCCAGAACGATACCAATTATGATAAAAATAATTTTTACTCATTCATTTCTCATTTCAATTCCATTTATAAGTTCATTCAATTCCACCCTAATTCCATTTCATCATAATAATCTAGCCGTAAATAATTATTTTTCCTTGAATTAATTAATGGTGTATTTCTTTACAAATATAATTTCCATTACAACTCATAGTTTTATATTTATGTACATATATAATTAAAAACCTATAAAAGATATCACTGAAATTATAGAATGAGAGATCCAAATATTATAATTGTGATATTACTTTATAAATATATACACACACAAAGATAATGAATGTATTAATTAATTCTATCTATAGTATTAATTCATGAATCTGCATCTTAAACTTTAACCTAAACATAATTTACACGTTATTTAAAAATAGGGAGATTACTACTAGGTAAAAAAATCCTTAATTACTATAAGATACAAACATACAAAACTATTACTACTAACTACAAAAATATATAGTGATATTTCAATATTACCCCTACAATGTGTTGCACATAAATATTGTGTGCAGCAAGAGTTCGCGTGCTGCAAAGTGTGTGCAGTTAAAAAAAGTATGTGCAGCAAAAAAGTGTGCTGGTCCGGCGAAGCTCCGGCGGCGGTACGGAATTTTCCGGCGACCGGACGCCGGCTGTACGGAATTTTCCGACGACTATACGTAATTCCGACGACCGGCTGGCGGTGGGTGGAGGTTCGGGTTTGTGGTTTAAAAGTGTATGAGTTTAAGGTTATAATTGATATTTTACTTTAATATTTTGTATGTGATAGTAATTATTTTAAATCAATATTTTTAATAGTAATTAGGGGTATAAAGTGTCTACCTATTAGTAATTAATTCTTAAAAATATAAATATATTAATTAATTAATCTACTATAGCATTTACGGCATTGCTTCCACGTGGCATGTTAAGTTGTTGGTTTGGTTAGAAAGGGCTAGCTTGATTGATATTGCCACTACATTCGACCAATCCACCCATCCGCTCAGACTTCTGAGTTGATTGATCAAGTTTATTAATATGACAAATGCCTTAAAAAACTAACAATAATAAAGTATTTGCAAATACTTAAATAAATCGAGTTTATGATATAAACGATGTGTTTTCCTAATATATTATATATTATGTTATGCTATAGTTTAAATTAAAGAGGAGCGAAGAGATTAACTTGTCGATATATTATATACTCATTCAAAGAAAGTCGTACCTTTTAAAAAATTGAGTATTACTTTTGAAATATAAAATTATTTTATTTGAAAGAGTTTATTAATGATATGAATATTACAACTAATTTCTTGTTGTTAGAGATGTTATGGAAAACAAGCAACTCGAAAGCTCAGTTTAACAAAGTTCGAACTTGGCTCGACTCTTTTCTATTCGAGCTTGAGTTCGAGCTCATTTTTATACTCGTTTAGTTAACGAGCCTAACTCGACTCGTTAGGGCTCAAAAATAATAATTAATAATATTAATATTATTATTTAATTATATTAATATTTAATAAAAAATATATTAAATATAATAAAATATATATTACTTAATATCAGGCTCGAGTATTTTTCAAATCGCGAGCCGAGCTCGTATCTAAACTCGTTACTTTAACCAGCCAAGCTCGAATATAGAGAGCTATAACTCGCTCGATTTGTTTAACACCTCTAGTTGTTGTTAAGAATATTAACTATTGAAACCAGTACCACACTACTTCGTGTGCTCAAGTAATTGTGTCTCCTTTATATCATTTTAGAGTATTAGTATTGTTTTGTAGTATATTACTCTTTCATAATAAAATAGTAATATTATTACTCTATAAGCTATAATTCTTTGGACAAAACAACAGTAAGAATAATGCTCGTCAATGTTTTTTCAAAATGAAAAGTAGAATTACTTTAATATACACCTCTAATGAGTCAATTAACTCTTTCAATAGAAATAATATATATTTTGATATTTTGAAGAGGTTAATATTAGATACCTCTAATGTACATTGAGTAGTTTAACTATTACGTCAATTTCAATTATTAAATATAACATTTTAACCATTTTAATGTAATTTAACGAGATATGAACTTTGGTTAAATAATCACAACCCTTTTAAAGAATAGAAAAACAACAAATATGTTATTAGTAGTAATGACTTTTAGTTTTGGAGGGGCTGTTGAATTATATATATATATATAGATATATATATATATATATATATATTAAAGCAGCAATTGTCTCACTTCTTTTTTTTCCCAAAACTACATGATCTTAGTAAGGGATGTAATACCCCTAACATTATAATTAATATTGTATTTAATTAATTTCTCTATCTTACCATATATATTTTTATATTATATTTAATTAATTTATCTATCTTACCATATAGATTTTTATACATTAATTTGCATTTAATATTCGTCTCTCTGCCACTGATTATTTTTATGTAAATTAAGTAAATATTTTAATTAATGGAGACTGGTTACTCACTCAATCAATGATATTTAGTAAAACTTACCGTATTTCATTTTGTTTTTTTAACAGCGTGTTTGGGCTTTAACACCCAATTCACATCTTTCTAAAAATAACAATAGCACAATTAATTATTTTAATTAATAATCAACTTACCATTTTAAAGCAGCAATTGTCCAACTTATTTTTCCCCCCAAAACTACAAGCCCTTAGTAAGGGATGTAATACCCCTAATATTATAATTAACACCATATATATATTTATATTATATTTAATTAATTTCTCTATCTCACCATATATATTTTTATATTATATTTAATTAATTTCTCTATCTCACCATATATATTTTTATATATTAATTTGCATTTAATATTCGTCTCTCTGCCAATGATTATTTTTATATAAATTAAGTAAATATTTTAATTAATGGAGACTGATTACTCACTCAATCAATGATATTTAGTCAAACTTACCGTATTTCATTTTGTTTTTTTAACAGCGTGTTTGGGCTTTAACACCCATTCACATCTTTCTAAAAATAATAATAACACATCTCACAAGATAATTTTTCTTTTATCAATTTCTCTCATTGCTTTATAAGAGCAGCACCATTCTTTGTAATTAATTAATTAATTAATTGTGGTTGTTCTTTGAAATCCCTGAAATTACTCAATCTACTGACAAACTCGCAATAATTTTTTCCTCACTCACCTCTCTCACATAGAGATACACGTTCTCTCTCCTCTCAAACCAGAGTTATCTGTTCTGAATTCTTCTTCAGTGAACAAAGGAGATGGCCATAATCGGATGCGGCTGGTCTCAAGTTTGGGCAATTTGATTTAGATGGCCGTCGACTGATAGGAATCAGTATCAGGTAGGAGGGGTACTTCGCGTCGCGGTTGCATTTAGGGAACAGAAAGTTCGCTGGATGGATTTCACAATAGAAATGTTCGCCGCCCGATAATTTCACGGCAGGTGAGGTTTTAACGGGAGAAATCCTCAAGTTGTGTTCTCTTATCCCTTTCTTACATTTTCTTGATTCATATGCCTCATGTACCTTACTCATCTTGGCCGCTCCAAGTTTATTCTATCCCCATTTTATTAAATCGCTTAAAAAACATCAATGAATCAACATATCTAACAAAAGAGGCCTATAAGCCTCTATGTTGTATAGTTGTGCTATTTCTCCATGTGTGGAGTCACTGTAATGATAACTTGATATTTTTTCTTTTTCCATTTTTTTTATTATTGTAGAGGTTGATTTGGTCTCTCTCACTCTCTCTCTTTTCCCTTATTCTTTAATATTTGGCTCATTTTTCTCATTTTGGCATGTGAGCACATATTGGGTTTTATTGTGCATGATTTGAGTTCTTTTCTCTATAATGGTTTGTTAATTTAGTTAGGCATGTGAGATGTGATCATTTATTTAAATTGAGTTTTTCTCCTTTTCTTTTCAGTTTTGAGACTTATGTTGAAGATTGTATTTTGAAACATCATAGTGATGATATCGATCATGTGGCTGAAGTTTCAATGAAGATGAGAAGACTTAAAGGTTAGTAATGCATTAAGCTACCTATCGAGAAAAATATGCTTTGCCATATTGTGTACTTGATGCATTGGTCGCTCATTTTATGAGTTTATGAAGATTCAAGAGTAATGCCTGTCATTGGCATCAGTCACTTCTTGCATTTGCCATTTTGTTGGTACTTCTTTGTGAATAATCCCTTCGATAGTCTTCATATACTCTCTTTGGAAGTTAATGTTTACTAATTCTTTCTCGCCCTTTATATTGTTCTAGAAAGAAAGATATGCCTACTTTATCATAAATAGTTTAGTAAAGAGATAAATAGATTTTAAGACAAGCATGTAGTATAATTTTTTATTTTTTTATTTGCATACCAGCTTATATTAAGATTAATGAATTTGCATAAGTTCAACATGTACCCTACTTACCTTTGCAACACCTTCGACATGTTAGAGCAAGATGTAAATTTGCCACATCTCTGTTCATTTCTTCTTCTTCTCCAATTTTGATTTAAGTTTACAGTGTTCTAATTGAGACACTTCACACTTCTTCATGCAGGTGGACGGTGGCGGAATGCCTGGAGAGCGAGGTAGGTAGGTTGTACTCTTGAAATTCTTTAAATGTGTTGAAAGTTGTGGTTTTCCTTTAAGTAAACTTGTGCCAAAAAAGTGATATCCTTCGGGTGTTCAAATTTAACATTACTTTCTGTTTCTCATCATGTTACTGTTTTGAAACTTAGGATTTGAAAGTAATATTGATTTCATGATTAATGTAAAGTAAGTATTTGTTCAAGTATCTCATAATATATTATTTCACATTTTTCTTGCAGTTCCCATTGCTGTCACCTTTTAAATTAAATGGTTAAGACGTTGAATGTGTAAATTTGAGGGTAGGAGAAACATGGATGTATGCATTACACAACATAAATATTTTTCATATGAATTGAAATGAAAAAAAAAATCTGACCTTTTTTTAATTTGTTTTGCTACATGTTGCTTGATTTCGTTATACAACATGAAGTGAGATCAGTTGAAATGTTGTTTTGTTGAACTATTATGTAAAACGTCATTACAATGAGATCAGTCCCAGCTGATTTATTTTTGCCTCATTTTGTTTCCGAATTTATAAAATTAGGGCTAACAATCAGATTGTTGAAGTTAAAGAGGATGCAGGAACCTTGGCTATGAAAGATATGGATGCCCGAGAAGCTGCTTTGTTGCTGGAACAGCTGAAACATCTTTTAGTACGTGATCTTGGTAGAAAATTTGAGAAGCAATCTGATGAGGTTTGCTTTTTTTTTTCCTTATAACTAATGGATTGCCTACACCTATGTAGCAGCACACCAGGTGAAATATCTGCCTTTTAATGTGTGAAAATCATGGGTGGATAAAATATTTTATCTCTACAATAGGTGTACATTCTAGGAATCATTTGAACCAGAATTTATTTTTTCCATGTCTCTGTTTCTTGATGTGATTTTTTTTTATGCGTTACAGGCTAGACTCGAAGAGGCAGCTTCGTTAGATAAACATGTACTTATTAAGAAACACAGAGTGCACTAGAAGCTCTGAAAGGGAGTGTAGCTGGCGAAAACAAAGATGATTTGGAGGAAGCTATACCTATGGTTTAGGTTATTCTGTATCTCATTGATTTCATTATTTTTTTTCTTTATGGTCATGCCAAATGTTAGTATATAAAATGCAACTTATAAAAGGCATTGCTCCCATCTAATCTAATACCCTTTTTGAAAGAATCCTCTTCTTGAAGTTCAAAATTTTCTTATTGTAGCTTAGAGTTCATGGTGATTGATATTCATTATCCAAACCTCTTTGTTTGCCATGTATGTGAAGCTGCATACCTTTGGTCAATTCTAATGTAGTATTTGATTCTTATTAACTAAATAACATTTGGCATATTATTTTTATTAAATATGATGAGTTGAATTTGAGGAAATGAAATTTGGTCTTAATCGTAGTCACATATTACCTCCAATTATGATTGAAAAGACAATATGACAATATAACTAAATAACAATTGGGGTGGTGGAACAGTTGGTCAGCGATTACTTTGAGTGAAAATTATTGAAAATTAATTATTCATGTTTAAATTTTTCTATGTTAAATCCAACTGTTTATAATTTAATGTATTCTTGAGTTTGTACTATATTCTTAGCATATAATTTCAAATTATAGGATTCACATATAAGTTTATACCTACATTTCATAATTCATTTAATAGTGAAACCGACTGTATATGAACTATTGCTACCTAAATATGTAATAACTCTTGCCAGAAGTTCAGAATGGAACAGGAGACAACAAACAAAGAATAATCCCTTATATACTCTCATCATCACTTATGACATTCCTTGAAGTAGTTATACCACTTTCTTAATGTAGGTACATTGTTATACAAATGTTATAGTTCAAAAGCCAATCTAAACTTATTAAATGAGGAAATTCAAAAAAGATTATTCAAATATATGCTCTTGAAGCCAAAAAAAAAAAAAAGGCGCAGACATTAGAACCTTTCTAACAACAATTTATGCATAGAATTACTGGTGAGAATTACACAACATGAAATTTATTAAGAGAAAGTACTTCAGAGATTGAAAAAAAATAAATAATCAATCATATTTTTACCCCTTTGATTTATGGTATACGCTTACCCAATGGTTTAGGGCATAATGTCCCCCGAGGATTTCATATATATCAGCAGGGTTTAGTGTTCATTTCAAGTGTGAAATTATGACTTTACCTCTGTAATTTATGGTATACTCTTATTCAGTGATTTAGGACATACGTAATCCCGAGGGTTTACCATTTATTGGTAAGAATTAGTGTTCGTTACAAGGGTGAAATTACAATTTTACTCCAGTAGTTATTGGTATACTGTATCCCAATGGTTTAGAGTATAATGTTTCCCGAGCCTTAACCCTTCACCCTTCACCCTCGATCTTAAACCCTAACTCTAAACATGGATGTAGGGATTATTTTAGAGTATAAAAGATAATTTAAGTTATATTTTTAGTTAAGAGTTATTTATTTGATAAAAATCCCTAAAATGTACAACGCACGGCACGGGTAACACTATTGGATCAATATAGATGGACTTTTAACTTTTATGTTAATAATACAAATAAATTCATGAACACAAATAAATTTAAAAAGATATTACATTACTAACATTCAATTTTTTTCAAATATTCCCTCCCTCCCAACTTCAACTTCACACTTTTCGTTTTGATCTGTTTCAAATTCAAATCACACTTCCATAAAAAAAAAAAAAAACTAACTAATATCACTTAAACACACTTTAATTTCAAATTTATCATCATATTTTAAACATATATAATATACTTTATTATTTAATTATTATAAAAAATATCAAGATAAATTTAGGTCGAAGGGAGTACAATGCAAAAGAATACAAAAAAAATATACAAACAATATGTAACATAATTTAATTAACATTATTATAAATTTTATACTAAAGAGATAAAATTTTTCCAACTATTTTTTTATTAGTATATTTTATTATATAATAAATATAAAATATTTTAAAATATACCTCCCCGTGCAACGCACGGGTTCGGTCGCTGGTTAATTAATAAGTGATAAGCCAACCACATTTGGATCCAAATAGTAAATCATGACTCATGAATCAACCAAAAGGTCAAACTTGGAATTTAAACTTTTCCAAGTGCCACTAAGCCTTTTGTTTGCTCCTATGGCCCCAGGAATCTAAATTGATTCCCATATAAGTTTGTAAAAATTATGGGTAGTGCTGATCATGATCAAATAATAATATGTAATAGTAATTAAATTATTTTAAATTCGATAAAAGTGTAAACTTTAGTTCAAACTCGATGTATAAATATAACTAAATGGTGATTGATATTCAGGGTTGTTAATTTAAATTATTTGACCAGGCTTAAAAGTATAAATTTTAAGCCTTTTGACAATTCCTATATCTCTCATATACCTAATTATTTTGAATTCAATTTTAGATGGAAAAATAAAGTTTTGATTTCCTTCCATCTTCCTTTCCTTGCATCTGTCAACTTTGTCAAATCTATTTTCTTTGAATTTAATTTTAGAAGCAGAAATAAAATTTTGATTTCTTCTTTTAATCTTTTTCTTAATAAATTACGAATATAACGTCATTTTTTGAATGACAATAAATGTGACTAATCAGCCTTCTTTATGAGATGAGTGTTTGCTAGAAATTTGTATTGATAGTAAAATGTTTTCATCGCCACTCATCCAATACTTCACCTATCATCGTCAGCCGCTGATCCCACTGACCTTCTCTCGCATCATTCGGCATGAGAGTGGTTTAGTTACATTACACAAAGAATAGAATTTATTGAACAAAAATATTCCTGCTACAATTATTGGACATGCTTGAGCGCAACGATAATTATCTCACAGGAGAGCTACGTCGCCGGTGGAGAATTCTGAGAACGTGCTCAGTAGTCTTGCTCCATCGAACAATTAGATCACTTGAAAAATACCAGTATATATTTGTTTATAAATGTTGACGGCTGTTCTTGGCTCGCTAATTAAGTGTATTAAGGGTTTAAAATTTTAATTAACGACACCAAGAACGAATACCATCAAACATACCTAGCTATAAAATTAAGCCAAAATAAGAGATCAAAATCTATCGGAGACTCAAATTCCACCAAAGACACCACCGATTTTATTACTTTCTTTTTAGAACAACACTCGATCTTTTTCAAGTTCTTACAAGTATAATGTCTAAAGTGAGTGCTAATGTCCTATCTCTCTCTTGCGAGAGAGACTATTTATATCATCCCTAAAACCCTAACGTCCGGCCAGTAGCCTTATGCTACCTGGACGAAGACAATTTGCCTTCAATGAGGTTGTCTGGTTCGCCGACCAGTTGCAAAAGGAACCTGGGCGCCGTTCGTTGCACTGCAGGAGGTTTGCAGGGTGTCTCCGTCCTTTGCTGGTTTTCTATTGGTTGTTGGAGCAGGGCTTGCCAGTCAACTCTTGTCTTTTAGCTAGGATTGTTGTCCAAGATATCCTCTCTTCCCGTTAACATTGTCCTCTAGCCTGCAGTACCTGTATTCTCTCATTATGATGCATGTCCTTTATTATCTTGTTCTTGTCGTCCTCCTTTGGTCTTCGGATAGATCGGCTTTCAGCGCTGAGGAGTCCATCTGTGGTCTCGGTCAGGAGGGAGGGTAACTGCCGAGGCTTCTCTCCAGAGTCGAGGGTGCTTCCTGGTTTCACACTGGTTCAGCGGGCTCGTTCTTATCCGTCCTGGATTGGGCTCCAGAATTGCCATATTCCTTATTGGGCTGCTTCAGCCCCCTTCTTCTTTCTGCCCTCCGGTTGGGCCACCAAGGGGTTGGGCCTTCCATCCCAAGTATCATGAGTCTATTGGGTCTATTGGGCCTAATTTATCATGAGGGATATAATACCCATAACATTAGCCTCTCGAGTTTGAATAATCTCATGATTTGAGATTGTTCAGGGTCGAATCGTATTTTGTAGGTTATATCCCTCATGCTTCGGTGCCTGTAACATTAGGGTTCCTTCTATTTTGGCTCTCTGTTGTTCGCTATTACTGCCTCTTTCCTGATACATTTCTACTCTGTCGCGTTATCTGTGTCACTTTAAGATATCTTGGTTCCGGTGGGAGGGTATATCTAGTATTTGGGGGTGCAACTGCTTGATTTGAATTTTGAATTTTGAATTTTGAAACTTTTTATGCCAGTTTCTCTTTTCTCGCTTCCTCTTACTTCTCCCTTTGATTTTGCCGGTGGTTAGTGTTCCTTTTATCTGGTGCGTTCGTGCTCTTCTTCCAGGTATTATTCTTCCCTCTTCCTCTTTTCCTTTATTTTCTTAATTATCTCCCTTCGCGTTTCGGGACTTATCACTGTCGTGGCCTTAGGGTTTCTCCCTCTTTTCTTCTTTTCGCGTTTCTTTCCCCTTTTCGATTATGGCTTGCGAGGGTTCTTTTTTTTTCCTAGATCCCCTGGATCTTCCTCTCGTTCTACCAATTTCTCTCTCGGTAGTTCTAGGTCATCCTCGCCGTCGTCCTCCTCGTCTTTGGAGGAACGTCCGGGTTCTCTCTCACCGTTTCAAATTGCCTTTGACCAACGAGTGGGTGATTTTGTCTCTGCTTTTACGTTGGAGTCTAATCCTGAAATGGTGGACGCTGGTCCTGAGTTGTTGGGCCATCTCGAGAAGCTTCCGTTATGGGGTAAGGATACACCTTTTTCTGTTGCCGAGATCCCTTCATCCCTTGACGACTCTTGGTTGCGAAAGAGCCCTGTTATTGCTCTTGGGAAGTTCAAGTGTGGGGAGGACGTTGATTTCTATCTCCCTTTTCCTGATGCCCGTATGAGTTATGCTCCGCCGAACGCCGTAGCCGCTTATGAGTTGCAGCTCGACTCAGCCTTAGGTTTCCTCTTCACCCCTGTATCCGAGATATTTTCGAATTCTGGGGTATAGCCCCCGCTCAATTGGCTCCTAACGGTTGGGCAGCGTTAATGGGGATTTTGGTCCTTTTCCAAAAAAGGAAGTACTCCTTCTTGACCACTGCCGAGATCAATTCCTCTATCGACTCACCCCGAATAATCGGACAAAGGGGTATTACTATCTGGTATCACGCCACACCAACCTTGTTTCTTCTTTACCCAGTTCAGTTAAGGGATGGAAGAATCCGTGGTTCTGGGTTCGTGGGTCTTGGAGAGGGGACTCCGTTTATGACCTTAGAGACCTCAAAATTCAGGCGTGCTCCCTCGGAGTTCCTTCTACAAAACTAATCTTAGTGCGTATATATTTCTATCGGTTATTTTTCATGTTACGTGGGTCACTCTAACATTTCTTTCTTTTGCTCTATGCAGTAGGTGATACGTGTGCCCTCGGGACTCTGTCGGCTGGATTCCAGAAGGCTTTGCGCCGTATTTGCAGGCTCTCCGAGAAGAGGCGCAGTTACCAGTGGGTTTTCCGAGGATCCAATCTTTTTGACACCTGCTTTACCACCACGTCTATAGCCATGCCAGGTAGTCTATCTGTGATTATTTCATTGGTTGAAGTGTTCATAGTACAGTTCCCTCTTCTCGTGCTAATCTTCCTTCGTCTTTTCTATTATGTCTAAGGGAGGGAAAACTTCCTCGTCTTATGCTTGACCCCGCTAGCACGGGTACTCTTCCCTCTGCTCGCCAACGGGCTGCACTCTCCAAATGGGAGAAGAAGACTTATCAGACTTCCTCTCCGAAAACCTCTGGGGTCCCACTCGCCTCGCAACCCCTTACTTCGGTTAGGATGGGGGAGGTTTCAGACCTTATCTACCGAAGGTTGGAATCTGATCTTGTGCGGGTGCCAGGTGTGGATCCTCCGGAGAGGGGTTCAAAAAAAGGCCCTCGAGTCCCGAAGTCAAAGAAAGGGGGGATCTGAGACTGCAATCCCTAAAACCCTCGTTCCGAAGCAGAAACTTAAGTTGGTGGATGATGTTTCCGATGAGGATATTCATGATAGCACTGCTCTGGTTGCGCGTCCTTCAAAGAAGGCCAAAGACGATGGTACATGTGTTATTACTGTTAACTCTTCTGTGGCTTTTTTGGATACCGTCGAAGTTTGTGACATCAGTTCCTCTCATTCTCCTGATGCTTTTACTCGTTCTCCTTTTGTTATCTTGAGGCCTCCTAGTGGTGTCGCGCCCTCTGGGGTTCAGCAGACCCTTGGTGGTACCTCCCATGATTCGGCGCCTGGTTGTTCCCCTTCTGACATATGGCGGTACTACCAAGGGATGACTCCTTTGCGGTTCTGGTCACACAGTAGTTCTTCCTCCGAGGGTGCTCCTCCTACTTTGCCTCTGTCTGATGATGCTACTCCGTTCCTCCATGTGGACCCTATGATCGATCAGGAGCTCTTGTCGAAATATGGTCATCTGGATAAAGTTGGAAAGACCTTCCTCCGAACTCGGGAGCTTCTGTTTGATTTCGATGCTCCCACATGCTTGGCCCGTGCTGCCACCTTCCCATTTAAAGGGTGTACGCGAGAGCTCCTCGAACACATGGAGAATATGTCTGCCAAAGATTCTCTTCACAGTATTTTCAGCCACGCGGGGCAATTATCGCTCCATGCCGCTAATGCCTTGCACCGTATTTCTGAGCTAGAAAGAAGCGACTCCCGTTTGCAGGATGAAGTTACCTCGCTAGCTCAGAGGGTGAGGGATTATGAGAGAAAGACTTCTGAGGCTGGTAAGGCCGAAGCTTTAGTCAGGGGTCAGTTGAGAGTTGAGCAAGATAAAAGAGCCGAGCTCCAAGGCACTTTTGATATCCTCCGCACTCAATATGACAGTCTCTTAGGTAAGTTTGCGGAAGAAAAAAATGCTCTGGAGCTTTGAAACCAAGTACTTTTGGATGAGATTGTCGCGCTGAAAACCAAACACCAGGAAGAGGTTACAGCGAAAGAGAATCAGTTCCAAGCCGAGCTGTCTCAAGCTCAGAATAATCTTCAGGCCTTCCGAGTGTCCTCGGAATAAGAGCTTGAAAGGGTGCGGCAAGAGAAAGAGACATTTGAAGCTTCTCATTCCCAGAGGATCAAGGCGTCTGAAGAAGTTGTTGCCGAGGCAGAGGGGGTTAAGGAGGCTTTCCTCATGTCGGAGGCCGATAATTTGTACTATTAGGACGTTCTTCTCTCGAAAAACAGGATTCACTGCTTATGTTCTTGTGCTTCCGCCTTTGCTCAGGCTTCTGCCCAGAAGCCTTATCCTGCTTACCTCGACGACATGTGCAATATTCTTCATCAGGCCATTAGCGAGGAGAAAATGTCTCCTGGGGAGACCCTGAAGGATGATCTTGATTTTGGGGTGCTCGGTGAGTATTCTGACTTCATCACCGACATTCCTATAGAGTCTTTTTATGATTCCGAGGGGGGAGGATCCGATGAGGAGTTTGCCGAAGGTGTTTTGGATCTTGCCAGGGGTGATTCTGAGGCTGGGGTGCCTATATATCTTTTTGCTTATGATGAAAGGAATATGAAATAAAATTTAACTCTAATATAATCCTGAAAATTAAACTATGACCATCATACATTCTAGTTGTTAGAAATTACATGGAGTATTACATCTGCTGTATTTTATACAAAAATGTATTGAAATTATTGATTGATAGAGTAGTACATGATCTCTTTATTTTACTTTATAATTAAATAACTTATTTAAAAATAAAAGCCCATAATTTATTTAGAATGAAATTGAAAGTTATAGTGGTTGGATCATTTGTACAAGGGTGATTGATGGGTCCTTTTATCAAACCCGAATTTAACGTGAGACAAGTGATTAATGCGGATGCTCAATATGCTCATTTAATTCGGATAACACCGTATATTTGCCATGGGTCCATTCTAATTGCTTCAAACCCTTAACCCCACATTATTTTATCACACATTCTCCATCCGAATGCACACACATATATATATATATATATATATATATATATATATATATATATATATATATATATATATATATATATATAATTTGTTTTTAAGTTTTTTTTTTCTTCATGTCAAATTAGCCCTTATTTTAATTTAATCGATTTAAAATAAATGTGTGACTTGAATCGAGTTACTTTATTGTGTTTAATTGAGTCACGATTTTAGTTACCTTTGTTCATAATTTATATAGAGTTATATATTTGTATTTTATTGAATCACTAATCGAGCTTTTTTTCTTAATGGTAAAAATTTGTGTGAAAATTCTTGTGTTTTCCTAAAATATAGGAGACCAACTTTTTTCTTTTCACAATTTTCTTTTAGTTGGTTAGACATATAAGAATCGATTTGTAAATATTTAACTGAGTTAAAAACATCGAGTCAATTTTTTGAGTGTAAAATTGAGTATTAAAAAAATAATAAATAAAAATAATAATAATAAACTAGGCTTTTCTCGCATTCCTTCATTTTTTAGAATTATATATTTCTTTCGTCTTTTAAAAATTTTTTTTTATCATACCACCTAAAACCCTCAATTTTCTTTTACACATATAATTTTCTCACACTCACCGATATTTCTCACACACCCATTTATACAATTATTCTTTATAAATTAAATAATAATATTCATAGTAAAACAACAAAGAGGGATTATATCAGACGTGATTAGATTTGATTGAAAAAGATTAAATTAAAATCTTAAGCCCATCATTAGCCCAAAGATTAGTTGAAGTGAGGGAGAGTAATGATGAAGCAAAAGAAGAAAATATATTTGCCCCCAAAAGTCTAATTCAAAAGGACAGAAATGTAATATCCAAGAAATATGTATCCATTTTTAAGCTGAAAAACTCCGCATAAACCGTACTTATTTCAATTTTCAAGAGAGGAAGTAAAGTAAGGTAGTCGGCATGCGGTTCGGATCTCCTGTTACATTTTGATGTTACATCTGATTGACACATAAGATAAACTAGATTTTCCTCTCCGTATACATGTCACTCATCTAACGCGTGTAATAGGAGATGTAACACCAAAATGTAACAGAACATCTAAGATCGTCGGCAGGGGGCATTAATACTATTAATAATATAATATACTTCCTCCTTCCCCCGAAGTATTTCACACTTTCTTTTTTTATTCGTCCCTCAAAGTATTTCACACTTTACTTTTATTAAATTTGGTAAAAAATACATTATAACAATACTCACTTTTTACACACATCCCAATATAATACTTACTTTTACTTACTTTTTCACATCTCCCAACAACTTTACACACCTTTTTCATTAAATCAATTAAAATATATATTTTCTTTCTTACTTTATATATAAAAATACAAAATTTTTTTAAACGCACGTCAATACGTGAAATACTTGTTAAGACTGAGTGAGTAATTATCATACGTATATTTAATTAAGTAATTAAATAAATAAAACCATTCAACGCATGCTACAAATTTTAGTCAAAGATTTCTATTGGGACTCCTTCTCTCTCTCATCTCTTTCTCTCTCTAGATGACGTTTGTCTGTCACTCCCCACGTTAATTCGCTGCTATAAATTCACCACCATTTTCCTTCACTCCCCCTCACCACAGATCCTCTTTCCTCTCCCCACATACACACCAACGTGGGTGTGTGTGTGTGAGAGAGAAGAAGTCTCTAAAATCATGCATGCAGCTATCCGGTTGCTGCCACGTCAGCGAGAGTACGGAGAACCCGTAAAGCTCAGGAGGGATAGCGCCGGGTTGATCTTGCCGTCTGCCGCCGTTGACGGCGGTGGAAGTGGTGGCGGTGTGGTTAGTTTTGGGATAGATCTCTAATGCGCTATCCATCCTGAGTTTCATGGGTTTGTCCGTACTGCCTTCATTATTTACCACGAGAAATGAATTATGGCTAGAGGTACGTGCCTGAATAATGTACATTTATTTTAATTGGCTGTCCTATTTATTAATTAATCAACATGTTATTTATTGGCTTATTTAAACAATTATTGCTAATTGTTTATTATTATTATTATGCATATTATTTAAATGTTTTTTTTTTCTTTTGTGCAGTTTCATCCGCCGAAGATGGTAGGTGGCAATGAGTAGTGCCCTTTCTATTTGAGAAGGGAATTATTTTATTAGTCTGTTTGATATTCTTGAAAATGTGGAAAAGACAAAAAGAAATTAAAATTGGGTTTTATTAATCAATTTCTCTCTCATTGTGTCTTGTGATACGTTTTATTTCAATAATTCACGTTGATTACAATTGCTGGCGTATCCGACATGAATGATGGTGTCAATGTGTTGGTAAGATTCATAAACTTGGTAACTTAATCAGAAAGATTTTTTTAATTAAAATGATTTAAGACATTATGATTCACTTAATACCAAATCAATGTATTGAAAGGACAAACTACAATGTACTTAACACATTTACCGAGGAATATAAGTCAAATTGAAATAAGCAAATAATTAACAAAATAATTTTATTCCTATATTTGACTCGGGTGGTATCAATATGACAATATATACATAGTTAATCATTTGTTTTTGATTGAGTGAATAATCAATGAGAGAAGTTGAGAGTGAGATTGTTTTAACTTATTATTTTTATAAAGATATTAGTATAATTTTTCAGGTGTTATATATAAATGTTCTTTTATATTACGATTTAATAGATATAATCTTTTATTTAATATTGTTACTCTTTATTCGTCACTAAGAACTAATTTTATGAGACAAAATATGTATGTTATGTGTATAATTATACGTAGGTTGAGTATATGTTCTTAATTACTATTCCCTCTAGGTTAATTTACAAGAGTTCAAGAATTTTTTTTATCAATTTATTGACTTTTAAAAAATAATGTAATATAATAAGTAATAAATAAATTATAAAGCGTGTTATGTGGAAGTAATAAATTGTAATTAAAATATAATTTTAAGATTGAAGTTTGATGTTATGACTAAAGTTTAATATAAAATGGACAAAAATGGATGATGTATAATTTAAATGGAGAGGTTATTACATGAAATTCTATTTTAGACCACGAAAAATGTGTTTAATGTCGTAGAAAAAGATATCATTAAAAAAAGAAAATATTAGAATTAGTGTTTTTCAAAATATTATATTTATATATTAATTTCTGAGAAAAGAACTTCGGTGCCTGCAGAATAAAAAAAGAAAAAAAAACCTTTTCTCCTAATTTTTAAGATTATATCATGATTTTATGTTAGATGAAAATACCATTTACTCAAATATTTGAGTAAAATAATAATAAAGTAAAAAAAATCATAAAAAAATTTACTTGAATATATTCTCAACTCGAATACGTTATTCAAGAAAAAAATTAACTCGAACACATTACTCGTGGGAATAATTAACTCAAATATTCAAATACATTGCTTAACTTGAATACATTATTTAACTTGAAATTTTTTTACTCAAATTTTAATTCGAAAATTATTTTGCACTTTGTCATTGTTTTAATCCAATGTATTCGAGAGATATTTTCGTCAATTCAAACATAAAAAATAGTAATTTATTAAAATTATGATACATTTTTTTATTTTTTTTATGTTTTACTTTAAAATTCTTGAGGGAGTGTCGTGTAAAATTTTTGAGTGGGAAGGTACAAGGAATCTGCTTTAGTAGTAGTAGCAGTAAAAAAAAGAGTGGTAGCCAAATGCATGCAAATTGATGAGGCTTTTGTTGATAGTGAGTGTAGATAGGTTTCCAATTCCAAGTTAAATTAGGTTTATATTTATCTCTGTGTGTTGTAGTGTTATTTTCAACTTTCAGATTCTTGTTGTTTTCTCTCTCCCTATTCAGGTATATAATTGAAACTTTAACCAAACTTGCCAGCTGATGACACCAAAGGCTACCCAATTATTATCTAAATACAAGCAAACTTAGCATCATGTCATCCCCTAATATATGATCTTGTAACAGGGAAATAATTAAAAGTTACATTTTTTCTTCATTTCAAAAATATCCCGTCTTACAAGAGATGTAATGTAGTATTTTTGAGTTGGTTTAGTCCCTGCTGACCAGTTAAGTTATTATAGTTAACCTTTCTATCACTTAATTTGGATTAAGGTGTAGAAAAATTTGAGATGGACAATTCCGCTTTTTGTACAAACATATCATGAAAGAGAGAAGTTGTATAGATGGAATTCTTGATTCATCATTAGTTTTATTTTATTTTTATTTAGTGTGTTAGTATTTCAATACTAACAAAGCAATGTGAGTAATAAAATTGTATGAGCGAAACAGTCAAAATTAATCAGTTATTTGTAAAGTAAAAAACAAATATTTAAATGTGAATGGAAGAGATAATATTGTTAAAATGCGACTCATCTAAAAACCCCTCTTAATATCGTATACATTTTCATTATGCAAATGCTGTATAAAACTATTTCACATAAATTTTTTTATGATGAATAAAAAATGATAATATTTCAATAAAATACTTCCTTAAATTAATGAAAAGTGATAGAACAGTGACTAAGCTAATTCAACCGAATAAAACCTTTTATTTTGATAGAAATAACTATATATGGCCCAGGAGATAAGTTGGCCCAGCTTGTAAGGTGATTTGGATTTTATATCATTTTACGACTTTACCTTGGCTCAATTTGATGAAGGCCCATTCAATACATATGAGTAATTTAAATTGTAAGCTTACGTTTGTACTTATTTGTCCAGTCCATATAGATTGTTCTTTATAAAATCAATAATTAATTTAGAATAATAATTTCTTGTGGGGTATAGAGATTAAAAAAGATATGAATTACAAAAATAATATAATAAAACCCTAAAATTTTATACTCCCTACATCTCAAAGATATTAACGTACTTTCTTTTTTTTTTTGAGTTGTCCCACAAAAATTGACATATTTCATTTAAAAAAATATATAAGACTCACACAAAAACAATTTATTTATTTACATGGGCCCACACACACATCACACTCACCACTAATACAACTACCCACTACAATATTAAATATTATTTATCTCACTTCACTTTACATTAAATTATTATACTCCTTAATCTCCATGTAAAAAAATGCGTCAATATCTCCGGGACGGAGGGAGTATTAAATTCAATAAATAATTATTAAAATTAGAAGAAAAAATAACAATTATCTCATACATTAATTAATACTGCATTCTAAAAAATAAATCCAGGAACATACAAAGTTGTGTGCATAACTTGATTAAATGGGCCACGTAACAAATGATAAGTCACAAAGTTTGTATTAATTTCTAACTATTTTAATAATTTTTATTTATAAGTTGTATTAGTTGGTTGGTTTAATGTCACTCATATTGGAGGCTCCAAAAAATTCCAAAAAAAACATCTGAGATATTTCACTACAGTGCTTCCCATTAAAATTTCACTTGTTGATCTTTCAACGAGAATATAAACGCCATAGATATGCTTTTATTTACTTTTATGAATCTTTCGTAGAACTACTGCTAAAATTTATAACAATTCCTTCACAGATTCAACCATGGCCTGTGATTTTATGCCCAAACGCCATTGCCATTATTTTCACTACCTCCACTCTCTTCATGCAAATTACTGTTTCAGCTCTAATAACAGTTCGCCGAATTCCAATCTTTCTTCGTTCAGATTTTCGACGAGACGCGCCAATGGCTATTCTGCAATTCGGCTTCGAACAGTCCCGAAAGCATCTGCTAATAAAAAGCCCAGCACAGTAGCGCAAAAGCCGAAGCCTGGTGTTGAAGGGAATCGGGTTAATACTCCTCTTCCAGATCCAGATCCGGATCCTGACCCGAACTCCTTCTCCGTTCTGCATCGCATTCGGTAGTTTATTTGTCCTATTTTCTGGAAGTATTTGAATTTTAGTCATCATCGGCTTTGAATTTTGATGTTTCTGGAATATGATCCTTGGAATTTTATAGGGAGGAATTTAAACTAGATGGACTTGGAATGCAGATTCTTTCGATCGCATTGCCAGCGGCTCTGGCTCTTGCGGCTGACCCAATTACGTCATTAGTTGATTCCGGTTTTGTTGGTCATATAGGTAACTTTCTTGTTTGTTTTAGCATGAACCCGAAATCATCCAGTAAATGTTCTGTTAACACTTGTTAGTTCCTATGGATTTAAGTTACCTATGTTAAGCATTTGATTCTGGATTGAGAACTAAAATGTAGTTTATTAGTTTGTGGATTGAGTTAGTTGCAGTCAATCTGTTCCTCTTATGTGTCTGCTGCTCTGCACGCCTAGATACCTGTAAAGCAGTCCTTACTGGACATTGCTGAGTTCATAATATTCTTGGATTTGTGATAATGTGGCTATTAAATTTTAGTTGTGTGTTTTGGTTAGAATGACCATCTCTATTGCCTTAAACTAGTTAAATCCTATATGACATCCTCAAGTTCATTACTAGCATAGTTAATCTACTCTTTCCTGTTATTCAGGATCTGCTGAACTAGCTGCAGTTGGTGTTTCGGCTGCCATTTTCAACCTTGTTTCTAAATTATTTAATGTACCCTTGCTCAATGTCACAACATCATTTGTTGCTGAAGAGCAGGCTTCTGTTGTAAAGGCTGCTGATAACAATGGCCAAACTGCTGAAGGTACTCTATTACCATTGTATCTATTTAGATGTTCACAGTTTGATAGAGTTTTATACCTTTTTGATCGTGTTTCCTTTTATTTCTTCGCAATATTGCCTTGCAGTCCAACAAGGCAAGATATTTCTCCCGTCAGTTTCAAATGCTATAATGCTTGCTGCTGGACTTGGCATCATAGAAGCTGTTGCACTTTCTACAGGCTCCAGTTTCTTAATGGATACGATGGGTATACCTGTTGTATGTAATTCTTTTAATCAAAATCTTAGTTATGGACGTACATTTTTGGTCCCTACTCAACAACTTTATTCAATTAATAAATCTTTTGACAGTTGATACATGTTACTTGAAGCATTATGCATTAAACTTATATGGACAAGAAGTTTCAAATTTTCCTTGCCAAGTTCCTACATATTTTTATGATACTGTAGCCTTTAGCACCATGGATGATTTCTATGAATGACTTATTGATACTTTCAGATTATAAGTGTCTATTGCAGACTGTCTGATTGGATGATTTCTATGAATGACTTATTGATACTTTCAGATTATAAGTGTCTATTGCAGACTGTCTGATTGGCTTTACTTATATTTAACTTTCTTCAGGACTCACCAATGCGCATGCCAGCTGAACAATTCCTTACACTGCGCGCCCTTGGTGCTCCACCAATCGTGATAGCTCTTGCTGCTCAAGGAACTTTTCGTGGATTCAAGGACACAAAAACACCTTTATATGCTGTTGGCAAGTACTGCTGCTACTTGTCATACTATAAGGAATTTCACTGAAAATATCTGTTATTGCTCATGTAGTGAGATACTGGCACATAAGTTGCTGAAGGATTTCGATGTGGTTGCAGTGGTTAACTTAATTCCTTTTGAAAGTGGAAGTGTCTGAGTTAAAAAGCTTGTGTTCATATAAGAAAATATCACCCTACTATGTAATCTACTAAACACACAATTTCAAATATAGATTATTAGCGGTTTCTGTTGGTTTCAGTGTGAAAGATCTTGTACAGTCACATTTTGTTGTATCTTTCTAAATGAAACTTCTCTTTATAATATAGACATCTTAACTGCAATTTATTAGAAATGCAAATAATTAAGCACCTCATAACCTTTTCAAATAGCAGTTCATTTAGGAGAGTGATATTAGGTTAACTGTGTCTTTTAATCTCACTGTGATACATATCCTAAACTGATGGCTATTGCATATTAATTGGTCCAAGTAAATATACCTGCCAAAGGATTCTTAATTTAAATGGTTATAAGCATATTTACTTCGTAACTGAAAAATTAGCAAGTTTTCACTAATATTTAGACGAAGTAGTTATGTATTCTTGATTTACTTTTCTATCTTAAGTTCCTTTTGTTTATTCTATTTATCTAAGATTATATCTGTTACCTTTTTCAGTGACTGGTAACTTACTTAATGCGGCGTTGGACCTAATATTAATATTTTTCTGTGGTCTTGGCGTTAGTGGTGCTGCCATTGCTACTGTGATTTCTGAGTACGTCAGCGATGTGGTAAAACTAGCACTGTAGTTACATCACGCGCTTATACATGATAAACCTACTTTCCCTTATGAATTTCTTTGCATCTTTATCAGGTACCTGACAGCTCTAATTCTTCTATGGAAGTTGAGCGACGAAGTACTGCTCATTACTCCAAGTTTCAATGGGCAGAGGGTTTTTCAGTATCTTAAATCTGGTTAGTCCCTTGAGAGCATGCAAACTTTAGCATTCACCTTTCTGATAGCAAGCTTACAGCAATGTGTTTTAAATATTTCATGAAGGTGCTAGATGCAACATTTCTCTGTATATTAAAAATTGAGTCATAGCTAGCTGACTGCTCATTATTGGATAACAATAAAGTTATTAAGCTGAATATTACCATTTAGAGTCTAGTGTTTAGCAACATGAGCAAATGGTCTAAGTTCTTTATTGTTTTCTCAGGTGCACTTTTGACAGGCAGAACGTTAGCAGTCCTTACAATCACCACACTGGCTACATCAATGGCAGCAAGAGAGGGCCCCATACAAATGGCTGGTTTTCAAATTTGTTTTGAAGTCTGGTTGGCTTTATCTTTGATAAATGATGCTTTAGCACTTGCTGGTCAGGTGACCCTGCAACACTTTATCAGAAATAAAAACAGAGGGAGAAGTAATAATTATAGGGTTTGTCTTAAGCTTGTTTAACATTAGGCAGATAGTTCCCACTAACATTTACTTCCTTATAATACTAAACTCATTAGCATATCTTGATGCTTCCCCTGAGGTTTGCCATGTGGCATCCTTTTAATTCTCTAATGTATAGCTACAATTGTAATCATAAACAAAGTTAAATATCCATATATTGATAAGTGAATGTGCTCAGATGTTGATGCAGAATTAATTCTCCTTTTTCTTTGCCCTCTCTTGATTCTAACCATCCCAAAATCTTTTCATGTCTCTCAAATCCTTTCTATATGCTGAATGTTGTCAGCTTTCACAGTATACTCCAACCTTTTGTTATTTGGTATCTTTGTAGACTCTCCTTGCCGGTGACTACTCTCAAGGAAACTATGGTCTGGCACGCCAGGTGACTTGTAAAGTGTTACAGGTATGGAAATCTGATCCTTGGTTCTCTGTTGATAATGAGAATAAACACCTTAAGAATTTTCTATCCCTACTTTAATATATCAGGTGGGTTCACTCATGGGAATAGCTTTGGCTGTAATTTTGTTTCTTGGATTTGGCACACTGTCCAGCTTATTTAGCACAGACTCGGAAGTTCTCACAATTGCCCGATCTGGTACCTTGGTGAGGATCTCAACTGTGTCGATATAGTTCTTCAGAAATTTGGTTTCATTTTCTCGAGAAGTATTAGTGAGGTCTGGTCTTAATTAGAGAGAACTAATGGATGAGTTTCTGGAATATGCTGATATACATATCTTTAGGACTTCAAACTAGGATTTGACTGTCTAAGATAGTAAAGACGCAACCCTTAGATTGATAAAATCCAAAAAAATTATAAATCTCCTAAAAATGTAGATATAATTATATAAAACATGATCAACAAATGTCTGAAACAAAAAGACGGAAATAAAAGATTTAATGAAACTAATGAAGGTTTCTAACTATTGTTAAAAAAAAGAAAAGAAATCCTATTCCGACTACTGCCAGTTCTGCAGATCATGGAACATAGACTGTGACAGGGTTTTGTCTTTAATTTTAAGAGCTTGTGCAAGAAGGCCTCCATTTGTTCGTTGAGAAACGAATATAGCCTAAGGAAGGGAAAAGAAAGGTAACTGGCTAACAACTAATCTACCGAGCAGGATAGATTCAATCTGAGATAGCATTTCATTGGGCATTTGGTCAATAGCTCTGAGTGTACCAACGATCTTTCGCATTTTTGCCAAGTAATACTCAGTTAGCTCATTTAACAGTATGGTCTGGTTAATGCTTTCATTAAAATGGGTTCTTATAGAGCAAGGTTGTATATTTGTTAAATGATGTAATGGTTTTGTGCTCAGGTCATCTTTTTTCAAATTTCCAAAAATTCATGTTAAATGCTCATATTAATTCCTCAACTTTCTTTATTTTTCATGTTATAGTTTGTTGCTGGATCACAACCTTTAAATGCTATTGCTTTTGTTCTTGACGGGCTATATTACGGGGTCTCAGACTTTGCTTTTGCTTCATACTCCATGGTAATACTAAATCACTTTGTCTGATGCTCAGAGCCAATATTTTCAAGAAACTAATCGGTCTGCCATTGATCGACGCCCAGGTACTCGTTGCACTGATATCTTCAGTCTTCTTACTCGTAACCACTCCTTCGTTTGGTCTTGCTGGTGTATGGGGTGGACTTTTTGTCTTCATGGCTTTACGAGTAATAGCTGGAATTTGAGGTAACTACCACCCC
Organism: Pogostemon cablin; assembly: GCA_023678885.1. NCBI lineage: Eukaryota > Viridiplantae > Streptophyta > Magnoliopsida > Lamiales > Lamiaceae > Pogostemon > Pogostemon cablin. The sequence continues at coordinate 2,075,892 of CM042984.1, forward strand.
TCCTCCCCACCCCTCACCAAAAAAAAAAAAAAAAACTTTAATTTGTTGTAGCACAGAGGTCTTGAGCTTCTTCTTAATTTCAGGTTAAGCACCAGAAGTGGACCGTGGAGATTGCTGTGGTCTGATACTGAGCAAGATGGTGCTTAAAAACTGCTCCATACAACGCAGGTGTACCTTACTCCGATCCATCTATACAGAAGAACAAGTACCCAACCAAGGGTGGCTCATTTGGATCCGGGGGCGACTTCTGAACATACTTATGAGAACTTTTTAAGTGATGAGGAGTTGAATGAAGTTATTAAACCCAGCTCTATTAGAAGTGTTGGTGGCTTCAACTTCAAAACTTGAAATGAGCAGCTGAACAAGTCAGTTGGACCATCAATCAACTTCAAAGAGAACTGAAATACAGGGTTTTCTTTATTTTGTAAGCTTAATTTTTATTTTTTAAATAAATTTTTAGCTACATTTTAGTTGGAACTGGCATACAATGCCCTAATTTAAATGTTCACTTCATTATTTTCATCATGTCAAAATAATTAAAGTTTCATGTCACCCCGATTATGGATTCTCAAAGAAAACTAAGTGGAGTTCTACAAGAATAAAGATCAACAAGCTTCTTTTTAAAAATATCAGCTAACCAAAACTTTTTTGCGCCAAAAAGTATGAACACAACAAAATGCAATTCAGACCCTAATCAAAGCAGAGCATGGTAGTGAACATATAAGTGGTGTAAGAAGGTAGCAATATAATATGTACAGAAACATATCCCAAAATAAATCTAATTCCGTCTCTTCATGGAGATGCATGAGGAAAAGATACAATGCAAACACAACTGCATCAATAAAACATTAATCATAGAAGGAGCCGAAACCTCGTCTTATCGACTTTGATTTTCTACGATTTCAACCCCACAAGTTCATAGACAATTACATCTATCATACTCTCACATGTGAAAAAGTGTACATTAGAGGAGGAATGAAACAGCTACATTTCGTTTCGGGTGATCTGGCAGCGGGCATTTTAGCATGGTTATGTTGTTGAGCTACAAACGTGAAATTATTCACGACAACCTTCCATGGAAATCTACAAAATCAATGAAAGAAAACTGAGCTATAGAAAAATTGAGGGCAGGCTATTATATATAAGACAATCACCATGGTTACATTCTCTTGAATTGCAAAATACAAAACCATTATAACCATAGTTCAAATGAGTGACATAATGATGTACTCTACAGCAAAAATGAAGCTGAAGAATGATCAAACAATTTGTGTAAAACGAGGAATGCAGAGCACATCACCACATTATCGTAACAAAAAATGCAACTTCTAAGAATTCAAAACAGTATATAACTGTTGTAGTTTTTGGAGCATAAAAATAGCAACAGATGTAAAAGGTACTAAAAAAATATGTAGGTGCCAAACTAGGAATTTTTGTTTCCGAAAACCACATTTCTTTGCTTGAGGTGATGTAGAACTAGATTCAGCTTCCACATAAAACCCAGTATTCAAACTGTTAACTATCACAAAACTGATATATGATGAAAAATTAGACTGCTGAAAGCATGGATTAAAAACAATTTAATCTTTGAGGTAAAAAGTCTCAACTGCAAGAGCAACATAAGAAAAAGGACAGCGTTGACCTTAATCAAGGTCAATGTCCAAAGCCCAAACTAAACAAGTAGAATATGGGAAAGGAGGATATAAAAGAGAGTTTAATGAGACTCTCAATACCAACTACGCATGTTTGATCAGTAACCTAAAGAAGAGCGCAGCGGATAAAGAGCCAAAAATCATTTAAAAGAAAGAGGTTCTTCAAAACGTTCGTTTGATGCACACAGCTCCGGTGCCTTTTAATTAAAGGCCAGAGGGAGCTGCACAGGAAGTCCTACAATGCAGTGCACTAAAATCTGGTCTAGTTTCGAAAGAATACAGTGCTATTAAGGCACTATGCAAGTATTAGATCAGACACAATTATTGATTTCATACTTAGATATGAAAAGCATAATTAGAGATCTAACTCAAAATTAAATAACATAACAAAAAGCAAAGAGCAAGAAAATTGCCTCTGGGAAAATTGATCACCATAATATTATCAGCCAATTATTCCAAACCAGCAACTCTGTACCTCAACTTCATATTATGATTCTCCTGCAATAGGCATTGTATCCCATTAAATCAAAAAACCAATGTACAATTTTGAATAATTTTACACCATGTACATACGATTTTTCAATTAAAAAAACACTCCAATTATTTCAGGATTGAATCACCTGTTCTAGAACTTTTGCATTCGTCTCTTCCACCAATCTTGATAACCCCTCAGTCTTAGCCAGCATTTTATCATACAAATCCTCAAGCTCCGCCATGCAAGCCGCCACAGAACCCATCAATGTACTAAGCCTCCCAATCTCAAACCCCTCTGAACACGTATCCAACTGCTTCTGATTATTCATTTGATTCTTTTTATCCGACAAGCTCTCCCCGTTTTCATCCTCTACCATTGCAATTGGCCCTCTCAATTCGCAATCCATGAGGGGAAACTGCACATTAGGGCTGAAAGAATCGTACTGGGATCGAAAAGAGGGCCCAATGTTAACAATGCTTAAGCTCTTTGGCTCGAAGGCGTTCCCCCTGTACTGAAAAGCCCTGTATTCATGGGTATGGATCAATTGATCTTGTAAAGGGTTTGAGATGAGGAGGAAAAGAGAAGGGGGGAGCGAGAGGGTGGAATTTTGGGGGGTAAAAGCTAGAGAAGTGGAGGAGAAGAGGGAAGAAGTGGCGGTTGTTTCTTTCAAGGAAAGGCGGAGAGGGGTTTTACGGCGGGCGGAAAACCAGCCCAGAAGGTGGGTGGAGTCGGCGATGGGCAGTGGGTGAGGGAGGGGGATGTGGGACGGGAGGGATAGAAAGGATGTGATGGTGGCGATGAGAAGAGAGGTAGCGGCGGTGGGGGTCGGGTGGTCGGAGAGGGGATTGAGGGTAGAGACAGCGGCATAGCCGAAGAGATAGCCATGGATGTCGCCGGCGCCGGAGGAGGCACGGTGGAGTAGGGATGCTAAGGTGGCGCCGGAAATTTGGATCTTGTCCATCGGAAAGTCATCCATTGTTGCTCAGTGCGTGTGTTAATTGGTTCCAAAAACTATGCCATATAATTGCAAACCTGATACTACTTTTAAATACATTTACTTAAATCAAGAAACTCTGTGAAATGGGAATGCATTGGGAATTTATTTTATAAACTCTAAAAATAAAATTCTTTAAATTATTTTCCGGTAAATAATAATAATAATAATAAACTATTTTTTTTATTTCTTCTATTTATTTATTTTTTTATAAAAAAATTCAAAAATACATGCAAAGGAGTATATTAAGTTACTACTTAATTAAAGAAGTAATTACTAAGATTTACTTATTTAATTTAAATGAACTCACAGTCACAGATAGCTAAAGAATTAAATACACCAGATATTAAGACTATGTTGGTTTGAAATGAAATATAATATAATTTAAATGAATTAAATTATAAATTAAATGAATACCATATGTTAAAAATAACCGTTAAAATTATAAAAACTCATTAAAAACAAGCTCTTGATTCTTAAACAAAAATAAATCAATACAATCTTAAAGTATAGGCTATATATACTGCTACTATTAAGACCTATATATCATGTATGTTTACTTCTCAAGATACAAGTGATACAAAGAATGAAAAAATAAATGTAACATGAAAACCAGATAGTTGAAGGCATAATAACAATACATGAAGCAACAAGTTTGCTTCCTTCCTCCTCTTTCTTCTCACTCATCCTTTCCTGCTGCATCCTCATCAACATTCGAAGATGGTGCAGTGTTTTCAGTCGAGTCGAGTTCGATTTCTTCAAGTTTCTGAAGAACTTCCACAGCTTCAGGCCTAGCTGTTGGAGAGGTATCAACACAATGGAGGGCTAAATTCAATGCACTCAACAGCTCATCCCCAATGTTGGATGCATCCTTCATTAGCTCCTCATCAAACACTTCACTACTCCACTCCTCTTTCACAATCGATCCCACCCATTGAGCCAGGTTGAGCCCATCATCCATGGCCTCACTCGGGGACTTCCCTGTTAACAGCTCTAATATCACCACTCCGAGGCTGTAAACATCACTCTTGCTGCTTGCATTCTCCAGCTTCAACAGCTCTGGTGCTCGATACCCTGTCGTCCCAGCTGCGGCAATTGAGTCGGTTATGCCAGCATTCGTCATGAGAAGGGAGAGGCCAACGTCTGAGATTCTGGGGTTTTTCTCTTCGTCGAGGAGGATGTTGGTTGATGTTAGATTGCCATGAATGATGTTCTGTCTTGTGTGAAGGTAGCAGAGTCCTCGTGTTGTTCCAATTGCTATGGACAATCTTGTTTGCCAGGGAGCACTTGTAGCTGCATATCAAAATAGGATACCACAAAAGATTATTTCAAGATTGATCAAATTCATAGCTAATGATAATGTCAGGATTAGGTTAAGATGGCTAACCATGGAGGAAAGATGCAAGACTTCCATTGTGCATATAATCATAAACAAGAAGCTTCTCTCCTTTAGGTCCAAGGTAATAAGCTCTAAGTGGCAAGATATTTGGATGTCGAATCTTCCCAAGTTGAGCAATTTCGATTTCGAACTCTTTTCGAGCCTTTGTGATCTTCTCCCTCAGCCTCTTAACAGCAACAAGATTGTTATCTTCCAAAGTGGCCTTGTAAGCTGTCCCATAACTACTCTTTCCCATTATCTCTGCAGTTGCACATAGCAAATCATCAGCTGTAAACACAGAGAGACCATCGAAGTGGACTAACTTTCCTTCAGTTTCACCAACACTCGATTCAACTTCACACCCCACATTTCCAACTGCCATTCTACTTCTTGAAACCACCCTATTTCTCCCATTTTTACCCCTCGAAAAACCCTTCTTATTGATCAAGCAGCAGAGCAATAAACAGCAGAGAATCAGTAAAACGACAAGAAGGGCACCAGCTGCTAAGAGAATGATGTCCTTTGTGCTCAATCCACGGTGATGATGCTTGAGTTTCCCAAGAGACGAAGAAGGTTGGTTTTCGGCTTCCGGAGAAGGGCATGATGAGGTGCCGTATCCACAAAGCTCGACATTACCAACAAAGGAACTCGAGTTGAACTTCCTGACAAGAAGAGGGGGAACAGTGCCAGAGAGATTATTATAGGAAACATCAAACGAGGACAGGTTGTGTAGATTGATCAGGGAGATTGGAATTTCCCCTGTTAGATTGTTTCCAGATAGATCAAGAGAGGTGATACTGGTAATATTCCCAATACTTTGAGGAATTCGTCCAACCAATTTGTTATTACTCAAATTCAAAACAGAGAGATTCCCGAGTCTTTCAATGGATTCCGGGATCAAGCCATCAAGATCATTCCTCGACAAATCGAGACGTTTAAGCCTTGAGAGGTTACCCAAATCATCAGGTATGTTTCCCGCAATCTGATTATGATCGAGGTCTAAAAACTGAAGCTTGTAAGAAATTTTGTCACCCCATACATCAGGGACAGAACCAGATATATTATTATGTTGAAGAGCGAGAAAAGTAAGAAACGATGAGAGAGAAAGGGTGGTCGGAATGGGGCCGGAGATCCCATTGTAGCTCAAATTAAGTCTATACAACCTGGTGGAATTTGTGAGACTTGGAGGAACAACGCCAACGAGCTGATTGTTGCTGAGATCAAGCGTTTGAAGACGAAGGCAGTTACCAATGGATGGAGGAATGGAACCAGAGAGGCGATTATTGAAGAGATAAAGCCCTCTGAGATCCGGCAGGAGCCCGAGGGACGACGGAACCGGGCCGACGAGGACGTTGTCGTGGAGGCTGAGGCGGCGAAGGGCCCGGAATTGGCCTATTCTCTCAGAGATTCGGCCTCCGAGACCCTCCAGGGAAGCTGGATAGCAATGATTTGCCCATTCACGCACTTGATTCCGGCACAGCCCGAACAAGCTCCTGCTCCGGTGTCGTTCCAGCTGCTTAAAGCGCCCTTTAAATCGATGAACTCGTGCTTTAACGCAATCAGGTCTTGATGATCAGCTCCCGTTGGCTGGCCCGAAACGATCCCGAAGTCGATGAGCAGAAGGCAGAAGAGAAGGTGGGATCGTTTCCAATTTGCACGCTTCTCGTGTGGACCCCCTATCGGGCCGGGTATATGCTCAGGGCAGCTAAACGGGTCATCCATAGAGCTGTTTTCTGATCAAGAGTAGGGTGCAGATTGTTAAATGAGAAAGGAAATTGACCAACTTCTGTGCTGCTTCCGACAGAGTTACAGAGAGAGGAGGGGAATTCAGGACACAAGTGAATGAAGAATGAAGATTCAGACTTCAGAGAAGGGGAAGCTCTCTGCTATCACTCGGTTTGATCTCAACGGCTAGTTTATGAGTTAACTCAGTAGAGAAATAACCCGTGTGTTTTTTGGCGGTGGGACGGCCTTTAAGTATTAACGGACATATTTTTGGGTCCCGTCGGTACACAACTCTTTATGTAACGTAAAACATTTTTTTTTTCTTTTGAATTTCATTATTATTTAATAATTATAAATAATGTTATTGTTTAAGAATGATCGGAACTTATAGTTTAAAGAAAATGCAAATTATATGAACCAAAAAAAAAAAAGTGTATTGCTGAACGTTGTTCATTGTTTACGTCAATAATATTGATATTTGCAACTCAAAACGGTTATAAAATCAGTCTTTTCCATAAGTTGAATTTCCATCAATCATTTAATTATCCAAAAAATAAAAACTTATTTATTTTATATATTTTGAATTCATTTCTATTAAGATTTAAATTAAAGTTTAAATTAAAGTGGTTTCGCTTTTAACAAGATCTAAATATTTGGATATTTTCGATTCAAGAGATCTGTCGATAAAGATATTTTAGCATTTGTATTTTATTGATTCTGAGCAGTTTTTACATTTTTCATATTAAAAATATAAAAATATATGCATGTTATATCGGATTTTTCATTCTATAAGCAGGTGTTACACAATGTGTCATAGAGTGCCTGTTATATCTCCATCAGATGAATTATGCAAACACGTATAACAGGTATAAGTTTGTGATAATATGAAACAAAATGATGATTAACTAATTAATTTGTTTAATTAAACATATAGCAGTTTCATAAAAATAAATTCAACAACTAATCTTTTAACCCAGAAACATGATCTTTGAAGAAATGCATGACTGGCTTAATGCAATCCAACGATATTTCCAAATGTCCTACCAATTCATCTAATGGACACTCAATTTACTCGAATCATGTGATAATCATCGTGAAATTTGATTGCAAAACTGATATGATCGAGGCGTAAATTAAGAAAATTTATTTCACTAATAAAAAAATTTCTAAGAAATGAAATTGAATTCCGATTTCATGACCTAGTGGTGATGGTTGGAGAAGCGATTGGAGCACCGCCGGTGAAGAGAGAGAGGAAGCTGACCGCTCCCAGCGGTTCCTGCTCGTCGAGGAACAGATCTTCCGGTACCCTAAAAGCACCGTGCACGCTAACAATGGCGATGCCTACCATCAGCGCCGAGACTAGAACGGATCCAACACTGGTGAGGAAGATCACAATCACGGTGGAAATGATCAATAAAAACAGCATCTCTCGATCCGAGAATTGACGGCCAAAAATGGTTACCGGAGGATCGGACGGCTGACGGAAGAAGTAGAGGAACAACCAGGCGGCGAGAAGGGCGGCGAGGAAGATCAGGGACACCGGATGCGTCAAGAGAGAGATTGCGAGGGCGGCGGTGATGACGGTGAGGTAGTTTGTGCGGAAATAATTGTAATTTTTCCGAACGCGGGCGGTGGCTTCGGAGAACGATTCCGGTTTAGAGAAGCCGGAGCGGTCGAAGAGCTCAGACCATGGGCGGCGATTGGAGAGGCCGGAGCGGACGGTTTGGGTGACGCCGGATAATAATGCGCGGAAGGCGGAGGAGGATTGTTGGCCGTCGGCGGCGGCGTTTTGGTTGTCGGAGATTGGGAGGATTATTGGGGAGGAATTGGCTGCCATTTTTTTTTTATTTGGCGCTAGGAATGATTGCGAACTGGTATATATATGTTTGGTTGTGTTGAATGGAAATTTTGCGGGTAGATCCATTTTAGCCCACGGATGCTCCAGTTTTGGCAATTAATTGATTTACATAGCAAATTTCTTTTTTAAAAAAAACTATTAATCAATTCCATACGTTTAATTGTGTACAATGATATGCATATTCATCTTTCCCCAAATCATACAAATATGATCACAAGTTACTATGAACTTCACAAGAGTCACACTCTCCCAAATCATACAAATATGATCACAAGTTACTATAAACTTCACAAGAGTCTTAACTCTCATGTAATACAAGGTAACAATTAATCAAATTAAGCACATCCATTGTTTTAATTCTGTCACTCCCTAATATTGCCATTTTCCTATAGTAGCTGTCAAAATTTTTAGATTTAATTCTGTCACTCCCCAATATTGCCATTTTCCTATAGCAGCTGTCAAAATTTTTAGAGTTGATATAAGTACTCTGAGAATTCATATACGTATAAATTTTTATTTAATAGTGTATGGAGCATATGTATCTTAATAATAATATATTTTTTTATATTCAATTTCTTATTGAAAAAAACTAACATAATTTGATAACTAAAATGTTAACTAATTCATGTGCGAATAACCAAAATATCTAAGTGCACATTAATCACAATTATAATATGATACTAGTGATATTGCAAAACAAGTATGTGCCACATGCAGCATAAAATAAAATACTAATTTTGTAACTACTTACCTCGCTCTAAACGTACATAATACCTATCCATCGACACTGAACTACATCACACTTGGTCTATGATAGCATAATGTAAGCATTAAAAGAAGAAAATCAGCTAGATGTAGTGGCCATGTAGCCAAAAAAAAAAAAAAAAGACAGTGGCATTCACTTAACTCAAAAGCAAAGCATTTTCATTCATAAAATCTATAATCCAAGCGAAAATACAATGCCTCTGAGAGTTCAGGATCAAAGATGCCCATAAGCAACACAAATTAATGTTCATGAGAAAGCAGATACGTAAAATGAAGTCACAGATCAGTGGTCTCCATGCACGAGTTTATAGAATAGGCATGAATCCGCAACATTAGTGACCTAGAACGTTGATCCATTCCACCCAAAGTTGGAGCCCTGCAGAAAAAAAGTTCGACATTGATGACTGCACAAGTGTAGAAATATGACATGAAACTATATGTTGGAGGAAAAATAAATAAATGCAATTTCATTCACAAGCAAAGCCAATTGATATAGTAGTATGATAATAACATAGAACCTCTAATCATTCACGGCTCTAAAAAGTGAAAGTTCATTTGCAAGATTTAGTACTGGTGTAAAGCATGCAGACATTGTGCATATTCTTGACTCTGATTGGCCTAAACAAGCAGAAGAATGAAATGAGAAGACACTAATGCATTTCAAGAGAACCTCTCAGCATAGTTACTCAACCCAGTTTCTTATTCCTTACCTTGGTATCATAGAATTTCAGGTAGAATCGTGACTTTGGAACAGACAATTTAGCCTCGAGAATACTTGCAATAGCAGCACTAAGTTTCTTGTTCGTGTCAGAGTTCAGACCTCCAATTGAGACCAGTTCTCCATAAGCAGCTGGCTCCTCCGTCCCTCCAAATGCCATGGGCACGGATCCCTTCAACACAATCATAACATACTGCAACGAAAACACAGAACATCTGAGACCAATGTCTTCCATATTAATCCCAAAAAAAAACAAAGATTCAAGATGTTGGTCTTCTTTTGATAATTTAAAGTCATTCGCATACCCCAAGAGTAGAGAAGGTGATGAAATGAATAAGTGGAAAGTAATAATTATACATAAACTAAAACATTTTGTGCCATTACATCACTGGTAAAATAAAACAGGCAAAAAAATATTTCTGTGGACAACCGTATCAAGGAACCTCAGCAAAGAAATTCAATCTTGCAAGATCACATTCAAAGAATTTCAAAGAAAACTTCATAGTATAGCAACCTTATATCGCAATTCCTTCGTGTTCCTCTCAAATGATTTTAAAGTCTTATTTTGCTAAATCTCAACTGTGAAACGCACCTATGCCCAATGTAAACAGCAAACAGAAATTTCCCAAAATTCAAACTTATTTCCATCAAATTAGCATTTACATACAGATTTTGAGGCTCGAATACGATATTTTGAGAAACCCATGAAAGGCGAGTATATATAAAAAAACAAACTGATAAAGAGCATTATCAATTAGCACAACATAAATCGTACATTCCACACATATTCAGGAACATCTAATTCCCAAAAATTGAGATATTCACAGATACTTAAAAAAAACCCTAAAAATAATTACTAAAATGTAAAATTAAGTAGAGAGGGAAGCAGACAGCTTCAGGTTTTCCGATGATCTTGGCAACGGAGGAAGAGGCTTCAGAGAGGATGGAAGAGGTGTCCACGTCCTCAAGGCTCACGTTAGTCGACAGGTTCAAACACGGCATCGTTTCGGGAAACCCTTGCTTCTTTCGCTTACTCTTTTCCTTGAGTTCGATTCGTTATATTAGACCAATAATGATAAGAAGCTGCTACTGTGTGTGTGTGTGTGCGCGCGTCTTGGAGATGGAGTTATATGCCGAAATTGCCCTTGGATATCGTACGATTTTGCGGATAAATAAACGGGGTGTATATAAACTATATCGCACTTTACACACACGTTTCTATCAGGTGTTCTAAATTTTTCACACGACATTTGTATGGATTTTTTTGGGTTTGTATCAGTGTGGTGAGTTAGAGGCCCACTAAACATGGGCTTTAAAGGATTTTTTTTGGGGTGGCCCACTACTACTGGTGGGTTGCATCATTACGGGTTTAACAAAAAGCAGAGCAGCTTCTCACGGTAGTAAAACCCTCTTCTGTCTTCTTCGAACGGCCTGAGTGACTCAAATGTCGATGGCGTCTACTTCTGCAAAAATCGGCTCCAGATTATCCTCCATTGCTCTTCAATTCAACAGAAAGAGTTCCATCAGCAGTGCTTCTCTTCTTACCTCCGCCTCTAAGTCCGGCACTAACAGGCGTTTCTCTCTCATATCACGGTCAGTAATGGGAAATGAAACTATCCAATTTAAAATGCTATTATAAAATGCCCTAACATAGTAAACATGAATTTAATTTCTTTACTGTGTTGTACGTTATTGCCTAAATTGTCTGTTATTCTTGTTGTGGATTTAGGTTACCAGTTGAATTGAGTAGTAGCCTGGAAACGATGTTGCCGCTTCACAACGCCATTGCATCGGCTCGATTGCAGTCAAGCCTGTCAGCTGAGTCTCAGAGATGGGGGTTAGTTCCCCAAGGTGTGATCTTTCTCATTTATTTTACTTTGAGATTTACTTCTTTCATTGCTATCATGGTTTCATTGTTTTGCTTTTGGATTTATTCTAATGAACTCTTCTGAAACCACTTTGATTGGTGCATTCCATATATATCCATCGCTTCTAACAAATTCATATATTTGCATTTTGCTCTGAATTAATCCTTGCGAATTCATTTTTAAACATTTCACTTCATTTGTATGAGATAAACTATCTACATGGTTATGTTTAGTGGGAAATTTTAGTGTCGAAGCTTTAGGAAAAAAATTTAATGGCATATTAAGGCAAACTAATTTGTTTTTCCAGTTTTAATTGTGTAAAATGTTGTATAATGTTTCCCATATAAGGATTTTATCTGCTTGTAAAAGTGTCAATTTAGTTTTAGTCTAAATGGAATTAATTAGATGAGACTGAGATGGTTGGACGAGTGTCTTTTGTTTCAGCTTTTTACAGACACATCCAGATTTGTAAATTTTATGCGGGATCTGATTTCATATGTTTGGAACTGAGAGTGGTTTGCTTATGGCGACCCTTGGTGAAATCTAGCCAAATTTTGTGTACTTTGTGACTAATATGGATTATTAGTTCAAGTATTTTAGCTACGTACTTTGGTGACTTCAGTAGTTCATTTGCTATTCTGATACATTGATGAGTAAGTATTGTGACTTGAGCAATCCAATTTCCATTTAAAGTTTACCCTTTTTCACTACTCGTGTCTACATGCATTCCTTCTAAAAACTTGGGTGGATGATTGTTACATGCATACCTACTTTCCAACCTCTAATCCCCTGAAATCTCAACCACATAATATTCTCCAAGCCTTTAAAGAAAATGCTTTAAAAGTATCAAATAACTTCAGAATTAGAGCAAAGCGTTTTTAAACGCTTAGCACATTTTTTGGTATTGGCTTTTCAACATTGGGTATGATGTTCTTCATCTTTGCATACTTGGTTTGTGTAAAACCTTTTTGGAATTCCCGGTCTGTAGGTGTACATATTTATTTTCCATGAAATAGCATATTCGTGAAATGGACAAGTCTAAATTCGATAATAACAACAAAATTTAAATAATGAAAAAGCAAAACGAGCTAGTTTATTTCCTGTATTGTATTATGCTACTTGCGAATTAAAAAATGTAACAGATCTCATTCACCTTGAGTTTAATAGTATTTACTATTGGTGTTGTGTAAAATAGAAAAACTATTAATTTGTACTTAGAAGATTGCTTGATAGTTGATAGTTTTCCTTTCTTCAGCTTTTAGATGCCAATGCTCATATATGAGTTTTTCTTCTGAGACTTCACTTAATGTAGAAGGCAGTATTTTAAGAGTATAAACCATGTCCCCTTCCGTAACATCTAGTATTTATGTGTAGAGTCCTTCAGTACCATTACCTTTTAAATTGGCGTAGATGATCAAAATTTAGTACCTACTTGGCAATTTGTTAATTTGAATGTTTTCATAATCAACTCCAGAGTGAACGTGTAAAGTATCTTCAACCTTGATCTTTGTCATTAGCATCTTCTTATAGTTAAACTTACTTGGTGGAGGATTCTGTGCTGGTGGACGTAGTATCCACTAAAGTTTTTCCAAAATTCTTTTACCATATCAATCTTGTTATAGATCATACCTATATCACATAATGAATGAAATATTCCACTCTCATTGCACGTATCTTGGTGAATCCAAAATCCAATCAACCAATTTAATTTGCACAATTTAAAATTTACTAATAGTCATTCCCTTTATTCAATATTCATTCGCAGGTATCTCGATGCCCTTATAGCGCTCCTTTTTAATTGTTGTGCCCTGGCTCATCTTCGAAGAACATCACCATCTCATTCCTTGTTCTCTCAAGTGTCGATCACTTGAGCCCTCAATAACATAGACTAAAACGAGATAGGTCACTTTTTTTTTTTGTTTTACGGTTGCAAACTCTTACTGGTCGTTGAAAGTTGTTTGTGCATTCTGTAGAAGGGTGAAAAACAGCAGTTTCTTTAAGTTTTCATTGCTATATTTAAATAGGAATAGCAGAGTTTCTGTAGCATCTGTGAAGTGTTTTATTTGAACTATGCAACTGTTGTCATTCATATTTGAGAGTTTTATATTGAATATCAACAAAATTCATTTAACATAATATTCTCCTGAAAATATATATCAAAATTCATTTGTTTATAAAGCATTTCTAGTTCATTAGGTAATTAGATAAAAATAATTCTACTACCCATTTATCTATAAAGGTTTCTGGTTCAATTCTACATAATTTTCCATATAATAAATTATATTTAAGAATTCGATTGTGAATAACGTTAACGTCTTTATTCAATATTAACTTTTTGAAAAGGGATTACAGCAAAGGAAACGAGTAAACTGGTATCTTAGTTATGCAATCTTTAAAAACCCGTCCCTACCTACTCCCCCAACCATAACAAGACATAATTCTTGGGTCATGTTGTTTTGTATTTAAATTGAGTTGATTTGATTTAGTGATAATTTAGGATAGATTTAAATTTTATTTCAAATCAATGGGTAAGAACTGAAAGATATATTCGTTAATGTGAGAAAAGAGACGAAAGAGAATAGAAAAATAAAGAAAAAGTAGTAATTGAAAGGCAATAATGTATATTAGTAAGGTGGGTTAAGGATTAACATAGTTTGTAGGTGTAGATTTATATAGGGAAAAATTATTAAATTTTCCTAGCCTTACTTTTAAACATAGTAGTAATGAACTAATGATTATTGTTGTTATCATTGATCTAGTTTCTTTTATCTTGGTTGAATGATCTAACATAATTTTCAACTTAGCAAGTGTTCGACAGAACCTTTGATATAAAAAGGAAAATGTGACGAACCCTTTATAGGTAAGAAGATCACATGAGAGAAACATTGCAACTTTATTTTTGGTATATTTCTTTTTCGAAAACCGAATGGAGATTTGGTAAGAAAATTGCAACTTTGTTATATTTCTCTTGATTTGATCCACGCTTTAGAAATAAAGATATTTTTAAATTAATGTAGTACTTTAAAGATAAAAATAATATTTTTCAAGATAATATGGAGATAAGTGTGAGATGATTGCACAAATTATGTACTCCGTATATAAGATATATAAATAGTTGTTACAAATATAATTCCGATATGTTCACACTTCACTCTGATTCATTGATGACATAAGCATGACATTTATGACGTAATGATGTATCCCACATCAACTTAGTCTCGTGTAAGATCATTGAATACTCCACAAAAGGTTCAATTAAAATAATAACCACTTGTGTACACCTTATGAAATACTATTATTAATTAAATTTTAAAGAAATTGTGATCAAACTTTAATTCATTATATTCCAAGGGAAAATACAATACATGCATAAACATGTTAGTTGTGTATAGTAATTAAATTAAATATTATTACAACTTTGAGGTATTTCTACCCATATTAGCATCAAACACCTTTAAAACAAATCTAGTCCTTGGAATTAACAATTTGTCCTGTAAAATTGTACCAATTGTAGCAATCAGCTCTCTTTTCACCTTAGTATTGATCCCACCCATGGACATGATCTCAGCCAATGCTGCTGGTTCTTTGTTTCCTCCGAACGTAAGACTTACGGATCCTTTTATTAGAATCATCACAAACTGAAAAAATCGATCATACTCGTATTTTAGTACTGTGTTTACTTTAATCCCATCTATTCATGATGTTATTGACAATTTTTGCAGAATAATGTGTAATGAAATCTAATGTAAATTTATCTCATCTATTTATTTATTTGACATAATTTTGAATATGAGGGAAGCATTGCTTGATTAATGTAAGAAGAATGATATGTTGGTTCAATAATGATGGTGACATGTGAGGCATGGTCCCTTTAACTGAAAAAGGTTTGCCAAATATATTGCCTTGGTCATTAATATTTTTAAAAGTATTCAATTAAAAGATACATATTGTGAATTATATACACTTTATAATCTGAAAATGATGTCCATATGAGTTTTAAGTAGCAAAGCAATGACCCGTTTCCGTCTCATTTCAACGACTGGACACATGATTTATTAATTAAGTTTTAAGAATTAGGTTTATGATATTTAAAAGATTAAATTAAAAGGATATTTGCAAGTAATCATGATTTTAAAGGATGATTTTGGGGGTGTTTTTATTCTTTAACAACGTTACTGAAATTCGTTATGGTCATCACATGTATACAAGGTTAAAATTATATTTTTAAAGTGTCTTAGATCAGTAATTAATCCGTTTATACCCCCAAAACCAGCTTCTTCTTTTTTCTAATAATAAAATAATTTGTATTGTTAATAATATTTGCAAACCCCTAGTACTGGTTATTAACGAAAGAGCTTCACTCAACCAATAATTATTTCAGTGACAAGGTTTCGTGTAGGATTGTTTCACTTTTTTTAATAATGTATTAAATTTTATTATAGATATTATTACAAAAAAAAAATTTGTTTGTCATATTAATTATGGAATAATTTAATAAGACAAAATATCAATTTTAATAATAATTAAAAAAAATATTCGTCTGATACCACTAATTTAATAAGATTGTTTAACACAATTTTTTTTTTAATTTGAGAGAGTATAAAGTATTCCGTGGATAATGTTCCATAAAAAATTTCCTTGATTATAAACTGAAAAAAAAAACTTAATATATTAAAAATCAATAATCCAATAAATTCTAAATCATATATAAACTAAATAAAAAATGAAAATACTACATAAATTAGTTAAATAAATTATAATTATGCCCAAAAACTCAATACTAATTTATTTTTATTTTTGTATGTGAACTAAAAGCTCATAAAAATATTATATAATTCACATAGAGTAGATGTGTTATCCCCTATTTGGCAACATTTGCATAGTGAGGAAAAGAAGAAGAAAAAGAAACAAACGGAGTTAGGAATGTGTGGTGCAAAATGGAGCTTAGCAATTTCGATAGATAAAAACATGATGCATGATCCGTTCATAATAATATTCTTTCTCATGCTTGAAATAAACTTAGGAAGTCTCTAGAGTTTAATTAACTAGATAATTTTAACTTAATAATAATAATAATTTGTAAATCAAACTAAAGATAAGTAAATAAAATTATAATCTCAAATGCTATTAGCACTCATTTAAAGTGGTGGATGAACACAACAAAAACAGTAATTTCCACCCAACCCGCCCGTACAAGCATTACTCATGCTTAATCATGATTAACAAACTTAACAGTAATTACGCACCACCCAAAATTTGCATAGTTTCAACCTTAACATCTGCACACATAATTACGGCATTGTCTTAATTCAGACAACATTAAACACCCCTCGTTAATATTACAACCAGTTCATCAATAACTAAATCATTCATATCATTAGGGGGTAAAAGAGTAAATTGAAGAGAGAGCATACATTTTCGGGCTTTCCGATGATCTGAGAAACAGCAGTAGTGAGAGAAGAAAAGAGGGAATCGGTGTTGATTCCATTGAGGTCAACGTTTGTAGAAATATCAAGACAGGGCATCTTCTTCCTTTGTTTGGGCTTTTGCTAAAGTTCCATTTGTGGTCTATTTATAGACCCATTAAACCACTTGCAAGTTGTAAATCAGTTGATCACATCCTACCCCCACCCCAACCACCCTCCCTCTCTCTATATACGTATGTATAATAAAGTGTACATAATAAAACACCAACACTCCTATATTAGAGTGGGGAGGCCGGAGGTGGCATGTTCCCTTTTTTCATTACATTTTGGTGTAATTATTTGAAATCGTGGATCAATTGCTACTCTACAACCAAATATCGTAAAATACTTAAAATAAAGGGTTAATTACATTAAAAATATATGATTTTTTCTCTTTTTTCAATTTAATCACGATTATTTATTTTTATCAAAAAATTACACGACCTTTCCATTTTTTTCAATTCAATTATAAACTTTTATTTTTATCAATTAAATACACAATTTTTAATATTTTTTCAATTTAATCATGAATTTTTTTCTTTTATAATACATGATCTTTTATATTTCACAATTTAATCACATATTTATTTTATTAATAAAATATGATAATTTCAATTAGTAAATATTAATATAAATTAAATTAATTAAAAACTGTAACTAAATTTCCCGTCGAAAGAAAAAAAATCAATGTGTTAGAAACTTAATTTTATTTTTAGAATTTATTATTCTTTTTAATATTTATTTTTAACTTATTTAAATTTATATAATGCTTACTTTTCATTTTTAGAATTTATTATTCTTTTTATTTCAAATTATTTAAACTTAGTTTTAAACTTAAATCTTTATATTTTTATAATTTAATCACAAAATTTTCTATTAATAAAATATATAACTATAATCTTAATTAATAAAAATCACGCATATTAAATATTTAAAATATAATATACATAAATTTAAATATTATAAATAATAAAAAATTATAAACTAATTCATAAAAACCCATGACTAAATTTCTTTAATAAAAATAAAAAACTCATGATTATATTAAAAAAATACAAAAAGATTAATAGATAAAAAGATAGTTCATGATTAAATTGAGAGAAGATAGAAAGGTCATGTATTTTTTTAATAAAAAAATAATTCGTGATTAAATTAAAAAATAATAAAAAGGTGGTGTATTTTAACGTAATTAACTCTAAAATAAATAAATAAACTACGTTTCATGCGTAGGTAATGAAATGGAGTATAACACAAAAATATAAACAGTGTGGCAGCAGTGTAATGTGATTAACACCTTTCAAATTGTAAAATGGCATCAACAATTTACTTCTGGCAAAAACTCCCGTGCACCCGGGGCGCACGGATCACATTCTATGCGCCTTTAGAATTCTGTGTTAAATTGTATACCCTTTAATATACAGATGTGTACCCTTTATTTCTAAAGAAAATTATTGTGTGTATTTGGGCGCATGGACAATACTCCGTGCGCCTTTAGAATTTTGTGTTAAATTGTATACCCTTTAGTATAAAAATGTGTACCCTTTATTTTCTAAAGAAAAAAAAATATTAATGAAAAGTGTATACCATTTAGAACAAAATGGTATACATTTTATTAATTAAAGTGTATATCCTTTAGACCAAAGCAATGTACCATTACCTATAATACTAAATTTCTAAAGGCGTATGGAATGTGTTCCCGTGCGCCCGGACGCACGCAAACCTCACTCTTTACTTCTATAATTTATACAACCTCGTTACACAGAAGTTTTATATTTTTTCGTTTGTTTGTCTCATAATATCCTTTATATTCAATATATATATATATATATATATATATATATATATATATATCAATTCTACCCAACACACATAATATTACTTTGCACTTTATTCATTATCTAAAAATACTAAAATACTCTCAAAAGTTATTAAAGTTGGTAAAAAAAATCTTAAATAATGTGGAGCAATAAAGGGGAAAATTATTTCAGAATAAAGAGAGTATAATTTTAAATTTGCCATTTCTATGTAACACACATAAATCATGACATTATTTTGTACATTAAAAACTAAAATTATCCCAAAAATAAAAAGAATTGGTCACAATTTTATTTTCTTATTATCATAAAATAGTAAAAGTGAGTCATATTGTCGGAAAATTGAAACTTTAAATAGATACTATATTTAGACATAAAATATAGTTGAAATGGTCCGGTCATGTATATGTGGAGTATATATTTCCCAGTAGCCAATATTTTAGAAACTTCATTAACACTTGTATTAATGATTGCTTTTTTGAGTCGAACTTGTGAATAAGTCAGTTCAAGATTTTGGAACTAAATGTTGATTGTTTATAAATAAATTCAAATTTAGGCACTTGAACACGTAAATTGACTTCTATAATGACTCAATTTAATATAATTCCTAGCATGTTATCCTGTCGAAACATTAATTCAGCTTCTTGGAATTGAATAATCCAACTCATACGTTTGATGAATGGCGTAGTTTACGTTGACTTGCATATATTATATTAACAAAGTGGTTTGTATAATATATTATGATTCAAAAGTCGAGATGATAATTATAAACAATCATACAAGATCTCTATATTTTATTTTATTTTTCAATTTTTAAGTATTATAAATAAATTTTATGGGCTCTCTTATAAAATTGGCATGATTCAATCAATGATCTAAAATGAAACCAATTTGAGTTGTTGAATACATTAATACTATAATTAATTTTATCTTATAATTGTCATTGTCATGAGTCTCATGACCATAGAAGATAGATGAAACAAATCTATCCTAAATTTAATCATAAAAAAAACTTTTATTCGTGGGTTTGAAAAATAGTCTACTTATCTGGAAAATCAAAGATTTAATTGTTTATTTGTTTCTAGTAGTTTATATTTTATTTTATCCCACATCGTATAATTTTATGCTTGTTCAATTAATATCATGTCATTGGTTAATGTTTTATTTTATTTATACTAGGATCGATCGCTCAAGATCTTTGGTCTCTACTTGGACCCAATGAAAAAAATGGAATCACTTCTTATGGACTCGTTGAGAATGATTCGGATCTAGTTCATGGCCTATTAGAAGTAGAAGGTGCTCTGGTGGGATATTCACGGACAGAAAAAGATTGCAGTCCGTTTGATAATGATCGAGTTACATTACTTCTTCGATTTGAGCATTTTTTCGCAGGACCTCCTCTAAAGTATCGTCACTGCAGTAGAGTTTAACCACCAAGTTCGGGATGGATTGGTGGGGAAGCCCAGACTACGGTCGTGGAGAACCCAAAGCCATAGGCACCGGACTGAGGTATGAAATGAAGGACGAGGTTCACGCCTAGGACACCAGAATATCGAACCATGATAGTTTAGTAAATCTTAGGATATAATTTGTGTGGAATTGGGTGTAGGTGCCTCATTTTATAGACATGTCGATGTTCTTTCAAAATGTCGAATATTATTCTTCTTATATGAACAATAATTTGTTGTACAGAAAAATAACGCTAACCTTTATACAAAATAGTAAAACAGTGGTATAATAACTTTTCATAAAATTATTTGCTATTAACCTTTTTTTAGAATTTAAATAACTTTTTGGACATTAATGTCTTTTAACTCTATAATGAAAAAAATAAAACCAGATAACTTTTCATAAAACCGTTTTATAAAACAGTCATGATAATTTTCTTTGGGATTTAAAATAAAATTTTCTAATATAAATATCTTTTCAATCTGGCCGGATTAAAAGGATATAAATGCAAGTCATTGTACTAGTATGTCTCCTCAAGAAATTATCTACACAAACGTAGATTCAAAATTAAATCAACATAAATTGAGTTTGATTTTCTTCATGTGGTGTACATATGGACCGTTTTAGGAGTACAATTTTTTAAAAAGTGACCATATAAACCACGATTAGTTATTACGTAACGAAAGAAGTAACATTTATCATATCTTGTTGCCCATTATACATACATACAATATATGGAGTATTTCTTAATCGATAGTTACAAAATTCATTTTTTAAGAAACACTTACTTGCATAATACTGTTTTATAATTTTTAATTGATTATAATTTTTTTTTGTTTTTATTAAAGATGTTATCATTTTTTATTTATAATATATGATTTTTTTATAAACAGTTTTACTTTATCATAATCAATTTTTATCAATTGAGTATAATTTGTTATTTGTTGCATAAAACTCATTTCGTAAGACAGGTTCGCACGAATTTCTGATTATTTATTTTTATAAAAAAAATTCCAAAGTTATGAAGAGCATAGTTAATGGGTTGGTAAAGGTATTGTAAAAGAGTGACTCTTGTGTGCCCAGACACACGGATTTAGATCCATAACCCTTTGCAATTTTCATGTTTCTTTACAATTTAAACTTCCTAGTAATACATATATTAAAATAAAATAGAGAGAGAAAAAGTTGTGTTGATATGAGGATACAGATCGTGTCCCCATGTCCCAATGGCGCAGGATCTTTTGCCACTGTAAAATGGAATAAATTTCAAAGAAGTAAATGTATGTGGTGACCACTCATTAAATCCTAATTTGGGAGTCAAGAAGGGCCGCACCTATTGATGCTGCCATCACATGCTAATTAGAAATTTCATCGCGTGGTCCTAATATTGAAATTACATTCGTTACCGTCTACACTTTTTTCTACCTATATTTATATCTACTTCACCCTCATATTTCATCTTTTATATTTTAAATTTTAAATATATAAAAATCACGTGTTACCATTACTATTTATATTACCACCATATGTATGAAAATTAAATGATTATTTATGGGGTAGTATTTTAATACCCTAAATCTTAAAATGAAACACAAAATATAATATCACTTTGAAAAATAAAATTCAAACAATTATCTACTAGCTCTTACTTATAAATAAATAAATCAATATTAAAAATAATAAGATTTTATTTTATTTTATTTTGAGTAAAACCTTTTATTTTAGATAAAAAATTCTATAAAATTGTATAATTATGTGAGACGAATAATAAGTGTAACATTTTTAATAATAAAATGGTGTTTAATAGGTAAAAATAGTAATTGTCAGATAAGATTATTTCATGAATTTTAAATAATATTAATGAAAAGTAATAATATACTTAATAAAAATATAAAAACTAATTTTAAAAAATGCACAGTAAAAATATGATTTTTTTTTCAGATACATTACTAACGATCTTTTCATTTAACTTTAATTAGTGCTCGATCGTATTTATTTTTCAAAGCATAAGTAAAGTCTAATGGATTACAGTAACAAGGACATGATTTTATGACTCTCCTTTCAAGTTCTATGTATGTTTCTTATTGGTGTTTTTTTTTTCCTTAAAATAATATTTATTTCCACACAATTCTATACTATATTATTTCATTACAATTTATACTAATACTTATTCCATATATATATATATATATATATATATATATATATATATATATATATATATATATATATATATATATATATAAAGAAGCTGGTACGATTGTAATTAATAATAAAAGTGTCACGATTGTGTAAGATTCAAATTTATATTTTTTAAATTAGCTATAAAATTTCAGTAAAAATATTATTAATCTTCTTTTAAAATGTTATCATTTTTTATTTATATTATAAATAAACTGGTTCATGAACAGTTACCACTTCATCGATTAAATGCTTATTTCTTATTCATTTTACGCATGTTATTCTGTGAGACGATCTCACACAATTTTTTGTTATAATGAAAATTATGGACAAGGTTAATCATAATATGATGAATTTTATTGATAAAATTTTAAAATGTGTGGACTAGTGAAAAATGCAATTAATATATATCACAATTAACAAGTAATCGTCTTCTAGATTAAATTTAAAATGTGTGAAATAGTAAAAACTATTTGGATTAGATTGTTAAACATATAAAGATGCGATCAACCACTGAGGGGTCAATCCATACAGAGCGCAAAGCTCTGACTTGAAATGGGGTTCCCGCTAGTGGACGGTGGATTATAGCCTCCCCCGGATTAGTCAGTCTACGGATCGGATACCGGTGCATAAAAAAAACACAGAGTATGACCTTAACTCAAAGTTATAATTTAATGTAAATATTTGACCTTCGTTTATATATTTATCCACAAGTGTAAAATCGATGTAGAATATTATAACAAATTATGCATTTAAAATCATCAATGATAATATTCCATTTATTTAACTAAAGATCTTTTCAATTATTAGATGTGTTAAAAAATTATATAAATTATTTAAAATAATTATAGTTCATCTTAATTTAAAATATATAATTATTATATTATTAAACGTATTAATTACTAGTATACAGGGTTTGTCATTTGTGGACACGTTAAAAAATTGTAAAATAGTTGTGATTATAGCCCGTGGGCCTTAGTTTTGTACACTTCCGTCTATAGTTGGGCTTGCATACATTAATTAAATATTGGCCCAAATATATATTGCTTGCCACTATTTATAAACCCCAGATATTTTTTACAGTTATTTTTCATTTTTCTTTTTTAGGGTTGCATCGAAATTTCAAATTAATTTTGCCAAATTGAGAAACTGCGCGCCACTGTTTCTCTCTCCTCAATGCCCTTTGCAACCGATGGAGCGCAACCTCCTCGCCGACCTCAACCGTGAATTCGATCAAAACCCTACTCTCTCTCCTAAATCCGCCGGCGCTGTTCTCTCTCTCATCACCAACCCATGGACTTCTGACTCCACTCTCGATTCCCTCCTAGAAACCCTAATCCTCCGTCTACAAATTCCTAATTCCGATCATCGGAGAATACTCGCTCTCATCCTCGCGTTCTCTCAACGCCATTCCCGCCTACGCCACCGCATCGGTGTCTCTGTACGCGAATTCATCCTTCTTGCCTCCACTCCCACTTCCTTGATACCCCACGCTCTCTCGCTTCTTGATGCGGACCAGTTTGAGTCACTCAACCTGTTCTCCGACGAGTCACTATTCCTTTCTCTCTCTTTCTTCCAATGTGTGAAGACAAGAAGATGGGTGCTGAAAAATGTGACTAGGTTTCGCGTGAGGCCGACTCTGTTGCTAACTGTTCTCATAGGGTTTACTAAGGATCCGTATCCTTTTGTTAGGGAATCTG
This sequence comes from Pogostemon cablin, assembly GCA_023678885.1. Taxonomy (NCBI): domain Eukaryota; kingdom Viridiplantae; phylum Streptophyta; class Magnoliopsida; order Lamiales; family Lamiaceae; genus Pogostemon; species Pogostemon cablin. Next base: position 2,099,934 of record CM042984.1, read on the forward strand.
CATTGGATTGCTTAGTGATGTGCAAGGATAATATTGTGGTGGAGGATCTGAGTGTGGTTGAACGTTGCTATTTCCGCGCTGTAGAGCTTCTATTTGATCCGGAAAACTTCGTCCGACGGTCTGCTGTACGCGCGGTATGGTATTGGATATATAAACTATGAATACAAGATTGTTTGTTTTACTAATGCTGCTTATCTTAAAGCCGTTAATATTGTTTCCTATTGTCTAGATGCAATTAATGGCTTATACATCTAATCCTATAAGATTAGGAGCCAAGCATGTTATTGTGGTTGTAATTTAGTTTCGGTGATTTGCTTGAGTAGAGATTTAAGTTGTATGAAAATAGGATATTGTTGAGTATGCGTACTCATTTTGTACAGTGGCAGAGTTTACTTAACAATAAACCGTGTTGTCACATGAAGCTGCTTCTTGATGATAGTCTTTTTACTACTTTGGTTTCAGGTCTCCGAGTGGGGGCAGTTGCTTGTGGCTCTGAACCCTGATAAAACTAAACTAGATTTGTCTGATGCACTATTTGTACAGGTTCCACGTTTCTCCTTCTTGCTGTTGCTTACTAGTTGAGCATGATAATTCTTATTTCAAGAGAAATGTATGCAGCATACGTTACGATATTTTGGTGCGTGCAGTGTCAATGTCGCAGTTAGGGGTTGGTTGAATTTAAAATGCTTACCAAGAGAAGAGAGTGAGGCACATGGGTGAATTTTTCCATGTTTAGGCATATTTTCATAGTGTATAGTAACTATATGTGTATGGGACAACCATTCCATTTGTTTCTGTTCTGTATGCTATTTTTTATGTATGATGGTACCAGAAAATTTGTTTGTTGAGTTGAATGTTTCACTTGTAGGACTCAGATTCTTCAATCCTTCCTTCATTGAGAAGTGTTCGTTTAGAAATCATCATTATATTGGAGTTGCATCAATATGTTATCATCTACATTGTCTGAAATTCATTGAAGCTTCATGCGTGATGCATAACTTTGCGCTTCATACTAGATAGAATATTGAGTTTATAGTGTTTTTCTTAGTTTCGTGTTTTTGTTGTGCATGTACCTACAGCTTTGTTTAATGGTCAGAGACATGGATGTGGAGACCAGGATCGCTGCTTTTAATGCACTAAGAAAGATTCTAATTGTTTCTGAGGATTTACTGCTACAAGCCTTATCAAAGAAGGCACTGGCAGCAACCAAGGAAAAGAGTTTCCCAGGCCAGTATACTGCCAAAGTATTTAAAATTCCAGCAACTTCTGCTGCATTTTCTTTTGTTCATGGGTTGGAGGATGAATATTATCAGGTATCTTGTTGCTCTAATAATTTTGTTTGGATGCTGCTACTTCCAATTGCATTCTGATATCCAAGTGTGAGCTTCAATACTTTGTGTGGATGAGATTTCAATACTTCATGAATGGGTGTGCCATTACTCAAGTAACGCAACATATAGTTTTGTTCCTGTTATCTTCTTCATCCTTCCATTTCTTTTATGTTCTTTTGAATGATTTATAATTGGCTGTTTCACTGTTATCTTTTATGCTTCAGGTCAGAAGATCTGCTTGCCATGCTGTGCAAATGCTGATGGTCCATTCTGCTAAATTTTCTGCTGGGGTTGTTAACATACTGATGGAAATGCTAAATGACTATTCAGATGTTGTACGGCTACAAGCCTTGCATACATTGCATCATATGGCTATGAGGGACCTTCTCAAAGTGGAAGAATCTCATTTAGACTTGGTAAATTATTGACGCCTGGTAAAATTTTAATCTGTGTTTCATCATGTTGTTTCTGTTTTGGTAAGAAAAAATCATCAGTTATATTATGTACATGTTATGTACTGATCCGTCTTAGGAGTGCTGTATGAGTGGGGCTTATCTGTTTAGGCTTAATGAAAAGTAAATTCTTGATCCTTTTTTCAACACAGCAGATTACCTTGCTTTTGAATTTATTCCTCTCTTCACAATCTGTTCGTTTGGAGGATATTCTTCTGTCAGAAAATTTAATGACTCCAATTAACGACCTTCCAGTTATGATGTGAATTAATTGTTTGAATAGTTTATTGGATTGCATGAAGAGGCTCAAGACCAGTCTCTTTATATGTGAAATCTCCCTCATTTCAGTTATGAACTTTGTTGTGCTAGATCATTATTATGAACTTTGCTATTGCTTGGTATTTTTCCTGATACTGACTCTTCTGCATTTTTTGCTAGTATAATTACTGTTGTCTATGTATTTTCTGATACATGAGTATGGATGTTGAGGCATTTTAATTTGTTGGTTCAATGCAGTTTGTTTGGGCATTAATTGATAGTTACTCCTCGATAAGGTTTGTCGCTAGGAGGATTCTCCAGTTAACTAAGTTACAGAAGTTGGCAATGTTCAGGTCATGTATTGATAATCTCATGAAGAGCTTGGAACTCTATCCAAAGGTTTGTTCCCTTGCAAAATCTGTGATCTCTCAAAAGTGAATAATTATAATGCTACCCAACTCTTTATTTGAGCCAAGTGTGATATTTCTTTTGGATTTGAAAACTCCATTTTTTAAAATTTGCTGTGAAAATCTAATATTAGGTGAATCTTATTTCGAATTTACATTGTGTTGTTTGTCTCATTATAATCATATCTGATTTTCCCGAAACAATAATTGTAGGATGAAGCTGATATCTTTAATGCTGTATATAAACTTGGTCGGAGACATGGTAAATTTGTGATCAGCATCATTCGTGAGGTTTCTCTGGAGGTCAGTGAATGTTTATTGTTTTCAGTATATATTTTTCCCTTCAGTTGTACTGTCAGGGGATGGAAATGGTATTAATAATTATTTATATAATTTTTTTTATGTTTGTTTACCAATTAAAGAAATACAAACTGTTAGTCTTAGATACTTTATTCTGGAAATTGTCATACAGATCATCTGGCCTTGGATATGACCTAATCAATTTCATAAGATCTCAACTTATTATTGTATTGGATTTACCAACTTGCTTTGTCTTGTCATCGTATAAGAGATGTGTGAATCCCAAGTATTTATCTCTAATTAGTGGGCTTAACTTTGTTTTAGTTGGCATGATTACAATTTAACTACTGATTTTTTTATTTTTTTCACTTGAATTTCTATCTGTGATACGAATTAATTTCCCAGTTAGAACCTGGTTTTGACGGCAAGTTGAGCTTTAACAAAGCAAGGTCTGCTGCATTGTTAGTGCTGGCCATCTCAGCTCCGGTGTCTTTTGAAAAGCAGACCTGCAGCATTCCTGCACAGATATATTCTTATGCGGTTACAATGCTGGGTAGACTGTCCTGTGGTCTTGTTGATGTGATGGACCAGGATACGCTTTTAGCTTATTTATCCTACTGCAGCAGATTAACATATGACTCTACTTCTAAAAATTTTCAAGGGGAAATACTAGATCTTCAGTTGACGAATAGCAGTATTAACATGTATGAGAAGAGTGATGAAATCTCTTGTTCTCCTGAATCGATGGAGTTTAAGAAAGTCCACCCTCTGATTCAGTCAAATGTTCAAGCATCAAGCTGCATGGAATGTGTCTTAAAAAATGTTGTAAATTTGTGGCCACTAATACAACTTGGATGCATAAAGGAAGTACAACAAACATTGAGGTAAATGTTCTTGAATTAATAGAGTTAAACTGGCCATAAATTTTCTTGGTGTCTCATTTTTTATTAGAAAAATGATTTGTGTCATTGTACTTGTATTTTTAATTTTTGAATTGAGCAGTTGCAGTCCTGTTGGTTTAATCTCATAACCTGCATTCTCTGATACTTTGAAAATAGCTTTTAAATAAATAAATAAATTATTGTTTATCTTGGTTTACTGCATGCGCAGGAGTTGGAAAGAAGAATTGAGAACTTTTTATTGTGACTCACGCCAGCCTGCTGGTATTGCTTTGAAATACTTGCACATCATAAAATTGCTTGGAAAGGCATGGGGATGTTCATTTCAGAGAAATATCTGTTTCAAGAACATAGGTGGTTTGGAAGTTTTGTTGGGTAAAATGGAAAGGAAGCTTAAAGAAATGCTGTGTCGGTACATTGGCCTGAGCATTGAGGGAAAACTACATATACTAGAGCTACTGCTACTGATGTATACTTTGAGATTGTCTTGTGGAGGTATCTTTTGTCTTCAGGATTATAGCAAACTGAAGGTTGTACTTCGCCATATTGAAAATCTTTGTAAAAGGGGGTCAATAGAAGTCTCTCATTTTGTAGTTGAGCTTCAGAATCTATCGTATGGAATTGGCAACTCTGAAGATGGGGCCATGCACAAGTTAGATGCTCTTTGGAATTCTATTAAACTTTTCTCTCTCAAGCCTATCATGTTTTCAGACGATCTCAAGTACCTTGATGCAGAAGTGGAAGTTTTTGATCCTCTTCCTTTTATTCCAGGCCTGCCTGTTGGTATACCATTGGACATTACATTGCACAATAGTTCTAGGGAAACTAGATTATGGCTTGCAATTACTCTTGGTGAAAAATCGACTCAGTTTTCCTTTCTCGATTTACATGAATTTGGAGACTGCAATGAAATAAGAAAATTTAAATATATTGCTCCTTTCCTAAGGACGCCTGAGGTGAAACACCTATTATTGAAGATTTCTATGGTTGTGGAATGCTTATCTGAGTATCGACACTTAAATCATTGTAAAGCGCCTAAGCATGAGCTTATCTACCTCTTCGAAGCAAAGGAAGTTCATCTATCTGTGGCTGTTAAGTAATAGTTGATTTAATTCGATGTTTCTTTGGTGAAATATTGTAATATGCTGTATATATATATTTTTTTATTTATATATGGATGAATATTTATTTGGCCGCGTTATTAACACCCTCTATTTTATTGCATACTCTCATTTATATTCACACACACTAAAAGGATATATATACACATTCAAAAGACCAAGTTGCCCTTAAAGAGCTACACCCACAACATAATTAATTCATTCCCTCCCACAACTAAAAAAAGAGTAAATTCAAAATACACCCACTTCACCAACACATTCAAATACAAGAGAAGAGGCCCATCATAACTCAACGACGAAGAGACCCATCATAACTCAGCAACATGACTATTAACCTATCTCATTTCCAATCCGATGGTGGTCGAACAATAATCTTTTGTAATATATGATGTATATATTTTAGGGGTATTCTAGTAATTCAATGTATAAATTTATTATTTAAAAAATGAAATGGGTGTATGATAGTAAATTGGTGTGTGTGAATAGTCGTCCCCTATCTATTTTAATTTTTAAAATTTGAAATTTGGATATGAATATAGTTTTTTTTTAACAAGGTTACAATTGGCGTACTTGTCATTTTTCTCTTTACATTACAATTTCCACCCTAAGTCATAACAACGATAGAAGTGAGGCTATTCTCTCATTTCATATTCTCGGTATCATGTATGTATCATGTTCATAAATATTACTCCCTCCATTGCCGGAAAAATATATATTTTACTATTTTGGGTATCCGTACCAAAAATATATATATATATTTTAAATACATGACACACGCATGGATAATATATTTAATATATGGGTCCCACATCCTCTCGTTTCATAATAAAAATTCCGTGGTTAGTGGGTGGATATGATAAACATTCAACTCAAATCATATTATTACAAAAAATATGTGCTTTTTTTTTCTCCAAAAAAAATCAATTTTTTATAATATAAGACTTTTTTTTCAAGTAAAAGATAACTTTTTTTTTATTTTTAATACAAGTCTACAAAAACGTTGACTGCAATGATACCAACCGTAACATGCCGAAATTTTGTTTTCATAAATATGTAAACTTTTGACGCAAAATCAATAAACTTTTTGACATAAAATATGCAAAACCAACTATTAACAATTTCTTCACAATTTGAAACATAATTCATAAAATTCTAAATATTTCAACATTAGCCTATCATGTTTTAAGGTGATCTCAAGTACCAGAGGTGGAAGTTTGTGACGATGAATTCCAAAATCCTCTTCCTTAAGGTGATCTCAAGTACCAGAGGTGGAAGTTTTTGACGATGAATTCCAAAATCCTCTTCCTTTTATTCAACCGCGATCCCAAGTACCAGGGGTGGAAGTTTTTAACAATGAATTCCAAAATCCTTCCTTTTATTCAACGTCTGCCTGTTAGTATATCATTGTACATCACATCGCACAATATTTCTAGTGTTGCAGAAGTGGAAGTTTTTGACAATGAATTCCAAAATCCTCTTTCTTTTATTCGAGGGCTGCATGTTGGTATACCGTTGATTTTCTAAGGACAACTAAGGTGAAATACGTATTATTGAAGATTTCTAATGTTGTGGAATGCTTGTATGAGTATCTACACTTAAATTATTGAAAAGCACCTGAGCATGAGCTTATCCACCTCTTTGAAGCAAAAGAAGTTCATCTATCCGTGGTTGGTAAGTAATAGTTAACTTAACAAAAACTTTTTTTTTAACAAATGTTATTTTTTTAAAATAAAATATCAAGTAAAAGATAACTTTTTTTTTTCTTTTTTTAAACGCAGGTCTACAAAAACATCCACTGCTATGATACTAACTGTAACAGCCCCAAATTTCATTTTCATAAATATTTAAACTTTTGAAGCAAAATCTGATAAATTTTTTGACATAAAATATGCAAAACCAACCATTAACAATTTCTTCACAATTTGAAACATAATTCATAAAATTCTAAATATCTCAACTAGTATTCTTATAGGACCGACATGAAAAAAAAACATGTACACATAATTCATAAAATTCTAAAAGTTTATATAACATTATTCACTTATGCAAGGAAATAAAATCATTATGCAAGGAAATAAAACCAATTTGGAAAGATTATGCACTTGTGCTCAAAAACACATTATTCGGTGAAAGTTTGTATAACATTGCATCAATTGCAGTAAAAATAAAATCATTATGCAAGGAAATAAGTATACTACCTTTTGTCGCATTGAGCAAGTAGGAATCCAGCATTTCCACACCTGAAGACAGGATAAAAATCAATTTAGTCTCATAATTTTTCTCATGATCTATTTTAGTCCCAAAATAAAGATAAGTTTGTCAGTTTAGTTCCATCGGTAAAGAAATAGAGCCAAACACATCCTATTTTCGCCGGAAAATGGCCACGTCACAACCGGAATCGTCGATTTGCAGCCAGGTTGAAAACGTGGCGCCCTGATGGCAGGTGAGTCAGCGGAATAAAAACTTATTTAGTCTCATAACTTTCCTCATATTCCATTTTAGTCTCAATAAAGATAAGTTTATCAATTTAGTCTCATCGGCGAAGAAATGAGGCCAAACACATCCTACTTTCGTCGAAAAATGCTGACATTATCGAAAAACGACATGTGATTGTCACGTGACAAGCGAAATCGCCGATTTTCGACCGGGACGATGACATGGCGCCCTGATGGCAAGTGAGTCAACAAATTAAATGTTATTTTAATGCCAACAATGCATTTTTATTTTTTTTAAATTTAAATAATTAGAAAACAAAAATTAAACAAAAAAATGTATTAATAACCTGTCACATAGTTAAGTTGGCTTGCCTTAACATTACTAATTCTCCATTTTTGAATTCCAAATCAATTTTCTGCGTCATTTTTTTTTCGTATTAGTTTAATTATTAATTTCAGTTTCTATTTAAATTATTCTAAAAAACCCCGAATTTGTCTTATACTAAAATTGTCATACATAGAATCAATTGATAGATCTAGAACTATCTCATGGGTTTGACGTTTGACTTGGTCACACGCGCTATAATTAATCCTTTACACTTGAGGGTGAAATAAAATAGTAAACAGTCGGCATATTGAGGTTGAATTAATCTCCTGGTTAATTAATTTGGTTTTTTAGTACGTTTTTTGTTTTAATTTTGTTTTCTAATTATTTAAAATTTTAGAAAATAAAATTGACTTGTTGGCATTAAAATAACATTTAATTTGTTGACTCACTTGCCATCAGGGCGTCACGTCATTGTCCCGCCCGAAAATCAGCGATTCCGGTTATGTCAGCTTTTTTCGAAAATCAGGGCGTCATGTTTGGCCCTATTTATTCACCGGTAGGACTAAATTGACAAACTTATCTTTATTGGGACTAAAATAGACCATGAAGAAAGTTATGAGACTAAATAGGTTTTTGTCCCGTTGACTCATCTGACATCAAGACACCACATCATCGTCCCGACCTAAAATCGACGATTCTGGTTGTGACGTGGCCATTTTTCGGTGACGTCAACATTTTCCGGCAAAAATAGGACGTGTTTGGCCCTATTTCTTAACCGGTTGGACTAAATTGACAAACTTATCTTTATTGGGACTAAAATAGACCATGAGGAAAATTATGGGACTAAAATAGTTTTTATCCTCCTGAAGACCATTCCAACCCATATCCACCACTAGTTGCAAAAAGTTTCATGTTTGAAACCACAACAGCTAATCTACCCACATTATTTTTATTTAGGGAAGGTCTCAAAGTCCAGTGATTGCTTACAGAATTATATGATTTATTACTGTCAATTTGGGTTGAGGCATTTGGGCCAACCGACCCCCTCATGGAAAATTCCACTGAAAGCCCTCCAAACAATATTCTGTGACCATCCACAATTGACGCAGACCCACTATAACTCACTGTTTGGTGGGTTATGATGGGTCGTGGAATAACATGTCCCACCAACCCATTTTGATATCTCTAAAATTATTCAACTTCGAATCAATAGAAATTTACAATTAGAAGAGATGAAGAGTGAGAGGCAGAGAGCCAAGAGTGCAAAAGCAATAATACCTGTATCACACCATGTGACCAGATTGCCTGTTCCAAAATTGTGTTCTGTCTCGTATTCCAACACACTAGATGGAAGACATCCTATTTTCTGGACTTGCAACCTTCAAAGTTGGGTGTTCTGTTTCTTTTTGCTTTCCTCATCAGGGGGGGTCTAGTTTATAGTTTGTTATGTTGCTTGTTGTCTTAGTATTTCTTTGTTATCCTTGTTATGTTGTTAACTCCCAACTAAAGAGACAAGTCTCCCGACTATCTACTCTTGAGTACAAACTAGACAGATCAGAACTCTCAAACGTATGCTCTTCTCGCGTGTATGACAAAATTACTTTGTAATCTCTAACGAACCTCAATGCCATCGCATCTTATTTATAGACATGAATTGATTGATTTGGTTCAAGGGAGTTGCGGCAGTTCATTCTTCAAATTTGAATATTCCGCGCATATTTGAATTCTCCGCCAAGAAACTCCCGAAGATCAAAACAACATATCACAACGTTATCCTGCTTTTGAAATTCGAATCTCCATGGTTATCTAACTGCTGATCCTTATCCAAAGCTTTAACCGGATATGTTGCAACAATATCATTCTTTGGTACAGTAGATTCATGAAGTATGAAATGAATAAAAATAAAGAACACTTGAAAGAATGCCGATAAGTACATCCCAGTTAAATGTTCCTCCGAGCTCTAGAACACAGTAAGCAGAAATCTCAACAAGTACCTGTGATATGAAAGCAGGATAGTGAGAAGAACTTTCATATTTCTCTTATACTAATCTTCATGAAGGTTGGCATTTAATGTGAACGCTGATTTGAACCTTAATTCACACAAAAAAAAAGAGCATAATAATCTACAGTTTCTTTGAAGAGAAGGCTTAAAAAAAATCATGAGCAGCGTCATAGCAACTCCAAGAACAGTTTATGATACCTGAGCAGGATACTGTGTTTTGTCTAAACACCCATACATTCATGCATACAGACCAATTTCAGTTACCTCGACATAGCAGCGTCATAGATGCCATGAAGTTTCTTCACACTGTAGCTGAACAAAAACGGTGGCAAACCTTGGCTCAGACAAAAACTTTAAGTGTTTCACTCACCCAGATCCCACTCGTAAAGGTAATTAGACAAAACATAATCAACTTACTCTTAAACAGTAGTTATGTATACCAAAAGTACGGTTATCAGAATTTTACACGTGATGAAATCAATATGCCATTAGGAAAAAAAGTTTTAGGAGATAGCATTTAATCTTTAGAATCCAAATGCAAAAAGAACACATAAAACACACACACACACACACACAAATGATAATCGATGATGAAGGAAGAAAGCAGAATAAGAGTTAAAACCATATGCAATTATTTCAAACCAGAAACACACCTAGAAAAACTCTGTACTGACATAAGTTAAAGCTCATTACGCTTAAATTCAGTATTCAACCGAAAGTCAACATGAATGATGAGTACCTACAAAAATGTGTTGTAATTAACATAATTTCAATCTATGTCAGTAGAAACTCAAGCCTAATATTGCTGTAAAAGAGATTACATAGAACTGTGATAACATAAATTTCACAGTAAACATGAACTGATTATCAAATGCAGGTAATGTCTAATCTCTTCTAATCGAAGAAACCCTAGTTTTGTTAAGGCAAGCCATGAACTTGGTTATCAAATGTTGCCCCAGTGAATCTCACCTCAATAGTTAAATTCTTGGGGGGAAAAAGTGCTCTAAACTCATCCAAATTCAAACGACTAATCAAACAACACAAGCATATCAAAGCACCATTCAAGACACGAAAGGGACAAAACAATCACCACATTAAAAAACAATGACACAGTGAGCAGTAAGAAAAACAGAGTAAACTCGAATCCGCTCCGTGTGGAAACGAAAAACCCTAATCATCATTGAAACGATTTTATTTCTAAAAATATTGTCGAAATTAAATCAATAACATCTTTAATAGCCTGAGCGAATCATAAGTCGTAAAACAACTAGAAAAAGGGGAGGGGAGAATTTGAAATATCTTGATAAACGGGAAAACTTTTAACCATCCAAATTACGGATTAAATGATATTCATTGATCACAATATGATTATGCAAAAGAAAGATGAGAACATCTTACAGTGATTCAGCAGGTGTCGAATGAATGGCGTGAGCCTGAGCGTAATCAAGTTCAAACGTGGCGTTTGAGAGAAGTAGCGCGCAAATGTTTACTTTATATGAACAACACACAGCGCAGGTTAGTGGGGTGTTCGCCTTCTAATTCTATGACTATCCTAATTTAATTTTTCTCTATTAATAAATAAATGATAATTACCTTTGACAAAGTATGGACAAGCCCAATCACCAACATGGGCTTAAGAATGGAACGTTTCGTAGATGGGCCTAAATAAATAAATGCATATGGGTGGTCTGGACTCTGGAGTATTCCTGATCACTCGTGAAATTAATATGTTATTGAGATTTTGTAAGCTCAATCATTTTCAATAATTTGAAAAAATTGAATCTTAAAATGAGAGATGGAAGTGGGAAAATGATATGTGGCAAATAGGATTACAAACATTAATTCATTATATATATATGAAGAACATACACATTCTCTTATTATACAATGATGATTAATCATTACTAATTAACAAGCAATTAATACACACATTAAACACAATAGCATATAATATGAATGATAATAGAAGATTCTAATTTACTCCTATATATCTATAAAAAGAGAAACCAAATTTATATTTCAAAAGTAGAAATTTGGACACTTTGCTTTAAAGGGTGAATTTACCAGTTTATTATTATATATTCATACGAATCATACCAGAGGCCAGAGGCAGAGGGGGTTCTTAATCTTCTGTATTCTCATACTTTATTATTAATAATAATAACACTAATTAATGTAAAAAAAAACAAAAAAGAGGTAGTTACTATTCACTCAACTCACCCAAGTCATCACCTTCTCAAACACAATTATTCAGAGTTGAGACACCCCTACTCACCCCATCCCACCCCCAAAACCAATTTCAGGACCCCTACTACACCCTCCTCTCCTTCTCTTAGCACCACAACCCCGCACTCCGAAAATGGAAGCAACTTCACCATCTCCATTTCACCTGCTACAGAACCAGACCCCTCAATCCTCCCCAAATCCCATGAAGAAAAGCTTAATGGCTTCACTAATGGAGGCCACAGCAGTCCGCGCACCTTCCTTCAAAGAAGACACCTACTTCGCCTCCCACCTCAAAAACTCCGAAAAGAAAGCCCTCCAGCTCCTCAAAGGCCAGCTCATGTCCACCCACGGCCCTGATTCCATGTGGGGCATTCCTCTGTTATCCAGTACGGACGACAGAGGCGACGTCCTGCTCCTCAAGTTCCTCCGGGCAAGAGATTTCCGAGTCCACGATGCCCTCACCATGCTCCTCAACTGCTTGGCCTGGCGAAAGAACTTCCAAGCCGACGTCGTTTTGGAGGAGGACTTGGGCTTTAAGGACCTCGAAGGAGTCGTCGCTTACATGCATGGCTGTGACAGAGAAGGCCACCCTGTTTGCTACAATGCTTATGGGGTTTTTAAGGATAAGGAGATGTACGAGAAGATCTTCGGAGATGACGAGAAACTGATGAGGTTTCTGAGGTGGAGAGTGCAGATTCTTGAGAGAGGGATTAAGCTACTGCATTTTAAACCTGGTGGAGTTAATTCCATTATCCAAGTTACTGATCTTAAGGACATGCCTAAGAGAGAGCTTAGAACTGCTTCTAACCACATTCTTTCTCTGTTTCAAGATAATTACCCTGAAATGGTTGCAAGAAAGGTCACTCTTTTCATCTTCTTAATTCTCTCATGATTTAATTATGGGTTCTTATTACATTCTGATTAGAGATCCTTTTTTTGATGCAGATCTTTATAAATGTTCCTTGGTATTTCACTCTGATCTATTCCATGTTTAGTCCTTTTCTGACGCAAAGAACCAAGAGCAAGTTCGTGATATCCAAGGAAGGAAATGCTGCTGAGACGCTTTACAAGTATGTTTCATTGTGACATGTTCGATCTGTTTTTAATGCTTTCGTATTTATCCATTTGTGGTATGAATCTTTTGCCATCTTCATTTAATTCTCTGGTTTAATTGGTGCAAGATATATCAGGGCCGAAGATGTTCCTGTTCAGTATGGCGGACTGAGTCGACCCGGTGATGTTCTGACCGGTCCGGCTAAACCGGCGTCCGAGTTCTCCGTAAAGGGGGGTGAAAAAGTGAACATTCAGATCGAGGGCATTGAGGTAATTGCACGGTTTTGAATTGGATTTTTGTTTTGTTTATGATGAAAAAAGGCTGCTAGACGTTTCTGAAAAGAAGATCTGTGACGAGTGTCTGGTACCATTGGCTAGTTGTCCGACCCTAGGTTTCTTTAATCGGACTTTTTTGCCCTTTTTGTCTCTTTACCTTGCGATCGGTATTGCATGTAATGATTACACGAAATTATATATTAATCCCAATTTAAAATTGGAAATTAATAAAAACATTTTTTATTTATAGGGTGGTTCAACAATTATATGGGACATAGTGGTGGGAGGTTGGGAAGTGGAATACAGTGCTGAATTTGTGCCCAATGCTGAAAGCAGCTACACCATAGCCGTGGAGAAGCCACGGCGGATCGCCGCCGCTGATGAGGCGGTTCACGACTCGTACACCGCCAAGGAAGCCGGTAAATTGGTGCTCAGCGTCGACAACGCCACCTCCAGAAAAAGGAAAGTGGCTGCTTATCGTTATATTGTCCGGAAATAAAGAGTAGATCTATATAAATTGTATTTGCTGTTTTTTTTTTCTCCGACTTTATTTTGATGGAGTATCATTTTATTAATATTTCTGTCTCTACGTTTAATGTATGGATTCCAATATAATGCACTTTTTTCATGCCTAATGTGTAAATGTGATGTAATTTCTACTTGTTAAAAAAAGAAAAGAAAAGTGATTTGTAGAATAGTGTGTATTTGACTAAATAAATTAATTTACTAATAATTCAGAATTACTAGAATACGTTACATATCTATCTTCCAGTATGGTGTCGCAATATATTGATGATCTCATATGTTAAGTTGTTAACTATGCTCTAGTCATCTTATTTACTCCCTCCGCATACAATGATGTTATTATTTATTTATTTTTCTATAAATTAAAAAATATAATATTTTAATGGATGTAAATGTAATTAATTAGTATTTTATATTAGTCTCATTTAACACAAATAGAGATGTAAATTTTAATTTAGGAAAAATTAAAAAGAAAAATATAATCTTAAATGATGGGAGTAAATAATAATGATAAGGATGTCATATAGTAAAATATATCCGAGCATTCATTTTATAAATTATGGAGTATTAATCTGATGTTACATTAATATTCAACTTATTATTTTAAAGTTTTAAAAGATTGAACATTTTTTAATTGACATTTTTCTTGCTTTCTAAAGAATAAAGATAGATTGTTTAACTTTTAAATTATTTTAATTAAATTCGACATTTAATATAGTCATGATATTCTTAGGGAGTGTAGATAACAGATAAAGTATCTTAGGATCCTGTGTTAAAACTATAATGTTCTCTTAAACTTTTCAAAAATCAAGGAATATTATAGATTGTTAAGAATTTAAGGGGAATTTAATAATTAATAATGAGGTCAATACTTATTTAAATTGATCATGCTAAGGGAGACTGTTACTTTTTAGAAAACATGTGGGGGTGGGTCTGTTAATGAAGACTTTTGAAGCACGTTGTCTGGTTTTGTTTGGATGTGTCATGTGTGTGGGGTTGGGGATGGGGTGTTTGTTGATGTCAAAATTGAAGGGTAAATTCAAGAAAATAGATTGCTTGATTTTCAATCGCTGCAGCTCTGATATTTTCTGATATGGAGAACACGCTTTCTTGGAAATCGTGAAAGCAATTTGGAAAAAAAAGTTGTCATGCTCTGGTGGGGTTAGTTTAGGGGTCCTAATGCCTAGTGAAATTGGAGTTTTCTTATTTGAAACTTTTTTATTTTTCTTTAAATTTTGATAATTATCTAAGATATTTATTTGAATATTTTCAAATACTTAAATATTAGGATTTTTTGTGTGCAAATTATATATCCATAATTGAGTAAAGTATTAATTTCGACTAAAAACTTTTTAGAATATATAATATCTGTTATAGTAATGATGGATTGTAGATAAAAAGATTTCAATTTGAATTTGTTATTAATCACAGAAAATATATATAATTTTTTTTCTTAATTAGTTTTCTAACGTATTGCTATAAATTCAAAATAATGGACTTTTTTAGCATAGTTATGGATGGGCCTCTTCAGGATGCCGAACATGCGGGCTACCTGGGCCTTTAAATTTTGGGCCGAGATCGGGCTAGGAAAAAGTTCGATTAGAGCTATATTTTGAACAGATGGAATAATCGATACTCACTCTCTTCAAAATTTCAGTATCTTTCTAAAATAATTCTTCACACCTCCTTTATTATTATTATTATTATTTATTTATTATTTTTTTTTAAATTAGTTGTTAGTCTAGTTAATTCACTTAGATTGTCAGTGGCCAAGTGGGCTTCATCCCTCCTTTATATTCTCGAAAAAATAAACTATATACAACGATTTTATTATTTTAAAATCAAATGGCCAAGTGGGCTTCACCCCTCCTTTATATTGTCGAAAAAATAAACTATATACAACGATTTTATTATTTTAAAATCAAAATATATGAACTACGATTAAATTAATTTACCATATATAATAAATTCTTGTAGTATTATTTTTCTTTGTTAATAAAATAAAATGCATCCGGAAAATGGTGTGGAAGGAGTGAGGAGTGAGTAAAGGAGCAAAGGATAGAGTTGTTTATGGATCCAGAGTTGTGATGTGTCAACAACTGGCGGAGTGTGGCATACTACCCCCTTCAACGTGTCAAACTCTGCATGCAAAAATTTCAATAAAAAAGATAAGAAAAAAAAAAGGATCCATATATCTGTAATGAAGCATTGAGTGACGAGAAAAAAATGGCACAAGAAACGTTCACTCCTCATGATGAAGAGGTGGAAACATTCAGGCTGTTGAGTGGCCATCGAATTCCTGCTGTCGGAATTGGCACCTGGAAGACTGATTCCCCTAGAGAATCCGTTCAGACAGCTCTTGTTGAGGTAATTAACATCATCATTATCATCTTCTTAATTCCATGGGTTAATTATGACTAATGTTGTATGGGTTGTAGGGTGGTTACAGGCATGTGGATACGGCGGCGCAGTACGGTGTTCAACCTGAGGTTGGGAAAGCGATCAAGGCAGCCATACATGCTGGAATTGAGAGGAGTAGTTTGTTTATTACATCCAAGATATGGTATGTGTATATGTTTGTAGTAAATTAATATTTTTTCCCCAACCCCCCTGATCATGAAAATGTTGGGACGTGTAGGTGCACTGAGTTGTCACCAGAAAGAGTACGACCTGAGCTGATGAAGACACTGAGTGAATTGCAGATTGACTACCTTGATCTCTATCTAGTAAGTGTTTAAGATGATTAGTGACTTATATTACATCATGGGTTTAATTAATGGGTGTTTATATATGTATTGTGTTGGAAAAGATTCATTGGCCTTTTCGGCTGAGAGATGGGGCGAGTAGGCCACCAAAAGCAGGAGATGTTGTTGATTTCGACATGGAAGGTGTCTGGAGGGAAATGGAGAAACTTGTAACAGAGAACCATGTTAGAGATATTGGAATCTGCAATTTCACCCTCAAAAAACTTGACAAATTATTGGCTTCTGCTAAAATAAAGCCTTCCGTTTGCCAGGTAGCCATCAGAGAGAGAGTGTGTGTTGTATATGTATCCTGTGATGACAAAGAGTATTAATGGAATCACTGTTGTGATTGGTTGCAGATGGAGATGCATCCTGGATGGCGGAACGACAAGATGCTGGAGGCTTGTAAGAAACATGGCATTCATGTTACTGTAAGATAAATATATACACACATGCACACACAGAGAAGTGATGAATATTGTTGAAATTAAGTGATTTTGGCAGGCATACTCGCCTCTGGGATCGCAGGATGGGGGGCGTGATCTGGTTCACGATCCCATGGTGGAGAGGGTTGCCATGAAACTGAACAAGAGTCCAGGGCAGTTGCTGGTCAGATGGGCAATTCAGAGGGGTACCAGCACCATCCCCAAATCCAATCATGCTGATAGAATCAAAGAGAACATACATGTCTTCCAATGGCAAATCCCCCCACAGGATTTCAAAGCCCTCTCCACCATCTCCGATCAGAAACGCGTTTTGGACGGCGAAGACCTCTTCGTCAACAATGCCGACGGCCCTCTTAGAACCGTCGCCGACGTCTGGGATCACGAGGACTGAAGAAACCAGCTCCACTCAATTCCTCTGTTTTACTAGTTTATATGGAGCATGTAATAATTATGAATTGTGTGGAGAACATGTAAGAGAAGACAAGGATAGTATGGATATGGATATAAGTATGTTTTAAAAACAAAACCTTTGTGATAAATTCTTGCATGAATCATCTTCCTCATATGTTGAAACTATTTACAAAGTGATGCGTTACTCTCCCACACTCTCAAGTTGCCTCCCAGGCCTTCTCTTCCTGGGACGATTCACCCACTGATCCTCTTCCCCCTCCGCCCTATAATTTAGAACTGTTTCAAGTGCATCCACACTGTTAACACTCCCCGTGTAGCTCCGCGCGTCCATCTCCGGATAGCTCAAGTTGAACTGCATTTCCGACGACACTGTCTTCGACGCGCGCTTGAAGAACAAGCACACAACAGCACAGTCGTCGATCTTCGAACGAGGGTACTTGTATCTCCACGCCCGGACCGCCTTCTCCACCACCGATCTAGCTGCTGACGACCTATCTCTTGCAGACGCCACGATTTTTACTACTACATCGTTCGATAACGCATCCCATACCTGATCATTGCAACAAAATGAGTTAGAAATCATACATTGAATGAGATATATAGTGATTAGTAGTTAAGGTAGTTTGTGTTTTTGGTACCCCATCAGTTGCTAGGACTACGAATTCATCTCTTTCTTTGATCTTTCTGTAAGTAACTTGAGGAGTTGAGATAAGACCATAGTCTTTCAGACAAAAATCTCCGAAAGCTCTGGCCATTGCTAGACCAGGGCAATCTTCATTAGGCATCCATATCCTGTACACGTTCGGCTCTTCGTCCATCGTAAGAACTCGCCCTTGACAACTTCGTATCCTCTGAGCTTCGCCTACAAAATGAGAGGGTAAGCCACATTGCTTCCATTGCAGTACGACACGAATATGACATGATAACGAACCTGGGAGATTCGGTTTGAGATCAACTGTGAGCTGTTTAGAGATGAGTTGATTACTGTCATCCCTCGTGCAAAGAACAGCGCGAGAATCGCCTAAATTTGAGATTATCAAGTGTTCACCCTGTTGCAAAAATGAGCAACATTATACATTAATCAATTCAACCATGTAACAATTGTAGTAATTCATATGTCAGTACTTTTTTTAAGACAGAGACTGATGTGGTGCCACTGCAATAGCTCTCAACTGAAGCATCTCTCTCGAGCTGTTCATCCATCTCGTGGAAGCACTTGATCAATCTAGCTTTCCATGATAGGTAGAGAGGATTCCTCGACTCCGGATCTTCGTTGCCATCGCTGTAGTCTTCAGAGTCAAGATCAAGAACAGCACCATCATTGCCATCAATATTAGGCTGTCTGTAGAACTTGGATATCTTCTCTGGTAAGAAATCGCGGAGGTAATGCGATACTTTATGGCCCTGTGGTCCATGTCCATCAAACACACCGCAGAAGAACATGTCTTTATCCCCTGAAAACCTCTGATACAAGACATTGATGCATTAAAAGCAAGAATTTATGATCATTACATGCATGCATGCATGCTTGCAGTTTTTACATTTTCACTGATGTAAAGAATTACCTCCCAAACAGTCATGGCATCTTGATTGACCCCTTTCTTGCCTTGTTGGCTGTACATAGATATATATTTAGACGATCCCTGCAACCGAATACGTGCACCTGCATCGCCTTTCAATACGACCCCTCCATCTTCAAACTCTCTATCTTCCTCCTGTTCCTCCACAAAGTAACCACCATAGTGGCCTCCTATATGACACGAACAGCATGCACCCATTTTTTCGCCCCTTCCCAACAGGCGAACGAACAAATGCAGAAGACGAAAATTTATCTCTTCAACAAGGGGTAATCATCCACGCTCTGTGATTCAACTTTGGGGGGACTTGAATTATATATTGATGATGATGCTGATCAAGTCACAAATCTCAAAGAATGATCAAGAAAAGAAAAATCAGAAGAGATTATTTTGGTTGACAAAAATGGCCATTAAGACGCATTCCTGTCACAATGGCACATCTGCCTGCACATTTGCCTCTCCTATCTATCCCAGAATCCCTTCATTTTCTCCTCCTCTCTCTTTCTCCCTCTTAAATTTTGTTTCCACTTTTAGATGGCACCTACGTTTTAATGTCCCTTTTTTTAGAATATAGATTCTTAAGACAATCATGGTGGAATTATAATGTACTAATTGTCTTCCTCTTTTTTGTGGATGATTGGGCTAATGGCTCCCATTTATCAATGAGAAATGGAGCATGGCAATGATATTATTGATCATATCATCACTCACCATCTAAGATCTCTACACTTGTCAATATCTCTTGCATTCATCCTAAATACTTGGTTTGAAAGAATATTATATGTCCTTCCATCATTATGCAGTGCTTGAGGTTTGGTACATCAACTGATGCAAGAGTTTCCTATTTTGATCCTGCTTAATGTCAACTAAATTTCTAATATTGTGTAATATCTCAAATTTTTTTGATTGTTTTTAGCTAAATGCAAAAGATACCCTTTTCTTATCACTCACTTCTATGATATACAATAGAGACAATTAGTATTTTTACTAATGTGTATCATTGGAAGGATTATATGGAGACAGATCCAGTTTGTCTCTAGGTGAATTCTTCATAGTACTTTTGGCAATAAAAAATTGATCATATTAGAATACACACAATGGTAGATAGTATACTTTAATTAATGTAACTAAAAAAGGTGGGCTTTTCATATCAGGTGAGACGAGAGTTGATAGCGATAAAAGTTGCAATCACAGCACCACTGGAACAGCTAGATTATATTTATGACTCAACTCCCTGCAAGCAACTGAGAACATGCCCTGATTACATTATTCCCTACAAAAAGAAAATCTGAAAAAATAATAATCTTACAATTAATGAATAACTACGAGTTTCCAGCAGCAAATATTGACGAGTGAAAGACGTTCCATCATATAATGTGAAGTGTGGTGGAGGGTGGACCATCCCGACTCCAACACCGACTGCATCATTTCTTTTAACCGAGATCAATATGAATAATCTTTGCAGTAAACAAACTTATTATTCACAATTTGAAAGCATAAGTCTAGATTACAATGAGAAATAAGTACACGAGAAACTACCATTAAAAGAAAATCAACATTCAGTAGGCAGAGCTCTAAAGTTTATTGCTCATTTATTCCACTTTGCGACTCAACAAAGCAGATATGCAACATATAGCAAAGAAGTTTATTGCTTCTAAACTAATTCACTTTATCGAGAAGAATGCGCGTGATGTGAATTACTTCTCAAAAAGTGGTTGAATGAATAAAACTACAAAATATGTGACAATTAGATATGTTAAGTAAACATTTTTCAGGGTACTGAACAAAGCAATTAATCGGTTGAATCAATTTCAGCTGAACAACAATTATTGATATTTTAACTATAACTTTCCTTTGAAAGAACAATAAGTACATATGGAATTGAAAAAAAAAAGGGACAAAGAAAGCCACATCTTCATTTGTATGCAGAACAGAAATTTCTTATAATGAGAAATGCTACAGGTGAAGTAGAAACTGTTACCAGTTACCACCATTGATGTACTAGAA
Organism: Pogostemon cablin; assembly: GCA_023678885.1. Lineage (NCBI taxonomy): Eukaryota > Viridiplantae > Streptophyta > Magnoliopsida > Lamiales > Lamiaceae > Pogostemon > Pogostemon cablin. The sequence goes on from CM042984.1 coordinate 2,120,732, forward strand.
CTCCACTTTTTCTTAGAGATTTGAACAAATTCAGGCATTGCCCATATGTTTTTGTATATTTCTTCGACCTCTCCCCAGGACAACATTTCTGCCACCTATTATAATGGCATTCAAGAAAGAGCTCATCGATCAAGCAAATTGATCCCGTTACAAACAACCTCGGAATCAAATCAAATTCAGTCCCTTCCACATCCATCTTCATCACAACATAGTCTCTCTCAGACACAGTACTCTTCAACCAATCAGCAAAATCAAACCCCTGAATTTGATCAATGTTTTTAGAAGATGTAGAGCCACCAGAGGTCTGAACCGGTTGAATCCTACCCATCCCTCTACCCTTCTCTACTTCTTTGTGACTGGGGTCCTCGTTAATCTCGAAGAACAATGACTCATTTTTCACCCAAGCTGCATAAGGTAGCAATGTAACCCCTTTCTTGGACTTATAATCACCATGAAAAGCCTTATCTGCTTCAATTGCATATATCTCGAATGCCTTGTCCTGCTTCGGGTATTGCTTCTTGAACCAACTTACGATGCTTGAACCATAGCTTCTTGCTCCAACATCAACATATACATACCTTGGCTTAAAGCTAATATCTACCATTGAAGGCAAATATTTTATTTTTTGAGCATTCCTCTTGAGTGTAATCCATGGTTTTGCAGGTTCTTCCTGTATTAAAGGCTCTGCTTTCTTTGTCAAATCCCTCTTATAACCTGGAACAGAGCATTTAGACATCGAATCATTGCTAGATTTTTCGATGACACTCTTGATTAACACTTCCCCACTAATCTTTTGAAGAACAACTTCTCGAACGAATGGCATCTTGGAGTCAAATCCATCAATATCCCTACTCTTCACCAATTTACAAAAATTGAACAAACTAAGTAATGATTCCAAACTGTAAGTATCTTTTGCCCCAGTGTGGAGGACAAGAAACCCTTCGGGTTTCAACGTCCGCCCTATCTCCGCGGCAAAATCACCGAGCTTAACCGATTTTTCCACCGCCCCACCACCAACAAACACGAAATCAAATATCTCATCATCGAACGGCTGCTTAGAACTCTGCCCTGGAATAACCAATGGCTTGAAACCTTTCTTGGAAATACCAATTGAATCCTCCACACCCAACTCCTTCAGCGCGAAGACATCAGCACCCGTAGCAGTGTCAACGCATAGGGTTTTAAAATTAGGGCTAATGACCGCCTCAGACATTAGATCCTGAAATATCGAGGAGTAGAATTGGACAGACTTTTGGAAATCGACCGTTGCCCATAGATCGGGAATCTTCTTCAGCGTCAACGGCGCAGTCCTATCGGAGGCTGAAATAACCTTAGACGAAGAGGGCTTCGTCGGCTGCCCTGCGCCTCTAACGACGTTGAAATTCTCCGGCAAGGCGAAGAAACAGAAATCGCCAACGTCACAAGATTCACCTCGGATTGTGACCACATAAGCAAATCGGAGAGCGATGACAAATACACAGAACAGAAACACCCGCAACAAAATATTTCTCAGAAAACTCGGCTTTCCCCCACTCGGCTCCATCAAGAACAACGATTTTAAAAATAATGAAAAAATTAAAGAATCTTTTTCTTTCTACTGATTATGTATATGACAACAGTATGAATGATCTGAAACAGCCAACAAAAAATTAGAAGAAAAAAAAAATCAACAAAGCATACAACTACCGGGAGCAAAAGCGAGCAGAAGTGTGGTTAGCGCCGACGAGGGGGAGTGCGGGTGAAGAGTAAGAATAGGGTAAATTGGAAGTATAATAAAGGGGAAAACGGGAAAACATGATTCTCCGGCGGGCTAAGAAACTCACTCCGATGAGCTGATGAAATCACGGTACATAGTAATCACAAGCACATTCACTTTCGGAAATAGAAGTGATTTAATTTTCTGAAATCAATGGAAGAAGAGAGCTCGTGTATTGGATTGAAGATTCTAGGTTTTTCTATTTTGCTTTCTAAATTTTGGGGAAGCTATGGAAGAAACGAGTTTTGGAAGATAATACGGGCAGAAGACGACGGGAGTGGGCGACTGGAAGAGCCGGTTGACTTAGTGTGTGAACGGGTTATTATCAGGTGCAGCCGCACCTACTGTAATGGATAAACATAGATTAGTTTATAAGAGTGCTTCGAGATTAAAACCTTCCTCCAATTAATCATGCTTAATAATCTTAGTATATTGTATTTTGCTTTCCACTAAAAATGAAAAATCTATTGTATTTTTGTTATTATTCATAGTTGCCACTAATAATTTTTATTGACCTTCTCAAGTAGGATCTTTTAACTAAATTGTTTTGACTGTGATTGTTTCTTTGAGTTTTATATCAAGTCAATAACAATTTCCATCTATTTTGATTCTTAATTGATCCTTTCTAAATTTTATCTCCAAAATATATGCAGGTGGATTACATACAATACACACGTACAATAGTATATTTTCAAGTGAGAGAAAAAAAAACTTTTATGCTTTAATAAAAATAAATCTTTATAAATATAAAATATATATACTACATCCATATTAAAAATACATGCACACCCATAGGTTAGAAACAATTTATAAATATTACCATCATCTCAATAATACTTCATAACACAATAAATATGCCACTTATATTTCTTTTTAATATTACTCCTCCTTTTGTATTTAGTCAACATTAATAACATTATACATTTTATACTATTAAAAACATCTAAAATGTCTCATATTTTCTGTACTCCTTATTTAAAAAAAAAATAAAAATCTTAAATTTCATTAAAAATAAAAATAAGGGAATACATTTTCTAGAGAGGAGCTATTGAAATCTGTGAGCTCTTGCACACCTGATAATTGATACCGTTAGCGCGCATAGAGGAGGTGGAAAGGGAATGGAGTATTTGAAAATGACGCCCGGCAATTTGAGTAAATTACTATATTGCCATTTGACAGCTGGAATTTCGAGATTATTTTGCCATTTTCCTTGTTCCCAAATTAAGGTCTACTTTACCGTTAATTTCGTTTTGCTTTCTCCATATTCAAGAAAATTTATTTTTTAGTATATTTCTTTTGGATAAATATAAACGGATCAAATTGATCTGGATCAATTAAGTTGTTATGGTAAGTTTTGAATAATTAAAAAAGTTTAAAGATTAAATGACCCTTTTTAACATATAAGGTAGTATTAATTATAATTTAGGTAAGAATTTATCATATTAATTGAACTAATGAGATACATTAATTATTTTACTTTTCTTATAAAATAATTTTAATTATAATATAAATATTAATCTATATCTAATTTATTATTATTAATTAAACAAAATTATATATATATTAATAATAAATGGGTTTATAATTATTAGTAAATAATTATATTTATAATTTTAATACAATAAAATTCTTCATTAGTTATAATTATAAACTAATAATTATATACACTTATATTTTATATATATTCATTTAAATAAATACTAATATGTTGTTTAGCGTATAATTCATTTAAATAAATGCAAAGAAAAACGCACGCAACAGTTTTTTTCTCCTGTTCATAATATTTTAAAATAAATGATTTTTTAATTATTAAAAGTAATATACTTTATTTTATTAAAAAATGTTATCAATTTTTATAACTAAATATTTTTAATTAAGAAAGTTATCATTTTTTATTTATTAGATATCATTTTTTATTAATAAATTATCACTTTTTATCTAGCTTCTAAATTATTTTTCATAAAACAATTCAATTGATTATTATCACTTTATTATTATAAAATATCATTTTCTACTAAAAATATTACTCCCTTCATCCCGAGTATTTTTACCCGTTTATACGGGCACGGAGATTAAGATGTTTTATTTTTTTAATATATAATGTAAGAGAAAGTAGAGATAAATTAGTAATTTAAAAAGAAAAAGTGAATAAATTTATTGGGAATGATGAATAAAGTGTAAAAAGTAATTAAAGTTGTTGAGATTGTAAAAAGTAGGTAATAAAATATTATATATTTTTGCCAAAAATGAAATGGGTAGAAATACGTGGGACACCCCAAAATGGAAAATGGGTAAAAATACGTGGGACGGAGGGAGTATTACTTTTTCATTTATTACAAAAATTGTTTATTAAATAATATATTGGATGATTATCATTTTTCATTGATCACACATACTAATATTTATTAAAAATATTATCACTTCTCCTGAGATCTCAACCATGATAAATATGATGTTGCGCCAAAAATGCAATTTAATTTGTGTTATTAGCTAGAAACATAACAGTGAATCAAAAAATCTTCTAGAAAGCGATAAATCTGGATCTCAAAAGGATCCCTCTCACAGAATTAGATCCGTGAGACTATCTCAGACAAATGTTTACTTTAAAGTTAATAATTCATTGTATATTATAAAATATATTTTTTTTACGCTACTATGAAGTAATAATTTATTATTGTGTATGTTTTGTTTATGTTGTAAATTATATTATATAAATTTAAAATATATACAAATTTAATATCTTTTAATATTTATATTTAAAATTTATTTAAATTAACTTTAAAATTTAAAATTATATTCATTTCAAACTAACTTTAAATTTAATAACACTACAAAAATACTAAAAAAATTTTACCAACGGAATATTCTGTTGGTAAAAGTCTTAATTACATTCTTAAATTGATTTATCATGGAATCCTAATTTTTCATTGGTAAAGTGAAGGCCGGTAAATTTTTAGCAATGAAAATTCAATTCTATTGGTAAATAATTCCGTTGGTAATTTATATAAAGATTCACTTGGTAATCCGTTGGTAATTACCAACGGATTGAATTCCGTTAGTAAAATAGATAATAAATATGTTGGCATTCCGTTGCTAAAAGAAAAATATCATTTTTGTTGCTAGTCTGCCGGTAATTACCAATGGAATTCACCGTTGGTAAATCCATTCTTAAAAAATAATTTTTTTGTAGTGTAAATCGTCAATGCCTTTTTTAATAAATAATTATTAATTAAAATTAATTTTAAGTATAATATATATATGGAAAAATCACTAATAGATACACACTTTTAACCTAAACTACTATGAGATACAAGGAATTCAAATAATTACTCTCACATATAAAATATTAAAGTAAAATACAAAATATAACTTTATAATCCCATATACTTTAAACCACCAACCCTACCCCTCACCCACCCACCCGCCGGACCGGCGTTGACCGCCGGCCGGACATCCGTTGACCGGCGCCGCCTGCTGCCGAAATTTAAAATATGCAAAAATAAAATTGTGCAAACAAATTGTGTAAATACATATGTGTATTTATGGTATCATAATCATAATTGTGTAGTTACAAGTAATAGTAATTTGAGTCATGTAGTTTACAATAATTATGCATTATTTTATGTATCCAATAGTAAGTGACTATATATATATATATATATATATATCGTCCATACCTTTTTTATTTTTGAATAAATAATTATTAGTTAAACTTAATTTTAAATATAATATATATAATATAAAAGGAACAAAAAAAGAATAAAAATAGTAATACTAAGATACAATATTCAAATAATCTAAATTAGTTATAGTTTATTTATGGAAGAAAATTAATTAACCTAATTAATGAACTTTAATAAGTTAAATTAGCGGTAAGGTTAAAATAGTAATTGGACATTGTTAAAAGACTATTGATCCGGATTAAATTGATCCAAATAACCAGGTCCATTTCTTTTTAAGGACATTAACGTCATTTCATTAGCTGTTAATCAAACTGCAATTATGTAAGCGTGGCGACATTAGACCAAACGATATCATGTTAATGATTATGAACTTGTATTAAAAGATGCAGCTTATCTTAACTTTTCTTTTGGACAAATGTATAACAATTAGTAAACCCTAATTAGATACATTAATGTGATATATTTTCAGTTACACGTACTGCCTTTATGGTTTAATTAAATTGAAATATTAACCGATGAAAAATAGAATCAGACAATAATTTTAATACACGAATTCTCTTAAATTTTAAGGATGTTAAATGTGTAATTTAGGTAAGAAATGTTTCATATTTAATTTCTTCAAATATGAATGATAAAATTAATATAGATTATTTTCATAAGCATTAATTTCATTGTACCATGGCTAAGCATTACTAGGCGGCAATTATATTCTTTATTGTGCTATAGTATACATAGTCCAAACATGAAGACGAAACAATAAAAAAAGAAAAGCTAATATATAATATAATAATAAAAGATCAAATTAGTTAAATACTAACATACATGAAATAATAAATGTGAATATATATATATATATATATATATATATATATATATATATATATATATATTATTCCAATCAAAATTATCACGTATACTTATAATAATGATCATTATTATTATTTTAATTAGAGAATATTTTAGTTTGTAATTATTTGTATTCACCAACTATATTAATTTAAATATTCTAATCATAAAATAAGGGGAAAATATTAATAATTATGAAAGTCGCTGTATTGCATATTGCAATTATACAAAATTATGGGCCATTGATAAAGATTGAAAGATTCTTTAATTGGAGATATATCAAGAAGTATTGTACACGGCAGGTCACCTGCAAAATCAATTAATTAGTGTGACATCGTCTTGGATAAATAAGTAATTTTTTGATGGATCCAATTTATTCAGTTACTATAATATAATTACTACAATTTCCAATGTCTTAATTAATTGAAGTTAGTTTTATTCTGCAATGAAGTGAAAATTAGCTGTACCCGTAAGTGGTAGTAATTTATGAGAAGTGTTGCATTAATTACACACATTAAAGAGCTAATAGAAATCAGTTAATACTTAATTAAACCACTAATCATTGATCAATTTAAAAATTAAAGAGCCATCAGACATGATTCTTCTAAAATAATTTGTGGAATTATATATTAAAGTATAATATATCTCACATCTTTCAACTTTATAAAAACAAGATGAAGAAAATGGTCTGTTCTGATACTTCTCTTTTGTGTTTTGTCTAATTGATTAATTGAATATTTGAATTAAAGACCACATCGTTGAAGATAAATATTGCAAGAGTAAATTATAATTTAGTTTTTGATAAAAATGATTCTAGTACATTATTGAAACGAATCAAATCAAATATAGTGAAAATTAAAAAGCATATACAGAAAATTCTACCGAATCTACTGTAAAGGAAGAAAAGCAAAAAAGGGGTTGTGTGGGTGGATTTATTTATCCATTTATCCAAAGGAATGGGGGCAACTAAAGAGACAAGAAAAATGAATGATATAATTCATTGTAATTTGATTTTGTACACTTTTGATGTTTTATGGATGAATTTGTATGGAGTAATTATTTGTAATTATTAGATTAATTCTTAAAAAATTCACCACCTTAGAGATTTTCAAGTTTATCACGACTTTTAATTTTTATCAAATCAATATACGATCTGTTTAATAGTTTCAATTCTATCACAATATTTTATTTTTGTCAATTCAATACACAATCTATTTTATATTTTCAATTTTATCACAACTTGTATTTTTGTAATTTAATACACCACTTATTTCATATTTTCAATTCAATTTTATTATTATTATTATTAATTAATTACTTAATTAAAAAATAAAATACAATATAGGTCAAACAAATAATTTACATTCAAAGCTGTGATTAAGTTGTGAAAGACAATTATTTTAATAAATCCACCTTATGTAAAATTTTATTTTACTGTAATGAATAATTTTTTTTTAATTATTATGTTCAACTTTATTACTATTATTATAGTAAATTTAAAATTGTAACAAAAATATTATATAAATAAAATTATTTATTGAAAATAAGAATTTTATAAAAAAAATGAAATTAATAATTAATTTGAGCTTAAAAAAATAGTTTATTAATCCCATTATTTAATAAATACAAGTTTTAATATAATAATAATAGTACTAATAATGAATTGAAAATATGAAATAAGTAGTGTATCAAAGTGTAAAAATAAAAGTTGTAATAAAATTGAAAATATAAAATAGATCGTGTATTGAATTGACAAAAATAAAAGATTGTGATAGAATTGAAAACTCTCAAAGGTTGTGAATTATTTAGGAATTAATCCTAATTATTATATACTCTCTCCCCCCTCAGTAATGTTCACTTTCAAGAACTACAAAGAAAATGTGAACATCATTATAGAATGGAGGGAATATTATCTTTTAGAATTTCGTTATACAGTTTAGTTTATAATTCTATTCCACCCTAAACAAGAGAAGTCGGTTGGAATACCCAGAAATGGGCTTTGGTCAAAGTAGCAACAGCCTTAGTTAATGGTGATGGGCGTGGCAATGTAGTGTTGAGTGGTGCACAATTAGAATGTGGTGAAATTGGAAAAACATATCACATCAAGTGATGACCAATTTCCAAGTACCTTCTCTAGGTGGAGAGGTGGGGTTGTATCATTTTCTTAATTAATAGTATATTAAAAGAAAAAAGAAAATGTAAAATGTGGTGCCAAGGAAAAATAGAGAAAAATCAGCAGAACGACACATCCTTGACGACTACTCTTAACAGATTCAACTAAGTAAATTAGTTTAACAAAATTAGTCAAAAGCTCACCTCTCCCCTCCTTCAAAAGACTCCGAGAACAGAAACGCCCTTCGCTCGATGCCACTGAGAACAGAAACGCCAAAGATACGACGAAGAGAGCGACCACACAAGCCTAGTTGCATGCGAGACCAACCGTGTGCATAAGCAAGATCAATAGCATCCAGTTTCTCTTGATACTGGTTAACAAAAGCATGCACATACCTATTAAACAGCAGATAGTCCAACATGTAGATCCCTATCATCCATTACAAAATCAATGTCACTAGAAGATACATCTTTTGCGTATAATTATAGTATGTGAATGGGAGTGAGTTCTTAAAAAACAAAACAACTTAATGATATTCTCATTCTCTGACACAAAATTACTACATCTATGAAACAAAATTGACACGGGAAAAGCAACATAAACACTGACAGGCTTTGTTCTTGATGCTTACATCCATTTGATGTTGATTGAATAAAAAGAAAAGGAAAGCTCTTCTGATATCAAGAATCATTGGCAGGAACCGCGGTTTCAATATTTGAAGGCATTATGATGTTGAATCCATCTGCGGCTGTGGATATGAGCATTCCAGGAATCTGTGAATGCCAGTGGAGTTCTTTCAAGTCCTTTTGACCCTGCAGAAAGAAAAAACAGGTTTGATGCGATGCTGTGAATGAAAAAATTGTTTTCCCTGTAAACATTACCTGATGAACAAAGAGAAGTTGTGGAGGCAAGTCTGCGGGGGCGTTTACTTGCTCTTTTGTCTTAGCTTTAAACTCGGCTTCCTCTTCTTCGTCCCTCTCCAGCGAAAGGTCCCATACTCTGAAGTCAGTGAAATAATCATACACATGAATTGCAAGTTTGACGATGAAACTCATTAATATTTCACTATCTTAAGGCTTCTTACGTCAGCTGATTGTCTGATGAAGTTACTGCTAAGGTGGATGCCTCGTGTGGACTCCACTCAATGGATGTGATGGGATGCTTGTGATAATCAAAGCGTGCAACTACTGAGTCTGCTTCCTGTGGGAGGAAAAAAGACGGTTGAGATAAAAAGAAAGGGTGGGGGCCGTCGTGATATTACAACACTTAATACCTTGAGCAGTCTCAAATCTCGGATGGAAAATGTCCCATCATCACAACCAGATGCTAGCATGCAGCTTGCTAGGCTAGTCAAAGAAATAAGCAGCAAAATTTAAAAATGACCAAATAAATATCATAGCATGACAGAGTGGCTCCAAAAAAGTAAGTTATAATCACCTGTTCCATGTTATAACATTAACGTCAGCTTCATACGCTTTGATAGAAACTGCAGGAGACTTCCCCAAACGAATATCCCAAATTGCAATGTTTCCATCAACTGAGCATGAAGCAAATACATGCGGTTCTGTAGGACTCCACTGCAAATAAGTAACAAACAATAATTAATGAATACAGTAAGATACAGTATATGTTCAGGATACACAGTGAGAGTGGAGACGTGATGAGAACCTGTAAATCTTCAACACTGGCAGTATGACCAACAAAGGGCTTAGAGTCGATATTCCATGTTGAATCAGATGTGGGTTCCCATAGATAAATAAAGTTTTTGCAGTCCCCTGCAGGAATCGGAGCAAAAAAGAAAAATGAACTTTAAGAGTCTTGAAGAATAAAAGAAAATTCATCACACTAATCCGTGTGGAGAGGAGGTTGGGATTTAAAACTCCTCAATCTACTTCCAAATTGTAGATGGGTTAAAGCTTTCGAAAGAGGAAGAGATGGAGAAGCCCTCACGCTGTACCTGTGACGAGCCTTCCAGGAACAAGAGGACTCCAGTCAATGGCATAACCTTCATCCTTATGTCCAGTAAACTTAACTAAAGGGGCTTGACTGAACACAGTCGTTCCACCATGAATAGCTGTCGCATCAGACTCTACCAATGTATTCAGATGAGAGCTCAAGTCCCAGACCTTCAACATCAATTGTGTTGGAAAAACAAATGGGAATGGTTTTATTATCATTACAATTCATAATTTTATAATAGTCAAGCTTTGGCCCTGCCCTTAATAGTTATTATACTAAATAACTAACTTCAAGTTCATACAAATAAAAGTCTGAAAGTTCAAGTTTTTCAATCAAGTAAAAGATGAAAAAGGAAATCAAGCCATAACTGCAAAACTAGATTTGCTTTTTCAAAGCGCAAAAAAAGAGGGGAAAAAAAAAAGATTTCACCTGAACATGACCAGTGTCTGCCCAGGAAGCACAAATATTAGGATGTTGTCGCATGGCTCGTATACGGTTCACACCTCCTTCATGAGAAACCTTGCGAAGCTGTAGATTCATTTTGGAGAAGGTACCAGATCGCTCAAAAGAAGTAATTATAAATTAAACTAAAATACAACAGCAGCAGCATAATAAAAGTATACCTGCAAAACAGGAAGCCCAAGTTCACCACCATCCTCATCATCCTCACTGTCACTACTCTCACTCTCCATGTCAGAACCAGCGCCATTTGACTTTTGAGGCACTAATTCACGTCTTTTTCCAGAAATATTCAGGATCTTAAATATTCCAATATAGTTCTTGGAGGAATTTTCTGCCTATCAAATGGAAAAAGTAAATTTGATTTGTATGAAACTCAACCAAAAAAATTAAAACACAAAACTCATCTTAAACCATGGCCTATGCACATTTCTAGGTTCTGTTTATTTATACAAAAAGGAACATAAACATTGGAAAGGCTTCCGCACTATGGTTGACAACATAATGAAACACCTTCATGCTCAAACAAAAATAATCTCATCATTAAAATTTATCGAAAATATGCTGACTAAAACTTTGTTATTCACAAAAAAATAAAATCCCATATACTCGTATGGTTCTAGCATCTGCATATCAAGTATTAACACTTTACCGGAGAAAGCTAATTCATCCACATTGTTAACTTAACAGTCACCTGTGTTCCAGCAACACCGTACACAGTGTGAGGAAAATCGGAGCGCACCAACCCCAAGGAATCACGCAATATATCAAAACTGGCCCAATCAAATAAAAAATAAAATCAGGGCACCGAAACATGGATTTTAATACACCAAAATAAATAGAAAAAGATAAGAATTGTTAGAGGGATTAGTGACAGACATGTAGAAATATAGGTGCTCAAAAGTATATCTACAACAACTCCCAGGTTCAAGTTAATATTTACAATGGCTCCCAGTTACAAGTTCATACACACAACGGCTCCCAGTTTCAAGTTTTCGTTAACAAGCATGCCAAACTCATCTGAAGGAAGTAATCACAAGCCCGATATTAAAACTAACAATGCTAACTAATGATTCACCGCTTGCTTCCCTGTCACGCGCATTGCGATATACATACAGACTTCGAGCAGAATACACAATTACAAGGTTGATGGTTAATTACGAATTATATTTACTACTATATGTTTTTTTTTTCTTTTTTCAAAAGAACATTTCTCCACCTCCTGACCATCCCATAATAGAAAGAAGAGAATACACACATTCACGCAGAGAGAGACATTATCATGTTCATCAATATGAGAAGAAAGGAACAAATTAGATATTACCTCAAACAAGGCCATCCAATGTGAAAAGCATGAAAAGAATTGTAAGCAGAAGGATCACACTGAAGCTCTTCTCCTTCCTCCAATTTATCCACACCCGGTTGCCACACCTTTGCCTCAATCGCAGTCGCCGAATTTGATGATCCTTCACCTCTCTTCGAGCCCTTCAAAAAATCAATCCATAAATCAGCAGCGATTTGAGTAGATAAACCCAAAATTGAAATGAAACATAATCAATTGAGTTACTAGATTGATAGTATCCCAGAATAATTGAAAAACGAAAAATACTCAATTAAAATTGAAAAAAAACGAATTTCGTACTTTGTTCTTGCGCTTTGCCTTTTTGGGATTCTTCAAGCTGCGAACCATTTTCGGATTTTGAGGTTATCTGAACAGAAGTGTAAAAATGGTGAGGAGCAGAAACCGATTTGCAGAAGGGTTTTGCTAGGGTTTTTCGCGTATCAGAGTATTACCAAAGAAGCCCCAAAATTGCTGTTATTATGGGCCGGACCAGGGGTAATGAAAAGTGGATTATAATTAAGGATTTGGGCCTGCTAAGGAAATTTAGAAAATTGGGTCTCATAATTATTAAATTGAAAAAAAGAAAAGGTATGCTTTTGGTTTTGGATAACTCAAGTGAACCACACCGTTGACCTGGAAAATTGCATATGTCAATTACGCGCAAGAATATAAAGGTTCCAGTTTGTGGCGGTCAATTCTCGGATGCATCGATCATCTGTCTAAATAATTAATTTATCCATCATGGAAAACATCTCCGAATCAAGACAAAGTCAAATGGACTACAAACGGAAGCTGACATGGCTAACATCGAATCACAAACATTGTTCTGATCAAGAGAAAGATTATGGCAAATCCCGACGGTCCCAATAACAGAATGTTGCAGAATCACCGCCGCCGCCATCCACCGTAGAGTTGGAGAGTGGGGCGGTGGGCGGTGGTGGAGTTTCAGAAGTCGTGCAGAGGTGGAGGAGAGAGGATCTTTTGAAGAAATGCTCATTGGCTTCGCAGGTTTTCAGCTTCATTTTCTCTCTCTTGGCCTTCATTCTCATGGCTAGTAATAAACATGGTGATTGGCAAGAATTCGATAAATATGAAGCATACAGGTTATAAAGCTAAAGTTCTTCATTTAATTTATTTTACTTCGTATGTTCTTCTGCTCTTCTTGTTCTTGTCTGATCCTCGTTTTTTGCCTATGATATTTAGGTATCTATTGGCAATATCAATTCTATCAACACTGTATACAGGATTGCAGTCTCTGAAACAAATTTATCAGCTCTCTACTGGCAGAGACATGTTTTCTGGGAAGAAACAGTGTTTCGCAATAGTAGATTTTTGTGGTGATCAGGTTGGTTTTTTTCTGACAATTTTAATGAAAGCTCAATCTCTGTCTAGATCATTACACTGAATTCTTTCTGGGATTACAGATTATGGCATACTTGTTGATATCAGCAGCCTCAGCAGCAGCTCCATTGACAGACAGGCCAAGAGAAGTAGAAGATAACTTATTTACAGACACCTCAGCAGCAGCAATCAGCATGGGATTCTTGGCTTTATTCTTTTTGGCGTTTTCATCTCTTATTTCTGGATACAAACTTTCAAAACAATCTTACATGTAATCACCAATCTTTTTCTGTGTTGTTACTACATCACTCTTGTTCATTTTCAGACATTTGATAGTGATTGAAAACGAATTGAACAGAGGCAGAATAAAGTATTTATTAAAGTATAGACTAGTCAACATTGCACAAATAATTCATCTTGTAATAAGTTGAATCTTACAATTATCAACAACGAGTCAATACTGAATTTATCATAAAGTCTAAAGAAAAAGGAGAAAATTATTGACATTGAATATGAATATCACTAACATTAATGGAACTAAACCTTTTATTTGGCAACTGTGCAGCTTCAGTTAATTACTGCAGAACAAATAGAAAGAATGACCCTAAACTTAAATGAATTCTGAATATACAAAAAAAAAATAAAAAAATGATTAACACAAGCTAAGAATCCTGCCTGCACATCAAAAATCGAAAAATGAGTGATCTTTAGGTTCTTGTTTGGCTATGGACAAACCATTATTTGTATGATTCATGTAAGCACCAGCAGAGTTTCCAAAACCCGAAAACGCGAAATCATTCACATTCTGCAGCATCTGAGGGTTATACGGTCCTTGCAGCGCAGTCGGGACGGAGTAATTGGCGTCGTTGGAATATCTACTCACGGGCGATGGCCTAATAACATTGCTAGTAGCCTGTGGTCTGCTCAGAGCGTGACTCCCACTTCCTCTTGCAGCAGGAACGTCGTGGTTGTGTTTTCCTTCGTATGTGGTGATCACTGCTCGCAAGTCATGATTAGCTCGTTCGACGTGCTTCCTAACAGGACACCCGTTGTAAGTACACTTGTAATAACTCCTAGGATTGGGATTGCCCTTCACAACTTTCTGACCATACTTCCTCCACCTATAACCATCATCAAGAATGTCGATTTCGCTAGTGGTCTGCACGACAATTCTAGGCTCTCGAACCGTTCTACTTCCGGAAGCTGAAATGCCCTCATTCTCATCCTCTCCTTTCCTGAAAAATCACACCAAACATAATAACATAAGATTCAATTCCTTATTCTAATTTAATCTCAATTCTCATATACACATCAAACAAGTCATAAAGCTCACCATCTCTTGGCTTCAGGCTCATTCTCGTCCTCGAAACCCTGCTGCTCGAAATCATCATCACCGAAAGAAGCAGTCGAATTCTCTGCATTTTCAAGAAATGGGGTGTTCGTTTGGTTGTAAGCAGATGATCTTTTATTGGATTGGGGCTTTGCGTGATTGTGACTTCCTTTGTACACAATCTCAGTGATGTGTCCATCCAAGTTGGTTTCGACCTTCTTCTTGGTAGGACAGTTTGGGAAAGTGCACTTGAAGTAACTACGAGGATTCTCGCTGCCTTTCACTTGTTTCTGTCCGTATTTCCTCCAATTGTACCCATCATCCGATTTCTTCTGCTCTCTAACATACTGTGATGGCTGACCATGCTGGATTTGTGGAGTAGCTTGAATTGTGGAATCCACTTCTTGTTGCTTTTTTAATGAATCCTGTTTATTACAAATTCAGATCAGACACCAAACGAAAATAAAATAGAAACATCAAACATGTTATAAACACCCCTCGTGAATAAGGAAACCTAGTCAATCGAATTCCACCATTATTCAATGATTTCAATCCAAGTGATTTAAGGATGAAAGAAAGCATTAATACCGTTGAATTCATTCCTTCAGAAAAGAGGGACGATGAAGAATTGGACTGCCTTGTTTGAGATTGGAATGTGAAATCGGGAAATCCTCTGCCCACATCCTCGGAGTGCAGACCAGTGAACCTTCCGGTGGTCGGAGATGGAACAACCTACAAAAACACAACATTGAAGTCGGTAAGTACATCACAAAAATACAAGCTACAATTCGCATGAATTTCGTGTGATTTAAGGATAAACTTACATCGGACGACGTAAACAGGGCAGGAGAATCGAGAAAAGCAGAAGTGGGGGAGAAATATGAAGAAGGGGAAATTGGGAATGGCTTGTAGCTGTTTGGAGTTTCAATACTGGTGTGTTGATATTCCCAATTAAACATCGACTTATCTTGGTCTGATTCATCGTATTTGGTCGACGCAAGAAGATCAGTGAACGAATTCATGTACTGCGTCGTCGAGAAATTAGATAAATTGTAATGAATTGGATTAACAGGAGTGTTCAAGCTTCCTCCAGAAGACGCCATTTGATCTGGTGTGGATCTTGGTGTGTGTATGTGTGTGTGAGAGAGAGAGGTTTTAGAACTGATTTTGGAGAGAGAGGAGAAGGAAGCTTATAAAGTGGAGCGAGAGTTTAGAAAGTGTCGGAATGGAACAGAAATATATACCAATATAGTTTGGACGGAGAGAGAGAGTGTGTGAGGGCCCCACAGATGGTTCTTAGAAGGCAACAAGAGCCTTTGACTGTGGAAATTGGATGTTGGTCAAACTATGTGTGTTTGACCCGGTCCATACGGCTGAGTCAGACGAGATCCGTCAGCAGATAAATCCACGTCATTTTATTTATTTAATTAATATTGCTTCATTTCTATAATTAAACCAAAATCACTTCACTAAATGGCACTTGGCACTTACAAGCTTAAGATGAAAATTGTTGGATCCTACAACAAAGGGCCCCACCTTCACTATGTGGAGGGAAATATACAATTCTTGATAATTTTTTTTCCTTTTTAAATGGAAAAAATCACAAATTAAATTGTCCTAAAACAAGCTTTAACAAAGCCATGCAAAGCCAAAGGAAAAAACCTAATCTCATTCTCATCTCTTAACAAAAAACAAAAACAGCTAAGTTCAGGTGAACCCTATAAACAACACACTTTGCAGTCTCTCCCAGCATAAACAGATTCTTCTCCAGGCTCAACGGCTGTCTCGTCCCTCCCGTCTGCGATGCTCCTCTCGTTCTCCACTGTGGAATACACAGGAATAGGATCACCTCAGTCTGCATCCTCCAATTGTAGTTTCCAGCACTTGGGGTCTAACTCAGCCTATTAATCAACATCCATCGATCTCAGACACTTCATTCACAAAGAACACATGCATAGTATCCTGTGGACAGTATAGGAGTAGATATCATACCCGAAATAGTTTTTCCCTCCACTGGAAATTACAGCCACGAGCCTCCAGATGTTCAAAAAGACATCGAGGCAGCAAGGATTTATACGATGCCTGAAGCTTGAGTTTAGTCAGTCCACCACATGCCAACAGCGCAGCCGCCAACCCACTCGGTGTCAAACCATCCTGGTGGAGTATGGTGATGCTCTGTAGACAGCTGATACTCGCAAGTGACAACAGCCCCACGTCCGTCACTGAGGTGTACGACAGATTTATCTGCATGTTGATGATTCATCAGACGTATGATTTTCAATAGAGTGAGACGAGAGGGAAGGTAAATTTACCGGACCTGTTTGAGGTTTTGAGAGAAGTGTGAAAGAGGAATCATGCCCCCATCGTCGATGTTGGGACACTTCTTTATGTCTAGCTTAGAAAGCTGCTTGCATCCCACAGCTACAGCTGCTAGACCTAAAGAAGTAATGAGAGGGCATCCTCGACTTTCTAGTGTGTTCAGCTTGGAACATTTTGACAATGCCATCAAGGATCGATCAGAAATAGATGTACAATACGATATGTTAATCGTTTTGATGCCAGGGCAACCGGCAGCAATGGCCAAAATACTCGAATCACTAATTCCTGCTGATCTGAATTAAAAGAAAAATCTCAATTCAGACAAGAAAGATGTTTTGTACTGATCTTGAAGGAAGGTTTTTCATACTCAGTTACTCGTATCAACCTGTATAAGACTGATTAAAATGAAAAAAATCTGAACCACAATAATATCCACACCTGTATAAGTCTATCTCCCTGAGTTTTGAACAGGAAGCGCCAATTCGAGTTAGACCCTCGTCAGTTATGTTCAGACAAATTCCCAACTTCAAGCTCGATAGCTGTGAGCATCTTGAGATGGACTTCAGGCCTGCATCCATATACAATGAATCACTCTCTATTTTGATTACTTGCCACTACAAAATACTATTAACTAATGCCTGTAAAATAATTTTACCTTCATCATCTATTTCGTTATCTGTGAGGTCAAGCTCCTCAAGACAAGGGCATCGCTGTCCTATCAAAATAAAAGCTTCGGCTGCAATCAAGGTGCAGGATTCCATCTTGAGGGAAACGAGGGAGGTACATGAATTTGTTATGTCAGCAAGAGAAACATGGGTAATTTTGCGACAGCAGGTGATGTCTAGGTTTTTCAAGTCCTTATGTTTAGTAACGATGAAGGAGAGTCCTTCATCGGTCACTCCTACACATTTACTTAAGATCAGATCACTCAGGGATACACCCCAGTTTCCAATGGCCTTCAGTCCAGCACAAGTAACCTGGCAGTCATCTAGTTTTAAAGACTGTAACATCGGAAGCTTTCTCAAACTATCAGCAAGAGCAAGATCCACCTGAAAAACCCGTTGATGACATGTTACAACAGAAATTCTGGAGCCCAGGATAGAGGAAAAGATGATGGAGACTCACTTGAGAACCATATGATAAGACAAGTTGCCTCAGACATTTAGCAGCAGTGGTCAGAGAAGACAAGCCCACATGAGTTACATTCTCACAGCTAGATATGTCAAGTGTCTGTTCACGTGCAGAACCGTTAGTTGCAGGTAAAATAATCTATTATTAATCAAATTCAGAAGTTAAAACAATAAAATGTAATCTACTGCACTTGAAATCAAGTGGGTACCTCCAATGAGTTGCATTCTATACTTAGAGCAGACAGGTTATCATCATCAAGTCCAAAACACCCTTCCAAAAACAAATCTTCAAGGTGTTGCAACTCTAAGATTTGTGATAAGCATTTACTGGTTATCTGCATTAAACAAAATAAGACATTAGACGACAAATATGTCTTGCTAAACAACACTATGGTAATCCATAAAGGAATATCCTTTCATATTACTTCTGAGAAAAACTAAATGCAGTGCAGGTACACAGAAATGTGAATATACAGAAATGGACAGGATGTTCTATATGCTTCATACATACGAAAAGACAGAAGTTGACGAGGTAGTTAAAAAAATGAGTACTCAGCACAACTACCAACATAAATATCAAAACATCCACATTTGATTAGTAGAATAACTTTATGAAGAACAATAAACATATTACATATACAAAAGGAGAAGAAAGCCAAAATTATCATTGAACGCGTAAAGTAGATGACTACTGTATTATTTAAACAAATGGAACCAAATTCAGCGCGACAGCCCACATTCGACCCAGTCAGCACTCGACGAAATGAGTCAACAATAAACTTATTTTTAATACTTTCTTGTTAAAAATAGATAAGTGATGTAGATTGTGGAGTTAACACCTGAAATAGCATGCAACATATATTCGCCGCATTTTCAGTACAAGTATCAATATCCAACTACACTTAGCTGTCTACTTAAAGCAACAAGTCAAACAACAGAGTTAAAAACTTGAGAAATCTAGTCTACTAAGCAAATAAGGGCAAAGACGCCTATAGATCAGTATGAGTTGGGGACCTGAATAGAACAAAAGTATTGTAATTCACCATTAATCTTAAGCAAACAGAAAGCAGAGCAACTAAAATAAATCTCGAATAATCACAAGACATACCCCAATAATTATCTGCAAAGATTACTACCATTAACAAAAAGCCAACATATCATAGATTTAACATCAGAATTTGCCATAGATCCTGCTAAACGATCATACACAGATCAAGCACATATTAAACTCCACTTGCAGAATAAGTGATGAAAAAGACACAAGTAAGAACACTAATCCTTAATTTATACTAAATCATTACCGGCAAGTAAGAGAGATCCAAACTTCGAATATCCTTGCACTTAACAGCAATCAATCCCACCCCTAAATCCCCAACACCCAAGCACCATTTCAAGCTAAGAAACCTCAATTTTTGACACCCTACAGCAATACAACCTATCCCAATATCAGTAATAGATTTACACCTCACCAACCACAGTTTTTCCAAGTTCTTGGCCTCGGCTATTGCCGCAGCGGCCATGTCCTTAAGCTCCGTGGCATTTGATAGATCAATCTCAACTAAATTCCTACAATTCAAGACCAAATTTGATAACCCCACATGAGTGAAAAACTTGGATTTGGAAAGATTAATTGACCTCAACATTTCCTTACAACGACCGGATATTACATCGAGTGAAACATCAGCAACTCTAGGACACAATGAAAGATCGAGATTTGAAACATAAGGGTATCTGTTCAAAACTTTAATTAAATGTTCTGAACGAATGGGTTTCAAGAATTTCCTATGGCGAGCCTCAATCGCATAGAACGACTTGCAGACAAGAGAGAACGATTTCTTGTCTAGTGGGTTTTCTTCGACGAAATCAAGGATTGCGAAAACTATCTCTTCCGAGAGAAGATCAAAGGGGCTGCAGCTGGATTTTGAGACTAATTTCTGCATCTTCATCGCTTGAAGAAGATTTTTTTTTTCTTCTTCTAGGATTTAAGGCTAAAAATTTGATCTTTGCAGAACAAAAACTTGTGAGGCTTAAGCTATCACAACTGGATTTTCATGAAGATTGTGAAAATAAATACAGGTGTTGAGTAGGTAGGATATATTGGTTGACACCGAATTGCAGAAGTAACCGTTAACAGAAAAACACTGGCATGGATTATGACCCGTTGAGGAATCGGAAGAAAGAGGAAGAAGACGAATTACGTGGAATTACAATATTGCCCTTCGGGCATTTTCCAAATGAGGATATGGATATTCATGCTAATAATTATTTCTGTAAATAGTAATAAAAGTTAGGTTAATATGTAATTTGGAAGCAAAATTAATTAGAGAGAAAAGGAGAATTGAGAATTTAAGATATTAAAATAGAGAAGGGTATTAGGGTAATTGAAAGGGGTATTTGGGATGCAGTACGGGAAAGGACAGAATAAGTGGAGGGGGGCAGTTTGGGTAAGAGAAAGCGACGGGGGGTCAATAAATAGGCAACTAAGCCAAACTCATTCGGTGGAGAAAATATTTGAGGGAGGACATATCCGGTGTGCGGAAATTGTACCTTAGAAATTGATTTGATATGTTGCTTTGAAAATAACTTCTCTCATTATCTTCAATTAATGTTTTCTTAATTTGATTTATCGTATTCTAAATTTATAACCAATGCTTTTTTCTATTTTTTTTTGGCAGTTGAAGTAACAGACATAAAAATCAATACCCTTCAAATTCAAAGTTTGGCAAATAAGATTGACTCGTAAAAGGATTTTCGTAAAGAAGTAATTACATTTTTTTAAAATGTAATATATATGGATTAAAAAGAAATGATAGTAATAAATTAATTTAGGAACAATCTAAGAAGTGATATATTTTCATTGTACAATAAAAATATTTTTAATAAAAGTGACAATTATTAAAAAAAAAAAGTAAAAACTATCTCATATTAGAAAATTTTACGCAAGTGTTAGCCCTTAATGTTACTCCATTTGTTCTCTTAAAAGATATTCGTTTACTTTTTGCACGTGGATTAAGGAGTATAATAATTTAATGAATAGTAAGGTTAGAGAAATAATATTTTAATGTGTAGTTGGTAGTTATATTAGTGTTGAGTGTGGGGCCATGTGTAGTGTTGTGGGTCACATCAATCCAAAAAGAAAATTTGATACTTTGTAATGGGATAGGACGGACTAAAATGGAAAAATTGATACGTATAAGGGGACGGATGGAGTATATAATATAAAAAAAATTCATTTATTCAAATTTAAGTTAAAAGTAAAAGAATAAATATACAACAATAATATAATTAATATATATTAAAATATATAAGATTCTTTAATTTTTATATAAATATGAAATAAAAGGAGTATTATATATCTAAAAGTCAATAAATATTTCTCCTAGTAAATAAACTTTTGTTCCTTCTATTTCGTCAAGATAATCTAATATTTTTGGTAAAAATGAAAAAGCATTAAGGTAAATTAGGTGTGTTCATTTTTATTTTTTTAAAAAGTGCATTTTAATCTTGTTATTTTGGGTGTAATACTTTTCCGAGAAATATTAAATATGGACGGTAAATAGACGATAGAATATACAGCACTCCACATTGCAAATTTAGAAGGTGGGTGGGGTGGGGTGGGGTGGGGTGTGGTGGGGGCCGTACTTATGAGGGATCATAATAGAGTACCAACCTTACCCTGATAAGAACGGAATGAGTTGTGTACTCCAACTTTTGCTAACATCACATTCACGCTTCTATTTGACATTATTCATTTTTATTTATTTATTCTTTTTTAATACTATAAACAGATTCTATCAATCTCATCCTTTAATATTTTCAATTTACAACTGGAATGCAAATTTTCTTTTTCTTTTTTACAATATATGCATGAACCTTCGAAATTCATTGCTTAAAAAAAAAATTGTGGATTCAGGGAACACTACTAGATTTTTTTTAATTAAATCATATTGAGTGCATAAAAAAAAAAATTCTACCGTGTCTTATTATTATTATTTTTTTAATACAATAATAATAAAGTGACAGTTGTGACCCCAACTGCATGCAGCCCCGCACCATACATATGATTCCTTCCATATGCAAATTTTGGATTTGATTTTTTTTTTTTTTGAAAGTGTCGATAGTTTTTCTTATCATGATTAATGGAGTAAATATCAAAATTAGTTCTATAAATATAATTGATTTCAATTTTAGTCTTTTTTTTCTGCAATTCTCAATTTTGGTCATTTGTTTAATTTTGGTTCTTTTTAGTCAACTTTTGGTCCAAAATTTAAATATTTATGACCAATTTTGGACATTTTTTAAACATAAAAAAAATGACCGAATTTGAGAAAATGACTAAATTTGGATTAAATTGAACAAAAAATGACCAAAATTGAGAATTGCAAATGATAAAGGATTAAAGTTGAAATCAGTCATACTTACAAGAGCAATTATGATATTTACCCTAATTAATGTATTAACTTACTATTTTGCGTACTAGATAATAAACATTATATGTAAAAAATAAATCACAAATCACATGGGTAGAGTAGTATAGCATTAATTCTTTGTGCATTTAAAGTGATCAAATTCATTTTAAGTGGAAGGAAACATGAAAATGAAATAGAAGCTCTGAACCACATGACGAGTATTTTTTAGGGATACAAATAAATTTTTTTTTAACATGAAAATTAAATAGTAGCATTAATTTCACTCGTGTAGATTAAGAAAAGTGACAGTAATTTTTAGGGATACTATTATTTTTTTTTAAATTAATAAATAATATAGTATGTTAGGTATGTGGTGAGGTAGGGTAATATTTTTGTAAAATTTACGAGAGAGTGCAATTTATTTGACTTTTTGCCTTCTCAAAGAAAATGGAAATTTATGTAGGACGCTAAAATGAAAACAGTTAAAATTAAAAAGAGTTATCTTAATTCTCATTATATATAAATTTTTTGTGTTTCTATGGGGGCTGTGTCCCCGGGATACGAGTTTTGCCATATGTATATATATTTTTTATTTTTTTATTTTTATTTTTGTTTAAACAAATTTTAATTTTTCAATAATTTAAAGAAATAAAGTATCATGATAATCGATTATTGGCACCCTTTTTCCTAAGATTAATTATACTGTGCACCCGGGTGCACCCACTTTAAAAAACATATACAAATATAAACAAAAATATATAAATAAAAATATATACAATTTAATTGTTAGTTTTTTTAATGAAATTAAGTGTAAAAAAATATATAATTATTAAAAAACATGTATATACTATTGAATAAAAAGTTATATACATGTGGATACTAGTTTTTTTAATGAAAAACTTAGTGTAAAAAAAGTATACAATTATTAAGAAACACGTACTCCCTCCGTCCCGTTTCAATGTTTGCGTTTGCTTTTTGCGAGGAGTATAATATTTTAATAGATAGTGAGTGGAAAAATATAATATTTAATGCAAAGTGGGTAGGTGTATTAGTATTGGATGATATATTAATTATTTTAGGTGGGTCCCATATTCCAAAAAGAAAAACGTAAACATTAAAATGAGACACGTAAAATAGAAACGTAAACATTGAAATGGGACAGAGAGAGTATACAAAATATAATAACTTGTATATAAAATAGAATAAAAAATTATACACATATGGGTACATCTAATATCAACTCTTTTTCTTATAAAGTGAAAATTGGAAAAAGTAAAAACAAGATAAGGGCATGGTGAAGTTGGGCATTTCAGTCATTTCATAATAGTAATATATAGCCATATTTAAAATGGAATAGATGATGCAATGATTCAAAGAGGTTGAAGAATGAAGAATCCGTACATCTTGCATTGTGTGGGACACTATCGGTTAATTTCTAGTACATCCTTTTTCTTCTTGTTGGGCTTCACTGTTATGTGGGTGGACCTTTTTCTTCTTGTTGGGCTTCACTTCTATTAGGGTGGCTGACACTATTCTTATTGGGCTTCACTTTATCATGTGGTCCGTGGAGGATCTTGCTAAGCTATGACCAAATTTATTTATCTTTTTAAATGAAATAAAATTAAATTACGAACGCCACCATCCAAGTTTTTTTTCTATTTACAAATAATATTATCCCTCTATTTTAACAATATTCCATTGATTTTTATTTTTATTTTTTAATTTAGATTGATGAGTGCCTTGATATGTTTGTTTATGCACAAATATTTATATACTTAATTAGATAAGAATTTTATTTTAAATAACATAAAGAGTAGCAAAAAAAAAAAAATGTTAAGATGATCTAACAGACCATTGAATGAGTAGAAGGAGCTTGTTTAAGTGAATTAGATGCTTCCTCACACGATAAATGTGCACACTGTAGAGTACAGCAGCAAGAGACACCAACATAAAGGACAACATGGTCAATTCCCAGAAATCCTACACAACACAAGATCATCATATGAGCAAAAAGCAATGAGAGACCTCCAAAAAATTTACTATAATAGCCTTCATCATATGATGGGGTGAAAGAGATCTCACCTGTGGGTTGGAGATGAGTATGCCCATGATGTAAGTCATCAAGTCGAGCACCGATTGAAGCGAGTTCTGGACTCCGCCTACGACGCAGCGGTCCGATTCAACGACGTTGTCCTGTCCAAGAAAATCAGGTGATCATAAGCATGCTTTCAACACTGAATCTCACTGCCTTGGTTTTTAGATTGTTTGTGTTGCTTGCCTGCATTTGCTGTATGACTGACAGATCAAACATCCAGAGACCGAGGCGAGACGAGGCCACTCCGGCCATCAGTATGTACGCGGACGCTAGTTTCTCCCTCACGAATATAGAAGCAACACACAACAACAGACAAGTCCACTGAATATGCATTCATAAGATCAGTTACAAGGCTTGTAATATTTTAGTAGTCTTTAAAGAGTATGATGATGGTTGAGAAAGACGAACCTGAGACCAAATCGACCAAAGGCCGGTTCGGAGAGTTGAGAGACGAGACTCTAAGACAGGGTAAAGCAATGTTGCTGCAATACCGATTGTTGCACTAATTCCACGCGCAATTCCAATAACATATGCAGGTATGCCTTGCCATTCTAGAGTGGCAGTCATCAATGTTCCAAAGCTGGTGTTTTGGAAAAAGTAAGGCTTTTTCTTTTGGACAAGTATCATTAA
Source organism: Pogostemon cablin (assembly GCA_023678885.1). Classification (NCBI taxonomy): domain Eukaryota; kingdom Viridiplantae; phylum Streptophyta; class Magnoliopsida; order Lamiales; family Lamiaceae; genus Pogostemon; species Pogostemon cablin. The sequence continues at coordinate 2,146,144 of CM042984.1, forward strand.
ATATATAAACACAAAACAATTTCTAAATAATGTTACCTAAGTACTGTAAAGTAGAGCAGAGCAAGAGAGAATCCAGGGAGGACAACATCTTGCTTCATATATACTTTCCAAGCACTTATATACGAAAGATTCAGAAACCGATTGATCATACTTCCTTTCGAGCTGCTCTCAGGCTGGTCTGGATCATTTGTGTTTGAACGAATCAAGAATTCTTGCTCGTGATGAGTTGATGTGCTTTCATGAACTTCCCTCGCCGATGATCTTGACATCCTTCTCTGGCTGGCTTCTCTTAAACCCGGGATCCCATTATACACAGACATCATAAGCCAATATTGTAAGCACACCGACACTACGTTCCAAAGCGCAAGAAAAATGGCGGACGCGGTTAGGGATACAAAACTGATGATGAATCCAGAAACAACAGGTGCAAACAGCTTGCAGGTTAGATCAATTCTTCTAATTACTGAGTTCATTTTAGTTAAAACTCCAGGAGATTGGCCTTCTGATATGACAACCAACCTGCAATCATTAGTTTTTTTGGGATTTAAGATAAATAAATCCATTGAGAATAGAATTGAGCACATGTTGTCAATCAGAGGATCGTGTGTGAGACCGTCTTACCACTCTCGTTCAACCAAGATGGTTCCAGCCAGAGTAGAAACCATTGCCACAGCTCCTGAAACGTTGATTAGTACAATAAGAGAGGCGAACACCACATAATTTGAAGACGCGAAGTCTGCGTTCGTAAGCATTGCAATCACTGCACCTCCGGCAACCATAAGAGAGAGATTCTGGCTGAATAGCCACAGTCGGAGAACCTGCAAGTTTCACACTAACATTGTAAGAAGAATTTGATGTTAAACCAACACCAAAACAAATGCAAATGGACTTAAAATCAAATGAGGATGAAATAAACCTGAATATATGACAACTTATCCACCCACTGTCCTATTAGAGGACCAAATAATGCAGTGGAGGCAGATTCCACCACACCATAAACTGCAGCAAGAAGTAAAGAGTCTGGCCACATATTGATCATGTATAACCCCACTGAGAATTCCCACATCCTGTGATTCAGGACACAAAAAGTAATTTGGTTTCATGAATTTAAGGTTCCACTTACAGACAAACATGGAGTGTGTCTAGTAAATAGGACAACAAGATAGAAGATTAGTTGATGCTTTAAAGTTCTAAACACTAGCTCTAATTTAATTTTTATTTGAAGAATTCACAGTGAACTCGAATCTCTGCAATTTTATAATTGCCACAATCAAGAACACAAATTTACTTTTGGATCAAAGGAAACCCTACACAATTATCACAAATTGTCCAAATCCGTACATAATTAATACAACAGGGGGAATAAGTATTTGACTAATTTAATTTTGAAGATTACATGTAATAATTAGACAAGAAAATAAATGAATGAAGAAGATAGAAAACCTGGCACCCCATCTGGCCAAAAAATGGCCAATATATAGATTTAAGAGTAGAGAAGAAGGGAATGAATGTGTTTGTACTTCTTCATCAATCAATGGCTCATCCATTCTTTTTTCCTTCTCTTCTTCATCTCTTTCTTCCCCTTCTTCATTTTTATATGTAGTCAAATCTTTTTTTATTGTAACCATCTCTGATTGACGCTGCATGTCCCTTTTTTTTTCCCAAAAATTTTACTAATTTTTTAATTACTGACAGTGATGATTCAACTAAACCAATTCGTTTCCTTTCACTCGATCTTGTTTTAGTTGGTGTACTGTAGGGTATAATAAATTCACTGCAAAGTAGGTCTATAGGTGAAAGAAATTTTATTGGATTGGATGATCCATGATCCAACCATACCATATGTAACAGGGTCGGGTTGTACATGCTCCATCAATTAGGAGAATTTACCACACCGACCACATATTTATTCATGGTGGGATATATGCTCAAATTTCAAATATGCTTTGATTTATATTATTTTTTATAAATAATTATCTATATAATAATTTAAGGATATGTTCGAATTATAAAGTAAATATATATTTGTATATCTGTTAAATTTTAATAATAATTAAATAAAATTAAAAATAATTTAAAGTCGACACCTCATAATATACATTGGAATAAATATCTATCTTCAAATGGATTACGTAGTTATTACTCATGACGTTGAAAACATTGACTTGTTCCATTGGCATTATACTCTTTATTATTCATCAGATTCATGGTCAACTTGTGAATTACGTACTTTTGGTATAAATTCTTTTTACCTTTTCTTGCCTATAATTTAATGAGATACATGTTGATAATTTAAATACTGTTGTAATAATTTTAAGCTATACATGTTGATAACTATCCACTCTTCTGAATGTAGAGAGGGACAAGGACAATATTTACAATCACAATGAAATCTTCTCCCTCATTATGGTTCTTCTTATTTATTCTCTAATTCTTTCACATGATTGATTTCTTATTTAGTTACTTTATAACAAAAATGAATCGAGTCCTCAACGTTGCAGATTCCCCCATGCATGTTCGTAGCACAAAAATTTAAGCTCAAATGATAGTAAAATGATTGCTAAAATATATTGTCTCATCACAAATAAAATAAGAAAAAAAAAGCAAGAGAGAGGGTATACTAAATTAGTGGCATAAATTAACATGAAAAGGAATCTGATTGGTCCAAGGGAAGATCTCTGTTCCTCGAATTGTTTACTCAACAAATAATTAAATATAATATTATTTTGAGTTATCTGGTCATTACTTCACTGAGGAATCATATGCCAACCCAACACTTTCTTTTTTTAAAAAAAATTACATTAATAAGAAATATGAAGTTTTCTCAGTCACATAATCATAATATTTTCACCAGGATCAATAAGTAAATAAAAAGAATGTAAACTATGCACCAAAAATGATGCATTCACAAATACAATAACACCTGTCGGCTGTCCAGAAAAGGGGAAAAAACATCCTATATGATTTCCATGGACAGACTTTTAACAAGGGTTCTGTAATAGGTAGTTCTATACAAGGATATCTTTTACACAGTTGTATCGGAGTTCTTCTCGAGCGAATTTAAATCAGATAATCATTATTTCTGGACGACAAACCTGCAAAACATGCACAGTTGCAGATCGGCCAGGCTTAATCTATATAGCAAGAATGCAGTGGGGGTCAGGTAATACTAGCCTCCACTCAGCAACAAAACAAAGATCAGTTTTGAACAGGATGCACAAAGGTGAAATTGAAAAAAATAATTCAATGAAGGGATGAGCTTTAATGTAGTAATATGGACTAATTATCAGTATTCATAGTTAGACAATAATGGTCTCAGGACAATAAGACAGTGTAATGATGCATGTATTTCTTCTGGCATCATAAAACCAAGCTTGATGTTAGAAAACACAGAGTTACTGACACAGGAGAATGAGGAGGTATTTTTTCCACTTAAAAAAGAGATAATGGAAGTGCTTGGCTTCTACTTTCCCTTCTCTCAACTCCTTACAATGTTGAAGCTAAATTACTGTTCTTCACATCTCTTCCCTCGCCCTCCGATCAATGGGGAAAACAAAAGACTAAAACTAACACAACCATCTTCCTAGAAATCACAGTGGGAACTCATGTCACAAAATGAAGACAAGCTCAGTAACACTCAATTCCAGACCGTCCTAGATACCGTAATATTCACCAAATCCATGAATTGCAACAAAGCATGAGACTATGAAAGGTCATGTTCTTTTTCATAAAGGACCAGATTCATTCTGCTATGTATTCAGATCCGTTTATTATGATTCAATAATAATTCAAGGGTATGTGGCAACACAATACGCAGTAGCTACACCAGCAGCATGTTATCAACTCAAAAGAGCTCAAAGTACCTCAGCAAGATGGAGCAGTCATGAACTTAGCCCCCAACTGATGACAAGAATACAATAGCAATATCATATCTGCACCTGCAGTTGGACCATACATAATTGCCATTTGCTAATAATGACATCTCAACCGCACATTCTTCAGAAAGAATAGATATCTTTGAAGAAGGATGGTATCATTTAATTGGACTTGCAGGAAAAACAGGGCAGTGGTACACCAGTGCAGTATGGCATTAATATTAGTTATCTTTCATGGGACATTCAACTTTGATGGGGATATTATTAAAAGGTATTCATAGAAAAGAGCCTATATACCAGCATTTAGGAAATTATGGCTTCATGTTTCGAAGTTATGAAGAGGAGTTCAACAACATGGATCAGGCACTAGAACAGGTTTATCTATTGACCTAATCTTTAATGCCTTACAGAATAAAACGGAAAAGGTTTTGACGAATTCTATACTCGCCGCCACTGAACAGTCAGCAGTGACTCCTCTCTTGCATTAAAAAAGAGTTGGGAGCAGAATTAGGATGAAATCATCAATGCTCATCACAATACCTACTTTCAGAATCTGGTATGTCTGAGTTATTCAAGAGTAGAGCGATCCACAAATGAATTAATTTAATTTTTAACGATGTAAAATGATATGCAAAAAACACAGGGGACAGACACAAAAGACTAGCTATAAATCTAGCTTACCATCCATTTGTACAACAGAAAACGATCAAGACTCCTCAGTAATATCATCCGAATCAGAATCACTCATATTGTAACCTACAGAAACACAAATTCCACATCATATGCCATTCACTTTAATCAACAAAAAAGCTTACAATTATGTGAGGAGATATGGGGGAAAAAGGTAGAGGATAGGGAATTACCAGGACGTTTATTTTGAACTTTCCATACAGAAGACCTCATTTTGGAAGCCCTAGTTATCCAAAATTTACCCTGAATTGCAAACGCATGCGAATTTTAGGGAAAGAAAAAACGAACAATTTCGAATAAGATCAAATAATTCCCCAAACAAAAATTTGAAAATGGACGAAGACAGAAAATTAAAGTAGACCTTGTCAGCGTCCTTGGGAGCACCATAGCCACTATAATACATCTGCCCCACAAGAACCTGCATATTGACGTCGCCGGCTTTTGCCTCTTTGAGCGTGTCTTGAAACCATCGCCCCGTGCAATCTGAGACTACCTCCGACAGCTGCCATCGCCGCTTCTCGACCGTATCGCCGTCTTCCTTCGACTTTGTCGCCGTTCTCTTCCGCTTAGCCTTATTACTGTTGTCGTCGTCGTTATTCCCAAACTCCGGCCGGCTACTGCTCATCTGCGGCGATGATTTCCCCATATATAAAAACGAAACGGAGAATCTAACCTAAAATTATTGATACATATTTCTCGAGGGGATATAAATTTTGGGACTGTAAATTAGGGAGACTTTAGAAGGTTTTCTGAGATTGAGGAAGAAGTTTATTGCAGTTCCAGTCAGCATCAGCCTGTCATGGAACAATGCGACGTCGTATGTAAAGTGATGACGTGATTGCGTTAACTTCTTTTCTATGAAAGTCAAAAGGTCTGCTTTGGCCTTTTGGGTGAAAGAATCTAGGCTGGACTCCAGGTATTTCAAATGGGCCTATTCTGGGCCTTTTTTAAATGTAATTTATAGTTGGGCCCTAATTGGAAGATATTTACATTGTGCACAAATACATCGTCTCGATTTTTTTTCTTCTATTTTTACATTTTCTATTTATATATTTTCATTTTGTTTAAATTTCACTAATCTTGCTTTAGGTTTAGTTTTTTATTCTCCCCATAAAATTTTATGTTACTTAATTATTATTATCTTCTTAAGAAATTATTGATATTACTTACGTCCCACAATTTATAAAAGATATAGCACCAATCTTAACTAAGAAGAACGTTCGATACTGTAAAGTAATTTGTTAGTGAGCCAAACTTAGACAGTCATCTGTTAGTGAGAAAAAACTAAGTAAAATCCAACAGAGCTTAATTGGTGAATTTATTAAACAATTGGTATATTTTGTTCTATTCTGGGTGTAGGTTTTGCAAGTAACAAAACTATTTTGAAGTAACTTTAAAGTGTGGATTAGTTGAAGTTAGTGAATACAATTACATTTGTCCAGCTATATTCTTTGTACACACAGTTACAAAATAGTGAAAATAAAAATAAAGAATAAAAAATCACAAGTGTATATGTACAAAGAGCAAAAATTGAACACAGGTATGTTTCTATACTTGTATATATATTTCTGTCTAACTGTATTATATACCCTCAAACATTTACGCAGAAACTGAATATAAGAATGTCGTACAACTTTTGTTTCATTGATATCAAACATGTATTCAACTCACATGTTTGTTTTACCTTAAAAAGCTCTATAACTGGACACTATAATGCTGGCAGAGACACCCTCCTTCATAACTATTTACGAGTCACTCCAACTATCACTATCATCCTCACCACTACCAGCAAAGGCCTGCAATTCTCACCACATTCATAAATTAGTTCGACGGGATTAAGATTAAACGGGTGTGGAAGCTGTGGAAGGAGTAAGAAACGAGACCTGGCGAATAGCGTTTGCTTTTTCAAGAATGGCAGCAACTCGAAGATTGGTGTCAGGACCACGAATGCTTGGTCTTAAAGCCATCGCAGGTTTCAGGTTGAAGGACTGACCAAATGAAGAATGCATGGAGTCATCATTTGATAATAATGTACATTAACAATGTATATCACATGGTGTTTGTTTCTTATGTACCTTGGTCCTAATTTGTTCCAAGAAAGAATCTCGTTCGTCAACCTTGCGTATTTCAGGCAGCACTCTTTCTGTAACTTTTCTTAGCTGCAAAATGAGTTAAAGATAGTGAATTATGGTACCATGAGAAATGAATGAATTCCATCAATTAAAGGAAACAGATGATACTTACTTTACTTTTGTTGAGAATAGCAGCATCATCGATGAGAGGATTGTGAGACGAGGGCAGTTTCACTGTTTGGTTCCCATTTTTAACTCCATATTCTACAGCTGGTGATGAAGATACACCTTCTGAAACTGGAATTATTATCTGCTGTTGCTCGGGTTTTGTCTTTGGTGGTATGTCGGTCGTCTCATGCAAAGAGTTGGATACCAAACTAGCATAGCCATTCTCAACGTCCTCTTCTTTTGACGCAGCCTCAACAGCTGGTGATGAAGATACACCCTCTGAAGCTGGAACAATTATCTGCTGTTGCTCGGTTTTTGACTTCGGTGGAATGTCTGTTGTCTCATGCAAAGCGTTGGCTACCAAACTAGCATAGCCATTCTCAACATCCTCTTCTTTTGATGCAGCCTCAGGGGCGGTTTCAGTTTGAATGTGATTCATCTCTTCAAGTGAAGTATTAATGTGATTGGCGGATGCAGTTGGTGGGGATGTTCCAACATGATCAGCGGATGTCGGAGGTACTGGAGAACTAACATTATCAGATGGAACGGACAGCAGATGTCTCACTGGCTCATCCTCGAGAGAAGGTGAGGCATGCAGCAGCTTTCCCATCCTCCACTCAACTGGAGGGAGAGGTGGCAATGGTGGTAAGTCTCCCAGATTCATCTGATTTGTTTCAGGAAAAAGATTAATTGGAGGGATAACAGAAAATAATTGATCCATGGGATGAACCAGCTCTTGATCGAGTTGGCTGAGTTCGGCTCTTTCCAGTGTTATTGATTCTGCAGTGTCATAATCAACTGGCCATGACGGACCATCAGAGTTGGGATCATTTCGGTAAACTAATTCTTGTTCTCTATCTACACCACATTGCTCTGTTTGTAGTCCATGATCAACTTGAACAAGAATATCTGAATTAGGAAGGATATCTGATACTTCTGATTTGGGAAGATCATTATTAAAACTGTTGCAGAAATCCCATTCAAAAGCTGATGCTGTTGGGCCCATTTTCTCCACAACATCTGATTCTACATGACATTCTGAAGGACAGTTCTCATCATTCACAAGTTCATCCATACCTGAATCCTCAAAGCTATTATCGTGTTCTTCTAACAACTTATTGAGACTTGCACTATCAGAAACTGCAGGCATGCCAATGGTATTTGATTTATAAGCCTGTATGTCACACTTATCCAACAACCCATGAAGCTCACTCACTGGTTCCTCAGAAGAGCTTGAAATTTCAGTAACTTGTTGTCCAGTGGAACTTAAGCATATTCCATCCATATCTACAGTATCTTCTGTTCCTGCAGCCTTGTTTCTGAGAGTTTCAACTGCAAAATTTTCGTTCTTTACTGTTGCCTCTTTAAAAACAACCTCTTCTGCATGGAGATCAAAACCTTCCGCCGACCTATCTGGAGAGTTTGATATCAGATTGTGAGTGGAGCATATAGAGTGATTCCTTTCAACTTTTGATATCTGATCGCTAACCAAGGATGTTTCCTCGAGTTTCTTCCCAACAGAAGGCTCGGTGACAAAAGGAAAAAGGCTTTCAATAGAACCATTTGAATCCTCATCATCCAGCAAATCAGTATGGCTATCTTCTTTCGAAATTGCTGATTCCATACTGTCTCCATGATGAAACGTAACAGGATATACAGTAGAGTTTCTAGGCACCTTGTAAAACTCATCTTCCAATTTACCCAGAATTTCGTGTTCAGAAGATAGAGTGTCTAGACTGCCATATTTTGAAAGATTGTTAATCATATTTGATGTGGAATCCTTCCCGTCAAATGCATCCTCATTCAGTGAATACAAAGATATTTCAACTGAACTATCTGTGGCGGGTATATTAGATATGCAGGGACTCTCCAAATTTGGCTCAGCCACTAAACGTTCTCCAGCAGAAGATCGAGGTGAATTATCGAGGTTAGCCTTCTCTTCTTTGTCATTCAAGGTAGAGACTGTTTCATCCAACTCATGTGTCTTTAACGTACAGTTTCCCACAACCTCTTCCGAATCAGAGTGTAATAATGATCCATTACTGCATACACTAGGCGTCAACTGTTCAAACTCAGATGTGTGGTCAGTAATTGCATGCGTCACAGAGCATGTATTATCAGAAACCACATGTTCTGATAAGTGATCCACTTGAAAATCTTCATCAGCAATTTTCTGGTAAGAAGTTGAATCAACCATCTCATTTTCAGAGAGATTATCGTCTCGAAATCCTTCAGCAGGAAAACTTTCTGTTTGTTGATTTTCAGTAGAAGTGCTTGGAGAATCAGTAGAAAAACTAGACATTTGTTTTGTTGACGCGTTGTACTCTTGATCAGATATTGTTGTGTCTCCACTAGATTGAGAGTCAGATGAGTTGTTCCCTTCATCAACATCCGAAATCAGTGATGCACTTTGTACAAACGGGGAGGTGCTATCATTCTTCAATCTCAACTCGATGTCTCCATCCATTTCTGATTCCATGGTTGAGGGTGCATCAACATAATTGTCTATCTCACTGGCAGTGTCATCAGAATGATAAAAAGTTAAGCTGCCTTCTCCATGGTTTTGTGCATCTACAGCTACAATCTTCTCATCAGGCACCCTATCAAGAGTGGATGAGACGCCATATGTTGCTGCAGGAGGATAAGAATTGGGTATCTCACAGAGTTCATCATCTGTGGGAGACTTGTTTGGTTCATACATGGAAGAATTCATGGTATTTTCCTCTCCGTCTGGAGATGATGGAGGACTACGTCTTGCTTCAAATATTTCAAAACCAGACTCATCATGATTATATGTTGCTGACTTTAGAAGGGATGAGTTCGTATTGACTTCATGGAGCACTTTATGATCTGGGGAAGGAGAACTCAGTAATTTTTCCATGTAGCTCTTCTCAGTTTTCAAATCAAATGGAAAGCCAGTCAGCCTCCTCTTTAATCTTGTGTGAAGAGAAGGGTTCTCAACACCATTGTCAATACGCTCCTCCAGAAATAGCTGATGGAGTCTGGGAGAAGCATACCAGTCATTCACTGTCAATTGAAAAGGAACTTATGTACAGAAAAGTAAATATCTCACTTGGAATGTGATGACAAAACTTCAGGGGTTTCTCTATCTCTCCAGCGTGGCCCTTTCTTCTGTTCATCATGAAACAAATAATAGATGATAAATGAATGAGTAAGAATCAGTGAATTTGTTACGATGTCCCACATCGGTTCAGCACAAAAGTGTGGAAGGGCATATAAGTGGGGGTCAACCCTTCACCTTCAGCCATGGTTTTGGGTGAAGTTAGGGCTCCCTATCTTATGTGCCTAACAGAATTGAATAAAAGGTAGTTCGATAAAGGGTCTATTGGTTGTCAGAGGAATGAATGCATATGTTACAACCACAAATAAGAAAAGAGAAAGGAGTAGAAATATTGCTCAACTGCTGCTATTTATTATGCATATATTGCGGTTTTAAGTTTTTTACTGCCTGAAGCAACATTATGCACCACTCATGATCAACCATATAGATTCAGATTAAATATTAACACAAGGGGTGAACATTTGAACTGAAGAAAGAACACTATCAACCAAAAGTTCAGTCTATTCAGAAGAAAACTTTTAGAACATAAATGCCAAAATAAATGAGGGAAGCTTGCTTGAATATCAATCATATCTTAAGGTTTAAGGAACCATTAGTGAGCAAAGAAATGCTTAAGCTTGCTTGAATATCAATCATATCTTAAGGCTTAAGGAACCATTAGTGAGCAAAGAAATGCTTAGTTTACTGTACCCTTGTTTTATAATTAAAAGCATCAAGTCTTTTAAAGAAGTTACCTTTGATTTCCGGATCTTCTTTTCCCTCTGGACATCTACATTAATTTCAGCCATTTCAGCTTTAAAAAAGGAGGGATCAGAATATCGTTTCAGGCATGCTCCAGCACCCGCCACGTCAAACCTAAATCCATTGGGGTTAATTGAGATATTAATTATTATCTAGACAGATTAGTCAAGTCTAAAAAGAGAGCAGATCATACTTGTCTAGAAGGAATAGGCGAGGAGGGGCCCTGCATTCTTCATAGGAATCCCTTATAAATCGAGGCAACTCTCCCTGTGTAACTAGATTATGATCCAGTCTTAAATTTGGATGCCAATCAACACCTGCAACTTGATATTTAGACCACATTACTATTAAATACAACAAGCAGCGAAATATGCATATTTGAAAAAAGATTGCAGCACTAAAAGGGGATTCCGATTTGTTGAAGAACTAAAGGTTCCCAACAAGGTTAGACAGAGCCACATCAGGTTTCTACAGCAGTCATACATTATTACTACATGAATACTATTGTGATTAGGTGATGAATTGTATAATAAGCTGTGACAAAGTTTGCTAATAGGAGAGAAATTATCCCATGTGAAGAATTGCCTAGGGAACAGTTAACAGAAATAACAGCATGATCTAACCAGCATGGTAAAAAAATGACGAATGATCTTTCTGGGAGTAAAATGCTCTCTCGATGGAAGGAATCTCAGTCTCAAACTGTTGAACTCGAGTCATTAAGCCGTGCCCTCTTGCAGCAGTTACCATCACTTCCTCATGTAGATTATGAAAAATCTCTGCAGCAAACCTTCAATAATCACAAGAAACAAGCAATTTAAGACTTGATCGATTTTATTATTATTATTATTCTTAAATGATAATTACAAGAAATAAAAACATGGACTCGAATTATCATTCTCATTATTGGCATGATTTTTGCGTCAGCTATCATGAACGCACACACTTACAACCCAAACGCCACATTAAATTCCCGAAACATAAATCTAAAAAAAGCAATGCTCAAGCTTCATCCAGAATATTAGCTTATATTCACTAGGATAACCAAGACTAAGATCTTAACCTAGACCTTCTATTGTTTTTATGAAGTAATTTAGGGGGAAAAATATGAAGTGAAACATCAACATGATCTCTATATACATTGATTCCTCCAACTTAATTGAAAAATTAGATTCAATCCACAAAAATAAGTCTAAAAAATAACGAAATTAAAACACTGAAGCTTAATTCGTGCACTGCCTTGCCAGGAACACATTTTAACCTCCAGAGAGACTGAATCAAAGGCACCATACTCGGATAAACTGCTAGATAAGAATTAAAAATTAAAAATAATAACTTACCAGGACAATTCTCAGCTTGTTAATCATTAGAGACACTCAAAATTAAACTTCTCACAGTTCATCTACTTCACCAGAATCAGAAGAACAAAAACGCACACATACAATTAAAGCTTGAAACTAATACAATTAGAGCTATCAAATAAAATTACCTCAATGCGACTTCTCATCCCCTACATTTCCCGAAAACACAAAAATCCAACCAAATTATACAGAGAACAAAAACAAAATTAAAAATTAAAAGCAAAATTACTCACTCGGCAAGGTCGCCGAGCTGGCGTAGAACGCCGACTAACGCAGCCATGGAAACGGCTTCAAGCAAAGCATCAGGATCATCCTTTTCGGACGCCCGATACAGCTCCGAATCGGCTAAACTATACTCGTTCCTTATCTCGTACCTAATCATCGGCATTTTGCCTTTTCTTCTGCTCAAGTATGCTCACGAATCAAACCTTAACCGAATTTGATCAATTTCCAACGTTCAGGTTCACCACCTCCAACCACCACCGATACATATAAATGCTGTATGTATAGACAGATAGATAGATAGGGACATAATAGTTTCTCAGTTTTATTTATTTTTTGAGTAATAATTATAGTGCGAGGAGTGCAGAACCCAGGCAACCACTGTTGATAGATTTTTAAATAGCTGACAAATTTATTTTCGATTTCTTTATTAAGAAATGCTTTTCTTTTGTTTTTTTCTTTTAATTTTTCTATTGTTTGGTCAGTTAATATATTATTATTTTCTTTTTATCTTTATATGGGAATGTGTGTAATGAGGTGTTACTAAAATGCGCCGAGGAGTACAGTGTACGAAGCCGCGTCTCCCGCCGGTTATTGTGCGCTTTAGATTTATTGGATCGTGTAATTGTTCATTAAATTCCGGACCGTACCATCATATATTTCGTCCTGTCCGCCCTCGATATAATATGTACATAAATTTATTTTTCTTTTTTTATTAGCAATATTATTTTTTTTTTTGAAAATATTTTTTCATTACAAAATGATCTTTTCAATACATGAATTAAATAAGGTGGCGTCTCGTAATTAGTTTTCATTTTCTATTAAAATTTTATTTATTTTTTATAAATATTATCACTTTTTATTTATACTATAAATTATTCATAAAGTAATTAATAATATTATTATTATTTTTCATCAATTAAACTTTACTTCTTATTAAAATGTTATCATTTTTTATTTGTGTTACAAAATTATTTTTTAAGACTATCCATCAAGTCTTGGTTTTAAATAAATTATCATTATTGCATATACTTCTTTCTCAGTGGAATTATAATTCACGTGATTTGATATCTATTTAGAAGCAGTAAATCCATAAAAGGGTAATTTATTTTATTTCAAAAAATATATAAATATTATTCAACTTAAATGACCCTATTTAAGTGTAATGTTTGAGATAATAATTGGTTTAGAATGTTTCATTGTAACGGGTGAAACCGTAAAGCGATTTTGTTTTATGAGAATAATCAGTATCATCATTCTCTCTTCAAATTAAATAAATAAATAAAGTTCTTTATGAATAATAATAATTACATTCAATATTTTATATAAAATTACATAAATAAGAATAATCGAATAATTTTTTTTGTGTTTTAATGTTGTAGTAATTTATAATTGTATTTAGGTATAGTATTAAATGAAGAAAAGTAAGAGCTAATTTGGCCAAAATAGCAGGCTTGAGGGAAACCATATGTCATTAAAAGCCCATATTCAGCATAACGCATATATGTTTAATTGAAGGCCCACTGCTTTTTGTGGTATGTAGGCCCACTGAGCTGTTATTAATTAATGGCCGTCACCATCACGCGCCTAGTTATTTTCCAAGCACATGTTTCTTAATTTAGGTTGACATGAGGAGTCAATTTTGAAAACGATATGATAACTGATAAGATGATATGAAAATAACATAAAATTATGGATTAATCTCTATGCTTATTGTGTTTGTTTGTTTCTTATTTATTTATATATTATGATTAGTTATATTTTTTTTTTAACGACCTTTGTATGAGTCTATCTTATATAAGATTGCTTATGAGTTTATTATTTTTCTCATATTCCTTAACTAAACGTCAAATAAAAAAATTTATGTTAATACGATGAAACGTATAAAAACACAAAAGAAAATGAATAAAAATACTAACCCCAATAAAACACACACACACACAAATCTAAATTACATTTTCCTATAAGATAATGGGTTCAATGATTATGTATAGATGGGGATATATGTGTGTAATAATGCAATCTTTACTTCAAAGCTTTGTTCGGTAGATGTGAAGTTTTCTACCAAGGGTTTGAATGCATCGTGAAATTAATTAATTATTAAATCCTAACTTCAATAATTATTTGTTAGGTATTGTGCTTGTTAGTGGACTAGTGGCGTAACCAAGTTCATAAGGGGATGTGTATTTGCAATTTTAACTATGTTTTTTTTATTTTTTAGTTATATATTTTATTAGATATAGTTTAAATTTAATACTGATTAATCTTTCCATGTCAATAACATATATTTTTTTCTACTATCAATTTCAACAGTCAATGTCGAATATTAAGTAGAACCACTAAATTTTAAAAAATGACATCGCACGCTAAGATTAATTATAACTAAGGGTTAAGATTTTTTAATGTGAATATACTGTCTTATATTCTCTGTTATTATTTGCTAAAAATATATATAGGTTTAGGCTATGATCATTTTGAGTATATTTGGTTGAGTTATTGTTAATTGGAAAAAGGGTGATTTTTTTAGGGATGGATAAAAAGTGTAACATTTTAAAATGTTTGAATTCATGAAAACTGATAGTAGTGTAGTGAATTATTTTATAAATATTTTTAATATAAGTAAAAATAATAATATTTTTAATAAAAAATAATAATATTATTAATAAAATTATTATGACGAAGAAGAATCGGTCTCAAGCCATATTGACATATTGTTGTCCATATCTTAAACATTGCAATTGAATTCGGTAAACCCTATTCTGAATAAATATGAAAGGTTAGTTTATCTTAAAACAAACTAGTACAGTGTCCGCGTACGACGCGGGTTATCGTATTTTTTATTTGTTTATTATTTTTAAATCTATACTTTTAAATAGAAATTAATCATATTATTTTAAAATAATTAAAAGTATAATTTATTGTTAGACCAAAAAAAATGTCTTAAAGTATATAAATCAAATTAAGTGAAAAACATACATTCTCAATTTATGTCTAATAGAAAAACATTGTTATCACTGAGGTTGAAGTGATCCTCCCCAGCATCATCATAAAATATCAAAATAAAATTGTTGATTGTTGACTTAAAGACCATTTGATCTCCTATAAAATTTTCAAATTCTTCAACCACGTATTTCCATCCTCTAGTACTGAAGCCCGTATCAAGTGCAATAAAAGTGAAAGAATATTTATATTTAACAAATTTTAACCCGATTGTGAGGAGTCGTTTTCAAATCAATAATGTATTCCTTAATCTCAATACATTTATTACACATGTGGCAAGTCCTATGTAACATAAAAATATGTAAAAGACAATCTCATTGTCATATATTTTAAGGATATCATATTTTATTCAAATTATGATATCAAAATGAAAACTTAATAATTAATAGAGTATGCTAATTAACTAATTGATCAAGATAGTTATCATCATCTATCATTCAAGTAAAGTCATTTCCGTAGCAACCATGACATAATTTAAAATCCAAACAATAAAATAAACACATTTTCAAAATTATTGAAGTGAAAAATATACATAAAATTCTTCGTCTATCAACCTTAAGAAAAATAATAAATAAAAAAATAAATAAAAATTGTTTCGTACTAAACAAAAAATTAAGGAATGAAATTCACTTTATTTTGAATTAATAACAATAAAGTATGTTCTTGAAATATATAGCTATAATTCTTAGTAACAGTATTTATAGATGATATTAGTCATTTTGAAAATGGAATAAATATTATTTACCTCCATTTACGTCATCAATTTTGAACCCCTTTAATTGAATAATCTAATTTATTAAAAAAAAAAGAGAGAGATGATTAATAGGTCAAACAAATTATTTAGATGCGCCAATAATAATAGTAGTAGTAGGTAATTTACTAAAATATAGCCTCAAATATTCTTATACCCGCCAAATTCTAATCCAACATGATATATATAATAATAGATAATTTAATCTTTTTATTATTATAGTAATAGGTAATTTACTAAAATATAGTCTCAAATATTCTTTTACCCGCCAAATTCTAATCCAACATGATATATATAATAATAGATAATTTAATCTTTTTAAGAAAAAAAATCACACTTTAATCTTAAAATTGAGAGTGAAATGAGTAATGAACCACACCTTAATTTTAAAAATTGAAAATAACTGTGTGCGTAAATATAAAACAAAATGAAAATTAATGGACCTTTTAAATTATGATCCAATCCCATTATAAAAGTGAAAAAAAAAGGGTAAATAATTCTTTTAACAATGCGTCATTGAGGTTCGAACCCATGACCTCCTCATAATCAACTTACCAATAATATGTAGTCACCTCACAAAATTAAAAAAAATATATATAAATGATCACTCAATAAATGATTGACACTTCACATTTTTAAATTCTAAATATAGAATCTTATTTTGTTTTAATATATAATAAGGAGATTTCAATTAAAATATTGAAGCTCGCATTGGAAAAAAAAAAAACCGCAAGGGCCTTCAAGCGTCCGTCATGGCCCGTTAAAGGGATATACTTGCATATAAATTGGGCCTAAACTATTGGGCCTTCAACAGCTGTTTAAGAGTTATGAGCGTGTTGGAATTTGGATATAGGAGTATATTGGACGGATGAGCATTTAATTCATTTGTAGTGATTTAGATTTCTTCTTTATAATTTTTTTTTCTTTTTTGTACAACTACGATTGCTACTTTTAAAGGAGAATTTATTTTATAATCCTTTTTTTAGTAATTGATTGTGATTACAAAAACTCCAATTAATTAGAGTTTTTTTTTTCAAGTGAAAATAATATTTAATCTATTTAATGGAAGAGTAAAATGAAGGCAGCACTTATCTGAGATACATGAAAACTTTCCGTTAAGAATGGATAATAAGTTTTAAAAATTGATACTTGAATTCATAAAAAATGATGCTGTTAGTATTGAATTAATTTATGAATGGCAAAAACTTGTTGTGACTCATGGAAACACAAGAATTTAATATTAATTTTTGTTATTAATTAATATTTTATTATTGTATTCCTAGGCAAGATGGGTCGAATACAGAATACCAAAATGGATGTTGACATGTAATTATACCAGCTTATGTCAAGTACTAAAGGGTGTTTAGTAGCCAAAATGGATGTTGACATGTAATTATACCAGCCTATGTAAAAGTACTAAAGGTGTTTAGTAGTATAATTATTTCAGTGGTGCATTTTCATTTAATGAGGAGGGGGACCACCTCTAAGTTTGCAGTCGGACTTGAAGCCTTAAAGTCGGAGGTTTGCCCACCTTCTTATCATTTGTATCATTTTACATCCGGTAATGACTTCCTTTCGTGCCTAATTAAAATACTCGTGTACACATTAGTATTATTTTAAATCGCATTTTGAGCATTCGCTCTCTTCTTCATATTCTTTTCATCTCTTTTGTTTTCTCTTTGCCCTTTCTATAGCTTGATACTCTGTTGTCAGCTTTCTTTGCTTTTTTTTCTTTCTTATATCCTTCATCTTTATATTTTTTCTCCAGTCTCTTGAAGAACTCCTGTAAAAAAAGTAAAAACAACATTGCATAGGAAAATGCTTGAGAATAGACTTTGTGTGATGCTGAGATATCCTAGAGGAGGAGCCGTGTGAATGATAGTGGAAAATGGCATGGTAGGTTAAGAGAAGAGAGGAAGGAAGAAGTGGATATCACACAGCAACAGGTTATCAGTTTCACACTTTGTAAATGATCCACGAAGCACCCAACATTAATACTCACATAGTAATAATATTAATAATCTAAATAGACACCCAAATCTTTCCAGCATATAATCAATATTGATTAACAACATTAAATTCACTAGCTTACCATTCCACCGATGACGGTTTTGCGTCCGAAGCCGGTAGAAGTGGAAACAAGCCTGTGAATGATAGTGGAAAGTGCGGTTAAGAGAAGTGGCGGAGAGAAAATGAAATAGGATAGAGGGATGTGTTTAAGTAGAGAAGAGGGGGAGAGAAAAGAAAGAGAAGAAATGGAAGCTTTTTTTGAAAATGCCCATTTCGTGCCTAATTAAAATACTTCAACCTAAATTGGTCCATACACGCCTTACTATATCTGGGCCAAAATATTAAACACTAAGAGCTGGCCAAGCCCATTAAAAGTATTTAAAAATACTTCTTCATTTATTATGTTAATAATAAATGAATAAATAAATAAATAAAACATTCTTCATGATATTTATAAATTGGTAGTACTTGAAATCGCAAATAATTGGAACTAAAGCAGCCTCGCCCACCACAGCGGACTCCGGCGGCGCAGGTAAGCCTTATATTTTATTTTAAATTATACTTTGGTCTAAGTAACACCCTTCACGTCCGTGAAATAGTCTCATACAACTTTCACGTTCAAATTAGTATTATTTTAAATCGCATTTTGAGCATTATGCAGTTTTGACTGATTTTGCAGTTTTCCCATGGGAGAATTGTCAAATTTTATTATGAGAGACATACTTAAGTAAGAGACAAAATTACGCACTTTGCCCTCTTCTTTATATTCTTTTCATCTTTCTTTGCTTGTCTCTTTGGCCTTTTTATAGTTTGGTACCTTTGCTTCATTTTCTTTCTTATATCCTTCATCTCTATATTTTTTCTCTTGGAGAACTCCTGTAAAAAAAATAAAAACAACATTGCATATTAGGAAGATGCTTGAGAACAGACTTTTTTGTGGTGATGCTGGAATATCCTAGAGGAGGAAGCAGATCCGACACACGATCTAACTCAATTCTCCTCCTAAACACACATATATCTTGCCTGCGTAAATATTATACTTACGCGACCGTGGGCGATGCAGCCTTCGGCTCCGGATGCGAAAGCCGAAATTCTGGATGCGTTAATAGTCGGGATGACCAATTAAAGAAAATTATCGAATCCAAGTGAGGAACGTGCTAAATTTTAAGGAATCTCAAGCTTATCGTGATTTTATAAAGACAATATAATAGAGTGATGGATAACTTGTTATTTTGCGTGCTGGATGCATGAATGTAGTACGTAAGAATATTACTTATTAGATATTTTTAATGGTCATTTGAGTTGGTCTCTCCATTGTTCCTCTAAAAATGTGCAATGGGTAGTGATCTTCAGGATGATGCATTCTTCACGTCCATAAGATTTACATTATGTGACCTAATGAATAGAAAACTCCTAATAGGTTCTCAATGTCTATGTCAACGTGGGTCAAATTGAAAAGGTATGATGCAGTATTGCCCAAATAAAAATATTTTAATAAAAATTAATATTTTGTGGATCAAATTGATAACCGTTTAAATAAATTACTTTTGGAACAATTTGTAATATAAATAAAAATAATATCTATAATTAAAGGTGAAAATAAAATGGTCGGTCTCACTTGTACAAGTGTTCTCTTTCATAATTTGTATATTTAGGGTTTCTTTTTGTGTTCTTTCCCTATAGCAAGTATTCATAATGTTCTATTTTCGCTGTTCTTACAAATTTATTTATACTCGGAGATTGATTAAACTCTAAAGTTTGTTCTTGATTTTAAAAATCGATTTGAAAAATCACGCATATTCTACTTTGAGTTTAATACATGTACCAAGATTTTGAATTTCATATATTCACTCTCTTTAATTAAGTATATTATTATTTGGTAAATTCTATTATGCACTAATCAAAATGTATATATTTATTAATACAAATACAAATATATACCGTGATGAATAATTACTTATATATTTGATAGCAAAAAATTTTATTGTTTCTTGAATGAAAAACTGAATATATTAATACTTATATAGTTTGATAGCAATTTTTTTATTGCTTTTTTTAATGAAAAACTGTATTTAAAAAAATAATACATTTATTGAAACACATATGCATTATAATATAAATATGGATGCATGAGATATTAGCTCTTATCCCCTTTACTCTCGCATCAACTAATATTTTCATAACCAAGTCATGACTCCTCTTAGATATTGAATTGACATAATTGCCCTGTAAACTAGGTTACTAGAGTACTCTTACTCTTTATATTAATATATATTAAAGAATGTGATGTCTTGCTCAAGGTCACCATCAGTCTTTACCCACAAGCAACACAAATGCCACTTTATGGTGCCTACTTATACTTAATTCTTAGCTACTTATTGTTTATGGATGTAAGAAGCACAAATAATTTTTTTTTCTTATTGGAAAATGTAGCTCAAGTTGTTGATCCTAAGCTGCTAGGTGATATATGTTCGGATTTGGTGTTCAAATAGTTATATTAATTACAATGCCAAAAAAATTTTATGCATATGAGTCCCTCCTAAAAATATTAATATATTTACATGGAGTCCACCCACACTTCACACACACCACTAATACACCTACCCATTACACATAAAAAATTTTATACCTTCAGTTCAACCCACTATCCATTAAATTATTATATTTTAAAAAAAAATTGATACTATTTTAGTAATTAATATATTGTGAGATAGATAAGGTAGACTACTACGGAAGAGGGGTTGAAGGAGTGAACCATAGGGCTTTTCATGGATTGAACGTCACATGGATAGATATGGTCTTGCGTCGATAATTGAAGACGCCGATGTCGTGGGTCGTGGGCGCCGTATTTATACTCGGGATCATCATCGTCTGGGATGGAATCAATCTCATGCGTAGAGTAGAGGGAAATTAGAGTGGGGCTTCAACTCCACTGCCATGGACTGGTTAGTTCCGATGAACATCGACAGACCGTCCAGTCCAACCTCTTATTTACGTAAATCCACCTTCCCTTCTCCCAATCCAACCTGCAAACATAGATTTCAATAGGTCTTTTGAGGATACACTCTGTTCACGTTAATCGACTTTCTCAGCTCCCAATTCAACATGTGAACATCGGAATCAATAGTCTTTTGAGGATAGCTCGTCGGAGTTGGCCGAGGTTAGGAGATTTGGAGAGATCCCAAGCCTCGAAATCCGACTCCATCTCCTCGTATTGCCTTCCCAACAACTCCCCTTCCTTATTACCCTCATCCTTATACACGAAAGCAAGATCCCCGATCCGAGTCCACACCCGGTGCTGCGACCTGGCCGGCAGAAGGCCAGAAAGTCTCCGTAACCATAGATGGCCATGGCAGGATGAGAGATGATTAATTTCTTCAAACGCGCACGTCCGGGGCTGTATACAGGAATAGCTCCGGGCAAAGCGTCGATCCGAGGTAGCTTTATGTGTCGACCCGAAAGGGGATCAGACAGAAACAAGTCGCCGTCGCCCCTCTTATTGAAATAAGCTAGCCACCCGTGTGACGACCCCACCACTTGAGATTCAGATGCTACCCCGCCGCCTTCCCCTGTCTTGTTGATGCTAATTACTCTGTCCTCTGCAAACCAGTAGAAGTTGTAAGAACCGCCTGCAAATGGCGGTAGCATCAACCACGGCAAGATCCGAGGAGCACTTACTGTAGTGTGCAACCGTGATTGAGAAACACTTTTAGTAGTGCAATAAGTTGAACGACATCCACCCCATTAATTAGACCCGATCTTCTTACAAAACAAGACTATAGTCAAATCACCATCTCCCTCACAAAAAAATATGTATATATAATGAATCTTGGACAACAAGTTACAATTATTTAAGTTTATTGAAAATATACATGTATCAATGCCAGATTTAGAAATAGAAAAAATATAGTATATATCAATACTAGATTTAGAGAAAATTTATCCAAAAAATATACTCCCTAAGAGTTAAGTTTACTGTTATGAGAAAATGACATGACATTGCATGCTACGATTAATTATGAGTAAGGGTTATGATTTTTGAATGTCAACTGTCATATGTAGTATTATCTGTTATTATTTGCTAAAAATATTTGCGGCGACCTAGGGTCATTTTGAGTATATTTGATTGAGTTATTGTTAATTAGCAAATATTTGATTGAGATCTCACGCGTAAAGTTTTTTTAAATAATATTTTATAAAATTTATACGTTAGTTAATGAATAATTTCATGAATAATTTTTAATTTAAATAAGTCTTTGGTAGCATGATAACTATGAAATTTAAAAAAAGGGTCTCAAGCAATGGTTGTTCGTATCTTAGACATTGCAGTTGAATTGGATCAGCCCTATTCTGAATAACTATGAAAGGTTAGCTCGCTTATCACAAAACAAACTTCAATTAGAAAAAAAGAAGCCCATAAAGACCCGCAAAAAGGGATATTCTTGCATTCAAATTGGGCCTAAAATATTGGGCCTCTTACAATGCTTTAAGATTGGGTTAGAGGGTAGCTTTAACCGATGTGTTGTTAACAGGTAAAGCCCGAAGGCTGTTCCCATCCCTGTCGGGGGAGATGCCAACCATCTCTCCTTTCTGTAGCTGATGAATTTCGGAAGATACATGCAGACACCAGAAACGATAAGAAGGTTCGGAGACTCTTCGTCATCTCCTTTGCATCCATGATATACTGTATATGGATGGAACGAAATGCTCTCCAGTTCGGTTCGAGGATGCTTTCTCCAGCACACATTGCAGACAAAGTCATTTCTCAGATCGTTAGTTTGTATTTGAATTATGGCATTGTAACATCCTAAGTGTGATGCTAAGGATATAGTGATAAAATTTCGATTTTAACATGGTGCTTATGTACTTTGTAACTGTTAGAACTGAAATAAATATTTACCAAGTTCAGTACAACGCTTTAAGAGTTATGAGCCTGTTTGTAGTTTGGATATATATTAGACGGATGAGCATTTAAATTCATTCGTCATTTCTTCGCTAATTTTTTTTTGTACGACTACGATTGCTACTTATAAAGGAGAATTTATTTTTATATATGCATTTTTTTAATTAATTGAGTGTGATTAAAAAATATCTCCAGTTAATCCAGTATTTTTTTTAATGTATATATATATAAAAAAAGGACATAAATGATCAAAATTGAAAAAAAAAACGCTAAAATTGGAAAAAATGAAGATGTAAAATTAGACATACTGACCTTCAAAAAAAAAAAAAAGCAACAGAATAATCGTACGGACAAATTGTGATACCAACCTAATCTTTGAAAAAGTCAAATATTTGATGTTGATTGGGACATAGAGTTTACTACTGAATAAATCAAGTGCGCACGACTTACGTGGCTATTGTTTCAATTTCACATTTAATAAACCAAAATAGTTGATTGGTTAAACATGTATGTAATCAAACCAAATCTGGTACGTAATCTGTCTGTCGCTGTTATCGTGTTTCTCGTTACAATTATTTACTGAAATTCACCTCAAAATTAAAAATCTCAACTCATATACCATATTTACTATTTAGATAACCAATTACCAATATTTATATTTTTCTGCTAATTGCCACTACACTATTTTTAGTTGTCTGGTTTAATTTATATTCGTGTACACCAGTACTAATATTTTTTTTTATTTTATTTTATTACTCTCTCTACCATTATTTACTTCATTCTTTTCATATATCTTTCTTTAAAATTTTTTGCACACTTAGTAATTTATATAATATTACTCCTCCATCTAATAAGGTATGCATTTTGTATCCTTTACTTTAAACAAACAAATAATCAACAATCCATCAATTTAGGTAAATGGACCTATAATTCAGTGTAAATGTCTTATTGTGATAAATTATCTCAAATCTTTAGACATATATAATATGACTATAGTGTTCAATCATCTATTCATGAAGTGATATTGAAATATGAGATGACATGTGGTCGTGCATATATATAGTATTTAAGAGTATTAAATATTTTATTTTAAAAATATATATAATTATTTTACTTAATACAAGTATTAATTTTTATTAAAAAACGAAATATAGAATAACAATCCAATAATTTCCTATTAATTAAAAAACTTTTCTTAATTTTAAAAAATAAAAAAATATGGAGTACTTTTTATTGGGTATTTAAGTAATAAATTATTTTTAGGTCGGATTAAATATTTGGATACAGATCTAAATATGTATATTCTATTGTATAAAAGATTTTGTCTTGAAATTATACTATAGATAGATGGAGAATATATATATACTCCATTCAGGACCACACAATATATATCATATGTACTTAATTTGAATAAGAACTTAAGAAGAAAAGGAAAATCAAATTATGTTTAACGAGTGATGACATTAATCAATATTAATTATCAGAGATTGAGTATCAGTAAAATCAATTTATGATCTTTTGATACAGTATTATATTAGTATTTTATTAGACAATTACCAGATTATATATATAGCTAGTCAACTCATTACAATATTACTAGTCAGACTATTACCATTTTTCCCTATTTATAATTAATAATAATACTACAGAAAGGAAGGAAGGATCAGTATCCACCTCTGCTGGAGAGAGTTGTTACAAAATTAATTAGTAGAAAATACCAATTTTCGAGGGTGACATAACTGCTAAATTTGAGATTAAAAGGAGAATTGATTTAAAAATATTTAACACCATAATCACCGTTTAGTTTACTATGAAAAAATAATTTAAACCTAAAATAAAAGAAAAGTGAGTACGTACTACGTGTGTATATATATATATATATATATCACTAATCTTTCACCCAAATGTAAATTATTTAAATAAATAAATTCTTCTTTCAAGGATGCAAGTTCAAGCAATTCCAGAGATCAGTGGAAAAGAAATCGCTACTCCATCACTTAAAAGGTACATTTCCCCCATGAAGTCGCGTTTTGCAACTCATGTAATTACTTTCTGATTCATCATTCGTGTAATAAAATTAAAATACATTCAGATTGGACGGAAAAGTTGCAATAGTCACCGGCGGCGCCAGGGGCATTGGCGAAGCCACCGTGCGGCTCTTCGCCGTCCACGGCGCCACAGTTGTAATCGCCGACGTGGAGGACTCGCTCGGCGGCTCACTTGCCGACTCACTATCCCCATACGTCACCTACGTGCACTGTGACGTCACCTCGGAGGAACAAATCGAAACCCTAATCACCTCCACCGTCTCCCGTCACGGCAAGCTCGACATCCTGTTTAGCAACGCCGGAATCCTCGGCGATCAGTCTCGACACAAGAGCATCCTCGACTTCGACGGCGACGAGTTTGACCAGATCATGCGGGTCAACGTGAAGGGGGCTGCGCTGGGGATGAAACACGCCGCTCGGGCGATGATGGGCGGCGGCGGCGGGTGCTTAATCTGCACGGCGAGCGTGGCGGCGGTGATGGGGGGATGGGGCCGCATGCTTACACGGCGTCAAAGCATGCGGTTGTGGGGTTGGTGAGCAATGCGGCTTGTGAGCTGGGGAAGTATGGGATACGGGTGAACTGTATTTCGCCGTTTGGGGTGGCGACGAGTATGCTGGTGAACGCGTTGCGGAATAGTGAGGACGGCGGTGTTAGGGCGGAGGAGTTGGAGAAGACGGAGGAATTTGTGAGGACTTTGGGAAATTTAAAGGGAGCGACGCTTGGAACGAGAGACATAGCGGAGGCGGCCTTGTTTCTGGCGAGTGATGAATCAAAGTATATTAGTGGTCATAATCTTCTTGTTGATGGTGGTGTTACTACCTCCAACAATTTCATTGGATTCTAGAATCTCTCTCTTTTTTTTTTTCAATTACTATTATTTATGACAAAAATAAATTTGTGTGCACCTCTGCGCGACTTTAAAATTTTCGGTTAAATTGTATACCCTTTACTATGAAGATATGTACTCCAAAATGGTGTACCTTTATTAATTAAAGGGTATATCCTTTAGAACAAAACAATATACTCTTACCCATAACAAAATATTAATGAAAATTGTTTATCATTTATAACAAAATGATGTACCCTTATTAATTAAAGTGTATATCCTTTAAAACAAAGCAATATAACATTACCCATAATACTAAATTCGTGCCCCGCCCACGCAAGCCTCACTCATTATTTATTATTAATATTACTACTGTTATTATTAATTTTACATTTAAAATTTTGCAGGATACTTTGATACTTTCACTTTCATTTTATATTTTATTATAATCAAAATACAAATCATGTTAATTATAAGTAATAATACTATTAAAATACTAAGATATACCACTTCGCTTCCATCCCGGATCATGAAGGGTTTTGTGAATAAAATAATATGAAGAGTGTGAAGGAGTATATATATTTACATAATTTTTTTTAATATAAAAAAATTGGAATTGGAAAAGTGTTATTTTGTCATTATTCATCTGAATCTGATCGTTAGACGGATGATACTCAATCGAGGATGTTAGCATTTAGCAATGGTGTTTTTATTTTTTTTAAAAGAATTTATTAATTGGGCCTGTAGTAGTTCGAGTCTGAACAGATACAATTTCGACATTCAAACTGAGCTTGTAATTAGGTAGAAATTAGGGCCTACGATAATTGGTTGTCCCGCTCTAAAGATTTCCACCTGTAGTAATATCTATAGAACCACTTGTAATAACACCTCT
This sequence comes from Pogostemon cablin, assembly GCA_023678885.1. Lineage (NCBI taxonomy): Eukaryota > Viridiplantae > Streptophyta > Magnoliopsida > Lamiales > Lamiaceae > Pogostemon > Pogostemon cablin. The sequence goes on from CM042984.1 coordinate 2,172,783, forward strand.
ATATATATTTTGAACAAGTTTTAAACAACTAAACAAGTGCAGTTTTACATAACTTGTCCAATACAAGTTAGTTAAAATTCAGGCCATTAATTATTATTTAAGAATATAATAACAAAAACCCGCTACATCTAATTAATCATGGCTTCTATAAATTCTTACGAAGATAAAAAAAAATATACGATGATATTGGTGGGATAAGGATCACCTATTCTAATTTAGTATGAATTTTTAATTGAATGACACATGTCAATAATTTCCTAGATTAATGCACATATTCAAGCGTTTAATAGTAGTAAATTGTAGAGTATAATTTATTTTTTTTTATATCGTGGAATACCAATAGAAATAAGGAATTCAAGTGCAAGGTGAGATACGTGGAATAAACACACATGAACTTCCCCATAACGAATGGTTTGTAGATAGGAAAGAATAGTATGTAGATACGACCGGTGCATGCATGCATGAGTGAAAGTAAGGTTAATTCTACTGCAAATTAAATTATTTTCTGACAGGATTTTCCAATGGATCCGACAAATTATGGGACTTACGAGCCATGACCCGTTCCCATCCGGTGGGCTGTTGCTTAACTATCTGAATCAAATTCATTGCATGCATGGATCGATGCTCTAATAAATCCATTGGTTTCCTTTGTTTCTACACGTTATAATACGTGTGGGGCGTACTTGTCGTTTGATGTTACTTCTTTACTTTATACACAATACTCCTATATATCATCTTTTAATACAATTATTTGTGCATGATGATGTATTAATGATCCACACCGAAAGTCGAGTTACATTTTTTGTTTTACGTATGGGATGAGTAACACGTACGAGTAAAGAAAATTTAAATCTTTCTTTTTAGGGTTGATATATACTGAATACTCCCTCCGTTTCATTTCAGATGATGTACAATTTTCATTTTGAATTGTCCCACAAAAGTTTGCACATTTGACATTTCCATAAAAAATAAAAAGTACAAAACAACCACTCTTCCCCATACACTTTATTTACAAAAAAAAAAATATTTTTACCTAACATATTTTATCATTTACTCCCTCCGTCCTACAATTTCAGGCACCTTTCCACATATCAAAAATGACAAATATCACTTTATTCAACAACCTCAAAAGTTACTTTAATTTCAAATTTGTTACTCTTTTTTTACACACACATCATTACTTCATACTTTTTTATTACCTAAAAATACTACTTTACCCTCTAAAGTTAACAAATTTGGTCAAAAAGAATATTTTTTCTAAAAAACGTGATACATTAAATATGCCTATAATTTTGGGACGGAGGGAATATTTATTACAAAAAATATCATTATACCCCTAAAAGTTATCACTTTCTTAATTTCTATGCCAAAATTGGGGGTGCAATCTTTTGCGGGATTGAGAGAATATATTTTTTCTAAGGTATAGATCGAGTTTGTATCCTACTTGCTATACATCCAAATTGTTGACAAGGAATGAAAATATAAAAGAATTTATGATCACCATGATACAACATGGAAAATACCACTTTCAACTTACAGTTTAGTCGAAATTTTTTCTTTTATGCATGAATATGAGTAGAAACCATATTCAATTAAAATATATTTAAAAAACATTATTAAATTTCAGACAAGTTAACTTGTGTGAGAACAAACTGATGTCACTTTCCATAATATGTTTCATTTTTTAATTATATAATACAAGGTGATCATGGGATGATAATTTCTTGTTACTTGATCGTCTATTCATGAATAGCGTTGAAGCGATCACTTCTTAAAAAAAAAAAAAATCTTATTATATATACTAGTTGATGGGATGATTATTTAATATTTATTTTCCCCTTCAAAAATTTTCTATAAATTCCCTCCCATTTTCCCTTCTACCATGCAAGAATCAAATTAGCTGCTTTATCCTTTGTTTGCCAAAAAAACATCAATTTATACATTCATCATCAGTTAAACTTATCTTTCCTATTCACTTTTAAAATGGAGGCCAAAAAAGTAAATCCCTCGTCGCCGGAACACTCCAACACCACCACCGTCCGCCGCCTGTATGAGGCGGTTACGTGCGGAAACATGAATAATATCACAGAGCTGATAGGGGACGACCTAGAGTGGTGGTTCCACGGCCCACAGAACTGTCACTACATGATGAAGATGCTCACCGGAAACTCATCGGCGGCGGATTTCAGGTTCACGCCGCGGAACATCGACAGCATTGATAAGGAGTGTGTAATAGTGGAGGGTTGGGAGGGAGATCAGGTGTATTGGGTGCATGCGTGGACCCTCAAAGATGGTCTCATCACTCACTTGAGAGAATACTTCAACACTTGGTTAACTGTTAAGGATTTGAGGCCACCTGTCCTGAGATCCACCACTCTATGGCGGAGCCACCCCAAAGACGTGGCGGATCGATCCTTGCCGGAGCTCATGCTCGCCATTTGATGGTGGCGCATGGACATGGTGGAGTTGCATGTAATTAATCTTCGAGTAGAACAATTAATGTGGACTTAAACTTTGGATGTGATTCATTTAATTAATGTTTGTGATATTTTGTACCAATATTAATACAATTTGCTGATTGATAAAATAAATTGTACAATCAGATTCACAATTCTAATCGGTAGGTATAGTACAGATTATCTGATGACATATATTATTTGATTTTTAGTCCTATAAGAATTAGTGAGTGCCAAAATGGTCCTCCTCCTTACATGGTTAGTCTCATAGGAATTTTTACACATTTTCCGTCAATAACTAACGGATTTAATCATGTGTGAGTCACGTGAGCCGTTAGCAGTGGGTTGGGTAAGCTTCTTGACCCAAATTCATCCCCAAAATCTCTCTCTCTATAATCCTCCACTGAACCCTACTGCAAATCTTCACACCACAACCAATTCCCCTTCTAATATCATGATTCTCCAAAATTGGCATCGCACATCTTCGGTTTTACTACTCAATTGTAGATGCTGGCCGCTAGAACTCCGGGTGCGGCTCCACCAGCCTCGACGCGGGTGAGTTTGCGAAGGCGTCGAGGTCGAAGTTGTGGAATTCGGCGGAGTTGAGGTGGTGGGAGGCGAGGAGAATGGAGGTGAGAGGGAGGGGGACGGAGCCGATGAAGGCGACGCGGCACGAGGTGGTGGCGGCGTGGGCGCGGAGGAGATCGAACTCGAGGTGGGTGAGCTTGAGGTAGCTGTCGTAGTAGAGGAAGAGGTGGAGGGGCAGTCGACGGCGGCTGGAGCGCGTCAGTCTCGCTCAACGGCGTTTACGAGGCAGCGTCGGTTCGCTCGCAACAGCTGTTATTCGCAAAGAACGAACAATGACGGCGGCGTGCGTCTGAACAACGGTGGCAACGACGTCACTAATTCTGACAGCAGTTATAGCTCGACATTCATGATTCCGGTGACAACGGGTAGGGTCTCGTAGGTCGATGAGACAAACGGAGAAAGATAAAGGAATTAAATTTTTATTTAGATTAAGAGAGAGAGAGAGAGTTGTTGTAATAGAGAAAGTGAAAGGAATTAAATTTTGTATTCTGCAGGGTGGTGCCGGATGAGTAATCTGCGCTGTTCAGAACAGGGAATCCGGCGGCTCCTCTAATGATGCCGTAGTCGTTGCTCTGGACGATGTTCTATGTGAACCCGCTGAGCCCCGTCAGGAATGGGACGTTGTTCTTGCTGATGACGGCGATGGCGGATGGCTGGGTTGGCGACATGCCCGTGAGTCAACGGCGATGGCGGAGGGCTAACTGCCGCCAAGTATGAAGGTGAGCAGAGGATGTAAATGCCCTCCATCTGCAACCTTAAATCAGCCAATGCTTTTTACATAATCGGTATGTAAAAATTGTTGTTGACCGAATCAGAAATCCAAAATCTGGTGAATGGTCGTACTTTTTCTTCATCAGATTAAAATACAAATGGCGCATATTATAGACTAATTATGTATGTATCTAGGGTAGATATATTATATTAGTCTTTGGTCTCACCTGCACGTTAACTGAACTCGATTGTTTTATTAATTTATTTATAGATTTTTGACTGTTGATAACATTAGTGCAAAATGTGGAATGACCCAGCCCAAACACTCCCACACCTCCTCCCGACAAAATGATGGAGAGATAAATCCCATCAGGAATAACTCTATAAATGTTATCAACACAACACATGAAATCAAGAGGGGCAAAGTGTAAAACTACATTAAATTAAGAGAAAAGGGAATCTAGCAAAGGGTTTAGATTTTTCATCCATGCATGCTATGTCTCACTTATCCTAAATGTAGCAAACGAGATGACCAATACGATACACATGGCTTTGGATGAATCGTGAAATCAAATACGAGATTGCAATGCAAGAGAGAATCGTGAATTCGTGACCCCTCGTACGATGCAACTGGTGGGCGTGAGAAATTGTGTATGCTTGTTGCAAGAAGAATGAATAAACACTAATTTCAATGAGGGAACATGCAAACCATTCAGAATGAAGTTCAACCACTTTGAGCATCAAAATGTGACAAACAAGAAGAAATTTTATGTTCAGTCACGAATTTGTTTTTAAAGATTATTAATACACAACAATGAAGGGAATATTATAGTAGGTAATTACAGTAGAGACTAAAGAGATCTCTCTGATGCCAAGTCAAGCAGTGTCCGAAAGAAACGGTGGGGGGTTCATGGGAGGCTTCTCCGCAAGTGCCTATGCGGTAAAATTGAATATGGTTAGCTAGCTAGGAATGGCTTCAAACTTAATGGATATATCTAGCATAATAACTAAATCAGAAAATGCTAAAAATTACATACCAAACTTTTTATTAGTCAGTGTGGATTATGCATGTATATTAGCAGGATACCATAATGTAGTTACCTGATGAATTAGGACTGTGGAAGGTGTCATCCCTGGAACGGTGTTAACCTCAATAATTAATACCTGCATAAAAGATTTCGGTCATTTTTCAAAAGTGTAGGATTCTCAACACTTCGAAAGCAAATCAAGTACAGATTCTCAGAATAATTTGCATCGTGTAAATTTAGCTCAACTTACATCACCACTGTCAACGTTGACAAAAGCATCAATTCTTGAAAATCCTTCCAGCTGCAGGGTGTTTGCTATGAGTTGGATATGTCTTTTACATTTCTCCAGGGCCTCATTACTGTTTTTGTGGAAAATAGGAAGTATAAGTGAAGGATAAATCTGGAGTCTTGGTTTCTACATATTGGAACTCGAAAAGGATGATACTGACGTTGAGGATTTGTATCACATTACAATGAGATAAATTAAAACATCAAAATGAAATTATTAACTTGAGGTATAATAATCATAATTCACATCAAATAATGGAATACTGATTCGGTTTCATATGAAGTTCATTAAATTCATTGGTCAGAAGAAGTAATGGTTCAAATGAATTTAATGAACAATACCTAATAATAGAGAGTGGTGGTGGAGTCAAGTTGATGCCTGTTCCACCTGACAACGGAAATTTACTGGATCAGACGTTAAGTTTAATATGCACAAGGCATCCACTGATTATCGTTTTCTGTAGTTTATAGTCTGTCAACTGATATGGCAGATATCAATGACTAGCAACTAGCTAAAATATCCAGAGAGTTGGAATAGATACCTTGAAATTTCTCCTCTAGTGATAATATATCTCCAGATTCTTTTACAGTAATGCTTGGAGTTAGTGACCTCATTGACCCACGCATTCCGATAACACCAACAGTTATTTCTACCCATCGGCTGTCTCCTTTCCATCGAAGATCATGCGTATTCCCAGAACTTAGTTGGGGTGAAAAAATGATCTCATCAGTCTCAATAAAAGGCTCAAATATCAAGAGCTCTGGAGTAGGAATTGGCATTTCTATCACTCCATGAGCCTGCACAAGTTCATGTAAAAGTGTTAACAAAATTAAAAGAAAAAAAGAATTAAAAAAAAAGGAAAAAAATATTTCATCAACTAATTTCAGTAGCATATGCTAATGGCTAAGGTCAAATTGATCATCGAAGGCCCATTCATCTCTAAAAAGCTACAAGTAAAAAAAAGTGCAAGTATGCATTATGTTCTAGCACACTGACGGAGCTGGTTTTGTTATCTATTTCCTAATATCAAGCATCTAAAAACCATTACTAGAATAATAATACCAGCATAAGTATCAACAAGTCACTAATACCTTCGACAAACTATTAGGAGGAATCCTTGGGAGGCAGCTCTCTAGTGCTTTAATGTATACCACAAGGTCCCCTTCACAACTGTACAGGGAAATAGTACACATCATGTAGTTTCTTGAATAGAAACTGGACACCAGACAGTGCTCGAATATTCCATAGAATATGCCTTCTCAAATAACAAAAGACATGTGAACCCTACCATAATCTGGCCACACCAGTTTAGCAACCGTCTCGAGCTGGTTTAACACACAGTGTTTCAGACTTAAGATTTGATGTCAAGTCATGCCAAATGTCAAGTGGGGTCAGTTTCAGCAAGTCCTCTTTCCTTCTTACATTCTTAGAAATTGTAAGGACACCATCATCTGCAAGCTGAAACCCAAATCTTGGTAATTGTTACATATTGACAAATGAAGAGTCAACAGGAGGAAAAAGAAACAGAAGCACAAATGCTCCATTTCACATACATTAAGGTTTATATATTAGAAAAAATATAAATTTTAATATATTGTGATAAGAGTATTTGTGAGATTCACAATCAAATTGATCTGCAGAAGGAAAAACTATACTACCTTAAATGTATTTCTAAACATGAATTTTTTAATAAGCATTAAGCACAGAAAAAAGTAAGACAATTTTAATTGTTCAGAATCAAAAACAGAGTTCCATATATATATTTATATAATGAAAAAATGGAGATTGCATTGAATCCTAAGGATCCATCATTACATGGGGTTTGAGTGGCATGTTTGATGTCAACTAAAGGCAGGACAAGCAAGATAAGTTCAAGGATTAGGGAGTCATTGAAATCCCCATTATACAAAGATTGTTAACATTATAATACCGTACATGTTGAAGGGTAAGTGACGTGGCTACTTTATCCATACATGTCTTGGAAGCAATCACGCCGGGACCTTAAATTGAAACAACAGATGATCAAACTTTTGTAGCAAAAATAACTCTTTAACTTTCTTACATTTTCAATAACTTGATTTGAAACTCAGTGACAGTACATTCCAGGCTACTTTTTTACCTGTATGAGGAACTCCCTCAGCATCCAACAGTGATTGGAGTGTGCCATCTTCCCCTATACCTCCATGAACTGTCCAGTGTATCAACAATCAGACGAAATTAGAGGCAAAGCTTGCTCTCAAACAATTGTTAGAAGATTTCAAGAAGACTAAGAAAAATCAAGATTTTATTTGGTTCATTCCAATAGAGTTGCTTGCAATGCTAAAGAACATGTATGAAGTCCTCTTGCTTCAAAACAAAGCCTTGCTAATCCAAAAATATATTTATCATCTCCAAACATGATTTGATTGTCGTATAGGGAAACGAAACCTTTACTCGATTATAACATAAAAGAAATTGGAGATTCCCAATGGTTCCAAGATGTGGAGAAATACTGCCTTTTTTCTGAAAGAGAAAGTAGAATCTCAAAAGATTCAAAATCTTTATGATCTTATTTCAATTTTTCTGGGGATATTGTTCATTCACTGCAAAAAAGAAATCCTAAAACAGTTTCGCAAGATAATGAGGCTGGGTAATTCACACCAGTTTCAAAACCGTGTGCAAAAAACTATTTATGCCACGAAAGTATATATAATGTGTAGACTGTAGTATTTGAAGTCATAGAAGGGGAGGAATAATGACAGCAGGTCGCAGCAGAAAAATACATGAAGATGGAAACTGAGTATCAAGAAGGTATTAAATTACTTGCTATGTACTCAACTTTCAAATACCTGCAATGAAAACTGTTGCCCCAAGTTCTTTAGCTTGTTTGATCCATTGGTCAAGGGAATATCTTTTTGGTAAATCATCAGATATATCAAACCCTCTGAACCAATCATGTTTCTTCAAGCCTTCAATGAGTTCATCCATTACTTTTCTCCGCAAATGAGATGTCAATGCAGCCCGAACAGGCTCAATCGCCTCAATGCATGCATCTAGAACTTCTTCAGTAGTATGTCTCAGCACAATAGAGTATCTGCACACCAGAGACAGCATTGAATTGAAAGAATGAAAATGCAATAAAAAAATGTTCAAACACCAACAGGTGCATGCATTAGCTCTGTTTTACCGGATCCCAAAATTTTAAGGCACTGGGAATTCAAGTTTTGATTGAATAGGTCTAAATATTATTTGTCTATCCTTAAGTTCTGAACATACAACATCCAAATAGCTCCACCATATATATTAAAATTTTTGTCTGAAAGTTAAACTTAACCAATCACCAAGACATGCAATAAAACCAACAAACTAATACATATAAATATGATGTGAGACACAAGCAGAGACAAGCGGAACTCACGGTAGGGACCAAACTGTCCTTGATCTCATTCCCAAATTTGCTGAATTAGAGTCCATCTCAGATGAGTCCTCGACTCCTGGTGCAAGCAAGCATGGTATCACTTCGAGCTGTAGCAAACACATTCCAGATTGCATCAGTTACTCGAAAAGCTTATGTCAAGATTAAAAGAAAAAAATGTTAATTCTAAAGCTAAAAAGACATGAAAAATTCTTGAAGATTCAACCACTGGTGTATTGGTTGATTGAATACTTACATCATCAAATGCTTGAAGATTCAACCAAACATTTGTTCCGCTCATAAGCGATACTTGTCGTTCCTAAGTATCTCCACCAAAAATAACAAAAACTTTCCGCAGATCATTGTGTTTCGGGAAAGCACTGTTATGTGAATATTTTGTTCTCAGAGAAGGACTTGAAACCAAACTGTACCGCCGGAGGCTTGGAAAACGCAAACAAGCATGTTGGACTACAGTACGAAGAATATTAGTGTGAAAATCCAACCTGTACATGAGAGCATAAGACATTATACATATCATGCATTTATATAAGGATCCTGTGTTTAGGCATATGCATCAATTTGAAGACAAGCATAGATTTTCAAATGGCATTAAAGTGAGACCTTAAAAGATCCTTCATAACCAATATTAAGGATTTCCAGTTTAATCAGGCCTAAAACATTAAAGACATAAAAAATATAGCTCTCTGAACCTTGAACAAAGTACCTTTGAAGCTTGCTGAAATAAGAAACTAGTTTGCTAATCTGGAGGGAAAAAGAAGATAGAAATATATTACATAAATGGAATTTATAAGTAAAAATCATGAGCAAAACATGACGAGGACGGAATAAATAATCTCACCAAGTTAATATCAGTGAATATAACAGTGCCTGAGTCAGAGCGCCCAAATTTATTGCCTGTAAGGTAGTCAGTATGAGCAGAAGGTGGCAAAAATCAACCATCAATTCTAGCAAAATCACGTAGGCCAAGTCGTTGAAATAATAAAGAAGCTCCTTCACGAATATTTTTTATTACATCTTCTGGAAACTGAGGTGGAGTATGGTAAGTAACCTGCACAATTTGCAAGGTCACTGAAACAAGTTCTAATGTAATAAGAAATCGTTGTAAAGCACAAAGTTTTTTATTGTTACAAATCGACGTTAACCACTACATCAATTGCAATTTCAAATTAAGGATCTAAAAGAAAATTGGAATGCGCACTCCCTCAAAGCGATAATTGATACTTGACAGTCATTCTTTCCATCCCAATAACAAATCAACACAGTTCCCCATATGATTAGAAGAAGATTGAATGACTGGATATCATCTTCAACCAAGAAAATTCTTCATAACATCAATACATAAGAATTAAAATACATGATGAAAGGGTAATGTAACAGGTCCCAAAACAATAAAAAAGGTGTTAAAAATGAATTCTCTCTACCTGCCGAGTTGGTAGATATTTCCGCCGATAATTAAAGATAATGTCCTTTTCACTTGAATCAACACTCTCGTGAGAGTGTAGTTCCACCAAGAAATAGAGCCATAATGATTATGATAGTGAATCAGAAGAATACAATTATATGAAGCCATCTTATCCATTAATTTTTTTTTAAAAAAAATCATTGATCATCTAAAACACATAGCCTATCGGATCATACAGGGAATATTACAGAAAACGAGTAGGTTAAATAATCCATGCTCAAAAAAGTTCATATGTAAACTGGATTAACATGCAAACTTATATGCATAACGATGTTGCATCTCACTTCAAGAAAGTATTGAAGAACATATGCACCTTGACAATTGCAGATATACAACACATATAAGAGGTGGGAACATAACATATACCTCTGTCGGGAGAAGGGCAACTGGATGGCAATCAAATTCAGAACCTACATCAAGGACAATAGTTGTAAATTCTCTACCACCTTCCAGAAAAATTTCTACAATGACTATATCATCAATTCCTTGCCAACAAAGAAAGCATTACTTGATAAATATCTGCTGTTTCCTAGATTTCAGTCTAACACCTTGGAAGTCCAATATTAGCTATGAATTTATTAGTCTAAGTAATTCTTTTCATATGATACCTGCAAGTCTCAACCAACATAAAGAAATTCGAACTAAAAGTGAACTTACTGTTGCATATTTCTAAGTGAGTACAAGGTTGATGAACAGACATACTTACAAAAGTGGATGAGAAAGAGAACAATTACCTCAGATATAATTGCATTAGCTTTTGCGAGAGAATCAGCAACACCATAAGCAACTGTAACTCCAATGCTTGATCCTGCTCTCGTTGGTTTTACCTGCAATTGTCACATGAAAGCGGGGACATTAAATAAATTCATTAAAATTATAGATACAAGTATCTCCAAATCCTTGAATGTAAGAAACAGGCTTACCACAACTTTTCCACTTTTTTGATCCAGATGAAAATTATTAAACCACATTGACAGCTTTTTTCTTCCATTTCACTTCCCTGAAAGCAATTATCAAATGTCACAGGTCCAAAAACTTAAATCATAACAGTGAGTTTCCAGAATTTCAAGAGAAATATAAGCTGTGCGGATGTTCTTCTGTAAGCCAAAAAAATTGAGTTTTAACATCAAAAAATAAAATCATTCTAAAGAAAGAAACAGCATTACAAACTATGTTTATCAAACAAAGGACGACCAAGAAAGGTACCTGTACTAGGAAGCTGGGTACACTAATAAATCCTTGTTTATCAAGTTCTACAGAGGCATCATACTGCAAATAACCCAAATCATTTTCAATTACAAAATAAGAGATACATTCAACATAAACAGTTGTCTATTGTATTTCAGATCTAAGATACCTTAGCATGCACTAAGTTTTTTAATTATAATATTATAGATTTTAAAATAAACTTTGGCATATCCAGTAGGATTCAAGATCAATAAGAATCTCAGAAGATATGTATTTAAAAAAACCACAGATTCCATGAGGTTGATAGAGTTAAGATGATCAAAGAGATTGAATGATAATATTCCTCTTCAGAGGCCACAACTAAAGTTGCAAAATACAAGGATTCTCAATGAGTTTCCTGGTTACAGACTTGACCCCATTTTGTATCTCTATCAGAGGTGTTCTTTGCTGACTTAGAAATTGAAGCTCAATATTTAATGTAAAATGACTCAATGAAATGAGAAATTTACTTTGTCAAATGCCCTCCGACATTCTTCCGACTGTGTCCCAACAAAAGGAATTTTCGATTTCTCCAATAGTTCCTGGTAAAAAAATGAATCATACATAAATAGCACTATGCACAATTAGCGCATTCCACTGAAATTGCATTAACAAATAAACAAATTTCTGTAGTCTCTCACTTGAATGCCACCATCTTCACCAAACCGACCATGTATAACAGGAAAAACTATGTCCACAGAGGTGGCAAGGTGTTCAGCAAAGTCACACAAGGACTCGAAACCTTGGGCGAGGCTGCAGTTGTAGTGCCTAGTTTAGTGAGAAAACCTTAATCATGAAACAGAGGAAGGTGAATGGAAAAACTAACCTTTCAAGTTTGAAATCAAAATCTGCAGGCGTGTTTGAGTATACCTAAAAATCGTTAGCAAGAAATTCAAAAACCAAAACAACAAATATATCCCAAGCAGCACATGGAAGTAGAAATCGGCCTAATTTAGACAATTAGGATTAGCAATAGAAAAAGTGAGGCAAAAAACAATCGAACGCATAAATACAAAAATGCTACAATAACAACCTATAATTTAATGACTCAATGATAGAATCACCAAACTCTACCTTCTCTTTCTTTCAGAAGAGAAGTTTTAGTTACTTATTAGCACTACTCATGAACTCTTACGCAGAAACAAAAAAGCAATCCGAAAGAGGAGAACACTAACCTGAGCAGATGATATGGCGTACGCTTTCAGATTATAGTGAATGTAATAGCTGACATGCAAATCATCTCCCTATAAAGAAACCAAACTTTAGCAAGAAGAAACAGAAAACGAAGTTCACCATCAGCAAAATTTCAAAAACAAATCAACTGACAAGTCAAAAGAAATAGCAGACCTGAATGTGATCGAGTACTGAACGAGCAGAATTGAGCGAAATCCCGCGCTCTGCGGAAGGACCGCCGCAGATAAGACCAACTCTCAAAATCCTGCCTTCCTCATCGGCTGCGCGATCACTCGCCACCTTCAATTCCGTCGTCGCGGCGGAGGATTTCACCACTCAAACGCCACGGAAACGGCGTTCAAATTTTAAACTCCGTTTCGGAAAGACATTTGACGGAACGTCCAGCACTCCGCGACGGCGATTGAAGAAAGGAGTCTCCAGAGGTAATGTCTCCGATTTGCTAGGGAGGACGACGGAGTTCAACGCAGCCATCGGAGTTGAGAGTAATTAGTACGAGGATTGCTTTCAATTCACAGTGGACTAGACGGTCATGTATATATGGACTATAGAGTGACTGAGTTTTAAGTGTGGTTTTATTCCGGAATATGGGAATTAATTAGGGGTAGAACCGTTTTCTGTAGCGCCGGTTAGGAAAGAAAGCGTCAATATTCATTTTCTCAGAATTTGGACAAAATAATTTTTTAAATAAGTATATCAATCACTTTGGGAAAAAATAAAAATCAAATAATTCTAATTGATATTTTATAAATTTTCCATTTGAAGCAGTACAATTACTTCCGAGTCCTCCTCCCAATTCAATTTTTACATTTGTTTTATTTATCTTAATTAATATATAACTTTCAAACTAAAAAAATTACGGGTAGTTTTTCTTATTTGGACGGCAGCGATCGCCATTGTGGGGTGGGGTGTCCTCTTTACTTTTGTTGTACTTTGATTATACTTAATGATTGGATGGATAATAGTTCGAATAATTTAAATTTCAAGACCTGTTTATTACTGTCGAACTTCAAAATTTGTCTGAAAGTAGTTCATTTATTTTTTTATCATCTTCTAGTAACTCGAATTCTAATTAAATCCTTTAACGAAAATGAAAATAAAATAATTTATGAAGAAGACATTTTTTGAATTTGGAAAGATCACAATGATAGAAGGTGAAAACATTTTTTATTTACTCATGCACATTATCAACCCAAAACATGAACGGAAAATTACTATTACTGATAAGATAGCATTGAAACAAATATAAAGATCATAATAATCTCTTAATAAATTACAGATGACACATTATTATAGGATTAGGTAACACTGAAATTGAAAAAAATGCTATGAGAAGAGACAAAATTGGTACCATCTTTTTTTCTTTTTTAAATAAAAAACAAAATTGGTACACCATCAAGTTAATTAATAATTCAGGTGGGTGGAATCTTCTAATTTTGCTAATAACAAAACGATAACGATGGTGGACAAAAATTAGAGCAATTGACTAAAAAGGTTGGAAAAAAAGCACGACGGCCAGATTCATCCAAGAGATAGCACCTAAGAAAAATAAACCACAATAAGCTAGCAGTACGAAATAACACCACCAGCATTCACTTCGAATGTCACACATACAGACTCTACAAACCAAAGAATGCTTAACTTTACCCCTCCAAAGTTTAATGTATTTGAATCAATAAAGTACAACTGATTACCTAGCTGTGATCTGATTAATTGTAAACAATAATTTGTTCAAATGAACAGTTTGAAAGGCCTTACGACAAGATGACGGCCTCAGGTCAGATCGTCTTCTTCAAGCTCCTTTGCCTTTATACTTTCCTTCACCCTCAATAGGAGTGTGGTCCTTAAAGCATCCTGTGAAATAATAAGCCGTGTTGATAACCTTATACAGTGTAATAGTTCAGTCAAATTTGTATGGATTGAAGAGATGTCCTTCTCAAGAAAAAGAGATTTCCATTATCTCGAGCAAATATGGAGAGATTGTTCTTGCAGAATGTATTTTGAATTTTCATGGCAAAAATGAAAAGGTGAAACTTTATTTGGATTTTCTTTGAGGAAAATGAAGTTATGCATCATTCAAAAAAAAATTCGCTGCAAATTTCATGTTTTGTGGATGGTGGAGAACATTTTCAACTGTAGAGTTGTTTTGTTATAGACATTTGGCTTCAGCAGACATAAAGTACGGTATTGTAATAAGTTGGAAAAATGGAAAATATATTGTTGAAATCATAATTAACAAAACATCTTTGATTTGGGAGAATAGTAGAATGAGAATAAAACCACAGATAGAGGGTTTCCCCTTTGCACAAAGGAACAGGCGTTCAAAATTCAGGATAAGCATTCTTTGTTGATTTAGGGGAAATACCTGTCTATCCCCCTAAAGTACTGCTCAAGGTTCATGTAGATTCTTATGACTTAGGCTAACTTATAATCCATGGTGGGGTGGACACAGTACTATATAATTCATCAACAAAACGTGAATTAAATAGAAAAATAAATTACCAGTTTGGTTATGCTATCAAACTCCCTAACTGAAACAGTGAACTTTGCAGCATCTTCCTTATCAAATGCAGCAGCCAAATCCTGACAATACACAACATGCTCATCAAAGCAAGGCGAAGAAGATCCAATACACAAAAATAACTTTTACACCATATATTGCAAATTTGAAAAAAGACTTAAACAAGCTAATACACATCAAACTACTTACAGCTAATAGATTGAACTCTCGAGTTCGCGAAAATGTAGGATCCAAGTCCTGCATCAGCAGTTCAAAAGAGGTGAGCGACTCCAAAATGAAGCAAGATCTGTAACTATTAAGAAAAGTAAAAAAGTTTGCCTGATATTTTTCTATGGCATTGGTTATTGCTACAATATCTCCTTTACATAATTGGCAAATTCCAGCATTAAGAAGATGTCCTCTAGCTCCATACTTGAGTAAATTATAGTTCACAGAGTAGCGAGCTATCTCTTCATATATTTCAATTGCCTTTTGGTACCTAACCAAAAAATAAAAGTAAATCATAAAGATTGATTCATATTAAGGCATGTTGAACTCGTATAGCCGATTATTAAGCCACATCCTACTGATTATTAAGCCACATCCTACTCGATTTGTCTAAGTTTATGTTGTATGATTGAAAAAAATCAGAATGTGCAGAAACCATCACTAATAATATTTCAGGGAATGAATCAGAAGTTGAGAAGTTAACAAAAAAATATAAAATATAAAAGAAAAAGAAAAAAGAAAGAAAATAGGTCACTTACTTCCCTGATTGTGCAGAAAATTGGGCAACCTTTTGCTTGCACTGACTTGAAGATGTGGTCACATCTTCGGTCTGATAAAGGTCAGCAGCCCGCTCAAAATCACCAATATACATTCTTGGGATCCTTTGGAAGTAAAGATTCAAAATTTCAACATAAGTGAGTATATGTGCTGGTCACGTATAATATAGTCGTACAATAAATTACATGATCAATAAAATAGATGAATAAGGAATATATATTAATTTGTTAATTAGTACGTGTAATTTATTATGAATTTTTATAAATAAACGACGCATGAATAATAATTGCACTATTATTTTTTTAAAAAAAATATTTAATCCATTATTTATAAATTATATTAGGGTCACTTACTATTGAATACATAAAATAATGCATAATTGCTATAAACTACATGACTCAAAGCACTAATATTTATAACTACACAATTATGATTGTGATACCATAAATACCCCTATCTGTTTGCATAATTTTGTTTTTGCACATTTTATGTTACGACGGATGTCAGGCAGCGGTCCAACGACCGGCCACCGGAGGTCCGGCGGTGGTCCGGCACTGGATGGTCGGTGAGGAGTAGGGTTTGCATAATTTGTTTTGCACATTTTTGTTTTGCATAATTTGTTTTGCACATTTTTTATTAAATTTTGCAAAATTAATTTTTGCATAATGATTTTGCACAGTTCTTAACCTAAATCGTCTTTTACACGTACCCTGACTCCACATAGAAAATTGTGCAAAATTGTTTAAATTGTGCACCTGACACATTGAGCAAAAAAGGGAAGGATGAGAGACTTGCAATTTAATCCTGACATCGAAAAAGATCTCATTACAGATGTAATGTAAATATTGTCATTCTAAACCTGATGGACACAATAGGCAAATATCATAGCAATAAGATAGTTGCAGAAAATTTGTATGTGAAGCGAAATTCAACATGAAACTAAACAGTCATAGGTACGGAGAGGGGGGATAAAAAATCTCAACTTACACTTATCTAAATCCACATAAATTTGAGACTTCTACAAGGTTCACACAAAGAAAACTGTAAAAGAAACAAAGAAAAAACATGCTCCTGACATTACAGCGAAGTATTTCCAAAAATTAAGAAAAATAGCTAATGTAACGTACATTTAGAGCTCACAACCTTTTCTAATTCCACTTTATATGGCAAACAGAATTAGACTAGATTCCACCAATAAGATAAGTTTGCAAACACAATTATGAAAAGGCAAAAGGGAGTTAATATCAGTCAAATTACTATCATCTAACATCTGTATTTCTTGAAAGTATCTAAAGTCCCCCTCCAAAAGTGGCCAAGTAACAATCTCATTGAAGCGTGCCACCACCTTTATACACCAAATGAAATGTAATACTATTAAGCAGAGAAGATAATCTATATACCCCCACAAGGGAAAAAAATGGATATAAATAGAGACAAGAGTAATAGTCATGACATCAATAAAACAGTAAAATCAACATTCAGATCACATGCACAAAACAACTCATTAGATTACCATTGGAACAACAATAAAAAAAAAAAAAAAGCAGATTGAATAACCAGAAACTAACAAATTGATTTCCCATCCTTCCTCTTGTAGTACGCTCAGACATCGCAAGCAACAAATGGTTCACCATCAACAGTCACACCCAAATTATCAACAAATTCCTCTCATCTACTGTCAATCCTTCTATACCACATTCTACCACCACCTTTTTCATTGCATCAATCACGTCTGCAAAAAAAATTCAACTCTTACACTTCATATTCTATTCAACACCATAAAACTAATGGAATAATGCATCATATTGGTAGAAATCACTAGAAGCCTTCTCATGACCATCCCGGGCCAAATTCGGGCCCGCCCAACCCTTCAAAGGCACCAAAATCACTAGAAGCCTTCACATGACCATCCAAACAGCCGTCCTTATCGAAACCCTAACCGCGCTCGGCGCCGAGGTCCGACGGTGTTCCTGCCACATCTTCTCCACTTAAGACCACGCCCCCGTCGTAAATGCCCCGACAGCGCCGCCGTTTTCGCCTGGAAGGGTGAGACCTTGCAGGAATACTGGTGGTGCACGGAGCGCTGCCTCGATTGGGGGCCCGACGGTGGTGATGCGGCGATGTTGAGCTGATTTACATGATTCCAGAAATTCTATATCAAAGAATTAAATTTCAGAATTTTTATTAGGATTGTTTAATTGGAAAGAGGAAGCAACGAAGGAGTATTCGAATTTTAGAGTGGGAAGATAGATCTTAGATTTGGAGAGGAGTTGGTGCGTGAAGAAAATGAGGGAGTGGGAGGGAGAGATTGTCCAGGGTAATCTGGTCAACTTGCTATTAATTTGTGTATCTATTACTATTTTTTTTTCTTATTGTACCTAACAACAAATAAGCTGTGTATCTTTGAGTAATAAGTTCATTATATTATTTAATTTATTAATTTAATTTCTTATACGAATATAATGATTAAAAGAAAGAACACAGTAATTGGATGAATAAGTAGGACCATATATTTAGTTACATCCCATCATCCAACTCATTTTTTACGACCTTTGTTTAATCTTTTATTCTGATTTTGAAAGATGCTGCCATTAATTATATGATGTGTCCACCTTCTTTTACTTTAATTAATCTATCATTCTATCCTACCTACCTTTTATTTTTCCAGCTTCGAAATTTAATTTCAAATTTATAATAATTTTATAAAAAAAATCCTTAGAAATATATGTATAGTTAATAATTAATATTCATGCATACTTGATTTCTTTACTACATATATATAGTTATAAAAATATTGATTATATATATTTCATGTGTAAGTTAAAGTATATGCTTATTGTTATTGTTGTTTTTAAAGTGTTTTTTTATAATGTATTTAAAATATGTATATAGTGTTATAATATGATTAATTACAAACATATTTAAACTATCAATAAATACATTTTGTCTATATAACAAGCATATTTTAATGGATCGATCAATTTTCCAATTAATTTCAGATATTATTATCTCACAAAAGAAAGGGTGTATTTAATATATTTATATATTTTTATGATGATGGATATTTTCTAATTTATTATATATATATATATATATATATATATATATATATATATATATATATTCTCATTTGATAACTTTTTCTAAACATTTTGGATTGGTTGAGGTCAAATATTATTATTCAAGTTATTTTTTCTAAACATGCAAGTTTTGACCAAATATTATTATTCAACCACTTTTAAATTTCATTTAAACTCATTTCTCTGTCAATGAAAGGTGTAGAAGTCAAATGGTTGCGTTTGCAGTTTTCTGAAAAATTGATACTTAGAATTGAGATCCCTGGAATAAATTGAATAATCACTTTTATGTGATGTTTAATTTATGTTATTAAATTAGGTTTGATGTTGATTAAGGTACAAATATAAAGGACCTAACTAGCACATATAAAAAAGTTTTATGCAATATGTACACATCCCACCACCATTTTTATTTATTTACAAATTGCAACTTCTCTCTCCACTCTGGACCAATATTTTCTGCTGCACATTGGATAATATTTGTCAATTCCCATTGTTTTCTTATAGGTTCATCAAGATCTCACAATCTTTCTTTCTATCTATGTGGATATCCCACTCATAGTTTTGCTTTGTTGTAATTTGAACTTCATGGTTTTTTTTTTCTTTATTCCAAAGTTGAGCAATGTAACAATATTCAACTTAGCACACCCCCCCCCCCCCCCCCCCCCCCCCAAACCAAAAAAAAAAAAAAGAAAAAAAAAAGAAAAGAAAAGGAAGGTAGTGGGATGTGTGACTAAAAGCAAGATAATGTTGGGGAATCATATCATGTCCTCCCTTCATTTCTTTAAGACATGAGAAGCACATCTATGAGCACCACATGGATCAAATCAAGAGTAGAATATAGTATAATGGAAGAAGAAAAAGATTGTTAAACAGTGCACTAGTTGAATCTTGGGATACCCTTTTGGAACAACTGAGCTACATAATACACAACGGCGTCGTTTTCATGGTCTTTCCATCCCCACAACCTCTCAGCCTTTTCTAACATTGCATTGTTGTCATCACCATTGTTGCAATTGCTAGCTATAGTGTTTCATGATTCATCTTGTCTTTGTTTTCCACCATGTATTCTTCAAAGGGTGCTTTATACATTTTCAAGAATGAAAGCACATTCCATGTCGAAAAACTAGCTACCCTCGATTTCGACACAAAAACGTGTTTTATGACAAATATCATTGAGTTCGTACGTAGTAATAGAGTTTAATTTTGTCACCATTTGTTATTCATGTCTTAATTTCACTGTTATATGTGATCTGTGAGCTACATTACAACAAGATAGAATGACGGAGAGAACCCTCTGCTCCATTACATATTCTTTTATCGACTAGATACTGTCTTGTTCACACGACATGAACAAAACATTATATATTCGACAAAAGAGGATCTTGTATTGTTACCATGCTCACTTTTTCAGCTCTGCCATGGTCCAATGCGTTCCTACGTAAAGCCAATCAACATCCTGTACACGTACGTATAGTGGCGGACGCAGGATTTGTGTCAAGGGGGCCCAAATAATAATACGAAGTATTCTCTCCGTCCCGCCACAAGAGTTACATTTTACTTATAGGATGTCTCACTCAAAAGTTATATTTCATTTTATGATAAATGAGTCACACACAAAATAATAAATGATATATCTTTATAGGACTCACACAATATAAATACACCTAAAATATTATATCTTTTTAACACATGAAAGGGAAATTTGTTAATAAATTACACGCTTTTATTCATTAGTAGTGTAATATTAAGTTAATATATAATAAATTAAAAAGAAAATAATAGAATAGTGGAAAGAATTAAAAAAGGATAAAAGAAAAAAGAAAATAATGGGATATAATGTATTCGAACGCAGATTCCCGGTGTCTTCCCAGCACTTATTCCACTATGACATTACAGTGGTTAAACAAAACTATTATATATATATAAAAGAAATGCAAAATTTCAGGGGGGCCCAGTGCCACCCTAGCACTCACGTAGCTCCTCCACTGCGTACGTAGCCACTTCCATTATTCAGTAAAACTAATTCACCCCATTTTTACCGTATATTAAATTAATTCTCTTAATTTCTCATTAAAATTGTGGGAACAGATTACTAATTTACTCAGATTAATTAATTTCTTGTTGTGCTGAATGTGGTTGCCGATGGAAACACCACACCAACTGGATTAATTCTGTTGTACTAACAACTCTTTAATACCATCATGCTTGCTAAATGTGACATGATTTTTGGAAAAAAATTAAAATTACAAGAACAAGTTACAGCTAGAAACGATATTGCTTGTAGAAAGCATGCATGCAATAATGCAGATTGTACATTAGTAATCAACAAGAGATCTTTGCAATAGAGAAAGGTGTGCTATTTAGCTCAAAAATCACTTGAAACTCAACCAACTTAACAAAGGATGAGAGAGAAATTAAGTGGATGTATTCATCAATTAATTAACAACGAATGTAGAAACCATATGATCAATTAATATCTGCAAAAGTAACAAAATCGTGTTGGGTATTCGAAGCTTCCACATGGGCTATTAAAGAAGGTATATTGTATTGTAGGTGATCTCATTGATGAATTTAAGGTAGCATAAAATCAGATTCTTGGACATTAAGTTTCCTAAGAAAAATGTGATCGAAAGTTCAACTCGACTCTTTTTATGGGACCAAATCATTAAAAATCTTGATCAAGACTTACCACCAAAATATTAATCTACCGTTGGAACGGCATGTGATATGCACCAAAAAATGTTGGAAATGCCACTTAGAATTAAGGTTAATGTTGTAAGTTAACATCAAGAGTGGTCCTGTTTTGTGTTTTATTTTTTTTTTTATAGAAAACTTTTCTAGGTTGCAAGAAAAGGTCCCACTTCAACTAATTATTTTCATTCTTTTATCATCCACCCTTGAGGGATCTACCCTTGCAATATCCCTTTCTAGTATCCTAAAAGGGATTCTTGAAGATATCAAGCGAGTGTAAAAGAAAAAAGTAATTAATTAATATTAGGTCCTTATTTTAAGTCAGAAAGATATTAAACTATAAGTAATTCTTGAAATATTTATTAAAAATAATATATATACATAAAATACATAATTAAGTTTTATACTAAATTTTATAATATTAATTTTATATTAACAGAGTTTAATAGGTATAATAAAATAAAGTTAAAATTATTAATTAAATTATAGTATAAATTTAATTTTGTATGATAAAATATTAAAATATAGAAATATATTTAACTAATTATTTTAAAATTAATTAATTTAAAGTATAAGGTTTTATTATTAAAATAAAAATAAATTTTATTTTCTTAATCATTAAATTAATTAAAATAATTATTTTTTATAAAAAAATTAAATAATTATTTAGTTTTTTAATAAAATAAAATTTTTCTATTTTAATATTTTAACAACGAAAAAAATAAATAAATAAAATTAAATTTTAATAATTTGTGATCTTTCATCGTGTGTAGTAACAAAATATGTATTTACACATGTATTCTTAAATGTCCCTAAATAGTACTTATAAGTTATAAGGACACTTTCTTATGTGTTAAAAAGATGTAACAAAAGTGTTACTAAAGAGTACATATAATGACATTTTTTTTTGTGTAGTAAAAAAGGTGTAGCAATAGATAAGTGTTCATTTTAAAGTGTGGTGATATGATAAATACCAACACACCATTTTATTAAGTGTCTTTAAATAACACATATTAACACCCCTAAAAATATAATGTAGCAATACAATACTTATTATCACACCGATGCTAAAATGACATAAAAAAATATGTAGTTAAAGGTATTTTTTATTGTAGTGGCATGTTATATTCATCAAGTGTAGCATCTCAATAATAATAATAATAGGGGCTAAACCGACATAAAATTTAGTTAGTCCCTAGTGATGCACAACATAAAAAGGCTATTGCTGGAATTGCAATTAAATTTTATTTTATTTTTTTAAAATTTTAAATCTGCCTCCTTTAATTACAAATAACCTAGCACTTGAACATTAGTCTCCATTTTGCCATTCATGTTATATATAGTAGAAAAGATCACTAGTTTACTACTAATATTAAATTCCCCCCCTCCCCCCCAACCCCCAAAACCTGCTTTTCATGTTCATGAGAAACCAGAGAGATGGAGAAGAGGGTTTATTGCATTTGCAAGTGTTCAAGAAGGTGGGTGTTGAGCAAGATGGAGAAGCAGGGCACGTGCATTTCTAACTCGAACGTGTTCTCCGATGAGCTACCTAGCTAGCTTTTATTACATGCTTTGAGTTAGTTCTTCATGTGCCCATCTTCGCCATCATGACCACTCAATCTTGTCTGAAAACACAGTGCAAGGATTAAAGCAACCGTTGCATCATCATAGCTTCATTAATAATCCAAGGTAAATTATGAACTATAGTACTAAATATATCTAAGGAATTCAATTTCATTAACTAAATTGTTATATATATCATGTTCATGTGGATGCTGTTCTAGCAAGATTGACGAGATTAAAAAGATCCATTAAATGATAAGATAAATATAAATCAATAAGTGGTATATTATTGATTAACTGTCATCAACGACAGACCACATCATACATAAGATGGTGTATGAAAGTGAAGTGCACAACAAGTGGTCACCATTTATGGTGTGGTCTTCGTTATCCAGTACGATCATTTCTACTGAAAATGGTAAATTATATTTCAGAACCATCGTTACAAATGCTTACGCCTTTGCCTAACAATAGTACGATCATTTCTATCATCGCGTATTTCATAATGTTCATGTTATTTCTTAACCGAGTAAATAACATGCAATGATAAAATGAAAAACGAGAAGTTCAATTTTGAAATTATGCATATTAATCACCTTGTGGTCATGGCTATCGATAGCACAAAAGGATAGACGAACATCTTCATTTCGAGTGTGGAGTAACAACATTCTAGCATGTGTTGAAGTTTTCAAGGAGCCAATATGAACATGGATTAATTTAATGTTAGGTTGAGATGATATGGAGTATGGTTTAATTATATAATGTGTTTTTATCTAGATTGATGTTTTTTTTTTTAATTCGTTTTATCTTTGTTGTACGTTTGGGATTAGGAGTACACCTTGTACTCAAATGAATGCATCGTGGTTTTACTTAATAAAAAAAATCACTTGGTCTTCCATTTTTATATGTTTAAATTAATCAAGATTATATTGAATTGGCCATGATAGTTATGTTTTTATGGAACCTCGATCAATCTCTATTGCTGCATTAATGCTAAACTTTGACCAAATATATAGAAATATTAATTCAATAATAATAATAATTCTCAAAAAAAAAAATCCATAATGTGGTTTTAAGAAATCAAAGCTAATACTAAAATCAATTTCTTAGATGCTTCATGAAATTAATACTAAAAGAAATAATTAATTAAATCTTGTTGAGTTTCATATGTAGCAATGTCGGCTAAGTTTGGTATATTATTCGATGAATTCAAAGATATAGCTTCTTGTTCAAAGTTCAAACTTTGGTGTTGAATTCAAAGGCATGCTTATGGACCATTATATATATTTTAATTTATATTTAATTAATAATATATAGATATAGATATTGTAATCAGGTCAAGCTAATTAATATTGCTCATTAATTACTCCATTTCAGTAGAACCTTTAGCAATGGGTCTGCCCCCTTGTTGAAATTAATATCACTTCAATTTATATATATATATATATATATATATATATTTAGTAATGGACTATACAATATAAAAAATTAATTTACTATTTTAAAATATGATCATGTTTAGTGTTTACTATCGTTAATTATTAATCTTTTTTTGTACGATATTGCTTTCCTTGTTAGAATCTACTATAGGCGTACGTGACATAATTTTTATTTTTTAAGATTGTTATGAATGTTCGATAAAATACATTTTACATGAGATTTCGATTCGAAAAATGAAAATATATTATACTTAAGTCGAGTATATATAATTATCAAATTATAATATATGTGCTTTGCAGTATCATTCTGCACCTCGATTAATAATAATAATAATAATAATAATAATAATAATAATAATAAAATGCGCACTCAAAACTCAAAAGTGATGCAAGTAATATTAAGTAGTGTAAAAATCTAATTGGATTTTAGTGACATTATGACTGTACGTACGTGATGATAATTCCATTAATAACAAACTAATAATCAATGGATTTATATGGTTAAAATGGTTTTCTGCCTGTAAGGAAATCAAACAATGGTGGAGTAAAAAAAAAAGGTCAAAAAGTGAAAAGGAGTTGACGAAAGAAATGTATCAATATTTGAAATGTATTAATTAAACATTGATTAAAAAAACACGTTAATGTCATCTTGAAGAATCCAAAATTTTAAATAATTAATATATACAGAAATGAGAAAGTTGTTTTAGGAGATATAAAGTATAAACAACTAAACAAGTAGTTCACGTTCCATTTTAGTGCTGGTGCTCATCTGTTTTTGCATGAGTGACAAGGACACAGCTCAACCTACTATTTCTGGTAATTTAGTTATTAACTTTCATTTATTTAATGTTAATAAAATGTTATAATTTTTCTGTTCTGCCACATAAGCACAAAATATACCTAGCTATTTGGATCTGCAGATGAAAGCATTTTCTTAGGTTTTTTGTTCTCCAACACATTCACATTAATTTATTCATTTCATCCAACACATACTTATTTTTAATATTGTCCAAATTTTGATTATTACAAGATGGAATTTTCCTACGAATTGAGGATGCAATAATAAGTGAATTTTTAATGTCATCTTCTTATTTGTTCCCGAAAAGAGTAAAGATTTGTAAGTTGAATTAGATTAACGTGTGAGAGAGAATGGGACTAATGTAATAATTCTTTTGTCCTATTTAGCTTGACGTTAATAATATATATTGAATAAATAGCTTTCAAAATAAATAATAAAGAATAAATAGAAGCTAGTTGTTATGTTTTCTTTTAGTTTAATAATAATTGAATTATGGACTTTGATATGAATTTAGAACACTATTTCGTATGTTTATGCTGTCTCCTTTTTTTTTTCCTTATTATTATTATTATTATTTAATTAAGTCCAATTCACGTTACCGTAGGCAAGGACTGAGCTAAAGTGGGGCTAATATTTTTTTGGATTGTTGGAGCAATATAGATATTAAAATTAACGAATTGATATTTTTACTTTTTTTTAGAATTAAATATTTAGTTTGAGTAATATGTGGAAATTATACTTTATCTTTCTTTCTCTTTCTCTTATTTTTTCTTTTGCTGCATTACAAATTGGAATGCATTATTTTTTTTCGCCCTTTTGGCCTCATCTTGTGGTGTAAATTTGTCATGTATATCATCAAATACCACAAAAAAATCTTACATTTAAAGAATTTTGAGGTAAAAAGTAGTATCAACTTTTAATTTATAACTATTATAATATACTTAGGAGATATGTTTTATAATTTTTCTACTATTTGTTAAACTATAAATAGTATGTATCGAAATATATGAGTGAATTCTTGTATACAATTGATTACTTTTAGAACAGTTATATAAAGTTTTCCAAACTTGAACATAAATCCCCTAAAATTTAATATCTTCATTTTTGCTTTACTTTTATAATGCATTTAAATTATTACACCTTCTTAATCTACTTACTAATTCACTAGTCAAAATTAATCTAATTGCTTAACTAAGTACTCATAATTGGCCCCTGGGTGAATATTTTGGCAGTGTGTGAGTAGGGTTTAGAGTAGGATAATCAATTTTCATTTAGAAATGATTGATTATCCACTGATTTCCTATTGAAAACCCCATGTATTGATTCTTGGCCTACTGTTGTTGAACATGGTGGTTAAAAGGATGGATATCTTTTCAAAGAGTCAACTATGTTACCACCCCCCACCCCACAAGATGAAGACTATTGAAGTGAAACATATTGGAGTTATTTAAGTTATTAGTTCAAATGATTCAATATTGATTGGACATTTAATGCAATTTCTGTCAAATCTTGCCTGGTGAATAATCAATCCATTTGGTGGTTAAGAGTGTCCAAATTGATCATAATCTGCTAATTTCAAGTAAAGGGAAAAGATGCAAGTAAATGAGATGTTTTAATCATTAGAATTAGTTTCATTGCCATTTTAAGGCCAAAATATGAATATGATGCAAGTAAAACAAGATGATAGAAAGCATTTTAGCAAACATTGAGAATAATCAAGCTTCGGATCTATTCATATCAGTAAAGATAGAATGTTACCACTGGAAAACGATCGAAAGGCGAACGCTACATGATCGTCCTGACACACCGAGGGTTTGCTTGGATTCGAGCATAACCTGCCTTCATAATCAGGATCCTAATTGTTCATCCACTTTGTGTTTAACCGAATCGACAGAATCAAATGTGGAACTAGCCTGCGGAACCATGTTACCATTCAACGTTTCGTTTAACAAAACGCAGGCTTCATTCGCATCGCCATGACATTCAAAGCCATCAAGCAGAACCTCACAAGTACGAGGATCAAGTTGCATGTTTTTTTGCATCATATCATTCACCACCTCTCTTGCCCTGTCCAGTTTCCCTGCTTCACAGAGTGATCTTAAAATGATATTAAAGGTATTCGAGTTGGGCAAACATCCCAACTCTATCATTGAGCCCATTAATTCTATCCCATCCTCTACGTTATCTTGCATACACAAACCATTAATGTACACATTGTAAGTAAAAATATCAGGAACTAAACCCAACACAAGCAATTCATCAAACACTTTATCTGCATTCGAGAAGTCCCTGTTATGGATCAGAGCTTCAAGAACCAAATTGTAACACATTATATCAGGCTTAATTCCAATCATTTTCATCCGTCCCAGCAATCTCAAAGCATCCATACTATTCTCCCTCTTTACCAAAAACCTAATTACAGTGCAGAAATCACCCTTTCTTGGTTCAAACCCTAACCTCTTCAGATCCTCCAAATGTTTCATTATTTCACTATCAGAACAATCCAGTTGCCTGCACATTGTTGCAAGTACCAAAGAACAAACCTTTTGATCTACATCAAGGCCTTCCTCCACCATAAGATTCAACAATTCCAGAGCATTTCTTGATCTCCCAATTTTGCAAAGGGCTCTAATCAAAATTTCAAAACTAGATTTCTCAATCCTGATGTTCAACACCTGACTCTGAATTAATATTCTTGGAATGATCTCAAGACCTTTTTCATCCTTACAGAGAATTAAAAGTAAAGCATTCAAACCATCTACTGATGGAACACACCTAAACCTAGGTATCCTGAGAAATAGCTCCACCGCCTCATTGAACATGTGGTTTTCGCCATAGAACCTGATCAAATCAACATAAATGCATTCTGGTGTTTCGAAGTTTTCGACTTTCTCAATATGGTCGAGAACTTGTGAGATTTGGTCATGGCAGTTGGAAGGTCGGGTTTGAATCAAGATTTTGAAGAGAAGATGGTACGATTGGGGAATTGGGTCGATTTCGTAAGCAGAGAAGGCCTTAATTAGGTCAGAAAGAAGATGGATTTGGGAAGTCTTGATCGACTGTTTGAAAGATTGTTTCGCTAGCTTGTGCGCAAAAGCATCGAGCCACTGCGATTTGTAAGGTTGGATTGGCCATTTCCTTCTTTTTCTTATGTAGTAATTGTGCAAAGAAGACGATTTTCTTGAAGAAGAAGAGAACGACGCCGTTGAATTGCAGAAAAAATGTCGCCATGGATGAGCTTTTTCAGCAGCAAGGAGTCGCTTGACTCCCCTCAACATACCCAACCCTAAATTTTGCAGGATTGATTCCATGTAATCCCCATTTTTCCATTTTTCATTATGCTTCTTAAATTCATCAATCAATGTAATGTTCAACTTCAATCTCTCTGTCTTTGATAATTTGTTTATTAAAATTACTTTGTTTTCATATAATTTATCAATTAAAATATGGTTTCCTCTCAAATAAAATTTACAAATAATCTTTGATATCATAAAAATTTTATTTCTTTCTTTTACAATTACAAATGTTACTTACACCTCACATAATCTGGTCAGAATGCAACATTCCAACAATAAATAAACAACAATTATAACCCCATGAAGTGGCTTAGCAATGAGGAATTAGGAGTGTTTTAGGATGATACTTCACGCTTCACTTTCAAAAGTTGCAGTAGGTTTTGGTCCCTCGAATTAATCGATTTATAAATTTATACAGAAAAATAAATAAATAAATAAAATCACGAATCTAAAAACATGCATGAAAAAAAGAAAAGAAAAAGAAAGATAGCAACAATTATAAACTACTTGGGGGAAATTCAAACAATTGTTCTTTCAGTGTTCTTTCAATTTGGGCTGCACAGTGTACACATTCTCACTTAAATCAACGAGATTTTCTCATAATTAGCAACTACAGTAAGATTTGGGTTTCAATTTGGTTCATCACAATAAAGGCCAAAAATGACTAAAAAATTACATCAGGATTCAGCATTTTCGCGCTCTAGATGCTCGCTCGCTTCCTTGAGTGATAATAGTTCTTGCATCAGTGATGCCACTTTCGCCTCATCTACTTCTCGGATGTGGGCTGGAACTTTTTCCTGGTATCCGGAAGCGCTTGTCTTCTTTGCTAAGCTATCATGTTGCCTGCAAGAGATTCAGTTGTTTTATAAGCTCAGCAAAATGAAGAAAAGGGTTTCATTGTTGGATTCACAATAGAAAGACCAACTATTGATTACTTACTTTTGCGTATCCCCCATTTTCTTCCTGAGCTTTTCAAGCTCCGCTTCTACGTTTATGTTACCCTTTTGTTTAAGGAAAACCGAAAGAGCTTCATTAACCACGTCTACCTTACATCCCACTGGAGCATCGTCATTTTCACTCAAGACCTAAAAATGTCAACATTTTACAATATTAGCAAAAAATAGAGACAAGAATGACGTCAAATTGAATAAAATTTTCTCATGGTAAAGATGAAACTTAAGAGATAATAACAAACTACTGCTAAGATTTGGCACAAAGAAAACACAACTTTGTATCAATTGCACCAATTCAGGGTGTTTATAAGAATAAGCTTCCCTAAGGCCGTATTAGTAAGAAAACAGAGCTCACGGTTTTATTTAGCTTGAAGTAGACAAATATATAGAAATATAAATTAACCCCAAAAATCAATTAAATCACGCTGAAATGAAATGATTATACTTACATCCAGAGATGATAGAAGAGCAAGAGTAGAAATCTCGAGTTCATGCCTCTTGATGATATTACATGCATCATTGGTGCGGCAACGAACAAAAGCTGCTCGCCTGAAAAGTGGTATGCCTTTGTTATCAACATAGGGAATGATCATTTTAAGAACTTATGCAAAATTAGAACCTGTCAAAAATGCCAGACTTAAATCTGTAAATACATAATTATATATTTATAACTAAGGAATTTGATCTGATGGCAGTAGCACTAGGAATGCAGATATTTGAAAATATAAAAAATTGCAGTTCGTGTGTTAATGTTATCATCAGAAAACTAGCCACCTAAAATTAAATAGTTAGGCAAATGTAAATAGAAATAACCAGGTGTCATTTATTTTGTCTTTTCATGTTAATAAGTACATCAAATTAATGATCACTTACCTTTCATGTCTCTCATTTGATGCTAACTGAGATCGCAAAGATCTCAGTGATCTCACCACAGACTCAATCATATCCATCTCTGTCTCTACGCCATCATTAGTCCAACCCTGCAAATACAAAATAGCATATGTAGGAAGTAAGAAATAAGCATGATGCACAATAGTAGAGCTAAAAAAAAGTATGACAAGCGATATGCTAGCAATCTAACTCAATTCTTAATATTTACTGCCTAATCTAGATTGGAAACACTCATAACATGATGCACAATATTGGTGTAAATTAGAGTTTGTAGATGTTACCTCAACAGGTGAGGGATATTCAGATATCACTATTGATTCTTTCCTAACAGAATCTACCTTAGCAGGTAGACGCTGCCACAGTTCTTCTGTGACAAATGGCATAAAAGGATGAAGTAATCGTAATCCAAAGTCTAAACACAACCACAGGGTATCCTGGGCATATTTTCTTGATGATGCAACTGCAGGGTCATTACTAGCAAAGTATGGCTTAATTACTTCTATGAAAACATCACACAACTGAAACTGCCACCATGAGTATAGAGCTGTAGCAGCATCAGAAAACTCGTATGAATCTAAAGATAGAACTGTTTTTGATATGGCTTTGTTTAGAACAGAGAGAATCCACTTGCAGCTGAAAGGCATCGCAGCTGAATCAATCTTTGCTGGAGGTGTATAATCATCTCCAAGTTTAGTCATCGCAAACCTAATAGCATTCCACAGCTTATTGCACCATTGTCGATATCCAATCACCCGCTGGATGTCTAAGTTAATTTTGTCAGACTGAAAAAACAAAATATAAAAGATTAATCTTCCAAAGAAATAAGCATGTCAAGAAAATAAAAGGTAACGAGAATTGACCTGAGCTGTGTATGTAACAAGAGCAAAACGCAATGCATCAGCACCACACTCAGGAATACCCTTGGGAAAATCCTTCTTCTGCCCTTCTTTAGCAGTTTTCAGTTCATTAGGATCCAAGTTCCCTTCTTCAATCCTCTTGTGGAGATTTTCTAATGTTACTCCATTAATGACTTCGAGGGGGTCAATAACATTGCCAAGTGACTTGGACATTTTGCGCCCATGTGCATCACGAATCATAGGATGCAAGTAAACCTGCATAAAGTCAAATATGAATGATCATATCACTTTGCCTTGCAATTACAGAGGCGCCTGAATGGTGGCAAAGTATAATAAAAGGAAAAATAGATCATCTGGTTTAGGTGACAGATAAAATCAGGTGATTAAGCATCTAATTTTCTGGACCACCTGTTTCACAAGAAACTGATTTAGGACTTCACATTGACATCCCCTCAACAACGAATTTCAAGATTTAGGATCAATAAGGTCTCCACAAATGAGGCCATATTTAATGTGGCGTCAAAATAAAGGTTTACAAAGGAGTAAACAGCCAAACATAGCAAGGCAACTGTTGCATCGCAAAAGAGAAAAAAGGAATACTGAAGTTATGATATTAGAAGAAAAAAAAAACTGCAGACCTTACTAAATGGCACATTACCACCTAGCTTCATTCCCATCATCACCATTCGTGCAACCCAGAAAAAGAGAATATCATGCCCCGTTTCAAGCACAGATGTTGGATAAAATGCTTTGAGATCATCTGTATCATCTGGCCACCCTAATACAGATAATGGAAACAGACCAGAAGAAAACCAGGTGTCCAGAACATCAGGGTCTTGGAGAAGCTCGAACTTTCCTCCAGAAAACAATCTGCTAGCCTCCTTAAGAGCTTCTTCCTCATTTCTAGCAACAACCCACCGATCCTTGAAGCTATCTCTTTCCTTCAAATCATCACTCTCCAACCTTGCATACCATGCCGGGATGCGGTGACCCCACCAAAGCTGCCTTGAGATGCACCAATCACGTATGTTCTCAAGCCATCTGCAGTGTGCAGGTTATTATCATGACCAAAATTCAAAATCAATGGGACATTAAACAATGAGAAGGTATGACTATTTGCCAATCAAAAACTTAATCAATTACCATCAAAGTATGGCATGACCAAAGGATATAACAAATAAAGGGAAGATGGCAAGTAAATGTAATATGTTCTAGCTTGCGTGATCATATCACGCAACACAAACTCAAAGAATATATAAATTAACAAATTACCTCTGCCACTCAGCAACATATTGTTTGGGTATGATCTCCATCCTTGGATTTTTATCATCAATGACAGCATCAAGTCCTTGCTGTGCCATGTTTTTGCATTTTACATACCACTGAGGCTTTATGAGAGGCTCAATTATATCCTTGGATCTTGAACAAATGCCAAGACGCATCTCGTTATTCTTCTCACCTCTGTACAGGCCCTTAATTGCACAACAAAAATTATAGATTTAAAAAAATGATAAAAATGTTAATATCTTCATACTGTGAAAAATTATCCAACCTTTCTCATCAACGGGACTTGCAAGATTGGTCAAGGAATAGAAAACAAGGCACATTATCAATGATTTCCACCAAACCGCACATTCACATTGTTATTCTATAACCCTAACTACATCACCATGATTCAAAGCATCAACTTAGCCAATTCACAAAATAAGAATACCTTTTCTTTTAAAGCTTCCACCAGAGCCACCCGGGCTTTGAATCGTGGCATTTTCTCAAACCCTCGACCACCATTTTCATTTATATTTCCTTCATCAGTAAAGATATTGATGAACTCAAGATTATGGCGCTTGCCAACTTCAAAATCGTTAGGATCATGGGCTGGAGTTATCTGCAAAATATTTAATGACATTTGCATTAACTTCTCTAAATAAAAACCAAAAAAAAGAAGCATCCCAAGCCCTGATGGTATTGCCTACCTTAACAGCACCAGTTCCAAAGTTCATATCCACAAGCACTGAATCACAAACTATAGGAAGTTTCCTTCCATTAAAAGGATGAACAGCAAATTTTCCATGAAGATGGCTGTATCTTGGATCTTCAGGATGTACAGCAATTGCAGTATCGCCAAGCATAGTTTCCACTCGAGTAGTTGCCACAACAATCTCACCAAACCCATCTTCCAAAGGGTAAGCAAACGATGTCAGCACGCCAAACTCGACGGAAGATCCATTAATATCTAACAGTGTCCTCTCTTTGATATCTATATAGTCTACCTAAAAATCAACAAGGATGTATATAAACTTAAAGAGGTGTTAGGTAAATTGATAAGGAATGGAAAAGGTGTGATGAGAATGGAAATGGAATGTATCACTTTTGATTCCCCTCACTTGAAAAGAGAACTGTTCATTGAGAACAGTCGATTCCTAAAAAACCAGAATCAAACCTAAAGTAGGATAACTATAAAAAACAACTAACACTTATTACTAGTCATAACAATTGAACCATTCAGAAGAAAGGATGAACCATAACTTCTGTATCTGACCTCAATATCGGATATTGCTGTTCTCAAGGAACAATCCCAGTTCACCAAACGTATATCCCTGAAAAGAACATAGCATTAGAAATTATGAGAATTGCAGTAACAGGAAACACAATCCCTCTGGATAATTAGCAAGACCCAACATAAAAGTTTTCAGGAAGCAAGAAGCGCCAAAGGAAAGATCAAAACTATCAATAATACATAAAACAACCAAACTGTGAAAATTTTAAAAATAACTCATTCTAGTGCATAAGAAGTGTAAAGGAACCGAATGGTTAGAATAAGACTAGTAATTAAGACAGCAGATAGGAAAGTAGTCGAATTTGACAGATTGAATAATTAAGGAACTACTAATCCAAAACTGAACATGAATATTTACAGATGTTCCAATGTAACAATAAACACAGCCAAAACATTTAGCTGCAGTGCAAGAGAAATTTTTTATTTTATTTTGCACCTTACACAAAAAGCATACCTATATATGAGACCTTCCTCGTAGAGTCTCACAAAGGCCTCCGTCACAGCAGTTGATCTTTTTTCATCCATGGTAAAGCACTATATAGGACAAGGTTTCATCAACAATGAGCATCAAGGAAAATCATTTGACTAATTTAGGCGCAATAGTACAGTAAGCATCAGCGTCAGCAAAGATTATCACCTCCCGAGACCAATCCAGAGATGCACCCAATCGCCGAAGTTGTTTTAGAATTGTTCCCCCATACTCATCCTTCCATTTCCATACCTATTATCCAAATTCTCAAAGTGAAACAATGAAAATAAATGAAATTCCATTTTGCAGCCTTAAAGATATATAACCTACTGCTTATGCTATGTAGCAACATTCCAACCATAATGTGATAGCACCAATATTTTGGAACTGAAATTAAATGCAACAAAAGCAATAAAATGCAGTAAAAAAAAAAAGATAATTCTTATTAAACTCACTTCAGCTACGAATTTTTCACGGCCTAATTTGTGCCTTGTCAATTTCGTTTCCCTCTGAAGTTTCTTCTCCACAACAACCTGAGACAGTTAATAACAACATCAGTTGATTATTCAGGACCACAAGTTTACAGTTACATTTATAACCATCAAAATCATTGACGCCCATGCATGAAAAATTATTGAAACACATAGAAAAGAAAGAAACAATGTCTCAAGTTAATTCATCAATTATCATATTCTTTTAAATGTCTGCTAAGTAGATAATTCTAACAAATACTGATCGAATAAGTATTTTCAAAACATCCTTTACAGCATTGAATAAAACTCAGATTTAACAAGTTGTGTGAGTTTCACATTATTATGACCTTCTAATTAATAGTTCACAGCAAAACAAACTCCAGGCATTGATCACTGAGACAAAGCATAAATATTCAAAGCTCTAGAGAGAGCTCAATCACCTATATCACAGAATAAAACTAACCTACCTTAAGAAAATAATATCCAAGCGATAAGATGGAAGAAAAATAAATTAAAAGAAGAAACCTGTGTAGCAATTCCAGCATGATCCATGCCAGGCACCCACAATGTATTGTATCCAGACATTCGCCTCCAGCGAATAATAGTATCCTGGAGGCAATACATATCAAGAAAATAAATGAAACCACACTTCATGATATTTTTAAAATAAATGTATTAGTTCACCAGCAAACCTCTATTGCAGCTGTAAGGGCATGGCCAATATGAAGGGCTCCAGTAACATTGGGTGGTGGCAGAACCTGCATCCAAGGAGGAAAGATGCTAAGAATAAGCATAAAATATAGCTTCAATAAATATAATCATTAACACACACAGCCAAAATTATTTTACCTTGAAGAGGTGGACATCAAAAATTAAGAACCAATCGGTCGATTTGAAATCATAATGCATTAAATTATTTCTCTTTTATTCAAATGAATGTTGAAATGCCTTATCCAATACAAATATTTAAGATACTATTTTAAAATTCAAAATATTTAAAATTATTGACAAATATAGGAAGCGATGTGCAACTTTTACACATTTATATCAAGGATTACTCCTATACTATATAGTTCAAGTTTACTGACATTATATACTTAAAAATTATTATTCTGTTCATCAAAATATTTTTATTCATTACATGTCTACTTCAGTCACCAATATTTTATCTTAATTTTTCTTTTTCTTTTTGAGTTCCTAGTGAGCTTCAAAAAATGCAATACTACATGATGCATAAAATGGCTCAGCAAAATGTTTAGTTACCAATAAATTATAGCTTTTTCAGTTAATCTATTTTAATAGTGTATGCCCATCACTAGCCACCCAATATTGAACAAAGAGTAGAGCTCGGGGAATTCACAATGACAAAAGGTGGTTTGGAGCTCTTCGCGTCTGCCTCAAAGAACTTAGACTTCTCCCACCATTCATACCACCTATATCAGAAATTAGAAGCACAAAGATTAAAAGGAAGCATTCATATATTCTACAGAAACAAAATCTGATCATTCAACATACGCGCTCTCCACAGCATTGGGGTTGTAAGTCTTTGCCATTTGACGAGAGAGATTTTTCTTCGCACCTGAAGGTGTTTCAGGATCAATGTAATCCTCAGGGTTTTCCTCCTCAGATTCTCTTTTCACATTCTTTTTCTTCTCCGACTTTGAAGCAAAAGCAGGTTGTTGTGCCTTCATATCCCAGAAAAATTGACAGCAAAATGTATTATTCCATAAGAACAAGAAGGTTTTAGAACATAGTTCTCGTGGATTTAAGCCTTAACTAACACCTGAAGCTTTGCTGTTGCTGCTTTCTGCGCAGCTTTCTGCTTCTTCAACTCCTTCTCTTTAGCCTACAAATGCATCAACAGATATAACAATCCAAGTAAACGAAAAGCAGGCTAAACAGGACCCTCTAAGTCTGAACTGTAAAATTAGGAAAAACCAAGTATAATAACTATTGGATATAACTAGCACCACCAAAACTACACCAGAACTCCACATTAATTTATTAAACATAATAGCATTAACCTAGTCCAAAGTCCATACCAATCCAGCTTCATACCCTAAACCACTTACGCCTAAATGCCACCAATTCAAAACAACAGGATATCAAAATTGAAAGAGCTGAAAAATCAATCCTATTACATATGCAAGGTCTTCTACTTATAATTCACAATAACTGTAAGAAAGATTATTCATATACGCACCTTTTCTTCTTTCTTCTTCTTCTTTTCGAGTTCCTCCGGCGTCAGTTCACGCGAATCCATTGATCCTCCCGCTATCAAACAGAAAAAAAAAAAAAAAAAAAAGCATTCAACTACATGTAAACCAACAATCACGTTACGAATTTATATAAAAACATCATCGACAATAATCCTACCCACAAGAGGTAAAAAATCCTAGTTAAAGGAATGAAGTTCACCGAAGTCGCGCAGCCAAATGACGATGCTATGTGGCGGCCGCGGAAATGGAAAGCAGAGTTAATAGAAACCGTGGCGTAGGAGGAGACGGAAGGAGTTTGCGAAACCGGTCTTGCGGTTTTTAGAATATGGATAATCTCGGCCCATATTCGTTGGGCCGGTCCAATCACTAAACTTTCTCAAAAGGAATTGATCTAGGATGGTCTGTTATGTCTTAATTTCGGAAACGAATTTTTATTTATTTGTTTCTTTTTTCTTTTTTTTTTCTTTTTTCTACTTTTTATTCATAAATAAATGTTTTTTTAGTTAAATCGATAAATTACCGTCCAAAAAAAATTAATAATTATCTACGTGTTTACTTTGAATATAATTTTCTAAAAATTATATACTTAAATCTCAAAATAATATATTGTAATTTTCAAAGCGATATTTAAAAAAAGAAATCAATAGAAGTGGTATTTAATTAACTGTTGCATTGATTTTAAACTTGAGAAACTCTCTTGACAGATTTTCTGTAATACGTCGTCCTTTGGGTTCGATATTTAACTTGGTTGCATGTCTAAGCTGCAATTGATATCCTTAATACTTGAGGATTAATTTTGCGTGCAAAGAAAACGTGCATCAAGTTTTTAGCGTCGTTGCCGGGGACGGTTGTTATTATTAATTTTATTATTTCTAGTTTGTTTAAAAATTTTATTTGTGATTATTTATTTCTATCTAACCTTAAATTAGTTTGAGGTACTTGTGTACTAGGAAAATGAGAGGAAGAAAAGAAAAGAATAACACACTGAGCTAGACATGGCCGGAGCAGGGCATAATCCAGATAATGTTGTCATATGTGAAATTTTCAGGAACATTGGGATTAGCAACATAGGGTTGATAGGAGCAAGTGGGCAGATGATGATTTTGAGATACATCCCGCTTTTATCAACATGCTGGAGAAGAATCCATTTTCTAGAAGTTTCTTTGAAGATCTATATCAGCATCTCAGAAATTCATTGGTTATGGAAACACTCAAAAGGGTTCTGGAGCTAATGATAATGCTAGGCGAATTTTTCTATTCAAGATCTCTTTGATTGATAGAGCATAGGCTTGGTATGAGACGCTTGATGCCACAGACTGCACTACATGGGACCAACTACAGCTTAAGTTATTAGAGAGATAAATGCCACCCTCTAAAGTGTTTAAAATGAAGCAAGACATCACCCAATTTGTTTTTAATTAGGGTGAGAAATTCCATGAGGCATGGAATATGTTTAAAGATATGCTCAGGAGGTGTCCATGGCATGGGATGTCTATGGCTCAGTATATAAGCATCTTCTACTATGGATTGGATTATGAATCGCGTGTTCTTATTGATGCATCATCAGGTGGAGCGATGTTATCTAAGACAACATTTGAAGCAGAAAAGTTGTTTGAAGATATCTCTATAAATTTACGTGACTGACCTACGGAAAGAGTAAGAGACACATATGTACTTGGTAAGGTAGCTCAGGTTGAACATCAAGTGATGAAGCCGAATAGGGATGATGAGATCGTCTCTAGTCCAACTAATATCAACAAGGTACTAGAGTCCCAGTAGAAGCAGATTACAGAGTAGACACAAAGGGGGCCTAGTATGCAGCAACACGAAGTGAATGTTAGTGTTGAAGATACCTTCAATCGATACATGGTAAGGAATGATGCAATAGTAGATAGAATTGAGGCTACTATGGATTCTACCCATGCAGATTTGTCTAAGCAGCTGAATGACCTAACTTTTTTGATGGGGCAGATGACCGGGAACGTGAATCAATTGACGCAAACGTTTAGAGATGGCCGGGAACGTGAATCGATTGACGCAAACGTTAGAGAATGGAAAGTTCCCATCTTAAAGTATAACGAATCCGAAAGTATGCAATGCCATCACGTTGAGGTCAAGAACACAGTTTGAAGGTCCGATGATGCCAGTGGGCGAAAATGAAGACGGAGTATACTCACTCGATCAAACCACTTGGTCGAGTAGTGGTCTAGCAACATGGTTCGGAGCCAAAAAACACATTAGTGAAACAGGTCCCTTGCTCGACCAGACCACTCTAGTCGAGCAGTGGTCGAGCAATCACTTTCTTGACTGCGTGACGCTATTCTGTTTATAGGTCCCTTGCTCGACCAGACCACTCTGGTCGAGCAGCGGCCGAGCAACCCCATCCGGCTTCCGTTTCCGTGCAGAACGCTATACCTGATGTTCAGAGCACTCCAGTACCATCATAAAAGCAGAATACATAGCTTAGATTGCAGATAGATAATGAAGATGTGGTTTTCTCTCTTAATAGAGCAGTGAAGATACCCATGTAGACTCAATCATGCAAGAGTATATATGTGGTTTCTAACTTTTTAATCTTGATTTTAATAGGACATATAACTATGAAATTGAGTAGACGATTGACAAGAAGGAGTATAGATAGCCATGTGAGGAAGAAAATTCTGAGGATCATATTTTTGTGACCAAGAAAGGTGAGGTGCTGAGTGTAGACAAGAAGAGGAAAGATAAGTATTTGAAGGTGAGGATG
Organism: Pogostemon cablin; assembly: GCA_023678885.1. NCBI lineage: Eukaryota > Viridiplantae > Streptophyta > Magnoliopsida > Lamiales > Lamiaceae > Pogostemon > Pogostemon cablin. The sequence continues at coordinate 2,212,469 of CM042984.1, forward strand.
CGAGAAGACCGCCCTCTGATCCAGTAGTTCAAAAGGTTTCATAACGTCATGACTCTCCGACGTTAAACACGAGCGCCTGTTGGAGGCTTGCCCTTCCGTTTTATTACTTTATTTCTTTCGTGGGAGTAAGAAATTTTTATATTTAAGGTGCTCAAATTTCAGCAATTACATCTCTTTTCAAACTTAATTTCAACTTACGTTTTTACTAAATTTGGAGGGGGGTTGTGATGTACTTACCTCATCTTAGCACCAAGAGTATATTTTTTTCTTTGTGTCGTTTGTTAGAAGGTTGATTTTTTTGCGGGAATTAGTATAGGGGAATTTAATTAGTTATTAAGGATTAATAAATAAATTAATCACCAATTAAATAATAATTAAAGTAAGTGAAATTAGTCTTACATGTTTCTTGGTCAAAGATTGGGTATGACAGAATCAATGACAAATCTTTTGCAATTAAAATCATTGAAAAATCTGTTGCAATTAGAATCAATGTCAAATCAAGAAATCCTATCATATGAGAGTGTTAAATAGAGCCATTCAACTGACGATCCAGTTTTCTATCCTCCTTAGTTCGTCGGAGTTCCTGTGATAACGGTGTTACTTCGTTGAAAATGAGAGACTTCGCCCATCGCTGAAGACGTTTAAGATTCCAAGATCCTCTGCTTCTACTCTCATTGTTTTTTGTATTTTCAATGTAGTAGTCTCCCTTCTACTTTTCTACCCCAATTATTGTAATAGTATTATAATAGTGATTGATTGGTCTACCTATAAACCAACATTTAACACATGACTTCAATGAACTTGCTTGACCTAATCAACTCATGAACCCTAAACTCAGAAAGTCTCAATCGATTATGGTTGCAGTCGTTTAGTTCGCGTAATAGATGGGCAAGTGTTTAGAGGGGAGAGCAAGCAAAAAAATGACATATGACATGATCTTCAATACTGTTAGAAAATCTTGATGATCAATGTATGTTGGACATGTGTTTTAAAGTTTATGTCAGAGATTCAGTAACTTTAACACGTCCCCTCATATGTAGGCTTATTTTATTATAAATGGGTAGCGGTGAGGTTCGAACCCTGAACATTTGCTAAGTCATGGCTAATGATCACTTCATCTAAAATGTTAAACTTGTAGAAAAGATAGTCGTTTAATACTTAATCAAGTAACTTCAACAATTATCAACCATTAGCGTGGTATATATATATATACTTATATATTTGTGTCTTTTTCCTCCCCTTAAATGTATAATAAAATATATAAAATAAAAAACAATCTTATCAAATGAAATGAAACACTATTATTATATGTATGTGTCAATTCTAATATGATCTCATAACCAAATTGAATGAGTTCTGCCTAGGGGTGGGAAAAATATCGAAAACTTGGTATACCGCGTTCGCCGTATCAAAAAATACCAAAAAATATCGAAGTTTCAACATACCGAAATTTTCGGTACGGTATGGTTGCCGTACCGATAATTTCGCTACGGTATCGGTATTGGATATTAAATTTTCGGTATATCGGTATACCGAAATTATTTTCAGTATTTCGATATCGGTATACCGATACCGATATACCAAAAATTTTATATTTATTTTTTAAAATTTTAATTATATATAATACTATATTTAAGTATATATTATATTATTAATATATTTAAATTATTTTTATTTTATTATGTATCACATTTATTCATATATATTTTTTAAAATTTAAAATAAGCTCTAATAAAAAAATAAAAATATAATACACTTCTAAATTAAAATATAGGAGTATAAAAATATAATAATAAAAAATTTGTTATTTAATACATAATTATGAATAAATTAAAAGGAACATAAGTGTCAAAGTAGAATGTTTGAGATTAGAAAATTTAATTATTTTGAAATATTTTTATATTAATTTTATTATTTTGATTAAAATTAAATATTATTTTTCGGTATGGTTTCGGTAAATCGGTATTTTTCGATATGTTGAATTTTCGGTATGAAACAGTATGTCAATATTTCGGTATTAATTGGTATTTATCGAAAAATCGGTATGATATAAATTTCGGTACGGTATCGGTATCCGATTTAATTTACCGAAATTTCAGTATACCGAAATTTCGGTATCGGTATTGGTATGAATTTTTCCATACCGAAATTTTCGGTACAATATCGGTACGATATCGGTATTTTCGGTATACCGATATTACCCACCCCTAGTTCTGCCCGCTTATGTAATTTATCGCTTTTTATTCCTTAGGGAAACGATTTTACATATATATAGATATATGACCTGTAAAGATCTTCCTTCAAATATTCCCAAAGTAAGATGGATGAATTGACACGTGGAGCCAAAATATGGTATTCAGTCAAATTTAAAGAAAGTGACAGAAATATGAATTAAAGCCTGCAAATCTTGTTAAATTATTAATTTCAAGCGTCTTCATTCGGAATTAACCTCTGTATATTTCTTCTACTATAGTAATAAAATCTATATTTTCTTGATTTGAACATATTACCTAATGTAATGTAACAATGTGTCTAACGTTTCGATTGGTCCAACGAAGATCATTGTCTCATTTTATCTTGGTTAAAGAAAGCCTGCACTTCATAACTCAACAAATTCCTTCTCCCCTTTCTCTCCTCTGCTACAAACATGGTCGGTCAGATTTATTTAATTTTTTTTTCAAATATGTTGATAGTTTAATGATTAATGTAGGAAAATGTGGATGAAATGTTTGTAGGCGGGTGGATGTTGCAGCAATGACAACGCCGTGTTAGTGGCAGTTTATACAGAGAAGCCGCGGAGAAACCGCCTATTGTCCAACGACAACAGAGAAGACGACGACAACCACCACCACCACCGTCATCTCTATGAAAACGTTGGCAAAAATAATGGGAGAGTGAGAGGGAACAATTACAATAGGAGAGCTCAACTTCTTGACTATGCGAAACATCTTCGCTCGTCTGCTCAGTCGCCGCCCCACTCTGCTTCGTTATATTCACAGCCATTTTCTGACATCAAAGAACAACCTCGTACACTTGAGGTTTGTGTCAATTTTAAGGTCGGTTGGATTTCAAATATGATGTGTTTGTTGAGTGAAAATGTGTCATAACTCATATCTATATCGATATTTCTATTGATATATTTTACGACAGATCTCAAGTGTTGGTAAAAAGGAAAAACACCGAATGCCTCGAGCTTGTTTCGACAAATGGGAATGCGTAATGCCAAGCTTTGTGAGATCAATAACAACTTTCAACAGCATCAAAAACAAGAGAAAAAAGAATCATGAGAAGATTAATCCTTCTACAAATACTAAGAAAATGAGCGTTATTGTAAAAGGCCTCAAGGTACATTCCATTAAGCCTAAATTTCCGAGCTAATTTTTTTTTTTATTATTTAACTAGAAGGTGACATCTAATTAAAATGTCTTAATGTTCAATTGCAGAAGAAGGGAAAGTTCCTATCAAAACTATTTGCAACACTTAAGAAACCTCGTTTGTATTCTCCAAATTAGTTTGATTTAAACTCCTTTTTTTCTTTTACTTTTTTAGAGAAAATGTGTCCCTTACAAATTTATTTTATTCAAAAAAATCTTATGAAATTTAAATTTTCGACATAGTCATTTAACTTTTAAATTCTCATGAAAAAATGTTCATTTCACTTAAAAATGTCAAATTTTGCTAATTTCATTAGACCTAACCATGTGATTGAATAGACGCTTTTACAAAAGTTATGAAAAAAAAATTGGTGAAAAATACATTTTGGGATGAAACCAAAGTAAAATTGAAAATTTTTGGATGAATATCCAAATTATTAAGAGACTTTTTTAATAAAGTAAAATGGCAAGTGAAATTTATCTTTATAACTTTTTTTTTTGGGTGTGTATGTGTGTAAACAACGAATAATTCCTAGTTTATTGATTTCAAAATTTTAAGAAAAACTCATTCATGCCATTCGCATTAGGGGCTCAAACACATATTATATTGACATAATCAATTAAACTTTAAAATTAAGTATGTCTCTCTCTTTTCTATACAAAGACAATGTAACATTATATTAAAAATGAACATATAAAATGTATAATTTATTTTTTTATATATACAATAAATTTCATATACGAACCATGATTCAAGTAATTATTTTTCGAGCAAACAGATTCCATGTGAAGTTAGTTCAAATTTAAACTAAAATGATAAATTATTATTTTTCTATTGATCTCACGATATAATAGGATATTAATTTGTCATGTCAAAGTATAAAATATTATATTGAAGAATAATAATTTATTATCCAGTGCTAGGATAACTTTATTGAACCATCATTTTATTCAATCATTTTGATCTGTTGTTTTGCATATCGTCGAATATCTGAATACTTTTAATCAAAGTTGCTCGATTTTAGTATTTTATTTCTACTTCAATACAAATGATGGAAAAGAGAAATCAAACGATCTTGTGCCCCATAACATTATGCCCTATAATTAAGCACTTGTTATTTAGAATGTTAAAATAACACGCATTATTATTCATTTAAAAATAAAATACAAAATAAAATACAAATTTAAAATAGATGATCATGTGCCTTGCCCCTCGGCCCAAGATTGTGAGACAGAGTTTAAAATTAGAGATTAACTTTAATTATGAATCTTTCTCCTTAAATCTATTTTCGGATATGAAAATATTAAATATCTCATTTCACATCTCTCTCACTTCTAAATACCATTTCAGTCTCAAATTTAAAAGTAAAATTCCACACAGATAATCTCTCAATACATCTTATTTTAAACAGCGATAAGTCCTAACATAGAGTATATATATATATATATATATATATATATATATATATATATATATATATATATATATATATATATATATATATATATCATGCATAACTTATTTTATTTTTACTTTATTCTTTATTTATTACTACAAAATATATATAGTATCCTCACAAAATCATGGAAACCGATTTTTTTTTAAAGAGTATGTGATGAAAAGATACCAAAAATGGAGGGGAAAATAACATCGAAACTTTTCATAAATAGAAAATGACTTTAACAAGTTGACTTACTATTTTTATAAGATGAGGCATCGAAAACATTAATGTTTTCTTTAAAGATCCCAACCAACTCTATCAACAGGTCAAGCAGGCAGATTTATAAGAAAGGAAGTTTTCTATCAAAGACTTTAGATGATCTAACTACCAATTTATAATTTAAAAGAAATTTTTAGTTAATTCAGAATTTTCGAAAAATTCAGACATTATATAATCGTAAAAAATATATGAGCTGAAAAAATCAAGTCAATACGACACATAATTAACATGTTATTTTAACTATAACAAGTTGGAGTACAAAATAATAGTAGTAATAATGAAAAAAAATTGAATGATATGATATTTTTGTGAAAATTTTAAGTGTGCATGGTTGTTAATTTTTTTTTTACGACGATAGGATTTATATATTTAAATGAGTTGTTTTAAATATTCTTTCGAATTTTAAATTAATAGAACTTAATTATAGATCTTAAATTGATTTTATATGTTGGAATTAGCCGTTTATTAATAATAATAAAAACTTTTGTGACATCATCATGAAGCAATTATTTGTAAATTTTCATGTATACCGTATGTATATATGTGTTTATATATTTTGATAATTATCATCACTAGCTAAGTCATCCATATACTATAAGAATTAAAAGTAGAATTTTTAATTATTGTGTGAACTCAACTCATACCATCCACATTTCTATTCAAAGTAAACATATATCTTTAAAAATTTAAGTTGAAAATAATGCTAATAATTAGTACAAAACAGGGACCTACGCACGCGTAGAAGAAGCCATTGTGTTGTCTCTCTCATCAATGCAACATGAACCAGTCAATACGCGTCCCACTATCAAACTAATTTTGAATAATATTCCGAAAAAAAAAATTATTGTAGGATATTTTGATAACAATGATAAGTATGTACATTAAGTTATTTTGATTTTTTTATTATTTTAGAAATTCGACGACTTTTTAGAACAGCCTACAATAAAAAAAAGAATTATACAATTTTTTGGACGGATGGAGTAAATGACGCTATTACAAGTTTAAAACTTTAAATGAAATAATCATTTAACATTGATACAATTGCTATGATATAATAACGTGTTACATCTATTTAATTAAATATTAGTAAATAATACTCATGATTTTTACAACCTAGATTTCCACATTAGATTTTGTGTGTCATTTTCGTGCACCATCTTCTATGTCACACGTAATTAAGTGATCGATTGACACGTACGAGATAAATAAATTCAATCATTGTCCTTAGTGTTTAAGCTTATGGGTATAGTTTTTCACTCCTACGTATTGTCCATCTAATGTGGTGTGATACAGAAAATGTTGTACAAAATGACATAGAGAATCAAGCCGATTAATTTACTCATAAATACTGACCTCATACTCTGCCATTCTCACTCACAACTTCAACCATCACAATTATTTACACCCACTCTTCACAATCTCAATCATGTCCGGCGACACTTATGCGGTGGCGACGTCCACGGCGAGCCCAGTGGCGGTGATCAACCCCACATTCTGCGTGGATCACCCCGTAGATCTAACCATAACCCGCAAGATGATGACCTTCAAAGACGGAAGTTTCCAAGTAACGGACGTTAACGGCAACGTCATGTTCTCCGTCAGGGGCGATGTCTTCAGCTTCCACGACCGCCGCGTGTTGCTTGATGCCGCCGGAAACCCTCTTCTCACTTTCCAGCAGAAAGTAAATTAATACTACTATTAAATACACTAAATTAATTATATGTAAATATTAATTCGATTAATTGACAAATTTCAGACCTGGAGTGCACATAGAAGATGGCAGGCATTCAGGGGAGAGAGCCGGGAAGAAAAAGACGAGATATTCAGCGTGAAAAAGTCGAGTTATTTTATGTTGAAAACTCAGCTAGATGTATTCTTCACTTCAAACACGACAGAGCAAATTCCTGACTACAGAATTGAAGGCAGCTGGTTCGAGAGATCATGTGTTATATATGCTGGAAACACCAATAATATCATTGCTCAAGTAAGATTAATTCACTTTATTAGTATTTTTAAACTCGCTGGAGAACGGTGGATTCTGATATCTCTCGACTAATGCAGATGCACAGGAAGCAAGGGGCCATGGATTATCTAATAGGGAAAGATATATTTGGAGTGACGGTTAGCCCTAATGTTGATTATGCGTTTGTGGTGGCTCTTGTTGTCATTCTCCAGGAAATTAATGAGGATAGAGATGCCAGTTGATCCATCAACATTCAAAAGACCACCCCTCTATTTCTTTTTTTAATAATTAGTACTAATATGTTTTTTTTTTTCTTAATAAAAGAGAGGGAAGTGAAGAGCAAGATGTTATGAGAGTGTGTTCATTTTGGAATAAAGTGTTTGTAAAAAATCTGCTGGAAATGTATAGTTAGTAGGATCTGATGAATAAATTTTAGGAAATGATTAGAATTTCTTCGAGTTAAAATCATATTTTGTCCCATAAATATAAGGAATTTTTGATTATATACCAAAAAAGATAAAAATTTTAATTTCATCCCGTAACTTCCGAAATTGGCAAATTTTGGTCCCAAAATCTCCGGAACTTCATTTTTTGGCTGAGAATTCGCACATGCGCCGCACGTGACCACTAAAATTGGGGCTTTCCGGCAAGATAATCGACTAAGGTGATTGTGATTACACCTGACAACAAGTGGCAACATTGTTCTTTTTCAGTTCCTCCCAACGGCATTATGTAAAAGATTGGAATCAGCATAGCCACTATTACTGTCAATGCTCCAGTTATTATAATTGTGGTCCTTGTTTTGGCTGGGGGGGTAATCGGAGTCCACTTGTAGAACAATAGATGTGAGGAGGCGTTGGTCCCATTGACGGTTCTGTTGGCCGCCGCTTGATAGTGGTGGTTGGAGTTAGATGGTGGCACGTTCACCCACTTCTTCTTCCATTTGCGGACGGGACCGCCGGACCGGTGAAGATGGTGGCGGGGCCGTAACGTGTTGAGGATCGTCCAAGTCTGACCCCTACACCCTCCAGTGGACGGCGGCGATATGGCTGATTGGTTTCGACAGAAGCAACGCAAATATTGTGGGATTAAACACTGAATAATGTATAAAGCGTATTGACAACAAGTGGCAACAATGTTCTTTTATCAGGTGTAATCCCAATCAGCTTAGGAAATTACCTTGCCGGAAAGCCATAATTTCCGGGCGAAAAAAAGGAATTCCGGCGATTTGGAACCAAAATTGATCAATTTCAGGAATTAAGGGACGAAATTGAAAATTTTATCTTTTTTGAGGACAGAATCAAAAATTCTTTATAGTTATGAGACTAAAATGATTTTAACTCGAATTTCTTCTATTAATTCCTACATACATATGAATTATAATATAAAAATATATCATTAAAAATAACGATGAAAATGAAAAAAAACATATAAAAGTAATTGATTCTCATTCTTCAAGACAAAAATATAATTGAAAGTCGAAATCTTTCAACCATTCTTTTTATATATATATATATAAAACCAATGACCAGGTGAGCTAATCAATATAATTCATTATATAATAAAATATTATATTTTTTAATCTACGCATAAAGAACCAACATAAATATTAACTCGGGATGGAAGGATGTATACTCTATCTATTTTATAGTCAATGTCTTTGAAATGTAATGGAGTAGTCCTTATATATACTTATACAGTATACAGTCAATGTTTGAAATGTAATAAATATCCCATTAAAATATTATAATATTTAATATATATATATATATAAACAAACGTAAATGTTAACTAAGAGAGGGGAGAATTTATAATCTGTATATTTTATAGTCAATGTCTTCGAAAATGTAATGGAGTAGTCCTTATATATATAGTCGATCTATTTTATAGTCAATGTCTTTTAAATGTAATTCCAACTATTCCTTTATCTTTTTCTTTTATATTTTTTAATTAATTATTATTAATTAAAAAATGCCCTTGAAATTATATTCTCTATGTTAATTACGTATTATAGAATTTATTTATATATTTTATAGAGGAAAAAAAGTTATCCCATATTATTTCGCACACCCAACACCAACTACCTGTCTAATTAATGAATTAGACTCTAAACTGAGCTTGATTGGTACAGACATAATTTAAGTGGTAGAAGGGATGGTGAAAAATCATTATAATTGACAAATTAAACTCTCCTCTGTACACGTCTAAACTGTATAATAGAACCGTTGAGATTTGATCAAACTCTCCTCTGTACACGTCAAACTCTCCGCTGTACACTGCATCTTATTTTAACCATACAATCAGGGCGATTTTGCACAAATCTCAACACACAAAATTGTTAATCCAAAAATCTCCTGTGATATGGATCCGAACCCTATCATGATGGTCGGCAGCAGCTATCAGCCGCCGCCGCCGGTGAGCTCCGTGGCGGTGATCAGCCCGCAGTTCTGCGTCGGATACCCTGTAGATCTCACTATCTCCCGCAAGATGATGACCTTAGCAGATGGAGCTTTTGGAGTTACCGACACTAATGGCAACATAATGTTTAAAATCAAAGGCAAAGTATTTAGCATCCATGATCGCCGCGTCTTGCTCGATGCTGCCGGAAATCCTATTATCACTTTCCAGCAAAAGGTAATTTCCCTTTTTTCTAAATCTGTTTTCCAATGTGGGGGTAATCGACCTTTTAGGGTTCCTCTTTTGTGATTTCAGCTGATCACCGCCCATAGAAGATGGCAGGCCTTCAGAGGAGACAGTTCAGATTCAAAAAACCTGATTTTTAGTGTGAAAAAGTCTTCAATTTTGCAGTTTAAGACGAAACTTGATGTGTTCATGGCTTCAAACACTAGAGAAGATATCTGTGATTTCAGAATTGAAGGCAGTTGGCTCGAGCGATCATGTGTTATATATGCTGGAAACACTAACAACATCGTTGCTCAAGTAAGTTCAAAATTCAATGCTTTTGTATTGATGATACCTTTGCAATATATGGGGAATATGTTAATAGATGGAGTTTTTCCAATATGTATGAGATTATTCTTTGAACTTGTTGTGTATATGCATCTTCTGATGTTTAATGTGCTGATAAATTTGATGGGAATGCATTGCAGATGCACAAGAAACACAGTGCTCAAAGCATTCTACTTGGTAAAGATACATTTGGGGTAACTGTGTATCCTAATGTTGATTATGCTTTTATAGTTGCTCTTATTGTTATTCTTGAGGAAATTAATGAGGATAGATCTGGTGAAGATTGAGTTCAGATGAGTTAATGTTGGAACTCAACCCACAATAATAATCACATAACAAGAACCATATGGGCTTTTCTAGTTTTGAATTCATGTACTCTGTTCATGTATGTATTTCACCTTTCTATTTACGAAATGTTTGGATATCATTGTGTAATTGAAGTTATAGAGTAATAGTTTTAGATTTTAAAGTATAGTAATGGGGTCTGAGTTGTTGAGGATGGCAATTTACTTTCACGAAAAGAAAGCCGAATACTGTATTGGAAACACCATTCATAAACCTCACTAGTTTCTTCATCTTTCTTTCATAAAACCCTTAAGCAATTTGTAATTTGTGCATGTTTGTGAAAGTTTAACAGTTGGTTCGTTGAAAAGTATTTACTCAGATCATTTAATAAGAGTATACTTTAGTTAAGCAACTATTGTTCTTCAATAAACAAATTAATTCTCCCACTTTATAAAATTTTAGAAAAATGGAATGGTGCAATTGAGGTGTACAGATTATACTCTTATTTCTTACAGCTTTAACTATGCATTCTAAGATGCTTGATTTAATTGTAGTATAATAATGTATAGAATTCCATGTCTTGGTATAGAACCCCTTTATTTATTTATTTATTTATAATTTGGTGGCTGTTTTTGGCGACATTTCCCACAACTCCTCCCTTTAAGGTTGCAAACCATTTGGAAATTAAATCCACATATAAGTGGGGAGCATTTTTTCTTACCTTCTATTGAATTTTTTTTTAACACGTAATTGAAATGGTACTCAAATCAGCCCATTTACTTTATCCTATTTATGTCTTTAGTTTGATTGGGAATTGTGACTAAATATAAAAGAAATGAATATTAAATTAACGGATAAAATACGTAGCATTCAATTTCAATTTATCTAACAACTCATAAGCTATTATAGATATTACACTGTCTAGATTTAAAAATAAAATCTACTAAAAAAGAGAAAATAAAAGTAGCACTAGTAATTTGTTCATGGACCATCAGTTGGCCCAATATAATAACTTACGAGATATCTTAGAGCCTAAGCCCATAAAAAGCTTATCTATTTCTTCAGTAACAAAAGCCCAACTTTGCACTAAGATTGAGCTATCATAAAATACACATAAAATTCATAATAACAAACTTCATTGACATTATTTTAAGGCCTAGCACTTTGGTGATGTCAGAAAAATGTTGTTTCTTCCACATAAAAATGGACTATTAATATTAATCCAATCCACATACTATTATCCAAAACATTTAAAGAAAAAAAAGTAGAAATTAATACAAGTTCATAAAATATGACTTAGTTGATACAACTTTCTTAGGGGAAGGGGATATGAACTCCCGCCACAACTTTTAGTTCCTTAGCACTACTCATGAACTGATCTTGCCTTCCTCATCGGCTGCGCGATCGCTCGCCACCTTCAATTGCGTCGTCGCGGCGGAGGATTTCACCACTCCAACGCCACAGATAGGAATTTTGTTAGGTTTTTTGATCTCCAACACATTCACATTTATTCATTTCATCCAACACATACTTATTTTTAATATTGTCCAAATATTGATTATTACTAGATGGAATTTTCCTACGAATTGGGGACGCAATAATTAGTGAATTTTTAATGGCATCTTCTTATATTTGTTCCCGAAAAGAGTAAGATTTGTAAGTTGAATTAGAATAACGTGCGATGGAGAATGGGACTAATGTAATAAGTAAAATTCTTTTGTCCTATTTAGCTTGACGTTAATTATATTGAATAATATTAGCTTTCAAAATAAATAATATAATGAATAAATAGAAGCTAGTTTTTATGTTTTCCTTTTAGTTTAATAATTAATTAAGACTTTTAATTTTTCTTCATTATGCCCAAACACTAAATGACAAATAATAATAATAATAAAATTAATTTTGTAATCAACATACATACATATCAATCAATATATATAAACATACTCGCTGCTCATTAATAATTTAAATATACCTATTTTCTAAATATATAGTTTTTTTTTTTAAATAGATACATTTTGATTAAAAATCAAATTAAAAAAATATTTTAACTTACCTCATTAATAAATATTTAATAGTAATAAATAGAGATTAACTAATAGTATATTGACACAAACAAAATAAAAGTCAACAATTAACCACATAGTGACACATATATTTTTTAAAAATTTTAGGAAGATTTTCATATGAAGATCCAATTTTGAGTTTAGTTCTTAAAATAAGACCCGATTTTATAAGTATTTCAAATTAAGATTTAAATTTAGTTTATTTTCTCAAATTAAGATATGAATTTTTATATTTGTTATTTTTTTCACATTTTAAGACTTACCATGAAATTTATATTTCCATTTCAAGTCATACAAAATAATTTAAAAATATTATTATACACCTTCAAATTAAATCATAAAATTAAATATATGTTATTTTTATTAATATTTTATATTATTTTATAATATATATTGATTTTGGAAAAAAATAAAATTACGACAGGCCTTAATTTGAGAAAAAATGTAAAATTAAGCCTTGAAATAAGACATTTCTAAAATGAAGCCTAAAATTGAGACCTAACTTAAAAATTGGATCCTTACATGAAAATTTTCCAAAATTTTATTTTAAGAAATTACTCCACAAATATATGTATTAAGATAAGATAAGATATAAACATTAATAAGTAAGAACGTATGATGTTTTAAATATACTGTGGTCCTTAAATCCAACGAATGGGACTGGCGCAATGTCGATCTATTTAAACATAACTAAGTGAACAATTCTATTTGGTAAATCATAGATCATCACTTATTTATTTCAAACTTCAATCAAAACACTATATAAGTAATTAAATATTAAATTTTGATTATATCGTAAAATCTAGAGAACTAGCTAGCTACCGGAAGTGGTGCCAAGATTATGTATTAAGTTTTGAGTTAGAATAACAGGACTTAAATTGTGTTAGTAATAAAAAAATAAAAAAAGATTTAAATTAGTGAGGAACACATTTAATTATCATGAATTGGTAATATGAATAATTGATTAATGAAAAGACTAATATACTAAATTATGAAAGCGTACTTACGATGGCAGAAACAAAAATCTAATGGGAATATCTCTGACCATTTTATATAATCGATAGACGCAATAATTCATGTTGTTAGAAGGGACATGATAAAAAAAATATAAATCTTGAAAGAAAACGAGCTAAATTATTTACTAGTAAAGAAGAGCTTATTGGAGGGAGGGTATTATGGGTATAATAAATCTTTTATGAAAATAGAACAATCCATTTTATTGGTTTTTTTTTTCTCCTAGGAGATTAGACTTTGGGAATTATTATTAATCTTTATTCTCTCATTAAATCCATGTACCTTCTTTTTTTCTTTGGTAGAATAAGGTCAAAATCTCTTAAATAAATCTTTGTATTCAAACATTAAATCATGTGTTTATTTTTATGGGTGATTTTTATTTTTATAATTTCTTTCCACATAAAAATGTCTTACAACTCTTGACCCTTTTTACTTTTTTGTCTCCTCATCTATATTTTTTTCTCTCATCATTAATGCTTCTATTTTCTCTTCTTTGTTTTTTTCCATATGTAAATTCTCATCTATAAAAATGGAGTGTTGTTTATACTAACTTCAATTGGAAAGAAATAAGTATAGCAAGTGACGGAACCAGAAAAAAAAAAGTTAGGGGAGTACCAAATCACTAAACCAATCTCACCTTAGCTTTACATTAATACAAGTTATATATAAATTATTAAATGTTCATGGGGCCAGCGCCCCCTAGTCCTATACTACCTCCGTCGTTGAGTATAGCTTTCCCATCTTTGTCTTTCTCTCACCTGAATCTGCAATCATGATTTTGATTTCTTTCCAATTACATGTGTTTCTTTTGCTTTTTAATTCCTCATTCAGAAAATATGGGTGGGGTTTGTTGATTTAGGTATAATTTGGCTCTTCATGCTTTGAATTTCGCCTACAACACTAGTTTGATGATTTGTAACTATCCTTACTGATATTAATTCCAACTTGTAAAATTAAGGTCCACCAACCATAAAAAAAAACATATTGATCAAATTAATTTATCAACCAATCTACAATATAACTATAAAATGATAATTTCGAAAGGTAAAAAAAGTTTCTTGAGTAATTGAACTAATAATTGGGTAAACTTTTATCGTCAATAAAGTGTGAGACGCGGCCTTCCGTTGCCCATGTATTTGTTGGAAATTTTTAATTTCCATTATAATCTAATTGTGGGTAATATATTATTATGCAATTATATTAGTTATTCAATTATTTTTTGAACTTAATTAAGTGATCCAATTAAGGTGTAAAGGTCCATGGGCTATAATAATATTGATATGGGCCAATTGAGTAGATACTCAATACCACGTAACTAGGTGATTATGGGTGGTCTAGTCAAATAATATATAAAGGCTCCCGGTTATGGTCCCCAATATACTAAGCCACACATGGTCTTCTCTTCTCCCCATCGGGAGGGATTACTACGGTTCCATAAGAAATAAGGAGGCTTAGTTAAGGAAGGTCATAAAACCACTGATCTCGAGTTCGTGTTACGCCTAGAGGACTCATTGGATCAGGTACGCTTCCGCTTTACACTTTGAATCTCAGTTTATTATAATAGGGTTAAGGTCATAAAGATTTATTTCCTACAAGTGGTATCAAAACCACTCTATTTATGATTCTCTGAGATCTGTATAATTGATGATTAGTAGTTGAGACTTTGATTAAATTTTGATTGTTGAGAATTAAATTAAAATTCAGCCTTTCAAAACTTGAATTCATTATTTTCAAAAAGCTTATGAATTCATATGGATATTTGATTAATGTAATTATAAAATCAAGATGACTGGAGAATTAATATTATTATCATCAATTACTTTGAATTGTAATATTTTGATTAAATGGTTCCGATGCATCAGTGCATCATTCAGTTTTTTTGTCCATATGATATTAATTTCGTTGTTCTATTGACTTTGGAATAATGGTTAATTTGATGAATTATAGTGACTTGCAATTGATTATCTTAACAGAACACTAATTAAATCAAGAAATTGTTAATAAATCAATGCTATCAAGTTATAGTGGGTGCTCGACACATTTGTGCTATCGAATTGGAAAGAGTGGAGAATGATATCAATATTAAATCCTATGCACGTTGGTTCAGTAGGTTGATTAATTGAATTCATTCTTGATTGACTTATTTGTTGTTTGGACTTACCCCATTTAATACCCTATAGGTATAAAATCAATTTAATTGAGTGATAATTGAGATTAAAGGATTGTGATTGTATCAATCATTTTTCATGATGGTTTGTTCGTTCATGTGTAATAATTACCATTTTCGATTCACTTGATTGCATTCATATTTTGATAAATGATTCAATTGTGAATATTTAAGCAAACATAATTATCTAATTTAATTTATTCTAAAAGATTTGGAATCCTTAATTAAGTTAAGAAATCATTCAGTTTAAATTTGGGTAAATCGTCTAATATTCTCATTTTGTAGTGAAATTTGGTTAAATTTTAAATTTGGGGAGACATTTTTTTAATGTCGTCAATTAAACATATATATTTATTTAAATATTTGTTTAATTGGTCTAGTAATTTTTCAATCTAGTCAATCAAAGCCTCATGTTGTCATAGCAGCCTCTGTGTGTGGAGTGCGACTTTATTAAAATTACATAGATGAGTGTGTAATTATTTATGTGTTCTGTGTTCGGCCCATAGGTATGCACAATTTGAGAAAATAATAACACACATGTGATGATAAGTATGTGATAATTATTTTAATTGTCCATGTGAACATTAGTCGGTCCAAAGATAGACTTTTGTTTGACATAACTTATTATCAATACTTGATTATTACACCAAGATTACCCCTGCAGTTAATTTTTGTCCATACACGAGATTAATGTTGCACAATGTATCTTGTGATGTGTCCCCAATTAATAATGTTGTGCAAGTGTATCTTAATGCGGGTATTGATCGGCCCAAAGGTAGATTAATATTTGATCCGAAATGCACAAGCACCTATGATGGTGAATACGTGACAATTATTTGTTTAACATGTGAGTAATAAGTCGGTCCAAAGGAAGACTATTGCTTGACCGTTTTATTGTCAGTATTTGACTACTACGTAGAGAGTGTCACTTACAAGTTGGTATTGTTGTCATTGGACTTGATACTAATGATGTGCTCAATTCCTCGAGATGGTTCTAAATTATTTAAATTTTGAAAGATTATAATGTTTAGTGCAATCATGATAAATTATTTGCAATAATTCTCTGTACAATTAAGAAGTCTGCTAATTAAGTTTAACATATATCAACAATGAAATCATACATGATGAGTGAACTTTAATAATAAGGATGAGACTAATAGGATTCTAACAAACTTTGTCTCAATAAAGTATATGGGCAACAAAGGAAAACTCATTTAGAAAGCTGCTAAAGACGAAACTAAAGTATAACATTTTGTTTTCTCCTAAAGACTTGTGAAATTGTCTTATAATATACTACATTAAGATTATTCGGTGTGTATGGTGTAGTTAAAAGACAAAATAGAATTTCATAGCATATGGTTACTAATTGGAGAAATACTAAAAATTGCAACTTATGGTCTCAATAAAGTTCCAATTAAAGTAGTTGTGAACTACATATTAAAATTTACATTAAAATACATCTCACCTAAAAAAAATATGAAAGCACTTATAAACTAAATACATCTTATCTTTAGTAATCTAAATGAAGGTTTTGATCTGCTGACGTGTCATCATTAGATTAATCTAAGGCTGATTTGTCAAATTCTTATAATTTTGATTATTTAACATTTTATTTAACTTATTGGGTAATTGCTATTTGGTGCCATTATAAAGATATCATGGGAGTTAAGGGGTTTCATTGAAATTTTAATTGTTCAAAACCCTATTCTATGGTCGTCGCATTCATGGGATTTTGGCTATGGCGGAGACGCCTCCAGCTGTTCGTCTCCGGCAACTGTCAACTTTAGTTTTTTTGTAGCGGTTGCGGTGGCCTCCGAGCGCCTCTACTCCTCCGCCGTGGCTGCCGGCTAACAAAATCAAACAATTGGCCACGCTATGTATGTCTTCCAGATCTGATCCTTCTCTACTTCTCTTAGTGAAATTCTTTTAAACAAATAATGGAAATAAATATATTTCCCATTATTTAAATTAGTTTTGATGAGAAAATAAGTTAAAGAAGAAATTGGGAATTATTTATTTGCCCTAATCTCTTCCCACACTGCAACATAGAGCCCATCAACAATCTTGCACCATTGATTTTATATCATTTAGCGATAGTTGAAGCTGAACACGATCAAATGTTCGATCTTTCCTTTGCCTATTAATTTTTTTCTCTTTTTCAAGTTCATTTTCTTTCTTTTGTAAGATGTAAACCTTAATGCATCACATTGAAGTGTTGGGACATGATGTATAGAAGAATCAGATGTATCAGTTGGTTTAATCATCAAGTTGACAGCAAGTCTACACAACAGGTGCATGCATGGAACAGGTCCTGTTCATGCATGTTTTTGGATGGCTAAATGGATTAGTTAGGAGCGGTTGAGCATATGGCTGGAAAGCTTGACACATAGGCTGTTAGTTGGAAGTAGTTTCACTCGGTTTGGTAACCGTTTGATACTCCAACTGAAGGCTCAAAGATGCTTCAGCAAGTTGGTCCTGTAACTTTCTGTTTCATTAGTTTGTGTATATAAAGTTGTATTCACAGCTTTATTCAAGTGTAATCACCTCCACAATGTAGCAATAAAGAAGCTCTCTCCCGTGAACGTAGGAGTTTCATCTCCGAACCACGTAAATCCTCTCGTGTTTTCATTTTCTTTTGTGTTTCTGCCAATTCTCACGACAATTGGCGCCGTCTGTGGGAAGAAGGGCAGGCCAAGGAAGAAGATTGAGATTGAAGATCAAGATGGTGTTTCCATGAAGGTTGAAAGCGGGTTTTAGAGGATATGAAATCTGATTCGGTGTGACGATGAAGAACGATATGAGATGCAAAAAAGTAGGCAACTCTTGCAGATCAGCGAGAGGGAAGAAATCAGATCAGAGAGAGGGAGAAGAAGTGATCCTTTGGTGCAGCGTTTCAAAGCTGGGAGAATCAGAGAGCTCTGATAATCCGGTAGACGAGCTCGGATCTCCGATGATAGGTAGTTCTTTGGACGGCGATTCAGAGGGAGATGGAAGCACGCTTCGGACGGCAGTTCAGAGGAGGATCAGAAGAAGTATAAGAGGTGGTGATTGCCAACACCGCGGTGATCTCCTAGAGGTGAAAAATCGGGAAGCGGTGGAGATCAAGAAATCGGTGGAGGAAGATTCCAAGATTGGAATTCTTGGTAAGATGGAATTAGAATTCCGGTGGTCCAGCGGCGCTGTTGGCTGGGAAAATTCAGCAACGGCGAAGGAAGACATCTTCTCTCCGGCGGTGGATGATGAAGCTAGCATCTGGAGACGATTTCCGGCAGGCGCAGGACATCAGTTTTCGGTGATGAGTAGTGGGTCTCCGGTGGAGATGGTGATCGTCTGAAGCGGCTGGCCAGTAAGAAATGGTATACTGGAATGACTATTTTAGTTTTAATACTCAGTAATGACAATCTAGTAAGCAGCCGACGATCTCGATTATGGCACGTCGGGGTTGCAAGAATCTCTTCCAGCAAGGAGAATTTGAATTAATTATGTGGCCAAGGTTTTCACACATAAGAAGCAGGATTGTTCCTAGGTGAAGGACAATTTCCATTGATGAGCAGTGCAGAGGATCATCTGTGAAGAGTCATAAGTGGCTTGAGGGTTCAGTACAAGTTCAAAGAACTGAATCGGTACAAGGTCGTGCCAGCATCGTTTAAACGTAATGCAGCTATGGCATGGGACTCCCAGCAAGGTGGAGTCGGGACATGGCAGGTTAACCATGGAAGTGAAATCATGCTTAACAGCAGCTTGATTTTCACACAAAGATAAGGTCAGCTCATGAACAAGTTTGTAAGAAAAGGATTTTCCGGTAAGTGAATGGTGTTCGGGAGAAGTAGCGATATAACGGGGTAGCTAGAAGATGTGGTACTTGGACTCATTGGCGTTTAAGAGCAGCGCGGTAACAAGAGCAAGTAGGAGAAGCATCGGGTAATCCTAGTGAGTTAGAATCGACTTCAAAGTAATGGCACTTTCATTAGGAAAATGGTTCGAACTTGTTGTGGCTTGGTGGTAAGTCAACGTTGTTACGTTGCAAGTGTTGCTCAAGGTGGAACAATGTTTAAAGGTAGCTACTCAAGGTGGAGTAGTGTAATGGAGAAGAGGGTTGCTATGGTTTGAATAAGGTTTAAGGTGGAGAATTGTGAGGTATATACCTCATTCAAGTGTATAGCAAATCATGTCACCGGTGCATGGTTGACATTAGCTGTTTGGAGGATGTTTTCGGTTGTTGTTTGGATCTGTTTGCAGCGGTTAATGGCTTGAATTAACAGCCTCACACTTCAGCTGTAGAATGGAAGTTATAGCAGCTCATTCCATAACCGGTTGCAACTGAAATACCAGCTGGAAAGAGTGCTCATCAAGTTAGTCCTATAACTTAGGAATGATGGCATACTTGTGTATATAAGCTGTTTACACAGCCTATTGTAGATGTGTAATCACCTCCACAATCATGTAGCAATAAAGAAGCTCTCTCCCGTGGACGTAGGAGTTTCATCTCCGAACCACGTAAATCCTCTCGTGTTTTTCATTTTCTTTCGTCTATCTTTAATGTTCTTGTGCATTGTGCCAATTTTCACGACAATTGGCGCCGTTTGTGGGAAGAAGGGCAGGCCAAGGAAGAAGATGGAGATTGAAGATCAAGTTGGTGTTTCCATGAAGTTTGAAAGCGGTTTCAGAGGATGAAATCTGATCGCGATATGAAGATGAAGAAGAACAGTGAGATGCAAAAAAGTAGGCGATTCTTGCAGATCAACGAGAGATGGATTCAGAGTCGTTCTTTGGACGGCGGTTCAGAGGAGAGATGAGAGAGAGAAACAACGTCAAAAGTGGGTCAATGTGCAACCAAGTTGGGGTTCTGGGATCTGCAAGGTAGGGTGTTCTTGATATTCAACCGTGGAGAGTAAGACGTTGCAAGGGGTAATTGGCAACATGGAAGTGTTCTCGCAGAAGATCGGCGGACATTCGATGGTGGTTGGAGGTAGAAGAACACAGAGGCAGATGGAAGAACAAGGAAACGGTGGTTGCGGGTTATTGATCTACATCAGACGGGAAGAGGGGGAGATCAAGAAAGCGATGGAGGTGGTTCCAAGAAAGGGAATTCTCGGCAGAAGGAATGTGAAGTCTTGTTGTCCAGCGGGTTATGGGATTCTAGCAAGTTTAGCGATGGAAGCAGGTTTTGCGGGGGAGTTGCAAATCCAACAACGTGTACCTGGTGGTGGGCCGACGCGAAAACAGATCCGAAAGGCGTTACTGGTTGGGGGAAATCCAACAGTGGCGATTCTTGAGGTGAGTACGGATCTGCAGAAATTAGTTTTAATCACAGAAGGCTTCGAACGAAGGCGGATCTTCCGGCGAGGAAATTGTATCAACCCAGGGGCAGAGACTTCACTCACCGGCGGCGATGGGTTTGTGAATTTGGACGGCGCTCGGCGGTGAAGGATAGCTTTTCTCCGGCGTGACGGTGTAAGTGTACATGCGGCACAAGATGGCTGTTCGACGGGACCGGTGGCGTTCAGAAATTGAACGGAGGTGGCAACTTCTCTCCAGAAGTGTAAAGTAATGGATGATTCGGCCGACGACGGAATTTTGGAAGAAGAATGGCAGATAGGAAATTCTTGGATTTGGACAGAGGTGAAGACTCTGTGAGTCATAATTTGCTGAAGTCATTAGCAAATAATTCTCCAATAAGGAAAAGGTCTCCCCACGATGGTGATGCTATCGGAGAGAAGAAGCAAAATTATTCATAGGTGAAGGATAATTTTCTAAGAAGGCCAGAGTATCTGTGACAGCTATGACAGCTTAGAATTTCTAAGTGGTAAGGTCAATTTTGATTACACCAGAAAGGTGCAGGTTCAAAGAACTTGATCAATACAATGTGGCAATAGCAAGCAAGAAACATGGAAATTTTTTCATGGAACTGCTAGCATTGTTTAAGGGATGCATCAATTGCATGAGACTCCTCTGAATGTGGAGTTTAAGACATGGGTTTTCCATGGGGTGAAATAATCAGCTTACAACAGCTTGATTTTCACAAATATAGGTCAGCTTAATAAGGTTTGTTAGAAAGGGATTTTCGGTAGCGAATGGTGTTCGGAGGGAAGTAGTTATTCAACAGGAAGCTAGGAGATGTGGTCACTTGAACTCGCTGGCATTATCTCGGTAAAGAGTGGCGTGGTAACAATGGGTAAGTGGGAGAAAGCATCGGTATCCTAGAGGGTTTGAATTGGCTTCAAGAGACGACACATTCGGTAGGAAATTAGTTCAAACTTGTTGTGGCTTGGCGGTATGTCAACGTTGTTACGTTGCAAGTATTGCTCAAGGTGGAGCAATGGTAAAAGTGTTGCTCAAGGTGGAGCAATGTTTATAGGTTGCTACTCAAGGTGGAGTAGTGGAATGGAGTTTTGCTATACTCGTTAAAGAATAGTGTTGAGTTCTGCTACTCTCTTCAAAGTAGTGTGAAGTTTGCTGCACTTGTTACAAAGCAGTGGAATGGAGTTGAGGGTTGCTACGTTTGCATTAAGTTTAAGGTGGAGATTGTAAGATGTAAACCTTAATGCATCACATTGAAGTGTTGGGACATGATGTATAGAAGAATCAGATGTATCAGTTGGTTTAATCATCAAGTTGACAGCAAGTCTACACAACAAGTGCATGCATGGAGCAGGTCCTGTTCGTGCATGTTTTTGGATGGCTAAATGGATTAGTTAGGAGCGGTTGAGCATATGGCTGGAAAGCTTGACACATAGGCTGTTAGTTGGAAGTAGTTTCACTCGGTTTGGTAACCGTTTGATACTCCAACTGAAGGCTCAAAGATGCTTCAGCAAGTTGGTCCTGTAACTTTCTGTTTCATTAGTTTGTGTATATAAAGTTGTATTCACAGCTTTATTCAAGTGTAATCACCTCCACAATGTAGCAATAAAGAAGCTCTCTCCCGTGAACGTAGGAGTTTCATCTCCGAACCACGTAAATCCTCTCGTGTTTTCATTTTCTTTTGTGTTTCTGCCAATTCTCACGACAATTATCAATTTAGAAATTATTATTAATTAGAGAACATTTTGTTGTAATGTTCCTGTTTTGTTTGTTGGTTAATTTGCAGAT
This sequence comes from Pogostemon cablin, assembly GCA_023678885.1. NCBI lineage: Eukaryota > Viridiplantae > Streptophyta > Magnoliopsida > Lamiales > Lamiaceae > Pogostemon > Pogostemon cablin. The sequence goes on from CM042984.1 coordinate 2,235,118, forward strand.
TGTGTATGTTGGATAATGCAAACCCTTAATCTTCCTTTTCAATTTCAATAAACTGATGGATAGGTTTGAAAGACTAATTGAGAGGATTTGATGCTTATAAAACATAAGAAGACACCATTATAATGGTTTCTTTCATAACAATTTTGTGTATTTTGCTACTGTGGCCTCATGCACCTAAGCAGAGTTGCAGAATACATCAATGCGGCTATAAAGGTATGTACTTAAATCCAAATTTGACTTGAAATCTGAAATTGTTTCCCACTATCAGATGCTTATTTATTTCATAACATGTGGTAGCAGGAACTCTATAGAATGTTCCTTTCACAAAGGTGTAATCATCTGCAGCAAAACATTCTCATCTTGAGCTGAAAATCAATGGACTACCTTAATTCATATAGAAAAATCTTTGCATCATTGTACATCATTATTTGATTTTAATTTAATTGGTGAATTCTTTTTGCTTTGTCATTTTGGCAATGGATATTTTACTTTAAGTCTTTATTGGAGGAATTCTAATAAAGACTGCAATCTATTGTGATTTTATTGAGGCGAATGGAATACAGTAGGCTGAAAAATAGAATATGAATTTAGTACTTGGAATGATAAGTTTTCCATTTTGACCAGTTGATTTCATACTTATGGCATGTAACTTTAATTTGTTATTGCTAATTTTAATTTATGTTTGGCCTGGGAGCCTTATGTGCTTGGGTTATGGTTATTATTATCACATCGATGTTGGTTTTACGGCCTATTGCCTTATTTGTTTGCTGGTAATTTCATTGACTTTTAGGCCTGTGAGCCAGTAAAGCGGGCTGGGAACTTAGGTGCTTTGAAATTAAGAATGATGGGAATGAATGTTGATTGATAATTTACATAATTACATATGCTGTTATATACACTTGATTTTAATCTATACAAGGAAAGTATTTATGATGAAGGGCATAAAATCACCAGCATGAAATCAGCGAAGGCATTATTTGTGATATCTTCAATTTAATTCTTGAATATCTCTTATACGCCCCCGCAAAATAGACGTCCCATCGACTAGGGATATTTTGGATCGTAGAGATTCAAATCCCCGTCGAGGTAGGGATTTTGTCAGAAGATCTGCTAACTGGTCAAGTTTGTTGACATAAGAAACTGATAGTATGCCTTTGGAAGACAAGTCTCGAACAAAATGAATATCAATAGCAATATGTTCCATTTTTGGAGTGCTAGCCGAGTGGCACTCATGTTGTCACAAAGAAGACGAGGCTTGGGAGAGATTGGAAGATGAAGATCTCTGAAAAGTTGCAGCACCTAGAATTTTTTGGGGTTTGGATTCTTTTGCCATGCAAATTGTGACGACACCACCCATTGTTAAGTGGTGATGAGAGACTGGGAATAAAATGAGTACTATATAAAGAGAGTTTTTAGGGTTTAGGAGAGAGGGGGAGAGAGAAATAGAGATTGGGGTGAGTGGGAGAGAAAATCAGAAGATATTACTCCTTGATTTTGCTTTTGCAAAAAATTAAAATAGAGAGAATATAGTGTATATATATTAATGATTAGAAAATCGGATTGGACCGGCCGGTTCAATCGGTTGAACAGGGAATCGGTCGGACACACCCAAAAAATCGTTTATGGGTTGAACAGGGAAAAATTGGTTTGAAACGGTTCAAATCGGAATAACCGGCTGAACCTGTCAAATTGAAAACCGTCGATTCTTTTTTTTTTTTTGAAATTTTTCGTATTGAGATTTAAAAAAAAAAATCGTGTTGAGATTCATTGACTAATTTGGAAGCCAACATCTCAAAATATGATGGATGCAAAAAATAGGTAGTAGTGGTCATCATATACTCCCTCCTGCAAAAAATAGGTAGTAGTGGTCATCATATACTCCCTCCGTTCCCTTGAAAGGTATCCGTCCCTTGATTTTTTGCACGTGGATTAAGGAGTATAATAATTTAATGTATAGTAAGGTGAGAGAAATAATATTTTAATGTGTAGTGGGTAGTTGTATTAGTGTTGAGTGTGGGGTCATGTGTAGTGTTTGTAGATCACACCAATCCAAAAAGGGAAATGAATATTTTGTAATGGGACAGACCAAAATGGAAAAATTGATACATATCAAGGGGACAGAGAGAGTATATAGAAGTACAAAACCTTTCCTCTTTACTAAGTTTTCGATGTGGGATATTGAAGTTGATGGAAAAGAAGAGAGAGAATGCGGTCTTTATATATAGAGATCCAATACCTATAGAAGCACAAAACCTTTCCACTTTACTAAGTTTCCGATGTGGGATATTGAAGTTGATGGAAAAGAAGGGAGAGAATGCGGTCTTTATATATAGAGATCCAATACCTCTTTCTTATAATTAATTAACGTGGGATCTTTTCCATTTCTTACAAATAAGTATATACTTTATCATTCATTATTTTTTAAATCTTGAAAAAAAATAAATTTATTTACTTAATTGTATCTAAATAATTGAAAAAATATTTTAAATGAATATTAATTAAAATTAGAGTCAATAAATAAAAAAATTAACAATTTTCTTTTCATTTTTATTTCAATTATAATATTCTTAATTAATTTTCTTTTAATTTCAAAGTAAATTTGAATTAGATTAACTATTAATATAAATTAAAATAAAAAATCATCTTATTTTTACATTTAACTTTACTCTTTTAATTTATTATTTTTCATGTGCACTAAGTATGTTAATATAAAATTATATGTAAGATAATAAAATATTATTAAAATTAAAAATATATATAATTTTTGTTTTTCCGGTTGAACCGCGGTTCGACCAGTCCGACCAGTTTGACCTTGAACCGCGGTTCAACCAGTCCGACCAGTTTGACCTTGAACCGTTAGGGTCACCGATTTGGTCTCCGGTCCAATTTTCAAATTACTAAACCTTATTTCCAACGTGTGCTATGTCTGCGGTAACATTATCTTCGAGAAAACTTACCATATATGTTCCGACGCCGGTGTCACTTATGCTTATTTAACTTACCATATGTGTTCCGACGCCGGTGTCACTTATGCTTATTTTGTAAGTGGGATGATATTAAATCATGTTGTTTGTTTTATTTGTGAGGCTATATAAATCTTTTTTATCTATTATTTTAAAAGTAATAATTTTTACTTTTTTCTTTAAAAGACATCACTTTACTAAACTCTTTATGTCTTAACCATTTTCAAACTTATTTAACTTATAATTATAACACCCAAAATATAATAGAAAATCAAATATGTGTACATATTAGAGTGTTTCATTTCATTAGATAAGATTTTTATTTTAATATTTATTATACACATCTTTGAGGGAAAATGACACAAATATCAACAAATATATCACCACGCTTTTTGATAATTCAACAAAAGAAATCTACTAATTACAATATGCATTTCCTTCTGAGATCCAAGTTGCTCCACTCCGCCGCCATTACTATCTTCTTACCACTCACTCATTTATCGCCGCGCTCTTCTGCTCCACCAAACCACTACTCCCACCCCAATCGCTACTACCATCTCACCACCACTACCATCGACAGGTTGAAAATAGGATTTATCATCGAAAAAATTATGTTTAGAGCCTTCTAAAAATTTTAAAGATTTTTTCGCAAATATGGCAATTTTCGCAAATTTAGAAAATTGCACTCTAAAGATCTGGAGATTTTCCAAATTTTGCAATTATTGTGGGAAACATACCCTCAGAAATATGGAGGAGCATCCTACATAGGTGCATGATAAGTGCGTGATTTGTTTTGATTTACTTGGTATATATAGGAAAGACCACAAGTATGACTGATAACTTTCCTATGTTTGTTTTTTCCATTCTATTACTTGGTGTATATAGGAAAGACCACAAGTATGACTGATAACTTTCCTATGTTTGTTTTTTCCATTATATTGTAACTTCTTTCTGCCACCACAACACTCACTCAGTCTTTGCTTCTATCACAAGTAGGGAAATAGGGAATTCAACTTGTGAGATCTATCACAAGTAGGGTAGGAAGGGATTGCCAGAGTTTTTTCACCGGAGTTGGTGCGCACACGTGGAACTTCCCCTCAACGACGATGTTGCCACATACAGCGCAGGCAGTGGAAATACCATTCACGTGGACACGGTATGATTCTGAAACCTACGCGCGGTATGATTCTGAAACCTACGCGCTCATCTGGGGAAATGTCTCTGGGAATTTCATTCTACCACCTTAGCTCTCAATTTTTTTACCTGTTTCACCCTCGTAGACACCGGGAAAATGTCTCTGGGAATTTCTTTCAACCACCTTAACTCTCAATTTTTTTACCTGTTTCACCCTCGTAGACAAATAAAAATAATTTTGGATCATCTATTGTGTAGTGTAGAATAAAAGGCAAAATCTCTTAAATTATTCAAACATTTTTATTTTTATAATATAATTTCTTTCCACATAAATAATCTGTTCCTTTTTTTTTTAATCTTTGTTGTTTCTTGTAGGCTTTTTTCATCTACAATGTGATTGTAGATTAATTGTAGATTATTAGGGAAGATAAACTTGCATGGAGAAAGAAATAAGTATAGAACAAATCATCATGATTTTGATTTTTTTACAATTATTGATTTGGGTAAAATTTGGCTCATTTGCAGCTTAATTTATTTGAACTTAATTTTGATTTTATATATAATTTATGCTGTAATATTTTCTGATTTTCTCTCCCACTCAACGTATCTCCTGAACCCTAAAAATTTGTATATATAGTACTCATTTTATTCTCAGTCTCTCATCACCACTTAGTAATGGGAATCATTACCTTTTTTTTTTTTTCAAATCCAAGCACGCCACCGGCATCTCACCACTCAACACCCATCTCACCACCCGATCCTCCACCAAAAATTTGTAGACGCCGGCGAACCGCCTGGACTTCATGAATCTCCAGAAATTAAAATGTAAAAGAAACACATGTAATTGGGAAATCATGATGATTTGATGTACTGACAATAGTTGCAAATTTTGAAATGAGAGAAAGACAAGGTGGGAGAGCTATACTAATTTCTTTCTGCTGCTGTAGTTTATCTTTCCTAATAATCAACCCTGCACTTTTATAGATTTTTATAGATGAGAGGTTACAAATGGAAAAAGCAAATAAAAGAAGGCATTAATGATGAGAGAGAATTACTTGCAAACATTAGAATTTTTCCAAATCCTTAGAATGCAATTTTCTAAATTTGTGAAAATTGCAAAATTTGCAGAAAATCATCAAAATCAATCTTTAGAATACTCTAGCTGAAAATTGCAAAATTTGCAGAAAATCATCAAAATCAATCTTTAGAATACTCTAGCTATTGTTTCGAGGATGAAGTGGGAGCATTTTTCTTACCTTCTATTAGATTGAATTTATATTTTGTTTTATTTATTGTTACAACACATAATTGAAACCCATGCACTTAAATTGTTATCAAATCAGCCCATTTACTATCATATTTATGTTTTTAATTTGAATGGAAATTTGTGACTATAACTAAAAGAAATGAACATTAGTACTCATATGACCATAACTAAAAGAAATTGTGACTATAACTTTACAAAAAAAAAGAAAAGAAAGAAAAAGAAAAGAAAAAAGAAATGAAATTATTACTCAATTTCAATTTATCTAATAACTCATATGACATTATAATATTACACTGATCTAATAAAAAAGAGAAAATTAGAGTAGCACTATTAATTAATTTGTTAATGGGCCATCAGTCAAATTATAGTTAGCCCAATATAAAGTAAATTATGAGATACCTTAGAGCCTAAGCCCATAAAAATGTTATTAAGATTCTAGCTTATCTATTTCTTCACAACCAAAGCCTAACTTTGCATTTAGATTGATCTATCATGAAATATATTCATAAAATTCATAATAACAAACCTCATTGATATTGTTTTAGAGATAATATTTTATGGAAAATTGTGAAAGGATGTCATACAAATGTTGTTACTTCTATCACCATTGTTTCATTCAATCCCACAAAGTTTGGATTCTACTTCGTCATATACTGGACTTTTATATTAAAAATTTAATAATATTTTATATATTAATATTAATCCACTTACGATTATGATCTAATTTTAGAAATACAATTTGGTCAATGTAATTTGGTGTGTAGCTAATGGAGGATGATCATATTTCCACCATAAATATGATGTCGTGTCAATGGAACATTTGAATGTTTTCTAACCATCTTGAACGTACCCTTTTTTTTTTTTTAATTAGATGTTATATGGAGTATATAGTCATCATTTAAACATTGAATTTTTTCTAAAACAAGTGTAAAATGCTAATAGAGAAGTTAGAAAATATTAAATAGTAACGGTAAGTAGAAATATTCTCTTGTAAAGTTACGTAACAAATTAATATTTAAGTTGCGATCAAGATATTTGACTATGATTTTTATATTGATATTGATAGATTATAATTATTAATCAAAAATCATAAAGAAAACAGCATGCATTACTAATTTAATTTCTAGTGACATAATTGAAGGTAATTAGAATAATTAGAGTTCAACCTGGAAATCATTATCCTTTATTCTTTGATGGCCTACACAGCAATAATTAAGATTTTTCACTTTATTTTTGCTTTTGGATAATAATTTCTTTAATTAAATCATGAGTTGGAAAGCTTTTAAACTGTCTCTGCCCCTTGACACGTTGAAGATGTTACGCTTACACAACTAATTTTGACCACCTTTTCTATACTCAACTTATTTTTTTTATTTTCAGATTTTGCTCAATTATTATTATTGTTTTCTATACAGACGGGTTTAATATTATTGTCAATACCATTATCATAAATAAATTGGATTGTTTTCACTTCATTGCGAAATGTTTAATTTGTGAAGTTAATTGAATTTTCTATATTAACAAATCAACAAATTATTTGGAGATTATTTATTTATGTTTGTATAATAATTATTATGAATTTAATAACAATTCGATTTACTTATAACTTGAACTGTTCTAACTTTTTGCAATCTCATCATTTTATACTTTTTTTAATACACCAATAATTATATTATGATAGATATATTTGATTTTAAGAAAAAAATGATCATAATCGTAAATATAGAATATAAATTCTTATTGCATTTCCATCAAAACTCGAAAAGCAAATATTTGATTTATTTTAGTTTCAATCATAAATATCTCTTCGACTTAGGTTTAAAAATCTAATCATATGTCCAATCTGATCATCACACATCTTATAAATGTTGATGAGGAAATCTAACTCAGCCTAACAAAATAAATAAAATCCAAACTTTAAACATCTTATTCTTTATAAACAATCTTGATATGATATAAAATGTGAGGGTTAAATAATAAGGATCACAAAATTGTTTTTAGAAGAAACGAAACTATATTATGTTGAATCAAACATGAATAGACAGGAACCGCCAAAATTGAATTGGAATTAGATATATAATGTGTTTCATAATAGGACATTCATAAAACTCCATTCTTATATACTGTATTATTTTTGTTTTTTTGTTATTTTAATTTTGTGATGAAAAATGGAGAAACTACTTTTTGTACTTTCATGGAAACTCATCTCCCATCTGACAAGAAACAACATTAATATATGTTGTTGGAACAGCGGAACCCCAAATTCCAAAAATCGACATATGATACGTATGTGTTGACTTGTTTTCTGTAATTATTAATTAATTGACTCTATTATTCTGCCATTAATGGTCAAATTTGATCTGCAATTCATTCATAGGTTGCGATCCCACTTAATTAATTAATTCTAACAAACTTCCTAATTTTGAATGTGAAAAGTCCCTACTTTATTATATTTAAAAAATGAGTCTAAGATTTTTATAATTTGTTTTTTAGTTTAAGATAATTTTACCGATTAAATTCGACTATGGATTGGATGCTAATAATAATTATGACTCTTGATTGATAGGATAATATAGCTATGCAAATTTGGTTAGGTACAATTTGATCTTTATAAAAATAATAGTGTATAAGATCTTTGTATTAATATTGTATTTATTGCTGCATATCTCGCATTCATTTTGTATCCTTAACATTAGTTATTTCCTAGTTTAGCTGTACAAATTAGAGCTAATTTGTCTCCCATGTAATTCCTATTTATTCTGTCATACTTGAATACAGAAACTCACTTCTTCTCATTCCAAATATTCTATAAGAAAAATATAGAAATAATGTTATTTTGAGGGGAGGGAATGGAGTGAAAAGAAAATGATGAATGAGATCAAATTTTTGGTGGGTTTGGAGAATAAAGGTGCTTAAAAGAGATATTGATTATAAAAATGAGATAACTGATTCTTGCAATTGTTCAGAAAATTTTTAATTTGTTGTCTATTCTAAGTTAAGATCATTCATATTGTGGTTGTTGCACTTCTAAGTATTATTGTACTATGTGGTTGTTGTTGTATTTGTAAGTTTTATTGTATTGTTGAAAAGGGCAAGACTCATGCCCTATAATATTTATTATATAAAAAAGATTATATTATCCTCTAAAAGTTAATAAAATTAATAAAAAAATAATTTTTCTTAAACTAAATGTTTACAACAACGTTTATTTTGAAACAAAATTAATATTATTTTTCATAAGAGATATTATTAATTTTTATTTATATTATAAATTATACATAAACATTATTACTCTTCATTTATATGTATTACTAAAAATGTTATCATCTCACATTTCTTATGAGTCTCACACGATTGAGTTCTCTTTCAATTAAATAATTGCACGTGATTTGGTGAAATTAACTAGTGTGATAATCTCAAAGAGAGATTCATTAATTCTAGACTATGGTCTTCACACTAGTCATCGTTGTATAAATATACTATATAATCATAATTATATGTATATTTGTGCGAGGAAAATTCGACAAGTATAGAATAAAGGTATGAGAGAGAGAGAGAGCGTAGGAATGTGTTTGGCGGCGAGTGCAAAACGGCGCAAGATAAGAGCGCGTACGAAGAACGCATCTGCGATTTATGAGGGGTAAAATGGAGAGAGAAAAAAACAAATTTCTGAATAAAAAGATGCCCAAAAAGACAAAACAACAAAGAAAATAACTTTAATACACACAAGGGGGATGAGGCATTTGCACTGCAGCAGAGGAGAGAAAAACAAATATTTTCACCAAATTACCAGCGCACAATAGTCAAAACCCACAAAAATTCCTGGGTTTTCTGATTATTCTTCCCTAAAACTATAAACAAAGGGCTCGAGAAGAAGGTGGAGAAACCATGATTTCATCAATGGCTGCTATGACTTCCTCCTCCTCGTCTTCTTCGGCTACTGTCAGAGTTGAGAAGGCGACCAGCGAGTTCTTGATCGGCCCCGATTGGACTCTGAATATGGATATTTGTGACACCATCAATTCCAATCAGATGTATGTTTGTGGATGGGGATACACCTCTTTTTTTTTTTTTTTGAATAAATTGGTGTAAAATGTTTTAACTTTCTTGGTATTCATGCAAGTTGACTTCTCTATTATTATTCACTGTTGAAGAAATTAATTTTATGGGTTTGGATTTTTTGCTGTGGTTATGCCTGTTTGTGAACTGTGGAGTGGTTTCTTCGTTCTTTTCGGCACGTGATTACTGATTTTTTGTTTTTTATGCGGCTTATTTGTGTTGGATAAGCAAGAATTTTGTAACTCTTGATTTTTTGAAGTCTCAAATTTGGGCGTGTGAGAAAAATTATTGATTTGAGGTTTGTGTGATTAGGGGTTGATGGGGGGTGGATAGGAGAAAATTGCTAGACATGATCTATTATGGAAACTATCTTGTGTTGGGAAAATTAAATTGAAGTGATTGTATCTTCTTGTCCAGACAAAATTGTAAGTATCAGGGATGGGGTGGGGGTGGGGGAGCTATGTTTTATATGGCTGATCAATCCATTTATCATTGGAATATATATTGGAGTTTTTGTTTATATAGCATCTTTAAAGGTGAATTGTTTGTGTTTCACTGCTTAGGCTGGCAAAAGATGTTGTGAGAGCTGTGAAGAAACGTTTGCAGCATAAGAGCCCCAGAGTTCAATTACTTGCTTTAACGGTATAATCAGAAAATTTGCTTTCTTTCAGTGTGTTCTGGTTCATTAAGCATACCCAGTTTCATTTTAAACTCTCTTGCTGCTATTTCGTGTTATTTTGAGTTGTGATGTATGTGTAATTCAAATTGAGTTTCTCCCTTTCTTTATATAGCTTCTCGAGACTATGGTGAAGAACTGTGGCGATTATGTGCATTTTCAAATTGCAGAAAGAAATATACTGCCGGAGATGGTCAAGATTGTAAGGAAGAAGGCAAGTGCCTTTGAAATTTTCTGAGGATTAGTTTATGGATAGTATATATTTATATGTTTTTCTTGCTGGAGTTATGATGTTTGAGCAGGAACAAGTCATTATTGAATGATCATGAATTGCCCAATATGAAATTTTAGTCATTATCTACAAACAGGACTTCACTCTCATTCTTTTTATTGTCTCTGATTTTCAGACGGACATGCACGTGAGGGATAAAATTTTGATCCTGATTGGCTCTTGGTATGAAGCATTTGGTGGGTCTGGAGGAAAACATCCTCATTATTATATGGCTTATGAGGAGTTGAGGGTAAATATTCTGACAAAGCTTCTGTCTATAGCTAATGATGTTATCTCAGATCAGTATTGTGACCTAACAAAGGGTGTTATACTGGTGTTTGCTTGTGACTTATTTGAAAGTTCTTTATAAGCTCTTTTAATATGTTTATAGATCGTGTAAGATGTTTTCTTTTTTCAAGATAAGTTATTGAAGTGTTTGGATAAATAAGATGATGGAGTTTATAAGATGTTTGTAAAGAGAAATGTATAATTTAAATGAATGAATTTGTAAAATATAATCCTTATCAAATTCGATGGGTTTTCTTTGATGAAAAATAGCTTATAATATTTTATCTTATTTTTAAACCTTAGCAAAAATTTTAAACGTCTTTTGATAAGCTCTTGTAATACTCTCTTACTGTTAGCTTCTTACAGTCAGTCCCTTCAATGAGTTAGTTGAATGCAGGGTTTATGTAGGTATAGAGTATTAGGTTTATAAATGTTCTTTAATTATCAGTGTGGTTGGGAAAAGTTGTAAGCTGCCAAATATTGGAAATTTGTTGATTATTTATTTATTCACTGGCAGCGGTCTGGCGTACGATTTCCTCAACGTCCACCTGATGCAGCTCCTATATTAACTCCACCTGTTACACATCCAACATCTAGACATCCTCAACCAGGTTACGGAATGCCAAGTAGTTCCTCAACGAGGCTTGATGAAGCCATGGCAGCTGATGATAATCTGAGGTTTTAATATGACCTAATTCATTATCAGACTACAAATACTTTTTATTAACACAATAGTTTGCAGTGCCACAAATGCAATATCTTGTCTTTTGACCTATCAACTCTTTGGTAATTCTACACTATGCTGTGTGTGTAGTTTATCAAGCCTAAAATCCATGCGCGCTGTCCTTGATCTCTTGACTGATATGCTACAAGCTGTTGATCCAAGCGTCCGCTCGGTATTTGCTATTTGTACATACTTTTTGACAAAAAACCATCACATGTTAAAATACTGTTCTTTTTACACGTAGGCTGTTAAAGATGAAGTGATAGTGGACCTTGTTGAGCAATGCCGTGTTAATCAAAGAAAGTTGATGCAGTTGTTGGGAACCACCGGGTTAGGCTTCCTTAAGTTTAATGTATCTCATCGCCTGTCAAATTATTTTTATATTATTGGTTTTCGCTTATCCTATTTTGTCTTCTGATTCATCATGTGGTTTCTTCTATGTTTCATTGATGGTAATACCCTGTAACCTTGGTTTGATTCCTTTGACAGGGATGAAGAGCTTCTTGGTCAGGGTCTAGAACTAAATGACAATCTGCAGAGTGTGCTCGCAAAACACGATGCTATAGCTTCTGGTACTTCTCTACCACCTGAAGTAACTAATAGCACATACGAAGATTCTGAGAAACGCGACTCTAGTCTCAGGCCAGGTGAAGTCATCACACCCAGTGATGATACTCCTCCTGCACCGCTTTTATCTAATCACAAGGGTGTGATTGATGAAGAGGACGATGAAGAAGACGACTTTGCACAGCTGGCCAGAAGGTTTATATATATTTATAAAACCACTGTTATTTTATTATTGTGATACCATTATTTTAGTTTGGAATTTAATTTTTTACTGAATGCAGACATTCAAAAACTCAGACCAATGTTCCCCAATCCCATGAGGCATCTACAGAAAAAGGTGACACAGCAACATTGGAAGATCCCACAAACCCGGCCATGAGCAAGGCGCTAGTTCCAGTCGACCCCCCTGCACCGGTACAATCAAAAGATCAAGATCTCATAGACCTGCTGAGCCTCACCTTAGTTACAACAACCGAGCAAAGCACTCAAACTTCCCCTACCCCAATGCACGGTTCTTCTGCTGGCCCGACTGTTACATTTTCTTCGGAGGTGTATCCTAATAGCAATGGAATGGCCTTCAACAATTATATTGCTCCTTGGGCTCAGCCGCAGCCACATCCCTTTATGTCCCAGGTAGAACAGCCACCCAACCCTCAGCCTCAGCCTCAGCCTCAGCCGTATTCTCAACCCCAGCCATTGTACACATCACAGCCTCAGCAGTACCCTCAGCCCGAGTCACGCCCACCTCAGCCTCAATACACCACCTCCATGTACATTCCACCGCCTTGGGCCGCTACTCCTGGTTATTTCAGCAGTCAAAACCCTGTGTCCAGACTGACGTTCACATACTCAACTCCTCAAACTGTATCTCTATCAAACACTCATTCAATAAACGGAGAGGCATTGATCAACACCAGTCCGAGGTCTGGTCCTGTCAATGTTGGACAGAAGACCTTTATTCCATCATATCGGTTGTTTGAAGATCTTGATGTATTTGGCAATGCAGACGGAAGATTTAAAGCTACAAATAATACTCCCCAGAGCCTGTCAGGATCTAATAACCGTAATCTGGTTGGAGGAAGGAAGTGAAATAGGTTGCAGCTTGTGGATTATATCTTGCAGATTGTTCATTTGGTGAATATCTCTCTTAAATTTGTTTAATTTTATTAACTGAAGAAGAGTGAGTGTAAATGGTGTAAGTATTAGATCCTATCAGTAACACTCATTGCAGTTTAGTTTGAGTCAGCAGTGGTGAATAATGGATTGCATCTCACATAAATAGATGTCTCTGCTTCCATTTTTCTGTGTAATGAAATGTATGGGCACAACCAACTGCTGATGTGGCAAATAGGGCCAATGTGGCATTGCCACGTCAGTGATGACGAATGAGGTGTACCCCACAGCAGGACTGATAAATAGTGATAATAAATTCATGACGAGAGAAAATATTGTCAATATGATTGGTATGTTTTAAGATGCTTTCTTGATCAGATTACATTTTGTTTTACAGGTCAAAATAAACTCTAGTTATCAGAACTACTAGCAAAATTTTCTGATCCTAAGAGGCTATCGTTGTTAAATGCATTTCTTACGACTTGCCCAATATATCTGCTTTAATTTTCAAAGTGCCACAATTTTCCAAAAAATAATAAAAATTTTCAACGTACCACATAGAAGAGTCAAATTAAATAAATAAGAAACAGTTATTAAAAAAATAAAATAAAGATGTAAGTTGGAATACGAGATAGGTAGTTTCCAAAATACATTTAATACATTTTTTTTTTCTAAGGTGATTTTTCTGACACGCAACGGAACTATTTGTTGGGCTCGCTTAAAGGACCCCATCGGAGATGTGGGCTGGGCCAACTCAATCAAAAGAAAATGAAGCGGGCCTAAACCTGGATTGACCATAGTGGCTTGACTTTGAAATGTCCCCTAGAGTCCAATTTCACTATTCCACTCCCATGTTCCATCTCTCGGTTAAGATGTCCTACACTATCATTATAGCATGAAGTTCCGACATAAGATACCAACATCATATTCAACACTGTCGTCATAGCACCGGATGTCTGATTTGGAGTCAATCATATTGTCGATATCCAGGTTCTGACACCTTCACTAAAACTAAATCTAACATGCATCCAGTGTTATGATAATTGTGTCGAACATGATATTGATATCCCATGTCAGTGCTTCAACATCTTGGTTGATATGAATAATTAAACTATTTTTTAAAAAAAGCTGGTAGTTTGGTCATAAAATGATCAAATGAAAAGAATTGTTATAAATTTAAGTTGTTAGCTGATGATGATTTTAACAATCCAAAGAATTAAAATTTTACAATTGACACTAATTATTACTTAAACAAAACTTCTTTATAGACACAAGTATGTACCTTCATGCACCAAATTATTTTTTGGTAATAAACTGTATTGATTTTAATTTAATAATGTTTGTGCGTTTTTTTGATAAATGTAACTCCTTATATCCCTTAGTTATTTTTGTTGGCACGGTAAATACCTAGTTTAAGATTTTTTTTTAACTTTATTAACTTTTTAGGAGTAATATATGAGTAGTATTTTTAGGTAATAAGTAAAGTAAAAAGTATATTATTTGTATTAGGTGGAAGTAATATTTTTGAAATTAAGATAATTTTTGCGGTTATAGATTGAAGAATGAAAATGAAAAGTATTAAGATAAGTAAAATTATGAGGGATGTATATAAATCTATTGAAGCTCATCTTCATCTTTTGTCTCTATAGAAGTCCATATTTATGACAAAGATAACAAAAAAAAATTACACTAGTTGCCGTAATATAAGTAAATTTAATCAGATTACTCAAAAAACGTACCAAGAATGTTAAATTAAATCATGAATGGCACATTTGAATTATGATATACAAATCAAATATACTACTCTACAGAAAAACTTGGAATAAGCTGATGGAGTCATTCACTGTAAATTGAAAAGGAGTATATACAGAAAAAGTAAATATCTCACTTGGAATGTGATGATAATATCTCTCCATTCTTCTGTTCATCACGAAACAAATAATTGAGGATATATACATGAATGAGTAAGAATCAGTGAATTGAATAAATGGTAGTTTAATAAAGGGTGTATTGGTTATGAGGAATGTATGCATATATATATATATGTTCCATTTCTCTCACTATTATGCACCACTCATGATCAACCATATAGATTCAGATTGAATATTTACATAGGAAAGGGGTGAACATTTGAACTGAAGAAAGAAGAGTATCAACCAAAGTTGAGTCTATTGAGAAGAAAACTTTTAGAACAAATTAAATGAGGGAAGAATATCAATCATATCTTAAGGTGATTGATCAGGGGCTGACGAATCTCCACCATCTCGTCCCAATTTCATGAGAGTGTCTTCACCAATCACCTCAGCTGTTAATCTCTCATTTCTTTTGGTGATCTCATCAATATTTGTTCTTAACTTTTCACCAAATTTCTCCCCTTTTCAAATTTTTCAAAAGAGGCTTCAAACCTCTGCTTGAGTCTTCCTAGCATTTCTTTACGGGGAGCCTTGAGACGTTGTTCCTCCTCCTCAGCCACCATCTGGTTGTTACACCGCAATTTCCCCAAAGCTATGGCTATGTTCTTAGACACCTCATCCCGTTCATCAAAAAGCTATTGAATCTCAGCCGTCACCCTCCGTCTTCTTTCAGCTATCTCTTCCTTCTTCCTCCTATATGCTTCGCCACTTAGAGTCTCCATAGTTACCAGTTCAACCCCATTCCTCACAAATTCATCATCCAACTCACGCATCTTCCGCTTTTTAGTGCCCGTCATTGCGAACCCTAACCTAACTCGAGAAAGTGAAATGGGGATTTGATGGTAAAACAGGGATGAATTTAGGGTTTAGGGGTCTTTGTGAAATTTTGGAGGTGAAATGTATGGAGGGAGTAAAATTCTAAGGAATGTATGTATATAAATCTATTGCAAGTTCATCTTGCTTGAGGGGAATTTGGGCCCAATTATCACATGATAAATCCTAACCGCACTATTTTGCTCGTATTTAACGAAATCACACCAAAGGATACAAGCTCTATCCAACAAATTTTTTTTTCCGTTACTAAAAAATATACTCCATATATATTTTTTAATAAGACAAGGCCTTCTTACTCCTAAATTTACTAGATGTACTCACAAATAATTAGATTAAAATGTTAAGATATAAATATTCTTATACAATATTCTCTCCGTCCACTTCAAAGAGTTTCATTTTTCTATTTTGGACGTCCGCCCCTAAGAGTCTCATTTCTTTTTTACACATATGGACCCACGCACACCCTGTAATACAACTAAAAAATGGAACCTACACCTCTATTAATACAACTATCCATACTCATTAAATAATAATACTCATTAATTCACGTGTTAAAATGCAACCTTTTGTGCCGGAGGGAGTACAAAATACATCTCGTTTGAGCACCCGATTATCATGTATATGCATTAATTAATCATTAATGAAGTTGGAATAAGACATAGGTAGTTTCCAAATTACATTTAATACTATCTTTTAATTTTTTATTATTTTCATTTTTATTTTTTATTATTATTATTATTATTTTTAATCAAAAGGTGGTTTTTCTGACACGAAATCGGAGATGTGGACTAGGCCGAGTTTAATCAAAAGAAAATCAAGCGGCACAAAATCTGGATTGACCATAGTAGGCCGATAAGCTAGTTGCGAAATATTAGTCGTTAATTTATGGGAAATTATTTTATTAATTCATAATATATCTTTTTTCTCTATGTTATACATTCCATTATAATTTCATAAGCTTGCTTTGATTAAATTACATAAAAAAATATTCTATTGGAATAATATTACATGCGTAAAGTATTACTTCCTCCATCTATCGCAAATTTATTCGTTTACTTTTTGAACGTGAATTAAAAAGTACTATTATTTTATACTCCATAAAGTAAGTTATTGTTATATTAGTGGAGAGTGGTGAGTCATGTGTGTACATTTTTACTTAAAAGAAAAAATAAATGCTTTAAGAATGAACGACCAAAAATAGTACCGCCCTGCACCAAAGGTGCATTTTGCTTTTTTGCACGTAGATTAAGGAGTATTATTATGTAATATGTAGTTATAGTTGTATTAATGGGGGTGTGGACCTCATATTTTAATTGTATTAGTGGGTAAGTGTGGAACTCATGTGTATAAAACAGGAAAGAAAACACTTTGGGTGGGACAACCAAAATAAAAAAAAAAGACCCTTGGTGCGAGACGGATGGAGTAAAATTCATGACACGTGATTAAAATATTTATGACAAAGATTACAATAAAAATTACATTTGTTTCTGTAATATAAGTAAATTTAATCAGATTAATTAATTAAAAACGTACCAATAATGTTAAATTAAATTATGAATGGCACATTTTAATTGTGACATGTAAATCAAATGTACGACTTTACAGACACATTTGGAAGACGCTGAGTTCGGCATGATGATTGGAATGCAGTGGATTAAGAATTAAATTATATTAGTTGGAGAACATTTTAAACTATACAAATTGAACAAAATGACGTAGCAGTAAATGAGTATGAAAATTAGGGAAGAAAGACAACAAAATGGAGAAAATGGAAGCACACTAAGAAAACACAAGGAGAAATTGAAGATAAATATTTATATTAAAAAAAAGAAGAAAAAAAAAGAGGGACATATTTACACCTTTCTTCACCTATAAACAACAAAGATTATTTGGCCAAGCCTCCATAGAATGAGTTGAATCTTCACTTTGAAAAGTTGACCTGAATGAGGAGGCTTAATTAATATATTATACACCTTCAAGAGCGATCCCACCTGTACCTTTAGAAATAGAAACCCATCGGTTGAATTCTTCACCCGACTGCTGATCGTGTGGCGGGACACTGTGGTTGTTGGAAGTTGGAACGATGAGTTGAGAGTAAGTTCATCGCGGTGGAGAGATCTCATCAGCGTATATCGAGACACAAGCATCAGCAGCACCAGCAGCAAGAAGTAATTGATAGGGATGGAAGGTAAGGCAGCTCACAGATCCTATCTTCTGGGCCATGAAAGTGGGGTAGTACCGAATGGTGCCTAATGGATCACCCTCCAAATTGAATACTTTGATAAGTTGTTTGGCTGATCCGCTTGCAATTATGGGCGCGTGTCTGTGAACAGCTAGAGCCGTAAGCGATCCCCTATGGGCATCGATTGTGAGATACGTATTTTTAGCACATCTCATATCCAGGAACTGGATATTTCCCGCTTGTGATGCACTGACAATCTGGAAAGAAACACAAAACAGTTATGAAGGATGTGTTGATTTCAAATTTAGACCTTGTCTCACGGTTCTCGATTTGTTTGTCTCAGCTCATTGACAGTGGTCGATGGAAGGGGAGAAAAACTCACCTTTGCTGGTTCGCGACCCGGTTGGAAGCCAATCCCTACAACTCTTTCAACTCGTTGAGTGTGAGCATGGGTTTCACTAACAAGCCTATATAATTCAGATGAAAAAATGGTGGGTAAAGATAGTTATGAATAACTTCCACAATGAACAGATAGTAACAAACTGGATTTCAGAGATATTGATGTGAACAATACGAACGGTATTGTTTGCTTTAATTGAAAATGGCATGTGTGGAAGGTTCGACCGTACATATATAATAAAGCAATCATTTCAAATGAAGTGAATGTGATTATAGAAGAAAAACATAAAGAGTACTTACTTCTCACGAGTCCGAATATCATATAATCTGACATAACCATCAACAAAACCAGCAGCAAATTCGCCTCCATGAACTTGAGAAACAGCCTGCAAAATACTCGAAAATAAGTTGATCAGCAAATTCTCAAGTTTTCAGTTGAAAAACATAGGAACGAAATACAACCCTTAGTGCACAAACCAGGACTCGGCAATAAGTATAGTGGCAAATAAAACTCACCAGGGCTGAGATACTTGAATCTTGCGGTAAGTGAATTGTACTGACAAGTTGCTCTTTGTCCAGATCCCAAGCCATGATAGAAGAAATCTCACCAGAAGAAAACTGTGCAAGACAGAAAAAATGTAATAAGGACCGTAAACACAATGAACACGTATAATATTAGTCTAGTGGTGTGACTGCATACAAGGTATCCGGACTGCTGTTGCCAATCCACCACAGCATTCACACTACGAACACCAGGTCTGTGGCCCTGAATTGATGGAAAAGCAGTAACTAATTTTTGTTGTCCTTTTGATGCGTAATCTTTCCAAACCCGGATATTTCCATCATCTAAAAATAAAAAATTAAATAATAGAGGTCAGCTACACTTGAAATAAAAAAATCTGTTAGGGGATGCATTCCTGGAAAGATATATACTTGATGCAACAAGAAGCAAGTTCTCGTCAAACTCATTTACGAGACACAGCTTGGAAATTCCTTTGTCAGGGTAATCATGGTTACTGAAACTATTTAGCAGGGTCGCTTCCTCATAATTCCATACCCTAACAAATTACACATGAAGAAATTAGTTGATAATAAAAGAGTATAAACAGAACATGTAAGGAGTAAAGAATCACCAGAAAAATTCAACAAGAAAAAGGTCACATATCATAGAACACTTATCACATACTACAAAATAGCAGCTTAGTATGGTACTCATCACAAACAAAAATCCAAATGATGGGAAAATTCTTCAGATCACATAAGAAAGAAACTTCACATTCTAAACTACTGACTTACGCCTGCCAAATAATGTCAATTTTCAAGAGTTTAATGAATGAAACAACTAAAGACCTTTTCACCCATCTACTTCAAAGCTATGAACTTCCTTTTATCTTCGCACGGCTACAATGTTTCTGAGACTTGATATAATATTTATTGATATCAAAGCAATCACCAATAACAAATTTGCTTCTATTTTTAACATCTGCTTCCATTAGCTCTATCATGTTTAACATCACCAGAGGCAACAATAACAAGAGAAAAACCAGCCTATCATTAGAAATGCCTCTACCTTAAACTTTCTTAGATCAGCCATCAAGATCTAATTTTCAAACAAACATATAAGAACTAAAATGATTAGTGAAATATATTGCCATGAAATTGTCCATTTGACTATAATAAATAAGAAATCAATTCATCCAACAATAGAAAAATCAGAAAACATGGTAGATAATTTTTCTCACCTAATCCTTTCATTTTCATCAGAAGCAATCACAACAGGCGAGAATGGCTGAAGCAAAGCCGTCTTGGTCCCTGACTCAAACTTTGTATCCCAACTGGCAATTTGATTATGCATTTTACTAACAGCTGCAAAAAGAAAAACCAGTATTAAGACTAGCAAGTACCACCAAGAAAGACATGGTACCCATCAATTAATAACTTACAGAAGTGTTGGCACTTCACTATATGATCAAGTGCCAGTTTCTCTCTTTCTTCTCTTCTAGCCACTATATCTTCACTGTCATCCATTGCAGTAAGGAGTGGCTTTGAAAAGTGACCACAGCTCCAATTATATATCATTGATTGTGGAAGAAAACTTCGTTCTGTCACACCAGATGGCCCAGCAGAAGCTAAAAGTGGATCTGCTAGACCAGAGTCAGGAGAGTTCATCAGATGTGGCCTAAATTCTAAAGAGCAAACTCTCCTCATTCCTGTCAAGTAGCTTGGCCTAGGAGGACTAACAGGAGGAGTTCTAAAAGTCAGCGGTAAATGCGCCCCTACAGAAAATTCAGAAACAACACAATTAAACACGCAAAATAATAAAATAATAGACAGAGCAAAAGATGTAAAATAACAGACAATTCCAGAGAAAAATTCAGGCACGATATTTAATATTTTTTTACCCAATCAATGGTCATGATAATTAAAAATGCTGAGAAAACCCATGATCTATAAAGATCTTTTCAGAATAACAAAAAAGTCTTACCTCCATTCAATTCAAACCAAGATGATGAACGAGCTAATCCAGCAAGTCTGGAGCTTGCTGTTGCAATTGATTCACCAGGACGAGCATTTAAACCAGCAGGCTTGACAGATTTGGTAACTACTTGTTCAATACCAATAATGGCCAACACTCGACGTCCAAGGCTTGCAACACGTGGTGATGGATCCTTAGCCAGATTGCACATTGCTAACACACATTGTGAATATAGAGCATTATCCAGTGGCCTTCGCGTTGAATGGTTGAGGACCCCATTGCTAACACAATCATTCAAAGCACCAGGATCAGAATGCTGGCTTGAATCATCGGAAAGTGGAGATCCATGCATTATACCAGAGGTAGCAAGTGGGCTACTGGTGGATACTCTGCCATCACGAGTCACAGACTGACTATCATTGCCAATCCGCAACAAAGGAGCAATAGGAGATGGAATTATACTTCCATGAGGCATACAGTGGGTTGGAGTCGAATACCTACTACCAGAACTCTTGACCGCAAAAGATGGCAAGGATGTCAGTACAGATCCAGATTGAGGTTTCCAGATGGCGGCAGCAACTGATTTTAGGTGTTTATTGTGGCCAAAGGCAAAACGTGATAGAGCTGCACACATGAATAATGTTTTTCCATAACATCAATAGTCAAATTCAATTCATGGGAGGAAGTTGGGATGATGCCAGAAAACAACAAAATGATAAAGGGTAATGACACTGATGTACATACCCACTGCAACTTCAGCTCGAACCAGAGGGCTTCCATCAGAAACAACACTCAAAAGGTTCTTAACAATACTGGCTTCAGCCCTGATTTTTTCATCATCATCACAATCTTCATCTCCGTGACCATCTCTGAATGTGTCAAACCCTACATCAAGGGCAGTGCCTAGAGCAAAAACAGCTGCCGAACGGACCTTTAAAAAAGTTCATTTGAATTACGTTGTGAACCTCAAGTGTAAGAATGAAATGAAAAATGCACAGAGAAAACAAAATAAAAAATCAAATATATTGAAATACTACTAATATAAAAGAGAAAAACCTCTGGCTGGGGTTCAGAAAGTAGCGGTAAAAGAGTAGCAGGCGCATCAGCCAGCAAACCTAACTGGTGAGCCTCTGGAAAATCCTCCCACAATTTCCCAAGGCACAAGCATATCCACTGAAGAAAAAGAGGTTCAGTTTGAGCCTCATTAGGAGATGAACACTGAAGGTGCTTGAGGCAGACATCTATGAGATTAGATTCGATGCATGATTGCTGGCCCCGCCTGTGACCATCTACAATGACAGCCAAAACAAAAGCAGCCATGGCACGTTGCTCAGGGTAAGCTTCAACACTGTCAAGAAACCTGATGAAATATGTGTGCCCATTATCCTTCACAAGGTCAACCTGACAAGACTGCAGAAACATATATAATGATTAAGAATTATAAACACCACTATGCACAGAAACCATAGTAGGGACATACCCACATGTAGGCAGTTATATATAAAAACAGACTGACACATACACAAGATCAACATAATGAGAGAACATCAAATAACTAGTGAAATGCTGCAGTTCCACTCCACGCTCAACCCCCAGGATACCACGTATCTCTTTAGATTTTTACAGAAGATATTACTTTATAAATAAGGAAATTAAAAACATGTTTTCCAACCATAGAGATCAAAAATTTGACGTTCATGCCATAAGCATGAAGTCCGTGCTATATATTTGGGTAGGCCAAATTGACCAAATATGAGGTCATAATCATCAATGTAACATTATATATTGTCCTGAATTAAGAACAAAGTATTATTGCTGCAGCTTCTGTCTCAGATATTAGCATGGAGACTAGGAAATGCAATCACTACTTATAGCTCCTTCATGTACTGTTTCATACAGAAAAGGTGATGCCAGTTGAATACTGATGAATCCATTTTGTACTTGAAATTACCATAATAAAAATGGCATTCCAAAAGGAACAAAGATAGAATTTCTTATTTACCTTATCCAGCGCAAGGATTTTCGTCCAGATGAACACAAGAATTTGTCGCAGCTCTGGAGTGGAGGTTTGTAAGAGCTTCAAAACATATGGAAAAATTCCCACAGATAAGGCCTGTAAAGGGAAACAATGGCATCGCATAAATATGTAAGTTCTAGTCTTACATTGACGAATCAACAATTTAAAAAACAAGAAATCCAGAAGAAGTACCAGCTCCACTGCCCAAGGCCCCATATCCAAAAATCTACCAAGAAGTACCAGAGCACGAAACCGATGGCATTGACTAAGTAAAACCTGAATAAAAAACAAAAAAAAAGAAGAAAAAAGAAGGGTCAGATACCAATAAATTAACCAATAAAAAACCAACAAGTATGATATAAATAAGCAGTCTTAGCTATGAGAAGACACATAAAAATATCAACAAAAGCACGAAAAATATACTCATAATATAAATAAAAAACTCGGTGTGATTAGTTGAAAGAATAAATATATTTTCATTTTTGTACATTAACTGTGAAATCTTTTGTAAGAATAACAGTGGTAAAACAAAAAATTGTACGAGAAGAAAAATGAATGTAAATTTTAGAAAAAAGTGTAACAACAAACATTTCTGCAGATATGAGAGTGTAATTTAATATGAAAAAAGAATAATTGTTAAAATGAAAATTATTAGACTGGCATCAAACCTTCTGTTTCTTTATTTGACAAAGTAGATGCATCTCCTAATATGGAAGGAGATTACTAAAGGATTGTTGACGAGAATAAGAAGGTTTTGATTCAAAGACAACAGGTACAATACTTAGCACTTCAATAACAAATTTGCAAGAGGGTGTTCAGTGTTTGTTCTAAAAGCCACCTTAAAATCAAATATGTCATAAACTTATAAATGTTATACTGTTTCATAGAATACAGAGTGACTGAGCGAGAAACAATATCTGCGATTTTATTCCATAGAATTTTCTCATGTTATGCTTAATCTACAAACAAAATTTAGATTTAGCTAACCCAATTAGTGAAGATAATAGATCACAACTGCACACACCGTGACAGGCTAAGTAATCTCTAAAAACAACTAAAACATTATCCCACTATGAGCAGACGGCTATATCGAATCATCGACAATATCCACTGCATTTGATCTAGCTGCATGCTCTCATCAATATATAAATACAGCATGTCTTTTCTTATAATTTCTTTCTAAACATTGAGATGCTGCATCTGAAGGTCACCTACTCACATTTTTAGACCATGTAAATACTGTATCTCATATTTTATCAACAAAAGTTGATGTCCCTTACCTTCTTTCTAAAACACAACAAAATTATGTAGCACAATTACGGAGAGCGAATACACAGAAATGCATGCAAATTAAGGAATATAAACTCCATAAAACATGATCTACTATTATACAGCGAGGCAAAAAGAAACCTCAGCACCTTAATGGGCCAGGAGCACGCAACAAGTCTCACCTGAAGAACAATTGGAAGCTGTTCTGGAGGCTTCTTATGTTCTGAACCATGATCAAGCCACACTTCAAAAGCTGTTAACTGCTCTGTAAAGAAAGGACTTGGCTGAAGGGGGGTGGGGGTGGGGGGAATCAGTGTATCGATTGAGATACCAATAACAAGAATAGGTCAAATGAGTTTTTTATACTGGTGTTTGCAAATCCACTCTACATAAGCAATTGGTTATTAAGGGAAAAAGCAAAACTAGTAATTAGTACCTGGAACTCTGCATTTGGGTCCTCAACTAAAGTTGGAAGTTGAGAAAGGCAGATTTCAGCGGCCATGTCCCATGCATCCCTACAGAGTACAAGAAGAAATAAGCTGATAGACTAATATCAAACAAATGAAAGATACAAGAATTTAATATGCACTTGCAACAAGCGTAAGAATAGAACTTACCACATATGATGCTGATGAGTTGGAGGCAACATTGGATATGAAATTGGTGAACAATTTGCAGACCGCATAATCCTTTCAGCAAGCAAAAAATTCCGGAATAGACTGGCAACTAAAAGATCTTGCCGAAACAATCTCTGAAACAGGTCTGGAATTCAAGTTGAAAGGTTAAGATGACAGTCAATACAGGACCAAGATTAGACATACAAAAACCACATGAAACTCTTTAGTTACCATGTGGAAGAACATTCCAGGCAATAGTGTCAGTAACAGCTGTGAATATCCAGTTCAACTCCCCAAGTAGGGTCTTCCGGTCTGTTTGGCGACCAGGTATTCTATCGATTAGAGAATAATCAAAAGACTCGTGCAGCAACGAACGAGTGCAAAACCTGAAGAATTTATGCACAAAGGATATCAAAATCTATTACCTTAAGAAACATTTAAAACATAAAATACTGAGTACAACTTCATAAATATACTATACAAGGAAAAGAGGTGTGAAGTGCAGCAGTACACAACCAAAGATGCCGGATACCTTTCTTTTTGAATGCTATTATAATTGCATTGTAAAGGTAGAGAAATAATAGTGCATACAGGAACAGAACAACCAGCTAGCTAGAAAGTAAATTGCACATTTAGAGGAGAAATCTGCTGTCTTGAATTAAAACAGGTTGGTGAATTTGATCAACTGGAAAATTTATACATACAGAGATTAGGACAACAGACGGAGCTCACAGACTGAGAATGAATGTAAAGCCGATTATATAGAGGATACTTTGCAATGGCAAAGAATGGTCCTTTCCTTCTAAAATATTAAGTATTTGTTCATCTCTCATTTTCTTCTAGTTCTGATCTTATTAGTTATTACTCGGAGAATTAATGTGAATTAGCAAATTATGCCAGGGCCAGGAAACTTTGGAGCATCCAAGAAATGGATGAGACGAATCACATTACGTATCTAGCAAGAAACAAAAAACAAGAAAGAGAAAGGACAGTTAGATTGTAGAGAAGCAGTGGATCACCATCTTAGTGCCATTTTTATGGGTGTTGTGAGGCAGGAAGTAAATACATCAGCAGGAAATTCAGCACTCTGAGGAAGTGTCTCGTGACCTTCACAAGCTGCTAGCAAAATGCAGTCTCTTACAGAAGCTGCCGAACTTGAAGAACTATAATCCTGTAGCTGCAATCAAACAAGACACCATTTAAAATCAAATTATGAACATGCATAAATGGTGATATATAGGGTAATTTAAAGACACTACCTGTGAGAAGGCACTGACAATCAGTCCAGCAGCAGAGCAGTCAAGCACATATATTGAAGGTGTCTTCAGCCAGGAATCCAGATCACTGACTGGCAAAGGGATGTACTGGGTATAACTCTGCATAAACAACTATATAAGAATAGGAGAACAAGGGGAAGAAGTGTAGAAGAAAAGTTACTCAAAGCAGAAAAGACCTTGTTGAATAGCCAAATTTCACCATTGGGAGTCGGCTTAGGCACTCCATGTCCATTGTAGTGAAAAAGAACTCTCTCAGATTTTGCATACTTGCGGCATGTTGTGCACAATTTTTTTACTTCATCAACAGTGGGATCTAATGAATACTTGTAACGAGCCTGTAAATGTGAACAATTAAGTTTCGTCAATGTCAACAATACCTCTATGTATCAATTTCTTTAACAACTAAAATTCATTTAAATATTAGTGAGATTATTTTAAGAAATTTAATGACGTGAAGGGGGGGATAAATTTATAATACCTTGGGTTGCCACCTTTCATACTGTTGATTCAAGGATCTTCCTATTGTTTCAAGAGCTTTTTGTGGTGCCATTGAGAATGGATCTGAAAAGAGAGTGATAAAGACATGACATAATTATATCAACATTAACAACCAGAAGAAATGTCACAAATTAAAACGCAACGAAGAGGGCCTAAGACAGATCAGATATACCATATAGACAGAACACGAGAACGCACATTTCATAAATTTTGCACAGTTTAGTGTGGATAGCATAGTGAGGTTGATAAACAGTGTTATCAAAAGATAAAACCAATTAAGAACCTGCCAAGCAATAATTAGCCAAGAATTTGGATCTGAACACAAAGAACTGCTCAAAATATCAACAACAATCAAGTATATGAGCTACTCAGATACCAACTATTGTACTTTGACTCTTTATCATGAACTAATAATCTCGACAAATTCTGCAAAGGTCTTTAGTAATCAGGAGCTGCTTGTGACATCATCTCATGAAGATGATCACTCTGCTCTAAAATGACGTCCACAAAAAGTGTACTTCATAAAAATAATGAAATCAACCTTCTCTAAAGGTGACTCCAATATCCTATACATTAAAGTAGCTGATTACCCAATTTTAATTAAAAAACAACAAAGCAGGTCATGGAGCAGAGCATAATCCGCTTTAGTATAAAGTATAAGGCTATAAATCTCTTAGGCTCTACACAAAAATGAAATTTCAAAAACATCAAGAAAATAATGTAAAATGTCCACGTCCTTTATAGTTGCATTCATATAAAAATCAAAAGATCAACCACAACCACCCCTTTAAAAAAGAAATTGATATCCAATTCTGATCGAGTCCTACTTATTTGCAGTAGAAACATAATCCACATTAAAAGAGTACATCAAGTGAATGCAACACAAATAATGGGTTGCCACACACAGCTAACTATATAAGGGCAGAACAAGATTATACCAATCCAGCATTCCATCCGAGCACACGGAGATATCTTAATTACATCAGGTGGATCAACACTGATATTTAGACACAAAACTAGAGCAACACATCCCGTCTTCATCTGCAATGAATGAGAAAAGTTAACAAAGAATATATCTAAGATGAAGTATGTTTCATTCAATAAACCGTAAAGGAAAAATTCACAGCTACAGATCATAAGAAATTATTCTAGAAAGTGAAATAACAAATTATATAATAAAAGATGACCAACAGAAATCCATATCTCCAGAATTTAGAAATGGCACACGGTTTTGCTGCAGAAGGGCAGGAGCTTCATTGAGCAAAAACTCTTAATTAAAGGTCACGCACTATAGTATGATTATTTAGACAAATAGGAAGATAAACAATATTCACGAAATACATTCCTGCAGAATTAGAGAGTAATATATTATTGAAGCTGAAAATAATTGTTTGATCATTGAAAATAAAGCCCTGAAATTGATAAATAGTAAAACACTAAAACAAATCAATTTTGAAAGGAAACTTAGAAGGGCAACTTCAGGCCATAAATAAAGGAATTCAGAATTAATATTTTCACAGCTTATTCTTGTGAATATCTTGTGAATCTTAAAAGAAGATATGAAACTTCTACCAAATCAAAATACCAAATAAATCAGAAACAAAATAAGACCTAGCTACTAAAAATAAGAGAAGGGCATAAAAGAACAGAACTTACATAATTTGATTATATATCCTCATCTGATTCACAAAACTACAAAATTTCATCTGCCTTCATTCATCAATATGTAATAGTGTGAGGCTCTTCTTCCATTTGGGTTTATTAATGAGAAATCTATAAGTGCCAAATATTGTGCACAATGAATTTGTTATGGTTTAAGATGAAGCTAAGCCCTAAAATTGATTACCGCTTGCACTATTCAACTACAGGAAATTTGGCATGTGTTATCAGACTTATTTAAAAAGGGGAGAGAGAGAGGGAGAATATTTCATATCAATGGCATGGTCATTAGAGAGCGATAGCAAGTTATCTGATCTCAATATCTCTCCACACATATAAAAGTTAACCTATCTCAGGACTTTAGCTCTTATCCTCCAAGCATTATGTATAGAAAGAGCTCAATCAATTGAAATGCCAATACCAGGTTAAAGAAAAAATGTTTTAATGGAGTTTAAGATTCCTCAAAATGATCATTTCAAACTCAAAAACCTGAGTGCCACAAAAATTTAGCATCGTTGTATGGTATCAATCCTGCAACTAGTGTGAACTTTGAATCACATTAAATAAATCTAAGCATCAGTACGAAACTTAAAATTATCAGTCGCCCCACATTGTCTAATCTATAATAAACCATATTTAACGAACTGCAATTACAGCGTGTCAAATTACAATGCATTTTGCCAACAAGTTTACTCAGACAATATGTTCAATACCAAAAGATTTCTGCACTTTCTGGCACATATAAAGTTTTATAAATGAATAGATAACCCAGGTTTTGCACTGCTAATGTAACAAGGAAAGTTGATCAGTAAATTTGCCACAAACTGAAAAGGATTTGTGTGCTTACTCTATCCCGAGGACGCCATTTAGATACTAAACCGCTGTCTGAAGGTCCTGCGGGCATGCAGTCCTCAAAACCATCATGCCGAAGCTCGCATAACACAATAGTTTGCGGCAAGTAAGACATGCTTGTTGTGGTAGTCATTGCTGAGTAGCTACTGCTTGAGGCCTCGGGTATATCGCGAGCATTGATATTGTTATTATTAATGATATTGCTGCTATATACACTTCTCTCGGCTTCCTCCTCCACATGATTCCCATTCACAGTGAATTCATCCAAGTGATTCGAAACAGCGGTCGTAGACTGAGAAAACCGTGATGCCGCCATCATATCCCCCAATGCCATAAAAATATCCTAATTTTCTAATCTTTTTCAGCCCTGCCCTAGTCGAACTGATTTCGGAGGGCAGCTCATACCAAGAACCCTAATTACACCGATTAATCCCAAGACCCGAGGTTTTTATGCAATCTTGAGGTCCAGTGTGGAGTGACGAGGAGTAATGAAGATAGAGCCGGAGGGATTTGGTTCCGGATATAAACTGCGATTAATCCACAAAGCCGGTGAAAGAACGGCGCAAAGAGATGGGCAGTGGTGAGAAGAGAGAATCCAGCTCTAGAAAACCCTAGACAGCGCAGTCGCGAGTGATGGCGGTGACGGCGGCTGGACAGGTGGAGGAGTCGATGGAGGCGTAGATATACATAAGCACATGAAGAGAGAGAGAAATAGGAGAGAGAAAGGGAGGCTGGAGGAACAGAATCAAAAGGGAGATGTCGAGTTAAATTTTGGGAATTTTATTACTACAGTACATTAATTTATGAAATTCCCTTTTACATTTCTTATTATTATTATATTAATTATTGTCTTTCATAAAAAAATATTATTATATTATATCAAACAAATTACTTTAGGAAATTCCCTTTTACTATCTAGTCTAATATTAATAACAATTATTCTTGTAATTATTATTATATATATACTATATTACATTAATTAACCTGCAGATTAATATTCTTTAGAGATTCACACAAATATCAATTCAATTTTATTTCGTGTCCATTTGGAAATAATCATATTCTATATTTGGTCCATGAGTTGAGTGATTTGCGAATTTAAGCATGTTTTAAATTTTTAAATAATATAGATTATTTATTTTTTAAATTAATGTAATATAATTAGTTTAAGGTAACAGTATATATTACTGACATTATATGTAATTGGCGTACAGTACAGTATATATATTTATGTGGAATACGTTCTAAAAGGAATTATTTTTTTATTTTTATATAAATTATCGTTAACTAACATTTAATAACAAAAAAAAAGGTTCTATGAATACCACTATTTAACATCTTAATTTAAATTTTGAAATTTTTATTGAAATTTTGAAACTTGAGTGGCACACTATCTTACAGAAATATGAATTAATTAGCATTTAACATTAATATAGTTTTAATTAATTGATTGTTTATTTGATTATCTCTACCCTTGGTACCCAACTTTATTTCACACTTTTTTTTTCAACTCTCTTCACATTTTATAAAAGAAACAATAACGAACTCAACAATCTAATAATACAATTTAAAACGAAGATTGTCACTATATTACTAAATCAGTAATTTAGAATGCGATATTTGAATTATACTATGATCATTTAGTAATAATTTATAAATTAAAAGTTAGAAACGTATTATATATAATTATTATCATTAGATTAGACAAGAGAGTGATTGTGATGGTTATTATGTAACAATTAATAAATCTAAGTTAAATGTGGCCAAGGTCTAAGCAATTGACACCAATAGATTGGGATATATCTCTCATAAATAATGATGTATATAAACTCTATGGATTAAAATGACCATTATACTTTTGAATAAATTATAAACCACAATGAAAGGATGTATTATAAACCACAAAAATTATAATCATGTACTTAAAATTAAAATTAAAATTAAACCCTATAAATAAATAAATACTGATTAATTAAGAATACTTTGTTCATAGATTGAGTCCAACCCACAAAACGAATACCCAATAAGTTTAATAAAGATGGCGATGTTGGAAAACTGCCACTAAGACCTTAGCATTTAGGTCAATGACCAATGACATGAAGTAAGAGTCAAGTTCCAACAGGATTGAACATGGTTGCGAATCTCATGTAGAAGGAGTTTAAGCAAATGAGATCACATATTCCATTTTTAAGTTTTCTCTCTTCATATCACATATGAGTGCTTGTCATAAGTCATGATCAATATCTACATTATCGTGTGCAAGATTTAATGGTCATTAATTAGGGTATAAGTAGTTTTTACTTAAAAAAATAAGTTATGGAATATAGAATGAAATACCATTTTGAGATAGGTGATTCAAACCAGATTTTTGGAGATGAGAAGTGAAAATAACTTTAAGTGTTCAGTTACTAAAGGGAAATAGAATCATTCTCACTTTTGTGGGAGTTAAGCATTCATCCTAAATATGGAAGAAATCACACCTATTTAATATCATTCCACTATCAACCAAAAATACTAAACACCCATAAATATCATCTCAAGCAACTTGACAAATCACATATTGCGTTCTCATTTGATTTGATGATAAATATACTATAATTGTTTATGAGATACTTATTATCTTAACTTAAACATTTCATGTTGAATTTCAATAAGAACATACATGAGTCACTTGTATAGGTAGAGTATTAATTATATCAATCTAAGCAAGCATATACATTTTCTCTCACTCCATTTCTTGCATTGTATTCCATTAAAGAAATCATTCATCATAATGATTTATGTTAAATTTAATTTTTCTCAATTTGGTCACAAGTGTTATAGTGAGTCACAACATAATTGTCACCCATTATCCTTTTATTGTTGTTTCTTTATTTTATGATTATATATATATATATATATATATATATATATATATATATATATATATATATATATATATATATATATATATATATGTGTGTGTGTGGGGGGGGGGGGGGGGGGTTTGTACATGACTTTGCATGAGAAGTTCAAGACATACTCAAGTATTCTTGGAATCACACTGTCTTCTTAATATAACCAATACATACATATGAGTAATTGTAAATAAGTTAGTCGATACATGCCAACTCTATTAAGATCATTGTCTCACTTTTAAATAGTTAAAACTCATTAATTAATTATTATTCAATTAATAAAGGAAGCCTAAATTAGTAAACAAATGAGATACAACTAATCTGAATTTATCTGACATTACAACACAAATATATACTTAAAAAAAATCGAGAAGACTAGCCATATATATATAGAATAAAACAGTAAAACCCACATTTAATCTGTTAAAACTAATTAGATATGATAAGTACTGCATAACAATTGAATGATGGTGTCTGAATTATTGGTAAAACATCATTATCTAAGCCGCCAGGCATCAAACGACCACGATGCTAATAAAAGTAGACAACATTATACAATTTCGTATTTTCTTTACATGCATGGTTTCATAATTAGATTACTCAAATTTATTTTTTCTACCATAATAATTCTCAAAAGGAAACTCTAATGCAACATTTCTATTTTTAACCCATGTCGTAAATGATGCCATTGATATCATATTAAGTATTATAAATATAAATATAAATAAATAAATAAATATGCGTTCTGTTCAATAATTGACAAATTTAAAATTAATCAAGCCGTAAGTTTTTTAATGGAAGATCGAGCGGTTAACCAGTATAAAAATTTGTGGGAGATTGATTCGCAAAATGAGTTAGGTGAGATAAATAAAATTTATTAATTATATTTTAATAAAAAATTTAGTTAATTGATAAAAAGTGGTGACAACTAATTAAATAAACTTTTTTTTATTAATAACAATTTATAGCATAAATGAAAGTGATAATATATTTTATAAAAAAAATAATAATATCTTTTTATTAAATTCTTTCAATTTGAAAATTGGAATTAAAAAGAAAAAAAAGTGATAATGAAAAGTAAAAACTTTGCTGGGTAAGGGTAACGCATGGAGGGCATGAACTATGCAAATTTTTTTTTTACAATATTCCACGTAGAATAACCCATAAATTAGACTTGTATTTAGAAAAAAAATTATGTATATGTATTTTTATAGGAGCACATTATATAGGATACAGAGACAGCATCCACGATAAATATAATTACAATTATGTAATTTAATTTTCCCATTATTCTGTTGATATTGAAAAATGAGATAAAGCTATTCATTAATTTTTATTTCCATTGTCCCTTCCACTTGCTTTATTTGGGGACAAGCCTAATTTATTTGGCAATGCTTATGCCTCTCTCCTTTTAGATATTTTCTTCTGGTATTATTAATTAGACTAATAACTGAAAAGGGAAATTATCCACCTCAATAATTTATTGCCTAACTTTACATTTTTTTCCCCTTTATAATTATAGGTAAGTTTGTTTGAGGTTTTTTAAAATACATCGTTATTATATAATTAAATACTAATTTAAACAAATTAGTACAAATGTCTGAATTGAGAGAGTAGGTAAACTTATAAAAAAATACTATAAAATCTTGATTCTTTATAGAAATGATGACATAATTAAAATTCATACTAACAGTTGAAAGCACTCTTTAGTAAAATAAAAAGCGTTGTTCTTATTTTAAATGTCATGTGTTTATCTAAATATTTTGGGAGTCCCCTCCCAATTTTCTTGTAAAAATTACTGATGGTTGATTCTATTACTACTTATTTCTGCAATAAATAAAAAGAAAGAAGAAGAAAAAAAAAGTGACATAATAATGTAAATCTAAATCACAAGAAATCTTAATAGTAGGAAATTAAGATGGGCCTCGTGGAATGCATAAAATTGAAAGATTTTCAATATTACATGGCCACATTTGCCAACCAAAACTGAGGCCCATCAAGGATTCATCCTTACAAAAACAAAAACACATGTTATTATTTTCTTTACAGCTGTATATATTTATCATATTTTTTTTGTAAAGATTTTAGTCTTACAAGATAGCCCAACAGGCAACAGCTGAACCAATTGATTGAGTTTATGAGGTTAACTTTATCATCCAGTTAATTTATTTTATAATTATTATTTTTTCTTATTGAATTTTACTACAGGTGTGATTGGTTTCTATAAAGGAATGGTGGTGTGTTTATTGGCTTATTTTTTCTTGATTTGTTTGTTATGTTAAAGGAGAGAGAGTATGTTATAATGTGGTGTTTTGATTTAGCTCACAAGACGTGTGTTCTTTTTGTTGACAATACCGCAATTTAATCGTGGTTGGGCCAATGGCCCAATTAGCTAGTCCATTGAGGAGGACCCAATTAACTCGTAGCCCATTTGGACGGACCCAGTTAACTCGTAGCCCAATTACCCAGTGTTTAACGGCTATAAAGAGGTAAGCGGTCCAGTAATTTAACGCCTTAATCCTGTTCTATCACTACAACAATCTCTAATACCTGATTGTATTTCAATCTGGAGCAGTTTCAAACTTACTCATGATTCATTGATGTGGCCTATCACTTCAATTGATTAAATTACCCTTAATCTGATTCCTCAGATCTGCAGCTGTGTTCAGTTCCTTCTTTTATGATCTTGGGAAGGTATTTATAGCACTTGTCTGCAAACTTGAGTATAATGGTTACAGATTGTGATTGTGTTGAAAATGAAGAATGTCTCCTAAATGCCAATGTTTAAATTTTATTATTATTATTTTTTGATTAGCTTCTACGAAATTCTTATGCTATATTGTCCGATCCTTTTAAATTAATCTGCCTTTTTTATGTGCATTGTGATTTCTCATGGCATGCTCATGAGTTATGTTGTAGAGTAAGAAGTGTGCAGTGCAGTCACTGCAGCATGTGTTTATTATGAATTAGGAGAAGTATATTTTGTATTCTCATCAATTCATTTGATCAACTTAGTGAACTGCATTTTGTTTTTCCTAATTTTCTCTTTTCAAATTTTATAGAGATCTCTCATTCGTTTATACATTGCAGATCCATTTAAGATGTAGAAAGGATTATGACTAATTTGCCCCTGTGATCATTGATACTGATCCAATAACGTCCCTAGAAAGCAGTTATAACCCTGCTATCCTTTTCTGTTTTGCTCATTGTTTTGACAAGGTGGGAATTAAGGTTGTGGTATGGAATTGCAGAAGGTTGTAGGGAGGGTTTTAAGTGGGATGTCTCAATAGGGAGCCTCCTTTTACAACTTAGGTTTCAATTGTCAGTTTTTCAAGATTCAATGATTAAACAAACTTAAAATGCAATAATTAATTCAGGGGTTCACATGATCATTTCTAGTACTTTATGTACATCATGAAGTGCAGCTGGTGACCAACACTGATTCAGTGATTCAAACTTCACAGCTTAGTCATTGCATTATCCATCACATCCACCAGAAAATCTGTTTTCAAATACAAAGAATTAAGATAACACTACTAAGGCTATTTGTGATTTACACTAGAAAACAATCAACTTACCAGCTTCTTCCTTGCTGAAACACAGTGGAGGTGTAATTCTGAAAACATTTCCAAAGAACCCTCCTTTTCCAACCAGTACTCCCATATCTTCATCATAAATCAGACATAGGTCATTAGTTTTCTTTTTTTTTTTTTCGATGAACTAAGCTTGACATCAGGATTAGAACCAAAGAATGAATAGTTATAATATACCTTTCATGTGTTCCATTGCTTGCATTATTTCAACCTTTGCCGGGGTTTTCGTCGCTCGGTCAGTGACTAGTTCGACCCCGAGCATCAATCCTCTTCCTCTCACATCACCAATAACTACAAAGGGAAGATATCCATGAGATTGAGATAGAAAAATATCTCTTGCATCTTGTAATAACTAAGTAGGACTTGGCTTTACTTTCATGCTTGTCTTTGAGGTGGTTGAGGCGATCTTTCAGATAAGAACCAACTACATGAGCATTCTCTTGCAGACATTCTCTCTCGATCACTTTAAGCACAGCAAGTCCTGCTGCTGTACAGACAGGGTTCCCTCCAAACGTATTGAAGTAGCTTCTCCGAGTCAAAACCTCTGCAATCTTGGGCGTGGTCACCACCGCGCCCATGGGGATTCCATTCCCAATCCCCTGCATATTCATAGAGTATTCTTATTTCAATGAACATGTAGTTTGGTCTGATAGTTTGATAGTTAAATTGTATAGAGACGGACTAACCTTTGCCATTGTGACTATGTCAGGAACAACCCCTTGAGTTTGAAAGCCCCAGTAATGGCTCCCGGTTCGAGCAAAACCCGACTGGACCTCATCTGATATGCAGAGGCCTCCTGCTTTCCTTATGCTGTTGTATACAGAAGGTAAGTAACCCGGAGCTAACTCGACGATCCCGCCAACACCCTGTCAGTCATAGTTTGATCATGGTTATGCTGTTTTAATTTGCTGTTAATTTACATGAATGATGAGACCACACCTGTATAGCTTCGGACATGAAAGCAGCAACATGGCCTGATGTTCCATATTGAATCAAATCGTGAACATCCTTGGCGTATTTTTCGCCGTCCGATCCAAAGATCCCTCTATATGGATCAGGATTCATAGCATGATGAACCCCACTCTGTTAGAAAAGTCCACTCAGAACAAAATTTTGTAATAAAAAATTATCTTTTCCAAATTTGTAGCTGAATTAGGACCTGAATGACATTGAATTTCCAGTTACACTGTGCTATAGCTCCCATGGTTCCTGAGGCGTTTCCATGATATGCATTTCTTAACGATATGATATCGTGACAACCGGTGTACAATCGAGCCATCATCATTGCTAGCTCGTTCGCCTCTGTCCCGGAATTGGTGAAGAAAACAACCTGATAGATAATTTAGACTCATTCTCAGTGTTTTCTTACATAGAACCATCATCATAAAGTAATTGATAAAAAATGATTACTTTGAGATCACAGGTAATTTGGAAGCTAAAGCCTGAGCAAAATCAGCAATTGCATGATTGAGATAAAGAATAGTTGAATGCTGCAGAGTGTTGGTTTGATCCACAATGGCCTTAACCACATCAGGTTGGCAGTGGCCGCAGCACACGGTGGCGATGCCTCCGAATGCATCCAGGTAACGACGTCCGTTTTCATCGAACAAGTACTGCATCTTTCCATGGACAATGTTCACCTGTTTTTAGGCAGTGATTCAGTTAAATTGTTGGAATAACAGAAGATCAAACACTGCAAGAAGGGAGGTGATCAGTTGCAGTATTTAACTCACAGGTTTGCTGTAGAAGTAGAACATGGAGGGGCTGAGAAACTCCCTCCGCTTTGCCAAGATTTCCACGACAGTGGGGCCCTTGTACAGCGGCGGAGTGTAGTCGAAGGGGGGCAGTTTGTGGAGTACGTTGAGATCTCCGGCGGCGGCGCATGCATCTGCATTCTAGGAATACCCACGTCTGCAGCTTGGAATGGTCTGGATTCCCATAATGCCCTTCTCATTGCAATCCTTTTCATCTTCCTTAAATTTATAAGTGTTTGTCTTATTGAATTTATTTTATAGCTACGGATGATCTGATCATGAAAGAAGAGGGAAGACCATATGGGGATGTTTTGTTGGTCTGGTGGCCTCTATATATAACAGAGGTTCGAATCTCTGCTGCTGTACGGATTTGCGTTTATCTAACGTACACTACTATATATATTCATTGTGGATTAGTAACTAAATTAAAAAATTATTAAAATTATTTTTCTGTTTGTGATGCTAGGGGATTAGGTAGTAATTACCTTTTGACAACACAAGAGTGACTAGTTAATGTACTTTACAAGAGTTAGTGC
Organism: Pogostemon cablin; assembly: GCA_023678885.1. Classification (NCBI taxonomy): domain Eukaryota; kingdom Viridiplantae; phylum Streptophyta; class Magnoliopsida; order Lamiales; family Lamiaceae; genus Pogostemon; species Pogostemon cablin. Next base: position 2,272,953 of record CM042984.1, read on the forward strand.
ATGTACAATGGAAAAATAATTAAATTTCATTTTATTCCTACAAACTCAATTTTGAATTTTAAAATAAAATTTGAAAAAAAAAATTCTTCATTTCATGTTTGAATATTGTAGTAGAATTACTTGTTAAATATTACACGATTTTCTTTTCTATATTTTACATGCAAGGAGGCAAACAAATTAAATTATTTATTTTCTTTTAAAAGATAAGACAACGTTATTGCAGCTAAAAAATAAAGTTGAGTACTTATTCCTTAAATGACATGAATAATTACTTGTTTACCAAAAAAAATACAACCTTTTTAGTACACACTGAGTCATCCTGCATATGCATCTGATTATGAATAAATTCAAGAAAAGATCGATGTAATTAATTAAAGAAGAGAACCTAAGTTGTCACTTCAGTGAATTATTTCAAATGATGTTGATCTTATGAATTAGCATTTAAATTAAAAATTGTAGAGTCAAATAAAAAGTTAAATTCAATCATGAATTTGGATGGATTTTTGAACCAGTTGCATCCTATGTTGTGTCTGCATTCACCTAGTAATTTAAGCCAATGGACATTGTTTTATGCGTTCTTTAATGTTTCCACTAAACGGTTCTGTCCTTAATACATCAAAGGGTGAGGCTTGCGTGCGCCCGGCGCACGGGAACACATTCCATGCGCCTTTAGAAATTTAGTATTATGAGTAAGGGTACATTGCTTTGGTCTAAAGGGTATACATTTTAGTTAATATAAGGTACACCATTTTGTTCTAAAGGGTACAATTTAACACAAAATTCTAAAGACACACGGAGTGTTGTTCATGCGCCCAGATACACACAATAATTTTTCTTTAGAAAATAAAGGATACACATCTGTATACTATAGGATATACAATTTAAAACAAAATTCTAAAAGCGCACGGAATGTGGTCCATGCGCCTGAGTGCACAGGAGTTTTTGCCTACATCAAAAGAAATTATTCAGATCAAATCAAGTGCATAAATGAGTTGAATTGGGCCTAATACAAAACTGTTTAAGTTTGTTTCAGATAATATATGGAGTATATTGAGTAATTCAATTAATCAAACATGTACCATATTTAATGTTGATAAATAATCGAGTAAAGTTTGTATGAGTTGCGATAGAATAAAATATAAGTCGAACTTGAGTAATTTTAAAATTTAACATTTATTTTATCTATTTTGATGTATTGAGATAGATTTCTAAATTTAATTAAATAAAAAATTCATATAATTAAATCAAATTCAAATTAATTTTATCAAACAACCAAGATCTAGTAATTTGATTTAATTTTTAGCCCTAATTTTACTAGGGTTCTAGGTGGAGGAGGTAAAAATGAGTGTTTTTGTTTGGAGTCACAATGCAATAATGTTTGAACTAATATTATAATTAATCAACCTAAATTTTTATTACGTCCCAGATAATGATAACTATTGATGACTAATTAACAAAGTTGTTTTCATCTGGAATAAATAATATACGATTTTAGCGTTGTAGGATTCCCACTTCTTTACTCTGGCTAATCAATGGACATGACGTATAGGTAATTCATCCTTCTAATTTTCTAATTATAAAGCATAGTTAAATGATTTAGACCATTGATAGAGACTATCCATTTTTATAAATATAAGTACCTCCAAAGCTGTTCGAATTTTCTTGTCATTTTTTATGTAAAATCTCTCGTATCAAACCGTTGGATGGATTATACATAGGAAAGACAAGAAAATTATATCATAAAAAAGAAATTACCAACCCTAATCATACAATTATTGACACAATTAGTGACACATGAGATATTTACAAAAATGACATAAATGATCTGATGTACTTCTCAACCAATAATAATACCATTTATAATATTCAATTTGGAATATTACTATAATTAATCATTATTGAGTTAATTAAACACGAAATAAAATCTAATTTACACAGTAAATGAACCAGGAAACACAATTTCAGCTCAATATTTAGACAATTTGTAAAAAAGAAAACAGATTTTGGAATCAAATAATGTAGGCTCGGGTATTGGATTAAGTCTACCAAACAAAAAGAGGGGGTGGGGTGTCTGCATTTGTCTTATAATTTAAAATGTTTATTCCAAATCAGGGCTGACTCCACCAATAGCAATCAAGATAAAGATAATTTAATAGAATAAAGAAAATTATCTGCTGATTAGATAGAACAAGAGTCCAAGAGATGATGAACTATATCATGAAGTAACTAACACACATGCCAACTTTAGATTATGAACTGATCAACATTATACTTCTTGGTTGTAGTATTTGGACACAATCAGACATTGAACATAATTGGCAAATGGGATTGAGACACAATTTCAAAGATTTCAAGTTGAATGTAGTTTAGTATCATCGCTGAATTTAAGTAACTATAGGATATTGTCCAAGGTTTAAGTTTCATCAAACTGCAACTTGTGTTCATATTCAATATTTTCTGAAAGTAAGGTTGAGACGACCGGGGCGAAGATTGATGTCGTTGAGCAACGCAGGAGGAGCTGTTTTTGGATATATGGTGGTGACCCCATGAAAAACATGCCTAGATTCACCACCAAATATCAGAATGTCACCAGACTCTAGCATGACTCTCTCAGCCTTGTCTGCATCTCTGTCATCACCATATAAGAACTCTGCTGGATCACCAATTGATATTGAAACTACTGGCAGCCCTTTCACCAAACTTCTCCGGCTCTCATCACGATCCTGTATCAATATACACAACAACATAAAATGCAACTATACATGACCAAATTTTATGGGGGTAGGGGAGGGGGAGGGGGAGGGGGGGAACATTTGATTCAGAACAAACCTGATGCAGACCAAGACGGCCATAAGTGTTATAGAAGTTGACTATACACACGTCTGGAGACATTCTTGGGAGTTCATCCTCGGGGTTTAGTATCTTCAGTTCCCTTTTGATTAGAGAATGGGAATCATCAAGCACTCTGCAAACTAGAGAAGTGAATTCTTGAGGAATAAGAGGGGGTTCAACGTCATCATGCGCACGTCTGTCCCCATATCTTTTTGTCTGAGGATTCCAATCGAGACCTAGACACATCATGTACAACCTCAGTTTTGCACCATCCTTATAACCAGGTCGATAAAACCCCCCTGGACTAAGGCCTAATTCTCGACACTTATTTACAATGTCCACCTGCAAGATGGTGTATAAACAGCTATAGTGTAAGAAAATTTGTATTTTTCTATATCTTGTGTACAAACATATAGAAAAACATAGGAGGAATCAGCAGTAAGATTAGCCTCTGCAGAGCTCATTAAATCATATGGAATGCGAAAACAATGGCAATACAATATTTGCATTCAGTCAACTAGTTCAAGAATATATTGCAGAAAAAAAGTAGGCATCTCACATTAAAGGAATATGTACCTGTTCAGACAGGGATGTATAATGCTTGAATAACACCATTCCAGGTCTCAACACCTTCCCAATCTCTTCACCTCTGTCTTCTATATTAATGCTTCTATCAATATCAACAATGTGTTCCTCATTATCATCAGGCCACTCATCTTTCAGGCAAGGCATTTTCCTAATTTTCTTATTCTGAGGGCTGAGTGCAGATATGTTTTTCCTAGATTCAGGAAGGCATATATCGAAAGGTTCATCCTTTTTAGCTGTAGGGGATGTCAATATTCTCTTCGCCTCTCCATTTTCATGACCAGGTTGGTGCTGCTTAGGGGGGCTTCTAGAAGCAAATGTGCCTTTCTTCCAAGAGCCAGTGGTCCTGTCTGTGTCATGTTTAGGATATCTAGAAGCAAATGAGGTTTTCTTCCCAAAGCTGGCAGGCAAGTCTGTGTCGTAGAGGTTGCTTATGGCGACAGATTGTACCTCTCCACGTTGCTTAAGATGTCCAGAGAATGATGTATGGCTCGCGGCATCACTCTGGTTAGTTATGTTTATCGACGTAGAAGCTTCAGCCTGCAGTGGAACAATCATTTGTTTCAAAGGGGTCTTATATTTGGAGTCCCTTTTGCGTTGCTTAGCACTAGTATTAGCCGAAAGCGGAGGGAAATCGTCTGCAGTGAACAGATAATGTGCTTGTTCTTTGTCTGTCAACTGCAGCATTTTGCTTCACAGCATTAGCATATTCACTCGAATTAAGACAAGTAAATAAGATACAAAGAAAATCACAGAATTTCTCATGAGCACAGAAATGATTATAGTATGGAATCCTAAAGTCATAGCTTAAACTATTGACATACTAACAGATAATTACAATCACAAATGATCTGAAACTGCATGTCCAACAAGCACAAAAGGTCCTTCCCTCGTAATGAAATACTATCAATCTTCTTATAAAAATTTAAAAATATAGTATACTCTTCATACAACTGCAACCAAATTATACAATAAACAAACAAAATACACGTATAATACATAGCTAGGCCATAAAGCTTCTCAAGGATAAAAGAGTTGTCAACTCTGAATTATCGCACACCAAGTGTTCGATGAAATGCAAAAGAGAAAGTTGAAGAGTGAAAGAGATTCTTACAGTAACATTGATCGGAGAATTCAAACACTTTCCGCCATTATCAGGAGTTGATTTCATGCCTCTGCTCATCGTCTTTCCAATTGGAGGAATATTGAATTGGAAGGGCAGCCGAAGGGCTGCTATGGTTGTACGGTAGAATCCCAGGTGCATGAGTGGGAAAGCTGATTCTTTTCACCCGTAATATAATCAGTTTTATGGAGAAGGAAGATCAATAATCATCAGAATTCCAAATGAAACGTTGCTCTAATCAAGATTACGTTCAAAGTCGTGAAATGAATACACGTCTTTTGGGTTTCTAGCATAACTGTCGTTGAGAGAAGAAACGCTTATGTATTTAATTTTTATTTTTATTTTTATTTAATTTTCCATGTGAATTAAATGTTCATTCTCCACATTAATTTTTTTAAATTAATTTTTTTTAAAATTAAGAAAGAAATAGTATCTCAGAGGTCTCACACAATAATAATTTGTCACATGATCTCTAATTTTTTTTATTTAAAAAAAAAAACAGCCTTGAATTTGATTTTAAATAAAAATTAAAAGTTGAATAGAGGTTTAACATCGTAATTGTAAGGATTTAATACCTAATTTTGATTGATTTAGATTAATGAAAAGCAATCACATGATTCAATGGTGACATTTTAATTTTTGAGGTCTGTAGTTCATATTAATTCACACAATCTTTGTGGGACATCCAATCATTACAAGTGTGAAGAACACACTGGTCCATTGATTATGATATTACAATTCTACATAATTATCATCAAAAAGACATAATGTAATATTAATTTAATAAATTAAATATGAGAACCAGATTACATAATGCTATACGTTCCTTAAAAAAAAAAAAAAAAACTAACAGAGGATAATCTTTTCTTTTTCACTGTCTTTATACTACACCACTTTTTCACACTTTTGACCGTTATTTAACTTAATACTATTGCCTACTCCATAAAACATCTCATAAATATATATTATTAAAAAAATTACTCCATAATATGAAAATATACTTAAGTCGGATGTCGGGTATATTCAGGGGCGGAGCCTAGGGGCTCTAACCCCCAAACTTTCCAAAAATCCCCTAGTACGTGTTATGTTAAATTATTACTTTGCTCAATTTTATTTATTTCTTCCCATTTTCAATTTATCTTGTCTCAATTATTATATATATACTTTCATTAATAATAAATATTCACTAAATAAGTACAACTAAATATATCAATATTCCAAAAATCTCAAATCCCATATACTTCTTATATTTTTTACCAATCTCAATCATTTTATTACCTTTTTTCTTATTAAATTATTAAAAAACAATTATTTTATCTTACATCATACATTAAAAAAAGATACATTTTATTAATCTTTGCGCACTTCAATACATAAAAAAATACATCAAATGAAGAGAATGCTTATTTTTCCAAATAATGATTTTTAGCCCCTAAACTACCTAATAATTGTTTTTATGAATAATTTAATCGTTTAAATTGATAAAAAATAACTCTTGCTTTTATTACTGATTTTATAATTATTTTGAATCATGGAAAAGTCATCTTCGTTTTCCTTAATTTTAGACATTGAAAATGAATGAAAATATCTCTAAATTCTTTTCGGATGTGAGTTATGGTTTTATATTGCACTACTTAATATTATTTAATACTACCTCCGTCCCGGCCAAAGATCACCGGTTGTTTTTTGCACGTGGATTAAGAAGTATTATTATTTATTATGTGGTGGGTAGTTGTATTAGTAGTGAGTGGTGGGTCATATGTAGGGTTCTTTTACTAAAAAAAGAAAATAAGGATATTTGAATGGGACACCCAATATAATAAAATGATGACTTTTCGGTGGGACAGAGAGAGTATTTGAATATGAATTATGATCATTTTTTTTTAATATCTAGCCACTAAAAATATTGTCTAGCTCCGCCGGGTATATTCCTATTATTTAACCTTTATACATTAATTTAGAAAGTAGAGTATAATTCTTTATTAAAAAAAACATACTCCATTATTTCTAAATTCACCATTACTTGGCATGATGACTAGATGTAATACGAGTTGATCCCACGAAGCTGTCTTGTTTAATTTTTAAAATTGTAGAGTTAGATTTATATGAGTCGGGTCCATTTGAATAAAATCCTTTTAATTTATAAATATGTATAAATCGAGTTCACGGTATAATTCAATTACTGTAAATCATGTGGTCTTCTCTATTCGTGTCCTGTAGAGCGGGCTTTATAGGATCAGAGCCCGATCCGTTTAACCACGTCATTCATACGTGAGATAAGCATCATCATAGGCACCCAATATCCAGAATTTAAGGACAGAGGCTTCCACATAATCGCATGCCTCCCACCATAACCAACACACAAAAGCACTCATTTTTGTTGTCCAATCAAACTTCACCACTGGGCCCCTCCTTACACCACCCACCCTTCTCTTAAATTACAACACTTCAATAAACATACGTTTATTAACGTACGCCACGTAAGCATTAACTAACTTTTGTTTCAGTCTTTACAGGTCAAAATTCAGCAGCACTACTATCTAATATTATTACTACAGAGTGTAAATCCATAAATGAAATAAATTAAACAGATGAAGCAGTAGGTACAATCACTAATGTTGCTAATTTCCATGGACGTCCATCTCCCAAACAGCCCCTTACAGCTTCAGACAAGATAAGCTAATCTCCCTCCACACTTGTCATGAGTATCCATGCTTTGATCCTACTCATCATAACCCTTTTCTCTCATCAGGTCCTGTCCGAATCGGATATCCACATTGGTTATCGGGTCACCCTCGCTGTCCCTCCCGAATACACCTCAGGGTTCTTGGGCAGAGCTTTCCTAATGGAGGCACAACAGACCGCACCTCGTTTCCGAGCTGCGGTCACCGTCGAAGCGACCGTGAACCGCAAGTTCGCGTGCTCGCTCGAAGTCCTCCTCGGCGACGTGCGCGTGTGGAGTTCTGGACATCTGTCGAGATTCCACACGCGCGAGTCGTGCGTGGTGGATTTCAGCGAGGACGGGGAGTTGAGATTGAAGGGCGGGCAGAGTGGAAGGGTTGGATGGAAGAGTGGTACTTCAGGACAAGGTGTTAAGGTTTGTAGTATATTAATTAATGCCATTAATTGCGTTTAATTAATTAATTTATGTGATCAAACTGTAATGTGGGCGTATTAATGCAGAGATTAAGGTTACTAAAGACAGGAAACCTAGTTCTAGTTGATGATCTCAACTTGATCAAATGGCAGAGCTTCAATTTTCCGACAGATATCATGCTGTGGGGCCAGAGATTGAGCTCACAAACAAGATTGACTTCTTTTCCAACCAACTCAACACTATTTTATTCAATGGAGATTCAGGATGACAAGATTGAGCTGTTCTTGAATCTGGGGAAGTCAAAATATTCTTATTGGGATCATCATCTCTCCGGTAAGAGAAACATCACATTCGTACAGCTTACATCCAACGGTCTGGAGATTTTCAACGGCGACAAGAAGTTTGACCAGATAAAGTCAACGGGGCCAGAGGCAATACGCTTTCTTACGCTGGAGAACACCACAGGGAATCTAAGGCTCTACCATTACTCTGAAGCAAGTGGGAAGTTCGAAGCTTCTTACCAAGCACTCAACGCCACGTGTGATCTTCCATTGGCTTGTAACCCTTATGGAATCTGTGCGCCTCCCGGTTCCTGCTCCTGCATTCACCTCGTCGAGAACGAGCAATTCCGATCCGCAGACCACTGCGGATCGGAAAGTCTCGAAGAGGCGTGTGTGCGGAGCGGGGCTGAGATGGTGGAGATGAGAGGTGTTGTGAGTGTACTAAGGAGTGGTTCTTATAAGGACAGCATTGGAAAATCAAAATGTGCCGAGGTTTGTTTGGATGATTGTAATTGTTTGGCAGCACAATATGAGGAGAGTGGAAGGTGTTCTTTGTACAAGATTGTGAGGGGAGTTAAGAGAGTTGAGGAGAGGAGTGGAGTTACCTACATGGTAAAAGCGGGTAAAGGGGTAAATCATGGGCATGGTAAAAAGTCAGGGGTGAAAAAATGGGTGCTATTAGTGGTGGGAGTGGTTGATGGGTTGATTATTTTTCTTGTTTTGGGAGGATTAGGATATTATTTCATTTGGAAGAGAAGAAAAAATTTGGGAGCTAGGGAGCAACCAACTTAGTTCCTAAAAACTCTATTCCCTATTTCACAAGATGTTCCATCTTGTTCCAAATAGGGTATGGGGTTGATACATTACCCATTTTCAAATCAGACACTTTTTTTTTGTGTGTGTGTGGGGGTCGGGTTTGTAAATTCTAAGGAAAGAAGAGAGTAAGAAATTTTGTTGTATTGATTTCTTGAAAAAGAAACTCATTTTTTGTTGGTTGTTGTGAATGGGCCTACTTGAGTGTGTGGGGTTGATACATTACCCATATGATCTTGGGCTACTTGAAATGGGAATATGAGTATAATCAAATTAAATTGCTACAAATTAATCAAAATATGAATTTACATTTTTATATTTTAGCTCAATATATCATGTATTTTTTTTATTGATATGTCAGTAAAAAAATAATTTATTGTGTAGTAAATTTAAATTAAATTAAATTAATACTCTTCATCTGGATCGAAAATCATTACAATTTATTAATATATTCAAAACGAGACTAACTATTACTCTCATGTTCAAAATTAAATTATAATTCACACATTTGAGTTGCCATTTATTAATTCTAATTCATAAAGATGAAACCAAGATACAACATGTTTGATTAATAGAAAGTAAAAAATGGACCAATTAACTTAATCTTAATTAATATGCATCACATCATATGCATGAAAATGTTTAATTAAAAAAATGTAAAATAAAAGGTAAAAATTGACCAATTAACTTATTTAATACACATATAATGATGTGCATGTGAGTTAATGTTCATAATGGTGAGCAACTCCCCCACCCTACATAATTGCCTATATATAAAAGATATTCCATAACAATAGTTAAAAAAAAAACATATTTTTATATTTTAGTTCAATATATCATGTATTTTTTTTATTGGTATGTCAGTAAAAAAATTATTTATTTTATATTAAATTTAAATTTAAATTTATTTATAATATTTTATATTTATTAAATTATATATTTTATTTTTTAAAGTAAAATCATTGTTAATAATTTCAACCTGATAAAAAAAATCGAGAGGAAAATATAGTTTTCACACCAAGAAGGGGCTTTTCAAAGCCCACCACTGGCTACTAATTGGGTCATCGATGGAATTTTTGCTTTGTAAAGGCCCAAGATATGAGGCCCATTGAAATCTATTTTGAATAATAGTAATATTTTTTTTTAGAGATAATCAATTATTAAAGTATAAATAACTATTCTTTGAAAGAAATTAAATTACTATGTGTTCAATAGTTGGTAAACGTTTTAAAGGAGAGACATAATGGCAACACGAGACATAGTTTTACGATAAATTAATTAATTGAAAAAGATTAATGCAAGTTTATATACTTATAAATGGTACACCACTCCACCATTAGAGGTTTTGCTGTCTCCATTATGAGAATTGCTGGTGGTAAATCGAAGAATATACTTTAAGCAATTTACAGAGAAGGTTTATTATTTGATAGACACCGTTTATATATATTTTTATTTTAGTAAGTACTACATGAAGTGTCGAATGAGGCATATATTGAATTAAAAATTATATAAATTCTGTTTTGTTTGATTTTTAAAAAAAAGCACAAGAGAAAAAGAAATGTAATTACCATATTTGTGACAATATCATTAATAATTTAATATATAGATATCTCTTTAGATGAAATTAATATAAATTGTTATAATTAATTCAAATTAATCGATCGAATTGATTGCCTCATTAATCAAATTAAGCATTAAGCTTATTTGAATCATAATCAAACTCCGTATAATCATTTAATACATAAAAAATTATATTTAAATAGATAAACTATTACTCTATTAAATGAAAAAAATATTACTCTTCAAATTCTTATACTTTAATTGATCGATTACTATTTAGTACATAAAAATTTTACTTTTTACATAAATACACTATTATTCTTTTAAATAAAAAATATTAATCTTAAATAATTTTTTTATATATTAAAAAAATAAGTTAAAAAAGTAAAGCTTATATGTAAATCGGGTAATGCCATTCTCAATCAATCTAAATAATTACAAATGTTAAATTTTTATCTTTCAATTATGTGATTGACATAACGGGTGTATGGAGCATTCACCTTTAGTCAAAGCTTGTGATGATGTAAAATATGAACATTGCCAATAATTTAAGTTCTTGGTTTCTTTGTTGAAATGACTACAAATAAGGACTTTTTGAGGGATAAAATTAAAAATGTCCTAAATATTGCTTCGTATAAGTCATACTTATTATCTTGCTCACTTACACTTTTTTTTACTTAACAACTTAAATATCGCTTCTATTTTTACATCAGTAAAACAGCCCAAAACTAAGAAATGGCAACAAGTACATTGATCCACTTGAACAATGTTATTTATTGGATGAAATCTTGATTTTATTTTTATCATTAAATAAAATAAAATAATAAATAATTACTTAGTATGCCCTATTTAAAACTTATAGCTGTCCTAAAATCATCTATATTTTAATTCCTTTCTATATATTTATTGTGTTGGATTAAATTTTATTTTATTCTTATATACTCAAGAAACCAATAATAGTCAAGCAGAAATTACCTAAAAAAATGTTAAAATACCATATTCATATTTTCTGTACAATTAAAATAACCTGATTTCACATTCTAATTCTACTACAAAAAAGTTGGCCGTTAGTGACGAATTTTGTGAAGAAATTTTCAGTTATATTTTCAGTTTTATTTGCTGTTGTTGAATTACTCATGTGACTCGGAACGACAACAACATGTATTTTTCAGATTTTATATATAGGATATATATGTTGCATTTTATATTTTTTTTGTTTAATTCTGTTTTTTTTAAATGCTGATTTTCGAACACGTTAGAATTTATTATTAACCCGTGAACTTGGTATAATCTTACATCCAAACAAATTTTGTTTGGTTGAATTTAAAAAAAAAAAAAAAAAGAGCAGTAGAATTAATGGTCGATGTAGGAAATTGTAAAGATTTGGAGGTAATATTTAGGGCAAAAAAAAAGGATTTGTTCTTCCCCACCAACACATCTCTTTCACTTTCAACAATTAATTGTTGACCTCTGCAGCGTTGACTCTAATTATATAAGTAGATCATGTAATTAGATTAGTGTCTTTTAATTCATTCATCAAATTTTGACACCTGGACTCCCCAAATTGTTAATTTTATTGCATCAACTACACGTTTCATTTGGACTGGATCCAATATCTCTGTTCCAACTAGTAATATATCATATTAAATTTATGAGTCCAACTGCAATGTACCAGTGCGCCTGGACGATCTCAACTGTTAGATTCATTTTTAATCTAATCTCAACTATTAAATAAATTAATATAATTAAATTTATTTTAAAAAAAAAACCACCCACTACACCTATTTTAACCTATTAACATGAGGTGCATCGGTGCACCAGGTACACCCCAGAATAATCCTAAATTTATGTATTAGTATTAAGGATAAATATAAATGGATCAATTTGATCTGGATCAGTTGGGTTGTTATGGTAAGTTTTGAATAATTGAAAATATTCAAGTCTAAATTACCCTTTTAACATATAAGATAGTATATTAATTAAAATTTAGGTGAGAATCTATCATATTAGTTGAACTAATGAGATGTATTAATTATTTTACTTTTCTTATAAAACAATATATTAATTATAATATAAATATTAATCTATTTTTAATTTATATTATGAATTAAACAAAATTATATATATATATATATATATTAATATTTAAAATATATATGGATTTATAATTATTAATAAATAATTATATTTATATTTTAATAATTAAATTATTCATTAGTTATATTTATATATATACTAATAATTATAAACACTTATATTTTACATATATAAATTTGGTTATATATACTAGTACAAATTCCGCGTATTACGCGAATTTTAAAGTTATAATTTAAAAATATATATAATATACGGTCTATAAATATTTATAAATATTAAATAATTAATTTTAAAAAAATTTAGTATATTATTAAATGAAAATTTTTAGTTAATAATTAATCCTCCTAATAATGAATAAAAATTGAGAAATTAAAAGAAATTTTATAATTAACTTAATAAGAAAAATTAAAAAAAGTGGATATGATAATTAAAAAAATTATTAAAGAACTAAAAGAAAAAAAATTAATAAATTAAATATTTTTATTAATAAAAAATAAAAAAGTATAATAAAATGTATTATATACATTAATCAAACTAAATAAAAATAAATATATGTCTTTATCTACATTAAATTTTAATTAATAACTAAAAGGGTAAATATCAAAATTAGTCCTGTAAGTATGACCGATTCCAACTTTAGTCCATTTTTTTCTGCAATTCTCAATTTTGGTCCCTTGTCCAATTTTGGTCTTTTTTAGTCCACTTTTGGTCCTAAATTTAAACATTTAGGACTAAATTTGGACATTTTTTTTAACATAAAAGACTAATTTTGGACCAAAAAAAGACCAAATTTGAGAAAATGACTAAATTTGGATTAAAAAAACTAAAATTAGACAAAAAATGACCAAAATTAAGAATTACAAATGATAAAGGACTAAAGTTGGAATCAATCATACTTACAATACCAGTTGTAATATTTACTCTAACTAAAATATACTAATAGACAATAATTGTCGGAATTTAACATGAAATAAAAAATATAAAAAAAACTCTTATTGTTCATATGTATAAAATGTGTAATATAACATAAAAATAAAAAAACTCTCAAACCTAAAAAATAATAATAATAATAAAAATAAAATAAAAACTTAACATGTTAAAATTTTACAATTCTACATAAAGTAATAAAATTATCATATGTAACATAATAAATAAAGATAAAAAAAAGCTCACAACAGTAATAAGATTAAAAAAAAATCTTAACTTCATTGTTAGATTGATTTACCAATGAAATTCGTTGATAAAATTTTGTTGGTAAAGTGGTGATTGGTAAATTTTTAGCAACAAAAATTCAATTCCGTTGGTAATTTATATAATGATTCCCTTCGTAATTCTTTGGTAGTTACCAACAGATTAGTTCAATTGGTAAAATAGAGAATAAATCTGTTGTCATTCCATTGATAAAAGAAAAATGTCATTTTTGTTACTAATCAATTGGTAATTACCAACGGATTGAATTCCATTGGTAAATTCAATTGTTAAAAAAATACTCCCTCCATCCGTCCCAAATAGGGGTGGGCAAAAATTTTCGGGTTTCGAGTACTCGTACCGAACCGATGAAAAATTACCGAAGCGGATCAGATTTTTTCGGGTTTCGGATTATCCGAACCCGATTTTTAAACTTCGGATCGGATTACAAGTTTTAAAATTATATCCGAACTACCCGATCGGGTACCCGAACTTTTAATGTGTAATTTTAATTTTTAAAAAAAGATGTCTTCGTCTCTCTCTAGATGCCTCTCCCCCTTCTCTCTAGAAGTTGCCCTAGCCGCTGCTATGACTTCCGGCCAGTCAAGTGGGTCTCAACCCCCCACCAAATACTGCTTTCTCAAAAGGATATGGGCTTTCTTTTCGCCCACCCTTGTCCCCTTCCAACATTGACGGGTCCCCATTTATTGCTGGATCTTCATCCCCAAATTCCAAACCTGCTCCACCGCCACATTCTAAATCTGCCCCACAGCCAACTTCTACTGGCGGCAACAGCTTCCGACATCGCCCAGAGCGAACCCCTCCCTGCCTGCCTCACGGCGATTTGAGACCAATTCCATCCCAAGAACGCGGCTCTTCGGTAAAGCATCTCGATACGGTTAGATCTTTCCGGGATGCCGCCCGAAATGGCTTCACCCACAACTCTGACCCTACAGATCCAGACATTAAATCTCTCTTGGAGACGATTTGTAACAGCTCTGCCTCATGGGAGCTCTTCCCCCCATCCCGCACAGGTGACGACGTCGTTATCCCCATCGATAAAAACTATTATCAGGCTAGGATTCAAGCTTGCAAGTTGTATGTGATATGTGATTGTTTTCAAATTTAATTTGGTAGTTGACTTATGATTGCAGCAGCTTAGCATGTTTGCTTTGGTTGGTATTTATGAAATTTGTATTACAAATAATTTTGTTATGCAGGGCTTGAAGAATAGGTCATTTTCTTGTTTGAATTTTCTTTTTACTGGACAGCTTGCTTTGCTTGATTAAAACAGGGGATCAACTTCGGGTACTCGAATTTTTAGATATATAAAATTTCGGATCGGGTTCGGATAATGAAATTCCTAACCCGATTCTTCATGTACCCGAATAAATACCCGAAATCCGATCTGATACCCACTCCTAGCCCCAAAGGTGGACATTTGCTTTTTACATGTGGATTAAGGAGTATTATTATTTAATGTGTAGTTGGTAGTTTTATTAGTGGGGTGTATGAGTCCCATAAATTTATTGTATTAGTGATGTGTGTGGGTCTCATGTGTTTAAAATGAAAAATGTGGACCTTTGGTGCGAACCTCCAAAATGGCAAAATGTCCACCTTCGGGCGGACGGAGGGAGTAATATTTTTTAGTGTAAATCGTTCATGCCTTTTTTTTGAATAAATAATTATTAATTAAAAAATATATATATATATTAATAAATTGTTCATGCCTTTTTTCATTTTTAATAAATAATTACTAGTTTAAATTAAATTTAAATATAATATATATAATATAAAAGAAAAAAATAAAAATAGTAATAATAAGATAGATATTCAAATTAGATCAATTAGTTATAGTTTATTTATGGAAGAAAATTAATTAATCTAATAAGTGAACTCAAATAACCTAAATTAATAGTAGGGATATAATAATAATTGGACCTTCATAAAATACTATTAATTCGGATCAAATTGATCCAAATAGCAAGATACTAGTATTAATTACCCAACCATAGATATTAATCTTACACTTGGATTGATTAACTAATTTTTATTCGTTTATATAATCCTTCCGTCCCCTTGAAAGATATCAATTTCACTATTCCTGGCATCCGCTTCAAAATCATCAATTTCCTCTATTTAATAAGGAAAATACACAATATGACCCACCACTTTCCTCTAATATAATTACTCACCTTATCTATAATAATAGTACTCCTTAATTTAATTGCAAAAAGCAAATAAAAATCTTAAAACCGTCCACGTGCAAACAGGAAATGAGTACTTCTCAAGGGGATGGAGGGAGTATTTATTAACCACCACCTTTAAATTAAATAAAATGATTCTTTTTTAAAGAAGAAAATAACTACACATTACCCTTTAGTTACGAACAAATACTAGGTATGCACCACGTGCAATTCTACAATAACCATAAAATATTTTTTTTAATTGTTTAATTTAATTTAATAGTGAAGATTAAATTATAATTTAATTTAACAGTTAAAATTATTTAGATGCTAAATTAGTTATCTTTTAGAAAAAGACAGTGTTTAATTGCTCGGATATAGTATGATCCAATTTTTCTGATCTTGAAATTTGTTCAAAATACGTTTAAATATTTTTAGTGGTTGAGTAGACCTAATTATATGTGGCATCTAAAATGAGCTAAATAGGGTTGTCACGAGATACATTTCTAATTTTAGAAGGGTTTTTTACATGATAACAGATCTACCCTTATGTCCTATTTATACTTTTGTTACATCCTTATATTAAAACTGTCAAAATTAGTGTGCCAAAACTGCTATAAAATACACATCCATTGCTAACTCTTTCTACATAGTCTGCAATTTTGCTTAAACGCTTTTCATTATCCATATTTACCTCATTTAATAATTGTCTATCTGTGTTTAATTTCCTCAATGACAGCAAATTCAACTTCAGATTCCATTAGAAGCTTTCAAAATCAAATTAAACCAATTATTTTATCGGTACGGATTCATTAGATGAATAATATGCATGCTTTAATCAAGTTAAAAATTTAAAAGTTACTAAAAATTTATGGGCTCATTAATTAACAACATTCATCGTGGATAGTCGATACAATTATAGATTTTGTTTCTTAATATATTAGTACCGTACGAATTAATCTACAAATAAATATCATCACCTACTCTAATTTCTGATTTAAAATAAATCAAATTGACTGATTAATTACTAATTAAAGTTGTATCATTAAGACAAAAAATTTACACTGAAGTACTGTTAAATGAATTGCGAGCTAGAGCACGTATATATCCAAGAGTTGATATTAGGTGCACCTAATATATGTATAACTTTTTATTTAATAGTGTATATATTTTGTTTATATTTGTATGCGTTTTTGAAAGTGGGTGCACCCAGGTGCACAGTATAATTAGCATATATCGAAATTAAATGGAGTTTCAAAAATATTATTTTAAGTTAGGCTCATAATTTTTTAGTAAAATTAATGATATACGTTGAATGGAATTGAATTTTTTTATTAAAAAAAACTATTTAATTAATCATCTTATTGTAAAGAGCTGCTGTACTTGAATAATTTTTAGCTCTACATATCATCTCTACTCACAAGCGCGCTTATGATCACTATTTTATTTGGAAATATTTTTCCAACTAACTGATATTTTTTTTATACATACATCTCATAGAGAAAAATTGTGAGTACATTTAAAAAAATTGCAGAAAGCCCACGATATTGTTAGAAAATATATAATGGTTTATGTTTTAAACTCTGATTTAGTTGAAATGTATATTGTTGAGTACTGTTTGGATGAAATAATAATAATACTAAAAAAAGAATACTCAGTGAAAAAGAGAAAATGATTATTAGGAGGCAATGCAAATGGAGAATTGGAATTAGGGGAGGAGACAAGGTTGGAGCTGGATGTGTGTTTATGTGGAGTGGAGGATTGTTTGGTTGTGATGATTAATGCACACATGTGAGTTGGTGGGTACTTCATGCTTTGTCTTTCTGCTAACCTGACAATTTCTTTCTTATTTTTTTTTTATAATTAAATACCTAATTTTATGCAATATAAATATTGCACAAATATGTCATCATAATTTTTTATTTATTTTTACCCATTTTCTTATTTTTCAAAATAATGTATATACTTATAAGAGATTTACTAAAATTAAAATACAAGTGTAGAAACTGATAAGCAAAGGAGAAACTGGCGATAGAAGGTTTGTTATTCTGATGATTAATTAGGTGTTAAATGCAATGAATACTAAGAAAATTGAATTTGGCGAAGCATATGGGATTGAAAGTAAATGCATTTAACTCATTAATTAGAGGCTCCACATCATGTGTATATTTTCTTAGTATCCATTATATTAAGATATGTGTGATAATCAATATGTTAATTCATGTTGGTTTTATTAATTAGATTTGAATAAATTGACAATAAAAATTTTAAGAAAAGAATGTAATAAATCCTACGAGTAAATGATAATTGGTCTTAACTATAGTGCACATTCGGATTGAATTACTTAAATTTTAATGAACTAATTAATTTAATAATAATAGTATTTTTTGACGTTAAAAAAATTAATGAACTAATGATAAAAAAAATTAAAAAAAAAACCTTAAAGTGACAATGTATTACTAATAAACCCCAATATATATATAATAAAGAATAAACTTTTTGTTAAAATGGTAAATATAATACATGGTTGTACACGTATATGGTGATGTTTTAAAGTATCAGTACTTGGTAACAAATTGTGGAGAAAATGAACAAGCAATAATAATGAAAAATAACAATAAGTAATCACGCGAGATTTATTACCTTATTATGTTCTTTTGAAAGACTACTTTTGAAACGATATCAAGCCAGAGATATTCATTATAATTTTAGAATACAAATATAATGAGCTGAGATTTATTAATTGTCCATCAAGCTCCTATAACACTTTAACATGAATCATGCACTTAGGCATGATTATTTTCTACATTCTTTATCAATAAAAGAATGAGCTAGTAGCTAGAAAGAGTGTTGGGAACCCAATAAATAGTGAATTAATATTCTTTGTAACAGTACATCTATATATATATAATTCTATATTTTTTCACATTCAGTTTTTCATTAAAAAAATTAACAGAAAATTTCCTAATAAAGTGTATATATTTTTATTCATTAATATATGGAGTATATTTTTATTCATCAGTGTATATATTTCTGAAAGTTGATGTATAGTGCATTCGGGTGTAACGAATAATTAATCATAAGTAGTACATACAAAATAAAATAATTTATAAAAACTTCATCTCATTTTGATTTTGAACCACATTAGATTTTAACATAAAGACCAAGGCCAATTAAACTCACTATCTAAAAAAAATCTTAATATTTTTATTTATTGCAAAGAAATTCCATTTTTTTTATATCTAAAAATATACTTACAAGTGACTAAATTATACAAAAATGCCGGGTCCCATGGCTAAAGCTTCATTATATATACAAGAGAATCTCCCTAGCATCATTTTAAAAATAAAATGTGGTTTGTAGAGTACATATTTTTAAAACCAAAAAAATAATTTATTACCCTTTTAATTACCCACAACATGAAAGACTAAATATAATATGTATGATTTCCTTAATTGGCAACAAAGAAACAACATATGTTGCAATCATAAAATTTGATTTAGTGTTGGTATTAATTAATTAAAATAAATTATGATGGTGATAATTAACGCGTGGACCCTTGATTCATAAAACCATAGTAATGAATGTTTGTTGATATATCTAAGTAGGGTTGATATTTGCTTGTCTTGTAATTTAGGACTCTTACTTCACTACGAATCTCTTTATGTTTGTATTATTCTTACACATTAATTAATACATTTTATTAAAATTGCTATACAGTTGTCACTGATAATTACATGGTTGTCTCTTGTATCAAGTAACCGAATATTAATCCCTTTTGCATCTAAATTATATTTTTGTTTTCTATAATTATTCTTGTTCATTTACCATATGTAACTCTTATTATTTAAGTGTACATATATAATTATCTACAATGTCCATATGCATGCAGTTAATTTTGCTAGTTTTATTGGTGGGTAATTTAAACTATTTTTTTTTACTAAATAAGAATTTATACTTATTAATGTATATAAGTTCTTAACGTAGATGCACGAATTGAGCACCGAGTATACAGGAGAATTTGTCATTTTGAATGGATTAAATGAGTAGTATATCAAGATCGATTATAATATTATAGTCGACCATATTAACCACTGCAGCCATCGTTTTTTTTTTTTTTTAATTAATTTGTCTATATACTGCAGCAGTGAAACATGTACCCAGAATTTTGGAGCATCCGTGGGTTAGCAAGGTACGATGACAGACTGAAAATTGACTACTGCTGGAAATTCATGTTATGGTAAATATCACGTGGCAACTTTAGCCTTTAATAAATAAATAACATAAATACTCACTCCAACAGTCCAACTCATTAATATTTTTATGTTGATGTTTGTTATTAGAAAATTACCCCCTCGTTCCATTTTATTCTTTACATATTTTTAATTTAGGCGTTTCATTTCAATCTTTACGTTTTTCTTTTTGATAAATGAGACTCATACAAATTAATTGTTTCTCTCTATGGGCCCACACATCACACTAATATACATACCCACTTTATATGAGTAAAATATTATTTCTCTCACCTTACTATACATTAAAAAATACTACATTCCTTAATCTACGTAAAAAAAAACCTAAAGTTTGAAACGGGACGGAGGAAGTATAATATTTTAACGTGTTTGTAATTTAAAAGATATACTCCCTCCGTCCACTTCTAAAGTGTCAATTTTACTATTTTTGGTGTTCGGTTCAAAGATATTAATTTTCCCTATTTAGTAAAAAAGTACACAATATGATTCACCACTTTCCTCTAATACAACTACCCGCTTTACATATAATAATACTCCTTAATCCACGTGCAAAAAGCAAACAGACACCTTTGAATCAGACGGAGGGAGTAGTATTTTGATTATTATTGAATAAATGTATTAGTATTGTGTGTAGTTCCATATAAAATTATTTCCTCCATTCATCAGTAAAATATTCATTTGTTTTTTTGCATTTGAATTAAAATGTATTATTATTTTATATAAGTGAGTTACTGGATTAGTATTGGTAAATATTGAGTCAAAAGTGAGGCTTTTTATTAAACATGAAAAAGGATATTTTTGCAGGGAATGACCAAAATAATAAAATTAATACTTTATCAATGAACAAAAAGAGTGTATACTATCTATCCGTTTGTATCTTTTTTTGTTATATATTATGGTGTTATGTCTCCTATTTCAAATTATTGAATGACCGACACTTAGGATATAAACAAAATTTATACATAACATAAAAAATAATAATCATGAAGAATAATGTTTGCCTACAGTATAATATAAATATAATTTATTATATGAGATGTTATACCAAAATATAATATCCCGTATCGTAATAAGATGTTGTATCAAAATATAATATCACGTGACATAATGAGATGTTATACCAAAATATAATATCAAATGCCTTGAATTATCGATAAAAGGTTCTTGATGTTAATAAAATGATCTCACAATTTTAAATAAACTGATTAAAGTTAACACGTAAAGTTATGAAAAAAATCTGTCTCAATTATTATAGAGTGTAGGTTTGAGTGATTCACCCTAATCCAATCAAGGGCCTTTAAATAAAATTAATTTATGTTTAAACGAATTAAATCTGCAATAATATTGGTGTAGTGTTTGCCAGCTGTTGGGTTAATTTGTCGTACAGCTAGGCTTAATTAAGTTTAAGTATAATCCAAACCCAAATTAATTATTTAACCCTAGTTTGATTAGATGGGGTTAAATTTTAGTACATAATTATTTTTTAAAAGTAACGCCCTTTTATTTTTTAGTTGTTTACTTGTTTATTATACCTATAATAATTAAAGAAGTCATGTGATTTGATAGTAAGTAGTAACTGCGTGCTGTCATACTACCCTTTTAAGAATAGCTTCGTTACAACAGTCAGTTCATAATTAGTCGTTACTTGTGTATTCTCATGTTGGATTAATGAATAATATTAATTCATGTAAATATATTATTGTAGGTTTTCTTTTTTAATTTGTGTTAAAAAAACTTACACATCTAAAAAATAAAACTAACACAATATCTGCATCATTACAATATTATTTAATTACAAAATATCACATTCTTTTTATACACAATTTAATCAAAGTTAAATATACTATATTCTACATTTTATTCAATTAAATTATTCAAAAAATACTATGCATTTTCTTACATCATTACACAAAAATTATTAATACAAGTCACTCTACTGCGACGGTGGGAGTACATGTATTATACTCCCTCATCACGCTTTTTTTTTTCATGTGGAAAAGAGCATATATTTAATGTATAGTGATGAGTTTTTTATATCCTTTTATTATTGTGTCTTCACTTTAATTATAGTTTAAAGTATTGACATATTCTATAATTTTATAGAATTTTTTTAAGTATAATTATAAAATGTGAGATCCACATTTATTAAAAAAGAAATACATATATCTTTTAATTATACACCAAATAAAATAGTAAAATTAAAACTTTATCGTAGAAAGGAATTACATGGCAAATGATTAAAAAAAACTTTCGCATATATAACTAATTAATTGTATGTATTTATTTATACAAACACTAATAAAATTACGTTAATTAATACATGAACCATAATAAAATACTTATATTACATAATTACATAATGAACAATGTATTAAACTTATCATAAATTAACACTCAATTCTAATGAGTAAAGATTAAATAAAAAATAAACATGAACCAAACGAATATAGATACAATTAGTTTGTCTTTATCTTACAAAATGGATGTTGTGAGATGGTATATATATTAAAAAATAATATTAAAAAATAATAATAAAAAATTGAGAATGTGATCGGTGAAGAGGAAGGTAACGAGTGAGATTTGAGAGAGTTGTGGATGGCTCATGGGAAGTAGAGAAGGCAAAGAATGTGTTGTAGTTGATTTGGGTATTAATCCATTCCTGTTTCGGTTTCTCGTATTATTTTGATGTAATATAAAAATCAGTGTCGCTACAGATAATTATTTGTATTATTTTTTATATCATCTCCTCTATCACTAGTTATATGATTGACACGTAAAAAGAAAGAAAAATTCAACTATTACCTCTAGAGTTGATATTTTTCTTTTTAAGTTATATACATATGATTTTTCTTTTTTTTATCTGTCAGTGTGACAAAGAGATGAACTACAATTATGACATATAGGAGATAAGAGAACAATATTCTTAGAAAAACATAAATTCAGGAATAATGATTTGATTTCTTTTCTTTCTTACTTATCAATCATATTATAAATATAAAAAAAAAATAATACACAAAAATAACGTAGGAGATTCGATATGCTCCACTATCATTATTATGAGCTGTCACAAAAGCCTCCAAACACTTCTCACGGGGGATCTCTACACACCCACCTCTCTCCTAGCCGTCAATATCTATCTTCTTCTCACCCCACCCTCTCTTTCTATCTCTCTCTATACATACACATTCATCGTATATGTATTATAAAAGCTAACAACATATTTCATTTGTGCCCATATATTAATTTACGAAATTGTCCTCCCATAATAAATCCACTAGATGTGTGACTCTCACAAGTCTATTTATATATGTGCTTCTAATTAAAAATTCCAATATGACTTAACAAAGCATCTTTGTTGATCAGCAATTGTATAACAAATTTAACTGGTATCATGTTTGGAATTTCTCAATTCTTTAAATAAGCAGGAATGAGAGGTCATATACTCATATATATTAATTAATTAATTAGGAGAAATATAAATTTAGTTGGTATACATGTAAGTGACATGCATGCATGAAATTAAAAAAAAAATATATGGAAGTGTTGATGAAAGCATAATTGCATAATTAAGACAAGTGGAAGGTAATAAATAAGAGAATAAAAAAAAAAAAAAGGAGAAGAAGGGCATAAGCGACATTTGGCAAAAAAATGAATACGAAATACGTCATAATCTGGTGTGGTACTCATGCAGAAAACAAACAAAGAAATCATACATCAATATCTTGTCTTTTAAAAAGCCTCCACATCCCTTCCTCTCTGCTTTCGTTCGGCGGAGAAGACGAAGAAAAGTGTATGGGTTCGAGAGAGAGAAAGAAAGCTGCCTTTTATGAGAAATTGGATCAGCTTCGCTCTGCTTCTAATTCTACTGCCGTAATTTTATTAACCCTTCTTTCTATTTAAGTTTCGCCCATTTATTTATTTATTTATTTATTTGTTAACTAATTATTATGTGCCAAAAATTATCTCCCTCAGGATCATATTTTGCAGTAATTTTATTTCTTCTAATTAGGAGACTTCATATGTATATATATAAATAAATAGCAATTATTCCTTAATTATTTTGTGTGTTTAACAATTACAGGTAAATAAAGCATCAATTGTGGTGGATGCATCTAGATACATCCAAGAGTTAAAAGAAAGGGTAAAAAAGCTGAATCAAGATGTTGCAACTCTACAAACTTCAACCCACCAAAACCCCTTACCTGCGGTACTACTACATATTTATTAATAATTAAAAATTATTTACTACGATATTTCAAAGAAAAATTTGCAGCAGGTAAAAGTTGAAACCCTAGAAAAAGGGTTTCTAATAAACGTGTTTTCGGAAAAGAATTGCCCGGGCTTGCTCGTCTCGATACTCGAAGCGTTCGAGGAGTTGGGGCTTGAAGTACTGGACGCTAGGGTTTCTTGTTCTGATAATTTTCATCTTGAAGCTGTTAGTGAGGTAATTTTTATTTACTTACCTAGTTTTGATTGAATTATGTGTCTTTTTAATTGATAAAAACTCTGATCCATCCATTCTTCTCCATCGTAAAAATTCATGCACGAAATAAGATCACGTGCTAGGCCACACAAATTATGCTCCTCTTTATGATTTGAACCACTCATTTTTATCTGTATAAATATAAATATAAATATAAATATAAATATAAATATATTTATATATATGTCTGGTTTTGAACGTGTTCTTAAATTAATTTGATGGTAGCTAGCTACCTAATAATCAATTTCATTCTCATAATTATTATATAAAAATATTAAAGTTTGAATAAATATAACAATAAAATATAATTTTGTAGATAATTTAGAGGGTATAAGGAATTTGGTTTAAGACACATCATACACATAAATGCATGCATGCTGCCAATGTTTTTATTAATATAGTTTGGGACAAATGGATTGTTTCAACACAAATTTAATTTGATTGATATTTTTCTTTCTTATTTATTGATAAATTATGATGAAAGATTGCTCATAATTAATTAATGTATTCATAAAATTGGAACAATACGAGACCATCTCACATTGAAATCATTTTACACTTTTATTAATTAATTTTCACTTTTTATTTGAGATATTATCATTTTTCTTAAAAATGTTTTCACTTTATATTTATTTTATCACAGAATAGTTTACTGCATCATTATCACTTTTCACAGATTGAATGTCACTTTTTCATTTAAATATTATTACTTTTTAGTTGTTTCACATAAACCATCTCGTGAGACAAATTTATACAAATATTTCCCCATAAAATTATGTACGTTTTGAGTGCAGAATGAAGCAGGTCAATCTGAAAGCATAGATGCCCAAGTGATAAAACAAGCAGTATCGGAAGCCATCAGTAATTGGAGTGAAGAACAACATGATTAACAAATAATTAAGTTTAATTTGTCTCTTAATCTTATTTAATTGTTGTTTCCATCCCTCTCTCATGTTTTTGTTTAGTCAAGTGAAGAGAAAAAAGTCATGGTCAGATCATTGTGATTATTTATATCAATACTATGGTGAAATAAATCTATACTGAAACTCAGTTTATTCCAACAAACATATACTCATATAAGATTGAAGTAATTGTGAACTTTATCTTTAGGATTTATATATTTTTTAGGGTACATACCTATTTTATTTATCTATTTTATTTATCTTTTAGTTTGTTGACATAAAATTCTTTTATAATTTTCCTACTATTATTGTACATAAAATGATACATCTCCCATCTATCAAAAGCAAACTCACGTGTACTCTGTAGAATATATTTTAAATAATTATCATCATTTAATCTTACTAAAAATTTATAACTTATTACTAACGTTTTCCTTCACGAGATTTTTAGCTATATAACATATATATCTCCACTTTTCTAAAAAATTCTTGAATTTTCACATCTTCTCAAGTAATTGTGATGATATAGACCATGCACCATGCATAAGGAATGATGCATGCATACTGCAGGAAGCATGTATGTGTGTATTTGGTGGAAGTTAGAAGTGTACCACATGGGGGTTGATCATTGGTTGATTAAGTAATTGAAGGATAGTGGTTGAGGACCATAAGATCAAGTCTTGGAACTAGATGATAAGTGGAAACGAAGCAGCAAGAAGCATCAATAAGTTGAGGATGAAATATCAGTTGGTTACAACTGATTCATCAGTTAGTTACAACTGATTTATCAGTTGGTTACAACTGATCAGTATGCATGTGTTTGATTGGTGATAGAGGTACATAGATGCTAAACACACTTCTATATATAAGCTGAAGAACTGTCAGCTAATCATCATCATCACACGATCTCTTCACACATCAATTTAGAAGAAGAAGCAAGCTTAAGATTAGGGTTTTCTAGTGTGCTTGTAGTCTTGTAACCTTCATCAACGTTTAGTGAATTCTTCTCTCAAGAAGTGGATGTAGGCTTATGCCGAACCACTATATATCTTTGTGTTGATCTCTTTCATTTCATTCTTCATTCATTAATCGATTTGTGTGTGAAACGTGAGTGATCAAACAATAGAGTGAGTGCAAGTTCTTGAGTGATCTTCATCAAGTTTTTGCTTAAGTTTTCACAACAAGTGGCGCCGTCTGTGGGAAAGATAAGAAGCTGCACAATATCAGATCAGAAGGGAAGAATCATGGTTACAACCAAGTTTGATGTGGAGAAATTTACAGAGAAAACTGATTTCAGTTTGTGGAAGATGAAGATGGAGGCTGTACTGATTCAACAAGGCCTTGCTGATGTAATCAAACCACTTCCAGATCAAGCAGCTGTTGTGGATGCAGCTGGTGCATTAGCTGCAGATCAAGATCAACAATCAAAGGCAAGAAGTGCCATCATTCTGTGCCTAAGTGATAAAGCTTTGAGGGAAGTTTCAAAAGAAGCATCTGCAAGGGATATGTGGAAGAAGCTTGATGATCTTTACATGGTGAAGACATTGGCAAACCGGCTGTACACCAAACAGAAACTCTACTCCTTCAAGGTATCAGAAGATAAGTCCATTCTAAGTCAACTAGATGATTTCAATAAGATCATAGATGACTTAGAGAATATAGATGTAGTACTATCAAGTGAAGATAAGGCTGTCATTTTGATGTCAGCACTTCCTAAGTCTTTTGAAGGATTGAGAGATACATTGTTGTATGGAAATATTGAATCAATATATCTGGAGCAAGTGATTCTAGCAATCAAAGCAAAGGTGCTCCACAAGACTTCAGATAATGCAGTTGCAGGAGAAGGTCTTATTGCCAACAAACAAAATAAGTGGAACAAGAATGACAATAAGTTTGCTACTGATAAGAAGAAATATGAAAAAAGAAATCAAATTACATCAGCAGATGAAGAAAACAATAACTGCTTCCACTGCAACAAGCCTGGTCATTTCAAGAAGCAATGTCATAAGTGGAAAGCAATGGTGGCCAGGAAGATTGCAGAAAAGGGAGGGAATCAAAGAATCCATGCCAATCAGGTGACTGAAAATAGAGGTAACAAGGATCAAGATTATATTGAAGTTTTGGTTGTTGTTTCTGGTCAAGTGTCAGATCAGTGGGTGTTAGATTCAGGTTGTACTTTTCATATGACATCAGTTAAGGATTGGTTTACTGATTTAAAACCATATCATGAGGGATCAGTCTTGTTAGGTAATATCAAGCCATCAAGATTGAGGGTATTGGTTCTGTCAAATTCAGAATGTTTGATGGATCCATTAAGTTGCTCACAAATGTGAGGTATGTACTAGGTTTGAGAAGGAATCTGATATCATTGGGAATGTTAGACTCCTTGGGATGTGAGTACTATGTCAAGAAAGGTGTGCTCACTATTACAAAGGATAAGTCAGTTGTAATGAAAGGAGTTAAGAGTTTTGATCTCTATTTCCTTGAAGGATCAGTTGTCTCTGGGCAGTTAAACACTTCTCAAGAGCAAGAAGATGTTCAGCTGTGGCATGGAAGACTAGCTCATGTAAGTGAGAGAGGGTTACAAGAGTTAGCAAGACAGAAGCTACTAGACATAAGTTCAACCTGTAAGATGGATCAATGTGAAGATTGTATTCTAAGCAAGGCAAAGAGGTTGAAATTTGGTTCAGGTGAACATAGTTCATCAGAGAAGCTTCAGTATGTTCATACAGATCTATGGGGACCATCAAGAAATCCAACCATTGGAGGTGGAAGATATTTTATATCTTTCATAGATGACTACTCTAGGAAGCTATGGGTTAAGATCCTTAAAACAAAGGATCAAGCATTCACTGCATTTAAGGAATGGCTTGCTGAGGTGGAGAATCAGACAGGAAAGAAGCTGAAATGCTTAAGATCAGATAATGGGTTTGAGTTTGTTTCTGAAGAGTTCAATACTTTTTGCAGAGGAAATGGAATTAAGAGGCACAAGACTACACCTGGAACTCCACAACAAAATGGTGTTGCAGAAAGGATGAATCAGACATTGTTAGAAAGAGTAAGATGCATGCTGAGTAGTAGAGGATTCACCAAAGGGTTTTGGGGTGAACTTGTGACTACAGCAGCCTATCTGATCAATCTATGTCCATCAGCAGCTTTGAAATTCAAACCACCTGAAGAAGTGTGGTCTGGAAAGGCACCTAGTTACACTCACCTAAGAGTAATAGGATGTCAGGCTTACTCTCATGTGAAGCAAGATAAGTTGGAACCTAGAGCAGTAAAATGTGTGATGGTTGGATACTCCAAAGAAGTAAAAGGATATAGATTGTGGTGTTATGAAACTAACAAATTTATTGTTAGTAGAGATGTCACATTCAGTGAAAGGAAGATGCCACTGGTTGAAAGAAATTCTGTAGTATCAATTACTACAGACTATGATGAGCCTCAGGTGAAGCAAGCAAGAAAGGAAACTCAGCAGTGTAATCAAGAAGACAACAGTGCTGATCAAACTAAGCAAGTTAGTTCTCCTAGTTCATCCAGTTCAAGGTATGATCTAAGTTCTTATCAACTTGTAAGGGATAGACTAAGGAGACAGATTAAGGCTCCAGTAAGTTACATGGAAGCTGATATAGTATCATATGCACTGTATGTTGCATCTGATATAGAGAGCTATGAGCCAAGAACATATGATGAAGTTATATCAGGAAATGACAATAACAAATGGATAGTTGCTATGGAAGAAGAGTTGCTATCACTACATAAGAATAAGACTTGGCAGATTGTTGACAGACCAAAGAACAAGAAGTTAGTAAGCTGTAAATGGATCTACAAGAAGAAGCCTGTTACAAGCAAGGAAGGAGGTGTTAGGTACAAAGCAAGGCTTGTAGCAAGAGGTTTCTCACAGAAAGAAGGTGTTGATTATAATGAGATATTCTCACCAGTTGTCAAACACTGTTCTATCAGAATCTTACTGGCATTGGTTACTCAGTTTCATCTTGAATTACATCAGATGGATGTCACTACAGCATTTTTGCATGGAAATCTTGAAGAGGATATATACATGAGAATTCCTGATGGTGTAAGTGTTGAAGGAGCTGAAAGCAAAGCTTGTTTACTACTGAAATCTTTGTATGGTCTGAAACAAAGTCCAAGACAGTGGTATTTGAAGTTTGATGATTACATTACATCAAATGGTTTCAGCAGGAGCCTACATGACAATTGTGTTTATGTTAGGTACAAAGAAGGGTGTTATACATACTTACTTTTGTATGTAGATGATATCCTTATAGCTTGTAAGAGTCAAGCTGGTATTAATGAAGTAAAGGAGATACTTAAGCAGGAGTTTGATATGAAGGACCTAGGGGAAGCAAAGATGATTCTTGGAATGCAGATTGAGAGAAATAAATCAGTTGGTGAGTTGAAGTTATTCCAAGAATCTTATTTAGACAAGGTGTTAAAGAGATACAATATGAATCTCAGCAAAACTGTAACTACACCAGCAAAGCAAGGAGTGAATTTGTCATCACTCCAAGCTCCTCAGACAGATCAAGAGAAGGTTGAAATGAGCAACATTCCTATGCTAGTGCTGTTGGCAGTTTGATGTATGCAATGGTATGTTGCAGGCCAGATTTAGCTTATGTGATGAGTATGATTAGCAGGTTTATGAGTAATCCAGGTTTGCTGCATTGGAGTTCAGTGAAGTGGGCTCTCAAGTATGTTAAAGGAACCATCACAGCAGGCTTGAAATTTCAGAAAAAGGCAACATGGGATAAGGCAATAGTTGGATATGTTGATGCTGATTATGCAGCAAATCTTGACACAAGGAAATCTCTTACTGGTTATGTGTTCAATTTGTTTGGAACTGCAGTAAGTTGGAAAGCAACTCATCAACATATAGTGGCCTTATCAACTACTGAGGCAGAATTTGTTGCACTGACAGAAGCAATCAAAGAGGGAGTATGGCTGACAGGTATGCTGAATGAGTTTGGGGTTGAACAAAAATCAGTTGAAGTGCATTGTGATAATCAAAGTGCATTGCATCTCTCTAAGCATCAGGGATACCATGAAAGGACTAAGCATATTGATGTGAGGTTGTATTTCATAAGGGACATGATAGACAAGGGGGTAGTGAGTGTCAAGAAGATCAAGACAGATGACAATCCTGCAGACATGTTCACAAAAGCCTTACCAGCTCAGAAGTATGAGTTGTGTAAGCACTTGATTCAGTTGAATTAAGTAAAGAAGTGAAGGTTGCTGCTCCTTACAAAAGCAGCAAGGTGGAGAGGATGAAACTAACATGGTGATGCAAGGTTTAAGGTGGAGAATTGTGATGATATAGACCATGCACCATGCATAAGGAATGATGCATACATACTGCAGGAAGCATGTATGTGTGTATTTGGTGGAAGTTAGAAGTGTACCACATGGGGGTTGATCATTGGTTGATTAAGTAATTGAAGGATAGTGGTTGAGGACCATAAGATCAAGTCTTGGAACTAGATGATCAGTGGAAACGAAGCAGCAAGAAGCATCAATAAGTTGAGGATGAAATATCAGTTGGTTACAACTGATTCATCAGTTAGTTACAACTGATCAGTATGCATGTGTTTGATTGGTGATAGAGGTACATAGATGCTAAACACACTTCTATATATAATCTGAAGAACTGTCAGCTAATCATCATCATCACACGATCTCTTCACACATCAATTTAGAAGAAAAAGCAATCTTAAGATTAGGGTTTTCTAGTGTGCTTGTATTCTTGTAACCTTCATCAACGTTTAGTGAATTCTTCTCTCAAGAAGTGGATGTAGGCTTATGCCGAACCACTATACATCTTTGTGTTGATCTCTTTCATTTCATTCTTCATTCATTAATCGATTCGTGTGTGAAACGTGAGTGATCAAACAATAGAGTGAGTGCAAGTTCTTGAGTGATCTTCATCAAGTTTTTGCTTAAGTTTTCACACAGTAATCAATAATTATCATATGTTTCAATATCTAATAAGTTTCTATATAATTTTCATCTTAATTATATTGCCATCTTCGATTTGGGCATCATCTAAGGTATCACAATAATTTATGTAAGACAATTATGCACCAAAACATGTACGTAAAATTATCTTCTTCTACCTCTTAAAAGTCTCATTATTTATAGTGACTTATATCTAGTGACTTATATAAGTTTTAAAGAAAATACGTACTAAGCTTAATTTGTAACAGTTGTGGTGCTTAAAAAACTATAAATCTTTTTTTTTTAAAAACTATATAAATAACTAATATATCTTTAAATTTCACTCATCAATAATTGTATGAATTGTTGAGTGGCGATGATAATTGGTTTAGAGGGCACACGGATGTTAATTGCTTTGGCAATTGCATTGACCTGCTCTTTAGGCAAATTTACCAATTTAACCAGCCCTAATTGAATTGGCCCATTTAAATTTATTCATGGTCCAAATGTTTTTAAAAATGGAAACCCATCGTAAGCCCATATATTATACATGAAAAATGAATAAGCACAAAATTAAACTAGGGCGGCTGAAAGAATGCCAATATAAATAAATCCAAACCCAATTTTCATGTGTCACCCTGCATATATTATGGAATAGTAAAAAAAAGTACAATAGTCTTACACTCACTAGGATCTGAGTGTGAATCCTCTCGTTATTTAATACATCTAATCTCAATTTATAGAGATTGATCACAATGTAATTACATCAATCACTACTATCTGAGTGTGAATCCTCTCGTTATTTAATACATCTAATCTCAATTTATAGAGATTGATCACAATGTAATTACATCAATCACTACTATCTGAGTGTGAATCCTCTCGTTATTTAATACATCTAATCTCAATTTATAGAGATTGATCACAATGTAATCACATCAATCACTATTATAATTGTAAAGTCTGTAGAAGCACTGATTAGTTAATTGATCATTAATATATAATTACCGAATATACTTTTTTAATCGCACATTTAATTTTTAAAGTTGCATTAATACAATGCTCTAATATCTTTTAAAACGTTATTTATTTATTAATTAATGTATTAATATCATGTAATATGGCATGGATCAATTGTTTTAATCCTTTTCTTTTCCTTATTTTAAATCATACTATTGAAGAATTATATGATACACACAGTTAAAGGCAAAACTTGCTATATCGTACCCTTAAATTCTAAGTTTTCCAAAAATTATACTACCTATTTAGTATTAAATGATATATCTTTAATTTTCTTTTTAAAAAAAAACTTAATTTTTTTAACCAAACATTTAAACTATTCATATTTTATCTCACTTTTTAATAAAAATTTATGATTAAAATATTATATCTTTTAGAACAAAATGTTATATCCTTATACACTTTATACATCCAAAAAATATAACAGACCAACATTACAGTTAATTTGATTACCATTTGAAAAAAAAATTTAAGGTAAAATCATTAATTGAGTCGGGATTGAAAATCAAAACTAATCTGAATCCATTACACTAAACTATTGTGGGTAAGACCACGACACTTATGCGTATACTTACGTGGAACTCATTGCGTTAGTAGGATGAAAATGAATAAAATTATAATAAAATTATTGCTGCTTTATGAAAAATAATAATTATTCAAATAAATTATTTTATTAACAATTTGTAGTATGTATAAATGAATGGGGAATACTTAATAAAAGTTATAATTAATCAAGAAAAATTTAAAAAAAATCATAAATCTACACAAATGTTGCTCAATATTTTAATATTTATATTATAAAATAATTTTTGATTATGCAATGCTGAAAGAAAAAAAAAGTCAAAAGTTAATTAATTTTTCTCAATATTTTCAAAACAAAACAATATTTATTACGAAATTAAGCTTCCGCTAATGTAGCGTGCAATTGATACTCGCAAAGTCAAAAGACATGCAACACATTAATTATCTTAGCAAGTAAGAAGTGCCTACAATATTTCATTTCATATGTTAAAAACAATAATAATATGACCATATATTTTCCAACATTGCGGCCATTTTATCGTTTACTATTAGGTATGGTAATTACTTGATGTATAATTACAATTTTGTAAAATAGAATTCTTAAAGATAAAACTGAAAATTAGTTTTTAAGTTAACAAATACAAAGATATAGTTTATTAATAATGAAATAATGAAGGAGCCATATGATATAACTTTTTGAAAATAATTTCAACATGTTAAAAAGGAGGTTGGAAATACATTGATGTTTATAAGAAAAGATTATTTGGCCGTGATTTTTCTGAAATTTAACACGTGGAATATAGGATCTTATTGATTGGTGGAGACCATGTTTACATGTTTTCCTTTTTCAAATTAACTTGAATAAAATATTTTAAGAGCAGTGAAAAATATTCACACAAATATTCCAATTTATTATTTCATCCCTAATTTCATATTTATTTTAGAGTGTAGTTTTAATTTTTAGGTTATGATTTTAATTTCAACCTATAATTCATGTAATATTTTACGTATTTATTCTATAATTTATTTTATTCATCGATTCATAAAATTTTATGATATACATTCATGTACTATTTTTATATTATATAGATTAATTTATATTTTTAAGATTTATTATTAATTATACTTAGTGTATAATTATAATTTCATAAAGTTTTTTTTAAACTATAGATTTAGTGTATAGTGATAATTTTAGGATGTAATAATTTTTTAATCAAAGAGTTACGACTTACGTCTGTAGTATTACTTCACACGAAACATATTCTATAACCAATCTCATATTTTACAATAGTATTAGATTTTGTATTTTACAACTAGCTTTTTATTAAATTATTATTACTATACGGTAACTAATAACCATGTGGTAAAATCAGTTTGAAATTATCTTCCTTAATTAATTAAGCACAAAAAACAAATTGTTAATATCAAATAGTTTTATTCAGTATTGTTTTCTTACATAGAGAGAGACAGAGTAATTAGTCAGAAAAAGCTGTTTGATTATTATAATGAAATTCGTTGCTTAATTGACAATGTAAGAAAATAATGAATGAATATTAATCCAAAAGTCCGAATCGTTTGAATTAAAATAACGATAAGGTAAGAGTAGATTGGGACGTTAATTTTCTTAATAATTTTAATTTTTCTTATCAAATTCAAACCTATATATGATTGGACAGACACGTTAATTTAACTTCTATTTTAAGCAAAAAATATTGATGGCACCCCACTCACTCCCTACGTGAAATCAAAATTAATCTACACTGTTTTCAACCTTTTTTTTATAGTTACTTTTCCACTCGGTTTCAAATCACCCTTTCCACTTCTCCTAACACGTTAACATTTTCTTTTATTAATTTTATTGATTTTAGAGAGTATTATATTATTTTTAGGTAATAATAAAAAAAATGAATAATATATATGTATATAAAAGGAGTGATAAATTTAAAATGAAAATAAATTTTAAGATTGTTGAATAAACTGATGTTTCCTTTATTGGGATGCGAAGGCTGGTGTGATCGATAAATAAAAAAAATGTGAAGAGTAGTGTGAGATGAAGGGAGTATTAATGATACACAATTCACATTAAAAAAAAAGTTCATATGACCTTTAAAACTTTTCTTCTTTAGAGAATATTTATGAAATATTAATATAAAGATACATTAAGATATTGGACTGTATTATACTATAATTTTGTGATCTGAAATTAACTGCATGCAAAAATTAGTTATGCATGGTTGGGCTATTAATTATAACCCTAATCATTTTTGTCGTGGGATTAAAGATATAATTACAAATGCTCCAAATTCAAATGCATGTCAGACTGTATTTATTTTAATAATATTTGACTAATTCATCTCTAATTATGCACAGAGTTACATAATCTCGTCAAACACAAGACCAATTAGCTTACATTATAATATCATGCCTAGCTCCAATCTAGCCATACTACTTACTTACACATTTTTTTTCTTTTTAAATGTTTGCGAAGAATACGAATTTAAAGAAATGATTTAAGTTAGTAATTTAAAACGATGTTAAAAAAATAAATTGGTACTACAGTAAATATTTTAGAAAGTAAATGGTAGATCCCACTACAAAAAAAAATATTTTTTAGCAATCGAATTTATCAATAGAATTCAATCTGTTGGTAATTATCATTGAATTAGCAACAAAAATGACATTCTTGTTTTAGCAATGGAATGCCAACGAATTTATTCTCTATTTTAGTAACGGAATTCAATCTGTTGATAATTACCAACAAATTACCAAGGGACTCATTATATAAATTACCAACGGAATTATTAACAACTGATTACCAACGAAATTATTTACCAACG
Source organism: Pogostemon cablin (assembly GCA_023678885.1). Classification (NCBI taxonomy): domain Eukaryota; kingdom Viridiplantae; phylum Streptophyta; class Magnoliopsida; order Lamiales; family Lamiaceae; genus Pogostemon; species Pogostemon cablin. Next base: position 2,308,684 of record CM042984.1, read on the forward strand.
GAATTGATTTTTCGTTGCAAAAAATTTACCAACCACCACTTTATCAACAGAATTTTATCAAGGGATTCCGTTGCTAATCCATTGGTAAAAAATAATTTTTTTAGTGTCGTGTGTTTAATTAAATACTACTTATGTAGTACTATGTGTTAATCATTATTAGAATAAAAGTAGAGTAATTAGATAAAACATGCACCGTCTTCTAGATCTACGTCTTTTAAATTTTAGATTATAGATAATTAATTCCTTCAAGAAAACCGATTTATTTCTATAATTTTAATTTAGGTTTAATTAGCTTATCATGTAATTTAATGGGTGTAATCATCTGCCCCAAATACTTACACTAATACTTTTGACATAATTACCAACTTTGACAATGACTCTCGTTTGTCGTAAGAGCCAATTATTCGTTTAAACGTCATTTTCTTTCAATCTTCACTTTTACAAATTATTTCATACATTTATTTTAAGCTAAAGCTATATATTATTTTCTGTACATAAATAAAATAAAGGTAGTTAATTATAAGAATCTAGAAAAAAAATTCAATTTTGATCAAATAATTTTAGTTGAATTAAATTTTGGTTCTTTAATTTTTTACTTTTTCAATTTTAGTCTTTTTTTTTATTAATTAATTTCAATACTATGAATTTTAACTTTTTTTAGTTTAGTCTTTTTTTTAAAAAAAATTAAAAAAAAAAAAGAAAATTCAAACTTACAAAATTTCAAGTTCCTTAATTTTGAAAAAAAAAGATTAAAAAAAAGTTAAATGATTGAAATTGATAAAAGAAAAACTAAAATTAAAAAATTTAAAAGTTAAAATTAAATTCAATCAAATTATATTTTCTCCGTTTCATAATAAGTGTCTTAATTTTCGTTTTCATCAATCTCAAAATAAAAGTCTCACTCCAAAAATAGAAACTTCATGTTAATAACATATTGAAGAAGATTAATGAATGTATATTGAATAGCTTGCATTTACAAGATACAGATTGTATGTTATATACACATAGAAAAAAACTAATCTACTTAATAACATATTAAACTGTTATGCTAAGAAGTTATTATTATGGGATCATCCTTATCTTTGTAGCATCAGCATTATCTTCAACACATATAACTTCAAAATACATTTTAATTTTAAATTTATCACTTCAACCAAACATATAATATACTTCATAATTTCTTTATTACATAAAAAAAATATATTATCTGAAATTGATTAAAAAATAAATGGGGGACCGTTTGGAGTCTACGTGGATAGTAAGTGGTAGTAATACAAAAAGGTTTCTGGTAATCCGATATTGACAGCGTAAGCAAGTCCAATGATTCTAGAAAACACGTAGTCGTTTTGACTTATGATATGCAAACACTTCATAAGCGCATATTATATTATCTCTACTTTAATATATTTAGGATTTATATATAGTCAATACTAGTTTTTCTTTTTTCTTTTTGACAGAATATATATGAGACAAAAATTACCAAACAAATGATTTAACGAATAGAAAATTATTGCATTTTTAACCTTGTTCCAAGTGATTCTTAAAAAGTCCCATAGTTTCAAACATTATGCTACTTCCTCGTGATATGTTCATATCTACTGTTAAATGTTATTTAAAAAAAAATTATAAATTTTATTTACTTTTGAAGATAATATGTTATTTTTAGATAATATATAATGTATAAGATATATTGAGTGTATTAAAAAATGATGACAATTTTAAATTTAAAATATACTTTTGAGATTTTAAATTGTGATATAGAGTATATTTTTTTAAGATTTTTAAAGAATGAACCTTATTATAGGATACACATATGAAAATGCTGAAATTAAACTTGACATGGAGAAAATAATATATACTTTTATACGAAGAATTGCATTTTTTTTTCTCATCATATGTACAAAGGATTTTGAACTTTACTCCCTCCGTCCTATTTCAATGTTTACATTTGTTTTTTGCAAGTTGATAAAAAAATATTATATTTTAATAGATAGTGGATGAAAAAATATAATATTTAATGTGAAGTGGGCAAGTGTATCAGTGTAGGATGATATATATTACTTGTTTTAGGTGGGTCCCATATTCCTAAAAAGAAAAACGTAAACATTGAAATGAGACGCTCAAAATAGAAACGTAAACATTGCAACGGAACAGATGTAATATTTTTTATTACTATTTTTTGTTTTGTTTTTTTTTTCTTGTACCTATAATTTCAAGGTAAAAATAAATTTTAGTTAATTTCAGTGATCATAATTATAATCACTTGAAATTAACTAAATTTTTATATTTTTAGAAAAGGTAGTGTAAAATATCGTCTACTTTTGAATAAGATAATATTGAATATAATTAAAAATATACTATCTAAACATTAAAATAATAAATAAATTAAAAAAGACCCGTAAATCAACGATTGGCACACCGAAGTTGACAGTATAGTCATCCAATTATATTATTGTTGTAGTATTGTACTGATGCTGATCTAAGCATTCATTATAAATTATTGATCATCTTAACTATTAATGATATTATTTTCTTTTCGATTTAAAAAAAAATCTCTTGATGAATTGAACCACCTTGCCAAGCTTCTGTCTGCAACTGTAAAGTTGTCTGTGGGGTGGGTTAATCCACCAACCACTTTTCCGTAGGGATGTAATAGAGAAAAATGCAATTTTAATTTACTACGAAAAAACTAATTACAAAATAATAATAATAATTTTTTAATTTAATTCAAAAGATAGTTTTTTTTTTAATTATTTCTTATGTAAGACTTATAAGTCTCACAAGAATTGAACCTGAATAAACCCACTCTCAACTTAATTATTTTTTCTTTTAATCATCATTTTTGGGGTTTTTTATTTGTTGCTTAATTTGTTGAGTTATTCTGAATTAAGACAGTTCTTTGAACGTTACTTTTGCCATTGTTTATTGACTAACAAAGATTCTCCAATCTTTTAATTTTCACACTTTCACTCCATGAAATTTCAATTTCATTAAAAAACTTTCATATACTTACAAAACTAAATAATACCTGGATATATATATATAAGCATCTTTTTAGACTTTTCCACCATGTTTGACATTTTAAGTGATCAATTTAAACATTACCACTATAATTTAAATGTACAATATTAATAAATGTACAAAGTTTTAATGTATCAAAAGTGCGAGAGCATCTGAAAAATATTTATTAAATGGAGTGGAAAAGGAATATTTCTAAAACAAAGTACGATTCTTGATTTAATTACCAACTTGAAAATTATTACTTTTTACTAGTAAAATATCATATGCTTTGCAACTTAAATTAATTCTATTTACATAAAAAGTTGATCACATACGGTGTATTATATATGATCATGATTTTAATTCAGTCAGGAAAACACATGTAAAATTGCTTCTCAGTGTGACCGTTATTAACAGCTTAATTGATGTGAAATTAAAAATATTTTTATAATTATTGGACAAATAATATCATGGTGTTAGATAATTTTATTAGTATAATATTTTAATAAATTAGGTAATGAATTAAGTAAGGACGCATGACATGAATGAGTCTAACTCTAATTGACAAATATATTATTTTAAGTAAAAAATTCCATGTTAAGTGGATGAATCTAAGTTACAACGGTATTTCTGTGTCATTTTTTATTTATATTTTGTGCCATTATTTATATGATTGCCTCTAACATTATACTCTCTCCATTTCAATAAACTCTTCCATTTTTTCTCATTTGTTTGTCTTAATACATTCTTTATCTTTCAAAAATAGTAAAAGTTTCAATATAAAAAGCCTCTCCCTACATTATATTTTCAAAAATATCACTTTCACCAAACTCACATAACTCACTTCATCATTTATTTATACTTAAAAATATCACAATACTCATAAAAGTTAATAAAATTGGTCAAAATTTTTTTTCTTAAACTTCGTATCTACAATAACGGTGAAGAGTTAATCGAGACGAATGAAGTATTTTCCCTTTAGTGTTTAATATTTTATATTACTCATCAATCAAACAGTTTGACACGAGAAATAATACATCAAAATGACATATAGAATTAGAATCGTTTAAGTTACCCATGAAGTTGCCACTTACCCGATACATACAAGATAGAAAAAATAAATTAAAGTTATTGGCTTAAAATCATAATCATTAAATAACCCCCACTACTTCGCAAGGTTGACTTAGACAATAAAATAGAAAAAAAAATGAATGTTAATTGAAGCTAGCCAAAGTAGTGTTGCATGGTTGATTATTCCACTATAAATACGTGAAGTAGCTCTAGTATTGTAGCACACAACCCTAACTTGTACAAAATCCCTTTCTGTTGTAAGATAAAATTAAAGAATCATGGTATCTAGTTACTCGACTCGATTAATTCTTCTTCTCCTTGTTATAGGAGTGAGCAATGCTCAGCTATCTCCCAATTTCTATAGCTCCACCTGCCCTAATCTTCTTTCGATTGTTAGATCAGCAGTGAACTCTGCAGTGTCGAGCGACTCTCGTATGGGAGCTTCTTTGCTCCGTCTCCATTTCCATGATTGCTTCGTCAACGTAAGCTTCCTTTTAATCATTTGTTTCATTCAATTACTTATACACATGGATATACAATTCTCGTAAGATTACTCATAATATTGGATGTAGCTATATCTTTAGATAAATCATAGATTGCTTGAATTAATTCTAGCTTAATTCTTTGCTAAAAAAAATGATTAATTAATTGATTATTCTCTCTCTATGTGTGTACATATGTTTGCGTAATCAACCATGCATGCGCACGTATTTTCAATGCATATATACAAGTCGTCATCAATATAATTGCCATCCATTTATTTTTAGAAAATCCAAAGCGTTAAGTCCACCTACCAAACATCTATTTATAGATCTTTAATTTACTTGATTATTACTCCATTATTATTCAAAATACTCCGAGAGCTACGTGGACACATACTAGTTGTTGATAATGAAATTTTAACAAATGCCGGCAGACTTTTCACTCTATATATATTGAGATGCTCTATGTATATATATGTCACATGATTTGACATTAATTAACTACTTCAATATAATCATGCATTAATCACAGGGATGCGATGCATCGGTTTTACTCAACGATACAGCCACTTTCACTGGAGAAAAAACGGCTGCACCTAATGCTAATTCACTACGAGGCTTCAATGTCATCGACAACATCAAGAATCAAGTCGAGGCCGCATGCCCCGGAGTCGTCTCTTGCGCCGACATCCTTTCTCTTGCCGGACGAGACGGCACCGTTGCTGTCAGTTTTTTTATTTTTTTTCATGCATGCATCTATAGTAATTAAATTAAATTAAATTGAAATAAATTACAGTTGGGTGGGCCAAGCTGGTCAGTTGCACTAGGCAGAAGGGACTCAACCACTGCAAGCTTGAGTGCTGCCAACAGCCAAATCCCAGGACCTGGACAAAACCTCAATGCCCTCATCACTTCTTTCTCTAACAAAGGCTTTACTACCAGGGAATTAGTTGCCCTCTCTGGTACTACTAATTTCATTTAATTTAATTATCATGTCACAATTTTCATTATTTTCATAGTACCATTGGTTATTATGGTAGGTTCTCACACGATAGGACAAGCGAGGTGCGTGACCTTCAGAAACAGAATCTACAACGAAGCCAACATCGACCCGACCTTTGCAAACAACACACAAAGGAACTGCCCCAGAAGCGGAGGAGACAACAACCTGTCACCGCTTGATGTCCGTACTCCCACCACCTTCAACGTCGATTACTACACGAACCTCATCGGCCGAAGGGGTCTGCTGCACTCTGATCAGGAGCTCTTCAACAATGGCTCCACTGATGCTCAAGTTAGGGCTTATAGCACCAACTCTGCTTCTTTTTTCAATGATTTTGCTGCTGCTATGGTCAAGATGTCTAATCTTAGCCCACTTACTGGAACCAATGGCCAGATCAGGAGGAACTGCTGGAGGACTAATTAAATTGTGTTTTTTCTTTTTCTTTTTCTTTTTCGTTGTCGTTTGTGGCTTTTTTTATGTTTTCAACAACGCTTTAGTTCGAAGCGCAATGAATAAAGATTGATGCTGAGCTGAGTGTTGTTATTGCCCTCCAAAATGTTGTTGTATCTTGGTTTCATATTTATGAAGAATTAATAATTGTGTGATTTTTAGATTAATTTTGAACATGAGAGTGGTAGTTTGTCGTTTTGATTATTAATAATTTATAATTCTGAATTGTGATCATTTTAGAAGAGAAGTATAGTAATTAAATTGTGCAATGTGGTCAAAATAAAATAATAGAATCGTTTGACAAGTTATACTCTCTCTGTCCGCCTGAAGAGGTTTTTTTTTTTCATACTGATTAAGGAATATTATTATTTAATGTGTAGTGAGTGTATGTGGGTCCTATGTGTGTAAAAAAGGAAATGACCCTCTTGGAGTGGGCGACCAAAATGGAAAAAAGACCCTCTTTCGAGCCGACGGAGGGAGTATAATTTAAATACATAGTTAAATCTACATAATAGTAACAAAAAATCGAAACATAATTTTTCCAAATCTCTGTTTTTTTTCCGAAGCAGGTGGGAACCTAGCTCTCTGGACTCTAATTTCTAGCCCATTGAATTGCTATGTAGTTTCACATTCATATCGGGCCTAGCCTCAATTCGTATTAGTTGCTATAGAGAATGGATTTTCAGCCCAAGCCCAAATTTGTTGATTTTATACTTATTTTCAAAAATCATTTTGGGCTTCCAGATGGCCCATGTAGTTAAATGTGGGTTTCCTTGACGCGATCGTTACGCGCCAATATACGTATTTGCCTAGAAATTAATAAGAATAAAAATTTTAAGGTTAACTCTCACTAGCAACCGAATTTACCAATGAAATTAAATCCGTTAGTAATTATCAATGGATTAGCAACAAAAATGACATTTTTATTTTAGCAACAGAATGCCAACGGATTTATTATCTATTTTAGCAACGAAATTCAATCCGTTGGTAATTACAAACGGATTACCAAGGGAATCATTATATAAATTATCGACGGAATTATTAGCAACACATTACCAACGGAATTATTTACCGATGGAATTGATTCCTCGTTACTAAAAATTTACCAACCACCACTTTACCAAGAGAATTTTACTAACGAATTCTGTTGTTAAGTCAATTTAACAATAAAATTAAGACTTTTACAAACGGAATATTCGGTTGGTAAAAAATAGTTTTTTTGTAGTGTTGGTGTGTACATATGTGCAGGTACACCTAAAAATTTATAAGATAAAAATTAGAGTATATTGATTAGTTATTATATTTATCAAAGTGCTCTCTTTTCAGCGGGTGGCTCCTACGATTTTTAATTATTTTATTTAATTTCTTTTAATGGTTAGGATTAAATAAAAAAATTGATTCAATAGTTTAAATTATTCAAATGTATCATGTGCACTGTAGTTTAACTTATAATTTTATATTCAATTTATGAGTTCAATAAAGATAGATTCGGATATTGAACAATTTTAATCGATAGATTAAATTTTAATTTAATTTTCAACATTAAATTAAGTGAAATAATTAAAAACTAAAAAAATAATTAAATAGTATACCTCAAATCACCAGTAATTTATACTAGTAGTGCCTAACGATGAAACTAAATGCGAATTAAAAATTTTAAAATGGAAACTTAAACGCGTGCAAAATCATATCTTTCAGGGTGGATAATTCCCGTTGGCATGGCGGAGCCTAAGTTAAGAGATGAATTAGGATTAAAAATATATACATGTAATTATTGGTTAAGAAATTTTATATGAAATTTAATTATGAACAGTAACATAAAATATAAAAGCTTCTTAAATAAGATTTGGAAGGCAAAGATTAAGTTAGCATTATTGGAGTAATTTTAGTTAATTACTCGGTCAATTTCGGAAGAGGTTTTGTACAAATGGACTTCTATGAATAACTTTCAACCTAAATTATTAGGTATAATTTATTCATTAACCAATTATTTACATTTTATTTCTAATTTATTACGTATATTCCATTATCATATAAATGCTTTTTATTTACCTAATTGATTAAATATATACACTATGTATAAAAAAATCACTCGAGTCAAATCGGTATATCATCTATACACAAAACTTCCTTGTGTGATAGGCCAATTGACTATATCAGCGTTATCACACTTACACATCATGCATGAGAAAAGTTGAGGTTGGATATCACAGATGATGAATCAATCAAATAAATATTAAGCAGACAGATAAATAAAATAGAAGTCTGCCCCTAATTCAAAAAAGAATCATGAAGTATTAATATTATAGGAGTAAATAATTACTCCTATAATGGCAAAGATTTGTTGAAACCGCTTACGTGAGACGGGTGAAAAGTGATAACTTTTATAAAGAAAGGTAACTATTTTAAAAATTATAAAATGATTTCAAGTAAGACGGTTTCATATATGGCTAGAAACTAATTTTAACAATTAAAATGAATACGAAGTCGGACGCTGAGAAAGTTTCAATGGGAGCAGTTAAAATTAATAATAAGCCAACTAAGATTGGTTCATCAAAAGTTAACGTGTGTTGCCTAAGTCTAACTAAACACCATGCTTAACTATTAATTAACATTAATCTAAGATCGATATAACAACTGAGAAGTGTAAATCCATCTCAAGGCTATCAACCAAAAACATTAATCTCACATTAATCACTATCTATTTACTTTCACTATAACCAGTATTCCAGAATGGCTTCAAAGAAGCTATATTTTGCTGCTTTACTCATACTATCTCTTGCAACATCGGTATTTTCAGATACTGATCTCGACGACGATTTTTATGATGAGATATACCCACAACCTTTGCCGGCCATCAAACGTGTCGTGGAGAAAGCCATTCAGAATGAGCGTCGCATGGGTGCCTCTTTGCTTCGTCTACATTTCCACGATTGCTTTGTCAATGTATGTACAATACTATTATGTATATTGAAATTTTACATATATACTCTAACTAAATGGTAACTGAATTGTGTCATTTTTGTACCCTTAGGTTGCGATGGCTCCATACTTCTTGATTCGACATCTACCTTCACAAGTGAAAAATTTGCTGCGCCAAACAATAACTATTCGAAGTCATTGACAGGATCAAGTGGGAGGTTGACAGAGTTTGCGGCCGCCCTGTCGTCTCGTGTGCTGACATTCTAGACATCGTGATTCTGTATTTGTGGTACGCATGCTACTACTTCAAATTAATTTATACACAATTTATTATCAAGTTTATGAAAGTTTGATATTGATATTGGTGCAGTTAGGAGGACCATATTGGAAGGTACAACTGGAGAGACGGGACTCAGACCACCGCGAGCATAAACACAGCAACTTTAGGAGACAAGGTCTAAGTGTGAAGGACCTCATCGTTCTCTCGGGCGGTCACACCATAGGATTTGCTCAATGTTTCACGTTCAGAGGTCGCATTTACAACGAGAACAACATAGATTCGACTTTTGCAAGAGCGCCCCAGACGAGCTGTCCACTCAATGGGGGTGATTCCGAACTCAGTCCTCTGGATAGCGCTACGAACGCAGTTTTCGACAACAAGTATTACGGAGACGTGGTGATGGTGATGTTGAGAGGGCTGCTGCATTCTGATCAAGAGCTGTTTAATGGTGGTGAAACTGATGAACTTGTTGCAAGATATAGCACTAACCCTGATGCTTTTGCTAAGGGTTTTGCTGAGTCCATGATTAAGATGGGAAATATTAATCCACTCACTGAGGACCAAGGCCAGATTAGGTACAATTGCAGGAGGGTTAATAGTTAATTTCATCCAACTCTTATGTTGATTTCTACATTGATTTTTCATGAATTTTGATGTTGAATTTATTTTTTTGAGTGTTTATTATATATATATATATATAGTTGTCGATTTACATATTCATCATGAATGATTATAAAGTGTTTTTAATTATTTTTTTTATAGAAAAATAATTATTTTATTAAATAATAATATCAAACAAGTACAAGGTGTACTATGGTTATCCCCTACACTTTTTTAACTTAATATCATAAACAAGTGTTTTTATTCTTTTCAAATAAAAAATGTTTTTTTTGAAAAGTCAAATTTGATTTTCAATTGGACTCTCTCTAATATGTAATAAAACGAGTGATTAGATTGTTAAAAATTAAATTAATTAAACAAATGAACAAAATTTTACGAAGACTAGGTGAGGATATTGCGTGATGAAATAAACTTCGAACTATGTCTTTAATAGTTAAATCATCGTAATTTTGAAAATTTCAAAATTATCTTTGAAAATAGAGTAATTAATAAAACATAGTATATGTTAGTACTATTTTAAAAGATAATCTGTCATGTAATTTATGAAAAGAATATATGAGGCGATGGAATAACTTTTTGTATTCTAATCTTTGTTTTTCTTTTTAAATATTAAATTAACTATATTTAAAACTTTGGTAGGTCTTGCATGAGATCGTTTTACGTAAGATCGTCTTACGTGAGATCATTTTTCACTTTTTAAAATAATTATCACTTTCGCTATAAACCATTATCACTTTTGCTATAAAATGTTATAACTTTTTATTTATACTATAAATTGTTCATAAAATAACATTATCACTTTTTATTAATTTATTATCACTTTCCTGTATAAAAGTTATCACTTTCTGGCCGTCTCACGTAAAACCTTACGTGTATAAAAGTTATCACTTTCTGGCCGTCTCACGTAAAACCTTACGTGAGACGATATATATATATATATATCAAATTTAGAAAGTCAACGCAAAAATTAGCAGTCTCGCGATCATCACTGACCATATACAGTTGTACCAACATATAACAATCTGAGTAATCCACCATAAAATTTCTTTTTTCTTTAGCTAATTAATTAGCGATAATTCAATGCAGAAACCTAACCCTATATATAAATACTAGTAGTGAGCCCGTACTGTGCACGGAATGATTAAATTAATATTTTAATATTAAATTTGTATCATAATTTATTTTATGAAAATTTATATTAAAATTTTAATTTATTTATTAATTTTCATAAATTATATTACATGTAATTAATTATTTTTTTATAAGCTTTATATTGTACTATACTTTTTAGTTGTCTACAATCGTCAACGGTTGCATTTAGCTTGACCATAATGAAATAAGTAAACTTTCAAATCGATATTGAAAAAATCCACTCTAAATCATAATAAATTGACATTTTAAATGGAATTGATATTTAAGTAATAAAAATAATAATATGGTTAAAAAATTTAAATTATATTACTTTTGTTTAGAATAAAAACACATAATTTTACAAAGTGTTTTCGATGCTTATTTGTGCAAGCTTCAATGAAAAATCCCAATCGTAAAATCAGTCATATTATTGAAAAAGTACGTAATGATTATAGTGTCATGTGAATATAATTAGAAAGTTGGTCATTGGTAAAAGGACTACTCCACATATAATGACTTCAAATTTGAAATTTGAAATTGTATTTCTTATTTAAGTGACAAAAAAAATCATTGACTTCTAAAAGTAAAATAACTATAAATTGTGAGAGATTAAAAAATCAAACTCATAAGAATTTATTTCAATTAGAGATAAAAAAAAAGATAATAATGTTAATTAGCAATAATTCAATGCAGAAACCTAACCCTATATATAAATATACCGTTATAAATCAAATACTGATTAATATGAAGATCTCAACAAACTGAGTTTCGTTAGAGGTTATAAAACTCATCTCGTATCATTAATTAGTGTCAATTAATTTGACTTTTACATGTTTCAAACAAAGTAAGAGAATGGTATGTGATGACTTAAAACATTCATAAAGAGTGATCAATGTAAGTTTTAAAGTAAAACTCAAGAAATTTGAGAATTTATAACATGTTAATTAACAATCCTATATACTCCATCCGTCCCCAAAGTATTTCACACTTTCCTTTTTCATCCGTTCCTCAAAGTATTTCACATTTTATTTTTACTAAATTTGGTAAAAATACATTACAATAATACACACTTTTTACACACATCCCAACACATCCCAATATAATACTTATTTTTTCACATCTCCCAACAACTTTACACATTTTTTTTTTATTAAATCAACTAAAATATATATTCTCTTTCTTACTTTATACAGTACATAAAAATATAAAATTTTCTTAAACTCCGCGTACATCAATACGTGAAATATTTATTGGGACGGAGGGAGTATGTACTATCCACATTAATGAAGCTGGTGATAAGATTTGTAATATATGGTACTATCCACAATAATGAAGGTGGTGATAAGATTTGTAAGAGAGTAGCTAGTACCTATCATATTGTAATCAATAGTCTCTGTACTATTTCAATGTTTAAGTTTGTTTTTTGCGCGTTGATTAAGAAGTATAGTATTTTAATAGATAGTGGGACGGAGGGAGTATATTACCATGGTCTCCACATCCAATACTAATACACCTACCCACTTTATATTAAATATTATATTTTTCCACCTAATATCTATTAAAATGCTATATTCTTTAATCAACGTGTAAAAAGCACACATAAATATTGAAATGGGACGAAGAGTACATAACTTTGTTGGTAAAAATGGGTTTTGGCATGTGATTACACAAGCCCATGTCAAGTCATTGTCGACCAAAGGGAAGGTAGGTTTATTAGTATTATTTCAAATTTGTCTCTTTCTGCAATGTCTAAATCTCAATATTTGCATGAATGTTTTTGGGTAAAAGGTGGAATCGCACTTTGGAACGGAAAGATAAATTATGATGGCTCAATTAAAGGTTTCTTTAATTGAACATTCCTTTTTATTAAATACACATCCATTAATATAAAAATTAATATATGTATTTTTAAAAAGTCTAAAATACTATTAATTCATTAAATACACACCATATATTAATAAACCCTAACTTATCACCTCCCACCTTTAATCTTAATTTTTTCACGTTCTTTAACTGCATCGCGATGTCTTCCAGCCTAATGTTAGAGAAATCGTCGAAGACAACAAACAAATTAACTTGTAAATAGATCTATGATTAGAAATTTTCAATACTGAAAGACTTGATTGTGTACATGATATGGTAATACTTGCGACTCTTCCAAGCATGACAGCATCCCCAGCATCACTCACATATTGCAGTCTATGCATTTCTTCCCTTCTCTTAATTTCCCTGTTCTTCATTCTTTTATTTTTATTTTCTTTTTCCACCGTGTTGTCTGCATTTTTTTCCCTCTTTAATGTGTGTTGTGTGTGTGTAAAGTTCTTGGGTGTTTCCTAAATATGTGAATGAGGCTCGAAATAAATGTAATCTTGTATTTCCAAAATTGTTGAAATATATAATAGACTTTCTCTATTATCACAACCACGCACTTTGGAAGATTCTAGATAGACACGTATCATACTTAGAATTGTCGGATGAAGTTAGTTTACTCTTTATAAAGAGATTTACTCTTTTGATTATGTAACATAACAACAATAATAAATCAGTTTTCTCTCTTGTATCTTCTAACTGCTTAATGGAATCTCTCTTTTTCTATGATGGTTTCTTCTACAATTTCTTCTTCATTCTATATTTTCTACATGTTCGATCCATTTTGATTGTTGCGATTTGCTACAGTAATTCCTTTTTGATTGCTATGGTTTTTTGCTTGGTTTTGATTGCTACGGGATTCCTTCGATTTGGGGATTTCTTTCCTGTTCTTCATTTCGCTTCCGCACATGGCGAATCAGTGGGATAAGGAGTGGCATGTTCTTGCAGCGACGACTAATCGTACTTCTACTGCGGCGAATACTCGCACTCTGCCCCTGCGATTGGTTCTTTGACGGTTGCTGCTTCTTTTTCCGATCCGACGGCGAGTGGTTTTCCGACTGCCAATATCAACGATCCGCTTTATTTGTCTCCCTCGGATCACTCTGGTATTACACTTGTAAGTCATCTTCTTACCGGCTCTAATTACATATCATGGAAGAGATCCATGCTTTTAGCTTTGAGCACGAAGTTGAAGCTTAGTTTTATTGATGGTACATTTCCTTCTCCCTCTGAAACTGATGCCGTTTTTCCCAATTGGAAACGTATTGATAGTTTGGTGATTAGTTGGATTCTAAACTGTATCTCCAAAGAGATTTTTGATTCTATTGTGTTTGCTAATTCTGCTAAAGAGTTATGGGATGATTTAGCCCAACGTTTTGGTGAGAGTAATGGTCCTCTCATTTATCAATTACGACATGAGATTAGTGGCATTAGTCAGGGGACTGATTTTGTTGCTTGTTACTATACTAGACTTAAAAGCCTTTGGGATCAATTGGCTTGTCTTAAGCCTTTATTAGTCTGTAAATGTGAACTTAGACAGGCCATTATTAATGATGCTCAGGAGACTAAGGTCTTGGAGTTTTTGATGGGGCTTAATGATACTTATGAATCAATTCGGGATCAAATTCTTCTTATGGAGCCTTTGCCTCATGTAAGTAAGATTTATGCTATGATAATTCAAGCGGAGAGACACAGATCTGTTGATACTCATTTCACTCCTAATACATCTGCAATGTTGGTCAAGAGTTCTAACTTTTCTAATCATAGCACTGCTGTTGGTAAGGGGGCTAATCAGTTGACAAGAGATGAGAAATCTAAAATGTGCTGTGATCATAGTGGTCGTCCGGGACATGAGTTGTCTTCTTGTTTTAAACTACATGGTTTTCCGGAATGGTATAAGGATTACAAGGCCAAACGAGACCATGTCAATTCCGTTGTCACCTCTGATGCATGTTCTCATTCAAAGACCTCCGATGTTTCATCAGATTTCTCTACTCTTTTCCAGCAAGAGATGAATAAGTACTTTAAATCCAATGGAGTGCCCCAACCTAAACCATCACAAGACCCTCACGAACAACATGTCCATTTTGCTGATGCTGCAGATTTCTGCTTTTGATAAGGATACATGATGGCGACTTGCTACTGTTTGCTTCTACTTCTACTTCTACTTCTATTGAATGCTATTGCTATTGCAACCTCTACTATTGGTTGCTAAGTGTTGTTGATGCTACTTCTATTGCTATTGCTACCTTTATTGTTGTTGATGGCAGCTACCTATGATCTACTACTGTGGTTTTCTGAAGCTTATGAGCTACTGCTATGGCTTCTATTATGCTACTATTGCTGTGGGTTTCTGGTTTTCTTGGATTGCTGCTTACAGGATTTGCAAGCTTCAAGTTGGCCATGGTTTTCACCAACGCTCCAACTTGAGGAGGGGGTGTTGAAATATATAATAGGCTTTCTCTATTATCACAACCATACTTTGGAAGATTCTAGATAGACATGTGTCATACTTAGAATTGTTAGTTTACTCTTTATAAAGAGTTTTACTCTTTTGATTATGTAACAAAACAACAATAATAAACCAGTTTTCTCTCTTGTATCTTCTAACTGCTTAATGGAATCTCTCTTTTTTACTATGGTTTCTTCTACAATTTCTTCTTCATTCTATATTTTCTACAAAAATTGTGGCTTGCATTTGCTATACGTAATCAATCACTCCTTAAAAATCATGGTTTCGATATATTAATTATTACACATAAAAGAGGGTAACATAATCTGATTTTCTTAACAAAAAGAAAAAAAAATTGAGTGCACGCGCAGAGTATAGTTTCGTAAAAATAGTGAAATATTATTATGAATTTTTATTATCAATTCATTCAAAAACTATTGATATATTTATAAAGATTTGATATTATTTTTCCTTTATACTTTAAGCTCTTTTATTATTGATTCTTTTAAAATTAAATATATCATACATCCATATATATAATTAATGCTAATAATTAGGAACTAGACATACATGATTTTTTTTTTAAAAAAAAATGTAAATAGGATGATTAATAAAAAAATTCGAATATGAAGATAGCAATAGCATGCACGTTAATTTAAATGCAGATAGCAACCTTCAACCAACTGTTACATTAAATAGTCACACTTATCTGACATATATGGAGTTATTTCATATGCACCATGACACCAAATGGGATAACCTATTCCATTATGTGTTTTATTTACTATTACACTAATTAGATTTTTGACACGTGTCGTAATCAATGGCCAAATTTTCACCTCATGTCCCAAAAGTTTAATGGTCATTAACTAGAGTATAGTTTTTTAATAGAAAAAAGTTATGGAATATGGAGTGGAATACCAAAGTGGAATAGGGGATTAGGGTGACACCCGTCTTTTTTTTCCATTTACAATACTAAGTACACTCTGTCCAAATAATTACCATATAAAATACTACATGAGGTGGAAAAATAACAACCACAGATCTTATAGCATGAGGTGGAAAAATAACAACCACAGATCTTATAGTAGCTGTAGTGCGATCCATCAAAGAAATGCATAACCTCATTTTTACACAAATTTTTTAAATAAATAATGTATGAGTATGTTTTGGTGAAATATCTAAGTAACATTTTTGGATGATTTCACTATGTAGCTAAACATTCTTGACTTGATTTTACAATTATACTCCATCCATTCTTTTAATATAGACTCACTTTATTTTGTCTCAAAGACAAAATATTTATATTTACTGAAAAGAGTAATAATTTATGGGATTTTTTTTCCATTTTATTGTATTAAATGAGCTTTTATTAAAAATAACAATAAGATCATTATAGTGAATTTATATCTAAGTAATATGTTAAATCATAGAATAACAAAAGATGAATGAGTTCATCTTAACTTATATAGTCAATTTTATACTAGTGCATGTAGTAGAACGAAATCATATGGAGTATTTCGGAAAATGATATAACTCGTCTTAATAACACCTGTTTCTGAAATGGTGACATTAGACAAATTTAATTAGATTAATGAATAGGTTCAATTCGAATAGAATTTTAAATTTTTAGTGTAACAATTATTAATCAAAGCGTATAAATCAAGATTCAGAAATAAATGCTTATATACTGGAGACACGTGCATTAATTATGACATCGTGGAATTAACGCAGTGTACGTAATAGGAGTAACAACATATGAAGGTACTAGTAACAGTAATTAACAGTGGGTGAATTTACATAAACTCAAAAGTACAACACATTTTAACTGCGATTTATTACCCTTGGTACAACACAAACCAAAATAAATTACCTCTAAAACACCATTCAACGTTCCAGCAGCTGGAGTAAGTACATTAATCAGACGGCGAAGAAATTACCGACGCCTTCAGGCGGCGGCGGATCCACGGCCGACGATGGACAGCAAAGCTCTCTTCACGATCACCGCCGAGTATCCGCCGAAACAGAATCTGGAAGGGCAGACCTCGTCGTCGCACGAGGATCCTCCCCAGCTCGAGAAACGGCGTCGTTTCCGGACGTACGCCGGCGTGGAGAGTGGATCGGAATGCGAGGAGGATGACCAGGAGAGGGAGGAGAGATAGGAGGAGGAGGAGTGAGAATTTGGCGCGAATTGAGATTTTTTGGGATTCACTCTGCGTAACAAATTGTGGAGCAGCAGCTTAGATCTGGAGGTTTTATTGGAGGAATTGGTGAGATTGTTGGAGTAGTAGGAGGGGGGTGGGGTGAGGGGGGGTAGGAAGGAGTGATCGGAAGAGAGGTGTTTGGGGGTACCTGGGCGAGTTTCCCAGGTGAAGGGAACGGCGCTCGAAACGTCGCCGTAATAGACTCTGAAAGAAGGGTGGGATTTTGAGGCTTCTTTGGAGAGAAGCTTCGAGAAGAACTTATCGTCAACGTGTTTAATTCTGAATGATTTAGCATCAAAATCTGGCCTGCTGCAACCCATCTTGCTGCTTCTATTCATCACCTTCAAGTTTTGCAACTAGGTGTGATTATGGTGCCAAATTGTGTGTTGTGTGTATATATTTGAACTTTGATGTATTAATTAATTAAAGTTTTGGATCATTAAGATTGGGATTCTAATAATGGAGTAGTCCATTATTTATATCTATAGATATATATAGATACAAAGGCAAATGATTTTTTGTAAAGGCCAGCATCAAGATTTGCGTCAACATGGCACTGGCACCACACTCTAGGGCTTTAAATGACACCAACTTGACACTACTCTCATTAATTAATTAATTATTAGAAAATGTTTCATCATACTGTTATCACAAATTTTATAATTTCATGTACTACCCGCATATTTTATTTTCAATTAATAATTAAAAAGATTTCACATTTACATTATCACATAATTACTCTCTTATTATGTCTTCTAATGATATATACATAATCTTATTCCCACATCATGTTAATGTAAAATTTAAGTATTTTTTCTAATGCATCAAATTTGTGGATTGCATTAATCGATTTGCGATGGTTTTTTCTTTACTCATATTACTCAATTGAGTTTACTTAGTACTAATTAGTCAAGCTCATGAATAATTTAATTCAATTATGAGTTGAGAATTAAACTTAATATTAATATAATAAAAAAGAGCATGAAATGAGAAGGTCGAAATTATAGAAGAGCACGTATGATCACGCCAAGAGACAAATAACCCCTGAGGTTCAACTCAACCTCATTTGATTTTGATCCACCATTGGTAAATATTCTTAGCTCAGCTTAGGACAACTTGATTGTCAAAGTCAAATCTCGGTCTTTAACTTAATTAGATTTGACATTAAGGTTATGGAGTAATAAATACTATCAAGTGAGGAAGAATTTTACTACTCCTTATATGATCATTTAACATACATCATGCATAAAATTAAGATACTAAGTAACAAAGTAAACTGCTTGAAATGATCTAATAATGTAGTAATAATATAAAATGCATGAACTAATAAAAAGGCAAATTCTGATTGGACCTGAATAAGCTTACAGCACGGCCCACGGGTGATTCAACAGCACCCACCCAAATTGACCAGGCCCACAGTTGGCCTGTTGGATGAATCAGTGATCAACTACCAAATTTATATACTCATAAAAAATGGTGTACCCCACCATTAGGGGCCCCCACCGCCCCTGTCCTGGGGATTGGTGGAGGAGGTAAATCGCAGGATGTGCCTCAAGTGGCTTATAGAGAGGGCTCACTGTTAAACTTGTGCTTGCAAGGGGCCAAAGGCAGGATTCGAACCCCCACCCTGCAGCAACCAAGCTCAGCTGGAAGGTCTTTCCACCCTCCCCTCTACCACTTGAGCTATGCCCTGGGGGCAAATTTATATACTCATAATTTTTACTTTCAGTTGTCCTGCACTTTTAATCGTTTAATAAAAGTTATTTTTTAACTAATTTTATTAATTTTTTAAGAGTATTGTGGTATTTTTAAGTAATAAATAAATTATAAAATATTTTATGTGTATTAGATGAGAGTGATATTTTTGAAATTAAGATAAACTTTTGAGGTTATTGGTTGATTTGAAGTTTCCTTTTTTGGAATAAGACAATTAGTTTGGGACGGATGAAAATAGAAAGTAAAACAACGAGTTTGGGATGGAGGGAGTAATATATAATTTTTATTTTCATTAAATATAATTCTATACTTAAAACATTACTCTATATGTTTTTTTTACTACGGTATTATTGTAATTTACAAAGAGGAGGTAAACGCTAATATAAGACCGAAGGATAGTTTACAAAAGAAAAGTGTCCAAAGTTTGGGTGAATTGAGTTTAATAAGTGAGTTGCCAAAAAAAAAATTCATCACTGAGTTCATGAAATATGTTTTATAGAAGTTGTGTACGTTATTTTTAATAAATAAATGAGTTAATATATTTTTATAGAAGTCGTGTGCGTTCTTTTAATAAACAAAAAAAAAAAACAAATTAGTTGGTCTATTATGCAATTGAAAGTATAAGGCGTTCAAAAATAAAATATTTTATTTTAAAGGATATTTATTTTAATTCATAATAATATTATTTTTGCAATTAAAGAGTTGATTGAAATATAAATCATATTAATATTTTAGTAAGAAAATTGTTTATTTAATTTTTTTTTTGAAAATTTAGTATCGCAATAGACTAAATTTGACAACTTTGAAATTTTATTTATATTATGTTATTATATGAACCATTCAAGAAATAAGAACCTATCTATATTTATATATTGAAGTGAAATGATGATTTAAATATTTTTATTATGGATGTGGTCCTTGGATCCAACTAATGGGACTGGCGCAATGTCGGTCTATTTATAAACATACTAAGTCAATAATTCTTTTTGGTAAATCATATATCATCACATATTTATTTCAAACTTCAATCAAAAACACCATATAAGTAATTAAATATTAAATTTTTAGTAGATCATAAAATCTAGATAATTAGCGCTACCGGAAGTGGTGCCAAGATTTTGAATTGGTTTTGGGTTTGAATAACAGGACTTAAATTGTGTTAGTAATAAAAATTAAAAAAAAAAGATTTAAATTAGTCAGGAACATATTTAATTATCATGAATTGGTAATATGAATAATTGACCAACATATTAATTATGAAACCATACGTACAATGACAGAAACAAAAATCCTATGGGAATATCTCTGACCCTTTATATAATCGGTATATGCAATAATTAATTTTGTTAGAAGGGACATGATAAAGAAATATCAATCTTGAAAAAAAACGATCTAAATTATTTATTTAGTAAAGAAGAGCTTATTGGAGGGAGGGTATTATGGTATAAATTATAATATATACTTACCACTTGACAGATTTTAATATACAGAGTATAAGGATTTGTGTGGTATTCCGACATTATGACATATTTAATTAAGAAGTTATTAGTTTAATTAATTTTAGGATTTGATTAAATTTTGACCCAATCAAATTTCCTAATTATAATAAATTTGATTTCAATTAATTTATATATTTGAAAAGTTACATTCAATTGACAATAAATATTCAATTAATTAGGAATGTAAACGAGTAGATTAAAGTTTTTATTGATTGAGTATCGTTTGTTAAGCAAATTGGAGTTCATTTAAAATTTGTTTGAGCTCGACTCGAGTTCGTTTATTAAAACTTAAATACTATATTTGTTTGTTTATTTATTATGTTCACAAACAAAATTATAAAGTTGTTCATGAACAAATTGTCAAACATATTCACAATATGTTCACAAATAGATTATTATTTTAAATACCTATTTAAAATAATATATTCACATTATAAAGAATAATAATAAATTATACAAATATATAAAAATATATGTAACGAGCTTATTCGATTATACGCTAAACGAATATTAAATGAGTCTGTTTATGAACTTTTAACAAGTCAGTTATGCAATACTCAAATTTCATTCGTATAAAAAATAAGCTTAAAAAAGAATTTTGTTAATTTTTATTTAACTAATAAAATGCATAAATAAACGAGCATGAGTTGGTCTCTTGTGTCCCATGTGTATAAAGTTTGTAAGTGTATAATATTTTATTTTAAATAGGATACACTTTAATTAACTAGTGTCAAAACGTGCATTGCACGTCAATGTATGTGATATTTTGTAACGCATACATTATTATTATTTTTTTGTATTTTTGCTCTCTTTTTTTCAATTTATGTTTAATATAATAATGAATGGTTTAATTAGATAATTATCTATCTATTTATTACATTAAAGATTCTTTATATATATATATATATATATATATATATATGTATTTTTAGAAACTCTCTTGTGAGACGGATGTGAGACGGGTTGACCATCACTAAAGTATGTTTATTGTATAGATAAAGTATATATGCTTATCTGTAGTTAAAGTATGTCAACAATAAATCATATTATATCACGTTAAAATCATACTCCATAATCCAGCATACTTTAGAAAACATATTATAACAATCATTAAACATATTTTATCTAAATAATAAACATACTTTAACACGTCTCACATACCATCTCACGTATGTATCGTTTCACAAGAGAATTTCTCATTTTTTTACTTAACAATTAACAATTATTTGATCTAATTTAATATTTTTATTTACTCCATGATATCCTCTTAGAAACGATAATGTACAATTACACTCACTTACATAACTAAATCACCAAAACAAACATTAAGTAATTATTAAGAATAAATTATACAATACATATTATCAATTAGTAATATTCTTTTTTATTACAAAGCAATTAACCAAATATCAAATATCTAAAATTCAATAGTTTTATAATACGTAATTAAAAAATACAATAACATTCCGCTCGCATTCTCTGTCTCATATTTACATTGCTCATTATTTTATAAGTTCTACAACGTCATAAGAAAAAGAAAAGATATATTAAATGTGACTACAAAGACGAACGACAAAGTGATGGTTTATTCTATAGTATATTGAATGGTTGTTAAAATATGTTTTTAAATTATTCTTGATTATGCATTAAAGTATGACTTTAGCGTGTTATAATATGATTTATTATTAACATACTTTATCTATACAATAAGCATATTTTAGTGATGGGTCGACCCGTCTCATAAATAACTCATCTCACAAGAGAGTGTCTCAAGACAAATATATAGAGAAAAAACATGGGATACAAATGTACCGAAAATAAAAGAATATCAATATAATGGAAAAAATACTTATACCCCTATTTTTAATTTATAATTACGAATTAACTTTTAAAACTAAATTAACCTAACTTTGCTTCTTTATTATTTTATTTTATAGCCTAACGTCGTCCTAATCTCATTTGAACTTTAGTTCATGATAATAAACACTCATTAATCTCGAGTAGAGTTTTAAATTAAGTTAAATTCTAACTTATTTTTATATTTTTATTGAGATAAGTACTACTTTCTCCATTTCTTTTTAAATTGTACATTTTCTATTTTGAATTGTTCCACAAAAATAACTTCACTTTTCTTAATTTCCGTATTAAGTGAAGGTGCAAACACAAACTAAAGTGGATAGAGAATTTTTATTTTTTAATAAAGAAGAGTGATAGTTCAATAATTTAAAAATTAATTTTATTTTTTTATATTATAATTAAAGAATACTCCCTCCGTCCCGAATTTTTAGTGTGCAAAAAATTCTGGGACAGAGGAAGTAATATTCATAAAAGTGAAGTGCACCGTGCAATGAACTTAAAAGAAATGTTAATAACTAATCTAGTATGAATATACCGCGTGAAGTATGTATGTTACTATGATTCCAATAAGTTAATTATAATAAATCTATCGTTTCTTCTTCATTTAATGTAGCTAAAAAATATTTTATAATGCCATTTTTTTTTATAAATTTGTGATAGAAACATACTCTTTATATATATTCATGATAATCAATGTATATGTTTATGTTTTGTGTATATAATATTACTCATAATTTTGTAAATTAAGAAAAGTTATTTATAATGTAAGGAAAAGAATAATTATAACGCATGAAATTTTATATTTTTAAATATAATTTATCATATTATCTCAAAATTGACAAATCAATGGATTTTTTTGTATGATATAACTTTATTATTTATATTTATGTTATTATTTAATTGAATATATTCTTATTGTATATTAATTATTTTCATAAAAATAAATTCAAGTATTACAGATCTCCAATAATTAGATTAATCTAGAGATCTAATAATTAGATTAATCTAAATAGTGTTTATTAAATAAATTTATCATAAACATTCATTGGACGAATGATTTAAAAGGCTATAATTCAAAGTATAAAATTCACATATTTAATCATGTAATTAATATAATTCAACATTACAGCATTCATATACAAAAGTGTATTTATTTGCTTAAAAAAACAAAAAATTGAAAAAATAATATAATAAATAAGTATTTAAAATATAAAATCATAGATAGTTAATAATTCCACAATTAATCAATCTCTCTATCAGTCTCTCAACATCGTGGCTTCTCTCCAAGGTACATGTATAAAGAGATGATAAGATAAAATTAATCTGCATTGAATTGAAATGGTATTACATCACTGGATATTTTGATCCAATGGAAAAGAGACTTCAAATATTTGAAATGGAGGAATCTTCAAACGCTTCATAAATAGTATTCATTGATAAATTGATCAAAGTGATTTCATACATTACTATTACTTGTTTATATCCAATGCAGTCATGGAGATAATTAGTGAGGGAGGGGGTGCTGTTGTGTCACCTGGTGCAAGAAATGTCATAGTTTCTCTGCCAAATTCTATTAATTTATAAAGATTGACTACAACCACTTTGTTAACATCATGCATTGAATTTTTAATATAATTAAAGTGAGAATTGAATACATTGAGATCAAAAGCCACATACTAAAGGTTAAAAGTTTGAACATTAAAAACATGTATTTATATTTAAATTATTTAGTTAAATATTAAATAAATATAAAATTGAAAATAGATGAATATGAAGAGTTATTATTTATTTAATATAATAAATATAAATTAAGTTATTAAATATTATATGTCATTAATAGATGAAAGGATAAAGATGTGTAATTTAAAAAAAATAGGTAGGGATATAAATGGAAAAAAAATTCTCAAATTCATCACACTTTTAATATATTAAAATTAAGATAAGATAAGAGTACACAGTTTTGTTCTAAAGAGTATACACTTTTATTTACTTATTTATTTTTTATTTTTTTAAAAAAATAAAGAGTACATGTTATTATACTAAAAAGTACATCATTTAATATTAAAGTGTATTTGGGCGTGTCCATGGGGACACACGGATTTTTGCCAACGAGGATTTATCGAGTTGAATGGCAAATTGTTTCTCGAACGCTGTGTTTAGTTACACCAACCTATGCATGTGATAAGTTGATATTAGGTGCATTCATATATGTATAATTTTTTATTCTATTTTGTATACGTGTTATTCTATTTTGTATACATATTTTTTAATAATTGTATATTTTTTCCACACTCAATTTTTCATTAAAAAAACTAGAATCATATGTGTATAACTTTTATAATAGTGTATATATTTTTTAATAGTTGTATACTTTTTTACACTCAATTTTTCATTAAAAAACTAACATACAAATTTTATATATTTTTATTTATAATTGTATATTTTTTTCATAATTATATATATTTATGAAAGTCGGTATCCCATGATTCACCCAGTGCACAATAACATTAGCCAGGGGTGATTCATAGTTGTACAAATAAAATAGAGATTTTTAAGATGATAATATGATGAATTGATATAAAAATTCAATAGCATCCATTCAAATATATATATATATATATGAATTAATAAATAAATATATTATATATTCATTTTTTTATATACATTTTTTTTATCTTTTCAAAATTATTTTTGGATCATTTACTGTACAGTGTTGGATGTGAATAGTGCCAAAGAGACTATTAAAGTGGCCCATTGGTCTTAGATTCAATGGCTTAATAGAAACTCTTTAAAAAAAAAAAGGCTTAAATAGAAACAAATAATTATCTCTTTTCAAAAATAAAAGAAAAAAGAAAATCAAATCTGTCGGTTGGCCTTTCATATTCTGGAAGTAATTTAACAAAAGTTTATAAAAATATTAAATTTTCATTTTATTAGAATATGTTATGTGAAAACCTTATCTGAAACGATTCCTTACAAATTCATGTAATTATAGTTAAAAATCACAAAGATTTAAATATTTACTGTGAAAATATTAACACACAACTTAATTTGTTTGAATCTTCTCATATGATATATTAGATGCTAGAAAGCAAAATCTCTTAAATATTAAGTTGTATTCAAACGTTAAATCTTGTGTTTAATTTCTTATTAATTATAATATATTTTATCATAACAAATTAAATATAGCAATTTCTAATGAATTTGCCGAATTAAGTTGGACAATATTAAGCTATGGATTAATAAATATACGTAGAGTTGATATTAGGTGCACCCTGGTGAAGGGTGCATCCATATGTGTATAACTTTTTATTTTATTTTGTATACATGTTATTCTATTTTCTATACGTGTTTTTTAATAATTGTATACTCCATCCGTCTCGTTTCAATGTTTACGTTTGCTTTTTGCACGTTGATTAAAAAATATTATATTTTAATAGATAGTGGGTGGAAAAATATAATATTTAATGTGAAGTGGATATGTGTATCAGTGTTGGATGGTATATTAATTAATTTAGGTGGGTCCCATATTCCTAAAAAGGAAAACGTGAATATTGAAATGAGAAGCGCAAAATAGAAACGTAAATATTGAAATAGGACGGAGATAGTACTTTTTTTCACACTAAATTTTTCATTAAAAAAACTAAATTCATTTGTGTATAACTTTTTACTCCCTCCGTCCCATAAAGAAGTTCACAGTTACTGTAGATACGGAGTTTAAGAAAAAGTTTCTTTTTGAGGTAATTTGGTATTTTTAGGTAATAAATAAATTATAAAGTAAGTTATGTGAGTTGTAAAGGGGTGACAATTTTGAAATTAAAGTGTATTGTGTGGTTATTGATTTGTGTGTATTTCATTATTTGGGGTGTGAACTTGTTTATGAGACAGACAAAAATAGAAAGTGTGAATTTGTTTATAGGACATGGAGTATTCAATAGTATATACATATATTTTTAATAATTGTATTTTTTTACACTCAGTTTTTCATTAAAAAAAATTAACAATTAAATTACATACATTTTTGTTTATAATTGTATATGTTTTATTTATATTTTTGTACGTTCTTTAAAGTGGGTGCACCCTATCTTAAGGTGCACTCGATTGCACGGTATAATTAGCCATATACGTAATGCTTAAATTTTATACCAAGTGAAAGAATAAAGATGCACGTTGAGATTATTTTGAATGCTTGTTTTCATGGTTCCACAATTAAAGTAGAGTGTAAAATCTACTATACTTCCCGCCGTGAATCAGGTCGTGAATCAGGATCCTGTCCAGAGAATCTGGTGGCGTTTGGAGCGGTTTTTGCGACTGCGGAGGCTTCCTTCGCCACGGTGCAAGCCGCCGCTGTGCAAGTCCAAGCTGTCGGCACCCATAACGACGCGTTGCCGCAGTCGACGATGTCGTCGGAGCTGCGGCAGAGGTGAATTTGCTCCTGGAAAGTCCGTGGAGTTCTTAATCTACCATGACTTCAGGTATTGACTGCATACTCTTGATACATTATATTTATATGATTTGATTGCTTAATCTTTGGCTTAATAAATTCATTGATATGATGAGTTTTATGTGGATTAAAAACATAACATGTCACTCCTCATTTTGTTTGGTTTACCTATTTTACTCATTAAATAACTTTATAAATTCATTAATTTAGAATTAAAAAATTATGTGCGTTGTATTATAGTAATTTTAGTTCATTTTAAGAATTTATAAACATAAAAAAATTTATTTAGTTTATTAATTAATATAAATAAATTTAAGAAAAATAGTACTACATATATTAACTATTAAGAAATATATTTTACTTATATAATAATAACACTTTAATCAATCTCACATGAATACCTTCAATCCAATGATAGTATCTTGAAGTTATGAATATATTGATAGAAATATTAAATATCTAACATTGATAAAAATTTTAAAAATTGCAAAAACTTTAAAAAAAATCTTAAAATATATTATAACTAATTTTAATATATAAATACAATTTAAAATATAAAAAATATAACTGATAACAATTTAAATTAAAAATAAAAGTTATAATGATACATGAACTATTAATTCTAAACATTTTTCAAAATTTGAAAATGAAAGTTTATAGTATTTTTCATCTCCAAAACTCCCATGTGCCCTCGGCACCTCGTGTCTGACGTCTACACCGAAAAGTCCTCCGACATTTTCTAGATCTGAAAAACGAATGTGTTTTAGAAAAATAGCGGAATAATTCAAGGAATATTCAAAGTTGTATTCCAGTTTCTCTGAGAGCGCGAAGAGTGATAGGTGGAATAACGGAGGATGGTTATGAAAATTTTGCAAAATATATGCTAGATTTGCCGAAACTTTCTCATATGAAAAGTATTCGGTTTAAATTTTCATAGGAATTTTCGTTTTTAAAGTTTTATTAAAAAATTCATTAGAACTTTAAAATTTTTAACGAATTTGCTTTTCATTTGAATTTTTCGGTTGGAAATTGACATTTGATTAGTGAGTCTTTTTATTTTTCTAAAATTTACTTTTATAAAAAATATTATATATTCGTTCTAAAGCCATTTGCTCCATTCAATCTTCCTCCATCCCATAGTAATCATCCCTGATGAAGAAAATAACATCTCAATTCAAAATATAAAAGTAAACTTTAATTTTAAAATTATCATTATTTTTTAACACACATAACATACTTTATATATTATTTATTAATTAAAAATTTCATATCACCCTCAAAAGTCAATAATGTTAGTGAAAAGTAATTTCTTCTCAAATAACAAGGAACATGAAAGGTTTATATATAAAGTTAACTTATACCTGAAATGGAGATATTATTACTTTTTTATTTATACTACGAATTGATCATAAAATTGTATTTATTATTATTTTTGTTATCAAGAGTATATTTCTTTTATTAAAATGTTATGATGAGAATCTTATCATATCACTGTGTTTGTTATTAATTGTGATGACCAATTAAGTTGTTTGTTGGTCATGTATCGGAACAAGAATTCAACACTGGACTCTTCTAATTACAATTAACTCCTTCTAATTTGACAAACTTCAATTTCAGTACCCCAATTACCATCTGCATTTGTAACTTGAATTTCGAACAATATAACACGAACTTGAGTACGAAATAAAGGGAGTAACAATTAAGTCGAATAAGATGATTTTTTTTTAAAATATTGTACAAGTCAATATACCTAATATAAATATTTTATATTTATATTAAATAATTATATTGCAACACCAAAAAAAAAAAAAAATTAATGAGACTGTATACGTTGGGTTATTAGATTATGTATGTATTGAAATGGTAACAATTGGGCTATTAGTATAAAATACTCCACAAATATTTTACTCACCCTAAGTCCTCCCCTTTTAATCCTATTAAAATATTGCTAGAGGTTTAAATTAAAAAGGAAAAAAACAGGGTTTACAAGGGTTTGTAATGTAAAACTCGATTTACAAGAGACTAACTCAAAGATAAAAGCATGTTGTATTTATTTATAAATATATGGGACAAATTATGTATTATGTGAGACAGTAAGAGGATTATTTTAATGTGTATAATACTAGTGTTTTCACTATGTATACTGATTATGTGTTGATATAAGATTAATAAAAATTGAATTATTTAATTATGATTAAACAACATGATTAGCAGTTAGCAGGAAAGGCAAAATTGTAGTGTTGTAATAATTAATAAAAGTAAATGTGTGTTAAATATTTGAAAGTAAATGGGCCGGGCGGAGTTTTAGTTTGAATGAAAGTAGCAATTTGGGCCAACGGCTCTTATTTCAGATTTTATTTTTAATTTTAATTTTAATTTTTTTTTAAGGCAACGGTCGAGTAATGATGTTCCCCGCCTTAATATATTACTATTCCTTTTGGGCCATATTCAGATTCTATTCAATTAATTAAATAAAATCTTAAATGATTAGACAAAATTTACGGAGCAAATATTTACTAAATCTAATGTGGAATTTAAGTTTCTGCTATATTTGAATTTAAGAAATTAAAGAGGAAAATTAAAATTAAAGAGACTAAGATTACACTTAAATGATTTCAAATGGAGAGTAAAACATTTATATCCATGACATAAATATTTAGAGGAAATGTTATTAATTTGATTTGAGATTACACCCTTATCTCCTTTTACAATAATAAATGTATGAAATGCAGTAATTATTTTAGATTCGATATATATAAATATATAAAATAAAAGATTCGACATTGCATAATTTTACACTTAGATTGATTAAAATGATCTTATGATTTAATTTAGAGTTAATTGTAAGAATAATCACAATTCTTATTCCTCTAGCAAATTAATTCAAAACGCAATCTTTTAAGTATTATTGTAAAACTTACCTAATTTTCAAATGTGAGATTAAATGTGGAATTTTCTTTTAGAAATTTAGTGCATTTTATAACAATGCTTAAATATGACATTTTTTTTCAAATTTTCAATAATAAAAAATTAATTTGTAATAGGTGTAAAGTTTTTAATTTTTCTTGCCATTATTCCTTAAAATTTATAAACAACAGTAAAAATGAGTAGTATTTTATTATGATGAATTTAAGCAATATAAGTATATATCAATGTTAAGATTTAAGCATTCTGTTAAAAAAAAAAATGTTACTGTAAGATTTAAGAATTAAAAGAAAAAATGTAGTAAGATTTAATAAGGGAAATAATATCCTGTCGCTAGAAATCCAGAACCAAACTCAATAATTCAACATTGGGAAAAGAATCCATCTTTTCTTCTTTATTATATTCGGACATCTTAACCGGACCCAACAATCGATATAACGTTACTCTCCTAACTGTGCCGTACTGTTTTCAACGTACTTCAGTTTGCACTTCCACTCTCACACAATACACACATTAAATCTCATCTCCCACCACACAAAAATCCAATTCTCTGAGTTTTTTAGGACATTTTCTTGTTAGTTTCTTCTTGTCCTTCCGAAATGGCTACCGAAAATCCCCAAATTCTCGAAACCCACCCGGTTCATTCGGGTCCGGAAACTGAACCCACTTCGGGTAGGGCTGAGATCGACACTTCGGCGCCGTTCGAGTCGGTTAAGGAGGCGGCCAACCTGTTTGGTGGAATGGGTTTCTGGAAACCCGTTTCTTGTAAACCTACTGAACATGCTTCTGAGGTTCTTTTTACTCGCATTTTGATTCTCCTAATTTTTGTGGGTTTCTGTTTTCTTACATTGCCCTGTTTAGTGTATTGATATGTTGTAAGATATTCAATTTTCTCTTTTGCATTGCTCACTCACTCTGCATTTTTGGCTATTTATTAAGATTTTGGAGATGAAGGCCAAAATTCAGAGGAAGTAATTAAGAAGTGTAATTTCTATGTTAAATGATGGATCTTGTTTTAGTAATTCATAGTATGTATTTATGTAATAAAGAATTCGAATGCATCCAGTTTGTGCACTAATCTCATGGCTTCAAAGTTGATCCCCTTTTCACTTTTTACATTCTCTATGTTACCACATTAAATTAACCTGCTTTGGCAACCGCATGCCTTGCAAGCTGCCTTTTTTTTTTTTTTAATCATGTGAACTTTATTTTGTTGTGGGGACATACTGTGTTTAGTCATGAACATATTGTCTGAAAACATGTAATCAAATCATCTGCAGCTTTTGGGAAATTATCTTAATCTATTGTAGAATTGAAATGTTTAATGTTGTATTGTATTGGTAAGATCTAGGAGGACTATAGATTCTGCTTTTCTTGGTTGCTGATGAATTTAACTTTTGTGTGTAGCAACAACATGAGGAAGAAGTGATTGATGTTGTCCAATTGGAGGAACAAACTGCACAATTGGAAAGAGATCTTATGGTTAAGGAAAGGGAAACTCTCGACGTCTTAAAGGAACTCGAAACTACGAAAAATGTGGTTGAGGAATTGAAAGTGAAGTTGCAGAAAGAAGCTTCTGAAAT
Source organism: Pogostemon cablin (assembly GCA_023678885.1). NCBI lineage: Eukaryota > Viridiplantae > Streptophyta > Magnoliopsida > Lamiales > Lamiaceae > Pogostemon > Pogostemon cablin. Next base: position 2,340,193 of record CM042984.1, read on the forward strand.
TAATGCAACACTCAAGGCAAATTCATCGACAGACAATGTAGGAAATAGTGAAACTGATAAGGCTGTTCATGAAAATAGAGTTGGTGGTTTGAACCTTTGTCCTTCGGAGGCTCCAGGGTTCATCTTATTGGAGCTGAAACAGGCTAAACTGAATCTAACAAGGACTACTAGTGATCTTGCTGATATCCGATCCACAGTTGATGTGTACAACAAGAAAATCGAGAAGGAGAGAGCTTCTCTTGAGAGGACACGCCAGAGGTTGTCTTCGAACACCTCAAAGATTTCGTGTCTTGAGGAGGAGCTGAACCAAACAAGAATGAAGGTGGGGAAGGCGAAAGATACTGAAGTCCAAGATTGTTGTCATGATCCCTTGGATATCACGAGGGAGCTGCGGAAGCTTAGTTCTGAGACGGAAGAGTTTAAGAAAGTGGGAGAAGCTGCAAAGTCCCAAGTTCAAAAGGCGTTGTCTGAGATTGAACAAACCAAGGCGAGGATTCGAACTGCAGAAATCCGTTTGGTTGCAGCTAAGAGAATGAAGGAAGCAGCGAAAGCTTCTGAAGCTGTGGCTTTTGCAGAGATAAAAGCACTGTCTTCTCAGCAAAAATCCGAAGATGTAACTCTTTCATACGAAGAATACTCATCGTTAGTTTCTAAAGCTCAAGAAGCAGAGGAAGCATCCAAGGGTAGAGTTGCGGATGCAATGGCTTTAGTTGATGAAGCAAACCTCTCAAAAACGGAGATCTTGAAAAAGGTTGAGGAAGCAACTGAGGAAGTGAAGATCAGCAAGAGGGCATTGGAAGAAGCATTGAGTAGAGTGGAAACAGCCAATAGAGGTAAGCTAGCAGTCGAGGAGGCTCTTCGTGTGTGGAGATCCGAGCATGGGCACAAGCGACGTACTGTTAACAACTCCTCCAAATTCAAGAACTCATGTTCATCTCTTCCAAGGAAGGACTCTCGTCTTCTTGATGTGAATGGTCTGAATCTTGTCAACGATGAGCTCAAACCGGTTCTGAAACCTACTCTATCAATCGGGCAAATACTGAGCCGAAAACTGCTGCTAACTGAGGAGTATGAGAACGGAATGCAATCGCAGAAAATCATGGGGAAACGCAAGGTTTCACTTGCTCAAATGCTCAGCAAACCTAATGCAGATCCACATTCTTCGAAGAAATCAGGGAAAGAAAATAAAGAACTCCCTGCAAAGAGAAAGAAGTTCGGTTTCGCTCGGATTTCACTGCTCGTAGCAAAGCAAAGCAAGAAGAAGAAGAATCTATCATCTGGATGTTCAATGTGATGTAGCAGGTGAAGTGAACTTCCGTTGGGATCGTCAGTGTGTTGCCTAGATATTATTTGATTACTAACTTAGTAGTATTTATCTACATTTGAGTTTTCTTACATAACTGGGAATGTTTGTACCAGATTAATTTAGGTTGATGGAGAGAAAAAGAAAGAAACAATGTATTGCTTGATCTGGATTATGTATGATATTTGAATCTTGAATGTAAGTCTTTCTTAACCAGATTATGTTATGCTTGTGATTTGAGTGGGATGTAGATATTGATTCTCATCTGATGCAAGACTTGCTTCATGGTCATGATGATGTTTGGATTGTTCAATTTGAACATAGCCTCATACTCCAAATATTCAGTTTATTGGATGTTATAATGGATTTTCACTCGTACATACCTCAATTTATATGCATATATATATTTGGAGTACTTTTATTGCCAAGTTTTCATACGCTTGATCATAGGAGAATACGAACCCCTTAAGCCCAAGGGCCTCAATTTTGATTATTATGGAAGATAAACTCAGTGATTTCAAAACCGGTCCGAAAATAGCTGATTTTACATCCAACTTCGCTGTTTGCAACAAACGACTCCAGTTTTATTATGACATATTTGATAACTGGCCGTAAAAAAAATAATATTAATAAAATTGAGATCTAAGAGAAAACATAATAAAAATGATTAAAAAATAAATAAAAGAATTGAAATCTAAGAGAGAACATAACATGCGCCACCATTGACCATCCTCTGGACTTTGAGAACAACCTTAGGTCAAGGTGCTATGTCGAACAGACGCCGCCATCCTCTATCAAATGCAGCAGGAGTTTTCAAATAATATTTTAAAATTGTTGCAAGAGAGAGACATGTGGTAGTGGCTGATTAAAGCAATATTTTCAAAACCAAATCGGAAATTGAATTGGTGGGTTAAACGATTCGAGGTTCAACCCGTTGGGTCGGCAATTCAACTGGAAAAATTAAATTATTTCATTTTAATTATGTTTTATATTATTATAAAAATATATAATAAATAAAATTATTTAATAAAATATAATTAAAAATACTAATGGTTAGTTTAATATCAAATGAATGGAAAGTAAAATATGAATACAAATCCGTCTGATAATCAAATAAGCTATAAAACGAAAAAGAGTTTAGAGGACCGAACTAAAAGATGATAACAAACTCCCAACACATGGGATGACAGACAGATGCAGTAGTGCATAATGTACCGCTAAGACAGACGGACGCAACAGTGTGTAATGTACTGCTACGATCACGGAGCCACAGGCGGCAAACAAACCAAATACATGGCTGGAAATGAAATCTAGTTAAAAAAGCAGACTGGTTAAGCAACCGTAGGAATCCCAAAAAAAACTTCATTAAAATTTTCACATAAAAAAACCCAGTGTGAAAAACTCATATAGAGGAAAAAAAATATTTTTTGGAAAAGGATTCCAAAAAATCTGCCATCATACTTATATGACCTAAGACGACCACGATCACGGCTGGGCAGACGCATCATCTTTCATGGCATGAGTAAGAAAAATCATTTGAATCGCAACAGCAACAAGTTCTAAGTGCGAAAATATCATCAAGAAGGATAAAAGTATAGGGAGAGGAGCCACCCGATAAAGTTTATTTTATATTAATAAAAAACATTTTTGCAATTAGGGCATCCCTTCACATCACAATGTAGGTTTACATTTCACGGCTGCCTGCCTCCGCCTCCGCCTCCGCCTCCGCCTCCATCCTCTCTCTTATATTTTCCAAATATTGAAAATTTGAAACTCCTCCTCTTTCCCTCTCTCACAGAAACTTTTCTTCTCTCTTTTGAAGATAACACCACCTTTCTTTCTTTCTTTCTTTCTTTCTTTCTTTCTTTCTTTCTTTCTTTCTTTCTTTCTTTCTCATGTGTTCTTTAATGATAAACTCCGTTGCTTGAAAAAAGAAATAAGTAGTTCTCCCACCTTTCTCTTTCTCTGACCTCAATTTGGGTAAGATTTGGCTTTTAATGCTTGTTGATGCGGGGTTTATGTATTTGTGCTCTCGATCAACTTGATTTAACCTGATTACCTGGATTTCATTGTTTGAGTTTATTTTTTAGGTCAAACTGCATAAAAAAATGAAATTTTTGCCCTTTTTCTTTTTAGGGAAATATTTATAATATGCATAGTGTGTTAATTTTATGATTTAAGTTTACTGAGGAATTGGCGTGTAGATGAAAGTCAACTGATTTGAGAAGAGATGTCATTGAGTTAGTTTACAATAACTGTTTTATTGACTAGTAATGTCTTAGATGGACTTTAACCCTGAGTGTGTTTGGTTTGTATTGGGTTAATGGTGCTCTATGTGCCTCTAAATATTGTTAAAAGTATGATATTTAAAACCAAACCAGTCCAGTGGAATGCAGCATACAGGGTATTGGGGGTAGGTAACATTAACCCATGAAATTAATGATAAATCAATCCAATCTTTGTTTGCATATATTGTGTTTTACATTTTACAAGTCCTATATGCTTACATGTTATGATCACGAACCAAGTAAACTTTAAACGTATTGTCTTTGCCCTTTTTTATTTAGGGTCACACAAGAGACTCTACAATCAAGTAGTAGAATAGTGTTATTTCTTAATGAGGTGATGGAATTAATGTTAATTATAGGTCCTTGAGCAAGCTGTTGTCAAGAACCTTTTCAAAATCTGTTTTAAATAATATGGATTTTTTTTTTCCGTAAGCTGGGTGATTTATTTTCTTGCTGGAGTGAATACAGAATAGTCCTGCAATGGTTTATTTTGTTATTTTGTGATATGATTTTATCTTATAAAATGCATACATGTTTCCTGTATTAAACTTTAGAGAGTTTAAGTTAATATTTAATTAAAAAACTGAACACGCGGCTCCCCCAAAGATTTTAAAATCTTCTCATATGAATTCTCTTATTATAAATTCTTGCCTTTCTTTTAATGATTTTTATTTATCTATCTATGATCTATGATATTATTACTCGCATTTTGATTCTCCTAATTTTTTGTTATTTTTTGTGGGTTTCTGTTTTCTTACAGTGCTATGTTTAGTGTTTGAATATGTTGTAGGATAATCAATTTTCTCTTTTGCATTGCTCACTCACTCTGCATTTTTGTCTTTTTATTAAGATTTTGGAGATGATGGCCAAAAATCAGTGGAAGTAATCAAGAAGTGTAATTTCTATGTTAGACGATGGATCTTATTCTAGTAATTTATATTTTGCATCGATGTGAAGTGCACCACCTCTGAAAAGTGCTCCTCCATTAAACAACGTCTGTTTACCACAGTATCTCCCATGCTCGTGGGTGATCTCCTCAACTCCCAAATGTTTTTTTAGGACAGTAATGACAAATATGGAATTTAGGCCTGCATGCATCTCAAACACGTCGGATTTCTTAATGTACTCAGAGAAACTGCAATACAGATCAGAATAGTTTCTAAACTAAACGTCTGGGCTGAAAAGGCAGAAGGCAAACGTCTGGGCTGAAAAGGCAGAAGGCTTTCCGGTGTAGGCGTGGCGACTGAACCTCGCCACCTTGTGTCCGACCCCTACACCGGAAAGCCGAAGGGCTTTTCTCCTAGACGTTTTAGGAAGACAGAGCTAGAGTTTAGAATATATTCCGATTTGTATTGCAGTTTCTCTGAGTACATTAAGACTCCGGCATATTTGAAGATGCATGCAGGTCTAAATGCCATATTTGTAATTACTGTCTCAAGAAACATCTGGTGGGATTGAGGAGGTGACAAAAGATCTCAAAGAAGCGCAGATCCCCACGAGCATGGAAATACTGTTGTAAAGAAACGTTGTTTAATCATATCCTGGAGGAGCACTTCTCAGAGGTGGTGTACTTTTCAGAGGTGCACGTTGTTTAATCATATCATGGAGGAGCACATATCAGAGATGGCATGTCTTTTTATATGATTTATTGCAAAATTTTAACTTTGCTTGTGGAGTTTATTACTTTATTTTATATCTTCTATGACTTCACGAGTATTGTTGAGATTTTGCAGATTTTATACCTATTTTGGGGTAAAATTAATAAATATCAAAGGGGAGTTGAAACTAGAAAAGTCGAGTTGAAGGAGTGGAGTAGATTGCAAGCCACGTGTGATAGACTTCAATTCAATTAAAAGAAGCTTTGAAGGCCAAGGCCTTGATCAACCGCCACATCATACATCTAATTGGGTTGTCCTGAGACCATTCACACATATAAGGCGTATATAAAAAAGATCAGAAGCCGTGAACGACAGAACATAATACTGAACTCTCACATCATACGATTGAATCATCAACACCACTTTCGCCTTTGCTACTTGAGAAGAAGAACGAAGGAGAATCATCAAGACGAGAAAAAAAGACGGAGAATTACACCAGACAAAGATTTTTCTTCTCTCTTTACTTTCTTATTGTTGGCTTATAGACTCATGTTTAAGAACAATTTCATTGTCATGGTTGTTGCTTGTAACACAATGGACTAGTTTTCTCTTAGTAGTTTTAGGATTTTGAAGGTTTATAATGTTGATGGTAGTTTTAGGATTTTGGAGGTTTATCGACTTGATGATGATTTTTGCAGAAATATTTATTTCTTATTGACGTTTTATTTTAGACTTTATGATCATGTTTCTTAATTCTCTTGTCGATTATATATTCATGATATGATTGTTGATTGATGTATGATTGTGATTTGAATGTGTTGCATGATTATATTTGTTATTTCGTGGCAATTAAAAAAGGATTGATCAATATATAGACTTTGATTGCTTGATCATGTATAGAATACTTTTTTTATTTTTACATGGTCATTGATAAAAAGAATTATGGTAGAAAAGCTCTAGATAAAACTCCTTTAGTAATTAAAAAAATAGATCTCTTGCACTAGCCTATGTGGAATTTTACATGTGAATCACATAGAAAGCGAATAAGGGGTTGTGGCTATTAAAATTTTTTTTACCAATAAAGAGAAGTCTAGTGCTCCACCTTTAAATGAAATTTAGGAGTTGTGGGTATTTAATTTCTTTTTTACCAATAAAGAGAAATCCAGTACTCTAACTTTAAATGGAATTTAGTAAAGTATCTAAAAATGAATAGGAAATTATTTTATTAATTGAGTCCTCGAAATTTATGTTATTTAAAATTGGTAAATCTCACTTGACCATAGTGGTTTAGCATGCTTAAGTGATTATTTTTATAAAATTCTGCATGATTTTGATTCACTTGTCTATCTCATACTGTTATTCACATGATAAACTGAATTTTCCTAGAACTATCTTGTTCTTGTCTTTTGAAACATATGTGATTGCGTGCGACTTTGATTTTATTTATTTTATTTTTCTATTTAATTTTCTGTATAATTGGGTAATTAATTACAATTAAAAAATGTTATTTTGTTTTGATTATTAGAAGTGCATACGTATTTTGTTTAACTTTAATCTCGTGGATTCGACTACAACTGATTCCTTATATTTAAGGGTAATCATTCTTGTAAGTGAACAAAAATAGTGAACAATGTGTTGGGATAAGCAGATTCTCATTCATTCTTAAGGGACAAATAAAGAAGAGCATAAAACCCTAATCCCTACCTTCTTACAAATCTTTGACTAATTCACACATTTCTCCCTATTCTCACAACCGAGAGTACAAGAAAGAAATTAAAACAGAATTAAACACAAATATTAAAGTGTCTTGATTAATGCACTTGACATCAAGTCCAAGGACCTCCTTATATAGTACCAAGAATCACTCCCCTTTTACTCTTCATCCGATATGGGACAAAATAAATAAAAGAAATCCCTTCTTTCATTCTTAACAAAAACTAACAATCTTCACCTTGTCAAAATAAAAGAAGATTAATTATCTTCACCGACAATCATTCTCAACCCCGAGAATCCCTTAGAATCAACAATTCTAAGAATCATTGTCTTCACCTACAATCCATTCTCAACCTCAAGAATCATACTCCACCATATGAGTAGACCACATAAAATAAACCATTTTAAGAATTTCTGCCGCACATATCGAAAACACCTGCTGATATTTATGGTACTACTTCCAACTCTTGGCTACCCCTGGAAGTTCCATCAGCCATCAATATACATCCACCACACACCCTACATCACCTGCCAAGTCAATGTCTGTGTGCAAACTTGTGGACCAGCCAATATTATTACATCATTTTCCATGACAACTGAGCATGATAAAGATCCTCAATAATATTAACTCAACATTTGGAACTGTTGCCGCACCAGCTCCTCCTTGACCAGCAACTTCACCATTGCTCCATCGTAAGCAATTACCGTGTCATTGCTCCACCATGAGCAACCACCGCGCCATTGCTACACCTTGAGCAAAAATCGTCTATTACCAATCTAGCGCCCCCGATACCAAGTACCACATCGCATCTTCCCCGTTGAATCGCCACTTCCCCACGCCACTGTTATTACCGAAAAAATCGTTCCTTTCAAATTTCCTTGAGCCGCCCGAACCGGGCTCTGATACCACTTGTTGGGATAAACAGATCCCAATTCATTCCTAAGGGACAAATAAAGAAGAACATAAAACCCCAATCCATACACTCTTACAAATCTTTGACTAATTCACATCTTTCTCCTCATTCTCACAATTGAGAATACAAGAAGGAATTTAAACAGAATCAAATACAAAGATTAAAGTGTCTTGATTGGTGCACTTGACATCAAGTCCAATGACCTCCTTATATAATACCAATTATCCCTCCCCTTTTACTCTTCATTCGATGTGCGACAAAATAAATACTCTCTCCGTCCCAACAAGTATTTCACATATTGGTGTGCGCGAAATTTAAGAAAATTTTGTATTTTTATGTATAAAGTAAGAAAGAGAATACTCCCTCAGTCCCAAAGATATTGACACACTTTCCTTTTTGGGTTGTCCCACAGAAATTGACATATTTCCTTTTTAAGAACATGGGACCCACACAAAAATAATTTTTTTATTTACATGGATCCACACACCCATCACACTCACCACTAATACAACTACCCACTACACATTAAATATTATTTTTCTCATTTCATTTTACATTAAATTATTTTACTCATTAATCTCCGTGCCCAAAAAAAATGTGTCAATACTTCTGGGACGGAGGGAGTATATATTTTAGTTTATTTAATGAAAAAGGTGTGTAAAGTTGTTAGGAGGTATAAAAAGTTGTTGGGAGATGTGAAAAAGCAAGTATTATATCGGGATGTGTGTAAAAAGTGAGTATTATTATAATATATTTTTTACCAAATTTAGTAAAAGTAAAGTGTGAAATACTTTGAGGGACGGATGAAAAAGGAAAGTGTGAAATACTTTAGGGACGGTGGGAGTAAAAGAAATTCCTTCTTTTATTCTCGACAAAAACCAACACAATGCATTTTTCAAAGGTGCACGTTTAATCATATCATGGAGGCCACCAGTTTCTTTTGCATTGCTCACACACTGCATATTTTGGCTATTTGTTTTTTTGGAGATGAAGGCCAAAAAATTAGAGGAAGTAATTAAGAAGTGAAATTTCTATGTTAGATAATGGATCTTATTTTAGTAATTCATACTAGTTTGCATAAATTGAATCGATGTAATAAAGTATTCGAATGCTTTCATATGTTCTTGCTTCATTATGGTGTTTGGTTTGATGAATTTGAGAAAACTAAAGCCATAAATTTCACATTCTTTGAACATTATCTGATACTAATATTCAGGCTGTTTATTGGATGTTATAAATGATTTTCACTTATATATACCTCAATTTATATGAATATATATATATTTGGAGTACTTTTATTTGCAAGTTTTAATACGTTTGTTCATAGGAGAATACGACCCCCTTAAGCCCATGGGCCTCGATTTTGAGGCCCACCTACCCAATTAATTGTTCACTCTTTAAATATATTAACTGGAGTAATACATAATAAATCTAAAAACATTAAAACATTAAATTAAAAAAAATATACAGAATTTTTATAAAATACCATATAATTTAGAAAATAAATCTCAAAATATGGTTGTGAATTGTGAAATATTTATGAACTACAACGATTAAAAGAGCTGAATAGTTTCAAAATATCATCATGAATTAAATTTAAAATTTTGAAAAGATTCAACTGAACAAGCATATATATTTTTGGTTGCCTGAAACTGTTATCGATTTTTATCAAAAATATTATTACTTTATAAAATAAATATTATCATTTTTATTTTACACTCATAAATACGGACAGTTCATATTATGATCACTAATTTTTTTAAAAACATTATCCATTCTTATATATGTCACAAAACTTTTAGCCAACATTTCTCTTTTATTTTAGACATTAAAAACAAAGAAGACGGAAAAAAAAAAAGGTTTACTGGATAATTTTACGGGCTGAGCACGCCACCGGATCATGACTCTGATATTAATCTTCAGGAAAATATATTTTCATAATATTTTAATTCTAATTCTAATCATTAATCCTACCAATTTATTTAATTAATCATTAGAACGAATATTATTTATAGTCGTTTATGTATCCATCACGACATCATTAAAAAAAAACACCGCAACGTGTCGAGGTTTAATTGGTCGATATCAGTGCATAGCGAACGTTGGGGGTGTATAGAGTATAATTGGAGCTCCGTTGATAAATAAAAATACAATCTTGATTATCATTGAAGATAAACCCCGTTGCTTGAAGAAAGAAATAAGTAGCTCTCTTACCTTTCTCTTTCTCTGACCTCAATTTGCAGCTCTTGTCATTCACCAGATAAGGTAGAACAATTCATCGTGATTTATTTCCAATTATATATCTTTTTAATTCCTCATATGTGTTGTTTCTGTGTGCCAAAATCTGGGTTTATTAATTTGGGGAAAATTTGGCTCTTTGTCGATACCAGGTTTATGTATGTGTGCTCTCGATCAACTTGATTTAACCTGAATTTCGATCGTATGCACCTTGATTTTCATTGTTTGGAGTTGTTTTTGTTGGTCAAACTGCATAAAAATTGAAAATTGTGCCCTTTTTCTGTATAGGGAAATATTTATGAAGGGCATAGTGTGTTAATTTTATTAGGGGAAATAGTTCGCTGAACTATTTTTTGGGGCTTGAGGTCTCTTACACATCTACTGGTCTTTTTGTTGGGCAAGCTAAATATGCCCTCGACATGCCATGCTAGACTGCAAGCCTGTTTCTACACCTCTGGCTGCCGGGACTTCCTTGAAGAGTACGGGTTCTTCCTTTGGAGATCCTACCTTCTATCGCTCTTTGGTAGGGGCACTTCAGTATCTGACCATCACTAGGCCAGATCTATTTCCCTTAATAAATTTTATGATTTAAGACAGAGCACTTAGTTGGGAATTACTTTACTGAGGAATTGGCGTGTAGATGAAAGTCAACTGATTTGAGAAGAGATGTCATTAAGTTAGTTTATGTATGATATGCATTTACAATAACTGTCTTATTGACCGGTGATGTCTCAGACGAACTTTAACCATGAGTGTGTTTGGTTTGTATTGGGTGAATGATGGCTCTATGTGCCTCTTAAAATTGTTAGAAGTATGACGAGAGGCGGACTAATTACGCTTGCACGGTCTTCTTTTTCGTCCAAGTTTGATATTTAAAACCAACCAGTCCAGTGGAATGCAAGTATGGGGGGCGTAGGTAACATTAACCCATGAAATTAATGATAAATCAATGCAACTTTTGTTTGTATATATTGTGTTTTACATTTTAGAAGTCCTATTAGCCTATATATTATGTTCACGAACCAAGTACACTTTAAAGGTATAGTCTTCACCCTTTATTATTTAGAGTCACACGAAGATACTCTACAATCAAGTCGTAGAATAGTGTTAGAAGTAGCTAAATAATGAGGTGATGGAATTAATGCTAATTATGGGTCCTTGAGCAAGCTGCTGTCAAGGACCTTTTCAAAATCTATTTTAAATAATACTTCTGGATTTTTATTTTTTTTGTAAGCTGGGTGATTTATTTTCTTGCTGGAGTGAATACAGAACAGTCCTGCAATGGTTATTTTGTGATATGATTTTATTTTATTAAATGTATACATGTTTCCTGTCCCTTACAGTTAGCAGGAGTACAAAACTTTCAAACTAGGGTTTAAAGAGATTAAATTAACATTTAATAAAAAAACTGAATACGCGGCTTCCCCAAAGCTTTCAAATCTTCTCATATGAATTCTCTTATTATAAACTCTTGCTTTTCTTTTAATAATTTTTATCTATCTATTGTTGCCAATGTGGTTTTTCTTCCCTTTTTGTTGATATTTTCTCACTTAGTTTATCCATCTATCTGTATTAATTTTTGTCTTTCATAATTTGTGTTGAGTGTTGCAAGTATCGTTTTTGCAGCATGGATAACAGGGTGCTCTTAGTTCTATTTTTGGTCAGCAGCTTCTGGTACTGTAATGCTAGAGACCTGACAGCTAATCATTTTAGTGGGAGAAGTGAAATTGTTACAGGTGGTTATATATATAATATCTTTTCTATAAATCTTAACTGCTGGTATATTGAGAGACAACAGTTTTCATGTGAAAATAGTTTACTCTACTCCACTGGTTTTCTTTCAGAAACTAAAACGTCGTATTGGATCTTTATTAGTGAGTACTGATACCTATCTCTATCTTTCGCTTGCAGTGCAGCAGTCAAAGGAGAAGCTGTCGGAGATTGATGTTCATGTAAAAGAAGTTAGCAAGAATGGCCAACTATGTACATTATGTGAAGAGTTTGCTGCCGATGCTCTTAATTATCTTGAACAAAATAAAACCCAAACCGAAATCATTGCCATCCTTCACAACACTTGCTCTAAGATACCCTCTTTCAAGCAGCAGGTACAAAGTTGTTGCTTAAACCTCTGAATGTTCTCAATCATTTATATAGATGTATGCATATGGCATTGTATATAGTGAGAGCATGTTTGGCTGAGTTTATAACCTCACTTTTATGTCACTTATGACTCGTGTAAAATATGTTCTTTCAGTGCATCGTTTTGGTGGATTATTATGCCCCTCTATTTTTCATGGAGGTTTCCACAATTAAAGCTGAAGGTTTCTGCAAAAAGGTTGCCCTCTGTGTGGATGATGTTACACTTTCTCAGCGTGTGACAAAGAATAAATGTGATGTGTGCCATAATGTTATTTCGGAGGCTATAGAGAAATTGAAAGATCCTGATACTGAGGTAGGTTTTGGAAAATTTGGCCTATATATCATGCATCATTCGAGTTTACTTGCTTGTATTCCTGAAATCTGAAATAGTTTAGCTGTACGATACAGCTCCAAGCTTTGTTACCTGATTGCTGCTTAATGATCATGACAGAGTCAATATACGTGCTCCTCTGTCTGAATATTTAGTTTTCATTTCATAATGAAGATATTTCTTTTTTTATTCAGCTGGAAATAGTTGAATTGCTCCTGAAGGCATGTAGCTCAATTGGGAAGAATGTTCAAAAGGTAACGAGGACTTATGATCCAATCTGGTCAGATAGTAGTTTCTCTCGACGTTCAATTCATTACTGAATAATTTCTTGTGTTGTGGCAGTGTAAGAGATTGGTTTTCGAGTATGCGCCTATTATTCTGGTGAATGCACAGCAGTTCCTGGAAGCGAACGACCTTTGCACCATACTGCACGCCTGCGATTCACCAACAGTAGTTTCCGAGGAAGTACCAGACTCATCAATGCACGCTGCATCTTAGGGGAATCAATCCAGTGGCGTACGATCGATGCTGTATGAAAGTCGTCTTATACGGTGTGCATAGGCGGACCAAACATATATACCTGTGGATCATCAACTCTCTGCTGTGTTTATATCATTTCTTTACTTCATGTCAATGGAGTTTTCATGACATTATTTAAATTGTATTATATGGACATATTTATGATTCTATATATGCAATTGTAAATGTTTGCATGCACTTAGATAACAATACAATGAGACCTTAGCAGTAAATATAGGAGTTAAATGCACTTTTAATCTGCCAAATTTGATTTCCCTCTCAAATTATTTAAAATTTTCAATTTAGTCCCATAACTATTTCAAAATTTTAAATTTCGTCTCAAAATTAATTTTACATCGCAAATTGTTCCAAAATTTCTGAAAATTTTCAAAACCCTACTAAAATTTTGAAAGCTTCGAAAATTCTATGAAACCTTTTCTAATTGAAATCGTTCCATAATTCCTAAATTTTTCTAAAACTCTCAATTTTTTTTGTTTTAAATTTTAGGATGAAAATCAAAATTTCTATAATCTTGATACGTTTAATGAATTTAATCACAGTAAATAGGCATAGTCCAAATAAGCCGACCCGGCCCGTTGTGAGATCGATTTGTCGTGTTTAGGACAGTCTACATATGCTGGAAATGGCGGCGCTGCACACACATCCGCATGTGATCAAAGTTTATTCCCGTGAGTAAATTATTATTACATGTAACTGGAATTTATCTAATTTTCATATTGTCAAAATAGTAAAATATTAATTAATAATAGTAATAATAAACTGGAATAAAAAATGAAAAGAATCACTAGAGGCTTGAGCAGTGATAATAGTGATTACGACATAATATGGCAAGTTAATTCTTGGAAGGATACTACTGTGGCTTTTAATTAAATTATCTGCCCAAAAGTTTAGAAGTATCTTCCTATATAGTACTAATATAATTTAATTGCGGTCGCTATGTTCTTATCTTTTCTTTCATTAATGAATTTTCTTTTATTATCTTCCTATTATCGATCAATAACAATAATAATAAAGTAATTTAGACATTCATGTACTGGTTTAAACTTTAAAAAAAAAGTAGGAATGTCATTTTCTTTTATTTAATAAACCATTATTTTTTTAATGATAAATTATAATTCTTTTAAAATTAATGATAAAATAGAAAATTAATCAACGTTTTAGATGAACAACAGTTTGTCTCCATTTCACTTGAAATCTTATCGTGAACAATGCATTTTTTTTATTTCTTTTTTATTTTAATGAGTACTCCTTCCATCTCATAATAACCTTACGTTTATTGTTCCATGTTATTTAAGAAAATTTACTTTTTTGACCGATTTTATTGACTTTTAAGGGTATGTAGTATTTTTAGATAATAAATAATGTATAAAGTAATGTTATGAGTGTAAAAAAGTAGTAGTAAATTTGAAATTAAAGTAACTTTTGAGATTGTTGTATAAATGATGTTTTTCATTTTTAAGGTGTAAAAATTATTGTGGAACAACAAATATGAAAGTTGTATGGGATGGACGGGGTAATAGTTTACTATAAAAATAATGATACAAACTTTATTCAACTAAAAACGTTATATCATTCCATTAGATTATTTGTAATTTAGATTTACTATTTGTATTTATATCTAAATATTCAAAAATTATTAAAAATCCAAGACTCAAACAAAAAGGCGATAAAGAAAGTCACATGTGGCAAAATAGTTAAATATACGTCTGGAGTTAACTCTGACATACAGGACCAAACTTAAAAATGAAAGTCACAAACGGCGAAAAAATCAAATATACGACTGTTGATGATTCGGATAGATAGGACCAAACCTAAAAATGAAAGCCACAGACAGCGAAAAAAATTAAATACACGGCTGGAAAGAATAGATTATTTATAATTTAGACCTACTATTTATATTTGTATCTAAATAATCAAAAATTTGTTAAAAACCCCAAAAATAAAAAAACGTAACCCCGACAAGACTCAAACAAAAAAATGATAAAGAAAGTCACATGTGGCTAAATAGCTAAATATACTGCTGGAGATAACTCGACAAATAGGACCAAACTTAAAAATAAAAGCACCACTACAAAAAAAAAACCAAATACATGACTGTAGATGATTCAGATAGACAAGACCAAACTTAAAATTGAGTCATGTATGAAAAAAAAAAGCCAAATACAAAATTGGAAATAAGAGTTCGAAAACACATGCCCAAAAAGAGGAAGCCGACAATATTCATATAATTGTATAATTTAATTAACATATACGATCTTATCTAGCTAGGTTCACTGATTGATCATCATATATTATCTTAACTGATGATGTTGATAAGATGATAATCATTGACGTAATTACTGGCTTAATTAAATTAGGACACAGTTTCCAGTTGGGTGGATGTTCACCACTATGTGATATTCATGATTTTTTTAGTGGCGTGAGATGTAGAAAATTAATTAACCATCCTAAGATGAAAGAATAATTATGATTATCTTATTTTAATTGTAATTATTATTCATTCCGAAAAATATAGGCGTATGCGATGGAGGCATCAACTAAGGAAAAATAAGGAATCGAGAATAATCTAGCATCCACTTATTTAAACCTTAATTATTTGAGCAATGATGTTAGATAGAAATATTCATAAAAAGCTAATAATGAAAATAAATAATTTTTTAAGAAATGACACGTGTACGATGAGAATTTGCTTGATATATAAAAAGGATATACATCGTCCTATATATTATAATAGTCGGGTTTTTATTCTACATTTATCATAATTTGATATATTCATCCATGGGACAATATGTACATAGTCCTTTTTTTTTAATGTTATCCTATTTTGCTTATGCAAATAGAGACAACTTTTGGCTATTTGTTGATTTAATTAATTCTTTTTATAATATTAATTAATGTATTAAAATAACTCCTAATGGTATTCAATTCAACTTTTGAAGAATATACGATTTCAAACAGCATTCTAAATTGAGTATGTGCACCCCTAATATGACCATTCATTCATATTGATCTCTTATAAAAATAAATAAATAAATGAAAAAAGATATTTTTCATAAGAATTGATGGAACATTACTCTCATTGCATGAATCTATCACATATCAAATATTAGTAGTGTAAGTGAATAAAGGGTTAAGCCTGACAAGAGTTCGTTTTTGTAAACATTAGTCAAATGAATATTAATATGACATATTTTTAAGTTCATTTAATTAACAAATAGAATTTAGCATTGCATTGCTCAATTATTAAAAGTTAGTGACAATTTCGTTTAATGTTCACTAAGCATGCTTCTAAACAAAATTGTTATGAGCTCAATTATAATATAATATTTAATTATTATTATTATTTCATAATTACATAGTATTTTACAATAATATACATAAATATAACAATAATTTAATGAATTACTAATTTACCATTTTGAATGTCCACTAAAAATTATTAATATATCTCTATGGAATTCACACACAATATAAATACAACTCTGTAAATTTGTATTTTCGTGATTAATAATAACATAAATATAAAAAAACAAAGTTTCGGAGAAGGGGAGTGGTCAATTTGTATTTTAGTGATTTATTTATTAGTCATAGTAGCGAGTCGGCCAAGATGGAATATTATTAATTATCAATTAGGAGTATACAATACTATTATTTTATTAAATTCATAAAAATTCATCACATGATGAAATTTTGTAGTCCACCTCCATTGTATTAGCACATCAAGTAACCATCAAATTTTCTATATTTTGGCCTTTTCAACTCTACTAAATCTCACCCGCATTTCTTCCTAATTTCCCTATAGATTTATCCAACCCTCCACCTACTATAATATCTGAGGTAATTCACTTTTTTTTATTAACTATTGGATTCATTTAATATTATTTTTAATCTTTGTTTGATTTCAAAAATAATTGGTCAAAAGAAAAGAACAAAATTAATAAGTATTCTTGAAATTCATTCACTCTAAAGGGAGAAGAGAAAAAGGTTCAATCCACCTCTACTCGATTATCATAGTTTATTTGTCTAAAGAATTAGACCTAAAAAAGTGAAAGTGGAAATTAAAAAAAAATACAAGATAATATATTAATAAGTTGAGCTGGTGAAGTGGCTCCATTAGAAAATGCCTTATAGTAAGTATAATAATTAATAATCAGCCCCAGGGCATAGCTCTGGTAGAGGGGAGGGTGGAAAGGTCTTCCAGCTGAGCTTGGTTGCTGCAGGGTGGGGGTTCGAATCACATCCTGCGATTTACCTCCTCCACCAATCCCCAGCCCAGGGCAGGGGCGGTGGGGGCCCCTAATGGTGGGGTACACCATAATTAATAATCATAATTAATTAGTGTATGCGAAACCAATTTCTTTAATGCCAAAATAGTTACATACCATTTTGACTATATTACCCCTAGGTCATCAAATCACTCCGTCAAATCCTTCAATAATGGCATTATATCATGCCTAAGAAAGTTATTTTAGATTTATAGGTTTTAATAATATGTTAACCAAATATTACCATTCTATATTATGATTATAATTTAAATTTATAGTAATGTAAACCTAATTTAAGGGTCAAAATTGCAAAAAATTAGTTGTATATTTTACATAACTAATGAGAGGCAAAATATCTCCACAATAAACAATATATTTAGAATAAATTAGTTATTCAAACTTTAATTGTCACGTTGTTCGGGATTATTATTTATTACACAAGAACAAGAATGCATTTATGAGTTGAAGATTTTTAATTTTTATTTTCCGTTTCGAAAATTTAATTATTATTAAAGAGTTAGGAGGGTAATTTTGGCAATTGAACTAATATTTCCGCTAACAATAAATTAAAATTACTCCGGCGCGGCCGCTATCATTTAGAGAAAAAAGAAACCAAACATATAAAATACTATCATTTAATTAAAAAAAATGGGTCAAATTAAAATTTATTACTATTATTGTTATAAGAGTCCAACGGCTCTTAAATTTCCTGTAATTTATTTCCCAAATTTATTATAATATATAGTATTAAATAAATAATATCCTACATCATATGATATTGTTCACTTTTCTTTGAGAAAAAATAAATTTCAACTAGTTTTATAGGCTTCTTTTTTTAGAATAATTTGATCATTTTATAATAAAAATGAATGAAAATCTTAAAATAAAAATGTGTTTTAAAGATTTTGATTTTTTTTTTTTTTGGAAGAGTGAATAATTTTAGTGAACAAATAAATAAGAAAACAGTTACCATTTTTACTTTTAAGAGAAATGGATTATAAGGATGTTTGTAATAGTCCAAAAATGATTAGCTGTAAACGCGGAGTCAGCATAAAACCACCAGCTCGAACGCCCTCTTTCGACCCTTTCTACACACATATACACACACTTACTTCCACTTTCTGGTTCGAATCTCGTGAGGCTGATTCCTCCTTCAAAAGGTACCCTAAACTGCAGATTCATTTTTCGTTTTTTTTTTTTCACCCTAATTTTATGTATGTATGTGCATGTCATTTGCGATCTTTGTTTACAATTAATGTGTGTGTGTGTGTGTGTGTGTGTTTTGGGTGTTTTCTGTTGTGGTTTATCTGGGCTCTAAATATTTTCTCTGATATATTGTGTTTACAGAAGAAATGCGAAAGATTATATTTTGTTATGAAATTGTTCTTTGCTTCTTTGCTCTTTATTGTCTCTAATATTTTGAGGGATTTGTTCATTTCAGTTTGATTACTGGAAATCAGATATCTTTCTGGTTAAAATCTTTGATTTGTTCGTATTTGTTCATACATTGAAAATGTAAAATGTAACTTTACGTTTAGTTATTTATTTGTTGAATTTGTATTCGGATTTAAGAGTAGAAATCATGGCTTTTATCAAGCGTTGGCTTCAATTCAGTGTTGATAATTTGTATACTCTCAAGGAATTCTTCTGATAAATCAACAACCACTTTTTGTATCCTGATGATGAATTTTTGTACGAATTTCAGGTTTTCGACTCGTCTATTTGAATCTCGTTATCAGACACTTGTTTCAGCTATTGTGCCTAAGGTTCTTGTAATATTCGTCATCCTCTTCGATATTCTCTAGTTCAAACAAAAAACCAGGGAATGCTGAAAGATGTGTGTTTGTGCGAGGCAATTTTTGTGTAATTTTTATGATGTTGAAGCTCCATTTGAACTGCCCTTCTTTGTTCTTGATGAAATTGGAGAGATAGGTGATAGTACTTGCGGTAGAAGGCACACTTTGGCTGATTATTTTCGTGAAGAGATTGTTTGGTATGATGACATTTGTGAAGATGGTTGAGTTATTACTTTCTTGAACACCTTAACATTGATTTTGCTGGTAAAGTAGCGATCGGTGGGTTTGATTTGTAGCTAGAGATGGAAAGTAAAGGAAGTGTTCTGATGCAAAGGTACGAGTTGGGGAAATTGCTAGGACAAGGTACCTTTGCCAAGGTCTACCATGGAAGGGACATCAAGAATGGTTCGAGTGTAGCCATTAAGATAGTCGACAAGGAGAAGGTGTTGAAGGTTGGAATGATGGATCAAATCAAGAGGGAGATTTCGGTTATGAGATTGGTGAGTCACCCCAATGTTGTGCAGCTTTTTGAGGTAATGGCTAGCAAAGCTAAGATATATTTTGTGATGGAGTATGTTAGAGGAGGCGAGCTCTTCGACAAGGTGTCCAAGGGCAAAATGAAAGAAGATGTTGCAAGAAAATACTTTCAGCAGCTGATCAGTGCTGTAGATTTCTGTCACAGCAGGGGTGTCTATCACCGTGATCTGAAACCCGAAAACTTGCTGTTGGATGAAGAAGGTAACCTCAAAATCTCCGACTTTGGATTGAGTGCCCTCACGGAATCAAAGCAACAGGATGGATTACTTCACACTACATGCGGAACACCAGCCTACGTTGCCCCGGAAGTTATCAGCAGGAGAGGATACGATGGCTCCAAAGCCGATATCTGGTCCTGTGGTGTCATCCTGTTCGTTTTACTAACCGGTTTTCTCCCTTTCCAAGATTCAAATCTAATGGAGATGTACAAGAAAATCAGCAAGGCAGAGTACAAATGTCCAAATTGGATCTCTCCGGGTGCTCGTAGGCTGATATCCAAGATATTGGATCCGAATCCAAACACAAGGATCTCTATATCCAAGATTATGGAAAGTTCTTGGTTTCGTAAAGGTCTCACATCCAAAACCTCAAGAAACGGAGCTGGATCAATGAATGTGAAAGAAGCAACAGGTGAAGCAGATGCAAAGGTGGACTTAGCAAAGCCTACAAATTTGAATGCCTTTGAGATCATATCCCTCTCAGCTGGTTTCGACCTCTCAGGCTTGTTCGATGAAAGCGATCGAAAGAAAGAAGTACGATTCACTTCCCACCAGCCGGCCAATAGTATTGTGTCCAAGCTGGAGGAGGTGGCAAAGCGATTGAAGATGAAGGTGACTAAGAAGAATGGAGGATTCTTCAAGTTGGATGGATCGAAGAAAGGGAGAAAAGGGGTGTTGTCTATTGATGCAGAGATATTCGAGATCTCCCCGTCGTTTCATGTAGTCGAGCTGAAAAAGTCGAACGGGGACACGCTGGAGTATCAGAAGGTGATGAAGCAGGAAATACGACCAACTTTGAAAGACATTGTTTGGACATGGCAAGGTGATGAAGAGAAACTGCCAGTTTCAGACATTTGCAGGGTTTAATGATCAACTAGTTTGAAATTCTTGGCTTAGATGTTTTATTGTAGTAACCTATTAGATATTCTCGCTTCCGCTTCGTCCACCGCTGCTCTCTTTGTATAACAACTTTTCTCCCTGATTCATACCCATTTCCAGTTGAATAATGAAATACCAATTTTGTTATTTCCTCAAATTATTTATTTGCTTACATGCTTCAGTACACAAACTAAAACACAAGACAATAATGCACATTTATTGGATTTTTTTTATTTTTTATTTTTAGTTACCAATAGTTACACATTATATTGACTAACAAGAGAGCAATTTTGACCAAATTATATGAACATGCGAATATTAATAAATCTCAATTACTGAATATATATATATATATATATATATATATATATATATATATGTGTGTGTGTGTGTGTGTGTGTATTCTTTGATTGATCAAATTAAACGTTATACTAAATGTGAATTGAGGAAGGGTGGTGGAGGTGAGAAAGAAAAGTAAGTTCCTGGTGTGAAGGTTAGTACAGTGGTGCAATAACATGGCAAGTTGTTTGTATCAGAATCAATCTCCCTTACATAGAAAAGAAGGAAGATACAATAACAATGCGCTTGGTTCCGTATACTATAGATCCCCTCCCAAATGATTCTCATTTTTTCCTTCTTTTTTCTTTTTCTTTTCCTTTTCCTTTTTCCTTTCCCTATTTTCTATTCATAGACCAAACTGACTGTGCATCCGGTGACGAGTACAGCCCTCCAATGTGAGGCTTACTCACTGGAGAGCTTCCAACCACGTGAACTGAACCCCACTCTTGTCTGCATCAAAAACATAACATAATCAAATCAACTGTTCCAAAGAAAATCTTGCTAAAAGCAATCAAAATGCAACTCGCACAACAGAAATTTTGGAATACGTATAGCTGTGATCTATACGCATCGTCTATTACTAGTGCAGTGCACTAGTAGTATTTTACGCTCCTCATAACATGTACAGCAAATTACTGTGATCCAGCAGAAAATTAAATAGAATAAATCACTTCATACAGTAACTTGGAGATCATTCAAAAGCATGTGTAGGTTAAGGAATTCCTAAAATTACCCAATAAAACTAATAAGGGCCAGAGCTCATCATTTGGAGCTAAGAAATGGAGTAACAATTAAAATAGATTTTCAAGCAGAAATGATCAATAAAAAAGAGTAGCATTCTAAAGCATATATAGGTTGTCAATCATAAAGTGTTATCATGTAAAAGACAACATGCAACTACAGTAATGGACAAGCAATGGCTAGTTCGAGGAAAAAAAACGCCAGTAATATCCCTGGTCAAATTCAGTCACAACTTCTAACTAATAAACTACTACTAATACATTTAACCTCAGTCCAGCCACATCAGGTTAGAAAATGACTTGAATTTTTTCAACTAAAGCATTTGAAGGGAAACAACTACAGTCCACAATTAGCTACTAACATCAACATATCTATTTACACAAATTAGTATGTACAAATATGGTATAATACTACATGCACGTGCATAATCATAAAGTGAATTGATGCCAAAACAACATAATGAAACCATATTCAGATTTGTAGGATGCTAACTAGTGATATATATGACAATTGACCAGGTCTTACAAGAGAATGTAATACAGTTCATCATGATATGCTTACCTGGCCCAACTATTAGCAGCAGAGAGATCAAAATGATGGTTAGCAGCAGAGGCTCCGGAATTTCCATAAATTGGGTCATTCAAAACAGCTTCTCCATTAGGCTTCAGCACAGCTTGAATTTCAGGACTTGGAGTTGGGCCAAACAAAGTTCTTGGCAACCACGGACCATCAACAATAGCAGAAACAGATGTATTATATGTTCCACCATTCTGAGAGTTCCCAAATAAAACATGCTGCGAATGATGAGAGCCACAAGATGTTTGGTCATCTTTCTTGAACAGGGAAGCCATAGTTTTATGAGGCACCTGGCGAGTATTATCTTCCTTGTTTGGCAAGTTCATATCTGAATTCAATAGCCAGCTGCCAGTTCCACCTCCTAAACCAAGACCATCCTGAACAAGAGGAGAGCTATTCCACATTTGCCATGCTCCATTGTCATTCCCACTCTTGACATCTTCTGAAACACGCGACCGCGACAATGGAGACTCAATTGGTGATGGTTTGGTAACTTCAGAAGGTGCAACTTTTGTCTTCACAGCACATGGTTTTTCTAATTCCACATCATTTACAAAACCCAGGTCCAGCTGAAAGCTATCGAGTGATTCAGAAACAGGTCCAAGCAAGGTTATGGGATCGGGAACATAACAAGGGTCTTCGAAAATCTCAGACTCCTCTGGCAAAAACTGGTGTGGTGAAATTCCCATTTTAGAAAGTATGGCTTCAGAGGATACTGGAACTGTACTGCTACTACTTGATCCAAATGTAAATGAAGGTAAACTGAATGGAGATGACAGTCCAAAATTGATTGGGTTGTCAAATGATTGTGTTGAAGTAGGATGGCCAACAAAGGGAGGAGACTGAACTTCAGATTTATGCTTCCCAGTTGGTCTGCTTATCACATTTGAATCACAGGGAGGAGAAATAGAAGATGAACGAGTAAATAATTGCTGCCATGATTTCTTCGGGGCTGAACATGGTGGAGGTTCAGTCAGCACCTGCAGTAGAAACCATCACATAAATTAAACTGAGTTCCTTCTGAACTTTGAAACAATTCATAGATTGGCAAGACCTACAACACAAACACAAACACAAACACAAACACAAACACAAACACAAACACACGCCAAAATAAATAAAAAGAAAAAGAAAACAACATAGAGAATTCTAACGAAAAGTAACACATTATACAACTCACCAGACGATTATAACTTTTATCATCTCCATTTACATTTGATCTTGCATTGACCTGGTCAGGTTGCACTATTTCTTTCCTATATGTAGTTTGAGTGTTTTCTACCGATGTGGCAGGTTTGTGATCTCTCAAAACAGTGGGTGCTACGTTAATGCTTTTTCCAAAAAAACCACCCCCTGTAAAAGCTCTGGAGGAAGATAAAATGGTGCCCCTCATGCGATCCAAGTATCTTGTTCCAGCATTCCCTCGATTATGATTGCCAGCAGTAGCACCCTTAAATCCATGCCCAAGTTCTGTTCCATGTGCTTTCATACTTTCAGCTGCATTTTTATGTTGTTCCCGTCTATCACTATCAGTTTTCTTGTTTTGGCCACTTTCCTTGCTTGCTCTCTTTTCCAATTCCTCAGCATCAGAGTTGCTTTTACTAGAACCCCTATCTTTTTCCTTCTTGTTCTCACGACGCTTCCTTTCAGATTCTTTTTTGCTACATCTTTCCTTAGCACGAGGGGATCCCTTCCCACGATCTTTTTCAGCCTCCGTTTTCTCATCTCGTAATCTCCTCTGTTCTTCAACCATCCTAGCGACTTCTTCTCTCTGCTTCCTTTCCTCCTCTTCTAATAGTTCCTTCTCCAATCTAGCCTGCCTTTTCTCCTCTGCTTTTCTTCGAGCTTTCTCTCCTTTACTCTCCTGACCATTCCCTCCACTCTCGCCTCGGCTATCTAACATCCCTCTGCGTTCTGCATCAGCTGATGTGTCATCTCTGGATGAACTAATCCTAAAAATCTTTCTCCAAAGCCACATGACACTCAATAAAAATGCTGTTAATATTTTGCAAGCAAAAATAAATACACGAGAATAAGATTTTTCTGCCAAACAGTGGTCATCCAACCCCCCAAATAAGCCCTCCTCATTCTTCTTCCAATAACTAGACTTCCCGGTAAAGGGACCACCACCCCGATTTCCATTCTCTAACCAGTCCTGCCCACACATCCACCCATTGTCTGACCAAGCTTTTCCATTCAATATCTTCCCACCTTTGCCAACAAGATCTTTTAAAATCCCCGTGTTACCCATCCCTGGAGGCACAGGCAAATCTAGAACTGGCCTCTTTGAAATATGGCCACAATAAGAACACATAAACTTTCCCCCACCAGGATTCTGATCTCTATACGCCGTAAAACAATTCCTGCACCTCCGAGTGGCAGTCTTTCTCAATTTCTGCATTTCAATAGCTTCAGTCCTCTTTCTCTCCCTAAGTCTAGCAGTCCTCCTGACTCTCCATGCTGACAGCTGAGGCATCAGAACCTCGTACCAGAATAGTGTTGCAAGCAAAACTAACAGACAAGCAAGCCTGGGCGATGTGATTTCAAAGCGAAATGCAGGTGGTAAGAGCTGAGACAAAGCCCATAGCCCAATAAGTGGAATTACTAGCCATGGCAACATGGTAGCAACCCTCCGTGACCACTTCTGAATCACGCAAAGTATACACATTATCCTCCTTAACCCACGCCTCTCTTCCCCAGTCTCGAACCACAATAAAGAATATATACCAATCAAAACTTCCCTTGAAAATCTAAACAAACAATTCGACCACTTCCACAATCACTAATATAAAACCCTAGCCTCCAAACTTCTGTAGTCCGAAAATGCAATAACAATTCCAGCAATTCGTTCAAACCCTAGAGAAGCGATTCAGGTGTAGCCCACCTAATAACCAAAGCAAAATCAGATTTTCCCTAGCAAAACTATCAGGGTTTCGGCACCGTATTCTTGAAGCTCCGAAACCCAGATGACACGAAACGAATAATAATCGATTACAGAAAATAAGAGAGCACAAATAAAATGAAAAGGTAGCTCAGGCTCATACCAATGTTAGGCCATCAGAAAAAGGGTTGGCGGCGAACTTCTCCGATGATGATTTGTTGATTTTGGATGAGAGAGAGAAATTAATTTGACAAGAAATAGAGATAAGAGAGAGAAACATACAAGGGAAGGAAGAAATGCTAACACGAGCATTATTCTTTCTATACATGCATGGGTTGAACCGGCCGGTTTGGTCACGGTTCGGGTTAAAAGCGTGTGCACGGTTGGAAGAAATTATTTTCTGCGGCCGAGTGTTCGGGACAGGGATTTTCACGGGCCGGGTCTGGGTGGATATCTCAGTACCCAGACCCGGCCCGTTTTGAAAGTGCTTGGCCCGGACCCTAACGGGTCCTATTATACAGCCCCTGACCTAGACTCAAATGGGCGGTTCTGCCCCGCCCCGCTTTTTTTTTAATTTTTTTAAAACTTACTTCTTCCGTCTCGTCCTTGTCGTTACGTTTGACTTTTGCACGTGGATTAATAAGTATAGTATTTTAATGTGTATTAAGTTGAGAGAAATAATATTTTAATGTAAAGTGTGTAGGTGTATTAGTTAGAGTAGTCAAAACGGGCCAGCAGGGCGGGGAGGGCCAAAACCCGCCTCAACCCGCCGTTTGACGGGCTTAGACGGGTTGCGGGCTAGAAATGTTCTACCTAACCCATCTACAGGCGGATCGCGGGTCAACCCGCCAATTTTTTTTTCTTTTTTTCTTTTTAATTATGGATGATATTATTAAAATGAAATATCAAAATAATAATACAAAATACTACAATATCAATAAGAGAATTAAAAACGTAAACATGATTCCTATAGAATCTTCATTCTAACCAATTTCTCTCCTCACAAAAAAAATTCAAAACATTTGAAAATTTCCTCGACTTATATTTACCACTTGAGTTCATATTTCTAATATCATATATATTATTACTTTGATACAAATCGGTAAACTCCATAATTTTTTTCTTCTAATATACAAGAATATAAATACAAACACAAATAAGAGTATTAATTACTCCCAAACAAAATAATTACCTAAACATAATCAATTTTTTTTTCAAAATTTCAATCTAAATCAAGAATTAAAAGAAGAACATGTTTAAAGCAGTAAACTTTTGTAAAGCATAATACATGAAAGATAAACTTTAGGCATTTCTCTCGAGTTTGACATGTGGCGGGCTTAGGCGGGGTGGGTGATCAGTGTCATTTTCACCTAGATTTTAGTGTATTTTTATTATGTATTTTCTTGTGTTTTTATTCATTTTGTATATCTTTTGGTGGTGTTATATGTAGATATGGAGATGCGTGCTTTGAAATGATAAATGTGTGATTTTCATGATTAAGTGTCTTAAAATGCGCGATATTTGTAAATATTTAGAAAATTGGTACTTTGGTGTAATTTGTGATTTTCAGGTAAAAAGATATTCTAGATGCAAAGAAGAAGACGTAGGAAAAACGGATATCAATTCAGAGTTGAAACAAGGGAAAACGGGCCAAAACAAAATGAAGAAAAATAGGGGCCGCACCAACACGGTCGGCCGTGTTCAGTACACGGCCAACACCTACACGAGCCGTGTACCGAACACGGCCCTGTAAGCCAAGACCATGTTTCATCATCCGAAACACCTACACGGCCACAGGGGTGGCCGTGTACCGTACACGGGCCGTGTGTACGCAAAGGCTACAAGTAAAGTGTATACTTGTTGACGGAGGCTCAGCAGTGAACATCCTGTCTTTAAGGATGTTGAAGAAGTTAGAAATACCAACAAATGAACTTAACCATAGTCGGTTAATGATCCAAGAGTTCAACCATGAAGGGCAAAGGACTCTCGGCACGATTATTCTTGATTTGTTAATTGAGGAAATGAAATCAACGGTACTCTTCCATGTCATCGATGCAAAAACTTCATACAACATGCTCTTGGGGCGCCCATGGCTGAATGAGAATTGTGTGATCCCTTCTACATTACACCAGTGCTTCAAATATAGCGAATACAACAACGTGAAAATGGTGTTAGGTGATGATAAGCCGTTTACTGAAGCTGAAGCTTACTTTGCAGATGCTAAGTATTTCTTCAAGAATACAAAGGAAGTGAAGCGCGAAGAAGCCCCAGCACAAAGTGATGGGGGCAATAAACAAGTAAATGATGAAGGTAGCACATCATCCACCTCTCTCAAGAAGAACAAAGAGAAGCTTGAGGCCTTGAAAGAGTTGACGTTGCCCTTAACAAAAATTGATGAAGGTAAGACTCCTTCTCCTCCACTCAAAGGATTTGTACGCCCTATTGAAGGAGCAAAGACCGAACACGGTAAAGTATTTGAGGCAGAAATAGCCAAGTCATATGGCCCACAAGCTTTCAAACTCCTCAAGAAGGCTGGTTATGAACCGAAGGAGAAATCGATGACAAGCAAGCTGTCTCAAGAGACTATCAACCATCTGAACATGGGATCAATGCTACTCAGAAAGTGTTGAAAAATAGTGGCCACATTGTCAAAAATGATAAGCCAGGTTTGGGATATGTCCCTCAAAAGCCAGTCTACATAGCAATCAGAAGAGCAAATGCAAATTATATCACAGAGGGAGAAGCTTCGTCCACAGAAGACATGTTTGATGAAGGAGGAAGGAAAATCAAGAAAAGCTTTATCTTCGAAAGGCTTGGAAGTGTTTTAAAAAGGCTCGGACCGTGTGAAAAGAACAAATGTGGGAAGAAAAGTAATTTCAAGTCTCCTAGCTTCCCAAAACTCCGAAGTCGAATTCCTTCTCGCATGAAGAGGCGAAATATCTTGACAGTCACATGTGGAAGAGTGTTGAAGGCCAAGATGCAGACAATTATTTTTACTAAAGAAGACAATGATGATGATAAAGAAAGTGTAGGAAGTGGATGCCGAGGATGCCCCTCCACAATTTGAGGAGGGTGTGAAAGCCACTGTTGATGAGTTGAAAGAAATCAACTTAGGTGACGAAAATGACCCACGTCCTACTTACATAAGTGTCATGCTAAGTGTTGAGGAATAAGAACAATATATCAGCCTTTTGCGGGAATTCAGAGATGTCTTCGCATGGTCGCACAAAGAAATGTCAGGCTTGGATCCAAAAATCGCAGTGCATCACTTGTCCATTAAAAAGGGAACTCGACCAGTTAAGCAAATACAGAGTCGATTTCGACCAGAGTTGATTCTATTAATTGAGGATGAAGTTAATAAGCTTCTTGAAGCAGGCAAGATCAAAGAAGTCAAGTATCCTACATGGATTTCTAACGTCGTGCCAGTGAGAAAGAAAAATGGGCAAATCAGAGTATGTGTTGATTTCCGAGATTTGAACATGGCGTGTCCGAAAGATGACTTTCCACTGCCAATTGTTGAGTTCATGATAGATGCAACAACTGGGCATGAGGTCCTTTCATTTATGGATGAGTCATCTGGCTATAACCAAATTGGTCTGGCTCCTGAGGATCAAGAGAAGACAGCCTTTCGTGCTCCGAAAGGAATATATTACTACAATGTCATGCCATTTGGCTTGAAGAATGTTGGTGCCACTTATCAACTAGCTATGCAAAAAATATTTGATGACATGCTTCATAAGATCGTTGAATGCTACATTGCTGATATTGTGGTGAAAACAAAGAAAAAGAAAGATCATCTCCATGATCTAAGGTGAGTGTTTGAACGTTTAAGGGAGCATCAACTCAAAATGAATCCACTCAAGTGTGCATTTGGAATTACATCCCAAAAATTTCTTGGATTTATTGTTCGCCGTTGAGGAATCGAGATTGAGAAAGCAAAGATTGATGCAATCATGAAGATGTATGTGCCTCGGAACATACATGAACTCAAAAGTCTGCAAGGAAAGTTGACATACTTGAGAAGATTCATATCAAACTTGGTTGGTCGATGCCAGCCGTTTAGTCATCTCATGAAAAAAGGTAGTGTATTCTAATAGGATGAAGCTTGCAATAATGCTTTCAATAGCATTAAAGAGTACTTGATGAAAGCATCAGTGTTGTGTGCACCAATACCCGGACGTTCACTAATTCTCTACTTAACTGCTCAAGAGCGTTCTGTTGGAGCTTTACTTGCACAAGAGAATGATGTTGGCAAAGAAACTGCCCTCTACTATCTAAGCAGAACCATGACTCCAAATGAGTTGAAATATTCACCTATTGAGAAGATCTGCTTAGCTCTTATCTTCGTGATTCAGAAGTTGAAACATTACTTCCAAGCTCATATAGTTCGGCTAGTCTCAAAAGCCAATCCCATAAAGTTTGTCATGTCAAAGCCAGTACTCTCTGATCGACTTGCCAGGTGGTATCTCCAACTCCAACAGTTTGAGATTGTATACGTCCCTCAGAAGGCCATAAAAGGACAAGTGTTGATAGATTTTCTAGCTGATCATCCAATGCCTGCCGAATGAAAACTGTTTGATGAACTCCCTGATGAATGCTTTTGCTATGGAGATAGCTTCTCCTTGGAAGATGTACTTTGAAGGAGCTTCTCATAGAAAAGGAGCTGGTGCTGGAGTCATGTTTGTAACATCTAGTGGTGAAGTTCTAACATATTCATTTTCCTTAACAGAAAATTACTCTAACAATGTGGCTGAGTATCAAGCACTCATACTTTGTTTAGAGATGGCCATCGATATAAAGCAATTACACCTTAGAGTGTATGGTGATTCGCTGCTTGTGATAAACCAACTACTTGGAGTGTATGAAGTAAGGAAGCCTGAGTTGCTCCCATACCATAGGTATGCTCAAAAGCTGATGGGTTGGCTCGGTGATGTTGACATAGAACATCTGTCTAGAAGAAAGAATAAGCAAGCTGACGCACTTGCTAAGCTAGCATCAACTATAGCTATGCCAGAGGCGCAAATTCAAATTCCGATGTGTAAAGTTGGGTTGTACCACCAATCTTCGAAGATGAGGATTATGAAGAAGTTGAAAATCATGCGGTGGAAGTCTTCGAAATTGAAGAAGAAGATTGACGCCAACCATTAGTGAATTATTTGAAGTATGACAAGTTGTCCAATGATCCACGCCAAAGGGTTGATATTCGGCGTCGCACACCTCGTTTCATCTATTTCAAAGGGACACTTTATAGAAGATCTTTTGATGAAATTTTTTAAGATGTCTGAGTAAAGAGGAAGCTACTCACGCAATAGAGGAAACTCATTTTGGAATTTGCAGTGCTCATTGGTCTGGGCCGAAGCTGCACTTCAGAATCAAGAGGATGGGCTACTATTGGACCACAATGGTGAAAGATTGCATGGAGTATGCACAAAAATGTCAAGCCTGCCAGTTCTATGGGAATTTGATCCACCAACCTCCGGAGCCTCTACACTCCAACTGTCGCTTCATGGCCTTTTGATGCGTGAGGATTAGATGTGGTGGGGTCTCTCACAAAATCTTCTGTGGTCATCTTTATATCCTTGCTGCCACCGATTACTTTTCCAAATGGGCAGAAGTTGTGCCTTTAAGGGAAGTGAAGAAAGAAAATATTGTTGATTTCATTCGAATCAACATCATTTATAGATATGGTGTTCCTCGCTATATCATCACAGATAATGGGAAGCCATTCA
Organism: Pogostemon cablin; assembly: GCA_023678885.1. Taxonomy (NCBI): domain Eukaryota; kingdom Viridiplantae; phylum Streptophyta; class Magnoliopsida; order Lamiales; family Lamiaceae; genus Pogostemon; species Pogostemon cablin. The sequence continues at coordinate 2,371,218 of CM042984.1, forward strand.
GCAATTGTTGGATCGATAAGTTGTGTGAGAAGTTCGACTTCAAATAAAAGAAGTCGTCAATGTATAACGCAGCTGCCAATGGTCTGGACGAAGCATTCAATAAAACCTTGTGCAGTTTGTTAAAGAAAGTTGTCTCCAAGTTGAAACAGGATTGGCACGAAAGAATAAACGAAGCTTTATGGGCGTACCGCACTACCTATTGAACGCTAACTCAGGCTACTCTGTATTATTTGGTTTATGGTGTTGAAGTTGTGGTACCTCTCGAAAAGCAGATCCCATCTTTAAGAATGACCATATAAAAAGGCTTAACCGAAGAGAAAAATGCAAAGTTGCGTCTTCAAGAATTAGAGAAATTAGATGAGAAGAGATTAGAGACACAACAAAGACTCGAGTGCTATCAATCTAGCCTATCCAGAACGTTCAACAAAAGGGTGAAGATACGTTCTTTTCAAGTTGGTGACTTGGTGCTTGCTGTGAGAAGGCCTATTGTGGTCACCAATCGTATGGGGAATAAATATTTACCCAAATGGGACGACCCTCATGTTGTGAAAGAAGCCTATACAAATGGTGCCTACAAGCTGATATCAGAAAATGGAAAATTCTTGAAACTTTACTACGCGTAAAAGAAATACATACACCCTGCTTCATGACGCATGAGTCTAAACTGCATGTTATTCCTGGTCCGCATGAGTATAAACTGTGTACAACAAACTTCTGGTCCGCACGAGTATAAAATGTGTACGACAAACTCCTGGCCTGCATGAGTATAAACTGTGCACGGCACCCCAATCAAAGATATGTTCATTTGAACTACGTTATGACTTGATCCTTTTCAAAAAAAATGTACTTAGGAAGCTTAGCAGCCCGCTAAGTTCAGTCATTATGCAAGTTATCTTGTGTAAGTTACCATGTCAATAAAAGAAGAGACAATTTTCAAGTGATGAGACAAATATTGAGATACAAGCCCACTGATGAAAAAAAATTGTAAAACAATAGGAATGAGTGAGAAAATATTTATTTTTATTCGCAAATCATCGGTATTCGGTATATGGAAAGTATACAAGGGAAAGCAAGTAAATAAAAAAGAAGAAGAAAACAAAGCAGTCCTACACTAGACAAAAAAATCTCGAGATATTATGTCTCGTTCAGCAGACTGCAAAGATGTCTTCGCTTTCTTCAAATCTTTAGACTCTTTTAAAACAGCTGCTTTGTCAAGCGCAAGGATCTCCTCCTCTACAGTCTTGATTTACTTCTTAGCACGACAAAGTGCTTGTTGAAGATGATCAGCTACCTTGGGTAAAGTCTTTCCACCTTTTCCCAAATTAGCCATCTTTTTGCTTATCTTCTCCAATTCTTCACCGGTTGTCTTTAGTTGTTTTGCCTCCGCTGCATAGACGTCTTTACAACTCTGTAGACGACCCTTGAGGTTAGTGAAATATTTGACATAACTTTCCATGGATGGCTTTTCATCAGATTTTACTTTTGCATCAGTATAAGCATCAGCCTTATCAAATAGGGGGCCCAAGACTTCCTCCAAGGAAGAGCAGTCAATATTAATGGCCTTCACATCTTCCACTAAGACAAATAATTCTTTCTTCAGGGAGGATAAAAACTCGAGAGGAGTCCGTTCAAGTTTCTTTCTTATAATTGTCCATACTTCTCGAGCAAGTTTTCCTTTGATATCATAAGTAATCTTCTTTGATGTAAATTCTGATATTGCGGGGCATGCCTTTGAAGAAGAATCCACCTCTGTGTTAGGGTTGCGACTTTCAACACATTCGTCATCATTATCAGAGCTGTCACTAGTATTTGAAGTGATGCTCAAAATCTGATAAAGAAAAGTAATATACTAAGGTAAAAGAGAAGTTAGATAAAATGAAGTTTGTGTGAGAAAGAGGGGCAACCTCATTTGCCAAAGCTCTTGAAGTACCAACAACAACTAATTCCTTGCCTTCGGCAGCCTTAGAGCTAGAAATCTTCTGCGCAACCTAAAAAAAAGAGAAATTTTAGTAAAAGGATTTTTGTAAGAGGAAAATAAAAAGAGAAGGAAAGAGAATAAAGGAAACCTTATCAGTTTGTTTCTCAATAGATCTCTTCCACTTCCAATGTGGTTCAGTAGGTGCACTACAACTTCCTGTAGATTGAGGAGGATCTTTCTTCCTTTTATACGCTGCAGGATTGAAGCTTCAGCGTGCACCAGAGAAATATCTTGAGCCTCTCGGTTATTCTCGTCAAGATCATTTATGATATTCACATTCTCTTCAAGGTCATTTATGATATTCACTTCTTCATCTAAAGGTTCTGAAGTTGGGGCGATTGTGTCTACAATATGATCATGTCTTTCTTCCACCATTTCTTATACTCAGACGTGAATAATTTTTAGGAGTTGAGGCAGCACACGGAAAATAAGTTTCAGAGTTGGAGTTACACGTGGTACTGTGCCTCCAATGGTAAAATTCGTCTCCCAGGGAAGCCTCGCGAAGGTTCGTTCTGAGCATCATAGGAATGTCTTGCATGAACCCAAATTGACGAAAAAATCTATGTGGCGAGTAAGGCTCCATCGCAAAATGATTGCCTCATCGCAAGGTAAGATAACTAGTACGAATAGCCACAAAATGGGCCCAGCTGTCCCAATTGCTTTGTCCATCATCCACAAAATAGATATAATTATCTTTTGAAAATATATTGCAAGCCCATGAAGCATTGTCGGCTATATGAATTCATTTGCGAGCATCCTTGGGACTAAAGTATCTTGCACCCTAGGCCTCTTCTTGATATGCAGGTGAAATGCCCAACTTCTTAAATTGGTCTATCTCAGCAGACGTCCACAACCTATGATTCGAAACAATACCACTCGGATTATAAGTTTTCTATGGACGAGAAGTTGACTTTTTTTCGACAAGCTTAGGAGGTAGGAGATAAGTTATAGTCTTTTTAGACCAAAAATCTACCCAATGTTCAATTGATATACTTCTCCTACCAGTGTCTTGGCAAAGCAAATGATAAGCACTAAGTAAAGATCGACAGCTGTATGGGATTCGTGAACCATCTTTCTTGGAAAGAAGTACAACTGAGCTTGGAATTACTTCGTCATATATATTACCAGCTATCGGAAGTCCCATCAAGTTGTATAAATCTCATAGAGAAATTGACATTTCTCCAAATTTAGTAAGTAACGTGTTGGTGGAAGAACACCAAGCCTCACAAAAAACTTTGATAATTTCGTGATTGCAGTCATATGTAAAGAGGGACGCAAAGATAGCATCATAAAACTTTATGTCATGGAGTATCGGTTGGCATCGACTGAGAATATCTTTAGTCCACTCCCAGTATCCTTTGGTATAGTTGAAGTCACCACGAAATTTGAGGGGTTCTCCCCAAGCTGCTTCATTTTTTCTTTTCCCTTCGCAAATCGTCTTCCCAAAGATGGTATGGGCTCCAAATTAGGGTTGGGCTCAATATCAGCTCCTTTCAAAGTCCAAATTATGTTATTTTTGCTCGAATGAAGCTCATGAGACCAACATTCTAAAAATAAATTGTTCTTCAGTTTAGGAGGGACTATTGCATGGTTCCCCAATAAAGAATCCTCAACTGGAAGGTGAGTTCCTTGTTGTAAAGGTTGGCGATCATCATTAAGAATAACTAAGTAGCTGGAGCCAAATTTTCCCGTAGCAGGTTTGAAGTAAACCATGTCGAAGATCGTGATTAACTGCAAAAACAAGTGAAGGGGTGTTTAAAATAGGCATTGAAATATTAAAGGTGAGCAATTAAAATTGATTCATGTTTAAATTTGATGGATTAAACCCATGAATTAATTTTGGGCTAGTTTTTTTTTTAAGAGTTAAAGCCCAAAGTCTAAAATAAATTTTAATTATCTCATGGAAGAGGGAAGAGCCCAAAATATTAAAAGGGAAGAGCAATTAAATTAATTCATGATCCATAAACATGAATTAAAGTTAAAATAGCCCTTTAAGGGTTGGAGCCCAAAATATTAATAGCCTCAAGGAGAAATTAAATGGAGCTAAGTATGAGAAAATTGGTTGAGGCCCAAGTAAAAAAAAAATTACTGGGCCCAATTTAATTTTGGAACCAAGAGAAAGAAAACTCACGTGAATATATGTTGAAAAGAGTGAATAGCAGATCACGTGGGAAAAAAAAAAGGAGGAAATTCAATAATTGGCCAAGTTCATTCTGAAGCCCAGCGCATATATTGAGCCCATTTGCTGGTCAAAATTGGGAACAAAAGTCAAAATTGAAGAGAATCAATTCTCTCAAAAAATTGACGCAAGCTGTTCCTTCCGGACTCGAATCAATTCTATCAAAACATTGAGATGCAATAAATAAGCGGAATATTGGAAGGCATGAATATTCAGATATACTGTTGACACACAATGAGATTAAAGGGCAGACTAGGGAGAAGTAAATTGAGAATTTACCTTTGGAGTATGGGTAGGATCCCTTGTAGGGTGTTCTGTCTTGTCTTGAATCAGGTCCTTCTTATATAAGTGGAGAAGCTGCAGTAAATTATAGAAATAATTTGCATGATTGAAATCTTGAGAAATTTTAAGAGATTTCATTGATTTTGAGCAAAGATTTGGAAATCATCTTGAGAGCAAAAATCAAATATGTTCCTATTTCTTATCTCTTGTAATTTTGATATTAAGCAGGGAAGGAAGTTGATTTGGGCCAAGGAAAAAATTTATTACTTGGATAAAGTAATTTCTCAATTGCGAAAGTCCAGATTACAAATCTTGAAAATAAAAGGAATTTTTGCGATTCCTTCACATCAAGACGTGGCGTCTGTGAACAAATTGCAAGGGGGCATTTGTAAGTAGTTAAAATTTACGGTCTAATTAAATGGCGACACGTGGATTTTATTAATTAAATGTTAATTTATTTTGGAATTTAAATAAATTAATTCCTAAAGTAAATTAATAAATAATTTGAGCCCAACAAATTAAATGGGACTTAAATTAAATGATGTCTGACTGAAGTTAAACAAACTCATACAAATTAAATTAGATCCAAATAAAATAGACCTGATTACAGCCCAAACAAGTGGATGCCCAAGCCCGTAGGATGTGGCCCAAATAGAGTGGACCAATCAGAATGCAAGGCATTAATGAGGGAGTCTTCACCTCTCACCTATATAAAAGGGTCCCCTTCCTTCATTTGAAACACACACTCAAATATCTGAAGACAAAAGCTCTGAAGAGATCAAGAATACGAGCAGTGCTCCCTTGAATACTTCAAGCATCTTCAAGCGAAGAACAGCCGCCAAATTGAAGTGCAAGGTTCTAAACCCCTTCGATCCGGCGTTCTTCAAAAGTAATAGCCACCGATTGAAGAGTAAGGTTCTAAACTCTTTCGATCCGGTGTTCTTCAAAGTAATAGCCACCGATTGGAGATTAAGGTGTTAAACCCCTCCGATCCGGCGTTATTTAACTCAAGTTCTTCAGCATTCTTCGCGGAAAGCTTCAAGAATAACGTATTAATCCGAACAAAGGCTCGACCCCTCTGGATTGACGTTATACACTTTAAATCCGAGTCTGGATAAGCTTCATTTGAAGATCTGACTCAACACACATAGTCAGCGTGGTCAACACAGTCAACGCGGTCAACACAACAAGTCAAAGTCCAAATTGGTTCGAGAGAAGAATCAGATGATAGATTATCAAGTTCAATCCATCTGGATTATCTTTGTAATACTTTTGTATTTATTTTATAATAAATACAAAATTTGTTGTTACAAGTAATAATTATTAGCAGCTTTAAAATTCAAACCACCTGAGGAAGTGTGGTCTGGAAAGGCCCCTAATTACAGTCATTTGAGAGTAATATGATGTCAGGCTTACTCTCATGTGAAGCAAGATAAGTTGGAACCAAGAGCAGTAAAATGTGTAATGTTGGATACCCCAAAGAAGTAAAAGGATACAGACTGTGGTGTTATGAAGCTAACAAGTTTATTGTTAGCAGAGATGTCACATTCAGTGAAAAGAATATGCCATTGGTTGAAAGAAATTCTGTAGTATCTATTACTACAGACTTTGATGAGCCTCAGGTTGAGCAAGCAAGCAAGGAGGTACAACAATGTAATGAAGAGAATAACAGTGCTGATCAGAATAAGGAAGATAGCTCTCTCAGCTCATCCAGCTCAAGTTATGATTTAAGTTCCTATCAACTTGTAAGAGATAGGTTAAGAAGACATATTAAAGCTCCAGTAAGATACATGGAAGCTGATATAGTATCATATGCACTGTATGTTGTATCTGATATAGAAAATTATGAGCCAAAGACATATGATGAAGCTATATCAGGAAATGATAATAACAAGTGAATAGTTGCTATGGAAGAAGAGCTGCTATCATTACATAAGAACAAGACTTGACAGATTGTTGACAGACCAAAGAACAAGAAATTAGTAAGCTGTAAATGGATCTACAAGAAGAAGTCTGTTACAAGCAAAGAAAGAGGTGTTAGGTATAAGGCAAGACTTGTAGCAAGAGGTTTCTCAGAGAAAGAATGTGTTGATTATAATGAAATATTCTCACCTGTTGTTAAGCATTGTTCTATCAGAATTTTGCTGGCATTAGTGACTCAGTTTGATCTTGAGTTACATCAGATGGATGTCACTACCATTCTTGCATGGAAATCTAGAAGAGGATATCTACATGAAGATTGTAAGTGTTAAAGGGGCTGAGAATAAGGCTTGCTTACGGTTGAAATCGTTGTATGGTCTGAAACAAAGTCCAAGACAGTAGTATTTGAAGTTTGATGATTACATTACATCAAATGGATTCAGCAGGAGCTTACATGACAGTTGTGTTTATGTTAGGTTCAAGGAAAGGTGTTATACATACTTACTTTTGTATGTAGATGATATCCTTATAGCTTGTAAGGATCAAGCTGGTATAGATGAAGTAAAGGAGATACTTAAGCATGAGTTTGATATGAAGGATCTAGGAGAAGCAAATGTGATTCTTGGTATGCAAATTGAGAGAAATAGGTCAGCTGGTGAGCTGAAGTTGTTCCAAGAATCATACTTAGACAAAGTGTTGAAAGATACAATATGAATCTCAGCAAAACAGTAAAAACACCAGCAAAACAAGGAGTGAGTCTGTCATTACTCCAAGCTCCTCAGACAGATCAAGAGAAAGTTAAAATGAACAATATCCCCTATGCTAGTGCTGTTGGCATTTTGATGTATGCAATGGTATGTTGCATGCCAGATTTAGCATATGTGATGAGCATGATTAGTAGATTTATGAGCAATTCACGTCTGCTACATTGGAGTTCAGTAAAGTGGGCTCTCAGGTATGTGAAAGGCACCATCACAACAGGCTTGAAGTTTCAGAAAATGGCAACATGGGATAAGGCAGTAGTTGAATATGTTGATGCTGATTATGCAGCAAATCTTGATACGAGGAAGTCACTTACTGGTTATGCATTCAACTTGTTTGGAACTGCAGTAAGTTGGAAAGCAACTCATCAACATATAGTGCCTTTATCAACTACAGAGGCAGAATTTGTTGCACTCACAGAAGCAATCAAAGAGGGGGTATGACTAACAGGTATACTGAGTGAGTTTGGAATTGAGCAAGATTCAGTTGAAGTGCATTGTGATAATCAGAGTGCAGTGCATCTCTCCAAGCATCAAGGATACTATGAAAGGAACAAACACATTGATGTGGGGTTATATTTCATAAGCGACATGATAGACAAGGGAGTAGTAAGTGTCAAGAAGATCAAAACTGATGATAATCCAACTGACATGTTCACAAAAGCCTTACCAGTTCAGAAGTATGAGCTGTGTAAGCATTTGATTCATTTGAACTAAGTAAGGAAAGGGATGTGGCTGCAGCCTTAAATAGCAGCAAGATGGAGGAGATTACAAGCTAGTGATGATGCAATCTAAGGTGGAGTATTGCTGTATTATAGACACGCATGCATGCACTTATGTGTTTTGTATGTTGTCGTGCAGCCAAGACAGGTGGAGGATGGTGATTGGTGTTGAAGTGTTGATGAGGATCAACAATGAAGAAACTGCAGAAGTTGGAGCATGATCAAGAAGTCGTCGGATCAGATTATATCTCAACCATGCATTGAAGATGGAATCAAGTTAGTTAGGTTGTTAGTTAGTTGAGTTTGTTAGTTTGTTGAGCTAACAAACGAGCTTCCCACGTGAAATGCCAACCTGCAGCATAGCAGTTGGATTGCTGGTGTGCATATAAGCACAATGAAAAGCTGGTGAATCCAATTTAAGTAAGCAACACATCAGTTTCAAGATTAGAGAGCACATTAGGGTTTATGTGCATAAGTTCATCATCATCTTCCTTAAGTGTATATTGTAATCATCTTAGTGAGTGATCTTTCTTTCAAAGTGGATGTAGGCTTACGTCGAACCACTATACATCTTCGTGTTGATCTCTTTCATTTCGTTTTTCGTTAATCAATCGATTCGTGAGTGATCAAACATCCAAGTGAGTGTGAGTTTTTGAGTGTTCTTCATCAAGTGCTTGCTTAAGTTCATAAGATTGATATTTCGTGTATTAAAAATGTAACCAATTCCACAAAATTCTTTGCAGAATATCACATAACTGATAAATATATAATTTTTTTTTAATATATATACTAGTACTTTCTACTTATAAAGTTGTTATAGCGAATGAAGTAGTAACAAACAAAGATCCAAAGTTCGTCATCCATTTAAAATTCATACGGCAGACTTGAGGCAAATTCAGTTAAATATGTAAAGTTTCAATATAAAACGATAAGCACGTGAATAAAATTATAGGAGGACATCCACCGACATATATATAGTGGAAATGTAGGGATTGAAGTTATATTGTTACATTTAAAATTATTAATTACTACATTCAAGGTAGCTAGAACACTTAAAAAAAATTAGCAACGGAAAATTTCGATATTAATACTACATTCAAGGTAGCTAGAACACTAAAAAAAATTAGCAACGGAAAATTTCGATGCTAAATAGTGCTAATAACGAATATCGAAATTTTTAGTTGTTAATGTGGTGGTTGCTAAATATTAACAATCAAAATTAAGGTCCATCGATAATATTCCGTTGTTAATTCATTGGTAAAAATTCCGTTAGTAGGTATATTTCGTTGGTAAAAATTACATTGCTATTTCAAGAATTCAATTTTTGTTGGCAATTCCTTGCTAATTACCAGCTAATCAATCACCAACGGAATTATTTCTGTTGGTAAATATTTCATTGCTATCGCATGAATTCAACTGTCTGTTGGCAATCCTTTTCTAGTTACCAACGAAATTATATACTCCGTTGCTATAACACAAATTTAATATTCTGTTGTCAATCCCTTGGTAATTAGCAACGGAATTCATTCCGTTGGTAATATTCCATTGCTATCACGCGAATTAAATTTTCGTTGACAATTCGCTGGTAATTACCAATGAAATTCAATTTCCGTTGATATTCGTTAATAATTACTATTGAAATTTATTCTGTTTATTTGGCGTGTAAAGAATGAAATGAGGAGTTTGAAATGGAAAAAAAAATAATAAAAGAGATGGAGGGAGTATGGTATATGGTCATCAAAACAATAATTAAGGAATAGTAAAAACTTTTAAATTTATGATAATGTATAGACAAAGTCTCTTGTGAGACGCTAATTATGAGAGATCATTGGTGAGATGTGTTAAAATATGCTTATTATATAGATAAAATATATTTAATGGTTGTTAAAGTATGTTTTGTAAAGTATGATGAATGATAAATTAAAATATGATTTTAGAATGTTATAATATAATTCATTATTGACATACTTTAACTACATATAAACATATTTTATTTATATGATAAGCATACTTTAATAATGGGTCAACCCGTCTCACAAGAGAATTTCTCTATCTCGGTCTCTGTTTAGCATCATATATCGATCTGGAGAAATTTTGGATTGGTTGTAGTGCGGATTAAGGAGCAACTCCTCCATACTGTGACTGTGGAGGTGGGTTCTGTCGCCGCCTGATAGAGGCAGAAGCGGGGGCCACCAGAGTTATCTGCATCGAGTCTTTCGATTGAAAGAGGAAGAGAGACAATTCAAATGCCAGCGCAGAAATAGAAAAAGTCGTGCTTTAAAGTGGAATTCTTCTAAGATCCATTGCTCGATTTTACTGCATGCTCTACTCCCAAAATGCAGAGAAGATGGACAAAATATTCACACCACTATTTATTTTAAGTCAAGAACGCGATACACATCGCTAGTACAAAACACGCTTTTATGGAAGGACTTTGTTTGAATACGTTTTTCGATGTTACACGTATCACGTTTTTATTTATCTGAAAAGGCAAATGTAATAAAGGGCACGGCATCAGCCGCCAAAAGCTAGACTTAATTTGTCCCCATTCGGACATTTAATATTGCTCTTAAACAATAATAATAATAACAGTCATCCAATGATCTACCAAGAAAAAGAAAGCAAGAGAGAGAAAGAGAGAGAGAGTCACCAACCCAAGATAAGTACAAACACCAGGTTGTATAATTTAATAAATAAATAAATAAAACACATCTATTAATTAATTAATGATCGAATAAGAAACTTAATTAATGATCATTATTTTGTATCGTGAGAACCAGTCCATATCGTCGCCCATACTTGCTGTTATCCACTGAACCACTCATCCAACTCATCTAATTATTTATATCCTATATTTTTATGGACATTTACTATGGTTGCCCTCAAATCCAATAATATCAACCTAATTTTTATGCTTCATTCAATTTTTTTATTTTTTTTTCAATGTAAAATCATCTCCATATATAAATCCCAATCAATATTAAACAATCATAAAAAATTACTTCTTATAATTCTTGTTATTGGCAAAGAACACCTATCCATAAGCAAGCCTAATAAATCCATTTTTCTTTGAAAACAATTTGCATATATATAAATGGAGTATATATGTATTAGTCGTACATTGAATACTTCCAATGAAATTTTATTAATTTGGTAAATAACAAAGAATAAAAAAAGGAAAATTTAATAACCATGTGAGTTATATTTGGGTGCCGACTGCCGGCGGCTAGTGTTTGGCACGGTCGTGTTGAATATCTCAAACAATATATTAATTCTACCTTATCTTTGTAAACATCGACATTGCTATAAACCTTCACGCCGTCTTCCAATTCCGTCAAATTAAATTATTAATTAATTATATATACATTTCTTTACTCGATTATTACTCAATCAACCAAAATAACTGCTCAATTATCAAGCTGACTAATCCTAATTTAATTACTCCATTATATAAACTCGCTAACTCCATTAATGAGTTGTTGCAGTTTTTTAAGCTTTCTTTCTTTCTTTTTTTATTTTTTTTATTTTAATTGAAGCATCCAAGTTTGGTCCGCATTCACATTTCACAGCTCATACCTTTGATTCTTAAAATCAATTTAATTTCCTTACAAGAAAAGTCTTCAACAAATTCCATTTCTACGAATCTCTACCCTCATATTCCAAATCATTCAATCAATCCTGTTATTAATTTCCGGATAATTGTAAGTTTGATTTGTTTTGTTTTGCGACGGCGGATGATGGTGTCGCAGGAGGCTTTTCCGGCGAGGAAACGGCGGCCTTCGTTGGGAGCGTTTGTATCGCCGAGTTGCTCCGATCAACAGCTCATACAATCGGTGTTTCTTCTCTCTCAAGAAGTTTCATCTCTGAAACCGCTGAGGATTCTTCTCAAAGAAGCCTCTGCTTCGATTATCAGAAAATCGAGGCTGATGTCGATCCTTTTCGAGGAACTTGTTCGGAATCCGGTAATTCATTTTCCGCCTTCTGCTGCTTTGTGCTTTGAGGAATTGTATATAGTTTTGCTTAGAGTTAAGGTTCTGCTCGAAGATTGTTCCACCTGCAGCATAATGTGGCTGTTGATGCAAATTCCTTCAATTTTGAGTTCTTTTCATCAATTGATACTCGAATTATCTACGCTTCTGGATATATTCCCCGCGAGAGAGCTCAATTTGCAGGAAGATATTGAGGAATTGCTCAATTTGATTAAGAAACAGTGTTTAGAAAAACCTGCAGATTTCGCAGATTCCACTGACGAAAATCTGAGATTCCAGGTGCTCAAAATGCTGGAAAACATCAAAAGAGAAATTGTTCCCGATCATTCGAAGCTTTCCGATATTTTTAACAGATTGAATTTATCCGATTCGACGAGTTTCAGCGGTGAAATCGAGAATCTGGAAGATGAAGTTCAGAATCAAAACGACGACAAGTCAAAGGCGGATACAATCGCCCTGATTGGGCTCGTCCGTTACGCAAAGTGCGTACTGTACGGCGTTTCGACGCCGCGAATCACCACCAGGCGGCAGAAATCCGTTGCGGAAGTGAATATTCCGGCAGATTTCCGGTGTCCGATATCGCTCGACCTGATGAGAGACCCTGTGGTGGTGTCCACTGGACAAACATACGACCGGTCGTCCATCAGCCTGTGGATCGAATCAGGGCACGCCACGTGTCCCAAGACGGGTCAAACACTGACCCACACGCAGCTCATTCCCAATTTAGCTTTGAAGAACTTGTTAAGCATGTGGTGCCGCGAGCAGAGGATCCCATTCGAGTCAACCCAAGTTAACATCCAACCTAACGGCGTCGCCGTGAACAAAACCGCACTGGAAGCGATCAAGATGACCGTTTCCTTTCTGGTGAATAAGTTAACGGCGTCGCAAACGTTGGAGGTGGTCGACCGTTTAGTTCACGAGCTCCGCGTTTTGGCCAAAACAGATTCGGATAGTCGCATTTGCATAGCCGAAGATGAAGCTCTGCCGCTACTGGTCAAGTTTTTAGGTTCGGAGAATCCAAGCCTCCAGATTAACGCCGTTACGACGATTCTCAACCTGTCTATACTGGAAGCGAATAAATCGAGAATCATGGAAACGGACGGCGTTCTAAACGGCGTGATCGAGGTGCTGAGGTCAGGCGCCACGTGGGAGGCGAAGGCGAATGCGGCGGCCACCGTGTTCAGCCTGACGAGCGTACACGGTTATCGAAAGAGATTGGGGCGGAAGACACGTGTCGTGAAAGCATTGCTCGATTTAGCTAGGGAGGGCCCCGCGAATTCGAAGAGGGATGCGATGATGGCGATTTTGAATTTGGCGGGAGATAGGGAGGCGGTGGTGAAGTTGATCGAGGGAGGAGTGGTGGAGGCGATCGGGGAGGTGATGGAGGCGTTGGTGGAGGAGGCGGTGGCGATTCTGGAGGTGGTGGTGAAGAGAGGGGGATTGGCGGCGATCTCAGCGGCGTATCAGGGGAATATGGTGAGAAGGCTGAGTAGTGTGTTGAGAGAGGGGTCGGAGAGAGCGAGAGAAAGCGCGGCGGCGACGCTGGTGAATATATGCCGGAAAGGGGGATCGGAGATGGTGGCGGAGTTGGCGGGGGTGACGGGGATCGAGAGGGTAGTTAGGGAAATAATGGGGTCGGGAACGGGGAGGGGGAGGGGGAGGAGGAAGGCGAGTACGCTGTTGAGGATACTGAGGAGATGGGCAGCAGGATTAATTGGAGAGCAAATATATGTTGCTCACCGATCAACATAGATTTTGGAAATTATGCCAAATACAGAATAAAAAAGATAAAATATTAGGGTTCTAATTAGAGAAATGAAATAGACAATAATTGGTTTAAGTTAAGATGGCATAATTAATGTTGATGTTTGTTGGTTATAGTACATCTTCCATCGGCTCAACGTTATTTCGTTGGATTCCTCTTGAAGCAATTTATAATTGCCAATGGCAACCCATCTAATCCATTCATTTGGTGTGCTTTCAATTCATAGTAGCATGCTTAGTTTCATGGCTACACATATATTTATAACAAAATTTACTGAAATAAAATATTAATTGTTTACACTTATAATATACTTTTCTTATTTTACTTTTAAAGAAAGGACAAAATATCTTTAATCAATAATGGGTTGTTCATCATAATATTTTTTTTAAAGGCTTATGCATATTCGTTTAATTAATGGTTAAACAACTTATATGTAACGCTCGAATTTCACAATGGCGTAAGACCGTGATTGTGAAACCTGGTAGTTTATAGTTTATAGGTTGTTTTTATTTTATAACTGGAATTCTATTGATGTGATTTAAGTAATATCCATTAAAAAAAAATCCTTACTTCCGCAAACAAATAAATATCCCCAACTATTACTTTTAACGAAAAGTTTAATGCTCAAAATAAAATTTTAAATATTGTAATGTAATACTCCCTCTGATCAACAAAAATTGTTACATTTTATTAATTAGATTGTTTCATAATTATTGTGACATTTGATCTCTTTTCACTCAAAATAATTATTCCCTCCGTCCCGAGTATTTTCACTCATTTGTACGGACACGGAGATTAAGACGTGTTATTTTTTTAATATATAATGTAAGAAAAAGTAGGGATAAATTAGTAATTTAAAAAGAAAAGGTAAATAAAGTTGTTGAGAATAATGAATAAAGTGTAAAAAATAATTAAAGTTGTTGGGATTGTAAAAAGTAGGTAATAAAATATTATGTATTTTTACCATTAATGGAATTGATAAAAATATCTGGGATATCCCAAAATGAAAAGTGGGTAAAAATACGTGAAACAGATAGAGTAATATATTTACATGGAGCGCACACACAACACTAATACAATTATCCACGTATTATACATTAAAATATCACTCCATATATTTCAACCCACTAAATATTAAAATATTATACTATTTCTTAATTTTCTTATAGAGATTATGAATGTAACAACAATTGCCGCCGGATAATAGAGTTTACGTTCAAGTATATGTGAATAGTTACATATAATTATATAATTAAAGTGTGATTATGATTGAAACTGAAAAAATGAAAGTTGACAAACAATTCACGTGCACGTATAATTAGCGAAAACTAACTTAAATTAACATAAATAAATGGGAAATAGTTTTTTTCTGAATTAAGAGATTAGCGAATGGATATAAACACCTCTAGCCTATCTTATGAACAGGTTAACAGAATAACAATTGGCCTAATCTAACGCTCAACGCGGGCACGGGATGTCCTGTAACACTTTTATGTGACATCCCCTGTAACATCTCTTAATAGACTGACACGTGGCAGGATGAATAAATCCTTACCCCTAAGGGTTTATTGGTTAGAGTATAATATCTCTCATCTCTCCTACGTATCACTCATTTAATGGAGTGGCACAAGAAGTGTCACACCAAAGTGACACAGAGGATCCAGACCCCTCACCACGTTGTTTTTTAAAAAAAAGTTCTTTAAATTTAAAAAACTTTTAAAGTTATAAATAAATGATTTCTTTTAAATGTGCAGGGTGTTATGAAATGGATAAATATAGAAAGTTGGAACGGTTATTTGGGACTTATGAAGCATATTATATGATAATGTATGTATTTTGATTTATTTTTAGTATTTTTTTTAACTCAAGACATGTTGATTCGTGATTTTCTCACATAATTATAATCAATGTGTAAAGAGTAAATATAAAATAGAGATGATATCCCGTGAATCTAGATGTACACGTGTATGCATATGAGTATAAGTTTTATTCAATAGTGTATATTATATTTCTTAATAATTGTATAATTTTTTTACATTTAGTTTTTCGAAAATTTACTAACAAAATATTTACATTTTTGTTTATTAATGTGAAGTACATGTTTTTTATATATAAATTTGATGAATGGTATGCACTGGATAATTTGCCTATAAATTTGGATGGAATGGTTGGTATACT
The DNA here is from genome assembly GCA_023678885.1 of Pogostemon cablin. Lineage (NCBI taxonomy): Eukaryota > Viridiplantae > Streptophyta > Magnoliopsida > Lamiales > Lamiaceae > Pogostemon > Pogostemon cablin. Next base: position 2,386,992 of record CM042984.1, read on the forward strand.
GGAAATCAAAGTCACGGAAGGAAATATTTCTTATTACAATTATATTTAGTTAGATAAAACTTTATTTTATTTATTTGTTTATTTATTATTTGGGTGATGGTTGGCTTAATGGATTGCATGAGGTGGTTATGCTCACAGAGGAAGAAGAAAATGTGTCCTTGGGCCATATTTAAGCCCATTATGACCTCAAATAGTTGGGCCTACTTTTATTAAGCCTGAGGCCTCGAATAAGAGAGCGCTCTAAATATAACTTTTAAGGCCAATCTAGATTTAAAATGGGCTTCAAATATATCTCCAAATTATTTCAAAATATTTTTTTATTAATGTTATAATCATTTAACTATATATTAAAAAGAATAGATTCAAAAATTATATAAATTTAAAAGAAGAATTATTCATTTCAAAACAATATGCGAAAAGTAAGACTTTTTCGATAACACTTAATTTTCTTGAAGTTCTTCATTTAAAAAGTACTCCCTCCGTCCCAAACTAGATGTCTGCGTTACCGTAGACACGGAGTTTAAGAAAAGTTAACTTTTTAGGGGTATTGTGGTATTTTTAGGCAATAAATAAATTATAAAGTATGTTATGTGTGTTAGGTGGGTGTGACAAAGTTGTAATTAAGATGAACTTTTAGGGGTGCGGATTGATGTGATATTTTCTTTTATGGAATAAGACAATTAGTTTAGAAATGATGAAAACGGAAAGTAAGACATCTAGTTTGGTACGGGAGAAAGTCGTTTGATGGGTCTCAATCATACAAAGCTTAGTTTTTTTTCCCTCCCAGCTTAAAATAAAGAATTTGCATAGTTCATAGCAATATATATAAAGGTGGTCTCCCTAATGAAATAGGTGTAAACATTCACACTCACTATTACTATTTTTATCTATCTCATAAGTCGTAAATAACTTTACACCCCAAATAAAATAATAAAGTACTAATTTTTTTTAGATGAACTACAAAAGTAACAATGAGGAAGATACATGAACGTAGGAGAGAGACATGCACATTCCATCGAAATTGGAATTGGAACCAGTCCAAATGAAATCGAAAAAAGATATATTCCGATTTGTCATTTCATTGAATTGAAACCAACGGGTTCCCTATTTTTTAAGGTACTAAAACCATCTAGAATCGATTTGGTTTCGATTCCTAGTTTTTCAGAATTGGAACCGGCGATTTCGATCCGAAATGCACGTAGGAGAAAAGGTTGGATGAAAAAATAGAAAAACATATACAGGTGGGGTAGAAGAAAAAGTAGGTACCAAAAACAGAAATAGAAGCACTATCTGTAAAAATGAAAGGGTGGTAATAAATGTGTTACCTTAAAGGGGTTTTCAAGGGAATAATAATTCGACAGCTATTTGGTATTACACCTTCCATAACCCACTTCTTTTCTGACATTGATTTTACATGCATTTGTCTTCCCTTTCGTTTTCCTAATTCTTTCCCCTTTTCTTATTCACCCTTCTAATGCCCTACTTTTAAGTTTTACCCCACTCCCCCAATTATTTACCATGCTTGCATTGCATGCACAGTCACTACCAAGAATTTGGTAGGAAAAGTTGGCACAAGGCTAAGAAATAAATAGAGTTAACATAAGAGATAACAAAGGTTAAAAAAATAGAATAGATAAGCATTACATTAAGCTATATATTACTATGGAACTCAAACATACCATTAAAACAATTATAAGCTTACTATACATTATAATACTCACTACACTTTAAATTATTATAATTTTTAATCTCCGTAAAAATATATATACTCCTTCCATCCCATTTCAATGTTTACATTTCTATTTTGCGTGTCTCATTTCAATGTTTACGTTTTCCTTTTTGGAATATGGGACCCACTTAAAACAATTAATATATCATCCAACACTAATACACCTACCCATTTTGCATTAAATATTATATTTTTCCACCTATTATCTATTAAAATATTATACTCATTAATCAACGTGCAAAAAACAAACGTAAATATTGAAACGGGACGGAGGGAGTACATATATGTCAACTTCTCTTAAACTAAGAAAGTAGAAAATAGTAGGTCAATTCTCAACCATATAACGGGGTAAAATAATTGATAAGTATGATGAAACATGCAAGAAAAAACAAGAAGCACATGGTATTTAGATAATTAAATTTCAAGATTTAACATGAATTTGTAAGGACATAATTTAGATTCTATGAATGATCAAAAGAATTAGGCATACCCTGAAACACATAAAACATTGTGAAAGATAAAATAGAATAGATATTGCATATTTAACAGAAAATTCCAACCGCGTGGATAGAATTGACAAATACCGACATAATTTTTGAAAAGACGAAATGCCCCTTGTTGCAAATCAACTTATATTAAAATTTAAAAAATACAACATCGATGTATCATTTAATTCAATCCAAACAAAAAAGTTGTACGTACGTAATTCAATTTCAGTTGCACGTGTATGAACCTAAAATTTGGACATGAAATTATTGCCAATTTGAATGATTTCAAGTTATGGCAATGACAAGTTATAATATGTAATGATGATATGTGTCTCACTTTTCACTGTTTATCTAAATAGTAAGAGGTGCATTATCCGCAATTCAATTACAATTAGAATTTTAACTAATTAAGGTGCATAACAAATATCCCACGTCAATGTAGATAATCTAAAAAAAATGATTATAAGTTAGTTGAAAAAATATGCATTTTATTATTCGATTAAATTAAAATAGAATCTCATTCGAAAATCATACATCTACTCCCACAAAACATTATGTAGTCTCATAAGTTATTATTTGTATCATAACTCAATAGAATAGTACTCTGAACGTTGCCCATCTTGCCTTATGATAATTATGAATACAATTCATGTGCAAGAAATTTGATGTTGATGAATTCAAAAATTGGTCAAGATTTTATGATTGTCACATTGAACGATTCTTCAAGGTATGGGGGAATGGGACAAAAGTATAAATGTAATGATACTTCACTTTTTAATTTTATGAACGTACACGGTGAATTTTTAGAGGGAGACACTTTTCACTTTGAATCCTAATTTACAGAAATTACTTTTTTTTTTATATATATATAAGAAAATTACCTTTTTAGAATAATAAAAAATACAGTATTTTTATTAATGAGATATTTTATTGGTAAAAGTCCTTATTTCATTATTAAATTAATTTATCAAATGATTAACAATCTGCTAATAGTTTTTCGTTGTGGTGAGTAGTAATTTTTTAGAAACGAAAATTCAATTTCATTGATAAATACGAATTTTATTCTGTTGGTAAAAATATAATAAATTTATTGGCAATCCGTTGGTAATTACAAAATGATTAAATTTTGTTGCTAAAAAAGAATTTTTGTCAGTGTATTATGCTTTCGAATAAAAAATATTCATTCTCAAATTTTGATATATTATGATTTTTTATATTCTTGATGAGGTGAATAATATTTTTCATTTAGAATCGTAATAAATATTTATTCTCTACAAAGTATTTATTAAAGAATAATTTTATAAAGTCTGAGGAGCTCGGTAAACAGGGTTCACCGAAGACTTATTTACAAGAGAAACTCTCTTGTGAGACGAGTTTTTTGTGAGAGGGTTGACACATTACTAAAATATGTTTATTATATAGGTAAAATATATCTATTTATAATTAAAATATGTCAATATTAAATCATATTATAACACCCTAAAATTATACTTTAATTAATAATTTATCATATTTTATAAAACATACTTTAACAACCATTAAGCATATTTTATCTATATAATAGGCATACTTTAACAAGTCTCACAAACCGTCTCATATATATAATGTCTCACAAGAGAATTTGTATATTTACAAATGTTTTAATATTAATTATAAGTATGCCACTTAATATTTTACTAATTTTTTTAAAAAAGAAACTAGAAGTAGATCAAATTACTGAAATAAATAGATATAAACATTGGTGAAGGTTTTATGTTTCCATATTTGAAGGGTTGGTGGTAAGGAGGAATGAGAGAAATTAGTGTAACGATGATTGAGTCATATTTATTGCACCCTGATTAATTAAAACATTAAAGTTAATGTTAAGACTTAGGGTTAAGCTAAAGCTTGTTTATGTTTGGCAAAAGCGGGCTACAATCCACCACCATACCCAGAAATGCCACATTTCTTAAGTTGCCAACACTTCAATCCTTCATTATTATATTAATTTTTTTTAAAATCAACTGATTGAATTCTATCGATAAATTTTGTTGGTATAAAAAAGAGTTTTCTAAGTGGTATACGATGTTCTTTCGTATTGATGATGTATTATGTAGCTATTCACTTTTTATTTCTACCTAGATACATATGAGTGTTAATTTTTAGAGTAAAATTATATTTTCAAAACTATATATATCTTATGTATTAGTATTTTATTATTATAATTATGTACTCGTTTTATCCTAATTTAAATACAATATTAATTCTAAATATAAAGTTGTATGGAATTATTATCGTGAAATCAATGACAAAGGGCTACTCCTTTAATTATACATAACATACTCCTATTAATATTATTAATTTTATGTGAAAATTAAAAATTAGTATTCCAAAGAGAAATATTTTCAGAGAATCAATATTTCGACATAATTCACACATAACACCCTATTATTTATTTATCTATAATAAATGGTTATTCTAGAACTACATAGTACGTACAACACTTTCTATATATGTATAATTTATTTTCTAAAATTGTCTGCAAAGGGGATTCACAAGTCCATAACTGTTGATGGGCCGCCCACTTAATATTCAATTCATTCAAACATATTCTCAGTTCCTCCAAATATTCAGATCCATCTCATTCTTAATTTCATCCACTCTATTAAATATAAATTCTTTAATTTTGTTTTATTAATAGTTTACCTGAAAAATAATTTTTCAGGCCTTAGATTCTATTACAAATTATATAATACTTCCTTTGATTCACTAATGCGATACTTTAAATATTTTTACCCATATTAATTAATATATATTAATTAGAATAATACTATCAGTATTTATTTATTTGGAGAAATGTCACAATATAATATTATATTATGTTAAATCTAGAGGTCTTGCGAGAAAAAAATAATAATAAATCACTAATCATCTTGAAATTTACCAAATGTGAAGTATTTATATTAGAACATCAATTGCCATGTATTAGAGAAAATAATTATGAGTACAACGACACTAAACACGAGCAAATTTAGAAATAAATATAAAACTTTCTTCATCCTGATTCAACCAAGTACGAAATAGCATTTGATAAAAGTACTGTCCCACTTAAATTTATACATAATTTTATTTGACAAATATTTTTTGAAGCCATAATATAATTTCATAACATTGTCATAAACTCTTGTCATATAATTACTATTTTATCATTAAAGTTTAACTTTTTTTTTATAATTATTAATATTGTATTTATGTACTATTTTACTGAATATATTTAATACTTTAATTTTAGGGTTAAGTATTAATTTTTAAAATATTTGTATTATTAATTTTGTAGTTCATGTAGAATTCTACTCATAAATTTTATTTTTAGAATTTAATATTGATTTAATTATTCGTTCAACCTCATATTTATTTTCTTGATATAAATGTACAGTGAAAGTTATACTACATATTTAATTATACAAAATACATACTCCCTCCATCCCCTTAAAACGTATCCGTTTACTTTTTCCACGTGGATTAAGGAGTATAATAATTTAATATATTTTGAGGTGAGAGAAATAATATTTTAAAGTGTAGTGGGTAGTTATATTAGTGTTGAGTGTGGGGTCATGTGTGGTCACATCAATCTAAAAAAGAAATAGATACTTTGTAATGGGACGGACCAAAATGACAAAATAGATACATAACAAGTGACAGAGGAAATAATTATTATCTAATTAGACCAGATATGGTCATGTAAACTTAATTAAATTGCTTGCTAGTCACATGTCTTGTTCAACACAGTAGAAATTATAGGAAGTTACAAGTGGAAGGAATCATAATAAAAGCACTGAGTTGTCACAAATACAAGTGAATTTCATATTAATTTAATTAACAGCACAATTAGTAGTAAGAATGAAGTAGAGATAAAAATGATGAGATAAAACAAAAGATTTGGAGGAATCCAGGGAGTAGCAATTTGCTTTTATATGTAACAAATTTCTTCCATGTGGACCCCATCCAAGTCATATCTTTCTATTTATCCACCCCCCTCACTCCCAACTTCCTCCCCCATCACCACCACTAGCACACTCTCACTCCCCCCAAATTAATCTGGAAAAAAGCAATGGGGAATTACAAGTTCAGATTTTCCGACATGATTCCCAATGCCTGGTTCTACAAGCTTAGAGACATGAACAAGAAGCAGCACAAAACCTTAAACCCCACAAACAAGAAACATTCCTCATCATCACCCCCGTCTTCTTCGCCATCATCATTATCATCATCATCAATCCCTCTAAAACAGGATCAACCCAAACCCCACCTGTCAGAACAGAGGAAATCCTACCACTTTACCAGGGACCTCGCCCCCGATTCCCCAATCAAGAAAAGGCTACTGCTTTCCGACACGGTGGAGCCGCCGAGGAAGTCGTCCAGGAGGAGGCGGAGCATCAAGAAAAACCGCCGCCCGCCGCCGCCCAAGCTCGTCTCCGGATGCAGCTGCGGGGCGGTTTGGGCCAAACCCGAGAACTCGCCCGGTTCGTCGACCGAGATCGACTCGGTTCAAACAGAGTACGGCTCGGACCGGGGGCTCTCCTGCTCGAATTCTTCGTGTAATTTCAGGGCGGAAAACGACATCGTAATTGACATAACCGATGAAGACAGGAAGGGCTTCAAATTCAATCAGAATCTCGCTCCGATCATCACGAAGAAGAATGAGCCGACGAAGATCGAGAGAACATCGACGGAAATCTCGGAGAGAAACAAATACGGATCCCTGTCCGTAAAGGTGGTGAAGGAGAACATCCTAACGACGACGACGACGACGAGTCCCGTCCGGCGGTTCTCGACGTCGCCGGGAGTGAAGCTCCGGACGAATTCTCCCCGGATAGGAAACCGGCGGAGTCAGGGGCGGCAGGCGCGGCGGAGCGTGTCGGAAAGCTTCGCGGTGGTGAAATCGTCGAAGGATCCGAGGAGAGATTTCAGGGAATCAATGGTGGAGATGATCGTGGAGAATAACATCAGGGCATCGAAGGATTTGGAAGAACTGCTGGCGTGCTATTTGTCGTTGAATTCAGATGAATATCACGATCTAATCGTCAATGTTTTCAAGCAAATTTGGTTTGATTTCATTCATCTTCGCCTCAACTAATTAAATATCTCTGTTAATTAAGCTTAATTATATGAAATGTAATTAATTAATCTAGTTTAGTAAGTAATTAGTGGGATTATTAATCCTTTCATATGCTAATGTAGAGCTTAGCAGGGAAAAATGTTATAGGTTACATATGATCTAGTGAAAGCACTACTACTGTAAAAACGAGACGTCAATCAATCCATTTAACACGTAATTCTTCAGTATCATTTCAGACACAGTTTTCATTGATTTGTTCAACAAAAGTTTATAGATTTATTTAAAAAATAAAAAGTGAAATACAATAATCATTCTTTATAAACTTTATTTAAAAAAAATTACTCCTACCTAACACATCTAATATACTTTATCATTTAATTTATTACTTTCTTAATCTCCGCTCCGAAAATAGATGCAGACTTTTTCGGGACGGAGGGAGTATATTATGAAATATCACAGGGGAATCTTTTAGTAATATTTTTCCCCCTTACATGACTATTTACAATCATCAAAATTTTAATTAATTTCAACAAACTCTTAAAATTATAGTCCCTCATCAAAATTTCCACTAATAATCTTATTAGTTTATTGTTTGTACTAGATTAAAGAAGAATATTAATATTTTAATGTACTCAATATTAATGTTGGGTATGACCCATAAATACATGTAGTACTTATTTTATTTTATTTATGAAAAATGAAAGCCATGAATCATTTAATGTCATTGATTATAAAGAGATATTATTGTCTCTTGAAATTCGGAGGTGCAATTCGTTTCTATTTACTCATATGAAAATAAAAAAAAGTGTTGTATATTTGCATGAAATCAAATTAAAAATAATTATTCTTATACATATCACTATTATCTTTCGAACACAATATAATACAAAAAAAATAATTAATTTTTAACAGAGTGACTATCTTATACTTTTATATGCTTCAAGTATGTCTTTCGAAAATCACGGTACAATGCAAAATGTAATCAAAGTTTGTTTGCAAAGAATTATACTTGATGCATAAAAGTTATACGCTTCCACAAAAGTAGCTTTAATTAATGTATTTATGCAAAATCATTCTCACAAGCCTTCTGTCATTATATACTTCCTTCGAAATAATAAGATCTTTACTTTTCCTTTAAAATTTACAACAATAATGTAATTAAAGAACTTATTGAGAAGCATATGATGCTTAATTTATAAAGGTTATCAAGTTTCAATAATGCCAAATTTCTCTGCATTATTGATTAGGTAGCGTGAACTCACATATAAAAATTTCATAGGGTTGGTGTAATAAAAGTTTGTGCAAGAGTTCGAAAGGAATATAAAAGGTAGAGGTAAAGTAGTATAAATGTTACTATATTTTAATTCCCAATGGAAGCTGATTGAGATTTGTGATTTCTTTTGTTAAAACACACTTTAAGTGAATAACTTTGGTTTAAATTTACTAAAATGTGTGTTCGGCAAAAAAGAACAGTTATACTACCAATTTTACTAAAATACTTAAGAAAATGACACTTTTTTTTTATTAACCGACAGAAATTGTGTAAACTCTGTAATCATGGTTTTAGCTACGTTTTAATGGATGTTTATTTATTTCAAATTTTAGATTAGAAATAATCCTAATATTAATAATAGCCAGGTTTTATTTTTAACAAAATAGGACTCGGGAGATGCGTTCAAAACTTCAATTTTTAAATTTAAGGTAAATATAATTCGTAAATTAATGGAGGAAAGATCTTTAATAAAAAATTAATATACTATTTTTATTAAATATTAAAAAATTAATCTAGCTATAAAACAGTATCAATATTGCTTGAAATTTAATAATAGTCCATAATTCTACATAATACATAATAAATTTTATATTATTCATTTTCATCCATTTTACTAAAAATATCATATCAAATATATAACCTTAAAGTAGATTTTAATTTTAAAATTTTATAGCATTCTCATCTAACGCATATATAACATACTTTATAATACAATTACCTAAAAAATTATTATTATTTTTAAAAAAATCAATAAAATTAATAAAAAATCTTAATCTTTATTTCTTCAATAACGATGGAGATTATTCTGGTATAGAAAAATTTAATCATTGTTGGTAAGGATAGAGTTGGTTTGTATCGTAATTACAAGGATATAATAGTCACAAGAAAAAGAACCTGTTGCTATACTTGTAATTAGGCGTCACAAACTTTCATATCCATAATAATTTCATAATAGTAGAAGAAAAAGGGCAACTAAGCTTTAACACCTCGAAATCTATGAGAATTTTTGCATTTTGTTTTCTTCCGGTGACATAATCATTAGTCACCCTAACTAAAAGCATTAGGGATTTTCTTTTCTTATTTTTTCAATAAAGCAAATGGGATATATTTTCATTATTGAATGGTGTACCCCACCATTAGGGGCCCCCACCGCCCCTGCCCTGGGGATTGGTGGAGGAGGTAAATCGCAGGATGTGCCTCAAGTGGCTTATAGAGAGGGCTCACTGTTAAACTTGTGCTTGCAAGGGGCCAAATCCATGCCAAAGGTAGGATTCGAACCCCCACCCTGCAGCAACCAAGCTCAGCTGGAAGGTCTTTCCACCCTCCCCTCTACCACTTGAGCTATGCCCTGGGGGCGATATATTTTCATTATTTCTTTTATTTCATGTGTTTAAAAAGAAATACAATAGTTTTTCTAAAGTTTGTGTATTTTATGTTATGTATGTATATACTAGTATCATTTATTCAACATGCATATCATTCATTCAACGATACAATAAATAATGTATTAAAAATCCATACCTTAATAAGATTAAGCTACCAAATAAATCATACTCCCTCCTCTTCTTTAATTTATTTCTTATTTGCCCCAACTTCCTCTTTCAATGTATTAAATAAATATAATTTAAGGAGTTTTTTCAATACAGGACATGAAAGATAGGTAAACCATCAATTAGGGACCTGAAATATTTTTGGTATCAATTCAGCACCCGAAAGATATGAAACTATCAATACAGAACCTAAAATCATATAATTTCGGGTCCTGAATTGATAAACATACATTAAAATTTCATGGTTTCAAGTCCTGTATTGATAGTTTCATATCTTTCGGGTCCTGAATTGATTGCAAAAATCTTTCAGGTCCGTTATTGATAGTTTACCTATCTTTCAGGTCTTGTATTAAAAATATTTTTATAATGGGGGTACCATCCTATTCAATATTTTTAGTTTTCAATTTAATTCATTCATTAATAGATGTAAAAAATTAACAGAAGTTTTTTATTCAAGATGTAGGGAATATTATATACGTAACTAATAATAATATACACAAAATAACTACTCATGATAACTTACGAAAAATACAATCTTGCTGGGGGAAAGAGTGATATATATTCTATTTATGATTTCTTTTTTTAAATGTTGTATAGAAATATTTTTCTAAAAAAAAAAACTGAAGGATAATCTGAATGTGTGGGTACCATACCATATATATTCAGCTTTAATTATGTACTCCCACATTTATTTTAATGGCTATAAATACATAAAAAGCTGATTTTTTTTGTTACTTTATTATTAAGCATATAACTGGGTGAAGGCTGTCCAAGATTCAAATTGAACCGATCGTACTTCTTTGTTTCCGTAATAAATTATTTATTTATTCATTTATATAAAAAAAATAATATTATTCGGAAAATAGTCAAAGAACTCGTGCTTAACTTCTCATGATTTGGTTAAATTGGCTTTTTGGACTTTGTTGGAGCAAAAGGTGCTTCGAAGATTACAAAATGAGATCTCATCTGATTTCATTTACAAACCTCACCACTCTTTCGATACAACATTCTTAGAGATATCTCTCTCTCTATATAACCCCTTGAAAGTTTTATTAATATGATACTAATATATCCGACATTATATATTATGTTACATTTTGATGTTACATCTATTATTACGTGTGTTATATGAATAACATGTGGTATTTGGTAAGAAAATCTTATTCATTTCCCTTAGGTTTGATATTTTTCCTTTAGAGACCAGATTTTGTTTTTCACCATATCATTCATATAACGATTTGAAATAAAAAAATGTAACATCAAATCAAAATGTGATAAAAGATCATTTGAACCGAAACCTTAGTCACACAATGTACTCAAACACTTTTACAATTAATTGCTGAATTAACCGAAATCATACCTACAATGAATAAGTGGTGATAACTAGCTTGTTTAAAAAAATTATAAGAGGCTACTTGTGTAGTGGGTAGTGGTCTAAATCTATAGCTCAACTGAATTTATACCGTGATTAATCCGACCTTCACAAATTGTCAGGTCGAAATGTGGGGACGGCTAAGGTAGGGAATTCCACATTTTTCACAATAGTGTTTTAGAGTGCAGGAAGATGAGAGGGAGTGACAAAGCCACATGTATAGGTGTGCATGGCCTAGCTAACAAGCCACATATATATATTTTTTTATTTTTTATTTTTGGGGGAAAAATAAATATATGTATGTCTATTTGTTGAAAAGGATGAGCGCTGATTGAGGGTGTCTTCTCTTTGACCGACCAATTACAATTTACTTCATTTCGATATATCTCACATTTTTTTTTAATATACATTTTAATTTATCAACTGGAGTAATAATAAAATTAATCAGCTGTGTCTCATGTAAAACCTTGTTTAATTTTAGAAATAAATAAACATAATAAATCACTATAATATACATGCAACAAAACGCAAGGAATTAAAAATTTTAACAAGATTGATTGATTTTGCTTGTGGAGTGTAATTTTGATTTCGCAAAACAACAAAATTAAGCAACACATGATTGTAGTATCATTTTATAAGAACATACCAAATCATTTTGGACCATGATTCTCGAACGTATTAATTAACAAATGAATAATAATAATAATAATAATTTTTCTTTAATAATTTTATTAATTTCTTTGTTTCCATTTTATTTTAAAATTAATTCAAATATACATACCATTGAAATTTTATTGATAAAACTTTTTCAATTGTAGTCAATATCTTATTGCAAATAATTCCGACAACTTTAGGAGAAAAGGAGGCATTTACCTATTACAGAGATCTACGAACGCCTCCGATCGGTGCAATGGGATGTGTCTATTTATTTATCTCTTGATTCGAAATGGGAGCAGGTTTGAAAAAGGATCTTAGAGTGTCTAGGGTTGGCCCGGGAGGGTCTCTTAACGCCTTCTTTTTTCTTCTAATTGGAGTTATTTCACAAAGACTTGCCGGGGTAAGGAAGAAGGGGGAAACAAGCACACTTGGAGAGTGGCTTCTTTTTTATTCAAATTTCTATTCGAATAATGATTTGAAAATATGAAGTTTCAACCTCTGCTTCGATAATAAGAGTAGTCCAATAACTGTGTTTATATAAATCTAAACTACCTCTGTTCTAATTTCATTCAATTAAAAAGTATCCTAAAAAATAGGATAATTTCTTTTTTTCCCGGTCAGTTCAACAAATGCATGAAATATTTCTTCTAAGAAATTGAGTTTTTTCAAGAGCAGCTTATAGAGTATTATCTCATCAATGAATAATACAAAAGAAGATACATCATAGTGGTAAAAAAAAAAAATTGTACAAATTGACCATAGTTGGAAGGTTGACCCATATACATAGATTTGGATGGGGTAGAGACAATTTGCAGTCATGTGTATAGATCTTTAAATATGGTCCCTTCACTTCACTGAAACAAAATAAATTCCTCTCATCATGAATATATGTTTCTCTTCACACACTAATATATCTTACATGATATTCAACACATGTTTCATTAATATGGTTCTTCACCTCTGCCCAACCTTTTTTAATAATTCATGCACACAAAATATATGGTCCTCTTTTTGTTTGGTACAAGATATCACACCCACACGTCACCATTTCTGTTAAACATGCCTGCTCATGCTCATTCAACTGCACCAACCAAATATTTGAGTGAAAACTATTTATTTTTAATAAAAATTAATAATAATAGGATCATTTAGTACATTTTTGTTAAATGATTAAAAAAAAAAGAAGGAATTTAATAAGTGCAATGAAATGTGCGGTGGTATTTAATTGATTATGTAAGGATCTTCGTCGGCGAGCCGTAAGGAAAGACCAACTTTTTTATTATTTTTTTTGTCAGCATGAGAGAGAAGAAGATAAGGGGTGAAATATGATGAATGTTTGTTACATTTTGATGTTGTTATACACGCCAAATGAGTAATACCTGTGCAGTAAAAAAAAAATTAACCTTTTTTTAGGGTTAAATATTTTTGTTTTAGGGTATAACATTTGTCTCTTATTCACGTGTCATTAATCAAATAATTCGTAACAAGAAATATAACACTAATATATTAATACATTACGAGAGATTCGAATTGGAGAGTGAAGAGAGAGAACTGAAGAGAGGGAATGGATGCCCCCGGGCAGCAGAAAGCGAAGAATGGGGGGTTTGCTCCTTAATGAAACTTTTCCTATCTGAGGTCAACATCTCAGCTACCTCTCATTCATATTTCATTCTCATCATACACCCCCACCCCACCCCACCCCACCCCCCCTCTATGAACATACAATAGTTAAGTTAATTAAAATAAAATAGCAACTAGGGATTTTTCAATAATTCTTCCAAGTGGATTTCCCATATTACCCATTAATATATTTTAGCATGCAATTTAGTGTAGACATAGCACAAAATAACCGAAACCGACGGTTCCGAAACCGCTCAAAATGGAACCGAAATCAGATATATTCCGGTTCAGTTTTGGTTCCAAATCGGCGATTCCACCTATTTTTTTATTTGCGTGAGTGTTAAAAAATAAGAAAAAAAAAAGAAAATCGGAACCGGCGGTTCCATAACCAAACCGAAACCGCCCTAGGATCGATTCCGGTTCCACATTTTTGGGATCAAAATCGGCGGTTTCAAACCGACGTACTTGTCTAAGTTAGTGTACTCCTAAATTGGGTTGTTTGCTCGATTAGGAATCCCACAATGTAACTAGAGGTCAATCCAAAAACTTATATAGTAGGAATAATAGTTATGAAAAAATAAAATAAGAACTAAGGGTAAAATGGATCGATCAGAGAATTAGCAAGGGCAAAATGGTACTCGTAATCAAGTTGATAAATAATTAAGGGAAAAGATGGGTCCCACATTTATTAATATTAAAGGTAGGAGGGGCAAATTAAATACGATTATCATTGATTTCGGTGTGTATTGGAAAAAGTATGGTCATACAATTATAGTAGAGTAGATTAGATTAAGATGAATAAATAAATAAGTCTGCGCACACGAATGCATCACTACTAAGTCATGTGCTAATGTCTTTCATCTCTCGTCACTCCCAGACCACCGACAGCTTGGGCGGCGCAGACTCCCCTAGGCAGCCGAAAGCCGACTCCCCTCCCTCCTCTCCTCGGCAGGTGATCGGAGTGCCTCGGCAGACTAGGTACATGGCTCGTCAGCTACAGGCCCCGGAAGATGGATCCCGGCAGGGTGTCGACCTTGGTCGAGGCGCCGATAGCTCTCGCCTAGCGCATGGCGCTTCTCGCCCGCGCTCCCCTGTCCCTCCCTCCTCTCCTCGGCAGTCGAATGGAGTGCCTCGGCAGATTGGAGATTCGGCACGGCAGTCTCAGGCCTCGGAAACTGGTTCTCGGCAGGGCGTCGAGCGAGGCGCCTCCTGTCCGCGCTCCCCAGTGCGCGTACCCAGCGCGCAGGCGCCGTCGAGTGGAGCGGCCCCCGATGGGCGGGCAGGGCGTCGGCCAGGGCTGGCGACTGGCCCTCGGCAGCCAGGTGGGCAGCAACGTCAACGGCCACGGCAGGCTAATTCAGGTGACAACGCCACTCCCAAGGGCCCGGTTGACTACTCCAAGTATGTCAACAAGAGTAATATTGATCCGGGAAGAAAGCTTGAATACATCGCACCATGTGACGGTGTTGCCTATCTCGATCCAAAAGATGATTCTGACGTGTGGAAATACGCATTGGTGGGGTATTTTTCGGGTCGTTTCCCAGGAATGCAGGCTCTTCATGCCATCTGCCGAGCATGGGGTGTCAGGTATACTATTAGTATGCATCAGTCTGGGTGGATTATCTTCCGACTTTATTCGGAAGAGGATGTGCGCAGAGTACTGGACAGTGCTCCCCACTCTATATGGGAACGTTACCTTATGCTTGAAAGACTTCCACCTGCCTTTCAGTTTGATGATCGGGAAATTTCCCATGTCCCGGTTTGGATTCGCCTTCCCTCATTCCCTCTGGAGTTGTGGTCGAAGAATCACATCAGCAAGGTGGCTTCCCTGGTTGGTAGACCTATTATGGTAGATGACATCTCTGTCAAGACGGACAAAGTCTCATTTGTTCGCGTGCGAGTAGATATTGATGTTTCGCAGGAACTCCCAAGAGAGGTCACTTTCAACTATCGTGGGGCCAATTTCACTCAGCCTATCTTGTATGAGCGCCTTCCGGCGTATTGTACTAAATGCAGCAAATTTGGCCACCTGGTGACTGATTGTGATGATTTAGTCAGTGGAGATAAGAAGGAGGAAGGAATGAATCGCCATCAAGAAGCTGGCCGTGCTGATGATACTGTTGATGAGGAGGGATTCCAACATGTTGGGCCTAGAAACAATAGGCCTAGGAAGAGGAGGACCCGCAATGCGAAAAAACAGGTTGGGGATCCTGATCTTACTCACGAGCAAGTTCAGAAGGTGATCACAGGTAGGTACCACATCCTAGACGAACTTGATCCTGACGATTGGAGAATCAACAGGCGGGAAGGAAAACAACCTGTTCGAGAGCATCCTACAAAGACGTGGGCTTCAGAAATGGAGGAGGACGATGAAGAAGCTATTGGACGTGTGGGCCGTTCCCCGCCTCCCCCTATCTCGGGCAGGGTAGCTGGCACTGCACAACATTCTAGCATTTTCATTCAGGAACTACCAGATAGTGGAAATGGACCGGGATAAGGCGGGGGTCCTTCCCCCACTGATTGTCAATGAGGTGCCTGGCCTGGAACGTACGAGGGCTTGCAGCCCCTCGTGCGCAACGAGCAGCCCGCAGGTTAGTTCGTAAACATAAAATTTGCCTAGCGGGTTTTCTCGAAACTAAATTATCTGTTAGTAATGTGTTGAATGATGTGGGGAGAATTGTTCCTGGTTGGAACAGTGTCAATAATTTTGATGTTGTCAATGGTGGTCGTATTGTTATTGCATGGGATTCCACTTTGGTTGCTTTTGGTAATGTTGTGCTTCACGAGCAATGCATTTCTGGTATGGTACGCTGCTTAATTTCTCAACAGGAGTTCCTTATCAGTGTCGTTTATGGCCGAAACGGTGTAGTTGATAGGCGCCGCCTATGGACTCATCTATCGTCGACTTTCCCAGCAGTTAACTCTCCCTGGATGATCCTTGGAGACTTTAATTGTGTGAGGAAGCCTGAGGAGAGATCTGATATTGTCCCGTCTCAACGGAACTGGTACCGGGTGGAGTTTGAGGAGTTCTGTGTTGATAGGGGTTTGACTGATGCAAGATCCAAGGGTTGTTTCTTTACCTGGACTAATGGCAGAATCTGGAGTCGCATTGATCGTGTTCTGGTGAATTCGAACTGGGATTCCATCTCGGGTGTAGTAGAGGCGGAGTTCCTACCTATGGGGGCTACTTCGGATCACTGCCCTATCCTAGTTTCCATTTTCCATGCTGAACAGTTGAGGGGGTCTCCGTTCAGGTATGTCAACATGTGGAAAACCAGTGAGGGATTCCTGGACACTGTTCGGGAAGTATGGGACGTGCAGGTTTGGGGGACGGCTCAGTTCAGTGTTTGCCGTAGGCTGAAAATGCTCAAGCCAAAACTGAGACAACTTGGTAGGAGAGATTTCAGTCATATAGCAGAAAGAGCAGAGAGAGCTAGAGTGGAGCTTGATACTTTGCAGATGGAGAGTCATGCTGATCCTGGCAATAGTGGCAAATGGGATAAGGTTAGGGAGGCAGCCAAGAGGGTCGACTTCTTGTGTCATGCCGAACACTTATTCTTCTCTCAGATGGCCAGAGCGGATTACGTGATCAGTCAAGACAAACCCTCCAAATTCTTCTACAGAAAGATCAAGTCCAATAGTATGAGAAATATCATCCCCTCCATACGTACCGAATCCGGGTACACTTCCTCCCGTGAGGAGGTCGTTGGAGAGTTTCTTACTTACTATAGGGACTTGTTGGGCACTGCGGGAGATTGTGAGGAGATCGATGTCAGTGTATTTGAATGGGGAACAGTGTTGAATGATGACCAGGCTCAGCAACTAGTTGCACCTATTGAGGATGAGGAGGTGAAAAGAGTTGTGTGGAGTATGAATGGAGACAAGGCCCCTGGGCCTGATGGATACACAGCAGCTTTCTTCAGGGATGCGTGGGATGTGGTTGGATTGGATGTTGTGGCCGCTGTTCAGGAGTTCTTCCATTCTGGACAGATGTTGCGACAGATGAATGCCACGTTTATTACACTAATCCCTAAGGGTAAGCACGACCCTACTGTCAGAGACTTCCGGCCGATTTCGTGTTGCAATGTGATCTATAAAATTATATCTCGTATCATTGTGGCGCGGTTGACGGACTTGGTGGAGGGATTGGTAGCGGACAATCATTTTGGCTTTGTCAAAAATCGACGAATGAGGGACTGTGTTATGCTTGCCCAGGAGATTGTGAAGAACTATGGGTGGACTAGGCATCGTCAGTATAGGAGAATGGCCATAAAGGTAGATATAAAGAAGGCGTATGACTCAGTAAACTGGGGGTTTCTGCGTGGAGTCCTTACAGGGTTGAGATTCCCTCAACGTATGATAGGGTGGATCATGGAATGCGTTACCTCCACTTCATTTTCCATTCTTATCAACGGCATACCTGAGGGTTATTTCAACGGCAAGAGAGGCCTGCGGCAGGGCGACCCGTTGTCTTCTTTATTATTTGTCCTGTGCATGGATTATTTCTCCCGTCTGTTTAGGAGAATGACTGTCACGAATGATTACAGGTATCATTCTAGACACTGTGCGAAGGTGGGAGTCACTCATCTAGCTTTTGCGGATGATCTGATTATTTTTGCTTATGGTAATCGTTCTTCTGCAGAGGTGGTAGCCAGGGCTCTCAATCTGTTTGCTCGTATGTCTGGATTGGAGGTAAGCGCAGAAAAATCCCATCTGTTTATGGCAGGAGTTCCAGTGGATGAAGAGCAGGCAATCCGTGAGGTACTGCCTTTTCAGGTAGGCACCTTTCCAGTGCGTTACTTGGGTGTGCCGCTACAGGGTAGTAAGCTCAGGGAGTCTGCCTTTGAACCTCTCATCACGAGGGTCTCTGATCTGATTAAGGGGTGGGCTGTGCATCTACTGTCGTATGCTGGTCGATTAGAACTCATTCGATCAGTTGTGTATGGGCTGTTGAACTTCTGGGCGGCTATGGTAAAGATTCCCAAGGGTATTGTCGAAAGAATTGAAAGAATGATTCGAACATTTCTCTGGGGAACCCCGCGGGGTGCAGTTCGGTGGGAGGAGGTCACTCTCCCTAAGGAACATGGTGGCCTGGGACTTAAGGGGATTGATTTGCTGAATGATGCAGCCCTATGTGGGGTTCTGTGGGATGTGCAACAAGAAAAGAAATCTCTATGGATTAAATGGATTAATGCCATTTATCTCCAGTCTTCTTCTTGTTGGGATGTTGAGGTGAATTACAGCGCCTCAATAGTATGGAAAGATATACTCAGAGCGAGGGACAGGGTGAGAGCACGGATTGGAGGCGACATAATTACTACTATAGCCTCGTGCTCGGAGACGGGAAGACTTCGAGTAGGTAAGTTGTATTGGCTAGTTTCTCATTCTATGCCGGTACAACCTATCTATAAGAAGTTATGGAGTCCATGGGTCCCTCAGAAGCATTCGTTTAGAATGTGGATTGCTGTGAGAAACCGCCTTCTCACCATGGACAGATTGAGATCCCTCGAAGGCCTGGGCGAGTGTGTGCTGTGCGTAGGAACACAAGAATCAAGAGATCATCCCTTCTTCGAGTGTCCGTTCACGAAGCATGTATGGAATCGGGTTAGGTATGAGGTAGAGTGGAGAAGACAGATCACCACCTTGAAGGCCGGCCTTAAGTGGCTCAGAAAAGATCGACGTCAACATGTGCAGGAGAAGAAGAAACGGACGCTTGCCCTCTATGGAAGCGTCTTCCTCATATGGAAGGCTCGGAATGACGCAATCTTCAACGGTATTCGTCCTTCGGTTGATGGCTTGATTTACTCCATAATTATGCATGTAATTACTTTTCAGCATTTACTAGCCAGATAGGTCTGTTTTTCTTTGGTTGCTCCGGTTGTGGAGTATTTATTACTTTTCAGCATTTGCTAGCTAGATAGGCCTGTTTTTCTTTGGTTGCTCCGGTTGTGGAGTATTTATTATATGTAATTGTACTGGCTTCGGCCTCTCGTTTTTCTATAATTAACATATCATTCAGGTCTTTCATCTCTCGTCTTTGTCCCTATTCATTTCTCACTTTTTTTTTAAATTTAATTTAATTATTATTATTCTTTTCTAAATCACCAAAAAGGAAAATAAGTTTAGAATGGAGTCTTGGATCATCTATTTCAATTCTTAAAATGTCTCCGTCAGCATCATCTTATTATATTGGACGTTCTGTTCAAATTGTATTATTTTTCTCTTTTAATGAAAAGGGTCCATCAATGGCTCACCATTATCCATCATATCTCTCTAATTATCAACACACTTTACATAAAATAATAATACTTCTTAATCTACGTGCAAAAAGTAAATGATTCTGTTTAATCGAAACGGAGGAAGTAATAAATACTCCTTCTATTTCACATTAATCTTCTAACTTTTCTTTTTAATTTGTTCAACTCACACTTATTTTCACTTAAAAAAATATAAACACTTTAATCAATAATATCAAAATTTCATTTTAATTTAAAAAATATTACTTCCAAATTATATGTAGTATAACATACTTTATACTTTATTTATTAACTAAAAGTAAATAAACATAATACTCCTAAAATGACAATACAGCAATTATGTCAAAAAATTAATATTTTTTTTTAAATTATGTATCTACAATATTAAATTAAGTGCACGACGAAAGAAGTCATTTGTTACGTTAAGAACATAAAATCGAGGTGGGCGTATATGCATGTATCGGCATTTTCATGCCACCAGTCGAACTACTTAATTAATATATCATGGAATTTTGCAATAAAAAGAATTAATGAAAATAGTTATTATTATGTTTAGAAAGTGAAGGCTTAAAGTAAGAAAATCTTGTACGTTATGTCATTAGATTTGTTGTTGGGGTCCTGATGGCGACTATTCAACTAATTGTATATTTTCACCTCACAATCGAACATTTCATTTAACAATTTTCAATTATATATAATAAAGTGAATCAACCACCACTATCAACATAAAGTCAATTCCAAATCTATGCCTTTTATTGCACTAATCTTTTTGCATCAAATATGTCCTTAGATGCTACATTTGTATTACTATTTTCATAAATTAATGGAGCAGCATATAGTTGTATTATAAAATTAATCAGTATCATAATCATTACATGTAAGAATTTTAATAAAAATACTAATTTTAATTTATTTAAGTCTAATGTAGGACTCAATTTTATAAGTATTTCTTTAATTCGGATTTAAATTTAATTTTCCCTTTCAATTAGAACTTAATTTCTCAAAATAACCCGTACAATATATTTTTTTAAATTAAAAGATAAAATTAAAAATGCAAAATAATCTTCAAAATCTATCAAGTGTAATATTATAGTACTCTTTAACTAAAAAAAGGAAAGGAATAATCCCTTCATTCCACAAATCTTTGTACCCCTCCATCAGTAGGTAGGTTAAGAAAAGTAATAGTAATTTTCAGTTAACATCAATATTTGATCTCTTCAAAGATTTATGAATAAATGAATAAATAAAGAGACTCCAACGTGATTAGTTAAAAAAAAAAACTAGGTTAAATGGAGACCAGCTAGAATTACTTCATGAAAGAGAGAAAAGATATGATTGATCTGACTTTTGCCAACAAACTATATAACTAGTCAATTCCACCTCTCCAATCTTTCCAATCAATCATTATTTAACACTCCATTAGAAAATGATTAGAGATTCATTAAATAGCACTTAATCACTAATCAACTCCCACTACTCTCTTGCGTATGATTAAATTCAGTTGTGATTTGATTAATCAACACCAAATCATTGGATTAGTATATGGTTGCAAATTAACACTTACTATTTGCTAATGCAAAATTTTCATAAATACTATGAAATTAAAGAAAAAACTAATGATGAACTAATAAAATTGCAAATTATTAGGAGTTAGGCACGTGTCATTCTTTTAACTTATGGGGTGAAAACGCAATGAAACAGTACCAACATATTCCCTACTCCCTCAAAAGACAAGCACCACAGTAACAAAGAGTTGCAGCACTTTACAAATGTGGCCAAAAGTTCACCGTACAAAATCTCACCACAAAAAACAAACACACATACTCCATAAATACTTTCCATGTGTTGCATTAAAAGAATTACATTTTTTTTAAGAAAAAATACACCAAAATAATTAATATATTTGCGTGGAGCTTATATATTAAAAAAATTGTTTTTTATTAACAAAATATTCTTTTAGTAAAAGCCTTAATTCCATTGTTAAATTGGTTTTCCAACGGATTAGCAACGAAATCCGTTGGTAAAATGGTGGTTGGTAAAATTTTTAGCAACGAAAATTCAATTCATTTGTAAATAATTATGTTGGTAATTCGTCGCTAATAATTTAATTGGTAATTTATATAACGTTTCCTTGGTAATCCGTGTTAATTACTAACGGATTGAATTCCTTTGATAAAATAGAGAATAATTTCATTGCTAAAAGAAAATTGTCATTTTTGTTGATAATCCATTGATAATTACCAACATATTGAATTCCGTTAGTAAATTCCATTGTTAAATTTTTTAGTGATATATAACATTAGTACAACTATTTACTATAAAGTAAAATATTATATCTATTAACTCACTATACATTAAAATATTATATTCTTTAATCTCCGTATAAACATTAAATTAAAATATTATATTCCTTAATCTCCATACAAACATTAAACATAACTTTTATAATGGGACGGAGGGAATATATATATAAAACCAAGCATTAGTGACTACCTGTCCATATATTAGGATTGATGGAGAAGATAAATTGTAGAATGAGCCTCAAATAACTTACGAGTGGCTATTTAACAAAGTTTACAATAAATCCAATTACATGCTAATAGGATAGGATTTAACAAAGTTTACAATAAATCCAATTACATGCCAATAGGATAGGATTCATAGCGCATATCGTAGATGTCGGTTCGGTCTTTTTAATCTATTTCCGTGGACCCATATGTAATTAGTTTGAATATTATTGAATTATAAGATATAGATACAGTTTACAGATAGTTGAGCAATCAAGGTCACGAAGAAATAATAATAGGAAAAGAGTTGTAAGAAGAAGAGGAGAAGCAGTAGAAAGTGACAGTGAAATCGGGTTGTCGGATTCACCGACAACCATTTTCAACTTTGGAGATGACCAATTCTGTTGTATCGAAAACGATGCTCTACGTGTGCGCTAATCCATTCACCATCAACTCCCCCCCCCCCCCCCCCCCCCCCCAACCACTCCATTCCTGCTTCCAATTTTTTTAGTCATAATTACTATTTTATCCTTTAAAAAGAAAAATATACTCGATAAAATTACTTGTGTCATTATTATGAATTCTACTAACCAACAAACTAGCTCTGACTTTTTCTATGTTATGATATAATAGAAAAATCATCATCACTAAAATCCAAAAAAACTTAAGAAAGACTATATCTATAAAAAATGCAAATAATTGTATGTAATCATTACATGTCTTATATCCAAACCATTCAAGAAATAACATCCTTGATAAACTTTTACTTATACAAAAATAGGTTAATTATGTATTATCATGATTAAAAAATAATACTAGTAGTTTAATTAGTTTAGATTTCTGAGCTGGAGTTCGAATGAATCAAGGAAAAGTTGGAGGCTTTAAGTATACCTTAATTAAATTAATCCATTTTTGTGTCTATGTCTGAATATTTATACCTGAATCATGGAAAAAAAAAAGAGTTAAGTGATTATTTAAAACTCATTAGATGCCCTTGTGTGTACTTATGTCGGTTGAAGTTTTTTAACATGACAAAATAATTAAGAAGGGTACGCATATTCCATTATTTATAGATTATTATGTAGTATATATAATTATATAGTGATGATGACATGCATACTCTAAATGTGACATTTCTTAATTTATTTTTTATTTTTCAAAACTTAATTTTCTGAAAAGGGGAAATCGTAGGGCTTGAAAGCCAATAGATTGTTAGTTTGGAAGTAGAAAATATAATGTTGCTGCGAAGAAATGAGAAAAAGTAGTTAGTAATTAAATGAAAAACTAAGCCCAATTTTATGGACTCATAGGCCCATTTACTATTTGCAACGGCGGCCCAAAATTACTAATGGACCACAACCGTATCATAAAAACGACTCCTAATTCTCGAATCGATGTCGATAATCTTCTCACTGAATCCTTTTCCCTTGAAACAATAGATCCGTAATCGATTTCTTGGGGGCTTGAATCGGCGGACGTTTTGAGGAAGTCTTAGGTCTGAAATTCGTACGGATTTGTCCACGTATTCGAATAGAATCGAATCTGCGGCGTATCTGGAGCCTTAGGCTGTGGGAATCGGGCCGCCGATGATGATTGAGCTACTTTACTCCATTGGAAGATTGAAAGATTAAAAGCATGAGAGAAATGTGTTAAAAAGTGTGGTGGGCTGCACGTACAAAGGTGAGTAGCATAGTTGCTCAAAATTTTGACCCATTGTTGCCACTAAATTGAAAGATTTATAATTTTCAATCTATGCTACAGTGTATTGAAATGCATCATTTTCTTTTTACTCTCATCAGAATATGAATGAATGTCAACCGTATAGTGATACAAATGTATGTAAGATGAAACTATCGAGTATTCATAATGCATGCTTTAGAAGTTATTTAGAATTTGCTAAGAAAGCATACATTTATTCTTAGGTAAAACTTCAACACAGATTTTTACAGTTGTTTTTCATATTCTGAGGTAAGAAAGCATACACCTTCTCCTGAAGCTTGATAGGCCCATTAATTTTATTTTAGATGCTGCGGACTGTCTTGTTAGTTTTGGAGAGTATCTAAGTTGATTGCTTTTTTTATTATGTTGGTTGAATTCAAGGTTAATTGTTCTTTCAGATATCAAATCAATTTGGAGCAAGAAAACTTGGATGACTAAAAACTTGATGATATTTAGGTGGCTGTTCTTTTGCTCTCTACTCTGTGAATCATCGCATTGTACTATGTAAGTGATTAAGCATTCTTGATTTAGCTATTTTGCTTGAATATAAATATGTTTCATGGTTACATACATATTTAAGATGAAAAAATATTATAAATGTATAATGCAGATGCCATACATCTTTTTTATATGCAGCAATTGTCATTGCACCACTCTGTTTTAGGCTTTATTCAAGTACTCCACTATAACTTGATGATTGTTTTTTTAATCAGTTCTCAATTCCTTATCCATTGTTTTGTATGAAAATCAAATTTTAATTAGGTGAACATCTTGCTACTGACTGATATAAGCTGAATAATTTGGTTTTGAGTGTTCGTATCTTTCACTAATGACATGGTTGACGAAATTTAACAGGGTTAAAGAAAAAAATTTGCTTGTTGGTGAGGAGCTGTTGATGGAGAAATTGCCCTTGCAAAATGGTGCTTGCCTCTACCACTTGCAAGGATTGAAACCCGAGACGTGGTATGAAGTGAAGATATCATATCCTGCTTCTGTATGTGCATCATTTTACAACCAGCATTTTGAAATTTATCGAAAAAATTGTAATAACCTTGATGAAATAACAGATACCTTCCAGCTTCTCTTTGCAATTAAAGAGAGATGCTTCAGACTTGTGGCTGAATCAAGGAAGGAAATTGCTCAATACTGAAAAGTTGATTTTCAAGACTGATGGACTCCTCCCTTTGGCGGACCAGGACCAGGTTTATTATGGCTTTCTAAGTATGTAAATGAGTATCATTGTTTGATTCGATGGAAGTTCAACATTCTTGGCTTTGGTGCAGAGTGGATTTTCTGTTCTAGTGAATGTGGAACCTGAAGGGATTGTTGCAATTCCAGGGAAACAGGGAAGGGAAGATGTCATATTTAATATAGGTAATACAAACTATCTTCTTAGTGCTCTTTATATGCATTTTTTTTCCTTCAAATTTATCCATACTATGAATTCTATGTGTGAACAACTTTAACGATCAAAATGTCTTTTTTCTTTTGGGTTCATCAATGGCTTTTCTCTATTTTGCAACCCTTAAATGCCTTAATATCAATAGAATAGAATACCCTTACATGCCATTCTTTGTGGACATTCGATTACAGTCGAATAATAAATGATCAGATGTCATTCTATTCTCCTTTTTTCGATTTCTATGGCAGTTTGCGACGAATTGTTGCTGGGTATTCCGCACCAGGCTTGGTTTGTTGTAGTTCTGGCAGTTGTTTGTCTGGTGTTGGGCTTTGTGGTACCATCCTTTTTACCTTTGGTCTTACTTCCAAAAAATGAGAAACAATTATTTTCTCATCATACAGTTGCCAAGGATTCTTAATGTCTTTTTTTTTTTTTTGGTTACCGTTTGAAGCAATGTTTTCCTTAAATTTGATTGAGTTGTATAATTTGGCTTGTTCAGAAATCCTTAATTAGTAAGAGGATGACTGATGAAAATATCAGTTTGTTCTCTTTTAACACATGGATTTATACAAGAAAGAAATTTGACTTTCTATGTTTCTGGAAAGTTAAGCACAATGTAGATGACAAGCTTGACTATGGAAAAGTAAAGGAGACAATTCAATTATTGGGATACAACAAAGAGTTGCAGCACTTTACAAATGTGGCCAAAAGTTTACAATACAAAGTCTCACCACAACACACACACATGTATATCAGAATAGGTGGAGAAGATAAATAGCAAAATTTGTCGAATAACTTGTAGGAGAGCTAACTACTAGTATTTGATTGTGCTTACAAGGAGCCCAATTTCATATCGAAAGACAGGATTCGAAGTCCAAACTGCAGCTGTCTCGTGTGCCAGATGTAATTAGGTTGGAGATTCTTGAGTTATAAGATATGGATACAGTTTACAGTTTGTTGAGCAATCAGAGTGAAGAAAAAATAATAAGAAAAGAGTTGTAGAAGAAGAGGAGAAGCAGTAGAAAGAGTATCTGATCCGACAGTGAAATCGGGTTGTCGGATTCACCGACAACCATTTTCAACTTTGTAGATGACCACTTTTGTTGTATCGAAAATGATGCTCTACTCGTGTGCACTAATCCCTTCACCACCAACTCAACCCCACCACTCCATTCCTGCTTCCAATTTTTTTAATCTTAATCACTACTTTCTCCTTTACATAAAAATGTAAAATTACAATTACTTGTCTTATAAGGCATTCTAACTCAAACCAACAAAACTAGTCTCTCTCTCTCTCTTTTTTTTTCTTCAGTGAATAAGGATTTAATAAAAAAATCATCATGATAAAATCCAAAAAAACATAATTTGATACGCAAGTGATGGAGAAAGATTAAAATCCAAATAATTGTATGTAGCTAGCACACCTTTATTTGAAACCATTCGAGAATAGATTAATTTTCTGTTGTACCATGAGTTATTGAAGAGTAATAGTTTATCATGAATATGTGGGATACAAGGTGTATGCAAAATAGGTGTTTAATTAGTTTAGAATTTCTGACCTGGAATTGTTTCCCTGGTGTGACAACAATAGTGTTCGGTTTGGTGTCATACGATAATTCAGGGTTTCTTGATTTTAGACAGAGTTCGGATTAATCAAGGAAAAGATGGAGGCTCAAAGTATATTGATCATCATCAGTCGATTCTTGATTAGTTTCTTGTTTTTGAGATGAATTTCGATCGATGATGTTGGCTCGATGGTACCTGAAGATGCTCAATCTAGACTCCCCCAACTCAATTTGTTTTCCTCCACTTTGATCAATTATAGTGCCCAATTCTTTTGCAATGCCTTCCAGTTTTCTTGCTACACCCTCTATTTTTTGGCTGCATAATTAATTAATTAGGAGGGAAAAAAATAAATTAATCCATCACTTGTGTCTATGTCTGAGTATTTAACTATTTATACCTGAATCATGACAAAAAAAAATAAAATAATAATAATCGTAAATGAAGTGTTTGTAGTATAAACCAAAATACTACTCCATGTGAAATTGTTTTACAGTTTTGAAAATTTAGATTCCGCTGAGTTTCACCCTTATGAAGGAATAGTAGTTTGGGCTAAATGGAAAACTGAGCCCAATTCTAGCAACTCAAGGCCCATTAAAAATTTTTAGCTGCGGCATAAAGCAAAATTTGATCAACACTTCCAAGGCCCATTAACAATTTGCAACGGCGGCCCAAAATATCATAAAACTGAAATAAATAATAAATATAAAAAATAAATATGACCTCACCGGAAAATGTGATAATTCTGCTCACCGATCGCCGCTGCTGCCTCTTCCGCAATGCAGGAATCATCGCGGGGCCAAACAATCCTCTCGTGATCTCCATAACTGGTGCAGCACTCAATCGTAAGCCCAAATATCCTCTCACTCTTACTCAAAGCATCTCTCAACTCCTCCGCAACTATTCCATGATCACTGATTTGAGCAACTCCTAATTCTCGAATCGATGTCAAAAATCTTCTCACCGAATCCTTATCCCTCGATACAATCGATCCGTAATCGATTTCGTCGGGCTTAAATCGGCGGACGTTTTGAGGAAGTCTTAAGTCCGGAATTCGTACGGATTTGTCCACGTATTCGGATAGAATCGAATCCGCGGCGGATCTGGAGCCTTTGGCTGTGGGAATCGGCGACGGTGGCGCCGCTGCGGATGATGATTCGACTAATTGACGCTTGGGAGGAAGATTACTTTCCTCCATTGGAAGATTGAAAGATGAAAAGCATGATAGAAATGTGTTAAAAGTGCATGGACCGTGGTGGGCTGCACGTACAAAGGTGAGTAGCACGTCTCCATATCATTCATTGTTGCTCACATTGCACTATTCCTTTTTACACTTCAAAATTTTGACCAGTTGTTGATTTTCTATCTATGCTACACTGTATTGAAATGCATCAATTTTACTCTTTATGCATCATTTTCTTTTTACTCTTATCATAATATCAATGGATGTCACACGTATAATGGTACAAACGTACGTAGGATGAAACTATCGAGTATTCATAATGCAAGCTTTAGAACCTATTAGAATTTGCTGAAAAAGCACACATTTATTATGAGGTAAAAGTAAAACTTCAACACAAATTTTTACAGTTGTGTTGCATGCTGATTTTCATATCCAAAGCATGTTCACAATGAAATCCATTTCAAATTTCTCATTTCTCACTTCACACCAAACAAGACTGAAAAAACCTTAAAATTTTCACACCAACATGAGCATTCATCTCTAATTCTTGGAGGGGCAAATTCACCATTTAAAGTAGTCTCCGCTTATCCCAGTTTCCCATGCAGATTTTCCAGGAAATTTACTCATCTGATGGCCACAATCCGTCTCTCGGAAGCCAATGTTCTCAACTGCCCCGATGGTCTTGAACATTCGTCGCTTGTTTATCTCCTCCACTAATGTCCGGTGCAACAATTGGCTGCGTATGTCCAACAGGGATCCACTCCTCACCAGTGTCTGCTTTCGTGTTGGGCTACGATTGTTTGTGTTTAAATTGTTGCAGTTCATGACCATGCTCCCTTCAGGGCCAAACCTTGTGCATTTTGGATTCTTGGAAATGCAATTTACTTCTTTCTGATCTGAGATTGGTATGAAATCATCATCGTTAGCTGAGAAGTACTTCAGATTTCCGTATTTTTCTGAGCAGGACGAGCTTTGGGAGCTCGTGTCATCATGAACAATTGATTCCTCTGCATCAGAAAGTTCATGAATTTTAAGAAAAAGCAACTCATAGGGTTTAAACTATTGTGAAAAAGTGCTAACCATTTAGCCAATCTTGTAGAGATTTTTCTTGGTGACATTGGGGGAAAAGGGCTGGAAGAAAATCCTGTGAGGAAGAAAAGGAGTTGCAAGAATAGAAAGGGTGGTGGAGGCTATTATCGTCATTATCATCTTCATCATCTTGGTAGTTGAAGGAACTTTGCACCTGAAGGATTTGAGCAGAGTTGGAATCCTTCCATGATGGACCCAAGTTGGAGATTTCTTCATCGATCATATTAGCAATCTCAAGTGGCTCCCAATCTGTTATCTCCAATTCCTTCACCATTTCGACTGCCACATCTGAGGGAGTGTCGCTTGTAATGTCGAAAGGGAAGTATATGTTTCTTGCGGGACCTGAATCTCAACAATCCAAGTCAATGATCCTGTTCAAAAGATAAATGGGCAAGAAACATCATACGAGGTTACAGCTAATGCATACCATCTTGATCAGATATCTGTACTTTGAGAAAGATGGTATCATCATCTGGATTCACTGTCCCCGTTATGGCCATGTTGGTGTTCCTCTTCCTGGTCGGAACCCCAACTGGCAATGGAGATTCAGTCGGAGAAGCCTTCTTCGAGGAGAAGATCTTGGTAGGAGAAAAGTCTTCAGCCTCTTCAAACACAGATAGAAATGGATCCTTCAGAAGCTCGTGAGCAGATGGCCTATTCGAGGCACTCTCCAAGCACCTTCCAACAAATCTCCGAGCTTCTGCATCATCGATCCGGTGAATCGACTCTGGCAACTTACCCTGTTTTGATCAGAAACAATGACGGTAAACTTCTTGCTTGAAGAGAATCCAGCAATGTTGGAAT
The DNA here is from genome assembly GCA_023678885.1 of Pogostemon cablin. NCBI lineage: Eukaryota > Viridiplantae > Streptophyta > Magnoliopsida > Lamiales > Lamiaceae > Pogostemon > Pogostemon cablin. The sequence continues at coordinate 2,417,303 of CM042984.1, forward strand.
CCATAAGCAAGCAAGCAGCTTACCGAGGTGACTTTCTTGTAAATTTGAGCAGGGTTAGAGCACTCGCTGTATGGATATTCAGAAGTAAGCATCTCTAGAACACACATGCCGAATGAGTAGATGTCGACCAGCTCGTCGTAGTCCTCTTCGTATAACTCCGGTGCCATGAACTCCGGTGTGCCTGATGACAAAAAGCCATCTTCTTTTTCAGGAAAAAAAAACACACACACACACACAGTTGAAAGAATGCATGAGGAAATGAAAAGGCTTGCCTATGACACTATGAGCATGATGAGATCCACTGAGTATGACTGCTAATCCCAGATCACCAATCTTGACCTGACCAAGATGACCATTAACAAAGATATTGTCACACTTGAGATCGCGATGAATCACTGGAGGATCAAGACAGTGCAGATAATCGAGACCCTCCAGAATCTGTCGTGCCCAATCCTTGATTGCTCGAATGCTTACTCGCTTGTACTTCTTACGATACCTGTCCAACACCACCTCAGTTTCATCAGCTTAGGTACTAAGTGTGATGAGTTGTTTGGAGACAGAGAGAGAGCGAGAGAGAGAGATGGATTACTCTCTGAGGGTGCCAGATGTGAACATCTCAGTGATGAAGTTGAAAGTTCTACGATCAGGATCGATCCACGAAGCACGAAACTTGATAATGGATTGGTGTTTGAGATTCTTGAGCAGGTGTACCTCAGAGTGGAGTCTTTGAAGCTCATCAGGTGATCTGAATGCGTGATCTAGTTTCACCTGATTCCAGGCTACTTCCATTCCGAGCATTTCGTCGAACGCTCTGTATACCACCTTCATCGCCCCTTTTCCAAGTACATCTTTAAACTAAAAAGTCATTTTTGCAGATTGATTGTTAATTTAACCTTTATCATGTTTGGATGTTCTCTAATTACATGTATAGATCGAAATACTTTCATGTGTTCTTTAGATTCTGTTTTTATTATTTTATATCCAGCAAGGAATTGGTTGATACTTAATTGATTTTTAAGGAAGAAATTTCAAGTGGAACAACTTGTTATCATATTTGTTTAATAGATGTATTTGGTGGTATAAGGCTAATTTAAACTTATGAACAAATTGTCATTTGTTTTTACTTAATTTGTTTCTTCTACTATTCTTATCTACAAGTGCATAATCTGCTAAAAGTCAATATATGGTAGCATTCATGCACCATAGATTTCATAATAATTAATCTTACACTTGCAACATATTAATCTGAACAACTAACAATACAAAAAACTTCAAGAAAAAAATATACTACATGTATGAATAAGTTTTTCTGAGTTTCTTGTTGCTAGTATAACCTATAATTAATTACTAATTATAGACAAATGTTTATTTCAAATTTAATTAAGAAGGCAGAAAATAATGCAAGATAAACAGCAAAGTAAGAAGAGCATAAAATGATAAGAACTTACACGACCATATCTTTGAGATGGATCCATTTCCACGTATACGGATAGGTTTCCTCCATCGAACCCTTTTTCAACCCGACTAGTTTTATACATGATTAAAGAGTGAACAAAATCCAAACTTCTAGTAATTAGAAACTTATGCAAATTGACTCTAAGAAAAACTGAAAACTGAAATATTTTTGCAGCAAGAGAGATCGATGAGAGAGGGAGAAGAGAGGCAGGGGGATGCTAGAATATCCGGGGTTTTCCTTCGTGGTTTTCGTACGAAAAAACGCCAAACAAGAGCCAGAAGAGCCTGGAGTAATCAATCCTCAGCATGATCCAAGCCATTCCCAGAACACGTCGCGAAAACTCGTATTCCTGACGATTCATTTGCTTCCAAGTTGAAAGAAACTACCAGAAATCAGCTGATCTAGCTAGTTTGCAGATTATCAGCACTTGAAGATGAACAGAAAACAAACTGTTGGAGGTTTTGATGATCAAAAAACAAGAATATAGGGTTTCAAATTAAAGGCTGCTTTTAATGATGGATCAAGAAGAAAAATTAGTGGGGGCATTCTTGAAATTACAAACTGGGCTTCTGAATTTGAAAAACCTGTGTCCACGTTTTGGCATCACCATTTCTGGGGTTTTCAGACAAGGATCAAATGATAGATTCTGACTAGGTATTCAAGATCTTAGAAGAGCTACCTGGGTGGGTGGTTTACTATTGTAATAATAATCTATCACCTGGGGAATTCAGAGATACCAAAATGTAAAATGTAAGGCCAAGTGGTTGATATATATGCATATGATAAGCATATATTATTATTTTTTTAATTGTGGTAATTTTATATAGCTAGATAAAAAACTGTCTTTTCAGGTACCTGAACATATGATAGAATATGAGTTGGTGGACTTATTCAGAATAATCATAATTTGTCAACAGTTTTGTGCACCATCTTTTTATTTTGCTCATCCATGTTTTTTGACATATATATATTTTCTAATCATGAATAATAATTGAGAACCTTGAATACCAATGAAGACGTTGGAATTACATTATATATATATATATATATATATATATATATATATATATATATATATATATATATATATATATATATTCTTTGTTTCAGCAAATAATTGATCATGTAATAATAAAACACTTCATTATTTTATATTGGCATTTAAGATGCTTAAAATGAAATGCTGTTTACCTAAAGATTAACTGAAGAGGAGTAGATTAGAAGGTCTTCAAAATTATGAAAATGTATAGATTAATTGTCATAATATAGTGTGTACTTTTATACAAAGTCATTAAATTTCCTTAGAAAATTAAGTATAATTTTGATTATATTTTATTTCGTCTTGAGGTAATAATGGGAATAATTATGATTTCACTTTCTAATTTTCATGCAGAACGGGGAAGAGTGCTTTTTTGTTTTGAAATTAAATATTATTATGCAGCCACTCTTATAAAATAAAATAGTAAATGAAGGGATTAGATGTATATTCATATGCATAGAATCTAGTTGTCTTGTGCAAACCAAATTCTAATATTAAAGACTAAATCTTAAAAATAAAAAGGTAAATGTAATTAACACTCGAGAATACTTGTGAAATTAATATCTGCTATATATGTCTATTAACATATATTTCAACGTATGACATTTCTGCAAGGAGCAATATTACTTAAATGTAAAATCTACACTCCAAACTCGAAATCTAAAAACGTAAAACTTAAATCACTAATTTTTGAACTACATATACTTAATGTTTGATATCTTTAGGTAAGATTATTTTATATATTTTTAATTATTTATTATTTTTTATTAAAGATGTAATCACTTTTTATTAAAGATATCAGCACTTTTTCATTTATAAATAATTATTCATGAAATTTCATAGTTAATTATATGAATATCATTTTTCATTAATTATATATCACCCTTTATTCCAATGCTGTTCCCCTAATTTTATGTCTTCATGTTTTGAAGTTATTGCAAGTCTTGATATTCTATAGTGTCTTTCATATAACAAAGCTTGTAGAACTCATAGATATAACCCTATATATTAGTTATCCTTATTACAAGGAAAATAAATAGAAAATTAAAATTTTTTACTAATACGAAAATATATAAGGCCAAGGGGTTGGTGGTAGCTAGGCTGGTAGGCGGTAGCCTTTGATAAGTTAATTACCCATTTATTCTTCATATAATAAAACCCAAATAAATAAATATGCTGGCGTTATATTTACTTATTTAAATTTTATAGTAGGTTAGAATAAAATGTGCACTCCGAAATTACCCTAAATTTTATTTTTTTTTAGGATTTTTTTTAATTATCAATTTATTTAGAATTAAATAATTCAATCCGATTGTATATAGAAATACAATAATACTATTATTTTATCCTCGTATTTTAGAACTTATATATTACATTTAATATTTGTTACATTCTCTAGTGAAAAATTTTATTATCAGTTTCTAAAATTAAAGGGTCAATTCAAGTGCTCGAAACGATGATTTATGCAAAGGGTGATTAAGAAATCAATTGATAAATAAAAAAAGAGCAATAATAGAAGAGGGGCATGAATACTAAACATAGCAACTTGTTTCTATTTAATCCTATATATTCTTTTAATGACGATGACAAAGAGGCCAAAACCCCTTGAATAGATTGCCAATAGCTAACGCACACACCTACGTTGAAATTACTTGTAAATAAGCTAATGAAAATGACAACATGATTGACTTTTAATTTCCCATTTCTTGATTTTCCAAATTATATTTAATAATCCATAATGCAATAAAATTGTTATATACCTATTTGCGTCATACTGTAGATGCACCATCCATCTGTCACACTGTGAATGAGGCTAACCACAAAACATATACTTATTCTACTTCATCTTTCTCTTCCTAATTATTTTAGTTAATATTTTTCATCATCATTACATGTATATACTCTCTTTTTTTTTTCTTTTTTAACAGTTACTATTTGATAGGAGTAAACATCAATAAAATATACAGAAAAAATAACGCATTTAAAAAATAATAATAATGTGTAAAAGAATAATTGTAAATAGTTTTGTGGAACTATTGTGCAGAATACACTATACAGTCCATACAAGTACAAATATAGAAAGTGTTGAAGCTGTAGCAAGAATGCAGATTATAATCAATTTCTATCATTTTAGCAACAAGAGAACTTTCATTATTCTCTTAAATTAGCAAAACATTAGACATTAATGATTAAACTACAAAACATGTGATGATTTCTGGAAAAACAAAAGTTTTGCCTAAAAAATTTAACATCCTATGTAAATCTCACGCTGAACCTATACTGGTGCCAAACCAGAACAGAAAGTAGCCCAAAAAAGAAAAAAATAATCTAATTGCAACAGTTTCAAAAGGTGAAAGGCAGAACCTTTGAATATCCGGAACGGGCACGGGCACGAGCAGCAATGATGCCACAGAGGCAGAAACCTCGGGCTTACTGGTTAGGAAGAAAATTCATCCACACTCGTGCGTATGAGTGGTTAAAGAACAGGGTGTCGTTTTCCGCTTTTTATATGGACAATGGAGGGAAGTCTTCTTCATCTTTGAGAAGGTACGAAGACCTAAACAAAATCCTACACGATCAGAGCAGAAATTGCTCAAACGACGACCATCAATATCAGCAACCCAACATAGTTGTATATAAATAGTTATGTTTGGAGATTCATTTACCTATCCTGCTCCTTGCTCAATGCTGTTTGTGATGTTTGCATCCCTGATGGAGTTCTTGGAGATGAAGAAACTGATTTTTGTGGCCTACTGCTTTCCTCAAAATCAACAACTCCCTCAGGTTGGATGGACAAGCCATTTGCATTGAGATACCCATTCTGATGAGGAGAAAACGACAAGTAGCTATCTGAGGAATTAACAATCACATTTTTGTCGAAAGGGACTTGATGCTGTGATGGTTCATGGCTGCTCCTCTCTAGCATATTTGGCTCCATAAAGATCATACTCTGCCCGTTGTTACGTGGGGATCTAGTCTGTGCTTGATTCCTTCCTTTCACAGGTGAAGACCGATAACCTTGTAAGGGTATATTCTGGAAAATATTAAAGCAAAAAGTTTCTAATTAGGTCAAGCAAATACTAAGAAAAAGTTCACATGACAATCAACAACAAAGAATTAAGCCTCCCAAATTATGTAATCAAGACATACATCTCATTCATATTTAATTAAACCCAATCTTTTCGATATTCTCTATCTAAGATCTTTAAGGTCTTCCCTTTTAGTTTGATTTAAGGATTTTCTACTTTGATTCGTTGCACATATATCCCATATTAGGCGCATTTTTCTCATTCATCCATGCTGGCTGCTGCCCTCCACTTTCTTTTCAGTATATCCATTGTTTAAATCTAATGAGCTGGTCTTACAGGAATGCAGATGTATGAACAGCCGAATCCATCTTGAAATCAATTTAAGAAAAAAGCACCCAGGTGTACAAATAAAACTTTTCCATATCTAATCTATCATGTCTGCACTATTCCACTTCTGCTCATTTTGTGTGCAAGCTCAAATATCACGTGGCAATCAATGTAATCAAAATGTTAAGATAAACATCAAATTGTACTTGAGTAGCATACCGTATTTGGGAAATAAGTCCCAGTTCCTCTGGGTTTTGGCACATCTTCCCATCCAAAGGAGACACCTGGTAATAGGACAGGTTGCACAGTGTAGACTGCTGGACTTGGATGGAACCCGTTGTGATGTTGATGGGAAAATCCATTTTGCTTATACTGCGATACAGGTAGAAGGCCGTCCCACAGACCATTGCTTTGATATGAAGGCGTCGGAATGGGAGGCATTGGCAATGAATGTACACCTAAGCCATTTAGGTAGCATCCTAGACCATACTGCAAGTGTAGGAAATAATTCTCGTAATCCCCAGTAAGATCCGATGATTCCAAAGTTTCAGGTGCTCCATTCCTACTTGTTGGGCCCTGATCCAAGCCCGTATGACCAGAATCCCCTGATATAGGGAATGACTTTTGATCACAAGTAAGATCCTTCGTTCTACTTAAAGTCCCTGCTTCATCATTGTCAATTAACTGGGTTTCATCAATACTTCCAACATTAGCAAAGGCTTCTTCATTAGATCCCAAACGGACCGAAGAAGAAGCATTATTTTCACCCCTATCCAACTTATCTGAATCTAAGGTTCCATCCCTTAAACTGTTATCATGCCATTTGGATTTATGGAAAAACATATGAGGTACATAATGGGGCTTATTACCTACATCGACAATCTCTTTTGGACTTGAAATTTGACAATTGGATGAATCAGTAGAAATCTTAAGTCTTTGAAGACCAGAGGTAAGGTTATCTGATTCTCCAAAAAAAGGAGCACCCAGATGATTGGCTTCAGGTTTAGGGTGTTGGAAAGATTTACCCGAGGTAGACAGAGAATCTCCACTTGGGACAGGATACTCATCGAAGTATTCATCAAAGTTATCAGTTTTGCAAAACCCAGCATCCTGAATGGGCACTGGCGAGATAGGTCTGTAGTAAATTAATGATTGGTCAAAATCCTGAACATCAGGCCTTTGTCCACCTCCATGCCTGGCCATGGTATTGGCGAAGAATTTATGAAGCTCGCTAGCAATTGAATCTTGTGGCTGCAGAAGTATCCTTGCAAGTTTTCTAGCCCCATAAGAAAAAGCACTACGTATCCGGTAGAAGTTCCCTGTACAGTGCACATTGGTATAAAAAATTTAACAAAGATACTCATACAACCGTGGCCCTTAGTCATCCACTTTTAACAAAAAGAAAGCCATGTTTTCTTAAACTGCATCAATCAATTGTACCTTTGTTGACACTGCGTCCAAGATTATTGGTCTCTTTCAATGGATCAATTATGTTAAGATTCTTCAACTGAAACCCGCGTGAGTTTTTGTCACTGCCTTTAGAAGGGACTGAAAACATGTTGATGCAAGATCTTAAGAAGTCTCTGCTCAGCAGCAACTCTCTATCACTATCTTCAGGCATCTCCGCTACAAAATTGGGAACAGTGTGAACATTTAAATTTCAATCATAACATCATCATTATGTAAACATATAATTCTGAAAAAAAAAAAGCTCCTCACCGACAATAGCCGGAAATGAAGAAAGCCTAATGGGGCCATTTAAGCTAATACAGTAAGTCTCCCAATCAAATTTGCTGAAGTAATCCAAAAACTTGTATAGAACCTAAAAATAGCAGTTATTAGGTTTATTTTGTCAAGGTGAATTGAATGTATGGAACTCAAGATGACTCACAGCTAAAGGCCCATCTAATTTTGAGTGATAAAGATGGAAAATGTACAGCACCAATGTCTCCAAAGCATAAGTAGAAATCAACCCGTGATGAGCACCAAGAATTCGACTTTCATAGTAGCACCATGCCTTGATCAGGATGATACTGCGTTTAAACAGGTGATCTTTTCCAATGAGACGGTCAACCTGAAATGAAAAAATGAATTGTGGATTCTGCGTTTAAAAAGTATGGATTCACTTTCACCTGCCCTTAAGCTAGGAAATAGGCAAATCCATGCAAGGGGAAAAAAGCGATCGCTTTTCCCTTAAAAGAATCACTTTTATCCATCTCACGGAACAAAATCTGTGAGACAGACTCACTCAAGTTATATGTACTTTTATACGATAATCCTTCTAATATGCAAGAATCTGTAAGATTATCAGACACGTATTCTTGCATTAGAGGATGAATATGCATTTATGCAAGATAGAAAAAAGGGTATTTTAACAGTAATAGATGGCTAGATCTCCCACAATTGCCATATCTTATCGTTAGGATGGAAAGGAGGTAAAAAAACACTTCATTATTTCTGTTTGGTTTAGTAAATTAGCAGCATAATTATTAATCTAACAATTACACCTAAAAATGATATTATTATAATAATCAATAGCATGCATAGCACCCATGATTTAATTGATAAATAAAAAAGTGATGATCATCACCCAGCAATTTCCAATTCATGAACAGGAATTACTTAAAGATATTTTTGTAGATTATGAAAATCATTTTTAAACATAAGAAATAATTTAAGAATTATATTAGTAAAATTGAGTAATTAAACATAAAAAAAATCCAGTCACACACTCACACTCCGCAGGAAATGTCACATCTGACGAGTTGGATATAAATTTTTTAATCCAAAAACGTGAGAGCATTCAACGATTATAAGTTGTCAATGGAAGCACCACTTTTGATCAACCATTCTGGTAACCAATCAGACAAAGTACCTGATGAGTTATTGGCTATCAGAAAAACTTGGATAGTAAAAAATATACCTGCTCGAGGAAGCATAAAGTGCAAAGGCCACCAATTTGATTGAAAGATATATCAACAACAATATCTTGAACTATACACTTCACAAGCTTAACCTGCCACACAAATGCTGATTTAATAAGGTCGATAAATAATTAAAAACTTCAAAAAGATATAAATAAGTATAAGCACCTTAATAAATGTCCAACCTTGATAAAAAAATGTTACAATTTTGAAATGGTCTCAAGTAGTTCTGATTAATTCCAGAATTTAGTATCCAATTACATTATTCTTGTTCAACAGAATGTGGTAGAAAATCAAAACGAATTTTAAAATATAAGGACGTCTTAAAGATCAGGCCAGCCCAGGAGATGGGAAAATTTCCAGACAAGATCATAATTACGAGAACTAAAAGAATGAGCCCATACAGGTTCAAGCCAAAAAGATACACTCTTAAATCAAGCCAGTCATGCAGAAAATTGAAATAAAAAATATGATTCCATTTCCACTTTAGTAGCCTCAACATCAATAAATCTATTTTCCACCAATTGGTAATTGAAAGATTAGGCAATTGATGTTGCTAATATGGAAGCAGGAAGGAGAGACAAAGAGCACATGGAAAAATGCAGTACATGAACATGTCGACAATCGATTCTATGGTATTATCTTCTTCACCCAACTCGTCTATTTGGGGAAAATGATGAGACAATCAAGGTTTCCAATTTAAAGGAGAAAGAAAGGCTCAATAACAGAGAGCTGATTCTTGATTTGGTAATTACTCTCACATCCTTAGTCTAAACGTACTAATAATAACCTATTTTTAAGTTGAAAGTGGCTTGAAAATTGAGTGAGATGTACCTTATAAGATTAAATTTATATAGATTTACCAAATATTAGATATTTTATTAAGTTCCCTTTTCTTCGACTCAGATATTAAGATCATCCCCATATACAGAGCTACACCGTTAAGACCAAACTATCACTAGACAATTTTAAAAACATGATTAGATATACCATTACCAGTAGATTTACCAACAATAACAGTTAAATAACATCTCTATGACATCTAGCAGCCTTCCCTTGAGTATAATTGTAACAGTAATTTTTCTGCTAGTGCAAATTATCTAGTATGGATACCAAATTATCCAAGATAGATGTGCTCATGTTTTATTTATCCTCTTTACTTTCTTTTTTCGGAAAATGCTTCTAAAAGAATTAGTCATCTTCTATTTCAACAGGAACCAACCATGCATGTTACTGGAGAAAATGTTTCAACCAGAATCATTATAATCTGAAGCTCTATATATGAAAGAGTAATATACACTCAAAATTCAAAGATTGTATGGTCGAGCACATAGAACTTTCGTACTTTTAATGTTAGCCCAGAACTTTTTTCCAGTAAGTTAAAAACATGCACACCTCAGCGCGAATGAGCTGGACATCCTTAACAACAAATTCTGCAGCAGCATTTTTCTCTTCTTCTTCAAAAACAGTTTTCATATCATCAACTAAAGTATCTTCAAGATTTGCGACACCAAAGGCAGTCAAATCAATATCTCCATCTGGAAGATAAGTTTTCAACGGCACCGATCCATAAGGGAATACCTGCAGAAAAACCAAAACTTTGATCCAAGAAAGAAAAATGCAAGGATGGCGTAGAAAATAAAAAAAATTTAAACATAACTGTTCTCGAGGCCAAAAAAGTTACAGGCACAGCAACTTCCTCAAAGCATGTGCAAAGAAATCACAAATGATAAAGCACTCTGGTGTTTAAATGCAATAAAAAACTAACTGCTGTACTACCAGATATAAAGATTTATTTTTTCTATTTTTATCACATGGTATCATAGGACACTATACAGCACTTGTATATGATCCTAAAAGAACAACAGTTCTTGCACTTAATAATACATTTGTTTTGGGCGACGAAAGCATGAAAGTCTTATGCAATGAGACCATAACTAGTAAAGATGTCATATAGAACAAAATTCAACCAATGTCAATATTATACTTCAAATCCTTTATTCCAGTCAATGATTCTAGTACAAACAAATCAGCCTCTCTGTTCTTTTTTAATTTTTTTTCATCTCTATCCTGTGTAACATCTTCTTCCATTAAGGGCATTATCAATCCCATTTCGTTTTATGATTATATTCTATAAATTGAAGCATATTATAAAGGCTCGAGAGGGATATGAAAACAGAAGCTGGAACTGTTTGTGTGACGGAGAAAGGCGGAAGATGGATTGTAATATTTTTAGATTGGCTATGACAGAAAAGGAAATTGGTCGGTTTGGTAAAATAATACTCCATTGATAACAGCCCAAAACCATGTAAGATGCTGAAATTAACAATAAAATTAACTGAGAAGAACTGGATATCAATAACAAGAACGGAGCAAAATATCCAAAAGGTAATGAGATTTATGATAATCATATACTTGTTAGAAAGTTTGTTTTTAAAAGAAACTTGCAACAAGTAACTAAATCTGTACATGTTTTTCAAATATCAATCAGACAAAGATTGCATAAAGAAAAAGATTACAAACTTATCCTCAGTGTTCTGGTGATGGCTGTCACGCAGCAGGGTAATTTGTTTAACATATGCAAGCAGAATCATAAAGAGTAGAAGAAACAAACAAACAAAATCCAATGCTGAACCACAGAGGCACAGTGAGCAACTGAACACAAGGTGTTTCAAGATGTGGAGTAAAAGAGAAATGTTATTAGTATACAATAACATCCGGAAATTTTCCAAATGACGGGCAACATATTAACAATAGGCATAGTAATGTCAGATTTTAGAAATTAATGTCTTTCCCCTAACATCACATGAGTTGTTATGAACTGATATTATACATCGCAACAAATATATGCACGTAAACAAAAACTAACGAAGGACAAGCCCATACCACGTCACGTTAATTACAGCTATCTCCAATTCCTCGAAAACAAATTTCCAGAATCCAGATTATAGACGCATGGGACAATATCAATGAAGCATATCTTACAAATGTAGGACACAATTGACATAAAATTACTTCATAGATTCCAAACACCCCCACATTACGATACTTTCTTCCACGTGTCATGAACCCTTTATTCAACATCATTCGACATTCATTAAATTTGGATATTTACGGCATTGATCAAGTGGGATTGACTATAGTTACCATATATATCCTTGCATTTGAATCAAACGATATCAATACATGCAAGCAAAGTATTAATTCAGAGGATAAAGAAAACATCACAGAATACCACTGGCCTAAACCACACGTCAAACAGCAATCAAAGTAAAGCTAAGATACAGTGCTGCAAGATTGGTCAAACCACTAAGAGAAACATGTACAAAAAATGCATACACATAAATGTATCAAGAGCAAGAAATCTGTTAACAAGTGACAAATGATATCTAAAATTTTCACCTCAGCACCAAGACAGCTTCTGATTAATCTCTGAACATAAATAACAACCTCCTTCCTCCTCTCTTCAGATACAGAAGTGGGTCGGACCTTCCGGATTATATCACGGGTCGCTCTATGAGCCGCCGCCCAGTTCTCCGTTCCAATCTTCAATGGGGTTGGCTCAGGAAACGACGTCGAATGATTCAACTCCGCCGCTACGCCGCCCCCAGGAAGATCGCCCATTAATATTCCTTTTCTTTATTAAATTAATCAGCCAAGTATATCTTATTCACTTCAATAATTCATCGACCCAATAATTAAAACCCAATACACATCAAACAACATACATTAAAACCCCTCGATCAGGGGGGAAATAAATTAAATCCAAAAAAAGAAAGTGAGAAAAAAACAAAAAGGATGAAAGTAAAGAAAGATACTCCCTTTTCCTCACTTGTGTAAAATAGGAAATCAGGGTTTGTGGGTGATGAAAGAAGATGCCAAGAAACTGAATAAAATGATGGGATTTTTAGGGGAGTTTAAAAAAAGACATGAATGTTGAATTAAATGGTATTCGATTGTGTTAGGTTAGAACAGAACATAAAAAGGCTAAAATCCACAAATCTGCAAATTTCCGTTGGATTATGCGCACTAATATGCATCCAATCATAAAGACAGTCTACCAACTGCAGATCATTGAGAATCCAATCACTGCGAATTCTTTTTTTTTTTTTTTTACCACTTTTGCACTCTTATTATTTCCCTTTTTTTTTTCTTTTTTTTTTCGATTAACAAAAATATTAAACTATAGTCAGTAATTTACACACTAATCATAGTTAGGCCAGAGTTTTTCACCCTACCACGATCATGGAACAACTTTCATTTTTACTTTATTTTTTTTACTTCTTTTTAATTTTTAGTATGAACCTAAAAAATGAAAAATGTAAAATTTAATATGAAATGAAGAAAGTATAATTTATTTTATTTTGTTATGTGTAGTTCCCCAAATACTACAATTTGACTACTAAATTTTTTATTTAAAAATGTACATTTTAATGTAAGAAAAATATAAGTGGATTAATCTTTAATAAAATAAATAAATAAATATTATGTACTAATAACACTTCATTTAGAAAGAAAATCAAATTTTAATGAATGGAAAGAGTATTTGTTATTCATATTTATCTTGTTGGATATAATATTATTTTAGTGAAAGGATAAAAAAGGTGATAATGGATGAAAAGATGATGATGGTATGTTCATATTTGTAAATTTGAAGTTTGTAAGTGGTGTAAGGATAAACTTTAGATTTTTTGTTTGAATGTGTCCAGCAATTTTTGTAAAGTAGTAAATTGTTTTCCTTTATTTCATTTATTATTATTATTATTTATATAAAAATTTTGATGCTGTAAATAAAGAGGATGAAATGATTCGATGCCAATAATGGTTTCCTAAACGAAAGAAATAACTGGATAGTGATTGTTAGGTTAGTTGTTATAAAAGGAGAAAAGAAAAATAAAATAAAATAAAGAATATATATTTATTATTATTATTAGTGTCATAAATAAGAAAAATAATGAAATTTTAATTTGAATATCATTTTTCTTTCCTTTTTCGATTAGAATGTTATTTAGGTTAAAAAAAACTTATTTATCATTCCGAAAGGATTAAAATTAAAATATTAAATATAAGCAAGGTATAATATATACTATTAACCTAATTTTTTCAAACAAATAAGAATGTTTTTTATATTTTGTATTTAATTAAAATTAAATACTACACCTGGTATGGTAAGAATTTTGGGAAGCAAATTATTAATATATAGGGCAAATAGCAAAATAGCAATGTCATTATCCATATCCATATGACTATTTGTTAATAATTGGTGACATGGATAAATAGATCCAGCTTGTTATCATTGATTTAGTCATACCTAATTCTTGATATTAAGTTACCAACATGTTTATTGACAATTAAACAGAAAACGTTATCTGTTTTTTTCTTTTTCTTTTTTTCATTTTATCTTTTTGTCTAGCTAACTCAATTAAAATATGGAGTATTCCATCTTCCGTCGGAAACATGGACATTTATTTTTCACGTAAATTAAGGAGTATTATTATTTAATATGTAAGAATTGTTGGTAGTTATAATAGTAGGGTGTGTGAGTCCAAATATTAATTATATTAGTAATGTGTGTAAGTTACATGTATTTAAAAAATGAAATATAAACCTTCTATATGAACGTCCAAAATGGCAAAGTGTCCACCTATTCTGCAGACGAATGGAGTAATTTAAAATTAGCTCGTATTTTTAAAACTTTTATATATATTCTCACTTTTTTAAATTAAAATTTCATTGAAAATTAAAGAACGATCGACCTTTCAAAAAATATATATAAATATAAATAATAATATTCCCTCCGTCCCACGTATTTTTACTCACTTTCCATTTTGGGGTGTCCTGCGTATTTTTACCAATTCCATATTTGACAAAAATACATAATATTTTATTACCTACTTTTTACAATCTCAACAACTTTAATTACTTTATTACACTTTATTCATCATTCACAACAACTTTATTTACTTTTTCTTTTTAAATTACTAATTTATCCCTACTTTCTCTTACATTATATTAAAAAAAATAAAATGTTTTAATCTCCGTGCCTATACAAACAGGTAAAAATACCTGGGACGAAGGGAGTAATAATAATAACTATTAAAATATAATTTCAGAATGGTTTCCCGAGAAGTACTACTCTAAATTCTAATTAGTTGTGAATTTGAAGTGGTTTTTTTTTCACTCAAACACCAATTATTCCATAATTTTTATAAGTACGTGTATATATAGGAGAGTGATCGAATTTAAAATATATATATATAGTAACTATTTGAAAAAAATAAATAAATGATTGTTATTTATGAGTGTGTATTATTCTATTTATTTATATAGATTAAAAAATATGATAATATCTATTTAAAAAGTTTGGCAGAAAGGAAATTATTTGATGCGTTATTGCAATTTGCATGCACAAGTGGATTTTTTTCCCCATAATTCACAACTTAAAATGTATTTTGAAAATTAACAAAGTATATTTCTTTTTTATAGGTTTACTTTGCACCCAAATAATTTATGTCTAATATATTTTGATTTAATGTTTATTTTTAAATTTTTAAATAATTAATGGTATAAATATGTTTTAAGGATGATTTACCATACAACATTATATATGGTAGAGTAGCTCTTTATAATACTATATAGAAACAAATGATAATTAAATATTGTAACTTGGAATGAAATCACAAAAAATAAAGAAATGTGTTTTTTTTTTTTGGAATTTTATGGATTCAGGGCCTGAAAATTTGGTAAACTATCAATTCGGGACTTGAATTATATTTTCTATCGATTAGGAGCCTGAATTATGTAAAACTAAACTATCAATTCAAGGCCTGAACTTAGACCCTAAATTGATAAAATAGGAGATAATATTTGAATAATTCAGGCATTTGATTGATAGTTTTACATATTTCAGGTCTTGAATTGATAGAAAAAATAATTTAGGCCCCGAATTAATAGTTTACCCATAATTCGGACCTTGAATTGATAATTTTTTTTTCTATACAGTCATGTAAGAATAGTTATGGAAGTGTTGTAATTAAGTTAATATCCGTAATTTAAATAGGGTTGATCTTTATTTTACCTATTATATGCACTTTATAGGTGTTCTCATTTACAAATTATTGCATTAATTCCAAGTTTCTAACAACTAGTTAAATTTGTAGAGAAATTAAGTAAAAGGAAATCTAAAATCTCAACTAGTTGTATAGTTTGAATTATCTTTAGTAGTAATGAGCTCAAGGGTCACCCACAATAATACAAAGATACAACTATATATTAAGTCCAACTATTTAAAGTCTAATTAAGTAGTTATTTAGCTAAGTATTTGTGGTATGGAGAAATTTTCATGAACCCTTTAAATTTATGGATGGAAAAAATAAATATATCCTTAAATATTTTAAATTTTAATTTTAATAATATTATGTCTTATGGAGACTAGAGAGTGCAAGCTAAACTTGGTTCAAAGATTATTATTATGCCTTAATTAAGACTAGAAACGTGATTACAATTTAACTATTGGTGTAATATTTAACAATTTAATTTCTTATATTATGGAAAAAAGGTTGGGATATCTCGTTAACTAATGTAACGTATGTAATAAGAGATACAATTTTAAAAATGTAATTGAAATTTACGAAATGGCTACCTACTCATTAAATTAATAATTTACTTATTTTGGCATAAATACTTAATTAGGTACATAAAGGGAAGGAATTATTATTTTACGGGGTTAAAACTTTGCACCAACTCTTTCATTAATGATGATTTGAAAAAAAAATGTATATCCCATACAATGTGTATCTCGTTGGGAGGTGTAGTATTTTATTTTATAATGTTAAAAGGAAAACAATTAAAAACAATAATAGCAATTTCATTTTTCAAACACAGTTTTAATTGAACTTTATGAGGAATAATAATTATTAGTAAACACGATATCGTCTCACAAAATTATTTTTATAAAATGAATTAAATTTGAAAAATATTTTAATAAAAAGTAATATTTGATTGATAAAAAATAATAATCCTACACTAAATTATTTTATAAACAATTCAAATTACAAATAAAAGTATAACAATTTAAATAAAAAATAATACTCATCTTTATTAGAAAACAATAATCAATTAAGAAAAAAAATAAAATAGTCACTAACTTTTGTGTTAGTTCATAATCTTTAATCGATTAAGAAGCAATAACTAAGAGAAAATTTTAAGACAAAATATTTAAAAAAAATCGTGCACAATTTTTTGTTCTCCCACGAGTGACGATGGTATCAATTTTAAGATTAAACTTTTTATTTAAAATAGTAACTTGAATATTTTATAAAATATTTATAAAACTCATCTTATAAAATTGTGTTTACGTTTATTACTTTATTTATCTCAAAATAGATATAATTACAGTTTCCACACGAGATTGTGTTTATTTTCGAAATTAAATAAGCGAGTGTATTGATCATATACGGAATGCCACAATATTAATTCTATTATATTTGTTGCTGATTATTTATTTATTCAAATTTGTTATTCTTATTTGGGAGTGTAATTAAGGAAATTCGTGTAGACATAAGGTCATGGTAAACCCAATTTTGCCCACCTCAACATTGCTGACAAATTTAATTTATTGTGGCTGCAGACCTATTTAATTATTAATTAATTTATAATAGTCCTCAAAATTTGAAATATGATGGGTGCGGGTATATTTTGTGGTTTTTGGTCGTTAAAATAAAATAAAATATGGAAGTAAGATAATATAGCTCATTCTTGCAGCCGTTGATATTATAAATTAATAATTTAATTTTATATTACAACTTTAAATTAGCTAAAATCCTAATTAAATATTCATTATAAAATAAAGTTTTGAAACATTTGAAGAAAACCCGCTTACTAGTAACGGCCACATGACAGTAATTTATCGCCTCGGTGGAGGTGATTTTACCATTTTACCCAAAGCGATTGCGCTGGCATTAGCAATATTTTCACTGGCATTATCAAATATCTACTGCGCTTAAAACTCCGAAAATGTTTTAACGGGTCCTTCCTTGCATCCGATCAGCGACGGACGTAGTCATGGAAGAAAATTACAGAACTACCACTCCCATCGTTGCCTCGCTTTTGCTTCTACTGAGTTCGGCGCTACCGAGTTCACTCGCTTATCGACCCGGAGACATTGTTCCCATGAGTCGTATGGGCCAGTATCACTCGGTATTCGTTTCCCTCCCCTAGATTCATGTGGTTTTGATGCGAATTCATTTCTTATATGAATAGTTTTCATTTTCCTATATCAATGTTGTTATACAATGGCAGGCGAGAACCGTTTGGCATGATATGATCGGCAGGCATTGCCCAGTGTTCGCTGTTAATCGTGAGGTTAGGTTTTATCCTTTTTAGGGCTTATTTCTGAAATTAGGGATTTCTTATTGTCCGATTTCTGATTTATGGTTCAATTCGGTGTTCAGGCTTTGATCCCGATACCTAAACCTACTGGATATACTGGAGCTGATCCGTACAAAATGTATGCCTAGAGTTCTTAATTGTGTTGATATTTACCTTTTTAAATTCTGGTATTAATAGATAACGATCAAGCTTTGTGAAGGCGTATGAACATATCTGGTGTTTGGATGAATGTTTTAGGAATGATGTTTTACCATTTGAATAGCCATTGTGCTTTTAGGAACAATTGGAATTATTGATTTTTGGTTGATGATTCTTAAGATCCCCCACCCCACAATGAAATTTACTAACTTCAGATCTGAAATTAACTTCTAATGGAAAGCATAAGCTTTCCATCTTCACGCTACATTATAATTTTGATATAGCGGGAGAAATTTTCATATTACTTTTAAGCATTGTAGTTCATTTGGTTAATGATAAGTAACGTTTAGCAATCTATCTGTATTAAAGATGCTATTAGTTGAATGTTCGGTGGGGCAAATTTTTACCCTTTGCGGCAGTGATGGTTTCTTAGCTCAAGCATATGAACTCTTAAGTAGACAGTCAAGTGTCTTTGATAGCTTGGACTGGGTTCTAGCATTCCCATCTGCTAGTAGATCTGGATCCTTATTTATGTTTTAAAATTTCTGGTGGTGTATCTGTTCTTGAAAATTTTTAGTCAAGTTAGGATAGCTCTTCCCTGGTCAGTTAATTGTCAACATATGTTTATTATTTGAGCAAGTAATTATATTAATGCTGAGAATGATTGGGTGCAGATCATTGCAAGTTGGACAGGAAAAATTTTATGTTCCTTGGCTTTTTGTGATAAACCGAAAAAGTACTGAAGTTCCTATGATTGAGATGCATCTGGTAAGTCCTTATTTTGAATAAATGAAGTTTGGAACTTGATGCCCTTACTTTGGTTTTTTGTTTTTTATTTGGTATTGAAAATGCTATTTTAAGTATAAAATGATTTTGATATGTCTATTGTTTCATGACTGAAGTTCATTTTATCTGGAACCTTAGTTTTCAGACTTTCTATGTTCGATTTTTTTTGAGAGAATACTGAGCTGGTATATAATTACTATCTAATTTTTGTGAGTTTCTTAGTTTGGTTTGCAATGCTATTCATTCATGTGTTTATCTAGGTGATTTTTTAGATCTGGAAGTGTGGAACATTAGATTTTTAGACACTCTGTTTTCACTTCCTCCTGATGGAATGCTGAGCTGGCATATACTGACATTTGCTTGTTAGTTTCTCGGTATGCTTTGCTTGGCTAATAAGGTTTCGTGTTTCTTTCCAGAGATACTCGGGAGTTGATTTGCTTGGTGTATCTGCAAAAGTTATAGATATGCCCAATAGCTGTATGCACTTTCTTTCTATTATAATTATTTTCATTCCTCTACCATGTTATTTTTATTCCCATCTGTAGACATTTTTTCTCTTCCTCTTAAGTATACATTCACTTCTATGATTTGAGCTACTTCACTAAGAAGTTATCATTTTTTTTTTCTGTTTTTGTTCTTTTGTTTCTAATCTTATCTTTTAAATTTGCTTAAATGCTATAAAATGATGGCTTATGAATATGCAAAAGTTCTATTATTTCAACAAAAAGAAAGTAAAGTAATGTTTATTTTAATATGCTGGATCTAGGGAAATATTTGCTTATCTTCAATAATACTATTATCTTAAACTCATTATTGTTTATTTATGCAATGGCACTCAAGATTTCTTGTTCTGTTTGTCAATTGTTAAACATGAGAAGGCAGAAGTTTCTCATCTAATCTCACATTGAACAGATGTAGAATTTCATCCAGACATCCGTAAACAATTTTGGGATCAGCAACACTGGCCAAAACATATTCTTATCAGATACACTTGGTAAGATTTTGTTTCAGTACATTAGCTGTTAATTGATGGGTTTATTGGATTTATCTTGTTAAAATTCAGAATTGACAGCCGTGGTCAATGCCTGCGCGTAATGTTATAGATATTCTTTATGTGAAAATTTGAGGGTGGCAGAACTCTATCATGCTCATTCCCAATCACTTCACTTGGCATATGTGAAACCGTCAAATATACAAGTTTCATCTCTTTGCATTTTGTTTCTTATCTTTGATTGCACCGTATGTCTACTAAAGGAACGTGCATAGCTAAGCTGACCTTTTTTGTATGAGCAAATTTTTAAGCAATACATTTATTGAAGCTCATTGTTTTCAAGTTTGGAGAAGCGAACATCAATTTCTTGTTTCAGCCTGTATGTTTGGTGTCACACTTTAGATTAATTTATTTTTGTTATTATTGTAGAGCATTTTGGTGTAACACATTTCCTGACTTAACAGGGAAGAACAATCAGAGATAGATGTGGCTTCTGGATTTTATGTTCTCTTTGGCTCAGGTATATTACATTTCCTTTAAACTAGACTAACCAAAATGCAGTTGCAACTGTATATGAGTTTCTGGATTTTATGTGTTTTGAGTTATTCCATTCTCCTAAAAACTTCTGAAATTGGCTCACAAACAGGTCTGATGCTTTCTTTCGTTCTCTCAATCTATGTTTTACAATCATCACGTGACAAATTGGCAAGGTATTCTTTCCCTCCGTCGTGACTCGTTTTCCAATCTACAAGTTTTACCTGCTTATGGTCAAAATTAACTCACGTGCACCCCTCCCTCTACCCTCATTCCTTTATTTAATTCCCCTTTTTACCCTTCTGCTTTTAGGTTTGTGAAGGAGACTGTAGCTGACAGCAGCATGCCTGCTGGAGGTATTGCTAAAGTTGAATGATCTTCTTGTGGAACTTAAGGTGAGTCCTCGACAGTTATCTAAATTTTTTATGACTCATTCATCTATGCATGTTGCGTTCGCATCTTAACGAATTGTATTTTGAAGGAGGGAATGGAATTCTCCGCGACCTCAAGTAGCCAGCACGCACACAATCGAAAGAGCATGTTGGTAAGGATTAGAGGGTCTCCTATGAGATCATTTTTCCAAGGGGACTCTCGAATACTTTAATAGAAAACGATGACCTGAGAATATTTATGCCAGTTTTTTTTTGCTTCATCTGTACAACCTTAGTCGTGAACTAGTCTGTCGAGGGCATCGTAAAATGGCTTGATACGAAATGTAGAAACGACAACGTTGTTCTTCGTATGGATAGTTTCTTTTGGTATCAAGAGACGGTATAAGAATGGGTTCACATCAGTTCTCACAAGCAGATTATCAGCTGGAAGTAAGGATAGGAAGCCTATTTGACGTATTTAGTGTAAAGAAAAATATATAAATGATAGACTATACTACTATGTCTCATTTCAAGTCTCATTTTCCATCTTCCCAATTTTTATAATTATTATATCATAATAATATTTCTTAAAGTCTTACATATGAGGTTGGATTTCGTTTTTATCTCAGAGGGTTTATATGCCTCATTTAATCATAAAAATTGGAGATTTGAGATTAATTGACTATTTAAATCAACAGTTTGAAATTCGAATAACATGCGTTCGTTTTTTTTGTTTTTTTTTTTTTTTAGGAATATTTTGTGCGGAAATGTTTGAAAGATGAAATATGTTTTTTCTAAAATTTAATTCCTAAAATATAAAGTGAAACAAATCAATTATATACTACATATATTTTTGAAAGAAATTCATATTTTCATTTATACATCTAGCCACTTAGTACGTTTTGTTTATAAATAGTTCATAAATTATGTTATCATATATTAAACTAAAGTAAATTAATGCTATGAAAATTGCTTAATTAAAAGTTTAAAACATCCACTTGGAATAAGATATCAATTTTGCAACGTCCATCATACATATACTAACTGCCTCATTTTCAATCAAAAGATTTATTTAATTATAATTCAATAAAAGACACACTATCTCTCTCCTCTCTCTCTCTCTCTAAATTTTTTTCTTTATTTTTGTGATCATCCCACCCCATATTTTTTCATGCTCCTCCTTTATCCTTTTTCTATTACACTTTGAGTTAGACAATGTATAGTGTTGAATTAAATGGGGGAATCCTTTTGTTAATATAGAAAGTCTTGATAGCATTACACAATAATATGTTTAATCAAATCATGAAAATTTTAAAGTGATTAATTAGTGATGACCCACTATGATCATCATTAGTGGAATTTAGGACCAAAGTTTTAAATTTGTTGGATAAGCACTTAAGTTTTTAAATAGGTCCCCACTGTAGTAAAAGTGTGCTACTTAATACAATGTATACAAAACACAATGATATTTACAATTTAATTAATTATATTATTTACTAGCATGGTTATTTAAAATTTAATTAAATAATTGTCAACTTCATGATATATGTGTCTCAAATCAAGGATACTTGTGGGGAACATAGGTATTAGTAGTGCAAGCAGGAGACAGCCAACAGTAGTACTTAAGTATGCATTAATTAATTAGTCAATAATAATTAACACAAACTACTTGTAATAAAAAGATATAATTAAACTTTCGCATCAGATGGTAATTATGATGTTTCTTTAACTCCAATTATAACTACTAATTAATTAATTAATTATAAACTCAATCTGATTTACTGTTTTTATCAACAATTTATCTGAATTAGTTCATTTTTGAAAAAGAAATTAAAACATTTTTTAACTTGCAATAATCAAATGAAGAAATATTTATAGAAAATTTTCAATAAATAAATAATTATATATATTTTCCCATAAAAAGTACTCCTACAAAACGTGTTATTACTGTACTTATAAATCCTTAATTGAAGCAAAATTAAAAAATTAATTGTACAAACAGTTAAATTCTCTGGCTTGCATGTGGTTAATATCTAATTGGTTTACAGGGTATCTTAGCATGTTGAATTAATAAGTTCTAATTACTTTTTATATCTATATATTTTTCTGTAGAGAATGTCACTCTTGGTGCCCCTCATCCATTACAACCCTTTAACACCTTGAACAGTATATAAGTTCTAATTAATTAAACTAATTAATTATTTATTTATCGATTCATTTTTGTGTAGAGAATATTACTCTTGGAGCACCTCATCCATCACAATTCTTTTAACCCTTCCATATTACCTAGAGTCATTATTTCTAACTTCGTTTTACTTGAGATGATCAAAATAATTAATGTGTTCTAAATCGATATATGTATAACGATATGAAAATAAAACGTGTTAAAAAATATTTTTCTTGAATTTTTGTGTATTTTAGGACATGCATATTTTAAAATTGCATGACACCTTAATTTGGAATACTTTATATATATATATATATATATATATATATATATATATATATATATATATATATATATATATATATATATATATATATATATATATATATATATATATATATATATATATATATTTCTAAATAAAACATTTTATTTTCATGTGCTATATTATGTCAACGGAAGTCGTTATCGAGTTGATATGGTAACACTAATGATCACTCATTATATTCTTGTACTACTATTGTGAGTATTAATTTATTTTAACACATATTAATAATATTTTTTTTATCAGATAAATTTCTTGTGAGGGTAATTAAACAAAAAAAGGTTAAAATTCTAACTATATCAAACATGTCTCCGGAGTAAAAACTATACATTTATTTTAGTGGAACAAAAAGAGTATGTTATATATAATATAATTCTGCATTTATTAATTAATATACCTAATAAATAATCACATATCCCATACATTTTCTTCCTTTTGCAATTAATACATAAAAAAACTGTCACTTCGAATGCTCCTTTTATATTTTTTTTAATAAAAAAAGAAAGCTAATCAGGTATATATTTATGCTCATTGATGGCAATTAGAGCAAAGGGCGAATGATGTCAAAAGCAAACTTTATCGTACGAAAATGTCAAAAAAGTGTAGCATCAGATATAATTATATTAGGATTAATAAATTAGAAAAAGAAAATTATGTAGGAATTTGCGAATCCCAACCACAACGAGTAATTAATTAATTAGTTCAAAAATGGCCCAACTAAACTTTATATCACGCATGGATTCTCAAGTTTTCAGAAACTGGAAACACTTTATGAGTGGTAAATACCTTTAAATGTGCAAGCTTGATTACAATTTTTAAATCTTTTTTAATTAAATTAAAATTCTAATTAGCACATACAATGAAGGTTGTTAATATTAGTATACTGAAGGTGTATTGCAGATTTCCTCACGATAATACGTAATGAGAAAAATTGCACTGTACCTACGAGATTGAAGGTGCAGTGCAGATTTCCTCACAATAACACGTTACAATGAGCAAAATTGCACTGTACTTACACAAAAAAATGAGTTTTTGTCATACGTTATAATTTCTCTCTTTTATATGTATCATCCCGTGTAACATAGGAAATAATGTATTAAAATGTCACAAAAAAATCCGAACCGTTTATGAATGGTTACTTCATTTGCAATTTTGATTAGACGACCCATATTAATGATGTCAATAAGAAGATTAGTATAAAATGGATTAAACAAAAATGGTTGTTATTAAGAGGGCGTGGATGCCATTAGGCTGAAGTGATTTGGAGATGTTAATCACGTTTCTGATTGGCTGCCAAGTGAAACCCTTTGCACTTTTAATTTAAGTCATAACTTTTGCCTTTTTCTTGATACACTAATTATTTTATTTCTTATAAATAATTACTAAATTAATTTCTCCAAACATATCTAGCTGCTAACTAGGGTTCTAACTTCTACCTACACTATATACTGGCCCTGGCGTGTGCGAACAAATTATTCAAATATTAAATTTTGTGGTTTAGACTTTAGAGTACTTCACTTTAGAATTAATCATATGTTTTTATTTTAATTTTATAATGTGAATTCATTTAAAATTAAAAATTTCCATTTAAATACATTTTATTCATGGAATAATTTCATATTTAGTCCCGTAAAAATTACTCAATGCCAAAAAGGTCCCAAAACTGGTAGATTTAGTCTCATAGTAATTTTTCATCAAAATCCGTTAATAGTTGATGAAATATTCTGAATCATTAACAAGACTAAAATGGACTACGTCTATTTTGAAAAACAGAAAATAATATAAATCTGGTAGTTTATAATAATATAAGTTAATTTGGGATGAAAATTTTTGAAAATTATGATTATAATATTCTTATGGGACCAAAACCGCTAGTTATGAGACCAGTGTATTCCTACGGGACTATAATTGAACCAAAAGAATTCTTATAGGACCAAATGTGATTTTCCCTTTTATTCATATGTAACAAGCATAATAAATTTTAAATTTCGTTTATTATTTAAAATATTATATTCCTCTAGGAAAATTAGAAGATAATTATTAAAATTACATTTTAAAAGTAGATAAATTATTCCGTAAACTCGAATATCTGTACATTCAATTTTTATCTTTAATACATGAAAATTATTTCTAGAGTAATGAAATATTACTCTTCAAAATAACTTTTTTTGCTCTAATTAAATTCTATTATATAACACTGCATTTATCCACGTTAAATTTCATATTTTTTATTTTTATACATTCCACATTAAAATGTATCACTCAAAAAAATAATATTACATCAATTATGAACCTTAAAAGTAATTTTAATTATAAATTTATTACTTTTAAGTTCTTCTAATATAGTATATACATAATATATTTTATAATTTATTTATTATCTAAAAGACTATTTTACTCTTTATAAGACAATAAATTTGGGAAAGAAAATAGTTTTCATAAAGAAAGTTCAACAAAAATTAGAAATTCAATGAAATAAAACTTCTCTCTCGAATTAATGTAATTTGTTTGGAAGATTAAACACTAGGATTTATCATTTATATTATATAACTATTAAATAATTAAATACTCCTATATAGTAAAAAAATATAATGATCACTCGAAATTTTTATGTATCAATTCATTGTATGGACTTTCTGGGAAAAGTATAATGCTCAAAGAGACCACTTGTGGCTTTTAAACTAGTATATTTTTTCTTTTCCATCGGAAAAATAAATAAATTAATTAATATATACTTATTGATAAATACTCATCCCACGTTACAACTAACAGGAAATTTTAGTACTCCCTCCATTTTATTTTTGGCAAGAATACATAATATTTTATTACCTACTTTTTACAATCTCAACAACTTTAATTACTTTTTTACACTTTATTCATTATTCTCAATAACTTTATTCACTTTTTCTTTTTAAATTATTAATTTATCCCTACTTTCTCTTACATTATATATTAAAAAAATAAAACGTCTTAATCTCCGTACCCATACAAATGGGTAAAAATACCTGGGACGGAGAGAATATTTTCTTTACTAAAAAAGAAATCCATATAAAATAATTATTTTATTTTAGAGATAGGACTGCAAGCAGTGCTCAAAAAAGTTGTTATAGTTGTTTCATTCTATGTACGATAACTAAATAAAATAAAGTAATTAGACGCCAATAATTCGTCTATCTTTTAATTTATTTTATTTTACTAATAATTTAATTTTATCTTGTTCAGCATTAATGATGACACCATTGGCTGTTCTTCATCTCTGTATACTCTTTTATGCGTACAATTATTAATGATATATACTTTGATATTATTTTTTTTTAAATAAAAAACCTTCCTTTAGGACAGGGGACCATAATGTACGAACACAGTTTTTTTCTAGTTTTAATCTATTTTTAATTAATTAATTTACCGGAAAATAATTTTAAATTGTTCCATCAATTATTGATATTTTGCCACGGGATTTTGGTTAATTCTTTCATTGTGTTTTCTGGAAATTAATTAATATTTTTTTTATATGTTATTAAAGTCAGATAAATTAATTTAATTTTAAACTATTATTCAAAATTAATAAATACCATAATTGCGTTAATTGTGAGGTTTGTAAAGAAAACGTCATTAAGTATGTATATAAATAAATAAATAAAGTATATGTCATGTCCAATAGCAACAGATCTATGATCCGACTTGTATCTTAACTAGATCCAGATGTTGAAATTAACCCAGAAATTAATTTATTAATTCTGCTCACAGATAAATATATATATACCGTTATAGGGGGAAATTAAACAATAATTAAACACGATTTATTATAAACATTAATTTAAGTTTGTGAATATTCCTCATTATATACTCTGCATGAGCTAGTAATTAGAAAACAAAACCTTATATAAGTAATCAATGAGATCTTAGGTTGATTAATAATAGGTAATTTTTTATTACTAGTTTCTTGTACTTGTCAATCATACAACTAATATGACATGAATTTGCTTAAGAAAAATGTCTGAATAAGTTTAAGTACTTTTTATATATACATACCAGCTTAGAGTAGTTATATTCGTGGGATGTTATAATCTTTCGTTTCAATAACAATTATGTTGACGGCTTTTCTTTCTATTCATCACACACACACGATTTAAAAAAAAGGAAATGATGCTTTAATTTAATTAATTCATTAATTTCATTTATCACTCACACCTACCACACATGTAATACTTTACCTCTTATATTAATTAATAAGTAAATTACATTGCCCTAAAAAAAAAGTCAATAAACACTAATAAAGATAAATAAATTTTCTTGAACTATACTTATTTAACTAAGGGTGCAAACAATATTTTGGGGATAATTTTGGAGTGTAATTAAAAATGATTTGTACATAAATAATGTTTTTAACTTTGTGATATGGCTAGTGCTACTCTATTTTATTTATAGAGTAATGTATATAAAGCAATATTTGTACGAATTAAATTCGAAGAAAACACGTACACAATACTAATTCATTTCTTTTTTGGTGGAGCTTATCTTGATGTTGGCAATTAATGCACTAGAATAGATTAACATCGATAATAATTGGTGTTAAAAATGGAAATGATAACAAATAATATGTCATGATAATTGCCTTAATTCCCCAGGAAACCAGCAAAGTATTCAACTTAATTAATTTCATGTATACAAATCAAAAGACACATCACTCTTTACTTTCTCTCTCCTCACACATATATATATATATACACACACATGAAGACATGATATATACATACATACTTTCTATATATATGCATTGGTCTTTTGGACATCCAAGCAGACAAGGAGTGGGAGTGGTTCTTCAAGATAACAACAGTGGACAGTCAGTTTTGAAGAGATTAAGGTTGGGGGTAATTAATAACAAAAAATGACTTTAATCTATTACTTTATTTCATTTGATTCTATTCTAATTGTGTGTTTAATTAATCTTAATCTTAATTTGTATTATCCTCTGTCTTCCAGTTGTTCCATCTCATCCTCATATAACCACCCTTCTGCCTCCCCTCTCTCCCCCCACATCAGTCATGTGCAAAATCATGACTCAATCTCAAGATCTTGAGCTTCCACGTTTCGGCGGCGGTGACACTCCTTTCGCCGCCGCCGGTGGTGCTGATCATGGGATTAAAATCGAAGAACTCACCACCACCACCACCCAAGAAATTATTACATGTGTAGATTCATCAACAGAAGATTATGAAGATCGTACGCATAGATCATCATTCTGCTGTTTTTTCCGGCGAGTGCCGTTGAATCAGGTACGCCCCCCCACCGCCGCCGCATTGCCCCCCTTCCTGCCGGTGCATGAATTCTTACGTCATCATTTCTACTCTACTGTGTGTTTGTGTGTGTACAGGGGACTCATGAATAAAATAAAAGATGGAGGTGCTCCTCATAATTACTTTCAAATTTCTATTATTTAATTACTTTTGAATTTTAATGGGTAATGAAACTTTGCAAGCTCCAATTGTTCGACAGAGCTCTCTAATTTTATGGATAACTACTTGATATTTCTTGTTCTTGTGATTCTTAATGGATGCGTTCTGTGCTCGTTAAAAAAATAGATACAAGATATAATTGAGGTCAATAAAACAAAATGTAAGAATATTAATTTTATTTCGGGATACACAAATTTTCTTTACTACATGTGGCATTTCTTGATTTTTAAGTTTCTGTATTGTGTTTCTATTTTAATGCAGATATCTTGTATGCTCTAATAAAGCATGATATTTTTATAGTGTTGTAGCAATAAATATATTTGTGGTAATATGACAATATGTATTTGCCTTCTTAATTCTTTAATTACTAATTCTCCATTTCTTTAAAAAGAAAATGTTTTTAAACGAAAGTAAAAATTCTCAGGTGTTTTGATTAACTTAATTAAATATTTTAGAGGGGTCAGAGAGTTATGGGTGTAATGATGGTGTTCTAGTGTGAATTTAAACTACAGCAAATCTTGTCACTCTAATTAAAACCCATAAATAAATACTATATGATTTATTGTTCAAATCAATTAAACTAATCTACACGTGAAGTGGTCAAAACTAAGTCCATGTGTTTAACCTGCAAACCAGATATACTGACAAATTATGCTCTTAATTAATAATATCCATCTAATTCTATAATTATAAATTTATTCATATTTTCCAAAACTAATTTCTTCTCTTTTTCCATTATACAACCTATAGAATATGTCATTTTTAGATTAAACGATGTAGCCCTATATTAAACTATTTATTTTTATGCCTTAAGTCTTGTAGGATTTGATATTTGTGTTTGTTTTTTTTTTTTTTCAAATTTTAATAAATATATTTAGCAGAATTTATTATATTATTCATGGGTCTAATTGCTTCTAAAATTTTACAAAAATAATCAACACGCTTTTCTTCTGAAAATGAGAAAAAAAACATTAATTTTAGGACCACTTTATAATTATAATTATAATAAAAAAAATTGGCTGTTGAAAAATGAAATGCAATTTTCCTTTTTCAGTAATATAAATTGATTAACACCATGCGTAACACAAATGGAATCACCTATGAAATGCAAATTTCCTTTTTTACTAATCTAAATTGATTTTAACACCATGTGTTTCATCTCATATTTTATTTTTTGGACGCTTGGCATATGTTAAAATCAATGACTAAATTAAATGGTGTTACAATTAATGACTAAATTACCTATACGTGTGCAATTATTTAATGATCATTAATTAGTACAACAGTATTTTTTTAATAAAAAACAAGATATAAAATACTTATGGAATTGGATATCAGACCGTGTATCACATTGATGGCATGGCATCTAGTCACTAATGTTGTTTCATTAAGACATGTTTACACACCCATAATCCTTATACATGTAACAACAAAAGCAATATAACGTTGTAATTAGGTGCATGCATTAATGTATTACTTAATATATAAAGAGAAAGACAAATGAAATAAAATTGTGATTAACCTAGTAATTAAAATAGAGATTAGAGAGTATAGTAGTAGTAGGTAGTGTCCCCAAGAAGGGCATTTGAAGGTGAAAAGGAGACAAAGAAAAAGTTGGAAAAAATTGAAAGAAATGATATGAATAAAAATGAGTTGGTGTGGTAGTGTGAGATGAGCTGGCGGAGTGAGCATAATTAGGGTCTTAATTGTGATATCTTTTCCTTATTTTATTTCTAATACATCTCCTAATCACACCTACATGTGTGCTACTCTTCTTTGCCTTTTTCGCACGTGACGGTTACCTCATTTCTAATGATCTACCCTACCCACATGCCCCACCCTCCCTTAATTCAACACTACCTTTTTATTTATTAATTAATTACAATTATTATAATTAATAAAAATTTGGATGAAACGTAGGTTGTGGAGGAGTTTTTCAAACTTGGAAAAATCGCATGTCCCGTGGCAATGACAACATTGCTCTACTTCTCCAAAACCATTATCTCCATGCTTTTCTTAGGGCACATGAACAAGGCTGAGCTTGCGGGCGGGTCGTTGGCGGTCGGGTTCGCCAACATCACGGGTTTCTCCGTGATGAAGGGTCTGTGCACGGGGATGGACCCTATTTGCTGCCAGGCCTTTGGGGCCCGGCGCTGGGCCATCCTCAGCCAGACCTACATGAAGACGGTGATCCTCTTGATGATGGCCACCGTCCCCATGGCGATCCTGTGGCTCAACGTGGAGCCCCTTTTCCAACGGTTGGGGCAGGATCGGGTCATCGGGAAGATCGCCAAGACGTACCTCATGTTCTCCCTCCCGGAGCTACTCACCCATGCAAACCTCATTCCTCTTCGCACGTTTTTGAGGACCCAAGGGTTGAATTCACCCAACACCATCATTGCCACGTGTGTGTCCTTCGTGCATTTGCCTGTCACCTATTTTTTGGTCACCTATTTGAATTTGAGAGTAAAGGGGATTGCTTTGGCTTCGGTTATTTATTCACTCAACATGAATATTGGCTTGTGGATTTATCTCTTTTTCTCCAAAGCAGCCATTAAGCCGTGGGTCGGCGCCTCTCTCGGCTCCATCTTCCACGGCTGGAGCCCCTTGCTCAGCCTCGCCTTGCCTAGCGTTTGTCAGGTACATTAATATTAGGGTAATTTCGGGGTGCACGCTCGCTTATAAGTTTAAATGTGTTAAATTCATTAAACGACACACAACTATTAAAAATTTTGATTTTCGTCACAAAATATTTAAAACTTATGAAAAGGTCCCATAACTTTTAAATTTCAATCTAAAATAATTAATTTTGTAACGATTTTAGAAAATTTCAAGAGTCATGAGACAATTTCAATTAGAAAAGGTCTCACAAAATTTTGGAAGCTTTTAAAATTTTGAGACGATTTTGAAAAAATTTCAAGAATTATAGGACGATTTGCGACAAAAAATTAACTTTGTGATGAAATTTAAAATTTTGACATAGCTATAAGACTAAATTGAAAATTATAAGTAATTTGGGATAGAAATTGAATTTGACAAAAGTTAATAGAGTGAAAGTACATTTTATTTCTAAAATAGAGTGAGGTGGATAGTTATATTTTTTAAAAAATATTTTATTTCATTTTATTTTATGACGAGGATAATTTAAATCTTAATCTAACATTACACATTTGAATTCTTAATATTAATAATTAATTAATTATTAACCAACATGTACAGGCATGCTTGGAATGGTGGTGGTACGAAATAATCCTTTTTCTAAGCGGGTTGCTCCAAAACCCGGAATCCTGTGTGGCAGCCATGGGTATACTCATCCAAACCACGGGTACAGTGTACGTTTTCCCCTTCTCAATGAGCCTCAGCATCTCCCAGCGGGTCGGGCACGAGCTCGGCGCAGCTCAGCCTGCTCGAGCACAGCTCTCCGCCATGATCGGCATCGCAGTCGCCCTGGCTTACGGCTTCCTGGCTTTCGGTTTGAGCGTGGCGCTGAGATCCCTATGGGGGAAGCTCTACACCACCGAGCCACAGGTGCTCGAATTGATCTCATCGGTCCTCCCCATCCTCGGCTTCGCCGAGATCGGCAACGCGCCGCAGACGGCGGCGTGTGGGGCGCTGATGGGATCGGCGCGGCCGAAAGTCGGCGTGTGGATAAACATAGCGGCGTTTTATCTGGTGGGGCTACCGTGCTCGACGGTGTTGGCATTCGTGATGAAGAAAGGGTTTCAGGGGCTGTGGGTGGGGCTGATAGCGGCTCAAGCCGCGTGTTTGACTATGATGCTATACAGCTTGGCTCGGACTGACTGGAAACATGAGGCTAAGCGAGCCGAGGAGCTGACTACGGCTGCTGGGGGAAAAGAGGACTCGGCTGGAACTAACTTAGTCGACCCCTGATTATTTTTTTTTAAAATTTTTTTTCTGATATAAATATTAGATCATTTGAGTGTAAATGGGACAATTAAGCTAATTTTTTCTTCATTGATTATTCATTATTGATAATTACTTAGAGGGTGGTCGAATTCTAATTTGCTTAATTTTGTCAGGTTTCCCCACCTCTGTGTAAATTCAATTTTGCAGAAACGATTTATTATATTAAACGTTCCTTCTTTCCTTTTTTTCTTAATTTTTCTTTCTTTTGCCTTGGTTGATTTAATATTAGTTATACTTTATTGTAATGAAAACGCAGAAATATTAATTATTTTGATTTTTAAAAAAAGAAGTCTAAATGATGGATTTATTATTATTATTATATTTTTTTTAACACAAATTCAGAGATATAGGCACACTTATAAATTTCGAGATGCAACTTTATTAATTACCTAACGTACTTTATTAATTAACATTTTGGGTTAATTACTATAAGTATTTTTGAGTAACGAATATAAAATAAAATACTATGTTATATGTATTAGATAGTGATAATAAATTTAAAATTATAATGTTTGATGAAATTATTTTATTAACAGCCATTTCTTTATTTACAAAACATATTTGATTGAATGAAACTGAAAAATATGTTGCGATCACTATAAAAGGTTATGGTCCTTAATGGTTCGTCGTTGTCTGCATGAAGATAATATTTTAAAATCTAATTAATATAAAATGAATTTCATGTAATATTCTCTTTAAGATTTAAATTTCTTATAGTATGTTTACATGAATTATGTCATACATACATACATACATACAATAAAACATCATACCAATTGCACGTACTTTTCTCTATACACACTTATAAAAAGAAAAATATTGTGGGGAAAAGTAATAAATTTGAATTAATATTAATTAAAGAATAATGATAAAAATAAAAATTTATAGGTAAAATAATATATGTAAAAAAGAAAATAATTATATTTTAAAGTTAATACTCCCTCTATCTTATAACATTACACTTTTTTATTTATTTGTCTCACAATAAATTTTACACTCTAGAAAAAAAATATAAATTACTCTGGAATATTAAATTCTAACGTTAAAATTTAAGATTTTAATAGTATTAGTATAGTATCTTGCCATCTCTAAGTGTATATACAATCAATCATTTGTCAAAAATCCAAAATAATTAGGAAATAATTAAATGAATTAACGGTCAATTAATTAGCAAACTCTCGACCTCAATTTAGTGGAAGTACTTTTCCACAGGGAATCCTTTCTTTATTGGGGTTTTATTATTTTATGTAAAAGTCATTTGCATTACCATTTGCATGGATTTCCACTTAATTTAATTTGGCCATCCCAATTAGATTTTAAAAAAGTTTTTCGCTAAAATTTAAATCCAAAAGAAAAGAAGTAAAAATAAATGAGTCTCTACGACAATAAAGTCAAAACTATTTATAAGTCCATTCCATATTATATACCAAAAATAAAAACACATAGGAGTATATATTCATTTTAATGCAATTTATTTGAAGGGAAATTATTATAGTAATCCAAAATTATAAGAGATTTTTGTTTTAAATTTTGAAAAAAAAAATTTTTTTTTTTATTTTTTACAATTAATGAAGGTGATTGATTATAGATAAGTATAATATATATGATCATTATTGTTAAAATTGAATGTCATTAATGGAACATGGGTTTGGATTTATTGGCAGACATTGATCTAATATCAATAAATTATTGATCAGTTGCTGAAAGTCCACTATCAAGAAATTGAGGGGTGTGCATTAGTGCATGTGTTTACAACTTTGCTTAGTGGATAATGTTTTTAATATGGAATAAAACTTAGTTTATTACCTAATTAATGATAATTATGTCCCAAATTCTAATCACCCATTTAATTATGCGTAAAGAAAAGACAAGAATTTATGGGCTATGTTTTCTGGTTCAACTAATTAACCAGAGTTTAAAAGGTTAAGTAAAAGGAAATCAAAATTTATTTATATAAGCCTCTAAATTATACTAATTAATTAAACTCTAGTTCAACCGTAATTCATTGAGAGTTAATTAAGGTTAAATTATTTATATATACATGTTGGGTATGAAAGTATTGTCTATTTCTTTTTACTCTTTTATAAGATAGGAGATCATTAAAATCTTTGAGACATATATTGAATTTTGAACCTTGATTATAACACGTGATAAATATTTAATTTGTGGAATAAAAGATGAAACACCAATATGAAATGAGTGATCTCATTTGCGGATTAATTAACACTTTGTAAAGCAATTTTTTTTTAATAATATTGAATATGATATGGAGTACATGATTTTTAAAACACTTATATCTTTATTTAAAATTATTAAAAAGTAAGTACTATTATTAGATAATGATTCGATTAAATTTTCAATAAGTCATCGGTAAGTCATTATGTTAAATAAAAAAAGTTGGATCTCTGTTCTTAAGATATTAAAAGAAAAAAATTTGAGAATTATCTTCCATCAAGTTTAGAATTTGTGGAGATTCTAAGTATAATATGCTTAAATTGACATTTCTAATTTATGGAGAAACAACTATTCAAGTAGTTGAACCAAATTTTCGAACACTATACATTTTAAATTAAAAAGAAAAGAAAATTTAAAATCGAGCAATTATTACGATATAAATTTATGTCAAATGAATTAAATTATCTGTAATAAAAACATCAAAATTTGAATATAGTATTGACTGAACATAATATATTTAAACTCTACTCAAAAATCAAAATGATGTTGAAAAATGATAATATAGCTATGTAAATCTAGAACAAAGTCTCTTTGAGCCAGTACTATGTATTTGCGACGAGTCAATTTGTTTTTAAAATTCAATTTTTATATAAATAAATATTTTAAGTATGATGATAATTATAAATTAAAGTATGATTTTAAGATATTTTAATATATATTACTTACTTAAAAAATATTTTAATTACAAAGCATACATATTCTACTTAAATAATAAGGATATATTTTATAATGGATCGATCAAATAAGTGAGTATTTGTAATTGTAGAATACAAATAATTTTTGTTTGATTTGGAGAAAAAAAAAAAGCTCAATCAATGGTGAGGAGAGAGGAAATAAGCGATAAATTGAGCAATACAGTGATGTGTTAACTAACATTTGTCAAATTTGACCGAAATATTTGACTAATTAATTTCACAAAAATAGTGCCTAATAAAAAGAAAATAATAATAATAAAATATTAAAAGAGCAGGGGTTTATTCTCCTGTACCCGCACCTGGCCAAAAGCATCATCACCCACCAACGTCCAAATCACTGATGCAATAATGTACCACACTAAAACCACGTTTCAGTATCTTATTGGTTGATAGAAACTTGCACAGTACACTGATATTTCATCTGCGAAAATTCCCCCCTCTACTTTGTTTGCACTTTAAACCCCTCCCCCCTCCCCTCCCCTCCCCTCCCCTCCAACCCACCCCCTTAACTCTGTGAACTCCATAGAATATCTTCATACCAACACCATCAAAAGGGCCAAAAACAAAATTTCAAATTGATTAAATATTAATCACTGGCAGCCAAACTCGGTTTTTAATTCGGGGGTTTGTAGGGAAACTCGAAATCTCCATTTGATTAATACTTTTCTTTTCCGTTTTTCGTGTGCATGTTTGTATTTGTATAGAACAGTGGCTACAACCGTAAGTAAGTCTTCTCTCATCTCTTTCTTTTAATTTGCCTTTGCTTTCATCTAGGGTTTCTTCTGTTCTTTCTTATCCACTCTCGTTTTAAAGTATTGGCTTCACCTTCAAGCTGCAAGTTTCAAAGTCAAGAAATGTTTTTCTCCAAAGAAATCTAAAGACTTATCTTTTTAGGCAAAAGTGGACTTCTTTTAAGTCGTTTGAGGGTTTATTGAGCGATCGGGGGATAAAATAGCAATTTTATTGCACAACTGTTGAAGTGATTACTGAGTGGAACTCGATTGTAATTGTGCATGATGATGTTTTTTTATATGGGTTTTGAAGGGTGTGCTGTAGCTAAGTGAATAGTGTTGTTGAATGTAATCATGAATTGGTATTTCTAATGGATGGCATTTCTTACAAGAGTGTAGAATTTTGAGGTTAGGATGAAACACACAGGGATAATTTAGTGGGGGTGGGGTGGGGTGGGGGCTGCAGTTATGAGTTCTGGTGGTAAGAGTCGAGGTAAAAAAGAGGAGGGGGAGTGTGAGAAGGTAGATAGAAGGTCAGCTGAAGGAGTTTCATCAAAGGGATCAATTACTGAGCCTGTGGATTTATGCATTGATGAGAAAGTGCTTGTTGACCCGAAATCCCTATTTATTGGGACAAAAATTGGGGAGGGAGCTCATGGGAAAGTTTATCAAGGAAGGTACGATGTGGTATTCTTGCATCCTATTTTTCAAAATTTATGCCTTAATTGTTTGTATACTTTAACATAATGCATATGATCAATATTGTTTTTGCACTTAGGAATGATGATGAATCTTGTACTTTCTGCTTAAGCGTGTGTGTTTTAAGTTGCAATGAAATGATGTGTTATGTAGGTGTAGTGGTTTTTTATGCGAGGAAGTGGGATAATATGTTTTGATGTGGACAGGAATTATAAAATTGTATCTAAGGCACAAGATGTGAATGAAAAATCGGCATTCTCCATCTTTAACCAATTGGTTATCCATGTCCAACAGCACACTCTTTTGGAGTATATACTATTTTGTTCTGTTTCTATTGAAGAATCACTTATGGGTAGATTCTGCAAAATGGCACGTTTATATATTGAGTATATAGATGTGCCTGCATGTTATACAAAAGGTAAGCAATTTTGTCCTCCCCTTGCTTAGACTGCGATGTAAAATTTGTAATTGTTACTGATCTGATTATGCATTGTGTGTTTGTGCTTACCCTATACGTTCTGTTTGATTTGATTTTCTGCGTTGGTATTTCTGAATAGTAATGCAACCTTTAACAGGTATGGGGACCGTGTTGTTGCCATTAAAGTCCTCATCTGTGGGAACACAACTGAAGGGAGAATTGTCCAAGAGAGTCGATTTGTTCGGGAAGTGGCAATGATGTCCAAAGTCAAGCATGAGAACCTTGTTAAGGTGACCTTGCCTGTAGTTTTATTTGAATAAATGGGTTGCATGTTCTTTCATGAAGTCTTGTCATTACAGCATTCCTTTCCTTAAACTAGAAGTCTCAAGCTGTTCTGTACTTACCCTCATCTTTATTCCTCTGCAGTTTATTGGTGCTTGTAAGGAACCTTTAATGGTGATAGTTACTGAGTTGTTGCCAGGGATGTCACTTCGGAAATTTCTAGGGAGCATACGTCCTAAGCAGTTGGATCTGACTTTGGCGTTAAATTTTGCTCTTGATATTGCTCGAGCTATGGATTGTTTACATGCCAATGGAATTATACACAGAGACTTAAAACCTGGTATGATGGTCATTCACTACCTTTGCCCTTGTCCAATTGTTTAATTTTTCGCTAATTAAAATACGAGAATTTTTTTTTTCATCAATTCTTTCCAGATATTAAGCTATGTATGTTACAAGTTGAACCATTATGTTTATGATTGTTTTCTTGTTGTTCATATCCTGCATTTTAGTTTGTTTTTTGTATTTTTACTGTTTAACTGAGAAGATATACATATCCAAAAAACTATGGTGCAGACAACTTGCTACTTACAGAGGATCAGAAGTCTGTAAAGCTTGCAGACTTTGGTCTTGCGAGAGAAGAAACTGTCACTGAAATGATGACAGCAGAAACTGGAACTTATCGCTGGATGGCACCTGAGGTTACCCGTTTACTAATTTAGTCGCTGTCTCGCCATATTTATTTTCTTTTTCTAATGTTTTTATTCTGTGCATCATCTTATTTCAATTTTTAAGCTTCCACAATAATATTCTTGGTTCAACATTTGTAAGCCACAAACTGAAGTATTTAGTGTAGATATGGAAAGACTAGCTTTCTTAACATATGCATAAATCTGTATAAAATTTCTAGTGTAGTACACAAATTGAAAGAGTAACACTTTATTCCAAATTTATAATTACCCAACTAATGATATGATGGAACTCTGCAGTTGTACAGTACTGTGACTCTTCGCCAGGGCGAGAAGAAGCACTACAACAACAAAGTCGACGTCTACAGTTTTGGCATAGTCCTCTGGGAGTTACTGACGAATCGTTTGCCATTTGAGGGGATGTCAAATTTGCAGGCTGCTTATGCTGCTGCTTTTAAGGTGCAACCATAAACCCTCAACCCTCAACGATTAACACGCATATCGGTTTCTTGTTTCTTGATTGTGTATGGTCCATTTCACACACAACCTAATGGAGCCATGCCTTAGAATACTCAAGTAATAACTAAATATGTTGAAATGAGAAACTAACAAAGTAGGAAATGCAGCAAGAGAGGCCTAGTCTTCCAGAATACATTCCAGCTGAGGTGGCTTACGTGATCCAGTCTTGTTGGGTTGAAGATCCAAACATGCGTCCGAGTTTTGGCCAGATCATTCGGATGCTCAATGCATATCTCTTTACACTCAAACCATCCTCACCACCCTTGGCAGAACTCAACTCCAACTCCAGCTCCAACTCCTCCGAAGCAGATTTAGCCAAGAATGGCGCCATCATCGACTTCTCCAGTCGAGCAAAAGGAAGATTCGGTTTCCTTCGCCAACTTTTCGCCACGAAGAAGGCCATAAACTCATAGTGAAGGTTTTGCTTGAAATAGTAGGTTATATGTGGTCTACTGCTGTGAAATCTGATGAATATTATTGGACATAAATGATGATGATTTCCAAAAAAAAACTAATTAGTCTATCCCATTGTAGATCTATATTCTTCAACACTTTCATTTTCTGGAGATTCTTTATAGAAATTTGGCAGGGATAATTTAGTCATTTACTATCCTCTATTCTCCCATTTTTGCTTTCTAGAAATATGTTCATTTGAATGTCACGTTGTCAAATACTCCACAAAGCAATGAAACAAAAACTCGTCTAATAATATTTTTAAATGAATGAATTCTCCACGAGTTACAATCTTATATATATAATATAAAAATCAAATTAATATTCATAATATATATGATCTCGTGTTTTGTAGAGATTTGACTATTGATTTCAAATCTTTATCGTTGATCTCATCTCCGTTACATTAATTGGACCTAGATAGTTGATACAATATCCTTTTGACTTTAAAAAATAATTAACGTTTTAATACGATTAATGCATTCTTCATACTTTAAAAAACACTAAATAAAATATAAATTATAATTGATTAATATAAACTATATAGGAATATAATATAATTTTGTGCAAGTAGGCCTTATGGTATACTTAAATTTTTTTATATTTTATATTTAATTATTTGTTTAATCTATATATGTATATAATGTTTCTAGTTTAATGGAATAACTCTTATTAAATACATCGGTTCTAGTTGCACTCCATAAAACTCATAATTTTAGCAATGTATCTAATATATGAGTTCAACTAAGGTTACTAGTCTACTAGACGATTCAAATCAAATTTTAATTTAATTTTTATTATAAAATAAATAATACGTAATAATTAAAATTTATTAAAAAATAACTAATCACTGCTCCCTTGTTACCCCAAATACGACATCAAATATTAAATTTTATTTAAATCAAATTGGGTTTAATGATTAAATACTCTTTTAAAAAGTCAATGTTTTAAATAAAACTAGATGTAGAGTAACGTAGAATTTTGACATAAGGATGCTCGTGGAATGCAATACTTTTTGTTTATATATACTTGTAAATAATACTTGAAAAAAAAATTATTATACTAATATATTATTTATGCTCACATGTTAATTAAATTTTCTATTAAAAATATGTAGCCAAAATTACTACTAATGCTCTCAAAAAAGAAGTTTCAAATAAGTAATTCTTTTTGCAACTTTTATCAGCCCACTCAATTTGAAGCCCAAATACAACAACTGATCAGACAGAAACTAAACTGTAGGAGCAGTCAAAGTCAACTCACGTGCCACAATCCTAGCCGTTAATAGAACCATCAGACAAATCAACGGTCAGAAAGCTGTAATAAGGCACACGAATGAAGCAGCCACGTGTGTAGAATTTAATCATTTTTATATTTAATAAAATTCAGGAGAATTAAGTGAAAGACCCAAGAGTCAACGGCAAGTATATATTTACAAGAATTCTTTTTTGTTTTCTTTTAAATTTTCTCTAGACATAGTAGACGGGAAATTTTAGGTAATCGATCGATACAGGAGTAATTGTATCTATCTATCTGTTTTTGTACGTTGGGAGCAAACGAAGAGACTTGGAAAAAAAATCTGAGGAGAGAAGATTCAAGATCCAGGGAAAAACCTTCTCACTGTTGCTAATTTTTTCTTCGATTCTTGGCTCAAATCTTTCTTGGTAATCCGTCCTTAGTCAGCGTCGAAAGACCTGTTCTTTAATCCAGATAGAGAAGATTTTTCTGATCTACAAGTTTGAATCTTCATGAATGATTGAACCCCATGTTTCTTGTTTGCTCTGTAGCTGAAAATTCTTGAGCCCTGAAATTGGTGAGAAATATCCAAGTCTTGATTGCTTTGGGTCTCATTTTTGGCTTAGATTTAATTGGGATTCTTGAATTCAAATCGAATTGTAGAGTTAGGTATTGGGTTTTGATTAATTTTGATATCCCCCTCTTTTGTGGGGGTTGGGGGAAGTGATGATATGGGAGAAAATGCAGCAGCTTTGCACACAGCTATAAATTCAGTGCAGGCTTTGGGGAGGGGGTTTGATGTGAACTATGATACTAGGTTGCTTTACTGTAAGGGTGTATCGGGTTCAAGAATCGTGGATATTGATGAAGAACATACGAGGGATTTGTACTTGTTTGATGAGTTAGCTGTCCCTAATGTTTCAAGGGACATCAAGAATTCTCAGGAGACTGGGGGCCGTGATGGCTTCGGGGTTTGCAGTTATAATGAGGTATGCTCTCTGGTTGAAGTTTCTAGATGCTATCTAATTTTGCTGTTTTGATCATGATGCTTTCTGACTGATTAATGTTGGCTCTTACATATGATGCTGTAAGTAATTAATCAAATTGTGTTTACACTATTAATGTGCATTCGAATTCGTACTGAGGTTTAGAACTAGTGTTAATGGTTAACTTTCTTCTTACTAGCTTGTAATGTTAAAATTTGTTGGTTAGATTCTGTTAAAGAGATTGTCTTTTGTTTAGATGCTATTGGTCTTCGAACTTCGAATGAAGACTCAAAGATTGGTGCTTAAAGTACATTGCGATATCTAAAGATAGTTATTGCTATCAGGTTCAGACGACGACAAAGAAAAACTTCTTTTAACTTCTATTTTTGGGTCCAACGTCCGACACAACGTTTTATTCTTCATTATGATAATGTTTCACACAACCTCCTTGGATTTAACTTATTGTAATGGGATCTGGCACAATTTTTCTCCACTAGAGTCATGCAGTACTTGGAATCATTTAATATTATACATCAGAGATGCATATTTTACTTGCTTTTGAGCATAGGAGACTGTTAGATGCACATTACCCTTCTTAGGTTTCAAAATGGCCGAGTTTGTTTCTCGGAACAATATTTTTGGTATGAATCAAGTCATTCTCTGAAATCTCTTTCCACTCGACCATCTGACTGTAACATTTATTTTGCGTATACAAGTTCACAACTCAGTAATCTATATAATAATGTATTATAATTCTTGACACTATTCGCCATTCTTCCTGCATCATCAACTGACATTAATCCAAAGTTATGAATTTTCTTATGCTTTCTCTGGCTGCAATGAATACAGATGGTAGAATATTTCAACAAAAAGGCTAGTCTCTCGGGGCATGCTCCACTTGGTAGCTTCAATGCTGCATTCAGCTTTACCGCTTCTAGACATATAGATGCTGCTTCCACAAAGTCTCTTTGCATGGATGGATTTTTCATTCCACTGACTAAAATACAGCTTGTTAACTCCCCGATGGTTTTGAATGAGAATGTCAGAAGAGCAGTGCCAACGTCATGGGACCCTCCAGCCTTAGCAAGGTAGAGAATCTTTTCGTGTGAATATACCTTTCTGCAGGATATGTGCCTATTTAATGGTTGTATTCTTCACAGCTTCATTGAAAACTTTGGTACGCATGTTATTACATCAGTAACTATTGGCGGTAAAGATGTAATCTATGTCAAACAGCACCTGTCATCACCTCTGTCCATTACGGAAATCAAGAATTACGTTCAAGATATTGGAAATCAAAGGTTCTCCAGCCCAGAAGGCCTTACAAATTCTGGCTTATTAAAGTACAAGGAAAAGGTTAGTTTAATTTCTTAACTTAGTATCCTATTTTTTTGCTCCAGCACCTCTCTTAAGCAAGCTGAAGTTTTGAGTTTATCAACATTCATTTATCTATACTCCTTTCACTCTCACTCTCTCTTTCTCTCTTGATTTTCCAGGCCAATGATCCTTCTTTGTTCAACAGCCAAGGGATATACCCACAACCAGCAAGTGCTCCTTACCTCTCTGGCAACGGCAAAGAAGTATGTGTATTCATTCAATTGTATCCATGGAACATAATGATACCTTCTCTTCCAAAAGGGAGTAGAAGTTTAATATTCGTTCTTTAAAATCTTCTTTTTATTGAACAA
Organism: Pogostemon cablin; assembly: GCA_023678885.1. Taxonomy (NCBI): domain Eukaryota; kingdom Viridiplantae; phylum Streptophyta; class Magnoliopsida; order Lamiales; family Lamiaceae; genus Pogostemon; species Pogostemon cablin. The sequence goes on from CM042984.1 coordinate 2,460,794, forward strand.
AGGTTTGTGCTACCGAGACTTTTATCCCTTAGTGGCATAACTAAAGTTACCTCACTCAGCCTGGTCTTTTGCGAAAACTTTGCTTGCTCTCTGCAGTTATTTTTTTGTTAGCTCGTGTTCATGGACCCCACATTATTAGGAGTATTGTATAGTTTTGCAAAGGAGTTATAAAAAGATATTCAACTGGTTAGCTTTGCTTGATGCGTGCTATCTGATTTCGAAACAGTTTCCTGAATTCATTTGAATGAATTGCAATTACATTACCTTTTTTGGTTTGTTCGAATCCATGTTCTTTACTGTCGTGAATTGTGGTTGGTATTCTGAGAATAAAATTTGGCACATTGGTTGTATTTCCAATCTATTTTGGGATAATGAATTTCTTATGACATCATAATAAGTGAATGCTGTATTAATAGAGTGGTTCTAGTGAAGCTAGACGACTGGTAGTTACGATTTCCTTGCTTTTTTTTTTTCTTAATATTATATCTGATGCAGGATGTCACAGTCATATTCAGAAGACGCGGAGGAGATGATCTGGAACAGAGCCACACTCAATGGGCGAAAACAGTGCGATCTTCTCCAGATGTCATTGAGATGTCATTCTTTCCGATAATCGAATTACTTGATGGTGTTAGAGGAAGGGAGCATCTTACACGTGCTATTGCTCTTTACCTAGAGTGTAAGACATCGCCGCTTTTAGATTCTTCAGCACTTCCATTAAATTTCTGCTAACAATAATGATACTGCAATATTTACTGAGGGGATTATTTTGTGTGCAGATAAACCTCAGATTGAGGAACTAAGATATTTCCTAGAATTTCAGGTCCCTCGAATATGGGCCCCCATACAGGACAGGTTTCCTGGACAGCAACGAAAGGAACCCGTTTGCCCGTCATTGCAGTTCAGCATGATGGGACAAAAGCTATATGTCAGCCAAGAGCAAGTACGTCGTTTTACCCTTCGATGATTTTAGAACATTTTCATGCTACGAATGTTAAATATTACGTATTCTGTTCAATATAGAAACCCTAAACAAGTCTGAAGTGTGGAAGCCTAGATACATGTAGTCTTATTCCATCTTGAAAGTTGTATATTGTTTACTGATGGTCTACAGTAGTAGTAATGCATGGCAACACAAGTGCAGGTTTCAGTAGGACGAAAGCCCGTGACTGGCATGCGACTATGTCTCGAAGGATCAAAACAAAATCGGCTTTGTATTCACCTACAGCACCTGGCTACACTTCCCAAGATCCTGCAGCCATACTGGGACACACACGTGGCAATTGGTGCTCCAAAATGGCAGGGTCCCGAAGAGCAGGACAGCAGATGGTTCGAGCCAGTGAAATGGAAAAAGTTCTCCCACATCAGCACTGCACCCATCGAGAATCCAGAAACGTTCATAGGCGATCTCACGGGCGTGTACATAGTGACCGGAGCTCAGCTCGGTGTATGGGACTTCGGTTCAAGAAACGTCCTCCACATGAAGCTTTTATATTCCAGACTCCCCGGGTGCGCAATACGAAGATCACTATGGGATCACGCTCCAAATGAGCGACCCAAGAAGCAGAGCTCGAACGGGAGTGGCAACGACGACTCTAGTTCGAGCTCCGGGGACGATTACACGGGCAACAAGCTGGCGAAATTAGTCGACATGTCGGAGATGAGCAAGGGGCCACAGGATCCACCGGGACACTGGTTGGTTACAGGTGGGAAGCTTGGTGTAGAGAAAGGGAGAATTGTAGTGAGAGTGAAGTATTCATTGCTTAATTACTGAGTGTAGTAGTTTTGTTGTTGTTGTTGTTGTTGTACATTGATTAGGTTAGGTTTTTCTAAGATGCATTATTGTCTTTGATTTTAACTTCTTATTTTTTAATCTACAAATTACCTGACTTAATAATATTGTTTAAAAATATTATTACTGTGAATTTTAAACTCAAAATTACAAACTTTTGACAGGGATCATGTATTACTAGAAAATAAACGTTATAAAAATTCTTTTTGATAATTATGTATGAGGTCGAATTTCATACACTAACTTGAAACGAATTTTGTAAGTATTTAAATTTAAAAGTTTAGATTTGATTTCTTATTGTTATATATTAAATTCGAATAAAATTTTCTTTACCAGAAGTATATAATTTGAAACTCAAAATGAGAGGCCCAAAACTGAGGTTTACGTACACTAAAAAATAAAAAATTTGATATTTTTTTCTAATTAAAAATTTCCTGCATGGGAATTTTATTTAAACCTTCTCTAAACTCTTTTAATTATTTATTTAATTAATATAATTATTACGTAAATAGAATGAAATGTTTTAACAAGTTTTAAAATGCTGAAATACTAATTGTAATATATTTATGATAGTTATAATAAATCAAATTAAATTACACTATAATCTATGTATAATCAGAATTAAGTAAATATTTCACCATCGAAGCTAGTTTAAAATGGCTTCATAACGAGATCGAACAAATCTTTCCTTATTTTAAAGCCTAAATGTCTAAATGCAGATGACTCGTTTCTATTTAAAAAAAAAAAAATAGAAGAAGAAGAAGCTTTTTAATTATTTGCTGATACCATCGACAAAATAATAAGAATCACATCCACAACAAAATTTATATTAATTACAACGCATCTCAAATAAGAATCACATGTATAATGTTACTGATACAGTCACCTAAAGCATCTCAAATCACATTTTGCTATTCTTTATTATATTTCTAAATAAAATCGGGAAGAAAAAAAAAAGCATATTAATTGGAAGATAGAGAGGGGGATTGTACATTCATATAGTTGACAAAGAAAAATAAGTAATATAGTATAGTTTTGATACAAAATTTAATATTAAATATTTTATAGAGTCCGAAATTTCAAATGGAAATAATTAATATGAATTAATTAGTATGGGCTCTATAAATATAAAATATTAAATTTATATCATTAAATTTAAAATTGTGGGCCTGTAAAGGTTTGGCCGAATTGCCATCCGCGCGGAACGACGTCGTTGGCGGTGATCGAGCGGCCGTCGCTGGCGATGACTCGGAAAGAGAGAGCCTGACCGTTGAGATAAGAGTGGCTTTCCCAATTTTGCCCCCAGTTTCTCGTCATGGGTTTCCATCCGCTGCGGTCGCCCTTAATCCACACACTGTGGACATCACCTGCCCCTCCCACGTTCGTTATCAACACCAAATTGTAGAACGAATGTCCATTTATTGTAAACCTCATTCCTCCTTTCTTACCACATGGAATCCTACAACATAAATATAGTTTTATAATTTATTTCGTCATATTACATTTTGATGTTATATCTCCAATAATTATATATCGGGGTAATTAGAGATGTGACATCAAAATGTAACCAAAATGCGCATGTAACATCAAAATGTAACAGAATTCGGAACTTACCTTCGGTAGACGACGGGAACAATTCCGGCTCGATACTGCGCGATTTTAAGGAAGGAGGGTTCGGCGAGGTCGAAGTGTTGGCGGGGAGGGTTGCACCAGCCGCCGTTGTCGCTGGAGAGGGCGTAGTTAGGGGGGCAGAAGTTGGTGGCGGTGACGGTGATAGTGGCGGGGAGGCACCACTTAGGGTCGTCGTTGCACTTAATTTGATAGCAGGCGCCGCAGCTCAACCCATTGTTGAACAGTGTTGTACTTAGTGCAGCTGTGCTTGTACCGTAACCCTGGCTGTACAAGTTCCCGTATCCACACGCCCCACCTGCATGTATTTATACACGATGAAATACGAGAAAAGATGTATAAGTCATGTGTATCGTATGTATGTACCCATGGTGCCGGCGGCGTCGGAGCCGCCGTAGAATGTTGCATGAGCGGTCTGCCAACCGCCGTAGGATCCATGAACATGGTGGAGGAGGAGGAAGAAGGAAAGAAAGGTGGTGTAATAATATTGTAGAGTGGTGGCCATTTTTAATTATGTGGAGAAGGGCTACTAGGTAAGTGATTTGAAATTTTTTTGGGGACACTATTTATTTGCTTTGGGTAGAATTGGTATATATAAATGGGTAGGGGTTGGGTTGGTGTGGTGGGTCCTACGTGGCAATATAGATATTTAAATTGTGTGGATTTTTTTTATTTTTAAATTTATATATATGTTCAAAAAATGATGAATGATTTGTCCATTCAGAAATCTTGTCTATGTATTATCTTATATGATAGCATTGTTTGATTATCAAAATAATGTGGTAGAGACAACAAATAAATAATGGTTAATTGCAAAAAAAACCACGAACTTTACTCATATTGCAAATTAATTCTTACTTTTGAAAAATTGCAAAAAAAAATCACCACCTTTAAGTATTGTTGCAAAAAAATCCCAAAAATTCTATTTTAGTCAAAAATTTGGTTTATTTTGCAACAATACTTAAAGGTGGTGATTTTTTTTTTTGCAATTTCTCAAAAGTTAGTATTAATTTACAAGTGTTTTTTTTTTTTGTAATTAACCCAATAAACAATGATACATAACCTTTAAAAAAATTCAAGTTAGGAGTTATTTATTTATTTGGTAATTTTTAGTAATGTGGGAGATATCATATGTAATTGGCTAGAAAAATCAAATGAATCACCTATTCCACAATAGTATTTCATCTCGTATTTCACAAATTAAATGTTGTCACGTATCATAATTAATGATCAAAATTACACATGTCTCAATTGTTTAATGATCATTTATAGGGTATAGTTTTTTTATATTATTGTGAAACATTAATAAAACACAGAATGTGAAATAAGGAATTCAAAGAAAAATTCATCTGAAAAACATATACCACCTCAATATTCCCACGTAAACTGACACGAGTTTTCATTTTATATTTAGAAAATGCATTTTTCTAAAGTAATTTAATATCTTTTTTTAATAAATAAATGCTAATCAAAGTGTAATGTATGTTATTGTGTATTTATTTAAGACGATTAATTCATTTTTTAAAATAAGTGAAATATTCGTTATATTGAACGTATCTCCTCCTATAAAAATGTGTCAATTTCTGAAAAAAAAATAATAATAGTAATAAAAAGTGTTTATGCGTTGGCAGCCGATTGAGTGCAAACTAATCTCATTTATGAATCCAGCTTCAACATTTTCAAGAGGCTGCCTATTTATAAACGCCAGATTGTATCAAGCTAAATTTTGTGACGGTTATTTATTGTCTACTTTTACTACTTAGATTAATACATGACATTTTAGGGTAAATTTTGAATTGATTAACCATGCCCATAAATGGATAATGTACTAATGTAAATACAAAATACATTTCTATTGCAATATTTTTAGTTGGCTTTAATTTGATGTCATCTGGATCTCCAAATACATTTAACCAATAAAATTCGTATATATATTTATTTTTTTAATTATATAGTTGAATGAAGGATACATAGCTAGCCATAGGATAAAAAAAATATAAATATTTAAAACATCAATTTTATACATTTTTATTATATATTTATATATATTGTTGAGATGAAATAATATTTTTTATATAAAAGAATGATAATTCATCTCTAAAAAACATCTTTTTATTTACATATAAAAGAGTAATTTTAGTTCATCAACTAGCTGCAGATTTACACTAAACGTCTTCAAATATATTTGAAGGTCGACCGAAAACAAGCCCAAAACTAGGGAATTAGTTCTATTTATTATTATTTTTAAAATAATAGTGGGAAATTAAATAAATGTTTTTGGATGGGGCCCTCCAACTCTTGATGGGCAGGACTTTGATCTTCTAAGTTTGTTGAAAATAATAGAAAAACCGGCGAACATGCAAGTTGAAATTAACTTCTTATTTTTATCATATTTGATATTTATTGCTCAAAATAATAAAATTTATTAAGAGTCAAGACTGTTGATAAATGCATAATTTTGAATAAGCAATAATATATATGAAAAAAAAAATGAATATGAAAATGGTAGAAGTTATACCATTAAAATATGCATACATATCATCCTTATAAGGTGTATAATAGGAAATATAATATCAAAATATAGCAGGACATCTAATACTAGTTCAAAGGATTCAAATTATTATTATAAGTTTCAATTCCCATTTCTTATAGTAACACATTTATTTAAGATGGGGTTTTAAAACAAATACTTCTTCCATCCTATTGAAATATCACCATTTTACTATATTGGGCATCACATCCAAATGTTCTCATTTTTCATTTTTAGTAAAAATGTATCACATGTGGCCTACCACTCACTACTAATACAACTACTTACTACACATAAAATAATAATACTCCTTAATCTACGCACAAAAAGCAACCAGTGACATTTGGTCGGGACGGAGGGAGTATATATATATATATATATATATATATATATATATATTATTCTTTAATTCACATAATTTTTATTTTTTCTCTTTCTTAGATCAATACTCATCCTCTCTTGTCTCTTATATAATTTTTTATTTAACATAAAGTTAAAACTATTTAAAAGCTCAAAATAAACATAAACCATCCATGTTTATGATTTTAAAAAACCAAAACAACATCAAACAAACATATAAAGGTTTCAAATTTGAAAAAAATTAAATGATGATTACATCTCTTCGAAGACATATATATTAAAGCTAAAGATGTTTGAACCTTATCCCACTGTCATTTCTAGCTAGCCAGGAGTTGACACTAACTTATTTTACATTTAATATATAAATATATATATACTTTTTGAAAGTGCAATGCATTAGATACACCACTCCTTCATTCCCAATGAAGAAATAAATCTAAACTTTGTTCATATACATTGTACCTAAAAAAATTTGACAAGGGAAAACATATTCAATATTTAAAATTACAATACACTTTAATCTTAAAATGTCATCAACCCAATTTAACATTTAGTGTTACATACGGTATTCATCACTCAATGTTAATCATACAATTATACATACATTTAACATTTATAGAAATTAAAACCCTAACTAGCATAAGATGGTTATTAGAAAGAGAGATAAAAGCCTGAACATAACTCGAGTGATAGAGGAGAACTGTTAGTTACAGTGTAAAGATTCAAATTCTATTTTGACGTGGATTTGAATTTGGATAATTTATAAGTACATTCAAACAATTAATATCTTTATAAACCACTTAATCCTGCACTAATTTGGGTGGCAAGACATGAATTTTGATCTCTTTTAAACCCAATTAAATATTGAACGTTTTTATAAAATGTAAGGTTGCAGGCCAATAATGATGGGACACATCATTTTTATTTTTTATTTTTTATTTTTTAAGAAAGAGAGGTAGGAGGGTGGGAGAAAAGAAGAAGTTGGGATTGGACAAAGACACGTGGCAATAAAAAGTCAAAGGTGGCCATAAAAGTGCATGAGATAGATGGATGTTGGATCAATTAGGGCAATCACATGAAATGAGGCACGAGTGATGTGTAGGAGTTGGTTATGCTATTTCTTGGTCGGCCAATTCTTCACATGCGGATCCAATCCAACCATTTTCCGACCCTACCCGTTTCCCTACCAAATCAAATCTATCACGTCTCCACATTTGTCAGGTTTATATATATATATATATATATATATATATATATATATATATATATATATATTAAAAGACCATAGTATATGTACGTAAGTGTACCTAAAAATGACTCGTTATATATTGCTATATAAAATTATATATTTTACACCTCGAAATGCTTCAAATTCGAGATAATGAATATTGTAACTAGCTAAAATAATATTGAATAGTTTCTTACTTCATTATACCTTGATAAATTAACTAATTAACGAGTAGATATTATGAGTTGATAATATATAGTTGAAAATGAAGTGGAAAAAGAGAGGAAACTAATAAATAAAACGAAGCAGATCTATCAAGGCATTAATCAACTATAGCTGTAGTGCCTTTAAAGATATTTTGGTGCGAATCACTATTTTATAATGATTATATATATATATATATATATATATATATATATATATATATATATATATATATATATATATATATATATATATATATATATATATTAACATTACTCTCATATATATACTTAAAAGTTATCGTTTTCAGTTGAAAAATAATTATTTTTCGTATGATATTCATTTATGTCTATTTAGATTTAACAAAAATCTCCTAATTAATACTACAAATTAAGCAAACCGTTAAACTAATTAAACAATTAATGCTTTTTATAAAGAAAAATTATTTTATTTTTAAAACGATATACTATATAATACTCCAAATTAATACACAGCTGACATGATTTGATATAACGTAACCTCTAAGGTGGCCAAAGCCTAATATTAAATAATTGGTCCATTTCAGACAGAAATAAGAAACATGTGAATCCTCCAAATAAAGATTAATTGTTTATATATTTGTAGTATACATATACGACTCTTTTACTTCCTCTCTCTCCTTTTTTTTTTTTTTCCCTCTCTATTTACATAATAACCTGCATGAAATCTTACAGATATTTCTTAATGTACATGCATGAGACACCGTTTCATAATATGTGCCAAAAAAGAAATAAAAAACATTATTCTTGAAGTTGAAAATTTATATTACAAGAAATACAGTACTAGTGTATATTATATTAAAATAATTTTAAGAAATTATTATATTTTTTTCTCGACAAAGGTTTTTTATTTCGTCATACAAATTTTTGTAAATATATATGAGTGAGAGACAACAATAATATTTTAGAGTAATTTTGATAAAATGGTTTATAATTAATGCTTAATATTATGATGTATACATACATGTGTATATTATTAGATGTAAATTTAAAAGGCAAAAGCTCTTGTGTGTATGGGCACACGGATTCAGATCCGTGTGCTCAATCTTGATCCTACCCGTATTCTCAAACTGACCCGAAATACTTAAAGAAAAAAAAGGCCCAAATTCAGTTTAGGGTTTATGTGTTGTTCACAATCAGACGCATTCTCTCCCTGCTCATATTCCCGCTCTCTCCCTCAATTTCCTTCTTGACTCCGATTCTCCGGCGTACCAAGTTTATTTCGTGAATCATTCTTCTAGTCTCTCTTCACTATCTGCCCTGAAACTGACTCACGGCACAAAGCCCATTCGCTTCGCGAGTGGGAAGGCAACGAAGTTCAGTTTATCAGACCGCAGTGGAGTGGAGCAGACGCGACACGACCTTACCTTAGCTGTATCTTGCATTTTAAAGGTTTTCCTTCTCATGTACTTCTCTTTTTCTTTATTAGAGTTTTATTTCATGTTTAATTTTTATAGAAACACTTATAGAACGAACTATTAATGATTTGTATTTTAAAGGTTTTCCTTCTCAAGTAATTCTCCTTTTCTGTATTAGAATTTGATTTCGTGTTTAATTTCAGAGGAAGTTTAAGAGCTGCCTAAACAATTGATTGATACAGCTAATGTAGCTTCAAAATTCAAATAATTTACCTCCGGCCTCAGGCGAAGGAACCACTGTGTCATCTACTAAACCAAAATACAGGTCATTGTAAGTTTAAATGTAGTATTCAAATTTCATCTAATAGGATGGTTTCTCATTATTTTTGACTTGTCTTAACAGTTAATATCCATTAATGTGAAAATGGTTTATTGTTCTACTCCTATTTGTCAGTTATTGGCCTTTATTGCACTAAATTTGTCTGATCTCTTCTATTGAATTTTTAATTACATTTATTGAACAAAATTAGTGGGCACCTTATAGCAATTTTCATGTATGGGATGATACAAACGCCAGTCAAACTACATGTTTTTGGGAGTAAATTGCTTTTAAAATCGTTAAAAAGCTTTTAGTCTTGTGGTTGCTTTGTTTCAAGGTGTTCAACTGTTCCATTGCTTTTATTTCTTAGCAAATGCTAGCCACTGCATGTTCATAATCAGCTTTTACAGTTCCAATTCTAAGTTCTCTATCCACTGAATAAAATATTTTAAGAATTACATAAATTTTTGTATCTATTGAAGATTGAAATTTAAATGATGTAACTCTGCAATATGAGATTTAATGTGTAGTATGTAGAAGAATAGATAAATAACTTTGTAGATTTGGGGTAAATGAATGTAAGTTCATGTATGTAGTGCAGTTTTATTAAATTAGTATAGGAGTATGTTTAGGATACTATTTCTTATTTATGAAATGGCATATCATTGTGTTAATACATGAATCTGTTGTTCAAATTTTGGCAAACAAGTTTGATGATGCCAAAATCAAGAGTGATTAACCCTACACATTGATGAGTCTTTGGTACAAGGGATAAAAAAAATAATTTGTTTGGGGATATTTGAGCCTTTTTTTTAAAAAAAAGTTGTCTGATTTGATTTTAACTTGCAATGTACTAGTTTGATGTTCTCATGGGATATTTCGTAAAATCTATGTCTTCGGTATGCCGAGGAGAAGAAGGAAAAAACACTAAAGGCTGTAGAAGAGAAAAAAAGGGCTGCTCAAGAGAAATTGAAAATATTAGAGAAAGTTGATCTGGGGAAGAGACATAAATGATGGTGTTTGTTGGAGTTGTTTTAATTTTTGGATATGTTGTGTTGATGACTAGTATATGATGATAGTTATCAAGTTGGAGTGATAACTCTTTCTTCATTACATGATTAGTTTTTGCTATGTTTTATTATCAGTACGGTGAGACAATGTCATTGTATGTGAAAGAAACATCATATCTTTTTGTCCTTCATTTACACTTAGGGAACTTGCATTTGAATTTAATCAATATGATTGTCACTTCAAAGAGTATGTTGATATCATTTAAAGGGTACATTGTTATCATGCAAAGGGTATATTATTGTCATCTAAACTGTATGGATTCGAAAGGGTATATTGTTGATTAGTAGATGATACATTATTTATGAGTAGAGGGTACGCTGTTGTCATGCAAAGAGTACGAAATTTAGAATGTTCCAAGTTTATTATAAGAGGTGTTATGACATGGCGAAAAGGGTATATTTTGTATGGGTAAAGGGTACATTATTGATGAGTAAAGGGTACACTGTTTGTCATCTAAAGGATATAGTGGTCGTGTAAATTGTATGTGATAGCAAATTGGTATATTGAGGTCATGTAATATCTGTAGAATTGCAAATGGTATGTTGTTAATTAGTAAAAGTTACAGTGTTTATGAGTAATGTGTACATTGTTTGCCAAGCAAAAGATATAGTCGTCATGTTAATTGTAAGTTGCAAAGGGTTGTTGATGAGTAAAGAGTACATTGTTAATAAATAAATTGTTTTTCATGTAAAGGGTATAGTTTTTAAAACATCTGTTAAGGTATATTGACATGGTCCAAAGAGTATATAATTATTTTGTACTAAAGAGTACGACGCTCAATACTAAAGAGTATAACAAGTTATCTAATTCCTAAATTTCACAATGTGTTTTCAATAAAAATATTTCATAATTACGTAATAATTTACTCATTCAAAATCCAAGAAATTTATTAATCCATCAAAATCTATCACAATATGTAACATATACATCACTAAAGTAAACGAGCATTTGGGGTTTTAAATCCAAATTCCTTTCCTAACTCTAAAGTTTTCCGCTTACTCTTTTTGCTTTTTTCGAAGTGGCCCTTTATCCTCTTCTTCCTCCCTTTTGTAACAGAATTAACTGGATCGGATAGAATATTAGATAAATTCTTTTTTTGGACAACTTCCTTATTTTGGACAACTTGTTCTGATTGTGCTGAAGAATTCGCTACCAAAACATCAATAGCCAACAAATCTCTTGCATATGCATCACGGATAAGATCTACACACTGACAATTACCTTATTAATATAAGTGCACAATAGTAGGTACAACAAAAAATAAAGATTTTGAACGCAAGTACAGAAATTACAACCAACGGATATATCAGCTACTATTGAATGATACATTTTTGTCATGCAAAGGGTATATTATTTTCATGTGAACTGTATAGATTTGCAAAGGGTATATAATTAATAATTAAAGGGTATATTTTTTATGAGTAAAGGGTACATCGTTTGTCGTACAAAGCGTACACTAGTCGTGTAAATTATATGAAGTTGCAAAGGGTACATTTTTGTCATAAAAAATGTATATTACATATAAGTAAAGAGTACATTTTTATGAGTAATGGGTATATTATTCAAATATGGCATTGGTGACAGAATTAAAAGATGATTACGAAGACATGTCATAAAATAACTATGAATTAGCTGACAACCATGACTTGTTGTATTAATGGATAAAAGGAAAAGAGCAAGAACCTACATATTGCTCTCCTCCATCAGAATCTCTTTGACCTTGGCATATAATATCCTTACCTATACAAATAAACAAAAAATTTGCAGGTAAAAATTAAACCAACTAGAGAACATGTACAGTAAATTGTATATGAAGTATAAAGATGCAGAAATAAGGGGATAGAATTTGAGAATTAAAGAAAATTGTGTTGACAGATAGGTTGTTCAAGCAAGTACAGTCATTAAACTAAAGGGTGTATTAGCTATTGTTGAAGGGTACATATTTGTCATGCAAAGGGTATGTTGTTTTCATGTGAATTGTATGGATTCACAAAGGGTATATTATTTATGAGTAAAGGGTACATTTTTTATCAGCAGAGAGTACATTTTTGTCATACAAAGGGTACAGAGTTTAAATTGTTTCAAATTTATTATAAAATGTATTATGACATGGTGCAAAGGGTATATTGCGAATGAATAGAGGGTACATTATTAATGAGTACATTGTTTGTCATCATCTCAAGTTATGGCATAATATGGTTTCACCAAGCCTCTAAGAAATCAAAACTAAAAACATTCAAAAATAATCCAAATTTGCAGCACACCCTGAACAAATTAACTAAATAATTTAGTGAAATAACCAAATTTCACAATCAGTAAACCTTGAACAAATTATACACACAAAGCTTACCGACACAATTTCTATATTCATGGCTCAATAATTAAACTTGAATATGCATCAGTATTCACAATTTTATCTAATACAATTCATTAATTAGGAATCCCCAACCAGAAAGCTCCCACAATCATGCATTCATCAACATACAGGCACGCTTACGAAAGAAGAGTAACATAATTATATCACTATAACAATAGCAGAACTTGCTCGGATTTTTGTAAGAGAGAGGCTAGGGCGAGGATAAGGAAAAAAATCTAAATCTAGATTGAGGGACTATGAACGCACACCTGAAATTGATCGTACGCACTCAAGGTAAAATCTGACGCTCGAGGTAGAATCGCCCGCTCTAGATCCGCGCTCCCAGCGTGAAAGAGAAACACACATTCAAATATGAAGAATGTGTTTTAAATTTCTTTTTTTAATTTATATATGACCCGTCATCTTATGGGTAGATCTGGGCACACATAATTAGATCTGTATGTTCGAACACACAAGAGTCTCACCCAATTTAAAAGCCGTCATTAATATTATTACGTACACAGTATTCTTGACATATACATAATAATTATAATGCAATAAAAGCCCTACTTGCAACAATTAACTAGAATTTGAGATAATTTTGTTCTCCGTCTTGTTTGTCAACTCACTCAAGGGAAAAAAAATAATAATAATAAATATATTCTATGTCAAATAATTAATCTTTTAATTAAATGTGTAAATTAACCCCAAACCACGATATTAAAATGGTAAATATAGCATTGGTTAGTTTTCCATAGGATCTTCGATTATTTTGGTATATTATATTCTATACCGTCTGTTGTATGATTGCTCTTATATTTTATATTTTCCTTTTTAAATTATAGTTCCTTCATCTTCTAAAATTTCACTCATCCTACAATTTTAATACAAAAAATATTATATCAAAATAATACAAGAAATTTAAATGGAATTAGTTCTACCCTGCACACAAATATATTTCCTTTTATTGATCCCTCATTATTTTATATTTCAAATAATCACCACTCACTATCACAATTCACAAAATACTGACTTGTTGTATCAAAGATACAACATTAATAACTACTATTTAAAAGGAGAAATCATAACCAAAGATTTGGCTTTAAATAAAAGAAAAAATAATAGAAAAGAATTGTGTAAGATTGTTTCACGGAAGTCATTCCGTGAGACGGATAAAAAGTGATAATATTTCAATAGAAATGTATTACTTAAATGATGAAAAAAAGTGATAATAGCGCAAAAAATTATTTTATGAATAATTTATAGTATAAATAAAAATAAATCACAATATAAAAGAAAATTAATATAACATTCTTTATAAAAATTTGATAACTAATTACGAAAACGTAAAATAATATCATTGAAAACGATATCATATATACAAGAGCCCAAAAATAATTAGTTTCCACTTTATGATGACTTAATTTGTTCAACTACAAGGCGACCGTTGGGAAATTCAATTATATGGTTATTATACTTTGAAAATTGTAGACCTATTTGAGCTGCACGTACTACCTGTCTATATTGTTTGTGGTAATAATTTTATACACCAAACCAAACAACAGATGTTGTACCTCTGCAATATTTAATCTACAGGTCATGTTGTCAAATGTTGTACCTTCTGCATTCAGTAATTGTGTTGAAAGATGATATTTAAATTTTTGATCACCAAATATCGTTATTCTTTAATGCACAATTAAAGCAAGATATTAATTACTCATCATTTTAGTGGTTGCCATCCTTTATTGTCACGTGGAGATTGCTTTCACAAATTAATTTACAAAAATTAGCAATTTTAATTTATATCCGACTATGAGTATTTGGTTTTAGGGTTCTATTCTAATATTTGTATGATTTGTGCATTAAAATTTATATTAACATATTCTTATTTAATTAATTCACTTTAATTAATTAAGTTAGGTTGATAACTTGATGCACCATGCGCCAGTAGATGATAGTAGTACTATATCAAGTTGCAAATACAGTATATTATTTGAAATGATAATTTTATTGGGCTAAATTATGGACAATATCTTTTGGGCTTAGTTTATAAACCCATAAATCGTGAGGATTTTTGTGACGGATCGTTTATTTGTGACAGTATTGTCCATCACAAATTAGTAACAGCTATATAACTGTTATAAACACCGTTATGAATAAATAAACAAATTATTTAATCTCTGAAAATTTATTTTCGATAAAAAAAAATTCATTACAATTATGACGGCTTTTGAACGTCACAAAAAATAGCTTAGAACGAGTAAAATAAGGGTTTTAAATCCAGACCAGCGGACAAACCCACTAACAGCCGAACTAACTTGATTTGACATATATTCAAAAAAATAAATTATTACTTTACAATTCATGACTTTTGACAATTAATTTTATAAATTTTAAGTAATTTTAACATGTTCATCATTTGATTAAAAATATTGAGCTGCCCAATTAAAATTTATTGGCCCATAACCACAAAACATATAAGACCCGCAAGGTAATTATTCAATTAGTTGGGCTGCCCAATTAAAAATTAATGGCCCATAACAATATAAAAATATTTTGGGCCAATGATATGACTATTCAATCTGTTATTACCAAGAATTATCAACCCAGGATTAAAATGAAATACACTCTTTATATGGAACGGATTAAAAAAGAAATATTTTGTGTTGAGTCTGGTTTACGAAATTATAAAATAAAGCTAGAACATAATTAATTTTTTAAAAAACAATTCCATATATAAGGTGAAATAAGGGCATTTACTTTTTAGTTTCTTATCTTTTGTGTGCTGATACTATTATATACTACTAATAGTAATAAAATATCTGTACATATATTGCACGAAATGAAGTTTATATATAAATAATCTCAATATTTTGAAGTTTTTTTTTAAAAAATAAAATAAAATATCCAATAAATAATACATATATTATGGCCATTAATGGCATGGCATATTAATTGATAAGTTAAATTGTCATGTTTTCAGGTGCTATTCAATTTGGAGAATAAAATGAAATTTAAAATCCTTTTACTAGATTAAAAGACAGAATGGTAATTAAACATTGATAGAAGAGATTCTGGCTGGCCGTTGTGGATGAACGATAAAATCAAACCATTGCAACTCACGTTGCAAATCAAATCAAGAATGAAACGAAAAAATCTTACAGTTGTACAAAAGTTGTACAAAAACGATCATGATTCTTTTGTTAGTTCTGAAATCTTGATTGTGGGTTTTTGAGTTTTCAAATTCTCTTCTTAAATAGGGCTTCTATAATCCACGGACTCCTATTTCACATGTACAAGCTATGGTCTGTTGATTAAATGTGGTTGTTGCCCAAACCAATTATCGCAAGACCAAATATGTTCGATTTGATTAAAATGTGCAAAAATGTCACTTTAGAGCTAACTTTACTGATTTACCCCTACTAGTATCAGACATTTTCAAGCTCCCAAACAAGATAAAAAAGATAGTGACTAAGTGGGTTGAGGTTGAAATTATTATTATTTTTTGAATTATTGTTTGAAAGACCGAGTGAATTTAAAGTTAAAATGAAAAGGCTAAGTTATGTTTGTTAGAATTAATAATTAGTGCCAGGTTAGTGACCGAGTTTTTAGTTTCATAAATTTTATATTTGAGGAATGAGTAGAATCGATTCCATGATTATAAGTTCATTCCATACCGGATACGGATGAAAGATAAAGAAGAGATAGGGCGTATATCTATTAAAATTATGTTTAGTTCTTTATAATTTTATAATATTAATTTGATATTAACATTTTAATTTGATAATTTTATTTATAGATATTTATAAATATTAATTTTATATGGATATTAATTAATGTTGATATTTAATTTTGTCATTCTTTATAAAACATTTAATTTATGTCAAATTAAAATATAAAGTTCTTTATAATTTTTAAATTTTTATTATAATCTAATATTTAAATATTAATTTGAGAGGGTAGATAAAAATCCTAAATAATATATTTCATTAATTTTTGCTAATTTTATTACGGCAAATATATAAAATCTCAATATCATATATGTATGAATGAAATACCAAGTGAGAATGATGTATTCTTAAAGTATAAAGTGACGTCGAATTGAAAGACCGAATGAGAATATGAATGAAAGACCGAGTGAGAATTATGGATGTCTACTAATTTAGGGGAAAGGAGCTCAAAAACCCAAGAGGAAACGTCTGATTCCACAAGCAAGGTGGTAAGAATCAACAGGAAGTTATACTCTGGCTATATGTTTGTATTACCAAACCTGACCTATGTTACCTATTATATTGTTGGTTAGTGATGTTCCACTTTTTATTTCTTTATAGGGGAGTCGCTGCCCGAGCTTTACACCTTTCAATGGGAGTGGAGAAACCAAGTGGAAGGGTCACCTACATTGTTGTTCTTGAAGACCTGTGCTGATTCAGTGTACAAGAGCTGAGCACAAGAGAGACAAACTATACGACCAGATCACCCCTTGATATGACGAAAGTTGGTAATGCAGTATATAGTTTGCTAGTGTAATGCCAAAATGAGAATAGATCAGAGGTTCTATAGGTTGGAATTCATGCAGTAATGACCTGACACATTGTGGATGACCATTTGACTTGAGTTTCTGAACCGTATGAGCAGTACGGGATGAGAATTGATGTCATTCATGCAAGCCCTAATTATTGTGGACGTATGTTGATAAATTATCATTAAGGAATTATGTTAGTTTCATTCCGTTTAGGCTGAAACATTCATTGAATATGATGAATGAGATGTTGTTTATCCATATAAAATGTTTCATTGTTATAGGTGAATTATCTTTTTTATTTTTTAATGCATATGATCAGTTATTTCCATAAAATGAAACCTCAGCAAGCTTTTTACCTGCAGATTCTCTTACAAGTTTTTGCCTGCAGGTTAGATCTTAAGCTTCGATGGACTTCCAAGTAAGTTCTTGGTATGCCTTTATATCCTCTAGTTTATCCTGGTGATGACTTGTTTAAATGCATTTAATGGATGTCAACGTCTTTTTTCTTGGGTTCATCTCTAATCTTACTCATGCTTTGTTTGAAAATGGGCAATTTTCTGAAATTTGTCATGATAACCTGTTTTTCGAAGAGAAGGCGAAATGGATATTCGAGAAGCTGAAAGGTGTCACTACAACAAAAATGACTTATTACCACACCCTTTTTATGACAATTTAAAATAAATGTGGTAATAAATATACTATTGATACACTTCAAAGCAATATAATCTATTACTACACCCCTTTTAACACACTATAAAATAATGTCTTAATATGTATTTTTTAGATACGCTTAATTTTACGTGAGTTAATACATGATCTATTACCACACCCTTTTTAACACACTATTAAATTAATGTCTTTATATATGATTTTTAGATACGCTTGGTCATATGTTGGTTTACCTAGTCTATTACCACACTTGTTGATTAATAATTATAATCTACTAAAAAAATTTTTGGTAATGGATAAAAACTTAAAATACACAAAAAAAACATATTTAAGTTTAATTTTAATATATAAATTTTAATTAATTTAATTAAGAGTATATATTAGATAAATATATATTGATTAAATAATTTTTATTTCCTATATTATTTTTTAATATTAAAGCTATAAGGAAATTATAATGTTATTAAAAATCAATTTTTTTATTAATAAAATTTACTTTACCAAAAGGATTTAATTTTAAATTAATTATTATGTTCTTATTTTTTTATATTTATTTAAGAAAGTTAAACATAAAATAATATTTCATAAAGAATTTTAATATTTATTTTATTTTATGAATGTACGAAATAATATTTAAGAATGTACGAAATCATGAATTTTGTAGAATTTCAATATTAAAACTTAATGATGTATATTAAATATATTTTATTCGATGAAAACTTATCATCATAAATTCATTTGGTTCAATTGGCTCAAATACTTAAGTATAAGAACAAGACATCAAGTGGAGACCATGTTCGAGTCTAGGAAAGATAATTTTATTTAATATTAATTTATTGCAACATTTATAAATGTTTTAATAAATAATCTTTCTTCCCATTTTAAACTGTGGTAATAGGTAGAAGTGTGTTAATAAATTATATTTCTTCACATTTAAAACTGTGGTAATAGATATGGACTATCCCCACGTCACAATGGACGACACAAAAAATAGACGTGGTTATAAGTAAAATGTGTTAATATATTACCTATAACCACACTTTTGAATGTCTCTAAAGGCAAATTTTTTTGTAGTGTGTGTTTCATTTATTATGTAGTGTTTTTGCAATGTATATATATATATATATATATATATATATATATGTATGCTTGTGATCTGAGATAGAATTTTCGAAGTGTTAACCTGGTTTATCTGCTGCTAACAAAAACAATAGTTGTTAATTGATCATTTGGTTTGTAAGTTTGTGTTTTCTAATATATTAAATCTTTCTTCTTTGATAAAACCTTTGGGAAAATTGGCACCATGCCCTTTTTAATATTTTGCTTGAGAAAAAGGCTGTAATTTTATGGAAGAATTCAACACTTTTAAAATTTATTTGATTAAGAAAGAAAAGGATAATCCCTGAAGACGTCATGTAGGGATCAGTAGCATATGTCGCAGGATAAGGAGTCACACTAGATTACGTATTTGTCAAGCGTGGGTCTTGTTTAGGGTTCGTACATGGGGTTGCTTAGTTCTTCCTTAATTAATTAGGAAAGATGGTAAAGAGATCCTAAATTTTCTTCTGTTTTTTTTTTCCTCTGGTTAATTGTTATTTTCTTCGTTTCTTGACTTTAATTGTCCTTCTCCGTTCCGAAAATCGACGCCATTGCTCAATTCTAAACTCGGTTACTGTTTAGTATATAAAAAATTACTATGTAGCACATAAATTGTTACTCTTTCTAAATTAAAAAATTACTATTCAAATTCTTGTAAATCCTGATTTATCGATTACTTTTTAATATATGAAAAATTACTTTTTAGAGATATGAATTATTACTCTTCTCTATAAAAATTATTACTCTTCAAAGAGTAATTTTTTATATACTAAAGAGTAATGTATTAAAAAATAAGGCTTACATGTAAACCCGGTTTTCATGAGACTTACTCTTATTTAATTTGGTCGTTTGTGGATTATCGTATATTTTTCTTATTATGAATTTGTTATCTATTAGAATTTTTTTTATAGCAATCTTTTACTTTTCTAATACAGTGTATAACGACATAGCAAACTATCTAATAGGATGGTATATACCGATATTTTAGGTATGATATGGTATACCAAAATATCGGTAAACAGAAGGTATACTGTTTTCTTATACCGAAATATCGGTATGCCGAACTACGGTATACCGAAAGTTTAGGTAAGGTAACAATATGATTTTTTATATACGAAAATTTTGGTACGGTATTTGGTATGACCAAAAATCTTCGGTATGCCATACCGCCCACCCCTATATATATTAGGAGAATTTTTAGGAATATGAATAACAAATTAATTCAATGATCAAAATCAAAATAAATTAATTTATTTAATAATTTAATATAGGTACCCATTTCACATAAGCAAAGTTTCACAGTAAACTTTGTCGTTAAACATTATTTATATAATTAAACGCATGATGTGTTTTAAACAACAGTTGACATCCATCGTAATAAATCTAGGAACTTCGTAAAAAAGTCCAATTACTAATTCAGAAAAATACAAATAGCATGGAGTAATTTTTTTATAAATTAAGAAGAAGAAAAAAAAGAGAGAAAAATAACATTTAGTTAAAAAAAAAAGGATAATATAAATAGAAGAAGAAAAATGATGGGTAAATTAGTAGGGGGGGCAATCTCCATACAGGTTTCAGCGACGCGGCATGGGTTGCCTTATTTGCATTTTAAAATCAATCGAGGACATTTTAGACATTTCACACCCAAAAAAACAAATCTAGAGCCTTGAATTATAAAATAATAATTTCGCAATGATTAAACTTATGTCTCTAAAAAGTTTAAGTTCTAAAGATAAGTTTACGGTATGGAATTTAAAAATTTTGTTTTACACTTTATTTAACGATAGTTTGATATTTTTAGATAATAAGTAAATTATAAAATAAATTATGTGAGTTGTAAAAATGTATCAATTTTGAAATTAAAATTTATTGTGAAGTTATTGATTTGTGTGCATTTTTTATTTGAAAGTGTGAATTTATTTATGGGACGGACAAAAAATAGAAAGTGTGAATTTGTTTATATGACGGATGAAGTATGTTATTATTATTTTTCTAAAAATGTCATCACTTTCATTTGTATTATAAATTGTTCATGACATAATTTACAATACTTATTTTTCATCAATTGATTATCATTGTTTTTTTATAAATAATATAACTTTTTATCCATCTCACGAAAGTCATTCCGTTAAACAGTCTCACACAAATTTTTATTAATTTTTAAAAAAATAAAATAAAATAAAACCTGTTTCTCCCGACTCAATTCATATGAGAGTTGGAGTATGAGATTGGTTGTTGAATCTCATAATTATATAATAATGGTAACATGCTGTTGATCCTTTCTTTGTCCAATATATTGAATTGATGAATTAAAGAGTATGTACGTATGATGTAAACATGTATATGTGGCCAACGTTTTATTTTCTTTTCTTTATTCACATTTTAATCAATCTACCTATTTAAAATTATCTAAATGGATTTTGGTGTGACGAGAGTAGTTAACTATATACATAACACGTTAACTAATATTGACAATTTCCATCATGTGGAATGTACCAAATAAAGACACACTCCTAATGTATTTTAATCTCATGATTGGTTTAAGAAAGGTATTGTTGGGTCGTTCAATTTCTTTCCTTATTTACGAAAAGATTATGAGATTTTATAGTTGAGAAATCATAAAAAGAATTGATTGGTACTACACACTACAACTAATGAAATCCTTACTTTTTGGTGTTTGATTCTAAAATGTTTTAAGAAATGTGTAAATCAGGACAAATTAAGTTAGAATAGACTCGTTGTTGTGTGCAGGATAGTTGTTAGCTTGACTCGTCCATCGATAAAGGCTGGATTTTCTGCGTCATTTTGTACATTGTTTTCTTTGCCACACTTTATATGATTTCATGTAAAAGTTTCCTTCTCTTTTCTACTGTCATCCATCCAACAATATCATATAGGAAAAGAGATGATGTATCAAAATAATATAGAGATTTTGAACTGTTATCACTATTCATTTGGTTTTTAAAATTCATATTTTCGAACCCGGAAAACCGAAAGTAAACTCAAATATGTTCAAATCACTAAATTTATTTTTTTATGGGTTAATTGCGCTAAAAATCATGAACTTTCAACGGATTACAAATTAATCCCGACTTTTATGAAATTGCAAAAAAAAATCATAACCTTTCATATTTGTTCAATTCGCACCCGTCAGACAGCTGATGTCTGCCCGATCGCTAACGTGGCATTGACCTTTGCCGTCAACTTTTAGTTTATTACAAGAAAAATCTCAACCTCTACTTAAATTGCAATTTAATTCCAATTTTTGAAATGTTGGCAAAAAAACCATCAAATTTTTATTTTTATTTTTAAATTGCACCATCTAATAAAAATTTTATATTTTATTTTTAAATTTTAAATCCCAAAAATTTTAAATCCAGGTTTTTTGCCAAAATCTTAGGCAATGTTCGTTTTCAAATTTCAAATCCAGGTTTTGGTTTTTAAAACCCACATACAAATTTAAAAACATCCCCTATATATACCTACTACATCCTCTCTCCTCAATTAATACACTTTCTTTCTTAATCTCTCTTCTCTCATTTAACTTTTTAAATAAATTAATACATTGATTTGACATAAAGTTAAAACTTATCATACTCAAAACTCAAAACAAACATAGAACACACTATCCATGGTTTTCAAATCTCACATAATCCTAAATCAAACATTACCGATTTGATTAAATTGCAATTTAAGTAAAGGTTGAGGTTTTTCTTGCAATAAACTAAAGTTGACGTGGCAAAGGTCAATATCACTTCAGCGGTCGGACAGGCTTCAGCTGCCCGACAGGTGTGAATTGCACAAACATAAAAGGTCATGATTTTTTTTTTTTTTTTGCAATTTCATAAAAATTGAGATTAATTTGCAACCTGTTAAAAGTTCATGAGTTTTAATGCAATTAACCTTTTTTATTTAAGACAATAATTAGTTATGAATTGCTTAAAATATCTACATTTAATGAAGTTGTAAACATTTAGCTTCATGTGATTGTGATTAAATAGGGAGAAAATCCGAAAAAATTACAAATTTAATATCAAAAGTATTTGTATATGTAAAAAGAAATTATATCCCATGCACCAGTTACACGCATACATCTATATTCGTATTATTTTTTATTCATTATTATATATATTTTTTTTAATAAATATATAATTTTTTTATATTTTATTTTTCAATTAAAAAATTAACAGAAATATCAATAAAAATTCACTAACAAAGTATATAAATTCTTACTCCCTCTGTCCCATATAAATATTTATATTTGCTTTTACACGTAAATTAAGATATTCCCTCAGTCCTGTTTCAATGTTTACGTTTGTTTTTTACACGTTGATTAAAGAGTATAATATTTTAATAGATAGTGAGTGGAAAAATATAATATTTAATGCAAAATGGGTAGTGTATTAGTGTTGAATGATATATTAATTGTTTTAGGTGGGTCCCATATTCCAAAAAGGAAAATGTAAATATTGAAATGAGACGCGCAAAATAGAAACGTAAATATTGAAACGGGACGGAGGGAGTAATATTTTAATGTGTAATAAAGTGAGAGAAATACTCCCTCCGTCCGCCGAGAAGGTATACATTTTTCTTTTTTGAGCGTCCGCACCAAATGTATACATTTTTCTTTTTACACATATGAGACCCACACACATTATAATACATTTAATATATGAGACCCACACACCCCACTAATACAACTACCTACTATGCATTAAATAATAATACTCCTTAATCCACGTGCAAAAAATAAATGTATATAGATGGAATAATATTTAATGTGAGGTAAGTAATTTTATTAGTATTGTGTGTATGGAATAATTATTTTGTGTGTTGATGAAAAATGAAGTGTAACCAATAATTTGGAACTAGTAATTAAAATAGAAAACATAAACGTAGAAGAAAGAGAATGTTCATTATATATTTTAATTTTTTTTAATATATACTCTCTCCGTCCCATACTTATCTTCACACTTTCCATTTTCGTCCGTCCCACACTTATCTTCACCACCCAAAAAATGAAACTTCACCTTAACCAACAACCTCAAAAGTTATTCTAATTTCAAAAATATCATTCTAAAACAAATAACATACTTTATAATTTATTTATTACCTAAAAATACCACAATATCCCTTAAAAGTTAATAAAGTTAATCAAAAAATAGCTTTTCTTAAACTCTGTATCTATAGTATCGGTGCATATAAGTATGGGATGGGAAGGAGTAAATTCTAAACATAGATGCAAGAACAAGAATTTGGATTCATGGTAGAATTTGCTATGTAAGAAAATGTGTAAAATAATATAAGTGAAATCGAGTGACATGACAAATAATATATTTATATATTACACTTGAAATTTTCATTTAAGACAGCACATGCCCAATCTTACAATAATGGGAACCTATTGGATGACAATCCACAACATTAATAAGCATTGAATTATTCAACTACTCTTCTTCATTTTCAATCATTAATTAAAATATTAATAATAGTAATAAATACACTCTATCAATTTTATAATATATTTCAAAATTTTCATTTTTATTTGTTTTAATATTGTTCACATTAAAAAAAATGGAGTAATATTAATATTACCATATAATAACACATTTTATTTTAAAATTATAATCTTCATCTAATATATACTCCATATTTTATATTTTATTTATTATTTAAAATCCTAAATTAAGTAATTAAGTAAAAAAAAAGTCATAATATCAATATTTTCCATAAGTGTGTAGAAAACGAATCATAGGGATATGTTTTAACTGGTAAATTATTTAATTACGCCTCTCGACATTCGTGCAAACTAAACAACCCACATTCTTTGAAAAATGATAAAAATACTCGCAAAAAATAATAATAAGCCTAATGATTATTTTTATTAATACTATGCGAATTACATTCAATAAATAAAATGCAAATTAAGAAAGAATTTGAGTAAACTGGAGAAACATAAAAAAAATCAATTTTTTTTATTGAATTTATTAATACTCCATTCATTATAATTATTTTATATTTAGTTTCTAATTAAAAATTTAACAAAAATTCATGAAAAGCTTGCCAACAAAGTGTAAATTTATTAATATTATATTTCCCTCATCCTGCGTTAAAGCGGTTTACGTTTTCTATTTTTCTCTGTTTCAAGTTAAAGTTTACGTTTCTTTTATATCAAGTTGAACACACACAAAACAATTAATTATTTCATGTATGGCCTACACACAACACTAATACAATTACATAATTTACATTAAATATAATTTCTCTCATCTTACTACACATTAAAATATTATATCTCTTAATCTACGTGCAAAAAGCAAACGTAAACGTCAATTAGGGACGAATGGAGTATGTTTTTATTTATTTGTGTACACTAAATTTTAAATATGATGCACAGGGAAATTTGCTTTCCATTTATATATTTTAATAAATATGCAAAAACTTGTATGAACCAAATTTACACTTGCAACTCTAATTTACGGATGACTCTTTTGTATTTGAAAAAAAATATTATTTAAAGAGATGATCTATGACCTCTCAAATTCATGTATCATAATTTATCGATTACCTTTTAATATATAAAAAATCAAGAGGAATGAATTATAACTTTTTAATGGGATAATGTTACTTTTTCAAATGGATACTATATTATAGTAGACAGTGGAGTATATTTTAAACATCCAAAAAGAATACATAATGATGTAATTCTATTAATCTAGTTGTGTACGTATGATTATAATTCTTCCGAAAACAGTAACACTCAGACATTCAAAGTAATACACTCTCCATTCTCAAAATAATTACACACTACAAAATTGATAATATCACACACAATATTAACATATTTACAATATTATAATATTATAAAAATACGACACTATTTTTACCTACAATTTAGTTTAAATCGTACACTTTATTCATTTAAATTATATATAAAAAAAATGCTTACTTTTAACTTGCATCATTATACACACCAAAAAAAAAATCTTAATCGCAAATATTTGGAAACAAAGGAGGGGTAATATTTAGTGTAAGGTGATATGCATGTGATGCATACTCTCTCTCAAAAAAAAAAAAAAAAAAAAAAAAAAAAATATATATATATATATATATATATATATATATATATATATATATATATATATATATATATATATATATAGAGTTGTCAAACAAATTACTACTAATATCCAGCTACAGTCCAGTCATGTTGAAGGTGTTATGCCTTGTGCTCATTTCATGGCTGGTGGTTGCGCCGCTGGTGACGGAGGGTGCTCCGATCTCTTGCGGCGATGTGACGAAGATGCTGGCGCCGTGCTTCATGTATGTGATGCTGGGGGGTATGGTGCCGTCTAATTGCTGCGCCGGAGTTAAGTCATTGAACAGAGTGGCAATCACTTCCCCCGTCCGCCGTTCTGTCTGCGCCTGCCTCAAATCCGTCACCGGAAGCGCCTCTCCCGCGGTTGTGAAAAACGCTAAAACCCTCCCTGGAAAATGTGGCGTCAATCTTCCATATGAAATTTCCCCATCAATTGATTGCACCAAGTAAGTCACCTTTTTTTCAGTTCCAATTCTATATTATTTTGTACATTAGTGTCACACCACTGAATGGATGATACATAAGAGAGCGAGAAAAATTATACCATAAAAAGGAAACTTAATTTCTTTCTTTTCTTACATGTCACACAGAAAATGATATAAGAAGATAGCATAGTTTGCTTCTTTTTAGTTTATTTTTAATTTTTTATTTTCCAAAATAAATTCCAACACGAACTCACTCATAAAACTTCAAGATATATATGTTAATTTGATTTTATTTTTTATTTTAAATGAAAAAGAAATCACTAGTTTACATACTTATTTAGTTATTTTAATTAATTACCTCAATCGAGTCATAGTTAGGTCTACATATATGGAAAAGTGAATAATTTATTAGCTAGCAAAAACAATATGCAATTTTTAATGTGTATATAGAAGTGAAATCTTGTCAGATTTTAAACAAACCATGGAATACTAAATCTTTTATGCAGTTCTCTCTTTTTAATTTAAATAATTGAAAAAGAAAGAAAAAAGAAAGTAGTGATGATGAAATATTGTTGCAGGGTGAAATAGACACGAAAACGGGTCATCCGTGGGTGGATCTTCCCGAAAGCATAATATGGGTTTCTCAAACTCTTCCATTCCCCAGCTTATTTGAATGCAGTTTGTTCGAGTTATGATGTCATTTTATTTTATTGTTGATTTTTATTGCAAGCTTAAGTATGAAATTATAAACTATATATATAGTACGTACGACTATATATTTAGTTTCATACGGATACTTGTAATTCCGTGTTGCTTTATTTAATTTAATTCTAAAATAGTAATCCATTTCCTATCAAATGTTACAAGTTCCAACTACATATTCTGGCATTCTGCAATATATATTCATTTAAAACTCATATATCTAAAATTACTACAATTTTTTTCTCTTGTAACCTGAACATTGGGTTGTGGAAGAATGCAATGTTCATCAAAACTAAGATAGCAAGAGTCAGTCTCTTGTAAACCAGGTTTGCATTACAAAAACCACAGTCCGATTAAAGAAATATTCCACTAAATAATCACACACTTTTTCCCTTCTCTCCTTGTTTCCTGATCAACCTCAGTTCTTTCTTCTTAGCTGATGGACGTCTACTCTTGTAGAAATCAGTATCAAGACATTTTTATTAATTAACCATGGCAATAGGTCTCTTATTAATATTAATATATGGGCCCCCATTTATATTAATAATAATAATAGTTCTTGGGCCATTTAGCCCAACTATAACTGGGCCAACCTAACTTATTGCTTCCGCTTTCTCTTAGGCTCAATTTCTTTTTAGAAGCAAGTATATGTACTTACTAACCCTCTCAATCTTTATCCTTCTATTAAAATGTAATTTTAAATCTCGTCGATTACTTAATTTAAAGTTCTTTATTATGTTTAAAATTTCAAGACAAATATATACTTCTAATTTCATCTCCACCAATTTTTAATGCAAAAGCAGTAAGAGTCCCTAATATATACTCAATAATAATAATAACTATTGTAGTTGGTTCTGTGGTGGAATCAATTGTACAATGGAGAGATGTAATCTTTCATGCGACGGAGGGAGTACATAGTTATGACATTTTTAGAAAGACGAGAAAATTCAATTATTGCTCAAAATATTTAGGGTCGCTTGGTTAGAATTCTTTAATCGAAATAGTAATGGGTATCATTAAGGAGTTCAATCACAATGAAATGGAAAATAATTGAAGGGTGGGAAATATTTATTAAATTAATGAGAATGATTAAAGAATTTTGATTCCTATTAAATCAAACAAACATCAATTGAAATCAATATACCTCCATTCCCATTAACATCACACCCAATATCCCAACCAAGCTACCCCGTTATGCTTCCCTTTGGTAGTATCGTTTTTTTCTCCAAGACAAGACTCCAAACAATGCCTAGAATGAAGTTTATATATATATATATATATATATATATATATATATATATATATATATATATATATATAAATTAAGTGTCATCCATCCAATATATAATACAATAAATATCAAATGACACAAAATAATATTCACCCCCGATTATATATATAGGTCTCTTGGAGGACATCACTACGCTATATATAACTTAAAAAATTACTCTCTTTGTTTCTCAATAAATGTCCCACTTTTCTTTTTTTTTTCATCCAACAATAAATATCACACCCAAAAAATAAACCATCACATCATTTTATAATCTTAAAATACATCTTAATTTCAAATTTCCAAACTCTCATCTAAAAGACATAACATACTTTATAATTTATTGATTGATTAAATAAAAAGACAACACTAACCTCTAAAAATTAATAAAATCAGTAAAATAATACTCCCTTCATTCGTTGATTAGGTATTTATATTATTATTTTGATCGTTCACTCTTAAGTAACTGTTTTTTCGTTTTAGTAAAAAGTTTTCATACATATCAACCACCCAGTACTTATACAACTACCCAATTTATATAAAATATTAATGTTTTTTAATTCACGTGCAAAAAGTAAATTGATATATTATGGAAGTACTGAGATGAGCAATTTTTTTTAACCACCGTGTTTTGACTAATTTATTCTCACAAAGGACGTGTATGAGCATCTATTATTTGTAGTCTCTCAATTAGAATTAATCTTAAAAATATTTCTACAGAATTCATCATTGCTCTCACAGTTTTACTTAGTAGTAATATGGACCATCCAACTCCTATGAACTGGAGCTAGCTTCATAAATTTGGTACTGTCAACTGTGGTAGTAATTAATGGAGTACATTGTGGAGTGATATTTGGAGGTGACTACACGTTTAATTTGCTTCTCCTTTTGGGACTGTTAGGCAGGGCAGCTAGGAATCACTGGCCCCCTCCAATATTTTATATTTTAAATATTATTTAATTGAAAAAATAAACACAAGAAATTAAATTATAAGTAATCCTTTCTCTTCTTAGAAGCTACCTACTTTGAAATGTACTTTTAAATACAAGGAATTATTAAAAGTGCTAAGCAATTAATAAAAATATGATGATTAAAATCATGATAAGTGAATTTATAATATGGCGTTTGTACTTGGATAATTATTATGTAATATATACTAATTTGTACTAAAGTTTAATTAGCAAATTTGTTAATCATATCAAACAGTTTAAATTATATCTACACATTAATTAATACGTGGGCTTATAAAAACTCATGATTTATATAGATGCATATATCTCATAAAGAAAACATTATCATATATATGTATTAATTAATTTTTTATATATAATTTGACAAAAATGAAAATGCAGTTCGTGATGATCACCACCGTCGGCGGCGGCGCCGTACACGTGGAAAAATTGGATGGCCTAAAATAGTTTCTGATGGAGGAAAAAACATTATTGAACAGGATTTTCTGAAAAAAAAAAGAACACTTGTAACAATTCTAACTACCCACCGTCGATGATATGGATTTGGACCATTTGGACTCTGCCAGAAATTAGGTCCATGTACAAGGACCGCAAAATAAATAACACATGAATAATGGTTATTTGGAACTACTGAAATCTCAGTAAAATTCTCCTCATGTACTAAGCATGAGCATATGCACCAAATTAAGCAAATTAATTATAGTAATTAATTAACCAACTAATTAAATTTTATTTCCAAAATGTAAAATAATTATAGAAAACCCACATTTAATTTGGTGATATTATGGTCAATAATTAATTAAGCAATTAATCTTTTCTTGTAAATTAATTATGTAGATATTTTATTTTGTAAGTGTAACTCTCACTAGCTCCACACCTATCTCTCTCTCTATTTCTTTTTTTGCCCTTTTGAGGTGATGGACAAAATTAAATAAATTTAACGTTATATGTAAATAAAATAATTTTATTTTCAGAATTAATATATTGGTTTTACTGTTTGAGGAAAGAAGTTGCCGTTTTAATTTCTTAATGGTTGGTCGATGGAGTACTTAAAAGAACAGATGAATCATTAATAAAACATTGAATGAAATCCATCTACCTACCAACTGTAAATCTATCTAATTCATAAATGATTTTAATCCTAAATCCCTCCTATATAAACTTCACCCCTCCTTACACTAAACCCACCAAAACAAAAAAGGAAAGAATTAAAAAAAAAAAAAAAACATCTCTTTAATATTCAACACATCACTCCATATTTATCCAATGGCGAAAACAATGTGGTTGGTCTTGGCCGTCAGCATCGCCGTGGCCGCACTTGCTCCGCCGCAGACGGAGGCAGCTGCCATCACGTGCACCACGGTGGCGAATGACCTTTCTCCATGCTTCAACTACGTTCTGTACGGAGGGTTTGGTCAGCCACCGGTAAACTGCTGCACCGGTATAAAGAACCTGTACGGACAGGCCAGGTCCACCCCCGACCGCCAGACTGTCTGCTCTTGTCTGAAAAATGTGGCCAGATCCGCCAGCGACCCCGTCATCGCCGCTGCGGCCGGGCTCCCCGGAAAGTGTGGTGTCAACATTCCCTACCAGATCAGCCCTAACGTTGATTGCTCCACGTACGAAATTTATTAATCTTTTTTTTTATTATTATTTATTTGCTTTATTATTATAGTAAGTAATTAATTTTTATTTTTATATTTGGTGCAGAGTTCACTAGATTTGGCGCTGGATTTGAAATTTTACCTCGTACGGACAACATGGAAGAGTACGGCTGTTACCGGATATCATAGAACTACGTGCTTATAATGTTAGAATAAGATCAGTTTTATAAAAAAAATATTAGTTTTATTTATGTTGTGTTTAATTATGTGAACTTCTCTGCTTGTGGAAGAGAGTAAGATCGTATTGTATTGTATTGTTATGATCCTTTGTTTAATGTATTTGTCGTTTTAAATTATGGTTAATTTATTTAAGGCTGTTTTATGAACTTGTTTTGATGTTTTTATAAGATTGAATTTATATAATTAAAAGTTAATTAGTTTGCCCAAAAAAATTGAAACAGACAATTAACACTACACTAGTATTGCAGTTAATGTGTCGTAATCTAATCTCTCCCTTATGATCACTAGTATTAATAAATTATTGAACATTGGACATGTGACATGCTGGACCTTATGTTTAAATCCCAAAATTTACCCCTGATAATTAAATTATTCATATGGAATCAAACAAGAGATCATTATTTATTTATTTATTTAAGAAAACTAATTCGCAATAGGGATGGTATAATTAAGGTATTTTAATGATTAAACTTAATTAAATAATTGAACAAATTTAATTATCATGGTATGATTAATTACCATGCGCATGAGTGAAGAGACAACTTTATAAATTCCAAAAAAACTGTTTTTTAACAACGGAATATTTCGTTGCTAAAAGTCTTAATTTCATTGTTAAATTGACTTATCAACGGATTAGTAACAGAATCCGTTGGTAAAGTGGTGGTTGATAAATTTTTTGCAATGAAAAATCAATTTTGTTGGTAATCTGTTGCTAATAATTCCGTTTTTAATTTATATAATAATTCTATTAGTAATCGGTTGGTAATTACCAACGGATTAAATTTCGTTGCTAAAATAGAGAATAAATCTGTTGGCATTCCGTTGCTAAAACAAAAATGTCATTTTTGTTGCTAATACATTATTAATTACCAATTAATTGAATTCCGTTGTTAAATTCGATTGCTAAAAAATAATTTTTTTTGTAGTGATATACTATATTAAGCCAAAGCCGTATTAATAAGGTAATTTTGAAACAATTTATATTACATTAGTTAAATATAATAGTAAATGATAATTAATTTTCAAACTAAACGAAATTGAAAAAAAAACTGTCCATTAATTTTATGAATGATCTACAATCTGAATCTTATAATTAAAAAATTACAATAACGTAATTAAGTTACAAGGCCAATTGAAGACGACTGGGTCAGTCCTCGTTCCGCTATAACTATGTTTAGGTGGGATGGGATGTAACGTGGCAGCCCACCGTTGGCCAGCTAATTAATAAATTAAACATTAAATTATATGCCCATCATTCTTATTTAAAATTTATATTTCTATAAAATCAACATTAACTTATTAAATACAATAATGTTACCCACTCCACAGTGTCTCCTTTTTTCTTTTTTTAATGATATATACTTGTGTATCATATTTAATATTAATAATTATATAATTACATATAAAAAGGAAGAAGATTCAATATTATTTCTAATCCGACGTGGGAAATAGGTGGGATATGACGTAACAAAAGTCAAAATTGACACGTCGGATTGACTAGCCTAAAATCCCTAAATTGAAGCATAACGTGGCGGATTCCGACGAAATTCGTATTTTCCGATGAAAATTTGTCAAAAATTGAAACGATTCATTAGTTATAGGGCAAAATTAAACGACTTATCTTTTTTAAAGCAAAATTCAAAATTTTCCTATGGCATAAAATGAATTTAACTGTATATTAGTGTTTTAGGGGGTGTTTGGTTAAAATGTGGATATGGGAATGGGGTATTGAACTTTGATTCATCACATTTTTATCTACTTTGATTGATTCCAACAAATGTGGGAATCAAATCACTATTTTCATACTCATTCCTCATTACCAAACAACTTTATTAATTTCATTCTAATTCCCTCCCTTACTACCCTCCAACCAAACACTTCCCTCCCTTACTACCCTCAACCAAACACCACACCCCTTAGTGAGAGGAATCATAAACTCATAGTCCTACAGTACTTTGATTTAATATATATATATATATATATATATATATATATATATATATATATATATTCCACTCGTGAGATGAATCATAAACTCATAGTCCTATCCATTCCAATTCCCTCCCTCACTACCCTCCAACCAAATACCCACTTAGTGAGAGGAATCATAAACTCATAGTCCTAAAGCACTTTGATTTAATATATATATATATATCATTGGTTACATGGTAATTTGGATAATATGGGCTTCAATACCTACAGAAAATAGCAAAACTCATTTTATTAAAATTATAAAATTTTATTAAAATATTATTTTCCTTATAATAATAATATGGCAAAGATGTGAGACCGTCTCACGTAAAGGTTTACGTGAGACGGCCAGAAAGTGACAACTTTCATACAAAAAAGTGATAATAAATTAATGAAAAGTGATGATGCTATTTCATGAACAATTTAAAATATAAATAAAAAGTGATAATATTTTATAGCCAAAGTGATAACTATTTTTAAAAGTAAAAAATAATTTCACGTGAGATGGTTTCACACAAAACCTACATATTATTTATACTATATATTGTTCATGAAATAGCATTGTCACTTTTTATTAATTTATTATCACTTTTCTTTATAAAAGTTATCACTTTCTGACCGTCTCATGTAAGGGCTTATGTGATACGGTCTCACACAAGTCTTTTTCATAATAATATTATAATAAAATAAAATTTTAATTAAAAAATATAAATTAATTTATAAAAAAATTTAATCATATCAAAACAACATTAATAACTAAGATATTTATTTCCTACCACTAATTAAACATTATAATTATAAAAAAAAACTCATAATTAACTTAGTTTTTTTTTTTTAGTAAAATAGAAAATGGACAAAATAATTGAGAGGTCATGATTTGACAGACGCCTAACTAGCTGGAATTCCATGGGATGTTTTGTGGAATAACGTTTGTATACTGTTTTTTATTTCTCATGCTCTGTACCAGATCAAGAAAAATAGAAGTAAAAATTATTTTAGATAACATGACTTATAAGACGTATTAAAATATAATTGATGTGTAATAATATAATTATCGGTACTTAAATTATATACATTACGAACAATTTTATATATCAATAAACATAATTTATTTATATAATAATTTTTTATACTTTAATAATAAACCAATCCATCATATATACTCATCTCACAAGTGTGGATCTCAACTTTTATTTTATTATTAAAATTTTAATTATGTGGGAGACGTTTCATTGATCTAATTTTTTTATTTAAAAACATACTCCATTTTATTTATTTTATAAAATTATCACCATCTTTCCTGTGAGAAATTCTCATTAAATAAGAGAATATGCATCATTTTTATTAATATTTACACCTCCAAAATCTACTTTATGTTTATCGGTACGTTCATCGTTTTTTCTCTTTAAAAAAGATTAAGTAAAATCAATAATTCGTTTATTAACTTTCTAGTGTTAAATAATTAATTTTAAAAAGAATATAGACAAAGAAACTAATTACAACGTAATTAAAAACTATTCTTGATTGGGATTGGAACTTAATTTTAATCCACCCAATGACCGATAATTAAAGGACTATTATCCTCAAGTCGAATCAAGTCTCACCCTTCTCCCTATATAAACATTCCATTAACCCTAATAATTAATTTAAAAAAAACTAGATTGCAGTAATAAATTATTTAAGCAATTAAAAATATTACAAAATCAAACTACTTTTCTTAATTTCAACTGCAATGGCCGGAAACATCAAAGCAACATGCATGCTCTTCATCGCCGTCGTGTTGACGGTGGCGGTAGTTCGCCGGAGCGAGGCGGCGATCGGTTGCGGCGATGTGATTTCATATCTGCAGTCATGCATTCCGTACGTTTTCAGCAACGGTCCGATCGGAGGTTGTTGCGGTGGAATTATGAGTCTGAACAGCGCCGCAAAAACGACGGCAGACCGTCAAGCCGTGTGTTCTTGCCTGAAAAACCTCCTCAGCCAAAACCCCGGCGTCAACGCCGCGAAGGCTGCCGGACTTCCGGCGAAGTGTGGTGTCAACGTTCCCTTTAAAATCAGCCCTACCACTGATTGCTCAAAGTATGTCTCAAAATATAATTTCACTTTTATTTATTTATTGGAGTCCACGGGTATAAGTCAGATTGATATTAATCTATTATTAAAATATAAATATACTCCCTCCGTCCTTACATAAGGGACCATTTGCTTTTTGGCACGTAGATTAAAAAGTATTATTATTTAATGTGTGGTGAATAATTGTATTAGTAGGAGTATGAGCCCCATATTTTAATTGTATTAGATGAGGTGTGTGGGTCCCATGTGTGTAAAAAAGGAAAAGGGACCCTTTGGGTGGGACAACCAAAATGAAAAAATGGCCCCTTAGCCTCCCTCCGTCCCACAGAAGTTAACACACTTTCCTTTTTGGTTTGTCCCACTAAAGTTGACACATTTCCTTTTTAATACATGTGACCCACACCAAAACAATTAATTTATTCTCATAGAGTCCACATACCACCTCTAATACAACTACTCACTACACATTAATATTATTTCTCTCACCTCACTTTACTTTACTTTATATTAAATTATTATACTACTAAACCTCTGTGCCCTAAAAAAATGTGTTAACTTCTCCGGGACAGAGGGAGTACTACATAGAGATTAAATATGCTTATATAGTTTAAAAAATGTTTATAGTAAATCATACAATAAAAAAACCTTTTTTACCAACGGAATATTCCGTTGGTAAAAACCTCAATTCTATTGTTAAATTGGTTTATTAACGGATTAACAATTAAATTTGTTAGTAAATTTACATTGATAAAGTGGTGGTTGATAAATTTTTAGCAACGAAAATTCAATTTCGTTGGTAATCCATTGCTAATATCCGTTGGTAATTTATTATGATTCAGTCAGTAATTACCAACGGATTGAATTTTGTTGGTAAAATAGATAATAAATCCATTGACATTCCATTACTAAAGAAAAATGTCACTTTTGTTGCTATTCCATTGGTAAATTCTGTTACTAAAAATTAGTTTTTTAGTGATACTATAATATTAATACATTAAAATCATACTATAATACACTACTATTATTATACTTTAACTATTAATAAACATATTTTATGTAATAAACATAATTTAACCTGTGATCTGTCTCATTTTAGCATCGTTTTAATATACTAATAAATTTGTATTTTAACTGAAAACCTAATTTTTTAATTTAAGAATTTATGTGTATTAATTTTTATTTTAAAAGATATATTTCTAAAGTTTTAACTAACTGATTTTATGTAATTGAAGATCTTATTGGAATTATTCTTCTCTTCTTTTTTTTTTTCAGGGTGTCTTAAGGTTGATGTGGAGGGAAGAATTTCCGATGTCTAAGATTAATTAATAATTAAATAAAGAGTTATGTGGATCAGCTGGTTTGCCTTACTCCTATATATTCACGGGTTCACGTCGGAATATTTAAATATTTTACGTAGAATTATTATATGATTTCAATTAATTAAGCACGTAATTATGTTGTAATGATTTGAGCTTATAATAATGATATGGATGAAAATAAATTTTAATTATAATTTTATATATATTAATAATGACATTTACTAGCGTGAGTGGGGTAATTGTTGCTTATATTTTATTATAATAATAATTCGTAGGTTACACACTAAAATTATACGGTAAAAATATTCACTTTATCAGAAAATTCATACCAATCGATATATTTCTGTTCATTTCGAATGTATTCATTTAATCCAAATATCCACACAAAGTTACACCAAATTTAATTGCCACTGATCAAATTTAAAATGTTATTTTTCAGCATAATTAAGAAAACCACAATAAACTCACTATGAAAGCATTTATAACCTTCTTCATTAAAAAAAATTGGGTAAGTATTTTGCGTGACGTCCCACAGAAACAGTTATATGAAATAAATAAAAAGTGATTTTAATAAATAAAAAAGTGGTACTCAATTGTTTAAAAATTATCTAATCTTAGCATATTCTTAATTAAATTCATAAGATTTAATTAAGAGTTCGGTGTATATTACTTCTATATTCAGTTCATAAAGTTTTTTTTTAAATATTTTTTTTTAAATTACACGTGATTACAGTATTGCCTGCCGACATTGTTCCAATTAATGACAATGACCCAAAAAAATATCTAAATAAATCAACTAATATTTCTCTACATAAAAACCCAACACACACTAAATTAAAAGGAAAAAAGAAAAAAGAAAATTCTAAAATACACTGATTTCCTTTATCAACAGTTGATGGGTGGTGCATCCACGTACAAGGCAATTCACGCCGCCCTCATCACCGCCGTGTTGGTGGCAGCGGTCGCTAAGGCGGCAATAAACTGCAAAACGGTGACGACTGATCTGATGCCATGTGTCCCCTATGTGACGAACCGGGGTCAACTGGGTGGGTGCTGTGGCGTAGTAACGAAACTCTACAACGCCGCTAGGACCACCGCCGACCGTCGGGCGGTGTGCAACTGCCTACAATCTCTCTTGCCGGCATCAAAAAAGGATTTAACCTTAACAGAGTTGCCGGAATTCCGACACAGTGTGGTCTCAACATTCCATACCGGATCAGCCCATCCACTGTTTGCTTTAGGTACCAATCTTTTTAATTATACTGCATATTTAGTCATAACACAACCAAATACCCAACTATGTCAAATGTAATACTCCTAAGTTGTAACCTACTCCATCCGTCCCAGGCTCTGACCCTCATTACTTGGGACTCATTACTTGGGACGGAGGGAGTATATTTTTGTATTGTCCCACAAAAATTGTCACAATCTATATAAAACAATTAATCTATTTATATGAGGCCCACACACACTCTATACACACTATTAATGCAGATACCAACTAGACATTAAAATATTATATCTTCAACTCACTATCCATTAAATTATTATACTCTTTAATCTCCATGTCAAAAAAAATATTATATCTTTAATGGGACGAAAAGAGTAATGTATTTTTATTTATTTATTTATTTTTCTAATATGGGATTTGTGAAATTTTGTGATAGTTTTTTATTTTATTTTGTTTTGGTTGCAGGGTGAGCTAGCTAGGTGGATGGATTTAGAATAAAGCGTGGTGGAGTGGGAGATTAAGAGCATACTCTGTTCGGGTAAATATAATCATTTACTTTTTGTACGTGGAATGAAGAGTATTATTATTTTATGTGCATTGGGCAGTTGTATTAGAGAGATGTGATGGGTAGTGGTGAGCCATTTTTACTAAAATGAAAAAATGTGAACTTTTGAATGGAATGCCCAATATAGTAAAATGAAGACATTTCGACACGACGGAGGGAGTAATTTGTTAGCTTGGGACTGGAGGCTGATGAGATCAAAATTAATGTTCAAATTCAGAACTTCTTGCGTCTCATCATCTTTTCAGACATAATATGTATAATACTATAATTATTGGCGTTGGATTTGGTATACTCTAGCTCTATGTAACTTTATAATTTTTTATTTTTTTTATAACTATAATTATAATGATGTGATGCTAAGTAGACATAAAATAAGATGAGATGAAGATTATTGATATGAATGGTGCATGCTGATACTACATCGTTGCACAAAAGAGCAAAATCTCCATTGCCATAAAATCAATCAATAAGGTCCAATAAATTTTTTTTTTTTTTTTAAAAAAGGTAAGAATTATTAATAGGGCAGCAGCGCAATACTAAAGCTAAAACACAACCCCTGAAAATATAAAGACAGAGATATAGTATTAGGACCGTTAGGATATTAGGCCCACAGAATTTGACTTAATTGGGCTGTTTGTTCGGCCCAAATTTTATAGAAATTAACACAAGTCATTATGGCCCAAATTTATATTTAACTAATTCGTGGCAAAGCCTAATAACCCTCGGTGTAATGACGACAGAAAAGTATGATTTATTTATTTTAATAATTTAATTAGTATTTAAAAAACTATTTTTTTTTCTGTTTATTTTTTTTCATTTAATAAATTTTAGCTTAGCTTAGCTTAGCTTTACTTACTCCACTTCCTCGGCCCTCCATGTAATTTATTGTATGCACTAGGTAATTATACGATAAGCTAAATATTAAACTAGTAGCACAATTATATTTTCAATGATGCAATGCATAATAAAAGAACTCATTAACGTCACAAAATAAGATATGCATGCGTAGGATGCCAATTGTGTTTCTCAACGACAAAATAATTAAGTTTGTTTATTTTGAATTCAATATTATTTAATTGATATTATTTTTTAAACAAATCATAGATATAAAGAGATCTGTAGGTTGCTCATCGCAAAATAAATCAATTAGCAAGGGAAATTTTTGAATAGTTGGAGTTGGTGAAAAATTAATTTGTAATGAGATACAATTAATATTAATAGGATAAATCTTTTTAGATCAATTTGATCCAACTCAATAGGGCTATATTAGTACATTTTACACAATAAATATTATGTGAAGACAAAATTACCCTTCTATTCATAATCATATAATTAAATTTTATTGATATTCTCTCTCCTCTTATCTAATGTTTATCTCTACACTTTAATGACACTACTAATTGAATTCATCAAACACACTTAATATAATTAATTTAATAAACTAGCTGCGACTGTTCATTGAAAAAAAAAGTAGTTTATTTATTTTTCTACTAAAATTATATTCCATTAATTATAATAATTCATGAAAAATTTTGATAATTAATTGATTTATATTTTAAATATAAATATAAATATATATATATATATATATATATATATATATATATATATATATATATATATATATATGATTTTATTGATTTTTCCAAAAACAATTTTTATTGTAATTTTTAATAACAATTAAATTTTGAACGATTTTTATTTTATTAATTCTAATTAAGGAGATGACTAAAAAATATGCATGAAAAACTTAAATGATATTTAATTGTTAAGATTATGAGTTTTCTTTGAGTTACTCAATAAACCCTTTCTTCAAATTTCATTTAAGTTGTAGAATTGTTAAATTCTATTAACAGGGTGGGAAAAAAAAAGTCTCGCACAAAACTTGATTAAGATATGAATACGTATGATCTATTGAATTAAACAATTTTAAAATTTATATGTTTTAATTTGAAATTGCAATATATTAAGTTTGATTTTAAATTATGATATAAAGAAAGCTGTCATTTTATTTTATTTATTTATTTATTTACTTATTTAATTATTATTATTATTATTATTATTATTAAAAATGTATATATGAAATGCAAGAGTTTCTAGTACGTTAAGTTCACTACGTATTTTATTTTTTTGCAAAATTTTTTTTTAATTAGGTATAAAAATTCTCTTTAGATAAATGAATTACTCCCTACTTGAATGAAAAATACTACTCGATACAAAAATAAAAATTAAAATTAAATTTAGAAATGAAATTTACTAACATAATTTAATCCGCTGGTAAATATCAATGAATTGACAACAAATATTATATTTTTCTTTTAGCAATATTTTCTATTGGTAATTGCCAATGGGTTACCAACGGAATCACTATATAAATTACTAACGAAGTTATTAGCAATGGATTACCAAGGAATTGAATTTTAATTGCTAAAAAATTACAACCAATATTTTACCAACGAAAAATTACCAACGAATTTTGTTGTTAATTTGTTGGTAAATCAATTTTACAATAGAGACTTTTACAAACAGAATATTCCGCTGGTATAACATAGTTTTTTTTTTTTTTAATGAACCTTCTTAATAAAAAAATTAAAGAATAATATTTTTCATTTATAAAAGTAATAATTCATCCCTATAAATAATAATTATCATATACTAAAAGTAATGATTAAAATAGTGTACTCAAATTCTATAGTAATATTTTTCATTTATAAAATTAATAGATCATCTTTTTAATTAAGACTAGTTTTTTATTTATTAAAGAGTTCTATAATTAATGTGTACGTATGAATTATGTATTTTGTGAGATTAGAGTAGGACAATGTAACGTTTTTGTGCGAGACCACAACAATTAAAGCTTGATATTATCAACGTAATTACGCATTATAAATATACATTAAATTTTAATTAAATTTATTTATATTAAAAATGGAAAATTTATTACTTTTTATTCGTGTTACATAAATCATTACATAAGACGATCTTACATAAGCCTTTGCATATATATTTTAATTAAAGATAACACTCCCTCTTAGACATAGAAGAAAAAAGTTACATATAGAGTTAAATGCTTTTTCAGTCCCATAGTTTTTGTCAAATTTGATTTTCGTTTCAAATTATTTAAAACTTCGATTTAATTCCAAAGCTTCAAAATTTTAGATTTCATCTCAAAACAATTTGTCGCAAAAAAAAATTCAGGGGTTATTGACGATTTTCGAAGAAAAATTAGTTTCAAGACAAAATTTAAAAATTTGAGATAACTACGAACTAAAACGAAAAAATTAAATAATTTGAGACGAAAATCAAATTTGGCAAAAATTATGAAACTGAAAGTGCATTTAACTCTCTTACATAATAATTTTTGCAGGGATTAAAAATAATATATTTTAATGTGTAGTGAGGTTGAGAAAAATAATATTTTAATATAAAGTGAGTTGTTATATTAGTGTTGTGTGTAGACCATACGAATATATAGTTGTTTTGTGTGGTTTCTATCTACCAAAAGTAAAAACATAACAGTAAAAACATAACAGTAAAAACATAACTATTGAGGTGAAAACCCCAAAATTAAAATTTAAAAATAAAAACGTAACTATTGAGGTGAAATGTCCAAAATTAAAATGTGTAACTATTAATGTGGAACGAGGAGTACATCTTAATACTTTTTACTAACAAAATATTATATTAATAAATATCTTAATTTTATAGTTAAATTTGTTTAACAACGGGCTTAAAAGTTAAAACTATATCTATTGATAAATTTTCATTAGTAAAGTAATAGTCAATAATTTTTTACAGTGAAATTCTGAATTCGTTATATTTTTAATAATTCTATTAAAAATCTATATAATGACTCTTCGATAATTTATTAGTTAATAACAATATATATTATTCATTTAATAAAAATATTATGGCATTCCCTTACCAATATATATATATATATATATATATATATATATATATATATATATATATATATATATATATATTAATCGATAAAAGAGTATATATATCATATATGCTTATCACAAAAGTGAGTGACCTGTGTTCGATTCTTATTGGGAACAAATAAGAGGTGAGTTATAAGGAAGTTTGGAGAATAAGGTGTACGGATGCTTGGTGAACTAACTACTAACTATACTAACAACTAACTTTGTCCGATAAAATATAGCGATTGGACTGGCAGAGATCAGATCATGTGGGTTATCAAGGGGCAAATAATTAATGCTATTCAGCATGGGTCACTACCATCTTTTTCATTCCAATCCCCCCCATTTATTTTTTGAGTAGTGGTATTATAATAAACTTTTGAAAAAAAAAATTAGGAACTAATTGTATTAATTTTGTGTGGCCCCATATAGATCAGATCTCATTTTAGTAGGTTTATTATTATTATTATTTCTATTTCACTTAATTGGGCCAAATATACATGTACTTGTGGTTTAGGAATAAGTTTAATTTAGACTTAATTGGTTGATAAAATAGCTATTAAATAGTAAATAAGATAATCAGAATATATGGTCCATGTAACAGTGGGCCCAAGGCCCATTAAACAATTAAATCCATAGCTGCAGAATGTGTTGCAAGTATGGCTCTATATAGATTAAATCTGCATGGGCTCTCTGAAGATATAATACTGAAATTGATGGGCCTTGTGATGTTTAAATCTTCACATTATTATAAAACTATTGACAGTAAATAAATCTAATATTAAATAACTGTTTCTTATGATACTTTTATATTAATTTATA
Organism: Pogostemon cablin; assembly: GCA_023678885.1. Lineage (NCBI taxonomy): Eukaryota > Viridiplantae > Streptophyta > Magnoliopsida > Lamiales > Lamiaceae > Pogostemon > Pogostemon cablin. The sequence goes on from CM042984.1 coordinate 2,504,189, forward strand.
ATCCTATATTTGTATAACGTATCTTCATTGAGGATTCATGAGATTGACTTTATGCTAGAGAGAAAGAGGCTATTCAACCGAATTGAAATTTGATCTTAATGGGCTTAATAATGGACTGTAAACTAGGCCCTGTAAAGAATTATCCTGAGCCCATAAATTATTCTTTACTCAGCCCAATTGATAAGTTTCAACTTCATCATTCAATTTTTGAGTTGTCAGCTTTACTCAATTTTGATATGCTGATTAATTAAACCATGTAAAAATTTCATATAATGAAATAATAATCCTTGATTATGATGTATGATAAAAGATAAATTAAGTGGATTTATATTTATATATATATATATATATATATATATATATATATATATATATATATATATATATGCACACGGTAACACACACACTTTTCTATTAGACTTCTTTTCTTCTTATTTCTAATTTATTTTCGGTTTTATTGTTATTCTAAAATTATTTTACACACGTTGATTGTATCGCATTAGAGTGTTTTATAAAAAAAATTAACTATTATTTATAATCGATTTTTTTTAAAAAAAAAAAGTTATATCAGTCATTTCAAAATTTTCATAAAAACACATTTAATGTAAAACTAATAAAATTATAAACTCTGAAAAAGGGAAGAAAGTGGAAAAGTTATATACATTTATATGAAAGGATCGCCTATTACTTTCTAATCTTTCCTTCAAAGTTTAAAATTTTGATAATTTTCATTTCAAATTCGATTATAAATTCATTTATAAATGAAATATTACTATATGTTAAGTTTGTTAAACTTAGGTATGGGTAAAATAAAGTGTAAATAGAGTTGTTATGATATTTTATTACTGTATTTTAATATAAGATGAAAAAAAATTCATAAGATAAAAAGAAGAAGATTTTTTTGGAATGAAGTGAGTACCTAAAAATACTCCAAAATCCAATAAAATGAAAAAGGCTTATGTGATACTGTTTCACAAAATGATTTCCATAAGAAGATAAGAAGTAGCAACTTTTATAATGGAAAATAATATTCAATTAATGAAAAATGATAGGGAAAGACTTGTATGAGACCGTTTCACGTAAGGGATTACGTGAGATGGCCAGAAAGTGATAACTTTTATGAAGAAAAGTGATAATAAATTAATGAAAAGTGATAATGCTCTTTTATTAACAATTTATAGTATAAATAAAAAGTGATAACATTTTATAGCGAAAGTGATAACGATTTATAGCGAAAGTAACAACTATTTTAAAAAGTGAAAAATAATCTCACGTAAGACGGTCTCACGCAAGACCTACCCAAAATGATAACGTTATTGTGAATTATTTCATGAATAATTTATAGAATAAATTAAAAGGAGTAATATTTTAAAAGAAAAATGATAACATCTTTAATCAAAAGTGATAATCAATTAGAAATTTCTAAATCGATCTCATTATAAGACGATTCCACGCAAGTTTGCCCCAATAAATTGTTAAAAAAATATTTTTTGAACAATGTGAAACAATAAACTTGAATAATTCCACTAAGAAGTAAAATTAAAGGAAAAAAAATGACAAAAACTTGTGTGAAACCGTCCTATGTAATAATTTTATTAAAACGAATAAAAAGCGATATCCTTTATAAAAAATTGAGGAGTATATAATTAATGAAAAGTGATAATTAACCCAATGGAGTATTTTATGAAGAAACAACACTGCCCAAACACACAATTACCCATAATTCACATTTTTATCGATCATGTAACAAAATTAAAAAAATATATATATAAAAAATAAAATAAAATTCAAAAGCTAGAGTATTTAGCAATTAGCATGACGTGGAAGATTATGGAGGGTGGATATGTCCTTCACAAATAATATTGTGTCCTTCCGCCGCCCCTAAGACGTTCGACGCCGACCGCCTACGTCATGGCGTGCCCAATCTACATCTCTTCATTTTCAACTAAATATAAATCCATTTAATTAATAACTTTTTTAAAACAATTAGGCAAATATATTTTTCTATCATCTAAATGCTGCAGTTTAATATATATATATATATATATATATATATATATATATATATATATACTTTTTAGTGAAGGAAAAAAAAATAGTGATGAAAAACATTTCAACAATGGATCATTCTCTCTAGCTCTACCTCCTATTAATCAACTTAATTTCTTATTTCACTTTTCATGTTTTATTAGTATATCATAATAATAAAATTATATTTTACAATTTATTATTAAACTCTTGAAGCATGTATTTAATTTTGGATATTGATTGTAACACATGTAAAAAATTTAATGAATGAAATATGAGATGAAATATGAAAATGAAATAGCTTATCCTTATGCATGTGTGTGAAATTACACCTATAATTTGTGGGAAATACATCATAAATTTAAAAGGTACAATTAATAATTGTACTGAAAAATATATCAAAAACCATAAGAACAAACTGTTTTAAAAAAAAAATCATAAGAACAATAATTTAAATGAATTGATAATAAAATTTTAAAATAATTATTAATATAATAAATTCTAAGTACAATTCCCTAAATTACAAGAATAAGAGCGAAAGAAATAAAACATCATTTGTGACACGTACGTATACTTTCATATAAATAGTAATTTCATTTTTCCACAAGAAGAAAAATTGAAAACAATATTTAAGGAAAAATACTCTAGTATATTTTAATGTGAAAAAAATAATTATAGATAAATGTACAATAAAACCTCTATAAATTAATATTGTAAGGACTGGAAAATTTTATTAATTTAGAAAGATATTATATAATCGATAAATTAATAATTTATTAATTTAAAGGAGTTATATACACAAGAAATGTTTCATGCACTTATATTATTAAGAAAATGTTGATTAGGAATATATAGTTTATAATATTTTAGAAGATTTTTAATTTACTATAAATACATCGATAGCAAGATGAAAAAGACACAACAAAAAATACAATAAAATATTTCAATAATGTGTAAATTGTGAATCCCTTTAATTTTTATATTATATATATATATATGAAATTTTTTAATAATTATTAATTTATAATTTCGTTGGGACCTTAAGTATATCTAAAGATTTCCTAAAAAGTACTCCCTCCGTCCCAAACAAACAAATGCATTTGCTTTTTGCACTTAGATCAAGAAGTATTATTATTTTATGTAAAGTAGGTAGGTGTATTAGAGAGATGTGATGGGTTGTGGTGGGCCATAGGTGAGCCATTTTTACTAAAAAGGGAAAATGTTGCAATTTGAATAGGACGCCCAATATAGTAAAATGATGTTATTTGGATGGGACGGAGAGAGTATTATCTTATTATTTAATTGATTGGTTACCCAAATTTGAACTGGTCTCGAGTTGGGACCAGACAAATTATTAGTTTTATCGATGTTATTACTTTATTTATTGAGTATTATTTTATGGAAGTTCTAATGTATACGATTTTTTTTACTAAAAAAAAAAAAAATACAGGTTATTGTACATAACATAACCACTCCAATAATGTAATTAATGCATTTAATTGATAATTATTAGAGCTGTCAAAATGGGTTGGGTCAATCCGCCCAACCCACCTTAACCCATTAATTTCTCAATCCAAAATTAACCCGTCCCATAAAAACCCGCCCCACTTCAAACCAACTACAGTGTGGGCTAATCAGCACCGCCCTACCAACCCAACATCAACCCACCAACTCAACATCACCCAACTCTCCTCCCTACCCACCCCACCCCACACACTCCTCCCTCCAAATTTTTTTTTAAATTTTTTTTAGATTTTAATAATTAAAAGAATAAAAATATTATAACCCAACCCTCTACCCACCCCCACCCCCACCCCCCAAATTTTTTTTTATTTTTTTAAAATTTTAATATTTAAATAACAAAAATATTATCACCCAACCCTACCCCTACCCACTGCCACCCCCATCCACGCCCCTCCAAAAAAAAATTAATTTTTTTTTAAGATTTTAATATTTAAATAATAAAAATATTATCACCCAATTCTACCCCCTACCCACCCACCACCCCAACGCACCCACCCACCCCACCCCCGACAAATTTTATTTTTTTTAATTTTAAATTTTAATATTTAAATAATAAAAATTATTATCACCCAATCCTACCCCTACCACCCCCAGCCCCCCACCCACCCCCATTTTTTTTAATTTTAGATTTAAATAATATAAAAAAATTTGGGGGTGGGTAGGGGGTAGGGTTGGGTGATAATATTTTTATTATTTAAATATTAAATCTAAAATTTATTAAAAATAAATTTTTTGGGGTGGGATGGGTAGGGGGTAGGGTTGGGTGATAATATTTTTATTATTTAAATATTAAAATTTAAAATTTTTTGGGGTGGGTGGGTGGGTAGCGGTAGAGTTGGGTGATAATATTTTTATTATTTAAATATTAAAATTTAAAAAATTAAAAAAAAAAATTTGGGTGGGTGGTGGGTGGGTGGGTGGGGGTGGGGTGGGTAGGGGTGGGATTGAGTGATAATATTTTTATTATTTAAATATTTAAATCTAAAATTTAAAAAAAATTTGGGGGGTGAGTGGGTGGGGTGGTGGGGGTTGGGTAGGGGGTAGGATTGGGTGATAATATTTTTATTATTTAAATATTAAAATCTAAAATATTTTTTTTTTAAAAAAAATTTTGAGGGTGAGTGGGGGGTGGGTGATAGGTGGATGAGGGGTAGATATGTCATACGTAGATAAGGGGGTAGAGTATATGGGCTAACCCGTGGCCCGCCCTACCATAACCCGCACCACCAGTGGCCCGCCCCACCGGTAACCCGCCCCACTTGGGCTCATCATAAGGTGGGTTGTGGTGGATTGTGGGCTAAACCGTCCCACCAACCCAACAGCTCTAATAATTACACACTCTACCACCTTCTAAGTGGATTCTAAGTTCTAATCTTCCTCATTTGTTTCCTATATAACTACATTTTTCTTAAACATTTTTAACGCAACACAAATTCCACTTGCAAAGCATCATTCGAAAACATTTATATAACTTTCAATCCACAAATATATTTCCAATGTCGAATTTCATTAAGGTTGTTCTGGCAATAGCAATTTGCGTTTGCATGGCTGTATTTTCAGCACATGCAGCACAAACTGACTGCCAGAAGGTGGCGACTGCTATGGCGCCATGCCGATCTTATTTAAAGAGTGGCGGCACTGTGCCCAATGACTGCTGTAAGGGCATTAGTAATCTGAAATCAACCGCCACCACGGTGGTGACAAGAAAGTCTTACTGCGAGTGTTTAAAAACTCAGGCCAAATCGAACAACGTTGTTCAAAGTTATGCATCCAGCTTGCCAGATAAGTGTAATGTTAAGATTGGCTATCCTATCAGCTACAATACTGATTGCACCAAGTAATTTCCTATCCCTTCTTTTCGTTTTCGTTTTCTTTTTTTCTTTTTTAATTAACCATAAGTTAAATTAATTTATAAGGTTTTTAGTTTGATTGTTGGGGTTTTATTTTTGGCAATTTGGTACATAATTTTTTTCATTCTTGCAATTCAAAATTCCCAGAGTTTTTTTTTTTGAAATTTTTTTATCAAGGACATTATTATAATTAAGTGAGATTGATATGTATTAAATCGAGTTAAATGCACTTTCAGTCACATAATTTTTGCAAATTCGATTTTCATCTCAAATTGCTTAAAATTTTCGGTTTACTTAAAAAATAAATTTGGGACATTTTTTGATTAAAATCATTTCATAACTCTTGAAAATTTTTAAAATCATTCCAAAAATGACAATTTTCGATTTAAATCCAAAAGTTATGAAATCTTTTCAAAAATTTTAATTATTTTAGGACGAAAATCGAAATCCAATGCATTTAACTCTATTAAATTTCAAATCCTAGATTTTACTTGAGAAAAATAGTTATAAGTATTATATTATCATTTTAATATTATTTTCCCTTCTAAATTTCTCATTATCAATTCATGTGTATATCCCAAATATATTGAAAATTAACTCTTTTATTTATGTTTTTTAATATTATCATTTTAATATATGATTTTACTTGAATTTGTATTTTCAGGGTGAATTGATGAGCGTTGGAACGTAGCATCGTGCATGGATGAAGAGTGAGATGGGTTTTGGACACGTGTATTGGCCTGACCAATATAATAGTCAAATAACAGTAGTCATAAATTTGTTGTATTATCTTTAATTAATATATGGTTACATCTACCATCTAGCCACATTTCATGTTGGCGGCGCTGTAATAAAACTCATGCTTTTATTTATTTTAATTTAATTTCTTGTACCCTTCTTTGAATTTTAAGCAATTTCACAAATATTATTCCAACCTAGCTAATTCACAACCAACAAAATTAATACAAGCTCGCTAATGACAACTAGCTAGCCCCTGTATAAATCGAGAAATTTCATGATATAATTTGTTCATACCTTAATTTAGTCTGTGTGTAGATCTTTCATATATCACTAATTATAATATAATTGACACGCTTTAAATAAAAAATATAAAAAAATATTGTTTTTAAAGTCATGCATTCCTTTCAAAATTTAATTTTGTCATCTCTTACGTCATTATGTAGTAGATAAATAATACTAAAAAAAATTAACCTTGACAAATAGTCTCTATTTGAGTTTAAGCTCGATAATTTCTTTATGCATGAGCTCGAGCTCAATTATTTCTTAACAAATGAAACTCAAATGGATTAAAACTCAACTCCACTTAATTACATCTCCATTTGTGTATACGCTCATATATTTCATGATGGTAAAGAGCCAACAAGTTAATAAAATACTAACTATTTCCAAAAATTTGGCATCTGTCGCATTTCACCTTAAAAGTTACAATTAATTTTTTTCATTATGATCCTATATATACTGAAACTGCTAATTCAAATTTCATTTATGTATTTCTAATAAAAATACTTGGATATTTTTTGTAAATGTATTTTAAAACATGAGAGCAAAAGGAATTCTCGTCTATTTAAATCTACAATTATTGGTATTAACCAAAAATATTTGGATGGAATTTACGATATCCACAAAACTAAACCCACTACATGAGCCCACTTTAGATATCTGGCCCATTCTTTGACCCAATAATCAGTTCTGGGCTGGTTAAAATTCAGAGCCCACATGATCCAATTTTGCATGAAATGTGTCCATCAAATAACAAGATAATCATGCACCTACTGTTTCAAAAAAAAAAAAAAGCCTCACACACACACATCATGATCTATTCTAAATATACTATAATGATTAGTTCTTATTCTGGTTTGTTGAATTAATATCCCATTAAGGAAATTTTATCCATCCAAGGCATAAAAAATGGCTAAATTATTAATTAGGGGTCTGAATTATTTTTTTTATCAATCCGGAGCCTGAAATAAGTATAATTATCAATTCGGGACCTGAATTTAGGCCCTAAATTGATAAAATAAAAGATAATATTTGACAAATTCAGGTCATTCATTGATAATTTTGCATATTTTAGGTACCAAATTGATAATTTATCAATTTTTTAGGCATTGAATTGATAAAAATCCCATTACTAATTATCATTATTAAATTAACACCAAGAAAGAAATTAATCTTGTATACAAAATTTCACATGCTCCACCAGTATACCAATAATATATGTTAATAATTAATACTATATTTAATTTAATTTAAGAACGAAATCAAACTTTAATTATTTCTCAACCCCCTAAAGTTATAGATATCGATCATTCAGTTAGGAATGGAATATCAAATGTGTGTAGACTACGTGTAAAGAAAGTATTGAAGCTTCCATAATACTACGAACCTAATTATTTTAGAATACAGTATTTTATCCTTAATCACACTACAATTCACATTACAAATGTGGGCCACACTCCGTGAAATCGTTTGTAATTAGTTTTTTTTTTTTCATTTATGATATAAACTTTTCATAAAACTGTTCACAATGTAGTTAGCATTTTTAATTATACAAATTATTACATCTTATTCATCTCACTATGTATAAATACATGCCTTCTATATATCTCCCTATCATCTCGTAGCTAGGGGTACTCCCACATTTTAGTTTTTTTTAATTAAATATATGATCATAAATTAGAAACAATCAATTGAATAGTATTGTTTTAAGAGAAAAGAAAAATACATATTTTAAAAACATCTCAATTAATTAATATTATTTTAGTGACTTGTGTCTTCAAACCTAAGACTAAAATGTCTCTTTTTTTTTTAATTAAAAAAATCAGGGAGCTAGCCACATGATTAAAAAAACGATTGAGATATTCTCTTTAATTAAAAGCTAGTTATATTCTACTTCAAAATCATAATGAAACCAACCAAATTTATGGAGTTTAAAAGATAAACCGTATTATATTCTTTTTACTTTATTCTAAAAAAGTCTTAAAGATAATTAGGATCTCATTCCATCACAAACTTTTGCATTTCAAAATAATATTTTTTATCGATTTCGTCATATAATTTTGTAAAAGCATCGATTCAATCCTATTCAATTTTATAAAAGCATTGATTCAGTCCAATCCCATGAAATTAAAATAATTGAACATTATAAAGTAATAAAATAACAATTTTGATAGAAAATTAAAAGTTATGAGACTATTTCATAGAAATAAAAATTTAAAAATTATTTTAAATAAAATAAATTTGTATATGACAATTTTAATTTTAAACTCCATGCTATAAATAAATATGGATTGTTGGGCAACCTTGACTATAATATTTTGAGAGATTTTTCAATTAAAGAGCAAATGAAATGAATTAACTAGATTAATATAAATTTAATCTAGATTATAGATCCAGCCGAAACAATTAATGATCTTAAAAAGAAAAGAAAATTACAGTTAATATTTAATTATCTCTATTCAAAATCATGCATACCTCCACTAAATCTCCTTATAATCTAACATAATTAATCTTTCCAAAATATCAATCATAAAAAAAAAAATTAATTCTCCAAAATGGTTAGGGTTTGGATGATCACTGTAGCCATGGTGATAATATTGGTTACGCCGGAGGCGGCAACGGCGCAGAGCATAAGCTGCAAGACGGTGGTGACAAGCTTGATGCCGTGCATTACTTACCTGAAGCAGGGCGGAGACTTGCCGAAGGATTGTTGCAGCGGCATCAAGTCTATCGACAGCGACTGCTCCACCACGGCGGAGCGCCAGGAGGCGTGCAACTGCTTGAAGGCGGCGGCGAAAGCGTATTCCGTCAACACTACGTACGCCGCCGGTTTGCTGGGCAAGTGCGACGTTGATATCAGTTATCCCATCAGCTACTCCACTAATTGCTCCAAGTAATATTACTACTATTTTCTTAAGGTCATGTGTGCAGGAGACACATCGTGTTCCCGACACGGTGTCCCGGGCACAGAATACCAACTCTTTTCTTAAATGATCATTTTTAAGAAGAATAAATATGTTTTTAATAAAAAATTAAAATAATACTTTATTATGAAAAAAACTTAATATTCAATTAAATTATTTCATAGGCTATATTTTTTTTTAAGTAAAAAATGGGAGTATTTGATAACAATAAAAATAAACTATATATCCATCTAATGCATGTTTGTCTTTTTTTAAATAGAATTTGGATTTTTGTATGTCCAGTTATTTACACAATTAAAATAAAAAATAAAAAAAAGTAAACTCTATTCATAAATTCATATTTTGGACTTATACATTAATAAATAAAAATTTAAAATCTGAAAATTTGAGATGAAATTAAATTTCCTAACTATTTTGAAACTATATTTTAAACTCCATTATTTATAGTTAGTAGAAATACTAAAATGATGTTTATCATTATTCATGCATGCATGTATCTTTATTTTTATTTTATTTATTCATTTTTTATATTTTGGGCAGGGTCAAGTAGTACCAACAACCGAGTACTGTAGCTTGTGCTTGGAAGCAGCAATTGGATCTTACCCTATTACCATGGCTAATAATTAATGGAAATTTTGTTTTTAAATATTTTATTAATTAATATATGTGTGTAACTTTATGCTTATAAGCATGGAAATTCTAATTTCTGCCACACCTTGTTGGAAGTTGTAAGCTTCAGTAAAATGGGTAACTGGTTCAATATTATAATTAATTAAAAGGTAGCGGTTAATTTTTTTTAATATTTAAATAATTCTTTAAAAAATTGTTCATATGTACTTTAATATAATTTTTTATTTCCACATCACAATAAAAAGGGTTCGAGGGATATAATTATTAAATATACATTAATTAATGAAGGAAATGATAATTTCAAACGTTTCATCACAACTTATAATTTGAAATTAGGTGTAATATTAGTTATAAGAACTAATTTAATTTGGCAAACACTTGTATAATAATATTTTAACATAAAATGATACTTGCATTAGTGAAAGTGATTATTTTATGAATATATAATACAAATTAAAATGGATAATATTTTTAATAAAAAAGAAAATTTTATTAAAAAGTGATAGTTATTTTAAAAAATATAAAATAATATCATATAAAACGGTTCCATATGAGTAACACGGAGTTTAAGAAAAGTTGACTTTTTAGGGGTATTGTGATATTTTTAGGTAATAAATAAATTATAAAGTATGTTATGTGTGTTAGGTGAGTGTGATAAAATTGTAATTAAGATGAACTTTTAGGGGTGGAGATTGATGTGATATTTCATTTTTTGGAATAAGATAATTAGTTTGAGACGGATGAAAACGGAAATTAAGACAACGAGTTTGAGACGGAGAGAGTATAAAAAAACAATAATTTCAACACATTATATTTTTACTTTAGGTTGAAACAGTTTAAAAGAAGTAAAGAACAATCCTCAAATAATTTATAAGTGAATTAGTTAGATCAGGACGTATACAATTCAATTCAATTTGAAATCAAGAAAGATTTGAAAAAACAATAAAAGTACAAGATAATATATTAATTAAATGCTAAGAGTATGATTTAAACTTTAAAGACAACCCATTAAATATTAACCATTGTATATGAGTTAAAAAAAATAAACTGTCTGGCTCGTCTCCTATCTTTTTTTAATTTATTTAATATTATTATGACATTTATTTTCATTTCATAATTTTTTAAAAGTATCGAGTCAATCACATCACATGAAATTAAAATTTTTGAATATTTTTAAGTAAAAATAATAATTTTGGTGAGAATTTAAAAATAACACTATTTTGAAAATGTTAAATTTCTTAAAATTATATTAAATAAAATTAATTTAGATAAAACGATTTTGATTTTAAACTCATAATTATATTATTATAAAATCTAGGGAAAGTTTGAGGCCAGCAACATTAATTGATCATGATTTTAATGGCTGTGTTACTTGTGTAGTAGCTGAAAAGTTAGATCACATAAAATACCTTAGAAAATAGTTTTAACACGTCTTCCACTTAAATTGTGAAACATAATGAAATTGGAATCGATTAGATGCTTAAAGTGATACAGGTCAATCCGCTCTTAAAGTAGGTTAATTATAGATAAATTATATTAATTCGCTGTTAAAATATGGTTTTTAAAGTCCGATAAATAATGAATTAAAATATATTTTTAAAGTATTATAATACGATTCACTACAAATATATTTTAAGTATCACATATTTTATCTATATAACAATTACTTCATACTTTAATAATTGATACTTGACTCACAATCCGTCTTACAAATACCTATCTTAGAGATAATATCCTTTATTTCAATTATATGAATGCTATATATATGCTCATATATATTTCATAATGGTAATTAAGAGCCACTAACTATTTCCAAAATTTTGTCATCTGTTTCTCTTTAAAAGTTACAATTAATTTTCATCATTATGATCCTATACGAAAACTGCTAATTCAATTTTCTTTTATGTATTTCTAATAAAAATATTTGGATATTTTTTGTAAAAAGTATTTTAAAACACGAAAAGCAAAAGGGATTCTCGTCTATTTAAATTTACAATTGATGTTAACCAAAATCATTTGGATGGAATTCACGAGATCCACAAAATTAAGTAAGCCCACTAGATGAGCCCAACTTAGATATATGGCCCATTCTTTTGACCCAATAATCAGAGCTGGGCTGGTTAAAATTCAGAGCACACATGATCCAATTTTGCATGAAATGAGTTCGTCAAAAAAACAAGATAATCATGCACCCACGGTTTCTTTTCTTTTTTCTTTTTTTTTTTAAAAAAAAAATCACACACGTCATGATCTATTCAAAATATGTTTGTTGGAATAATTAGTTCTTATTCTGCTTTGTTGAACTAATATTAATTATTATTAAATTAACACCAAGAAATAAATGAATCTTGTATACAAAATTTCACATGGTCCACCAGTGTACCAATAATATATGCTAATAGTTAATACTATAATTAATTTAATAACGAAATCAAACTTTAATTATTTCTCAACCCCTAAAGTTATAGATATCGATCATTCAGTTAGGAATGGAATGTCAAATGTGTGTATATCTTCGTGTAAAGTATTGAAACTTTCATTCATATATAATACTACTAACCTAATTATTTTAGAAAATACCCCTCGGTACCAAACTTATCTTTATCGTTATTGTAGATATGTAATTTAAAAAAAAGTTAATTTTTAATTAATTTTATTATTTTTTAGAAATGTTGTGATATTTTTAGATAATAAATTAATTATAAAGTATGATATTTGTGTTGTGTGAGAGTTGTATTTTTTTAAATTAATATAAATTTTGAGATTGTGGTTAATGTAAAGTTTATTTTTTGATGGTGAAAGATAAGTGTGGGACGGACGAAAACAAAAAATGTGAAGATAAGTATGAGACAAAGAAAAATAAAAGGTGTGAAGATAAGTGTGGTCAGATATATAATATTCTATCCTAAATCACACTACAATTCACTTTACAAATGTTGGGCACACTCCATGAAATTTGTAATTAGTTTTCACATTTTATTTATAATATATATTGTTTGATAAATTAGTTAAAATACTGTTATCACTTTTTATTAGTATATTATAAGTTACTTCCTCCATCCCACTAATTACTGCACACTTTCTTTTTTTATCTGTCCCAACATTTATGCACGTTTCTAAAATGGAAAAAATACATTTCAATACTACTAATTTTTTACACACACCCCAACAACTTTACACATTTTTATATATAAAAATTTAACTTTTTTTTTAGAATACATGCACAATTTTCCGGGACGAAAGGAATATTACTTTTTATCCGTCTCACAAAAATCATTTCGTGAGACGGTACTATATAAATTTTTGCAAAAATGTTTTATTAAAAATAGAGTGTATCTTATTTAAAGTTTGGATCACTTGCATTTATAAAAGATATGGAGTGTATATATTGTAGTCCCTAGGTCATTTCTAAAAATAAATAAATAAATAAATATATATATATATATATATATATATATTAAATTTTATTCAAATGAATATATATTCTGGTTTTAATTATATATTAAAAAAGAGTATAATTTGGGTGGAACCAGTCTCACCAAATTAATTTGTAGAACATGTTGTCTCCATTATTCTAATTAATTTCTCCTATTTCATTAATGTTTTTTTTTTAAATTATTATACTTAAAAGGCCATTATACCATAATCTCTAAATCATAGGATATAATATATCCTAAACCATAAGGGTGAAAATTACAATTATACCCTAAAGCTTAAATCTCAGGAGTAAATTATATCCTAAATCACAAGGGTAAAATTACAATTATACCCTAAACCCAAGAAATAAATTATACCCTAAACCACAAATGTGAAATTATAATTATACCTTAAACCCTAAAGTAAAATATACCCTAAACCATTAAAGATAAAATATACCCCCACCAGTGAAATTACAATTATACCCTAAATCTTAAACTCTAAAGTGAAATATAATCCAAATCACAATAGTAAAATTATAATTATATCCTTACAAACTTAAAGGATAAACAATAAATTCTAAGGATATTAAGGATAAAATATACCCTAAACTATAAAAATGAAATTATTAATATATCTCAAAAATTAAATTAAAAAAAAAAACAGTCAATAGCAGCGAAATTAAGCGGATGATGGGCAGTCCTAAACATTTGAATTTGTGGAACGTACCTACTGAAGTTACTGCCATTAAAGAATATATGATTAAATTTTGATTCAGATATTTAAACCATATATACCTTCTATCTCTCTGTCATCTCGTAGTTAGGGACTTAGGGGTACTCCTACATTTTAGTTTATTTTTATTAAATATACATTTATCTATATGATTATAAATTAGAACAATCAATTGATTATAAATTTAGTGACTTGTGAGTGTCTGCAAACCTAAGCAATAAAATGTCTCTCTCTTTTATTTTAATCTGAAAATTTTAGTTTTTATTTTCGTACTCAATGTATTAAACTGATCGAGATTTTCTCATTAATTAAAAGCTAGTTATATTGTACTTCAAAAGCATAATGAAACAAAGAAATTTTATAGAATTTAAAACATAAAGTATCTCATAACTTTTTCTTTTATTCTAAAAAATCCTATGATAGTCCAAAACTTTTCATCCTTGCTTCAATTATGTCTCAAAGTTATATTTTTATTAATTTCTGTTGGGTATATTTGAGTTTCGGTATAATATTTGAGTTTCGTTATAATATGTTGACTAGAAAAATATGATAAAAATAATAAGAACGGAATTTGAGTCGAGTCAAGAGTTACACTCTTTCTCCTTAAGATGAAATTGCCCCGCTCTGGTGCTTACGGTTCGACGGCAATCATCTCCAAGATACAATGACTCAAATCTTGTGATAGTAGCACTACAAATCACAAGATACGACGAACCAACCGATATTATGAACTCACCTTAGGAGTATGACGACTTTGGAAAATGTTAGAGACCAAGACTCTAAGTACAAAAATGTTTTTATAATGTATGATCAAGTGAATTTCAAGTACTTCGGAGTAAAGGATTATGAAATGGGAGGACCTATTTATAGATTTCAAGGAGTCTTTACGTGAATTGATGTGACTATTGTATTTGATTTTGAATTCAAATTCATATGTCTTTTAATGAAAAGACGCAATTTATTCAACAATCACAATCTTTAATCACACCTCTTCATAAACACACTTTAATTTAATAGACACCATTATAATATTATTTTTCCATTCACCTTAATTTCCCAACAATTTCGTCTTATAATTTTATAAAAACATCAATTCAATCATATTTTATAGAATTAGAAAAATTGAACATTTTTAAGTAGAAAAAAGACAATTTTGATGAGAATTTAAAAATTATGTGACTATTTTAAAGAAATTAAGTTTTTGAAAATTATTTTGAGTAAAATAAATTCATACGAGGCAATCTTAATTTTAGACTCCATACTATAAATAAATATGGGTTGTTGGGCAACCTTAACTATAATATTTCGAGAGATTTCAATTGAAGGGGAAAATGAAAAGAATTAACTAGACTAATTAATAATATAAACTTAATCTAGATTATAGATCCAGCAGAAACAATCAATGATCTAAAAAAGAAAATTACAGTTAATAGTATTTAATTTTCTCTATTAAAAATCATACATACCCCCCACTAATCTCCCTATTATATATACACACACAATCCATTCACAAATCCTCCCATCCAACATAATTAATCTTTCCAAAATATCGATCATAAAAAAGTTATTTATTTCTCCAAAATGGTTAGGGTTTGGCTGATGACTGTGGTGATGGTGATGATGTTGGTTACGCCGCCATCGGCGACGCAGAGCACAAACTGTAAGAAGGTGCTGACAAGCTTGTCGCCATGCATTACTTACCTGAAAGAGGGCGGAACCTTGCCGGAGTTGTGTTGCATCGGCGTCAAGTCTCTCGACAGCTATGCCACCAACACGGCGGAGCGCCAGGAGGCGTGCTACTGCTTGAAGGCGGCGGCGAAAGCGTATTCCGTCAACCCATTTTACACCGCCAGCTTGCCGATCAAGTGCGGCGTTGATCATTACTTTTATCCCATCAGCTACTCCACTAACTGCTCCAAGTAATTAACATTACTACTCTTTTCTTAAATGATCAATTCTAAGGAGATTACAATATGATATATTTTTTTTAATTAAAAAATTGAAATGATATTTTATAGACAAATTTTCTTGTGGGACGCTTATTTACATGAGACGTGTTAAAATATGTCTATTATTTAGTTTAAGTATGTTTAATGGTTGTTAAAGTATATTTTCTAAAGTATGCTGTATTATGTATTAAAGTAATTTCAGCATGTTATAATATAATTTATTATTGACATACTTTAAATACAAATAAACATATTTTATTTCTACAAAAAACATACTTTAGAGATGGGTCAACTCATCTAACAAGAGAGTTTCTCTATTTTATATTATGATTATTTCATTAATTATTTGTGCAATAGAAATTGATCTTATAATTAGTACATATGAGTCTATCAACTCTTAAAAATAAGATAATTAGAAAGGTAAAAAAATATAGTTGTCATAAATTTAAACGCTAAATCCTTATAAAAGATTAAATTAGTATTTTATAAGAAAAATTTTGTGTAAGATGGATAAGAAGTGACCATCCTCATAATGAAAAGTGTTAAAAAAATAGTATAAATAAAAATCGATAATATTTTTAATAAAAAGTGATAACTTATAACAAAAGTGTAAAATAATCTCACACACCAAGACATCTCATTCCAAAGTTTCAAATATTAAAAAAATTAGACATTAATTAAAATCTGTAAATCCGCTCAAATTATTGTTAAATTTTACATATTCGCGCCTGAGATTTGTAATAAACTAACAATGAAACCAAAGTTACCAAATATTTGAGGAAATCATCATTAATATATATATATATATATATATATATATATATATATATATATATATATATATATATATATATATATATATATGAATTAATTAAATACTAAAATGATGTTTATTATGTGTGTATTGATTTTTTTATTTTTTTTGGCAGGGTGGATTAGTACCTAGTGGAGCTTTTGCTTGGAACTGGAAGCAGCACTTGGATCTTATCCCATTACCATGGCTAATAAATAATGGAACATTTGTTTTTTAATATTTTAGTAAATTAATATATGTGTGAACGATGTATATTTAGCCTTCCACATCTTGTTGGAACTTGTAGACTTCAATAAAATGGTGTAATGGGTAACCAGTTCAATATAATTATAATTAATTAAGGGAATCTCCTTTCTTTTTTTTCGATATATGTGAGACATGTCGAACTATTATTAAAATATGTTTATTATAAGATAAAATATATTTATTGATAATTAAAATATTTTTATAATAAATTATATTATAATATTCTAAAATCATACTTAATACATATTAATCCTACTTTAAAAAACACACTTAACGCATAGATGAAGTGGTAGAGGGAGGGGTAGAAAGGTCTTCCAACTAACTTGGTTGCTCCTGTTTTTAGCCATTTTGTTGTGAATTTTCTGTTAATTTTTTTTTCCCTGTGAAAATTTAATTTTGCCATAGATAGGATAAAAAAATTCTTATACTTTTTAATGGAAATCTTTTGTAACCCTAGAACCTTAATTTAGATGATTACGAGTAAAATAAAGAAGAAAAAAAAATCATTCCAAAATAATTTATAAAGAAAACGTGTTTCTTATGTAAATTATTAGTAATAAATATTTATATAGAACACGATTAAAAACTCAAAGTAGCTTAGAATATGGGAAGCGTGAAGATTTAAGATATTTAAAATAACAATATAATAGTATATAAGATTTATATATTTTTTTTATAAAAAAAACACACACACTA
This sequence comes from Pogostemon cablin, assembly GCA_023678885.1. Lineage (NCBI taxonomy): Eukaryota > Viridiplantae > Streptophyta > Magnoliopsida > Lamiales > Lamiaceae > Pogostemon > Pogostemon cablin. Next base: position 2,522,022 of record CM042984.1, read on the forward strand.
CAAAATTTTCCGTAGAAAACTTTAATCGCCCACGGACCAATACATTTGTGAAGAATATTGTTCATATACGTACTTAAATATAATTATTATATATAATTATTAATTTCCACATCACAATAAAAAGGTTCGAGGGATATAATTATTAAATATAATAAGGAAACAATAATTTCAAACGTTTCAGCACAACTAATAATTTATGAAATTAGGTGTACTATTAATTAGTTATATGAACTAATTTAATTTGGCGGACACTAAAAGGGATAATAATTTAATAAAAAAATAATACTTAATTATTTCATAAATAATTTATAATATAAATAAAAATTAATAATTTTTTAATAAAAAAAGTAATAATATTTTATAAAAAGTGATAATTATTTTAAAAAATATAAAAATAATTTAATATGAGTAGTTGGTTTTAAAAATTCAAATGGATTAATAATTAATTTTATGCGAAAATATTGCTTATAATATTCTTCCCAAAATATATTCGGTGCTGAAGATCCTAAAATTTATTAGTATTATACATACAAATTTAATTAGAAAAATAATATTATAAAAATAATTGACAATAATTTCAACACAGTATATTTTTACGTTATGTTGAAACAGTTTAAAAGAACCATCCTCAAATAATTTATTAGTGAATAAGTTAGATAAGTATCGTATACATTCAATTCAGACAAAATTCTACCGTAATTATATGGGAGAGGTTGTGAAACGGATCTGACTCTTTGTTAAAATATGCTTTCTATATAAGTAAAATATATTAATTTATAGTTAAAGTATATTTTTTATAGTGTATAATTAACAATGAATAATGAAATAAAATAGTACTCCCTCCATTCCAGATATTTTTATCCATTTGTACGGGCACGGAGATTAAGACGGGTTATTTTTTTAATATATACTAATGTAAGAAAAAATAGGGATACATTAGTAAATTTAAAAAGAAAAAGTAAATAAAATTATTGAGAATGATGGTTAAAGTGTAAAAAAATAAGTAAAGTTATTAGGGATTGATTGATGAATAAAGTGTAAAAGTATATAATAAAATATTATGTATTTTTACCATTAATAGAATGAGTAAAAATATGTGGAACACCCCAAAATAAAAAGAGGGTAAAAATACGTGGGACGGAAGGAGTAATATGTTTTTAAAATATACTATAATTCATTATAAACATACTTTAACTACTAATAAACATATTTTAAATACTTCCTCCGTCCCTCAAAGTATTTCACACTTTCCTTTTTCATCCGTCCCTCAAAGTATTTCACACTTTACTTTTACTCCCTCCGTCCCCCCAAAGTATTTCACATTTTCCTTTTTCATCAGTCCCTCAAGGTATTTCACATTTACTTTTATTAAATTTGATAAAAATACATTATAATAATACATATTTTTTACACACATCTCAATATAATACTTACTTTTTCACATCTCCCAACAACTTTACACATTTTTTTCATAACTTTACACACTTTTTTCATTAAATCAACTAAAATATATATTCTCTTTCTTACTTTATACATAAAAATACAAAATTTTCTTAAACTCCGCGCACACCAATACGTGAAATACTTATTGGAACGGAGTGAGTACTAAATTTGGTAAAAATACATTACAATAATACACACTTTTTACACACATCCCAATATAATACTTACTTTTTCACATATCCCAACAACTTTACACACATTTTTCATAATTTTTCACACCTTTTTCATTAAATCAACTAAAATATATATTCTCTTTCTTACTTTATACATAAAAATACAAAATTTTCTTAAACTCCGCGCACACCAATACATAAAATACTTATTGGGACGGAGGGAGTATATAACAAGTACTACTCTTTAACAAATGATTGACTCGTCTCACTATCCGTTTCACATAATCACCTCCTATAAGAAAGTGTCTCTCAATTCAATTTTAAATCAAGAAAATACTTGAAAAAACAATAAAAGTACAAGGTAATGTATTTTAATTAAATGCTAAGAGCATGATTTAAACATTAAGACAACCCATTAAATTATAATCCAAGTGTACGTATAATATTTAACCCTTTTATAAAAAAAAAAAAAAAAACTCTAGTCCGTCTTGTATCTATTTAATTTATTAAAAAATTTCTAGAATATTTATTTTTGTTTCATAATTTTTTAAAAGTACGGATTCATTTATATATATCTCATGAAATTAAAAAAATTGAATATTTTTAAATAAAAAAATAATAATTTTGATGAAAATTTAAAAGTGAGTTTATCTTATATTCTCAAGTGCACAAAGTGTGTAAATGTACATCATTTTATTTTAAAGAGTATACTCTTTAATTAATAAGGGTACAATATTATGTTATAAAAGATATACACTTATTAATTTTTTTCAGAAAATAAATGGAACACGTCCGTATATTAAAGGGTATAACTTTCTAAAAATACGAGATCTGGTGGTACGATATCCTCAAGGACACACAAATTTTAGTCTTAAAAAATTATGGGATTATTTTGGAGATGTTAAATTTCTCTAGTCTATTTTGATTAAAGTTAATTTATATAAAAAGATTTAGATTTTAACCTCATGATTATATTATAAAAATCTAGAGAAAGTTTGAGGCAACATTAATTGATCATGATTTTAATGGTTGTGTAGTAGCTGAAAAAATAGATTCGAAATTAATGATTATGCCAATTTATCTCATTGAATACAGCATGTGAATATTGGCCAAATTCGTTCCTAATTAAATTAATTAATACCTTAGCTAACTCCAATGTGGTGTGTTTTTTACGTGAGTAGCTAAAACGTTTGGACCATCGATCTTATATAAATTGGTATTGTTGTATTATATATTCCATACTTTTTCTTAAATAGAATTTTTATTAATGACAACTAGTATAAGACATAAAAAATTTACAAAATACAATTATTTTAAAATCAAGTTTAGCTTAAGAAATTAGTTAATAAAAATCAATCTAAATTCACTCATATCATTGACATAAACCAACTCTATATTCTCGATTTTTTGTTCAATAAGATGACAAATTGCCAAATACTTATTTTAATATTGTTGAGCATTCACGTACATTATCATGTCCTATGATATTTTAATGTTGTATTTTTTATGCTACCTCTAATACGTTTAGTTATTAGGAGTTTTTGATTATTTACAAATAAAATCCTTATTTCATATATGAGTTCTTATATTTTTATTTTGCAAATTATTTTTTAAATTCAATTCTTTCAATTCCATAAAAGAAATTATTATCATTAATTCAAGGTAAAATAAATATAAACCATCTTGAGGAATACCTTTCTTGAAAACATATTTTCGTACGTACTGATTAAAAAAATTCTTAAACATAAATGGTAGATAATTACATGGGGAGTCTATTTGTAAAAATTTAAAATATTTGGCTTGTTATAATACATCAATGTAAATGCGAATTAAGAAGCAAATAAAATTAAACTAAACATATAAGTGGCCTAAAACCCCTATAAATAGACCCCAAAAATCCCCCATAATCAGATCCAATTAAGAAAAGCATAAGAGAAATAACATTTGTCCAAGGTGAGTGATATAATAATGGAGAGTGTGAAAGTAGCATGTGTGGTGATGATGATGAGTATTATGGTGGGAATGGGTCCGATAGGTGAAGCCGAGGCAGCGATCACGTGTGGCTCGGTGCTGAGCAACTTGGCGCCCTGCCTCGGCTACATCCAGAGAGGCGGATCCATTCCGCCAGGCTGCTGTGCGGGCGTCAAGGCCCTCAACAATGCTGCACGTTCAACACCCGACCGCCAGGCCGCCTGCGGTTGCATCAAGTCCATCGCTTCCAACGCTAGGGCCGACCCTAAGCTCGTCAACGCCATCCCTGCTGCGTGCGGTGTTAACTTGCCCTACAAATATTCCCCGTCCCTCGATTGCTCCAAGTAATTATATATATTTAGACCACGTTTTGTTTTGTGTGAGATTGTTTTACGAAACTTTATTTTACATGAATGTACGTATTTTGATTTTGTGGTTGCAGGGTGAAGTGATCATATGATCAAGAATAATGTTATGTTATATGGATGTACGTAAAAGAATAAAGTGGAGGTTGATGGATGTTACATTGGACTGCTTGTTCATCAGCTGGCCAACTTGTAAATTGGTGGCAATTATAACTGTTATTTTGTAACCTTCATTTGGATTTGAAGGGATATAAACATACAATCAGTTTGTAATTATGCCCTAATTGCAACTCTTAAGTAATTAACTGTGTGTTTCTTTATACTCATTGTTAATGTGATCCGATATCCCTAATCTGAATATAATTAATAATTATATACGATAAAAAATATATATTTATACATTATACAATTAATAATTATTTCGTTAGGATCGATTTTTGCTATCTTGATCTGTCTTGTTACGTGTATCAATTTTATTTTATTTTTTTCAGCAAAGATGGGCTGCCTTCTCCACAATAAAACCTAAAAAGTTATCTTAGTTACAACTTACAGCATAACTACCAAACGTTAAAATCACAGAACATTACATAATAACTCATAAATAAATAGTATAACACATAAAACATCCAAACATAATTAAATTCAAAGTTAAAATCTTCCACAAATAAATAGTTAGTCAATTAAATAAAGTCTTCAAATCTAAGAAAGTTAGAAAAGGAATAATTAGGAAATATGGGGTCTAGTTCAGGGGAGTGGCTCGGAGGCAACTATGGGGTCTAGTTCTCTGTCCATGAGTGTTGGCACTTGATGCACGAGTAAAATACCATCATGGGTTCATCAGCTGACCTCGTCTGCACTTGTGTGAAGCTAGCTTTTCCATGATTACATTGAGGACAAGACACTGCATATCAACAATAAAAAGAATGACTATGCCAAGCCTTTGCCAATTGCTCTGTTTCCATTTTCAAAATCCACAACTCACATGGAAACATTCAAACATAAACATGAATTTCAAGAAACACATTTCAAAAGCATCAATTTGGAAATAAACATCGAAGAAGTGGATTTACGAAAGCCAACCTGCAGTTTCATTCATGTTCCTCCGGTCTTCTAGAGAGAAAATTGGATCTATGGGGTTTTTAATCAGGCGAGCATGTCTCTTAATTTTAACCTGAAATGGATATTTGAGCATAAGTGTGTATACAACACAGATATGTAGAGAATGATGGAACACACACCATACCTTGTTCTCTATCTGGCATATGTAAGGGCATGTTGGACAGGAAAATCTGGCAGGGTGTTCCATGCGAGGCAACTCAAACAGCAACATGTTTGCATAAGGGCAGAACTCCATTTCTGCTCTGCTCTGATTTTGGAAAAAATATAAATTTTACCACCCACATTCACTTACTTATTACACACAATCATGCATTCATCCATGGAATCATAGGTCAAAATAAATTGCACAGAGAAGTGCATTACAGGCAACAATTTTTTTAAATTATGGCATACCATCATCTTTTGAAAAAAACTTTCAACTTTCAAAAGGCACACATCAACTTAAGTGCCCAAAAAACAGGAAAAAAGGAGCTTCACAACTCTAACAAATATGCAGTTAAATATATACATACAGATATTCTAAAATAAGAATCAATATAAGAGAAATAAAAAGAAGGTGAAGTGGAGAAGGGGTATACTAAATCTCCTTTCCACTTTTATATTATGTGTTCTTACCAAGCACTTTGGTATTATTATTAGGATTTCCTATATGCTTATGCTTGCAGCAGATTAATCTCAAGTAAATAATGCAGTGAAAGTAACTAATCTCACATATTTATCATCACACTAAAAGTCTAAACCACAACTACCATGGGACAAAACTCTCATTCTACCACTAAAATTCTACAACTACATTAATTATCAACTTCGAATGCATTAGTTTAATAATCTCAATAAAAAAAATCTCAGTAAATTTTTTTTAACTTAAAACAATAAAAACCAATCCTTCAAAATAATTCTCAACTGTATTACTTTTGGGATCAATCGGTATCACAATGAAATCGAACTCCATTCACGCACAAAAATGAAAGAAAATTAAAGAGCATGAATAAATTCAACATAGAACTCTAGAATTCCATACCTTGAACTTGGGGAACTTGGAAAATCTAAATATAAGCAGAATATACGATTGCCAAAAAAATTAGTAATAGAAGAATATTAAACTTACCCTAAGGGCCCAATACCCACCCACTGGGCTGAATCATTGCATCGTCGGCTTTCAGGCCCAAAATTATTTTTTCAGCCCAAATGAAAACGGGTTGCGGATCCAGACCCGAATCGGGAAATCCCGTCACAGGCAACGGCTAGTATTTCCACCAAAAATGAGATCCGAAGCTCCATTTGGGTGATGATGGATCAGCAGCAGCGGCCATGGAAGCTGAGCCTTCGAGCCAAGGCAAAGAAGTGGGATATCAGGCTGAAGCTATCGCGAATTCTGCCCCTTTGCAAACCTTCACAATTTTCGATCCAATTCAAACTACTGAACTATGCCTTGGAAATCAGATCTAAACCCACCTCCACCTTTCCATTGAAGCCGAATCATTTGAAGCTCAAAATCCTACAGATATTCAACAAATTTCATCGTAGAAAATCCAAATCCCAAGGAATTGTGCGAAGGTGGTGCGCTCCTCAGGTAATTAATCATTTTTATTTGAAGGCAAATATGAATCGATAAAAATTGTGCTAAAATGCGCCTGACTTTTGGGATTGAAGAATTACTTGTATGGAGGAGGAAGAGATAGCAGTATTTGGCTGTGGGTGATGGTTTTAATGGCAATGGCAATGGCAATGGCAATGCAAGTGAGGTATTATTTGGGTGGAAGTGGGAGTGTTTTCATATGGAATTGTTTCTGGAAGGCCTGCAACTATGCTTCTTCTTCTCAATTTTTGTGTCATCTTTTCAAGGTAACTGAAACTCCATTTCTTATGCTTGTGTATCACTATTTATATGAATTTACCATCCATATAAATAATTTTTAATCAACTAAGAAAATTTAATTTTATAATGTATTTGTAAAAAAATTCAGTGACATGGCATTTTAACTTATGAATTGCCAACTGATTAGACAATTTTAAATTTCAATTTCTTGGAGTTTGAAGATAACTAAATCCTCAAATTGAAATTATTTTTATGAATCTGAAAATCGTACATATATTATCAAATGCGAGCCATTTTAAAGCTAAAAATAACTGAAAATTATAAGATTAATATTAAGACAACTCATAAATTACAGAATGTTATATAAAGTTATTTCAATCATAATCTCAGATTTCTTATTTTATTATAAAAAATTAAAAAGATTTGTACATCCAGCATTTTCAGGTAACATACCGGGCGATTTGTCAGTCTCTGGGTTTTTAGACATCGTATTTGTTAATCCCCTTCTTTTATGGTAAGGAACATTAGTTTGATTCACTTGTATTGTATTTATAAACGCATTATTATTTTTTAGAGCAAATTTTATGTGAAATCGATTTTATACAAAAACATTTTTTAATTTTATTAATTAATTGTAACTTTTCACTAAAGTTTGTATCATTCTTTTTAGTGTGATAATTGTTTATATTATAATTCAATAAATCAATTATTATCACATTTTATTTATAATGTTACACTATAAAAATTATTCATCTCATGGGTTACGTGGTGGTTTACCATTATAATAATAAAGAAATGAGATTTGAAAAGGGAGCATTTTTTCAACCATATGTTATTCTTTCTACCATGAAATCATTGTCTACCTGAATTAGATGGCTATTATAATTATTTTTATTTTTAATTATTTATCTCTCCGTCCTAGGGATGTCAACGGGCCAGGTCAAACCGGGTAGTTAACTACCCAGATCTGACCCGTTTCAAAAATGCTGGCCCCGGACCCGCCCCGTGCCCCACACGGGTCCTATTTTACAGATCCGCGCCCCGCCCCGCCCCGTTATGAAATCCTAAAGAATTGATACGAATCCAACTCATCTACTTCTCAGCAAAAAATTTCAGTCCCATCTGTTTTTCCCTGGTGAGATCAAATTATGAAGATTAATTGTTGGTTAATTTGTGTCTATTGTTGAGGTGGATTGGAGATTAAGATTGGCTTGGATTTTTTAAAGAAATGGAGTGCAGTACTTATGATGAGATTGAGGGAGAGGAGGCGGCGGCGGAGGGTGGCGAATGGTCGGAATGATGAGCAGTGGCATGAATAGTAAGGACTTTTATGAGATTTCGGAAATGACGAGAGAGAAAGAGGGTACTGCCGGGACTTGGGAAATTGGGGGAGGACAGCGGCTGTCGGGCGATGGCCGGTGGCTGGCAAACGGTGGATGGCGGCTTGACCTTTGAAATTTGAAAGAGATAAGAGAGAGAGAGAGAGAGAGGGTGTGGAGACGTGAAACGGCTAGGCTGGGAAAGGAAATGGAGAGAGGTAATACTAGGGTCAGAACTTTACAGATTGTATTATTATATCTAATTTAATACTCTCCCCGTCCCACAATACCCTTCACACTTTCTACATTTGGACGTCCCACAATACCCTTCACATCCCATTTTTGGCAAAAAAAAAACAAATATATCCCCCAATTATCCATCAATTACAATATTGCCAGCTGGATTAACACCACTAATCCAACTAATTTGGGCCCATTAAGAAAATAATTAACTGAACTAATCCACTAATTTGGGCCAAGTTCACATTTCATTTGTTGTCCACCCATTTCATTCCTCTCTCTGTATCTCACTCTCGGCTTCGTCGCTCTGACGAAACCCTAACTCCTCTTCCTTTGCCGCTCTATCTTTCAATCTGCAAGTCTCTCAAATGCGAGACGAGCAACCTTAGCCCTTCTCTTGCTTCTACGATCTTCAACCCAACCCATTTTTTCTCTTGCATCAATCGTTCTCCCACGATGATGAATCCTAAACCTTCTCTGTTCGATTCATCCAATCTTCAACCAGACACTATTTCTGAGGTTGAAATAGTAGATCTATGATCTGGATATGAGGATTTATGGAGCGAAATGCTGGTTGGGGTTGACTACATGTCGCCGATGGTCGAAGGAGACGAGATCGACACGGATATCGCCGGATCCATCTTCAACACGGTGGTTCCCGACTCCCTACAGATGAATTCAGCTATCGAGCTCCATTCTGTTGATGGAGAGTTCGACGGGACATACCGTGACATCGTCGTTCCCGACTCTCATTTTCAGTATTCCGATGACGCTGTGTATGTGGTCGAGGACTCTGACCAAGAGGATGATATTTCGGGGACCTTCTCCCGTCAATCTCTATTTCGGAGGTATTCTGGCATTTCTTGCGATTCTGACCATAAACCTATGGTCCTGGAGTCCGAGAACGGGGAAGATGAAAATGTTCATTCCATCTTGCCACTGAATGAAGAATCCCTTCATTATCAACAGTTCATCTACGAGATGATTTGTATCCTGCTACCTGCATATCGGTATATCCCTAATTCATGACTTTTTTAATTTATGTAGCTTGGGATGCCCTGTGAGGCTTGTTATGTGCTTTATTTGGCCCTGTGAGGCACTTGATTGATGTTGGCCCTGTGAGACACTTGATTGATGTTGGCCCTGTGAGGCATTGATGACTGATCTGCTTTATTTGGCCCTGTGAGGCACTTGAGAAATGTAGGCCCTGTGAGACACTTGATTGATGTTGATCCTGTGTTTATACATGTGACACATTTGTTTAATTGGCCCTGTGAGGCATCTGTAATGGCCGTGTGAGGCATTGATGGTTGATAATGCTCTCTTTGGTTCTTACATGAATCCTTGAGGCATTTCTTTGTTGATGATGGGAAAATTTTGATCATATTTGGCCATGTGAGGCACTAAATGTTGGCACTATGTGATCTTGTGATGTATTTTGGTCATGTGATGCATTTTGGTAGCTATAGATGTTTTGCTTACTCCTTAGTTGGCACTGTGTGTTCTTCGGTGGGTAATAATAATTGTCCCTGTAATATGTAGGTTTTAAATTAGCCAAATGATGAATTTATTCTGAGGGCTAAGGATTCAAAGATGTGGTAGTCCATTGGTATTTCACAATAAAGTGATAGACGTTAATTGAGTCACCAATAGGTTTATACAACCCTATTTAGGAGACCAAGACCCAATGACGATGTTATTCTGAGGTTCAAGTACCTATCTTCATTGAACAAGCTTAAAAAATCTTGTTCTTGTACCTGATATTAGGTGTTCAGTGTCACCATTAGGTTTCATACCTATTTTGAAGGCGTTTGATATTTTTTTTATATCGTTGCAGTCACCAATAGGTATAAGAAGCCTTTTTGGAGACCATGCTCGATGATGAAATTCTCTCTGAGAGCATCTTGAACAAAAAGGCCATACGATTAATATATGATGATTGTTTACAATGTAAACAATAAAAGGACAGTTTATAATCCAATTGCTTATGCTGTAAATAACAAAAAGGGGTCTCTCAATTCCTATTAGTTGATTGTATAGTCCTATGCTTATGTTGTAAACAACAAAATTTGGTCAGTTTCAGTGCTTAATCAATTAATTGAGTCACCAATAGGTATATACAACCATATTTAGGAGACCAAGATCCAATGACGATGTTATTCTGAGGGTCAAGTACCTATCTTCATTTAACAAGTATAAAAAATCTTGTTCTTGTCTCTGATATTAGGTGTTCAGTGTCACTATTAGGTTTCATACCTATTTTGGAGACGTTTGATATTTTTTTATATCGTTGCAATCACCAATAGGTATAAGAAGCCTTTTAGGAGACCATGCTCAGTGATAAAATTCTCTATTATGAGAGCATGTTGAATAAAAAGGTCATATGATTAATATATGATGATTGTTTACAGCTTAAACAACACATAAACAACAAAAGGACAATTTATAGTATAATTGTTTATGCTGTAAACAACAAAAAAGGGCCTATCAATTCCTACTAGTTGATTGTTTACAGCTTAAACAACACATAAACATCAAAAGGACATTGCACTGTCCTATGTTTATGCTGTAAACAACAAAATTTGGTCAGTTTCAGTGCTTAACCAACAAAAAATATCACCCATACTTGATGATCAAACCCCAAAACATTGCACAAGTTCTGCAATGTCATAAACTAGTTTGTAGTTAGAGTCCTCCCCTAGCAGCTTTAAAATGCAGCCCCCGACCAATTCTGCATCAATCTCAAGATTGATTGGCAAAGTTCCCTCCCTTATCATCTTAGTTTTCCCCAAGTGTGGAACTTTGTAGTTGTTACCCCCTCTACCTTCATTATTTCAATTAGGCAGGCTTGTAGGCTAAGAAACACATTGTTGAGGTGGCTGGTGTTAGGTTATCATATGAGATCCTCACATTCTTGATCAGTTCATCCACATTGTAGCTTGCTGTTTCCCATTGTAGTGAATGTATAGCCCTAAACAACCCTAAATCATTGATATTGGTGTCTGGAGAGTTTGGAGGCTGGTTAAGAAGTCTGATGTTGAATCCATCAGATCTTGCAGCCATTCCAAAATCCACATCAGTATCAAGTATGTGTGGTTTTGCATTATCTTGTTGGATAATTATATCCTTACTCATAATTGGTGGCCATTTTGCCTTTATAGCTGGAATTATCTGTCAGTTTGGATAAACAAGCTTATGAAATTAAACTAGTAAAGACAATAGTAGATTAATGAAACTAATCAAGTAATGACTCTAATGTTTCAAACTAGTACATGATTCTAAAAGGAGAGCAATGAGTTACCTGATTGATAACGCAGTCTCTTATCACTTCTTGGTTGACGGTGTCAAATGGCTTAGTAATTATTGTCCCTCTTGCCATATTCTTTGACTTTCTTTTTGCTGGCTCAATCCTTGAGAAATGAAATATGTCTACTTTTCCATCAAACAAAACCTGCCCCTCACTTCTAAATATAGGTCTAGCTACGACACACATGAACATTACTTTCGTTATGAATTTCTTTGACTTGCATGTGCGGTGCGGCTCTTCCTCTCCTGGTATGATGTAGTACCTCTCATTCACCCTTGTCATGTAGAATCATTTTTCATCAATATGGACCACATTGTATATTTCATCAAACATCAATTTTTCTGCATTCCTGTCAAGATGAATCTGATGCAAACAGTAGTTGAGCCTTTGAAGCTTGTTCTCAGGAGTTAGCTCAGGCTTGATTGAGTTTGTATGAGCTTTGATATCTCCCTTTTTTATCCACCTGCCCACTGTAGATTTGCTAACCTTTAACTTCCCTGCAAGACCTCTGATTGTACATCTGCTTTAAAAAAAATCTCCTTCATTTGCTCCGGGTCTAGATTAACTTTTTTTGGCTTTGAAACTCCTTTTTTGTTAGAAATAAAGTGGATTGGTCTGCCTGCATCAATCTGTCTTTTAGCATTTGCCCAAATGTTGAATATTGTTCTTCTAGTAACTCCAAAAATCTGTGTTGCCTCTCTTGCTTTCCCAAAGTGGATACTTCCATGACTGCTATGCATTAAAAGATACTGCCCAATCAAATTTCTTGTGTGTTGAGAGAGGTTTGGATTTGAAGGTGTCATTTAATGTCAATTAAGTGCATTTATGTTTGATGCTTTGTCCCACCATATTTATTGTGATGACAATGGAGGGAATTTTTTAGCAAATTCAAAAAACCATCATAAGTAAAATTAGATGGAAAATTTTGGGGGGTTAAATTCTGTATTAGTGACCAAGTACAGAAAAAATGACAGTTTGGTGGGTAAAATTTCCCAATGATGATATTACAATTTGAGGGAAAAGGCTCAAAAATAAAATTTGGAGGGAAAATTTTGAGGGTTAGTAGCTTATTTGCTGAAAAGAAAAAGAGAACAGACAATTTGGTGGGAAATAAGTCCCAATGATGAAATTAAAATCTGAGGAAAAATCTTGAAAAGAAAATTAGAGGGAAAAATGTGTGTTTGTTGACAGTTTTGGTGGGAAAATAAAAAAATGACAGTTTTGGAGGGAAATCAATATTGTTAAGGTGTCTTAGGAGAGAAACATATCCAAATGATTTCATGGTTCATTTTTTATATGATTATTGATCCTAACAATTTATCTTAATGTCATTTTATTTAACACTTGTCATATAAACATGCATTCACCTCATTGTTTGTATTTTCAGTAATCTTTGAACAGGTATATGAAGATTTCTCTAGCTTATGTACTTGAGAACAATGTGTTGTAATTTTATTGTTGTTTATGTAATTCACACAATTTTGTAATTAAATTTTGAAGTGTAAGAATTATCTACAATTTTTAGGACATGTTTATGTAATTTTATGGTACTGTTGTAATTTTTTTTTCTATTGAATTTATGAAGCTACAGGTTTTTTAAATGCATTTCTAGAATTTGTATGAAAAAAAATATTTCTGTATTTTTTTTATCGGTAATTATTGTTTGAATTAACTTTAATGATAAAGTTAATCTAAATCCTAAATCCATATGTATGGACATTTTTACCCCTGAAAAAGTCAGTTGAAAAAGTCAAAAAGCAAGTTTTCTTAAACAACGTGGAACAGTAAGTGTGAAGCGTTTTCCGAGACGGAGGGAGTATAATATAATATAATTATATATAATATAATACTACTTATTATTATATTTAACGGGGCGGGGTGGGGTGGGTTCAGGGCGGGACGGGGCTTAATCAAAACCCGGACCCGCCCCGTATGCTTACTGGTCCGGGTCCGGGCCGTCCCGTTTCTACTCCGGGTCAGATCTGGGCCGCCCCAAATCTTGCGAGTCGAGCCAGGGCCGGGGCGGTCCGTGACAAAACTGACATCTCTACTCCGTCCAATAAAAACGTTTATACTTTTTTTTGTGTCTCATAAATTTATATTTCTACCCACGCCAAACATTTAAATATTTTCATGAGGCCCACAACACTACATTAATACAACTACCTACTATGTATTAAAATATTATTTCCACATTTTTATTTTGGATGTCCTATAGATTTATATTTCTCTTTATAATAAATGGAACCCATACAAAATATTTAAATATTTTCATGGGGCCCATAACACTACATTAATACTATTACCCACTACACATTAAATTATTACTCCCTTCGTCCATTTATAAGATACTCATTTATTTTTTTTACGTAGATTAAGAAATATTATTACTTTAATTTATATAAAGTGAGTAACTGTATTAGTGATGAATAGTGAATCTATGTGTTTGACCCTTAAAAAAAATGAATACATTTTACCAAGTGTTGTGGAGATATAGTATATAATGCAAGTGCAGAAGTTAAAGAGATAATGTGAATTTCAAAACCATAATCAATTCCTATTAATTAATATTCCCTCCGTCTCAAACTTGTTGTCTTAGTTACTTTAAATACAAAGTTTAAGAAAAATTATTTTTTGATTAATTTTATTGACTTTTTAGTGGTATTGTGTTATTTTTAGGTAATAAATAAATTATAAAATATGTTATGTGTGTTAGGTGGGGGTGATATTTTTGAAATTAAGATAAACTTTTGAGGTTATTGGTTATTGTGAAGTTTTTTTTGGAATAAGACAATTAATTTGGGACAGATAAAAACGAAAAATTAAAACAACGAATTTGAGACGGAAGGAACAAATGTTAAATTAATAAGATAAGAATTTATTAAAATTAATTAATAAGGTTAAAAGGTAAATAGTGAAATAAGGTAGGAGGGAGAAAGTTGGAAAAAAAATATTTCCAAGTATTTGTCACTTTTAATAATATATATATTGCAGGTAAGTACTTTTTTTTTATAATTAAAGCAGAACAAAAAAAATTTAAGCCCACCCAAAATATATTCTAATAGATATTTTACCTTAAATACAAGAAATCTAAGTCTAATTACCATAAAAATTATTTTTTTTGCCCAAATCATTCATCATCAATTTGAAAAAATTAACTCAAACCCTTTAACACTTTACAACAATCCATTATATACTTTCTCCATCTCATTTCAATCTTTACATATTTTCAATTTGAGTGTTTCATTCCAATCTTTACATTTTCTTTTTTAGTAAATAGGACACACAGAAATTAATTATTTTTCTCCATGAGCCCACACGTCACACTAATATACATATCCACTTTATATTAAAATATTATTTCTCTCACCTCACTCACATTAAAATACTACATTCCTTAATCTACGTGCAAAAAGCAAATATAAAGATTGAAACGAGATGGAGGGAGTATATATATATATATATATATATATATATATATATATATTACATAAATTTAACTCACCCCATGATTAGATTATAGATCCACCATTGTATATTACTTTTTCGCATTTTATTATTATTTACAACATAATTCTAATTTATTATTTCAATGTATTATAATAACAAAATATTAATGTAGTGTCTCTTCATATTATTCATTATTAATAACAAACTTGTGATTGTTACTGACATTTATTTTATTTAGTTAATTATTTTCTAACATTATTTTCAAAACTCAATTGAGTGATTTGTCTTGATTACGAGTGATGTATATTATTTGGTGCATATCTTGTTTAGCTTTTAGTTTCGTTGATTCAATAATTTAATTTAATCATGAACATGTGTTCCATTATTGATCTGTTACACTTAAGGATCATAACATCTTTTTAATGAAAAAAAGTGAACAACAAAAAGTAAACATAAATCTTTCAACGTGATGAAGGATTATTTATTTTAAAAGAAAATAAAATCTAGTGTTTTGGGTGCGTACCTCTGGACTTGGTTGCACTTAACCGTAGTTGAAAGCGGGTTTTGATCTCTCCAATTTGAAAATTTCTTCTTTCTTTTTGTCCAATTTGTTGCAATATGTTAACACCCCCACTCTTGTTTTTAATACATTATTATTCCTTGAGTTCTCAAACTATAATTTTTGGTTTTAAACCGACAAAAAAACTTCTTCATTGATGTAAATTAGAACACTTCTAAATTTTAGGTGTTGAATGATTGTTATCCACGCTGAAAACATATTAATTAATTAATAGGGATTGTGTTCCACGGAGGAAGTATTAATTACCTAATCAACAACAAAAAAAAAGCAGAGTCTAACTAATACTTCCTCCGTCCTCTTGATACATATCCATTTTGTCATTTTGATTTGTTTTAATACAAAGTATTCATTTTCTTTTTGATTGAGGTGACACACAAAATAATAATCCCTCCGTCCGCTTCTAAGGTGTCCATTTTACTATTTTTGGCATCCAGTTCAAAGGTATCAATTTCTCCTATTTAATAAAAAAGTACACAATGGTCCACCATTTCCCTCTAATACAACTACTCATTTTACATATAGTAATAATACTCCTTAATCCACGTGTTAAAAGCAAATGAACACCTTAGAATTGGACGGAGTGAGTAGTATTTATTTTAAAGAGATATTTTCTCGTGAGACAGGTTGATTCATTATTAAAGTATGCTTATATTTATTGGTAAATGAAGCATATTTATAATGAATTATATTATAAAATCTTACCATCATATTTTAATGTATCATTCATCAAATATACTTTAACCAGGGACATATTCTAGTTGAAGCTTGTGGGGGCTTTAGCCCCCCTAACCTTGTCAAAGTTCTTTATATATATTACTCCTAAATTATTAATTAATATTTATTTTTTTAATAATAATTTTTATCCCCTTAACCTTCTAATAATTATTCTTGCAAACAATTAGATCGTTAATATTGATTAAAAAATAGCTTCTATTTTTACCATATGCTTTATAATTTCTTGAAAAGTGTGTCTACCCATTTGTTAGTTTTAGACATTGAAGATTATTTGATAATATTTTGAAATTCCTTCTGATAGCAAGTTATGTATTTATATTGCACTATTTTATACTCTCACATCCCACAATTATCCTCACACTTTTCGTTTCCTTCACAGAGTAATTTACACCATAAAAATTTATTTTTTCTTATTTGTAGCTTAAAAATACTACATTACCTCTAGAAAAGTGAATAAAATTAGTCAAAAAATAATTACCTCTAGAAAAGTGAATAAAATTAGTTAAAAAACAATTCTTTTTAACTCTTTATCAATGCAAACAAAATTGAGATGGAAGATGTGTTGTTTAATGCTCGAATATGAATTCTTATCAACACACTTTTGTGTTTAGGCCCCCTCATATTTTTGTCTAGCTCCGCCTCAGACTTTAACCACCAATAAACATATTTTAACTGTATATAACAATAATATTTTAACAGTCTTACAAACTGTATCATTCATCAAATATACTTTATCCACCAATAAACATATTTTAATTATATACTAACATAATATTTTAACAAGTGTTACAAACCGTATCACGTGCTGTCTTATTAGAGACTTCATCTATTTTAAAAGGAGATAAACTCTAATGTTTTGGATCTTTTATACCGTATTATAATAGACTTTGTCTATTTTAAAAGGAGATAAACTCTATGTTTTGGAGATGTATTTCTGTACTTGATTGCATACAATGAATGCAAATATATTTAATCGTAGTTGAAAGTGGGTTTTGATATCTCCCCAATTTGAAATTTCCTTTCTTTATTTTGTCCGTTGCATCTTACAACACCATATTCTCTAGTTTTTTAATACCTTATTCTCTTGACTTCTCAAACTATGATTTTTTGGTTTTAAATCGACAAAAGTTTTAAATTAAATTATTCAATGATGTAAATGTAAAACGCTTCTGAATTTTAAGAGTGTTGCATGATAATTATCCACGTTGAAAGCATTTCAATTAATAGGGATTGTGTTCATATCTTGATTTTTTTTAATTAAAATGTATTATATAGTTGATTTTGATTAAATTATGTGTAAATGAATATGACATTTTTATAATATTGTAATAATATAAGGATATTGATATTTTGTGTTGTTTTCATTTTTTAGATGCGTAAATTATTTGGGGATAAAGATTTTTTTTAAAAAAAAGGTAGGTAAAAGTTTTTGTAATACTATAGAGGTTCTTATATTTTGGGTTATTTTTATATTTGTAGTGTACAAATAATTTTGAGATGTATTAAAAGAGAAAATATACATGTATTTGCAAGATTTGTTTTAAAATATGCCACTGTAACAGAGTATCGTTATATTTATTGTTTTGATGGAAATTAAAAAAATATATAATGAATTAAAAAATATAATATATTAATATATAGTAGTGTAGAATTGTATAGTATATAAATAATGAAAATATATTAATTATTATCGTATGTGTGACAATACTTACAAAACACCTTAATTAAATGTAACAATATTAATGTGTGGGTTTAAAAAAATCCAACATGAAATTGTGGATCAGTGCCTTTGCTGTAGAGTCAAAGCCCCTTAGTGATGGGCCTCTTTGACTAGAGAGAAATAAAAAAATAGAAATACAAATATATGAAGTATTTTCTAACATACAAAATAGATTATACTAAATGTATTTCATGACATTTCCATACTTTGACTGGCCTGTCACTTCAATCGAGGCCCTTCTTTGTTGAACATATTGAGATTGCTGTCTCTCTTACTTTACTCCCTTCTAATTTTACCATAATACCCTCCTCCCCACTCTCACTTCTCTCTCACCAAATCTCTAAATTGCCCCTCTCAACCTGGTGATTTTTTTTTAATTTTTTTTTTTTATAAATTCATAGTCTTTAAGATAGGTAATCAAACGATGAATTGGATACTTAAAAGTTTTCTTTATTGGTTAATTTGAGACCTGAAATCAAAAGAGTATTTAAAATAATTTAATTTAATTTAATGACAGTAGCACTAAATTTTCATATTTTTAACAAGTTTTTAAGATTTAAAAGGTTACTTTATAATTTTAAATAACTTTATGATTTCATATTCTAAATTTTTTTTTTTTTTTAGTCCTAGAATAAATCTTTCAAACCCTAATTAATATTTAATACTCCTCCATTCTGACCAAATTTACACCTTCTGTTTGGCCCTTCTTCGAGTTAGTTCATGTTTTCATTAACATAATAATAATAATAGTAAAAAAATTAACACTTAATTAATAATCTCACAATATATTTAAGTTAGTTTCAGAACTTTAATTAATAATTTTTTTAATACACAATATACTCTTATTTAAAAAAAATTATCTTCAAAAATAAGTCATAAAAGTCATTTCTAACATCTTTATAATGCAAGAGTATATCTATCATTCATAGCTTGGATTTTAAAACTTTCAATAGAGATTTTGTTTATATTTTGATGATCAATTATATATATATTCTTTGTTATCTTGCTTAAATAATAATCAATTAAAAATGGACATGTTTAACACTCTTAAAAAAATTTAAAATATTGTTAAAATGGGAATAAATAGAAATGTTGCAATTCCATTCGATTTAAATATATTTTCTTTGAATATTTGTAAAAGTTTCATTAATTTAGTGTGAGTGAAAATAATACTCCATATTTTATTAAAAACTCTCATTCTACTATATTTCAGTTTAGATCTTTTATTTATGTGAGATATTTAGTCCACTCTGTTAATATTTATTTAATTGACTAATATTGAAAGTGTATAATATAATCTAAGTTGGCACATTCACCAAATGGAATACTTTTTGCCATGGACGACCTCATAATGGGTTAAAATGAGTGAGTAAATAGGTATTCATAAAGAACAATTTATATTTTCAATTTACTATCATTCGCAATTTTAAATTAATTTAATATGGTCAATGTAACAAGAAATATAATTGCTCTAGATAAAATCATGTTATAATATATCAATTAAAATTGTGGTGTCATTTTGTATAATTTTTTTCTTCTCAAAAGAATATAATATTGTGTTATCAAATTAGAATGTTTGACCATGATGACATGAAATTTAAGTTCAGCTATGTACTTCCTACATCTCACTTTCCATTTTGAGATGTCCCACAAATGTTTACATATTCAAAAAATAAAAAACAATCACCCTTCCCCATACACTTTATTTTAAAAAAAACTATATCTACCTAACATATTTTATCATTTATTTATTAAAAAAAATATCATTATACCTCTAAAAGTTATCACTTACTTAATTTTCGTTCTAGAATTGGGGGTGCAATCTTTTGTGGGACGGAGGGAGTATATTTTTTTGGGTTATATGTGTATGATGTGAATACTGTACAAATTTTGATTTGCAAGCCTTAACTAGTTGAGTATAAATAACTTTTATATATATATATATATATATATATATATATATATATATATATATATATATATATATATATATATATATATATATATATAACGTGCAAAAATATCAAATCAAAATTGGTACTATAACTTTTGATAAATCCAATTGTAGTTTTATACTTTTTTTTTTCCAATTCATTTTGTATTAATTTTAATTATATAATTTTTAATTTTTCAATTTTAATTCTTTTGTAAAAGTATTTGCTAAACTTATAAAACGTGAATAATTCATGGTACTTGCAAAGTTTTTGTAAAGAATTAAAATTAAAAAGTTATAAAACTAAAATTAACACAAATGATTAAAATAAAAAAAAAATTTGTGGTACAAAGAGCCGATAATATCTCATTATAAGCTTACTATATTTTGAGCTATGATTTTAAGCATTTCGCAACAAGTTATTTATTTAAATTTAACTGTATGTTAGATTGGTCAGCTAGTTAACCAATTCTTTAGAGGGCTTTCAATTTTTTTTTGTTTTTTATTTTTCAAATCCATCACTTTCTTTTAGACTTTTTTTCACTAATTTATTTAGACCTATTTATTTATTTATTTTCAAAATTAAGATAATTGGAGCTTGGTGTGTAGCTTTACTTTTTATCAATCAATATATATACAACCCCAAACAATTATTTATAATAGAAAATTTGACCAAAAGTAAATTAGAACATAGTAGTACACTTTTTTAATACTCTCTCCGTCCCACGTATTTTTATCCACTTTTTATTTTGAGGTGTCCCATGTATTTTTACCATTATGGAATGGATAAAAATACACTACACATCTTATTTACTTTTTACTCCACTTTATTCATCATTCTCAATAACTTTATTTACTTTTTTACACTTTATTCATCATTCCCAATAACTTTATTTACTTTTTTTCTCCATATTACCAACTTATCCCAATTTTTTCTTACATTATATATTAAAAAATAACAATTCTTAATTTACGTGTCCGTACAAACAAGTAAAAATACCCGGAACGGATGTGACTCATTTACTGCAAATAACAATATATATCCTAGATTGGCGACACGAAGTAGGGTGGGATTAGTCGACACATTTTAACACTAATTATTGCTAATGCTATAATAATAAAATAACATAATCCAAAATAAATTAAAATAAATTATTTACGAGGGGGGACAAGCATGATATCTAAATTTGTTTCATTATAAGTGTTGGAAAGCCAAGTATATTCCACCCATTTTGAATAATATACGATGTTGGGTTAGTAGGGCTTTAATGTAATTGAGCATCTGATTGGAAGAAAAAAATGGGAAGATGTTGGAATAAGATTGGATTGAAAGGTCAAAAGTGTCAAAATACGGTGGATACAATTCATTGCTTTATAGATGAAGGCCAACAATAATGGTTTTCTTTATAGATGGGGTTTTGGTTTGACCATTGCTCTTTTATATATTTATTTATACATATATATATATATATATATATATACACAAGATGCGTATATATATTTTTGATTTCTCTCTGTTTCATATACTCCCTCTCTCTATTAATACTTTTAATAATCAACGCATTCCTCTTCTCTCTCCTCTCCCCCCAAAAATCTTCTCCCTGCATTTCCACATTTGTATTAATTTGACTTGCTTCTAGGGTTTTAGTGCCCTCCCAAAATTGAGTCTTCAATTTGCAAGATTTGAGCTTTCACCTTATGGGTGATGTTGTAATAGACGGAAATTCGTGACTGCTCGCCTTGTCTTCCCCGATAAGGTTCAAGATTGTGTTGAATTTCGACTTCCGGTTAGTTTTTTTTTTTTTTTTTGGTTATGTTGGTCCATTGATTGGGTTTTGCGATGAATTACTGGGGGAATTGAGTTTGGTAGGGAGTTTATTGTGTTTTGTTTGTATCATATTTCTTTGAATTGTATATTAATTGTGATTTATTTCTAGGTGAAAATTTAAGATATTTTTGAATCTGGAGTTGATGTTTGCTTTCTTAGTTTGTCTCCGGCAAAATAGTAGGATTAAAACTTGATATTTAATTTGCTTGATTAGTTAACAATACAGGTGTTGCTATATAAGTGATTCGTATTATTGCATATTATTTTTTATTTATTTTTGTCCGATCGTGTTAGGATTACTAACAGTTTGGGGGTATTTTTACTGGGTATTTTACTCTGATGTATCATGCTTGGGAGATCAGATAATCTGTGAACAAGAATTGTTGATTAACTTTGGATTCAGCACCTTTGAATTTGCCCCAAAATGTTTTTAATTTCGAAAATTTTCTTTAAAGTAACAATGCCAATTTTCCTGGGAATTTGATTTTGGTTGTAATTTTTTGTTCTTTGAAACTTATATGCTAATATTATGTAGTTACAGTTGTCTCTCCTATTGAGTTAGATGCCGTTTCTTTTTCAAGCTGGGGGGAACTCTGTGACCAATGCCCATTTAAATTAGCGAATAAGATTTATAATATTGCAGTATACTGACATGCATTTGAAATTAATCCTGTAACAGGATATTGGAAGCTTTTCCCTTGCAATATGGGATGCTTTACGGTTTTGAGGAGTAAGAAGAAGAAATCTGAGCAGACCATACACTTTAAACGTGTGAATCCTCAAGAGCATTCGCCAACTGCATTACCGGAACCCCAAACTCAGACACGATCTTTGCAGTCTGCGCCTCCTAGCTTTAAAACCCGAGTAAAACATGTACATTCAAATAATTCAGTCAGTAGTAGTAGGACACGAGCATTATCTGCACCATCGAGTCTTGATGCTGCTGAACAAGATGCACTCGCTTCTACTGAATTTGAGGAACAAGAAGAACCCAGGAACCGCCTCGGGTCAATGAAAGAGTATAATTCACCGAGCCCTCAACCTCTTCCACTGCCGTCACCCCGTGGTTCTAATTCTCTCAAGGCAACATCAAGCTTTAAAATGATGAATGCTAGTGGCCCTCTTGATATGTCTGGACCACTTCCTCTACCTCCTACTTCGCATCCAACAATTACAGCTAAAGGAACACTTATTAATTTTTCGTACGAAGAACTTGCAAATGCTTGTCATAACTTCTCTCCAGAGAGATGTATGTCTGAAGGACTCTCTTCTGTAATCTACCGAGCTTCTTTTGCGGAGGATGCGTCTGGATCAAGGATGCTTGAAGCCACAGTTACCCGCCTTCACCCTTGTTATCAGGTATAGATTTTTTTTTTCCTTAAATTTTTTGGGGTGGTGTCCCAGTATTGTTTCAAAGTTCTTGCCTTGTTGCTGTGCATGATGATTCAAGAGATTTCCTGAGGGATTCGCTGCTTTAGTATGTTGTGTACCCATTCTCTGTTATAATTTTTTATCTCAAACCTAATAATATATGATTGACCAATGTTTTAGGAGTCTGATAAGTTTCTATTCTTTTCTGTGAGTTAAAGTTGGAATTTGGAAAACATTTTGTCATCTGTTTTCATTAGTCTGATATTTTTTCCCTTTAATCCCAGGGCTTGAAGGAATTTGTGAATGATGTGAATACTCTTGCATCTTTGCAACATCCATTTCTCTGTAAATTGATTGGTTTTCATGCCCGTGAAGGCTCAGACCACAGGATGTTGGTTTATGAGAGGCTATTTCATGGGAGCTTAGATAGGCATCTATATGGGAGATCGGATGGTCCACCCATCGACTGGAATAGTAGAATGAAAGTTGCTTTGTGTGCTGCACAAGGTCTCACCTTCCTCCATGAGGAAGGACCCTTTCAGGTAATCAGAGTTATCTAGCTATTATATCCATACAAGAAGTTCTATAGTTAAGATTATGATTTGCAATTATTCGTTGTTTCTCATTGGAGCTGGGTTAGAGTGAATAATTTGTGCCTTTGCTTTTTGATAGGCAATGTTCCATGAATTTTCAACTGGATATATACAAATTGACAAGGATTTTAGTGCGAAACTCTCTGGATATGGTTGCATCAGCCACATTCCTGAGAGCGATATCTCCAGCGGCTCAGTTGTAAGTGCTTTAGCCAATTATTCTGTCTTTGTCTTGCGTTTCTTGATGATATGTTTACTGGCTGAGTAGTTAGAGTTAGATGTGAAAACTGTTGTAATATAATTGCATTTTGCTCAAATTATCCATTTTCTTTTCAGGCTGTGGCAAATCTTTCTGTGGAGACACTGGAGAGGGGGTTGCTGACCCCGAAGAGCAATGTCTGGAGTTTTGGTATCATACTTCTTGAATTGCTCACTGGCCGGAGAAACCTGGATAGCCGGCAACCTAAGGAAGAGAGAAATCTAGTGAAGTGGACTCGGCCCTTCCTTGCTGATGACTGTAGACTGTCCCTAATCATGGATCCTCAGTTAAAAGGCCGTTTCCCAGCCAAAGCAGCTCGAACAGTGGCTGATATCGCCCAACGATGTCTCCAAGTAGATCCATCAGAGAGGCCAACAATGAGAACCATTGTTGAGCATCTCAAAACCATACAGGATATGAAGTACACCTCGCGGTTTCCTCTGCAAGAGCCTGGATCAATCAGTCAGAAGCATATGATTAGGTCACCTAGCCTGAATGGAATTGTTGTCACTCCGGTTCCAAAGTCTAATTTTTCACCGTCGCCTCCCAGTAGACCATCCGTATCTCCTCCGAGCACGCATGCATTGCCATTGGCTCTACCTCCCCGAACATGTTCATCTACGCACTTATTAGATGAGATTGATCGACAGGAAAGCCGGAGATCATCGTCCTCAAACGTTCGAGGATCTAGCGTGAAGGATTTTGATAGTTAGGAGTGAGCATTTTTTAAATTTTTTTTTTCTCTTTTTTCTTCTTTCAACTTTATGAAAAGTGATTATACATATGGTATAGAAGATAAAAGATACTTTAACAGAATTGGTCGAAAATGGTTTTGTAAATAAAGTTCTTGTTCTCTTGGGATGAGCTAGTTTCTACTGCCCTAAGAGAGTATTGCCTTTATTCTGTATCTTCTTTCTAACCAACTGCTATATTCATTTCCCCTAGGAAAAAAAAAAGAGGATAATATTCGGTAGTAGTGAGCTCACATATGCTGCACGCTAGATAATAATATAAGTGTAACTACATCATAATCTGCACAATGCTGTCTTCACTCATCTTCTGAACATGCAAATATTCAATGTGAAAACTACAATGAGAGAGAGAGAGAGAGAGAGAGAGAGAGAGAGATCAGGATTGATCGTTCTCTCTCGGATCTTTCTCAGATAACTCATTGCTACCCTCGTGCTCTTGAACAACTGTGGAAAAATCGCGCTCGTCCAGCACCTGATTTAGTGCGACGGATGAAGTCCCGTGCTGCTCAGAAACCAAGCTAGTAAGGCCATTCTGTCTCAAGTATGTATCCAAAGGTAGAATTGCTTCTTGAAGGAGACTCATCATGCTAACACGCGATGCTTCTGTCTGTTCTCGACCGGGCCAACAGTTCAAGTCCAATCCTCCCTTGAAATCGTCAACGTTTTCTGGACACTGATCCCCGCTCTGGGATCTGTAAGCTGTTTCACCTTCTGATCTTTTTGGGATGCTGTCAACCTCTGCTTCCTCCTTGGTAAACTGATTCCTCTCTGCGATTTCTGCTTCACGCTCCGACTGGCGTTTCTTCTTTCTCATCATTAGTGTTTTGAAACGGCGTTTGACAGTCATGCAGACGTTGCATATGCATGTGGGCTTGTGTTTGCCCTTCCCACTCGGAGGCTGTATGCAAACAATGCACGAGCAGCCTGGACGATGCCTTGGGTGTTTGGTAGTTGTTGCCATAGATGAAGTGCCTGGTTTGCTTGTGTTAGCTCCAACAGGCGTTGAATTCGTCTGCGTTTCCAGGTCTGGAGATTCATGTTGATGCACTGGTTTGAGAGTCGCCGTCGAAGCTCTCCCCTTTGTGAAGTCTACAATAAGTTTTAAAATTCATTTTCAAGTTCAACTTCGGCAACGCCATAGGAACCATGGAAAAATATACCTCTGTTCATTCTGAGAAGAATCTCAATTTCCCTGGAGTCGAATTCATCTGGGGCAGAACATGAGCATCTGACTCCAAAATAAACAAAAAATTACATTCTTTACATTTCACTTTCGATTTTAGTATCTTAAACAAAACCAACCTTGTCTGATCATTGACATTGTCCTGACATGTCCATTTGGGAGGGAGAAGAAAATCAATTGGCAGTTTTCGCCACTTAAGGCAACCATCACATTGAGTCCATTGCTCCTGCTCCCTGGATCAGAATCATTGTTTTCTAAGAAGTGTTGAAAACCTTGTTCGGTACTAGATAATCATTCGTTGAATCAAACAATAAAAACATCATCTTAATTGTCATTTTCTTTTTCTTCTTACCCAGATAGACGAGCAATGAAGATGCTCCTCTTCCCAAAAACAGGAGGTTCCTGAAAGGCAAATATAATCACCTTCGTAAATCTAGTCATTCTCATTAAACTAACTTGAAACTTCAAATCCTCCTTACATCAAATTCTTCAAATTCATGATCTTCAACTGAGACGCAACTTGGCTTTAGACTGGGTGGAGAACGGAGCATATCCTGTACCTCTTCCCACGAAAGCCTCAGCTCCAAAGAATCATGACCATCAATAATTAGGCGTTTACTCTTTGGCCCAATGTTTCTTCGTTTGCGTTCTGGAAGCAGCAACGGCTGGGCCAATAGATTGTCTCCCGACTTGCACACATTCTTCTCAACAATTTCGGGGCTAATGTTCCCAGGGTAGACATGCTTAGACAACAGAGTCATAGAAGGACTCCTGCTTCCTTTCAGTGACTGAAGAAGACCAGAGTAGCCGCTTATTAAATGTAGATTATCAGCATTACCCAAGAGTGCATCACCTTGAAAAGCACCACTATCCATTGAATAGTTAGAATCCTGTTTCATCGACAATAATCAATCAAAATAACCTCTTATAGAATACACCAGGCGATATAAACGGGCTGCAGTGTTTCACCATCCATTTGCACATACGCACACAGTGTGCAGCGGTTGTGTGTGACCTTGTGTAATATACAAAACTATCATGTACATAAAGGAACTTCTCAGTTATAATGGTCAACAGCTGATGATAATGCACACTGTAGCTACCTTCTGCACAGATATATTGTTTGATGCTTTTCGGAACCCCATCAAAAGTTTTCCTTCAGGATCCATACGACTGAATGTAACTGACAAGACAAACCTCCACGAGATTAGAAGAGAAGTAACCTCCTAACATTTCTAGTAAAATTTAGATGAAAGCGGAAAACACAAGGAAAAAGAAAATTTTCAAAGTTTTCAGTTCAGACATGCACATTAGTGCAGGAAGATTGATGTTATCAACATGGAAATGCCATCCAATGAATGAGATAGTTAGGAGGATGAGATATTGTTAACATACCTGTATCTCCCGCCAATAATTGCATTGACTGAATGCAAGGGGTAACACCCTCCAAAACATACATTCTGCTATTATTATTAGGCCAAAATCGGAACTGAAATACCCATTCTTTGCCCTTCACATCCTGAATCCTCAGAGGAAGGCCTTCCGGCTGAGATATTGGTGGAAAATATGCCTACACAAGTTAAAAGATAATCATTAGATAGCTATAATAAAAAGGGGTGAGAAGTTACAATTATTATACATTACCAAAATAATAAATTTGAATGTATACTAATCATTGGAAACAAATTTATGAATGTATAACATTAATTTTACAGTTTTACGTAACAGTAGCTAGTTTAGAAATATACTTCTGCACATGCTTTAGGAAGAACCAGGCGACCAATACGACCAGCATCACTGGCACTCAGAACCTTTTCAAATAAGGGAACAATGGTGGAATTCGAGCTAGAAGACAATAAAATTAAGGAATTACATGGAGTACTAGTCTAAATGGTTAGACTAAGTACGACTTCTCGATTTGAATTTAATAGCGAAAAGAAAAAAAACACAATTAGTCTAAGGATACTCTCCAGATATTTGCTGCAACTCCTGGTCTGTTATTCGAGGCCAATAACGTGGAAGCAATTGATTCTTGACCCTTCCTTCTACAGGTGGCCTCGCCACACGTAACTGTGAAATAGAGCTAGAGTTTGTTTCTAATCCTGAACCGAGAATGGTTGGTACCCTCGGTAAGAGATGTCGGGGCCTAGAACCCAGATGAAATGAAGAAATTGCAGTGTTCAGTTGCCTATCTTCAGCAACAACCTCGGATAAGGTATTTGAGTTTGATGAAACAGACAAGCTGATGCTCAGATTCGTCTGAACTAATGGCTTGTGTACACTTTTAGCAGGTTTACTTTCTTGCAGCATGTCATAATTCTTTGATGGTCCAATAGATAACTGGTTAGAACTTGACAACAATTTATACCCTATTTCTCCTGAACCAGCAAAATCATCTTCAAGTTTCCTAGGAAGAGTATCAATATTCTGGGAGGGTGGCAAGTCCCCTTCGCAGTCATTATCAGCGTCAGCACTGGATTGTTCAGGCAGCATCCTTTCAAAGTTTAGATCTGCACAGTTTTCTGCTGATAAACCACGTGATTTATTTTTTTCTTCAATTGTTGTCTGCATAAGGCTTTGGAAGAATCAGAGTATATCTTAGTTAGAGAAATAAAATGTTTCCACAGTTGAAAGTCACATAAGACACACTGTAAAAAATTCTTAAAGATAAGAATAACCAGATATTTGGAGGACAAAATTAATTTTAAAGTCAACTGCCAGAGTTAAGTTCTTGAACTTGTTTTGACAGAGAGATTTGTCCTAACTACGAATGACACCTGGTCCAAATATTTTCAAAAACACATCAGGCGTACCCGCACCAATGCTGTAAAAGGCTCTAAGTGGAGGGTGGATTAAAGACTGGCATCTAGGCAGGGCTTAGATGGGATTAGACAGGCCTTGGTGGGTCGACGTGGGGAAAATGTACAGGCAGCCAAGGGAATTCTAGTGCCTATGCATGACCTAAATGGAAGTATGCAGGAAATTTTACTATAATATATGCACCAGCAAAATAAAAATGTTGCATCCGTTGTCCAATAAAAAACTTAGATCATGCATAAATTGGTCTTACAGAAGGATGATTAGCATTCTTGCTGCAGCCTTTACAATTAACCCCTCCTGTATCAAGTAGCTCTAGCGAAGAACTAGAAGCAATGCATCCACAATGAAGACGCTGCCAATGTTTCCAGTGAAACTAAGTCAATACAAAGTGACAGGATTCCACTACAAGTAAGATATGAACCAAACAAGGAAAAGTAGTCCACCAACGCACCTTCCCACATGAAGTGCAATCCCTCCAACCAGTTTCCTCTAAATGGAACAATTCACAAAAGACCAATTCTTTATATGCAGTCCTGTTGACAACCCATCCCAAGTGTTATGTTCACTGCATAAGTTCATATCATCATTTATGAATGAAACATAAAAGGCTAAAGATAACACAACTCAAGAAGACAATACTTTGTTTAATCAAGAAGGGTTCTATCTTGCCTAAAAGCTGGGATCCCTCCTATGCGGAAGGGGGCTTGATCTTAATTCAGAGATTTAAATCCTTGCCAACCAGAATTGCCATTCTTACAACTACAAGGACAAATCACACTTCGGACTAAGGAGTACAATTCTGTGGCTTGCAATATTGTACTCAGATTCTCATTCTCACCAGTTCTCCACCAGTTTTATTTTAGTTATAAAATCAGGTCTAAACATATGATCTGAAGATATGATTTAGGATATAAACCACTGTACACTAGATAAGTGCCATATTATATACATCAAAATGAAAGAAGATCCACTTTCAAGCACACATGCACTATCATGCAGCTGTGTTAATGATTTTATATTTCATTGCACTCATTACAGCACGTAATCTACTCACCTGATCAAACTAAAACTTCTAAGTCAGCGAAAATTCCAGGAAAAAAAAAAAAAGGAAACTGATGAACCCCAGCTTTTTAGATATGCTAAAATTCTCTACTAATTCAAAGACAATTGAAGAACAATCAAGAATACCCAAACAATTTTCGACATTGATAACACCAAAAAGCTCCAACATTATGTTCCACAGACATGAATAAAACCTCCTAACTAATACACACAGCAAAAGTAGAGTTGGAAAATGGATGAGAGAGAAAGGGGGCCTCTGGTTAAACAATTCATACCCGCAATTATCACAAAGAGTAGCAAAGCCACCGGATCGCAGTGGCCACCCCTTTTTCCATTCCACCGAGTTCGTTGAAGCGCACATCCCATTCATGCACACCCCACCCTCCATTTTCAAGCACTTTACAAAGTGGGCAGGGGAATCAATAACCAACTGCACAATAAGTGAACCAAAAGAAATGGGAGTGTTGATTTGAGTATTTTAGATAAAGAAAATTAATAATTGAAACAGAGGAAGTGGGAAGTTGCCAAATTACAGTTAAAATGATTTACTTTTTCGCACGAGTAGAGTGTTATGATTGGGCCAAATGTGGGGGGTTTACTTGAATGCTTGTTTGACTACAGCAAGATAAGTATCCTCACCGTGGAAACCGGCGGAGGGAGTTTTCCGGCGGCGGCGATGCATTTGTGCATGCAAGATCGCCTCTTTGAAACTTCAAGTAGTATAAATTTCCTTCTACCACCGCCCTCTTTTATTTATTTATTTTTTGCTTTTTATTTATTATTTATTTATTTAATGCATTTCGTATTTCAGAATTAAGAAAGTCATAATACTTAATACTTATAAAAGAATGTCAATATCGAATTTGGTATCACCCTCCTATCAACAAACCTTTAACATTAACTCAATTAATCGTTATTTAATCTTAGAAATGAATTGATTATTACGTTAAAATAATGTGGAGTTTAATAAGATGTTTATATGAATGTTTAATACAAAGTAATAATTGAATATCCTGCTATAAATAAAATTACAGTTGAGTGTTGGAACCCACTTTACAAGTGTTCTAATTTAATGAAGAACATAATACATTTATATATTAAAATAAATAAATTCATTATAAAAAAAAAAGGAAAAAAAGTTGAAAAAAAGAGAAAATGAAGATTATCAAGAGAAAGTGTTAAATGTTACTCTTTTCCTATCTTTATTTTGAACTTCCAATCAAAATGTTATACTCCCTTCATCACATTTCAATGTTTACATATTTTTATTTTGGACGTCTCAATTCAATGTTTACGTTTCCTTTTTTTGAAATATGGGACACACCTAAAACAATTAAAATATCATCATGGTTCCCACATCCAACACTAATATATCTACCACTTTAAATTAAATATTATATTTTTCTACTCACTATCTATTAAAATATTATACTCCTTAATCAACGTGCAAAAAGCAAACGTTAACATTGAAACGAGACGGATAAAGTAATTTTCTTTTGTGGTTTATACACAATATTAATATAAATATTCACTATATTTTAAACAAATATTCTCTAGATAATATTTGCAAGAGGTATTTTAAGACGAATTTTTATAATTCTATCATATTTCATAAAAAAAAAACCGAACTTAAACATTAGAGGAGAGTGGAAGAATATCTTTTAATCCATAGCAAGGAAAAATCAGGGATGGGGCTGCTTTAGCAATTCGCATGCAACAGTGAGGGGGTGATTTTACAAGGATGCCCTCGGCGGCTTTCATAGAATGCCACTTCCGACAATGACCCTTAACGTCCTGTTTGGCGCACGCTGCTTCTTCAAGCAATCATCATTATTACCACACTCTCTTTTTCATTTTATTTATTTATTGCTTTTCTACTCACGCTAATTAATGCTTCCTCACGTCACGCTCTCCTCACCACCCACCTAATTCTGGATAGTGAGATTTTTATTTTCAGAAAAAATTTAAAAGGAGAATTTTATTGGACAGTATAATGATGAGTTCTTAAAAATATAATTATTATATGTGATACGTGGAACATGATTTTTGGAAAATATAGAAAATTGATAAGCACTGATTTTATTGATACGTAGCTTTTTGCATTTTTTAATTTTTTTTTGAAAAAGTAGTTGAAATTTGTTTGAATTCTTTTAAAATAATTTGGGCCATGATTCAAATGCATCAAAGCGGCCCATAAAATATGGGCCAATCAGCTTTATAGTATTGGATGGCTGGTTGCATTTCTTGTAGTGGCCCAAGATTGAACAGTCATGGAATGAAATTTTGGGTTGGAAATGAAATAATTTATGTCATATTTGTTTTGGGTTTTGTAGCAACGGTGCGAAGCACATATGGCAAGTGGGAACGGTATATTTGTACCGTTACATTAATTTTAATTTAATTTCTACTATTAGTTAAATTAAATAGTTAAAAAATTAAAAAGAACCCACTATTCTATATTTTAAGACATTAAATCTTAGAGAGTTTATATTGGGTGGTGCAAGGGTACACCCACATGTATATAACTTTTATTCTATTTTGTATACATGTTATTCTATTTTGTATACGTGTTTCGTAATAATTGTATACTTTTTTTACATTAAGTTTTTCATTAAAAAAACTAGCATTCATATGTGTATAATTTTTTATTCAATAATGTATACATGTTTCTTAATAATTGTATTATTTTTTTACACTCAATTTTTTATTAAAAAATCTAACAATTAAATTGTATATATTTTTGCTCTTAATTGTATATATTTATATTTATATATGGGTGCACACTCTAATTAGTCAATCTTAGAATGTAACCTAAAATCACATCACTTTTTATCATTTAAAATGATTAAATCATCCTAAAAAACCAACAAAATTAATAAAAAAAGAAACACAATTTCTTAAGAGGGAGGAAAAATACTAAAAAGGGCATTTCTGTCACACATAAATACAAATTGTTTTTCTAAACAAAAGAAAAACCAGTTTCTTCTTCCTTATCCGAGGAACGTCTGCTCTTCGCCTCGCCAGTGTTGTATCTCATTCTGAAAATCTAATTTCTTTAATGGCGGGAATTTCCGGTTTCAAATGCACCTGTGTCCCACCGCCATCTTCCTCTCTTTCCTACGCTTCCAACAGGTTGATTCTCCCGGCGCAGCTCAGAATTTCCCGCCGTCTCTCCACACTCCCCAGTTAGTGTTTAATTTTCTACTCGTATTACCCTAATTCACATCTTTCATTTGTAAATGTTGCACTAATTTCTGCAGAAATATATGCATTGACTAGCAACGATATCAAAGTAGGGCTCAACATTGAAGTGGATGGAACCCCATGGAAAGTTATTGGTAATCACTTTTGCCTGCTTGTTATCGTTTTAGTTTTCAATCCTTCTTTTGTTCGATAATTAACGGTTAATTTGAAAATTAACTTGATAAAACACCTTGCGCTGTTTTGCTCTCTGTTAATTGCATTTTTTAAGTTGTGATTTTAAAAATATATTTGGGCATTTGTAGAATTTCTCCATGTAAAACCTGGAAAAGGGGCAGCATTTGTGAGAACCACTTTACGAAATTTTATTACTGGAAACCAAGTCGAGAAAACTTTCAGAGCTGGAAGTAAGGTAATTAGTTACTGGATGCAGAGGTTTAATAGTTTCGAAAGTTTCCTTTAACCGAATTAAAATGTAGGTGGAATTTGAAATTCGATGGAATAATTATTAAGATTGATTTTCATATCGAAGTTCAATATGTTTGGGGCAAAATGAGTTTTCATTATGAATTCAGTGGCCTAATACTTGCCATCTTTCTTGAACTTGTTTAAGGATATGAGCATCTTATTTCTTAAATGCTAGTATATTATTTGATGAAAGCTTGTTCAACCAGTCCAAAATATCCAATCTACAAAATTAGTTCCAAAAATTTTTACCAAGTTCAAGATATGATGCAGTATTTATTAACAATTTGACTGCTTACATAATTCCCCTCTACATTCAGCTAGAAGAGGCTCAAGTATCCAAAGAAACCAAGCAATTCACTTACAAGGATGGTTCGCAGTATGTTTTCATGGACTTGGTAAGTTGTCTAAGCTTTCAATATCTATACAGGTGGCACGATAGGTATGCCATATGATTATTATTGCTTTACTAGAATCCAAACTCATAATCTAAACCACTGTATATTTGCCTTCGCCTTGTGTCCATTTGTAGATTAGCAATATTATTAGAGACTAGAGTGAATCATGCTGATTCCAACTCGTTATGAGGCAACTATATTTAACTTTTGTTGGAAACCACAGTTATATGATTTTTGGTCCCTGAGTCCAGATGTTGGACAATGTTTTATGAATGTCCCAAAAGGCAGAACTCATATGTTATATTAATGTACAACTCATTCGATATCATCTCGAATAAGCTGGTGATTTATGAACATCTCTTGCTTGGCTTTATTTAAAACCATTCTTCATCTTCTGTTCTATTTAAAACAGTATTATCATTCATTATCAGCTCGGACCTGATACTCTTTGCGCAATTCTTTCACATACCATGGAAGATCACTTATTTGTCCAGCTCTTTAATTTGAACTGGTCTAATAGTCCAATTTACTGTAGCAATTGTTAATTTCACCTCCTGAAACTTATGTTCCAGAATACATTTGAAGAAGTTCGTCTGAACGAGGCAGATATTGGAGATAAATCTAAGTGGCTGAAAGAAGGCATGGACTGCAATGTGTTATTCTGGAACGGGAAGGTTAGTGCTCAACTCCAATTTCTGCAGTTTCACACTTACCTCATTAATTATTTGCAATGATTAAGTTAAAGACTGACAATTGACAATTCCATAGGTCATTGATTTCGAACTCCCCATCACAGTGAAGTTGACCGTTGTTGAAGTTGATCCTGGTTTGAGGGGTGACACAGCTCAAGGTAATCTTCGACATTTATTTTTCAACTCTAATGGAGATGAAGATAAATTGAATAGTTAGTTTTTGGGGATCACCCCTTAGAAATAGAAATAAACCATGTACTGAGTCCCATTATGCTTTTACCTATTTCACCTCATATGTTTCAACACATCTACTCTTCCTATTCGGTTGCAGGAGGATCAAAGCCTGCTACAGTTGACACAGGTGCCGTGGTTACCGTTCCGTTGTTCATAGAAACTGGCGAGGTGATTATGGTTGATACTAGAACTGGGCAGTACATGAGTCGTGCATAGCTTTCTTCAGTTTCATCTTGCTTCCAAATTTTTACGGGTATCCGGCATCTTCTTCCCCATGTTTTTGAGCAATTTCCTTTTAGTACCATAGCAGAATGGTTTCCAGCTGTTCACTCACATCTAAGTAAAACAGTCCCTGGAGGAGACTTTTATACATAATTCTTTTTGCAAGGGATACATCATTTAGAAATTATGTGTGTGTAGAATCATAGAGGATATACAGTATAATACAGCATAACAATTCCTCCCTGCCAATTTCTTTCATTTTGTTTTACAAACTTCAGTCACTTTCCATGTTTTCATTTTCATTTTCTCATTTGGTGCAAATGAGAATAGGAAGGACAACGATTTTCTAGCAATAATCTAATTTTTTAAGTCCTCTCCATTTTGGGATAGAATTTTATACAAAATGATCCTGACACTCGATCGGACTGCCTTGGCTTCGTCTTTGGCACCACGCCTCTTTTAATTGCTGCACCATAAACTTTACGAGCCTCTAATGATCTTCCTCGTCGATTCAACTCAAGGATCAACTCATTAAATGGTGGATTCAACTCATCCATCAACTCACTAAAAGGAATTTCCTTGGACATTCTATCTTGATGCATCATCATCACAACTTGCAATGCCTTGTCAACCTCTCCACATCTACACAGACCCCGGATGGAGATGTTGAACGTTAACGTCTTGGGCGAATAGCTCATCAGGATCATCTCGTTTAACATCTCAAAAACTTTCTCCATTTTTGCTCCCCTGCAATAGGCTTCAATCAACAGCTCATATGAATCTTGGTAAATGGTGTAATCTCCATTCTTCATTTCTTCATACACTTCAAACACATCATTCAGCATCTCCTTCTCCATCCTCGAACCCCTGCATAATCGTCGTACCATGGTGTTCATCATCCTCTCGTCCACTCGTATACCAACTCCCACCATTTCTCTGTAGACCCTCAAAGCTTCTTTTGTTATACCCCATTTCAACAATCCATGCAAGAATGTGCAATAGGTAATGTAATCCGGTTCACATTTCGTCTCCTTCATGTGCTGCAATAGACGAAAACCACGCATCGGCTTCCCCTCTTTGAAGAAGGCATTAAACAGAGTGTTGTACGTCGCCACATTGGGATCCAACTCCATTGTTTTAGCTTCTCTCAGCAACTCTACAGCCTCGTTTGTTCTTCCCACTTTACAGAAACCATCCATCATTGCAGTGTAAGTGTAGATATCTGGTTTCAGGGACGACTGCTTGATTCTGCCAAGCAAGGCGTAAGCTTCCTCTACCCTCCCAACATAGCACATTCCCTTCAACAAGCAGTTATACGTGTTGATTGTTGGCGCGCAAGCTATCTTAGACATTACGTCGAACACCTCATATGCATCTTGCAGTCTACCAATCTCACACAGCGAATTGATCAGTGTAGTGAAAGTAGCAACATCCGGCTTGAACCCTTCTTCCACCATGCGGTACAGAGCACTCTTCGCTTCGCTCGGCTGATTGTTCTTGCAGTGACAGTTGACTAAGATTGAGTAGGTCCGATTATCTGGGAAGAACCCTAAAGATGATAAACTGACCTTCAGCTTCAATGCCAGTTCAAATTCATCACTCGATACCAAAGACGAGAGTAGATGGTTGAAATCGGATATGGTTCGCATTCCTCCATTTCTCTGGAGCTTTTCCAACGCTTCAAGCTTTTCGGAAGAGGGCTCTGTAATTACAGTTTCGAGAAAATCTTGGACTTGCAATTTTCTGCTACTGGTGCGCCCATAAAGATCGTGATTTTCTTTGATCACACAGAGTTTTCGTGGTGGGATTGCATTTCCGGAGGAGAAAAAGGGCGAATTGAAGGTGGGAAAATCGGCAGAGGGATGAAGAGAAGTAAAAGGTCGACGCCATGGCTGTGGAGAGAGCATGACTGGGGAATGGATAAAGGCGGTGCTGATTCCAAGGGTAGTTATGTAAATAGAAATCCAATTATCCATCAACACAAGAATTAAAATTTTAATTTTAGTTTTAGTTTTTTTTTTTTTAAATATTGGTTTTATGAATACATAACATAATTAGTTAATTCAAAATCTGAAATGAATTTGAAGACATTAAAGTAACAAGTGAGACGTTGAAGCAGGAATATGTGAAGATTGAATCCAAGACTATAATTTATTAGCATTAACCTCATACTGCACTTCGCATTACTTCCTGGAATTTAATATTCACTATCCTATTAAATTCTCTCTGAATATATATTTTTTAAACTCTAGTTTTAATTCTATTACACAAAATACATTATAATTATACTAAGATATAAAGCGACACATACAATTAAAATTGAAGTAATTCTTGGAATATCAAGTGCCATGTACTTTAAATTTAAGAGTGTGGCCGTCCATTTGTCCCCAAACTCAATTTAAACCCCTAACAATAAACAGAGTTAAATAGAATATGGTAGGAAGATTGGAGACCGGTATTCTTGAGATTGGGCACAAAAGCTTTTGCCTAAATTTAATTCACAACAACCAAAGTTAATTCATATAGCATCATTCTTAGAGTAAAAATATCAAGAAATGACATGCTATTCAAAGTAGGATTATTATTTTAAGCATAAAAATAAGACAAATTTGCGGGAAAATATATGACTTGCATACATAAACGTACTAGTATATCAAATTGTAAAATCTTGATTTAATAAAGTAATTAAAATCAAACCCTCAATGATCTGGTAAATGCCTTAAAAAACATGGGATTCTTATCCCCTGTCTCATCCTTTCTTGCTCCCTTTTTTCCAAGAATTGGACTGAACAACTTCTTCATCGCCTTCTGGAAGCTCGCCACCCGCCGCCCTTGTTTCGCCACCGGTTTGGGCGGCGCTTTACGGCGCTCCACCGCCTGCTCCGACAGGCTCCGGCCGAGCATGGCGTTGCTGAGCTGGACCTCGAAGGACAGGCGCTCGTATTGGTCGAGCAACGTGCTCTGTTCGTCGCCAAACCTCTTGAAAATGGCTGCCATCTCTTCCGCTGTCGCCATTTCAGACAGCAAATCCTGGATAATCCCTTGCATGAATGTCTCTCTGTCTTGTCTGAACAATATATATGTGTGTGTGTGTGTGTATTGAGAGGTGTGTGGAGATGGAATGAAGACAACAGAGATGGGAGTACGGAAATGGAATCTCTGAGGCAATTTCACAAGCAAGTGATGGGGAAGAAAAAGTGAATAAAATCAGATAACGTGTGTCTGTGTCTGTGTCTGTGTGTAAAAGCTAGATGAGAATGATTTATTTTTTATATTTTATTTTTCCAAAGTAGTCCAAAGGGCATGAATTTATATATTAGCACAAGAGTTGAGAATAATAACTATTGTAGGTAGAAATTAAATTTACAATGGTGTGTATTTCAAATTAAATTATGCAAGTCGTTGCATTCATAATTCTTTCATACAAATTTTGATTTTGAAATCTGATCGCTAAATATGAATTTATTTCTCTTCACTTACCTATTTTTTAGTATTTCATAAAAGAAAATTTTCTATTTATTTTTTCTCTTTTAAAACCGTGCATTATTGCAAGACAACCAATTATATGCATAAAAATATCTGATTCTAATTGCTGGATATTTCTTTTCACTTACCTTTTTTTTATTTCAAAAATGACATAATTTGTGTAGTGTGACTTTTTTTCTTTCTTTAAAAAAAATCATGTATTATTGCAAGATAAACATGTGTAATACCTATAACAAATTCGATGAATGATTTTTTTTTTCATAACAGAATGTGAGGATTGGGTGAAAATCTTCATCAAATGAGTGAAGTATGAGGTGGACAACTTAACTGATTTGTTGGAAGCTT
Source organism: Pogostemon cablin (assembly GCA_023678885.1). Taxonomy (NCBI): domain Eukaryota; kingdom Viridiplantae; phylum Streptophyta; class Magnoliopsida; order Lamiales; family Lamiaceae; genus Pogostemon; species Pogostemon cablin. The sequence continues at coordinate 2,561,107 of CM042984.1, forward strand.
TTTGGATGTTAAGCATTGTTTGAAAGGATGCAGAAATGATCAAGGAAGAAAAAAAAGTTAAAAACCAAAACCAACTCACATAGAAGTAATTCAATAACTTTTCTGAATTTTACTGCATCCTTTCTTTTGATATATTTTCTTCGTTTCTGAGTGATTCATTTTCTTATATACTCATACATTAATAAAAAAACATCTTTTTCTTAAATAGATGTAGATATTCATGAACAATCACTGTAAACGCTTGTGTTTAGCATTTTACATTCATTTATTTTTGTTGTCAAACTAAGTGCGATTCCAAATGTTACAATATTCGGTACACCTTCTTAACAGAAAAATATTAACAAGATGATATTAATCTACTTTGTACCCATAAGTTAAAGTCTTTTTTCCCTATTATAGATATGTATAAATTGTGTTCTAGTAATTTAATATAGATTGATCACGACATCAGCTGCTTTTTTTTAAAACAAAAGTTAACGAGTACTCCCTCCGTCTCACGTTATCATTCACCTATCACAAAGGAAAAGTGGAATTACAAAGGAAAGGTGAACGATGACGTGGTACGGAGGGAGTATACTTTTATGTTATTGATAAGAATCAAAGCTCACAAGACTCTTCTTCTACTACTCAATCGATGGAACAATGTGGAAGGGTATGCTTTATGCTTTCTTGATTGATGGAAATTGGGGTGTTCCTCAACATTATTCCAACTGGCTTGCTCACCAATGAAGCTTACAACATTCATCATCTGATATTCTAAATTAAATAAATGGCTAAACTAGTTAGCTGCAGTGAGTTCGAATCTGTTGTTTAAATTCCTATATTTTTTTAATTAATAATATGTGAATTTTATCATTTTTACCTTTAAACACATGGATTACAACTTATCGTATTTTCTGGAAGGTCCACTCATGTGTGATTCTAAACTATAAAACGATATTTTTATACATATTCGTTTTTCAGAAATATAATCATGATGCATTATTTTCATTTCAAAAAATAAAAACTCTAATGTGCGAAAGAATAAAATTTCTGGAGTATTTAAATTTTTTAAGAAAAATCAAACTGGGCTAAGCATGATTAGAAGCCCACTAATTTTGGGCTTGTCCTTATGTTAGTCCACAATAATGACCCAATTATGAAACTTACACGTATCAACTCCTGATTGGGTGAATGTTATACAGTGAAAATGTCGCTAAAGCCCTCGATTCAATCTCGTTGTGTTAACTGTTTTCATGTTTAAGATCCAATGAAGACTGTATGTACATAAACCCTAAAATTCCTTCTTCAATCTGTTTGACATCATCCAAATTTATTATTCCAATCATTCCCAGTTTTAAATCTGATCATATTTCAGCTCTTCTATTAATGAAGTAACCTGTATGATTCTGTTCGTAAAAAATAAGCTTTCAGTGAATAACTGAAAGTGAAAGCTAAATTTCCCAATTTTGCTGAAAAAATGAGTTTCTTCGCTTCGTTTCGACAGTAATAATCGGAACAAGCGACAAATTGGGGTTTTTAGAATGGATAAAAATGGGTTTATTGTAGTTTTCCTCATTTTCGTATTCATTTCAACCAATTGTAACGCTTCGATGAATTATCATCATCTCCGGAAATTGATTGCAACTGACCATAGCAATGATACCACGACACCTGAGGTATGGTTTTATTTTATTTGCATAATTTTCGCTCTTCGAAGGTTGATCTTTATTAGTTGGGATGATTTTTTTTTCTTTTTTATTCAAAGTGAATTCTTTTATAGGTTTCACCACCTGTAACCCCTGTTAATGATTCCAACACGAATCCGATAAATACAGAAAAGCCAAAACTAGATAAGCAATTAAAATCTCAGAGGAGCAATCAGACTAATAGCAGTGTGCCACTGCCAACACCAGTTGACCCAAAGGGATCAGGCAAAACTGAGAATACCACTAAAACTGATGATACTCCTAGCACCCCTTCAGAGGAGGAGAATGGTAATCATGTTAATAGTGGAAATGGGAAGACCAATGATTCGTCGTCGAATTTGGGCAACGATGATGGCTGCGAGGGATGGCAGAGTTGCATGGACCAAGAGTTACGTGCCTGCATTCAATCTTCGACCAACGGTAGTCTTTTCATTTTAAATCAAACTCTTTCTAGTTTAGTCCTCAGATGTTTTATGCGCAGCACTGGTAGCTATCTATGATTTCTTGTCTCTAGGCTATCGTTGTTATGAGTCGATTGACCTATGCTGAAGTTATTGGAATGTTAAAACTAAAACTCAAGACATTCACATTCTATTATAAAAGATTGTGTGCAATGTTAGTTGACGAAGTTTGCCATTATGATACTCTTTATAAATGGAATATATATTGATCAAGCATTAAAAGATATCTTTGTTAATATCAAAGCTTTACAAGACTCTTGTGTCATACGAGAGGACTTCAAAAGGGGATCAAAATAATTAGTTGATTGAAGCAGGGAGAACAATTTTGAGGACAAGAGCCTCTACTGTGGCTTGTTAGAGAGGGTTTTAAAAGCTCTGCATCGTGCCTTCCCACCCGGAATAGCTTGATGATAACTCCAAGTTTTGGAAACCAAATAGTCCGAACTAGAACTGATTATAAAGGTTATTATTATTCGCGATGGATGTGTTTTATTGCTCAATGGAGTTTGTTTTTCTGTTTTTGAGCACTGGGAAAGTGGTTCTTACCTATTGAAACAAGAGATAATAATAATGTTTATATTCTTAATAATTTACTCAATTTGACACGTTTTGCATCGAAAATATTTATGGCTATTGGGTGTGTTCCTTGTGGTGAAAAATGATGGGGAAATTGCTATGAAAGTAAATGTCCAAATACCTGATGTGTTGAACAACGATGTTCCAGCTTTTGAAGTTCCCAAACACGAGACAAAGAGAGTATGGTTCTCTGTTGTTTGGGGATGTCCACTTTCTTATTTTATATTTGTCCCATTTGTCACATATGATGTCTGAAATTCTCTATTTTAAATGTTTATTTAGTTTGCTTCAGATATGGTCGTACCTGTTCTGATGGCTTCTTATATTTCTGGATGTTGAAATACTTGATTAATAAAGAAGCGGAAAAGCTTAAGGATATGCACAGGAAATGAGAAAATAAATAAATAAAATAAAATCATTTATTAATTCCACAAAAAAAAAAAAAAAAAAAAACGGTGTTTCTATGGTGTAAGTTCAGGCAATATGCTAGTCTCAGCCAGATAACACCTATAAGAATGATTTTTTTATTATCTTGAAAAGCTCAAGGTTATTGATGATCTTGTTTGCTCAAGCTTTTCTGTTATCTTAAAAAATAGAAGTAAGCATGCTCTCCTATAACATTTATTATGCTGTGGCCAGTTCATGTATGCTTGTACAGTGTTTGGCTTAGTTGGGATATCATTTTTACCTTAAAATCTCTTTGTTGATATAGAAGAGCTTGTGTTGCTTCCCTCCCAATACACATTCAGAAACTTGCAACTTCATGTTAAATTCCTAGATTCTACAACTTCTAATTGGGAAGTCGACACGACTTGCATGACTTGGCTCTCAAAGTTCTCATTCAAGTTGCTCAGTTTCAAGGCGTGTAGCTATGTCTTATCCTAGATTTTAATCTTTTCTTTACTATGTCCATGTTTTGCAGGTAGATATATCGTCAATTATGGGCAAGAGCAGAGAACTGACAGTGGATTCTGGACATGCTAAGTGTGTGCTTCCATTGGTCAAGCCGCCTGTTTCCGAGGGAACTCTAATTAATCAGCTCTCTTTCTATTCTAAGCAAGTGACCCCTGTGTATGCTGTATATGCTTCGTTTCTTGTAGCATTACTTTTGGGAGGGACTTGGGCTTGCTGCAGATTCGGCAAGAGAAATCAGCAGAATGGAATTGCGTACCAGGAACTAGAAATGGCTATTCCCGAATCTTCTTCTGCTGTGAATGCAGACCCAGAAGAAGGGTGGGACGACAATTGGGACGACGATTGGGAGGAGGAGAGTGCAGTAGAATCACCATCTGGGTACCAAGTAAGAAGCCTTTCTTCTGATGGTCTCGTATCTAGGGCCTCCAAGAAAGATGGATGGGAAAATGATTGGGACGATTAGGACTTCGCTCACACATCATAAATCTCATCTTTTTCTTTTTCTTTTTCTTTTTCTTTTTTTCATGATAGGTATAGGAAATTGTACACACTGCATGATTTAGATCAATTTTGTGAATTTTTTCCCCTGTAAACACTAAACAGATAAATTTTACACCAGAATCATTTTATAAAGGCAAGTCACGCAAGAGATGGATATCAACAAAATATTTTTGGAATGCATCTAAATATAAATACGTTGAATTCATGGAGGGCAATCCAATACGCTACATACAGCTCGAGAAATCAACGAGGCTACATTTTCATCTGCAACACTAACCGATGTACGTTCCTCTCTGACTTCTATAATGGCTCTGCTAGGCTTGGAAATATGAATAATTGAAGCATTGTCAGATGCACCAGCACCCTTTGCTTCCACCACTTCTGTATCCACACCCATCTTCTGCAATTCCGCGACAAGGGTATTCAAGTCGATTCTTCCAAAATGAAGCGGTGGCCAGGTCTGAGAGGGCATTTTCTCCACGGACAACCGATGTCTTCCTTGCCCAACCACAAGCTCCCCCTTCAATCTAGAGACATCTATATCTCGTCGTTTCAGAGTTGTGTATTGGAGCTGACTAACCAATTCCATGTCAATGTCCAACTGAGACTCCTCCTTTGGATTCGGGATACATAGCATTTCATTATCATGGTAGTAACTGAATGAAAGTGAGGTATCTAGAGTACCAACATGCTTTCTAAATATCTGCGGAACCTGTCCAAGAAAACAAAATGGTTTTAGTAAGAAGGATAGAAAGACTGTTGGACATTACATAATACATGGCAAGTGAATGTAATCAACTGTATCATATAAAGCCAGAAGACGACATATTCTTTAAGCGAATATTACCACCACATGTCTAGGTTGTAATATCTCCAGTAAATGCTGAAACTTTTGCAACCTGAAAAACAGGAGAACTTTAGGAGGTTTTAATCATCAAACAAATACAGCTCAAATGAGATTCTAATGGTGCTAAGCAAAGCCATAGTTTAGGTTGTTTCTGTAACTAGGTTAAGAGCCTCATAAAGGATTTTCTTTTTCTTAATAGCACGAGTATAGAGTTCATGCAATATTTTGAGTCTTTGACTAAGTTCATCATATAGTATATTACAAAATTTGAGCAATTTATGGGGGACACAATTGGAAGCAATTTATGGGGGACACAATTGGATGTATGCAAAGAGGCATGCTTAAATGGGATGTCTTTGTCTTAAAAATAACAAGACCAGATATATGGAATTTGCCAGTGAACTAATTACTTTTCTAACATATATGCAAAGTTGAGCGTAGTTCAGGAGTTCTGCAAACACAGATGGCTCTATTAAAGGACAAATGGAAAGAACTTACTGCAATCCAGAAAGAAAAGAACATTGGAGGACTTTCATTGCCATTGGATTGAAAGGTGAGACAGCCAAACTGGCATCCACCCCTTCCTGAATAGTATGTGTATGAAAAGGACTCAACAATTCAGATTAAAAAAAAAAAGAAATGAAAGGGAGAGCAATGTTTAAGATCTAAATCTAATGATAAGGTAGAAGACAAAGCCAATGTGAAATCTGAGCTAGCAAGAGAAATACACTATCATAGTATCATAGCTAGTACCTCCATAACAAGTAGTGAGTTTTGATCCCCACACCATCGTCGTAGCAGATGAACAACAGGTCCTAGTCGAAGACTCCAGTGAGGGGAAAAGACAATACACGGTTCTTGCCAAACTTTTCTGTACACACAATATCACCAAGTATTCTAATCAAGCGACCACATGACAATGCAATAATCAACAAGCTAAATTTGAGACCTATTTATTCTCCTTACATTATCGGAATTTCTGAAACAATTATTTTTTCTCCCAACATATCACCCAAGAAGCTGAAGTCAAATCATTAACTGGGTATACTCTGCCCAATTATTACCCCAAGCAACTATTTAACCAAGCTGATATATTTTATGTAAGCTATTAATATCTCCCAAAGGAGGACGTAAAAGAATCACCGCAAAGTATTAAATAGAAATCTAAAGACATGTAAAAACAAAAGAAAGTCCGACTGTTGAAATTGAGGAATCTAAGAGGATCATAATGCAATAGTCACTAATTATCACAAGCACGGGAAGAGTATTTCTTACAATAGTTCAATTGAATGAATGGCAGGAAACAAGTACAGCCTTCTATCTTTCAACATCTCAGTGTGAGAAAATAATGGTTGTCCAGAAAAGAGCTGCAATGTAGCAACAGGTGAATAAACTTAAATCAACTAGTTCGCAAGTGAGAGCCATAATTCCAAATCTATGTATTCTCTGAAATGAAACTTACATGCTCTTGCCACTGCTCGCATAACCATTCCGGAATAATACTAGTAAGTGCCATAAGCTCTTCTGCAACAGAAGAGATGATGAATATAGGAACCTACATTGCAGAACAGTGGTTCAAATATTGAATAGAACTGTTAATGGTTAAGGGAATTTAAAAAAAAAAAAAAGGAAAGATTTCAATAACACAGCACATTAATTATAAATCTCATAATAACTAGTCATAGCTTTTATCAGAAAATAATATATGAGCTACAAAATGAATAGGATACTTTCAATTCAGTCATAGATCCCCTGGCATGCTTCAGATATTGTAATGAACCTAAGCTGAAGCAGTTTACTTTATATAATGAAACTAGAACGAGAAAACTTCAGCATCAAACATTAAATCTCAGTAGATCACAAAAAAAAAACAAAAATTTACAACTTTTAAAATGTCAAGATCTCAATCCATTCACGCGTTGAACTCCAAACATCAGTTATTGGACAACCCATCACTTCAACATGCATCCTATAATTTAACATTTAAACTTTAATATGTACCTTCATATTGTCTGATGCTAGGTTAAGGGAAAATCGCTCCAAAAGCTGCAAAATAATACCAAGGCGTCCAATAGGAATAAGAACCGAACCCCCAGATTTTATAGAGTCCATGGAACAGGAGCATATGAAATCTAATTTATCCATTTCCTCCAAATACTCATCAGTAGAAAGCAGTGCAGACATTGCTTCTAAATGGACATTATCAGTACTGCAACAGTGGATTGCAACACAAAATCAGTTTTAAGGGAAAAAAAAAGTTAGAAAGATAACAAAGCTACACCAGAACGTAACAGACAGGCCTTCGGGAGTTATATGCATGCAGGGACGATCAACAGTAGAGGATGACATTAATAAACCACCTAGTGAGAATATTCAACATCAATTGAAAAGTAGAAGCACCTTAAATTTGAAATATCACTTTCAGCAGAGCCAGAGATATCTGAATATAAAAGCACATCACTTCCTTGAAGAGCCTTGAAATCGAAACTCATAGCTGTAACTGACGTAGAGACTGAACTTGAGACGTAGGCAATGCTTCCTTTAAGTCCTGTGATACTCCAATTACATGAGCCAATTTCTAGACCAGAACTAAAAGCTTTTATAATCAGCGTGCCATTGAAGCAAGCTTCTTCGCCATACTTAAGAGACTCAACCTTCAGCATACAGGCCTTCACATCAGCTGCACTGAGAAGCATCCCTCATTACATCTTCAAGCACACATAATAGAGGTAGAAGATTTGAGATTGACCAAAGAGGATAAAAAAGGGTATAGGATTCTTAAAAGCCATTTCAGCATTTTTGCATCAACAGAAAATATGGAGCACTTCATCGTGTCAAACAACTGCAGCCATGTGTTAGATTACCCACGAAACGTTTTTTGAAACTAAATGTAGATGGAACTAGCATTGATGATGAATAACAAAAATAGTAAATAAATCGCAATGTACCTGTACAGAGGCATCCAACAACCAAAGTCTGCCCCATTTGCACCAAAAATGATCTGCTTCAACTCTAAAGGAAGCAATTCAAGTTCATCCCACTTCATCCACAGAGGTTTATCGGGCTCAGGTCCATAATATTGCCTAAATTCCCTATGCATGCTAACAAGATCCTCCATCTGTAGATTTCCAATCTTAACTGCAGCCTCTGTTGCATACACCTAAACGTACATATATTATACATAACATGTCAGCTAGTACCAAAAATTTGAACTAAACCACCAAAAAATAACCATAACTACCTTAGCTGAAAAATCTTTATTCCGTGTGAGGAATGGTAAACCCAACATCCCCATTGGACTGGATATCAAAACTATGTCGATGAAAGAAACATTCCATAAAAGCAAGTTGCTGACAATTCTATAACGGGGTTCGGCAGAAATTAAACCATTTGTCATTAATTTGTTGGTTTTCTCCCTCTGCTCTTCAGCTGACTCTGAATCCGCAGATCTTTCACACGAACACGAGACATCTTCATCATCAATTATCGAATTAGAGTCAACTGGGACGGGAGAAAAAGCAGTAAGCGATGAAAGGTCAATGGGGCAATCGAATAAAACCCTAAAACCGCATATATCCAAAATATGGCACGGTGGGAAATAAAAACCCTTGCCTTCACTCAAGCATGTCTGCAGTCAGAAATTTCAGATAAGTATAAGAAACTGTACCATAATCAAGAAGAATCAAATAAACTATATTAATTGCAGCAGAAACGCAAAAAAAAATCAAACATGTGTTCTATGATTTCAATCTACCACAATTCTATACAGAATACCACGACATTGACGGTTGGAAGAACTTACAAATTCCATCAGGTTCAGTTGAAACGCAGCTTCAATTCTTTATTTCAAATTGAAGATTAACGGCGGCGGGTGGTAAGAGGAAACGTAGCTTCGTTAGGGATTTCTGATCGAGGTTGAAACGCGGCGGGGGTGCGGAAAAAACAGGCGGGAGCGCACGCAAATTTGTCCAATAAATAATTACTTTTTGGGCAGCGTTATTACCGTTATTACCACCCGAAACATTAGTGAAGACACTCTATCTTCTAAAAAAAATAATATGCAAAGACTATTATACCCTTACAAAATAAAAACTCAAATATCTATTTCCAAACATTGAAAAAAACAGTTGCGAGAATTCTATATTGCATTATCTGCTTGAAGAAATTGTATTATCTTTGTCGAATCCATGATTTTTGTGGTGTTCCTGTGTAATTTTCGCTTTCCTCTCGGTTTGAAGGAGGAAGTGGAGAAGTACTGAATATTTAATTATGGAGTTTCACTGCAATGGCAAGGGCATTGGAGGATTTCAGAGATTCCCACTCCACTGTGGAGAATTTCAGCGATTCACCGACCAAGGAGTGGATGAAGTTTGCACATGGGGTAGGGACAGTCGTTCCTCGACCAAAAAATCATGGAGACAGACAGATAAGCCCTTGAATTTCAAGTTCGACACCGTGGTGTTCCGCCGTCCGCCAACGCTGCTCGCGAGGAGAATAGCCTGGAACAACGGAAGAAACTGATCACCGTCGCATTCCTCAACCTCGGCAAAATCCAAATTGAGAAACTCTGAAACAAAGAAGCCAACCTGGATTCCGACGACTCCGTCGGCAGCTGCGGTTTCTGCAGATTTTAGGTGGTCACCACCTATTTTGGCGGTGCACCAGTAAACATCTAGGATGCGTGGTGTAGCAAGAAACCAGCCTCCGATCCAATTCCCGACGGACTTCTGCAACAAAATGGAATCTTCCCTCCCAAACTTTAGAAATACGTTGATTAGATGATTGGGTGTAGAAAACAATAATGGTTATTTATGTCTAATTTTAGGTATTTGGGATTTTGGGTGTTTGTTTTGAAGAGGGATATTATAGCATTTTCACCTCATCATTTTTTTTATCATCGAGTGCCCTTAGCAATATGCTTGGTGGCAATAGTCCCACCCTTACTTTTTTTGTATTTTTATTAAAGATAATAACTGAAAATAAATTAAAATAATAGTAATTGATGAAATTTCTTAATTTTCGAGGGATATTCCTTTTTTTTATAGGGAAACAAATGTAATTTTTTTTGAATGAGCATCGAAATAGTAATTTTTTTAATTAATAAAATTTCAAATGAAACTTTGCAAATTCTTTATTTAATCAATTTATGAACATTTTTTTTTGTATTTAGTCTCTAGAATTTTAAATTTCTAAAAATCACAATCGATCGAGTTAAATATAACATACGGAGTATAAGAGTATGATTTGTGTGGAATGAGTGTAACTATTAATTTCAAAAAAAAAAAAGCAAAATCTCTTTTGTGACATTGTATATTTGAGATAAATTACAAGATATGTTTAAATATGATTGTGAACATTAAGATTACCCCTAAAAAAACTGTCTTATCCTAACCTAGTTTATGAATAGTGATAATGAAACTTTTTGCTACAAACACACCCCAGTCCCCCCCCCCCACCCCCACCTCCACCCCCACCCCAACACTCCTACCAATGGCTACCATTCCATCATGTGTTGAGGTATGCATTGCACGCTTCACTTTAATACAAAGAATGATTATAGGAATTGAGCATTAACTCCAATCTGTCCCCACAAAATTATGCCTCCTTGACATGCTAATGCAGTTTTACATTATTCAAATGAAAGTTGTTGCATGGCTCTATCATTCTGTCCCACTAAAGTCTAACCCATAAAGAGATTTCTTCCAACATCTAAAATTTAAAATTTAAATAAATTAAAACCCACCCCATCCCCTTTCTTCTTTTTCCTTCAATCTACTACAACTTGTTGGGGCACACACTATGAACATGGCTGCTTTTTTACCCACTTTTAAGTGATAATGGTAAAAAGTAGTCACTCTTGTTAAAAATAATTTTTAGTAATCACAAGCCTTAAAAACAATTTATTCTAGCCATTTTTAATGGAACAGACCAAAATGCCCTTGAAAGGGACTCACTGATCACATGTTTGAGGTCTCTTTTTGACCAAAAAATACAAAAGTACAATAATTTATTTTACAGTCTATTGAATGCATTAATTTGTTATTTTTATATGCCTCATGAATATATTTTTTATTAAAATACAAAGAGATGCATTAATTTTATTCGTATAATTTTTTTTTAATTTTTTCTGGAAAAAAAGTGTTGGCCGAATAGAACAAAAAGTGTTGGCCGAATAGAACAAAATTGTTGGCTGAATAGGCCGAATAGAAGAAATATTTTTTTTATTTTTTTAATTTTTTCTGGAACAAATAGTATTGGCCGAATAGAACAAAATTGTTGGCCGAATAGAAGAAATATTTTTTTTGAATTTTTTTTAATTTTTTTCTGAAAAAAAAATGTTGGTCGAATAGAACAAATAGTGTTGGCCGAATAGAACAAAAATATTGGCCGAATAGGACGAATAGAAGAAATATTTTTTTTGAATTTTTTTTAATTTTTTTTAAGAAAAAAAGTGTTGGCCGAATAGAAGAAATATTTTTTTTGAATTTTTTTGAAATTTTTTTTAAAAAGGTGTTGGCAGAATAGAACAAATAGTGTTGGCCGAATAGAACAAAATTGTTGGCCGAATAGGCCGAATAGAATAAATATTTTTTTTGAATTTTTTTTTTCTGGAAAAAAAAGTGTTGACCGAACAGAACAATTAATGTTGGCCGAATAGGTCGAATAGAAGAAATATTTTTTTAATTTTTTTTAATTTTTTTTGGAAAAAAAATATTTCCTATAATTTTAAATGTTGTCACACCCACCCTATTTAATGCAGTCAACACTGACATAATCATGCTCCAATTATTATCGTCCTTTATCTGACAGTTATGGAGGTAATTTGGGGAGTCCATTAATAGTGGCTAATAAAAATTATATATAAGAGAGGTAGCTATTTAAAATTATACTTAGTGAATAATAGTGAATAATGACTATTATAAATTTGGTACGTACTTTTAAATATCTGACATTGATTTTCTTCTCCTATCAGACTAAAAAGGCTGAAATTGTTTCAAGAATTGTTTTCATGTTGCATGCATCTCAATACACATTCTTGCTACTCCTTTTTCTCTTTGTGCAATGCTTGTCATTGGTACGTTGATAGTCTCATTCTATTATTTCTATACATGTTTACTCTATAATAGACATGTTTCAGACCCAATTTACTTTAAATAGACCTAACTAATTACTGCATCTTGTTGAAAATGGTTTGATGTAATTATATTGTTGCAAATGATTATGTTCTGCACAATCACTTAGATTTTAAGCAACTCATAATTGGTAGTTTGAGGGATAATGGCACTCAAGAACCTCCATATATATTGTGGTTGATTTATTATATATATTAAGATAATGGGGGCCCTCAAAACCATTCAAGTAAATTCTTGATATCTAAGCATTAATAATGCCACCAACCAAACTATATACTACAAATTAGTATAGTACTAATATAGTGCTAACATGGCATTGAATTACATTTGTCATACTCAACAAACTCATACTTATTTTAAATTTCCTTTTGAACACTGTGACAATGCAATGAAGTTAAACCATAAATATAATGTGTAGAAATATAATTTACCGGCCGGCCAAGTCGCCGGCCGGAAAGATCTCCGGTGAACAGAAATCCAGTAATGTGAGGTACAAAATAAAGATTTATCTTCAGTGAAAAACTGAAAGATTTGAAAATATGATATAAGATTCATAGAACCATCTATTTTCTCTGTGGGACAGCCACTGGATGCCTCTTCACCTGATCCTGAATATCAACACTTTAAACTTAAGAATCTTGCCAATTCAGACATCATTCAAGCAGCCCTTCTTGATTCACTGAAGGACACTGGATGAGTTCCAAAATCCTTATCACTTCATCCATGTCCGGGCGATTCGACGGCACCTGAGAGGCGCAAATCAGTCCAAGTTTAACCACCGGAATCGCCTCCTCCACTGGATAGTTACCCTTGAGCTTCTTGTCAATGCACTCCTCTATCCGGCCTTCGTCTAAAGCTTCCCTCACCATGTCACACAGCACAACCACGTCATCTTCCATGTACTCCACCGGTCTTTTGCCTGTAAGAATCTCCAGAGTCAACACCCCAAATCCATACACATCACATTTCTCAGTGATCTTCACTGTTTGACAAGCGAATTCAGGCGCCATGTAGCCGAGCGCGCTCTGAATCTTGCTGCTCAGAATGTACCGATCCAATGCCGGTAGCAGCCTAGCTAGGGAAAAGTCCCCCACCTTCGGATCACCAGAGTCGTCTAGCAAAACATTCGTCGATTTCATATTGTAGTGAATGACATTCAGCTGATGCAGACAAGATAGGCCTCTTGCAGTACCTAGGATGATCTTGAATCTTTGTGGCCATGTTAGGGAGCTACTGGACTCTCCATCATGGAGATGCTTGTGCAAGCTTCCACCGGAAACATACTCGTTTATAAGCAGCTGCAACGAGGGCGTCCAGTAGTATCCTTCGACAGCCACTAGATTCTGGTGTCTGATCTTCCCAAGTTTCTTAACCTCCCTCTCAAAATCCTCCTGACATTTCACCAAGCTCGTCGTGTTGAGCTTCTTGATCGCGATGGAACGACCACCGCGAACTTCCGTCCTGTATACAGTCCCAAAACCACCACGGCCAAGCTCACAGTTCTTATTGAGCAGAGACTGAGCACCAGTGACAAAATCAGCTTCGCCCGAAAACATAACAAGCTTCCCATAGTTAGCTTCCGTATCATGCGAAGCGCTAAAATCATCACCTCCAGAGTACGCAAATGCAGCAGCAGACCTAGCCAAGGACGTCCGCGCGTGCATATTCAGAATGGAGACAGTAACGACGCCAAGGGCTATAAAGACGGCCGCTCCAATGGCCACAAGGGAGGATATACTGAGCATTATTCGTTTGTGGCGAAGATTCGAGGCCAAGGGGCCGTGGTTAGAGACGGATGAGTTGGGGTTCAGGACAAGAGGCTTGGGATGGACAGCAGGGCAGGATTGGTTCACAATGGAGCCACATAAGGATGGGTTTCCGACAACAGACGATTGAGGGATCGTGTTGAAGAAGCCTCCCACAGGAAGCTCCCCCTCGAGCTGGTTAAACGAGGCGTTAAACGACACGAGATGGGAGAGGTTCGTCAGCTCTTTGGGTAGATTTCCAGAGAAGTTGTTGAATGATAAGTCCACCAGCTCGAGGTTGGATAGGTTTGCAATGGCAACAGGAACAGAACCAGACAGGTTATTATGAGACAACATCCTACATACAAAACAAACAGACAATACTTTCGATCAATACACCTGTCATTCAAATATGATCATCATCATATTCAAATCAAGCTACTTACAATGAGGTTAAAGATGAGCAGTTCCCTATACTCATTGGAATGGAACCAGTGAGGAAATTGCTCTCCAATCTCAACTGCTGCAAAGAAGCTGCTCGTCCGATCTCAGACGGGACGCCTCCGGTGAGTTGATTATGGCTCATGTCGAGTTCAACACACGTATTCAGCTTACCTACACTAGCTGGAATCGAACCAACTAAAGAATTCCAAGATAAATTCAAGGATTCCAATCTGCTAAAATTTCCAATTTCTAATGGAATTCCACCAGTTATTGCATTGGATGACAAATCCAAGGATTGCAGGGTTTGATAAGATTGAAGAAAAGGAGCAGACAAGCTGATGCTTCCACTGTATCTATTACCAGAGAGGGAAACACTCTCCACAGCGAACCTAAAAACCCATGAAGGTAGATTACCAGAGAATAAGTTATGGCAGCCATCAAGAACTTTAAGGTTTACACACCTCACAAAAGACTCTGGTAAGCTTCCAACAAAAAGATTGCTTGAAAAATTAACTTCCTTCAAGGATTGAAGATTGCCCACACTATTAGGTACTCTACCAGAAAACTTATTACCAGAAATGTCCAAGAATTCCAAGCTTCTCATCTCTCCAATCCAATCAGGAAACTCTCCTGTTAACAAATTCCCACTCAAATCAAGATACCTACATGAACTGAGCTTTCTCAATGACAGAGGAAGACCACCATTAAAATAATTCCCACCGAAATCAACAGATTTCAACAGCAGACAGTTTCCAATATTTTCAGGCAACCAACCAACAAAACTGTTCCCTCTTAAACTAATAACTTTCAAATCATACAAACTCTCGATCCCTCGTGGAATCTCACCTTCGAACAGATTATCAGACAAATCAAGCGATCGAAGCGAAGTGAGAGACCACAATCCAGGGATCAACTGACCTGAAAGGTGATTGGATGAAAAGTTAACCCTCTGTAAATTTGAACATGAACTAATCGACTGTGGGATTGAACCAGTGAGATTGTTCTTAGCCAGTGAAATCGCCTTCAACGACCCACATTGTCGGAAAAGTTCTTCAGGAATCCACCCTGACAGACTGTTCTCACTCAAGTCGACGATTTCCAAACTTGTGATTTGAGCAAGAATAGGGTTTATAGTCCCAGAAAAATTGTTTCTTGAAAGTTGCAAAACTTTAAGGAACTGCAATCTAGTCAAGCTTCTTCCGATGTGGCCGGAGAGGGAGAATCCATCGAGAACAAGCTCAGAGACCCGGCTGTTATTCGGGTTGCATTTCACCCCGACCCAATTGCAAGCGGAGTAGTCTTCTTCGTTCCAAGAGGTAAGCCTCGACTGTGGGTCAGTTAGGCCAGCTTTGAAAACTATCAAACCCAATACGTCGTCGTTGAAAGCAGGGTCTAGAGACTGAACCAGAAGTAACGGAAGCAAGAACAGAGAAGCCACCAAATTCATCCACATTATCAGCAAAAACCTTTCTTTAAATAAAAATCAATAATTTTTTGAAAAATAAATAGCAGGAGGAGGGTGATACATGCATAAGAACTCAAGACAGGGTATCAATGAAGATACATACAAAACACGTATGTATATCAGAGGTTGAGTAAAATGGGGGAAGGAGATAGCTTCTAACGGCCGGAAAAATGGTCGGAAGTCCGACAAGAATAGGAAAAGGACACCGAAAAACTGGGGTGTAATAGAAAAATCATCGGAAAGAACGCCGGAAAAGGGAAAATAGTAGGGGTTTAGAAGAATCGGATGCTCATTAAGGCGAAGTAGGAGCAGCTGGGATGATGGGGAGTCATTAAAGGTGATGTCAGTGCCTTCAATACAGAGAGAGGGAGATCGGTGTGTGGGGGGTAGAGAGGGAAGTAACCTTTTGCTTTTGAGCACTGCTATCTGTCTGTCTTGGAAGTCTCTCTCAGCAGGGTTGGGCAGGGATTAAATTAGAATTCTTCCAACTTCAATGTTCACACTTTACTATTTCCTCTGTTTGGAAACTGAGTCAAACTAAATCGAATTTATAATTAATTTAATATTTGCATGCAGTGTACACCAATTTAGTCAAGAAGTGAAGAGTCAAGAGACTTGTAACTATATTAAATGAATTCTCTTGCTATTTTCTATCATCAGGGAGTATTATTTTATTAATTAATTAATTGATTTTTTTAATTGTCATTTTTAAAACTAAAATGAATATTGAGTGGTAATATTATTTTTTTTAGTCTGCAGGAAATTTAAACTCATTGATTTGAACGTACGTCCCAAGAGTCTTGTCATATATCACTAATATATAATTAAAATATAATGTTAATTCGAATTTTTGTCATGAGCACATTGGATTGGTTCTGTCTCTATTACAGTTAGCATGTGCTGGATTAATTAATGAAGAGCCAAAAGGAAAGAAGATAAATTGATCGTGATCAATTTTAAAATGAGAGATGGAGAAATCTGCATGATTGATTTGTTTAATTAAGAAAAGATTGACAAACACGATTGAATGATTTTTTTTTGGAAGAGATTTTCAGCATGACAAGAAGGAAGAGATCCTTATAAAAAGGATCACTAAAACTATCGCTTATGTTTATTGAGTCACCAACTTTGTTATTGTTTTGAGAAAATTCAATTCGATAGTTTTTTTCTTTTGAGTAAGGGTTTTGAGAGGAGTTTGATTGTATCGTAGATCAAGAGGAATTCTTGATCACAATTTCAAGGATATACCAAAATTAAAGTTATATTCAAACGAGACAAGTAACTCTGATAGGATTGTAAGTTACTGCTAAAGTCGTGTTACAATTTAATTGATGGTTTCGAGGGAATTACGTGGTCTTCCCGTTTCAATTCAGAGATGTTATATAACAAGTTATTTTTACATATAAAATTCACAATGCATTAAATAATAATATTGTTTCGTACCATTGCATGATGATTGAGTAAGTGAAATATAAATATATATATATATATATATATATATATATATATAACGGTCTCACTTTCTCAGAAAAAAGAACCAAAAAAAAAAAAACTTAAAAAATATTTACTGAACATTTGTTTCCCTATATATTTTTTCTTAAAAAAGCATTAAAAGAAGAAAAGTTAATTTATAAAGTGTATATGGTGGAGGTAGTAATCATTGAAATAAGCACTGGATTATCAAAAGTGTAACCGTGAAAATAGAGTAGTTGTCTGTGAAGTCTTTATTACTCGACACTTGTATTTCTTTTTCTTCCTCTAAAACCAACACTTTCCTATTCGAATTAGTGGTGTAATCAACACTTCTTATATTTTATATCTTAAAATTAATTGAGTGTATTTTTAATAAATTTATGAAATTATATTTTATCACAATGTGGTAGACTTAATTACATACGATATTTATGGATATTCTTATAGTATAAGCCAGCTATGTAGATCTAATCTCAAAGTAAAACTATTTAAATCCAAAAGAAAAAAGGAATTGATACTGCAATAGAAAAATCACATTTCTACTACCAATTGAACTTGACAGCGACAAGCTCATTTAATTTAATTAAACTATTAAAAAAATGCAGTCAAATTCAATAACATAAGGTTAATGACGGATTAAGTGATTAGCGACTTTAGTTAAAGATAATGAAGTCCTGGTTTGATACATCGTAGGAATATCTTAGTAAAGAGAAAATCCAAAGGGTTGCATTTGTTGATATCGAAGAACACAATGGAATAAAGGCTAAACGACGGGTCAAATCCAACTTGCTTACCTGCAATTTTTGCTCTGCTCTATAATTAATTAATTATTACTCCATATTACTTCATTATTTTTATTTTTGATAAAATAATAAATTAGTTATCACCAATAGGTAACAAACCAATCCAAACACCTATTTCAAAGCCCGTGTTTGCATTCTCATTGATGCGTGATGCCAGCTATATTTTTATGTTACATTTTTTACTCGTATTTGCACTTAATTCTCATTGATGCGGGATAGATGTGATGCTCAACCGTTAGGACAAATCAATATATTAAAAATAAATACAGTATGTTAAATAAGTAACAAGTACTTCTTCCGTTCTCAAAGTATTTCACACTTTCCTTTTTCATCCGTCCTCAAAGTACTTTACATTTTACTTTTACTAAATTTGGTAAAAAATACATTACAATAATACTCACTTTTTCACATCTCCCAACAACTTTTCATACATTTTTCATTAAATTAACTAAAATATATATTCTCTTTCTTACTTTATATATAAAAATACAAAAATTTCTTAAACTACGCGCACACCAATACGTGAAATACTTGCCGGGACGGATGGAGTATTGAGTAGGAAAATCTCACAATTTTTTTTAAGGTAGATTTTTTTTTTTTTTTAAGATGGAGTAAATTTTATCTTATACGTCAATCATCAACAATTTAATATAAAGTAACTTCAATCCAGAGCTAGAGGCCACCTAAATTTCATTAGGATGAGAATTTTGCCAATCCCACTTTTCTTTACACGGTATATTCTCGAAATCTAATTGTTAATTACGATTAATTCGTGAGATATTAGATGTGGTTAATTAAAAGGTGAAGAAAAAAACTTGAACACATTACACAAATTTACACTATACGATTATTATTACTTGGTGGCATGAGTGAGCGTGATGCAATTTTCTATAATGTTCGCTTGTACTTTACTCTATTTCAATTTTACAGTTATAATATATTAATAAAATGAAAATTTAATTATTATTGGGAGGGGGAACAAAAGATTGGATTGCCTCTGTTGACAAAAGAGAAACCAAAAATAAGAAACAAGTGTGTAAAAGGGGTTGGTGGAGGAGACAGTTTTCTCCTTTTCATTTTTGAAATAGAAAAAAATAAAGGAGTTAATTTTGTCTGAAAGTGGGTATATCAGTAATTTCAAATCTGAATGACTGCATGAATCAGTGTGAAATTCATGGCCTGTATTGATTGACATTTGACTTTAATGGAAATAGTACACCTGTATTTTCTTCTTACTTTTGGGTGCATAGTAATTAAGACAAAATAAAATAAAATATGTTGTGGGTTACGTTGTCTTAATGAGGTTTAATTGTTTCGTTTGTCTTAAATAGCAGTGCAGTGGCGTGAATGGCGCGCTCTCCCAACTGTAGTTCTCTACATTACTTAAACCCCCCACTACCCAAATAAATAAATTAAATTAAATTAAATACATGGTTCACAAAATTCTATTAAACAAAATGAATGCTTCACAATTATATTTTCTTTCTATTCAATATATTTCCACTTAACAATGGAGCCTCTGTAACAAAAAATTACTCCATATTCTTACAAGATGCATTTTCACATATTTTTTTCAGATTAAAAGTAATTACAGCAGTTGAGAATTAATTGCAAATAAACCTAAGAAGAAAGTAAAGGCATCTTTGTTAGTGTCCCATGTGAATTATAGTATGTGGATATGGATTTGATAAGTCTGAATCGTCTATACGGATATGGAGTACACACAATTGATCTTGTAAAGCCCAAAAGATAGTGGGCCTTTCACTGCAGATTTAATTTAAGGTTCCATGAACAAGCCCAAGATGTTTAAAGCCCAAAGGTCACATCCGCATTCAATTTATTGCGGCTGACTTCAATTCAATTCAATGTACGAGTGTCGTTCTATGCAAACTAGCGACTTTAAATAACGTGAAAACACGGTTTGTTCTTTTCTTTGGAATTTATTAGAGGAATGCGTTTTAGAGGGTTTTGCCTTTATGCCTTACTTGCCTTTGGAATTTGAATGGATACTCATTTCTGTCTTGCCACTTATCTTACCTTTTAATTGATTTATATTTTTATTATTTATAATTAAGACTCTTATAATTTGACTAGTTTGCCAACCATAATGTATAGTTTTAAAGATAATTTGGTATATTATTAATTTCATGAGAGATATTTTAATGTCATCCATATAGACATCCCTCTTAAAACCAACTTTACATTTTTTATAATGATGGATATTTTTAAAATATTCGATTGCAATTATTTTCAAAATACTCCATATAATAATTTGTCAAATTGTAGTAATACTAATGTTACTCTTCATTTAAAAAAATATTTCACTCTAAAATTATATAGGTGTTATTCTTCACTTCTTTTGAGTGTTATCATTTTAAATATATATATGGCTTATCAAATATAAAATAAAAGTAATTATACCGAAAAGTAATCCTTAATCGTATAAAAATATAAATGGTGAGGCGATAATTTAGTACTTGAATTTTGGTATTCCTGTTATATTTAAAATTAAATTAGGATGTCATAAACCCGTTTAAAAGATCCGATCCATCCCTCTCATTAAGAAAAGAAAGAGCCCCCAGGGCATAGCTCAAGTGGTAGAGGGGAGGGTGGAAAGGCCTTCCAGCTGAGCTTGGTTGCTGCAGGGTGGGGGTTCGAATCCTGCCTTTGGCATGGATTTGGCCCCTTGCAAGCACAAGTTTAACAGTGAGCCCTCTCTATAAGCCACTTGAGGCACATCCTGCGATTTACCTCCTCCACAATCCCCAGGGCAGGGGCGGTGGGGGCCCCTAATGGTGGGGTACACCATTTTTAGAAAAGAAAGAAAGATACGATCCACAATAATCGCTTGGTTGGACTTTGGAGCAACGAGGTGGGTCGGGTCGAAAGAGTCCTAGCAATCAGATTCAGTGGGCTCCACGCGACTCACGTGTCACACTCTTTTCTTTTCCTTTCGAAATTATATATAACCTGTGTAAGCGTCATCTAACCCCCACTTTAAAGAAACCCTCTCTCTGTTCATCAGGTGCTCCAAATTATTCATTCAAATTCATTCTCTCTGCAATTTCATCGATACATACACTGAATTATTCGCGAAATGAGCGTTAGATTAGAGTCAGTTACATTAGGAAACCCTACTCCTTGCTTGAATAAAGTTGCTTCTTCTATGGCGCTGTACCGTGCGCCGCCTTCTGGACTAAGGTTTGACCTTTCGTTCAGAGCTAAACTGCGTGGCAAGTTGTCAGTTTCGGCGCTTCCGAGGGTGATTGGCATCAATTTACGGCCGAGAAATGTGCGGAATCGTACTATTTTCTCGTTGGCTGCTTCTCACGAAGAGTCGTCGGTGAGGTCACGTTGAATACATTTGATTTTCTCGTAGTTTGTTAGTTTCAGTTATTAATTTCTTATTGTTCCGGTTTACTTTATCAGAATTATTTCGTGCATTGTACAAAAGATGGGATAATGGAATGAGTGTGTGCTATAGCCAGGGTTGCCTTGAATAATCAGATTGTATTATTCCAGACTGATTGGTTCAATGAACGTATGTGGGGGAGATATATGACTTATCAAATGAATTTTTTCAAAAAATGTGTTAAAAATTTTACTATGCTAGATACATTCAGATTTGTCTAGTAGAGCCGAGAGCGCAATGAAGCTTTTAACTTTTCACCCATTCGGTTTTTTTGCATTTTATTAGTATACGGTTAATGCTGTTTCAATTTAACTCATGTCTTCAGAGTAACTCTGTTTCAATCTCCATTTTAATTTAGAAATTATTGTTTTGTCATTATGTTTTCAAAAGGCTTCAGATATTGGCATAGGGAAGGACAAGGAAGATTCAGAAACCCGACCCCAAGAATCACAAGAAGCATGGCAGCAGACTCTTGCTTCTTTTAAAGAGCAGGCCTTAAAAATGCAGAGCATATCAAAGGAAGCATACGAGTCATATTCTGAGAAGGCTACTGTCGTTCTAAAAGAAACTTCTGAAAAGTTGAAAATTCAAGCTGAGAAGGCAACAAAGGAAATAATTGATATCGCAAAAGAAACTGCTGAAGAGAGTAGGGAATACTTTGCCACAGCTGCAGTGAATACCCCTGAACCAGTGAAGGACGTTGTTGAAACATTTGCTTCCTCAACTGACGAGTTCAACGATGTGTCTAAATTACGGGATTTCTACATTGGAATACCTTATGGTATGGCTTTCATCTGATTCTAATATATGGCAAGCTTAATGTATAGTAAAAGGTATAGCTGAAGAATTTTCTGTTTTTTCAGGTGCTCTTCTTTCAGTTAGTGGATTTATTACATTTATGCTCACTGGAAGCATTCCTGCAATAAGATTTGGCATTGTAATTGGTGGCACTCTTTTGGCGTTGAGCACTTCAAGTTTGAGATCGTGGAAGAAGGGGGAGTCATCACCCTTTCTCTTGAAAGGACAGACAGGTTTCTAGTTACTGTAACATCATGAAGTATACAGTTCCCTATATGGCTATCTATGGCAGGGAATTATTATTGGTTACATTGTTTCTAGTGCAGCGTAAAAGCATAGTATATGTGTTAAAATCCATAGGTATTTTTATATATATGTGAACTTTTGTGTTGGTGTGCAAATATTTTCTAGATCATAAGGTGGCTTAGTTTACAATCGTGACTGTCAATGATAATGGGCATTATTAAGGGGGTCCATCACAATGGTGATTGTAGGATGAGACTAGTTAATGAATCAATAGGAATCATTAATGGATATTGATGATTTGATTCCCATACATCAATACCAAGCACTGGATATGGGAATGAACCTTTTTCATTCCCATTCCTCACACCCATTATCCTCTACATTCTGCATTGAAGCCCTTGAAACTCTTAGCACCAGACTTCAGTTCTAATTTGTGAATATAAGGTGCAGTGGCTTATGTTGACCATTATTACGTTTACCAAACTATACAATTATCAATTGGGAATTATGGAATTGTATAGATTAATAAAATCATATCTGACATGCAGTCACGACTCTGTGATCATCTGTATTTTTTTCATAATTAAATTGAATACCTTCAAAAACGTTTTTGTACCTTATGGTTTACTCACTGAAACTTTTAGAAGAAGAAATTTGTGCTATTTAGTTTGTCTTCAGAATGTGCTATATTATGTTTTCCGCTTGGCTGTGAACCTAAACAATTGTGGAAAAGCATTATGGTCTGCTATTGCCTGTTGATGTATTTTAGATACCTCTGTGAGTTGTACTTATTTTGATATTTTAATAACTTCGTCCTTTTGTTTTTGGGATCTCTGCAGCAATTGCTACCATCTTGTTTCTTAGAGAACTGCGTTTGCTGTCTTTGGTAAAATCTGCTGTACCTTAGTCTGAAATAACGCTAAGTTACAAGTCATGTGCCTTATAGTTCTAACGTCTCCCTTTTGTTTTGTTTTTTTTTTTTGTTTTTTTTTTTTTTTTTGCAGCGACCATTTATAGCCAACCTCATTACAACCCTCATAAGGTTCGATCTCTTTATTTTAAAAGTTTTATATTCTTTTATTTTTCCCATTCTTTCTCCTTTGACATTCTATTTACTGGCGTGCCTTTTCCAGCAAAAGTTATCATATCATCAGTTTATTTTGGTGGAGTAATGCACTGAATTATTCATAGAAAAAGAGAGATAAGAATAGAATATAGTAAATGAATACATAGAACCCATCTATGATTTGTTCGAATTATTAAAAAAAAAAAGGAATCAATTTTAGATTTACATGCATCAAGCTCTGATCTCCATCCCAAGTTCCCAACTCTACATGGGAAAACTGCAAAATTGGCTTCATTGAGTATCTGATGCTTAACTTGTATCATGCAGTGGCGGAGTGGTTGCGTTCTATCTCTACAGGATTGTCAAAGATAGAGATCAGTCCGGTGGATCCAATTTGAAAGTAGAGCTGGAAACTTAATCCACAGACTGATTTGAGTTCGGATCACACTCATACCCTATGTTCCTATTGGTCTTCAATTTCAGTCTTCCAGGAGGGTAAAGATATCAATATACCTTTGACTAGATTTCGATACTCTGTGGTAGTAATCAAGATTTGCAATGTATGGATGGACTCTATTGGAGATGTTTCTCTGATAGTAGGTCATAGCTGATTTATCTCAATAATCCCCTCTCTAGGATCCATTTCTGAATGTTTTGAGCTTTGATTTCCGTTGTTCTTTTCTCATGTACATCTAATCATGCTGGTTCTTCTGAAATATGCCTTATTATGGAATAATTCAAGTGATTGGTTTCCGTTGTTCTGGCCAGTTTAAAACTTATCAGATTGGGTTCTGAATCTGTCTTGATGATAATGAAGTTATTCTATTTTGCCTTTATTATGGTTTTCTTTGCTTTGGTTTTCACATATCTACGTTGAGAGGGTGTTTGCAAGCCCTTTTTTTTTTTTCAAAGTGAAAGTGATAATGATGCAATAAATTATTTTATGAATAATTTATATCAAAATATAGTGTCAATATATTTTATTAAAAAAAAAGTGAGAACAAAAAGTACTCCATATAAATAGTCTCACAGTAAGACCAACGTTTTTAAATTACTGTAAGACCAACGTTTTTAAATTATGGCAAAGATTGATGAAAAATAATAATGATACATTGAACTATTTCATTCATAAATGGTCAAAGTGATAATATATATATATATATATTTTATAAATGATAACATTTTTAATAAAAAGTAATAGTAATTAATAAAAAAAATATAAAATGATATTACCAAAGTATTTTATGGAGTGGTTGTCTCATATCACGAGAAACACGAGATATCTAAAAGAAATTACAGAATTCATCCTGTAGCATCATTTTGTGGGTACAATGAAACATCTTAATGTTCATCTTTAGATTAGAAGATTTGGTATTGTAAGAAATTCATGTTTCTAAGAAAAGAAAAAAACCATCTTATTATCCTATCATCGAGGAAATGTGGATCCAAGAAAAATTCTCAACAAGTGAGATCATTTATGAAGTAGTGAAACCAAAATTTACATAAATAAACCCTACCCATATGTAGTAACAGAACATCCATAACGTTATAGAAACCTGGCAAACATCACTCAAACAAACAAATCGCTGGTGATATGCTCAAAACGTAACATGATGTTCCGATTTCTTGGATACTTTACAGGATGAAGCGTAGGTAACCATTCTTAAACGTGGCCTTGAGCCATGTGATGCGGTACCTCCCCTTGATTGTCCAAGGGCATGTACTGCGCCATGATTGCCCGGATCTCTGAGTCCATGTATCTCTGTGATTATGCAAGGAAACGAGAACAGAGTGAGTCGGTGGCATGAGTAAAAAGAACTGCTAGTAAAGATTACACAACAAGGATTGATATAAATCTCATTCTCATAATTTATACTAGGCTCACCCGAATTCTGTACTTGTATGCAGCATATCCTATAACTCCAGCGGCAGCCATAATCAGAATCATCACCCACACAAAGTTCCAGTTGACGACGTAGTCTACGGCACCATCTTTACCTGAATGCCCGGGAAGTAAAAGTAAGTTATTCAGTTAGATATTGATACAAAAATTTCAATAGCAGGTGAAAGAAATTGGAGAACATGCATATCAAGTTTTTTACAATTCATTTTTTAGAAGATAATTTGGAGAAAGGCAATCCAATTAGTTCACTTCGTTGGAAGTTTGCATATACTTACCTATGCATGTGTCGTGCTCATGCATGTACAATTGATTTCTTCCGCAGCTACATTCATAACTTCCCCATGTATTCTTACATTTGCAACCTGAACATTGGCAAGCTAGCTTTTCCTGGCATTCATCGATATCTAAATCGAATCCAAGTCAAAGAATAAAGTCAACTACTTAGCAACCCGTACAAACGGAGTTTAAATCTAGCATCTTACCTTCACAGTGATTGACTCCATCGCCCTTGAATCCTGGTGGACACTTGCAACCTTTTGTATGGTCATCCTGAAATTCATTAATCAAGCATGGAGAATCTCAGCACATTGAAGAAGAACCCCATTTTTTGGAAAAAAATTATTAAAAAATAGGATAAGATGGGCTCTCTGTAGGGAAACTCACAATGCATGCTGAATATGTCCTTCCACCCTTTGTGTCCCTCCAACAGCCTCCATTATTTATTTCACATCTTAATGCACCAGAAGCTGTCAGACCAAGAAGTATAAGGGATCCATTCTCAGATGAAAAAGAAGTAGAAAGTTAAATGGTAGAAGTTTACATCCAACTAATATGAAGAGACAATATGGTCATAACATGGGTTTCTTTTTTTCATGTTATGATATCCTACAGTTCTAAGAAAGTATTTATTGCACAATTAAAAAATTATCAACCAACAGGAATGTTCCACTATTTTTATAGGGGTCATAATGAGGGACTCCTTTTGCAGAGGTAGAAGTTACCTTCACAATGAGTATAACCATCACCAGTGAATTTCACACCCTGAACAACAGGGCACTCACAGACCCTCCCACGGAAGGTATCCTGTAATTAGTTATTAATTAGATCGAATAATTAGCAGCCAAAAACATTAAATGGAATTGCAAGAAATTGAGTACCCTGCAAGCTGTAATGTTAGAAGCCTTATCCTGCCAGCATCCACCATTGTTCTCCAAACACTCATTTGTTTGTACATCTGGTCCCCAGAGCATGCAAGAAACAATAATGGGAGAAAATTAGGGAACAAGCTGGGGGCAAGGGGCCCACATCATGATTTACAAAAATATTTGAAGATGACGTGTTCAATCGCACTATGATACGTAAAGATGTTCAAGAAAACCAAGAAAGAGATTGCAACTACCCGGAGTCAAACAAATCGAAGGCTCTGTAGTCTCCTCAAAACCTGAACATATGGCCTTGAGAACTGCCCCCTTGTCCAGCTTTCCTGAAACATAAAAATTTAGCTCGTCATATCCATATTAATGAATTTCAAATCCAAGCACAAGTACGATTAAAGAGTTCTTACCCCTATATTGTCTATTGTTCACAACAAGAGTTGGCAAGATTGTCACATCTCCTCGTGAGCCCTTCCCTATCTGAGAATAATAAACATCCACATTTAATAACTTTTTACAAAAATGAAACTCAGTGATTTCTGAATATATCAGACCTGTGCTTCCTGTTCAGCTTTTAAAATTGGGTTGTCAACATCTGCTCCAATGTCTCCAATGCACTTGTCTATCTTTTTAATATCAACTCCTGCACGGAGCCACAGATAGATGAGCAAACACATTTGTAATGACAGATAAAGAAGATTCTCCGCCTATAGAATCTTCAAAGAAAAAAAATATACAGTCTAAGTATATACCAAGATGACCTAAAGATGAGATTGAGTAAGCCACATACACACAAAAATTAAACGAAGGTCTAGCACTTCCATGAAGATAAATTATCAATACTTAAAACAGATATTTAGACCAGTGTAATTCAAAGATGCAAATTATTCAACAATCTTCTTGCACTTGTGCAAAGATGATGCACACTTGTGAAGGAGAAGATGAGAATTCTAATAGATTAACAAGCACAAAGTTCCACCATGACATGGATAATCAACAGAGTGATCATATACAGAACACTAATCAATGACACAAAAGAAAACATAGTAGCCCAGAGACCAAAGATATAAAAGATCACATTTTGAAAAGAAAACAACAGCTTTACTAGTAAGTAAGAATATAACATACCAAGTGACTTAATTACTTGATCTGCACATTCTTTAGTATACTTCTTCTCTTTCATTGGACAACGAATAGAAAAGTCGGTAACATAGTCCCACCACTGCCATGGCTTTCCACTTTCATTCGCCACCTTAAAGAAGCAAGCTTGCCTTAGATTTTGCTCAACAACATCCTTTCCATCATATCCTTTGCTGAAATCTTGCTCAGGATCTGGTGCACAGTACCTCCCGTGGTTGATGCACTGTGACTTGCACTGTTTACTCAATAAGAAAGCTTCAGGGCAATACCAAGTTATATAATGTGGAGTGAACTGCGTGTAGCCTTTCTGCTCAAGAATCTGAGCAGCTCCTTTGAAACTTCTGACAAAATCTAACTGGCTTTCACACTTGGGGCCGCACTCATCGTTGCTATTAGTCCAGAATTCGTACTCAACCCGCTCATCAGGATGTGGAAGAGACTCCCTCCAATCAAGATTTATATTCACCATTTCATCTTTTGATAATGCTTTTTTGATTTTGTCTCCAAGATCCTTGCTGATAAGCACTGATGGAATAGTTATGTTCTGCAGATAATCAGCGTGTGCATCATCTTCCTCCGGAGTATCCATGGTAATAAGAGGCCCAACCTTGTCATCGGCCACCAGAATAGCTGCGGCCCCACCATTTTGAGCATTCCACGCCTTTAATGTAAAATAGCATTCTGAAAGACGAATGAATTAAGAAGATAATTTTTCAGTGGAGGCTACGGAATGTAATAGCAGTACCTAAAATCAATCAAAGTTCTTGCAAATGTTAATGCAATTTATGATTAAAGAAAACAAAGAACTATTGCAAAAGTCATGAAGAAAGCACAGCAGTTTCACACAATTCCCAAAACAACAGGCATAGAGATAGAATGATCAACTTCCAATTGGGATATTCCTAAGAAGCCTAAGACGTTGCATCAATCTAAAACGTCAATTACAAACCATATGGAGAATTTCTATTCGCTATATATCACAGATATATTGGAATATCATGTCCAAAATTTCTCCAAATCAATAACTTCTACATACAGGAAGCACTAGAACATCTCAGGTAGAGTAAAAGTACATTAGCCCTTTAAATGTAGTAAACAAAAAATCAGCATCTTCTTCTCAGTTCAAATAAGCTACCACACAAATAACCAGCAACCAAAATGAACAAACAAAGAAGAATACAGTCACAATACAATTTCAAACCCAATCCATTCAAAAAAAAGGCTAACAAATCCAATAAACCCTAAGAAATTGAGAAAATTTACCCCCTCTATCAGCAAGAAGGAAGATTGGAATGCCTCCAGGCTTTTTCTTCAAGGAATCACTAATATCCTGAAAACTACTACACGCCTGTTGATTGGATTTAGGGTAGAACACTGATCCAACCATGGTTCCTCCATACTGAGGAACCCCAAAATTCCCAATTGCACATTCATAAACATTTTTCAACGAGTCTGGTGAAGTCACCTTCAAACTATTCTTCTCCACTACAAATCTTCCCAAACAAGACCCACATAGAACAAACCATACACATACTAAAACACCAAAATTCTCCCTCATCGTCTTCACTCCAACTCAATCAGAAGAATGATTCTAAAAGCAAGTTGTCAAACCCCCCAGATCAGGAAACTTGACAACCAACTCAAAAGTCCCAAACTTTAATTTAATAGAGAAATCCCACCAAAGATTATCATAAAACTGAATTCTTTAAGTCAAGTTGTTGGGATTGACAACCGATCCTCAAATACGAGCAGAATTTCAGAATTTTCAGGTTACTTGAAAACTAGTTTAACGGAGAAAGGGGTAAATTTTTAAGAAGATAACTAGAAGAGTCAATAAAGTAGTACATATATACATATGCACTCCATATGTATACTACACGATTAAGTAATGAAGTGGCAAAGGCGTTTGAGATATGAAAACTGTATTATTCAATCAATTATTCAGAGGAGATGTATTTCACGTATTCGTTAACTTAAGAAAAAAATATTTTTATGTATAAAATAAAAAAGGGGAGAAATATCTTAATTAATTAAAAAATAATAAGTAAATTTGTTGAGATAAAAATATAATTATAAGGTAGCATCTTTTATATTTTTAGTAAAAGGAAGTTTGAAATACTTTATGAAATGAATAAAAAATAAAATATCATATTTATATTAATATACGTACTAATATGAAATAAAAAGTAAACAAATTCAATCATCAACTAACTAGCATGCATTGGTGCACCAATACACACACATAATTTTAATTATTAAATTAGATTAAATTTTAATTTAATATCCATCATAAATAAAATAAAATAATAAAAATAACTACCCTATATTATTAGTATAATAGAACCTTGGAAATTTCGTAGGCCCAATCTATAATCTTAATCATCAACCTATTCTCCTACAATAATATTCTAGTTTTATATTTCAATTATTATAATAATAAACATGATATTGACGTTTTTGCCGAATAGTTATGATCAGATTAGTGACGCAATATCAATATTTTTTTAAGTATTTTTAATCAATACTTATTTGTATGGATTGTGACTTGGTCTCTCCAGCATCTCAAGTTTTCTTTAAAATTTTAATTAGGAGTACTATTTATTACTATAAATACTCTCTTTTGCCAAAGATTAATACATTTTTATAAATACCCTCCTAATAGTGGGCCTAGTAGGCCCAGTGGGCCATTTAAAAATTTGTATAGCCGCACAATTTTGCATGTTTGCCACTTGTTTGAGAATTAAAACACTCAGCATAAATTGGTGTCGGTTCTGCACACTTTTATTATGTGGACATACAAGGGACAAAACTGGATACTTTGTTTTATTTAAAAGATGTTTAATTTGAGTCCATATATTTTATTCTTCCATATAAGTGTTTTCATAATCGGACTGGAGATCGAATCGGTGGCCTCAACGGTTCACGGTCGGACCGGTTGAATCGACGGTTCAACAGGAAAAACTAAAATTACACATTTTTTTATAATATCTTATATATTTTATGTATGCTTATATATTAACATGCTTAGTGTACATTTAAATAAATACCTAATTATAAAATAATAATAATAGATTGAAAGAGGAAAGTTTAATATGAAGAAAAATAATATTTTGAATTTTTTATTCTTATAATAGTTAACTACTTCGATCACAATTGGAAAGAAATATACTAATAATTATTCTTTTAATCCGATTCAATAATAAATATTTCTATGAATTAAAATTTGAAATAAATTTAGAAGGAAAATTTGATTGAATATTGAATTGAAATAAATTTGGAACAAAAAAATTTGAAATAAAACAAAAATCTAAAAAAAAAAATCAAAACTGGCGGTTTCCGGTTCGGCCGGTCCAACCGATTTTCCCGATTTTGGCAGGTCCGAATCGGTTCTTCTCCGATTTTAAGCTTAAAACGGTTCTTAACGATTGATCGGACCGATCACCTTATCGGTTTTCGGTCCAACCGGTTCAACAAGTCGGTTCTGACAACAGTGTTCCAAATAATTAAATTTCAAATAAAATATTTTTTAATTATTACTTTCATATTCAGGGGAAAACAAATTTATATAGACGTGCGTGACCGTGTAACGTTTTCTGTGTCAGGTATAAGAAATAATATAACATTTTAATAAAAAATAATACTAAATCAATATAAAATAGTAATGATACAGTGAATAATTTCATGAATATTTTATGGTGCAAATAATAAATAACATCCCCTCTATCACAAATAATAGAAACACAAATAATAAAATGGTGAGAGTGAGGATATTTTACTTTTTTATATATAAATATTGTCACTCCTTATTTATATTATAATTGTTTATAAAATAATTTACTGGAGTATCATTTTTCATTAATTAAATAGAGTATTATTTTTTATTAAAATATGTATTTTTTATACGTGTGAGTGTGATGATCTTAACAAGTTTTTAAGTTTTTGTAATATAAGAGTTGATATTAGGTACACATATGTATAACTTTTTATTCTATTTTGTATGCTCATGTTATTCTATTTTGTATACGTGTTTTTTAATAATTATATACCTTTTTCACACTAAGTTTTTCATTAAAAAAACTAGCATCCATATGTGTATAACTTTTTATTTAATAGTGTATACTCCATCCGTCTGCTTTCAAGGGTATCATTTTTTCATTTTGGATGTCCGCCCCCAAAGGTCTCATTTCCTTTTTTATACATATGAGACTCACACCTCTACTAATACAACTACCCACTACACATTAAATAATAATACTCCTTAATCCACATGCAAAAAACAAATAACACCCTTAAAGGCAGAAAAGGGAGTACATATTTTTTAATAATTGTAGTATATTTTTTCACTCAAATTTTCATTAAAAAAACTAACAACTAAATTGTATACATTTTTATTCATAATTGTATAATGTTTTTGTTTATATTTCTATACATTTTTTTAAGTGGATGCACACTATCTTAGGGTGAACCCGTACATTATATTTATCCTTGTTATAATTTGTCCCATATTACCAACTTTCAAAATTATTAGTAGTATTCAAAAATAAAAAAAAGTTTATACTTAACAGGGGCAAAATTGTAGTACTACTCTTTTACAGATCAAAGAATCATCCCGCTCTCTACGAAATTTGAAAATTTACAAGTGAAAATGAGTTTCGTTTTCTGATGAAATTTTTTGCTTGCATTAAATACCGCCCAAACCTATTTTGAATTTTTGCCAATTCATTTTTCTCCCCTACCAAAAATTTCCCCATTTCTTCAACAGCAGACCCCATAATCCGTTCTTGAGTTCCACGATTGGAGTATTCCTGAGCAACATTTTATTCTGCAAGGTAAAATGATTCTCCCCACTTCGTTTTTGAGATTTTAGTTGAGTTTAAACTACTCACATCGCCGTAACTGTGATTTCATTTTCACCATCGGAAGGTTTCTGAATTTCTGCATCGGATTCATGTTTTCCGGTTTGTTAATGGCGTGATTAATTTATGGATGATATGTTCTATTATCAAGATTTATATTCTTTGTAATGTTTAATTGGTTTCGTGTCGATTGGGAGTCTATTGACGTGTTGATTTGCATTTCTAATTATGAGTATTAATATTAAGAAATTAGAATGCTCTTTGGTGTTTGAAGTTGGTGCTACTGAATATGTTCAGCTTAGGTTTTGTCGAATGAGTGCATGCTTCTGTATGTTCACATGTATACGAATTCATTATTCTTGAATCGATTGATAGAATGCCGGAGGCGAGAGACAGAATTTCAAGGCGTGAGGAAGTTATCAACGCATACATCAATCGGAGGAGGCGGATTCATAACATTGGGAGGGCTAGTTCGGGAGTGTTTGTCCTACAGGATGAGGCAGAGGATCAAGCAGGAGTTCCCTTCTTAGGGTGGAGAGTTACGCCGATGGGCTCACCTAGACCTACGAGATTACCTATCGGAAGGGGCGTTATTGGAAGTCCAAGATTTGGGGTTTCCCCAAATTTTGGTCGATCATCAGCATTGGCCAGAGGGCGTGAAAACACTTCCCCTGCAGTGAGAAGTGGCCGTGGCCGACGTGGTTCCCGAAGACGAGGTAGCATCTTGCCTGCCTGGTACCCAAGAAAACCTCTCCAGGACATCACTGCTGTTGTGAGGGTAATGCTGATTGTTAAATTATCTCTCATTTGTTCATAGTTATTGCTCCATACATATATCTTAATTGCTGATTCTTTGTGTTAAAAGCATAAGCAGGATATGATTGAGAAGCAGATTTTCTCAGATTGTCAATATCTTTTAAACTCAGATTCCATGATTGCAATTAGAACATTTTCTGATTTTAGCCAATGTATTGCTTATGGGTTGCTGATTAATTATTGCATGTCTTTGTGTTGTAGAATAGGATAACTTGGCATGTAATGTATAATCAATGCATCATTATGGTTTCATTAATGTGTTTCTATTAACTTATTTTTGTGAAAACTGTAATATGCAGATAATTTATAATCTCTATCTTTGCCTACTTTTATCCATGAAATGTAAACTATGAAGATTGCGCCTGACATTGGAAATTTTATTGATTAGTTTTAGTTTTCAATGTTATCTAATTTCTGATCACTCATCAGAAACAGTCGAAATCTTAAAATCTGATCTGCAAAAATCATTTGTGTGTTTGTGTGTTCTTATTTGTAGAGTAGCGCATCATTGCTAATATTTTGTACTTCAAAGCATCTCCATAGTGTTGAAGTAATTGATTTGAGTTTGTGCTGAGTGTTAACATTATCAGTGTCAAACCTTAGTAACAGTTCTAATATGTCAAAGGTAATTTTCTGTTGGTGTATTGCCTTCTATTCTATTTTTGTGTCTTGTTGAACACTGATCACTCATCTTCAGGTGTGGATATTGAATCTAATCAACCCTGATTCACACGAGAATAAATAGGTTCACTTCCGAGTATGATTACTTTTTTTTTCCGAGTTATAAGTAGCACTATTCCCCAGCATCAGTGAACATCTACATTCTTTTATATCTGTTATGGTATGCTTGGCCTGAGTATTTGTTCAAAACTGGGCCAACAATTCTACATGATGTTTTAAACTTGAATATACCAAGTGTCCTGGGTTTAATAAGGTTTGGTTGAGAAGGTCTTAGCAGCAGAGATCTTCAAAGTTTTAACTAATGATGTTGAGATAATTCTCTCCTTAGGCAATTGAACGAAGAAGAATAAGAATGGGACAGGGAGAAAGTGAAGGCCTAGAAACTGAGAGTCCTATGCCCCAGGACCGGCGAGTTCATGATCCAACAGTTGCTCATCTCGAGCAAGACATTTCTATGATCTCCCCACATCCTACGTTTGGAGTGTGGCGCTGCCCACCAACAATTGGAAAAGTTCCAAGGATACTGCTAAATGTTACCAAACAGAAAGATGGAGATTCACAATGCTTGACGCCTCAAATGAAGCTCCTGAACAACATCGACACTGTTGAAAAAGTGGTGATGGAGGAGCTTCGTAAACTCAAGAGAACTCCATCTGCTAAAAAGGCCGAACGAGAGAAGAAAGTGCGGACACTGATGTCTATGCGGTGACAGGTCTTCTGTTGGTTTTCTAATGGCAGCATCAATCAAGGTTGAGCATGAAGGGTTTGTGGGGTGTCAAAGGTGGTTGAATATCTGGCTGGCCTGGCCTAGGTATGGCTCGGATCATCCCCCGATGATCGATTATTGGTTCAACCGATCATCATCTGATGATCAAACATTAGAATATTGATCAACTTTTACAGTTTACACCAAATGTGAGCAGGAAGAGTTCATGGCTTGTCATGAACATATTGGTAATAATGTTTTTTGCTGCTACTCATTTTAGAGGTATATTGTGGATGAATATATAGGGAGTATTATTGTAATCTTCAAGTTTTGGAGCAGGTACGTGGTTATTAAAATTACAATTTTGTCATTTTCTAGCTGTATTAATACTAAAAGTTTTGTTAATAGTACAATCACATAAAACAATTTATGGTCTCACCGCAAAGTGTTGCTAACAATAAAAAAGAATTAAAAAAAATGTAATAATAATTTCACCTATTCATGGAATGTTTTTACCTTATAGTAATTCATTGTCTATTTTATTATTCTTATCATTGTACTATTTTATTTCTAAAATTTAAATTTTATGTTTTTAGATTAGATATACATGTACTTATTTCACTCTTATAGTTTATGAAATACTATACCTTAATTTATAATCTAATTTAATTCTAGATTTAAGGTGTATTTTTATGAAATGGTGTTTATTCTTAAGATATATTCCCTTCATCTTATTTTAATCTTCTCATTTTTCGTAGATACGAAAAGTAAGAAAAGTTACTTTTTTTAATGTGATATTTTTGAGTAAAAAATAAATTATGAAGTATGTTATGTGTAAAAGAAGGGATGACAATTTTAAAACTGAAATATGTTGTTGAGATAATAGTTGAATGTTACTTTCTTTTATGATAGTGTGAAGTTGAAATTCTGCAATACATACTCTTTATTCGAAATGAATTATATCCAGAATTATGTTGTGCTGAAATATGCAGTAGGGTCTAAGTGAGATGTTAAAATTTTGGCTTTGTTATTGGAATATTATGATTTTTGCTGCACATGCTTCCATACAATTGTCCAAGGTTTATGTAGTCAAGTTACATCTCAAAATATGAAATTGGATTTTCTAATTTTGGATGCTTTGGCTGCATTCCTTTTTATAATTAATAAAATTTGCATCATGAAAAAAAAAAAAATTCTTGAATAGTTTGTATGATATACATAGCATTCATGCTTGATATTGGAACTCGATTATTCAAATTTCAAACTAGCTTGTACTGCTACGTGTCTTGTGTTTATATAACTATTCTCAAGAGACTTCATAAATAATAATAATATAAAAAAAAATCTATGAAGAATATGGTACTCTTTCATAGTGCTTACTAACATATGTAACATTTTTTATTAATTACTCCCTCCGTCCCATAGAAGTCGATATAATTTTTTTTGGGCACGGAGATTAAGGAGTATAATAATTTAATGTAAAGTGAAGTAAAGTGAAGTGAGAGAAATAATATTTAATGTGTAGTGGGTAGTTGTATTAGAGGTGATATGTGGGGTCCATGAGAATATATTAATTGTTTTTGTGTTGGTTCCATATATTAAAAAGTAAATGTGTCAACTTTAGTGGGACAAACAAAAAAGGAAAGTGTGTCAACTTCTATATGACGGAGGGAGTAAATATTAATCCCTTATATTATTGTTTGAGTTATATGTATTTATTGAACTTACATGGAGTTCTAAAAAGATAAACTCAGTTTGGATTACTCTCAGAGAATGTCTCCCATCATTGATTAACTCATCTTAGTTTGGATTTATTAAAGGAAGAAAGATGAGAGACTGTGTTACTTGCAGATGAGATCTTTAAAGGCTACAAAAGGAGGAATGGAAATATCTCCTTAAGGATGACAATCAAAGTAGACATTTCTAAAGCTTATGATTCAGTTAATTGGAAATTTCTCCTTAAATTGCTTAGGGGGCTAGGTTTTCCTGTCACTTTTCAGAGGTAGATAGAGCAGTGTGTTACCATAACCTCTTATTCCCTGCTTATCAATGGTAAACCGAAAGGTTTCTTCAAAGGAAAACGGTGTCTCTGCCAAGGTGACCCCATCTCATCCATTCTCTTCGATATATGCATGGAGTACTTTAGTAGATTGATGATGAGGAAGGTTGACCTACACAAGTATAGATTTCACTCTAGAATCTGTAAACGTGTAGATGTCTCACACTTGATTTTTGAGGATGATTTAATCATTTTGGGTTATACAGATCTTGCCACTACAACTACTATCAAGCATACTTTGAGGATCTTCACTGATACATCCGGGTTAGTAGTAAATCCTCAAAAATCAACTCTAATTGCAGCGGGTATTCGAAGTCAGACACTACATTAGATTGAACAAGTTCTCCCATTCAATAGAGGTACCATTCCCTTCAAGTACTTGGGCATTCCAATTTGTAGCAAAAGGATAGGAGTGGAGGATTTTACACCTTTATTGAATGATATTAACTAAACGGTTCATACTAGGTCCTCTAAACTGTTGTCCTTCACCGGACGCCTAGAGCTCATTACCTCGGGTATCTATGGCATTCTTACTTTTTGGTGTGGGATAGTCAAAGTTCCTAGAGTGGTGATTCATAAGATTGAGGCCTTGATTCGTAGTTTCTTGTGGGGAACTAAGGTGAGTCCGGTGAGCTGAAAGGATATCTTACAGCCCAAGAGTTCAGGTGGTTTGGGATTAAAGGATATAGCCACCTGGAAAATATCTTTGCTTTCGGGTGCACTGTGGGATGTGCACAAGGAGTCATCTTCACTCTGGGTGAAGTTGATACACTCAGTTTATCTTACTACCTCACATTGGGCAGTGCTCTCCCCAGGAGCAAACTCATCATACTTATGGAGAACACTGATCAGCATATGTAACACAATTCAACAAGAGGTGGAGGGAGATGAGGGAGTGGTACAGACCATGGATAAATGTTACGAGAATGGGGTATACAAAGCTAGTCAAATGTATGTACTATTGAAGAATAGTCACACAGCTGACGACAGCTTTGTATACAAACAAATTTGGCACAAATGGACAACGAAGTATAGTTTCAGGCTGTGGATAGTTCATAGAGAACGACTGGCTACAAAGGACAGAGTTTGGTGTAATAGAGAGGACATACAATGTGGCTTTTGTTTTGATTCTGAATCTGTGCCACATCTTTTCTTCCATTGCACATATACCAAGCAAATCTGGGATGTGGAAAAAGATGGATTGGTTGGAGAAGGAGAAGCATTACTTCCGTTACTGATGCTTTTAGAAAGATCAATGCGGATATCGTAACAACACCAAGGCTTGCAGGTTATTGTACATCACCTTTGCTACACTCGTATATCATATATGTATGGAAAGAAATGCCCTTCACTTTGGATCGAGAATGCTGACCCCAAGTCATGTTTCAAGTAGAATTAATATGCAAATAGCTTTGTTGTATTTGAATTGTTGATGTATTCACCCTAAGCTCACACTTAGGTAGATTTTGAATACAGTTGTTTGTCATGTATTTGCATGTACTTCAGTAAAAAATAAACTCTTTTTGAGTACAAGTGTATTTTTTCAAATAATGATTTTTTTCATCAAGAATTAATAAATGGGATGTTAATTAATTGTTGCAAGAGTTAAATTAAGTAAACAGCGATTTTCACTTGGGCTATTCAGCCTTATTTGGATTCAGCTCCCAATGTCCAGTGGGCTAAAATTCAAAGCCCAGCTCAATAAATCCAAAACCTACTCGGGCCCAAAAAAGCCCA
Organism: Pogostemon cablin; assembly: GCA_023678885.1. Taxonomy (NCBI): domain Eukaryota; kingdom Viridiplantae; phylum Streptophyta; class Magnoliopsida; order Lamiales; family Lamiaceae; genus Pogostemon; species Pogostemon cablin. The sequence continues at coordinate 2,599,732 of CM042984.1, forward strand.
TTAATCAAGCCTGTACAACAATATATCACAAGAGCGAGTGGGATCCAATGATGGGCGGGAAACTGAATTTCCGTTTCGTACTACAGAGACGCCATTTTTCTACCAGCTCAAACATCACCAAGCTATTCAACAAATACGTTGACAAAACCGATGTCTTCTCTTGGAACTCCATCATCGCCGAGTTGGCTCGGAGTGGCGACTCAGTGGAAGCCCTCAAAGCCTTCTCCTCCATGCGTAAATCCTCCCTCAAACCCAACCGTTCGACTTTTCCTTGCGCCATTAAATCCTGCTCCGCTCTCTGTGATCTCGACTCTGGGAAGCAAACCCATCAACAAGCATTCGTCTTTGGCTATGTTTCCAACCTTTTCATATCGTCTGCGCTTATTGATATGTACTCGAAATGTGGCGAACTATCCGACGCAAGAAACCTGTTCGACGAAATCCCTCACCGAAACATTGTTTCCTGGACCTCGATGATTAATGGGTATGTTCTGAATGATTTTGCTCGTGAAGCTTTGTTGCTTTTCAAGGAGATGTTACTCGAAGAGCCTAGAAGTGACTTGGAGGAGGAAGGGTGCGTTGATGGGGTTGCTATGATGTCTGTTTTGGCGGCTTGTTCGCGTGTTTGCGAGAGGAATGTCACTCGAGGGGTGCATGGTTTTGTGATTAAAAGAGGGTGGAATGAGGTTTTGGGTATTGGTAATACTCTGATCGATGCATATGCTAAGTGTGGTATGGTTGAGTTCTCTAAGAGAGTGTTTGATGAGATGAATGTAAAAGATTTGATTTCTTGGAACAGTATGATTGCTGTTTGTGCGCAGCACGGGTTGGCCAATGAGGCCATTGATGTTTTCCGGACTATGGATAGGAATTCAGAGTACAATGCTGTGACTTTGTCATCAGTGTTGTTAGCTTGTTCACACTCTGGAGCTCTTCGAATAGGCAAAGCCATACACGTTCAGGTTTTACTATTTCACTCATAGATGCAATTTTCTTTTTGAAAAAAAAAACATTTTATATTAGTTAGATTCAAGTCAATATTGATTATCTCAAATAAATGGAAAGGTTAAGAGTTAAAAGGTCATGAAAGTAGCTATGAGAAGTGATGTCTAATACTTAAATTAAAATGAAAACATGAGTCTTGATTGAACATGATGGTGGATGTAATCCATATAGTTGACCCCAGGCAGTAGGACAAAGATTTAGTTTATTGTTACTACTGTTTAGTTCAACTCAGTTCATTTGATGTGCTGCACGAGTATTACTTTATTAGATGACTAATTTTGTGTTTGTTCTTTTAGGTTATAAAGATGAATTTGGAGAGTAATGTGTATGTGGGTACTTCAATTATTGACATGTACTGCAAATGTGGGAGTGCAATTACAGCAAGGAAAGCATTCAATAGGATGAACGAGAAGAATATAAAATCATGGTCTGCCATGATTGCTGGCTATGGAATGCATGGTCACGCAAAGGAAGCTCTCCAAGTGTTATCGGAAATGATTCAGAATGGGGAAAAACCAAACAGTATTACTTTTGTATCGGTTCTCTCAGCTTGTTGCCACGCTGGCCTTGTGGAAGAAGGCTGGCACTGGTTCTGTGCAATGCAGCATAGGTTTAATATAAAACCAACCGTGGAACACTATGGCTGCATGGTTGATCTCCTAGGTCGAGCAGGTCATCTGAAAAGGGCTTATAATTTGATCATGGAGATGAGGGTGAGACCCGATCTTGTTATTTGGTCTTCTCTGTTGGCATCATGCAAGATACACAAAAATGTGGAGCTAGCTGAGATCTCTGCAAGGAAATTGTTTGAGTTGGATCCGAATAGTTCAGGATATTATGCTCTGCTATCAAACATCTATGCCGATGCTGGTAGGTGGGAAGATGTGAAAAGAATCCGGATAATTATGAAACAACATGGAATTGTTAAGTCCCCTGGATTTAGTCTTATTGAACTAAAAGGCAGGCTTCATACATTTCTTGCTGGAGATCAGCAACACCCGCAGCGCGAGAAGATCTACACCTACTTCCAAGTAATAATGGTGAAGCTTCAAGCAGTCGGGTATGTACCTAGTGTGGAATCAGTTCTTCATGATGTTGATGGCGAGGAAAAGGAAATGGTGTTGCAGATTCACAGTGAGAAATTGGCTGTTGTTTTTGGACTCATGAATTCAAATCCTCGAACTACCATTCAGGTTATAAAGAATCTTAGAACTTGTTCGGATTGTCATACAACAATGAAGTTGTTATCCAAGATCACGGATCGTGAGATTGTGATTAGAGATCCTAAAAGGTTCCACCATTTCAGACAAGGGACTTGTTCATGTGGCGACTACTGGTGACATCAGTGAAAAAATTTTAAGACCAGGTGAACCTACATTAGACTCTACTGAGTAAATATGATTGTCATAAGTTATATCTCCATTTATTAGGCATTAGGCTCCATGTCATGATTAAGATATTTCTCTTGATATCTTCAGCTTCATTTAATTTCCAACTTTTAGTATACATGCGAATCAAAATAATCTATATAGATTGAGAAATTAAAGATATAGGTGCTGTAAGTGGTAAAATATAGTACTCCATTAGATAATAAATCAACCTTATTACATTCATGAGTACGTATGTTATCACTTATTTATAAATTGTCAGATAATGTCTTTAATGTAGTCGAATATAAGACTCTTTAAGACCACTTGTGAAATAGAAAAATAGGAACACCATATTCGAAACCGATTTGGAAGATTTTGGTTTAAATTGCAAAATCAATTAGATGGTGCATTATATGTTCTCTACTATCTCACTTTTTTATTCTTGTTATAGATTTAATTCAAGACTTTAAATATTACTATAAAACAGATCTCATGTGAAAAAAATATTGTATTCGGATATATAGGTAGGCAGCAGAGCACTAACCAACCTGCTCAATGTTGATTCAATCTTTTCTTTTTTGCTTTCTTTTTTGGGGTGGGGGATAATTATTTTTATTTACGCATGAAAATGAATGTGTAGGATGCCCACCAAGATGTAATGCTTTATGCCTTTTTCTTTGTTGACACATAAATCCACTATTTAATTTGAGTGGAAATCTACTCCAAATCCAATTTCGTATTCACAAATTTGTCTTAATAAAATGGTGAGTATTTGAAGAATTTGATGAGTTGTTGTCAAAATAATGGGTGCTATTGTTTATCTTGATAGCATTGTAGTTCCATTGAGCCTGTTCTTGACGATCGGATACCATGCTTTTCTGTGGCACAACTTGAGGACCAAACCGGCCCTAACATCCATCGGAATCAACATGTTGAAGAGAAGGTCCTGGCTACGACAACTTAATCAGGCAAGCTCATCATCATCATCGTCATCATTATCGTCTCGTTTTATTGTTGGAGTGAAATAATAGTAATATCTTTGTGTGTCCATAATACGGAAGGATCTATGTGTGTAGGGTGATGACAAAAAGGGCATGCTAGCAGTTCAAAGCTTGAGAAACACATTAATGTTCACCATTCTCACAGCCACCATTACAATCATTGTGACAATGGCTCTTGCTGCGCTCACGAACAACGCCTTCAATGCAAACCACCTGCTCAGCAGCAGCAGCCTGTTCGGGTCTCAGTCGGGTAGGATCATGGTCCTCAAGTACGGGTCTGCTTCTATATTTCTAGTGGTGAGCTTCCTGTGTAGCTCAATGGCAGTTGTGTTTTTAGTGGATGCAAACTTCTTGATCAACGCCATCGGAGAGTTTTCTCCGGCAGGCGGATACACGGAGGTGGTGGTGGAGCGAGGGTTCACGTTGGCGGTGGTGGGGAACAGGGTTTTGTGCATAGCTTTTCCTCTGTTGTTATGGCTGTTTGGACCTCTGCCTGTGGCTGTTTCCTCTTTGGCTCTTATTTGGGGGCTCTATGAGCTGGATTTTGTTGCTTCTCTCTCTAGAATTGTTGTTTAATCCTTTTCTTATCTATCTGAATTGTTAAATACTCACTCCTTGATAACTACATGGATCTCCTATACATTCCAAAATATAAAATATAAAACAAATAAAATATGGGAAAGCCATGTTTATATATATACTATTACTGGAAATGAATCCAAAAATATGAAAGTGTGATTTCAATACCATTACATGATTCTAAGTCAAATATTTGAATGTCACAGTTCACACTACTCTATAAGGTGATTAAGAAACTTTGTTTTTTTTAATGGTATTATGATATTTATTTTGTTATAAATAAATAATAAAGTATGTTAAGTGTGTTAGGTAGAGATTTCATATAAAAAAAAAAGTATGTGAGAGAGCGTTGTTATTTTGACATTTTTACTTATTATAGGAGGTGAAAATTTATAAGAATGTGAAACGGATAAAAATAAAAATTGTAAAAACTTTTGGTGGGACGGAGGAAGCAATCTATGTGCAAAATGCAGTAAATCTGGGCCGAATGGTACAAGTCAAACAAGTTTTGGGCTTTAATTTGAATGTTGAAATTGAGCCTTAGTTTTATTGTACATTTTGTAACTTGATAAACACTATTAGTACTTCTCTTTAGTCGTTTTCATATTATCATCATGTCCAAATTGCCTAAAAATCTATCCAGCCAGTTCTTAGTCTAATCACATATAAATTGGTTTTCTTCAGTTTTGATTTATATTTGATAAAATTACTCTGTATGCGATTAATGTCACGAAAATATAGAATACATTTTTATATTTGATAAACTGCACAATTCAAATCTATCTGAACAAGATAAATTAATCACTACAAAAATATCAAATTGTTGGTTCAAATTCATTTGAGATTGATTTAATCAATTGACCAAATTCATAAAAAAATAATAATGTAAGAAACTATACATATAAAAGATTAATGAGAGAGATATCATAATATAAATTAAGCCCTAAAGTCTAAAATAAAATAACAGAATCACACTTTCAAAGTCAAATCATTTAAATATATTAAAAGAATATTTAAAACTCTAACTAGAAAATTTATTGTGGACACTGGTGTTATATTACCATTCCACGCTTAAGGTTAGAGACAGCAAATTGTATAACTACCAAATACCCATTTAATAAAACAAATGGGGATCTTCCAAGCATTATTCCCCTATTCTTTGATTTCTATCCTTTGAAAAGAAGAATATAAATTGTAGTTGTGGCAATGATTCCTTTAGTTTTGACGATCGTTTTAGATTTAAAAATCCGCATCTATTTTAAATGGGTTTTAAAAATTAGGCAAAAGTTATATATAATTTAAAAAAAAAAAGGATATTTAATTAAGAAAAAGTGAAAATGATTTTGTGAAATATCTCATAAATAATTTATATTATAAATGAAAACTAATAACATTTTTAATTAAAAATAATAAGTAAATATGAAAGTGTGACCTCACACAAATTTTTCCAAAAATATTATTATTATATATACCTACAAATATAATCCAAAAATTTCAGAAGTATCTCAACTGCTCAATTAATGTTTTTTCTCCTTTTCTTACTTACCTTCTCACATTAATTAATGCATTTTAACACATATAACCCCTTATTTGTTAAATATTTTGACATAAAATTAAAACTAAAGTAATTAAAAACTCAAAATAAATACAAAATATATAATTATTCATAATTTCAAAAATCATATAAACATATAATATTAAAGTAGATTGCAACTTGCAAGATTCAGAGAATAACACTCAAACCTACTAATAATTAATGCAGATAGTTCAAAGCTTTTCCACGAAATAAAGAAAGATTTATCTACTTTAGAATCACAAAAATATTTGGTAGTGAAAAAAGAAAAAGAAAAAGAAAAAGAAAAGGATAAGTGTGAAAGAACCACGTCTTTGAATTCAACCACGTTTTTTCATATTTACTTATTTATTCACACATCATATCAACCCCACCCATGTTCATGATAGAAATTGAACCCACCCGCCGTACACGTGGCACAACTACAACGATACAAATCTAAATCAAAAAAATAAAATAAAAAATACTACTCAATCCACCCATTGTACCCATGTGCTTGTGTTTTATAATGTAATAAAATAGTATTATTATTTTATATAGTAAATGATTGTTAGTGGTGGGTAGACATGCACCCCGGTTCGGAACTGCCGGTTCCAGTTCCGAACTGGCAATTCCGGTTTCAACGGAGGGGGAACCGGAATCGAACCGGGGAATAAGGAGTACGGTTCGTGAACCGGCGGTTCTGGTTCGGAACCGCCGATTTTTTGATTTTTTTTGTTTCTTTATGTTATATTTATACATCATACATGTGTTATCAGTTATTATGTGTAATTTATTTATTAAATAAGTGAAACATGTGTAATTGAAAATTGAAATATTGAATTTGAATTAATATAATAATAATATCATTAAAATTGAAAAGATGATATTGATGTATGCATTATGCAATATTCAATAATGCAAGTAAAAATTTCAAAGTTGATATTAAATTCACAATAATCATACAATATTAATTAATGTGATCACATAAAAATTTAATTATTAAAGTCTAAACCATTAAAATTTACAAATGTAGAAGTGTAGAGAACACTACAAATTTACTTCCATGTCAACTACTCTATTGTTACACTTCAAAAATTTAAAAAATACAAACTTTATATGATAAAATACAACAACATAATAGAAGGGGGGGGGGGGAAGGACTTAAGGTTAAATTTAGGGTTAAACTTGAAAATTCAAGTTTAACTTAAATTTAAGTTGCCTACGTATCCTCGAAAGGAATCAAAGCTCACGTAGTTCTCTTAACTTACCTCAACTTACCTCTTTGGCTCGGTGGAGGTGAATGGTGATGGCCTTTTTTGTTTACTCTACCAATCTAACTCGCTTCCATATTTCGTAATTTCATCATCTGATCGGTCTTCTTCATTTTGATTTTGAATCCGTCTTTCCGCCTTTGACCAATCATCAAGCAAACACAAATTTTGTAAATTTGTCACACTTAAATTGGATCGTGTCGGATCCAAAGTGAGATTACCAAGACTAAATGCTTGTTCGACGGCAACCGTAGAGGCGGGAGATGCAAAAACCTCTTTTACAATCAATGATAAAATAGGGAATGATTTTGTTCTCCTTGACCACCACTTCAAAATATCAAAACTAGTTCCGCTTGTTTCAAACTTAAAAGTGTTAGTAAAATAAGAATCAAGTTCTTGAAAAAGATTAGATATAACCCGTGCACGTTTTTGAGATCTAGTATCATAAAAACTATAAATTTTTGAAGAGCATCATATTTCCTAGAATTATCAACACTATCACAACTATCATCACCACTAGATTGATCATCGTTCGTATCATTTTGTTCTTTATAATCCTTAAAAAGATCTTTTAGTAGATTATAAGTACTTGCAACTATGTCTTTAGGATTAGGAGCTTGTTGTCTAGTAGGAGAATCACAATTAGCATACAATGAATCATAGTAAAGCGTTAACAATTCTTCTAAACCATCCATTCTAATACGTGGGTCCAACAATTTAGCAACTAAACACAAGTCCGGGATTTGAAAAAAATATTTTAAACACTTAGATTTTATGGAAAGAATAGCATTTGACAACAACGGGTGTGCTTCATTAGCACTAAAAACCATAGCAATTTTAACATAATTATCAACAACTAAATTTGAAGTAGGATAATAAACAACGGATAGTTCTTCCGTAGCATCATTAAAAATTTGCAAAACATCACATAGATTATAACATGTGTCCCATTGATTAGCAAACAAGATTTGACCACCCGCATCTTGTGAGTAAAAAGCACAAATATGATCTTTATAATCAAAAGAGTCATGCAACATTTTATACGTCGAATTCCAACGAGTTGAAACATCTAAAGAAAATTTTTTTGGGTGAATGTTCACAGATTAACAATATCTTTTCCACCTTTTAGTAACGTAAGAGTTTCTCATTATATACCATATAACACTTTTAATAGGTTGAATGTGTGTTTTCAAAGCACTTATATCATCTTGAACACATAAATTCAATATATGACAAATACATCTAACATGAAAAAATCTACCACCAATTGAGGATTTGCAAATATCAATAAGACTTTCTAAACTAGTCGTATTAGCACTAGCATTATCAAATGAGATTGTAAAAATCTTTGTAACTAAACCATATTCTTTCAAAATAGTACTAATTTTGTGAGCAATATTAACGGCTGTATGAGGAACATCAAATGATCTATAAGCAATTAATCTTTTTTGCAAATTCCATGAACTATCAATCCAATGACAAGTAATACTCATATAATCCGTTTTTTGCCAAAAATTGCTCCAAATATCCGAACATATAGACACTTTATGAGGTAATTGTTGCAAAATTTGTTTTAAAACCAAACCATACTCTTTAACAACTTTAGCAACACCAAGTTTACATTTATTACGATGCAAAGGTGGGGCTTGAGGATTTAAAGTGAGATTTACTCAATCTTGAAAAAAAATATTATCGGCAAAGTTAAATGGCAAATATTTGGTGCACATAAGTTTAAGGTATAATCTCAAATAATTAGATTCATCAAATTTAAAAATAGTGTTACCCGACGCCGATGAACCTTCTCCTCCGGAAAAGGCCGTGAACCCTCGTCCTATTTGTGTTTGACCGGTTGAGATGTCAATCTTGTCCGAATGCTTCGAGTTGATGTGCTTGATGAACGTTTCATATCCTCCGTCATGCTTGAATTTATACTTCGTGCCACAATAGTTGCAAATAACTTTGAATTCATTCGAATTCTCAATCGTCTCCTTCTTGAAATGAATGGAAAATATATCGGAACGTAACACTTGTGGAGAACTTCGAGTCGATCCTCCGCCTCCGCTAGAGCCTCCGGCTCCGTCTTCAGTACCCGTACCACCCGAGGTTGGTTGACTTCCACTCGCCCTTTGTTGTGATTGACCTTGAATATTATCGTTGTCGTCGTCGGAGGGGAAATCATCTCCAAGTATATCCCTAACATTCAAGTTGAACAAATGAGGGGAGATTTCTTCATCCGAAGGAATATTTTCAAGTTCAATATCTTCTAGAGTTGGTGGAAGTTGGCGTGGTGGTGGTGGAGGACAATTTAAGGTGTTGGGTATGGATTTTCCTCTAGAAGAAGAAGGTGAGGCACCGGATGAAGAAGAACCTCTTCTAGGCATTTTTTTTAGATTGAAAAAACTAAATGATGAATATATATGATTTATGAACTAAAACTAAGAGACTAGAAGTAGAAGTATACTAATTAGTAGTATATGTGTGGGAAAGAATAGAAAATGATAATGAGAGAATAGAAATGAAAGTGATAATAAGGTAATTGAAATAAAAGACTACAACTTTTTTTTTTTAGTTTGATATATATGAAGTAAAAAAAGAAACTTGAGAGTTGAGATGAGATTGAGAACTTGAGTAGTTGAGTAGAAATGTAGAATCAATCAAGAATGTGGAATAGAAGAAGAAGTAGTGTAGAGAACAGAGTGTAGTAGTAGACTAGTAGTAAATTGAATGTGAATGTTGTGTGCCCAAATTGATCACACTTGGGGGGTATTTATAGAGGATTGGAAGTGATCTCATCCATTCATTTCAAATTTTAAACACAAAAAAATCTCAACCCTTGAATTTAAAAAAAAAAACGAGCGGAACCGCGGGTTCACCGGAACCGCCGGTTCCGCCCTACATCTCAACCGTTGATCTTCAACGGTCACACGATCTCGGCCGCACGTTTGAATTTTCAAAATTCAAAAATTCCCGCCCCAAATAAAAAAAAAATAGATGAACCACCGATTTTAACCATGAACCGGTGAACCGACGGTTTGAACCGGCGGTTCCGGTTCGTGCGCGGCTGGAACCGAAACCGAACAGTGTTCTACCGGTTTCAGTTTTTTTTTTCCGGTTCCGGAACCGGCGGTTCCATTTCCGGTTAAACCGGCGGTTCTCCGGTTTGAACCGCCGGTTCCGATTCATTTGTGCATGTCTAGTGGTGGGTGACTAACCATGGATCTTTTTACTTTATATAAAGATAAATATTTTAAAAATTAACAATTAAAATGACAAAATAAATATATTAATATATATATTATATGATGTGAGAAGTTGAGAACTACATGAGAAATAACAAAATTGGTTGGGATTAAATTGATGGTATTTTTTTTAATAATATCCGAAAAATATTATTAATCATTAGTCGAATGATTATTTTATTAATTAGGAATAAAAAGTATTATTGATTTGTAGATGAAAAACATAAAAATTTCTTAAAATTTTTGCCTACAATGTTAGTTCAGAGGAAAATATTAACAACAAATGCATTAAATGTTCTATTTAAAATACTCTAATAAAATTTAAAGTATTATGTCAACAATATAATTATACTCTACATTCCAAATTAATTACTAGTAATTTGCTTCTTTTTTGAGGGACCTTCCAACCATTTTTTCTTTATTATTTATTTATTATATAAATGTGGTACCTACCTAGACATCACTATTTTGTTAATATTGTTGATCAAATTAAATTTCCTGGAAATTACTTCACTCTTTTTAAATATTATTATTCTCTTCACATTTATTATGACACGCTGCTGATGTTTTGGCCCTTACGATTGCCCCATTCCGCAAGCAATTTGCATTTATTCTTTTTCTTATTTTAATTATAATACAGGATCCTCCAATTAAAATTGTACACGTGGTCTAGCTAATTGATAATTATGATGTAATAAAGCTAAAGTGGACCTGATTAATTTAAAGGAGTTTATCATCTCAATTTTTACTGTTTCCACTTTTTACTGAAGCACTTAATTAATACTCCATTAATTAACTGATAAGTTACCGAAATTGGAAGCTCTATCATTATTCATCAATGATTTGTATTTGAATTTTTAGAAAACGATATATATCTATTTAATTTTTATTAAATTGATCATGTTAATAACTTTAAATAAATCATGTAATAATGAATTGTATTGATAAAAATAAACTATAATAGGGTTATTATATTAAGTGATTTAATTTAGCTCATGAATTATTTAATGTTTAATTTTTAGAATTTGAAGTAGCCTGGGTTCTATATTAAGGAAACATGTAATATCGAATAAGAGATTAAGCTCAATTTTATTAAAAAAAAATATCAAAAATATACTAAAGATGTAAAACCAAAAAACATTGGTGAAGACGATATAAAGGTAGAAATACATCTTTTTCATAATTGAAAGGTAAACAATATACGTTGGTTACATACTTTTCGCACTATTGATCGAGACAAAACAACCATGGATCATTGGATTGTACAATAATTACCAAGAAAGCAAGGTCATTTTCGTAATTCCCATATTCCCTTTCTTTACTTTTTTGAATGCAAAATCTACTTTTGTTAATTAAAAGATATGTGAGGACCCCATAATGAATATGACAAATATCAACTGCGTCATCCCATTGCCTTAAATTTTTTTTTCCCAATCAACTATTTCCTTATATATTAATTCATCTAGATTTATCCTTTCTTCTTGGATGATTAATTTCCTTTCATTTTCCATATATACACTATATATTTATCATTATTATTTTCTCTTCAAGTCCATATTAATAGCACCAAAATTCTAAAAAAGAAAAACGGATTAATTGCAAATATGAAAAAACTGTACATACGCGTGCTTACATACAAAATCCAGCCTAATTAAACCTTAATCATCACACTCTGGACTAAATTATTTTCTTAAGCTAAAAATAAGAAGAAAAAAAAATCTAATTACAAAAAAGAAAAAAAAAAGCTTAAACCCTCCAATCATCAAGAAAATCATCGAAAACAGAGTCTACCAGAATATCCATATCGATATCATGAGTGCTAGCAGTACAAGAATAGACATCCGAGGAGACGACATCCCCATGATCCGACCCGGATGAGAATGCGCCCACCCGATTATCATTCGGATCGTCGAACTGCACCGTTAGATCCGAAGGGATGAAACAATCCTCCATTTCCTGTTTGATACCCGCTTTCTCCTCACTCGGGCTATCAAACAGGAAACTGTTTTCGGGCTTGAAGCCCGCGGTCTCCTGCGTCTGCCCGAACGTCCAGATAATGGAGGAATCCTCTGTGGCGGAGTCTATGATAATATGGTGGGCCGTCTTGTGCGGATTCTTACACGTGTGGTGCCCGTGGTACGTGGTTCTCACCAGCGGTGGATCGTCTTGGATTTGTTGGACTTGTTTCGATGCTTGGCACCCCTGATCGAACTTGTGGGTGCAACGAAAGTAGTTCCTGCATTAGTTCGAGTTCGTTCGTTAATTTTAAGTTCGTTAAATTAGTAAATCTTAATGTTTGTGGGACATATTGTGTATATGTATTATTACCTTGGATATTTGGCTTTAAGGATGGCTTTTTGTCCGTATTTTCTCCATGCATGGCCATCGTCAAATGAAGTGGGGGAGTCTTTTGTCCATGTATCCGAGGTTTTTCTGCAAGAAATTAGTGGGTTTAAGTATATTATGGCAAATTGATGTTTATTATGATAAATAGAGATTAAAGTCAAGAATTATTAATTACTAGGTTGCTCGTAGCTATATTAATAGCTAGGGGAATAGTAGTCAACTACATGTGTAACCTTAACCTTAACCTTGTAAGTTGACTTGGATTTAAACAAATCAGGGCACACATAAATATACTCATTAAGTTGCTGTATTAAAAAAATTGCCACCATTTATGTCAAAAAACTAGATAATCTTCATCATTTCATGAAGTACTTCAAAATTATTGATGATAAAACATTTTATTTTTGTGTTGCACTTTATCCAACTAAATCAGCATTTCAAAAGAATTTAATCACGAATTCAATCACTATAATCATCAAAATGTATATATAAATCCAAAGACACAACTAATATTAATACACAAGCTTCATTTAATTAAAACAAATGCATAATTAGTAGGGTTCATTTAATAAGAGGGAAAATTAATTAAATTCATTAAATAAATACGACAAAAAAAAGAAGAAAAAACCGTACTTTCTCTTGTAGCAACCCCGTCGGTCTTTAGGCGGCGGAGGCGTCTTGCAACTGTCGCCGGAATCTTCGGCCTTGAGGGCCGGCGAGTTGAGAACCGCCGGAACCTGAGAGACCTCATCGGAATCAGCGCCGTCGAGGGCGGCGTCAAGTATGGAAATAGAGTGAGTGAAAGTGTGGAGGATTTTGCCGACTAGGTCCTGCGCGGAAGGGGCGGCGTCGAGACGGAGCATGAGGCGGAGCTGATCGGCGAATTCGCGGCCACGAGAGAGCTCGCCGATGACCCGTTTCCGGCCGGCGAGTAGGGTGGTGGAAGAAGAGGCCATGAGTATGAGTGTGTTAAGCGATTTTGGGAGTTGGGTAAGAAAATGGATTATTAGTGTTATATAGGGATGAACAGAAGAAAGTGTGGGATTAAATTAAGAAATTGCTGAGGAAACTTATGGGAAAGTTCGCATCTGAGTTGAGCTAATTTCCTATCACACGCGCACTTCTATTTTTCTTTTCTTCACTTTCTTTCACATCCCCTACACTTGATTCTCACATCGAATTTTGATACATTATTTTCTGTGTCACACCTTATGTAATTTACACGTAAGATGGGGGAACAAATTCAACTATTGCCCCTAGGGTTTAAGAATTATGGTATATTTTTAATTTAACATTTTAGATATTTTATTTGAGATTTACTTGAATTTTGAAAATTATAAATATCAATAAAACTATAAGTGTAGAAAATCCAAAACTAATTATCAAAACTCAAAACAAATACTTCATAATCTTAAAATTGGATATGAATAGTGTGGAATTGGATTCTTAATGACGTGTTGGAAGATAAATATTCATAGAAATTAACATGGGAGCCTAAGGTAAATCATAAACCCATAAAATCACATGACCTGAAATTTTAATTATAAACTAAACATTAACATTAAAGTGTGTAAATTAAAATTTTACAATATGTTTATAATAATACATGATTAATCATAGAATTTATAAATTGAGATAAATCATAAATCCCAACGAAAAATTATAATTATACTATAAAAATTAACACTAAACCTAAATAAGAAAAAAAAAATTAAATAGCATATGAAGCACGAGATTCCACCCAAAATTCATGAATTTTAAGATAGATTAATTATTTTATCACACTATAATTAAGAATGATTTAATTCTCACACAAGAATAACGAAGAAGAGGTGAGAGTGTGATAAACACGATTAGCATAGCGCGTCTGCTGGTCAATACGGTGACGTATTGAGTGTTCCGTCATTCGTATGTCATATACTACTATTATAATTTAAAATTTTAATTATCACATCGGATTATCTAATTTTTGTTTTAATTAGATGGTTGGAAAATGTCATTTACTATTATTTAAACCGTAGTTTTCATTTTTCTTTTTAAATAGGTTGAATATAAGTTGTTTCAAATTTGAAAATAATATACACTCATATAATAAACAAAGTACTATAATATTGAAATTAGATTTAAAATAATATATTTTTACACACTTTGAAAGTAATTTTTTTAAAAATAATAATAATAAAAAGACCTCAGTATAGTACTTTCTACTAATTAATAGTATAACTCCTAAATCTTGTCACTAAATCCTGAATCATATTTGAACTTTTTAGCTAAAAAGTCATATGTTTACATACTACAGTACTATATAAGTATATACATATTTTTTAAATACGTAATATATACATATTTTAAGTAATAGATAAAAAATAGTTATTTATTTTTTTGTTATTATTTTCTTTTTAAACTTTTGGACTATCAATTCCATCCTTCATTTTACTCAATATGGTATACCCATTTATAGCATTCCAATTATCATTCATGACCTCACATATACTGCCTCCGTCCGGCGTAGGAAGGTCATTTGCTTTTTGCACATAAATTAATGAGTATTATTATTTAATGTGTAGTAGGTAGTTGTATTAGTGAGAGTGTGTGTCCATATTTTAATTGTATTAGAGGGTGTGTGTGGGTCCCATGTATGTAAAAAATGAAATGTGACTTTTTGGCTTGGACGACCAAAATGAAAAAATGGTCCTCTTAGAAATGAGTACTTAATTAGATACAATTAAATGTACAAACACATGTATATAGAGGTGTTTGTAATTTAATGTAATTTTAATGAAAATTATTAAAAATAAGACAATAACTTTTCTGTAAATACGATGGAATCATTTGGTTTTTGCATTATTTTGTTCATTGGTTTCATTTTTATTTTTAAATTTTGTGGTAATTTTTAGTGTATAATTATAGTTTTTTTATTCATATAATATATATTAATTTACCTTCAAGTAATTCATAATTTATTCACCCTTATCTATAAAATCTCTTGGTTCATACTTGTATGTATTATTTCACCCTTTATTTTAATTAAAATTATTACTGCTATTTCTATAAGTGTAATTATAATTGATTCTTGCGTAGTATTATACTCTTACCTTTAAAATTTATCCTCGTGTCATATTCCCTTTACACAATGAAGGGTACTCTTGAGTCTCTTCTGCGTAATTTTTTTTTTTATAACAAATACAATATATAGAAATAATAATGTAATGATCATTAAATTACCTGCCTAGCTATAGAATCTTATGGTCTCATACTTCCTCACACGACACACGTTCTATTATCATTTGTCCATACTTAATTTCAAGAAAAAGTAAAACCAAAAAAAAAAAATCTTATACTATATAATAATAACATCATGATATTTAGTTAATGTCAAAATTGCCATATTCACGTGTCAACTCACATTATTTTATCTAATGCTTCTTCTTTTTCTTTTCTTTTACAGATTCTACTTTCATATTATTCATAATCAACTCTAATTTATTTTATTTTTTATACTTTTATTTGATCATATATGCAGGTTCAATCGTTCTCCTTAAAAAAATCATTATACTTTTTAATTTTTTTCTTTTGTTCTTCTTTTTAATTCTTTTTTTGTTTTTTTATCTAATGCTTCTTTTTTTTTCTTCTCTTTTACAAATTATACTTTCATATTATTTATAATCTACTCTAATTTGTTTTATCTTTTATACTTTTATTTGATCTTATATGCAGGTTCAATAATTCTCCATAGAGGTATCATTATACTTTTTAATTTTTTGTTATTTTATTTTTTTTCTCTTCGACTTTTGTGTATTTTTTTAATAATTCTATAAATTTAATTTTTATAATTTAATTTATTTTATCTTCTTTTATACTTTTATTTGATATTATTTTTAGGTTTAATCATTCTCGTATTTGATCTTATTTGTAGGTCCAATAATTCTCTTTTGAGGTATTATTCTTTTTTTTGTCTATATTTTTTTCTTCAATTTTTGTGTTTTCTTTATAATAATTTTATGACCATATTTTTATATTTTAATATTCTATCTTTTATTCTTCTTTTTAATCATTTTTTTTCTCTAACGCTTATTCTTTTGCTTCTCTTTATATATTATGCTTTCATATTATTTATAATCTACTCTAATTTATTTTGTCTTTTATACTTTTATATGATTTTATATGTAAATTCAATCATTCTCTTTAAAGGTATCATTATATTTTTTAATTTTTTGTTGTCTTATTTTTTTTATCTTCGATTTTAGTGGTTTTTTTAATAATTCTATAAACTCTATTTTTGTAATTTAATTTATTTTATCTTCTTTTATACTTTTATTTGATTGATATTATTTTTAGGTTTAATTATTATCATATTTGATATTATTTGTAGTTCCAATAATTCTTATTTAAGGTATATTCTTTTTTTTTTGTCTTTTTTTTCCATTTAATTTTTGTGTTTGCTTTATAATAATTCTATTAACCCAATTTTTATATTTTAATATTCTTTCTTTTGTTCTTCTTTTTAATCATCTTTTTTTTATTATTTTTTTCTCTAATACTTCTTCTTTTTCTTCTCTTTTATAGATTCTACTTTAATATTATTTATAATCTACTCTAATTTATTTTGTTTTTTATACTTTTATATATGGTCCTATATGTAGGTTCAACCATTCTCCTTACAAGTATCATTATAATTTTTAATTTTTTGTTATCTTATTTTTTTTCTCTTCGACTTTTGTATTTTTTTTAATAATTCTATAAACTCTATATTTATAATTTAGTTTATTTTATCTTTTTTAATACTTTTTTTATTGATACTATTTTTAGATTTAATTATTATCATATTTGATCTTATTTGTATGTCCAATCATTCTTATTTGATGTATATTATTTTTTTTGTCTATTTTTTTCTCTTTAATTTTTATGTTTTCTTTATAAAAATTTTATGAACCTTATTTTTATATTTTAATACTCTTTATTTTGTTCTTCTTTTTAATCATCTTTTTATTATTATTTTTCTCTAATACTTCTTCTTTTTCTACTCTTTTATAGATTCTACTTTCATATTATTTATAATCTACTCTAATTTGTTTTATCTTTTATACTTTTATATGATCTTATTTGTATGTTCAACCATTCTCCTTAAAAGTATCATTATAATTTTTATTTTTTCGTTATCTTATTTTTTTCTCTTCGATTTTTGTGTTATTTTTTTTAATAATTCTATAAACTCTATTTTTTATAATTTAGTTTATTTTATCTTTTTTATACTTTTATTTGATTGATATTATTTTTAGGTTTAATTATTATAATATTTGATCTTATTTGTAGGTCCAATCATTCTAATTTAAGGTAATATTTCATGAACCCTATTTTTATATTTTATCTTTTGTTCTTCTTTTTAATCATTTTTTTATTTTTTTTCTAATACTTCTTCTTTTTCTCTTTTACATATTCTATTTTCATATTATTTATAATATACTCTAATTTGTTTGTCTTTTATGTTTTATTTGATCTTATATGCGGGTTAAATCATTATTTTTAAAGGTATCATTATACTTTTTAGTAATTTATTGTTATCTTATTTTTTTTCTTCGATTTTTGTGTGTTTTTTCTTCATAATTCTATAAACTCTATTTTTATAGTTTAATTTATTTTATCTTCTATTATACTTTTATTTGATTTTATTTTTAGGTTTAATCATTCTCATATTTGATCTTATTTGTAGGTCCAATCATTCTCATTTGAGGTATCATTTTTTTCTATCTTTTTTCTTTAATTTTTGTATTTGTTTTATAATAATTCTATGAACTCTATTTTTATATTTTTATATTCTTTCTTCTGTTCTTCTTTTTAATCATCTTTTTTTAATTTTTTTTATCTAATGCTTCTTCTTTTTATTCTCTTTTATAGATTCAACTTTCATATTATTTATAACCTAAACTAATTTGTATTGTCTTTTATATTTTTATATGATCTTATATGTAGGTTCAACCATTCTCCTTAAAAGTATCATTATACTTTTTAATTTTTTGTAATCTTATTTTTTTCTCTTCAATTTTTGTTTTTTTAATAGTTCTATAAACTCTATTTTTATAATTTAATTTATTTTATCTTCTTTTATACATTGATATTGTTTTTTTGTTTAATTATTATCATATTTGATCATATTTGTTGGTCCAATCATTTTCATATAAGTTATAATATTTTTTTTGTCTATTTTTTTCTTTAATTGTAGTTTTTGCTTTATAATAATTCAATTAACCATATTTTTATATTTTATTTTTTGTTCTTCTTTTTAATCCTTTTTTTCGTTTTTTTCTCTAATACTTCTTCTTTTTATTCTCTTTTACATATTATACTTTTAATATTA
Organism: Pogostemon cablin; assembly: GCA_023678885.1. Classification (NCBI taxonomy): domain Eukaryota; kingdom Viridiplantae; phylum Streptophyta; class Magnoliopsida; order Lamiales; family Lamiaceae; genus Pogostemon; species Pogostemon cablin. The sequence goes on from CM042984.1 coordinate 2,618,453, forward strand.
TTTATAATCTACTATAATTTGTATGTCTTTTATACTCCCTTCGTCCCGTCCTTTTGGTTACGTTTGTTGTTTGCACGAGAATTAATGAATATAGTATTTTAATGTGTATTGAATGAGAGAAATAATAATTTAATGTAAAGTAGGTAGTTGTATTAGTGGGATGAGTGGACCCATGGAGAGCGAAATAATTAATTTGTGTGGGGCCCATATGCTAAAAAGGGAAATATAACCATTAGGATGAGACGCCCAAAATGAAAATATGTAACCATTATGATGGGACGAATAAAGTACTTTTATTTGATCTTATGTGTAGGTTAAATAATTCTCCTTAAAGGTATCATTATACTTTTTAGTAATTTTTTGTTATCTAATTTTTTTCTCTTTGATTTTTGTGTTTTTTTATAATTCTATAAGCTCTATATTTATAATTTAATTTATCCTCTTTTTGTTTTTTGTTTTTTTTTACTAATGCTTCTTTTTTTTTCTTCCCCCTTTACAAACTCTACTTTCATATTATTTATAATCTACTCTAATTTGTTTGTCTTTTATACTTTTATTTGATCTACTCTAATTTGTTTGTCTTTTATACTGTTATTTGATCTTATATGCAGGTCCAATATTCTCTTTAAATGCATAATTATACTTTTTGTTAATTTTTTGTTATCTTATTTTTTCTCTTCAATTTTTGTGTATTTTTTTAATAATTCTATACACTCAATTTTTATAATTTAATTTATTTTTATCTTCTTTTATACTTTTATTTGATATTAATTTCAGATTTAATCATTCTCATATTTGATTTTATTTGTATGTCCAATAATTCTCATTTGAGGTATCATTCTTTTTTTTGTCTATCTTTTTTTTCTTCAATTTTTGTTTTTGCTTTAAAATAATTCTATAAACCTTATTTTTATATTTTAATATTTTATGTTTTGTTCTTTTTTTTTTCTCTAATGTTTCTTCTTTTTCTTCTCTTTTACAGATTATACTTTCATATTATTTATAATCTACTCTAATTTGTTTTGTCTTTTATACTTTTATATGATTTTATATGTAGGTTCAACCTTTATGTTTAAAGGTATTAATATACTTTTTTATTTTTTTATTATCTTATTTTTTTTCTCTTTGAGTTTTATGTTTTTTTTAATAATTCTATAAACTCTATTTTTATAATTTAATTTATTTTATCTTCTTTTATACTTTTATTTTATATTATTTTTAGGTTTAATTATTATCATATTTAAACTTATTTGTAAGTCCAATCTCATTTGAGGTAATATATATTTTTTGTCTTTCTATCTTTTTTTGTGTTTGTTTTATAATAATTTTATGAACCATATTTTTATATTTTAATATTCTATCTTTTGTTCTTCTTTTTAATCCTCTTATTTTTTTCTCTAATGCTTCTTCTTCTTTTTTTTTTCTCTTTTACATATTCTACTTTCATATTATTTGTAATATACTCTAATTTGTTTGTCTTTTATACTTTTATTTGATCTTTATATGCAGTTTCACTAATTCTCCCTAAAGGTATCATTATACTTTTTAATTTTTTGTTATCTTATTTTTTCTCTTCGATTTTTGTGTATTTTTTTGAATAACTTTATAAATCCTATTTTTATAATTTAACTTTTGTTCTTCTTTAATACTTTTATTTGATATTATTTCTTAGTTCAATCATCTCATATTTTATCTTATTTGTTAGTCCTACCATTCTCATTTGAAATATCATTCTTTTTAATTTTTCTTTTTTTGTGTTTGATTTTATAATAATTCTATAAATCTTATTTTTATATTTTAATATTCTATCTTTGTTCTTCTTTTTAATTTTATTTTCAGGTTCAAATATTATCATTTGAGACATCATTCCTAATATAATAATATCCGTGCAAAATACAAATGAGTTACTTATAAACATAAACTTAAAAAAAAAAGCTACAACAAAGTTTCAAACCACACAAAATACGGACAAAATAGATACAAATATATCACTCAAGATAAAAATATAAAAACAAAAATATATAATTAATAATAATCTTATAATAAAATCCTTTCCGTGCAATGCACGGACAGGAATTAGTAGTAATATGTAAAAAAAGAGAGTATCTTAATATGTATGTTAATGTACATATATTTAATTAAGCATACATAATAACGAATTATTAGTATTATCTACGGTATTAGAGTTATGTAGTTTGAGACATACAAATTTAAAATACGACATTTATTTATAGAGTACAAGTAGTTTATGATTTATTTATGATAAGGATAATATAATTGAAACGAGTACAATGTAGGTAGATGGAATTCAAGTGACCAATCCAGTTGAGGTGGGACCCACCAATATTAAATATTACTATTAACTTAATATACAGTATATAATTACATGTCCTTGTCTTGAATTTTCAAGGGACTTTCTATTCTGCATGTTTGCCCTTGTCCTTGGAGTGGACAGTGGAGGCACCCCAATTTTTTATGATGAATTTTTTATTCTCAATTTCATTTTTAATTAATCACTAATATCTCTTCATCTCTAGTACTAATTTTTTCATTCATATTAACCCGTCATACTATTAAGTAATCATTGCTTTTTTTATTAAGTATAACCCCACATTAATAATAATAATAATATCCCTAAAAATAAAAAAAATCCCAATTTTTTATGATGAATTTTGTATTCTCAATTTCATTTTTAATTAATCACTAATATCTCTTCATCTCTAGTACTAATTTTTTCATTTATTTTAATCCGTCATATTATTAAGTAATCATTGCTTTTTTTATTAAGTATAACCCCACATTAATAATAATAATAATAATAATAATAATAATAATATCCCTAAAAATAAATAAAATAGTATTCTTATAATATTACACCCTCCATCCAAAATACATACTTTAACTTGTACATTGTTTAATAAAAATGACTTTTGGTGTAATAATATGAAAAATAGAGATTTTTGAGATAATTTAATATAATAAAGTGTATGATATCGTTAACTTTGATTAAAAATATATATATATATATATAATATAATATTTTTGTAATAATGTAATATAAGAGTATTGATATTATGTGTACTTTTTATTTTTTAGCATGCATAATATTTGAGGGAAAAAAAAGTGTCCAAGTATTTTGAAGATGGAGAGAGTATATATTGTCAATACCACCAACTTAATTAATAGTAACACTTAACCTACCAACTACACATATTTCTCGATCCGAATTCACAATTAAGATATTAATTAATTTGGATGGGTGAGTATTCGTTTCAGAATAATTTTTAGTGATTTCACAATTATTTGCTAATAAATTTCCCCATAAACATATTTATTTTTACACGTTTTTCTTAATTTGCTGCAATAAGCAATTTTAATTTTGGGTTGCTGACTATGAATTATGGGCAAAAACTTATGATAATATTTTAATAATAAAAAGTGATAATAATGCAATAAAGTATTTTATGGCTAATTTATCATATTCTTATATTTTTATATAAATATAAAATAAAAATATTATTAAAAAAAGTGATTATATTTTAATAAAAAATTATAATTAAATACAATAAAATAAAATTATCTAGTAAGACTTCAGCAAGACTTCCCTAAATTATGAAATTATGGTAATTATACCTTGATTTTTTTCTTTAATTAATTTATTTATGGTATGGATCGAGTATATCAAATTTTCTAATTATTACATAGCCTCTTAGTTTGATTTTTCTTTTTATTTAAAGTAAGTATTACTATTACTATATTTAGATATATTACTACCATATTTAGATATTACAATGGTAAAAATACACACTTGTTCATCCACTATAAAAAGACATATATTGTGCTTCTTATTTCATCACCAACATAAATTCTAAGAATATGTCACTCATACGCTTTCTCTTCTTATTCGTTGGTGTATTAGTTTTCATTGCAACCCCATCATTGGGTCGTATTATAGAAGCAGTATCAATTAATAAGCAAATTGTTATTGAAGACGACAATATAATATGAAGCATCCACACCATACAGGATCATGCTTTTCCAACGTAGAGTCACAACCTGTATCAACTCCATCACCGTGCTCATCCACACCACAACCGCCGTCCTCATCCACCCCACCACCGTGCTCATCCACTCCACAACCGCCGTGCTCATCCACCCCACAAACATGCTCATCCACCACACCACCGTGCTCATCCACCTAAAGCTATTTGAGATGATTTTCTATATTTCAAAATAGTACTCCCTCTATTTCCTTTAAAGAGATTTTTTTCCCATTTTGGTCGTTCTACCCAAAAAGTCCACTTTCTTGTATTTCATAATTTATTTTTTATTAATATATATTATACCGTAATTAATAATAGTTAAATTCTTACATACATGAGATAATTTATTCATTGATTATTACTCATAACAAGTGGAGTGTACTTAATAAATAGATTATGAAACGAATGAAAAAAACAAATAAAGTAATAGTATCCCTTTTGTATGTTCCTAGTGGATAAAGCAAATGAAAAACATTTTAATGAGAAGTCTTGTTTGTTTGTTTGTTTTTTATTGCAAACAATAGAAAAGAAGATGTGTAACATCAGAATGAAGTGTAGAAAGCCAGCATAGTTGTTCCCATAGAGTCATAGACTACAGAAGATTGTAATTTAAGAATGCAAACTTTATTAAAGGAGACAATATTATTATAAGGGTTCTGAAAATAATATTCCACTTCATTTAAAAATATAAATTATTACAGAGTGAGGGAGAATTTTGCAATTAGATGGAGTGATGATCATATTTTAATTGCAAACAAGTCGAAGGAGACAAAATCAAAGCATGATTTGATAATACTAAGTCGCATCTTGTTAGGATAAAAGTATCAAAATTTATTTGATAAATGTAACAAGTATGGTGTAAAAATGTATCACGATGAAACTATTTCTTTTCAAATATATTTCTTTTATTAAAAATGTTATACTTATAATGTATCATGCAAATTACTAATGATATAATTGAACAATTATTATTTCAATTAAATATCTTTTTTTATTATAATAATATATTCACAACTTATCTGTTTGACAATCCACCTTAAGCTACACAAATTTTTGCATAATACTATGCATCATATAATATTAGTAAAAAATATCATTAGAATTTTAAGTAATATTTTATTACTTCGTGAGATTTTTAAGTGTATTTACAGACTTTACGCTTTTTATTTTTCATTTAACTCCACTCAAATCCACACCCTATAAATGAAATTTACACTTAACACAATATATAGTCTCACAGTTTAATTACTTTAATATTAAAATTGTTATTTTCACATAACATCATACCATATAAAAGTGTGATATACTTGCATGACATCATTTCACATAAATTATATACGTGTAATGATTTATTAATTAATTATTATTTTTATTAAAAAATATATTATAATTTTTCTTCCAAAATATTGTCACTTTTTATTTAAATTTGTTTATGAAATAGTTCACAAATAATTTAATGTACTATTATCACTTTTTATAAATTATCACTTTCATTAAAATATTATCATTTTTTATCCGTTTCACATAAGTTTTTGTCTTTCAAATTTATTTATGTATTACTAAAAAATAAATATCGTCGTAACTTCATAAAAGTGAATTAAGAAATAAACTTTCTTAAATTCCATGTATTGTAATGAAAAAAAATAAAATAATAATAATAAAAAAAAATTTATTCGAATATAATCATATGTATGTTGAACGATAAAATTACACGAATCCAAATCGTTCAAAAGAGTGAGCACAAGTTCTTTCGCTAACAAAATTAATGACTCTAAATTCTCTACTTTAGGTTTGACTATCCAATAGATATCGATTAGGTTCCTTATTAAAAAGAAAAAGAAAAAAGTAATGAGAGGTCTATTCAACTATGGTTAAGTTTGGATAGATACTAATTAATTAACCAGATAGATCAATAGATTTGTCGAATCTGCACATTTCATTAATTAATTAATATTTTAGTTAGGTCTATAAATATTATGTACTTACCAATATTTCGCTTTTTATTCTAGTTGATCATTTTATAAGTTATACACTAATACACATCTACGAAATTAGTAGTTATCCTATTACACAACTCCATCATTTAATCTAAAAATAATTAAAAAAAAAATCAGATTAACTGTTTAAAGGCAAAAACTCCTGCGATCCCGTGGATACGGAGGAATACTCCGTGTCCCCATGTGAACACAACCCTCCCCCTCTATATATTATTTAAACCTATGTATTGTTAGGGGTTTAAATTGCAAAGGGACACGGAAATCGTAAAGGCACACGAAATTTGCTCCGTGCGCCCGTGTGCACAGGAGCCTCACTCCTGTTTAAATAAGAATTTCGTAGGTTTGATCGAGAATGAGTCGGAATAATCAGCAATAATCTTAATCAAAATTATAAAAAGGAAATATTGTAATTAAATTATGTAGACTCAAATAGTTTTGAATTCATTGGAAATATTTAAAAGATTAAAATTCATGTGAGATTATTTTATGTATTTTATCTCATTATTAAACGAAATATTTTTTAAATATAATTCCAACACTTAAAAAAAATTTTAAAGCAAAAAAAATTTACCATTAAAATTCAATTACTTGGTAACTAAGCTGACAGATATTGCCAACAAAAATTATATTCCGTCCGTCCCATCCAAGGAGGGCCTCTTGTTTTTTTGCACATAAATTAAGAAATATTATTATTTAATATGTGATGGATAGTTGTATTAGTGGTAGTGTGAGCCCCATATTTTAATTGTATTAGAGAGGGTGTGTGGGTCTCATGTGTGTAAAAAGAGAAAGGAGACTCTTTGGGTGAGACACCCAAAATGAAAAAAAGACCCTCTTTGAATGTGAGGGAGGGAGTATTTTTTTAATAACGGAATATCAACGGAATAAAATCTGTTCAGCAGAATTCAATTAATTGGTAACTACACCGATGGATTGCCAACAAAAGTTATTATTATTACTCCATCCGTCCACTTTCAAGGGTATCATTTTTCCATTTTGGGCGTCCGCTCCCAAGGGTCTCATTTCCTTTTTTATCCACACACACCCACTAATACAACTAAAAAATGAGACCCACACCTCCACTAATACAACTACTCACTACACATTAAATAATAATACTCTTTAATCTCCGTGCCAAAAAACAAATGACACCCTTGAATCCGGACAGATGGAGTATTTTTTAATAATGAAATGTCAACAAATTTATTACTCCTATTTTTACCAACGAAATAAAATTCGTTACTATTTATTAATGGATTATCAACCGAATCATTATATAAATTAGCAAAGGCAACGAATAATCAACGAAATCATTTACCAATGAAATTGAATTTTCGTTATTAAAAATTTACTAACCACCACTTCACCAACAGATTTTGTTGTTAATCCGTTGGTAAACTAATTTAATAATAAAATTAAGATTTTTACTAATGGAATATTTCGTTTATAAAAGATATTTTTTTAAGGTAAAAACTACTTCTACCAAAAAATCCTCATTTTACTATATTGGGTGTCCCCTTCAAATGTTTCCATTTTCCTTTTTAAGTATAAGGATATCACGTATGGTACGGGTACGCCCAATCCATACCCTACCCGTATCTTATTTTTATTACCCTAACCCTACCCTATTACCCTTAAATGTATCATCGGGTAGAGTACGGATAATATCTAATGGGTAATGAATAATCCGCGGATAAACGGTTATTCGAAATTTTTAAATGGCTACCCTTGTCAACCAAACAATATATCACTCTAAAATACACAATGATGTAAGAAAATCAAAGTAAATGCAAAAGATTTAAAAAAAATGAAGAAGATTGAGACGTGAGTATCCTGCCTCAATCCCCCAATAATATTAGAGGGTATCATTTTATTAGTCATACCCTTGAAGCCTTTTACTTTCTTAAATCAAATAAGCAATGTGATGTACAATAGTATGTGCGTTATAAAATGAAACCATTTTTCAAATTATACATAAACGTATTATCTATATGTCTATGTATAAATATAAAATATAATAAAATATACTTCATATATATATAAAATAATCGGGTATTTTATAAATACCATATCCTACACCTACCCTCAACATTTTTAAGCGGGTACTGATACTACCCTACCCGATACTCGAATATGCTCTATCCTACCCTTACCTGATAGGGTATTACCCGCAGGGTATCCGAACTCACGGATAAAATTGACAGCCCTACTCACGTATGACTAACCACTCACTACTAAGTACTAATACAACTAATCACTACACATAAAATAATAATACTCATTAATACACGTGCAAAAAATAAATGAAATCTTTTATCGAAACGGAGGAAGTATTATCAAAGACCTCATATATTCGGGCGAATTTTTCACATATAAAATATCCAATAAAACAGTTGCATTTTTTTTTTCAATTGAGGGGATTATTCAAAAGCACAGAAACTATTGAGTGAAGGGAAGATGAAAATCCATGCAATAGAAATAGAATGATTAGTAGTAATTAAGGAAAAGGTTGAAACTAGATTAGAAAAATAATGGAAATTAAGTGAGTATATTAATATGCAAGTGTGTTGGGATAATGGTTGTGTGTGAAAAGGAAGGTGTGTTCACACTTGACTGGACAGTACAAGGAGAGGGTACTGTGGAAATAGTAGCATTCACACTCACTCCTGGAAAGTATCACTACGCGACAAATATTTATTTTATTTTATTCTTTTCTTCGTTTTATTTATCATGATTTTGATGGTAAATTAATTTGTCTCTACATGTGGGCCCACTTCTTCACCATGCCCGACCCGCCCGATAAACTCAATTTTTGCTATACAATTAAAATTACGTTATTACCGGGTACGGACGATTTTTTTTTAATTTTTATATAATAATTAATTTTTAGGTGGGTATACATTGATAATTTTCAATACTTGTGAGGCGTAAAATTAAAACATCTAAAAACTTTCAATGCTTATTTTCTTAATATTAAATTGAAAAGTATTTTGGAATGTTCTAACAAGAATGAACAATTTCTTCAACACGTGTTGCACCAGCATAGGTTGGCGATAGCATCGTAACCATACTACGTTGCTTTTGTTTCATTTTGGCTTTAAAGAGGGTGAATGTAATGCTCTCTTAGAACTCCACACTTTCTAAGTTTCTCTATCTTTTAACACTTTTTACACTTAAAAAAAAATTCATTTTCTATAACCTCAAAAGTTATTTAAATTTATCACTATTACCCAACATACATATTATTACTTTATGGAGTATTTTATTTAATTAATTTAAATACTACAATACCTCTAAAATCGCACAATTTTTTAAAAATACGTGAAACATTGAACATGAACGGGGCGGGAGGAATATTTTGTTTAAATTAATGGAGTAATTAATTACATTTATAATGTTTTAAGTAAATAAATAACAATAAAAGCAAATAAGGTAATAAAAATGTAAGCGCACATATTGGGCCTGGCCCATTTAGTAAATAGGCCATGGTCCACCTTTTAAAAGAAGACTCAATTAAAGTCTATTCTGTCAAAAAAATTAAAAGTCTATATTTATCTCAATTTCATTTCTCACCCAACGTTAAATTTCCGTACATCAATTGTCTCCATTATACTAGTATATTGTCTCTTCCTGTGAATGTGATTCACACAAACATCACAAAAATGAGATGGTTTCAGCTTGTCTTTGATGGCTAAAACATTATCAATGTCGTATAGTACAACATTTTAATTTTTTAATTCTAAATTTTGATTCTCATACACACTGCTTATTTCACCAGCTTATTTAGCTGAGGGAGACAATCTTGCATCTCACTCCATTTATTTATTTTTATTTCACATATTTTATTAGTTTTATTTATTTATTTATAAAATTTAAAATACTTTCATGAAAAAAGGATTTCAAATGAAATAATTTCATTAAAAAAAATACTATATATCTTTTCAAAATAAGTAGAACAGCATCAACTTCAAATTTATTATTAAAAAATCCATTCATTTATGTTTAGAGGAATTTGGATAAGGAATTTATAAATTTTTTTTTAAATCCCTTAATCCACCCAGCAGAGCCTCAAAATATTTTTTCACTCACAACTTTGATACTTGTACTAAATATAAACTCGAATACCATTTCTATTCTACTTGGTATAAATGTTCATCTCCTCCCCAGCTTTACCCACAAAACAAAATTTATAAAATATAGAGAGAAAAGGGCAAAGAAATATCAAATATAATTTCATTTTTCGACACAGAAATCTACCCTCACATGTAAACACGCTAGATTTCTTTAAAATGTAAAGAAATTAAGCACCTATTTCCTGCAGTCACCACTATACAATTGCCCTCTGTCCCTAAATCGTATTTATTTGTCGTTTCGTTCATTCTTCCACGGGCGGATATTACCTGGAATGTCGTGGCTCCATAAGCAACAACCTTCTCAGAATTGTCTCAATTCTCATTGTAGTTTCGCCTCAAGATACCCCCCTCAACGTTGCTCTTGTAATGAAAACTGCATTCTAATATATGTTTCTTTACTGTTCTACTGGCTTGTTTCAAAATCCAATCGTCTGCAGCTAATATGAAGACTTGAATTCGAAAAGCTTGGGGAACTCCCAAGGATCAGAGAACATTTTCTAAGTATCTGTGGATAAAGCGCCATGTTTGTAAATAAAATCGCATAGATGGAGGGATATTAAACAGAGAAAGCAGTAACTAAAATTTAAATGACTAATCTGATATGAAATGATAGATAACTAGAGTGACAGAAGTTCATGGCAATGAACCGAGCTAATACACAGAACTTCAGAAACATAATCAGCAAGGATTTTCTGAGTTATGTCATTTAGCATTTAAGAAAAGTAAATGAAAATAAATAGGCAAGTCATTTAGCATCTAGAGCTAATATCGTTCAATCTTGACTTGCTAATTCTCATCTCACAGTTATTCCGTTAATAATATACTTATGATTATACCGAGTCTTGTTAATAATATACTTCTGATTATAATGACTCAGTATAGTCCGAAGTATATTATTAACGGAACAACTGTGAGAATGAGAATTGGCAAGTCAAGATTGAACGATATTAGCTATAGATGAGAGTAAATTAAAAAACAATTTCTATATAAATACAATTTCGTATCTAAAAAATGGTTAGGCTGAAAGATTTATTAAACAGAAAGGCAAGTAGAACTAACACAAAGCATTATGTAAGAAGGCAACAAGTGAGACTGGTGGCATTATGTTGCGTGTTTTGTGTATAGATATTAGGAGTAGGGTGGTGGTGAGGTGGAGCAGGGAGTGTGTGGGTAATGAAGAGGACTATGACTCAATCTAATGAAAATAATTGGTGTGCACATAACAGAGCTCCGTGAACAATGTGTACAAAAAGAATTGACTTTATGCTTTTGCACGTCCAATCTGATAATTGAGTAGCTACCTAATTCAGACAAATGGAGAATACAAAGGATATACATTGACTACCATGAAACAGATAAATGTCAGAAAAAACAGATTAAAAGAACAAAACAAATTAGGACATACCAATTAGTCTCAGACATCTGAATGCCACTGTATGTATAAATAAGTCAGAACAAGCTTGATGAGAAGGGTTCCTGAATGAAGGTCAAAGGTCAGTGGTACTTGAGGATATCAGAGCATCACTTTGAAACCTGATCAGCTTTCGACCCAAAAAACCGATGTCTTTTTCTCAATATTTCAGCTTCTCTTGCAATCTGGATATCAGAAGGCCTGAAAATCTGACGGCAAACTTTGAAAACAAACCGGGGGAGCAATCCTATAACCGTAATCAGCAAAATGGAGAGCCAATAAGCTGGTGACTGTACGAGATGATAAATTGTACTGCAAAATAGCAAACATTTAATAGTATTAATCAGATTCAGAGGGCAACTTGCACATCATATAGGAGTACAATAATTAGCAACTAACCCATAGTTTGGGAATACGGGTATAGAATCAAGCACCACCATGCAACCATATGTTACGATTATTGATCCCCATATTGCAAGATGAGTAACAAAAACCCAGCGTTGAACATCCATTGCTAAGTGCACATTAACTAGTATAACAACAGCTATTGTCCACAAGCTTCCCATACTCCATATGTCAAGAGTGCTTTCTCTGTAAGTGAATAAGGGAACATAGAAGAGAACAAGACTTTGCCATAATGTGTCAACCATAGTAATCCAGAAGAGGGACATGTTGTAACTCTCTTGCCGGTGGCCTGCTGCATAAAGCTTTGGATATTTGAGTAGTGTCTTGTGACTCAAGTCCTTGTCTAGAATACCGACAACAATAGTAGGTACTGAAGTATATATGACAGAATAAAAAACACTACTCCAGTCTGTCAGAGCAGATGTTGTAGAAAAGGCTGTACAAAGTATGTACCTGAAATAATAAAAAGAAATAAGCATTGGTTCAGAAAACAGAATATGTACATTGTGTTTGTGGGTGTATGAATTATGTGTAGTAAATATGGCAGTTAACTTCAGATTTAATAAGTTCAATAATATATTTTACTCAAGAACAAACATGCCTTATAACGTAAATCATCACACATCAATACCCTAAACAACAAAGTGCCTAATAAGCAATCAGCTATGTCAAGGTAATATAAACTTGAAAGGAGTAATTCTTGGTAAGAAAAAAGTATTCCTAAATAATAATATTTAAAAGAGCAAAATACAAGGTCAGAGAATATTTTTCATACCAGAAAAGCATCAACACGAAAACAGCATTACGATAGAAGTTATAGAGGACCAGGTAGCCAATACGCTGATAATTCCAGTGTCCATGTACCAAAAGCAATCTTTTCAAAAATCTGAATTGCCCCATAGCAAAATCTGATGCCATCACTGCTTGGCGCCCTTCTTGACCACATATTCCAACACCAACATCCGCCATTTGGATCATTGAAACATCGTTTGCCCCTGAATATGAAAAATTAACAAGGTGAATTAGAGAATTTGAATAGACTTTTAGAGAGATATCAAATCAAATAAAAGCCTGAAAGCAGAAAAAATCTTAAGCATCAGTGTTCTAGAAGTCTCTTAACAAACCACGGTGTAACTAATTCAGATTTACAAGACTAGTAAAAACACAATGCAACAATTTCTCCAACTACCCATAAGAAGCACAACACCCCTCCCCCCACCACCACCCCCAAAAAAAATAAGAACACTGAATAATCAACGTGAATACAGATTGATAAAAAATGAAATATGAATTTGGCAAATGACCAACTCACCATCACCTATGGCAAGTGTCATATCATCAGTCCGACCTTTGATCATGTCAACAATTCCAGCCTTCTGCAAGGGTGCAACCCTACAACAGAGCACAACCTTACATGCAGTTGCAAGGTCAAATAGCTGACAAAAGAAACAAGTAAAATATTGAGAAGTTTGGTGAATCCAGCATTTTTCACACTCAAACATAAAACTTAAGAGATCCAATAAGAGGCTCAAGTAGTCTCAGAATTAAAACCTTAAAATAAAGCAATAAGTAAATGATACTTGCCTCACACTCTAAATCTTTTTCTAATATGTAAACCAGACTGTTTCCATCAATAATAAGGGATAGTGGGCCTCCATATTCCTCATCTGCATCCTGCAGAGGCATGTCGGATGAATTTTTCTGAGAAGGTATTTCAAGATAATCAAGTTCAGCTTTCCTTTTCACTTTTGCCATCTCATCAAAGCAACATGCAGAATTTACGGGGAACTTAGACTTTGCATCAAGTAAAAGCTTTCTGCATTCATTTTCTGAATTCCCATTGATAATGATCTGGCGCATATCTGCTGTCAACAGTCTGCAAGAAAGACCAATAGAAATTGCAGTCTCTTGCTTGTCACCAGTGAGAACCCACACCTTTATTCCAGCTTGCCGAAGGGATTCAATGGCTTCTGGTACACCTTCTTGTAACTTATCCTCAATTGCTGTAGCCCCAAGAAGAGTTAGGTTGCATTCAATAAGAGCTGCTGTTTGGCGAAGTTTTGCAGATCTATCAGTCAAGGATGTGCATGCATCCTCATACATGTCTTGCCACCTTGTAAGGAGTTCACCTGTAAGGTCTCTAGCGGCAACAACAAGGGTGCGCAAACCTTCAGATGAATAATCATTCAAATGAGCTTGAGTCACTTGTCTTATTCGATCATCGAAGGGGAGGTCATTGCTTAAAATGCTGAACATTGATGTATCAGCTCCCTTCACCAGCACCTTCACCTTACCATCAGGAAATCTAATAATGACTGACATTCTTTTACGAACACTATCAAACTCATGCAGACCCAAAACATCCAACCTACATTGCACAATGTAGATATTATAAACCAGCAAAAAAGTTTCAAGGATTTACTTGACTATAAAATGATAAATAAACTGCAATATGAGAATTGTCCAGGTTATTTATTTGGCAAGGAAGACACGCTGATTAAAATTTATCAGAAGCCGCATTAATCCAGCAGTCATCAAGATAAAAACTCGTGGGGATCAAAACCTAAATTTCAAAGATAGACGTTTAGGTAAAAAAAAGTGAGTTTTCTACCTTAATTTCTCACCATTGGCATCAATCACAATATGTCCAGATGTTCGCTCAAAAAGTGTATATTTATAAGCAGATGCCGCAGCAACCAATGCCTGTTCATCAGGAGATTCACCTTGATAGTCTATGGAAATAGGAATAGAACCTGATGAACTGCTAGAACCACTTGACGCGCTATCAGTAACAATAGGAATCACAGTGTTACAAGCTGCCAGGGTTAGAAAAAACTCATGTGCAGCAATTCTTTCTTCTCCATATAGATCTTTGTACAGTAGTTTCAGGAGTTCAGGATCAGGGTTGATTTCAGATTGGAGCTTCCATTTTCTTCCACTAGCTGAAGCATCTTCCTCTGAAATCATTAAGATAAGCTTAAGATATAAAATAATCAAATGATAATGGTAAAAAAATTGATAAATAATTCTACCTTCTTATTGAGAACAATGAACATGTACACACAGACATAAACCAAGTTGATTGAAAGCGTTAGCACTACTTGTACAAAAGTGGAAGAAACTCTAGAAGACAAATAGTGTAAAGAAATATATGGCTGACAAGAAAAAGCATTCTGGAAAATCCTTGAAAGTGGACGGAGAAGCAATGACTAAGGGGATGTGAAATGCAAAAACAGGGGGGTGAAGAGGCTCAGGGTGTACATATTTGATGCTACTACATTATTGAGCTATACTGCAGTCCTATTCAAGTCATGTCAGCGAACAAAGCCTTTGTTGACCATCACAGAAGATTGCTTACTGAAATTCTATACATTAGCATACAATTTGCACCAAAGAAAACACAAATATAGAGTATTACGCTTTCTGGAAAAAAATTGGTAATCTATACCAATTTAATTTTTAAGTGGTTCTGATGACTATCTTATATTCTCAGAAAAATAATGGAATGACAATTGAATTTATGGGAAATGAAATGGCATTTTTGCAAGTAAAGAAAAAGATCATCCAAAGTGAAGCAGGGTTTTAGTTATACCTCCAGCATCTGTCTCCAGTGAACCAGCCATAGAGTGAGTACTACCATAATGTTTTCCCCAGATACTAGCTTTCTTGAACTCCATTTTGTTTTCTGTTAATGTGCCTGTCTTATCGGAGAACACATATCGAATTTGCCCCAAATCCTCATTAATATTCAGGGATCTGCACTGAAACCTTGAATTGCTACTATTACAATACATATGCTGGTCACCAATCATGAAATATGACTGCCCCAATCTAACCAGCTCCATTGTGATATAGAGTGATATTGGAATCATTATCTGGAAAACTATGACAGAACTCAAGAACGAGAAAAAGGTCTCCATAGGAATCCCATAATACTTGTACTTCTTCCCCTCTTTTCCCTTCTGGAAGTAAATTTTCCGGTAGTAAGGCAGTGTATCAAGCTGAGACTTATGGCGATTTAACCATAAACCCATCCCTAATGCTAAAACAGAGCACATGATTAAAAGAAAAACAGATAACCAAAGAGTCTCACGATTCATGTAGGTTTCCAATCTGCTTCTTTTAGAAGGGGACATAGCACTGTTCAGCATCGCTTTTGTATCCTGTCCAGCATAAACCACAACCCCAATCACCCACTCTGTGTTCTTAAGTTGGCAGCCACGCAAAATGATATTTGATTGGCTGAGAGGATAACATTGCCCGTTTAGATCCATATTACCCATGAACTCATAGATATTCCTATTAGGCTGCTCACAAGTGATAACACCAGATATTCTGGCCCCTTCAAGGGCAAGTCTGTTAGTTTCTTGTCGAGCAAACCTTGTTTTCAAGTTTGACTCCCCATCCAGATTCATTGTCTGAATGTAAGCTATTCCACTAGGATCATGTGTTCCTAGCAACACCATGTCACATGGAATAGTCTCATCAGATCTGATTTTCACTACCTCACCAGGTTGAATCAGCTTCCACCTTTTGGGATAGAAGTCATCCAAATCTAGTACTAGTGCCTCTCGGTTATTTTCATTCCTGTCAGACCTATGTCTTCTCCAATCCTCATAACCATCTTTTACAGCAGTGACAGTAAGAACAAACAGAAGAGGAAAAAGTGAAACTGTTCTGCCAAATACTGCAAGAGGTGGAAGTTGATTTAAAGCAGCTATGGCCAGAAAATACAAATAAGCAACTCTGTGAAACTGAATGAAGAGGTTCTTTGGCAAAAAGTTAAACAATGTGTATTTGCTCGTCCGGATCTCATTTCCCGAAAACTCAAATTTATCATTTGTGGTCTTTGGATCATTAATATGGATCAACCTCGGATTATCATGTTGTGCCATATTTTCTTCAAGTTTCATGATTATCTGAAGGAACCTCTTAGACCTACCAAATGCCTGAGGTTCGTTTAAGCCCTGTAACCTTGAAGAAGCAGCACGATGCGAAGCCCCAGAAATTTCAAAAGGTGTCACATAGTGCTCTAGATCCATTACACCACCCCATGATACAAAACGCTTTCGCTCTCTCCGGAGGCATTGTTGATGGAGTTTGGTTGACCAATATTCTTTTCTTTCAGTCTGGAAAGCAGAATGCTCCAACAAATTCCCTGAAACAGCTTCACCCTCCCACTCCTTCAGATCGTTCAATTTGCAATCTTGTGTCTCATCAACAACCAAAGAAGAGGTTGATGCACTGCGACACAAACACCGCAACAAGTCGGAGCTCAAGGATGCGTGACGGCAATGGCGTTGGGGTCTTGGAGCAGATAATGGTTCAAACTCAGGAAGCAATGGCTTGTCGGAAGACATAAAGAATCCACCAACGCAGCAAACACATTGGAGAATAACATAACTAATACAAACGAGAACAACTGCTAAAACCCAACACAAGTAAGCCAGAAAATTGACCCCCCAGAGTGTATATATCTCTGTCTCGCCCTCCTGCTCACCCCAGGGGATAAGATTTAAAGAGAAAACCTGACTAGGCAAACTATCAATATACCCAACCGGGAGGGCCGAGTAAACGATTACGTCCCAACCATTTAGATAATTCTGTAGTCAGTTGGAACGTTGTTAATACCACCTCAAAAATTAATATGCAAAGGAAGCAACCGTAATTCCCCCCAAAAGTAATCTTCTAGAAAATCAAGGTAACCCTACCAAATAAATTTGTTGGAAAAAAACTTAAGCTATACCTCGACGGAAATAGAGAGAGAAATAGATCAGAAAGTCTCACAAGACCATCCGAGATCAATTAGACACTCAATCCAAAAAATGTATCATAGCTCCGGTACAAAAAGAACAACCCTCCACAGCCTTCAAGAAAAGAGGCAGACCTGCAAAATCAGAAAGAAAAGAACACATGAGAAGAAACAAAAAACCAAAAATTGAAACAGCAAATCATTCAGGCATTGCCATCCACAATAATGCACATAAATGCCATCACATATCATGTAAAAGACAGTAGCAATTAAGAGCCTCAGGCTGAGCCCTTACCTGTAGAAATTTAGAAGCAGGGAGAGAGGGATGTGTGGTAAAGAGATGGCCCGTTTATTTATGTTCTGGGAAAACGTGAGTCGATGGAAGATAATGAATGAATGCACTGAATACGAAATGATGGCAGTCGAAATTTGTCAGTTTTCAGATCTACGATCCCTTTCTTCGTGTTTCGGCTTCTTCTCACTCTGCTTCAGAATCCCGCTCAGCTTTTTTCAATCTCTTCTCCCATGTAACAACAAAAAACAGGAAAAAAGATTTATTGGCTCAAAATTGATGAGATTTTGATCGCATTAACAGCGAATTAGGGGAAAATGTGGCGTTTTGGAATCAGAATTGGGAATGGAAGGCAAGAGTTATGGAAATTGAGATCGAGATCGAAAGAAAAGGTGGAAGCAAAGGAGAAAGGAGAAGAGTGGGACAGGTAGACGAGTGGAATAGCACGATTATTGGCTTTAATTATTTTTATTTTTATTTATCTATTTTTCCTTCTAATTTCTCCTACTCTAAACACAATACCCCACCACCATTATCATGCCTTTTTCTTTATTATTAATTAACTCCCCCATATTTCTAACATTAAATTTAAAAAAAAGTTTTAATTAATTAAAGAAAAAGAAAAGGTTGATGCTCCAGAAAATGTGATAATAGTTTCAAGTATATATATTTTTAATTTAAGTGAACTTACGATTAAAAAAAATATTAAAAATAATGTATAATAAAATTTAAGATAAAATATGAGTATATTCTAGATCATAAAATAAAATAATAATGCCAAACTTTCTTGGATGAAATACTTTGATATGAATAACCATAAAAAATTATGTAATACTCCATCAAAATAATAAATATATTTTCACATAGGCAAATACTCATATTAATTATTTACTACCTACTTTACTTTATATTTTCATAGATTCAAATTTTACTTTATGTCTCACTTTTGGATTTCATTTTAGCATTGTCTCATTTAAAAATTTAATTTTAATTTTTTTCTCAAATTAAGTCTTAATTTTATTTTTTTACAAATTTAATATAAATTATAGAAAAATATAAAATATTAATAAAAATGACATATTTTAATTTTATAATTTAATTTGAAAGTGTATAATAATATTTTTAAACTTTGTTGTATGATTTAAAATGAGAAAATAAATTCCATTGTAAGTCTTAAAATGAGAACAAATTGAAAAACATAAAAATCAGGTCCTAATTTGAGAAAAATATCTAAATTTAGACTTTAATTTGAAACACTTATAAAATCAGATCTTAATTTGAAACCTAAACTAAAAATTAGGTCTTCCCATGAAATTCCTCCATAATGTCTTAAATTATATAATTAACTTGAGATGTAATGCGCATATTTCCCCCCCAAATCAAATTTTAATTCAATTGTGATATTGTCTTTAAATATTTTACAGCTGTAATTATTTATTTAAAACCTTCTATATTTTAATATTAATGTTGAAAAATATTCAAGGAGTGATATATAGAATTATAGATTGTCGTCATAATTCATTATTATTATATAAACATATTAATTGTTAAAAGTTAAGGCTGGTTAAAAAAAAAAAAAAGAACGGTATTTTACATGTAACAATGAAAAGTTGGGTGGAAATAGTGAAATTAATTTGGGGGTACAAAGTGGATAATAGGCTGTAGTACACCATATCTGGATTTGGGTAATAAAACCAGAGAGAGAAGAAAAGGCCAAGTTGAAGTGGTTGGACCACGCTTACGTAAAACAATCTTCTCATCTCAATCTCATGCTTTCACCTCTCTCACTCTAAAATAAATTCATTTATATTAAAAATAAAATAAAATTATTGTCAGTCAAAAGAAGCTCTACTGCAAATATGACTCAGTAGTCAGTGGTCCATCTTCACTTGATTTCCGTGATATATTTTTTTTTTTTAATAATGATTTGTAGTAATTTGCAATTAAATTAAATCCGTCAAAACCCATCAAATTGTATACGATCTTAAACAAGAACTTGTTTATATTTATAAATTATTATCATATACTAATATCGAAATGTTCATGTCATGTTATATTTGTGTAAAAAAAAGTGCAATATCAAACTAAATAACCAATTTACAGAATTACCCTTTGTGGGGGGTGGGTGGGTGGGTGGGTTTGAAGTGAGAAACTTCAGTTCTTTGAGTTGGCTTCTGTTCCATCTCTTTCTTCTGCTTTGGTGTGGGCCTAAAGATGAAGAATATAAAACAATATTTCAATCTAATGTTTTTTATACATGCTAAACTTACTAAAATGCATAATTTATAACAAATTGTAAAAAGAAAAGAACTTGCCTTCTTCAGTTGATCAAGTCTCATTTTCTTTTCTTCTTCTTTGTCTCTCAACGATCGAATCAGAGATGTTCTCTACGAGGGTCAATAAACATTAGAACGAACTGATTAAATATTAGTACATGAACATTTTTTTCTACCAGTTTAAACTTTTAAATGAGACGTTATTTTAATACGTACCATGCAAGCTAATCTGATCTCCTTGAGTCGATACAATCGATCAACCTCCATCTCAAGCATCTTCTGCACTTCCCCTCTATCAACAATCTCCTTCATTTCCAAATCCAGCATTAGCCCTCTTTCTCTCAGCATTGTCTCGTTATTGTCCTTTTCGATCCTTAGCCTCACGAGCCTTTCTTGAATGGCGTTCAGCTCATCGGTCAACGATGTATTAATGGATTCACTCCAAAGACACTCCTTTTCAATTGGGGTTGAGTACGAGGGAGGAATGTTCTCCTTGTTAGAGCTGTCGCGCCACGAGATGATCTCAACGCGTTGTTTAGTTTCCACATGGTTTGTCGAAATGGATGATGGATTCTTCGGCCACTGTTGGGATGCCGGATCGGGTGGTGGCCGGAGATCCGTGGCTGAGCTGCAAGCATTTTTGTTTTGAATGGTTTGGAGTGTGTGTGATTTGATTCATATTGTTGTGGCTAAAAAGGAGCATTTTAGGGGGAGTTGGTTTGAAATTTGAAAGAAGCTGGCGGACTAACGGCTACTGTTTATTGTATTTAATTTCTTAATTAATAGTGAAATGTAATTTGTTGGGTAGAAAGTGGGTTTGGAGGATACAACCATGAAAATTTAAAATTTTCATGGATTGGAAAATTCATGATTCAAATAATTCCATCCAATATTTCAGATCTAGAGTTCAAAAAAAAGTGAAGTTCAAACTTGGAAGGCAATCAATGCCCAAAAAGTTGCCTATGTACACATTGTTACAAAGATCAACAAGCAAGATGAATGTAAAGATTCATATACTGGATATAAAGCATAGCATTCAGACTATAAATAGTCCATTGGTAGCTGCCAATCATCTTCCGATTTTCGCTTCTTCGTGCTGGATTTTCTGCTTCTACGTCGCTTTCCTGTGTAACCTCCGTCTGCATTCAACCGTTCTTCAATGTCGTTTGATTTGCTTGCATTCGGGCCGTTCCAAAAACCCTAGATTTTTAGCGATTGAGAAGAGCAAGTGCAGGGAATGATTTCAAGAATTTGAGATTGCTATGGATTCACATGGGCATTTTCAAAGCAGCAAATATATAAACTAGTTTGTGATCAAAGAATCAAAGTACCTTGGTAAGCCTCTGTATACGTGAGACAGCAGCGTCTCGTACAACAACTGTGTCCGGAAAGACTTCCAGCACATCATCCACAAACAGAGCATAGGTGCTCACCTGAAATAAAAACAGATTATTGAAAACAACATCCTCATCAAAGTGATGATAATTTTGTGGATCTGAGTTGGGTGATTCGAGTAATATTTGAGGAAACATCAGCAGCCACAAAAGATCCTAGGTAAAGGGATATAACCTACCAAGCTCGATGGAATGATGGAAATTCCAAATGAATCAAGCTCAAGGGATTCCACTGTGCCTGAATTGATATTAAAGGTGTAACCACGCACCTGAAGTGAAACGTGGAAGAGGAAATGTTAACTAGAAGAGAACATATGTGTAGGCACGTTGAGTAATAACAAGGGCACCTTGCCAACATTATGACGTCTTGGTGTTACAACGGTGTATCCTACCTAGCAAAGAGAATTCATTAGTAATGGTCATACATGAAGAAAGATAAGGGGCATTCAACCCCACCTCAAAACTGCATTTCCCTGAAGAACAACCTTCGTGCATCAAGTCATGCGAAGATCAAGATCCTCATGGAAAAGTCTTCGGTATTACTCAATAATTACAGGTTGTCAAGAAAATATAAGAGTTCAAAAAAGCAACGAGCAATAATAGACTGTGTTCAGATGCGTTAGTTATCAAAGGGTCGTGTAAGTGTAACTAAATTCAGCAAAAAATAGCAAGGCTTCGTTTCCGTAGACTGCAGAAACAGTTCTTACCAATGTCTCCAGTCCAACCAATTTAAGATCATCTGAAATCACATTCTCATCGTGAACAAGTATAACATCTCCAACCTATAACAAACATTAGATCCATAAATTTAAACTACTGTCAGAATTACTATATCCACATATAACCCCGACTGCCATAGAAGGAGGAAGATGTAAATCATTAGTCCTACTCTAATTTCCCAAGAGTATGAGCAAGTGAACTACGAGCAACAACTCTGATGCCCTGCTGTCTAAGCACTTGCAGAAATTATTTATCGTTTATCATCGAACAATAAATACCATTTCAATTGTCAACGTGGAATTTGGATGGCCATAAATTGCAATACATAAGGATACAAGAGATGCTTCGAGTAATCTATATGCACAAAATGCTTAATGTCCATCACTGGGGTTCACGTAAAAAACATCAACACGATGTACAAACTTCTAACTTACCTGTCTGATCTCCTTCAAAAGAAACCTATCAGAGTCTCCAGATAGTAAGTTTGGCTTCACTTCCACAACCATCACAACCCACTACAATAAAAAGAAAACAGTAATAGACTTAGAAAGACATGATATAAACATCATACATTATATGTGCAATCATAAGTTGCAGAGGTTTTGCATAAAACCATAATCTTAGGACCAATTAATCTCCAACACCTATTAAATACCTTAAGTAAAACTCCAATCCAGCTTTTCAAAATCCAGATAAATCATCAAAAACTTCCTTAACTCGTTTCTAACCAGAATTACATCAGCACAGAAGTATCTAAAGAACAGGTGAGTTAACACTCAAACACCGTAGAAAAGCACACACTCAATCTTTACTTGTGTAATTGGTATAGAAGTGTATAGTAGCAAAAAAAAGTACACTTCTTTGAGCCTAAATCCATAACAACTGCAACAAAACAGAAGATAGGTAGGAATCAAACTCACGGAATTCGGGTCGACCCAAAGCTGAGAAACGAAACCTAATGCAAAAGCAGAGCGAATGCTGATAACTTGCTTTGCCATGATATTCGATCTCCTCAACATTTGTCTCCTCATCTTCGGCTCATCGGATTCCTCGAATTCGGAATCCAGTTTCTGGGGTTTTGCAATTTCGTCTTTCTTTTGACCCCTAAATTTGAAAATATCACCTATGCTCAAATCCGATTCATTAACTCCACTTTTTGCCGGTTGTTCCACCATTTCTGCTTCATCTTGTTTGCCCTTATGATCTCCCGTCAGTCGAATTTCGCGATCTTTATCGCGTTCAAATAACCCAAAATCTAGGGCTTCATTCCCATGTTCATCTGAAAAGTATGGGCGATCATCACCAAATCGATTAGAATTTATTGCGCAGATAGAACTCCATTTGGAATCAAGAATTCCACAATTCACGTATTGTGGTAGTTTGAAACAAGTTGAAACCCCAAAATTTCGTGTTCTTGATGAGCATTGGGGTGTTAAATTGATGGAGGGAAGGCAATCATACATAGTAGTTTTTAGAAACCCAGACGAAGAGAGAGAGAGAGGGAAAGGAGAGAACAAAGGAATGAAATATCGAAGATTTAACAAAATTTGAATATAAGCCGATTTATACTGAACAATTGAGCTTCTTTCTTCAAACTTTGCCGTCGGAGAAGACAACCCTTTTAATCGGATAACGTGAAGGACGAGGATGTACTGATAATGAAATTGAAAATACGAAAGTAGCCATGAACACAGAATCTTAAAAGAAATGGATAATTAATGAAATAAAGCTGTTAACTTCAATTTTTCAATACAAGATTGAGCATTGTTGTATCCATTTTCTCCACATATCCAGAGCTAAGGATAATCCTAGGATTGTCGCGTGGCACTCACTCTCTCTCTCTCAAACAAAAAAGAAAAGCCATGCTCGCGCCAAACAACGCCCCTCACTAATTTTAATTCATGGCTTCTATCCTCTCCCCAACTGCAACTACATTTCATCAAGATTCAAAACCCATCAAATTCCCTCTCTCTAAAGATTACAAGCACACATCGCAGGGTTTCATCTGGCCATTAACAAACCCTCAACGAAAGAATCTCATCAAGCGCAACGCATTCTTGAATGAAATTTCCGACAATCTGCTGAAAAATTCCCTCCATTTGGACCAATCACTGCTTCAACTCCCTGCTCTCCAGCAATTCCAGGAACTCCCAGAACTTCAGAAATGGTGTTTGTTGGTTTCTGGTGGTGTTTCTTGGATTTACTTGACTGCTCGACCGGGTGTTCTGATTGGCGCCATTGATGCCTATATTTTTGCCCCCCTGCAAGTGGGTTTAGATACTTTGATTGGAAGGAGGAGCTTGAAGAGGAGTGATTTCTTGGTGGGTGAAAGATTGGGTGAAGGGTCGTTTGGTGTTGTTTATTCTGGAGTTGTTGTTCCCAAAAATGTGAATCTGGATGATATTGTTCCAAGCAAAGGGAGCAAAAAATCTCCACAAATTGATCAACGGTTTAAAGAAAAAGTAATTCTCAAGAAGGTAAATAGTTTACATCATAACCACTCATTATCTTTTTTTTATCGAATACAATTACAGCATTAAGCAGTGATATTACAGTTAGTTAATGGTTTCTGTTTTTAGTAGGTTTGTTTTATTTGTTTAGTTGATGAATCTATATTGTTAGATGAACTCATGAGGGAGGGCTTATAAAGCACTTAATAATGTATTATTTGGACAAGTATCATAGGATGAGATCTTCTTCCTACTTAGATTGTTAATGCCTTCAGTAATTCAGGTCAAGTTAGGTGTTCAAGGAGCAGTTGAGTGTGCGGACTATGAAGAGTGGTTCAATTACAGGCTGTCGAGGGGTGCTCCGGAGACGTGTGCTGAGTTTCTTGGAAGTTTTATTGCAGATCGAACCAATACTTTGTATACAAAGGGTGAGAAATGGCTTGTATGGAAATAAGAGGTACTTCATTTCACAGATCATCTTATGTTTGAAACATTATTCTTTGGCCAAATGCAAGTTAGCTTAGTGATCATCATAAGTTTAATTCTTAGAAGCTTCGTGCAGGGAGACAGAGACCTAGCCGATTACATGAAAGATCGAAACTTTCCTTTGAATTTAGAGTCAGTCATGTTTGGTCGTGTTTTGCAAGGGCTAGAACCTATCAAGCGTAATGCTTTGATTATCAAACAAGTAATGCGTCAGATTATTACTTCCCTCAAGAAAATCCACAACATGGGAATTGTGCACCGCGATGTAAAGCCTTCTAACTTGGTTGTCACCAAGAAGGGGCAGATCAAACTCATCGACTTTGGAGCAGCCACTGATCTCCGTATAGGCAAAAACTATGTCCCCAATCGTGGCTTGCTCGACCCTGACTATTGTCCCCCTGAACTTTATGTCATGCCTGAGGAAACTCCGAATCCCCCACCTGAACCGATTGCAGCCTTTCTTTCTCCAATCTTGTGGCAGGTATGAATTATCACCTTATTTCTACTTCAACTAACTCATCATTTCTAACTCTTGATGAGATATCTTTCATAGTTTCTGATGGAATTCCTTAAATTATGTATTGAAAAGTTGCATTTACTGATTCTTATCAGATTACTTTTGCCAATGTAGTTGAATAGTCCTGATCTCTTCGATATGTATTCGGCTGGAATAGCGCTACTGCAAATGGCGATACCAAACTTGAGGTCTACAGCAGGACTGAAAAATTTCAATACAGAACTGAAGGCCATTGGTTATGATTTGAATCGATGGAGAGAGAAAACCCGAATGAGGCCTGATCTCAGTATTCTTGATCTCGATTCTGGTAGAGGATGGGATTTGGCCACAAAACTTATTTCGGAAAGAGGCAACTTACGAAGGGGACGATTATCTGCTGCAGCTGCACTAAGGCATCCTTATTTCTTACTAGGCGGAGATCAAGCTGCTGCTGCTATCTCCAAATTCAGTTTTTCTAAGGAATGAGGTATCATATTAAGTGGGTGTAACACACCTAACTTTCCTTATATAACCTTAAACTTGAATTATATGTCCTTATATAACCTTAAACTTGAATTATATGTGATTTGATAGTATGTCAAGTTCTTATTATCTTCTCACATTTCAGATAGATCTTATGGTGATTACTTGGTGAACTGCCTTGCTTCCTCTGGCTCAGCTTCTGGAATTTTAAAAGGTAAAATGCCATGTTAGCCTTATTATTGATGGCTTCACACCTAATCGCTTAGATGGAGTCACGCGATGCACCTTTGTTTTTTCTTACAAAAGCTCTCTTATTTGTTCAATTTTATCATGAAAATGGATACTAAAATGAGTCACTTGTGCTCCACATATAGAAATTAGAACGCTTCGCCTTCTTTCGAAGATTGGAAATGCATTTTCGGTGCATTCTTGGTATGGCAACTTCACTGTTGTCCTTACATTTTTCAATAAGAAAGCATGTATACTGGCACAGTATATTCTTCAATGGAAGGCAATAAAAAGTCCTTTATTGCAAGTGCATTATATGTATATTACTGAATACATCCTTAAGTGTGGCTAATTCTATAATCAAAGCTCATCATGATATTTCAAGTTCTCCATGGTCTTCTCTCTTTTCCATCCCCATTTCCAAGAACTCAAGTTGTTGACAAACTTTAACTTGGAAGAGTGAATAGATATGATATTCGTGATGATTGAACCTCCCGTAGGAAGATAAACTGCATACCCATCGTCCATGTATTCTGTACCTTGAGGAAACAGTTGCCACAAAAGGCTACCACCTCCACTTCCTCCTTTCTTGGTAGATTTGAGTATTGTTTTGTACACTGTGGTTATGAAGGTTTGGCGGTAGGAGTCGTTATAGCCCGGTTCTTTCGCAGAGACCCCAAACTCTGAAAACAGGACAGGCATTCCTAGGAAGTTCTCAGCATCATCTATGTGAGATTGCATCCATGATTTTGTGAACTCAATGCTTTCATCTGAGATCGGTTGAGAAATCCTTCAGCAAATCATAGCTGCTAGTTAGGCCTTATTTGTAAGAGGGAGAGGGTGGGGTTAGGGTGGGGTGGGGAGGGTCCTTACCAATCTGGATAGATGTGAACAGAGGCAAAATCGACCCCCGGAACTTGATGGTTGCGAATGAAGTCAGTCCCAACTCGTTGAGCATAAGTGTTTGGATTAAACTGAACTTTGTTAGGTGTGGAAGGGCCGTAGAAACCTTCAACACTGACCCCCACCAAGTGTTTCGTATCGATGCTTTTCACATAGGCTGCCATTTCTTCTATCCAACTCTGCAACTTATCTCCAGAGGGATCTGATTCGCATCGTGGCTCGTTCATCAGTTCCCACGCGAAGATTGTCGGGTCTTCCTTGTAAGGTATGTTTGTTATAGTATTCTCTCTGTTTAGCACTGTCTGCAGGAGCCAAAACACACACGAAAATGAGGGCAGAACACCAAGAACTAATCTGAGTTTTGGAACAATAAAAGAAGTTATTACATGAACATGAGACTTGTAATAGCTTCTGATGGTTGGATGAGAAAAGAAATCATCATCACAAGCCAAATCAAGGCCAGCAGATACACCCCATTTCACATACTGTGATTTCCCACCATAGGGCTCCCAGTTGTTAACTAAGGACAGAACAAGCCTTATTCCATACTTATTAGCTTCACTTATCACAAAATCCAATCCCTGGAATCAGACAACTCACTATCAATTCAACTCATGATTCTTATGGACAAGGCTGTCGTAGTAGTACCTTGAAAACTTGTTCGTCGTAAACGGAAGGCCGTTTCTGAAGAGCTTGATACTGACCATCGTTGAACGCCCAGGTCCTGCAAACTGTTAGATTCAGAGCTGATGCCTGTTGCATCAACTCGGTCACCTTCACTCGGGCTGACTCATCAGCAGCAAAAGCCATTAACCAGTAGGTGTTGAATCCATTTACGTAAAATGGGTGCCCGTTTAGCTCGAATTGGTACCCGTTTTTCTTCACCATGGACCATTTTGCTTCTTCCATCTCACCAGGATGAATCCTGCTATCAAGTACACAGCATTGCATTCATTGTTTATACGCTTATATTTTTTATGCATCGGTATTTAATTCGTAGACATTAATACGAACCATAACATTTGAACGTCATTTTAAGTCAGAGCTTTGATCCTAGTCTTGAACAAGACATGTTTATTGAAATGGCAGAAAAAAAAGGAGAAAATTAAAATTACCATTGAAGAATATTCAAGAGTAGATGCAACAATTTCTTCCATAATGAAATTCCAAATCCCTTGAGTTTAAACTGATCTCCACAGCTGCAAACACTGTTCATCGTGTTGGATTAGACCGTCGAGTTAAAACCCCATTAAATAATTAAATTAAATTAAATATTTATAAGTGAATTGAATACTGAGGGAAATGATATGCTCAAGAAGATGCGAGTAAATGGCTTCATAAACGATGAAAATGCTGACATCTGCATTGCGAAACAAAACAAACCGACATCATTCTTAATTTTCTGAATTTTTGTTCATTTAATTTTATGCGTTACATTTCTATGATATTAGTCGGATGTTTTCAAGAAAAGTTACCAACTGGATTCTTTGTTTTTATTTCAATTTCAATTGGCTTCCTGTGTTGCGATCATCCAATTGTACGTAAAACATTTTTAATATCGATTGGAAAGACAATTATTTTATATAATTCAAAGATTATTGTGTTTGTTTTGCTAATTTGAAATTGATTTTGCATTTTCGAAATTCATATATAAACTTTAAATTAATATGCTATTAGGGGTCGGTAGATGGTCTCATCGTATCATCAACTGACCCTGTCGACATTTCTGCAATTGCAAATTTTATTGGATATTTTCCAAATTAAAACGTAGAAACAAGTTAAAATGGTGCACTCATAAGGAGTCACTAACCAACATTTCCTTCCTCAAATCGTTTTCCCCACCTCTAACAGTTAGAATTGGGGTTTATTAGTCCATGAGAATCAATGTTGGGTTTATTAGTTTACGGAGAGTCGGGCTCACTCAATCTAATAGCATGATATTATCTTTTTTGGATAATGATAAAAGTCAAGTTTTTCATGATCTCGGCTAGGGAGAGTCTTTTTACACTTATGAACCAATCATCATCTCTACTTCTAACCCATGTGGAACTTTGATTGACATTCAACCAACACTTTTTTAATGTCATTTATCTTCTAACCGATGTTGGATTTTGATTAACACACTCAACAAGCACTTCCTCAACAACGTTTATTAATGTACATTACGATTCTTTCCAACGACTAAATTATAATGTCCAATTCTTTAAAAAAATCAGAAACATAAACTAAAAATCGAATCAAAATAGGAGAGTAGTCTTAACCGAATCAAATAGAACAACCAACATTCCACCGAAACACAAATACAAATTTGGGTGAGAGTGGTACTGCACCATTCCCTCCTACAGAGGTGAATCCATTTAAAATCATAAATCATGGAGGAAATTCCAAAAATTATATCAACTAAACCATTTAAAATCCAACAAATCCATAAATCCCTAATCCATCATGTGGCTAGCCTCACAAGAGGTCTAGCCAACAATAAACATCATGAAAATATCCTCAAAATGCTTATACATATTCATTGTTTCAAACAAAACAAAGAAACTACAATTGAAAGGTAAGTACTCCCATATTTGGAATTTAGGTTGATTCTTTTCTTTAAGATGCAATCCCAGTCCTCAAGCCTCAATCCTCCTTATATTTGTGATGTGTTGATGGAAGATGTGTAGGTAGATGAAGATGGAGGTGAAAATAGTGGAAAATGGGATGGAATATGGATAGAGATGGTAGTGTTTGTGGAAAATGGTGTTTGAGTGTGCGTGCCTCCAAGAGGAGGAATGGAGATCCCCCTCTCCAAATTATGCAAATGAGGGTATTTATATGTATGGAGAATTAGGGCAAAGATTGGGTAATGGACTTAAGTGCAGAAATGGACTTAAGGGTAGAAATGAGCTTTTTTAGCTCAAAAATCGATTCTAGGAAAATTGAATAAATAGCATATTTGATCGGTTCTCTTGTCAATCGGGTTTAATGGCATGGTGGTTTATGGGTTGGCCTTAAAGCTCTCATGGAAGGCGGAGGTCCATGGTTCGAATCACGCCCAACACGCTTTTTTAATTTCTAATCAAGCTCAAATTGGTTTATAAAGCTTTCCGTACGATTCAGCCTAGTGGTAGCGTGCGAGTACCTCCATGCTCGAGGAAGCCAAAATTGTTTATTTAATTTCTAATCAAGCTCAAATTGGTTTTGCTACCTAGTGGTAGCGTGCGCGTACCTCCATGCCGGTGGTAGCGTGCGAGTACCTCCATGCTCGAGGAAGCCAAAATTGTTTATTTAATTTCTAATCAAGCTCAAATTGGTTTATAAAGCTTTCCGTACGGTTTGATAACTAAAACCGCTTGCAGCCTAGTGGTAGCGTGCGCGTACCTCCATGCCGGTATGATAACTAAAACCGCTTGCAGCCTAGTGGTAGCGTGCGCGTACCTCCATGCCCGAGGAAGCAAAAATTCGATCGAGGATCTTACAGCCTCAAAATTTTCATCATCATCATCAGACCTACATCTCCAGTCTCCAACATTGTTGCCTGCTGGAAATTAGACTTAGATTGGATCCACTTATTTTCTCTTCAAATGTGGGTATATTGCTTTTTATTATTATTATTATTATTATTATTGTATTATCTCTTCACAATTTTTATAATTATTTTAATTTTATTTATGTTAATATTTATAATAAAAATATATAAATAATCTCAAAAATGATTATAAGTATTAATAAAATGTACTTCCTCCGTCCCATCCAAATAGCACAATTTACTATATTAGGCGTATCGTTCAAATTACATCATTTTTCTCTTTTAGGGTCCACCACTACTCATCACATCTCTCTAATATACTTACCCACTTTACATAAAATAATAATACTCCTTACCAGGCCCACCACTATCCATCACATCTACCACTTTACATAAAATAATAATATCATTATCATCTCTAGTCCTCCCTGTTCGGTTTATTGGCCCACGGAACCAGGCTCACACAATCCAATAGCCGAATAGCATGACATTGTTCACTTTGGGCCATCCACTGGGCCACACGATTTTGTGCTCTGGGATCTTTTTGCTTTTTTTCGCATGAATTATGAAGTATTATTATTTCATGTGTAATGGATAATTATATTAATGGTGATGCATACAAAATGAAATGTGACTATTTAGGGTTAGGGGTGTCAATTTGGGTCCGGGCCGCGTGTACCCACTCGGCCCGTCCGATATGGGCCGGCCCAGACACGCCCCGAATTGAAAACGAGACGGACCCGCCCGGACCCATTTTGAAACGGGCCAGGCTGGGTATTACTCCAGACCCGCGGGTACCCGGCCCGATCCGTACAAAATTTATTTATTATATTTTTTATTTTAATAATTATTTAAAATTCTATTAAATTACTACTAATTTTATGATTATTTTATTATTTATATCTTATTTTTATTTTTTAACATAATTATTATTTGAAATTATGGAGAATGATGAAGTGAGAGAGGTAGTAATTTAATAGTGCATATAAAATTATAAAAAAAATTAAAAATAAAAAAAGGAGAAAGGGGCGGAGCGGACCCGCCCCGTTTGGATCTGGGCCTGGGTCTAAAAAATAAGACCCATGCAGGTCCGGGATAGCACCCTTAAAACGGGTCGGGTCGGGGTAGTTGGATACCCGCCCCAGACTAGTTGACATTCTTATTTAGGGTGGACCCCGCAATAAAAAAAAGACTCTTTAAAAGAAGAGAGTATTTAGTAGATGAAAAATATTAATAAAACCCTACTCAATGCAAATAACACCACCAGGCTGAGTAAAGGTCAGATTTTATCCATTCGACATAAAACGCAATGTAAATACTAATTGAACACTCTTTAATTAAGATTAAGTAAGGGATAACCCAGTGGCGGATCCAGAAAACCACGGTAGGGTGGACTAAGTTTATTAAAGAAAATAAATAATAATAATAATAATAATTAAAAAATATAATATATATATATATATATATATATATATATATATATATATATATATATATATATATATATATATTCTCACACAAATTACCTTCTCGAAAGGGACGAAGGATGAACTAAATTATTTTAATATTTATTGTAATGTACTCATATATATATATAATTTAAGAAGATATATGGGTAAATATCAAAATTAGTTATGTAAGTATGACATTTTTCAACTTTAGTCCTTTTTCATTTACAATTCTCAATTTTGGTCTTTTTTTGTCCACTTTTAATCCTTTTTGTCCAAATTTAATCTTTTACGCTAAAAAAATGTCCAAAAATGGTCCGAAAGTGTATACATTTAGGATCAAAAGTGGACCAAAGAATGACCAAATTTTGAGAAAAAAGTCCAAAACTGGACAAAAATGACTAAAAGTGGAGAAAAATGACCAAAATTGAGAATTACAAATGAAAAATGAATAAAGTTGAAAAATGTCATACTTACGAAACTAATTTTGATATTTACAAAGATATATTTATTTTTTAGCTTTATTTGGGTGAGTTTAAAATATTTTTGGGCTGAGCTAAATTTAAAAACACGAAGATATATTTATTTTTTAGCTTCATTTGGGTAGATTTAAAATACTTTTGAGATGAGCTAAAACTTAAAAATATAAATTATTTACAAATTATTCACATATGATATAATGAGTTTTTGGGCAGTCTAGGCATGAGTCCAGGGCTGCCCAACATACATCCGCCCTGGGATAACCCTTATTATCAGGTGATGTAAATGACACCTATAAAAGCTAATTTTAATAATAATTATTATTATAATTATAGTTACATATATAACCTCTGGCGCAATTGGATTGATGCATTAAAAATAGTGGTTGTTGAGTCATGCTGAAGATTAGTGCCAGATGTGATGCAAACATTAGCTGAAAGAAAGATTGAATTAATTGAGATAAAAAGTATGATATTGCATTTGCGATTCGTCAAATCATAAAATATGCATTATTAATTATGGAGAAAGACTTCTATATAATCTCCAACAATTAGTATATTCTGTATAACCTTCTTCCTTCATCTTTAGTGTATTTTTTTTTTTAAATGTTGCTGTTACTGTTTTTTTTAATTTTAATTTTAGGGATATAATTGTAATTTTACCCAGGGACGACTCAGGGGTGCCGCCGCACAGGGCCCCAATTTTTTTATTATATATATATACATTGAAAGTTATAAATTATTATGTCAAATGGCGTAGTTTGCTCTGAACTTTTAAATCCCGCCTTTTGACCTGGTTCGAATCCCATTCAACGCAATAATCTTTTTTTCAAAAATTATTTTTTATAAATTATAAGATTATTGATATGTGATATTTATTTTATAAGGGTGTAAATGAATCGGCCAGTTCCAACGCAATTACCTTTTTTTTAAAATTATTATTAATAATGAATCCGCCAGTTGTTCCATTGTACTAGCTTGATATTTTATTTTATTTTTTTTGTATTCATTCTTTACTAGTATTAGTATAGAACTAGTGCCATGCACGAGATATCTTATTTTTTACTAAGATAATTTATTAATATAAATATTAAATATAAAATTAATTATACATATTTATAAAACTCATGTGAGTATTTTAAAAATAAAAATATATATTTATAATTGATTTTTTATTTAAATATAATAAAAATTATGTATGTATCAATTATATATGTACTAAGGTTTTCATTATAAATTATGTACTTAATATTTATAATATTTTTTTATACACCCGGTGAATTTTTTTTATTAATTACTTTCATTTCAATTTCAAATTTACATCAATTTTGGCACGAATATTAATAATTAATTATTTATTTATTTATTTTGATAATATAAAATTTTAAATAATAAATAAATTATAAAATATATTAAGTATAACTTTGAAATTTTATAAATTATAATATTATTGATATGTGATATTTATTTTATAAGGGTGTAAATTTGAGTTGGGGATGAATATAAATAAAAGTGTGAACTTAAATTCGAGATGAAGAGAGCATAAAATATTTTTTATTTAATATCTATAGTCGTGAGAGAAATACTTTATTCTTCTTACTGAAATACACGCATTTTGCCATTTTGGTCCGTCCCAATACAAAGTGTGTATTTTCTTTGTTGATAAAAAGAATGTACACAAATTAATTATTTTTCTCTTTATGGACCCACACATTGCACCAATACATCTACTCACTTTATTTTTCAAAAGAGATAGCTGTGTGTTCAATGGTTATTTTAAACTGTACTAGTAGTGATGCTTGTTGTTTGTACGTCCAATAACTATGGTAACAGACAAGGCTTCTTATGGAAGTCAATTACATGCTGGCATAAGGTTCTGCAGAAGCCTCATTGAGATTATTATGGAAGCTTGGTCTTTAGAAATACTACTCCCTTTTCAGGTAAATAATACATTGACAACATTTTGGTGCCCAGTTATTTAATATCATTTGAGTAGATTCAATTAACCATGTAGATCATTTTACATTTTTGTTTTTTAATGAATTGATCAATTTTTACGTTATGGAAATCAAGTGATTCGCTTTAGTTTTGCAGGCTGCATATTTTGTTCGTCATGCTTTTCGAAGACATGACAAGCGTGATAACATGCTTTTGGTAATTACTTCAGCATACTTTAGAAATGTGAGTGCATTTGCAATGAATTTGTTTTGGGTAATGTGATAAGTGTGTATTGCAGTCTTTATTCTCCGACCTTGAGAAACTTGTTGCACCCGATAGGCCATGTCACAATAGCTAATGGTGAGACTCTAGGGCTCTGAAAATTCAATTTGACAACATTGCTTAAATTCAATTCACTTCTTGTATTTCATGAAGCACTTCCACAAAAACCTAGGGATCCTTTAGTAATTGCTACGTTCAGCCTTACTGTCCACAATGGAGGAGATCTTTCAGAAGCTTTGAGCATTGCTAGGCGTATTGATAAACAACATAACGCAAGTTTTAATGAACTATCAGATAAGAGGTATCCAGAATCTGATGACGCCCTTTCGGATGAGGTTTTAAGTTTGCCAGCTTTTGTTCGTACTGCACTTGCACTTGTTCTTGTTCGTACTGCACCTGCATATATTATACTTCTTAATGTTTGTGCCCAAAAAAATTACACCTTTTTCCGCAACGGAGGGAGTATGACATATATAGTTTTCAATTTTGAAAGTGGGACTCATAAAAAAAATTGAAAGTAGGAGAGAGGGGGGGCAGTGCCCCTTTAGCCCCCAACATGGCTCCGTCCATGCTTGTGTGGGTGCTAGGCTTGTTAAATGAGTCGAACGAATTTGAGTAGTGCATATTCATTTGATAATAAGTGTACGATTGAGCTCGAATCATTAAGTAAAATGAATCGAGTTTTCTAACTAGCTTTAACGAGTTTATCAAATCTAATGGAGTTGGATTTTAATGAATATATTTTATATTTAATATTACATTTGATAATTATTATTAATATACATAGACATGCACTAAAAATCAGAACCAGCGGTTCGAACCGGGGAACCTTCAGTTTTAACCCTGAATCGGAATCGCTGGTTTCGGTACCGGTAAAAACGGAATCGAAATCGGATATACTTTGATTAGGTTCTGGTTCCTCATTTATTGGGAAAAAATCGGTGGTTCCGGTTCAAATCGCCGATTTTTTAATTTTTTTTACATTTTAACGCTAAAAACTAAAAAATAAATTAAAACCGGAATCAAAATCATCCTACCCCCGATTCGGTTCCGGTTCTCCCTACTCTGGAATCGGAACCGGCGGTTCCAAACCAGGGTGCATGTCTAAATATACAAATATGAAATTTTGCAGACAAACACATGAAAAAAAAAAGAGAAAAAAAAGCACAAAACCCTAAAAAAAATCCTAAAACTAATTCACTAAAAAGAAAAAAAAAAACTCCATCAACAAGTAATTTCGCACAACATGATTAGAGACAAAATATCATACTCCTTCCGTCCAGATGAAAGAGGAATTTTTACTTTTTTGCACATAGATTAATAAGTATTATTATTTAATGTGTGGTGGATAGTCGTATTAGTGAGAATTTGAGCCTCATATTTTAATTGTATTAGTAGGGGTGTGTGGATCCATGTAGGCCTTTTAAACGAGCCGAGCGAGCTTTCGAGCCCCATTTTAATTAATATATTTAATATTATATTTAATACTTATTATATTAATATATTATTATCAATATATAATATTTATTTTAATATTATTATTATTATCGAGTTTTATCGAGTTGAGCTGAGCTCGACTCGATAATGTAACAAGCATTCCGTCGAGCTCGAGCTTAAGTAGTCACGAGCCGAGCCGAGTTCGAGCTTTAACTAGTCGAGTCGAGCCAAGCTCTCGAGCAGCTTGTTTCGTTTAACAGCTCTAGTCACATATATGTAAAAAATGAAAGAGGATCTTTTGGACGGGACACCCAAAATGGAAAAAAGATCCTCTTTGAATGGGACGGAGGGAGCATACTTCTCACTTTTTATTAATCAAATCCAACAACATTTTTTCTCTTTAAATTACTCTCTCCGTCTCATAGAAGTTGACACATTTCCTTTTTAGTACATGTGATCCACTCAAAAACAATTAATTTATACTCATGAGGCCCACATACCCTCTAATACATTACACATTAAATATTATTCATCTCACTTCAATATATATTAAATTATTATACTCTTTAATCTTTGTGTCAAAAAATGTGTCGATTTCTTCTGGATAGAGGGTGTATATAATTTACTTTTTTAAATAAAAATATTCTCTCAATTCAAAGTTAAATTTCACACTTTCCATTTTTCGTCTATCCCAAATTAAAATTCACTACTCAAAAAATAAAATCACATCAATTTTCATATGTAAAAATATATCTTATCACTCATACCTAACACACATAACATGTTTTATAATTTATTTATTACTTAAAAAATTACTATAACCGATAAATATGATTAGACATGATGTTTGTAATTGTTTGCACTTTCCTCGTTGAAATTTGGCTTGTAGCCAAATTTAATTAAATTATTTAATTTATAGACATTAATACGAACTATAACATTTGACGGATGTCATTTTGAGTCAGAGTTTTGATCCTAGTCTTGAACACACATATTTATTGATCTTAAAATTGCGAAATGACAGAAAAAAAAAGTAGAAAATTAAAATTACCATTGAAGAATATTCAAGAGTAGATGCAACAATTTCTTCCGTAATGAAATTCCAAATCCCTTGAGTTTGAACTGCAAAAACTGTTTATCGTCTTGGATTAGACTGTCGAGTTAAAACCCCATTAAGTAATTAAATTAAATATTTATAAGTGAATTGAATGCTGTGGGAAAGGATATGGTCAAGAAGATGTGAGTAAATGGCTTCATAAACTATGAAAATGCTGACAACTGCATAGCGCAACAAAAAAAAAACCGACATCACTCTTAATTTTCTTTGTTTCTGAATCTGTGTTCTTTAAACTTTATGCGTTTCATTTCAATGATATTAGTCCGATTGTTTTCAAGAATAATTTTCCACTGGATTATATGCGCGACATTTTTAATATGAGATTGGAAGACAATTATAATTCAAAACTGGTATAATGTTTATTTGCAATTTTTGAAAAGGGTTAAACTATATATACAACATTTTTTATTAAATGTTCATTCTACTTATAATCATATTATAAAATAGATATGTTTAAAATATCAAATTTCGGAAATCAAATTATAATTAGATTTATATTTTTTATGGTGGCGGGGATGAGTTTAAGAGCATCCATTTTGGGACTTGAATTCATGGTCGGAATCCTTTACATGACGAAGTTTCTTGTGGTTTCGTGCTGTATGTATTTGACGGGGGTAGGCCTCCTCGATCTAGAACTAAAATAATTTTGTCTTATTTATTTTTTACACATTCGTAACCCACGTATAACCACTAATATAACTAAAATACTCCAGTCTACATACCCACTAATTGATCTTGAAAGTGAGGAAAGGGCTACATTGGACTCAATTTTATCATTTTTAAAATATTAATTAACTAGATCAATAAGCTTATCCTAACAATTAGATACTTTCTTAAAAACAATTAGATACTTTCTTAAGAACGTGGTTGAATAATTATAACTCAGCTTAATAAATTTATTATACTAATTACAATTTACATAGCAACAGTTTATTTTCTCTAGCCACCTCGTTGCGGTCCGTCTCGTTCCACCACTCCTTACTTCCTCTCAGCCGCATTGTACCTTCCTATCAGCGGCGCAGCCCCTCTTGCCACCCTCGCTCCAACTCTCGGCGCCGACATTCCTCACGCTACAAAAAGTTTGTCTGCCACCATTGTCTGCCCACAGAACTTGGAACTGAAAAGATACAGAATAACCTTACTATGCACCATTTAGATTCATTAATATTAGTATATTACATAGCTATGGTAAAGTCATGCCACAACTTTTGGATTGGTGAGTGTATTTTATCATTTTTAGATATTTATATATGCATCTGCATTTTATTCTTTTAATTAATTTAATAAGAATAAGGTAGGTAATTTATTTATTAATAGTATATAGAAGTATACTATATCTTTTAATTATTTTTAATTATTTTTTAATACTCCATAGAAGTATATATTTAGTTAGATTTCGTAATTATATGCCACCTATAATTTATAAAGTGTTAGTGGCAATCATTTGAACAAATCCAGAAGTGATCGCAAGTTCCCCATTTATTTGTACCATGTATATGAACAATAGCGATCAAATTAGTAGAATGATAGTATAAAATTTTCGTCCAAAATTATTCTGAAATGTTTTCAATGAAATTTTCTAGAAAACTCCCACAAACTTTACAAAATTCTTCATTGTTCTAGAAGTTTCAGGTATAATTAATTTTAGGTATAATTAAAGAATATTTCAATTCAAAAACTAAAAAAAAAGGTAAACTTTTTTTTTTATTGGGGTGTTTTCATTTTCTAATTACATATTTTATGTAAATATATCAATTTTCAAGTTTTCTAATGCTACATGTTATAGTTTTTATGTGTGTTTTGCTTGCGTGTAATGCCATGGCTATTTTGTGTGTATACTCTGCTTACATGTCCTTTTATTTTAAGAAAATATTTATATGCATGCTTTGTGTTCTGATTTAATTTAAGAAAGTTAAAAGAATATTTATCATCATTAATATCATTTTAATTATTTTAGTTTTATTTATAGAGATGTATCATATTTTGTAACCCATTTAAGCTATAATATAATTGATAGGTTTTATTAAAAATTTCAAATTAACATCATAATAATTTTATGGCATATTATAAAGTCGTTATCTTTAATAGCCATTAGTGTAGAAACAGTTCTATTATTTAATCTGCAGTCCCTCTCTCAATTAATGTTATCGTTTTTTTTATTATTATATTTAATAGATTAACGTACTTTTAAATCCTTGAAGTAAAATATGTCTTAAATTATAATTATACTTTTAGAATTAACTTTCTAAACCTATGAGTAAAATATATTCTAATCACAAAGTTAAAATTATAATTATATCCTAAAACCCTAATTTCATAGTTATGATTTAGATATACTCTACCTTATTGATTTAGGGTATATATTTGATTCTTAGAATTTACTATTTATTCTTTTTTTTAACAGAAAATATAAAATTTTATTAATTAGGCGAGGGTTCCCCAGTTTTAGATATAACAATACTACGTCAGTAAAGAAAAGAAATATCACAACTCTATATAATTTCTAGGACTAACATACCATTTCCTGAAATTTTTCATATTCATACCTGTAATTCTAAGACTAATGTTCTACAAACAGATATGAAAATATCATGAAATAAAACGTCTTAGAATTGAAACGGGAGGACCACGTCTCTCCCTCAAAATCATTCATTAGCTTACAACACGACTTTGACAACAATTTGACAACCCTATCACAGCTATTTGTCTCGTTTGAATCTAACTCTAGTTTTGGTCTATCCCTAAGACTTGTGATCAAGAATGATCTACAACACTCTTAACATTGATATTATATGAACTTCCCTCAAGAAATAAACAAGAGACGAAAAAAAAAATAATCACAGAACTCTCTCCATTCCAACAAATTCACACAAAAATATTTTTCTCGGTGAGTTCCTTGCTCTTGAACTCTCCAATAAATAAGCTTGATGATTTAGAACCGAAATCTCTATCAAGGATAATCAAATCAATCCCCATGCAAACTTTCCTTAATAATACCACACAAATCAATCTGCTTTTGATTCTTCAATCTCTTAATCAATGGTATATCAATTGCTTAATTAATCTTCTTCCCTTGTGAAAGTCAATCATTCAAACATGTACCACCAAAAACAAACATAACACGTTTTGCAATATATGCTCATGACATAATTTCCAAACTTAACAATAACCTTTCGATTTGAGTTTACAAGCCAACTCTAACATCTAGCTTTCACTTCACCAAGCATCATTTCCTTATAATTTTACCTTTATGGTTTAGGATGTATTTCATTACTAGTATTTAGGGTATAATTGTAATTTTATTTGATATTTTAGAGTA
The DNA here is from genome assembly GCA_023678885.1 of Pogostemon cablin. Taxonomy (NCBI): domain Eukaryota; kingdom Viridiplantae; phylum Streptophyta; class Magnoliopsida; order Lamiales; family Lamiaceae; genus Pogostemon; species Pogostemon cablin. The sequence continues at coordinate 2,659,456 of CM042984.1, forward strand.
TATTTTACTCATAAAATTTAGAGTATAATTATAATTTTACTCTTGTGATTAGAGTATATTTTACTCTTTGGTTTTAGAGCTTAATTATAATTTCATTCTTTTAATATAAAGAAGAATTTCTTTAATCGGTTGCAAATTTAAGGGTACAAATAGTTGCGCCTTTAAAAAAATATAAATCGAAAAAACAAAATAAAATATCGAATCAAAATACGAGTATAGTCTTAATCGAGTAGTGAGCGGTGGTAATTGTGATGAAGTGAAGTGCTACTGTGAGATACTTATACACAGCTGTTTATTCCACAAAGAAAAAAAGGGGGAAAAAAAACTAATTAAAAAAAATACTCGATATATGTATATAGCAGCAGCCATGCAGGCGACGCGGCCGGGTCGGGTTATTAAGTACGATGGCTCGGCCCACCACACCGAATTGAATTTGGGGCCACACAGTACACACAAACGAACGTGAGGCCCTTCTTCTGTGGGGCCCATCTTCCAACCTTTGTACAACTCACTCTTACCTAAATTCACACCGCTATTATTTTATTTATTTATTCATAACAAATAATATTACCCACTTTATTCAGTGTTAACATTATTTGGAAAACATATACTCCCTATTGAGAGCAAACAAAAACCGCGTTTAGCCAAAAAGTGGGCCCCACACGCGTCCATCTCTGTTTTCTTTGACTCCTACCTAAATCCAACCTTAAAGGCGCATATTAAGCTTATTATATTCAAATTATTATAATAAATAATCTTTATTCAAATTTATAAAATAATAAAAAAATTGAAGAAATATAAAAATACGCCGGATTAATTGATTCCACTTTTCTATATTTGCTCTGATGTTCAAATAATGTGATCCTATTATGTTATTGTCAGGTATATTGCTTGTTAATATTAAGATTTTTTTCCATTTTAATATGAGGTCCAAATTATATAACATCCCATATGCTTTGTAAATTTCTATTTGTTGACAACTTTAAATACAATACTTACGAAGTATTATATTTATTATAAGAACACTTTGAAGCATACCATAATTTTGAGGGTTGAGAACACTTTGAAACACTTTATTGAATTCAATTTTCTTTACTAAGTTGTCCAGTTTGTACCATGAATTTTAACAGGCTATTTGAGAACACAGCTCAAAAAATTGATTCGGTTCAAAAATATTCAATAGACTCAATAAAATATATTAATTAAAAATTGATCGATAAGACTCAATAAACTTAATTTATTTTACTTAACGATTTCAATTGAACTCGACTCGACTAGAAAATTATTCGAGCGAAAACGAGCTTATTCTTAAGCTCGTTTTATTTTCGAATCGAGCTCAATAACTACTCGAGTTAAGTTTGAATATACATTACTCAATCTCGCTCTGTTCGAATAACAACCTTAGTTCTCACAATATAATTTTGGTGCAAAACTAGATGTTTATACATTTTTTATTAGTTGTATATAAAATTATAAATATAATTTTGTTAATGCATTAATCTAGAATTCAGTCAGTTGCTGAACTAAAAAATCAAATTACTTACATTTCAAAATTTAGTGCAGTTTGTAAAATAAAAATAGACGACACTAAAATTAAAATATGCACAATTTACATACTAAAAAAATATAACCCCTAATTTTAATGAAGTGCAACTTCATTTTTATAGTATCGATTAGAAAATTTTAATATTTATGGCTAAATTAGACTCCAAAATGTAACATTATTAAGTCACTTGGTAGGCTACTTCTCTGGAAATGAGGCGCTTATTGAAATTTTAAATAAATACAGCTAGAAATGATAAGATATATGAATTAAATGACAGAATTTATATGATTTTCAACAATAATATTATTATTATATTAATAAACGCGATTCTGGTAGAAATCAAATGAAGGTATGGGCGATGGCATTTCAGATATTAAACGACATTCGAAGACTAAAAGTTACTGTTCATTACTGCGATTATCTAATTTGATTATTTGTCTGTTATCCAATTGACTCACCCGAAATATAAAAGCTCTTCATTAACTACTCTGCTAATTTCTGTAATCATATTTCTCTCTCCAATTCAGTCTCTTTCTCATCTGACTTTCACCGCAAGGAGCTTTCCATTCAGATTTTCTCTGCTTTCTTTGAGTTGATTTCCGATATCAACTCCTGTTGTGAAGGAGCAGCTTCTAAATGACTTGAAGCTTGCATTTTGGTGTTCATTTGTTCATATTTCGGGTAATTGTTCTTTACTCTTTCTGATTGAACTGCTTTGAGTGAATTTTGTATTTTCGTCGATTTTTGTTTTCAGTTTGGCTTTTTGAGTTTGGTGTTCTTGGATCTGGAAGTTTGCGCTTGCTTTTACGTGAAGTACTTTTTATGTTTTGGTTTTTTGTGTTGGTGTACAATTGGACTAGGTTCTTAGCTTCTTCAGATCTTGGCGTAGCTGCTGTTTGTGATATTGGATTGTGTGTGTTTGAAGTTAGGCTGTTAAGCAGTGCAATATCCTTGTAATTGTGATAAATGATTCAGTTCTATGGTTCGATTAGGTCTTTTGAGATTTCTGAGAAGTTACGGATCTGTTCTTGTGATTTATTTAGGGTTCACGGAATTGATGTAGTTTAGTGTTTTTCCAGAATCTGGTGGCATTTTTTGGGGGATTTTTTCTAAATCTATGAGGAAAACCAGTAAGCTGTGGGGCATATCGACTCTCGGCTTTCTGTTGCTACTGCTTGTGCTTGATGTGGTTTCAGCAGCCGATTATTCACCTACGGATAGGATTTTCTTGAACTGTGGAGGCCCTCCTGATTCCACCGATGACGATGGTCGAAAATGGACATCGGATATTGGGTCAAGGTTTGCTCTTTCAACTACAAAGTCTTTAACTGCCACAGCATCTGTTCAAAGACCATCTGTCCCTGTAGTTCCATATATGACCTCCCGGATTTTCCAATCAGAATTCACCTATAGTTTTCCGGTGGCCTCGGGTCGTAAGTTTCTCCGATTGCATTTCTATCCTGCATCATATAATGGTCTAAATGCTTCTGATGCGTTCTTCTCTGTATCTGCTGGGGGTTTCACTCTGTTGAGAAACTTCAGCGCTGCCCTAACGACTGAGGCTCTGAACTTTGATTATATAATGAAGGAGTTCTCTATCAATGTTCCAAATGAGACATTGAATGTTACATTCACTCCGTCCCCAAATGCAACCAACTCTTATGCATTTGTCAATGGTATTGAGGTCATTTCACATCCTGATATATACAGCTCAGATGGCACTGATCCTGTTGTTGGTCAGTCTACAGGTTTCATAATCGACAACAGTACAGCCTTAGAGAATGTTTATCGGCTGAATGTGGGTGGAAATGACATTTCACCCTCTGGTGATACAGGCCTCTTTAGATCATGGCGTGATGATTCCAGCTATATATTCAGTGCAGGAAATGGGGTTACAGAGGTTCCCGATCCAAATGTGACAGTTGCATTCCCTAACGGATCTCCAAGCTACATTGCCCCTCTTGATGTGTATAAGACGCTGAGATCGATGGGCCCAAATACGTCTATCAACCTGAATTACAACCTAACTTGGGTCTTTAATGTTGATTCCGGCTTCTCATACCTTGTAAGGCTCCATTTCTGTGAGGTGACGGATGTTATAACTAAGGTGAACCAAAGAGTTTTTTCTATCTTCCTGAACAATCAAACTGCGGAAGCAGGGGCAGATGCGATTGCATGGGCTGGTGGTAGTAACGGAATCCCCGTTCACAAGGATTATATTGTCTTCGTTCCCACCGGGCCTCCTCAGCAGCTACTTTGGCTTGAGTTGCATCCTTACATGGCTACTAAAGCCCAGTATGCTGATGCTATATTGAACGGAGTTGAAATATTTAAGGTAACTGATACTACTGGAAATCTTGCTGGTCCAAATCCGGATCCACTCCCACAGCCGCCAGATGTGAACTCAAGTGACCAGGCTTCTGGATCTGGTAAAAAGAGCAAAGCTGTAATTGGTGGAGCCGTTGGAGGTGGTATAGCTGCAATTCTTCTCGCTGGTTTGTGTCTTTGTCTCATTTTCCGGAGCAAAAAGCAGAGAAAGGAATCTAGCACTAGTGATGGCTGGCTTCCTTTGTCGTTGTATGGAAACTCACATTCTTCTGGTTCTGCCAAGACAAACACTACAGGCAGTTACACCTCGTCCCTTCCGTCAAACCTCTGCCGCCACTTTTCAATTGCTGAGATCAAGGCCGCCACTAATGACTTCGAAGAGGCTCTTCTCCTTGGTGTTGGAGGTTTTGGTAAAGTCTACCGTGGAGAGATTGATAGCGGCACTAAAGTGGCAATCAAGCGTGGTAACCCACTTTCTGAGCAAGGGGTGCATGAATTCCAAACTGAAATCGAAATGCTCTCAAAGCTTCGCCACCGTCACCTCGTTTCCCTCATTGGATATTGCGAAGAGAACTGTGAAATGATCCTTGTATATGATTACATGGCTTACGGGACTCTTCGTGAGCATCTATACAAGACTCAGAAACCCCCATTGCCGTGGAAGCAAAGGCTTGAGATTTGCATTGGTTCTGCTCGTGGCTTGCATTATCTCCACACTGGAGCAAAACACACTATCATTCATCGTGATGTGAAAACAACTAACATCCTCTTGGATGAGAAGTGGGTAGCTAAGGTTTCGGATTTTGGATTGTCGAAAACGGGCCCATCACTTGATCATACCCATGTAAGCACTGTGGTCAAGGGAAGCTTCGGTTATCTTGATCCTGAATACTTCAGACGCCAGCAACTGACTGAAAAATCCGATGTTTACTCATACGGAGTCGTGCTCTTTGAGATCATCTGCGCTCGGCCAGCTCTAAACCCCACACTCCCTAAGGAACAAGTCAGTCTAGCCGAATGGGCTCAGCACTGTTACAAGAAGGGCATCCTCGACCAGCTAATCGATCCATATCTGAAAGGCAAGATTGCACCAGAGTGCTTCAAGAAATTTGCTGAGACAGCAGTGAAGTGTGTATCAGATATTGGAACTGACAGGCCTTCCATGGGAGACGTTCTGTGGAACCTTGAGTTTGCTCTTCAGCTTCAAGAGAGTGCAGAAGAAAGCGGCAAGGGTCTCGGAGAGATGTCCATGGACATGGAATCATTCGACGTGGGAGGAAAAGGGAAGAAGGATCCAGATTCATCCTTGGGTTTTGATGCCAACATGACAGACTCAAAGAGCACTGGGTTGTCAATGAGCATCGGTGGTCGTAGCCTCGCCAGTGAAGACTCGGACGGGCTGACTCCGAGCGCCGTGTTTTCTCAGATTATGAATCCGACGGGGAGGTGATGGATACCAACAATCTGGATTTCATGGGAGTTTACAGCTCTTGTGCTGTTAGTCCTGTAGTAACAACGCTAAGAGGTTTTCTTTTTCATTTTTTTTTAAATTCTCATTCTTTTTTGCTTCGAGTATTTATTCATCTTTAAACCTTTGTATCAAACATCGTATAAGTGTTATCTATATACTTAAATTAAGATGTGTGACAAATAATGTGTTGTGGCAAATGGTGATGTATTATATATCAATCTCTTGTATGTATTTTACTATTTACTGCCTTTGGTGATGTTAAGAGTAATGCTTTGTGATCTGATTTAGCAATGAAACAAGTTATATATCTTTGTTTTGTCTCATCTTTCTCAATTACATAATTTACATTGATGATGTTATTCTATGTCTCTGTTATATTTTGGTGTTACATTTTCTGTTTTGTTTCTACGTGTCAATCATCCAACAGTTTATAACAGGAGATGTAATATCAAAATGTAATAGGAGATCCGAACCGAGATAAAGGGTATATATTGGCTCCAAATTATATAGTATTATGGCGTTTTGCATGGAGAATTTTATATATGGTCATACTTGAGTTAGAAATTAAAAATTAACATAAATTTATGTGGTTGCCATTTTGACGAGGGTAGATAAGAGTGACCATATTGTGGAAACGACATAGTTTTGGCTGTTGCACAGCTCGAGTTGATATAAGGTTAGTGGCAGTCAGCTCTTATCATACACCCAATAAATAAATATATAAATAAATAATTAAATTAGTAAAAGGGTTGCCTACTCTATAGACCTTGTCCATGATATTTGACAACCCACAATTAATCCAATTCTTATTAAGCTCTACTTGTAATGTAAATAATAAGTTTCGATTATTGAAAATTTCACTGCTTAGGTAAGTGTAACATCTTACACAGTTGACAATTTCATAATAATTTATCAAACATGCTGTGTTTTTGTCAGCAAAGTTTATCATAAATTTATTCATGATAAATATAATTTTAAGAAACTTTATTGCACGTCATCTAAAAGTAATACAACATTAGTTTAAATTTTAATTTGTCTCACTATCATTTCGTATGATATCTAAGTTGATATTATCTTTTCTAACTTGGCTAATTTTTAACTAAATTAACACTGAGGACTAGATCAACAATTTTGTTTTTTAATTTTGTTTTAATTTAAAAAGAAGACTTCGAAAAATACTATTTAAAAATTAATTAATGTGAGACGTGCATGCCGTTGAGAAGTTTTCAGCCGGCACACATGGTCGGTTGTTGATAATTTAGGAATATTAGTGTGATGAGGTGAGAGAAATAATATTTTAATGTAAAATGGATAGATGTATTAGTGTGATGTGTGGGTACATGGAGAGATAAATAATTAATTTGTGTGAGTCTCATTTACTAAAAAGTGAAATGTAAAGATTGAAATGAAACGCCCAAAATGAAAATATGTAAAGATTGAAATGAGACTGAGGGAGTATGAAATACTAATAAAACAAGATATTTGACACAATATTAATAAAGATCATAAGTCCTATCCCCGAAATTACTAAATGTACCCAATTTACTGCATACACCCCAATATATTTTATGAATATATGTACATATTACTAAACATACCCTAAATAATACAATTTTACCCTATAATTACCATTCATGACTATTACACTGATATATCCGACTACCGATCGCTAACCACGTACCACCGCCCATCTCTATCGATTCTCCTCTTTGAGATTTCAGCCATCACTCCCTTGTGCCTCCACCAAAAGTTCTAAGCTAATTCAAACCTTGAAAACTCCAATAAACCTCACAAGTTTTTCCAATTGAACCAAAATAAATCCCTATAATCTCTAACTCCTATTTTGGCCCCTATTCAACCCAGATGACATTGAAGGGATAGAAAATTTTGATGGAATCAAGATAAATGGCAATAGAGTTCCAAAGCCTTTGAGATTATTGCAAGTTAATTGAACTTGAGCCCGAGGAAGTTAAATGGCTAACTATGAAAGCTCATCTCTATCAGTATAATGAGGGGGTTTGAATTAAGCACAAATGGTTCAATGACCTATTGAAAGGGAAATGTTCATAATCTTTTCTGTTTTGTGCTGATTTGAGATTGTTTTGAATTGTTCGTCATCTCTATACGTACAAAAAGAATTTTATCCAAATAATAGCAATCTGTTCGGAATTATTCGTGATCTTTCACAAATAGGATTATGCTAATTTTGAGTATATTTGTTGATTTTGGTGGTAGTGGTTCATCGCTTTTTTTTTCTTTTTCTTTTTTTTTTTTCCTTGGTGGAGATAAGAATATGTAAACAAAATTCTCCAGGTTGAGGAGATTCAATTCAGTATGTTTTCTTGGACTCGTTCTTACTTTTTTTCATTTTTTCTTTTCTTTTTAAATCTTTTTTTCATGAGGGTATTTATGTCTTATTAATAATAAATATTTTAATTTAAATATATATGGGGTACATTTAGTAACTTTGGGGGTGCAAATATTCGCCTCCTAAGAAAAATTACATTGGGTTATTTATTTCCTTTATAAATTTTTTTTATCCCATGAAATGTCTTACATGCGACGGAAAATTTTAAGATTAAAACTTATATGTTCTGAAGTGACTGCTTTTTTTATTTCTCGAATGTAAGTATTTTTCACCGCGAAGAGCCATTCTAAGAACAATTATTTTTCATAAATCTTTTTTAGAAAAGTGTTTGAGCCAAAATGTGGCATATCCAATAGTGAATAGTTATCTACAACGAACTACAACTCCAACAATGAATCTCTCTCTGTATTGCATCGGAGAAAAAGTATTCCTTCTTTCATCACACGAAGACGAAGTAATGCACATAATTTTATGGGTGTAGTAAAGAAAAATTATTATTTTATGTGTAAAGTACATAAAAATAAAAAAATATTTTAGATAATTTAATGAAAAATTTGTAAAAAAAGGTGTTTGAATAGAGGTAAAAGATAAATTTTATTGAAATATGTATTTTTTTTTTGTTGGGAGTATAATTTCTAGCCATTTTCTCCAATAACTCAACGCCTTTTCACAATACACGTTCATATATATGAAATAGTATTTGGAATTGGTAAATTATCATTGGGATGTTTCTTAATAATTCGAAAAGAAAAACTGAATTAGAATACTCCTTTCTACAAGAAATTCTTTATTTTTTGTTATATAGTGAATTTTCAAAATTGTAGTAATAAAAATAATAGTTTGTCATACAAAAGTCGATTCCAAGAGATCCATTACTACGATACACTAGGTCATCAAAAATAAAATAAAATAAAATAAAAGAATGAAGAGTCACGTCTTAATCTACTGGTGCTACATTTTCAAGTATGCTGGAGGGGGGGAAAGTACTTTTGAACATAACAAAACCTTAGCAGTAGTAATTAAATTATTTAATTTAATAATCTTAAAGACTTGAGCAATACAAGAGCCTCAATCAAGATTTCAGAACAAAAAACATCCACAAAACGTCACTCTTTAAATTTACAAACACATCAATATAGACAGCTAAAAGAGCACGGATACAAAAGGAGTCGAGTAATAACAAAATCAACACCATAGAAATTAGTTATGGGATGGGACCTGTGAATCTAAAATGGCAATCAACTTCTTCTCCAGTTCTGGCCTGTTGGCACCGACAAGCTTGTCGAGTTGCTGTCCATCTTTCATGAAGAAGAAGGTTGGAGTTGCTTTGATATCCCATGATGTACTAAATTCCTGAAGCAAATAACAAATTAAAGCTAGATACATCCGATATAGAGCTTAGTCTGAATTCCTTTTTACGAGTCACATTTTGGCATTTCAGGTCAAGTAGAGGGAGAAAAACTTACCGTGAGTTGGTCGACGTCAATTGTCAGGAACATTATTGAAGGGTTTTTCTCAGATAGCTCAACAAAGAAAGGTGCAATTATTCTACAAGGGCCACACCACGTGGCACTAAAGTTGGCAATCATCTGTCATAACGTGTTAGGAAGTAAAGCATAAGAAGACATGCTTCAAGTTTTAAAAGTAAAACATAAGATGCTTCCATAAAATCAATTGAATTTGGAAGAGTAAACTAAAGTTATAACAGTAAGCCAATTCTGATTATTATTTCTAACAACTACGACTCACTTGCTGGGATGAATAAAATCATATAATTTGATGCAAGAAGGGTGAAGAATCTAAAGCTTTTTAATATAAAGTTACTACCAGGGGTGAGGGGACCAAAACTTTAGACCACGAGATGCACCTACAGCTAGGCTAAGTGTCCGAGTAAAATATCAAATAGAGGAACACGGTTTTGACTTCTACATTTGCAAGTAAAATTTGAAATAATGAGGGTTGAAAGCTCTAATTAAAATGGTATAAATGATAATACTTGTCTTAAAAGAATCATGCCTCCCACATGCTTCAGTGAAAATTATTAATTAAATCAAGATAATGCTTTGGACAACCTATCTTGAAGGCTTGAAGCATGCTATTGGTACAAGGGATTTGGAGGGTAACTTGGAATGGATAAACATCTCTCCTTGAAGTGCAAAGCAAATATGAAGAGAGGAAAATAGGTCAGAAAGGATAAGGACGCCCATACATGGAAAATGACTCTTCTCAGTCTTCTGTGTTTGTGAAAACAAAAGTGGTTTAATGTTTCTTTAAAATTAGCAGACATTCTCAGTTAGGCACGTGGCACACATCTTCAATTAAAAAACCAATTAATAGAGATTCAGACGGTCAGACCCAATCTTAACTGAAATTTTTTACGAGTTTAAGACAGAAATTAAACATATATAAAAACTGATGCATGAATACACGTTAATAAAGCAAGCAGATTACAAGGCACTTGAAGTGACTGAAACCCATGATGTAAAGTAATCACTGTAAATCAAAGACTTAGGTTGAAAATTGTTGACAGAATCAGTGTGTGTTTGTCAATTAGTTGCTTGCTTGCTTGCTTTAATGGAGTTAGGAGTAAATTTTGGTTTTCCATATTTTTTTTATTTGCTCCAAAATGGTCACCATTATGACGGTATATCTACTATGTATGGGGCAGCAATTTATTAGTATAATGTATTCTGTAGCATCATAACCATAAATAAGTAGAAATTGGGCGAAATATAAGTTGATTTATGCAGTGTTACACTTATCATTTTAGCAATCATGTCAAATGTAGCACCCCGGTGTGAACTTATCCATCAGTAGTGCATGGTTGCTCAGGTTGCATAAGCAACACCCATCCTGCCTATGTTGATTGAAGCCTAATTTGGCTGCTTAAACTAAAATTAAGGGCCATGGACCATCTAGCCCTGATGGAGCTCAGATAGAACCTTAAGGCGCCTTTAAGAACACTGAGTTCAAGAGGTGCATATAATCATCATCATCATAAAGGTGAATGGAAACATCTTCTATTCTTTACAAGCAAAGCATGGACCTATTTTCTTATTATCTAGTATATTTGATGCACCATGGACAACTTTTACACTCACTTTCAACAATCTGATGGCTAACACCAGCATCAAAGTTACAGACTGTCAACAAAGCATATGGTCGTGAACAGAAAGTGTATTAAAGAACATGAGTTGTCACTAAAGAGATAGAAAAAAATTCACGTAGGAAGAAGCGAGTCCTCATAATTTCAAACCGCAATGAGACTACAGGACTCTAGATGCACATCTAAGGATACAACATATCTTGCTTAATTTGATCACATGTTGTTTGCCAAATTTTTTTCAATAAACCTCAGAGCAGATTACTAATACGTGGATTTAATTAAGGTTGATTTGATAACCCCAAGGATCAAACAACTGTGACAAAAATAAAAATTCATTCCTTAAAAGAGAGTGATTATATAATGAACACTCACAATTTTTCCATCTCTCTTTGCTTCTGCCATCTTTTGTTCCCAAACGTCCTTTGTTGTGACCAGGTGCACATTACCCCCAGAAAATTCAACTTCATGATCATCATCCCCTTCATCAGCACTCTGTGCAGTATCAAAGGGAAAAAGAACACTTAATCCAGTAAAGAACAAAAAGTGAGCTTCAAGCAAATAATCCACTTCGAAATACAAGATAATAATAATAACAGCTTAAGAAGAGGCGTGTAATTGCAAATAATTCACAGAAAACGAATTCGAAACTAATTAAAATAAAATTTCTAAACAGGAAAACAACAAATTAAATTAAGAACATCTGCATACCCTAGCTAAACATTGCCCCATTGGCAAAACTCGAATTTACACCCAAAACCAGCACAGATCGAACAACCTTCTACCTGAGAGCAAAAAAAAGGCATATAAGATCAATTCAAATCCAGCAAATCTCAGCCACAAAATCAAAACAAGCTGCACAAATCCAAAAACCACAATAAGTGCTCATAATTAAGCTACGCAATTAACGGTTTCCATATCCTACAATTTTTTTCTCGAAAGTATACTGTTCAAATCCACAATACCTACGAATTGGACGCCCAATTATCAAAACCGACCAAAATTTTACACCAAAACGCGAAATAAGAACCAGAAATGCGAAAATAACAGGTCAGACTGAAAAATTCAGTTGAGGATTTGAGGTTTTAGGGTTAATCTGAAGTTGAAAAGGCGGAATGTTGAATTTATACAAGATAATAAATACCTTGACCGTAGCGACGGCTCTTGAGTCTGAAAAAAGAAGATTCCGCGGAATTTTCTAGAAAGATAGATCGTTGAAAAAAATTCGAAAATTCCAACAGCATAAATTGCAAGAGTTTGGAGAAAGAACCCTATCAGATGGGTCTACGGTCTACCATTGATAAAGATTGCCCCCACAATCCCCATGAGAATTCCAATACGTCATTGTTGTGTGTCGTTCTGTGCCTACTTTACACGTATGCCATTACGCTTCCAGAAACCTAACTCTAATCATGCATTAACGTATTATTATCTGCGCTTAATTTTGCGATCAATTGAGAAACACGTCTTAATGTCCGTATTAGCATTAATAACGACTATAATTAAGCCGTATGTCTGTCTGTTCATCACTCAAATTGGTTAATTCTTACCGCATATAATCATGTGTAGTCGCCGTCATTTGTCAAAAACCAAGTCAATTAGGCCGAATTTTATCAACATCCCACGTGATGAAATATATTGTTACACATCCTCCTCCACACTCAATTAAAATGGACAAACAATTACCATAAATATTAAATACTAACTAATTACTTCTAAATTATTTATTAATAATTACTATATTTAAAAATAAATCGGGCATAGTTGCCATCCTATATTATTAAAGGCAAAAATTTGTGTGCACCCGGCACATTCCATGCGCCTTTAGAATTTTGTGTTAAATTGTATCATTTAGTATAAAGATGTGAACCCTTTATTTTATGAAGAAAAATAAAAAATATTAATGAAAGTGTATACTCTTTAGAACAAAATGGTGCACCCTTATTAATTAAAGTGTAGACCCTTTAAAACAAAACAATGTACCATTACCTATAATACTAAATTCTAAAGACGCACTTTTATCTTCTCATGACTTTTCATAAATCAGTCTTAAACAAATATTTACATCCTGTATTCGTTTGTTTTTTGTACGTGAATCAAAATGTATTATTATTTTATATAAAGTGGATAGTTATATTAGTGAGAAGTAATTGGGAGTGGTGGGTCATCTGTGAACCTTTTTACTATTTTTATTGATAACAACCCAAAATGAGATGTTGCAGTATTTTATTAAACTCTGTTTTGAGATTTTAGGTTGATAATTTTAACTTTTTTGTTAAATCAATTTTTAAAAATGAGGAGGTAAGACTAACTGTAAAATATAATCTAATCTTACTAAACCCAACTAGAACACGAATTTACTAAAAAGAAAAAGAAAACAAACAAGCCCCAGCATTGATTTAAATAGAAACAATTCTCAATGTATAGGAGACTTTGAAACCGTTTTAAAAAAAGAAAAAGAAAAAAAAAAATAAACCATCTCCACCATAGGCAAATTCATCAATATTGCCAGATCACAAGAAAGAACAACTTGAAAGTCGATATATATCAGACATAACATTCTAAAGCAACAATAGAACGATCACATGAGTCCATACATCAACCGGTAAATAGACACAAGTGATAATTAAGATTACAATTCCACGCCTTTACTGAAAAACAGATTTCACACAGCATAAGATCCTACACAGAATCAAATATAACATGAACTCACTGTTCCATTTCTCACTTGTATTGCCCTAATCAGTACTCGAGCCCAAAAACCAGCGATTTAAATGGAATCACACACATCCATCTGCATTGCTTACAATAATTTATGATTTGTGGAGTTATACTAGAATGATGCTATAAAAGGACAGCTAGAGCATCTTTTGTCATCCCATGGCATATTTCTGTGTCCAGCTACGTGCAGTGGTCTCGTACTTGGACCTATCAGTCTTGTACATATGGGCTATCTCGGGCACAAGTGGATCGTCAGGATTTGGATCAGTGAGCAATGAGCAAATTGAAAGCAGCACCTAATTAACAGGGGCAATAGTCAACAATGTAACTAACTGTTTGAATATATAAAGATTTTATAGCAATTTTAAGAATAAATTCAGAAGCAATTCTCATAAATGAAGTCGACTAAAATGACATACAAGTCATTCATTGAAACTTGAAAGTAATGTAGATACTCTTTTAGACGCTGTTTCATCTCATATTTCAAGATAACTATGTCACATGTGTTGAGAACATTAATATACACACATCAGGTGTTAAAATATTTGCATTTGATATAAAATGCTGCAATGTATGATCCCCAATGAGTTCCTTCAACCAATGAAGCTTTAAGACCAGAAAGAACAATAAATAAATAAATAAATAATACCTTCGAGATGGTGAGAGCCGGGCTCCATTGTTCTTTAAGGATATCAAGACAGATGCTTCCATTACTATTGATGTTCGGGTGAAAAACTTTAGTCTTAAAAGCAACCTAAGAAGTGCACACTATTAGAACTCAAATCAAAAGTACAACAGAGATTTTTAAACACCTGAAAAATTCACAAGTAAAGAATTTCAGTTCTGAAGATCTTAGACGTTTCTGATAAAATTAAAACCGAAAGAAAAAGCTAAGAAAGTTATCTCTTACACTCCAAAATGGAAGAAATAAAATACCTTAGGAGGCTTGAACGGGTAATCTGGAGGGAAGTAGATGGTAACAAGGAAAACACCTCCAGCATATGGACTATCTGTGGGACCCATAATGGTTGCTTGCCAGTGAAACATATCTTCAGCAACAGGTCCTGCAGTAAGGAAAATTCACCCTCCTATTGTAAAACCAAAAAAGTATGCATTCTAATGGACGAAATCACACGGCAGCAAAACAACAGACTCAAATGGAAAGATAGAGAATGCAGAAGTTAATATTTGGTGCACCAAGAAGACTTCCACTGTCTTCACCACCATTGTCTAATGCTTATTGCTAGATCATTGTGCCTATCAATTCCAATATGGCAACAGTCTAACCTAGAAATTAATCCTTTCCTACTTCAAATGCATTCGAAGAAAATAAAAGTACAGTGGGCTAGAAGCTCTTAGAAGATACCACAACATGTACAATTTACTGGAAATGAAAAAAATAATGCCTCCAAATTCATACAACAATACTGTAACGCGTTATAATACAAAGCAAATAAGAAATATACAAAAGAATCAAAGTTACCAGCACTGCAAGAAGTAGGAGGATCTTTCTGCAAATCCTTGAGCTCCTTCAGAATACGCTTCGAAGCCATCGCTTCAACGAGTCAACAGAACTGCAATACACAAAGCTACAAACAAAAATGAAAATAAGAACAAGGAAATGGAATTTACACTACAGATCAAAGCAAAGACAGTAGTATATGCCGACATATAAGACGAAACATTGCGTAAATAAGCAGCAAAAACCCCTAAAACTAATAACAAATGGAATACCTTGGAAGCAATATCCTGATTAAGAACGGCGGTAGGTCGAAGCGAGCAGATCAGAACAAGGAAAACGACCAACTGGAGGGTTAAGCCTGAAATTGAAGAACAAAACCCCTGAAGTTAGCTTTCGATGTCCCCTGATCTACTCTCTTCTTCCTTGAAAATGCAGGGGTGGAGAGATCAGTAGGAGTTGTATTTTCTCGTTTCTGCCCTTAGATTCTCTTATATCCTCTCCTCATGTCCTCATCGTTAATTTTAAAGTCAATGTCTCGTCACTCTCGTGTATTAAGCCCGACTCCATCCGAATTTATATCAGTATTATTTTTTTATACAACTTTATCAATTCAAGACTTGAAAATAGTAAATTATCAATTTAAAA
This sequence comes from Pogostemon cablin, assembly GCA_023678885.1. Taxonomy (NCBI): domain Eukaryota; kingdom Viridiplantae; phylum Streptophyta; class Magnoliopsida; order Lamiales; family Lamiaceae; genus Pogostemon; species Pogostemon cablin. The sequence continues at coordinate 2,675,100 of CM042984.1, forward strand.
TTTAAATTATTTTTTTATTAATTCGGACTTGAAATATGTAAAACTATCAATTTAAGACTTAAATCCAGGCTCAAATTGATAGTTATACATAGGATTGATAGAAAAAATAATTCAGACACGGAATTTATAGTTTATCCATATTTCAAGTTTTAATTGATAAATTTCCTTTTTTGTATTGAATGTAATTATTTCGTCTCATAATTAAATTCACACTTACTATTTTCGTTAGTCTCATAAACAAGTTCACACATTCAAACAAGGAACACAATCTAACTACTCCTCAACACACTTTAATTTTAAAATAGTTACCAATTTATTAATCACATAACTTACTACCTTAATTTTAAAATGATCACCAATTTATTAATTACATAACTTATTTTATAATTTATTTATTATCTAAAAATATCAAATTAATACTAAAAACAAGTAAAAAAAATTTTCTAGAACTTCATGTGTATACAGTAACTATAAACTTATCTATAGGATAGAGGAAGTATATTATATCTTTAATATAAAAAGGGATAAACTTATATAAGACAATTTCACGATGAGACTGTTTTTCATTTTTATAATTTATTATCACTTTTTATTAAAGGCAATATTAATTTTCTTTTAAAATGATATCCCTTTTTATTTGTGAATAAATTATTCATGAAATAGTTCATAACACTATTATTAATTTTAATCAATTGAGTGTCACTTTTAATTATAAATAAATAGTTATCACTCCTTATCTATCCCTCTCACCCAAGTTCATGCAACAAAAAAAAGAGAAACTCTATTATGAGACGGGGGGAGACGGGTTAACCTATTATTAAAGTATACTTATTATATAGATAAAATATGTTTACTTGTAGTTAAAGTATGTCAATAATAAATCACATTATAACACGCTAAAATCATATTTTAATGCAAAATCTAACATAGTTTAGAAAACATACTTTAACAACCATTAAACATACTTTATCTAAATAATGTCTCACGTAAGTAGCGTCTCACAAGAGAATTTGCCCAAAAAAATATGCTTTTGATTTTTCTGAAATAATAAAAAAAATCGTAGACAAATATTAATACCATATATTCTTTTTAATCGATAACCAAAAATATTACTTTCCTTAATTAATAATTCAGATTTTTATTTAAAATAATTGTTACTCCCTCCGTTACATCCTAATGATTATACATTTTCTTAATGATTACACTTTTTTTTTGTCACATCCTAATGGTTATATTTTCTTTTTTAGCACGTGAGATCCACACAAATTAATTACTTCTCTCTCTATTGGTCTACATATCATATTAATACACATACCCACTTACATTAAAATGTTATTTCTTTCACCCCAATATACATTAAAATACTATATTCATTAATTCACGTGAAAAAATAAACATAATAATAAGGACACGACGGTGGGAGTACTGTGAAATAATTTTCATGGTATTTCCGACGACTAAAATTTTTTTCACACCAGCTTAGAGAATTGGGAAGAAAACATGAGAAAGCATGACCAAATAAAAAAATAAAACAAATAAATTAAAATTATTACACGTTTCTCCGTTTTGCGTCGGGAAATAGAAAGTCTAACGCTATTTGAAGCTAAATCTCATGGTTCAGAATTCAGAGGTTTCATAATCAATTAAAAAAAAAAAAGAAGAAAGGACACTAATCGTCTCTCGCTAAAACCCTTGTCGTTTGGGTGTAAGTTGTTGTGATTTTCCTTAGTATGTTTATTTGTTTAAAAGATTGTATGTATTAAATCAATCTTAATTTCATCTCGATTCGTTCGTCCCGTATTGCAACATTTATGTTCCTTACATTCGACGACGATAATGATGTACATTTGATGTTTTTGCAGTGCCGCACTGATATTTGTGTTGAAATCTTGTTCTTTTATCTGTTTTACGTTGTATACATGTAAAATTTGAGATACTAATTGAAGGTGCGCATTTCATTTGGCTTGTGGGATCTGATTTAGGCTTAATTAGGTTGAAAATTGCATTCTCAGGTTAATAATTTGCTGCGAATACCTTTGTTGATTAGACTTTGATTGGATTCCCATTTCTGTTTTTGTCTTTCTATTATTACTGTGGTTTCAATTTTGGAGTTAATGTGCCAAACAGAGCACACAATAAAGCATTTTTTGTTTACATTCTGGTAAGATTGTGCCTAAATATTTTAATGTCGAATTCTTTTGAAGACTGTGTAGTTGGTGGAGCTCGATTCAAGTTTGAAACAGTAGATTGCCACAGTTTTGTGTGTTTTGACCTCATTAACTAATGGAGGATGACAAGAGGAAGAAGAAGAACAAGAAGAAGAAGAATAAGCAAGCTGCTAAACAAACTGAAAGTGTTGCACATGATGCAACAGAGTCGACTTCCGATAGTCAAAGCCATGCCCAGGAGGTAGGAAAGGATAATAATGATCAAGCGTTGGTGAATGTAGACGAACCAATTGAAGTTAGAGCGGAAATAAATTCAGATAGGGATGGGAATATTGCTAATAGCACGGAAGCTGTAAGTTTGTTTTGTTTTTCGTGTTTATGTGTTTGAGATCTCTTTTTATAATGCTGAATTGATCTGGTCGGTTTTATTTCTGCACCACCTTTGTATGTAGACTAATTTGGCTGAAGCGGAGAAACAGAACTGGTTGAACAGAGAGGTAAGGCCAAGCTCGAACTATATATGAAAGTGATTGTATTTTAGTATGTGTATCTTGTCTTTTAACCTGAGGGATAACTGCTAACGTGAAGGATAATATAGGCTACCTTTGAAGACAAGATCAAACAACTTCATACTGAAAAGGATGCTCAGATACAGAAAGAGGTGGTCTAAACATACCATGTTTTTTTTTTTTTTACTTGACAATACTTATGGATTTTTCTTTCTCATTCTCTATTTTCTTATGTATATCAATTAATTTGTGAAGAAACACACAACATTGCGTGTATGTACATCCATTGGTGAATAAATCCATTTAACATAAACAGGGTGTCATGTGCTTTTACAGGCATTGCTTGAAGAAAAAATCTCACTGTTGATGAAGGAAAAAGATAGGAGTTCAGAAAAAGAGGTAATGTGGTTAGTTAATTTAGTTTAGATTACACGCATTTGTTAATCATTGTGATGGCTCTTCAAGTTCCTTTTTTTAAAAAAAAATAAAATTTTGGATTACATTATGACTTATTTGCTATCACAGGCTAGTCTCAAAGACAAAATCAAACAGTTACAAGATGAAAAGGATGCATTAATGCAGAATGAGGTACTGAAGCTTGAACTTCTCTATGAAATTGTTGATCTTAGTCATTCGAAAATCCTTATGGATACATGTATTCTAATTTCTTATAGTTATACAAGCACCTTAGCAGTATGTCACAGTGCTGTCTTGTACAGGTTAGCCTTAAGGAGAAGTTTATACAGTTGGAAAAGGAAAATGATGCATTGATCCAGAAAGAGGTAATTTTAAATTATAGGAGTAAAATATAGAATCAAATCAATATTTTGGTTAGCATGTTGTTTCATGGACTTCCAATTCTATCTATTTTATGTGTGATTTTTGTGCTTTTTAATAGCCGTGAACTTTTTTTTATTTAACTTTAACAGGGTAGTCTAGAACATAAACTTCAACAATTACAGAGGCAAATAGATGCTTACATGCAGAAAGAGGTAAAAGATTACATCATTTGATTATTGGGAAGGGTGAATCAAGTGCACACTCTATAATCTTGCCATTGATATTTTCATGTCTTGCGTTCTGCGCTACATTTTCATTTTTTTTTTGGAATTTTGGATTCCTAATGTTTATGCATAATTCTTAGGCTAGTCTTGACACAAAAATTCTACAATTGGAGAGTGAAAAGGATTCTTGGGTCAAGAAAGAGGTAATTTTCATCAAATTCTCAAACTTTAGAGCTTTTTAAAGTCATCATTTTTGTTGGCATAGTGTCTGAGCTGCTCTAGATACAACTACCACTTCATCACTTAAACATCTCTCTTTTAATAACCTGTACCCTGTGAGTCACAAATTATTTCGTGCAGGCTGATTCGGAGGCAAAAATTATTCAGTTTCAGGATGAAGCTGCATTATTAAATTTGAAGACGGTAAATTTGAGTCTAGTTTACCAAGAAATAAGATTTTTTTTTGTTAAAGTTCTAATGTTTGGGTTTGTGACATTGTAAATAGGAAGTTAAGAGTCATTTCATGAATAATTATATGATTACAGGTGAGCCTAGAAGAAAAGATAAGTCAGTTGGAGAAAGAGAGAGATTCTTGGATGCTGAAAGAGGTAAGCTCTGAATTCTTAAACTTGATAGCAACCCGTGATCCTCCTCCAGCACCAATAGAAATAATCTAGGATGGAGATGCTGGTCGTTTTTACTTTGGTGACCTAAACCCTCAGAACATCAACTGATTATTTGTGATTCCAATTTAGATTTAGTTGGACCTAGCCAAGTTCGATGGCTCTTTATTAGTTTGGAAACCGAAGCTGAAAATTTCACACTTTTGGTTGAACTAGGATTGATGATTATTATCCATGTGGTATGTAGTCAAATTACTTATTACTTTTGCTAATATAGCAAGCACCTTTGTTACTGTACTACTGGCTGTTATCCTTCGATTGACCACCATATTTGCCATCTGTGATTGAGTACATTCCAACAGAAAATTTCACATCCAGTCACACTTAATTTCCACAAACATATCACACCAATTGTAATCATTGCACTCATTTCAAATTTGCCCTCCTTTTCTACTATATATCTTACAAAATGTTTCATCATTATTTATTTAAAATATAGAAAATTTTCTCACAACCATTTGCACTCTCATGGGTTTGTTCTTTATGGTAGTATTGCAAATATTGTAGCTTATCTCAACAATTTCATATGCATATGATTTGTGAAGACACTAATTTCTCTTTATCGCATGTGCACTTTGTCAGAATGTAGCTACTGATTCTGTTGCCAGCCTGACTAGAGATAACACCAAATTACGAGCTCAGGTATCAATCATAGCAGTGAATGTTTATTATTAATATAGTTTAGTGTATATGGACTATGTGAAGATTTCTATCTCTAAATATCCATGGTTATTTGCTAACTATCAACTACTGACAAATATTTATCCTATGATTCTAGTGCTTTTGTAAATAATTTTCAGAAGTGATAACTCCTTTGACATTTCATTCAGAATTGACCAGCCAAAGATTGCCTTATCTCAGAAAAAAAATAAAAAAAGAAATCCCCTGATAACCTTATTGTACATAGAAAATGTATGCAATACTCTATTTTTCTACCCCACCTCCAGTACCTCTCAAAGAAGAAAAATTGGAGGAAGAAAAAAAGAAAAATATTGAAAGTTTTTTTTTTCTTCTAAATTCTTTTTGATTTAGCATTGGGGCACAAGTTGTGTGAAGACTGCTGCATGCTATTAGATATGCTACCTTTGGTTGTATTCACGTTCAAATGTCCCTATATATGTATAATGTATGTATATATAAAAATAGAGATTTAAGTCAGATCCTGGCAGGTGATAGAATCGGAGCAATCAAGGGAGGATCTCCTTAAAGAAAATCTACAACTGAAAGGAACTATTTCCAATCTACAGTTAAGGGTCAACAATCTTGAGATCGATAACAAAGTGGTAGGATTTCATCTTTTTTCTTGTGGTGCCGCATTCTATTTGTTATCTGGCATCATTTGGTGAATTTTATTTGATTCAGAATTCGGAATATGGGGATGCTAAATACCAGTTAGAAGCTGCAAGTGCATCAGTTGACAAATTGAGTGTAGAAAATTCTGAACTTGTTGAAAAGGTATTGTCAGTAAAACCATGCTTCTCGTTTGTAAAATATTCATCTTGTTTAACCTAGAAAAATAATTATAAGAAATATCTCTAAAACGGTCAGTTGCTGCTGTGGAAAGTGGGTTATGATTTATTTTGGTGGTGGTGTTATGCCTCTAGTCCCAGCCTCCTTGAACGACTATTGATGCAATATTTGTTTACATGAAAAATTTGATTGTGTCTTATTCAGGTGAATGAGTTATATGGTATGCTTGACCAAAGAGGCATAAAAATGGAACAATCTTTCTCTGTTGGTTCGGATCTGGGGGCCGTATCTACGGATGGTTCAAACGGCCCAGCTTTTACATCCGATTTGGCAGTAGGATCTGAGGATAAGCACATTACTGCTCATGATTCTAATTTGATCTCTGAGGCTAGAAAGACGATCCCTATCTCAGAGAGCACCCAGTCTTTGGAAGAATTATTAGTCAAGGATCAGAGGAACGGGAACCACGCAGATATTGCTGATGACTTGAGAATTTTAAATTCTTCAGAGATAATAGAGGCTGATGAAATTGTGCAAATTCCACTGGATGAGAATGAAGTTGAGACCAAATCTGAGGTGGCTAAAGATGATGAGGAGATAAATGTCTCCCTCACTGATGCTCCATTAATCGGTGCTCCTTTCCGATTGATATCCTTTTTTGCTAGCTATGTTAGTGGAGCTGACTTAGTGAATAAGAGCACTGGACAATCAGGCTAGTCAATCTCACTTCTGGCTAATTATCCTCAAATTTTTTACAGCTGCAAAAGCTAAAGCAACTTACACCAGAAATTTGCATAGATTAAAGGAGGGTTTTGTGCATTGTTTCTATTAGGTATATACAATACAACAGCAAGAGTGTTAGGATTATACGGCCCTATTATACAGTAAGACTGTTAATCTAGGGTTTTGCAGATGCATTTACGTGATAGATACGACTGTGAATGCCAGCCATTGTAGATTATCATTTATAAACTTTGTATTGATTGATTGACAATGTTGAATTTGAACATCCAAAATAAACATTCTGATTTGTACGCCTCTCTCTGTTTTTTGTTTTTTTGCATAATATGACTACATGGATGAAAAAAATAGACATTTATTATTACAGCTGAAATGTCTGAATACCAGTTGTTTTTTCTTTGAGAAGAAGGAAATGTTTTGTGCTATTAACGCCATCTGTTGAGATGCAGTGAGCAATAATTTCTACAATGCTGGACTAGTGCTGGATCTCTCAGATGATGTTTGGTTCTCCGGTCGGATTTCCTCAATCATCCTAACAACTTCTTCCATTGCAGGTCTCATTTCTGGCACTTTGGCCACACAGGCCATTGCAATCTGAAGCATCTGCACCATTTCTTCTTCAATATTTATGTACTTTATCAAATCAGCGTCGAAAACCTCAGCCGTCCATTCCTCCCTCACAACGGACTGGACCCAGCGTGGTAAGTCCATTGTCTCTTCTTGCCCCATTGACTGAATTGGTGTTTTACCTGTGAGCAATTCTAGTAGGAAAACACCAAAACTGTATACATCCGACATTTGTGTAGATTTCCCTGTTTGAACGAGCTCAGGTGCTCGGTAACCTACACCTCTTGATGGAGTTGCGGGGATTCCCATTAGATGAGTAATACCAAATTCTGTGATGCATCCATTCATGTCCTGTGTGAGAACAACATTGGAAGATTTGATGTTTCCATGAATCATTCTCTCAGAATGAATATGTGCAACTCCCTTAGCTGCACCTAGGGAAGCTCTAAGTCTAGATTCCCAATCAAGAGTTATTCCAGAATCTTTATTCCCTGTATACATCGAAGCATTTAATTAACTAAACAGTAAGTGTTTCTGTGTGTGCATATTCTTTTTTGTTTACTTAATGCAGGCATGAAATTATTCTGTAATTCAAAACGTACCGTGGAGTTTGGAGGAGAGGTTGCCTCCGGGTACATGATCATAAACGAGCAGTTTCTCCTCTCTAGAATGGTAGTAAGCACGAAGGGGAACAATGTTCGGGTGGTGGTTTAACCTTGCAATGGCCTTCATTTGTTGTTCGAATTCTCTTTTTCCAGCTATCACTTCTCTAAGGCGCTTCACCACCACCGTTGTTCCTTCTTCTAAGAGAGCAGAATAGGTTGTACCATAGGTTCCTTTCCCTAGCACCTCTGCAGAGGCTCTCAACAAATCCTCAAGATTGAAGTTGTAGGAACAGCCTTGGAGGAAGATGAGTCTGTTCTTTTCGACCTCTTGGACTCCACTCGAGAATTCTTCTTTTGGCACACCCCATCTTCCCCCTTGTAAGGCTTTTCCTTTCAGTAAGCCACCTCTTTCTCCTGTTTTCCTCTTCACACAGCATAACAGCATCACTGAAGCTGCAGCAACTATCACTGTAGCACCCCCTACTCCGATTGCCACTAGAGTCGACGTGCTTAGGTTTTTATTCGTCTTCTTTCCTTTAGGAGCTAAAGGTGAAGGTGGGCTGAGCACTGGAGAAGGAGATGGGAAAAAAGCTTGAGACGGAGGTGGAGGAGGAGGAGAAGGAGACGGAGATGGAGAAGGCAAAGGGGAAGGTGGAGGCGAAGGGCAGCTTTCTAGGGGTCTCCCACACAACAGAGAGTTTCCACTAAAAGAAGTAACAGGAAATTTCTGGAGATGAGATGGAACTGAACCATTCAGATTATTATGGCTAACATTCAATTGGCTAAGCCTAGGAAGGTTAAGATCAGGTAAGAAGCCAGACAGAGAGTTGTTTTGGAGGAACAAGGAAGTGAGTAATGTAAGATTTTTCACTGTATCTGGAATGTCCCCTGTCAATGAGTTAAAGGAAAGATCGATGACATTGAGTTGTGGAGAAAGAAACGAGGGAATAGTACCCAAAAAGCTGTTCTGTTGAAGGTTAACATAGCTGAGGGATGCAAGAGAGAGGACATCGGATGGAAGCGTTCCATTGAGGAGATTGGATCGAAGGCTCAGCGTATTGAGCGCATTCAGTCGACCCAAGGTGTTCTCCGGAATAGGGCCCTTAAGTCCATACCCTGGAAGACGAAGTGCTACTACACGAGAAGCATCGGAAGAGCAAGTGATTCCCTGCCATGACCTGCACACTAAAGAAACGTTTCCCCAGTTAAGTCGTCGAGCATGAGGTACAGCATTCGCAAAATCGAGTAGGGCTTCGCCGTCTGACTTGAGGTCCGCCATGATCGTTGGCATTAGATATAAACAGGAGATGAAACACCATACTGAGAATGATAGCTTCATGATTCTTGATCACTGCTAATTAGTTAGGGACTCCTTTCTATTATCTGATCTTTAGTATCCTTACATTTCCATTGCACCTAATCCTATATATACAAGAAACATTTGTAAGCTATGTTGCCTTTTTCTTCCTGCAATTAAGAAATAGTATGATCTAGTAAACAGAATGACAACCCCATAACTAATTCAACTCAGCTATTTTATAATCAAACAATCATTTGACTTGCTCATAATGGTCATTTTGGTTCATGCCAATGGAAGACATGACCATGTATACCATTTCAAGATCATATATTTAACTGAAATTGTGCAATACTAGTCCTTCCTCAAAGATGACAAACTTATTTGGCAAGTAAGTTTTCATGATTAACAAGAACCCATAATCAGCTACAGAATCTTGCCAAAGACAAATCAGAAGTATAAAAGGATAAAGAGAATCTACATGCAATTTGTCAGGTCCCACAAACCAAGAAATCAGACATTGACTTTTGACACAGCATATGTGATGCAGACACAGATAGCAAACATGCAAGAGAGAGAGTTCCTTGAGAGATAGGAAGAATACTGAAGATGGGATGAACAAGAAAATCATGGAAGCTTTAAAAACAAGTGAGTTGAAACAGAGTATTATATAGAGCTATCATTTCCTCTCTAACTCAACGTCCAGATGATGATCCAACGGCAATATTATTACCTACTTTTGCATATCTCTACTTCTTTCCACCAAGTTGGATTAATCTTTCTGTTGGCATAAAGAAAAAAATTAGAGATGAAGAGAAGAATCCGTACAAGTAAAAGGGTGGTTTGGTGTGGTAGAACAGAAATCAAGAACTATATATGATCTTGAGATTACACTTTCTTTTTCTTTTTTGATTTGTGGGCTTCTTCGTCAAGCAAACGGAATTCTCAGCACAAATCTCGATAACTTGACAACCCTTTTTCCACTTTATTGTTGGATGCTAATTAATCTTGTGTTTAAGAATACCTATTCATTATTGTGGGATTCGCGTAAGATACAACTACTTTTGATGATTTATTTTAATCAGTCAAATATGGTTTAGAAATTTGGTGTGAAGTAATAATGGGGTTGTTCAAGATTATTGAAGACTGCATGCTTACATTTAATTACTCCCAAAACAAAATCAAAACCCACATGCAGAACGTAATCAACCAAGCTGTAGATGAATTTAATCTCTTTTTAATGAGAAATGGGTGAAGAATGATGGTTTAAGATTAGTTTAAGGAGTTGACAATGGCTAGGGCAGTTAGGGTTTGGTATTAACATGTATATAAATGCTTGCTTCTATATACTCTCATAATCTTTACAAATATCTTTTTTTTTTTTTGGTTGGGGGGGGGGGGGGGGGGGGGGTTGTTAGACTTGGCCTCCACATAATAAACTATTTTTTGTCCAAAGTCGGAAGTAGCAACTAAGCACGTGTATGATATCATTAATGCAATAATTATCTTTCTAATTCGTATTTAAATCCTATATTGGACGAGTCAAATGAAAATTTCAACTTTACCCCTATGATTCGAGAGAGGAGAGAACCTGGGATGGGTCCCCCCTTGTAAAGATAATCGAAACCAAAATATATTATAGAAATAAAAAAATTGTGGTCAAATATGCGAATAATTGATTTAGTATTATTGGAAGTGGGTGGAAGATTCAGAGGAGCACAATTGCACATGCTTGGTTGTGATGTTAATTAGAGTGGATGCTCTTCACATGCTCTACCATATCATCATCTTCACACCACCTACTCTAGTGTTATTTGGTTGGACTTCTCTGTAATAAACCATATTCTACATAATTTTTCTTTTTAAATATGAAATATTACCTCTAATATATGCATACGGATTATGGTGTGTGTTGGTTTATATGCACATCAATCAATTATTAATGAATAGAAAAATAAAGGAGAATTATTAACCTAGTATGAATAGAAAAATAAAGGAGAATTACCAACCTAATCGAGATAACGGAGAATTAGATCTAGCAAGTGCTTGTGTATGCAGATGCTTAGGATGTGATGTATGCAATGTGTGCATAATGACCCTACTAATAGGGTTTAGAAACTGCTTATGGCAGGATTGATTGATTTATTATTGATTGTGTTCACATACAGAATTGTTATTGATTTTGTTCACGCACAACTTTGACCGTCCAAATACCATGTACCACATTACATTGTATTTGCTCAATGTCCAAAATCCCAATTTATTACTATATGAGATTAATTTCACTTACTTCAATTATTATTTAATTGGTAATTAATTTATTAATTAATCATTATTAATCAATTAAATTCTCCAATGTATGTGTATAATAAGACCACGACTAAAATCCACCTACATATTTTCATGGGTCATATTTTATGTCTAACGTGATACTATTTTTTTTTCAAAGGTTGGAACCGCACACTTGCGTCCCCACACCTAGCCCGACAGAATGGTGACGCACTTAATCAATAAGGGTTTAAATCACTTCCACTAAATACAAGAAGTTCCTCATTTTGAGAGGTTAAAGACCACACTGCGGTAGTGTGCTATGCTTGGTTATTAAGCAAATTGTCATTCTTGTTGCGAGCATGAGTTCGTGCGTGAAAGCATACAGCAAAGAGTAGGACATGAATATCTATCTAGTGTAAGAGGACTAATTATGATAATTTCTTGTTCTCATATAGTAATACATCAGCTCGAATTCTCTGTGTCATTTGGTACATCATTTCCTGTGCCATCATTAGATGGATGACACGTAGGAGGAAGTTTAAACCTTAAACCCTAGGGGCAATGGTTGAATTTTATTTCCCCCTCTTACACATCAATCACTTAGGTGTGGTACAGGAGATAATACATGAAAATGACTCAGAATATCCAGTGTGATAATCCATCTCACATGTTCTTTAACTTTATTTGCATTTTGAAACACAACAAACCATCACGTTATCCTTTTTAGGTCATTATAACCTCCCTACATAATGAAACAATGTAAAATGGAGCCTTGTAGTTGTAATTGACGTGACTAGGGCTAATACTCATAAATGTGTGCCATTTTTTTTCTATTCGCCTCCGTGTGTATATATATATATATATATATATATATATATATATATTAAGTGGGTGACAAATTAAATTAAGGTTAAAACTTGCGTGAACCTCTTGTATAAAAAAAATTATACTCTTATTAATTAAAAGTATGTACTCTTTAAAATAAAATATTATACCCTTATACACACTTTGTATACCCGAAAACACAATAGACCGTATATCTCATCTAACACAAGAACTTATCATATAAATATGGCATTTTGCTCAAAATAACAAAATACTCAGGTGATTACATTCTTTAGTGTCCCAACCTTTAATATATAAATAAAATAAAAAAAAGTAGGGAGAAAAAATTTGGAAGTAGTAAAATCATCCCAAGGTGTTGAGGGTCATAAAGGATCAAAAGGTTCAGGCAGGAGTTCAAATCCATTGTCAAAGAGGACTCCTTGATCAGACTTATCATCAAGACTGTGAAGCCAATTTGCGTTCTTCAGATCCTCCTTCAGAAGAATCATATCATAACGGGAACTTTCATAAATGTCGATATTTGTTAACTTTGCACAAGACTGGGACCTGTCTTCCTCACTCCCACTTTCGGAATACCTGTTTCCGTTTTCTGCAAAGCTACCATTACTACTAATAGGAAAATGTCCGTTGACGGATGCTGCGCCTGGATGGACTTTCTGGTTGGTGGACCTAATGCTTTGAGGGAACAGATTGGAGCCGGTGAGGGGACGAAGCCCATTGCAACCGTTTCTTATATCCTGCCATAGAATGGGAAGATCTTTGAGAACGATCAAGCATGGAAGTTTCTAGATAGATTCCTATCTCCCTAAATATAGTCATATGTCATGCAAGTTATAAAGTTGCCACTGAATTAGCAGAATATAGGGTTGAATCTCATTTCACGTTCATCAAGTTCCGAACTAGCATGAAGTACAGCACCTAATTTCAAAATATGGCTAATCTACATGTTAGGTACAGAACTAAATTATGAAATAGGACTTCCGTGAGATGTAACTTTATACAACTCCATAACTTGCCAAGATACCCCACATAAGACCATGATACTAGTGCTTAGTTGTCAAACACCTCATACCTAAGCATGAGAGATCGAGGGGCAAAATTCAGTAGGTCTTCATTCAATGTGGCACTCTAAGGTTGGTAGTTTTAAGAAGTGAACATGCTTAAGACAATGTTGGTGATAAGTTCTTTAGGGTTACCAAGTTGATGGTCATAGAGAAAAAAAAAAAAAAAAAGTACAAAAAGTGCAGAGTTCTCTAGACAGAATATAAATGGTGATGGTATTATAAAAAGAATTACAAGTTAGAGGTGAGTACCATATGTCGAATTGCCATGTCAAGAGATTTCTTTGAGATTGTACGGCCAAACCCTGTACTGTCTGTAGATGTCTTTGCAGGTTTCCGGTTTGACAACTCTTTCCTTGAGTCCACAGAATCGGACAACATTCCGCTGGACATTGTTCGCCCCCTCCCATTTTGTTCAACAAGTCTTCCCCTACTGACGATTGGTGATGACTGTCTCCGAGGATTACTAGCCACATTCATTGTAGGGTCTGTATTTCCTTTTGTAGTGAGAGCAACACCAGGCCTAGACCTCCCAGCAGATACTGGTCTATCAGGCAAAGTTGTTCGGAGGTTTGGTGGTGTATCAAGTGGAAAATCAGGGAGTACAATTGGCTGCGGTGGGGCACGAACTCTTGGTCCAGGGGAGCTTGGTCGGGAAACTGAAGATACGGGACGCCCACTAGTGAGGCTACGCCCACCAGGGGTTAAAGGTCCAGATACTGGAGATAAAGATGGTGCGAGATTTCGACGAGTAGGTGTTGATGGTCGCGACGTAGTCCGAGCAGCAGGGGAGTTCAAGCTTGCAGATATTTGTGGCATAGAAGTAGGAGTAGATGGTCTTGAGTTTTGGGATGGTCTTGGTTTATTATCTATAGAGGAGGTACTGGATGCAGGACGAACTTTAGACGGAGTTGAAGATCTTGATAGAGATGGTCGGGAAGAAGGGGTTGAAGGCCTTGAAATGGAAGAAGAGCGATTGGTAGGAGTGGATGGTCTAATATAAGATGAAACAGAAGCAGAGCTTGTGTTCAGTATGGAATTGGATTTATTGGAATGTGAGCTATACTGCGAACTAGAAACAGAGGGTCTAGTCACCGAATTGCTTCTTGTTGGTTTTGTGGGATGGTTGTTCTCTGAATGAGTAACCGATAGCTGAAATGAAAAGCTGATTTATTAAATTTAAAACAGAAATTGCGCCAAACACTACCCAAAAGAAAGAAAGAAAGAAAGAAAGAGCGAAGAATGCAAAACTCATATATTAGCATAATATCTGCGTTCAGTAAGTGAGATAGAATACTAAGTCTATCATAAGCAAAAATAAAGCCTCCATCTGCCAATATTTTGTAAAGCATAAAATCAGAAGGAAGCAAAGAGAAAGCAATACACAGGAAGGTTATACGATATTATAGCTGGAGAGCTTGACATACCCGTGACGCTTTAGTTGTTGATCTAGATCTGACTAAAGGACCATTCCTTGGAGCCATAAGACCTGCTTGAGATTCTTTTCCATCCATAGAAGGGAACAATGGAGTTCCAGGAGGAGTAAGAAGCCTATCAAGTAAAAGAAAGTAAAAATTTTAAAGAACCGATCGCAGAAACAGACTTGGCTGAACTCTCGTTCATATTCTTTAACCATCAAAATTTCCATCTAATGTTATGAAGCAATCTTCAAATTCAGCCAACAATTTTTTCTTGTGTTATTCGTTGAACATCACTGGTAAACGAGTAATATGTGCTAAAACCTTTGATGAATCTGTTGAAATTCTTACCTGATTGAACTATAAAAACCAAGTATTCAAGTGCTCACACAAATATTATTCTTATTTAGATTATAAAATTCATTGAACAAATAATCATAGTTTATTTAAGAAAATGGATTTTAATAAGGCAAGGTCTCACAGGCTACACAACTGCAGAAAATTACAGTGGAACACAATGATGGCACTTCAAATACAAAATTTCTGTCACCCCATCAAGATCAAGTTCTTTTCAGACAAGAAAGATTCTCCTTTTGCAAATTTAAAGAGTACAACTGAGAAATTTAGTTCTGAATAATCTCAAACTTACATACAGACCATGCCACCAGCTCCTGTACAAGTTTTACACTTGCTCTTGAAGAAGATTGAAAAAGTGATTTATAAGGAGGGAATCTGGGATACCACTCAAAATTTCCTAAACTTTCGAAACCAGTCACTAGTCATATCAATTGAAGAAAGGAATAAACCAAGTACTATTCACTTGAAACCAACTAAAAGTAATCTAATGCATCAGAATTTTAATTCTCCTACAGGATTTGGTCGGAAAGCCAATTAAAGAGAGAGAACATTTCGGAATAAGCTAGATCTGACAACCAATATAGAAAATAAATATTAAATCCAAGAAAAGAGATTAAAGATTACCAATCATAGTCGTGCTTTCCTCCTTCAGCCGATGACAATAAATCATCCAATGCACTCTTCCCCTGTTTTGCTGATCCAATTGAGAGTCTCCCCAACTTAACAGACACTAATCGTGCAAAACACCCAAAGTAAGGTGAAGGATAGTCACAATTAAAGTGAAAAATAAAAAAATAAAAAAATTAATATGTGCGTGTGTATACTGCACTACTGCAATCTGCAGATAGTAAGTACAACACGACGCCGTTCCAAACTTCCAGAACCGGCATATTATCGTCACAGATAATGCCAAAAACAGAAAGCTAAAAAAATCCGATGTTTTCGCGCGGATTCTCAAAATCAATTATACTAAAATACAGTTCACCAATCACCACCTCTTCACAGAATTCATAGAAGAAAATGAGTTAATAAATGGTTAGAGAATCACAACACATACCATCGGACGACTCGTCGGAGGAAGCGACGGACAGACTGCGGCGGCTTTTGGAGAAGAGATCTAGATTATCATCGTTGAATTCCTTAGAATTCGGAACTCCGATAAGACTAAGCCCTCGGCGGTGGTTGAGCGGATTCCGTCCGGCGCCGACGACGGATTCTCTTAACGGACGATTCATGGAGACCTGCGTGAACTCAGCAGACGAAGGTATGCATATATGGATACGGAATGGAGTAGTATAGATATTTGCAGAGATTCAGAGAATGAAAAGCACGTTAGAAATGCGTGGAGAGAAGAGAAGGAAACAGAGTCAGGGAACGAGGTAGGAGTTTTTTTCGATTATATGGGACTAATAATTATGATGATACGACGACGTTGTCAAATGATGAGTCGGTGTGGAATATACATATAATAGATCTGTACGTATAGGTGAGTTGGGGGGGTGAATGATAGAGGAGAGTGGTGGTGAGTCAGAGGGAACCGAGTTGCGAGTTGGAGAAGAGGAGGCAACCGCATGTTCAGTGACAGTAAAAATTAACACAAGAAATACAGGCACACCAGCTGTGCTCTCCCTTACTTTTTATTTTATTTTATTTTTATTTTTATGTTCTCTCTCCACAATCCACATATATATATAGTTCATTTTTCTTATTGATTTATTTATGGAAGAATTTAGATGTTTTAATTTTTTTTTATCGGACAAAATTAATTATTAATATAGTTAGTAGTTACTAATTCTCCATATACCCTTATTTTCCCAAACCTCCTTTATTCTCAAAGTTCTTCATTCACTTGTGTGAGGAGCTCGGTGGCCAAATGTGCTAACCTCCTTATAACTCCCACTCCTATTCGTTTCTAATAGAAATCGAACACGGATCACTCACTTGTGTGAGGAGTCCGGTGGTCGACTTGGTTAGATGCTTTGATTTAAGCTAAATCGTAGATGAAGTAACAGATTACACCTTTGACTAATTCAAATATTATCCTCAACTAATATACGAAGGGTTGATTGTTAATATTCCGAGTCAATTGAATAAAATGTGGAATATTCTAGATAAAGAAAATGATAAATATTTTTTAATAAATTTGAGATTGTGTATAAAAATTTACTATGCTAAGATTAAAATTCCAAAAAAGGAAATTGTAATAAAATTAGAAGGCTAATAAAAAAATTATTCAGTTCACATTTTCATTGTTACTTAATATACTATAAGAAATGCTAAATGGTATGAAGTTATTATCTACATTTTAAATTGGGTGGATTGATAAGCAGTTAAATTAATGCAAAATTAGTGTGGGGGTGTGGGGGATGGGGATGAAGGAGGTTTTATACCAAAAACATAGCCCATTAATTAGGCAGATTATAGATCTTAGATCTTAGTTATAATTTTTTAGGAAAGTATCTAATGATAATAAACCTAAATGGGTTGCTAAATCATTATCAACATATTTGCCAATGATTTTAGCCATCTCTTTTCAATTTCTCACCTTATATTGTTGTGAGAGAGTGCACAAATTCATTATAGTTAAATTGAAACAAGTTATTAATAAGATATACTAAATAAAATATTAGTTAAGAGGTTGAATTACTTAAAATAAAATATTAATTGCAAGATTAAGATGAGAGGCATAAAAATAACTTAAAATATTCTTATTAGATTAAATTAATTCTTCATAAAAAAATGACTTAAAATAAAATATATTAATTGTAAAATTATAAAATATATTAATTACTTTAAATGGAGTATTAAATTGCTTAAAATAAAATATCAATGGCATTATTATTAAGAATATTAAAAGGATAGATTATAGTATAAAATATTTAAAATATTACATTACTTAAAATAAAACATTAATTACAGGATTAATGTGTGAGTGACACATACACAAATATTTTTAAAAACGAACGTGGTGACACCACATACACAAATTTTTTTAAAGAGCAACATTTTATTTTTTACTATCACTTGTAAATTAATAGTACTAATGATATGTAATTTTAAAGATATTTCTATTTAATTGATAATGATTTTTTTCTTGTCTAACAATACAAAATTTTGTGTATGAATTAACAAAATATCACAATAAGGTTTGATTTGAAACATATCACGTCGATTTGATATATAAGATTAAAATTAACATGCCTAAAATTCGAAATAAACATATATTACAATTTGCCATTTTTAAAAAATAAAGCGAAAACAACCAAGTATGGTGTAATGACATGCTGCACTTTCATGTACAAAACAAAACAATGATATAGTGGAATAGGGCATGTTTAAATTTAGATAATTGTAGTATGGAGTAATAAAAAAATGTAAAGGAAGTCAAAGCGAGGTGGGCCCTGTAATATAAATAGTCAGTTGTTGCGGGTAAGAATAAGGTTGGATTAGGTGGGGGTGAGAAGCTACTACTACACTAGTAATTTAATGCTTTAAATAACTATACGCGCCGCATTAAGTTTTGTACGACAAGCTTAATTAGACGTTTCCATTTTCCCTTTTTCCGCAATTACCCCCTTTTTCATTTTACTGCTACTCTATTAAATTAAATTAAATTAAATTTTAAGAATTGGCATTGCTGTCCCCACATGCATAACAGTCTAAGTGACCAACATGGAAAGTACTAGTGATATGATGCAATATAAAACACTTTTTCTGATTTAAAATTTTTTATAATTTTAATTAAAAATAACTTCTTTTTTTTTTGTTTCACATATAAATGGCAAAACGTAAGCAAAAAATTTATTTCGTTTCATGTATAAATAACAAAAGATAAAGTGAAATGTCTCCAAAAAATTGTTGTTTGGGTGTACTTTTAGCTTTTAAAATTCAAATCCACATCAAATATTTGGCAAAAGTATATGAATGATTGTTTCATGTAATGATTCCTTAATACAAGTGATTTTTTTTAGTAGATGGTCAATAAAACATTATGACTTATTATTTGTCTTATAATATAAAATACATTTAGCAAGATGTTATAGACGTGACACGTGGAGTTGGGAAAATCACCTATAATAACATGTAATTATTTTAATGAAAGATGGTCACATTATGAATAGACCATTATATGGTAAACAAGGCACACGGACCAGATGTGGTGGTAATAAAAGTGGGACTCCATTCATTCTTCCAAAAAGAAAGAAAAAAATATATATGATCCTTCCAAGTAGAAGATTATGTGTCATGTCCAAATATCAAATGGGCCTTCCTCTATCTCATCTCACCATAATTAAATGTATTTTTTATAAACAATCAATCAAGAAATTTAAGCTAGGTAAGGTGATGGAAGATACACAGTTCATGAGAGAGATGCATGAAGAATGTAGTATGGTCCGTCAATCTATCTCATATAATGTTAAGAAATCATGTCCAATTATATTGGTGGAAAAAATTAAAATATATAAAAATACACCAACATTCAAGGAGAATAGGACACCATAAAATTGATGTATCGTGTATGCTTGGATAGTGATTTTCTTAAGTTTGATATCTCGAATTTCTCTTTCAAATCAATCTTGTATCCCTCTGTGTACATGCTTGTGTTTCCTATTTTATTTTTTATTTTTTTAATTCTCATATATAATCATACATGCTAAAGAAAAGGATATTTCACCAAGAATTAATTAGTGAGGGTTGTTAACTCTTGTTTACCTCTATTAATATAAAAAAAAAAAAACTCATACTTAACAAATCCAAATTATATAGTATAATCTTCTTCATCTATCCACTTACCCTTTTTTTTAACAAACAACTATATTCAATAACAAATAAATTGTAATAAATGTTGGTAAAAACTTAATATCAAATCGCACTCTTTTCTTTAAAAAAATGAACAAGTAAAAACTAATCAGATTTTCCATTTACAGAATTTAATCACAGCCTAAAAGTCTATAACCTAAAAAATTTCCTGAAACCCAAAGTTTTTTAACCACAATAAAATTCATGCATTTATGATACACTTCATATTGTAGCTAAGACATATATTTATTTATAATATAAGAAGTGATAAATTCATTACATCCATCCAATAAACTACATTAATTAGCACAATAACTATTGTTAAGGTTACACGTGCGCAGGGCATTATTATTATGGTGTTAAAAACAATGAAAGATTATATTTATAGCTAGCATAATCATTTTGATCTACAAAACAACTTTATTTGCTGAAATTAGGTTTAGATTTAATTTAACTTTATCATTATGCTAATAAAATTAGAAACCGGATTATTAAAAGAAAGTGACGTGACACTGCAAGTCCAGGAAAATACAATTATCAATAATCAGTACTGCAAGAAAGGAATTGTAACAATACAACTAACTCATGGTACACCTATTGACTCCAAGTTATAAATGAATCGAACCAAACATGCTATTCTACACATTATTATTCAAAATTGTCTATTTCCGTTCCAAAATTTAGATTTAGGAATAAGAAATATCTTTGATGTTTGTTTCTAGTTTGAATTATCTAAATTAACACTAGTATATGTTAGATTTACTATATTCACTCGATCCTAAATCTAACTTTTTTACTCCTAATTCAAAAGAGTTTGTATTCCGTAGAAGCGGTTACATGTAGGATTAGATCGGAAACAATTATCTTCTACAGATAAATCTATTATTTTTTAGATGACAAACTATTAGTTTTCAAAAGCTCATAATATAAGTAATAGAAAACTAATCAACTTTTTAGATGTGTATAGGGCAATTAAAAGTGCCCCAGCCAACTAGTTAAAGCACAGGAAAACAGATACAAGAGAAAGTGATAATAAAATCTCATGATGCTCAATAATATTCATTGATAAGAGTTAGATGCGGGTGGTGAATCCTCTCGCCGCCACACAAATTTATTGCTCTACTTAATTTATTTACATACGAAGTAACAAAGATTAAATATGCCTTTATAACTCAAGAGTAAATTAACTAAGAAAACCACTCCCAGCAGAGAGACCCCATCCTTAAGAATCAGCATGTGGGAGTCATCACAAAATCAAACACACTATCATGTGGAGTAATTTTTTTTTTTCTTTAATGTTAAATCCCACATGGGGAGGGGAGGAGGAGCCCCACTTGAAGAATATGCACCCCAAGTGAGGCTTACATCCAAGTGTTCCTTTGAAGTAAAATAACTTCAACCCCACCGCCTTTATATATGGATTTGAGATATTATTTGCAAGTGGTGCTTCTTAGCTAGGTGCATGCATTTGAGTAACATTATTAACTGAGTACAATGAGGGAGACTAAGAATCAAGAATAGTTTGGGCATTTTACGACGCGTATGGGATTGAGCTCGTCGGCCATATGCCTTGCCATACCGATGCCCACACCCGAATTCATTCCTACACAAAACTATACTCCCATCATTGTCCTTGGAATTAGGCTGAGCAATGTGTATTCTTTTATGTTTATGTATGATGTGCTTTTTTAATTCTATATGTATTTTTGTCCTTTTAAGTCTTCCCTTATCTTTATAAGTTGAGTTAGTCATTCCTTCTATTCATTTTACTTGCATTGAATTGAAGATTGTCTACTTAATATAGTACTACAGTTTACAATAACAGGGGAATCTAATTAAACCTCTACAATATTAAGTGCACTTCTCTAGAGTCTAATTTTTCTTTTAAATTAAGGAATTAACTGCACATTTTGTCTAATTAACAAGTTAATGGAGTAGTATTTATATGAAAGATGCAATAAATCAAAATCAGCAGTTATCATCTGGCTTCTCAAAATGCTGTAGAAGTAAAACATACCGTTTTTAAGAACAGCATAGAGATCTATCTATCTACCTCCATTCATGTAGCAGCAATCTGCAGAAAACAAGCAAACCTCAAATAATACACTAATACAACTCCAAATATCCTTCATAAGCAAAAATTAGAAGTTGATCCTCTGTGAAGGCATGTGCTCTGTGTTACTTGTTTCCATAAACATACCCGATTATGTAGTTGTTCTGATGGAGCATTTCCATGGATTAACCGATGATGATCAACACCGATTGAATCCGCTTCGTTACTAAATCCATCCGCAGCGAATTCAAAGCCATCCGATGATGATCAGCGCCTGATGTTATTCAAATCCATCCGCAACGAATTCTACGAGCTGCTGCAGGGATTCCCGGCGTCAGTACGGTGGAGAGGCGGCTTCGAAGGCAACGCCGCCATTGTTGCTCATGCGTCTAGCGTGCTTCAAAATTATTCAGGTATTAACGAATTTCAGATTAAATGAATCGAAAAGAATTCAATTTTACCCAAATTGGAGGGAATTAACAATCTTCCAAACACTATCATTACATTCGGCGCCAAACATTTTTTGAAATTTTACTCAAATATTTGTCTAACGAACATAAAAGTAAATATAATTGTGAAAAAATAAAGAAATTATTAAACCAAATAAATTGAAATGACATCAAATTTTAAAATTTAAATTGACTTGGTTTAGTTGAATCTAATAAAGCCCATTTAACCCAAAATTTTATCAACATGATACGATCCATTCAATCGTTTTTCATTTAAAAATTGATGAGCCCATTTGTAATTAAAAATCCAACAAAGGAAGCCCATTAATTGAAGCAGAAGAAAAAGGACATCTAAAATATTATTTTAAAAATAACTCGTATTAATAATAAAGAATATATAAATTAAAACCAAAATCATCCATATATGATGTAACATCAAAAATAATAATTATAATAATCGAAATTCGATCATCAATTTTAATAAAATGTCCAATTAATTCTTGGCAAAAGCTCCTGTGCCCCGGGGACACACTGTACCCCATGGAAACACAATTTTCTCCCTTCATATTCTATTTAAATATATATATTGTTAGGAATTTAAATTGCAAAAGAGCACGGAAATAATTGTAAATGGACACGATGTACTCGAACCACACTAGTCTCACTCTTAATTCTTAACAATCCAAAAGCTCAATATTCCTTCCACGTACTAGGATAAATTGGAAGATAGAGAGAAAAGTACTTACTACATAATTTTGATAATAATATTCAAAAATAGACTAAGATAAAGATTTAAATCTAATACAAAATCATTAATGGTGTATTATAATATAATACACTCTTTATTAATGGTGTATTATAATATAATATACTCTTTCTGTCCCGTCAAAAAAATGACCTTTTATTTTTTGCACGTAGATTAAGAAATATTATTATTTAATGTGTAGTGGGTAATTGTATTAATGGAGGTATGAACCCATATTTTAATTGTATTAGAGGAGGTATATGAGTCTCATACGTGTAAAAAAAAAAATAGACCATTTGGATGGAACGACTAAAATTGAAAAAATACTTAGTAGTGGCTAGATGTGAACAAGTTTATTCGATTTACATATTGGAAATAGCTTTACGGTAGTAAAATAATTAATAATAATAATAATAATAATAAATTTGAGGGCACGGATTTTCTTATTTTATTATTATTAATAAAATATATCATATCTGTAATTTGCTAGTAATTATACGATTGTTGTGTAAGAGAAGAATAAAATCTAATCATTATACATATTACTTTTAAAAAAAAGATTTTCTCATTTCTTCTATTTGTAATTTGTACATATCATCAAACAATATAATAAAGAAAGAAAAAAAAAGCTACACCTACAGAAAATCCAAACGAAAAAACATAATCCACATTTACACGTGTCGAATTAATATATGAAAAATGATAACGCATAGAAAACTAGAAACATCTGAGAAAGTGTAGTGGTGAGTCATAAATTCCGTGCACTATAAGTAGTAATTAGCACCATTAATTGTGCATTTGTGTCCGAAGAGTGAGCGGACCCCACTCAGATTTACAATTAATTCTTTAATTGCAACATAGATACTTACTATTTATAATTAAATATTTCAATGACGATAAAATCCATTAGTCGGCTATAATATTTCTTTCAAAAAATTATATGTTGTCAATTTCTTGACCATTAACACTTGTGTGCTCAAATTGATTATTTCATTTCAATTTTTTTCTCTAAATTATTATTCATTTTATTAAAAGCATTAATTCATTAGAAAATAATACTAATACTTTTATACTCCGTGTTTACCTTATGTTTCCCCTGTTTAAAGAATACATGTACGTATTTTGTGGCACAGAGTTTAAAAAAATTAATCTTTTGATGTAATGATATAAGAATGAGAATAGGTATTCTGAGTAATTGAATATAATAAAGTGTATGATATAGTTGATTTTGACTAAATTGTGTGTAAAAAAAATGTGACAGTTTTGTAATATTATGATATTGTAATATTATTAATATTGTGTATTTTTTTTCATTTTTAAGATGAGAGTATTCTTGTAACGATGAGAGTATTATTTTTTAAACATGTTAAGTGTTACTTTTTGAATTATATTGTGTAATTCTACTTGAAAGAATAATAATTCGTATATACGGAAGAGTAATATTAATGATTGTAAAACAAAATAAATCTAATGTTTCATACATTAAATTAAATGATTCTACGATAATTTGTCGTAACACTGTTTCATATATAGTATTTTCAGCGTCATATGCTACTCCTAATTTAATTTGTAGTACTGTTTCTTAAAAATTTTAACCGACACACTAGTGAAATTGGTTGGGGGGGGGGGGGGGGGGGGGGGGGGTCGTTATACAAATTATTCTAAATTGAAATCATACTGGATGACGATGATCTACCAATTTCATGTCACGAAGTCAAATTAGAATCTATGATATCAAATTATACGAATAATATTAATATAATGGTGCATGTATCTAATCCACCTTTTGTGATTCAATAATAGTAGTGGATACAAAAATAAATACTAAATTATACTCCCTCCGTCCCACACTTATCTTTATAATTTTTTTTCGTTCGTTCCACACTTATTTTCACCACCCAAAAAATAAATTTTACATTAACCAACAACCTCAAAAGTTATCATAATTTCAAAAATACCACTCCCACATAACACACATAACATACTTTATAATTTATTTATTACCTAAAAATACCATAATACATCCTAAAAAGTCAATAAAATTGATCAAAAAATAACTTTTCTTAAACTCCGTATCTACAGTACCTGTGCAGATAACTATGGTACGGATGGATGGAGTACTTAGTAACTTTTTTAGAAGAGTAGCTAGTACTCCTATATTCTCTAAAGAGAACTTTTAAAGAGTAACATTTTAATTTTCAAAATGAAAAATACCTTCTATATATGATAATTTATAAAAAATTATAAGATTAAAAGTTAATACTTGTTTAAAATGAATCTGCACACAAACACATTAAAGGTACGTGGCATGCATAGAAGTTTTTTTATTTTTTAATATAAATATTACTATGTATATACTACTCATACTCATTATGTAAGATGTTCGTTCGATCTAATATAATTCCCTTGCACGAATTACACCGTTTAAAAAATAAATAAATGTATATAAAATTAATAAATTTCAAATCAACATTATCTAATAAATATGAAGTATGATATACTCAATTGAAATACTATATTTTAGTCTACTAATTCACTATTTCATAATTAGTGCCAGACAAATTAATAATGGTCATATACAAAATACATTGAACACTATTATTACATATTTTGCCGATCACACCGGTTCTTCTACGCCATTTTCGTGCATCATCTTCTATATCACGCGTTAAATTATTGACACGTAAGAGGGGAATTAAATCCAACCATTGTCCTTAGGGTTTAAGGATTAGGGTATAATTTCCTCTCTCCTACGTGTCATCCATCCAACGGTTTGACACAAGAAATGATGTACCAAAATGACACAGAGAATCCGAGCCGTTTGCCGACTAAGTATAATATTCTGCACACTATTTTATTTCATTTATATTTTCTTCAAATTCATATAGATGAAATATATTTTAAGTGTTCAATTGAGTATATCCATACTTCAATTGATATACGTAAAACTTTGTATTGTTGAATTCAAAATTAATATTTTAACATATATAAGTGGGTAAAGGTAGCTAAAGAAGTGGATGATGGAGAGAGATTTGTGATTGGTTGGACTGCTATATGTGCATCCATACCTAATTAATACTCAAAAAATTAATTATATTTGTGGTCTAAATCTAAATCTAAAGAATTCATTGGATGATAGAACAGTGAAGTCATCATCAGCATCTTTGTTCTTAGATTATTATTATTTCGCTCATTTGTATAATCTAAAGTTGATCCCCTTTCCCTCACTTGTCTCTTTTGGCCTCCAACATCAGGTCAAATGTTATCCATGTCTCACTACTTCATTCATCCTTGATCTAACAAAGAACTAAAATGTGGTTTAAGTTATCTCATCTTTCTTTGAATATATTAAGGAAATGACAAGAAACAAACGATCACAAATACTTATACAGCCATATTTCTTTGCAACATATTATGCACACCATTTTCAATAATGGGTTAAAAAATAATTACTACTATATTTAAGAATTTATATCAAGTCATAAAAGTCAAAATTAAATCTTAGAGCTACGCTTGCGTGAGACTGTCTTTACGTTTTGTTAAATAGTTATGATCACTTTTTTATTTATACTACGAATTGTTCATAAAACAATTAGCTACACTAATATCACTTTTAATTAACATGTTATCATTTCTTATTCGTTTCATAGAAGTCTTCCCGTATGACATAAGTGTTTGTCTGTACTTTACGAGTAAAATAAGATCATGTGAATTACAAGGATCCATATTTAACAGATTGGATAAAATTAGGGTTATTTAGGTACGCTAGATTTTAGTTGTTCAAAACTTGAGATACCAAAATAGCATATTAATTTCTAGCTTTGTTAATTTTACTACGTAATGTTGTTGTGTTACTTGAGTATTTCTTGTACCTCTTCATTATTATTAATAAAATTTTCCTTTATCAAAAAAAAAAATAGCATATCTATACGTATGAGCATAAGGAGAAAATTTTCCTAGATACACTCGAATAAAGAAGAGACTTGGAGGGAAGGATGTCCTAAAAATAGGCAACAGAAGAATCAAATCAAATAGAGAGAGTGGTGGTGAATTGATCTATTACCTAGATTCTCTCCCACTTGCTCCACACCATATGCCTTTTGACGCCAATGCCACTACTAATCTACCCCTAGTTTTTACCGTCTCTCTTTCTCAAGTTATCTGTTTTCGGACATTATTTATTTTTATTGTTCTTTAAATTAAAAAAGATTTTTTAGGTATAATGTGATATTTTTAAGTAATAATATAAATAACTTGAAAAGTAGTATATTATATTTGTTAGGTGTTATTAGATTGATTGAATATTTTTATTTTAAAGGTGGGAAGGTTGTTATTGAATATTTTTTATAATAAGGTATAAAAGTTTATGATATGAAAAGTTCAAGAATATTAATGGGCGATGTACATGGTTCTAGTTCTAGTCATATAGGCACTAGCTATTATATAAGGGGCCCTAAATTGGCGGCACGCTCTCCACTCATTATTAATCATGCTACTTCCATGTAATATAAATGTATCTTTTTTTTTCTTTCATGTAAATTAAATAATATTATTATTTTATGTGTGGTGAGTAGTTATATTAGTAGATGTTGTGATGTCAAGGTTGGACATTGATACTTCGATGGGAAATCTTGAGAAATTGTTAAAAAGTCAAAGTCTCAAAGAATGGTGGAAGGAGGTAATAAAATTTACTGTGAGGCTGGTTTAGAGACTCCCTGCGAAGAGAGGTGGGTGATGGATTAAGTACATCGTTTTGGAATGAAGTATGAACGGGTGATACTCACTTAAGAAACAAATATCCAAGACTCTATATGTTGAGTGAAATGAAATATGAAAATATTGGAGTTATGGGAGCTTGGGATTCTGATCAATGGAATTGGGATATGCGATGGAGAAGAGCCTTTAGAGATTGGGAAACAAGTCTATATTTGGAGTTCATAAAGGATGTAGAAAACAAGAAGATTGTAAAGGATGTAAAAGATATTTGGAAATGGGGAAGCAGAAAGCATGGAGAGTATTCTGTTAATGAAGCATATGAGATACTCCAAAAAAAGATGTTGGACGAAAATCAACAAGTTAAAGAATATGCTAAATACATTTGGAATAAAGTGGCTACACCAAAAATACAGTTTCTAGCGTAGAGGGTGATAAATAATCGATTGCCGACCAAAGAAGAGCTTAGGAAGAGGAATTGCCTACCTGACAATGTCAACACTTTATGTCCGGTATGTCAAAATTACCCTGAATCTATTTTGCATTTATTTGTGGAGTGTAAAAAGGTGGTGGACTTGTGGGATAGAATGATGGGATGGATGGTAGTGGTTGGACCACGACAAAGATGTATAGAAAAAAATTTATTGGAGTTTAGAAGTTTTCTAGAAGGGAGTGTGGGTAATTTATTGGCTTCTTGTGTTTGAATTTGTACGGTTTGGGTTGTTTGGACAATGCGGAATAACATTATTTTTAAAGGGGATTGTTGGAACTCGGATATTCTATTAGGAATTAGAACTCAAGTTTGGGGATGGTTTGCTCTCAAGAAGAAAGAGTTATTGAAAGGTGCAGAAATTCAAAGGTGGAATGAAGATATTAGGAGCACACTGCAAAAGATGATATGAGAAAAGGAGATGGTGGTGGTGGTTAGTCTAGTATGTCTTTTATTTTGGACTTTTCTTTTATCTGTTGTATCTGTTGTATTTTTGTTGTAGCATGTAGGTAAATCTCGTGTCCTTTGAAGCAATAAAATTATTTTCCTGGTTAAAAAAAAAAATTAGTAGATGTTGTGAGTTCCATATTTTATTTATATTAGGAGGGTATGAGTTCCATATGTCTGAAAAGAAAAATAGATATAGATTGAAGGTAGACAACCCAAAATAATAAAATTGATAGATTAAGGATGGACGGATGGAGTGTTACCAAAATTAGACTAAGTTTCTTGTGACATGATAATTATGTGAAATTTATTAAAGTATGATTGTTATATAAGTAGAGTATGATTATTTGTAATCAAAGTGCAATTTTTTAAAGTATGATAAATAATATTTAATATATGATTTTACAATTTTATTATACTATAATTTAGTGTAAACATAATAAGTATATTTTAATAATGGATCAATCTGTCTTACGCTATCCCTTGAACATGTTGTTCTTCGAATTTTTTATTTTTTAAATATAAAAGAGTACTCCCTTCGTCCCCCGAAATACTTCACATATTGTTGTGCGCGGAGTTTAAGAAAAATTTGTTATTTTATGTATAAAGTAAGAAAGAGAAGAAGTATTTTAATTAATTTAATGAAAAAGGTGTGTAAAGTTATTGAAATGTGTGAAAAGGTGAGTATTATATTGGGATGTGTGTAAAAAGTAGGTATTGTTATAGTGTATTTTTTACCATTTTTAGTAAAAGTAAGGTGTAAAATACTTTGTGGGACGGATTTAAAAGGAAAGTGTGAAATACTTTGGGGGACGGGGGAGTATATCTTATCAGGGAAATAATTTAATTTAATAATTTTTATCAATAATTCATAAAATAAATAAATAAAATGAATAATATTTTTAATTAAAAAAAAACTCCATTTCACTTACAGAAAATATGATATTATTTCTTAAGAAAATGATTTTACATAAATTAATTGTTTCATATTATAAAAATTTGGGTTAACAATATGCATGAATCTTTAGGCAATTGAGTGGGTCATGTCTGGATACTATGCATGAAGTTTAATAATATGTGAAATTGAGTGGGTGTACTAAACTCAATACATGTATTGATGTACACACTATTTTTCATATAATCTTATGGTATTAATTAATTATTTTCACTCCTGCGAATTCTATACTATTTTGACCCTACAATTTTTTTTTAATTTGATATTTATCAAATGGTATAATTATTTTTCTCTCTCTCTCTATTTATTTATTTATATATTTATTTACTTTTGATTTAATGATGGATGAAACGGTTCAGCATAATACTATATGGTGTAAGCATTATTTTCCCTCACATGATAGGATCACTTATTCCATCTTTTATATCATTATCATTCTTTAATTTATTCGTAAGATTTTCAAGTAGTTAATTAATATATATATATATATATATATATATATATATTACGAAACATGAAAGTGAAATATATTACGGGATAATATTTCCACATAGACAGCATTTTGGAAGTTTATTTGTAGGCTATTTCCTAGTTTCTTCCTTGGAAAAAGACTTTACACCCAATATTTCCAAAGTTTCCAAAGGCTGCTCAATCATAGATTCATATCAATGAAAATTGGGTAGAGATTTCTAGCTCCAAGATTGTGTTCCATACGATCGTTCTAGGGTACAAGATAAAAGACACATCACCTATTTTATTGTTTTACAAATTAAAAATACTAATATATTTTTTACATCGTCTTGAAATGTAAGATGTAACACAATGTTGAAGTATTAGTAGGGGATCTGATTTCAAGAAAATCGGGCTCTCTTATTAATTTTATTTATTTATTTAGTGCCACATGTGGATTTGGATAATTAGGTATATCTTACAAAACTATATTCCATATAGTATATGACTATCTACTTTCGTACCTTTCGTTTCCTCTTTCATCACATAATACAAAGTTAAATGAGATTCATTTACTCAATTCTTATGCGATCTTTAATTTAATTATTGTTTTTTGAATCAAATCCTTGATAAAAGTGTTTATTTATCCCGAAATTTTTAAATAAATCCAAAATCTTTCCGAAATTTATATTATACTAGCATTTGGGCTTTTATTGATATACTAAAATTCAAAAACGAATAATGAATATATATCGCCAGTTTCTAATTTACGTGACTGATTATAATTTATTATAATGTCACTAAAGCCATGCAATTGTACGATAAATACCACGAGATTCGATCGAAAATTGCAATTTCACCAAATTAAATATATATACTCACCCGTCACGACTTCACGTTTAATTAATGCTTTAAAAAAAATTATTTTTATTAAAAAAAATTAATGATTTACTATTTTTAAATAATAAAACGTTTTTTAAATAGTTTATATAATATATAGGTTAGGGAAAATGTGACAAATTTAAAATTAAAATGCATTTTGATTTTGACGTTGTTAATTTTTATTTTTTAAAAAGAATTTTAATTTGTAGGACAATCAAATCAAATAAGAACACTATAAATAATTTTATGGGATAAATAATAATTATTCATGAACGGTAATAACCGTAAATCAAAATAAATAAACTACAAATTAAGTGCAACTAAGTATTCTAATTAAGTACTCCATATTGTATGTACACATGTAAACACATATGAGCATTTTTCACACTAATTAGTGAAGTAACCAAAGGCAATTGAGAGTAGCCTTTCCTAGTGCAATTCTTGCAAAAGCATTACTTAAATATTTTACCAATTCATGATCAATTATTTATTAATAAATAAATCGATCGAATTAATTCACACGGACGTAATATAAATTTAAAAAACATACAATAGGAAATCGATGGTCTTATCCGATTTTATTACACACTATTTAAATTTCTTTAAAGAAAGTTTGCCAATAGGGCAAGCACAAATTAAAGAATCACACTTTAAAACTTTTTAGGACAGTGGAATTCATAATTTCTTCAATTCTCCACCTTACCATGCTCGAAACACCACTAAATTCTCTTTAAATTCTTTAAAAATTCCCTATGCTTCTTACACTACCATTTTTAATATTCCAATTTGTACCAAGTTAGAGTTGACAAATTATTGCTTCATTATTCCACAAATTTCACGCTGCCACGTGGCCCTGCACCAACTCCCCCCCCCCTTATCTTCTTCTATATATATTCACCCCCTTTATTTTATCTTATTCTCATTTAATTTCTCAGAAGATTCACAGGGTGAGAAGAAGACGCTCTCAGCGTCTTCCTCGATATTCTCTTCTCATGGTAGTATTCGTTTCTTCTCTCTTTCCTCTTTCTCTCTCTCAATTCCTACTGCTATATATATACATACAATAAAATCTCCATTTCTTAATCAACTCACTTTAATCATTATTCGTTTTTGCATGCATGTGAATTAATTTGCATTTGCTCACTCCAATTTGGGGAATTTTAGTGATTGCTGATTTCTAGGGTTTTAATTTGGGGATAATTATGATTGCGTCGACCATGCAGCGAATCAGGGAGGCGATCGCGTTTGTGATTTTAACGATATGCTCGAAGGCGGCGAACTCGCGGCCGTTCTGGTGGCCGAGCGACAACGCGGAGGCGTCCGGCTTCTGCCTGAGCTGGCGGTTGGCGGTGGAGGCGAACAACATCAGAGCGTGGCGGACGGTCCCCACGCAGTGTTCCCGCCACGTGGAGTCGTACATGATCGGAGGCCAGTATTACAGAGACGTCGGCCTCATTGTAGATAACATCTGCACCTACATTGACACCATTTCCCTCTCCGACGACGGATTCGACGCCTGGATCCTCGACGTCGACGATACCTGCATTTCCAACCTCTTCTACTATAAAGGAAAGCGTTACGGGTACGCCATAATTAATCCAAAAATTAAAATTATTTTATTTAATTATTATATGAGTGAGGCTCTTGTCCCGATACCGTGCCATTTGCAATTATGTCTAAATTATATTAAACTATCAATTCAGGTCTTGAAATTATCACATATTATCTCCCGTTTTATTATTTCAAGACCTGAATTCGGGCTCTGAATTGATAGTTAATATAATTCATATCCCTAATTGATAGTTTATTTATTTTTTGAAAAAAAATCTATCTATTGAATTCAAATCAATTTACACCTTCGAAATCGAATTCAGATGCGAACCGTTCGATCCATCCGGATTCAAAGCGTGGGCATTGAACGGAGATTGCCCTGCGATTCCAGATGTTCTGAGATTATTCAACAAGTTGATCCAAACAGGGTTTAAGGTATTCCTGGTGACGGGCAGGGATGCGGAGACACTCGGGCAGATTACCGTTGAGAATTTGGAAAACCAGGGGTATTTTGGGTACGAGCGTCTCATTTTAAGGTATACCCGTCGCTCTCCTATTGGATGTGTTCATTTTAAGAGCTAACTAATTACAATTCATTAAGGGTGATTAATGTCTTAAATAGGACTGCTGCGTACAAGGGTCAAGGAGCGGTAATGTACAAGTCAGCAATACGTAAGCAGTTGGTAGAAGAAGGATATAGAATATGGGGCAACACTGGAGATCAGTGGAGTGATCTTCAAGGGGAGTATACAGGGAATCGAACCTTTAAGCTTCCTAATCCTATGTACTTTGTCCCTTAATTACGTACACTTTTATTAATTAAATAGTATAAACTTTTTTTTTATTACATGGGGGGTATTTAGCTTAGAATCTATGTCGTGTTTGACTTTATGTAACGTCAAGAAATACCTGTATTTGTATCACTTATCACCATCCATATTGCAGCATTGTTGCACTAAAAGGGTAGCAAGGATTCCCTTTTTGAAATAAACTATGATTGTGTTTTGCTTCACCATCCAATTAACTTTATATTATCAACAAAATAATAATGCTGAAAAGATATGATGAATAGTGCTCAATTTTTGTGGTAGTTGATTATAGGACGTTTTACGATACAATAGGATATAACTTATGACTTATACATACCCCGATTACAACCCGATTCCTCTATTACAAACTGTGTTTCGTCGACGACGAAACATTATTTGGAATCGAGGGTCTCGGGGGTATGTACAAGCTAAGATATAGAATGCCTCTTAGTCCTCCTCCCATTTTTGCCTTCAGTTGGCTTGTTCTTCTTCCCCCACTTGTGTTGTTTCCCTCCATCTTGACCCTTGAATATACCAATTCTTCCAATCCCTCTAGATATAGATGTTAACAAAGTTTTCCCTTGTCTAGATTTATCAATCATACCCTGTTTCATCACCACTTGTTCTTTTTCAAGATCACTCAGCCTTACCCTCATTCTTGATATCTCCAGCTTCAGCTCCCGATTCTCTCGCCTCAACGAAGCATACGTGTCTCGTGGGGACATGGCAGCGCTCGGCACCCCACTGCTCATTTTCTGTGACATCAAACCCTCTCCACAGCTTCCCGAGAGAGCATTCTTTAACCGGAGCTGCTCAAAATAGAGAACGCGGACTACCAGATGGACAGGGAGTCTGTCGTTTTGGGCAGCATGGTTGCACGCTTCTTGGGACAGCTTTTGGCAGTCGATAAACTTGCACAACTTCTTGCACTCGTGTTCCTTCAGCATTGGATGCGCCTGGCGAATGGGAAAAGACAAGACCGTATATATTGAGAAATGCAGTAGATATATACAATGCAAATTCTTTGCTCCAAACACTAGGTTCATACATCAATGTTTTTACCTTCAAGTAGATGTCGATGGCCCTGTAGAGTCCATCATCGATAACACGAGCATAATCGGGTAGCACTTCGATCATGGAAATGAACTTTGGAAGGGTCAAATAGGGATCAGGAGCAATTTCAGCTAAATATGCATCAACAAGCCTCCCAACTTTCAACAAGCATCCATGGATTGGGGACCCCATTTCTTCCGATTCGTACCCATATTCTTCCTTCTCTTCTTCATCGATTCGTTGCAAGAACTGTACCAGAATCTGATGGATCGTATCAATGTCAAACAAGGAATCGCCAGCCTGTATTGAAGGTATAAGCAGATCATCCAGCAATGCCATTTCTAACCTATACGCAATCCTCTTCTCGAGCTCAAGCCTACAAGCTAACGTTGCATCGACCATAATGGCCACCCTCGTCATCCCAAACAAGAAATTCAATGGAATCGAAGAGCTTTTCTCTATGGGTAATAAAGTTACCAGTGATTCCACAATTGACTTTTGGCCACTCTCGAACACACACTGAGTTGTTCTTGCTGGATTCCATATTTGAGGTTTCCCAATACCTTTTAATGATGTTTGAGCATAATGCATCAAAGAAGCAACTATACTGTCCGTTCGAACGCCACTTTGTCCCATGGCACTAATGACTCTACAATAAAAGTCTATTCCCAACTCACTGAGGTCTTCAACCCACCACTCAAGACACCTATCTTTGAGTTCTAACGAACCGCTATGACAATCTAAACGAGATAAACCCGATACCAGCTGTTCCTTACAAGCATTACGAGCAATAGCACTAATACATCTCTCTGGAATTCCTATTTCATCAGCAAGAGGTAGTAAGTTCTCACAGGAAGATAGAACCTCAACTGATTTTTCAAGACTTTGACATACAACTTCAGTTAGATAGGTTTCCGTACGTTCAATGAGGTTCTCGTCTTGGTAATCATCCGTCATCTCCAAATACTCTGCAGCACAGCGGAGGGGGGCAACATTTGTTGTGGTGATCACAAAATTCATGCCATAACAAAACTTTGCTGCAAGTTCAAAGGTTTCCGGCCCACCGGGCAAGTTAGTGAGTTCTAGCTTCGATAGACTTGCATTTTTCACCTCCGCCACCAGCTTACGGATTTTCCTACTCCGAGCTACCAAAGGGAACTTTTCCAACCAAAGGAGTGGAAACAATTGTTAGATCACTTCATTTAATACTCAGAAGGTAAATTTTCTTTACTCAACACAGAGCAATTTTGTTGTGTTAAACAAGACAGAAATATCACCTTATGCAATAGAAAGGACTCTCCATTGACAACGATTGTAATGTCCCCAGCAACATCAGAGAAAATACTGCACACACACAAATGGAACCATCAACACGAATTCAGATGGAACCTGAACAAGATGAAACGAGCTTTCGAACCATATGCATTCAACAAAAGCACAAGATCATCAGGTTGCCTTAAGATGGAAAATGTCAAGGGCCCAACAGCAACTACATTGTCATTAAACGAAATCCTTGAAGATATAGTTTCCATAAAAAGCCCAACTAGGAATTAGAAAAGATTGATCTAATGGTATAGAAGTTGATCAAATCTACTTTATAATGTTGTCATGGGGGGTAGCACAACTTTCTCTTGTCAATAAATGGATCAATCAGAGAGGCATTTTCATGACTATGATTAACCACAATATCAAGCAATGCTGTAATAAAAAAAAAAAGCATAACAAATCTGAGGTATGCTTTCACAATAACCTAAAATTTGTTCAACAAATTCACAATATAAGTAGACAAGAAAGCTCAATGAAATCTAGTACTCCCAGAAATGGCTATCCCCTTTGAAAGCAACAAAATAAACCTGATGAGAGAGAGAGAGAGAGAGAGAGAGAGAGAGAGAGAGAGAAGTGAATACCGGTTGGCAAATGAAGTGGAGAACTTGGGAGTGGAGGTGGGAGAAGGGTTGTGAGAGGAAGACAGAGATTGCTCCCACACCATTACAATTGGTTGATGTTGTTCTTACAAGAATCAAACTTCACACTCTCAAATCAGCCTAATCTAAACAACAGTGAAATGCAATGAGGAATCAATCATTCAGGAGAGAAGGCAAGGACCCAAAGAAAGTTAATTCAACAAGGAGCCCACTTTTCCATAAAGTGCAAAAAATTCAAGAATTGGCAAATTGAATTAAAAGGGAAAGGAAAAGAACATCATGTTATCAACAGTTTCGAAATTTATTTCATCCATATTACGACCCACATATTACATAATTTAAAATTGTAATAATAATAACAAAGCGATTATTTTAATCTCAAAAGGAGAAGGAATGCAGATTACTTACAACAGAATTTACCTTTTTCTTGTTTTCCCAGAAGCTCCTTTTGCTTTTCATTCCTTTGTCTGGTTCTAGTGAAATGGATTCTCTTTAATTTTACTTTTTCTTTGTTTATTTAAATGTCTGCTTTTTTTATACTCCTATTTTTTTAAAGAGTGAAGGAGCCTATGTTAATTTTTTTTTTTTTTTTAAGATGTATTAAAGCTGTATTTAAAAAATATATATTTGAAATTTGGAATTAAATAACATGCGTTACTAGTTTTGGACAAGGCAGAGTGGGTTTTCATGAAGGGGCTTGTCGTGGTATCATCTCTTTCTTAATTAGTTTTCCGCAAAATGTCGCTATTTAAACCTTTTTAAAAAAAATTAATAATAAATAAATAAGAGGTCATGATATATACATTCGTGTATATATATTTTATATGTAAAAATATAAGGTTGATAATAATTGAGAAAAGAAAAAGGGCAAATACGGGCATTATGGGAATTGGGAAGCATGTAAGAATTGAAAATAAAACAGAGTGTGAGATGATGAAAAATGACCAAATTATTGGATGGGAGAATCTCAGCAGCTTTTGTCCCTTCTGCCTCCTCGATTTATTTTCCAACATTAAGCTGAGATACATTGATGACAATAACCAACTCATAAACATTACCCTAAATATTTTTTTTATCAGGAATAATAGTTTATATTATTAAAAAGAGTTAGGTACTAGAAATACCTAACTCCATAATAATCACATGAGAATTTTCAAATATAAAGATATACTATCAGAGATACAATATCTTAATTGATTACACTCTTAGGACTAATCATCCAATCTTGAAATCTCCCTGATAAACTAACTAATGAAAGATCACATAACAAATTCCAAACTCTAACCTTTATCTCTTCTACCAACTTCTTCAATGAGTATTTCTCTCCATGAAAAACGAATATATTTCTAGTTTTCCATATTAACCATATAACACATTCTCATATGGATATAGTTAGATCATTTCCTTTATTCCCTGGAATAAGACTACTGAAATGAAGTAGGTTATTCAAGGGATTCGAGGAAAGAACCGTCTTCACATCCATCCACTCCATCCACTCGATACACTACATCCAAACTTTATAAGCAAAATCACATTCAAAGAAAATATGTCGAATCGTCTCAGAATGAGTTTCACAAAACAAATAATTAGTGGTAACTCCCGCCGGTAAGCTTTGTCTCCTTTGAAGCAGAGTTGTTATTGAAATTCTTTCCCATAAGACTCTCCAAACATGTACTTGTACTTTAGGTATAACTTTATTATTCCATACCATGTGGAAATTTTGTTTTGATTCTGAGGCTTCAATCTTCTTTCTCCATAACATGTCGTAAACCTCTTTAGTTGTATATTTGCCTTTGGTTTCATTCTTCCATCTCCATCCATAATCAGTCCCCTACTTAGGATAAAACACATTAAGCAAAGAAGTTAGATTATTCAACATCTCTTTTTCTCTCTATGTAAGCTTCATTCTCCAACTTCAGTTCCAACTCCATTCTTCATCCTTCCAAGACCCCAACTTACTCACTTTCTTAAACTTATCCAATGTCAAATGATAAAGTCTCTTGAATTTAATTTCCAATGAACCTCCCTCCCCAACATTACCCTAAATATAATTTCAAGTGACGTAAATCATGCAACATTAATTCAGGTAAACTCTACGACATGAATGTACGTGTAAAATTAAAATAAATGACATGGATATATTAATCATCTCTTAATCATATTATAATCAGAGAAATGAAAAATATAGAGAAAATTTTTTTATTAATTTTTAAATCACCTGATGCCTCCCAAATAAATTAGCAAACTTCTGAACACAACCCCTAACCTCAAATATTATTAGTCTCATGGCCACCTTGTCTTTATTATTATTATTATTTAGATTATTATTACTTAAATATGATTGAGAAAGGGAATATAATAACACGTGTGTCGTTAACTGATACTCATAACTACACAATTATAGATTGTGATATCATAAATACTCATATTCACATTTTGTTTTACACAATTTTGTTTTTCACATTATTTTTTCTTTTTTATATCACAAAAAATCAAACCCTTTGCAAACACTTCAAAGGTATGAGTCAATGTATAATAAATAAACTTCACTCCCATACTTGACATGCAGTCGAGAATTGGAAATTTTAATTAACAGCAAAATCGTGAAGATTTCCAAACCTAATACTAATAAGTAATATTCTTTTTTATATCACAAAAAATCAAACCCTTTGCAAACACTTTGAAGGTATGAGTCAATGTATAAACCTCATAAACTTCACTCCCATACTTGACCACCAGAAATTCCATCACCCATCGGACAACATGCACAACCAAAACACACACCCACAAGCAAATAATTCAGTTAAATTGCAAGAAAAAAGAAAACCCACAAAATACAGTGCAATTCGCCTCTGTGTCACACACACACACACACTCATTTTCTTACAACACAACACCCTCCATCATGTGTGACAAAACAAAAGAATCACCACCTCTTCTTCCTCTGCTCACACGATTCAAACTCTCTGCCATATCACTGGCTGCTCGTGTCTACACTCGCCGCGATGGCACCATCAACCGTCGTCTCTCCACTTCTTTGACCCTAAAACGCCGCCCCCCCCCCCCCCACCAAGCTCGTCCACAACATCCGGGTCTCCACCTCCGACGTCCACATCGACACTTCTCGGAGTTTTTGGTTCCGCATTTTCACCCAGACCACACTGCCAAGTTAAGTTTAACTCAAAACTTTGAAATGAAGAGGTTTAAATTTCAGAAAAGAGAAAGATATCAACCACTAAGTTCCTCCAAACCAGATATCAGCATTCCATTAATGACAAAAACCAAATTTAACTTGAATTAACAAATAACCACTTACACATTTCATCAAGCACCCCATGGTTTAAAACATGCAAATCACAAATCATAACAATTAGTAATGACCATTTCCTTTTACTCAGCTGTCAATTTACCCATTCATATCAACAATCAACTTTAACCTGAATGAATTCACAAACTTTCTTATCGATCCTAAAGAAATTCGTACATGCCATATCCATTATTGATTGATAAAAGCTAACATAACGAGAAATCATGCGGACTCAACAAACAAAGCACAAGATATCTTGAATCTCGAGCACCCAGATTTTTTTCGATGGAAATTCTCAAATCTCCAACCACACCAACCATATTCGATTATGGATGAGGAAAAGAGGAAATGGAGAAAGAATGATGAGAACGGAAATCAATTATAAAACATAAAATAAAGTAACTTTCATAAGTAATGAGAGCATGTTTAAGCCAAACGCACCTTCATAAGTAATGAGAGCATGTTTAAGCCAAATGCCTCAAAGACGATATATGGCGACCGATAACATCAACTGTTGAGCAAAATTTGATGCAAATGATATAAAATTGTGCAACAAGGCTGTGTAGAGTGTCTGGGAAACTATCATGAATGTTTTCCCTAATCAAGCTAAATTTCAACATGGAAAGTGCAAACAATTACAAAAATCATGGCTACAAGCCAAATTTCAATGCTAGAAATAACCGCGCATATAGTAGGTAAGTATCAATATCATAGTGGCATATTTAAAGGGGGCAATAGCTAGTTAAGCAAAGGCATAGCTATGTCCTGAGTGGCGGCTCATCCATTTTAAAAAATCGTCCAGCTGGTACATGAAACGAGGTATCAAGTGCTCAAAAACCTGCTTTACAAAAAGTCAGTGGTTAAGCATATGCAAACAAAGAAGTCCCTATGTATCATATGCTTGTTCATACATCACATGTCTCATAGAAAACTAAGACAATATGAAACAAATAAATGTTCTGCAGCAGGTAGGATTGCACCTTGGAGAGATTATAAAATGAATGTGATATCTTAAATACTCCAAAAAGGTAAATGTTAATAAGCTCATAAATACAATAAATTTAGTAAATAGCCTCCTTTCTTCCTTATTTATCTCTAAATATGAGAAATAACTTATGCCACATCTACTAACTTTAGCACTTTTAATGCTGACACGTAACATATACTTCTAACAACTCCAGGAATTTATAAATTAGCTTGTAGCGATAAGTATAACATCTGCATTTATTGTCTGGCAGCGCATCTAAAGGTGGACGTCCATGATATCCGGAGGACATCACCAAAAGAGAAATTCCATGGGAAATGGTGAGGCCCTGTTCAACCTGAAGATCATCAGAGCCAAATCTACAAGATTAAAGAAATTGAACACTGCGTTGTTGTGCGGCGGGAACGTAATGCAGAAAGGAATGTTTCACGTGTGTGATCCCATAACTGTGGGAAAGCCCTGGCACATTTGTATTCCGGGAACGTTCATTAAATGCTGCCCTGCAATTGGTAATTAGGTACATGCTCCATTAATCTTAATTTTGCCTCCCGTGCTGCTTGTGATTCTTTTGTTTTCATGTTCTGTTCTTCATTCACTCACTTATGCTCTAATAAAGAATTCACAATCAACTTACCCATTCACCCACTTGTGATTCTTTTGTTTTCCTGTTCTGTTCTGTCAATTAACTCATTCATATCAACAATCAACTTTAACCTGAATGAATTCACAAACTTTCTTATCGATCCTAAAAAAATTCGTACATGCCAAATCCATTATTGATTGATAAAAGCTAACATAACGAGAAAATCAGCTTCAAATACTCAAAGATATCTTGACTTTGTGAAATCGAAGCAGCCAACATTGCGAAAGATATCTTGACTTTGTGAAATCGAAGCAGCCAACATTGGGTAACAGAACAGGAAAACAAAAGAAATCAAAAAACAAAAGGCAGGAGGCAAAATTAAGATTAATGGAGCATAATTATGTATGCTATGCAGCGAAATTCAAGGGCTTCTCTCAACCGTTCGGGTTTGGATTACAAATGAGTGTCAGTGGGAGCACACACGTGAAACACCGTTCCCGCACAACACGCAGTGCTCAATTTCCTTAATCGTGTAGATTTGGCTATGATGATGTTCCATTATATGGTTGAACAGAGCTTTTTTTTTGGTGTCGAACCTCCCCATCTTCAGTGGAATGTCTCTATTGGTGATGTCCTCCGGGATTTCATCGAGGTCCACCTAAGACGAGCTGCAAAAAAAAAAAAACGCAGAGGTGATACTTTTGGGTACAAGCTAATTCATATATTCCGCGACGTTGTAGAAAGGAGGAGAAGCCATTAAAACATTTGGAGTACAATTCAACTTCCTTACTAGCCAATTCGACGAACTGGCTAGGGTAATTGATGGGTCTGTAAAACACGTAGGGTAGTAGGGGAGGTAGGAGTCGCTTAGGGTTGCGAGAGTGCGAATAAATTGGCGCCGCCGCCAGGTGTGCAGAACCCTAGGGGTGGTGTCGGGGGAAAGGCGGAGACGGAGTGGGGATTTGATCTGGGTGGGTTTTTGGCGGAGACGGAGTTGGATCATCGTTTAGGTTAAAGTAATTTGAAAGAAATTGTAATGAATTTGAGAGGATGCTGTGATGAACTTCAAGTATGAGAAAATGGGGTGGATTCGAATTTCGAAGCAAAAACGAGCAAAAACAAATTAACGCGCAACCTGA
This sequence comes from Pogostemon cablin, assembly GCA_023678885.1. Lineage (NCBI taxonomy): Eukaryota > Viridiplantae > Streptophyta > Magnoliopsida > Lamiales > Lamiaceae > Pogostemon > Pogostemon cablin. The sequence continues at coordinate 2,717,433 of CM042984.1, forward strand.
AAATTTAGAAACAAAAGCTGAGGCCCAAACATTTTCCAGAGCCCATTTTCAAGCCCAACTTCACCATTTACATTGCTCCTTAATTAAGCATCTTCTGAGTAGGGATGGTAACGGGTACAGTACCAGCTTATTTTGAGGTACCCGTATCCATATTCGATTAAAAAAATAACTATCTGTATCCGTATTCGTCCCGTTTAAAAAATTTATTATGGTATCCGTACCCGTCTCATTACCGTTTATCAATACCCGCGGTACACATACCCGTTTAATATTCATTTATTTTATATATATTTATATTTTTTATTATCTAAATAAGTATAATAATAAAAATTACATTATTATTAATTAATTATAAAATAAATATAATATAATCCCTTCGTCCTGCACCAAGGGTCTCTTTTTTCCATTTTGGTCGTCTCATTCAAAGGGTCCCCTTTCCTTTTTTATACATATGGGTCTCACACTCACCCACTAATACAATTAAAATATGGGGCCTACACTTCCACTAATATAACTACCCACTACACATTAAATAATAATACTTATTAATCCACGTGCAAAAAAGCAAAATGCACCCTTGGTGCGGGACGGAGGAAGTAAATTGTATTATTTTAAATAAATAGAGTATTTAATAAATATGATTAAATAAAACTTATAACTATCAATTAAATATATAAAATATCTTATCATATATAAATTATATAATATATATTAAATTTTATAAAAAATATATATATATAATCGGGTTACCCGCGGGTATTTGAGGCATTACCCGTACCCTTTCAAAACTTTAATGGTATTTTTCACAATTACACGTACCCATTCCAAATCCGTTTACAATTATCCGTACTCTATACATTAGGGTTCGGGTAGACCGGGTATCCAAAAATACTCATCTCCTTGTCATCCCTACTTCTGAGTCCAGCATGCAGTTGATTTTGGTTGGAAAGTGGGTGGTCCTACCTCATCTTTACTTTAACTAAACAAGAGTTTTTTACCTATCCAACTTCCACTTTTTTTTTTCTCCATGACCTTTTTTTTCTTTTATTGTTGCAATTTTTCTTATTTTAGGAGACATAAATTTGTTTGTAAAATTTATACACTTAGAATTGAATATGTAGTACAAATATGAAGAGTAAAATTTATGTATTTAAACTAAATTTAGAGGTCTACATGGGTGACCACGGGTCACCCATGACCCTCTCACATGAGGGGGTGCGCATGTGAGAGGGTCATGATTGATCACGGGTCACTCAAGAATTAACCTTAAATTTATAGCAATACATTCAAAATTTTATGATTACGTTTAATTTATTTAATAGAAAATTTTATTTAATTTTGTAATTTCCTTTTGTTTTATTATAGAATTTCGTAAGATAAGTATATCTTATTTTAATTGAGACTGTGATAGATTAATTTCTTCTGTGAGAACGGAAGAACGGAAGGGCGGACGACAAATTGGAATAACAAGGGTCTATATGACATAAAGTGTGCATGTTACTGTAATAATTCCACAAGGGACATTAACATTTTCTTAAAACAGTTAAATATAATAATCTCATTTAAAGAACTTTTTAAATAATCGATAAAGAGAAGGAAAAAAAGACTGAAATAATTATTAATTAAATGTAATTAGTATATAGCCCGCGTGTTACGTGGTATATAATATTTTTTTCAAAAAAATATTTTATTTAATAAATATAAAATAAATTATATATTTTTGATTATTTACGCCCTTATATTATATTAAATGAATTATACAAAATTAAAATTAATATTATGGAATATATATTTTTAAAGAGTAATTAATATTATTACTTTATTTCTTAATTTATTATGAAATATATTACATACTTAATTTAATTGTTTTAACTAATATTTTTTAAAAATTTTATTTAGACTTTAAATAAAATATAAATCAATCAAATATTAATTTACACACTTTATTTTGATAAAATATAGATTATTTTGGATTTAATAAAAATAATAACCCATTTATCTATTATATGTTTTAAATGGCTTAATTTAATATTTATTTTTATAATGTAGAATAAAGAAATAAATATATTTAATTATTAATGCTTCACACTTAGAAATTTGCCATAATTAAATGCAATAAATATTAATTATTAAATTAAAAAATAAATTTAAAAAAATTAAATAAAGACCAACCAATCAAAAAGCAACACCTATAAAAAAAATTTAGAATGCACTAATATTGCCACATAAATTTTTGCAAAAATTATTTTAGCAACTACTTTTCAATTATATATATTAAGATTATTAAATTATCGAACTGATTTTCACGGCCCCAATAAAAACGCGATTTTAATTGAGAGAGAGAGAAATGTGAAGAAATCGTGTTTACAAGGAAACCCTGTAATCTAGATTAGCCTTCTCACATCAACACTTGGCGAGTGATCTCCGCCATACGCACAAGATGTCAGCACACGAACTGCTGGTGTTCCCATCTGCTCTCAACAAGTGAGTACTTCTCTTCATCCTCCCTAGCTTCTGCAGTTTCTGTTTGATTGTATCGATGATTCGATTTGTGTCGCTCTCTGCAGTTACTCTCCAATTGTTTCTTTCAATTGCCGCTGTGAATCAGCTTTCCCCCATAATTTATCTCTACTTCTCAATCCAGGTGTTTGGAGAGGTTAGTTGAGTTATCTCAACTATTAGCCGTTGATTCTAAGTTATCATCCAATTAGTCTGTATTGATCTTCTGGAATTCATGTAGCTGTCACAATTGTGTACATTTTATTTGGTTGTATATGTGTATAATAAAATCACTTGTTCCTTTCGACAGAATTGTATCAATTTTATTTCCAGTGCTGTTATATGAGTAGAATTGTTGGCGTGTTTTGGTCTGAAAGTATTATTCTGTAGTTTATATGCGAATAGGCTGCATATGCAACATTGCATGTTGAACCATTTTTATGCATATGGTCACGTGCCTTGCTTTGCAGGCAGCAGGAACCAGAGGATTTCTAGATTGAGGGCAGGCTTTTGGGAGTCCATTAGATCAGGGTAATGGAGCCAAAGGTGCAAAAGAAAATTTTTGCACATATTTTTTGACTATGATTGGCCATTATATAGTTTACTTGTTTATGCAATTCATTGGTTAATTCTGTTCAGCACAGTTACTGTTGTAGTGAAATTCCGTTTCCATTAGGCTAAAGAATTTACCTGCGGTTGGGCTTTGTGTGCATACGACAACAACAAATTTCAGAAGCTGACCTGAAGTGGAGGATAAATGACTTGTGATGATTCATGTTGTAGGATTTTGAAGAACAATTCGACGCAATTTGTAGAACCTCCCTCCACTAGTGAAGAAGAAGAAGAGCCTTTGCCCGAAGAATTTGTTCTTGCCGAGAGGACCAGACCTGATGGGACAGTTGAACAGATCATATTTTCATCCGGCGGGGATGTTGACGTGTATGATCTCCAATCTTTATGTGACAAGGTATTGTTTTCAGTTCCTTGATAAACATATTTTTCTGATATTCTTCAATGGATTAAGTCTATCTACTCCTGAGATGCCATACATGTCAACACGAGATACTTTCTCGTGATATGTGGCAATGATGTAATATTGCTAACTTACTTTTTTTATGTTTCACTGGTTACAGTTCATTAATAGTTGTCCTAGAGGAGTTTTTGGAGGTGCTGCTAGCTTTCCTTATTAGAACATCTAAATCTATGATTTCTTGAAATTATGTTTGCTACCTTCAGATGTGGATTTTCCTGATGCTTCTTTTAGATGTTCAGGGTTTTACAGTTCTTAATCTATATAGGTTTTAATGTTTGCATATCCTTGATGCTATTAATAGGTTGGTTGGCCACGCAGGCCTCTATCAAAGCTAGCAGCAGCTCTGAGAAATAGCTACATGGTTGTTACTTTGCACTCCGTCAGCAAATCTGCTGGGGAAGGTATTAGTGACAGAACTTTTCCTAATCAAATGATACAATCTTTTGTTTACCTGATACTGATTGTTCTCCAAAAACTGGAAACGTTATTTCCCATCAATTTAATTACTATCAATATATGTTAATAAATAAACTCAAATGACAGACATCTTATTGTACTTTGGCAAGTTACTTGACAGAGGGAAACAAGCAAAAAGAATTAATAGGAATGGCCAGAGCAACTTCAGATCACGCTTTCAATGCAACAATTTGGGATGTTCTTGTGGATCCTTCTTATCAGGTATTATTATTGCACTATATAAAGTGAGTTTCATTAATCATGCTACATTTTAATGCCTAACAATTAAATGGAATTTTGATCCTGGGCTTCCGGTCTTAGTCCTGGAAATTAAGCAGTACAGAGCATGATCCTTTTTCTTTGTTGAAGATTATTTTATCTTTTTTATCAAATATTTGTAGATATTTGTTCTTGATATAATATTCTTGATATAATATTCTCAAGACTACTAATTAAAAATCTTGATGTTGTTTGGTTCTTTTGCCATATTTTTTACTTTTAATGTTTCATTCGTGACATGTGAAAGTTCCCACTAAGTTCTAAAATAAGAAGCTTTATCTCATAACAACTTGCCACTCAGAACCTGATTATTATCATCCTGTTCTTATAATATTGAAATCAGTCTTTTGTTGGGTGGTCGAAAAAGGATTAGAGTGCATTTTGAAATTCAATTATTTTCCTTTATAATTTACATCTTCATTTACTGTGCATGACTTTTAATTCAGACTCTGTATTATGCATTTACATCTATTTGAGTGTGCTGTGGCTCAGGGCCAAGGACTTGGTAAAGCCCTCATAGAGAAGCTTATAAGGGCACTTTTGCAACGGGACATAGGGAATATCTCACTCTTTGCTGATAGTAAAGGTAGAATACCAATTATACATTGTCAACATAGATGATTTAAATTTCTTCAATCATTCTTTAAATTCCATCAACACAGTGAAACGAGTAGATGCATATTGAGACAGACAATTGTTGTAGATACAGAATTTTGAGCTTGTCTTGTTTATTGCCATTGGTTGCAGTTGTGGAGTTCTACCAGAATCTAGGTTTTGAACCTGATCCGGAGGGCATTAAAGGTATGTTTTGGTACCCAAAGCAATAGTGAATCTGAAGTCTGCACGACCGCTTGAATGCTCAATTTGGCCGTCGTCCAGTGCAATTCTTTGGAGGAACGTGACAGTTCCCACCTCCCTATGATGCCAATGACACAAATATACTGGTATGAGTGATCAGCTTCTTAAGAGCTTCTAGTTGTATATTCATATACAGTACCCCATGAATGAATGGGCTTTAAGATGTTGACTAAGTGAATAAGTTTCAAATATACTAACCTTTAATATATTCTCTCTTCAAATACTACATTACACTGCAGGATTGTTGGTTTCAAGATGTGATATCCTAACACAATATGACAAATTTTATGGTGTAATATAATTTATTTATTGTCAAGGTTCCTTAACTTCTCTGTCTGTCTTTTTATTTTTAAAATTTTGATGCAATTAGAAGTATATAGTACTCACTACATTGCATAAAGTGAAGGTCAACGGATTCACAACCAATTTTTTCAGTTCGAATTTCATGTTACATTAACGTCTCATTTGTAAACTGATGGATTCATTGACACAGGCGGGAGACAAAATTTATGCCCTTAAAAGTTGGGATTTCTTCTATCGCACGTGTCGCTTACGTGCATGGGAGATGTAGCATGAAAATGCAATAGGATATCCGTTGCTCAATTTTTTATGTTTACAAGGACTATGCATTATTCGTTGTATACTTTTATGTAAAATGAAACTTATATATATTAGTGAATATGAATGGTCTAAAAAAAATCATCATTGTCGTAATTAACTGCCCTGGTTGGCTGTTGTACTTGGTAAAACTCCATTTTCCACTCAAACTGTGAGATATTGTTAATTGTCATTTTCCACTCAAAATGGGTATAATAGGGATTAAATTGATGAAATTAATCAAATTATATTAGCACCAATTGAAGCCTGCAATCCACTACAGCAAGCAACCGTCTTTTCTCCATTTAAAAGGTTATTATTTTTGGCAGCTAGCGACTTTAAAAAATTAGCTTGACTATGGAATATACTCAAATTTAATAATATAAAGTCCAATTGACTTGGTTAATGTTTCCATAGGTCCACCCATACATATTCTATTACCATGTTTTTTTAAAAAGATGATTTCGCATATTCATAAAGTCGGTTTCATATGAAATTGAATGTGAAAGTGTTAAATGTTGCCATTACAATTATTTTTTCTTCTGAATAATGAACTTTTACTATGGGAAAAATTACGAATTAAGATATAATAGAAGTAAACTAAAAAGTTGACTGGTTTGGAGTAATAGGAAGAGTTAATGGAAATAGAGACATATTAATTTTTATTATTGATGTTTGATTAGTGTGGGGTAATCAAAATTCTTAAATCACTTCCATTCATTTAATAACTATACTCCACTCATTATCATTTCATTTATAGAATTCGTGTTAAGCAACTTCTAATTTTTTAAAAGACTAAAAATTTGTCAGTCTTATTGATAATAATAGTCTTCACATATAAGTGTGACACTTAAAATCTAATTCAACTTAAACATTTTTCGTGAAATCGTTTTGCCAATTTCATTACAATAATTAACTATGTGTGAATGTATATGGATATGCACTTCATGAAAGAATAATAAATAGACCTCGTATTGACAAACCAGGCATGACTTCATCAAAATAATCAATCATAATCAATATTTCCATGATTTAATTGAATGAACATAAATATCTTCCATGATTTAATTGATTGAACATAAAAATAAAGTATATGTTTTTTTTTTCAAATACTATATTGTTTTGATATACTAAGTATTATCTGTCACTTTTGCTACCTCAGGCCAACCAATCTCATGGCTTCATAATTCGTAATATCTTATTTAAATTTGAAATAAAATTATGCTAAGTGGCCGAATTAACAGTCTTGATTGAAATTGCTCTCCACCAAACACTAATCTATGGTTTTACAACTTGCATTATTTGGATTTCTATCCAAACATTTGTTAATATTTGAACAAAACAGTAATTGATGTGGATGTAGAAAACTAGATAAGCTTTACAATTGTTTTCATTCATATGGAAATTAAATAAATATTAAAAAGTGATAACATCTCTATTGTATAATTTTACTTCCAAAATAAAACAGTTATTATTATTTTATTATTATTATTATTTTATAAAAAATTAGTTTCCTTTATTTTTTATTAAAAATATTAGTGTAACAATAGCATAAAAATGTTGGCAGATTCTTGAGTGACATTGGTCATATATGACCAAATATCATAACAACCGTTAGATATCAATGAAAAGAAATTGATGGTGGTATGAAATAAAGTTAATAACCGCAGTGTACGGAACAGACGGTTGCTTGTATAGATTATTCAATTTCAACCACATTTTCAAAGATAAACAGATGATGTGGCAATTAAAATATTTATTTAAGAAATATATATTTATAAGATTACAGAAAATAACCGGTAAATTTTTGGGTAATAGATGACTCCAAATAATCCCAAAAAATGTTATACTAAACAAAATAAAATAAAATATTTAAAAAGAATACAAGAAAGTAAAAAGAAAAGGGCGCTAATTTAAAGTTTAAACAGGGCGTTGGCAATGGCGCCAAAGCCAATAGCCAATCTACCGAGTTTTCTGAGTTCATTCTTCCATGATCCAAAGTTTTGCAGCGTTGAATATGTCGACTCCTCCCGTCATCACGATCGAACTTCCATACCCAATTTCTGCAATTTTATATCTACTAATTCTCAGGTAAAAAAAAAGCCCTAAATCTTCCCGTTGACATTGTTGTTGACATCGCCATTTACCTAATACTTACTGATTTTTTTGATTTTTCTGACTGCTTCCCAACTTCCAGGTTCCATATTATAGTATAATTTACACTGCGAAGAATATTAGTTTGTATTTATGTATTGGTATTAAAGGATTACCAATTTACTGGATCTTAATTTATTGTCATATGTGTGCTCCACTTGCGAAAACTGGTTCTCTTTACTGTATAGTTGAATGAATGTAATGTCTTGACTTCTTCGTTTCTTCCTTGTTATTGAGTTGTGGATTTTAAGGGGTGGTTGTTAGCTTCTTACAATTTGTATTTTGGGGTGGGGTGTCGAATTGTATGATTGGTTTTGACTGAGGACCTTGTTGTATCACACTTTCAGATGGCAGGGAAGGCATTTCTTGTGGTTAGGATACTTCTTGCACTTTCTTCGTATTGGTTCACTCCAATTGCATATGCACAGGTTGCTGATGCAAATGAAGGTTTGTAACTTTGATCTTGTCATTTTCATTCCGCTTCTTGCGTGTGTATGCGTGTCGAAATGCTATAGAAACTAGCCTTTGGTTCTTCCACATATTTTGTAGTGGATATCTGATAATCTAATACATGAATCTTGTCTGCTTCAGTCTCCGCATTACTGGCAATCCGTAATCAGCTGAATGATCCCTTTAAGCGTCTCAATTGGACGAGGAAGGCTGATCCGTGTACCTCAAATTGGACAGGAGTGATATGCACTCAAGTTCTTTCGGATGGTTACATGCACGTTCAAGAACTGTATGAACTTCTCTCTTTAATGTAACTTGAGACAAAGTACTCTGTTTAGATTAGGCTTTTTATGAATTATCTTACTCTGCCTTGGTATACAGACGCTTACTTCGTCGAAATCTGTCTGGGACGCTAGCTCCAGAGCTTGGCCAGCTACCTTATATGATAAGATTGTGAGTCGTTAATATATTTACCTAATAAGAGATAACTAAATCACTAAAAAATTTGGTTTTATGTGTCAGGGACTTCATGTGGAACAGCATAAGTGGGAGCATACCTAAGGAGATTGGAAATATACCTGCACTGCAGCTTCTGTATGCCATATTTATTATTGACTCTTGAGTTGCTCCTTTGGTTGTTCAAACATAACTATATTTCAGCCTAATTATAACAGAAATTTTGCTATTAATTATAATATATGAGCATGAATGCATGCTCTAATTTTATGGTTTCCAACTTGGTTTCATAGTTGAAGTCAAAAACCCTTACCGCTCTTAATGGCTGTCAAATTAAGTTACTTCCTCCATCTTCTGTTTGCATAACAGGCTTTTAAGCGGAAATCAAATAACCGGTCCTCTGCCTGATGAGCTTGGTTTTCTTCCCAACTTGACTAAATTTCAGTTGGATCTTAACATGATATCAGGACCAATCCCAAAAACATTTGCAAACTTACAGAGAGTTCAGCATTTGTGAGTCTTAATACGAATTGTATCACTGTAAAAGTTTGTTTAAGCTCTTTACTTATTACTATTTATGCCTTAATGCAGCCACATGAACAATAATAGTTTCAGTGGCCAGATTCCTCCTGAGCTTGGGAGTCTTACTGCACTTAGACACTTGTAAGCCTATTATGAGATTTATCACTCAACTGTAGCATAACTGTGTTTATTGCAGTTCCTATTTCTAACGCATTGGTCAACTTCGATATTGACAGCCTTCTTGATAACAATCAATTGACTGGATATCTTCCTCCAGAGCTATCTAAGATATCTAGCTTAACAATTCTGTATGTGGTTTTTTTACTGCTTTCTCTATTTCTATGATTGATTCTGATTATAGGTTATCAAATTGGCTTCTTTACATATTTTTGAAGCAGTTTTTTCTAATGACTCACCTCTTTGTGCAAACCTGATTGCAGTCAACTTGACAACAATAACTTTGCTGGGACTGAGATTCCAGCTTCTTATGGCAGTATCCCCAGGCTTTTGAAGCTGTACGTTGTTCTCTACTTTTCTTAAGTTACTATGAATTTTTGCTTTATAAATCTGCAACAATCTATTAAAATTACCTTGGATTAAAGAAGTAATATGCTGTAGTTACTTGAAATACAGATTGTCTATCCACATTTGTATTACCTTTGTGCAGTTGCATAACTGTCATCGTATTAACCTTTCAAAAGGTTTATTCTTTTTTTCTTGCTTAGAAAATTCCTCCTACAATGTCTTCTTGAACTTCCCCAACTTTGATACTGATTTATGTGAATCCATGTGGAAACACAACTTTCTTAAATACTTATCATTGGAGAAAATAATGACAACCATCCACAGACTCCATGATTCTATTCAAAGACCAAATTAAATTAATTATGCTGTATTGAATAATGAACATGGTGAATTTGCTTCTCTTATATATGCTTAGATCGTTCTTAAGTTCTATTCCCTCATGGTTTCTCCTCTGACCACTAATTATTTATTTCCTTTGAACAGGAGTCTAAGGAATTGCAGCTTACAAGGAAAATTACCTGATTTCAGCGGAGCAAGAAGACTTCTCTACTTGTATGTCAGTAGGTCCTATAATAGTTCATTTTTGACTTAACATGGTATAGCGCTTCATATTTTCTCATTTTGCATGAATATTTTAACTATCCGCTAAAATGTGAATGATATATCAAACATTATTCTTAAATTGTTCTTGCTTTTTATTAGCATTTTTTTTTACCAGTCTAAGATTGTTGGTATTCTAGAAACTATTAATCATCTTTGTAATGTTAGCATTGACGTGGTGTTCATCGTACAGGGATCTAAGCAAGAATGGACTCACTGGAGGATTAATCTCAAATAGACTAGCTGACAATATCACAACAATGTAAGTAGTTTCTGGCTTCCCAACATCTCCCCTTTACCTCCTTCCACACTTCTCTCTTCGTCGATCTTCCTCTTCTAACTCACATCAGTCTAAAACTTGAATACAGTAACAATCTCTGGATTTTGGATGTATAAATCAATCTATCTTCAATTGCAGTATTCTTTCAGACAATATGCTGAATGGTTCCATTCCCTCCAACTTCACTGGGCTCCTTCGTCTCCAAAAACTGTCAGGAATTTTGCTTCCATATTTTGTTTTTCAATTATTTTTTTACTTACAAATCCTTATATTTTGAATCATACTTTTATTGTTAATAGGTATTTAAACAAAAACTTGCTGAGTGGATCCGTACCATCTGACATTTGGAAGAATATGACCTTTAGTTCCGGTGCAGGACTTGAAATGTAAGACATCATAGTATATGAATTCCTTACTTTCAGTAACTCAATAGAAAAGGACATTATAGATTGTCTTTTTCTTATCAAATCACATGATTTAACACTGTTGAAACTCCATTTCGTAATGATGCTCTTTGTTCCTTGCAGAAATCTTGAAGATAATAGACTTTCTGATATTTCTGGCATCCTCGACATTCCTCAAAACGTAACTCTAAAGTATGCCTTACACATTTCATCACTCGCCTAGTACTTTAAATTCCTGTTCTGATTTCATTCTTCCTTTCTCTTTTGCCAATGAGTACTTCTAACATCCACTTCCAAGTTTGAAATGATCTGCATAGTCTTTTAAATGTATAACTGTGTATTTTTTTAGGCTAAGCGGAAATCCTGTTTGTACAAGTGCAAATCAACAAAACATCAGTGATATTTGTGGACCTATAAATGCAACTGTAGAAACAACACAGAGCTTGTACAATCCAGTTTTAACTTGTCGACCTCAGTCTTGTCCACTCCAGAATAACTACAGATATGTCCCAGCTTTACCGGATGCATGCTTTTGTGCAGCTCCTTTCGGCATTGAAGTCCGGCTTAGAAGTCCGAGCATATCATACTTTGTTCCATATGAAGATGACTTTAAGTACTACATAACATCAAATGTGTTCCCACAGCCAAATGTTCACATGAATCCCTACCAGCTTTCTATTGACAACATTGAGTGGCAGCGTGGTCCGAGGCTAAAAATGTTACTCTCCTTGTTTCCTCAGTACAACAACCTTTCTAGTCAATTTTCTGAAACTGAGATTCTAGCAATTGCAGACACATTTGCTGCCTTCTTAATACCTGGGAATGATACATTTGGCCCATATGATCTTTTGAATTTCATAGCACTGGGACCATATGAAAACAGTATGGCTTCAAACTAGATTCTTGATGTTGATATATTATAAAATATAATGCTTACCAATTTTATAATTTCATCCATGAAAAAGTTCTTGAATGAATTTGAACTGAGAACCATCTGGAATGCAGTGGTACTCCCTCCCATACGCAATGATAATGGTGGTGGTGGTTTAAGTAAAGGAGGGGTGGCTGGAGTTGTAATTGGATCTATCTTTGCCGTTGTCATAATTGGAGGCTTCGCGTTTTTCCTCTGGAAAAGGAAGCCATCATCCCATCCCAAAGATACCAAAGAGATATCATGTGAGTTTACTATTACCTTCACTTATGACTGCTATTCTTGCCTTTCTTTCTTTAGATGGAAATTACAAATGAAGTATTTGTGCTTAAAACTGTCAAGATAAGTTACTTGTCCCTAGGTAAAGTTTAGCATTAGAACTGTTTTCTCCCTCACAGTTCATATCAGTTAAGAGTAACATATTTCAATGTTTGCATTCAGTTCCAAAAGTTCCCATGAAAGTGGAAGGAGTGAAGGCATTAAGTTTTCAGGATTTGGAAATGGCAACGGACAATTTCAGAGCTCAAATTGGCCAAGGAGGATACGGGAAAGTCTACAAAGGAACTTTAGGTGGCGGTGTAGTTGTTGCTATAAAGCGTGCACAGCAAGGTTCGCGACAGGGTGACAAAGAGTTCTACACAGAGATTGAAATGCTTTCGCGCTTACATCACCGTAATCTGGTTTCGTTGGTTGGTTACTGTGATGAAAAAGATGAACAGGTATTATACATTTCTGGTTATACCTGAAGATTAGTGCTTTGTTCCAGCTCTGATTATCAAATGCATTGCAGATGCTAGTTTATGAATTCATGCCAAATGGTTCATTACATGACCTCCTGTCTGGTAATCTCTCTTTTATCCGGTTGTCTGCAATAACTAATCATGTTCATTTATAGTAACTAGATAACTTGATCTCAATACAACAGATAGATACAAAGCACCTATGAATCTCCAAACGAGGCTGCACATTGCTCTAGGTGCAGCTAGAGGCATTCTTTACCTTCACACTGAAGCAGATCCTCCAATCATTCACCGTGATATCAAAGCAAATAACATATTGTTGGATGCTAAATTGACTGCCAAAGTATCCGACTTTGGAATCTCTAGACTTGCGCCAATATCGGATGCAAAAGGAGACACAGCAGCACATGTATCAACCAATGTTAAAGGCACACCAGTAAGATCACAAACTCTCATAAATTTCTAAAACTTCATGTATCTAATCACTTAATGAGATGATGAAGCAAGATGTCCTTGTACTAAAGTCAAGTGTATAAAGTTTGCATTTCTTTAGTATGATTTATATGTCATGTCTGAACCTTGCAGGGTTACGTTGATCCAGAGTATTTCCTAACCCACAAGTTAACAGAGAAAAGCGACGTCTACAGCATTGGAATTGTATTTCTAGAGCTGTTAACAGGGATGCAGCCTATAACTCATGGAAGGAACATCGTGAGAGAGGTACATACGATTCTATTAACTCGTTTAGACCACTGTTTCTAATGTGTTGTCATTAATGATATACATGTGACTCTCTGATATGCATGATCAGGTGAACACTGCATGCCAATCTGGGATGATGTTTTCAATCATAGACAGGAATATGGGGCCTTATCCTTCAGACTGTGTGAAGAAGTTCATGGCTTTAGCACTCAGGTGCTCCATGGATGAGACCAATGACAGGCCTTCTATGCTGGAAGTAGTGAGGGAGCTCGAAAACATATCATCCATGGTTTCTGAACCTGACACCACACCCGATTCGAACGTATACATGTCGAGTCCTGCAAACTCTGCAAGCTCTCCAACATCTTCGTCGCTCTACGGTGGGAAACGAACTTACATGTCGACGGATATTCTCCCCGGAAGCGACCTTGTCAGTGGTGTCATCCACACGATCGCCCCTCGTTGAGACCGTTTGCAGACTTTCTTTATGATCAATTTGATTATGTTCATGTACATTGCTTGAGTTAGACTAAATGGTATATCTCATTTATGGTTGCATTTTGATGGTTTGAGTAGATTAAAGTTAAAGAATACAAGTTGAGAAAGAAATACAGCAAATATCAATTTGGTGAGTGCAGGTCATGCGTTATAATTAAGGGCATTTGAGTTCTTGTAAGAAATTTTCATCCACCTGCTTTCAGCAAGAAATTGATAATAATGTCCTGCGGAATATAATGCTGTTTTTTGTCCTGACTTTAGTTGAAATCCTTTAAATGGCCGAATTAATAGAAAATGGGTCGGCTATTCGCACCCCGCAATTATTAAACGTACCCAAAAATATTTAAATTGACATAATTACCCTTATAAAACTTATATATGTTCGGTTGTAACAATTGAACACTCATCTATCTTATCTATCCATCTATTTTATCTGTTCGGTTGCAACAAAAAGAACAGAACTGTGATATTTTTTTTTTTAATTCATATCAACATTACCAAAATGTTCATATCTCCCCAAATAGATGGATCGGCCACATGATTTAATTAATATGATTTGGATCAGAGGTGGCAAAGCCTGATTTATCAATCATACTTTGCGGATACCAATCCTTTAAGCAAAGCGGGTTTATAACACCGCCTCCGTGTTCTTTGTAGATATGAATACAATTTGATATCGGCCTCCGTGTTCTTTGTAAATATGATTACAATTTGATATCGGTGATCAAAGGCAAATAGATGGTTACAATCCTCCATTAGGCCTGATTTAATTAATATGATTTTTATGCTTTGATTTGAAACAGTGTTGGGGATACGAACAGGTAATGTAGATATGAATTTATAAAAAAAAAACATTATATTCGGTTGCTGCAACCGAACAGATAAGATAGATGAATTCGTTCTTCAATTTGGTTGTTGCAACCAAACCGGTATGATAAATGAATTCTTTTTTCTGTTCGATTATTGCAAGCGAACAGATAAGATAAGATAGATGAATTCGTTCTTCAATTTGGTTGTTGCAACCAAACCGGTATGATAAATGAATTCTTTTTTCTGTTCGATTGTTGCAAGCGAACAGATAAGATAGATGACTGTTCGGTTGTTGTAACCAAACAGATATAAGTTTTATAATGGTAATTATGTCAATTTAAATATTTTTGAGGATATATTCAGTAATTTTGGGGGTGCAAATAGTCGGGTAAATCCCATCTCATAGAGATTTTATTGCAAACTTAAAGAACCAGTTTTATTGCAAACTTAAAGAACCAGTCTCATTTACTACACTAACACACGCAATGACCTTGGGAGAGAGAAACAAGCTGGGATTCGTTATAGAGGTTTCATTAAATACACTGCAAGTTGGGATTTTTTATGAGGTTGCAGAGGGCTCATATTCTCTATGCTTCAGAAGAGCCTTCATGGTGCGGTCATCTGACCGAATATATTCCGGCGGGAGGTCATCGGGTACGATAGCCACACGGAAGCCGGGGTAGCGAGAGGAGTGGGAGATGAGGCTGCCGTAGGCGGCTGTTGTTGAAGTCGGATAGGATGAGGGTGACGTGGAGCCATAGTTCAAACAAAATCTTTATTTCCATGAGATTTGTTTCTCTCATGATCAAAGGCAGTATAAAGAATTAATTTAGGGTTTTATTAGATAATAATAGTGTATAAAATATATAAGGGGTGTTTATTTAATAAATTTAGAATAATTTAAACTTTTAAAAAATACATATATTTTAATTTAATAAAGAAGAAATGTGTATTCAATGAAAAAGAAATCTAGTAACCTTTTCTTCTTTTTCTGTCACAATTTTTTGTCATTATCCTTTTTGGGGAGCATTTTCGCGCCTTTTTTTTTTTTTTTTACACTTACTCTTTTCTTTTCTTTACATTTTTTTTTTTCAATTCCTTAGTCGACACTCCCGAACAAGAAGAAACCCATTTTCGAGTCACAGTTTCAAGTGAAACTTTTTCTAAAATCTGAAAGGCAACCCGTCTAATTACAAATAGAGAGCCAAAACACATGGATAGTGAGAACTACCAAGTTCATCGTATCGACAAAAGATAGTCCAAAATACATAAATGGAGCAAGTGAGCAGAGACAAGATGTCCAAATTAGTAGATCCTACCTTAAATTCGTCTATGCTGCAGTTTTCCAGACGATAATTACCATTTACATTTCCCGAAAGAGATTATGTACATGACGGAGACAAAACTTGCTCATTGCTGCCGACAAAAAAGAAGACAGTCCATCGCACAAGTCAACGTCCCCCCTCGAACAAAAATCGGAGATCTTCCATTGTTAGGCGAGTGGCGTGGCCAGAGCTTTGATCTTCACCAAAAGCCGATGCCACCATTTTTCTCTTGTCCTCCTGAAAATGCAACATGAAGTGAAGACCAGATTCAGAAACATGGAGCTGCACTACAAATATCATTGATAGGAACTTTGGAGATTTTATACTACACAGTTATTACCAAGAATCTGTCCTAAACCAATAGTAATAAGGTCCACACACGAACGCGGATGCATCCAAACAGGAAACAACACGGATAAGAGTTTAGACACAGAAACCATGAAAACCGGCAGGTATAAAATCAGTAAGTCCAACTAGGGTGAAGAAACAAGCAAGTCCGATGAAAATTTTGGACCCGGGCAAGTGATGGCTAGAAATTTTATTTTATTTTCTTGCAGTGCCACATCAAGTGAGTTTAAGAGAGAGTTTTACAGCTTTCTCACACTTTACAATTGTCGATATGTGGGCACCCGTAAGATCAAGATAGAAAATGCAATGGAGTACAAACTGATAATAATAAAGCACTAAATAGAACTTAGATACATGGGCCACTGAGGCTTTAAGAAAAAGTAGGAACATTGCAGAAATTGAGTTGTTCAGATAAAGCAAGGGTTTATGCTTGATGAACATATGAATTAAAAGCAAGGAAACCTAATGAGGGAATAACCAGCAGAAAAGCAATGATTTGGTAGATGAGGCAATTAGAACGAAAAGGACACGGATGACTTGTACAACTTTGGAAAATAATCAATATTCCAGTCTTGCCTAAAATCTGCACACTTTAATACTCCATATGACAATGACCAATCAAACAACCAACGATACAGAATCAATGGAAGTCGCAATACCTGAAGAGCCAAGATTCGATCCTCAACTGTGTCCTTGATAGTTAACCTTGATACAGTTACAGGGCGTGTCTGCCCTATTCTATGAGCTCGATCAATAGCCTGATCTTCTGTGGTGGGATTCCACCACAGATCCAAAAGGATCACACGGCAAGCAGCAACCATGTTAAGGCCAAGATTTCCAGCTTTTAGGGACATTAACATGACGTCCACCTGCACAACACAATTATATCTTAAAAATCTCAGTATGATAAAAATAATAATAAATAAATATACACATTGCTCACGTGGATACCAGCACAGAACCTAAATTATAATTAGAGAGGTACGACAAGAGCAGGAGCCAGGAAGATCAAAAAAGCACTCACGAGAACCCAAACTGCAAGCTATGCTTAAAGATAATAGTTACTATAATCGTCTCATCAAGTAAAAGGAAAAAGCTCCCCACTAGCATGTAGATAAGATGATAGAAGCTTTGGTGAAAGGTTCTGCATAACAGCAAATAATAACTTGACACATTCTTTTTCTGAGTTAAAATCTGTTGGCATTCCTCCCTACATCAAAATACTCATAGTCGCACCTTTATGCAACTAGAAAAACAGGGCAATAGACTCATAATTCTGTGTATTCTACACTCAATGTAAACTTTACTAAAGGTAATCAAATTTGATACCAAGCACACTTGAGTTGCTTGGCTATTAGAGGCAATTGAGTTATATCATTTTTTACTATTTTTAACATAAATATGAGCCAAAAAACTTGCATAACCTGTTACTCCACCATATCTGTATGTTTAGAGAAACAACAATTGCAACATAACAGTTAACAGTACGCCTTCAAAAGCATATAGTAGAGATTCCACACAATTAATATAAACAAAACGTACTAAAAGATGCAAGACAGCCAAGCCATACAAATAAACTTGACAAGGAAAATTATATAAATGTTAACCAGATCATGACCTCAGGATCTGTGTTGAAGTCTTTAACGCCCTTGTCTCGGGCAGCTATTGACATAGTGCCATCAAGCCTCCGGTAATTAATTTTTGAATCCTTGAGTGACATCTCCACCAAGTCCAACATACTAGTCCATTGTGAAAAAATAATAGCTTTTTCAGGTACTTTCTGCTCTGAATTTAAATCAAGAACATCCGAATCACCAAAGAATTCATCATTAGTATCCATGTCAAGTAGATGTAAGCACCGCCTCAATGATATACAATGGGCCCTTATAATATCAATAGTGGAACTGATTTTTGATGATACGTAGCTTCTCTTTAGAACCCAGTTATCAACCAGCACATTAGGAGAAAAAGGGTTATCACCATCTGCTTCAATAGATAAGGCTTTCCTCAAGGTAGATCTGGAATATACAACATCAGCACCCAATGTTGTTTTGCATGCAGAGGCAGGACATATATTGTCCTCCCCAGTTAAATAATATGAGACACATTGATAACAGAAGACATGTCCACAGACCGTGACCACCGCATTTTCAGGAGGATCCTATAGCACATAGAATCATTAAAATTCAAATCAGATTCTTGTTTGTGATAAATGACTTTACCATACAAGGAAAAAAACAACCACAAGAAGAAATTCTACCTGATATTTAACATTTTTATATTATAAACTATTTCATGGGAACGAGTATCAGTAAGATAAAACTGCCTGTCCCTAACGAGGGCATAACCAACATAACACAAAACCTAAAAATTTTGATAGTTTCATGTCCATGATTTTTTTTATTATTATTATTTTTTTTAGAAATATGACCAACATGATTGAAAGGACCATAATAAGAGAATACTTGTAACCTCATGCTACCTTATCTACATGAGGACCCAAGAGTCAAATGCTAAATCTAATCTTGGTAGGTCATGGTACACTGAGATGAGAATGGGAGAGTTTTTAGTCCGACCAAACATTCATGTTCTTCAAATTTTAGCGGCTTAAGTTGGCACATTTAAGACTAAAGTTGACAATTCATAATGTAAAATCTAATCTTGCAAGTCCTAATAATTTTGAGTTGCAATTGATTTTGAATACAACAGCAACTATCTCATGTTATTTTCAATCTTTTTTATACTTTCAAGACTGAATCACTTTCTACGACTCCCCATTAATCATGTCTTATTCACTCACATTTGATCAGGACTAAGCAAACTTGTAGCTGGTGAGAAACCAGAATAAAGAAACACATCCTGATGGTCAAGAGACAAACAAAGCAAAATTTGGGCATTTAAGTAGTTCATAAAAGAAGAGCCAAGAAAATTAGAAACCAAATTAAATAACAAAAAAAAAAAAAAAAAAAACTTGTAAGGGTGAACATGAACATACACTGCATACAAGACATATAGCAAGTGAAGTTTCCAATGACTTCAACAAAGTTTCTGCCATGTCCCTGGGTAACATTGTGAGATTGTTTGAAGAAAGTTCTTCAGGAGGTTCTGAGTTGAGCCCTTTGGCAAGTAAGGGGTGATCGCAGGCTTGGCGAAGGCGCAAAAGCAACAACAAAATATTTGCATAATTTTGATTAACTGTACCAGCAGCAGCATAAGCCTGCAAAAATGTACTTTAGATTTTCTTCTAAATAATTTTCACAAGCCATTGAGACAGAAAAAAAAAAAGGAACTGCATGGAAAAGTTGAAGATAATTACTATTTGCATGCTATAGAATTTATTTAAGATAAATAACCTCAAGATCTAAACAATCATGGACAAAATTCTTGTGTTTGCTAGCATCTTCCTTCCTACTTAAGCGTTCTCCTTGAACAAGGATGTGAAGTTGTTAGTTTTGTCAATTATTGTATGTGTAGGGTATTGGTACCTACTCTGGATACGAGGAGAACTAATTATTCTTGAACTATCATTATAGGGTGTGTTTTGCAACAATGCTTAAAGGTGGGTTTTTTTTTGCAATTTCTCAAAGGTGGGGATTAATTTGCAATACGAGTAAAATTCATGGTTTTTCTTGCAATTAACCCAACTACAAATGACAAAAGACTACTAACTTTACTAATGAGAAATGCGTGTTTAGAAGATTATTTGACACAATAATCCCTACTTATAGGTGATTGCTCAGCTACTCATTGCATGCACTAAATAGTAAAGGTAGGTAAACTGCAAGCCCAGGAATCTGTGAATCTTGGAAAAGCAGGACTTTGCTATCAAAAGTGACAGAT
Organism: Pogostemon cablin; assembly: GCA_023678885.1. NCBI lineage: Eukaryota > Viridiplantae > Streptophyta > Magnoliopsida > Lamiales > Lamiaceae > Pogostemon > Pogostemon cablin. The sequence goes on from CM042984.1 coordinate 2,737,740, forward strand.
TATAAAATCTGGCCAACCAAACAAACATTTTGATGTTAGTTCAATTGAATAAGTGAGACGTTGGGAGATCCAAATAATCCAATAGCTCCAGACAGCATTTAGATATAGTTTTTTAAGATCCACAATTTCCAGTAAAATCATTGCTTTCTTAAATTTTGAAAGGAGCTTAATTCAATCTAAATAGTAAATAATAATGTATTCCTTAAGAGAATCAATGGTTACAACATCATATCATATTTACAAATTATATTCATATGTAACATCATGAAACTGACCTTGCAACCAGAGAAGTAATGTACACTCCACAAACAGGTTTCCAGAACATGTTGGAATTGCAAGTTTTATTAATTCACATCTCTCACATTACTCTGAACAACTGTTATGCAGTTGCATAGTGATTTAACGGGACAAGTACATTAAGACATTTAAAACATAGAATCACTCCTAACTGATGACAAAATAACTGAAAATAGACAAAAATGGTGATATATAGGTCAGGACCACACAGACACACACAATGAGTCAAAAAAACCTTAAATTGTTTGCGTGAATCGCCCTCGAGTTTTTCGTAGAAAGCTCGTTCTTCATAAGAGAATTCCACCCGCTTCAATTCTAAAGTTTTTGGAGGGAGGGTGATTATAGGCCGACCATCAATGATTGTACCTACACCAGAACAATGAAAGAATTATTTGCATTTCTAACATTAATACAAATACGAGCATCAGGGGTAAATTCTTAATTCTGAACTATATAAAATTGCAAGCACAATTGGAAACAGCAGAAAAACAAAAATAAAATTTCTGAGAATTCTCCGTATTGCATACTAGTCAGGAGATAAAGGTGTCCATGAAGCCTATTAAGAAATGCAATAAAAACCATCAACTTTTAGGAAAGTTATGACTTTTGATAGTTTCATAACAAAAGAAAAATAAAAGAAGTAAGAACTGATAAGACGTGGAATCACCTTTTGTTCGGCGCAACATGATATTTCTCAAGACAATTTGAAGCTTCTGATAACCTTTAACTGAGTCTCTTGAGATAAGGGACTTGATAGAGGAGACAAAGGTCTTATACTTATCATAAGGATCGTACCTCAAAAATCTGAAGTAGCTGAATAATTCATCAATAGAATTTTGTATCGGTGTTCCAGATAAGCACCATCTTCGCTTAGCTCTAAGGCTACAGCAGGCTCTAGCCACTTGTGTTCTGTGATTTTTTATTGTTTGAGATTCATCTAAAACAACTCTAGACCACTTCACCCTTGCTAGCGTACCACAATTACTATCAAAATCAGCCAAATCGATTACTTTTTTACCCTTCTTGGACTTCTTGTTAGCGGATGCCTTTTTCCGTTTCTTCTCCGCGGAAAATGCAGAAGATAATCCATATCGCTCTCCATCCTTTTGTTCTTCGACATCCTCTTCAACCAAAGGTTGCTTTGGAACTTCATTTGACACAATAGCGTAAGTTGTTAAAACTGCATCATATTTTGCCAATGCAGCAGGACTCTTAGTCCTATTGCCTCCATGATAAAGTAGAACAGAAAGTTTAGCTCCATCTGTAACTTTTTCAGCCAACTCCCTAGCCCACTGTCGAAGAACGCTAGCCGGGCAAACGATCAATGTACCAGCTGTAGGCCTCCTGCTTTGAAATCCCCTAATTGTATTACTCGCTTCTGGAAGTATTGCAAACTCATCAGATTCCTTAATCTGGTTTGCATCATCAAGAGCCACAACACCACCATCATCATCCAAGTTCAACGCTTCAGTTTGGATGCTTGATGACTCTTTAGCTTTAGATTTTTTCTCCAAAGATATCTGCATCAGCATGAGGGCAATCATTGAAACAGTCTTTCCCAGACCCTGTGATATTGATTCATAAGAAAGTCTTAGAAAAAAGCCAAAGGTACAAAAAGTGAAGTTGAAAAAAAATTTTGGAGAAATTAATGTACTATCATGTTGACCTGGTCGTCAGCCAAAATCCCCCCAGCACATAAACCAGATGATTCCTTATTAAGCATCCATGCCAAGGCAATTTTCTGAAAATTAAGAATCTCAAAGCTTAAAACCACATGCACCATATGCAAATAAAGAATTTCATGCAAAAGCAGACAAGGGACCTGGTGCCTAAGAAGAGAAACTGACAGGAGGCCATCAGGTAAAGTAGCTTCAATTTTAGGTTGATGAAGATCCTGAGAGAAAAACAGATAAGTTTCATTAGCAAGTCAATCAAGAAAGGAGAATAGAAGATGCGGGGAAAAAATCTCATTCACAAATGAAAGAAGAGTCAGCGAGCCGAAGAAAAAAAAAAGAGTAATTTATGTAGGAAAGAAGAATATCCAATGTTGTCAACTTGGCCATTAATCATAAGAAGGACCAGCATGTTATACTTCAAAAACTATCTTTAGCATCCATACAGTGCACTTTAATAATGGCTACAGAAGTTATACATAATGTTTGTTACAGGCATCCTAGCAGACAATACTCCCATCGTCCCTAATCAACTATGTCTTGTAATAATCAGTCTTTGTATCGGCATTCTCCATGAAAGATAGTTCTAAATGGAATTATGGAACTCTCTCCCAGAGCAGCAGAACTTTTAGCAACTTTTACGAGTTTTCAAGTAGAAGAGATCGGTCAAGTGGTCACAGTTGGATATGGTATTGCACCTTGCTTTTTTTATTTATAGAAGTAGGTGCTTGCTAGGGCACTCTTCATTAGAAACTAGAGTGTCCAGTAGGGGCTTTCTGCCTTGTTACATAAAAAAGGGGGTTGGGCAGAGCAAACTCTCCCTCCTTGGAGGATCACGGGTTTAGTCAAGTAGAACACGGTCGTGCTGCTTGATGTTCACAAATACTGCTCCACTTTGTTTAAGAAATGTAACCATTTTAACTTGCTTTTTGACTTTTTGAGGGTAATGTAGTCTTTTAGGTCATTAAAAAAAATATAAACACGTATGTTATCTGAGTTGGGTGGGAATGGCAATTTTGAAAATAAGGTTCATTAAGGGTTAATTGTTTGAGTGTTTTTTCCATTTATGGGGTTTGAATATTTTCGTGGGACAAATAAATGAGAAAATGCAAACATTTATGTGGGACTCAGAGAGTAGTAATTGGGCGGGTGGCAGCTGAAGTCTAAGAGCACACATATAACTCATCATCATTGTTACCAAATAAATAGCATTCTCATCATTCTAGCAAGTCTCCACCTCAGTTTCCATTGTATTCTGCCTAGTCACCTCACCAAAGAATACCCTAAAGCTTAATGCCAAACAACACTAGGCAGAATAAAATGGAAAATTGAATTCATAATCAAATGAAAATTCAATCTACTGGTCGAGATTTTATTTGACAAGAATTCAGCAGAGAGATATTAACTTGGAAGCATCAAAATATAGTATTGCTGCACTGGTCTGAAAAAGCTCAATGCCCAAACAGAACACAATCTACTAGTAAGCCCTCGTTCAAGAATTGATTTCATAAACAGTCACCAGTGAAGATAATGATGTATATAATACTGTAAATGATACCTGCACAGCTGCTTGGAAAACAAATCTCTCATCAGATCCTGCAGGCTCAGCAACCCCAGTTTGATGGAAGGGTTCATTTGAACCAACAAATGGAGGAGTGGGTAGTGACTGTTTCCCAGACATCAAACTTGGAGGTAATAATCTATTTCCTTTTTTCTCGTGTGATGATGAATCGTTCCCACCGCTCCAAATAGCCATTTCTCCCGTTGAGTTCTTTCCATTAGAAGAATTCGACCATGCTGAAGATAGGTGTGATTTTCCATATGCACCACGAAAATCACCTGCACCAACGTTATTTACTGGGTTGTGTGGTTGCTTGTTAGAGGTGAAAAGATGAACGGAAGCCGGATTAGCCCTCTTCAATTGTTGGTAGGAAGAATTATTTGAACCAAGTTTCTGGCGATTATTATCATCAAGCCTGGAACTTGAAGATGAGGTAGAAGACTGAAAGGATGGGGGAAGGGCCCTCTTAATTGGATCAGGGACAATCATTTGACCTATCCTCGAGCTTGAAGCCGAGGAAGAAGTCAGAAAAGACATAGGGTCAAAATTTCCATTCAGTTTAGAACTAGAAGCTCCACCACTCTCTCCATTATTCATTCGCTTATAAGGTCTCGATGAACTTTCACCATGATTATTTGGCCTCTTAATTGTCAAAGGGTATTTACGAGAAGGTCCATTGATACCTGCAGGGCATGCTAGAGGTTAGACAATCTAAAACAGCAGTTCTATTACAACAAGTAGATTTGTTTATATCAAATAATTCTGGTGCTACCTGTAAAATTAGGAGAAGACATCGAAGTTGGAAGGATCCTGAGTTTGTTAGCAGAGGTAGTATCCCTCTCTGGAGACTCATCTCTGTAATTGTCTATTTCTCGTAAATCTGAATCACTGTCTGACGAACTGATATCTATAGGATCCACTGAAGCCATTGCAACCAAATTATGATCACTGGGTTGACTTACTAACTCGGAAGCAGAGGCAAATGCTGAACTAACCTGCAATTCAAACAATCAAAACAGAGAATTGACATGCACATGGAGAATTTCTTTAAGAAACAAATTCACTTACAACTCTCTTTAAATAACCAAGTAGTCCACCAAATAGTACATCTCTAGCGTTAAATTTTGATACATTAATCACAGGAGCCTCATGTTCGTCATCTAACGAAGATATGCACATCACATGCCTGATACCATTAAAAAGAAAAGGTTATGAGGACCCCCAACTCAACAAATGATACTTGACAATTAGATTTTTCGAAGAAAACAACCTCTTCAGCAAAAACAATGCACACAATTTCAGAATAATTAAATAGATTCCCAAACGAAGAATTAATAAATAGTTGCGCATGTAACTCAACTACATGCATGAATGAGAAGCAGAGAAAAGGGAATCTTGAGGCAAACCCCAAATCTAAGAAATTTCAAGAAAATTCTAAGTTACAAGAATCCTCCCTAAATATTGTTTCGTCAATTGTAGCCTTCGGAAGTAGAATACTGAGAAAGAAAAGAAATATATATCAATTAGACTGGAAAGGAGGAGGGGGGTAACAGAATGGAAAACTTCTCATCCAAATTTCTCTTTTTAAATTCAAGCAAATAATCAATACAGTAACGACATGAATGTCGCTGATTCCAATGGGAAAAAACTGGAAGAAAGAGTATAACTTTTCACAAACCTAGTGAGCGATTCCGAGTTGGGTTCTTGAAATTGAAAGGCGTTATGAATGGAGAAGTAGATATGTTGGAGGAGTTTGTTTGTGTTGTTGGTCGGAGTGAGTAGTTATGGAAACCCTAATTCAAGAAAAGGAGTGATTACATTCTTGGATTTGGAGAAGGAGACACTGTGATGGGAGGAGCAGTGACATGGGTTATATGCAGACTTCATCAGAATCTTGAGTTCTCGAAATCGAATTTAAACTTTCGACCTTATTGTAGGGTTTTTATTTTGATTTAAAGTACCTCCTCACCTGCACACGCGCATTATTCACGTATATTATTTAATTCCTGTGTTTTACTATACTATAAATAATTTTTAATTAATTTTAAGAGCAACTTAGACAAATATATGTCACGCTGATTATAGAACTGCTAAACATATTATTAAAGTATATTTATTATATAATTATTTATGAATGCTTAAGTATATTTATAGTGAATCAAATTGTAATATTTTAAAAATATATTATTTTAGTTTTAATTCATTATTAACTGTATTTTTAATAAATATATTTTAACTGTAAATTAGTATACTTTATTATATAATAATTATTATTATTATTATTATATTTTAACCATGAGTCCATTTGCTTTATATAATTATAGTTTTTACAAAATATTTTGTCTTATATCTTATTGGTATTATATGAAGGTTATACTTTTTAAAATGAGAGTGACTAAGTTACAACTTGGGGTACCAATTGATATCCTTTTGATCCCCATATTTAATTAATTCATGCTCCTTCATCAAAACATCACAACACACACTGAAAGCGAAAGAAGAAGGTTGTACTAGGGGTGTGCACGGTGCGATTATACGGTTTTTCTATATAATTTAAATTGCATTGTCATATACGGTTCGGTTTAGTAATCAAGTTTAACCCACGGTTATTCAAGTAATATTGATTATGCGGTTTTAATTGGTTTCGGTCGGTTTTGGCGTTGTTTAACGGTTTTATTAATATATTAGCCAACATAAATATTGATCAGGATCTCTTATTTTACAATTGTACTACACTTTCGTATTTTACAACTTATTTTCTAATAAAAAACCTATACCATAAGTAATGATCCAATTATACTACACTTCGTATTTTACAACTTATTTTCTAATAAAAAACATATATCATAAGTAATGATCATTACATCCTTGTACATTTGGCGATAATTTAGTCATGATATAACACATTGCAAACATTTAATATGTAGAATAGGTGATGAAACTTATAAATATGATATGTGATCCCACTTACATTAAATATAAATAGAAACCTATAATCATGTGAAAATATTTGCAACCCTTGATCTAATAATGCATAGGTAGACTAGTTGATTGACTAATAATTGAGATTCTACATAGATGTGAGAGAAATAATAAAGATAAGAAGTGTTTCATTGAAGCAATAAGAAAATAAGCTAGGACACATATTTAGTAAGGGTGAAGATAAACAACAACATTAATAGAATTTATTTTTTAGTGCAAGAGTGAGTGAATAGTTAATGAGTAATGACTAAACTACTTAAATACTAATATGTATAAATATAATATAATATTAATATAAACTAGCGGTGCGGTCGGCGCAGTTTCGACCATAGAAATAAAACCGCACCATAAAGTGCGGTGCGGTTTTTTCTTAAATTATAAATTGCGGTTTATCTAAATAATTGTATATAGCGGTGCGGTACAATTCGGTGTGGGCGGTTTTGCGGTTTTCAAATTTTTTTGTCCAGCCTTAGGTTGTACATTTCAAAATTGATGCTCCCTTCCCACCCTAGTAATTGTCTTTTAAAATAAACAAAGTGTATATAGAAATTAAATGCGTTACATGTTTTTTATGGAATATAATAACCGTCTCACATATATCCATTTTACAAGACATTACATTATTATAAAATTTAGTATTATGGATATAAGGGTACATTATTTTGTTCTAAAGGGTATACACTATAATTAATAAATGTATACTATTTTGTTCTAAAAGATATACATTTTTCATTAATATTTTTTTATTTTTCTTCAGAAAAATAAAAGGTACACATCTTTATATTAAAAGATATACAATTTAACACAAAATTATAAGACACGCTTCTGCACACAAGTTTTTGCCTTATAAAATAAAGGGTACATATCTTTATTATGTAAATAATGGAAATACGAAAAGAAAAAAGTCCCATTAAAAGTTGATAAATATAGTATATTTTATATATACTAATTGTGAATACACTTCAAAAAAAACTTTTTAAAAGTATGAGGTGTCGCAATGTGTTTAATTATAGTATTTTTTATTTTTTATTTTAATATCATATATGTATAATCTATCTACTTTTATTTATTTTTTATTATTATTATATTATTCATATACTAATCGCGAATATACTTTCAAAAAAAACTTTTTAAAAGTATGAGGTGTCGCAATGTGATTAATTATCGTATTTTTTATTTTAATATCATATATGTACAATCTATCTACTTTTATTTATTTATTTATTTGTTATTATATTATTCATATATATATCTATAAATTAAATACCACTTTTTTAATTTTTTATTTTAATATCATATATGTATAATCTATCTACTTTTATTTATTTATTTATTTATTATTATATTATTCATGTATATTTATAAATTAAAGGGTTAATTCCTAAAAAAATTACCAACTTATTGAGGATTTTCAAATCTATCACAACCTTTTAGTTTTGTAAATTTAATACATGATTTATTTAATAATTTTAATTATATTACGACCTTTTATTTTTATCAATTCAATACGCAATCTATTTAATGTTTTCAGTCATTTTCTTTTTTACTATTTGATACACCATTTATTTAGTTCATACTTTCAATCCAATTTATTATTATTATTATTATTATAAGTTTTCTAAAGTTAAAATATATATATAGAGAGAGAGGTTGAAGATTTATTTCGTAAAGAGTTTTTTTTCTGCTATTAAATTCACAATTGTAATTAATTTGTGATAGGAAATTATTTTAATAGGTTGACCTTTTGTAAAATTATTTTTAACTATAATTAATAAAATTCTTTTTTTTTGTTCGACTTAATTACTATTATTATAGTAAACTCACAATAATAAAAATAAAATGAAATTCATTGAAAATAAATATTTTATAGCGAAAGAAATTAGTAATTAATTTGAATTTTAAAATGAAAAAGAAAAAAGAATGAGTATAAATCCCATCAATTAATAAGTATATACAGTTTTACAATAATAATAATAATAATAATAAAAATTAAATTGAAAATATGAAATAAGTGGTGTATCAAATTGTAAAATAAAACTTGTGATAGAATTAAATATATTAAATAAATCACGTATTGAATTGACAAAAATAAAAGGTCGTGATAACATTAAAAATATTAAATAGATTGTGTATTTAATTGATAAAAATAAAAAGTCGTGATAAATTTGAAAATTTCCAATAAGGTGATGATTTTTTTAGAAATTAACCCTAAATTAAATATCACCTTTAATTATATTTTTTTATTGATTATGAATAAATAATTAAACCAATAAAAAAAAATATATTCATCTAATTATTATTATTAATCATATATATCTTTAAATTAATCACCACCTATAATCATATTTTTTGATCCATTAGGAATAGATATTTTTATTTTCTATTTTAATATCACATAATCTATCATATTTTTTGATCCATTAGGAATAGATATTTTTATTTTCTATTTTAATATCACATAATCTTTAACAGAGTCTCTTGTGCGATGTTACTTTTATGAGACGTGTAAAAGTATGTCGATTATTTAAATAAAATATGTTTAATGATTGTTAAAGTATATTTTTTAAAGTATGTTGAATTATAGGGATCAATTTTTTTTTTGTCCCGTAAATTTGGCAATGTACAATTTTTGTCCCAAAAAAGATAACATTTGCGCATTTGTCCCACTATCTTCATAATTGCGCCAATGTTGCCCCATTTTCGCCGGAATCGATCACGTGCTTGTCACGTGATCATCGGACGTGATATTTTCCGACAACTTCGCTAACGTGGTGCACAGTTGGCATCTAAGTCAACAATAATAATAATAATATATTAATGGTAATTAAATTAAAAAAATAGACCAACCCCATTGCTGCCGGTGTTTTTGCCGGAACCCATGGCCGCCGTGCTTTTCTTACTCCTCTTCCCCCTCCACCTTGTCGGAATTTATCTCGATTTCGTCGGAATTCATCGGAGATGAAAGGGAGTCAGTAATGTGGGGGAGGATGAGAATTTTATTGCGAAGATGAAGAGTTTAGATATTTACGAGCAAGATCAAGCTGTGATTCTACTGAGGAAGACGACTAGGACTAACGAAGATTCTAGAACAGTGCTTTGTTCGGAGAGGTTTTTGTTTGCTTTAAAGCAGTTGTTGAATTCGTGCTACGCCGCCTTGCAGACCAACGCCGCGGCGGCGCTGGTGAATCTATCGCTGGAGAAGGAAAAAAAGATTAAGATCGTTCGAGCTGGAGTCGTCCCATTGTTGATCGAGATTTTGAAGAGTGGGTATGAGGAATCTCGAGAACACGCCGCAGGTGCAATTTTCAGTCTAGCCCTAGAAGACGAGAATAAGACGGCGATCGGCGTTCTGGGGGCGTTGCAGCCACTGCTCCACGAGCTCAGATCCGGGACGCGGCGAAGCCGCCACGACGCCGCCCTCGCGCTCTACCACCTAACGCTGGTGCAGAGCAACAGAGTGAAAATCATGAAGCTCGGAGCTGTGGGGATTCTGCTGGGTCTCCTGAAGGAGGCGGAGGTGACGGCGCGTGTAATTCTTGCTCAGAAGCATGCTTCAGTCCGCCGTTCGTCCACGCCTCAAGATGTCCGCCATGTGTCTGATGCCTCCCTCACCTTCCCATCGGGGTCTGCTCCATCTACTCGTACTTTTACTGGTAAAGCCCAGACAGCTGCAAATCCGGCCGTCGGGGTTTCTGCCCCACATCCTGTAACTTATCCGGCCAACACCAAACTTTCTTCCTTCGCCCAGCTGCAGCTCCGGCCGTCGGGTTCTCTCCGGTGCCGACGGCCTGCAGCACGGCGAAGAGGTGCGGCAGGTCTTGATTGACGAAGTGGAGCCGATTCAATCAGTTTATCAAGATTTTTGATAATGGGCGGTGGCATTGGAATGGTTGAGATGGTGTGTATGAGAGGTGGAGGTTGGTGCCATGAGAGAAGATTTTTTGTTTTTTTTATTTAGTTATTTTTTAATTTAATTACCATTAATATATTATTGTTATTATTATTGTTGACATGGATGTCAACTGTGCGCCACATCAGCGAATTTTTTATACATTAAACTATTATTTTAGTGTGTTATAATTTGATTTATTATTGATATACTTTAACCACAAATAAACATATTTTATCTATACAATAAGCATACTTTAATGATGATCGACCCGTCTCAAAAATAACTCGTCTTACAAGACAGTGTCTTATAATCTTTTGTATATTTTTATATTTAGAATTAAAAATTAAACCTTAAAAATTAAGTAAATAAACCAATTAAAAAATATATTTTCAAAAATTTTTATTATCTCCTCATAATTAAATTACAATATGCATTTAATATTGAATTATCTAATTCATTTTCTTAAAAAATGGAGTATAATATGCATTTAATATTGAATTATCTAATTCATTTTCTTAAAAAATGGAGTATAATGTATCCGCAAACAGGAATATGTACTCGTATATATATATTTATCAACTTTTAATGGGACTTTTTTCTTTTCGTATTTCCATTATTTACATAGACATCTATATAGTGCACACATAATAGTTTTTTACTTAAATTTTGAAATGAAGTTGATTAAAATGTTAAAGGAATTATCAGTAGGTTTTTATTTTAAAAAGAAAAGAAAAAATCTCAACTTCTGTTGATTGCCAATCCCAAACGACGATACATCATTTCAATTCAAATTATTCTTTTGTCCCAAAATCAATTAAATGAGTCACACACCTAAAAATACTCTCTTCAGGTGAGAGCTTAAATTGACATATTACACGAGAATTGATCATTTAAAAATTTTACTCCTACAATAATTCTACAACAGGACTTAAATCATCGTACTTCCTTAAAAATAAAAGTATCACAGCAACTGAAGAACACATCCAATGTAGCACGCACTATAAATACATAAGATATACAGAATTAAAACTCAATCTTGAAAACAACATGATGATGTTAAAAGGGAATAATCTTAAACCCTAACCAAGCAGTTTTCTCTTATTCAAATGGCATAGGACGAAACACCGATAAATGGGGCGAAATGGGGCATTTACTTGGATGTAGATTCACTAGTTTGATACTGCTCAATTTTGCTCACCAGGCTCTCCTTTAGTTCCTTTAGTTCAGCTGATCCTTCATCCACGCTAGATATTATCCCTCCCTCGACGCTTTGGGACCCGGTCAACCTAGCCAAAACAACGAACGACATTCCTCCAAGAACATTATTCAAGCATCTCAAAAACACAACCGAGGTCTTGAAAACCAAGGGTGGTAGCCCCTTGTCAAGCATATACTCAATTCCATTCAAAGTTTGGTATCTGAAATTACTGCTAACTCCCATATGAATAGCCCAAGTAGCTGCATTCAAAACAGTTGGTGGAGGTTTGTTTGGCGTCTCAAAGTTAGGATCCATCTTCTTTCTAATCTTGATCAACCCGTTCGATATTGCAGTTCCAAAGAGTCCAGCAGCAAATCCAACAGCAGCAAACAGGGTGCCCTTATACACCAAAGTACCCAGCCTACTAACCAAACTGTAGGGCCCCGGTTCAAACATATGGCTTGTGGGAGAACTAGCAAAGATTGATGGAAGAGTTTGGACAGAAGAAGACATAGTTGGGGCTAACAGATACATGAGGACAAAATTCAGAATAGAGCCAACTACAAGTGTGGAGAATACGAAATCAAGTTCGTTGAGGCCGAAATTCGGACGTGACGCCATATCTCCAAGAACACAAGCACTAACCCCTACCAACTCTTCCATGAGAACCTTAAAAGGAAACTGTGGATCAGCAGCAACCCTGGATCTCCATCCATTAACAAAAGCACCAATTGGTCCAAAACTATCCCATGAAGAACTAGATTCATCTGACTCCCCACCACCACCACCACCGCTCCAGCCACCACTGCCACCATTTCCACCACCATTACCCTGCCCAACACCTACACTCCCACCACCACCACCACTACCAGCACATGCAACATACTGTCTTGGGATCAAATTAGGATTTATTTGGTTAGAACCACCGCAGTGTAACGAGGGATAGTGAAAGGAATTGAGGAAAGTTTTATCGACGAATCTAGGGTTAGAATTGATATCATGATAAGTTGGCCGGCGATAGTGGCCGGAAAGTGGTGAATAACGAAGCTGAGACATCGTCGCCATCTACGATCTATTAAAAAAAAACAGTAAACATCAAAATGTAATTACGAAACATTTATTCAACAACAGGCGATACAATAATGAACAAACACGAAATCTAGAAACGAAAACAGCAAAAACAAGAGAACTCGCAAACAAAATCAGAGTTTAAAGCGGGGATCACGGGGATTCTTCACGATATGAAAACAATCCAGAAAATGTAATTAATGGCGAAGTAAATAATAAAAAAAATAAAAGTGTGAATTTCATGAAAGATACCTTGTGTAGCGATGAGATCCGTCAGGAACGATGCTCAACTGCACCAGAGGAAGAGCACAGAAGAACAAAGGTGGGTAAAGAAAGCGGTGTGCTAAATAAATACACTAAAATATATTTATGTCACTGTTCAATATTATTTATTAATTACTCCTATAATTATTAATTGGAAAGATTTTGCCAATAATAGATTTAAAATAGATTCCAAAAACCCTAGAAGCCAATTTTGTTTTTGCTGAGGGTTTAATGAGTTTATTTTGGCCGCCAGACTCAACGGTGGCGATGATGCCAGATCAAATTGGAAATCTCGCTCTTGAATTTATATTTATCCTAACTTTTATTTTACTCCCTTCGTACGATTTTAAAGTATTCATTTACTTTTTGCACGTGGATTAAGGAGTATTATTATTATATGTAAAGTGTATAGTTGTATTAGAGGGAAGTGGTAAGCCATATTGTGTACTTTTTTATTAAATAGGCAGACGCCAAAAATAGTAAAATGAATATCTTAGAAGCGGACGGAGTAGTAATTATTCTATTCAAAATAAAATGTAGTGATAATTGATTCACAAATGGAATGTGTCAAATTTAGTGGTTTGAATTGTATGAGATATAGAAATTATAATTATACTCCTACATATATGTATTGAATTCATACAAATATAAATATAAATTTATTTCGAGTGGCACATAGGGGTTTTATATGAAACCAAATCAAACACACATATTTCATGATCTATTTTTCTAGGTTTTACTATCTCCATACCCCCGTACCACATTTAATGTTTCACATTACTTAATAAAAATTATTATTATATTTTACTAATTTTATTGATTTAAAAGCATTATAATATTTTTAAGTAATAAAAAATATAAAATAATAATATATGTGTAAAAAATGAGTATTAAATTTTAAATTAAAGTAAAATTTTATATTATTGGATAAAATGGTGTTCCTTTTCTTTCTTTCTTTTAGGTGTGTAAAAAGTTTAATGAGATAAACAAAGGAGAGTGCAAAAAGTTTTATTAACATAAGGATATTTCTTTCTTATAAAAAGTTGTTAGCTTACTTTCTCTGAAAAGCAAGAGGAAGCTTTTACAACATGAGGACCTTACATAAATATATCATTACAAGGGGGGAAAATATACAAGTAAAAAATGGAGGAGCATATATCAGTGATCCAGTTTGTCCCATTAAACAATCTCACTCAATGAACAAAATAAAAAAACCTTTTCAGTGATGAACACCTGAAGAAATGGATTAAATGTGCAGAGGTAACAAACATACTGTTAATAATGAAAAGCTCAACAGTGTGATCTCAAAAACGATAGAGCGAAATTGCTGGATGGAAAGGGGAAACGTCTTAGTCCTAAGAGACATAACAGCTAAGAAATTGAAAAACCAAAGCAAAAAAATCACACCACATTGTGTGCTTTTACACATCATTAACAAGATTATGGCTCACTCCAATTCAGTATTGTTAAAATGATCCGACTTTCAAATGCAATCTGCACCAATAAATAGCATATATCACACTATAACAACCAACATAAGAATCAATCCAATGAATATGCATGCAAGAACTTACATCGTCAAAGACTTTCTCAATACCAACTATATAAGAACCACTTTCTTTTGTTTTCTCTTTCACTCTCCCTCCAATCCCAATCCCACCCCACCCCACCCCACCCCCAAACCCAGCCAGCTCCTGTTGTTTCTGTATTCTGTTTCTTCAATTAGTTAGGAAAACAAAGAAACCCAAGCAGAAAACCTCAACCGCACAGGACTATTACCCATTTGATTATAAAATCAACTAGGCAGGACATGCAGATAGGGTATGGTTCTGTCATTGACACTAAGAGTAGAAATTCATCGAACATTCTGCATTTGATGTCTCAGCGTCCTGTTTTTGCACGTTTCATTCCACTGGTATTGAAAGGTGAGACGCTGCCACTTGGTCCAGGACTTTCTTCTCTAAAGTTTGAATTTAGCATGGCTAGCTCACGTAACTGCTGCCGTTTAATGTAGTCCTGTGACTCGTCCTGAATAAAAGCAAACAAATAAGTACACAGATGGAGAAAGCAAATCTGAGAATGACAAGGATGTTTGACATATTGATTCCATAAAGCCTAATAACAGTCCATGAGACAGACCTTAATCCAGAAAAAATCAGTGTTCAACATTGCAGAGAACACAAATAAAACTGAAACTTAGATATACATTTTTTGTTTTAATCTGAGGCATGATCTTATCACTGCAAATACTTTTTGAAAATTCGAATTTGTTGAACAGGAGTGAAGCCTATTTTTTCAGAAGAGTGCAAGAATCATTGGTCTGACACACATACCACAGGCTTCAGCAATTCTTCTATGATCTCTTGCGCTTGCCTCAGCCTGATATCAACGATATTGGCAGGCAAATCAGCCTCAATCAGGATATGGAGTGGTTCATTAAGATGCTCGTAACCTGGTCGTCCCCTTAGCTTCTCTTCCTGTAAATTGAAAAACAAGGAAAATGAAGATTGCATTAAGTAAATACATGAAAAATGCCAATCAGCAACAATCGTAGAACTTGGTTGCAAGTGTTCAAAACCCTGTGACATTTTTCATAGTTGTTTTATGTGTTATAATTCAATAGAAAAATGCATTCTGGTACCTTGTCAGGGTCCTTAATCGAACCATTTCCTCTAATATAGACTCGACATCCTGTAGTGACTTCCACTCGTTTCAATGAATTTCCTCTAGGGCCCAAAAGTCGCCCAACAAAATTAAACTGTTGCCAATCAAGAAAAATGCATGTTACTTAGAAATTGAAACTATGACAAAAGGCAGCAGAATGATATATCTAACAATGATTTTACATTAGGGTAGCTATCCACAGGAATTTCTAGGCGCAAAATCCTCTTCACGGTGTAAGAACTGGGGCTTGCTGGTGCTCCTTGCCAGTCCATCGTCATTCCAGGAGGTCCGCTCAGTCTCTGCCATGAAATCAACAGGTTAACATTAGTTTTAAACAAGCGCTCTATACAGATCCCAATTCCTAAACCCAGAGTAGCTTCACTTTCATTTCATCCTTGAGGTCAGTATTGAATTCTAAGCATAATACAAAAAACTAATAAAATTGTCAGATTTTCTTGTCTCAATATATAAAGTTCACATTTCTCCAGGCCAGGTCATAGCTTTCTTTTAGTCATTCACTACCCCACACAGGATGAGACCCATTTAGTTGAACTCTTGCTCTATTGCAGCTCAGTGATGACTGACTTAACATAAGATTATCAGACAGTAGCCAATTGTTTCAAATAAAAAGAAATTAGCGAGATTAAAATGCCAGATATTGCAAGCTAGAATCACCAGGAGGGGGACAGCCAATGAGCTATGTATTAAACAAGAAAGAGATTATACCCACAGTTAACCACCAAGCCGGATGTGATCCGGAGCTAACAATGTCACATCCAGCTCAGCATAAGCTTGCTAATCTTCCTTGAACCTAGGGAACATAATGATAAAGACCAAACTGCACACCATAACTCTAAGAAGCCTATAAACATAAAATTCAAAGGCACACAAATTCAGCATATAAAAGGACTACAAAGATCCAATTATATAACTACCTCCTGAGGAAGTCCATTCCATCCGGATATTCCTGTCCCCCCAACATTTGATAAAGGATTAGATGAGGCCATTGGGCTGGGACTTCTATGTCTCAGTCTATCCAGCTCACCAAAACTTTGATTTGGCATCATACCAGTAACACGTAAGATCTCTGAAAAAATGAAAAGGGATAACCAATAATTAGAAAAAATGAAATGATTACCAAAAGGAGATCGTTAAGATACTAACAGAATCATATATAATATAACCATAAACCGCATCAATAATTTGAATAACAGATACCACAGTTCCAATCCTCGACCACATTCACATGTGTCATGTAATGAACTGCAATACTCAGACCGCATATAAAGACAGCACACAAAATATACTCCCAACCACAAATTGATTATGTTATTATGTCATGAACCTTGACACTGCTAAATGGTGAGAACTAAAAACGTTCTTCAACCACAAAAGATTACGCCTTAGATGAGATTATATTTAACTTTACAGTAAACTTCCAAGTATTTTTGAAAGCCACCTCACACACTGTTCTTCTAGCATGATACATTAATATTATTAACTTTAAAGCACGTGCAACCCTATTATACACTACAAACGATTAATAGCTGCATGAAAAAAAGCAAAAAACATTATACTATGCTCCAAAATTTAGCAGCCTTCCCACGCCATATGGACGTTCACAAACTCAAATACATCAACAGGTGCTGGATGGATTGGATGAGATCTAGAAAGTGTGAGCAACATCAAAAGTGTGTCTACAGGTAACAGTTTCTCTCGTTCTCAGGAATTATGCCTCTGACTACAAAAATAAACAAGCATTTCTAATTCTGCCAGACCAGCGCAGCAGCAAGGTTGAGTTGATTAATCACTAACTGCGATTTCTAACACTAACAATGGAAACTAACAAGCATTCCTCTTGAGGGAGGTATTCTAAATACTGACACCATCATCATTCAATAAAAACTTTCAAGAGCTGACAAGTAATCGCAGAACAACTTAACATCAGTTAGAATGTTGGATAAACCTGACACTCCCACAAAATGCACAACACAAACCCAGATAAAAATGACATTTTCAAGAATACAATGAAATTAAACAGCACACGGTGCTAGATAAAAATTTGTCACCATTGATGCATGGTCGGCAGTGGGACAAAACAGCTCTTCTTTCTATATACTAAAAAAAATCCACAGGCACAGCTTTTGATTCACAAGCACTCGAAAACAATCAAGGCATTAACAAAGTGTGTTAGCACAGAGATGAACAATCAATCACAGCAGAGAAGAGCTCGAAGCAAGTGGCAAATAACATTAATAAGGTAACATGGACTATTTACAGATCCCAACAGTACATCTAAAAAGAAAACAATCACCTTCTCGTCCCCTCAAAATGCAGTAAAGAAATCACAAATTCCCGAAAACCTAGATCCAATTCATAGAGTAAGTATGAAAAAAATCAGTAGGCAAATAGGTGAGGAAAAATGAAAAAAACCTTGATTCAATAGCCTGCTACAGGTGGGAAGAACTTGCATGAAGGGGCCTATCTTCTGATGCTCCGCCAACAGCTCTGATAAGTACTGATTACTAAAATACGTTTCAAAATCAAAACACCAGAAATCAAAACTTAATAAACAACTAAAACAGCAATAGTTCGATGGAAATGAAAGAATCAAATTCAAACCTGTCTAAATCAGGAGCACTTCTAATCTGCGGAGAAGCAGCCCTCGCTGGAGAGAAGTTGGGATTGTAAATACCCGACATGGCTTTACCGAAACCTTTTCAAGGGTTTGAGATTTCCGTGACACCACAGAAAAGTCTGAAACCCACAGCTGAGTAGCTGACGCAGAAGAAAGGAGGAGAGATAGAGGGGAGAGAGAGAGAGAGAGAAACTCTAAAAAGAGTTTGTGCGAAACAAGGAAAGAGGTGTAGAATTGTCCATTAAGATTTAGCAGAAAGGGCAAAATGAAAATCAGAATATCTTTTTTTTTTCTTTTTCAGTAATTAATAATTTCGTCGAAATCATATAATCTTTAAAATATCTTTAGCTATCAGACTGCGTTGGACGCTCCTGTCAGTGGTAATAATGTAATATGAACATGTTCAAGAATTTTCAAACTAAGCAGAATCATTTTTTTTTTCTTTTTGTTTTTCATATTTTTTATTGAATTAAAAGTCACATGTTCGTAGAAGTGACATGCAAGAGAAACTTTACCCTAAAAATGGATTAGATACAAATTTATTTTACTACTTATGTTTCAGAAGGATTATAATCTTGTATTTTTATTTATTGTCAAAATATTGTATGCAAACATGGTAAGTTATTAGTATCTTTTAAAGATATTATAATTTTTCAATCAAGACATGAACTCAGATAAACTATCAATTTAAAAATTTGAATTATTTTTTCAATCAATTAATAACTTAAAACATATAAAATTATCAATTCAAACATTTAATTAATAAAAGAGGAGCTAGTATATGACAAATTAATGTGGAGTGAGTACTATTTATTTTAGACCTCTAATTTGATAAATAAATGCAATTCGGACAATCCAAATTTACAATTTACTATCATTTTTCAGATTTTGATTGAAAATATTATTATTATTATTAGAATAGTGAAAGTTACTTTTAGAAATAGTAATACTATCATACTATGATATAATGTTACTTGTGTTATTCAAAATATGGAGTATTATATTTAGAAATAGTAATTTATTGTTTTTTAAAATAGTGTTTATCCAGAAAAATACTCTCAATAACTTTTTAAATAGTAGTATAACGTTTAATAAGCACCTATACTCTAGTGTATAAAAGTATGTCTATCAACATTAATTTGAAAAAATTCAAGTTTTAAATTAATTAAGTTGAAATTGAATTTGAAAATTAAACTAGTTAGTTGTGAAATTATGCATAAGTTCACTATTTGATTGACTTAATTTTTTTTAAGAAATTGGTTATAATATGAATCATGCATAAGTTCACTATTTGATTGACTTAATTTTTTTAAGTAATTGATTTTAAAATTATTATTGTATCATTTTGTGATGAGTCTATTACATCGGGTGCACTATGAAATTTATAGGGTGAAAATTATATTGAATAGTTATTTTATTTATTTTTAATATTCAATTTAATTAAATGGAGGATGCTATTATAAATCTTATATAATGAGTTACACGATTCACATTCAGGAGTAACTGTATTTGTAGTTTCCCCCTAATTATCCCATTATTTAATGGGAGTATTCTCTCTATTTTTCTCTAAGATTTAACATACTCGAGCTTTTTGTTTAGCTAAAATGATGACTCTATAAGCTAACCTTCTACTCTAATTAGAGCTATATATATTTCTATTCATACGCTAATTATTTAATTTTTATAATTATTCAACACAAATATAACTCTTTTCTTTTCTTTTTTTTTAATACTAGTATATTTGGTTAGACTTCAAATAAATAAAAAGTACTCATAATATAAGTGGAAATGTATTCATTTGTATATGAGAAACATTCTACTAATAATTATAAATAATCATGGATACGGTTATGCTACGTAATAAACAGTGTGGGTGCGTGACGTGTAACTGGCACAGTAGAAATACGCGAAAGGCGTAACAGTAAAAATTATTGTGGTAAAAAGGGTAAAGTGAATAATTTGGTTGTGGGTGAGAACTAATGAGACGTGGTCGGACACGTGTCCTCCACAGGTGGCCAGAGGAGATCCATATAATAGTGGGACCCACTAAGAGCTATTGGTTTTGACAGCCCGGTCTTAGCTGGAGTGACAGAGAGGCCGACCGTCCCCAACGGCGCCGTTTATGCCACCCCCTCCAGATGTTCTTTTGTGCCCATTATTGCCTTACATACGTTTTAGTATTATTCCATTATTAGTATTATTTTACTCCAGTAATTAGTAATTAATTGTGCTCAATCTTTTAACGTAAACTGTAAACAAAACAACAATTAGTGCAAACTCGTGTAAAAAAAAATAGATACGATCAAATGTAATTTACACTCTTTAATAATGTAATGTAACGTATGATTAATATGGAGTATAAATATATTTTTTAATTATAATTACGTGTTAATTAGTAATTCTCATTTTAATTTTGTAAATCGGACATGCATGTGTGGAAATGTCATGTTATTAATAAGTTTAGCAATAACTTGTAGTATACTAATTTAATAATATAAAAAAATCATAATAAATGAGAAATAGCTATTTGATACATAATAAACTCTATAATTAATCAGCATTTAGATTCCATTACATGTATTCCATGTAGTCAAAACACATTTTTGCACTACTTTCGTTATAGTTAAAGATGGAAATAAATAAATATAAATAATAATCAAAATACATTTTAAGGCTGACTATTTAAATTATATCATTATCTTGTAACTTAATATCAATTATATAAATAATTAAACAAATAAGAAAACGCAACTCTCGCTTGAAATCAAGTCGCTGATTCTAAGTTTCCTTAAAAAGTTTGGTCTCTTTGTTTAGGTCACGCAATTTAATATTAAAAGGGTATATACAAGGGGGATCCGGATCATCTCCCGTCAAGAAAATAATCAATTTCCTCAATTTCTTTAAATCTACACCCCCGCATTAAATCGAACGTTTAATGATGAATCCACCTCATTTTTTTATTTCTTTTTAAATTTATAATCCTCAAATATAACTTACGAAATGAAATGACTGGAAACTTCAACACCGTTCTCCACAAACTACAAGTGGTCGACTGGTCAAGGGGTGAGAAATGCTTGAATCTAAATTTTGCAATTAATCTTTGATATAGGTCCACATCCATTAATTAGAGGAATTTTAATAATATTTGCAGAAATTGAATATGTGGATGGGTTCTCAGAAAAAGAAATAAAGACGAAATTTTTTTTAAGACATAAACTTTAATATTGAAAATCATTAGAGACAATGTTTGTTTAATTTAGAGGTAACGTGGTTTTTATATACACACTCTCTCTGTTTATGCTAGACATTTGGTGCTAGCATTGGTGTCAAAACTTAATATAGAACTGTATTAACTTCAGTCTTTAACATGCATATAAGGTGTTTGATTAAATGTCGCAACTCACTTTTTTTAAAAAAACAATTGTTTGCAAGAGATAAGCACTTCTCCATTTGAGATATAAGGTGGAGGAGAAGGACAAGGGAAGCAGTAGACATAATCCGGCCATTGTGCATAAACACCGAGAAGTCTCAGCCGCTGGCAGCCCGTAGAAAACTGGTTGAACTCCCTGTGGGAAATAGTACAAAACAATAGCGGCAAATCCTAAAGTTTTTTTCTAGTATTTAAAAAGAAATAAAAAAAAGGTGGCTTCATCATTAACAATCCGATTTAATGTGGATTGTAGATTTAATGAAATTGAGGAAATTGATCATTTTCTTTAACGGGAGGGGATCCTTTTCCATACAGGGGTATACAATTTAATACTAAAAGGTATGGGCGTACGGTGTGTCCCGGGACACACAAGTTTTTGCCTTCCTTAAATTATTATAATATTTTATTAAAGATATTATATATTTTTTTTGGTATTACTTCTAATCAAAACATTGTTACTTCTCATATAATCTTAATATTATCAAATTTTTTATACATCAACCACATTTTGTAGGAGAATAATTGTAACAAATTAATACTAAACTAACTTATTTATCATTAATAATACATCATTAATTTTCTATGGGGGATCAATTTGTCATTAATTTTGTTTTTGGCACAATATGCATGTCATCACTAATTTACATTTAGTTATGTAAATATATAATTACAACCAAGAATATTTACTTTTAATGCAACCCATATAATACTCAAATATTTTTGGTGTGATTTCTTTTATTAATACTCCTACTATTTTAATTTTATTTATTTATATTATATTAGGTGTGACAGCTGTTTGAAATGCCACTTAAACGGAACAGCTCAACCTCGATGATGTTCATTCTACATCCATTTTTGTCACGTTGAAATTACATTCAATTTAGGCAAATTATGTGGACTGTAGACCCACATAAAAAATACATACTCCATACTATTAATAAAAATATACTACCACTTTCATTTTTCATCCGTACCTCAAAGTATTTCACACTTTACTTTTATTAAATTTGGTAAAAAATACATTATAACAATACTCACTTTTTACACACATCCCAATATAATACTTACTTTTACTTACTTTTTCACATTTCCCAACAACTTTACACACCTTTTTAATTAAATCAACTAAAATATATATTATTTTTCTTACTTTATACATAAAAATACAAAATTTTCTTAAACTCCACGCACACCAATACGTGAAATACTTGTTGGGACGGAAGAACTATACATTAATAAAAAAATATATAATACACTTTTTTACAAATAATGCGTAACTATTAGGCTATTAGGCGGTATGGATGGAGTATACGATATTAATTATTGGAATAAAAGTAACATATGTATGGATGAATGCCTTCATATGTCTGCACATATATCAACTCTTCAATTTAATTAAGAAAAAAAAAGTCAATTAATAATTAAAAAAAACATTTTTATTTATTTAATATATATATATATATATATTTTTTTTTTTTTTTTGCAAGTAAGAACACATGAGAAAATACTGAGTAATGAAACTTGAAGTGCATAGATGAAAATTCATTTCCAAAATTTGTGAGACAAAATCCTAATTCCTAAACATAATCATTTAATAATTTAATCTCAAATGACTTTCAAATATCTAATTAAATATTGTAGTTTCGACCATTGATGCTCTCAAGATTATCTCAAAAAAAAAAAAAAACACACATGTACACATGAAAATACAATACTCACGTTTTTATAAAAACATAACAAATTAAATATAATGGGCCTTCAATTTTAGATAATCCATATATGTTGAACACATTGTTTCCGAATACAAACAAACAATCAAAAAAATCAATGACGTGTGGGCCTGGCCTGTATTATGAGTTTCCACAAATTTTAGGTAAAAAAATCATGTTACATCTCTTGGAAAATAATTTCATAAGAAGTGATAATATTTTAATAAAAATAATAGAAAATTGATGAAAAGAGGTGATAATACAATGAATTATGAATAGTAAAGTATAAATAAAAAGTGATAATATTTAAAAATAGAAATAACATTTTTAATAAAAGTGAAATTAATTTAAAAAGTACTTAAAATGATCTCAGCGTAATCATTATGTCGTAACGTAATGAGTATTTATTTCTTAAATTTTAGTTGCTAAAGTTGATTAAACAATCAAAAAGAGTTAATTGATTGGTGATATGAAGAAGAGATAAGTATGATTATGGAAGTATTTTGGTGATTTACCTTTCTAAACATAAGACAAAGACTCAAAATATATGAGATCTAGAATCTTTTCATCTAATTTACTTATTCCATTGAAATTAATTAATTGATTTAATTACTCACTAGATTAATATTATAAATATCAAAATTAACCTCGAAGCTTAATTAATGAAGATAAAATCTTGCAGCAACTTAGTCAACGTGGGTTTGTTTTGGTTTCTAAAATGAAGAACTAGTTTAGTTTTTTTTTTTTTTTTAACTTAATTCTAAAATATAAATAATTTATTCCTTTTCTAATTTATAAAATATACTTACTTCACTGACATAAAATTAAAATTTAATGCATTGAAAAAAATCCAAAACCAATACACGTTCACAAGATTTTAAAATCCCCTAATTTTTTTAATTCTAGGTTACGAAACTAAACCATAAAATAAACATACATATAAATAAATTAAAACTTTAATTCATCGCCAATATTTATGATTTTTTTTTCTTTTCACATATTCAATTTAAAAAATGAGACAGATTGTGTGTTAAAGTATGATATACCTTTTTTTTTAAAGAAAAAGTATGATATAATTAGAATCTATATTTAGCTGCAAGATTAGGAGGCAATTAATATCCAACTAATTTTTTGGGACCGCCTAAAAATCTCAATGTGAATGGGATCGATCGAAATTTTAGTTGCCAATGTTATCATGTACAATACGACATCCATAAATAATTTATAATCTATCTAATAATTTTATATGGTCCAAACTTTAATTTTAAATATATAATTTCTAATAATAAACATCTTTTTAGTATGACTCGTTCATTGTGAAACCATCTTCAAAGATCAAGATCATTGCATTAGAGTTTGTTAATTAAGTGATTATGTTTTATTTATTATTGAATCTTGAAATGTGATTTACATTCGTAAGTAGGAAGAATGATCATTTTGTTCGCGATAAATCATGAAATTTAATAATGCAAAACAAAATTGACTAATTCCATTGAATTTCGCAGCAAAATTTGAATTAAAAACGAAGAATATTCCGTACATATTAGATGAAAAATTATATTAATTGAAGTATTTCCTTTTTTTTTCGCCATGGAAATTTCACAAGTATTAATGGCCCCAAATTTATGAATGTCTGAAATATAATGAATTTCACTATTTAAAGAAGCATATTGATTGTGAAATCAAATTTAAATTCAATTAATTTTGTTTTCTCAATCATATTATTCGAAAGCATAGTAAACAATCACACCAAACAATCAAAGTCAAGTTATAGTGATTGATATCATTAAAAGAAAAAAAGAAAAATTAAAGGGCTTTTCACAATCTTTCTTTCTACCGTCTAATATAATTTGATTATTCGAGGTTATGAAAATAAAAATCGAAAAACTTCAAACTCGTAAACTCAATTACAAATCAATAATTAGCCATAGTATAATTGTGTCATATTCTCTTATGCTTTATGCATTGTGCTAGTCATCTAGCTATTATTTTTGGGTTTCTTTTAGTAGCCACGTAACATCACTCTTTGTTTTTAATAATATAAAATTAAACCCCCTTTTCAATATTTTTATTTTCTTTTTTGGTGGAAAGCACGTAACAGCGTGAGACTGATTATTAAATGATTAAAAATAATAATTAAAAAAAAATCTAATTTGTCCCGTCCCCATCACAAAGGTTTCCAATAAAATTCTTTCCTGCTTTTCCAACTAACAATTCAATTAATTTAAATGGTTTCTTTGAAAGAGAGTTGATCCCACGATTACATTACATCCACCCTAACCTTTCCCAATGGTATAAACTATTTCACCATGTGCAACATCTATACCACTACGTCCGGTTGGGGATAGTCATCGACGAGACTAAGACCCCGTCCGAGTAGAGCATTTACACCAAGCTCGAGTAGACCGTCACATTTTCAAAAGCCATTCATTTCCTAAGAATAGCCTTAAATGAAGAAACATGATTTTTCAAGAATCATTGACTTGATTCACCTCGTTCATTCAATCTCGACCACTGACTAGTTAAAAGACAAACAACATTGAACAAACTACTTGTGCATACATCCCCTCCCTTACGCAGGGTTGTGACTTTATGAGAGCAAAATTTCATGTAATCGACCCGAACATTGTGCCTCGAGTAGAGGCGCAATGGCGACAGGTTGTAACCTAAATTCTATGCAGTAATGTATGTCACATAGAAGAGAAGAATGCAAAAGAAGTAGTACTGTTATTCTTGATTAAAAAGGACTTCACAATTACAATAAATCTGGTCACAGCCTAAATGCACACCATGACAATTCAATCAATGGACTAAAGATTGGTTCTGTGAGAGGTGAAAGATTATTATATACACTAATAACCCCTATAATCCCCACATTGCAACCAAAGGATGGATTCACTACTCAATGAACAAAACAATGGACTTTGACACCAAGAAAAACAGGTGCAACCCTCAAACATAAAATTCAATTCTCTACACATGGATCAATGGATTAGGGCACGTACTCGGTTTCAAGAGTGGGCTGTGTTCGTGTTCCGGTGGCTGCTGGCGCCTTCGTGCTCCCAACGCTTGTCATATGCAATGATTCTCCAACCTCCGCCGCCTTCTCCATTCCATGCATTTTCTTCCTTTGATTGAACTTTTGTAGCCAAATTACCAGAAGTCCGAGGATAGCCAACAATGCAAATCCTCCCACCACGGAACCCACAATTTTCCACACCTTATTATCATTACCTCCACCTTGGCCTTGTGGTTTTGGACCCTGTCTTGGAGGGGTCAATGGAACAGGGGACAGTGGTGAAGGAGAAGGGCCATTCGATTCAATAACAATCGAGAAGTGCCCCTTCTCGACTGCTTTGCAAGTGTTATCCGACAAAACATCACTGAAATTCACAGTCCCATTTAAGTATAAGGAAACACACTTTGGAACAGAACCATTAGGCACTTCTTTAGTCAGCTTAAACTTGATTGATATGGGATCCTTTGCATGAATGTCAAGCTCGGACGGAGGTTTAGACTGCAAATCCATACCGTCGTAAGGAAGAAGACCCAACACCGGAGCTAAGTACAAGTAACCCTCCAGAGGGTAATACATCGTAGACCGACTACCCAAATTCTGGTACACTAAAACAAGCCTCTCAACATAAGGTTTCTCATCCACTCCCACAGGGATGTCAAACTCTTTATACATACTAACTCCCTTCCTCCTCAAGCTGCCACTTCTAAGCCTCAGAGCTGAAACAAGAATCCCGGAAAGGTCAGAGGGGACACTCCCATCATAAGCCTGACCAGTCGTCGGATTTACGAGTGCCTGGTAAGCGTAATCCTGGAGACGAGCATCCAACGATCGTGCATTGCTAATGGTAGAAGCAGACAACTGGAGACTCACAACAACAACGGATGAAGAGAATAACCACATTGAGAGGAGAAGCATCGTGAGACTTTCTAGAAGTCCCATGATGCTTCGAAGTATTGTGTCGAGATGAATTGTGGATCAATCAATCGTGTAGGATCAAAACTAAATGCAAAGATGAAGTCACCCACAGGCAAAGTGATGGTTATGATGTTCCTTAGGATCCAAAATAAGCAAGAGGGCATGTGTATAAACTTTCCAGATTCAAGTACCTTTTTTATGATGGATTGAGGGACTTCACAATCACACCTCACAAATTATGCCAAGAATCTAATTCCACAATCGTAACCAACGGTACAGTAGTCCAAAAGGGGACAAATTCATGAAAATCTCCACAATTTTTTAAAAAGCAAGGAGAAGCTAAGAGATGGGAGACTTTAACCAACCGTTGCAAAGCAGCTCATCACAACCACTTTTACCCTTTAGAATCCTTCTTCACTCTAAAAGAAACTCTCCCCCTCATTTCCATATCTCATTCTCCCCAATCTCTTGAAAATCAACTTCAAACCCTTTCCATTTCCCCAATACGAAGCAGCATCCCCTATTGACAGGGAGTAAGATCACAAAAAAGGCGATACAGAGTTCTGACGCTTGGTGGAAATTGAAAGAAGAAGTAAAACGAGAAAAAGAGTTCTCTTTTACCTGTGTAGTTTGAATCAGTGTGAACACGATATCAGAGGCGGCGGAGAAAGGCGGCTGCCGACAAAATCAGGGCAGAGGGGCGGCGTTGCTCCACCAGGAGAGTGCAGGGGGAGTGATAGTGTAGCGTTGCCACGGAAATCACCATAAATAACGAAGGAGAGAGAATCGAACGCGTTAGATGCGTACCGGTTTCCAATCAGGTCCTGAGATCCAGCCTTTTTATATGCCCAAAATTAAACATAAAAACACTCTGGAAACGCTTAATTCAAATTCAAACGAAGAATTGATACAACTCAGCAGCTCTCCACCCAAAAAGCTAGAAAACGTAGTTGGGCTAAGAATCAATTGTGGTGCAAGAAATAGGAATGGGAAATCCTGTGGCTGCTGACAGTGGAAAGTAGTCAACAGTTGCTCACAAAGGAACAAACAACCATAAATGTGGGAGTGCTTCGTTGAGTATTTATATATAAATTAGGTATTAATTGAAGTAGATAAGGTGGAATGTATATGAAGTGGTGGAGGCAGGGAGAAAGCAAATGAAAAAGACAGTTACAGCAAAAGAGGAGAGAGAGAGGGAGAGAGATGAGCAGAGAGAGAAAGTCTGGTTGTTTGTTGCTGGTGCTACCAGCTTGTCGTGTGAATTAAGAGATGAAAAAAAAAAGGAGAAAGATGGGGTGGGGGGTGTATAGATATACTAAATATTCTCATCGAGTCTAAGTGGAGTATATCTACGACTCGGACACGAAGATTCGATATGGTATATCAGCATATATATACTCTTTCTTTACATTTTACTAACAAAAATGTATATAAATTCTTAATACATTTTGTTCATGATCCCAATCAATAAATCACCAATTTTTGTGTTTTAAAAATAAATATTCTAATTGAGTCTAAGTTGTTTATTAATGTTACACTTGAGAAAAAAATACAAGCGCCAGCATTTTATATATCATTACCTTATAAAGTGCATGCAATTCTTTTTGATATATTTTAAAGTAATTTGCATAAATAAAATGAATAATAGTCACCAAAATTAAAGTCTGTAATATTACAAGTATATCACATTCTTTTTACGTTTTGGTTAAAAAAAAAACTGTTATACATAGTAAAATTTGATGATTTTAAAATCATTTTCAAACTAGGTATTATGAGCATTATCAGAATTTTAAATGATGACCTAATTATAGGATATTTTATAAAAAAAAATAAATAAAAATTTGAACAGTTTTTTTTTCTCTGTGATCCAGCTAAACATAAAGATAACTAAGATTAAGTATATATACAGTCGAATTTGTTTGATTAGTTTGGATTCAGTAACTTTGAATTTGGGCCCAAAATAAAGTCTTGTATGTATTTTATTTTTTTTCTTATGATTTAATAATGATTTGTCGAATTATTTTCACATTATCATTAATTAATTTTCTATAAAATTTTCGTGTTTGATTTTAATGAAATGTGCGTTTTCTACATGCTTGAATAAATTAAATTTGTACTTTATTGTAGAATTTGAACTTTGTTCCCAACAATATATGAACTAAAATTTAATGTAATAGTGAACCATTTCAATTATTATATATAAATTAATTATAACGTCCCATTCAAATAAATTTAAAATTAAATTAAAAAAAATTGAGAGATGCTTGTGTACAACTAATTGTATGATCTCCTTTTGGAGAATTATTTTTTAAAATATGAAATTGTTACTCTTTATAATCATATTATATTCTTTTCGGTAGAGTTCATTAAGAACAATAATATTACCTTGTAGTCAAAAACTTGCGTGCACCTAGGCACACGGAGGGCATACGAGGCACACACTCCTTGTGCCTTTATAATTTTGTATTAAATTATATATCATTTAATATAAGGATGTGTACCCTTTATTTTCTGAAGAAAAATAAAAAATATTAATAAAAAGTGTATACCTTTTAGAACAAAATAGTGTATTCTTATTAATTAAAATGTATACCTTTTAGAATAAAATAATATACCATTTTTCATAATATTAAATTCTAAAGGTGCACGGCGTGTGCCATGACGCACGCAGCCTTACTCTATCTTGTATGGTATACTGAAGAGTAACTTTTGATTATACTAAAAAGTAATTAGAATTCCACATTAAAATCTATTCTATATATATACTTTTTTTTTTCATTTTTAAGAGTACGTATGATATGATATGATTAAGCCAATTCATCATTGAATTTTGCTTTATTTGACCGGTCATATATATATATATATATATATATATATATATATATATATATATATATATATATATATATATATATATATATAATTAGAAGTATTATAATTTATAAAACATGCAACATTGTTTATTTACAAAATTGCTAACAAGTTAATAAGCATTTTACATGAATGTGTTCAGTGTTGAATTTTAAAACAAAATTCTGAAACAGTAGTTTTTTGGTTCTGAAATCCCAAATTCAATAAGCAGATCTACGAAACAAATAATAATACGTAATAGCTAGTATTAAGTATTCAATTTAAATTCCTTTAATTAATCACTTTAACTCTTCAATTCCTTCAAGAATTTAGAATCTTATTAGTGATTATGACTTTCCAAACAATAAGTTGGTTTTCTTGTTTGGAAACATTGTAATTTTCAAAGTTAAGAAGCTTATTTAATACTATTTTACATAGCTAATATACTTAATTTATTTTAAGTGATAATGAATCTCCTAAAATAATTTAATGCTAATAATGGGAGTTTTAGGTGAAGGGTCTTCCACCACAAATTTCCAAATAATGTCAGTTATTAAACATTTAAAAATTATATTTCCAATTTTAAAATGCAGTTAGTTGTTCAAAACTTAAAATATATATATCTTCATTTTTATTAATTATTACAAATATATATGTATATATTTTTTTTAAAAATATCTACAAAAGAATAAATCATTTTTGCAGATCTCATAATAATAATAAAAAAAAATTATAATAATAATAATTTATAATAATAATAATTTTATAATTGTAATTATGAAGATTGTATTTATTTCTATTTTCCGAACATTGAAATACAGAGTACGTTCGATTGTCCATTAGCTTAATCTCTCTCTCTTCTCGCGCTCTTCCAAAGCGAGCCAAAGCTAAACGAGAAGAGGGAGAGAGAGAGAGAGAGAGAGTAATCAACCAAGGGGAAAACGCGTTTTCAACGACTCTCACCGTCGCCCGCTTCCGATTCTCTGTGGCGGGACCAAGATTGATTCTGTTGTTTGTTTCCTTACCTCTGAATTTGGAAAATGGCTTCATCCCCTATTTTTATTTTAGGGTTCTTTCTCCAACGTTGAATCCGCCTCCCTTTTGAATTCAGACGATTATCCACGGATTTTCGATCTCAAAGGTAATTCTTTTGCTTTTACGTCGTTCGTCGTTTTCTTGTTTTTCCATTTACCTTTTTGCCGTTTCTGATTTCCTGCGGCTATAATTTGATGAAAAGCGTAATTCGATGATTGTGACTGTGGGATCGTTTTGTTTCTTGGTTAGGGTTAGGTTTAGGCCGTCTTCTGTAATGGAAGCGTCCGGTACGAATGCGGACGCGTACAGGAGTTCTTCTTCTTCGTCCGCCAACTCTAATAATTCCAGAAGAAATGGAGTGCAGATTTCTGCTTCTACCATTTTCCGATCGCCCTTATCCTCGTTATTAGAGTACACTGGAATTCTTAGAACCAGGTTCAATAATTCAGAATCCGATACTTTATTAAATAATGGAGCCCATGTTAGCTATCGTGATCATCATCTTCAGCCGCATTTAAATGACCCTGCGCCTCCCGCAACTGCAAGTAGCAGTGGCAGTGCAGGCGAGGTATCTATCAGGATCATCGGTTCTGGTGAACATGAGCATGATAGGGCACCAAATGCCGGGCAGCAGACTGAGTCCTTTACACGGTCCATGTCGAGGTCAGCGTCTTCAGTTTCTGTCTTGTCCTCGCTGGAGAGTCAGGTTGATTTGAGGAGTGATAGAGAGGGTGGAGATGGAGCTACACATTCGACAAATGCGGGTGGTAATACTGATGCAGCTGAGGGAGTTGGCAACAACAATAGGGATTCTTCCTCTTCTTACCAGAGATACGATATACAACAGGCTGCTCGCTGGATTGAGCAGGTCCTTCCGTTCACGTTGCTTTTGCTGGTTGTATTCATACGGCAGCACTTGCAAGGTATTTTTCCCTGCTTCATCTTACAGCTGTTGTGAATTTTTTAAGTCCTGTAAATGTAGCCCACAGTTGAGATTCGAAATTGCAGTTTGTGGTGTGGTATGTTGCGAGGCGTTCCTTCACATTTTATAATATTCTCACTTCTGTGTATTGTTTGAAAGTTAGAGCTAATTATCCAATTTCTGTCAGTGTCCATAAGAAAATGATTATCTTATAATTGGACAGTAGTTAGTTCATCTTTTTTTTAGAATCTTGAAATTCATTACTATAGATATTTTTCTATGCCGTGTAGTGGTTATAATCTTGTTTGGTTTCTTATTCTCGACGACGAGAGAGACAGACATGCTCTCAAAATTTTAATCATGCAGCAGATGAAAGTGGTTAGTTATTAATGTCTGGTTTGTAAATTTTGTTCTTGATATATGCAGGATTCTGTGTTACCATTTGGATTGCTGCTTTCATGTTTAAGTCAAATGATATTGTACGGAAGCAGACGGCACTTAAGGTAATGTTGATCATCTGCTTCCTTATTTTGTTAATTTCTTTTTCACGTTTTTGAATGATTAAAAAAGCCTCTTTACTCTAAATATAAGTTACTGTTAAGTCTGTTATTAAGATACTGACTTCTCCTTTTCAGGGTGAGAGGAGCATATTGACTCTCATTGGCATTTCCATTATTTTCTCTGTTCATGTTCTTGGGATTTATTGGTGGTATCGGAATGACGATATTCTGTATCCTTTGCTGATGCTACCTCCAAGAACCATTCCTCCCTTCTGGAATGCAATATTCATTATCATGGTGAATGGTGCGTTCTTTTCATTTCTGAGGTTTCTGTTGGAATCTTTTGGGAGTATTGGATTGAGGAAAGAGATGCATTTTGTTTCTGTTATGGGGTAAACAGTTTTCATTAAATATTATATTATATCATATATAAATTATGATGTTTTCTTTATATAAATAAAGTTAAATGTATTTATGATGGTGGATAGTGTAAAAAGAAAAAGTAAATGTCATGAGGATTTATGAGAAAAAATTGGGGAAAAAAATCTGCCACATTAGGAACTGTAATTGTGTGGGAATTTTTTATTTTCTGGCAGATAATTCGTTTCAAACACAACCAGTTAAAAGAACTTATGCCAGTTCTTTTTCTAAACACAACCTTAGCAACTGTCATTATGGAATATTGACCTCAGCTTCTTGATCTAACCTTTTGGACATGGATTTTTTTTTCTTAGATACACTGGTCCGTCAAGCAGCAATGGTCTTGAAGTGTGTGTTATTAATGTATTACAAAAACAGCAAAGGTCGAAACTACCGTAGGCAGGTAAAATATCCATGTCTATATATTGGACATTTTATTTATTATTTATGTTGTCATGTAGTTTTCTGGAAAGCAGTCATGAAACATACCTTATATTGAAGATATTGTTGATAAACAGGGTCAAATGCTAACTTTAGTTGAGTACATGCTGCTGCTTTACCGTGCACTTCTGCCTGCCCCTGTCTGGTATCGTTTCTTTTTGAACAAAGAATATGGGAGCCTTTTCTCATCACTAATGACTGGATTGTACTTAACTTTCAAGCTTACATCAGTTGTCGAAAAGGTAGCTAGCGGAGGGCTATTTTGGTCATGGTTTACCATTCTGGGCTTCAATTTGTATTTCATAAATTGCTTCAAGATTTCTAAATTATTTTATTCTGTAATTTATGTTATGTGGATGGCCTATAACTGAGTTTTTCATTATTGTATGGTATTTTCAGGTCCAATCATTCATCACCGCTCTGAAGGCATTGTCAAGGAAAGACATCCATTATGGAGCTTATGCTACCTCTGAACAGGTATACATCTTTCTTTCTGGGTATTCTGTGGTTTTCAATGATATCCTAGATTGCTTGTGCAACTGTAAAATAATATGATACCTGAAATTCTTGTTTATGCTGTCCAGTAGAGGGCCATGTTTATATTCCTCATCGAAGGAAGTGATGCTTGAATTTTGATAAAAATATACTGGTTGTAGGTCTTACTTCTACTTTACCAGAAGTGGCTGATTCCTCTTTATATTTAAACTATATCTATACAATTACACTTTGCCTGTAAATGATTATGCAAAGTGCTATTGACAGAACTATAAGAGCTTTAAATGTATCTGGAGACTGTGTTATGGTGCCAGTGATTTCTTGTTTATTGCCTGTACAGTGTACTCATAATTTTCTGATAAATCAGAATATGTGATTGTAGTTGCATTTGACTTGATGCAGGTCGTTGCAGCAGGAGATTTATGTGCTATTTGCCAGGAAAAGATGCACACTCCAGTTCTCCTACGATGCAAACACATATTTTGTGAGGACTGTGTTTCCGAATGGTCGGTTCTCCCTTCCTACCTCCTGTTTATTTCCTTAATTTGCTGACATATCCTACTTCAGTTGCAACTTTATTGGCTAATGAAGAATGACAAACATAAATATTTCTTTTTCCCTACTCTCTGAATTTTCATTTTCAATAAATTAAAAGCTTAAAGAAATATTACCAGCTGTTTTTCTTGCTTATTTGACAAGGTTTTTTTTTTTCCAATTTTTTTTTACTCTCTAGTGCAATCCATAGATTGGGGGAGACTAACAGTTTGTCAAGTATTTGTTCAATTAGACTCTCCATAATTTTTTATATTAGTTAAGTCCTACTTGTCAGAATTACCATATTCTCACACTTTTGGTTATTTTATGTTGCTAGGTTTGAGAGAGAACGGACTTGCCCTTTATGCAGAGCGTTGGTGAAACCTGCTGATCTTCGATCATTTGGTGATGGATCAACCAGTCTATTTTTCCAGTTATTCTGAATCCCAGTAGTTTTCTGCTTTGAAGAGGAGCAGCTCTACCCTGATAATCATCTCTTCTGCATAGATAATTTAACTGTAACTATTCTGTTGCCACCAACACCTACTCCGCAGTGGCCGATAGAAACACGTCATATGTTGATATATTGTAATCAGAAAAATGTATGTGAGGGTTTCCTGTTGCTGGAGTTGTATTCACGGTCGATGATGGAATATGCAACAGTATGCAGGTATATAAAAAGCTCTTTTTTGGATAAAATGTCCTATCGGAAATGCACGTTTTCGCTATTGTTGAACTGGTATCCTGTTGCATGATTACTTGCTTGGTATAAATATAATATAGAGCTCGATTTCATTAGCAAAAAAATCAAGTTATTTGATGACTAAATTATGTTATAAGTTGTTCTCCTCTGTTTCTTGGTGATCACATTTTATCTATAGTGAAATCCTCCTGATTGATCTACGGCATAGCTTCCCGCTCTTGCATTCATCTGATTCATCCGTGCTTTCAAGAATGACAGATCAAAGGTGAACCGGGATACCATATGAGCTTCGTCGCAGGAAGGCTTTGCCTTGGTTGAAGCCCTCGGAGCTACGACCCCGTGTATCTTCCTCCTTGACTTGATCTTACCAACATTAGAATGAGCATTTTCTAATGCTAGTATGACTGGCCTCCCAACATCACTATTTTTGCCTGTTGATGAACCATTCAAATCATTACACACAATACTCTTGCTTCCCATTGTCATCACTCTCTTCTTCATTTCATCTTCCTTCTTTCCTCTAGCATCTTCATTGTTGTCACTTTCACTTCTTTCTTTCCTCCTATCTCTGCACTTCACAGCTTCTCCATCTTTTGTCATATCTATTACTGTATTGTTGCTCGCCTTGAGGAATGGATTGCCTCCCGTGAAATCGCGGAACGTCTTGAAATCTTTGGCACCAGAACTTGAACATGTGTTGCTCCCTATCTGGTGTTTGCTTGCTTCGTGCTGTCCTAATAGCTTCATCTTGGCAACCATCTCTGCTGTTTGCCCTAAACCTTTCACATATGACAGTAAGCTGTCCTTGTAGCTGATGTCTCCCTGATTCATCTGCACATTGTAATGTTGGTTCTTTCTTACATGGTGGTGTGTGAAAACATAATGACACGCTTGAACTAAAATCTTACAAGAACCAGAGGTTTGTAACTGCAGTAAAGAGTCGAATCCCTGGAATCCTTGTCGTGACACGAATATGTTAGTCGTCTATCTGCTGTTTCAGCTCCGGTTAAAAAACTCTCTCTGCTACCTAAATCAAGAACAAGTATGTGAATCCAAAACCATTTGCAGAGGATTAGGTTAGCACTTAGCATTACCATTCAAGAAATCTCTTTCATGAAGATCTGTCACTGCAGGGTTTTTTTTGTTGGTCCTTGAAAAAGCCGAGGTTGAGGGACCTCTTTCATCCTTGGTTTCAATCAAGGCTTTCCTCATTGACCTTCTTCTCGTTCCTGAGAACTCAGACACGAAATTCTCAGGATCCGTTTTCAGAACATGAAACACCTTCTTCGCTAGTTCATTTATGGCACGAGCCTAGACAACAACTTGTTCATAAGTTTCATCGATTAAATAGTAAACTGTTGAGTTCAAGTTGTATCATGAATCACCTGTCTAAAATAAGTCGTGGCTGAGGAATTGAAATACATCGCGTTTTCTGGTATCAGGAACACATCATGCTGCAATTTTTGTCCAAAATACACTTGTTTATTTTGGTTTTTTTGAGATGATGAGATTAATCTTTGTATGATTGATCAATAAACAGAAGCAAACCTCGAACTGTTCTAGATTTTGGTACATCCCCTCGTGGAGTTTAGCTCTCATGGTGCCGAAATCCATTGGCTCTTTAATAATTTCACAGTAGTCCTCAACCTTTTAGAACACAATGCCATTAATGTAGAGTTGGAACAATCTTTGAAGGATGTAATAGAATTGATCAAAAGTTATGGAAAGATTAAAACCTCATCTGGATCAACTGGTTCTGCAAAGATTTCATAACTCTCTCTCCTGGAGCACAAAGATAACATTTCTTACATTCTAAAGAGAGAGAGAGAGAGAGGCTGATTTTTTAGTTGAATATGTGAAATTATTCACCTTTGTAGTGTGTCTAAGACAAGCTCAAGTACATGCTTTGCTGGCATTACTGATGGTTTGCCTAAATAAACATGATGAGTCATATAAGGTAAGAAGTATGATCCTCAATATCTTTTTTACCAACCATTTGCAATTGCATGGCCATCCTCCTTTTGGTTCTTTTTGCTCATCCTCAATTCGACAGATCTCCACTCCGCTGCACCACGAATCACTCGATTCAGAAAGATATATACATTGACTAACTGATCAACACTTGACTTGTTATCATGGCTAGATCACTCACAAAAATCAGTGGAGGTGTCTGCATTTTGTGGGCTGTCTCTTCCCTGTATGCATGCAAATGAATTTAAACAATGATATTACATCATATGAAGATCTAAAATATATCATTCATCAACACATGTTGTAATAATACCTTCCAAACTTGTTTGGCTAGTTTTGAAACTGCAGACTCATCAAGTGCTCTCTTCATCCTGGTTCTTGCTGTAGAAACCTGTCGATTTTGATGAGCATCCTTGCAATCAAGGGCTGAGATTCGCGGACTTCTCCTCCTTTCCTCGTCTCTCACCATTGATTTGAGTATCTTCCCACGTGTCATATCAAATGAGCTTTTACCAAATGATCTTAACTAAAGCTGCGAAGTCACTAAAAGTAAAAATTCTAACACGTCGTCTCTGGGATGAGTTTTTAACAAACGATCTTGATGAAAACGAAACCTCGTCCCCCCTGCAACATTTAGTACCTGGAGATTGTAGCAGATAGAGATGTAAGGCTTGAATTTGAGAGATTGGAAGATCTGTTTAAAACATGATGGTGGAAAATCAGGTAAGAAATTTAATGTGTAGTTTAGTTGTAGGAGAATGAGATCATTCAGATGTTATTATCTGTATATATGTACAGCTGTTGTTCACAATTGCTATTACTAGGACTAATGCTGTTATTAAATTTCTTTTTTGCTTCTTGATTAATTATTACTAATTAAGAATGATTTGTTCCTGTAATTTCTTCCATTTTCAATATTGTACAGTTGGAAATCTGATACTACTAATTTTACAATATTTCCATAATTAGGAATGTGTAACTGTAATTCAAAAGTTGGTTCACGCTTAATTTTTAATTAATCATGAATGAGTACAATTTACTAGAGAAAGAAATTTATATGGAATTTTATTTTCTCTTTAATTTGAATTTTTTCTGATTGATAGATGAAGATGTAAGCGAACCAAACTATTCGCTAATTATTCGGGTCACGATTTGATAAAGTGTTTGTTCGTTAACCTTAACAAACCAAACCAAACTTAAATTTTGAGCTCGAATAGTCTATTAAACCAAACTCATGTCTAAAGGTGTTCGGCTCGAAAGCTCGTGAACATATTCGTTAATGAGATCGTTAATAGCTCGCAAACGTGTTCGTAAATTTTATAATTATTTTTTAGTATTATATATTATTATTTATTTATTAATATTTAATAATTAAATATTTTATATTAAACCACAAAAATATGATAATAACTTAAATCATTATTTAAATATTTAAATATTTTTGTAACGTTTATTATTATTTTATTAGTTTGTTTATTTAATATTATGAATAACATTAGATGTTTATAAATCAAACATTCTTTTAATATTTACGAACAAAAATATTTAAATGTTCATGAAAAAATGTCATAAACAAATTACTTTATGTGTTCGTGAGTTTAACAAACAGTTTGAGTTTGAGATCGAGTTCGATATTTTTTTTCTTGATGAATTCGAGCTCGGGCTCGAGTTCGACAATCCCTTAACAAACGATACTCAAACTTAGTACTATTCGACTCGATTCGGTTCGATTACATCCCTAAATGAATTGATGTTATGCCACAACTCTTATTTTATTTTAGTCTTTAGTCTTATACCATAACATCTCATATTTTCTCGATGATTATTCACAAATATTTAGATTGTGATAATGTGGAATATAATTTCGTCCGGAAAATTTCAATTCTAATCTCATGAGAATGGTTGGATTATTAAAATAGTCTCATACCTATAAATAAGTCCTGAAAGTTGCACTTTCAGTCCCATATTTTAATTTATGGACGGAAAACGTTAAATAAAGATTAATTTCACCTCAGTTCCTTAAAAAGCCAAATCTGTTTAACATCTTTTCCGATTTCAATCGAGAGCCGCCGGCTAATACAGTGTAACAACTTTCCCGATTTCAATGTCGTTCAATACCGAAACCCGTGGCAGCGGAAACAATTGTAAGAGAAAAAGCATTGGCTGATTTAAGGTTGCAGATGGAGGGCATTTACATCCTCCGCTCACCTTCTTCATGCACGACACACTTGGCGGCAGTTAGCCCTCCACCATCGCCGTTATCCGCCATCGCCGTCATCAGCAAGAACAACGTCCCATTCCTGACGGGGCTCAGCGGGTTCACATAGAACATCATCCAGAGCAACGACTACGGCATCATTAGAGGAGCCGCCGGATTTCCTGTTCTGAACAGCGCAGATTACTCATCCGGCACCACCCTGCAGAATACAAAATTTAATTCCTTTCACTTTCTCTATTACAACTGTTGTGAAAACTTAAGCAATATACTTGATGAAGAACACTCAAGAACTTGCACTCACTTAATTGTTTGATCCCTCACGTTTCACACACGAATTGATTGACAAAACAAGGAATGAAATGAAAGAAATCAACACAAAGATGTATAGTGGTTCGGCATAAGCCTACATCCACTTCTTAAAGAGAAGAATTCACTAAACGTTGATGAAGGTTACAAGACTACAAGCACACTAGAAAACCCTAATCTTAAGCTTGCTTCTTCTAAACTGATGTGTGTGCAGAGATTGTGTGGTGGTGATGATCAGACTTCCAGCTCTTCTATTTATATGAATGTGAACTCAACACCTTGATACCCTTTCATCCAATTAAATGCATGCTTAACAGAATCAGTTGTAACTGATCTTCAACCGTTTAGAGGCTTCTTCAATGCTGCTGAATTCATCCAACTGCCAAGCTAACTGCCATGTTGATCAGTTGATGCTCCAATGATCTAACGGCCAATGTACATGATCTTCTACTCACTTGATCTACCAATGACCAGCCTCCAATCATAGCATTTGTTTTCCCAGCTGCAACTTACACACACATGCTTCTGCTGTACACAAACAATCGCATGCATGCAGGTCTACCTTCACAAATCTCCACCTTAGACCTTGCATCATCATGTTAGCTTCATCCTCTCCACCTTGCTGCTTTTGTAAGGAGCAACAACCTTCACTTCTTTACCTAATTCAACTGAATCAAGTGCTTACACAGCTCATACTTCTGAGCTGTTAAGGCTTTTGTAAACATGTCTGCAGGGTTGTCATCTGTCTTGATCTTCTTGACACTCACTACCCCCTTGTCTATCATGTCCCTTATGAAATATAACCTCACATCAATATGCTTGGTCCTTTCATGGTATCCTTGATGCTTAGAGAGATGCAATGCACTTTGATTATCACAATGTACTTCAACTGATTTTTGTTCAACCCCAAACTCATTCAGCATACCTGTCAGCCATACTCCTTCTTTGATTGCTTCTGTCAGTGCAACAAATTCTACCTCAGTAGTTGATAAGGCCACTATATGTTGATGAGTTGCTTTCTAACTTACTGCAGTTCCAAACAAATTGAACACATAACCAGTAAGAGACTTTCTTGTGTCAAGATTTGCTGCATAATCAGCATCAACATATCCAACTACTGCCTTATCCCATGTTGCCCTTTTCTGAAATTTCAAGCCTGCTGTGATGGTTCCTTTAACATACTTGAGAGCCCACTTCACTGAACTCCAATGCAGCAAACCTGGATTACTCATAAACCTGCTAATCATACTCATTACATAAGCTAAATCTGGCCTGCAACATACCATTGCATACATTAAACTGCCAACAGCACTAGCATAGGGAATGTTGCTCATTTCAACCTTCTCTTGATCTGTCTGAGGAGCTTGAAGTAATGACAGATTCACTCCTTGCTTTGCTGGTGTAGTTACAGTTTTGCTGAGATTCATATTGTATCTCTTTAACACCTTGTCTAAATAAGATTCTTGAAACAACTTGAGCTCACCAACTGATCTATTTCTCTCAATCTGCATACCAAGAATTACCTTTGCTTCCCCTAGATCTTTCATATCAAACTCTTGCTTAAGTATCTCCTTTACTTCATCAATATCAGCTTGATTCTTACAAGCTATAAGAATATCATCTACATACAAAAGTAAGTATGTATACCACCCTTCTTTGTACCTAACATAAACACAACTGTCATGTAGGCTCCTGCTGAATCCATTTGATGTAATGTAATCATCAAACTTCAAATACCACTGTCTTGGACTTTGTTTCAGACCATACAAAGATTTCAGTAGTAAACAAGCTTTGCTTTCAGCTCCTTCAACACTTACACAATCAGGAATTCTCATGTAGATATCCTCTTCAAGATTTCCATGTAAAAATGCTGTAGTGACATCCATCTGATGTAATTCAAGATCAAACTGAGTAACCAATGCCAGTAAGATTCTGATAGAACAGTGTTTGACAACTGGTGAGAATATCTCATTATAATCAACACCTTCTTTCTGTGAGAAACCTCTTGCTACAAGCCTTGCTTTGTACCTAACACCTCCTTCCTTGCTTGTAACAGGCTTCTTCTTGTAGATCCATTTACAGCTTACTAACTTCTTGTTCTTTGGTCTGTCAACAATCTGCCAAGTCTTATTCTTATGTAGTGATAACAACTCTTCTTCCATAACAACTATCCATTTGTTATTGTCATTTCCTGATATAGCTTCATCATATGTTCTTGGCTCATAACTCTCTATATCAGATGCAACATACAGTGCATATGATACTATATCAGCTTCCATGTATCTTACTGGAGCCTTAATCTGTCTCCTTAGCCTATCCCTTACAAGTTGATAAGAACTTAGATCATACCTTGAACTGGATGAACTAGGAGAACTAACTTGCTTAGTTTGATCAGCACTGTTGTCTTCTTGATTACACTGCTGAGTTTCCTTTCTTTCTTGCTCCACCTGAGGCTCATCAAAGTCTGTAGTAATTGATACTACAGAATTTCTTTCAATCAGTGGCATCTTCCTTTCACTGAATGTGACATCTCTACTAACAATAAACTTGTTAGTTTCATAACACCACAATCTGTATCCTTTTACTTCTTTGGAGTATCCAACCATCACACATTTTACTGCTCTAGGTTCTAACTTATCTTGCTTCACATGAGAGTAATCCTGACATCCTATTACTCTTAGGTGAGTGTAACTAGGTGCCTTTCCAGACCACACTTCTTCAGGTGGTTTGAATTTCAAAGCTGCTGATGGACATAGGTTGATCAGATAGGCTGCTGTAGTCACAAGTTCACCCCAAAACCCTTTGGTAAATCCTCCACTACTCAGCATGCATCTTACTCTTTCTAACAATGTCTGATTCATCCTTTCTGCAACACCATTTTGTTGTGGAGTTCCAGGTGTAGTCTTGTGCCTCTTAATTCCCTTTTCCCTGCAGAAAGCATTGAACTCTTTTGAAACAAACTCAAGCCCATTATCTGATCTTAAGCATTTCAGCTTCTTTCCTGTCTGATTCTCCACCTCAGCAAGCCATTCCTTAAATGCAGTGAATGCTTGATCCTTTGTTTTAAGAATCTTAACCCATAACTTCCTAGAGTAGTCATCTATGAAAGATATAAAATATCTTCCACCTCCAATGGTTGGATTTCTTGATGGTCCCCATAGATCTGTATGAACATACTGAAGCTTCTCTGATGAAGTATGTTCACCTGAACCAAATTTCAACCTCTTTGCCTTGCTTAGAATACAATCTTCACATTGATTCATCTTACAGGTTGAACTTATGTCTAGTAGCTTCTGTCTTGCTAACTCTTGTAACCCTCTCTCACTTACATGAGCTAGTCTTCCATGCCACAACTGAACATCTTCTTGCTCTTGAGAAATGTTTAACTGCCCAGAGACAACTGATCCTTCAAGGAAATAGAGATCAAAGCTCTTAACTCCTTTCATTACAACTGACTTATCCTTTGTAATAGTGAGC
This sequence comes from Pogostemon cablin, assembly GCA_023678885.1. Lineage (NCBI taxonomy): Eukaryota > Viridiplantae > Streptophyta > Magnoliopsida > Lamiales > Lamiaceae > Pogostemon > Pogostemon cablin. The sequence continues at coordinate 2,780,922 of CM042984.1, forward strand.
ACACCTTTCTTGACATAGTACTCACACCCCAAGGAGTCTAACATTCCCAATGATATCAGATTCCTTCCCAAACCTGGTACATACCTCACATTTGTGAGCAACTTAATGGATCCATCAAACATTCTGAATTTGACAGAACCAATACCCTCAATCTTGATGGCTTGATCATTACCTAACAAGACTGATCCCTCATGATATGGTTTTAAATCAGTAAACCAATCCTTAACTGATGTCATATGAAAAGTACAACCTGAATCTAACACCCATTGATCTGACACTTGACCAGAAACAACAACCAAAGCTTCAATATAATCTTGATCCTTGTTACCTCTATTTTCAGTCACCTGATTGGCATGGAATCTTTGATTCCCTCCCTTTTCTGCAATCTTCCTGGCCACCATTGCTTTCCACTTATGACATTGCTTCTTGAAATGACCAGGCTTGTTGCAGTGGAAGCAGTTATTGTTTTCTTCAACTGCTGATGTACTTTGATTTCCTTTTTCATATTTCTTCTTATCAGTAGCAAACTTATTTTCATTCTTGTTCCACTTATTTTGTTTGTTGGCAACAAGACCTTCTCCTGCAACTGCATTATCTGAAGTCTTGTGGAGCACCTTTGCTTTGATAGCTAGAATCACTTGCTCCAGAGATATTGATTCAACATTTCCATACAACAATGTATCTCTCAATCCTTCAAAAGACTTAGGAAGTGCTGACATCAAAATGACAGCTTTATCTTCACTTGATAGTGCTACATCTATATTCTCTAAGTCATCTATGATCTTATTGAAATCATCTAGTTGACTTAGAATGGACTTATCTTCTGATACCTTGAAGGAGTAGACTTTCTGTTTGGTGTACAGCCGGTTTGCCAATGTCTTCACCATGTAAAGATCATCAAGCTTCTTCCACATATCCCTTGCAGATGCTTCTTTTGAAACTTCCCTCAAAGCTTTATCACCTAGGCACAGAATGATGGGACTTCTTGCCTTTGATTGTTGATCTTGATCTGCAGCTAATGCACCAGCTGCATCCACAGCAGCTGCTTGATTTGGAAGTGGTTTGATTGCATCAGCAAGGCCTTGTTGAATCAGTACAGCCTCCATCTTCATCTTCCACAAACTGAAATCAGTTTTCTCTGTAAACTTCTCCACATCAAACTTGGTTGTAACCATGATTCTTCCCTTCTGATCTGATATTGTGGCAGTTTCTTATCCTTCCCACAGATGGCGCCACTTGTTGTGAAAACTTAAGCAATATACTTGATGAAGAACACTCAAGAACTTGCACTCACTTAATTGTTTGATCCCTCACGTTTCACACACGAATTGATTGATAAAACAAGGAATGAAATGAAAGAAATCAACACAAAGATGTATAGTGGTTCGGCATAAGCCTACATCCACTTCTTAAAGAGAAGAATTCACTAAACGTTGATGAAGGTTACAAGACTACAAGCACACTAGAAAACCCTAATCTTAAGCTTGCTTCTTCTAAACTGATGTGTGTGCAGAGATTGTGTGGTGGTGATGATCAGACTTCCAGCTCTTCTATTTATATGAATGTGAACTCAACACCTTGATACCCTTTCATACAATCAAATGCATGCTTAACAAAATCAGTTATAACTGATCTTCAACCGTTTAGAGGCTTCTTCAATGCTGCTGAATTCATCCAACTGCCAAGCTAACTGCCATGTTGATCAGTTGATGCTCCAATGATCTAACGGCCAATGTACATGATCTTCTACTCACTTGATCTACCAATGACCAGCCTCCAATCATAGCATTTGTTTTCCCAGCTGCAACTCACACACACATGCTTCTGCTGTACACAAACAACCGCATGCATGCAGGTCTACCTTCCCAACAACAACTCTCTCTCTCTTAATCTAAATACAAATTTAATTCCTTTATCTTTCTCCGTTTATCTCATCGGCCTACGAGACCCTTCCCGTTGTCACCGGAATCATGAATGTCGCTGTCAGAATTAGCGACGTCGTTGCCACCTTTGTTCTGCCGCACGCCGCCGTCATTGTTCGTTCTTTGCGAATAACAGCTGTTGCGAGCGATCCGACGCTGCCTCGTAAACGCCGTTGAGCGAGCCTGACGCGCTCCAGCCGCCGTCGACTGCCCCTCCACCTCTTCCTCTACTACGACAGCTACCTCAAGCTCACCCACCTCGAGTTCGATCTCCTCCGCGCCAACGCCGCCACCACCTCGTGCCGCGTCGCCTTCATCGGCTCCGTCCCCCTCCCTCTCACCTCCATTCTCCTCGCCTCCCACCACCTCGACTCCGCCGAATTCCACATCTTCGACCTCGACGCCTTCGCAAACTCACCCGCGTCGAGGCTGGTGGAGCCGCACCCGGACTTCTAGCGGCCAGCATCTGCAATTGAGTAGTAAAACCGAAGATGTGCGATGCCAATTTTGGAGAATCATGATATTAGATGGGGAATTGGTTGTGGTGTGAAGATTTGCAGTAGGGTTCAGTGGAGGATTATAGAGAGAGATTTTGGGGATGAATTTGGGTCAATAAGCTTGCCCAACCCACTGCTAACGGCTCACGTGACTCACACATGATTAAATCCGTTAGTTATTGACGGAAAATGTGTAAAAATTCTTTTGGGACTAACCATGTAAGAAGGAGGACCATTTTGGCACTCACTAATTTTTATGGGACTAAAAATGAAAATTTTCTAATTTCGTCTTCACTCCTCATTTATTAAAATGAAAACACAGTAAATCCACTTTATAATTTTGCTGAAAGCACAAGAAGCAAATTGTGATTTTCACACACACATATATATACGGAGTATAAATTTTTCTGATTTTATTCTATATGAAGAGATATATGCTTATTGAATGCACACAACTTTTTTTCAATGAGCTTACGAGAAAATTAGTTGTCAATATGAAGTATTTCAAACAATAAATGTTACTGTAGTACTAAAATATTACTCATACGTCCAATATACAAATTTTCATCCACCATTTTTCTGTGTTCATAAATAAATTTACATCTCCAATTTCAAATGAGTAAACGAACATAATCCAACATTCTCATAATATACTTTAATTTTAAAATTATCTATTCACAAATCACATAATTTATTTTATAATTTTTCTATTACCTAAAAATATGACGCTACCAATTTTTAAATAATTTTGATTAATGAATGTAATTAACTTCACTTTTCAAAAAAAAAAAAAACTCCTAATTAAGCTTTTCTCTGAAAAAGTCAAATTAAATACTTGTAAAAAACTTTTCCAAAATGATGGCCTAGAGCGGTTCTTCCACTCAGCGAGTCGAGTCACTGAGTCAGTCCCACCACTTGACTTTTCATTCTTCTCTCATCTTTAACCAACCATCTCACCTATTCTTTTTCTAACCCCCATGTTTTTTCCTTCTCTTTATCGCTTCCGATTCCAGGTGGCGTTGGTGCTCCTCCGTCGTCAACCGGCGTCGCAACTGCTCATATAGACCTTCATTGTTCTGATTCTCTCGCACATCAGGTCAATTTTTTATTTTTATGATTTTATTTATCTCGAAATTCCCCGGCATTGGATCTTACCTCCATCGCTCGACGGATTTTTGGCTTAGGTTTTATTATTAACAGTGTTAATTCTGTGTTAGATGAAGGATTAAGCTAATTGTGAATTCACAATTTCAATTTAATCCCCGATAACCTAAATTTGAATGATGCGATGCAGATACGAGAAAGACTGAAATTTGGTTCTCTATGTTAAAGCTCGTTTCGGACTTTGGTTTGTTTGGATTCCTGTGATTTGGTGTTTCTCATTCTTCATTTGGCATCTCTAAGATATTGTCATCTTTTCTATGTTCTCTTTACTGATGTGATTGTAAAAGCTGCCTTTCTCATTATTATCTAAGCATTTCTTCATGGAATAAATTGGAGATGCCACTACTTCCATGTTTTCCCTATCTTATCTATTGCTCTCTTTGGAGTCATTGTTTTTAGCTATCTGAGTTTTTTTTGTCTTTCATTTTCTTTGCAGGTGTAAATGGATGTAGACTCTGAAAGTAATTTGGGGGAATCTTCTCAATCCCCCACATTTGTCCACATACATGATAGCTTGGCTGCGGCATGTTGTGTTTTATGCCATAGAACTTTTTCATCAGACAATGATACTGGTGATTTTGAAGCTATCAGTGTTTGTGGAGATTGCAAGTTTTTGTTGATGGAAGATCTTGAGCCCACCTCACCAGATGTGTACCCTAGGAGGATGCATGTTTCAGGAAGAAGGTACGACAGCTCCGAGTCCATTGAGAGTATGTTCTCTCAACAACTCTCTCAAATGATTGATCTGGCAAGGCAAAACCACTCTAGCGTTACCGAACGTGATGTTATATCTGTAGATGGGGATAGTATTTCAAGGTTAGAGAGACATATAAGCCGAACTACTCCAAGTGGGTCTAGAAGATGGAGGAGAGGGTTTTCAGATACTGAAAGTGATGCGTTTGATTCTCTGTATGGGGAGAGTGAATCAAATGCTAGTTTTAGGAGATACAGGGCTGTCCATGGTGGTGAGGCTGATACCATATCATATAGTGTGTATGGTGAAGAATCTGATGCCTCCGTTGATGATAGAAGTCTCCTGGGAAACGAAAATTTTGGCCATCTAAATGGAGATAGTGACCTAGATAGTGATACTGATATTGACCCCATGAATGCCGGTCTCTACCAATCAAACTCAGAGGATGACAGTGAATGGGAGATGGAAGCTGACATTGAGGGCAATGCCCTTGAGTCTTTGATGGGTGGAGCTCGGCCTCATGGGTCTTTGATCTCAAATGGGAATAATGCTTACATGAACTGGCGCATGCAATCTTTGGCCCCTGATATTCAGAGTACGTATCCTCTCAGAAGGCGTGAGAGGATGACCAATTTTGGAGATGCGCATAATTTTGTCGATGATTTTGGAGATTACCTTGATGCCAGAGGCTTTGGGGATCTTCTCGATCATCTGGCTGAAACTGAAAGTTCTAGGAGAGGTGCACCTCCAGCTTCTGTATCTTTTGTGAATAATATGCCTTGTACGACCATTAATGAAGACAAGCTGGATGGTATGGCATGTGCAATCTGTAAAGACTCCTTTACTGTTGGAACTGTTGTTAATAAGCTACCCTGCTCTCACCTCTATCACCCTCCTTGCATCTTACCATGGTTGAGTGCAAGAAATACATGCCCACTTTGCCGATACGAGCTCCCAACTGACGACAAGGACTATGAAGCAAGAAAAGGGAATGTAGGAAACGAAAATCAAACGTTGCTTGTCCATCATCCTGTTTCGAATGATGAGAGTTCAATGGAGGCTACACATGATGATGCTGTTGTGGAGGAACCTTCTCAGGTTGATGACAGAGAAGAGCTAAGAGAACTTGTTAACGCAGATTCTGTTAGGGAGAACAACACAAGGAACGTTCCAAGGAATAGATGGTTCTTCCTAGCTGCAGCAGCTGCTCCAGTTGTTAGTATGGTTGGGATATCGCTCATTCTGTGGTTTGGCAACCCTTCATCGGGGAGATTATATCAAAGTGGCCGCTCTACGTACCGTAGGGAGACGAGCCAGAGGAGGTGGTGGTCGTTTTTCTAACTTGGAAGGTTTGGGAGATGTTTGTTTGTGATGACTGATGAGGCAGATCCAGTTTAACTTGCATGCAGTTTTTGTGAGCCAATAAAGTGATGCTGAAGAAAGGTAGTATTTATTGTATATGCTGGTTTTGACATTTGATTTATGTTCCTTTTTTTCTTGTATGCTTTGAGAAACCTCCACTTTTCTACTAATTTTACTAATGTATATAAATTGGAATTCTTGTATTGATTATATAACCATGCTACAAGTTACAAACTCTTTTTGCACACTTTCTTGTAAAATTAAAAATCAATTCCACCCTTAAAGACAACAATATCATACCCTTAATAATTAAAATGGACAGAAAATATATGAAACAAAGTGACAATTATAATAATACTAAAATCTAATTAGATAATGTGTATTTATAAACCTGCATTAGATTTCTGTACAAGCCATATAATGTAGTGACGATTAGGTCTTTAAAGACCCCTGCCAGCCAGATTTGTATTACCAGCATTCCTCTAAATCAAAAGACTTTAACAATGTCAAACCTATACATATTGCATCATTCCTTTAAATCATTGAATTTTCAGATATTACAGGCCTATGAATATCGCATCTCGATGTCAAACCTATGAGCTAACAATAGGCACTGCCAAAGCGAAAAACTAGTTTGGCTTTGCTTGATTTGGTTTCTAGGCAGGCACACGTTGTTCAAATAGCAGAACACAGTGTGAACGACGAACTCTTCTAAAATAGTATGTTGAAATAAAGAATGATCCATCCAGCCATTGAGAAAATAGCGAATATGTGAACCCAGAACAACACGGACGCTGCCTCCTTCCCACATCCTCGTAGATTGGCAACCGCACCTACACGATTAAAATATGACACGGTGTGAATCACAGGGATCAGGGATAGCCATAGTGATAGCACTGTCTTTGTTGAAAGCTCATACATGGGAGCTTCCTGGCCTAATAGTAAAATATATCAAGAATTTTGAGGCATTTTTTTATTCTTTTAAATTTGTGAATAATTTGGTATGATTTTTGTCAGGACTGTAAAAGACATGGAAGACACATTCATATGGATGGTACACTGTCTAATATATGCAATATCCATTAGACATATATATGTACACATGACATGTGCCTGTATGTGTGCATTTTTAATAATTAATATGGGTACTGTGTAAAAAATCATGATTTAGAATAGCACCAAGTTAGCCAAATTATTGCTAATTTGGCTATATGATAATAATTGGACATAAAGTAAAATGTTGCAACAGTTGGTATTTATATTTTATTTTATTTTATTTTATATTGGGCGTGCATTATTTTGATGCATGATGTGCAAGTCAAAAGCTTACCAGAAAGCACAGAAGTAGGCATCGTGTGTTGCAGCAATAGCACAAATCTAAACATTTTATCGTTTGGTGGAAGAAATCCCAGCTTATCAGCCAACGTGACGATGGCTAGGCCAGTTGGAGGAACCAAGAGCAATCGCCCAAAGATAATAGCTGCAGTCGTCTTAGCACCAATTTTAGCACTCCCAGGCCCTGGCCCTGCAGATATATTCAAAATAAATTATTTCCTGGATCAGATAACTGATGTCCATGCACTAACAATAAGATTAAAGTAGGTCATTCTGTAGTGAGGTTACCATCCACGAGATTGCCTCCTAAAGCCAGCAATATGCATGGGATCATTGCATCTCTGATAACGAGAGGTTATGTTAGAAAACAAATCATTACAATGACATATGATACTAGACAACTAGTTAGCCTGTCTTGATCTATCGTTTACCTAACTATAATTATATTAAACCCACTTTAAATTTGATGAATAGTAATAATGCACAATCAAGGGCATGAATGGATTGTCACCTTTCTAGTATGTGCATAAATGGGTTGTGACTTACATCACCAATAGTTGGGTAAATTTTGGTTCTGATTTAACAGGATTCTATTTTTTGCTAAAACTTCTGAGGCCTCAATTCATTATATACAAAATTATTATATTGCCAACAATAAGGTATGGTAAAAGTAACATGTCCACAAGGAGTAACCAAATAATATCATCTGGAAAGAAGAGTATACCCGAGAATCAAGCAGCTGTCAGTAAAAAAGTAGAGAGGAGCATCTGGGGTTAAGACTAATTTCTTCAGGAATGGAACACACCCAATGAATATTGCAACGACCTGTAGAAAAGTAAAATATTAAATCATAGGGAGGCATTTCTTCCAATTAAATTATCATTCACTTGGAAAAATCACAAACATATGTAGACAGCAATGGTCAAGAACTTCTTGATTACTTCCTGATTTAGTTTCAGTGATAAAATTGAAGCTGATGATTATATCCATCACTTAAATAATCGTATAGCCAGGCCCAAAAATATTCAGAAACAATACAAGAATGATGCAAGGGTTAGTTTTCAATCTAAATAACATATATTTATACAGTGACCAAGCAACAATAACAAACCTAGGTAAGTGTAGGGAATTCAACAAGGATACCATATAGCAATAACATTTTGCAAGAGATAAATTCAAAACAAAACCCTTCTCCGTTAAGAAACTCATGGCCTCCAGCCCTCCGCCCTAGAACCTTTTTTTTTTTAATAAATAAACCTTTCTTATCACGTGGCCAAGGCTGATAAACCAACAAAATCAATTCTATTGTTTAATTACAAATTACACAAAATAATATATGCTTCGTTAAATTGCCAGTCATTCAGAACTGAGTGCTTCACAAGATATAGGCAATCATTTAAAGAGAAGAAGACAGCATTATATTTTGCTGTAAGGGAAAACCTAAAAGGTGAAAGAAGCCAAACTTACAGAAGTAATAATTGGAGGTTGAAGGATTTGCTTGAGCTTCAATTTTTCATAAACATACTTCAGGAAATCTTTAAACTGCATGACAACGCATCAGGGGGTAAACGAGAATCAATATTAAGCTAATCACAAAGATGCAACTGCATGACTACATTGATCCGAATATATAATGAAGGACCAATGCAGTGAAAAACGAGGCCACAGAGTTGACCATCATTCTACATTTGGTATTGAACTAGCTGCTGCTGATATCTCTGAAGTGCAAAAAATATACCCCCAAATACTGAACTTTTACAAGCATATCATCATAGATTAACAGATAATTGCTGCTGTCTTTATACAATTATATCATACCGAACATTGGGGACTACAAACTAGTGATGTAGCAGGATCAGCAGCTTGACAAACCAAGAAAGCATAGAATCATTCTAACACAGCACCCATAATGATCAGGTAGCCGGTAAGTATATAAACTATAAAGAGTGCTTGCTGCTTCAGTCCAAATTTATGAAAAATATAGTTGCACAGCATAAGATTATACAATAATATTAATTACCCTATTTTTGGTAGCACTTGAATCACTTGCTATCAGGGGAAGTTGCTCAGGAGGATATCCTTCAGGTATGTCATCATAATCAAGTGTTTCAGGATCCTTGAAGGACATAGTTTCATCTCCAGCATCATATCCACCAGGAGGAGGGGTAAGCATATGAAAAACATAGGTATAGAGGACAATCGCACCAACCTATGAGAAACGAAATTTGAGATTGTATGCAGACAGGTCAATACCTCTTATCTCATTTATGATTTGTGTTCAATAAAGAAATATTTTTATTTACCCATTGGCCAAATGAGATGTAGGCATTTCCATCTCGAGAACATATCTCGGAGTCACCGAAAGGGTTTGATTTATCTCGACATAACGCAGCAATCAAGACAAGTGGCACATTTCCAATATTCCCTATAACATAAAATAATTTAAAAAACTTAAGACGTTTGATGCAAGTATCCACTATCATACACCCACAAGAGGCTGGAAATGCAACATAAAACTGTTACTCTAACCAACATAACCAAAACTTTATATATAGTCAATGTGAAGATTAAAATTACACGACTTCAATTAGATAATATATAATCAAGTTCATGAACAGTCTCTGTCCACTACAATCCAAATTTATAAAAGAGAAGCTCGGTTTGACCACAGGAAATGAACTAGTAAAATTCAATGTCACAAACTGTAGAACTCTAAAATCCATCACCATTCAACATATGATTTGGAAAAAACTGCAGGTCACCAATTACAAACGTATCTTTTCCTTCTCTTGTTAAGAAATGAAGCATAGAAAAGTTTGACATTCTATTTATATCAACAATGCTTCCTTGAGAAAGAAAAAGAAGAACGCAAATTCTCACACTAATTAAATAGAGATTTTGCGAGGTTGGAAGTGTGTTTGCGTATGACATCTTAATAGCCAAAATGTTGTATAATATCTAGGGATTAATTCAACTATGCAACTGATGCTATGTACATAATTTATGCATCACCCACTATTATATTGTTGCATATAAGTTGGAAAGGGACCCTCAAAGGACTCAGGTACAGAGATTATAAGAATAAATACTAAATTTCGAAAGAAAGAATATGGCTCATGTCATCTTCTACCTGCCACTGACATTCGAGTATCACATGTGATACATGATAAAATTCAACAAAACACATTAGAAGAAATCAAAACAAAATTATAATTGCAGTTCACTCGAAATTCAATATTACCAACCAGCAGGCAACGTAAGCTAAGACATAAGAAATCAGTTTGTGGTGGAGTACTTACCAATTCCAATTTGTATTATGGTAAACTTGAAGTATGGATGAGGAGGACGCACAATTGTTACAACAACAAGACCTATAAGGGAGCCAGAAATGGTGGCAAGCACAACATTGAAGGGAATGAACCACCTGCAAAATAAGAATGTCAACTAAGCACTCATATCGCCTATTGCTATTTTTCAACAGTCTTACCATTGAGCCAATTTTTCCAAGGTTATTGCTTGTCCCAGTTGAGAAAATATCAAGCAGGGCAGTAGAAGTGAGAAGACCAACTGCAAGCGACATAAACACAAAACTAAATGAAAGTCATGAACTTAAACTTGTGGATATGAAAGCACAAGTGATATACGGGCTGTAAATTTAATTTTTCTCGCACAAGAAAACAATCAAATTAAAGATTATCAGCACATAATCAAATTGCTTATCATCTCCTTCACTCAATATTTAGTCTCCATGAGACATATGGAAGCGAAAGCTATCTAAAAAGCTTTCAAACTAGCAAGACAGAAGAAATCTCATAGAACCTATTAATAACAGTCGTGTGCTACAAATTTAAAAGAAGAAATTCTGGTAAACTTACCCCATTCAAGAGCTTTCTTCCGTTTGCAGGCAAAACATTAACATACTTGGAGGCCATGAGAAACCCCAGAAAGCACATGGTAAAAACTTTAGCTATAGGCATTACAGCAATCTTTATTGTCCCAAGAACTGACTCTCCGCCCTTCTGTGGCTCTGTCAGGACGTGAATCAGCATCCTGCGCATTCCGTCCATCATCTCGTCCTAAATTCCTAAACCTCACAGGAATTATCCCGCGAGGGCACGAAACTCTGCAGGAAATACCCCTCTAGCAATCACGCAATCAACTGTACGTAGAGAGTTACAAATTAGTGTATAATGAAATTGAAAATCTCAGAACGAATAATCAATTTTAAAAAATAATAATATACCAGCCAAATATACGAACAAAAATAAGAAGAAATTGTCGGCGGCCGACGAAATTCGTTACGGAGCGAAGCTGCTCTAGCAATCTTAATTTGTAAAAAAAAGTTGATATAATCTTCTCCGAATCTATAGAACCGTAGAATGGCGTTACAATTGTGTTTATATATGAAGATAATATTAAATCCGTTGGTGGTGATCTGATGAAGATTTGGAGATGGAGAGTCTGAGAATTATGAACATCACATTCCTTGCGCTAGTCGAATTCGAAATTGTTGTGGGACCTCATTCGTCGTTTTCCCCTATTCCACACATATTCTGCCACCTGTCACGTTAACAAAACCTCTTTTGTCCACCTGTACTACCCTTTTCTGTTATTTTTTTTATTTATTTAAACCTATACTAATAAATCTTTTGAAATCTAAATAAATTAAGGGTTAATTGCGTAAAAAACCCTGACTTTTTCGCGAATTTTAAATTAGTCAAAACTTTTCAATATTTACAAATAAATTCTCGACCTTTAATCTTTTTTTCAAATCAAGCAACCGGGCAACGGAAGGCCTGCCCGGTGCTGACGTGTCCATCTCTTTTCCATGTCACCTTCCACGTGTACAAAACGACGTCGTTTCAGTCTTCCACTTGTCGAAAAGTTAATTGCATGAAAAGTCCCAATATTTTCGCCGATTACAAATTAGTCCAAACTTTTGAAAATTTTGCAAATAAGTACCCAACTTTAGCCCGTATTGCAAGTCGAACTACCGGGCAGCTCGAAGTCTATCTGGACGCTGCCGTGTCATTGTATAACCCAAGTCACTCTATATTTGTTAATAACAGGGCTTTGTTTTAATTTTTTAAATTAAAATTTAATGTATATTCAAAAGAACGTCCTCATATATCACACATTAACATTATCTATCAAAATCTGCCATGTGTGAGGGGTTGTGGAAGACAACTTCTAAATTTCGATTAGATGATCCATACGATAATTGTTGTTGCTATTTAGCAATTAGAGTGTAGAGAAAGGTTTTGGGGACAAGAATAGTGATTAATCGGCTCCTTCAATTATGTGGTTGATCTGTTCTTGGCCTTAACTATGCAGAAGTACATTGTAGGATTTTCTCTCTCCATCTACTGTCGTAATTCATATTTTGATCAAATAATATTAGTGTGTGATATATAAGGGTTTTTTTTTTGAAAATCTTAATAAATTAAAAAAATCAAAACAACGTATTTTTGTTAACTAGTGTAAAGTAACGTGGCATATACAGTTACACGTCAGCGTCCAGACAACCCTTCACCCGGTGGTTCGAGTTGCAATACGAGCTTAAAGTCAGATACTTATTTGCAAAATTTTTAAAAGTTTGGACTAATTCGCAATCGGCGAAGAGGTTGAGATTTTTCATGCAATTAACTTTTCGACAGGTGGAAGGCCGAAACGACGACGTTTTGTACACGTGGAAGGTGATGTGGAAGAGAGATGGACACGCCAGCACCGGGCAGGCCTCCCGCTGCCCCGTGGCTTGATTTGAAATAAAAGTTAAAGGTCGAGAACTTATTTGTAAATATTAAAAAGTTTGGACTAATTTGAAATTCGCGAAAAGATCAGAGTTTTTGGCGCAATTAACCCATCAATTAATAATGCTTAGAAATTAATAAATGGGACGTCTGTACAGAACCTCTTTCCACCCTCTTTCCACCTGTCCAACCTTTTCTGTTATATATTTTTATTATTTATTTATTTATTTAATTAACTCTAATAGTATTACTAATAAATCTTTTGAAATTTAAATCGATAATTTAACTTTAGAAAGTAATTATCTTTTGTTTAAAAAAATAATAATCACATAAAAAAATAGTAATTTTTTAAGTATATTAAGTATTAATCAAAAGTAACTTCAAATTTATTAGAATGTAATGCGAACCTAATATATTAAAGATTTATCGTTTAATGGAAGTCCTTTTTAGATAAGTATTTAGAATTATCGTTTAAATGTAGATTTAAAGCTATGATATCTTAAAATATATAATTAAATTAAATTAAATTAAATTAAATATTTCTTTTTGATAAATATTAAATATATTAAAATACTATTTCTATTTGTAAATTCAAATATAATATTTTAAAATAATTAAATCAAGATAGGTGATAGGTGCTAGCGTGAAGATTATGCACTATTTCAAGAAAAATTACTTTTTTAACATATCAAAATTTACTATTTATAAAGTTATTTTATTCTAAAGAATTTATTAAGGATAATGTAATAGGAGTATATAAAATAGTAATTGTATCTTATAGTATAGAAAGAGCTTTTGTTATAGTAAATATTAATCATGGTTCCATATTAGTTTTTACGTTAGCCCAAATTAAATATATAATAAATAATTAAATTCGCAAATAGTTTTGTGAGATTGTCGTTTTAACAAAAAGAAATACTCGAATTATTAAAAAGTGGTGAAGTGAATTATTTTTTGAATAATTTAAAATATAAATATAAAATAATAATATTTTTTTATAAATATTAATAATATTTTTAATAAAAAATTATGAAATAGTGGAGGGTCTTACAATAAGTCTCATGAGTCGCTAAATTAAAAAAAGTTAACCATAATTTGACACGCTTTTTCTTGTTTTGGTGAGTAGAATTTTGGAGTTGGTACTTGTTACGTGAGAAGAAAGATTATATTAAATACATATAAATCGAACCGATAATTCACTTTTTTATTTTTTATTTTATTTTTTCTTATAGATTATATAGTAAGATAATCCCTCAATTTATATCCGAGAAAAATATTAAGTGCGGCCACATGTATCCTCTAATATAATTGAAGACAATTTTCAAATTTGGTGCAGTTAATTATTTTATTTTATATTTAGAAAATTAAAATTTAAAAATATATTAAGCTGTTATTAAAAAATTATTGTGTAAATATAATTTAATAGAGGTGGTTGCAAGGTATGATGTCCTAATATTTGAATTTTGTGCAATGATTGTCACAACTCTATATTTTATATTGAAAATTAGCATTTACGATCACGGTGCATCCACATATATAAGCTTCGTGACAAGGACTTTACTACACCTAATAATGATCATAGCAAGAAATTTATTATATATCTTAACATGTAAGTAAATGAATTTGACTTTTTTAATTCATTCTTCTTTTAATAATTAGAAAAAGAGTGAGGCTTTGTCTATTTTTAATTAATTTCTTTTTAGTAATAATTATAAAAAAGGACATTTGCAGAGTACACTTAATTACACGAAAGTTTCAATGGTTAATTTTAAAAAAATTATAAACTTTACACATTTTACCAATTAATTTCATTTGAAAAATTAAAAAAAAATCCCCATTTTTTTGGATTGTCGCAAAACGCATTTAATTTCTTAAAAAATAGACAAAATCTATTGTGAGACGGTAATTATGTAAGACGGGTGAGACAAGTCGACCAATTATTCTGTTATATAGATAAAATATATTAATTTGTAATTAAAATATATTTTTTTAAATATAATGAATAATGAATTAAAGTGTGTTTTTAAAGTGTCATAGTATGATTCATTACAAATAAACTTTAACTACTAATAAACATATTTTTACCTATATAACAATTAGGAGTATATTTTAAAAAAGGTTTACCCGCCTCACTATTCGTCTCGCGCAAGCTAAAAAATATACCTCACTTTTAATCCACAATTTTGAAGAACATATTACGTGCGCATAATACACAAGTATGTAAATATTTTTTTGCAATTTATTTTAAAAATAGTAATTTATTTGTAATAGGAGTAAAATTTGAGATTTTTAATAGAATTAATTCAAGTCCAAGACTTAAACTGTAGTAATATGAGAACATTATTATTTAATGAAAATCCAAAATATGCCTCTTCAACAATAATCGATTTCGAAACCATAAAGAATCATCTACATAAAATAAAAATTGATGATACGCATAACCGATTTTGAAACTATAAACGATCATCTACGTAGAATAAAGATTGATCACACGCCGTTTTTTTTTCAAAAATAATTAAATTGTTCAAACCCTCAAATAAATTTGATCATTAAATAATTAAAGTTAAATTAATTTATTAATCTACAAACTAATTTACCCAACAGTCTTTCGAAATATTAAATTTGATTAAATTCGTCATTAATGAGTTTGACGTCTTACTGGAGATCTGAATATTCATAAATGAATCTCAAATCCCTTTGACTTACATTATTTAACCCCCACAATTTAATTAAAAAACTGTGTATTATGCGTTATGCTGATTCTCATGGTATATTATTAAAATGAATTAATATAAATTTGAGGTTTAATTATATTTTTAGGGGTGGTATGGGACCCTTGTAATTATAAATACGTATATATTTGTTAAAATGGCAACTTATTAAATGCTTTTTTTCTTCTATTTTCATTTACTCCATTTCACAAAAGTTTTCTTATTATAAAAAAAAAGTTATAATAACTATTCTCTTATATACTTTATTAAAAAAAAATACTACTCATAAGTCCTATCTAATATATTTAACATATTTTACCTTTTATTTTCAAAGAAAAATAATAATATTCTTGAAAATCAAACTTTTTCTTAATCTTGTTGTCCACTTAAAAGTGAAAAAATCGGAGAAGTATTAAATAATACTCATTTTTATTAATATAAAATTTTAAACGAAGTGCTCTTTAACAAAGGATATCTATAATCTCAAACTTTGGATGTTACAATGAGAATGATTAAATATTAAATGAGTAAGGTGTTAGTTTGATAATTAATTATAAATTAAATGATACTATGTTTTCTCCACCTTTATTTTTATCAAAATTTCACCCATGGAATATATTAGCATTAAAATTCTCTTGAATTTTGCATGGAAATACAATTTTCATTGATTGACGTGCTTGTTTAGCAATAGCTAAACAAAGAACCATCAAACTAAAACAAATTTTAGATACAATATTTTTATTTTATTTTTCCCTCAAAACCACTATTGAGGTAGAACTAAAAAATCACCATCAATTAAAAATTGACATCATGAATAAATTGATATAAATTTTTGCATTTTTATTTCCATTTGGGAGTTTTCATATCATTAACAATTGGATGATCCTAATAGAAATTACAGTTCCCCTCGTGTAAAATTCTTTACGTAATCAATCCCTACAAAATTACATTTAAAAATAAATAATATCAAGTATTACATATATTAAACCCCTACTATATTACATAATAGTAATTAGTAACTTCATTTTCGTTGTAGTAGAATGCTATTATGTTGTCTTTTTATAACCCCAAAAGACGTATTTGAATATTGGTTGAAAGTAATCCGAAAAGACGAGGGCTTTCTCTGACTCTCGACACCACACCCCCCCCCCCACCCACCCACCACCCTCTCAAGATCATGTTCACATTAGCACATTAGACAGTAACAATCTGGTCTTTTTCTTTACATGATCACAGCCAACGGCTATAAATTAATTGAAAGAAACAAAAAATTAAATTGTCCCCACGTGGGACACTGACACCATGAGGTGAATTATTTGAACTTAGTCTTGGTAAACTCGATTGTATGGACACTATTTTAAATTTTTTTTAAATGAAATTATAAAATTAAAATGAATTTTTTAGAGAGAAATTTGTAAGTTTGGTTCAGATAATTAATAAGTGGTTAATTAAAAAAATTAATAAGTATTTCATTAGTTTCCATAAAATTTAATTCATCTTCTAGTAAATTGTATTACATTGTCTTTTTATTTTTATGGAAAAACTTAGAAGAAAAATAAACGCATTGTAATATAATTAGCGTATAAATTTTCTCATTTTAAATTATTGAAAATGAAGGTGCTAAAAGTGAGTTGGAACATGATATGTTTTAATTTTTTAAACCTATGAAATACTAAAATAAGTATTAATTAAATTAGCTGCCACATTGGTATATATAATGATAGTGGTATCGGAGTTGAATGATCACGCTAAAGGGAGTAAACTAGTAGCTTCCAAAGTCTACAGAATTTTGCACCCTTCACCTATGACAAGTGGGAGATTTATTCTGTCAAGAATATGTCATAAGTGGATACCTAAAAAGTTCAGTATTTGTATGTGGCTCATATTTAAGGGCTGTCTTGAATCGAGTATGGGATCCAGAAGGAGATTGTAATTGTGGCTTCTGCATTGGTAGCATAGAGACTATCGACCACCTTTTCTTTAAATGTTCATTTACTGAGATAGTTTGGAAGATCGTTCGACAACAGATTGGATGGCTAAAGCGTATCCAGTCGATTCAAGCAGGATTCAAATGAATTTACAAAGAGAAGGGGATATCTCTCCAGCAAAGTACATTA
Organism: Pogostemon cablin; assembly: GCA_023678885.1. Lineage (NCBI taxonomy): Eukaryota > Viridiplantae > Streptophyta > Magnoliopsida > Lamiales > Lamiaceae > Pogostemon > Pogostemon cablin. Next base: position 2,798,474 of record CM042984.1, read on the forward strand.
CGTACTCTAGCTCTTGTAGTTTGTGTCGCAAGATTGTGGGATCTTCGAAATGCAAGACTATTTGAAGGAGAGTCGTGAGCTCTCCCATGCAACAGATAACCGACGTTATTACCCTTGAAACTTTTAGACTAGAATACTTATTATGATGTTTTTGATATGCTTCTTGCTCATGTGTTAGAGTGTTTCTGTATTTTGAGTATGCTTTGCTTCTTGATTTGTAAACTCTGATTTGAAATCTAAATAACATTTACCGTTTAAAAAATAATAATAATTAAATTACATATAATGAATGTAATAAAACATTTGTATAAGAGTAAAGATTAATCTTATGTATGAAGGGAGAAAGAATCATTTACTTTTTGAAAAATATAATTAAAAGAAAGAACCTATAAAACTAATGAAGGAATCACTATAGTTTTCTTTTTTATTTTTGGGATGCATGCATGGAAGTAATCAAGTCAAACTTGAGAAGTTGGTGGAATAGTGGTCAATGCAATGGAATATTCTCATGTTCCTTTTTGTTCAATGACATTTAATAAGAATTAATATCAGTCACGTGATATATATATTGAAAATAAAATTGATTTATAAAAGTTCATATTCTGTAGGTTTTGTATTTGTCCTACTATAAGAAATAAGCCAGGCCCATTAAGTAATGGGCTTCCCAAGATAAACCCACGCGGAAACACTGTAGCTTAGTGGACAGTATATATTCACTAAATGGTCCACTTAAAAACTACTCCCTTCATCCATGGTTCATTTTAATTTTTTTTCCCACGTGCTATTACTTTTGGACATCAATAAAAACGGCAATTTTAATATTTCATTATAGAAAAGTATTACTAATTAAAATTTTTTTTTTGAAAAAAAATGCTACTTTTTAAAAATTTTGAACATAATTAACTTCAGACACGACCTCAAACATAATTTTGTCGACTACGCCTACAACTACAATCTTATACGCAATAAGTTGTGTAGGTAGTTTTCCATTATACTAAAAAATTATCCCAATGGCATAATACAATTGATTGTACACAAATATTTGTCTTAATCTAGAAGTAAAAGACTAATGGACAACAAGATTTGAAACCATACTACTTTTTAAGCAACATAATCACAGTTATAAAATATGATTTTTTTTTATTTAAAAAAACATGGAATAAATAGGTAATAATAATGATTTATTGGCCTGTAAAATGGAAAGAAAAAAAAAAGAACTCAGATAGAAAAATCATCGGTTCCACCGTAGGATTTCTTGCAGTGAGCAATGGCGCCATGAACCAATGACGCATCACCCGATTGATGAGCTGGAGATGACTTAACGGACGTTGGACAGCTCTTATATATTATGTTACTTTTGCTTAAAAATTGGGGTTACAAAATGTAATTATTAAAATAAATTTTATTTTTATTATTAAAAAAATTAATATTTATAAATTATAATTATAATTGCAATTTATTTTTTTACTTTTAGAAAACTATTTAAGACATTATCATTAAAAATATGTACAAATAATAGTGTGTAAAGAGTGAATTTAGGATAATACTTTATAATTAGGGGGACAAACTAATTTTTTTTATTATTTTATATGGGTAATATGGTGAAAATTTTTGATTTTGGGGGTACAGTTGGTGTGAAGTAGATCCGCCCCTGACCTCATAGGGCTAACGGCGTTTCCAAACAACTTCCTCATCACTTCAAACTTAATCTCCGTTCTTTCGACGATGATCTCACCTCACCGCTGCTGCCGATGTTAGCTCTCACGGCAGACACCGCTCGCTCGGCTTGTAGAACGCCAGCCATCGCTCAAACAGCGCAAGCCGCCGGCTTTTCGACGCATGTGCCAGTGAAGCTCGCATTGAGCCGAAGTCGTTGTTGGGCCCGTTGGGCATGTTGGCCCAAATTTGATGGTCTTCGAATCTCTAAGTGTTGGGCCAGCCCATCCTTACACCAACTGCTCTTATCTTCCCCCCATTCGTGAACCCAAACGAGGTTTGGAGCTTGAATTCTATTCTCAGTGAATAAAAGAGGAATCTGAGCACCTCCTCAACGCCACCACCTCCGGCGATGAAGACCGGCGGGACGACGAGGACGACCGCATCCACCCAATAGTGGTATCAGAGCCTGGTGGTCGTCCGTCCGTCGTCCGCTGTCCAGTCGCTGCTCGTCCGTAGCTACCTGGATCAGCTCGTCCATCGGCACTACCAGCCGATCAGATTGAAGTCGTCGCACGTCGCCAAGCAGCCCGCCGGAATCGCAATCCGTTTTCTTGCTGAAGAAACGCGTCGTCCGCCACTGGATCTGCTCGGATCTGCCCTCAGCAGCCGGGAACGCGACGCCAGCCGCTGCTGCTCGCCGTCACTAGGGTTCCGCCAGCCTGCATCGCCGACAGTAGCCGCTGACCGTCGGTCGCGAAGCAGCTGCCGGTGGGAGAAGCAACTGCTCGTCGCTGGGAACGCGATCTGTTCCCGTGTTGGGCTCAGCCACTGCACAGCCACCGTCGGAGCTGCTGACCGTCGGAGCTACAGACCGTCGCGATGCCACCGAGGTTTCAAGTAGGGTTTCAGCCGTCTGACCGCTCCAACTGGTCATTACAGCCTGAAGTACGACCGTCCGTCCGCAGCCTGTCATCCGGCCGCCGGCGCTAGGGTTCGCTGTCCGTCAGCCAGCCGCCGTCCGTGGTTGGTCAGATCAGTTCTTACAGTTGCTGCCAGCCTGTTGCTGTCCACCGCCGATTGCCGCCGTCCGTCGGGGTTCCGGTCAGATCAGTTCTGATCGCGTGTGTGAAGGGAATATCTTTCCATTTTCAATTTTTTCGTGTTCTGTTCTTTGTGTTTTACATTTTTAATTTTGGATTGTCGATTTGTTCGACTTGTTTTGCAGAGCTGCTCCTTGAACCGGAGGCACGAGTGGGCTGCTACTCGAAGGGGATGTGATGAGTTCAAGCTTGGTAGCGGGCAGGGTGCGGCTCCAAGGTGGGAGTTGCTTGTCCGGTTGCCGCTTGAACAAGCCTTCGATGGAAGCCGATGGCTCGTAGGGATGGTACAGTGTTCGTCCATCGCTTCAGGGGAGTTTTCTGTTCCTTTCAACTTTGTGTTTTCTGCTTTCTGATTTGTTCAGTTATGCTCTATCTGTGTGATACCTTGAAGCGGTTGGTCCTCCTTTGTGATGCTCTGAGGCGGCTGGTCCTCTTGTGTGGTAATTTCTGTGCTGTAGAATTAGAGATTTTTTGTGATTTGTGGTCTGGTTGGTCAATTTCTTGGTATCTCTAATTCTTATTTGCTTGAAATCTCTCGTGGGTATATCTGTGTGATATCTTGGTTTACTTTCGCTGCTTATCTGATTTTCTGGAATTTTTTGCTCTTTTTGCTATGTGTGTGAATTGAGTTCGTTTCCAGACCCTAAGATAGCAATTGCTCACCATGTGTGTGTGTGATTGTGTTGTTTCTTGAATCTGTGTGAGTCGATTCACTCAACTTTAAGCACCTATGGCTTCTCCTAATGCATTTGGGCAAGGAGACTTCGATATCTGTTTGAAACAGAAGATGAAGTATGAGAGGGTGTTCAAAGTTGTGAATGACTCTTATGATTAAGAGATAATATCTTGCATGAATTATTTAGTGTCTTTTAAACATTGTGTGTGTGTTAATTGGCTAGTTAATTTTGCATGTGATTAGGAAATTTATTTTTCTATCTTGTTTCACTTTGAATCTATGTGCTTCTTTGTGAATTTGTGTTTTCTTGTGTGAAAACTTGTTAGAAATGTGTTTTCTACGTTTATACTTGTTTATGTGTTAAACTTGCCTTGTTTACATGCTTATTTGTTTCTCTTAGTGAGGTGGAGCATGTTGTGTGCATTCGAATGTGGTGTAACATTTGATTGTTGATTGTCTGTGACTTTTATGTCTGTGTGACTGTGTGCTTCTGTGTGAAGTGTCTGTGTGACTTTTGTTCTATGTGAATTGTTCGTGTGTCATGAGAACTGTGAGTTCTAATCTATGTAATTGCATGACTATGTGAACTTTGTGTTTTCTTGGGTTTGTGTGTTCTGTTTATTTTGTCCTTGGGATAATTTAAACATTTTTGTGACTGTGTGTCCGTGATCTTTGCTCCGACTTAGATTTGTGTATCTTTTGTGATACCTTGACTTTGTGTCAAATTTTCTGGATCTTGCATCTAACTTTGTGTTTTTCGTTTTGCAGATGTCCGGGAAAAGGTGCGATGATGAATTCCTAGATAAACACGAAGATGGATAATTTGGGCCAAGGTGGAGATTTGTTGGGCCCGTTGAGCATGTTGGCCCAAATTTGATGGTCTTCGAATCTCTAAGTGTTGGGCTAGCCCATCCTTACACCAGCTGCCCTTATCTTCCCCCCATTCGTGAACCTAAACGAGGTTTGGAGAGTGAATTCTATTCTCAGTGAATAGAAGAGGAATCTGAGCGCCTCCTCAACCCCACCACCTCCGGCGATGCTCCGGCGATGAAGACAGGCGGGACGACGAGGACGACCGCATCCACCCAATAGCCGTTTATAATTATCGCCCTCAGCTTCACTACCAGCTTCGTAATCCCTCCGTTCACCACCACCGCCGACGCTTTCCTGTAAATCACACACTAAAATGTGTTCATTAAATTTAATTCAATTATCAATTTTTAGGAAAATAAATTTCTACTCCATAATTTAATTTTACGACCAATTAATTACCTGCTCCGGATGAGGTCCCAGCCGTTAATGCGAGGACGGCCGTCGTCAACCGGCGGCGGAAATCTCGTCCAGGGTAGAGATAAAAACCTAATTGACGAACGGTTGTTTAAAGATCCACCGTCGATTGGCGATTGAATCACATTCGAATCAACGGGTGGTGTAACTGTAAGCTCAGCGTTGGCATTCGAAGAAACAACAATGGCGGAATTAGTAGAATTGGGGAAAAATCCAGGGAAGGGTACAAATGCAGAGAACGAAATTCGCAGCTCTAATTCGTCATCTGATGGCGGTGGCAGTTGAAACGACGTCGGAGCAGCAGCGGATGGTAGCTTCAATTCGAAGTATGCATCAATATCATGATCTCTGTATTGATGATCATAATCATCGTCATCAGAAGAGTAGAGGGCGAAGGAGGAACTGAAATCGAAGGAGCTCAGCGTGAAACTCTCTTCTCCAGGATCCATGGATCAATAGATGGAGAAAAACGGGTCTAAATTAGCAAATGAAGTGAAGTTCACACCAAACACGTGTTTATATTCCATTCTAAACTGGAAGAATCGACACGAAAATATTCGAGCAGTTGGGAAAAACAAAACAAAGTAGCTGGAGTAATCAGGAAATTAAAACGACAAGGAAAAATATATGCAAGAATATTATTTCATGCAATTAATACAAGTCACAAAAATGGAGTTTTATTGCATGGATACAACTCCCAATTATTATCATTTAATTATTAATTATATTCTCTTCAAGTTTATTGTTTAACGTGGTTTAATAATTATATATAAATAAAATATTGTCATGCATCTATAAATAAAATATAGGAAGTAATTACAATTATTTGATACATGCATGCAAGTTTAATTTCCATGCATGTTTCCATGATTCAATAATCATTTTTTTTAGTAGTTTGCTTGATTAGTACTTTTTTTACTTATATTATTTACGTAATATATATGTAAATGTTGTAGGAATAGTTGACAAATTGTTGGCTCGTGATTAGGACTTAGGAGTAAAATTAGGATCTATGTCATTTTTTTTCTTGTTCTCATGTATGAATTTCAAAAATAAAGACTTCAACGAAAGGAGATGATTTTTTCCATGTTTTCCTCCTCAAATACCGATTAAGAAAAATCCAAGCATATATAAATATTTTGTATGAATTTAATTAGGGTAAATATCAAAATTAGTCTTGTAAGTATGACGTTTTTCAATTTTAGTCATTTTTCTTTTGCAATTCTCAATTTTGGTAATTTTTTGTTCACTTTTAGTCCTTTTGGTCCAGTTTTGGTCTTTTTTTCAAAATTTGGTCCTTTTTTTATCCACTTTTGATCTTTAATGTATACACTTTCGGACCATTTTTGGACTTTTTTTAACATAAATGACTAAATTTGGGTAAAAAAGACTAAAGTTGGACTAAAAGTAGACCAAAAAGGACCAAAATTGAGAATTGCAAAAGAAAAATGACTAAAATTGAAAAACGCCATACTTACCGTACCAATTTTGATATTTACTTATTTATATAGTAAAACAATATGACGTGATTTGCAGATTAATATTATCTCATATTGTAGGTTAAGCAAAATAAATGAATAAATAAACAATATAATTGATGATTCCATTCTCATTAGTACATGTGTATTGTCGTAGATCGTACATAATTAGTCTGCTAAGTGCTAATCATAATTAGAAATTGGGATAAATTTGATGAATGACATTTGTTGGATGCAAAATATAATAGTAATCATTAGTTCATAATTGTGTTAGATTAGAATATAATAGTAATCATATATGATCAAATTATCTTTTTGGAATCTCGATCACCTTAATGACAATATGTTGTTTGCTTTTGTCTCCAAAATATAATTATTATTAAATAATAAGTAATTTATTACATCTTATTTCAGATCATATACTACCTGGTTTGTCTAGGTTATCACCATTTTATTAGAATAAGGATCAACATTGATACATGGCCGAACTTAAAAAGTTTGGTTTCTGAGTTAATAAATGTATAAAATTGAATTAGAAAGTATGAACTCTTAAAAGCTGTTAATTTTAAAAACCAACTATTTATTTTGTTTGGACTTAACTAATGACTCTGTTAATTATAATATATATCATGATCTCTGTGAAAGATATCTGTAACATCTATGTATTTCAAGAATGGATATAAAGTGGACAAAATAGTTAATTAGTCTCGCCTAGCATTTTAACTTTACTAAAAATATTTTTAGTAATATATATGAAAATTATTCCATCGACAAACGGTTATTTTTTAATGAAAAAATTGGTTTTAACCGTAAATTCAGTGATCTCCTACCTTTAAATTATTGTAAATCATTCCCTTAATTTAAACATTCTAACTAACTAAATATAGAGTATAATAGAATTATAAAGGAAATCACACGAAAATTATACTATTTACATAACTCTCCCTCTCTAAAAAGTGATAATATTGATAAATAATATATATATTATAGGCATCTAATGTAATAGTTTCATATAAATTTTTAATTTAATATTCTGTAGCTAGGTTATATCACTATTTTATATTTTCATTTTTCTCTTAAATATTATCATGAATTATAGTTACATTATTACAAATGGTATGATAAAACTATAGTATGCTTCAATATAAACTATATATTATAGAATATTATATTTTTCAAATTAATTAAAAAATAAATATAAAATATTAATTGGTGGTGATGATATCTTTTTTTCTTTTTTTAATACAATACTAATAAATATCAATATCAAAACACAATATTAGTTGAGATTATTGTATCATAATTTTTTAAAGTAGGAATTTATTTATTTTTACTAAAACTTTTAACAAAATACTACAATTCCTTTGAAAAAAAACTAAATTCATACTTTTTTATATAATTATTACATATATAAGTGATAAAAGCAAATTAATTTCTACTATAAAAACCAAATACTAAATGAAAACCACATAGAACACGAGAGAGAATACAAAGTACAATACTAATACAGAGGTACATAGCAATACTTTTGGAAGAGCAATAATCAAAACAACTATAGCAATACTTTGGAAGAGCAATAATCAAAACAACTAACGATTAGGATGAAGGAACAACAACGCTACGCATCATATCCTTGAATTCAAAGAAGTCCACGCGTCCATCATGATTCTGATCTACGTATGAAATCATCATCTCAACCCGCTCCATCTCTCCCCCTTCTTGCAGTCCTAATTTACCTAAAACTTTCTGTAATTCTCTTGCTGATATATAGCCGTCGCCATCTTCATCAAACACCTTAAATGCCTCACTTAGATCCGACTCTTCTTGTTGTTCGTCGATATCTCCAGGTTCATCGCTCATCCCAAAGAAAACGTATCCCAAAGATCTGTGCAATGCTTCGAAATCTTCATATGTGAGCCCTTCATTTCCTGGTTGAATATAAGATCGCACCATTGATTCTAATTGCGTGGCATCAGCTTGTAGGCCGAGTAGTGCGAGAGCTTGGCCAAGCTCATCAATGGTGATGATCGAGTCATTGTTTTTATCGAAAATATCGAAAATACGGCGTAGGCGAACAGAATTGAGACTAGGGCTGCGCAACCGAAAAGAGGTGCCACCGACGCTGCGATTGCAATTAGATACTACAACAGTTCCTTCCATGGATCTTAATTTTGTGTGAAGTTTTGTGCGTTTTTGGTGAACTGATAAAATTGTAAAATGATAGTATATCAGAAATAGAAAAGGATGGGGAGGAGATATTGACGGATTAAACTATAGAAAAAAAGAAAAGAAAAGACGACTTTCGAACAGTGTGGACGAGACTACGCGCATTCAACGCTGAACACTCCGACCAACCGTTTCTATAGAGTACCTCATATTTTAAAAAAAAATCATAAAAAAAACAAAATTACTATTAAAGAATTATCACATTAAAATGCATTTTTATTTGGGCGTCTACTTATACGATGTATTTTATAAATTCAATTTTTTGAATGTAATATCATTGTTTTTCTAATAACATTTTTAAAGTAAAATAAAATATTAGGTATTGGTTGATAATTTTATTTTATTGTTATTATTTTTTTCGATTGATGGTATATATAGAAGGCAAAAACTTGTGTGCGCCCGGGCGCACGAAAGCACATTCCGTATGCCTGTTAAATTATATACCCTTTAGTATAAAGATGTGTACCCTTTATTTTCTGAAGAAAAATAAAAAATATAATGAAAAGTGTATACTCTTTAAAACAAAATGGTGTACCTTATTAATTAAAGTGTATACCCTTTAAAACAAAATAATGTACCCTTATTCATAATACTAAATTCTAAAGGCGAAGGGCGTGCACCGGGCGCACGCAAACCTCACTCTATAGAAAATTAATTCATATAGATTTTTTTTATTCATATATTCGGATATTTTAAAATAAAAGATACACGACAAAATGATTTGGCAAAATTTTAAATGAAATTCAAGAATAAGAAATTAAAAGGCATGCGAATATTTACATGCTCCCGTTCCATATATTCGAATGGTTTAAGAAATATTATTTCTTTTTATTTATTTATTTTATTTTCTAAGTTAACGTAATCTTTATAAAAATAAATAAATAATAAATTAAATTATATGGGTTAAGTAAGCGTTAATTTTTAAAAAAATATAATGTATTGATCAGAAGTTATTATTTTTATTTTATTTCTTTTTTGTGAATAATATAATGAAAAACAAATTAAAAAATAAAGTAAAGAATATAATGAGATTGAGAGTACTAAATAGCTTAAATATTTCAACGCGACCACAAATATTTTTATTTTACTATTATTCCTCACATCCAATGTAAACATCTACTAATTTATTTTCATATTAATACATTAATGCCATCCTTTGCTGAAATTATTAACCCCATAAAACTTCAAGTATCATGGCCACTTGTTTCATAATTTTGTCATGAAAAGTCTGAGCACGCAGCGTGTTTCACGGAATTTTCTTTCTAATTTAATATTCCATCAATTGCATCCTTAATACTCCATCCTATCGTGCAAAGAGTTATTTTTACTTTTTCCTCATAAATTAATGAGTATTAATTGTATTAGTGGATATATGTCAATCATGTATGTAAAAAGGGAAGTGAGAGTTTTTGAGTGGGACACCTAAAATGAAAAAAAAATGAATCCTTTGAGGAGGAGGGAATAAATATATAAATTCCTTGATTGTATTTAGGTATAAAACCTGTACCAATGATTCCGATTTTGGGAAATTAGGAATTGAAATCAAATCGGTGCTAACATGGTTCCGGTTTGATTTTTGGGATGCCAATTCCCAATTCGAAACCGTTGGTTCTTTCTTTTCTTTTCTTATTTTAATCGGAACTGGAAATCAAATGAGAAACTTTATTATTTTGATGAAATATTTGCAATTTTCATTCGAAAATTATATCTTCATACGAGTGTATGCGACTTTGTGAAGTCAAAAATCAGTCTGATGCAGTTTTTAAAGAGGCGTTTGAGAAAGCACGAGTTGCACACGTACGGCGATTCAGCAAGCATATTTGGACTGGGCCTATACATGAAGCCATCTTGCCCATCGTTGAGGCCCAATAAGAGTGTGGGCTTAAAATGCATCATCTTATATTTGGCAAAAGGGCAACAAATGACGATGAAATATCAAGAAGTATATTTTAAAATTCACACTAAACTTTTAAGATAGAAAACTAAATTATAGTCTTATAGATATAAAACAATAGACAAAGAATTGTGTACAACATTCAATTGGTACAACCTCCTTCCTTTATCTTCAGTGTGTGTTTTTTTTTTTTTAATTTTTGATGTACGTTACTGTTTTTTTTAAGGATATAATTGTAATTTTACCCTTGTGATTTAGGGTATAATTATCCCCTAGGGTTTAGGGTTTAGGGTATAATTGTAATTTTACCATTGTGGTTTAGGGTATAATTGTAATTTTACCATTGTGGTTTAGGGTATAATTATCTCCTAGGGTTTAGGGTATAATAGTCATTTAAATAAAATAAATTTAAAAATAAAATAAAAAACAACATTAATGAAGGAGCAAAAATTAATTAAGAAGGGTAGGACCAATGTTATACCAATTCAACTGGTACAACCGGTTGCACCCAGTCTCTCTCAAAACAATATATAAGGTAAAATATTATATGAAGAGATTAATATACAATTACATCATAAGAATTATATTAAGCTCTAAAAGTAAGATTAATTTTTGAACAACAATTCTATGAGAACTTTTTATATTTTTATTTATTAGTTATCATTTTTATTAAAAATGTAATCACTTATTTATACTATAAATAAATTGTTTAAGTGTATTGGATGATTATCAATTTTCATTAATCAAATACTTTCTCAATCCCATAATAGGCTTCACCTTCACTATTCCACATTGTTTAAGAAAAAAATGATCAAATTTATTGACTTTTAAGATTATTTAAGTATTTTTAGGTAATAAATGCAGTGTAAAATAATGTTATGAGCGTGAAAAATGAATGACAATTTTAACTTTTGAAATTATTGGATAAAGTTTTTTTTGGAGATGAATGTTATTGTGGAACAGATGAATAAGAAAAGTGTGCAGCCTTTTATGGGACGAAGAAAATATCATTTTTCATTAAATAATACCGCTTTTCATCCGTCTCACGATTTTGAAACGGTCTGACCAACCGTTTGCCTTTGGTTTTATAAGTAACATAGAATATGAATGATTAAAGTTTTTTTAAATTATTTTTTAGTTTTAATACAGCCTCACCAAGTTTTTTTTCTCTATAGTTTGATTTAATTGTATATAAAATCAATAAAAACGTAGATAAAAGATGGATTAGGAAAAGAACAAAAAAAATTAATTAAAGGGAAAATATATACTCACATATTAATATGAATGTATAAGTATATATTGAGATGGATTTCAAAATACAAACTCCTAATCGAATCTTAAAATCCAAAATAAACATGGAGGTTAAATATCCATGAATAGGGTGAATAGTGAAATTATATTAAAACTCAAAAGTGATTTTTTAATTTTATGTTAAAGTACATGGTTAAACTTTTTTAAGTAATTATGAATATCAAAGTTTGTATTAAAATTGATAGGAAATTGACAACGGAAATTTTCTATAAATATCTTTGTATATTAGGAATCTTTATTATACAAAGAGAGGGTCAAGTTTTAATGAGGTGGCAGCATCATGTGAATTTGGAGATGATGTGGCATTTTATTAGATTTTTGAATTTTTTTTGCTTCACATATCATGATTTAGATATAGTTTAGGGGTTGATTTGCAAATTTTCTAAACTGTAAGAATAAAATTCTCCACAAACCCTATTTTCATTCCACACTCACACCAAACCCGCAGCTTCTCTGGCCTCCGCTCTCTAATCTCTTTTTTGCCTTGCCCAAAAAAATAAATAAAGCTTCTCCACCGACTGGAGAGGAGGTGCGAGTAGGTGATGATGACGAAAGCCGTCGCAATTATAACAACCATGGCGATCAACGGCGGACTGAAATCAACCAGCAGTTTCAACGACGGTGGTGATGTCAAATCCGACGCATAGGAAGGCAGTGGGTAAGAGAGGATGCCCCGGTGAGCACCGGGGGGAGACGACGGTGGCAGTGAGGTGTGAATTGGGGGTTTAATGAATGTTGACAAAATGTCACGCATAATAAACTCGACCAGCGGCCTGCACTCATTCCGTCCAAATATCCCGCCCCCTCTCTGCCCTAATCTCTGTATAGTCGGCGCTGATCTCTTCGTCCTAATCTCTGTATAGTCGATGAAAAGATATGCTTATACCAAGGTAACTTCTCTACCGTGATTGAATCCTGGCGCTGAAGCTTCCAAGCTTGTGGAGGAAGCTAAGGAATTGCAGCTAATCTTTAGCTCTGTATAGTCGGCGCTGATCTCTTCGTCCTAATCTCTGTATAGTCGATGATATAGTCGATGAAAAGATATGCTTATACCAAGGTAACTTCTCTACCGTGATTGAATCGCTGAAGCTTCCAAGCTTGTGGAGGAAGCTAAGGAATTGCAGCTAATCTTTAGCTCTGTATAGTCGGCGCTGATCTCTTCGTCCTAATCTCTGTATAGTCGATGAAAAGATATGCTTATACCAAGGTAACTTCTCTACCGTGATTGAATCGCTGAAGCTTCCAAGCTTGTGGAGGAAGCTAAGGAATTGCAGACGAAAACGCGCTTCGCCAGCAAACAGACATGCGTATGTTCATGATTTATTTTTTATTTTTTATCTTTGCAAGTTGGATGGTGAGAGCCAGATATGCGGTACACCTCCCTAGCCAAATCTCTGTTTGTTTGTGTTTTTTTTTAATTAATTTTTTATTACTTATTTGTGTGCTTGTGGATTGTGCTTGTGGATTGGCATGACTAATTTTATTTGTTTTGTGAGAATAGGCAGATTTTTTAGGATGTTTTTGGGAGCAATTGATGTGAGGGCAAATAGGAAGGACAAGTGAAAGAGGAATACAATAAGTATAATCATATGATCCAATTCCTAATGTTTTTTCTTATGTGTTTTTAATGGAGCAGTAAATACAATGATAAAATCTTCATTTTATTATTTTCTTATTATTTATATATTGAACAGATAAATGTTTGTAAATGAATATTGAGATTTCTGCTCAAAAATAAATTAGAATCCTTTATAAAGAGTTACAAGATTATATATGAAATACAGATGAAAACACTGTAAAAAGATTATATATGGACTGAACATCAACTCAGTTGATGCTGTTGAAGTACCTTGATCCATCCAATCCACGATAAAGAAATATAGAGTTGTATAAAGATATTGAAAATATTATATATATATATAGGGAGAGAGAGGTGAGGAGTATAGAAGAAATATAGAGATGAATATTGGAATTGATTAATTTAGATCAACATTAGAAAATTAAAGAAATATTGTATATAAATGAGTAACACGATTGTTGATATAGATATTCGAGTGAGTCTCACTGGGCTTATATTTAAATCATATTTTTAAAATTATTTTTTAATATATAAAAAATGATTATTTGAAGAGATAATTTAAAATCGGGCTTATATGTAAATCATATTTTTAAAATTACTCTTTAATATATAAAAAATTACTCTTTGAAGAGTAATAATTTTTATATAGAAGATTAATAATTCATGTATCTAAAAAGTAAATTTTTATGTATTAAAAAGTGTAATTTTTAGTTTTGAAACCCGGATTTGGAATGCAGCTAGCCATCCACGCTATGACACCCATAGTTGGAATACAGCTGGCCAGAGAGGTAATTACCTCTTTTCTATTTCCATTTTCATTTGTTTGGTGGATTGTGAATTCAATTGGATGGCATTTATGTTCAAATTTAATTAATTTATCTGTTGGAGTATAATTATTGGCAGATTTCTTATTGATAATTGATGATAGAGGTGAGGATTCAAGGTTTTTTTTTTTAAATGGGAATTCTTTTATTTTCATTTTTGGTTACTGTGAATGTGATTTAATTTAATGGATTTTCACCTAGATTTGTTATTAGTTCTTTGGAATTATTTCCCCAATAGTATCCCCTATCATATCCATTTCTTGAAAATGAAATCCCGCCATTGACTTTGGTGAACTCAAATATATTTTCAAGCAAAAGGTCAGCAATGGGATTAATCTTTAAGGTCAGCAATGAGATTAATCAATGAGCAATAAAGGACATATCTTTTTTTTTTTCCTTACGTTTTTTATAAGCTTCAAATTTTATTGTGGTGTTTGATGAGTTCTAATTATTAGAAATAAATGCTCCTACACACAGGAAAGTTTGGGAATTTGAGATTTCACAATGGGTTCCATCAATGACAATGAAAAAAGGAACAGATTATTTGGCAATGAAAAGAGATAACAAATTACTTTGAGATTTTCACACAAGAAAAATGTGAGATTTTCACCAACTATGACAAAGTCAATATGAAATAGTTAAAGAAATATAGAATATTGATGAGATGTGGATTCAATTGAATAACATATAAAATATGGATTCGGGTAGCCATATAATTTTTTCATGTATATTTAAATATTAATTATGAAATATGGATTCGGGTAGCCATATAATTTTTCCATGTATGTTGAAATATTAATTATGAAATAACATTTATGAATTTGGATAGTCATATAATTTTTCCATGTATGTTGAAATAATAATTATATGGATTTGGGTAGCCGTATAATTTTTCCATATATATTGAAATTAATATTATTAAAGATTGGTAGTTAAAAAAATGAGAATCAATTAGCATTTATTTATATGGATAATTGTGAAAAAAATTAAAATACAAAAAATTTATGAAATATGAATATACTGAAAATAATTTAAAAAAAAAATTCCTGCCCATTTATTTTAAGGGAAATATGATCGTCTAATGAATGAAATATGAATATATGAAAATAATTAAAAAAAACTTCTTGTCCATCTACATATATTTTAAAAAACTGTCTTTTTAATATTGTGATTTAATAATAAATATATGTATTTTTTGCGAAAATCTAATAAGGAAATAATACATGTTTTAAAAATTAATAGTTAAGAAAATAAAGAGACGAGTAGCATGAAAAAAGTATATTATTGTAAATATAAAATTGGATGACATAAAAATGGGTGAAATATGAATATATGAAATTAATAAAATATTTTATTTAAAAATAATAATTTTCTGGCAATTATCATTTACTTTCATAAAAATATTTATGTTCAATAAATAAGAATAAATGGACTTGACATTGGTATATAATAATAATAAATGTATTTAAAAATACATTACATACTAATAAACAATTAGTATTCAATTCATTATTATTTTAGATATTCGTTTTGTCATTTTGATCTATCCCATTACAAAACATTATCAATTTTATGTAGATAAGATTAAAAAAAAAGAAAAACAATTAGTATTCAACTCGCCCCTTAAATTATTATATGAATTAGTCTCTTTTGCTTTCAAGTGAACAAAATGCGTAAGAGTACATCATTTTGTTCTGAAGGGAATGTAGTATATTTTAATTAATAAGAGTACACGTCTTTATACTAAAGTGTATACTACAATTTAATATTAAAGAGCATAGGTGCAGCACATGTCTCGCGGACACACAAATTTTTGTCTTATTATACTCCTTATCCTATCTGTAAAGTTAGATATTTTTATTAATACAATTTATAACTTTTAATATTTTTTAATTTCAATAATATATTTTAAAAATAATATTTCAATGATCCGGATAACATGTTAAGCGAGTTTCGTACTAGTAAACATCTAAAAACTAAGTTTCTAAATTGCTTTACCACTTGGTATTTGTGGAGTAATTATTTACAATCCACCTGGATTATGAAAATCAATATGGTACTATCATTGAGTCCAAACAAGCTTTACACCATTGTCCAGATTACAAGTATCTTTTAAACCTAACCAGTGTACATAGTTGTCACAATTGCCTTAATTATATTATAGTACTAAAGCAATTTTTGGTTGTTGTGTTACAGTTCATCCATGCTATTAAGTAATTAATTTCATTTACTCCTAATTAAATTCAACATGTGAATAAACCGATTATATCTCAATATGATCAAACCATTCAACTGCAAATTTATTTCATAAACATCACACCTGAAAATGTTAATCAGAAACAACACATCCAGATAAAGAAAGTAGAAAATATACAAAAATAACATGACTAATAAATATAATAGTTATGAGGCCTACTTGGATACCTTCTGCCTTGAGTCACCAAAGAATTACCCAATAATTATATAAATAATAATATTGTGAAAAAAAGAGCAAAATGAACTCCATCAAGCAGAGCTGATGAATGGAGTTCCAGAAATAACATCTCTAACAAACATTATTCCAACCCTAAAACTCCTTCGTCGAAATACCTAATCTAATTTTATACAAAACTTCGAATCCAGAGATTTAATTGTTCACGAAAAATCACTACAATTTGGTCTTATACTTGCAAACAAGATTAGAGAGTCTCCGATTTCCAATATCGACATCAACATCGCAAGTGGAGTAAGCAACGACGTGAATATTGAAGATTAAACGCACTTTTCCAGACATTCTGATGTAAGTTTGGAAAGGCAACGTACCGGAGAGAACGTCGGAGTACAAGGAGGAGTCGGACAACAGTCGATCGGCCATCACCGAAAGCGTGAAATTCAACGACGTCGATTTATCGGCACCGATTCGGCCGGCGGGGATCGGCGCCTCACCGATATCGTTACCTCTGTGCCGGAGAATCGCCGTACTGTCGTGGTACTTGAAGCCGACTCTGTTAGGGTTTTTGACGGAGACGTTAATGTCGAGGGAGACGTTGAGGAGGACTCTGACTCTGGTCATGTCGAAGGCGAAATTAATGTCGTCGAGTGAGACGGAATTGACGGCGATTTTCGGATGTTTGGCTTTGAAAACGGTGAGGCCTAAAATCAGGAAGAGTAATCCGAGGCCGAGGACGACGGCGGTGACGGTGAGGCATATACATTTCCGGCTTGTGGATCTACCGCCGCGTTTGGGCGAATCCACTAGCTTTCTGGTTGAAGCTTCAGCTTGAATATCCATATTTGATTGGAGGAGAAGATGAAGATTGAAGCCGTTATAAGCTACCAACTGCCTACTGCTCTGAAATGTGATGCTTGATTTTAATGCTTGCTCAACTGCTTCCCACCCTACTCACACAATTTGAATTCCACTCATCATTAATTAGCACACAATTGTAATTATTCGTTAATGAATTTTTTAAATATTAATCTCGTGATATAAATTTATAGTACTTGTGAGTTTGAAAGTACTGAGCGATGCAAGGAGTGAAAAATGATGCTAGTTTTCTCCTTCAATCACTTTCTCCATAACCTCATTTACAAGTAATCTTTTATTAATTAATGAACTCAAACGCAATTAATCCCACGTTATGTTCATTAATAATGTAATCAATTTTGCCTTCCCTTTTCTAGGGGTAATTCAGTAATTCTATGTAACTAATCACACAATTATCCGTGTGAAAAAAGAAAATTATTTTTTACATAAATAAATATAAAAAAAATAAATAGAACGGAGATTGGAATCAGATGAGACGCGTGTGCTATGTCCAAGTGAACACGTGATGATCATGATCAGGAAGTGTATAAGTCAAGTAGTTCACACATACACTGGACACGTGTACGTAGGAGAGGTATTGAGAGGGTCATAAACACAAGATGATTGGTAGTTGAGGGTTATTTGGTGTGCCTGTAAAATCAAGGATAACTACACATATCTAACTTGATGAATATTATTCATTAATTGCAAGGTTAGGCCGATTTACATCACCAATTACTCCTAATTAAAATTAAAATTATTAAATCAAGATTAATTCGTGAGTATGTGGAGTTGGGTTCCTCTATATGAGTACTGTAGTTAGGGTTGTGCTTCTTGGTTAGTTGGGGGTGAGTTAATCCCACACCCTAATAAAATTAAAGAAATCAATTTGCGTGAATTTAATTTTTCATGGTGTCGAAGATGTGGTAAATGAAATAAAAGTCTGAAAGTGGTATATTCATATGAGCAAAATCAAATATGTTTTGTATACTCTTGTCGTCAACCAAGAAAATAGAATGACGAGAATTTGTATTTAAAATATGTTAGAAATTTGGTAAGCGTTTTTCGTAAAGAGTGAGCTAGTAGAACCATAAACAGTCAGGAGCTCATAAAAGACTTATTGAATAACATTCTAGAAGAGAACATTAATCTCAAATTAAATCTTGACACACTCTGAAAATCGTCGAAAGATCAAAGTAGATTAATTAATTAGTAAGAGTTCGGCAGGATTTTAGTGGATGCTATGTCTTGTCTGCATTAAAATCTAGAATAAATTCCTCAACCAATTAAAAAGGTTATATCGGTACACTTTGGTACAAAAGGCGGAATCGTCTATCCTTGGAATTCCTACACTCCGACCTGATAGACTGCTAGAGATGTATATCATGGACTCAACTGATCAATAGAATTTAGATCACTATCTACTGCACATAAGAAGCCCCTCATATTGAGAGGAATTCAATCCTTGATCATTGGTATAAGATGTCACCCCTCTAACCAGTTGAGTTACATCAATACACTTTGACAACAGATCTATATTGATTACTTAATCTCTAGCTAAATCTATCATTTCAAATCTACAAACCAGTAGAACCAAGTCACCAACCAACTACAGAGAAGAATATACTGTTGTTGGTAACTACTCCCTCCATCCCGGAGAAATTGACGCCTTTTTTTTTGGCTCGGAGATTAAGGAGTATAATAATTTAATGTAAAGTGAAGTGAGATAAATAATATTTAATGTGTATTGGGTAGTTGTATTAGTGGTGAGTGTGATGTGTGGGTAAATAAATAAATTGTTTTTGTGTGGGTCCCATGTCCTTAAAAAGAAAATATGTTAATTTTTGTGGGATAACCCAAATAGGAAAGTGTGTCAATATCTTTGGGACGGAGGGAGTAAATTTTTTTATAGAATCAGAAGCAATATGCAATCTGAATGAAATGCAAATTGAATTTGGCAACTAATAGAACTGAATGATTGATTTGCGATAAAGCTTAATGGCATACATGTATAATTGTTCTGGAATCTAAATTATTGAAAATAACGTAAATAAATGTACTGGGATCAAAATTATTGAAAATAAAACCAAGTTAATCAATAAACACAATAAATTTCAGTCTTGACCAATCAAAATAAAAGAAGTGGGTGTGTAGATGTATAAAGTAAACATTTGAATTATTAACAGATTGGAAGAGGAGTTATGCATGTTCCTGAGGTGAAATAAGAATGTCTGGAGCGACTGAGATGGCTCACCTCCACTAACATTAAAAAAAGAAAAAAAGACAAAAAAAATGATCTGGACGGGTGTGTAACAATTTGTTCTTCACCCGTACGTGTTTTCCAGTTTTCATCTTCCACAAAAATAATCTGAAAAATTATCACTCTCCCCCCCTATTACCCCAAGCACACTAATGGATAGCCGTGTGTAAGCTCGTCGAAGCCACTGCAACTGAGATTGAGACGAATTGTAGGCGGGGATCTTACCTTCGACATCCAAATATTGACAGAAATATTCTTTGTTAATCAAGTTGATCGTGGCCAAGATGCTTTGTCCAGCACTTGAGAGAACTGAAATCAGGTAACGCTGCTCTATGTTCATCGCCTCGACTTTTATGGGGATCAAACAACGTGGTGTTGTTCTACTGATTCACGTTGCAGTCGCTCAAGTACTGATTTTGTGTGTTTAAAAACTTCTTCCAGAGATTTCTGTATTTAGGAATGCCAAGATCTAGCCATGGTTTCATGCTCCCATCGAAATGCAGTATTGCTGCTGAACTGAGTGCGTCGGTATCAATTCCATAATTATACCCCAGACCTGATATCATCCAACTGTCATCCAAAGCGTAAACTAGACCGCTAAAGGTGAGTAAGCTAGCACTTAATGCAGTAGTTTCAGATTGTTCTTCACCACTGTTTTCCTGCTACCACCACCAAAACAGAGAAAAAGCACTCATTAGAAATGTGCATGGTTATGCATGACACGATAAAATGAACAACAAAAGCACAACCAGAATTAGTTAATCATCCATGTTTTAGCTCATTCCTATTTCCTCAACTTGTGAAGTCAAAATTTAGACATCTACTGGGAATGTTAAATCCCCGCACATATTCTCGACAGGGTGATTTCCATTCCAGGCCAGATTTTATCAATTTCAGATGGGAATTGACTACTAAATTGTTGATTATTTGGTCGTTTAGAAGGCAATATGCAGACAAAGTTCACATAAGAATTGGTTGAAGGAGAAATCAAAACTCCTCCAGCTGCTTTCTATCTGGCTCTAATATAGATTCCTGAACCATCATTGTAGCATGAAGTTTGTGGCTTTAACAAGCCCACCAAAATCCCTTGACTGTTATGTCTCCACATCTGAAGAAACTTGACCACTAAAATATGTAGATATTTTATGAAATACATTATCCTAGCAGTTACAGGCCAATAAAAATTTCTACTCTCTCATGCATATAATTTCACAAATTTTCTTCCCTTATTCGGCATTATCCTCTTCTCTCTCTCTTCTTATTTCGAATTTTCTTCAATCCGCACTACTTCCTCTCCCAATCAATATACTCTAAAATTTGGTCCTCAATATAGAAGTTCTACCAACATTTTCTAGTATCAGCCATGTAAATGCAGAAAGTAAAGCATTTTGAAAATTCCAGTTGCTGCATGGCCCAAGCAGGAAATTTTCGCTTTCTATAGCGTAGATTTTACCTTAAATCATATATCTCCTTTACATGATAATTATATATTAAATAAAAAAAGATTATATAAATAAGACAAATCAAAATGATAAAATTTGTTACTCACCTCTTGCACCAATCTCTGATATATCCTGGTGAGATTCTGAGTCCTCCACCTAGATAAGTCAATAACATTTACTCCAGATATCCAAGTACAAGAGTTTCCATCAAAATTATTACTAGGCAAGATTGATTTCAGATGAGACAACTTCACTGCACAGTATTGTACAGCACCATTCACTTTCCCCCCCATGTTAAGGTTCCAGAGGCCTGACAAGTCTCTCTGAACAATAACATCATCATCCAGGACCACAACTTTCTCCAAAGACTGAAATATCTCAGGAATGAGATAGAGCGAATGCGAAAACATAGATAGGTATTGCGTATTTATTTGGATAGTTGACATTTTGTCTACCCTACGAAAGGAAATACGAAATTCTTCAGGCAATGACAGATGTGGTGCCACCTTACGATGATTATACAACTTAAGGTCTTCAATATTCAGCACCTGAACAGCAGCATCCCCATACTTGTTTCTGGAAAACCAAAAATTTATAGCATAGTAATTTTCCCTGTCTGTTAGCAGATGAAAAACAAGCTTCCCACTTTCCTGCAAATTAAAATAGAGGTTCATTAATGTCAATAGTCCAAAAATATATATGCGAGGGAAAAGGGGGAGGAAGAGCATATGGACAAAAGAAACAGACGAACTTTCGCATGTACTACGGTTGAGTTGATTGCTACAGATGATGCAAGTATATTTGTAGAGAAGATGGCGTAGTGGTACAAGTCTGGATTTAAGAATTTCTTAGCCATTGCATCCTCAATGTCAAGAGAAGATCTAAAATACTCAACAGTTAATCTCATGGATAAACAATGGAGACTCTTGGGCATGGTCTGGACAGCAAGTTTGTAGAGGAACGCACTTTGCTTCCTGTGAAAATTAGCTTCGTCCTCTGTCAGGTCAACTAGCTGTCTGAACTTCTTATCAACATTATTACAGTCAACTGGGCAAGTCTTTGCCTTTCCTATTACAGCCTCCATCATTGTTAGCCTCTTCTTATTCCTAATGAAATATGCAAAACCACTCTTCAATATTCCAGATTCAGAAAATAATTTTGTACAGGTAAGTTGAGCGCTTTAATGCAAGACGTCCTATGGGAGAAAAACTCAATTTAACACCAAGGCATTGAAACATAGATAACCTGGATTGTTCAGGCATGAGCATTATTGATGGCTATCACAGCGATATTCTTTACCTTAAATTGCATTTATATGTTCAGAAGTCACAGGTATAAATGCAAAATGATAGAACGAATCATCTAAACTTGAAAAATCCATGTCGAAAAGAATCACTGAAAATACACAGATAGTCCCATGGTAAATTATTAGCTTTCAGTACCAAACATTTTTTCCTAAAAACCTCTTGAGGCATTACCTTTGACTCACATTTATTTCCCCTTCTGTATTTTCAATAGTTTTTTTCCCCTCCCAACATATTTACCATTAAAATACACCTGTACTTTTAACTGATAATTAATTCATGGAAACACCCTTGAATCTGAATACTAATGTTATTATAAATGGGCTTAAGCATGTAAGCATACATTAATACTCTCTTTGTGTACAGGCTTATTTATTTGTAACAGGAAATGTTTCAGTAGTTAAAGCAGAAGCGGAAAAATACACTGAAACACAAAACTTGAATTTAGTTATAAAATAATATTATTATAATAAAACTTTTAAAAAAATCAAGCTATAGAACCCAACCTAATTGTGAAATTAATGTAATATAGGTCCAATTAAAAAGCAATCCTCAGGACAGGCAGAGAAAAAACTACTAACGCAATAAACTTATAAATGGAAAGGAGATGACAGATAAAATAAAAATACAGATGGAATGCACTAAAAGTAGATCAGATACAAGCGTGAACATACGGAGATGGAAGATCTTTATCTGTGGTAGCCTCGCTAAGAACACGTTCAAAGTCCTGGATATTTTGCTTCATTTCATGAGACAATTTATCAAATTTAGGAAGTTTGGCAATACTTGGATAGTAAGCACGAGCAACAAAAAGTAGATCCTTCATCCTCTTCACAACACTGTCTTCCATTTTTTCCCTGTGTTCTTGGCGCCATAAGCAGTAACTCCCAAATTTAAGTTCACAAGTCACTTCACTATCATCAGCACTAGTTGTCTTCCCAGAGATCTTATCTCCAGCAAGGGACCCACCACTCTGAAATACCACTTAAACCAACTTAATATTAAAGCACTAAAATCAATGTAAAGTAAAAACTTCCAGTGGCAAATGATGCACATGGAGTTTTGACAAATCCAAATATCTCAGAGATATACCTTTGTAGTCTGTTTAGGTAAATCAGCTGACACAGGAAAATCTGTAACCAAGCAAGATGAATGTAAAAACTAATCACTACAATGTATCTGAGGACATTAATTCAAATTATTAGGACACACTCTTTTATACTTGGTTGCACATAGATATTCTACCTTTCGGATCATTCCCAGTTTCCTTGTCAGAGTTATTTCCAATACCCTGCTAAGATTTAAAGAAAGGGATTACAGCCATGGAATTTCAATACAAAGATATCACTTCACCAACATGCCAATGCGACTTGTACAAGCATCATGCAGTTACTTATATAAAATAAAAAATTAAAAAAAATGTAGCTAAGTAAAAGCTTTCTGTTGAATGATAAATCATTTACTCCATCAACGAGGTTCCACGAATCACATGGCTCCACTTTTGATACCTTTTACTGCTATAGATTTTCAAGTGATAAATTTACACCTGTGCATGCAGTTTCACATAGCAAAATGTAGTGAATTTTCAAAGAAATATTTGAACTCTTGAAGTTTGATTAGTAAGTCGCTAACACCCTAATCATTAATAAGTAGTTACTTTCGTTATCCAGCATGAGACCCTTTCACATAATTTCATACAAAATCCATTGAAAATATACTAGAGATCTAACATTTAAAACACTCTTGATGTGGAGAAGTGAAAAAATGTCATCACAGTTAATTGAGAAACTTAATATCAAATGCCAATGGTTAACTCTCAAATGAGGGAACTGTGTCTTCAGAAACTGGTCTGTAATTAAAATCTCTGAATTACAATATAGAAAAATACTGTATATTAGTTCAAAAGGTACTATGGTCTTACATGAATGCATCACCTATATTTCCACAAGTACCAAGTAAAATGAATTTAATGATGTAACAAATTAGGAAAACATCAAAAGGAGAATCTTCATTCTAGAATAAGACGATGATTTCTGAAAAGTAAGCAAGTGACGTGCATGTTATTGAAAAAGCAGACATCGATATAATATTTTATCAATTTCCCTTTGTAAACAAATGCTAACTAGCTCCAGGAAGTTGCTCAAGGTTAATATTCACTAAGAAGGTAAAAGATAGGACAATAGAGAAAAGGACAAAAGGAAGGATGATACATATAAAATCATTGTTTAGTTTGGGGAAAGCTACTAAGAATCAGCATTCTAATCGCACACAACGCATTGATGTGTATCAAAGCTGCATTTTCTTTCAGTGGTTTTAGAAAATTATAGAAACAGTTAAGGAGAAAAAGGCATATTTAAACCAAATTAAGTTAGGCTGCAGGGGACTGTAAGAAAAATAGAAAATCCAACGGACTGTTAAGGTTAATAAAACATAAGAAATGAGGTCAATTTTATAAATCAATCAAAAACAATAGAAGTCTTAATTCAAAGCATATAATCTAAATCCCAAGGATCAAAGTGAGACAGTTCTCCATTTTTCTATTAAAACAACCAAAAATACTTTTGCCACTTTCAGCTAGATGGTTTAACGCCATTGGTCAGTTGGAACTTGTATATTGACCAAACATTAGTCGTAATCGCAGCAGCACCTATGTCACCCTATAAAGTTACCACTTAATTACAAATGATATTCGGCAATAATACGCATTCTAGTAAGAACTTAAGATTAGCATAATCTAAACTATCAAGGAGCTGGCAGTATTCTAAACCATCAAAGCACAGAAAACAGACCTCTGGAAAACTTGGAGCAAACCTATTAATGATATCATCCATGTGTTTTGATTGGTGTACCTAACATAAAAGAAGAACAAAGTAAAAACAAGTAGAATGAAGAAAAAGATGCATCAGAAGGTTTAATTGTCTAGAGAAACATAAAAATATTATCGAAACATAATCTTATAGGCTACAATGTTCCATACCTTGGATTGGTTTCTTGTAAGAGCATCATCCTGCTGATCATAAACCCTTATATGAGTCTAATGTCACCAAGACACATATAAAGAGAAAATAAAGAACAATCAGTCTCTGATCATCAATGCCATACAGTAAATAAAAGATAGTAAAATAAATCTCTCTCAACATCCATGTAGAAATCGAGAAGTTCTTACTGAGGCTGAGTTCCGTTGTTCATTGCCATATCCTGTGAAACAGTCGAGAAAATTTAGAACAAGTAATGCACATCCGTATCTCTGAAATTTAGTACAGCGACAGAAGCGTATCAGCAGTACAGAACTCAACTACACACATTACCGTTGTCATATAAGAAATTAATGAAGGATAAAATAATTAAGATTCAAATTCAATCTGAGTCCATTAAAAATCTCGGTAAGCAATGACAGATCGTAACCTGATTCAAATCTAGAATCTAAAGTGCAGTGCAACAGATCTAATCAGAGAAAAAAAAGGAAAAGGTAACAATTAAAAAAGAGGATTACCGGTGGTGGGATGGAAACCGCTGTGGAGGCCGAGCAAGAAGACGAGTGGTACGAGCATTGACAAAAATACTAGGCCGAGCACCGCTATAACGAGACCTCTCCATCTTCTCTTCGCCGGAAGGGAGTACGACGATGAAACACCGCCACCCTTCATATCTCGCTCCTTTTCACACTTGCCTTCTCCACTTCTTATCAGATTTTGATTCCTATAAATTTAGCTTTTCTGTTGAGAAGATCTCAATAAACCAGCAACCACATTCTCAATTACCTTCCATCCGCGGGAAATCCAACGATAAATGCAATCCAATCTGATTCAAAACTTGTGAAATTCGCAGGTTCTACTCTCTGCGGGCGTTCATCAGAGTACGAATCTCGCACTTCAGTTCATCGTTCATCCCCTCTTAAGATCAATTAACGGAGGCTTATTGAAGCAGAGAATAGAGATGGAGAGAGAAACCAGTAAAAGTAGCGGACGATTACACTTTGCAGTTTGCCCCGACCGAAGTCAGTTCCTTATACATTTACTACCCTTTTAACCATCAATTGTCATATTTACGCTTTTGTCCTCGTATTATTATCAGGCTCCATCCACTAGTTTTTGCCCTATATGGACACCGCAATTAACATACGTAAATTACCTTAAGTAAAATAAAGCAAATTATTTTGCGTAATTAAAAAATAAAATTATTGGGTTGAATTAATAAAACAAAAAGTTATGTGGTATTTTTACATAATTATAATGTTTTGGGAATACTAATGCCGTGGAGTGTTATTTTTTTAAAATTTGTATACGAAAATAATGGGAAGGATTAAATATACTGTGAAGAGTAACTTTGGATAGAAAGGTCATTCCAAAACTCCAGTCATAACAATATATTAATCATTATTCATTGACTATTATCTAATGCATTAACTCTTCTAATTATTGTCTATTTTCATTTAATAAATACGATATTTGACGCTCTTGAAAATATAGATAATTAAGCCAATCCCAATGATGAGGAACACCTAATCATCATTTTTATTTTTATTTTCCATCTTCAATCATTTATATCAAAATTTAATGATGAAGAATTAATTTTTAGAATATTTTCAAAATTATTATTCCATTCAATTATTTTAAATAATTACAAATTTTACTATAATTAATTATTAGTGTTCTTAAATTTTTAATTAATAATTAAATTGTGTATTTATTATTAATTAGGATATTTAAAGCAATTTAAGGTGGTAGAACTTAGAAGTATGTTTATGTATGGAATTAAAATTATATTTTTATGAATTCTTTCCTAAATGATTCAAATATTCTTAATATGTTTTTTGTGGCGAAATATTTACAAAATTGTTAAATTTGAAAATTAATAGGCTAATTTTAAAATTTAAATCTGACTTGTATATTAATTTAAAAAATAGGTTAATTTGATAGACTAAAAAAATGTATTTTCTCGTAGATATTACTGGCTTGATGACTTGTTTCCTTTGGTGACTGAATGAAATTGTCAAATAAATAAATAAATAAATAAAAACTGACTAATGTTTAATTGTAAAAGTCTTACCTAATTTTGAAAAATAAGTAAATTTGATAGATTCAATTTTTTCGTTTTACCGAGTAATTATTTGACAAATATCATGTGAGGCAGTAGTATCATTTTTATAAACCATAAGGATGGTATGTTTGTTGATAGTTAAGTTATACTCCACTATTTTTTTAAAATGGTAGATCTTATAAAGATTATTTTTTACTTTTTAAAATAGTTATCACTTTCCCTATAAATCATTATCATTTTCCCTATAAAATGTTATTACTATTTATTTATACTATAAATTGTTCATGAAATAAAACATTATCACTTTTCATTAATTTATTATCACTTTCATATATAAAAGTTATCACTTTTTGACCGTCTCACGTAAGCAAGTAAGACGATCTCACACAAGTCGTTGCTTTTTAAAAATATATGATTAATGATGTATTAAATTATAATTTTAAATATTATAATGTGATTCACTATAAATATATTTCAAGCACCAATTACATAAAATATTTTAATAATAGGTTATCTCACAACTCGGGTCACATTTATCCATTCCCTAATTATTTATGCTAGGATACATGATAATACTAATGACTTAATTAATTAATTTTTTTTAATATGGAGTATTAATTTGTAGTAATATTTTTATTTACATTAAATTAATATTATATTAAAACTTTATATTTTATATAATAATTTCAAATTTTAAATTTAAACAAAAAACAATAATTAAAATTTAAAAAATTGAGACCGAATCGAAATTTGAGTAAATATTGTGATTATTTATGTTATAAACTAAAAAATAACATGAAAGACAACCTGAGAAAAAATCAGCATAAGACTAGCCATCATACAGTATTGATTGTTAGATGGGTACAATTTACAAAATGTTTTAAGGGTAGTGGTCTTAGTCCTGTTAAACGAACCGAACGAACTCGAGTAGTTATCGAGCCGAATTCGAGCTCGGCTCGATTTGATAACGAGAGTGAGCTCGACTCGAAAATTACTCATCCGAGCTCGAGTTCGAGCTCGAGCTCGGCTAGGCTCATTTAAGAAAAACGAGTCGAGCTTTCGAGCCTAATCGAGCCGGATTTTAATTAATATATTTAATATTATATTCAATAATTATTATATTAATATATATAATTATCATTATAAAATATTTATTTTAATATTATTATTATTATCGAATTTTATCGAGTCAAGTCGAGCTCGGCTCGATAACATAACAAATATTTCGACGAGCTCGAGCTCGAGTAGCCACGAGTCGAGCCGAGCCAGGTCGAGCTCTCGAGCGGCTCGTTTCGATCAACAGCTCTAATGGTCTCTTTTACTAAATCTAAAAAATTAAAACTAAACTGCAATTGAAATAATATTTTTTTATTAACCCTATTTTTATTAACAGTACACATCATTTTTGTATTTCATTTTTTTTTACTTAATAGCACCATCATTAGTAAACATTATTAGGAGCTTAAAGTCAAAAGGAGCATAAATATATACATGCATGATTACATTGATTATTATTACTATTAATTGTAGTGAGATCCATGAAACACTTTGAATGGTATTAATATCTCCAGGTGCTATAAATTAAATTAAGTCTCATTAGTCTACAGATACTGTTTAGAGAAATTTTTATTTGAGCTTCACTAAAAAAAAAAAAAAATTAACTCATACAGTGCAAATAGTGCAAATATATAATTTGAATTGCATTTGAATTATGAACCTTTTCGCTAAAGTGTGTCTATATACACTAATGAGTAGCCATATTTTTACCATTTGAATATCTTTAATTTTTCTTTACATAAAATAATCGTTCGATATTTATTAAAAAAAAGTTGCAAGGGAAAAATCGAAAGAAAACAACAGGACAATTCGCAAAGCTCACACATTTGCAATTCCTATCATTTTTTTTTTTTTATTATTAATCATAATATTTTTCCTTTTATTTTCGGAAATTCATTCTGTGTAAATAAAGCACTATATTGATTCAACTCTCAAATTTCTAAACCCCATCATCCATTTCTCGGAGAATTCGCGCACAGGGTTTCGGTGATGCTCGCAGAATTAGATTGACAATGGCGATTCTCTGCTGCTAAGGTATATGTGTATGACTTCTCAAATGCGTTTCCGTCGCCATTGAATTGTCGTAAGATCTATTGGCTCATTCTATTGTTTTTCTCTAGTTCTATAGTTCCTGCAACCCTTTGTAGATTATAGTGCTAAAAAGCAATGCGTTATTAGGGTTTTCCAGTTTAAAAACCTCAATGCATAAGAATGAGAGGAAGAGTTGTGCCAATTGTAGCATCTTCATGGTCGATGCGTGTGGGAAAGAAAATTTTTAATCTGTCTGCATCACGGGCTTTCAGTTACCAAATTCTGCAGTCTCCATCTCTCTTGTCACTTGATATTGAAGATTCATGGTCCTCTGCACCTAAGCAATCTGACCAGCCATGTAGCCAAGAGTGGTGTAAGTACTTATCTTCATAATTGAGTGCTCATAGATGTGTCTTTGTGTGCTTTCAAGCTTTAGATGTTATCTTCTTACGTTTGACACAGTTAATGCTACACATAATAGTAGTTGATACAGAACATTTTTTTCATTACATCACCATAGGCTATACTTTAGGACATTTAATAAGATTTTGCATTTCAACTTGTTGTGAGTTTCAGTTCACAAGTGCTATCTGCATTCCAGCCTAAATACATGGAATGGATTATTATTATAAATTAAATTAAATAGGAGTATAATGTAGTGATTGATGTCAATTGATTGGGATAGTAGGGTTCCCAAAAAAAAGTTAAGAATTTAAGTATTTTTTGTATTGTATGCTTGTCACAATGTGTCCAAATTCTAATAATGTAGATCGACCCATCTATCTAAAAAAAATTTAAATTAAATTTAATTTTGAGAAGATCAATGTCGGCCTATTGTGTAGTGTGTTTTATTTTTCAAAGTGAAATAATGGATTAATGATAGAGATATATATTCTTAAATATGAGTTCAGTTTGTATTCATGCATACACCATATCATATATGACTATTAACATGGAATATACTATGATTGCAACATATGCAGACAATGCAGATTTTCTTATCAACATGGGATTATTTAGACTTTGATTAATTGGTTATAACAAGATAGAATGAAACGAAAATAAAAATCTAATAATATTGCATCAGTCTATTATTTATTTATCAATGTTACCAAAGTAAAACGTTATATTATTAGCCAAAGACAGAATTATGCTATATTATTAGAAGTTATTATCATCAATAAATAATGAAAGCGAAACAAGAATGGTTTGTTGGTGTCGCCAAAAATAGTCTTAAAATTTTAATTTTTAAAAAGTGACATTTGTGAAAAGGTACTCCAGTTAGAAAGAAATAAATGTGAATATGTACTCCATTAAATTTAATATCTACAGTTGTCATAAACTTTTTTGACTATTAAAACATTATAAATTAGGTTGTAATTCCATCAATTAATTACTACTAACAATGGAATCCGAATACAGTGTTTAATATGTTGGAATATGATTGTGCTTATTTAGTTGTCTTCGAATTTTAACCAATAATTTGGAGTAATTTGTAACCTGGGGTTTGAAGCCATGCGTACAACCATTTCTCGGGTGGGCCCACATCGGGTGCATCAAGTCACGTGCACCCTCCTACATACACACACTGAAGGTGAGAGAGAAAGGCACAGAGTTCGTGTGTCTGACACCAAGACGGAAAAGTGGTTCAACTTTGGCTACGTAAAATTTGATTAATATAAATAAAAAAATTAAATAAAATGTGACAGAAATTGGATCGATAACCCCTTTTTCATCAAGGGCAGTGCCAATGTAGTAGAAAAATAATTTCCACAAAAGTAAGGATATAAAATAATAAGGTACGTAGAAAGTAAATCATTATTAAAATTTCCTAATGAATAAGGTAGGAGTTAGAAGTATGTAAGAAAAAAACAAAAGAAAAGTGTAAATTGGGAAAAGGGGGAAAAAAAGGTGGAGTGGTGATGATGCCGTTGAAAGCAAAATGTCAAACACTACTTTATGTATTCTAGGTAAATGGATTTTGGAGTTGTCCATCATCACATTCACATTTCACGATTCACCCCCCCTCCCCTACCCTACCCTACCCTACCCTACCCCCACCCCACCTGCTGCTTGTAATGTCACGTCCTCTCTTAATCTTCACCTGCCCCCCTTCCCTTCCTCATCATGTACTATCATTTCGCCAAAATTGTTGCATTCTGCTGCCTACACTCCGTTAAAAATTGATCGTTTTCGTTCGATTTTCTTAAAAATATGCGTGTGAAAAATAAATAATAAATTTAAAATTAAATTAATTTTAGAGTTTGTTAAATAAAATTATATTTCTTTTTTTATATGTGAAAAGTTTTGAGAACAAACAAATACTAAATATTTTATTGGTTTTGCGGGATGGGGGAAGAGGATTTTTTTTTCCAAAAACAATTTAGCAATTTTTTTAATGCAATGAAAAATATTTAAAAATTTATTTGATTCGACTTAGTGGTGGGTTTAAGTAGTAATAAAAAAATTAAATTAGAATTTGGTGAATTTAGTAATTTAACAAATAATATTAATCTATATATATTCTGGTGTTATATATTTTAACTTTATATTAAGATAATGTGTAAAATTTGAAAAATTTGGAAACAATGTGTGTGAGAGGATAGGATGAGAAGTGTGTAAGAAATAGATGTGGGATTTAAATAATCCTGAATAAAAAAACAAACATGAAAGAGGGCCTCTTATTCTTATATTTGAATTTTAGAATCAGAAAAAACTTACTTTTGTGATTTGATTAGCAAGCTTTAAACAGAATATGCAGATGAAATCATAAAAAAATATACAATTGAATTATTTAGGGTTAATTGCAAAAAAAAACTATGAACTTTACGCAAATTAATCCTCACTTTTGAAAGATTGCAAAAAGAACCACCATCTTTAAGTATTGTTGCAAAATAAACTCAATTTGTGACTAAAAGTATGGATTTTTTGGATGCGTTTTGCAATAATATTTAAAGGTGGTGATTTTTTTTGCAATTAACCCTATTATTTATTTTAGTTGAGTCAATAACATCGCAAGATTATTTTTGTAAAATTTGACATTTAAACAAATACTCTAAAGAGGGTAAAAAAAAATCTTAAAAAACTTATGGCACTCTTCCCATTCCTCCTATTTCATATAGTTAATAATTTCATTTTTTTAATGGAGAACAAACAAAATATAGGAGTAGTTTTTAATTAGTTTCTTCATTTAATTTTGTAATTTGATGTTCTTAATTAATAAATACTATATATTAATAGAATGTGATAATTTTAAAATTAGTGTACACTTTCAAAATTGTCATTGTAGTGAGCATTGACTAGATTTAGAGTATGAAGAATTGTTTATTTAAATACCTAATGGGATCTCATATTCTTTTCATCTCCCGACATAAATACTCCACTAATACTCCAACAACGTCAATGCTGATCGATAATCGTAATTATATCCAATGTACTACTCATATAGGACATGATGCTGTCGACAAGTGAATATATTAATGATACCAAATACAACTTTATTTTCAATGCATTTCTAAATTTGAAGTGTTGCTTCATAAAATATTGATATAATTAGTTTGTAATCTTTCTTCTAATTATTCCAAAAATGGGATGGGTGTAATGATGTACAACTTAGATCTTGTTTGTTTGCTTTTAATACACTATTATACAAAAAATTTGGTGGAAATTTGTTATGTGAAATCCATTCTCAAATATTTTTTGTCTCATAATTATCTTTTATATTTTTCATTTCTATCTATACCATAATAATTCTCTTTCTTAAAACAGATTTACACATCTTATTTCTAATCTTAGTTTAGTTTAATGATAAATTACAATATTTATAATATTTTATATATAGAAAGGTAAATCGTTTAAACGGTAAGATTTGAATCATAAATCTTTAATAAATCATAGCTTTAATACATTATTAAATGATCAACTCATCTAAAAATTTAGAAAAGTAACTCATTCAATACTTAATGATCAAATCACTCATAGAATATATTTAGTCGAGACAATACGTTCACAAATTGAAATACAGACCCCATCATAAAAATGATAAGCAAATAAATTAAGTACATTTTTTTTTTGGGAACTAAATTTTTATATAAGTTACGTATTCGAAATTATATTTATTTATATCTTAAAATTATAAGTCCATAGTTCCAAGTTTAATTTTACAATTTTTATTTTAAATCCATATAAATTGGAACAGAGAGTACTAAATTCTAAAAATAAAATTAAACAAAAGAACTGAAATTCTTCCTAATCATATTCATGAACCATAGCATTGCCTAATGTCTTTTTTTTTTTTTTTAAATAATAATAATATAATTACAATGTTCCGATTTCACATAAATTATGGTGTCTATCTATAATGTAAAGAAATTTACGTTATAGAGTATAGTGGCAGATAAGTCTAAGTCCCCCTAGTAATTTGTGTTTAGCTAGACAACACCAGTAGATAATTTTTAAAATTTTTTTTTTCTTAAAAAAAAAAAAAAGAAGAAAAATCGTCGAGCTCGATGTCGCATGGCGTTCGAGGATTATCGAAAATGGTAAAAGCAAAGTTGGAAGTTTCGCATACAAAGTCAAATGCACAAGACAGAATCCACACTCTTCAAACCATATAAAATCATCAAATCATCCGTCATTTCAACCCCACCACCACCACCTCCGCCACCGCACTCCGCCGTACCACTCCGCACTGCTATTATATGCTTCTATTCTTTGCATTGACCTAATTATACGTAAATTTGCATAGTTTAAGATCCAAATTCGCATACTGCGGATTTTGATTATATATTATAGTATAGTATAGCCCTAGAATGTTGTGCTGGATTTAGGAATGTTGTGCTTGTACGTTGGTGCTTGAATGTGTGTGGTGTGAGAGAGAGAGTGTAGAGAGAGAGAGAAAGCTACAGAATCCCAATGCTGGTGTCTCAACATCTGCGCCACTATCTCGTTGGATCATTTAATTATATGCTACCCGTTGATTTTCATTGATATAGACTCAATCGAGAGGAGGATTTGGTACTGTGATATATCTAGGGTTGAGAATTGTGAGTGTTGTTTGCATATGGCGGCGAAAGCTTTTGCTCCGGTGGGTGATAGCTACGGCAATGGCGGCAGTTGCGGAGGCGAAACCCCTACAATGAACGACAATATCAACGTGATTAATTCTCAGGGGAACAAGATGGTGAGAAAGAGGGCGGCGTCTGAGATGGAATTTCACGCGGCTGCTAACGGCAACGCCGCTAGGTTTCCTCGCCGGAACGCCGCCGGGAACGGCGATTATGTGGTGGTCAATAGTCCTCCTAATCCACCTCCACAGCTATCAACTCAACTCCCCAACTACTCCACTATGACGATGATGCTACCATCCTCAAATTTTAATTTAATGACGTCGAAATTCGGATCTGGGTCAGAAACCGCCCCGCTCAATTCCAATTGCTATAACACCATTGCCGCCGCCGCCGCCGCCTTCATGGACTCCAGTTCGTCGTCTCAGTCTCAACAAATCTCCTCTTCTGCACCTTCAATATGTGTTTTCTCCGGTTTGCCGCTATTTCCCCCCAGTAGAAACCGCGGCCCACCGGGGTTGCAGCTCTCTCCGGCTAGCGGCGGTGCTAACGTCGGCATGGAGGACACCACCGCGTGGATCGACGGCATCATTAAAGATCTAATTCACGGTTCCAACAACGTCTCCATTCCACAACTCATCCTCAACGTAAGAGAGATCATCCACCCTTGTAACCCCAATCTGGCGGCGCTTCTGGAATACAGGCTCCGTTCTCTCACAGCATCTCCCGATGATCGGAGAAGAAAGGAACCTCTTCCACCACCACCACTGCCGTCGAGTTTTCAGAGCGCCGCCGGTCTACGGTTACATCTACAAAACGATAACAACTTACTGCTCTCTCAGGGTTTTAGCGATGACTGGTCGTCGCCCCCTATTGCGGTGAATTCTCACTACCTTCAAAACGCCAATCCCAGTGCGTTAACTCCGACGACGACGTCCGCCGCCGCCGTTTCTTACACCGCTTCGCCGTTGATAGTTTTTTCCAGCTCCGACCCCACAGTCAGCCATGTTTCTCCGCCGGAAACCGCCCATCCACAAGAGCAGCAACAGAAAAGCCCATCGACTGACCCAACCACAACAAGAACAACGTCGCCATCATCAGCCCCCACCATGGAAGCCATAAGAGAGAGGAAACAAGAATTACAACAACAACAAAAGGACGAAGAAGGCCTACGCCTCCTTACTTTACTCTTACAATGTGCAGAAGCAGTGTCTGCTGACAATCTGGAAGAGGCCAACAAAATGCTTCTCGAAATCTCCCAGCTAGCGACGCCGTTTGGGACGTCGGCACAGCGCGTCGCCGCCTACTTCTCGGAGGCCATGTCGTCCAGAATTGTGAGTTCTTGTTTGGGAATATACGCAGCGTTGCCCACAGTGCCACACAGTCAGAAAATGGCATCTGCGTTTCAAGTCTTCAATGGGATCAGCCCCTTCGTGAAGTTCTCCCATTTCACAGCAAATCAAGCCATTCAAGAAGCTTTCGAGAGGGAAGACAGAGTGCATATAATAGACCTGGATATAATGCAAGGCCTTCAATGGCCCGGTCTCTTTCACATACTGGCCTCGAGGCCCGGTGGGCCCCCGTTCGTTCGCCTCACGGGCTTAGGAAATTCCCCGGAGGCCCTTGAAGCCACCGGAAAGAGGCTATCGGATTTTGCTGAGAAATTGGGACTACCATTTGAGTTTCTTCCGGTTGCTGAGAAAGTGGGTAATTTGAATCCGGAGAAATTGAATATTGGGAAGAGGGAAGCTGTTGCTGTTCACTGGTTGCAGCATTCTCTGTACGATGTCACTGGTTCAGATACCAACACTCTTTGGCTCTTGCAAAGGTACCTTTTTTGTTTTACCTTTTACAATGATGATTCTTCAAAGTTGTCCCCCATATAGCGTTATTATAGTGTATTATTGGTTCATTTCAATATTAAGTTGTTTTTTCCTCCTTTGTTCTTCAACTAAATCGTCCTCTCATTAAGCATGCGTCTACATTGCTGCAATGACATAACCACATATTAATGGGATCATCATTCACAACTATGACATGTGATATTGAGCCAGTGACAAGCAGCTTCCCTTTGTATATTTATGAAACAGTACATGTTTGAGTGTTTGATTCCATGAGTTTGATTTCAGTTCAGCTAGAAGTTTCTTAATTCACATACAATTTGGTGTTATTTATTACTACTTGATTTTAGAGTTTTATGATTATTTATTTCAATTAGACAAAATAGTGATGTGAAAATTCTTGCCCGGGTACTTTTTCCAGATTATGCCCAAAGGTGGTGACTGTCGTAGAGCAAGACTTGAGCCACGCAGGTTCGTTCTTGGGAAGATTTGTGGAAGCTATTCACTATTACTCAGCATTGTTTGATTCACTAGGAGCTTGTTATGGGGAAGAAAGCGAAGAAAGGCATGTTGTGGAACAACAGCTACTGTCAAGGGAGATAAAGAATGTATTAGGCATCGGGGGTCCATCGAGGAGCGGTGAATTAAAGTTCAACAACTGGAGGGAGAAGCTTCAGCAGTCTGGATTCAAGGGCATATCTTTGGCTGGAAACGCTGCTGCCCAAGCTACCCTCCTGCTCGGGATGTTCCCATCCGATGGTTACACATTGGTGGAGGATAATGGGGCGCTCAAACTCGGGTGGAAGGATCTATGCTTGCTTACTGCTTCTGCATGGAGGCCTTCAATGGCCGCTGCAACTGCACCCCGTCACTTTGCACCATCCTTTGATTAGGTGCTATTCATTCGATTCTAAGTTGTGTTATATAAATTTTCTAAAAAATGCTCAGGTATCTTGGCATCTTCCTGAAACACGATAATTTGTAGTTTTGTTACTTTTCTTGGGAAAAGATAGTGTCTTTGTGTCGACATTTCTAGTTTACTAGTGATGTTTGGGCGACATCATAGCTTGTAAGCTGAGCAGTAGAAGTTCCCTCTTAGCCCTGTGATTCACAGCTCAGAAAAGAGGAAATTAAAGCAAAAACAAAGGCATCAAAGACCATAGGGAGAATCTCTGTAACATTGATAAAATTTTGTCTTGTTTGCACTGGTCTTTGAGTTTTGATTCCCGAACTAGCTCGGCTGTCTTCTATTTCAAGTAGAGTATGTCATCAATAGTTACATGAAATACTCCAGATGATATCTCCTTATTACAATTTACAATGTCAGCATTTTAAGTAGTGGTTAAAATTCAACTTTAATAATCTCTCTTGAATAGTGATGGTGAGCAAGTTCTTTACTTCCATAATAATGTGTATTGAACTGAGATAAGTCCCTATATGCCACTCTTATATCAACTCCACATGGTCAATTCATTGTTCATCTGATGTGTACATCTCTCAAGCCACAAAATAACTTGAAAACGTGATAAAACAAAGTATACTATACAATTTATGATACAGAAAGTCAGATGGTGTTGAGTCACAGCTTTGTGGGGGATGAAAATGAACTAAAAGAGGGGTAGAAAATCTGAAACATAATAAAATGATGGTAAAAAGAAGGGGTGGCAACAAATTGTGTAAATTACAACTTCATGGGGCTCTGGAAACTTCCTCTATTGAACTGTAACTAATGATACCTGGCAACCAGGTGCAACTGAAACAAATGCAAGTACAACTTGTGGAAAGCCATCAGTGATAGAGAATTAGGATTTGTAATCTATTTGATCAGACGCAGCAGGTACTGACTCTACAACAGGAGGAATACAGTCCACCTTATATCGCAGCACCTACTCAAAACGAAAACCACGATTAAGACGAAAAAGTTCCATCTGCAATCATCCAGTTCAGGCTCAGAAAAGTCGGTAGCATCTTTTTTCTCTCTTTTATAAAGTTGTTATAGCTCTAGGGAAAAA
The DNA here is from genome assembly GCA_023678885.1 of Pogostemon cablin. Classification (NCBI taxonomy): domain Eukaryota; kingdom Viridiplantae; phylum Streptophyta; class Magnoliopsida; order Lamiales; family Lamiaceae; genus Pogostemon; species Pogostemon cablin. The sequence continues at coordinate 2,836,847 of CM042984.1, forward strand.
AAAAACGATGAATGCAAAATTCTCAAAATAGTAACAATATGGGGAGCGTTAAATCCAGAAACTAAAAGGATGATAACACTGGACTGGCAGTTGAAGAGGAGAGATTTGTGAGGCAAGGAGAAGCATCATTCTTACCATCTAAGATCAAAAGCTTCAAGCCAGGGAAAAGTAGTGTTCTTCTACCTAGGTGCTAATGCTCAAGCAAGCAGTACATTTCAATATATCATAAACATCCTAATCAAACATACTCCATATTTTTTTATATAATTTTGGAACCGCCTTTGATGTGCTCCAGCCAATCATTCTCAAACTACAAAAGCCCAGATTCCAGCTGTTATCCCCAGTGGAGGATATGTCTATACGCATACAAACAGATTCATCCATAAAAGGGTTTTAAGAAATTAGTCAAATTATAATTTTTTATTGATTTTTTTTTTTGGTAAGAGAGACCAACATTCAGTAATTGCATACAGAAACTAATACAACTGTAATATAAGGTGCACCTGGAGTATTTATTTTGATGTAATTTTATGTGTTCACCTTCTTAAAAAATGTCGAATATGAGTTGTCCCAGATGAGCTTGTAGTTTCCAGTTACACATGCGCAGAAATTACCCTGACAAGAGATGTTAAGAGATTTGAGGATATCACATACCAAGTCTTAGACATAATCAGATAAAGGAATACTCACTTGGTCAGCTTCATAACGCCGATAAGGCAAGATCAGCTAGTGTTAAGAAACAGCAGATAAATCAAAGTCAAAACCAAGTTAAAACTGAAGAAGAATAAGAGAGAGATGAAGAAAATGAAGCAGGGAAAAATGTGCATACAACGAGGCAAAAGAGTAAAAAATAAATTGAAGTGGAATGCATCAACAACTTCAAGAACTTACAGTTTTATTACCAGAAGGATCTAAGCATTCTATACTGAATCCAATGTCCTGCAAGAACATTATTTTTAGTAGACAAACTAACTGAATTACTACTGCAAAAGGCATCAGTAAAACAAAGCATCATTCTCAATGAAATACGAATATCAAAGGTCAAGAACAATACCCTAGATATTAATGCATGGTCTATTGCATGATACTAAGCAGTAGATAAAGAAAAATTATGAAATACGAGTCAAGATGTTGGAGTGAGCAAACACAACTCAGACAAGCCCTGCAGTATATTCACTTATCAGACTCCAAAGGTGTCACCAATGAAGAATTGTAGACACATTCAGAACATAACAGCAACCTTGATATTATTTAGCAAGAAAACCCAATATTAACTAAATGAAGTACAGGATGAATCTGGTACTCTTTCTTTATGGAAGGTAAATATCCAAAAAATTTATCATAGGATCAACTGTATTATGGTCATAAATCATAATATCATGGCTAGAGTTAAAGTTGTATAACTCATATGGTGTCTATTAAGTTAGCAGAATCATTTTATTCTATATATGATATTTGGATTAGGTAATTCAAAAAACATAAGGTGGATTCAGTTTAAAAAATATAGTTATCCAGGCAAATTCAGACTATCAAGTATAGCACACTTACACACATCTTGATCTAATAAAGTCTCAGATCATAATCCAGATTAAAAATACATAAGAAATTAAAAATAGAATTTGAAAATCCCAATACAACCTCATTTTTCTTCTCCAGTTATTGGAAGTATAAGATAATTTTCTTAGATTACATTTCACAATTTTGTTGAATAGAGCTAACACACCAAGTAAAATTAGGATACACAAGTTTGATAAGGGTTAAAGTTAGACTAAATGCATCTACCATTCATCTTGACAAGCATTGACTATTGATGTAATTAAGAAGAAATTAATAAAAGTTCTAAGGAATACCATATTCATTTTGCCTTGTACCAGCGAGAAATCCCAAGCAATGTATGAATTTACCGATTCAACAGTAAAAGACACCTACAGAAACAGAGAAATACATCAAACATAGAAATGAAAGGCGATGCACAAACTTATTTAAAATGACAATGACTCACTTCAGCCTGCTCTGTATACTCTCAGTAATTAAAGATGGCACTCTAATTTGATTTCAGAATCTCAATTAATTCATTAGTGGTTGATGCAATTACAATGTTTCATAATTGAACTACTGAAACAAGAGAAAATGTGAATCCTAGAAACCTATGCCTATGCATATGATCATGGTACCATGTACTTGTTATTCTATCAGGTTCACTTCGCTAGAACTCAATGTGCTGAAGATCTGACTCGTATGCCAGAAAACAAACCTCATGAGTCTTCCCCGCTTGAACTGTTATTTCCTTGAAGTCATCATTTTTACTGTGTACATAAAATATAAAAATTCAACGACAAGGAAATACATACATACATACATACATACATTAAATTATAACCATCCTGCTCAGAAGATAAAAATTCAACAGAAGTTTAGTTGTTGGCAAACCTTGCAGCTAATGCACCCGCATCCTCTGCAGTAATGAAAAAGGGGGAATTTGAAAAAACCTCCCTGTAACAGATATCAATGAATGAACAAATAGAACTAAATGCAAAGGATAAAAAGATATGAAAAGCTAGAGAAAAAGATTATTTAGGAATGGTCAAAAGTTAGCAAAAAAGATATATAGCACACGAAAAGAAGACAACTTAAAAGCTAGAGAACATAATAACAATCCCCATATACAGTCTAAGAATACATTAGATGACAATAAATTGCAGAAACAACTCATTTAGACCGCTGACTCGCACCTAAAGCACCTAAACGTTTCAAAGGAAGCAAAAAAATATATTTCCTTTTTAATGCTATCACTGATTTTTGTAATTAATAACTTAATTTCTCATTATAATCTTTTTTATATCAGGATTCATGTTAGTTGGATCTACTTTCTACGAACATTTACCTTCACATTGAAATAATTTAAACACCTACACACCCAAAAAAAAAAAGAAGAAGAAGAATGTAAGATTGTGGATTGTGTTTGGTTGTAAAATTTTTTTCATTTTCTAATTTAAGTAGAATTGTGATGAAAACAATTGGAAAAAAGTAAAAATTATGAAAAATTATAATGCATGAGAAAAGGTGTAATGATTGTAGTTGATGCGAGTCATGTGACATGTTTTGAAACTAATGAATGATTGAATATGAACTTTTTGTTAAAATATGGAAATGAGGAAGGAAAAAAAAAAAAAAAACTCCCAAGAAGACATGCATAAATGATCTCCATTTAGAATCATATTACATACCTATGAGTCAGTTTCCTCATCATTTCATTTTTAAGTACATTATTGGAACTTGGAAGACAAATGCAGTTTTCTAAGGATGTTACAAAAAACAAGAGGATAAAGATACAGTACCCAATAAATTTTATATATCTTTCCAACTCAAAAGTGTAGACATCAGATGCTTCCTCCAAAATAGAGAGATGATGTTTCTGCCTGAGAATTGCACAAGAACCATAGCATAAAAAAATTTCAACATGCAAGTGGCCAAGCTACAGTAAGTTCAAGAATAATAACAAGCCTTACAATTTTCTAGTTTCAGGACTCCCCCAAAGCAGAGAGAGAAAGAGTCGAATATTATGCACCATTCTAGTAAGATTATACAGAGGTGGTCCATATCGGTGTCGCTGCTCTTCCATGGGCCTGGTGGTAAATTAAGTTCAGATAAAAAATGTCATGCAATGCAATTTGGACCACTGAACTTACCACAATTGACTCAATGATAAATTGTTTTTACAAGATTTATTAAATGCAAGAGTATACCCTTGATCATCATTTAATTGCCGAATAAAATCCAACAAAACCTGCAATGAAAAGATCATTGTAAGACAAACAACCCTCACAGTTGCGCAGAACTAGTGACAAGAAATGGAAATCCAACAAAGTAGATTTAGTTAACATCAATCAGATATCCATGAAATGGAATTACATAACGTCCAAAAACCACAGCACATGGAAAACTACAGTTAACAGTTAACACCACCTAGCAGAAAAACAACCCTGCAGGCTGCATCATGCAAATTAAGTAAAATACCTCTGGTACTCCAACCAAGTACTTCACTAATGTCTTGTAAACACCAGTTGCAGAACCAAGATCAGCCAACTGCCTCCTCCTGCATAGATGTATCTAATTCAAATCAGTCATGTTTCATTCGAGTAAACAAAAAGACACTAGAAAATCCCACCTTTCCATCTGCTGCTTCCATAGCAGAGCATGCTTATCACGTATGCTTCCACCAGAGCTAATTAAAGCATCAATTGCAGCTTGTTTGTTCCTCCCTGACCTCTCTATCTGTTGCCTGATTAGTGTCCCTCTAAAATCCTGTGGCATATATGTCATAACTGCATACATACAGATCAATAAACTCGTAAATCCACAGCTCATATTAGTCTAAAAACCATGTAAAGCTAATTCTTCAACTTGAAATATCTACAAACAACACATGCACACTAAATTATACCAAAGCATCGCAGAATCTCGTAGACTATATTTACACATCGCAAACTCCTAAAACAAAATATTAACTACCCCATTTTTACTGACTAGATAATACAACTAGACTCTTGAGTTGCATAATGCAGCACGTGAGTCTTCTTCAGCTGATTATCAGAAAATTAAAGCCACAAGCAAAACAAATATAATGGTTATTTATGAGAATATAATGAAAGCCAACCAATAGTTTACATTTCTATGTTAATAACTAATGTACAGGCTTGATGGCCTCAAATAGCATTCCCAAAGGCATCTTAAAAAGGGCCACCTGTGCTAAATATAAATTCGGAATTCTTGGCTTGAAAATTTTCCAAAGTATTCAGTGTAGATTTGAATTTCTCTTGCAGCCGCCGAAGAACAGAAGCAACTTCAGCATCTTCATCAGTTGATTGCCGCTGAAGCTGTAACACGCAAAATAAGGACCATCATGAGTATTTGTTATGTTAGTGAGAGCACGTTAACTCCATCTTATTGCTTCTACGTACAAAACGAGCAAATCATATAAAAGCCACATATGAACTTAGCATCTCACCGTTTTTGGCCAATGAGGCACTTCTAACAAAAAAATGATCTCCTCAATCTGTTCTCGGTTCTTCCACATGTTCTCATCGACTTTATGAGGAGCTTCGCTCTCAGCTTCTTGAATCAATAAACTTTCCTCTGATACAACATTGAAGCCAAAACGAAGTGTTTATACAAAAATTATTCATGTGATCACAGTCCTTTAAAAATAATTAACCTTGATCAGCAACAACTCAGAAAAACTTCAATATACATGAAACAAAATATAATTAAAAAAACATTATTTATCTTTCAGATAATTCAAACTTCAGGAACATATTTTAAAAAGGCGGAAAAGATTTAAGCTTCATCCGAGGGGATAGACCAGTAAAACCGCAGATCATATTAAGCAAAAAAAAAAACTCAAGCGCATTGCAAGAAGCCATGTAAGTTCAGCGGATTTAAGCGATTAAAGACGCGCAAAACCTTGGGAAGGGGGAGAATCATTAATAAGATCGGTAGCCATGGCGTAAATCTGATCGGTGAGACGGGAAACGTCATTGGATAGAGGAGAAAACGGATATCTATCGTAGTACGAAGCGAGAAAAGCCCTGGTTATGGGCACCAAGCCCTCCGTCGACACCATTGTTCACCGTTTTTTAATTCAGCGACGACTCAATCGATTGGAAACCCCAAATTGTTTAATACGCAACTGGAATCTTCAGTTTTACTCCAGAATTTGCCAACTTTCGATCGTGTAGACCTAACAACAACTCAAAGATTAAGAAGGTCTGACGGAATCATGGTTTTGGTCGGCGGAGGTGGGTCGTTGTGGTTTGCCGGTAGTTGGCCCGTGGCTTTACTCGTTTGTTCTTATTTTTTTTAATCAGAAAAAGAATAATAATTGGGAATTACGTTGGATATAGCGTGGAGTTTGGATTAGTGGTTTATTAGTAATCACATCCATTTAATTATAGTCAATGGTCAACGCGTTTATTTGTTTAATTTTTAAGGTGATTATCATTATTTCGTTACGGCAAAAGCTCGTGCACCCGGAAATATGGAAAGATGCTTCGTATTCCTATGTGAACACAGTCTTCCCATCTAATTCTATTTAAACTTATATATTGTTAGGGGTTTAAATTATAAAAGGGTATGAAAATTGCAAAGGTTCACGGAACTCAGGTGTACAAGAACCTCACTCATGGTTCAGATAGTTCTTTGTTTTGATTTTGAAAATAAAAAGATTTTAAACTTAAATTTTAAAAAGAGATCATCATGGTAAGCTATTAATTAATTCTATAATTTCAAAACATGTGGTGTATATCCTCCCTCTTCGATTAATACACTTTTCTTTTTTTCTTTCTTTCTTTTTTTCAAATTCTTTACATAAATATATAAATATATTTATTTGACATAAATTAATATGTTTTTATATAAATTAAAATACTTTATAAAAAACTAGCAAAATAGATTGAAACCTTAAATTTTCAATTAGAACAGGCGGTTATCCTAACTTTTTTTTTTTTAAATATCACAATTCGAGGTTTAAAAAAAAAGGAAAAACTTAATCCAAAATTGTTCTAGTTTTGGTTAAATTTCAATTATTCATTTTCTAGAACTGAAATCGGCATTTCGAAATTAAAACAACAATTTGGAATCGTGGTGAAAGTCTAAATTAGTCTATTACTGGAGAGGATTAATATATTTATTTATGTCAGTTACCATTGTGTGATCTGCTCCATACGATAATTAGAATAAATTATCTAATTTTAAAGGATAATATAACAATTTTAAAATTCAAAAGAGTTTGAATAATTCTGCTATAAGATAAGAATAATCAAAGTCAATAAAAAAAATCCTATAAAATAAGAGTTACTTTCTTCTAAACCAGATTTACATCATAAAAACTGTGGTCTCCTTAATTTAAACACTCTAACCATCTTAATTTACACCGTAAACCCGTTTATATAAGCGTTTGTGATAAAATAAAATGTTTTGGTGTTGTAAAGTACAAAGAGGAGCAATGTTTATTGACGGGCTCAACTAACCGGCCCAAAAGATATGATCCAAAATTCCAAATTGACGAACTTCCACAATATTTTCAAATTTAAATATGGATAATGCTAATATTATAATTAACTGTATAGTATATAAACGACGACATCATCGATTCAACATAAATAAGGTTGCTAACAGCAATAACAACTAATAACACTAGTATTGAAGTGAGAGTAAATAGTAGTCATATTCTTGCAGTTCATTAGATCATGGTGGAAACATCGTATACGTCCACGTGTCTTTGATTGATTGGTTGACAAGGCCTGGCATTAAACTTGCACCTTATGTCCAAAGGAGCCTTGAGAGCCTCTACTTGTTCCTCAGATATTGTTCTCGCCTATATTATACATGCACTCAAATTAATCCATATATATTCCATCATAATTAAATCAACTCTAAGACTAAATATCATTAAGCTTAATTGCCAAATAAAAAGTTTATATTAATACGAGATTAAATTGGGAAAGATTTGAGGTAATAATTACCTTTGCAAGAACGAGATAGACAACACCCTCGGTGCAAGGAGGAACACTAAAAGAGCCCATATATCTGTAATACTTGGTGGGAGTTATCCTTAATTCTGCTGGATGAAATACCCCCAAAGATATTGGACTACCCCTCGTTTCCACATTTTCAAATTCGTATAATTTCTTGTGTATCTGCAAATTCAGAATTAAACCAGATATTAGTTGCTTTTATATCCAATATCCTTAAAGCTATTATTCGAACGTAGCGAGCCCGAGCAATGCAAATTCAAATAGTTATCAAGCCGAGCTCGAGTAATTTTCGAGCCTAGTCGTTGAATTATTCGAGGCTCGATAACTACTTGAATATGCACTTCTCGGGCTCGGGCTCGTTTATGAAACGAGCATAAGGCAAGCTCGAGCTTGAGTATTCACAAACCCAACCGAATTCAAGCCTTATTGAGTTGAGCTTAAACTTAACAGCCCTGATAGAACCTTAATTCTTGGATTGGGTGAAGTTTGACCTTTTCAAGAACTGGATTAGGGTGACCGTATTCGTAAAGGGTTGCCACTACTAAAACTTTGTTATCTTCAGAAACATGCACCATATGAAGCTCTGCAGCAAACCTGTAGTGGAATGGAATCCACAAATGAGAAACAGAGAGAGAGAGAGAGAGAGAGAAAGGGGTGAAAAAAGGCACCTTTTTCCATCAATTCTGTGTTCAGAAGGAGAATGCCAGTGCATCTGCTTCAAGCTATACGTCTTACCATCTTCTGTTATCTCACCTGTATGATCGGGGTACACTATCTGCACTGACCCGACCCGACCCGTTACTCACTCCAACTATTTACTCCATTTATATATATTGAGAGAGAGAGAGATAGAGAGAGAAGTACCCACCCCGACGGTGAACTTGTAATCGACTAAAGTGACATTGACATCACGGTAGTCTCTCACAAGAGGATTCAGATTGGCATCCACCACGGCTTTGGCAGTGACGATATCGATGGGCGACTGTGATCTTCCAGAAGCGCAGAGAGAGAAGTTGGGATTCAGGGAGGCCCACCGGTCCGGCCCGGTTGCTCCTGAGTATGTGAACTGGAGTGGGCTCTCCACCTCTGCACAACATATAGAATAATTCAGACAGAAGAATATTACAACTGATCACAACACATGATTGGAAAATCATGAATACAATATACTTTGTGAGATGAAAGAGGCAGAGCCAAGAATCACAACACTGCAGGCTGTTGTAGCCATGAAGAACACCACTGTAAGAGCACCCATATTCTTGGATTTTGTGTGTTTGGTATTGCTCATCTTAATAATAATTGGTTTTATATGCTTATTAATTTTGTTTAGTCAAAGGTGTTAGCAATTGTTCTAATGACAAACACTAACTTCCAGATTGGTCATGTAGATGGGGGACTTGCTGCTGTGCCTGTGCCCACCATCCATCATCACCATTGCTAGTGGAGCCACTTTCTTTTTGAGCTGATTCAAACCATCTAAATTTATTAATTTAATATATAAAAATGAATTTAATTTAGATATGGAGAAAATGAAATACTCCTACTACAAAATTTGAGATATTTCAACCATATCAAGTTTGTAAGATAAAGACAGCAAGAGCTCATCATACAATCACACAATTTATTTTATTTTATTTTATCTTGTTGAAACTTGAAAGTAATAATGGAGACAAAGCCATCCAACAATAAAGTTGGACCCGACATCCAACCACTCCTAATTTTTATAGTGCTAATTGTCCATGTCAAAATCTTAATCAACACTACAAAAAAAGTGATGATCTTTTGATAGATGAAGATACAAAGTCAGATAACACCTCCTGTAATAATATACAGAGAGAAATATCACCCTAACATGCATATATTAACACTTCTGTTTCCGAAACCTTAATGTATAATTACAAGATTTGAGGTTGCAATTTAATCTCCAGATCATTCTTACACAAATATCTATTCTATATACCAGAAAGTGTCTATTGCGCACTCCAATTCTAACCTATGAAATATTAGATACATCACGTATGATTTCAAGGAAAAACATATGAAAACAGTCAACTACTAAGAGCATAAGTTGCCCTAAGATACTCGATGATATCAGCACTCTCGAACATTTGAACACCTGTGTTCGGATCCTCCAAGTACGGCACCTGTTGTGTTAACATATAAGAGAAGTTGTCATATCTGCCTTTTAGTGTAGTGAGTGTGTCACACCCAGATCATGTGGTAGCTTGCTTGCCCAAAGCATAGCTCAAGTGGTAGAAATGTGGGCGAGAGTATAGGGGTTCGATTGTTGCCAAATTGAATCACTAGAAGTGAAATTAAACATCAAATTCTCTAGCACTTTTACCTCATATTCAATCCCCAGTCAGGGATAATGGGTGGGGGGAGTTTTTGTTTCTAATGAGCGTATTAAGGAACAAATAAACTACCTGAAAATGCCCAACTCTCTCGTAAAGGATTTGTCTTTTTGGGCTGCCTCGTGCACAACTGCAACAATCCCATATAGGCCAGGTCAATAGGGAAAATGAACAAATGACCGGCATTTAAACATTCTGAGAACTAAATGGACTTTACCTGTGAAGTATGTGAGGTAGCTCTAACTCGACAAGTACTTCTCGTACAACTTTGCAAAATGGCGATGCCTGGACAAAAGTAATTTGTTACATATATAGGAAAAGTGTGCTTCTCCTAACATGCATAAAGTTACATGATCAACAACCCAAATCATCTTATTGTAGAGATATGTATTAAACTAAAAATCACTGATTTCTTCAGTATCACCGTAATCTGACCTCATAAGCCCAAATCTCAAGAGGCTTGGGTGGCAGTTTTGATGGAGTGTAGGAAAAGCCCTGCACAGTTAAGGGTTGAACATAATCCGGATTAGATGGAGCCAAAAATGATTGAGATTTTTAATGAAGATTTTTTTTTTGTTTCTCTTCAGATCTCAATACACAAGAAATACTCAAAAAAAAACATGGCATTAAAAGAGGTGGGTTGTGAGAAAGCAGAGAAAACGTATACCTTCCCCAGTCGACCAATCATTGCGAGTCCCTCTGTTAAAGTCTACAGGAACAAACATGTGGGAGTTAAAACTTATTAAAAAAAAAAGTGAAGTGATTCCATAAGCGTCTGCTTACAGTTAATAGACCAAGAGACAACAGCAATGGGACATTGCCATCACCTGAAAAAAATAATTCAAAGGTTTTGAATAAACAAAGAAAAGTGCTCAAGGTAAAGATGAAAAAAATATGATATACAACACGAACATGCATAGGCTGATCAATTTTCAACATAAATATTGGAAGATTCCAATAAATCCAGTCAAAAACCTTCATTATACCACCCTCATACTGCATCTAGTACAATGTCCCATGGGCCATGTGGATCACTCTTTTAAATTGGAACAGCAAAAGCAAAATTACACAAGGTTGTAAAACAGATTGAAACGACATACCATATTTCCCAACCAAGTACTTGATTATGTCATCTGATTCATACATAGAAACTCCTGTATTTGGGTCCACCTAAAGCAGAAGAAAACAAAGATGTTTAAAAAAAAGTCAATATTTCATGGGGGGATTGTGACACACTCATTCCAGAATATGTACAGAATAAGGTTTCCATTTAATTTGACACTACCATGTTTAATAATTAAGTCGATTCATTGAAGATATGAGATTTATTTAACATCAAGTCAGTAACAAAGTCTCAACATAGTATCTCCTCAAAACAATTATCAAACTTGAAGAAGTCTCGTTTAGCCAAGACGCGAAAATATAATTACCAACTATTATCTTAATATTAGATAATTTTCCTTAAATCAGGCATCAAAAAGAGTATATCAATCACACAACTGATGCAACATATGCAATCTGGATTTTGCAGCTAAAACTATTATTTATCTGGAAGCTTTCAATGAGATTATCCTCTTTAAATAATTTTCTAGACCCAAGAATGGAAGATGAATGTATTTTAACAACACGATTCCGCAAGAAAACTAAAGCTGTTCCAATTGATCAAATAACTTGATGTCAATGCACAACTGTCTAACCATGTATGGGAACTGCTGTTTTCCACCCATTTGAACAACAGCGGGACGGAAGTTTGGGCCCTTTCTTGGACAAGGGTAAAATAAGACATCAAGATCCAAATATGCAACAACTTCTCGAACCTGTGATCACATGAAGCATCAATCAGTGCCACAAAGTAGATACCATATTCTGTGGCTACAGATATTTTTTTTCTGATGATACCTTCCTACAAAATGGGCAGCTGGAGGAATTTCCACAAGTTACATCATAATCCACAAGTTGCAAACAAACAGAATACGCAATTAGTTTTCATTCAAGTAGTTACAAATAAATATAATAGTGAAACCAAAACTCTAGCCCAAAAATTTCATGCGATGATTTTTGGAGTACATATTTACAAAACCTCAAGAAGAGAAGAGAAGAGAAGAGAAGAGAAGAGAGTCTGAATACCTCTCAAACTCATATATCTCAATTGGCTTCTCAGGACGAGGGCCTAACTTTGAAGCCTCTTTTAACTTAAAACCTGAATAAATGTGATCTTCTTAGAAGCATGCTCATCAAAAATTTGGCCAATCAACTAGATGAACATGGGATAGATTACAATATTGCTATATTCTATTCACTCATTTAAATGTGGAAAATACGCAACCATATTTTTGTTGCCATAAGTTGAACGTCTAATTTTTTTTTATTTTTTTTCCATTTCCGTTGATAGGAACTTTCCAAGTTTAGCATTTAAAGAAATATAACTTGCATTAAAAAAGAATATTAGATGATTTACTTTGGTTAAGAAGTATATTCAGTCAGTCGTTTAGTAAAACAGTTCAGAAATCTGAAATATCTGAAATTTACCAGCAAATTCTAGAGCATACTGGTCAGCTGGAATCTCTTTAGCAGGCACAAAAGTTACAGAATACCTGTCATTGCCATGAACCTTAAAATGAAATAACCACACTGATAAAAATTAAAGCTTAGAATGCCGTGATGAAATCTCTGAATTTATATCATGTAGACAGACTTAGAGGGGTCCTAGCCACAATAAAATTCAACTAACCAGAAAACTCACAAAACTTCCATAAATCTTACAAGGAAAGATTATTTTAATGTTCAATTTCAAGGCCTCAGAGGTATATCACAAACTCCTTGTGCAACTATAAGAATTTTAAATCTTGTAGCAAAGCTCATTTGCTTTCTAGATACTAAGGTTTCCTTAATAAATGCTTAGCTCCTCTAAATAGCTACAGGGAGAGAACCATTTAAGATTGCAAACATTGCATCTCAATTCTCAAAGCATGACATTAGAATCTTTATGTTACAATTTTTGGCCTGGTAATTTATTGCTCGAATGACCTACGTATTACTTTAGTTTTTCTTCTGTGCTAACTGCTAAGGGGATACAATACAAACCCAAATAAAAAAATTCTATAATTCTACCGATGCAGATTATACACATATACAGCACGTTGAAGTCACTCATACGCTAAATATGGGCAGATCATTCAATTTTTCCCCCTATTTTTTTGGGGGTAATTCAACTTCTTATTCCATTTAAAATCCAAATAAAAGTTCTCATATATACTCTTAACAAATACTTCACTGAAAACACATTCTAGCTATTTGATCATGATAACATGTTATCTTCCTGCTAAAATCATAAAGAGAAGATCATGGCATACTTCATGACGATCAATCAAAACACATCAACAAATCCGCGCTAAGGAAATGGCACATTTAATCACATAAGAATAGGAAGGTAAGGAATTGAATACCCAGAGACAAGGACACTGGTGGTTAGGCGAAATATCAGAGCAAGAGAAGCCCCCAAAATGTCGAAAACCTTATCGGGCCGAACCGAAAACGGCTTGGGCTTGGGAGCCTTAAAATTGGGCGGCGCCGATATCGAGGCCAGAGAGGATTCTGAAGAATTTGCCGTCGACTTCACGGCAAAAACTCTGTCGTTTGGTGCTCTGCGGGTTAACACAGGCCGGAAAATTGGGGTTGGAGTGAAGTTCAATATTCCGGCCATGGATTCCAGCGAGGAATGAGTGGAAGTGTGAAATTCGGTAATTGATTAGAGCACGCGCGTACTCATATGTGGCTTGAAACCAAACAGTCAACAACTCATATTTAATTTAATTTAATTCATTTTATACTTCATCAATGTTGATGCATACATTTATAGGTTATTATGAGTGCACTGCTATAGTAAATTAAAAATGCAGTGGATAATTATTAAATTTATCATTAATTATTTTATTTATCAAGATATAAGATTAAATGAAAATCAAATTTAATGGTTTACATTATTCAAGTAAAATTCTTTTTTTTCTTTGTATTAATATGTAGTATGGTCCAAGATTTCTTTCATAGTATCATACAAGCATGTTCTGATCAGTTTGAGATTAAATTATTTTCAATGGGTTAAACATTGTTTCATTTTGTGTATGCCTAATTTTCTTGATAAAGACAATTTAATACTGTACAATGAAATGAAAGTAAAAATAGATGCACACTTATAAGTGTACGTAAAGAGGGCCAATATAACGATGTGAATAAACTAAAATATTAGAGTTCCACAAAGTGAATTTGGATTGTTCAAAGAATAGGAAATTCATTAGTATCATGCTCATCTTTGTGCTACCATGTGGATGTTGACACCAAACTAACCACCTATTTTTATCACCCTATCTCTTTTAAAAATAAGTGTTGTGCACAACATATGGTAAAAAAGAGGGGGGGGGGGGGGGGGGGGGGGGCTAAGTTAATAGAAACATCAGTGAGTATTTTGAAACATATAAGCTCATGAGAATATATGCGTTAAATTGAAATTAAAATATAGAAGATGAGAACAAAATGTTGTTGTATATGTAGACCATGGATGCAGTGTCCATTACCATACATATATTGACCATGGATACATGTGTGGATGTGTGTGTGACTTATAGCTATAGGTATACACAAGAAAGGTGAGGATGATGACTAACAGCAAGGTGATGGTCAGCAGAAAGATGATCAAGCTATATAGAAGAAGATCAGTTGGCAAGGATTGATTATAACCAACTGATCATTAGTTGATTGGCTTGATAATGCATGCATGACAGTTTAAGTGGTGTATTGTTGCAGCTGATAAGTTGTCATTGGTTAACAGTTAATCTTGATTGGAATGTTAAGCTAAATCAAGAAGGAAGTTTCGGTTCTGATGATGGAGATTCAACACACATGATTAGTTATAAGATTCAACCATAAAGTAGTTGGTTGAATTGAGGAGTTGAAGTAGTTTTAAATCAGTTGCAACTGAAATCAATCTCATGGCAGTTATGAAGTTGCTGGTGTGTGCATATCAGTGGTGTGTGCATATCATTGGTGTATATATACAATTATACACAGCAAGGAAGAAGAGTAGAAGTCGATCATCATCATCATACAAGTTAGCAAATCAAGTTAGGGTTTCTTAAGTGTTCTAGTTCATCATCTTCATCATATTGTAACCATGTTTCATCAAGATAGTGATTACTCTCCTTTAGAGTGGATGTAGATCAACATGATCGAACCACTATAATTCCTGTCTTCTTTATTCAAGTTTTAATTTATGTTTTGTTTATAATCAACACACAATCATTATACATTAGTGTTGATAGAGCAAGCTTGTTGTTCTTCATTAGAGTAGTGTTGATTTCATAAGAATTGGCGCCGTCTATGGGAAGAAGGGCAGGCCAAGGAAGAAGATGGAGATTGAAGATCAAGATAGTGTTTCCATGAAGGTTGAAAGCGGGTTTCAGAGGATATGAAATCTGATTCGGTGTGACGATGAAGAACGATATGAGATGCAAGAAAGTAGGCAACTCTTGCAGATCAGCGAGAGGGAAGAAATTAGATCAGAGAGAGGGAGAAGAAGTGATCCTTTGGTGCAGCGTTTCAAAGCTGGGAGAATCGGAGAGCTCTGATAATCCGACAGACGAGCTCGGATCTCCGATGATAGGTAGTTCTTTGGACGACGATTCAGAGGGAGATGGAAGCACGCTTCAGACGACAGTTCGAAGGAGGATCAGAAGTATAAGAGGTGGTGATTGCCAACACCGCGGTGATCTCCTAGCGGTGAAAAATCGGGAAGCGGTGGAGATCAAGAAATCGGTGGAGGAAGATTCCAAGATTGAAATTCTTGGTAAGATGGAATTAGAATTCTGGTGGTCCAGCGGCGCTGTTGGCTGGGAAAATTCAGCAACGACGAAGGAAGACATCTTCTCTACGGCGGTGGATGATGAAGCTAGCATCTGGAGACGATTTCCGGCAGACGCAGGACAGCAGTTTTCGGTGATGAGTAGTGGGTCTCCGGTGGAGATGGTGATCTTCTGAAGCGGCTGGCCAGTAAGAAATGGTATACTGGAATGACTATTTTAGTTTCAATACTCAGTAATGACAATCTAGTAAGCAGCCGACGATCTCGATTACGGCACGTCGGGGTTGCAAGAATCTCTTCCAGCAAGGAGAATTTGAATTAATTATGTGGCCAAGGTTTTCACACATAAGAAGCGGGATTGTTCATAGGTGAAGGACAATTTCCATTGATGAGCAGTGCAGAGGATCATCTGTGAAGAGTCATAAGTGGCTTGAGGGTTCAGTACAAGTTCAAAGAACTGAATCGGTACAAGGTCCTGACAGCATCGTTTAAACGTAATGCAGCAATGGCATGAGACTCCAGCAAGGTGGAGTCGGGACATGGCAGGTTAACCATGGAGGTGAAATCATGCTTAACAGCAGCTTGATTTTCACACAAAGATAAGGTCAGCTCATGAACAAGTTTGTAAGAAAAGGATTTTCCGGTAAGTGAATGGTGTTCGGGGGAAGTAGCGATATAACGGGGTAGCTAGGAGATGTGGTACTTGGACTCATTGGCGTTTAAGAGCAGCGCGGTAACAACGAGCAAGTAGGAGAAGCATCGGGTAATCCTAGTGAGTTAGAATCGACTTCAAAGTAATGAGGAAAATGGTTCGAACTTGTTGTGGCTTGGCGGTAAGTCAACGTTGTTACGTTGCAAGTGTTGCTCAAGGTGGAGCAATGTTTAAAGGTAGCTACTCAAGGTGGAGTAGTGTAATGGAGAAGAGGGTTGCTATGGTTTGAATAAGGTTTAAGGTGGAGAATTGTGATGTATAAACCTCATTCAAGTGTATATCAAATCATGTCACCGGTGCATGGTTGACATGAGCTATTTGGAGGATGTTTTCGGTTGTTGTTTGGATCTGTTTGCAGCGGTTAATGACTTGGATTAACAGCCTCACACGTCAGCTGTAGAATGGAAGTTATAGCAGCTCATTCCATAACCAGTTGCAACTGAAATACCAGCTGGAAAGAGTGCTCATCAAGTTAGTCCTATAACTTAGGAATGATGGCATACTTGTGTATATAAGCTGTTTACACAGCCTATTGTAGAAGTGTAATCACCTCCACAATGTAGCAATAAAGAAGCTCTCTCCCGTGGACGTAGGAGTTTCATCTCCGAACCACGTAAATCCTCTCGTGTTTTCATTTTTCTTTCATCTATCTCAAATGAGTTCTTGTGCATTCTGCCAATTTTCACGACAGTAGTGTTGTCATGTTTAAAAGACTAGTTATAGTCCAAATTATGGATCACCAATCAATATAATTGAGTAAAAATATTGAAAGTCACATAAAAAATGAAATAGATGAGAATAAAGTGGGAATCAAAATAGGATTCCTACAATCCCATAAAAAGAAATAGAAGATGGAGCGGGAGGAATCATGGGCATGTGAAAGGTGAAAAGAATAAAGAATGGAATGGGAAAGTTGAGAACCCATTTTTTGTGGCTTGGAGACTTTGGGGGATAGAGAATCCGGCTCATGGGGTTCAGTTTAAGTTAAGATTCTAGAAAGATTCCAATATTCTAGGGGAATCTCATCCACGTGGGCCCCAGCCTGGAATAGCATTCCGTGGTCATTTCTATCCTTGTCACCAATAGGATCGCGCGCTGTCAATCTGCCACATCCAATCCCTACCCAATCATTATCTGATTCTCGTTTCATATTCTTTCCTGCTTGGGGAGCCCTTCATTGTTGAGATGCACTCCCTCCATCCGAATTTAAGGGTGTCATTTGTTTTTTGACACAGAGATTAAAGAGTATTGTTATTTAATGTGTAGTGGGTAGTTATATTAGTGGAGTTGTGAGTCCCATTTTTGAGTGAGTCTCTTGTGCGCCCGGACACACGGATTTAGATCCGTGCCCTTTGCAATTTTCGTGCCCCCCTTACAATTTAAATTTCCTAGCAATACATAGGTTTAAATAGAATAGAGAGGGAAATAGTTGTGTTCACATGGGGACACGGACCGTGTCCCCGTGGGTGCAGTAGCCTTTGCCCCCATTTTTTGATTGTATTAGTGGGTGTGTGGATAAAAAAAGAAATAAAACCTTGTAGGGCGGACACCCAAAATAAAAAAATGATATCCTTGAAAGCGGACGAAGGGAGTATACAAAATATACATCCATTCCTCCCCTTAAAAAAAAAGTCCCATCCATGCTCCATCATATTCTACTAACACCACTATCCAGTAAAGAAAATCTAGTTAGCTCTTCACTATTACTGTAAATACGAAATTTAAGAAAGATAAAAACTCCTGCGCCCCCGGGGACATATCTCTCCCTTCATATTCTATTTAAACCTATGTATTGCTAGGGTTTAAATTGCAAAAGGGCACAGTGTTCTCGGGGGTACAAGAGCCTCACTCTTTAAGAAAATTTAAGAAAATTAAGAATGTAATGAGACAAATAAATGAGAAAAGAGTGAAAAACTTATTGAGACAAAGAGGGTGATACTTTTTAATCTACATGCAAAATTCAAACGAACAAAGAGAGTACTCCCTCCGTCCCGGGCAAAGAGGTGCATTTGTTTTTTGCACGTATATTAAGAAGTATTATTATTTTATGTAAAGTGGATAAGTGTATTAGAGAGATGTGATAGTAGTAGTGGGCCATTTTTACTAAAAGAGGAAAATGGTGCAATTTGAATGAGACGTCTAATATAGTAAAATGATACTATTTGGGCGGGACGGAGGAAATATATCTTATTTACTCATGCTTAAAAATGTTATAATATCTCTAACAAGTCAATAAAATTAGTGAGAAGACATTTTTTTAAGCTAAGTATTGACGATACGGATAAAGATAAATTCAGAACAATGGAGATTTATAAGCAAATGAGCAGGTTCAATGCCTCTGCAATATTCAAGCTCCACCCACTTAATATAAGAAGTTCAACAAGTATTCTCTTTGCAAACGAACACACATAAACAAAAACTAACAGAGTCGAATGCAATTCTCGTACACTCCCACACGCGACCACTGACCACTCATATATAAGTATTAAAATGATAAGAGCATTTAGTAACAGTATGGTATAAGTAGATGGGAGGTTAAAGAATTTGTTTCATTACAGCTTTATGAAAAGTGTTCACAGATTCCTCCTAACTGCTTAAAATATCCTAACTATCTCTGAATATTATTTTTTCCCCTTCATTTTTAAAAACCATGCCTTATTTAGGCTAACTATTTCGATCTAACATTGATTGCTTGTAATTAAACTCTATCCTCACAATATTTTATTTTTCAAAAAAAATAATAATAATAATAAAATCAAAATTTCGACCACTGCCAGAAGTGATTCGAAATCCATTGAACTAAAAGAGATAGTGATCATGAGACAGAGAGTTTTGGGCTTAATCCGATGAGCATCAGAATTCAGACAGTATAGTATAGAAGTAAGCACTAAGTACACTTTACTTTTATTCCAAGGGATTAAATATAAGTGGGCCCTACTTCTAGATGCCATATGATATGATCACAATGTTTAACTAAACTATCAATAAGATTAGCACACCTGTTTTCCAAGATCGTATCCACCATTAATCAAATCATCGAACCCCACAGTTCTGACAAATTAAGTAAAAACATGGTAAGAAAAAAGCTGTATTTGTCATTAAACCAATGATTTACAAGTTAATTTTTTAGCCCTTTTCCCATATATGCATTACAAGCTAAGTACAACATTAGATGCTCTAGTCAACAGAATCTTGATTTATTGTTATTATTTTTTTAAAGAAAACGATGTTCATCTCCGAACATCATAGATAGTGGATTCGAAAAAAAATTCACCATTGAATTCCGAGAATACGATTCGTATAACTTTGCAGATGACAAATATGAGTGCACTAAAAAGAAAAAGGGTGGGGTGGATCTATTCTTGTACCTATTCGTAAGGTGTTAAAATTTTCAACAAAGGAATTTTAAACATGGCTAGTGCACCTGTCTGAGAATGGACAATGAAGTTGCGACGGGAGGGCCCCACGGATGCTCGAACATGGAAGGACAAACATCTGTTGGATCTAAATGTTTTGCCGTTGCCCCTGTTCTAGATTCTCTACATGCTTATAAGACATATCCCTGCACTCAATTTTCATACGTAAAAAACGTTCGACAGAGAGAAAAACAAGTACAGCAGAATCATGAATCCATACCTTTGTCTTGATCCGTTTCTTTCTTAACTTGAGGTAAGGATGTATCATCATCAAAACCACCAAGGGAAGAACAGCCAGGGTTCAATGAGGATGTCGGTTCCGTCTGAAAGGCACTTGTTTCTGCAAGGAGTGAATGGTTCCGGAGAGTCGGGACTTGTGCTGTCAACTGATGCTAAGCCGAGGCTGAAATGGACACCGGATCTTCACGAACGGTTCATAGAAGCTGTGAATCAACTCGGTGGTGCTGAGAGTAAGAATATACGAGAATAGTTTTGAGTTAAGAAGGAATAATTGATAATGAGACATGCATTCTTACAACATGTTGTATTGCAGAAGCTACTCCTAAATCAGTTTTGAAACTAATGGGAATTCAAGGGCTAACGTTGTACCACCTAAAGAGTCATCTCCAGGTAAGATTACATATATATCCTCAATCTGATTGAAAGCAGACAACGAGATTCTATTCACAGAACTGAGCACATCACTTTCTTGTGGCAGAAATATAGACTCAGTAAGAATCTCCATGGAAATGCACAAGCTAATTGTGGTAGCAACAAAGCTGGTAAGAAATAAAGCAACATTGTTTTAAACCGCATGTTTATAGATTTCTTATGGTTGAGACGACCGGTTGCAGCCACAGGATCAGATAAAATGTCTGGGGCAACCGTGGCGCAAACCAACAGTCAAAACACAGCAAGCATGACAAACAAGTAAGAAAAAGGAGAAATTATAAGTGCCTAATTAGCTTTTTGGTCTTTCTCATGTTTTTTATTTAATGTCAAACTGATCTTGTTGTCTTTTAATCAGAAACATGCATTTAGGTGAAGCTATACAGATGCAAATCGAAGTGCAACGAAGGCTACACGAACAGCTTGAGGTATGTAAACATAGTAACATACATGTCCAAAATGTTGGTTAATTGTCTTGAATATTGTTATGTGAGAAAAAAAACATTCAAGAATATGATGTACAGTGTTGTAATAATCTTGTATGCTTAGGTACAACGGCATTTACAGCTGCGAATCGAGGCGCAAGGTAAATACTTACAATCTGTGTTAGAGAAAGCACAGGAGACGCTGGGAGGGCAAAATTTAGGAACTATAGGCATCGAGGCTGCTAAGGTTCAGTTGTCTGATTTAGCGTCGAAAGTATCTACACAATGCCTGAATTCTGCATTTCCAGGAATGAAAGAACTCTCAGATTTATGCCTGCATCAAAAAACATCAAATCAACCGACAGATTGTTCGATTGAAAGCTGTTTGACATCATGCGAAGGCTCTCTCAGGGATCAAGAGCTCTACAATAATCTCACCGGCTTACAACCGATCAATTTCAGACAATCTGCCGAGGCAAAGGACGACGACAACGAAATTAGGTTACAGAAAATCGATCAGCTAAAATGGAACGAAAATATGAACGAAAGCAGAACATATTTTAGGGCAACAAACGAAAACGCCGAGAAGGCCTTCTTACAAGAATCCGACAACGGCAATTTGTCGATGAGCATCGGAATTCAGGGCGGTGAATGGAACATCAACGGTAACTTTCTAGAAGAAAGGTACAAGAGGTCCGAATCAGGCGTCAAATTCTTCGATCAGAACATCGAGGACAGCAATGATGTAATGAAAGCGGAGAAGCAGAAGACATCATCGTCATCGTCGGAGTTGAAACTGCCATTTTATTCTACGAAGCTTGATCTCAACACAGACGAAGAAAACGATGCTGTTCGAGCGGCAAGCAGTTGGATTTGAATGGTTTGTGTTGGAGCTGAAAATTAAGGAGGGAAATTTTGCAAGAGATTTTGAAACAACGACATGAAAAAGGCTTCGATTATTTCCCTTGTGTTTATGAAACGTGGTGCCTTCATAATTGTTTATGGGAAATTCATAATTTTGGGTATAATGAGGCTTTAGAGTAAAATAATTCTTCAATCTTTTTTTTTTTTCGAGAATTAATCTTCAATTACCTATGTTCGATCTTTTAATTTTTAATTAAAAGTCCACTGCGAGCTTGTAATGGTCATGTTTATTTGGGCCCAAAGAGGAGCCTAGCAACCATTCAACGGTGTTGTTTATTTGGCCCAAATGGGGCCCAAACAAATAATGTCCAGGTAAACATGCCAGAGTCCAAGATATCTAGGCCCAAATTCTGGTGTCAGAGAGATTTCTATATATGGAATACAACAAATATTTTGTAAATAAAAATAATTTTTATAGGAAAAATAAATATTAAATTTTACTCTTTCCTCCCGAAACAATATTCACGCATATTATGTTGTTTTAGTCTTTTTTTTTAAGTCAATTTTATTGATTTTTTATGTACTAAATTAATTCAAAAAATATATTAATTATGTGTGTTATAAGATGAAGATAATAAATTTAAAATTTTCTTAAAAAAATTGAAGTTATTGGATTAATTAATTGAACAACTCCCTTTTTTCATGAGATGTAAAGAATGTTTTGATATTAACCAATTAAGAAAGTATAAAGAATTTTATAGAACTAGAAATATTTCTAAAATGACTGCTTCTACTGCATTTTCCACTGCTAATATATTTAAATTTAAATTCGATGAAGAAGAGAAATCACAGTAGACTATGTAGTGGGATTTGAGTGACAAACAAGGTATTATTATTATTAAATTAGTAATTAGGAGATAATTAAGCAACTTTAATAAAGCAAATCAGTAGCAAATGTCATCGCTTATGCAAGGCCGAATTAACTGTGAAGCGAAGCTGCAGAGGCATGGAGCGCACGTGATGACGTGGACATGAAATAATCAAATTAATTAATTAATAATGAGATGGACTTAATAATAATTTAAAATCAAATATTTTTGTGAATAGAGTTCATCTACATCTTAATTAATTGTATTGAAATTATTACATTTTAGTGAATGAAAAATTATTTTCATACAGATTAACTAATCTATATATATATATATATATATATAATAACACAATAGACCTATAAATGGAAACTTTCCGCCAAAAATCAGTAACCATAAATAGAAAGTATAATAAAAATAAATAAAAAATTAAAATAATTAACACATATCAACCCATTAAATATAAGTGCAATTCACGTGTGAGGAAAGAGAGTGGAGGAAAGAGAGTGAATGTACAAGAGAAATGAGTGCAAATGCATTAATAATTAAAGCTGAAAAATAAATAACTATGAACCAATCAAAAAATCTCTCTAACCCTTTTAATCAATCAAAAATTTAAATGACTATAAGTTTTTTATTTCAAATTTATTTTTATTAAATAATATATTAAATTAATTATCTTTTAAAGATCTTTAATTTAATATCTATATTGCATATATTTAAAATAAAATTTTTTAAATTAAATTATTTTATATTTGGAGTATGGATAATTTATTTAAATTATTTACTCTACTGTTAGGATAAAGTAATATAAAAATAATATATACAAACATGTTTGGGTGAAATGATACAATGACACCGGTCATTATATTACAAGAATAAAATGGTTTTTATGAATCATTTGTACATAATTATATATATATATATATATATATATATATATATATATATATATATATGAAAATTGAGTCAAGTGAAATCGGTTGCAACCTATTATTGTAATTTTTTTTTCATACTCATTATGAAAGGTGAAATTATAATTATAAATTATACTTTAAAAATTAATTAAATTAAATATAAATATTACAAATAAAATACATCATGAATTATAAAGGTGCAATTAAATTATTTTCTAATAATGAATTAATTAATATAAATCATAAGCGTAAAATATGATGTGAACTAAAATAAATAAATAAATCACAAATATACTAAAAAATAAAAAAAATCTAAGCATAAATACTAATGTCCTAACTCCTAAAGTAAAATACAAAAGTAAAATAGAGCATGAATCATAATTAAAAAAAAAAAAGACAGTAACATAATTAATTTGGCAAAGACCTGTGTGAGACCGTCTCACATAAGTGCTTACATGAGACGGTTAGAAAGTTATAACATTTACAATAAAAAGTGATACTAAATTAATAAAAAAGTGATAATGTTTTTTCATGAACACATTATAATAAAAAGTAATAATATCTTATAGCGAAAATGATAAAGTTTTATAGCGAAAGTGATAACTTTTTAAAAAGTGTAAAATGGTATCACGTGAGACGATATCACACAATACCTATCCGATAATTAATTTAGTGTTATGTTAATTCATTTTTCATATACATCATCTTTTTATTGTAAAAAAGAAGAACAAGGAGCAGATTCCATAAAATTGAGGGGCAGTTTTCGCCAAATAAACATAAACTTTATTAATAAATGTTATTTACTCGATAAATAAATAAATATACAGTATAATTAAAAATGAAAAAAAAATTGAAATTGTAGAATGTTACAGTGACTCACACAAAGTTTGCCTATATTAGCAACTCATAAATATAATACGGAGTAGTAATCTATATTTTTTTTAATTATAATAATTTTAAATTGTAAACTCATAGTAGTGGAGTAGAGCTGTTTTATCTTTATTTATTTATTTAGGAAATGTGGAAATCTTCTTCAAAAAGTTTGGAACAAGTCTTCTCCAAAAAGTTTGAAATGGGAACGAGGTTATATATAGTCAGTCAAATTTGTGCAGCTCAGGAAGATGAAAAGAAACTTACATTAAATTTTGGGGTCATTCTGCATTACACTGGTGTACCTATCAAAAAGTGACTTCTTCGACATGTAACTATTATATAATAATTTAAATAAAAGTAAAAGTATATTTCTAATTTTCTCGTATCCATAAAATACGCGGATGTTTTAATTACTCATTCTCTTTCCTTTCCCCGTTCACAAGCCCCCTCCGACACACCCAGCCGCCTAGGGCTCCCGATTCTATCCTGTTGTAGGCGAAGCCGATTTCAACCATTGGTGGCCACAAATGCCGGAGATTCATGTTTTTAATTCTTCTATTCACAGGGCCATCCACTCCTTCAATTGACGCTTCGATTTGGGATCCGCTCACCCATCTGGTTCCTCTCGCTACTAGGAAGTACGTTCCATCCTCGGGTCCTTTCTATCGGCCGCGTCCATCGGCGGCTAACCGCGATTTATCAGCCACCGGAAATACCAGATGCGAGCCTCAATCGTCATTGTCTTCACTGCCTAAGGCAGTCTCTCATCTTACTGTGGAACTCGCTATCGTTCTTTTTTTCAGCAACAGGGGTTGGTCCGCTCAACTCCTTAATGGTGCAAATTTCTCTTTGACGTGTCCTTATCGCTGATTTTGCCTTGTGCGAATTTTTTCCCGACCAGGGGTCATCCTCTGCCAAGAGCAGTTCTGATAACTTCCAGTGCCGCCAACTGCACAACTACCAGTCTGTATCTTTCGCAATTTGCAGAACTCGGCGGACTTGGTTTTCTATTAGCCGGAATTCCTGTTTTATGTCGTCCATTTTGCAGCATCGTCTAGTGTGAATTCTGGTTATTCCTCAAGATCTTTTTGAATATGTCTACAATGCCATGATTCGGATTGCAATATTTGTTGGGGATGCATTTGGACTTTATACTAGACTCTAAGTATTTGGATGGTTTGATATATTTGTTTGTTCATCTCTTATTATGCTTTGCCTACTGCTTAGTGATGATGATACATCTACTCACGTCTATTCTATCCCATATATGGTAGGGGCAGACTCCTGAAGTTACTCATTCTTGCTGCCCCTGCTTCTTGTTTCATTATGCTTATTTGGAGAGCATCTTAGGAACTTATATTTGGCCTCTAAATTTTGATCTGCCTACAATGTCAGTTAGCACATTTTGCTGCGGATGATTTAAATGGGGATGTTGTTTCACAGCAGCTTACTATTATTTGGTTAAAGATAGATTTGCATGGATATCTCGTCATGTTTTAAACTAAATTTGACAGCCATAGGCTTTGTTTTGGGTTTCATTTGTTACGCTGAGTTCTCTTTCATGGCCACCTGTTTGGCATTTTTTACGCCATTCGTTTGGCTTACTCAATTGACTTTGTCAATTTATACTTATTGTACTCCTTCTCTCTCCCCTTCTTATTTTCATTTCACTTTTAATAAAACATCACTTATTGAATTAAACTTAAAATGCAATATGGAGATGAAAAGAAAAACATGTGTGATGGTGATGGGTGTCAAAATCAATAAATAATAAAACCTACTAAAATTATTATTATAGATAGTTATGAGTAAGATCGAATCCACAGAGATTAATAAATAGATTTATTCATTAATATTTATAAAAAAAAATGAGGAGGGTACATCCATGGGGATAACATTCAAGTTTTATTAGCTTGGTAATTAGTTAATTTCATCTGTATTCATATTTGTTTTCATATGTGCATGCATAGCTAGATAACTTCAAAATTAACTTTTTAAAAAATAACTAAAACTAATTAGATCATTCATAATAATAGATAAATTAAATAATATATATTTGAGAGATATCCTACTCCTAAAATAATGGTACACATCGTATTTGAAACTTGGAGTGTATATTTGGGTTCCAATATGTGAAATTATCGCACTGGTACTTAGGCGTGCCTACGCCTAACTTAGGGACTTCTTCTGGAAATTTTCAACACTTGAGGAAATTGTCTGCTTCTGGAAATGCTTTTCATCATAAATTCCGGCTTCTTCAAGAATCAATCCAAATGGTCCAAATTATCAATTGAATCGTCATTACACCTTCATAACATAAAAACTCTATTAAAACACTTGATTAATGATTAATCAACATCTAGAACATGGGAAAACATGCCAATAAAATGCAACCTATCAAATTCTCCCACACTTGGACAAAACTTGTCCTCAAACATGCTAGAGTTTAAAATTCATCATCTCAATTCACTCTCCTACTCTCTTCTCTCATCCAAAAACGCAAAAGATGTAAACACCTCTCCAATGATTCACTCTTACGCTCAAGATGTTTAGGCTCATAATCAATTTAGTGGATCACTCAAGTTAATGCATGGAAGACTTTTACCATAAGCTTGCACATATATCACATCCTCTCCATCACTGAACAAATCAAAATGAAAGAATCTAAGGATTTAAAGTGGGTATGTAGTGATGAGGTTTAGGTAGTGAAAATGGGGCAAAAGGCTTATTTGGCAAAAAGAATCGAAGAAATCATTTGACTTTCATGTATTGCTCAACCAAGTAATGTCATAGCTCCACACAGTTACAAGAATTTCTCGAATGTAAGGCCACATCATCTTTTATTTTCTTTCTCTTGTTTTCCCTTCCTTTTTCAGAACTTTCTTCTTCTTCTTCTTCTTCTTCTTCTTCTTCTTCTTCTTCTTCTTCTTCTTCTTCTTCTTTTTAAGAACTTTTTCCAACTATAAATGAACATTATTAACAGTGGCTTGCTTACTTTACAACAAATCATGTGGAGTTTTACTTGAGCAACTAACGTTAATTACAAAAAAAAAAAAATGATTCCTCAACTTAAGAGTTCAAAGATGGTTTGAAAAGAATGAGTAAAAACTTATAATATGGTTATTGTTCAAAGAAAAGGTTTCAAGGTTCAAATTTGGTTCACTAAGGGTTGAATTGATTAGGATAGGTTAATGAAAGAAAATGGTAACAAGAAATATGGTTTAATCCTTAAATCCTTTTATGATTCCAACATTCGACCCATCAATGAGGATAATCAAAGACATGCATAACAGTGCAAGTTCTAAAAAAATCAATCAAACATGACAACACAAAAAAAAAAATATAGAGCTTAAATGATGTTGCTCTTAAGGCTCAAAGCTCACCAAAATAAGGGCTTATTGTGTAGATCCAAGCATTTTTCATTCAATCAACCATCAATTGCACCTTGCATAGCATAGCTAACCAGAATTCAAAATATTTTAACATGCACGAAAACCAACAATTTTTTCTAGGATGAACATCAGATAAATCAAGTTCTCAAAAGAAGAGAGACAACAAATATTAAACCAAACAATTTCAAGAACAATCAAAACACAAGATTCTCAATATGCATCAAAATATCAATCAAAAGTACTACAAAACAAGCATAATTCCTCCCCCAAACAAATATGAAGCAGTGTCCTCAATGCTTCCAAAAAATAAGTAGATGCTAGGAAATAATAAGACAAAAGCAAGCAAACAATACTTCCCTGAGCATCTACATTCACAGCAGCTATTGTTGAGGTAGAGGTGGGGATGGTGCTTTAAACCTAATGTTGTCCGACCGCGCCGTCCGTTCATTCATTTTATTGATATCTCTTTCCATCCGCTCTAATTTTCCATTAATCTTCTGCATCTGCGCACACATAGAGGCCATGTTTTCTTCTAATCTAGCCACCCACGGAGGAATGCAACTAGAATGGGAGCTATTTGGATCGTCTCTAATGTCGGGATCAGACTCAGGATCACAAAGGAGAAACTTGCATATCAGCTGGAATTTGATAATGAAAAGAATAGATTCCACCGTATTTGCTAATGAGATGCATTTTTTCAAACACTTCAGATCTAAAGGGATCATTTCATAAGCAACATGCAGTTTGTGTTTTTCTGGATTAAAGGAATTAAAATGACAAGCAAGTTGTGTTATTATATTTTCTAAAATCAAATGACGCTTATCTAAAATGACACACTCCCTATCATGATGACACATTGGATCGAGCGCAAAAAGTGGGATTAGATGAACATACCTCCGACGATCACAGAACTTCTTGGCACTGAACGACAGCGGCCATTGATGATGAGGTTTGGCGGGGATCGCCCAAGCATTTTCGTTCACGCTTAAGATAGGCAACAGAATAACGAGAGAATGATATTTAGGAGAGAAGATTGCGTAATTTCTCTGCTGCAATTGAAATTGATGAATTCAAAATTCAAATGTGTCGTTACAGTTTCCAACATCTTCGTTGTTAGTTTGTTACAAGAACTGGAGAGTTATTACATTAAATTAAAAGCAAATATACAGGTTATCGGATTCCTTTTTTTTTAATTTCTTTTAATTAAAGTTTTTGAAATGATACAACAATCCAGAATAATTCCATCTTAATTAAAGGAAAATTTTCAGGTGCACCGGTGTACCTGGTGCACAGCAGTGTGACTCTAAATTTTGATTTCTGGAAAGAGAATTTCAAGATTCCTTAAATTTTTTATTGATTTTCCGTTTTCAATTTCTGGAAAGAGAATTTTAATATTTCTGATTGATTTTTCGGTGATCCAGTTGTTCGACAAAATAAGACTACCGAGATGGTGAAGGAAATGACAGTCGAATACAGCCGTTCAAGAAATTCTTTTTCAATCAAACACAAATAAGAGAGGTACGGTTTCCAAGTTCTTCAGGAATCGGGTCTTATCCATGAATATGAACCCAATACACAAGTCCTTTTGAATAGTTCCGGTGAGATGATTAGCCACCCAAGAGAGAAAACAACGAAAAGCATTCAATTCACAAGATTATAGGGGAGGAAGATGGAAAGAAATCAAAACTTCTTTTTTTCCTTCAAAGCAAATAGAATTAGATTTTATCGACAAGAGAAGAAACAACTGCTGTGTAGAAATTAACACTATTATTATATGTATACATACATATGTACGAAGTTTTAAATTCATGTAGAATTAATTAAGTTTTAAAAATGTAGCTAGGCATGAATAGTGTAAATTTTGATCTATATGGAAAAAATATATATTGAACAAAAAAAAAAATAAGATAAAAGAAATATATATTGAAGGGAAAAAAATAATAATAACAAAAATTAAGAGATCAAGTTTCATTAATTATTTTAAGTATATCAATATACCTAACAAATAAGGCAAAAACACCTGTGCCCCGGGGACACGGAAAAATACTTTGTGCCCCCATATGAACACAACTCTTCCCCCTCCAATCCTATTTGTATTGTTTGGAGCCTAAATTACAAAGGGACATGGAAATTGTAAAGGCGCACGAAATGTGCTCCGTAGACCTGGTGCACATGAGCCTCACTCAACTTTGAGCAAAATGTGGGGTGTGCCCGCCAAATCAAATTTTTTCGCTGGTTAGTTTTTTTTTTTAATTTTTTTATATTTTTCTGTTTTTTTATTTAAATTTAATTTTAGTAGTATAACTGTAATTATATTTAAGTTTATTTTATCTTAATGGTTATTGTTTATACTTATAGTTAATTAATGGTTAGTTATAAATGTAAAATTGTAGTTTTACTCTTATAATTTTATGTATGTATATATTTCAGAGTTTAGAATTTAGGAAGTTAACTTTATACCAAATTATAATTAGGTATTTATGAAAAATAATACTGAGGAGATAAACACGTATGGAAGATAGAAAGTATATAGGTGTATACAATGAGTGATTTTTAAGAGAGTTTTGAAAATAAAAAATTATTTTCAAAATAAAAAACTAACATTACTTTAGAGTTTAGTATTAACTATTAAATCATAATAATAGTAATAATTTAAGTATAGTATATTTTACCCATACAATTCATGTTCTAAATTTTATTCATATAAATTCTTTTTGATTTTATTTAAGTTTTTTTTTTATTTTATAAAATCTAAATTTAGATCAGACAAATTCATATTATCTTTATAATAACATATTTCTTATATGGAGTAATTTTTATATCTAATTTTCTTTTGTAATCATAATTCATTTATTTTTAATATATAATAATAAGTGGTATCATAATTAAAATGATAATATTAATATTATATTTTTGAAGAAATATATTCTTATACTTTAGTTTTTATACATAATCCGAACCTTTGGGTAGACTCTGCTGGTAGTATTCATTTTCATTTTCTTCGTACAAAACTTCATTCATACAATTATTATTATTATTATTATTTGAATATCACTAATTTACTATAGTAAATGAAATAAAAAATTTATCAAATATTTTACCAAATAGAAAATATCAATCACGAAATGAAGTTTTTTTGGTGAAATAATAATAGATTTTGTTCTTTGATAAAATAATGTTAGATTTTGTTCTTTTTAGAATATCACTAATTTATTATATTAAATGAAATTAAATAATTATCAAATATTTCTTTTTTTTTTAAGATAAACAAATGAAATGAGGAAAAAAGATTGAATTTGTTGTGGAGACAGAAAAATAAAATAAGGATGAAAGATTGGGGAAGAAGCTTGAGTCATTATCAAATGAATATATTGGATAAGAAACTTGAATCATTGTCTAAGTAAATTTGCGAAATAGGATTGGCTAATTTTCTATTATTTGTATAGATTTGTGAATATAATTAAGGATTTATGCATTGTATTATTGAAATTTTGAAAGAATATATACAAAATTTGTGAGTATTCCTCTTATAAAGAAAATAATTCGAACATAGTATATTCCTTGAAATTCCAATTCATTATATTTAAAAGAAGGATGAGAAGTATGGTTTCAATCAATTATTTTGGTTGGAGGCATCATCAAGTTGTTTTTAAGATATCTTTATGGTGGGGTAGTATTGATGGTTTATAATTATTATACATAGTTGAATGATATATAGTTAAAAACAAATAATATATAAAGACACATAACGGAAAATACTTGTGTGAGACTGTCTCACGTAAGAGCTTACGTGAGATAGTCAAAGAGTGATAACTATTATAAAGGAAAGTGATAATAAATTAGTGAAAAGTAATAATGTTATTTCATGAACAATTTATAATATAAATAAAAAGTAATAACATTTTATAGCGAAAGTGGTAATGATTTTAAAAAGTGAAAAATTGTCTAAGTGAAACGGTCTCACGCAAGACCTACCCTAACTATATAATATTGAATGATATATTGTTAAAGACAAATAATGAGATTGTTTCACACGGAAATTTAAATATATATTGAAAGATAATATATATATATATATATATATATATAAATATATATATCTTTCAATAAGTGATATACTTATTTGATTTAAATAAGTTTCAAAATAATAGTATAATATTTAAAAAGAAAATAAAATAAGAATTGATTTTTTTATTTTTTTTATAAATAAATAAACAAAATGTGTTGATTTTAAAAGAGAAATGCAAAATATAAAAATAGAAAGTATTATACATGCAATAATTATTAACTTCTGAATTTACTGTGAAAATACATATATTAATAAATAAACCAAAACTTTTCACTTTGTTTTTGTATTGAAAATTTGAAAGCTAAAAATAAATAAATATTCATTTATATTCCCAAATAATGACACAAATATATTCATTTATCTTTCCTAACAAGTTTTTTTCCTCATCCTATATAAATAATCATAAGAACAAAACTCTATCACCTCTTTAAAAATATTGTTAGACACTAAAAAAATTAAAAGCCATTTTTTAATTCATTTGTGATACATGAATTAGGTAATTGCAAAATAACACTTTATTCTTTTATGAATTATCCACACAAATATTTTATATAAATTTTTTAAAATAAAAAATAATATTATATTTCAATGAAAATTTTATATTATTCCGTGAAATGCCCAAGTGTTTTACTTATAATAATAATAAAATTTTGGACGTCATGAATGAAAATACCGAACACATTGTATTTGTTTTAAAAAAACAAAAGTATTATGCATTCAACAATATTAAGGTAGTAGACACTTTACATTAATTTCTACAATTATTTAACATTATTTTATTTATTTATATTTATTTTTTTAAAATTTTCATAGCTTGATCTGTCATTTAAAACTTCAATTAAAGTGGACTCCATGATTTTTACTAAGGGAGTGTTTTGATATTTTAAGCAAGTTTGTAGATAAAAATAAAGTAATATATTTCAAAGTGTACAAAAAAGATTTTTCCCTTAAAGTAAATTAAGTATTTTTAAACATTAAATACATTATAAAGTATTTTACTTATGGTAGGGGGTGTGAATTTTTTTTACAAAAAATAAATTGTACCGAAAGAATGTATTTCTACTTTATTAATTATTCAATACAATAAAATTATACTTTAATATATATATATATATATATATATATATATATATATAAATCATCAATAAACATACTTTATATGTATATATTAATTACATTTAAATCCGTTTCACATAATCATTGTTTTAAAAAAAATTATTTATTTATTTTGTAATATTATTATTATTATTAATTTTAATATAATAATTTACATAATATTTGTTTATAAAATTATTCCGCGCATCGCGCGGGCATTACTAGTACTCTTTTAAAAGAAAATTAGTATTCCTCAAATTCTAACATCTTATAATATTTTATGTACTAATATTTTTCATTCAAATACTAATAATTCAATTCTCTAAAAGATACTTTTTTTTCATTGAATAATAAATTTTTTAGATTAAAATGCATGGTGAATAATAAATCGAGGTAAAAAGAGACAGTTTAATTAGAATGAGAGTGGCGAGGGAGAAGTCTACGTGGCGGTGACCGCCCATATGCGGGGCGGAGTCTTGGTCCAAAAGGAGCCGATATTAATAACATTTAAAATCCAAGTAAAATTACTTAACTTCAAAAGAAAATCTATGGCAGTATATTTTCTCGAGTGTGGGTGGCAAAAGTAGAAAGGGACTGTTTGTGGGGTTATACTCAAATTTTCCATTTCAATTCCAATTTTAGTTAACAAAGCCTTACAATGTACTTGGACAACATTACTACTAGTATAACGGCAACGCGAAGAGCATTTTTTAGATATGTTTTTTAGTATATGGCCTAACCCTAATAAAAATTTAAATGAATTTGGAATTAGTACAAGTATTTCAATGATGGCAAAAGTTCCTGCGCCCCCGCGAACACACCGTGTCACAATGCGAACACATTCCTCCCATTTCATATTCTATTTAAACCTATGTATTGTTAGGAGTTTAAATTGTAAAGGAGTACAGAAATTGCAAAGGGTCACGGTGTCTCAGGAGCACAAGTGCCAAGTTTGAGACAAATATGGGTATATGCCCAGGTAGCCAGAGTACACATTATCTATAAATTTTTCAAAAGTTTTAATATGCTAGTATTACTTTCTACGTCCTTTGTGTGTTAATTTTTATTCGATTGTGGAGTAAATATTTCTTCTATTCGATTGTGGAGTAAATATTTCTTCACAAATGAATACTCCCTCCATCCCACACTAAAGGTAGTTTTTGTTTTTTGGCACGTGGATTAAGAAATATTATTATTTAATGTGTAGTGGGTAATTGTATTAGTGGGAGTATGGATCCATATTTTAATTGTATTAGTGAGTGTGTGTGGGTCTCATGTGTGTAAAAAAGGAAAGTGGACTCTTTGAGTGTGACAACCAAAATGGAAAAAAAAGATTCTTTGAGTGGAACGGAGGGAATAATTTTTATAGATTCAATATTTAATTTAAAAATAATAGAAATTTAACTAACAAAAATGTATAAATTTTGTACTCCCTTCGTCCCTTGAAAGGTATCCGTTAACTTTTTGCACGTGGATTAAGGAGTATAATAATTTAATGTATAGTAAGGTGAGAGAAATAATATTTTAATGTGTAGTGGGTAGTTGAATTAGTGTTGAGTGTGGGGTCATGTGTAGTGGTTGTAGGTCACATCAATCCAAAAAGGGAAATTGATACTTTGTAATGAGACAGATCAAATTGAAAAAATAGATACGTATCAAGGGGACGGAGGGAGTATTCATTAGTATCCATTACTCCTTCCGTCCCAAGAATACATTCGCACTTTCCATTATGGTCCGTCCCAAAAATACTTCCACCCCCTAAAAATGAAAATAATTCACAATATCAATAACCTTACAATACTATAATATTATAAAAATGTCACATTCTTTTTACACACAATCTAGTCAAAGTCAATTATATCATACACTTTATTCTACCCAATTATCCAAAATACCATCTCTCTTTCTTACATTACATTAACAAAAAGTTATTTTTCTTAAATTTCGTGACAGAAAATACGCGAATGTATTCCTAGGACGGATAGAGTAATAAATAAGTATTGTATGCGAGTATGCGATTCAACGAGGTGAAAGTTAGAATTTACCTTAATTATATCCTTGGGAATTATACTTGGGAAAAGCAAATCAAATTTTACTTGCTTTATTTTTAACTTCAATAATTACCAATTTGATATGGAGAGGCTCTCCTATGAGATGAGTTTATATGAAACAGATAGTCAGATGTGTTGACATGTTATTATACTTGGGAAAAGCAAATCAGATTTTACTTGCTTTATTTTTAATTTCAATAATTACCAATTTGATATTGAGAGGCTTTCCTGTGAGATAGGTTTATGTGAAACAGATAGTGTGATGTGTTGACATGTTATTAAAGTATAATTGTTAATTGTTATAGAGGTAAAATATGCTTATTAGTAATTAAAGTAGTGAATTATATTATAACACTTTAAAAACATAGTACTTTAATTCATTACTCCATTCATCATACTTTAAAAAACATAATTTACCTATAAATTAACATATTTAACGTATATAGTCATACTTTAACAACGGGCTGACCCACCTTACAACTCGTCTCATGTAATTATCGTCTCACAAGAGACTTTGTCTTTATATGGTGTACCCCACCGTCCCTACTCTAAGTATTGGTGGAGAAGGTAAATCGAATGATCTGCCTCAAATGGATTATAGAGAGGGTTCACTATAAGACTTTGTCTTTGACCAGTGGCGTATTTAGGGGGTACAAGGGTACAACTGTACCCCCAAAACCCCCCAAAATAATGAAAAAAAAAATTATATACATGTATATGTATAACTATTTGCATATTGTACCCCTAAATTATTAATTTCAATATAAATTCATACTAAATTCATTACTATTTTTATAAATTTATTCTATAAATTCATTAAAATAATGTTTTAAATTATTGTATATGTATTTCACATTTTTTCTTTTAATACGTCAAAAAGTATATTTCTAAAAATGATAATAATACATCTTAATAATACTTACTTTTCACACACATTTCAACAACTTATACATATTTTTATTAAATTACCTAAAATACTCATTTTTTTACATGCATCTATCTTAATGACTTTACACATATTTAAACATAAAAAATACGTGCATTATTTATAGGGACAGAAGGACTAATATTTTTATAATTTCATGCCGTACTCCCGAATTTTTTTTCTGGATCCGCCACTGTCTTTGGCATTTAACTCAGAGATGGATAGACATAGTTTAGTATTTTTTAATTGAACAAGCGACCTTGACTAAGTAATAATTCCTCAACCAGTGAAGGAACTTAATTCTTTCGCATGTAATAGGCAAGAATGTAGCGCATATATATTGCCAAAAGGCATGCATTATTTTCACTCATGAAATTCTAATTAATGAAAATTATTGTAAAATATTAAGTCTGGAATAGGATTTTTATTAATCTTAAAGGAATAGAAATATATATATTCAATAAGTAAATAAAAAATGAAAATTAGGGAGAAACGCTGACGACTCGACGAGGATCTAGGGATGTCTGTGGGGAAGCATACATGTTCAATTATCCCAAAACACATCCACCCACGCACACAAAATCATAATAATTTCACTTTTATTACTTAAATATCTCATCCTAATTGCTACTTTCTATAAAATAAGAAGAAAAAAATAAAAATAAAAATCCTCGATCGCATTATTGTTTTCATTTGCTCAATGGAGTATACCCCATCTGTCATAATTTCGAACAACTAATTAATTTAGATTTTTTCTAATAAAGTTTATTACTGTTTCTATTTATTTAAGATATAGCAAGCATTCTTGCACTTCTTAATTAGATGAAAATCATTATAAAATTTGAACTCAATTAGTTTTATTTTAAAATTAAAATATGTACGATTTATTATAATGATAATAATAATATTATTATTATTATTATTTATTTATTTATTTATTTTAGCAGTACAAAGATATCCTAAAGGAAAATCATTATCACGGAGTAACGGACTTTGTATTGCATAAGTAAATCAACATTCACGAGCAGCTAATTATCTCATTTATAAAAGGTGCATTATAAAAAAAAAATGATTGGTAAAAAAGGAGAATTTAGTAAATAACCAATCATATGAAAAGGATCAACTCGAGTGATTTAATACAGTAGTTTTTTTTTTTTTTCTTTGGCCTCTGAATTATTTTTTATCTATCTATTTCTCTGAAATTTACACAAACGAAACAGCTCAGAACCCCTACATAATACAAGTAGGGATCCTAATTAGAATATTGATTAGTGGTTTCCAAATAATTAGCTTTTTATCACAAGTCATTGCTTACTAATTAATCACCAGTTAATACCTGTTTAACTCAATGAACATTGATTATTTATTTATTTATTTATTTTGTATGCCCCATATTCGCAACTTCAGCCAACACTTTATATGATATTATAAAAAGTATTAATAATAAAAATGAATTAATTAATAAATTTATAACTCCACTAGCTAGGTAGGCGATGTATATATCTGATGCATGCTTATATAAAAATTACGTGTTGATAACATCACTTTCCACTAAGCATGCTCTTACAAACATCCAAATATTGCCCTAAATGGATCATTTCATTTCTTCTCCAAATAGGTTCCCTTCACACATTCCTGTCAACATATATATACTCCTCCCACTATTACATTTTCTTTATAAAGATATTATTTCGTTCTAATGCATATCACAATACTCTAAAAAAATCTTTTAAATTTCACTATCCACGATAACGGTGAACTATAATTATGAGGGAGGTTATGATGGAGGAAGAATATTTTTTGATGGAAAAGTTAATTAGCTCCCATTCATGCATTAGTTTCCAACCCACTATGTGGGAGGGGTGTTGCTTTAAAGGCTAACCAAGAGCAAAAAAATCTTGGTAATTTAAGGACCACCACTTATGCCTAATTTGGTATGTAATTCAAAGTCGATTAAAGAAAATTATTATATAATTTAAATTTATCTCTTTTGGCAAATTGCAACCTGATGTTACATACGGAAATCCATAAACACGTTTTGTTGATTTAAAGAAAAGGGCCACCATCATGTTGTTGATGGTTTTTTTTTTTAATCGATAAGAATGAATACATTTCATATGATCAAGTATATTATATAAGAAATACTAAAAAGAAATACAATAAGAAAAAGAGAGAAATTACTAGTATATCACATCCTTAAATACGATCTAGAATTGACGAGTCAATCATTAAAATAAATAAATAAAATTTAAACAAACAGTTTTATGAACGACAAGCTAACTTCACATACTTTATTTAAGTTCACCAAGGAGTTGTTATTCATTTTTATGATCTTTGTTGACGTTGGAAATCATCATATACATTATTTACTTGCTTCGAGAAAAATAAGGAAAGGACCCACTTTACTATCAAATGGTTACACAAATGGATATATCTCGTCATGTACTATGCAATATTAAAATGCATGGATCAATTAACGCATAAAAATAAAAAAAATACAATTGGAATTAGAGAATTCATACAATATATCAATATTCATGGCTCTCTAAATCAAAAATGTTAAATGGAAAAAAATAAAAATAAAAAAGGCAATCTTTTGGGTGGGGTGGAATGGGGGAAAGAATTTTATTTAAGGCATATGGTTTAATTTTACTAGATGTGACTTATAACAACTACTAATATATGTTTTATAATCAAATTAATTTTATGTTAATAGAAATTAAAAAACTGCCCAAATCATGCAACCAGGGATTTTCAGACATTCAATTTCTTTGAGCCAATTGAAATTTAAATACTAAAAAAAGTAAAATCTGATATATTTAAAAATAATAATGATTGTAATACACACAAATGTATAATCTGAAATTAAACGGTTACATGAGCAATGTAGGTAAATGGAGTCAACAGATAATGGGCATAGTCAACCACTAAAATGGGGCCCATATTTCGATCCGATCCGATCCGTATCATAACTATAATATTTTCACCAGTTAATTTTTTTTTGGTGTTTGGTGATAATCCACTTCTACTCTAGTAGTAAGTGCTCCATCCATGTCTTCCTTTTAATTAAATCAACATTTATATAATTACTGTGAAGAAATTAATGATTTTATAATTTACTAACCCAATTGTTACCTTTTATATTATAAATACAAATCACGTTTTCATCTTGAACTACGTGTACTCTATTTGCAATCTCTATAACTATTTTTGTTTTACTTTATATCGTCTCATGTAAATTTTTTCTAAAATTTTGTCCTTCGAGAATGCGAAACTAAATTAATACGGGTTCAAAAAAAAAAAAAAAAGAAGCTAGAAGTCTAAGGAGCAAAAAGGGAAAAATAAATAAAACAAATAGAAGAAAAGGATAGAGAAATTGTGCATTATTCAATTACTAAATTTAATAAAGGAAGTTTTTTACCCCAAATGATTCTTAATTTAACACGTTCTTAATATTTAAAACACATTTTCATGCAATGAGTATAGATATCAAATTTCCAAAAATATTATTCCACTACTTAACTTCAAAATGTAAAATTTTACTTTTTTAAGAAAAATAATAATAGTTTTTTACTTATAAGAAAGGTACGGTGACCTCCATGATCCCATTACATACAAGTATTCAAATTTATTTTATAAATATATGCCACAAGCATATAAATAGCATTTAACTTTCTGACAGTGATCATTTTATATTTTTAATTAGTTTTCATTTTTATATTAAAAAAGGTTCTTTTACATATTTTCACTTTTTATTTATATTATATAAATTACTCATGAAAAATTCACTACATTTTCACTTTTTTTTAGTCTCACATTTACATGAAACAGTATCGTATAAGCATTTGCCCACAATTTCATTTAGTAAAATCTATTATTGAGTTTTCATGAAGTCAAACAATCTAATGGGTTTGATATTATCAAGAATTTAAAAGGATTAATATCTTATGTACACTGTTAATCTATCAATTTTACTATTTTGGTTTGCCCACCTCCAATGTATCCATTTTTCTTTTTTGGCAAAAGAGATACAAATATGGTTCATCATACTACACTAATACAACTACCCCTACAAATAAAATAATAACTATTTGATCTAAGTGCAAAAAATAAATGGAAATGAACGTTGATATACAATCCAATTGGTTTGGATGTTATCAGGAATTTTAAAAGATTAATAGAATTTGTTAAATTGATAAATTACGTCGGTAAATTCAATTTTGTACATACTAATATTGTCACTATGAAAATGTATGGTAATAAAACGAGTAACCTAACTCAAATTGAGTTTGAAAAAAAAAAAAAAAAAACGCCATGGTAAAGCTAATGATGGCAACTTCCAATTACTAATCAGTTGTATCACAAACAGAAAAGTTCACATCCACTATGACCAACAAAAATCCTATTTGTGGGACCTAAAGTGCTCCATGGTTATTTCGTAATATCAATAAATTATGAGGGCATCCTCATCTCCATCATCATATAAATACTACCACACCTTCAATTCCTCTTAGCCAATTTTCACTTTTATTTCTCTCAAGAAACGTAGTATGGGAAACTGCTTAGCTCTCCAAGATAGATCTGTAAGTGTAATGAAAACAGATGGAAAAATAATCGAGTACAAAGCCCCAATCAAAGTTCACCAAGTTTTAACTGAATTTTCTAACCATGCACTCTCTGATAAGCTTCCTGTAGTAAATCACCTACATCCTAATACAGAGATGCGTCAAGGTCACTTGTACTATCTTCTTCCCCTACCCGTGGTGCCCCCCTCGACTAAGACGAAGACGAAGAAGAAGAAGACTGTTCGGTTTTCAGAAGATGTCATGGAGAAAGAAGAGCAAAGAAAAGCTAGTGGTGTGGTGAGGATTAAGCTTGTGATCACTAAGCAGGAGCTACAGGCAATGCTGGAAAAAGAGGGAGTTTCAGTTGAAGATGTGATTTCTCAGGTGCAGAAGAAGACGATAAAGATCGGAAATATTGATGAAGATGACGGTAGCATATCTCTTAAAGGACGGTTACCAGCTCTGGAGAGTATACCTGAATTGGATTAGTACTTGGTGTAATTTTTACAGCCTTTGAGAAGGAGAAAAGTAGAAGAAAGGGAAAGGAGAGAGAGGGGAATGATACGAATTAAGTAGCAAAGTTAGTTAGGGCTAGCAGATCAAAGATAGATTTCTATTTCTCTTTTTGTCAGAATTGTAAAATAACAAATATATATACAATCTGCTTTAAAGCAATCTAAAGGATAAATGAATCTAAGGAACTTTCAGGCAGACAGTTTTAAGTCTTCCTGATGTTTCTTGAATAGATGAATAAGATGGGCTATTAAATAAAAACTTACAAAAGTCATCTGCAGATTGAAACAGAGTTACACAGATCCATTAGATCTCATCTGTTCTTGAAGTAAAAGGGCATGTGAACCTACAGGATTTAAAAAACATAATTAAGTATGCATATAATGCAAGTAAGATCTTAGCCCCAGAGACTTAATAGAGCATATTAAATCATGAACACAAGTCGTTCTAAAAACATGTTTATGCAGTTGGTTGATGGCTAAAAGAGTATTTACAACTCTCCATTTTTTAGTGCAGATGTAGCTAATAACTATCATCAAACATATGTTAATGAAATTGAACAAATTAATGGCTTGAGAAAGAGCCAGAGTTTTATAAATAAAGCTGATATAAACTTCAAAGAACGAATTCTCTTCATGTCACATGTCTCGTTAGGTGAAAACTCCACAGCCCTGAGGCTTTAATCTGTAATTGTACAATTTTTTTCATACATATGGATGAAAGCCAATAATTTACTTGAGCATTGAAAATCCAGGTTATGTCAAGCTTTTACTGTCTCTTGCTGAGAATGCCAAATGACTACATCCTTGTAAGGTAAATTTCCCCCAAAAATATTCAAAGCACTGCCAACGGTGACATCTACACGTCCCAATCCTGCTATTTTAATCCTTTCTAAATCATCCATGGTTGTAACTCCACCAGCATAGGTCACTGGTATCTACCAAACCAAATAAAGGGAACAACATAAATTCAAGCAGTCAAAGAATGAAATGAGTTGATGCAGAATAACATGAACTAGCCAAATGATGTCGCCAGTATGTCAATGCAACAAAAACCCATTGCTTCCGTCATAAAATTTAAAACAATGATCAATGAAGCATTATGCAAGAAGAATCAGTAACAAAAAGGCGAAAATAGATTAAAGAAAAGTATATTTTGACAAAAATGTACTGTAATCCATTTTTGATTAAGAAGATTAATATATGTCTAAGAAATTCACAATGACTCACTGACGAATGCCTGCCAAGAAATTCCACAAGCTCTTCATCGATTCCCAGCCTGGAATATCAAAATAAAACAAGATGTCAAATGCTAGCATTGGAATTCTGGACAAACCTCATAAATTTGTCTAGAAGCAAAAAAGTGTAAATGTCTGAGAAAATAGTAAATATGCACAATGTCTTGACTCGGATCAATTTCACAGCTTTGATTTAGTTCTGAAGGAAATTGCTGTAAAGTAAAATGATAGAGAACACATACTTTTTGCCTTCAACATCAACTCCATGCACAAGAAACTCGTCAGCATAATAAGCAAAAAAATCTAACACTTCCTGATCAAGATATACATTGGTGAACTTCTGCCATCTATCTGTGACAACTGCATATTTGCCATCCTGCATCAAAGCTTTAAAGTCATCAATAATAAAAATTTGCCACCATACATTTTTAGTTTTTAGAAAAGGAGCTAGCAACAAACATTTTCAAATATCCAACCATCACTCTATATCAGATTTGTACAGACATGTATCAAGATGAACGTCATCCACAAATTTACTACAGAATATTACATAAACTCAAATGATTACATGGTAGCTAATTTTGAAACTACTGCAAGAAACTATTTGACAAGTCACATAAGACAATGTTCTTATGAAAAGAGGTACCTTCTTTCTGCAGCTAAGATCCAACACGAGTCTTTGTTTTCCCACAGCATGCGAAAGTTCCTTTAGCCTTTCGAAATCAACTTGCCCATTGTTAAATACAAACTGTCATCACAATGAGAAGCACAAAGTTGATTAAGAATTTTAACTAGCAGGCTATACATAAAAGATAAGCCAACCTAATCAAACGCTTAAATTTGTAAAGTGCATGCAATCTTCTGAAAAAAAAAAAAACCAATGGGAATTCCCACTGTCCATATGCAATCCTCTCATGCGACAAATATAGTAAAAATATCTTAGTCCAATTTTCTATGTTTTGTTAAATTGTAGTGCAGAAATAATATAGATGTCCATCAATTAAAAACCAGGAGTTTTAATACCATACATCCTTCCAAAGAAGACCATCATAGAACAAAGGGGTCACTACTGCGCATATAGGCTTTTTCTGCCTTACTATAAATTATCAACAAGAAGGCATGAATCAGCCTTAAATTATTAATGAAATTTAGATTAATAGTGATATTCATCTCAATGGAAGCTCATATTGGGATCCTAATGCACAAGTCAAGTGTAAAGCTGTTTACAGCTTGCATAAGATCAAATTAGTGAAGTTGTATTGATTGCAACAAACTGAAAAGAAAAGCTTTGGGATGTAAGGTAACACGAAATGTGGGCTAACACATGGATAAAATAAATAAATAAATAATAATAACACGTACTGATGTAACAATCACATGGCTTGCTCCTTCGTCTATGTAACTCAATGCATTACTTGTATTGACACCACCCCCAACTTGCAACCCACCTAGATGATCAATCATGCTGTAAGTAAAGTAGTAGAAAAAATATGCAGGCCCAAATATACTATTAGCCTATTAACATGGAGAATGCTTTAGGGGTGAGTTCAACCCAAGGGATCAAAACAAAGATAAAAATGTCATAGAAGGGGAGAGTAGACCGTTC
The DNA here is from genome assembly GCA_023678885.1 of Pogostemon cablin. Taxonomy (NCBI): domain Eukaryota; kingdom Viridiplantae; phylum Streptophyta; class Magnoliopsida; order Lamiales; family Lamiaceae; genus Pogostemon; species Pogostemon cablin. The sequence goes on from CM042984.1 coordinate 2,880,788, forward strand.
CTACCAGGATAAGCATGTAATGCTTCAACTGCTGCTGCTTTGCTTAATGGATCAGCTCCAAGCATTATTACATGGCCACCAGTAAGCCCATCGTCCTTGTACATTTGAGCATATTCAGCAGCTGATATATCAGATTCATAATTAGTAACTAAACTTGATTCTCCCTCTTGAGTTTCTTGAAGGGTAGATCCAACAATCTGTTTCACTTTCCCCTGAAAATTATTGAAATATCCTAGTGTTACTAATCCATAGATAAACATTCACAAGCTGAAAAATACTCAGCAAATAAACTTCTTAATTCTTAGGTCAGTGTCATAGGAAAAAATAAATTAAATCAATGAAAGAAACACACATATTTTACTTCACACCCAACCACTCATTTTAGAACCAATGCCGCAACTCTGAGGAATGCTTTTAGATCGCTATGGACTCAATAAAAATTTGAACACCAGCAAAAAATCTAGATTATCATTTATCAGAAACTACCTATACATATTATTAATATAAGCTTCAGAAACATCTGAAAATATTGAAGGGGAACACAAGACTTCAAGATTACTAACAAATATCTTTGTTTGAATCAACATGTTAATTTTAATGTTTATGATCACTTCTAAACTAACAAGATTTCCATCAGGGGAGATGTAAAGATTATCTGAAGGTACATAGCAATGGAACAGAGTGGTAACTACTAAGTAGTGTTTATATCTGATTTCTTCCTAAGCCCCTTTCTACATATACCCGCTATTTAGATTAAGGCCATTTCAAGACAAGCCATCCCACAGGGCTGAAAAGACTTTGGTTACTCACATCAACACTTGCACAGCCTAAGAATAAATGCAAAAGATATTGACCCAAACCTTGTGTATGTCGATGCAAGGACGAAATCTAACCCTACATTGTATCGATGGTCTTGGAGCTCCTGGAAAACAATGTAAATATCCTAATCACTGTGGAAACTCAGATTCCCAAATTAATAGCAATGACACTGTTAGTGGAAAACATAATGAAGAATAACTAGAACATACTCTGAACCAGCCAAGGTGCACGGTGCACTGGAATTTGCTTGCCTCGAAATGCACAAACTGTGGAAAGCTCACTACATTCCTTCCAGATTGAACTTGCTTTAAGGTTGTGAATGCTCATAATAAATAGAGGGTGGAATCAACAGCTGTACATTAGCAAGAATGGAATAAACATTTCATCAAACAGGTGTCATATACCTTAAAATTTCAGATGGCGAAGACTCAACAATTTTTTTTTATTAAAAACAGTTACCGTGCAGCAAATACTCTTCGATTGAATTACCGAACAGTTGAAACAATTAAACAAAGAAGCATTGAAGTGGAATGAACAATAAACTTCCCAATAAAGCGTCTGACCTGACTTCTGGAGAATGCGTCCGCCCGTTGCTGTGAGAAGAAGAAGATGACCTGCGGGAGTGATGGAAGTGGCACGGGTTAAAATCAGAATAGAATGGGTTAATTGCGTAGAAACCCCTGTATTTATCCAAAATATAAAAAGTCTTCCTCTTATATTATTATTCCCACAATTTTATTAGTATTATTTTTGAATTATTATTCAGGTAGGTACCGTAGGTTGGAGGCATGGAAAGGAAAACTAAGGCAGATAATGGTGGTTAGGAGGGTAAGCAATTAATTACCGAATAATGGGCAATCTGATGGCCCATTAATTCATTCAAATTATGGACACTACTAGGGCTTCTTTAATTTATATTTGTAAAGCCCACTATATTGGCCAGCCCAACATCCTTCATGCCATCTACCTAGTTCATTAATACAACAATTTTTTTATTATTATTATTTTGGACAATTTGAATAATTTGATCATTTCTTTTTCAAATGTAAAATTTATTGATTTTTATATTTTTTTATGACAATAATATTATTAAATTATGTTTGTTATATATGTAGAGTATGTTTTAATAGTTTAAATATATTTTTTAAAGTATAATAATAATGAACGATTGATTCTAGCATATCATAATATGACTTACTAAAGACATAGTTTAAGTACCAATCAATTTATTTTACCTATATAATAAATATACTTTAATAATAGATATATTAATCTCTTACTTTTTTTTTATTTACATCCACGAGTAATTTTATAAATCATACTTCCATGCACAGGGAAATTAAAATATAAAATAAAGTAGTAATATTTTATTTTAATATTCCTTAAAATATTTAAAATCAAAGGTAAAGAAAAATGTGAAGATGATTTATAACAAATAAATAAAAAATGGAGTATGATTTATTATTACTCCCTCCGTAAATGTATCCATTTTATCATTTTTGGTCATCCACTTTTAATCAATCAATTTCCATTTTTAGATATATGAGATTCATCTATACACTAATATAATCAAAATATGAGATCCACATGCCCTACTAATATCACTACCCACTACACATAAAATAATAATAATAATACTGTAAAAAGCAAATGGATAGATTAATATTGAACAGGGGGAGTATTATTTTTTAATATAAAATTAGACATTTATATTTAAATTAAATTAAAAGTGTAAAAAAGCCGCTGCAAATCTGTTTTTCTAAACTACAGGGGTTCCTCTGTCACTTGATAAAAAGAATAGGGGCCGATTTACTAAGAGGTGATAATCACGGGGAGTCTAAAAACATACTTTTATGACAAATCATTCCCCGTGCCCGTAAAGCCATTACTCAAGCCCAAAAGACGGCGGCGCAACCAGTATACACGGCGGCATGTCCAGAAATATAGCCCTAAAAAGAATTTTGAAACCCCGGCCCCACCCCCCTACACCGCTGCCACCATCGCAACACCCGGATCTCTCATCCTCAGTCTCCGCCCTAACTCCGCCGATCACCTCAGTCGCCACCCAAGCCCAACTATCCCAACTCACCACCCTCCTCCAATCCTACCTCAAAAAGAACCCCGTGTCCATCACAACAGAAGACCTCCTCCACTTCTACAAATCCCGCCTCCGCCACCACCCTACGCTCAGCCACCTCGATTACCACCTCTTCCGTTACGTCGCCACACTTGATTCGTTCCGCCATGACCACTCCACATTTGAGTACATGGTGCGTTCTCTTGCATCCACTCACCGTCTCGATTCCCTCCGATCGCTTCTCGAGTTCATATCCTCTAATACTTGCCCGTGCTCAGACGGTATCTTCTCTTGCCCTAAAATTGAACCAATTTTCCGTGTTTCCGTCAGTTCCTATTGTAGAGCTGGTAGATTTGATGATGCACTCTATGCGTTTGATATAATGAGAAAATTAATTGATGGTAAGCCAAATGTGGCGTTGTATAATTTCGTAATCCATGGCTTTGTTAAGCTTGGAAAATTGGATGAAGGGGTGGAATTTTACAAGAGGATGGTTAGGGACAGAGTAAAGCCAGAGGCTATGACATTCAATATTTTGATTAGTGGGTATTGTAAGAATAATAAATTCGGATTAGCATTGGAGATCTTTAAGGAGATGAAACAACAGGGCTGTTTGCCAAATGTGGTTAGCTTTAACACATTGATCAAGGGGTTCTTTAAGGATGGGAAGGTAGAGCAGGCGGTCGGAATGGCACATGAGATGGTCGAGTTAGGCTGTGAGTTTTCGTGTGTTACGTGTGAGATCTTGGTTGATGGACTAAGTAGAAAAGGGAAGGTGATTGAAGCAACTGATCTGATGATAGAGTTTATGAGGAAAGGTGTTTTACCTAGAGAGTTTGATTATTTCGTGTTAATTGAGATGCTTTGTATTAACGGGAACACAGAGAGGGCGTTTGAATTGGTGGGTGAGTTGTGGGATAAAGGATACACACCGAGCTTGATAGCTTGTACAACTTTGGTAGAAGGTTTAAGGAGGATTGGAAGGTTGGAAGAGTCGGTAGGTTTAATGAGGAAAATGCTTAATGAAGGCATAATACCGGATAGAGTGACATTTAGTTGTCTACTTGAGGATATGTGCTGTATGGGAGGAGCAGTGGAAGCCAATAAGTTGAGGGTATTGGCTTCTAAAAAGGGTTTCCAATCGGATGGTATGGTGTATAGGATTTTGATTTCGGGTTATACCAAAGAAGGGAGAAGAAAGGAGGGGGAAGTTCTGGTAAACGAGATGCTGGATCAAGGGTTTGTATCTGATATAGCAACTTACAATGTGTTGATGGATGGCCTTGCTAAGTCTAAAGGTTGTGTTGGTTAATTGCACAGAAATCTCAAGCTGAATTGCTGGTATAAATTGCATAGGCTTATTGATACTGGTGGAGTGAGAGCACCAAAACACAGGGATAAGTGTAATGCTCTTATATGCTGTACTCATGTGGTCAAAACACCCTGGATACCTTCTCTGCGGACGGAACATCTCCACCTATGTGGTTCGACTGCTTGAATTCCATAGTTGGAGGACTCGATCTCTCAATCACAGATCATTTGGAAGGCTCATCTGTTATCTGGTAAAGTGACTGGGAGCAGCCACGCTGGCGTCCGTGAACCTCGTGGTGTGGAGAATTCTGCTACATTGCAGACCTTATAGTGTGGTTTGCTGGAGAGGAAATGCAATGTGTTTATGTTATGGCTCAGTAGTACTGGTATACAAAACTTTTGTTACAACTGAAAAAATTTCAGTACATGTATTTTAGTTACTTTTGAAATTTCATCACAGGAGTTTCAGGTTTTTATCTCCAAAAAATCTCACTTTCAGTGTTTAATCCAATCAGTAAATATGCGCATTTCATGCATTTTATTTTATTTTTTATTTTTTTTATACCAATAACCAAGCGAAACGAAAAAGGAAAAAGAACAGCAAATATTTGGACTAAAAAGTAAAGCTACAAATATGAGGGGGTAAAAATGTCATTAAAGGGTTATCCGTCCTCCCGCTTGCCTATCAACCATTAACTGTATTCCGCAGAATAGTTGGCGTCTTCCAGACCAAGAAAAATAACGTTAAATTCCATTTCAATCACTCTGCATCTCCACGGCAGAGCGCTCGTATAAATTGAATTTGAAATGTGAAGAATCTGAGAAATATCATTCATCCATGGCCAAAAATCTAAGCAGAATCAAATAACAAGAATTTGCAGAACAAAAGTTATACTACATGGCATCCATGTCAGCTTACTTCTTTGCCTCAACTCCGAAATCCTATTCCTTAACCCTCTCCCGCAAACCCTTGAAACCCTATCAATTCCTCTACATCACTCCACTGACATCTCCGATTCTCACCCTACCCACGAACTTACGGAGCGCAAAAACCTCTGTCTCGGTAATTAGGGCTAGTAGTATCAACAGCGGAAGTGCTGATGTCACTACGACGTCGGCAATTAGGCCCGGCGGCAGCGTCGAGAGCGATAAATTGCCGTCCGAAGTGCGGAAGCGAGCGATGGACGCAATTGACTCCAGTGGGAGGAGAGTCACCATCGGTGATGTAGCGAGCAAGGCAGGGCTCAAGTTGAATGAAGCACAGAAAGCTCTTCAGGCTCTCGCTGCCGACACTGATGGCTTCTTAGAGGTGATCTTTTTGTACTTTATGCCTAGTTTGTTGATTAGATTGTGGTAATGTGGGATATGGTGTTCAATAGTAGTTATTGTGATGCTTTTTTCTTTTACCATAGGTGTCTGATGAAGGTGACGTTTTATATGTTTTCTCAAAGGATTATCGAGCTAAGCTCGCTGCCAAGTCCTTTAGGGTAAAAGTTGAACCTCTGTTAGAAAAGGGGAAGGTAATGGAGATTTTAGTTTTCTATTTTTATATAGCTGAATGATAGTTCAGGATTGACATATTTTGTTCTTGTTATATATTCCGGTGACAGATGGCAGCTGAGTATTTAGTGAGGGTTTCATTTGGGACGGCGTTGATTGCATCCATTGTTCTTGTATATACTACAATTATTGCTATAGCCTCAAGTAGCCGGTAGAACTCGACTTTTGCATGTCCATACTGTTTTTTGGGGGATAACTGCTTATCATGCAATTCTCTTGTACAATTATTGTTCCTAACAGTGAGTCAGATGATCGTGGTAGACGAGGAAGATCATATAGCCCTGGTTTCACTTTTTACTTCAGTCCAACTGACTTATTCTGGTAATTTCTCCAACTCATTATTGTCCAAAGTATGTAGTAAACAGAAATTCCAAGTTTAACATTATTTTTAACAAGCTAGGGTTTAAGTGTTCTTTTGCCTAGCCACATGCTTGGTTATGAGATATTTGTAATGAGATTTGCTATCTTATGAAGTAAATTTAATTCGAGAATTTGTTACATACGTAGTAACTTTATTAAAAATGATCTCTTCCTAATATCTTCACATTAACAGAGAAAGAATTGCAAGAGGATTTGTAACAATCCACGGTGATGGGTAGTAGATTGATATATGGTCAAAATATTCTGTTCTTTAGCTTATTCAGAGATTAAATTTCCAGGACTCCAAATATTGGTCCAATATGGCTCATTCTGTTTTCCTATTTCCATATCCTAAAAAACACCATTTTCGTAAATGAATCTGTGCCTGTCTCATTTAACATCGTAAATTCATTTAGTAGGTAGTGTTGTAGAAAAATTGACTATCGGCTCTCTAGGGGAAAATTGGAATTATATATATGCCTAAGAATTTCCAATAAATCTTGAGAGAGGAGACTTTAAATGGCAACACGTTGAATCTTATAAACATAGACAATACATTGATGCAGGCCTTCTACACCTCGGTGAACTTGCTTTTGACCCTTAACTTGCCTAACTTGCTTCATAAAATCCAAAATATTTGTTTTGAGGTAGAGAATTTGGAGGGAAATTTTCCAATTAACCTATCGTTATTCCTATATCCAGGTATTGGGATCCCTATTATTACAGGAGGCGAAGAATACGAGAAAGTGATGGTGGCATGAACTTCATTGAATCTGTGAGGATTCTGTTACTTCATATTGTACAGTTACGGTGGCTTCCTACTTTGATAGATAAAAGTCTTGGTGTTTCATGCTTTTCAGGTTTTCTCTTTTGTCTTTGGTGATGGTGACCCCAACCAAGGGATTGAAGAAGAGAGGTGGAAGTTGGTAATAATTGAGCACTGATTTCAGTGGTCCGTTTCTGTAAATATTTTATAGCATCATTAGATTCTATAATTGTTCTACATAATGAGCCAATAATCCCTAGACATCATCCCATATGAAATTTTTTGTCCATGTATTTTTCTTGTGTATCATGTTGCTTAGGCCTTGGGAAACTGATTTTTTTGACCTAAACTCACTTTCCTGAATATATTTGATTATAAAGGTTAAAATGCATACTGGACCTAACCTCATAGATAGTTCTTGTGCAGCCTCATTTACTTCACTATTTACACTTTAAAACCCCCAAAGTTCAATGTAAAGAAACTTAGATACAATATCATTTTCTGAGCAATTTGGTTAGATTGATGACTGTGATCTTTTTTTTTTTTTTCAATTTTTTTTTTAATCGAACTTTTGGGGCTGGAGTTGGGTAGGAAATGTTGGGGTAGGTGATCTAGTGGTGGACAGCAATTTAATTGAGTTTCACTTATTGGACTCTCAGCAGTGTATGGTATGTTAATGTGGTCGTCCGATATACTAAATTTAACAAACCCATCTACCGGTAAATTTGTGAAACATTATTAAGTTACTTGAAGCCATCTTGAGAGACTTTTGAGATTTTGATGAATATGTCACATGAGTTATCCCACATCTATACATTTGACTTTGAGGAACGTTATCAGGTCAGAAACCAAGGGAATTACTCTACCTATCACCAACTGGTTTTAGTATGAAATCACACTTGGGTTGACAAGTGTTCTTGTTGTGATTTGGTACTCTTTGGCGTGCGCCACACCAAGTCCCCACGAATTTCTACAATTTGATAGGAAGTAATTGACTTTAGGACATGACATTTGATTGGTGGTATTTAATTCAGAAACAATGGTTTTTTCTTTGTACAGCTGCTTAACATGTGGTCTGGGTTATCCTTTTTTAACAAAGATGAAGTTGGCTTGATTGTTTATAATCCTTCTGCAGTTCCACCTCATAAGATTTTTGTTGTTGTGACAATTACTTCCTTAAATTTTCTTGCAGATTGGAGAATACATAGCTTCAAATGGTGGTGTTGTCACAGCTGAAGAACTTGCTCCATATCTTGATCTGGAGACTTCTGAAATATCGGTATTATTGAACTTCACCCATACACTGATATAAAGCTAGTAATATTGCTTTGCTTCGTGATTAGGAAATCAATTCAGACTTTTACCTTTCCAGTTTTGAGTTGGTTAGTCTTGAGAGACACATCTCAGTCAATCAAAGCCAATGTATAGATTATTATAGTTACTTGAATCTGTTAATATATTTGATATGTGATTTTTCTTTTGTTGAACCACCTTTAAGTCAGTGTTAATTCGCATGCATACTCATTTCATTGTTTCTGAAATTTGGTCCTGCTTTTTTTGTGCATATGGGCATGTCTATGTTTCTCTTAATCTACTCCAACTCTTCATCATTCTTGCTATTCAATTTACTATTATAATTTCTCCAGGATGACGACACCTACATATTACCAGTGCTTCTACAGTTTGATGGTCAACCAGAAGTAGATGAAAAGGTCAGCCATAATTTTGGTTTTCTGTTGCTTAAAAATGCATGTAGCTTTAACCGTCATAAAAATATGTAGTTTGAAAGGGTGAATAGCTAGCTGTCTCTTCATGGTTTATTCTGCTGGTGTTGAGCAACTTTAAGTTTCTTAATTGGGGCACTTCGTAGTGAAGATGCAATGGATGGTCAGTGTAAGAAGGTTATTTATAAAATGATCTGCATAACATTGGTTTCCTCCATTGGTGCGTGAGTTTAATTTGTTAATCAAATCAAGTTCAGCATAAGTTTGTCATATTTACAAGAAGCTTCGTTTTATCATAAAAAATAAGTTGCTCTGTTTATTGATTCCGTGTTTTGCAGGGGAATATTTTATACCGTTTTCCATCACTACAACGCACTGCTACTCCACAGAAGAGTAAGCGAAAGGAATACATTGGAAAAAGATGGGCTGATTGGGTTGGAGACGTACAAAAGTTTTTTGAGGAAAAGCAATGGCAATTTAGGTACTCATCTTGTTCTTATTTTCAGTCTTTTGCTTACATAGTGCTTTTTTTTCCCCCCTTACATTTTTTTTTCTTTTTGCAGCAAAACTAGTGCTTCAGAGAGTGCAATGGTGATTGGTCTCGGTGGGCTTAATTTATTTGGGGTTATTATTCTTGGTACCATGTTGAAGTACGATTCACGTCGCTCTCGTTTTCTGTTAAGATCATTAAGTTCCTCTAGCTATGTCTGACTTCTTTGTTTGATACAAAACTTGAAGGAATATGTCAGTTAGCCCAAGCGGCCTCATATCATTTGTGTCCGATATATTTCCTCTGCTTGAGGTTTGCTACTGCAAGCTCTATTGCTCTGAATTAGTTTAATGCAGTTGTTATCTTCAACAATTCACACTATCCTTGCAGATATACGCTGGCTCGTTTTTCGCAATTCCACTAATTCGATGGCTTCTCATTCAAAACAAAAATGCTAAAATTGCTAAAAGGAATCAAGCCAGGGCAAAGCGTGCCAGGGCACTTGAATCACCTGATTTTTCTCTGAAGCAAAAGGTAAGACACCATAATCACACAATCTCTCAGTTCACTTTTACTATATACGTATGTTTTGATAACTCGCACGGTTTTGGTCGCACGTTTTTTCAGCTTCTAAGTGCTCGGGACATGGCTGAGAGGACATTCATCGGAGAGGACAGGATTGTGTACAGTACGGACAGGGATTTGGTCGAACAAGATTATGAGGCGCGCGAATGGAATCGAAGATTCAGAGAGATCGAGAAGTCTGAGTAAGTGTTTTTCTATACTTTGTACATGACTGGTTAATCGGTAGATGATGCAAATTATGAGTAAGTTCAGTTGGAGTTTGGCATTTAAATCAGACATAGGAGATCTTCATTTGTTCATCTTGTGTAATAATCACTTCATTGTTCCTCTTATTATTCCAAGCTTCAGAGGAACTATGTCATACCTAGCTTCATTTTACAAGCAATCTCAAAACAGTTGTGTATGAGAGATTACTTTTTACATTTTCTTAATTAGTTGCTACCACTTTTTAAATAATGATATTATCTAACTTTTTTTTATTAAAAATATTACTCTAAGAAGACTTGCACTAACTCGTTTTAAAAAATTTGCAACACTCCCAAAAATAGAAACAATCCAAGATATAGTTTTTTCAATTTAAAACCTAAAAAATAGGTAAATTATTATTTGGGATTTGAATTATTTTTACTTGATATTTGAAATAGGTAAAAATTATTAATTCAGGGCCGCCGAAAAAGTCATCTAGATCATAACACTTTTTTCAATTAAATTGTCCAAAAGACCCATATTTTTCCTTAGATCATTATACCAAAAGTTATTTAAACTAGTACAAGTCAAAAAGTATAGGTCATTCCGTCAACTAGGTGGATTAATCTATCTGGCTACTGGGCTCCTCACTCAATGTCAATTAGGTGAATTAGCTCACCTAACCATTGGGTTCCTCACTAGTGAGGAGTCTAGATTCCAATTCCCATTGAGAACGACATGTATCCTTGGAGAAAAAGCAAATGATTGAACTGACCATGTAAAGTAATTCACTGGACAATTATCACTTTTAATCAATTATTTTTAATTTAAAATAAGGGCAAGCTATTCGCACCCGAAATTACTAAACAAACCCCAAAAATCAAAATAAAATATTCTTAATTTAATATATACTTAAATACCCTTATAAGAAATATATTCCTAAACACATGTAAAATTATTAAACCTACTTATTATATATTTCTAAACATACCCCAACATTACTAAATCTACCCAAAAAATAATGAAACAGTGGAAAATTCCGATTCCCCTACTGATCCAGAAATCTCAAAGATGACGAGTCTTCGCCGGCCGCCTCCTCTGCTAAAGTCATGTGCCCACAACCCCTTACTTCCGGCCTAATGTATGAGTGAAATTTTTTCACAATTATCTTCTTCATTGATTAATTTCCTATTAAAACCTAAATTTCCTATGACAATTTGGAACGCCATTCCACTTCCCACAAAAACTTTTCTTCGTATTTTCATTATTTTTGTGTGAGCTGTGAAGCCTTCTCTCTTCCGGCCATTCACGTACATAAAGAAATATAGCGAACCAGAAAATTTCAACATAGTTACTGCATAATCGAGTCGGGAAATCCGATAAAACGTTTCAAGTTCATATTACCACGTGTTTATTTGGCAACATATGCATGCACATCCATGTGGAGGCTTCTAATCAACACCCCATCAAAAACCATCCACCTACCCCCCATCAAACCAACACGTAAAAGCCATGCAAACCCCCCAACCCTCCATAAATACCCCCCAACCCCTTCCACCATCATCACACCCCAACAACAACAATCTCTTCCTCACATCCATCTCACTATTATGGCAACCAAGGCAGCACTCGCAGCAGCACTCCTAGTGGCTCTAGTCGCCCTCGCTGGCGCCACCACCTACACCACCACCGTCACCACCACCTCCATCAATGACGTGGCCAACCCCGCGGGCAGGCAATGCAGCCAGCAGGTGCAGGGGCGCCGATTCCAGGCGTGCCAACGGTTCATGTTGCAGAGGGGCAGCCCTTACAACGACGAGGAGGAGGATAATCAGGGACAATCTGTGCAAGAATGCTGCCAGAGCTTGAGGCAGATGGACCGCCAGGGCTGCGGCTGTGAAGCCATCAGACACGCCCTCCGCCAGGTGCAGGGAGGACAGCAGGAGATGGGCCAGACCCAGCAGGTCTACCAGAAGGCCCAGCAGCTTCCTCGTATCTGCCGATTGAGGTCTCAGCAATGCCAGATCCATGTCGTGTTTCTGTAGATTGAAACACGACGTCGTAGCACCATGAATAAGAGGAAATCAAACCGTTTAACCTTTTCTCTTTCTTTTCTTTTTGTAAGATGAGTCTGCTGGCTACTTGTCCCGTCTGTATTTCCTCTCATAATAAAAAGAGACAATAAAATATGCTCTTTATGTAGCAGCTAAGTCTTCAAGAATTGTAACATTCTTGGATGGCAAGACTTAAATCAAGCTAATGCTCTAAATTTTTACCTAAATCACTCATTCTAGAGCATTATTTAGTAAAAAATCAAACAACATTTCACACAGTCTATCACATTTCATATTCTACAACTCCTGAAATAATGATACCAACAGAAGGGAAATGCAAGGAGAAGGAAAAAATATGAGACATTTTATCATTTATTAGTAGGGTATTCAGATGGAAGGTAAAAGGTGGTTACCACATAATCAAAGGTGACTAAAAGGGCCTCCATTAAACAAAGTATTTGACCATTTGAATCTCCTTTTGCTTGAAACCACATCTCTCATAAAACGGTTTGTTCTCACTACTGCAATCAAGAATCACCTTGTAGCAGCCCATTGACCGAGAATGATCAGACAAGTATTGTATGATTCTTGTTCCCAAATTCTTGCCTCGAACACTAGAATCCACTACAACATCTTCAATATGACCAACCTTGCCACAATTCCTTATGAATTTCTTCTCTATAAACACACTCCCTGTGCCAACAATTAACCCTGAACTCTTGTCTTCTATAACGCAGATAAGATGGTCATTGCCGTACTTGGCAACCTCCCTAAATCGTTCTTCAAATGCTTCATCAGAAATGTTGTCACATACGGTCAGTTGTTGTAGCAGGGTAATGAATCCCTTTTTCTTGTCCGTGTTCTCTAGTTTCCTAACATGATATGTCTCTTCTTCTGTTGAACAGTTCTCTTTTTGCATGGTTTTGGAGCAATCTTTCTAAAAAGTTCAAAAAGATAGAGAAGAATGAGGCTAACTGAAGATTCAATATGAACATGCTCTCAGCAGGTCAATCAAATCAATAAAAATTACTTCACTAACAAAGTGATTGCAAAACAGAATTTTAATTTTCTGAAAAAGAATTTCCAATATTAGCTTCTTGCTCCTACAAAGATTCTCTAGAGCGGAATACGAATCTCCATTAATATAATGAAAATGCACAATGTTGGCAATTTATCAATCAAATAAATCCTACGGCATAAAATCGAGGCTTTAGAAAAAGCAAGTTCTTAATTACTCATAAACAAATGTAAATTAACAGAATTGAAAATCCTAATATCTAATCAGGATAGAACATTAAAACTCGATCAATCATACCTCAATCAGCACGAAATCCTAAAGAAATCACAAAGATGCAGAATTCGAAATTCTGAAAATTAAATCGCCATCAATACTTGAAAAATCCAGAAATAGACATACCTTCAATTTGACAGAATGCTGATTAGTTAGAAGAGAGAGATCTAAGATTTTTTCGTAAATTTGTGCGAGAGAACTGCCAGGTGCTGATTTCTTCTGCTGAAGGGAAGACAGGATCTGCAAGGATGGAGAGAATCAGAGATAATGGGCCCATCGCCCTATTCTGTGGTTCTATCGTGGCTAAGATCTTAGGCCCATTTAATTATGGGCTTCTATGATGTGAGCCCAACTTTAATTTTATATTGTGGTAGTATTTTTTTTAAATCCTTGGTCAATGACCTCTTTTAAGTTCGATTTCTCAACTAAACACAAAACGTGATATGTAAGTCTTACAAATGTAAATGTAAAATAAATTACTCCTTATGTTTTAACATGATTAAGGGTTGTTTGATTCAAATTCTTTGGTAATAGGTATCATTAAGAAGGTGAATGAAAAGTAATTAAAGAGTGAAGAGTAGTTATTAAATCAATGAGAATGATCGAGGAATTTTGATTCACATTAAATCAAATAACATCAATAATAAGAATTAATATACCTCCATTCCCATTAACTCTATCCAATACCCCAACCAAGCACCCCTAAACTTTTCTTTATGCAATATTATGCATTTTAGCTTGATAATTTTTTTGGTAAAGAAAATGCAATTGTTTTTTTCCATTTAAATTAACATCTTTACTATTTAAATGTAAAATTTTATTGAGCTAAAATTTATAAGAGATTGTCTCACGTGAAATTATTTTTATATTTTTTTAAATAGTTATAATTATTGCTTTATCATATATAATACTCCCTCCATTTCGGACCACCCTTCTCATTTACTGTACCACGTTATTTAAAAAATATTACATTTTTTAATTTATTTTGTTGACTTTATAGGATATATGTAAAATTTTTATTTTTTAGGTGATAAAATGTTATAAAATAATGATATGTATGTGAGAAAAATGAGTGACAATTTGAAATTGGTGTAACTTTTGAGATTGTTGAATAGAGACTTAGAGTAATGTATCATTTTTGGGGATGTGAAGGGCGTTGTGGGATGGACGAATAAAGAAAGTGTGAAGGATGGTGAGAGTATTATTTTATTGTTAAAATGTTAATTCATTATTGTTTGCCAACTTGATTTGATACTCTCATTATTTCTTCATTCATGATATAAATCAACTCCAACTTAAATCGTGTTTCCTGCAATACATGTCAACATTATATCATCATATCTGAATCATGTTGAGATAATAAGTCGGGTTAGGATCTTTTTATCAAAATATTGTTAAGGTAAAAACTAAAAAGTAATACTCCATTAAATGAGACTGATTATGCAGAAAAGAAGATTCTTCTCTTTTTTCCCATTACGTTTTTCTTTCTTATGCTCTTTTATTGTTCGTTTCTTTATTCTATTGAGATTAAAGAATATTATTACGACACACAATTCATTATTCATCTATGTATGTAAAGATTTCAAACATTTTTTTAAATCAATGTTCAACTGGTTGCACGTTTCTGTAAAATGAAATATTTGAATAATATCATTCATGTATATAAGATTATATAGAATTCTTCTTTGGAGCATTGTAATGATGAAAAGGGCCTACACCATGAAAGTATCTCCATTTTTTATTGAATTATTCTATGATTGTGCAATATTTGTAACTATATGCATGTAAAAATAAAAGTAATAAATGCCCTATATCTTCTTTGTTCTGTGGCTGATAAGTTATTGGAAATATATGCACGAAATTTTTTCTTGTCGTTAAAATAATGATAAAAAATAATTAAGCAATAAAAAATCTATCTTCCTAGCATAATATTGCAGAATTAATAGCTCTTAATTTCTTCCATTTGTAATTCTCTTCTAAGTAGTGTTTGCAATTTGATCAAATCAGCATCCACAATATATAACATGCACCATACCATATTTCGTATGGTTGAACACATTTAATTAATTTCTTTTTAAAATTAGAAAATAATAATTAAAAAAAAATTAAAAACCGTTGTGTATTCTCAATGGTGCAGAATTAGGCCTCCTTCCTTCTTTCATCAAAGAATCTCTAGCCATCACAATTCTGCTGTTGACCAATGAGGCATCGAAGGCCGCACAGTCGACCCAATCCTTGAGAAAATCCTCCTGGCCCCAGATATCCGGTATCCAGACCTGACCCGCCACTTCCACCCGGTGTCTCTTCAGCCTCTCCCTCCCGCTACTGCACGCAGCCTCCTCTACTGTTCCATTCTCTGCAGTTCCGCTCTCTTCCTCCTTCCTCTTGTTCTCTGATTTGGCAGCGGAATCTGGTAATGGATTTTCTGCGGTCTGATCATGGGATTTTGTAGTGGATTCGGGTTGGAGGATGGGATCCATGTGGATGAATCGGATTCGGATGGAAGAGAGTTGAAGGTTGGGAGGAAGAAGGTTGGAAGAGAAGGGGTATTGAATGGGGTGTTGGGATTACACGTCAACGGAAAGTGTTGTGCTTTGTATGGTATAAGACAAGTTTACGTGTCTTCTTCTCAGATTGTGTGGTTTCATAATATATATATATATATATATATATATATATATATATATATATATACTTGGAAGAAGTGATGTGTGTTTGAATTGGAAAGGATTTTTATTTGGGAATGAGAGGTTGATGTTGATTTCAGAATATTGTGTGATTTTAAGATGTTTTGGGCCAATGGTCATCACGAATTTGATATGCCTATGGGACAATTCACGTCATTGCCAAAATATGCACCTTTTATTTATTTATTTTTATTTTATATACTCTCTATGAGAAAACAAATGGAGGCTGAAAATATAATTCTCTTTTGAATTAATATTTTGAAGTTAAATGTCAAATTTTGGAAGCCAAAATATTCACCAGACTATTTTGAAATCATTTCATACTTTATTATTAAGTTATTATTGATGATTAGTATATTGTTAAGAATGTTAGTCATTTTTTATTTATATTATAAATTGTTCAAAAAAATAATTTATTTATTTTTTTTATTAATTGTGTATCACTTCTAATTAAAAAATATATTTTATAAAAATCTTTCTATTAGATGATATTATACAAACTTTTTCCATAAAAGAAACTTTAGGGAAGAAAAATGATTGTGCTTTAAAAATAAATTTTAAATTATTAAAGTAAATATTAATTTTTGAGATAAAATAGTAGTAATCCATGAATGGTCTCGCAAAATTAATTAGAGCATTCCAAAAATTAAAAAAAATATATTATTATTATTATTATTATATATATATATTTTTTAAATGAGACTCACGTAAAAAAAATTAATAATATATTTTTATGGGTCCACATACAATAATAATATCACTCACAATCACTCTATACATTAAAATTTTATACCTTTAAACATATATATATGACACATAAAAAAAGTATATTCTTTAATTTTCGTACAAGTTATAACTCTTTGGAGTGAAGGAAGTATATAAGAGGAGTTATATACGTTGTTCTGAAAATTATTACTCCCTTAATCCCATTCAAAAGGGATATTTTTTCTATTTTGGGCGTCTTGAGTTTCCTTTCATTTTTTACACACATATGAAACCACACACACTCATTTATACAATTAAAATATGAAACTCAGTCTCCCATTAATATAATTACTCACTACACATTAAATAATAATACTCTTTAATTCACTTAAAAAATAATAAAATACTTTCATAACTAAGTTGTAGTATTAACTATTACTCAAACTTAAAATTTAGTCAAGTTGTGAAATGAGTAATAGTTTGTGATTTTAAAGAGATGAGTGTGGGAGCATCTCCAAAAATCTCTCAATATAAAAATTACTTATTTTATACTCCCTCCGTCCCAATAGGTATATATTTGTTTTTTAAAGAGTATTATTATTTAATATGTAGTAGGTAATTGTATTAGTGAGGTGTGTGTGACCCTAGATTAAATGTATTAGTGATGTGTGTGGGTCCCATGTGTTTAAAAAGAAAAATGTATATCTTTGATGCGGACGCCCAAAATAGCAAAATGTATACTTTTTCGGTGGACTGAGGTAGTAATTTAAATATTTTAATTATAAAAATTCACTAACAACCTTTTCAAAATAAAAATAAATTTACACAAGCCGTGATTTTAATACTTCTATTATGCATTCTTTAAAATCTTACTTAAATATTTATTAATTCACATATTTATTACTTTTGTCATTAGTGCAAGTAAAGAGATATTTTTAGAGAAAACTTTAATGAAACTCAACTACCACCGCTGCCCTTCTTTTTCAATCCAATTTGCAGCATTTTACATTCTACACCAACCAAATTAAGTCCTTCATTAATCACTTCCACAAAATGCATATTTTCAACTAATTAAGATTCCATAACTTAATTCACTCTCTCTCAATTAAATTAAATAAATAAAAACATAAGTGACATATTTTGCAACGGTTTATTTTTTTCAGACCCATCATTTTAAATTAATTTTATTCTCAAACACAATTATATAAACTTTTTAAGGGATGATTTTTAATAAACTTACCCTATAAATTAAAATCAAATATAAATATAGAAAATCATTACAATAATATATCAAAGAGGATGTTAAATAAGCTAATTCGTGTGTGTTTGTAATTCATTAATTAATGAAATACCCATCGAGATTATTATTATTATTATTATTATTATTATTAATCAAGGTAGACTAAATTTAAATATTTAGCACTCGTGTAACATGATCACAACATGTGTATTGTCATTTTAGTGATGACCGTTGATTAGCGATTATAATAAGTCAAAAAGAAAATCATTTCATGGAAGAGTATTGAGTGGTCAAAAATAGTATGGATTCATTTTTCATTAATAATTAATTTGATTATGATCTGTGGGACCTTTTTATTTGCCGGCTAGTCTAGTTTGGTCACCCCTATGTTTAATTTTTTTTTCCTCAAAGGCGAAAAATGATGAAAAGCACCTTAAGATTGATGATAAGAGAAATCTAATAATATAATTATATAATCTATAAATTAAATTACTTCCTATAAGTTGTTCTTTATAAAAAATATGTAGGTAATTATTATTTTTAAAAATATTATTGTGTCGAATCGATTTACAAGTTACTTGTGCTACATTTAAAAAAAACACATAGTTGATTTGAATTTAATTGAGTTGATTCGAGCTACGCAAATTGGTTTAGAGCTTGAATTTTAATCATACTTAATATAAACCCACGAGGTTAATTGAGCTCAAATTTACATTTATATCTTTTTCTTTTAATTAAATTTTTATATTTATTTATATAATTTTAAACTAAAAACTAAATCCTAGCAATGAGATAATAATTTTTGACTTTCATTTAAATCAAAATATATATTTAATGAAGTTATTAATATAAACATTGTTTAGTCATATCGAGTTCAAAAAATTAAGCTGGTCGAATAGATTAGATCTAGTCGACTTTCGAGCTTTGAATTACTCCCGTCCCATTTCAGATTACACACTTTTCATTTTGGATTGTCCTATAAAAATTTGTATATTTCTAAAAAGATAAAAAGTTAAACATAATCATCCTTCCACCCTTACCTAACACACCTAACATACTTTATCATTTATTTATTACAAAAAAATATCATAATACCCCTAAAAGTTATTACTTTTCTTAATATGTGTGCCGAAAGAGACATGCAAACTTTTATGGGATGAAGAGAGTAATCGAATGCGTCAAACTCGAGGTTGACTCATCTCATTTTTAGCCTCCTTCATAATATTTGATATTTCTACAAATAAAATATAAAATTATTTTAAAAAATATCCAAATTAATTGGTATATTAACATTTTAATAGTAAATATACACAAATTTCCAATAATATCCTTTACTAATGTAAAGAAATACAAATTTTTAATAAAAATAAATCTTTTATAAAATCATCTTTTACTTTGAAATGAATGCATGTGTATATTTATTTTTTTTAAATACTACTATATTAAAGTATTTGTATTTGCATGAAATGCACAACTCATTCCGAGGTTGGTAGTCAAAATTCACAAGATTAATTAATAGTGACGTGAGGATAATAGGAAATCAAATTATTAATAAATTTAATAATTAATTAATCAATTTTAAACGGAAAATCAAGCTATATTAATGATACGTTAACTCAAGTCACATGGGCTTGTCTCCAATTTATGGGCCTACTTAGATCGACTCATTTTTTTTTTTTTTTTTAAATTAGACAGCCCCACGTCCTCATACTTTTCTAATTTTTGGCATGAACTGAAAGGATTAAAAGCAAACAAATGTGGAACTAAAAATGGAAATTTGATTTTTGGTCCTCTATTTTATGCTTTATTGCAAAGTCTAAGTAAAGAAGTGATTTGATTTTAGCTAACCATAGTGATTTAGTAAATCTAATTCTTCCAAAATGGAGAATCTAGCAAACATCAAAGGAATGTGGGGAATTAAAGTTCCTTTAAGTATGACATCATATCATTAAAGTTTTTAAAATGGACATCCAGCAACTAACAAGTGATTTGACTAATAATAATCCCTTATTATTACTCCATCCTTTTTTTTATTAATTTTAGTCTTTTATTATTATAGTTGCAAATTTGCAAGTGTCATTTTTGCATATACAGCTTATGATAATCCCTCATTATTATTGTCACTGGAATAAGGATAAACTAATGAGTAATATCTATCTTAGTTCTAAATGCAGTACAAAGTATAACACTTGTATCAACTTGTGGAATGTAGATCTATTTATTAAGAAATGTGTGGGAAAATGGCTGCTTTTCTTTCTTTAAACTAAGATCACATTCACATGGATGACAACTCAAAATCCTGTACAGAATAGCATAAATGAGAAAGAGTGATGGAGTGGAAAAATTACGTTAGAGGGCGAAGGGGTCGACCAGGGACTAGGCTCTAGGAAACCGGGCGCGTCCTTTCTTCCTCAAGAACTCGGGGATTTCTACAAGCCCGCCTTCTAGAAATGACGAGGGGCTCCTATTGAAACCAGGGGTCGGATCTCCCTGATTTGCCTGCATTGTTTATACAGAATGATGGGTGAATGAGCAAGATTTTGAGTCAGACGTAGTAGCGAATGGATACCTGGAGGGACCTCCCGTCACTTTCCTCTTGTCGTTTGAAACCAGTGGCTATCAACGTTATGCTAACCTGTGTTTATCAGCAAAGCAAATCCATCAAGTTTCAACACGTGATGATATCTTTAAAGCCATTGTTTCCTACTTTCAGCAACCTTTGCCTATATTCCCACATAAGACATACTTTCCTAGTCAAGAAACTCTCCTTAATTATACAAGTAAATAATAGATGGACAAGGTAGTACATTGTAGTAATATCCCGAACTTAGAAAAAGTAGCCTTAAACGAGTAAACTTACTTGACCAGTAAGGGATGGGTCTACCACAGCACCGAATATTAAGTTGGCAGCTGGATCCACAAGATCATATATGACCTCTGCTGCAGCATTAACCTGTCACCCCGATTTTGGAGGGGAAATAGTAATCAACAAATCTACTTGGAAAAGGTAGTTTTATAGCTCAATATGGTCATGAATAAGTATTAGGATAGCAGGAGTTATTCGTAAACCAACATAGACCTGCATATCATAAACGGTTGAAGGTAATGAGATTTTCCTTTTGCATCCCTCAAAGGATGTATGTCCAAGTTTGAAAGTTGTGCATGGGAATTATTGGCATGCATTGAGAGACAAATTATAAAGCATAATCTCAAGCATCTAGCTCTCCATGTAAAGCACTGCAGTGAGTCATGACAGTAAAGTCGCATTTCCAGTAGCTTCATCAATTAATTTTTCAACCCCTCGTTTTCATTTTGTGTTGAGTATCTCTCATTGTATGTCAATGCTGGAACTAGGTCAGAAAAATGTCGATAGGATAGAAGATTACATCAATCTACTGGAATCAAGAAAAGGAGTGGATGGTAGCCACACTACCTCAAACAATGTCATATCAGTACCACCAGTTATATTCCACACAATTCCAGTAGCTCTTTCTATACCAATATCCAGCAAAGGAGATTGAATGGCATTTAACGCAGCATCTCTAGCCCTGGTCTTTCCTGAATTTCAGAAAGATGGCAATATTAACCAAAAGCTGAAACACGATAGATGGAAATTGATCTGACATCAGCTCATACACAATTCGTTTCACATACTATTGCGAAAACTAATAATTAAGGCGACTTAGCAGCAGTTTGTATATGGATAGTGTCTGCCAATTGGAGGAAAATGAGATTCATTCCCAGAAATTAGGCTCACAAACCAGAGTGGTGAAAATGACCATTCTTTATCTATCTAAATACCACAGTGATCTAAAAGAAGAGAAAAATTCATAAGGAGAACTTCTGTAGCAATATTTTACAAGTGTCTCGGGTCAAAACAAGCAACTCTAAGCACGAAATAAAATGCTTTTTCCAGAATACCTGTTGCTGTTCCTATTCCCATTAACGAAGAGCCAGCATTAGCCATAATAGCTCGGACATCAGCAAAATCTACATTTACTAGCCCTGGAATCTGCAAATAATCAATTCCAGGACTTGCTTAAAAATACGAATTGCAGCCAATTGATTGCCATGCAGAACATTACAGAAAAGTTCACAGACGTCTTGAAGATATAAGAAAGTGTCACTCAACAAATTATTCCACATAACAAGAACAAATCCACGTTGTGATGTGCAAGAATAATGAAGAAATTTATGAACAATAAAGGTATAAGCACAATAATGAAGTAATTTATGAACAATAAAGGTATAAGCACATTGGTTGACCCGCCTATAAGTGAGTGTTTCTAGACATGCAAGCAGATATACCGTAATTATATCAGAAATACCACGAACTCCTTGCCTAAGAATATCATCAGCAAGATTAAATGCTTCTGTTACTGGGGTAGATGGGGAAACCGCTGTCAGTAGCTTATCATTAGGAATAACAATAAGAGTGTCAACGTTTTCTCTTAAAGCTGCAATTCCTTCTTGGGCTTGAACAGCTCTTCTTCTTCCCTCAAATGAAAATGGAGTGGTTACTATACCAACAGTCAAAATACCCATAGCCTTTGCAATTCCAGCAATTACAGGAGCTCCACCAGTACCTGTTCCACCACCCATACCAGCCTGCATATTTTACCAAATGAGATGAGATATTGCAACAAGCCAAAGGAGCATTTCATGTAGTAAACATGTTTTTGTTCTTGCTAGTTTGAAAAAAAAAAGCAGAGATCGATTTTCAGACTTAACCCAATCAAGAATTGATAGCTTATTTCATAACATTATGACATGGGACTCAAGTCATTCTATCCATGAGGCTACCTAACATAAACATATTATGCAAATGCCATTTTTTTACAAATTTAACATTAGATAAATTATGATACTATAACCACTCATGAACTCAACAGAACAAAATAATAGATCGTCTTCTTAAAAGCTTGATACATACATTTCTAATTTGACACAAAAACACATACAAATATGTAGACAAAAATAGATACCATTTTAGTTTAACATCCCTTAAAATCAGAATAATCAACAATTATCGCATGATTACACGTACAATTATTTGATTTTAAAATATAGACTCAGGGTTAGATTGAGGATATTATAATGTGGGTTTCGTAATAAACAACAGATTTTCACTATTGGCCATGAAAGGAACAAAATGATGATAGCACAAAATGAAATTTTATGATAGTTCCACTTAATGGGGAAAGTTATCAAAGACACATATGGATTTTATTGGGTTGGCATTTCCCTTGAGTTATTGCCAATCAAAAGACTGAACTTACAGTCACAAAGACCATGTCTGCTCCATAAACTGCATCCTCCAAAGTTTCTTTGCTTTCTCTAGCAGCATTCATTCCAATATCTGGTTTCCCACCTGCGCCAAGTCCTCGGGTTAACTCTTGACCAATCTGCAAGCGATACTCAGGAAATACAGGTGACATCCGCAGAGCTTGGACGTCAGTGTTAACTATCCAAAACTCAACCCCCTTCGTTGCACTTTCAATCATACGATTAACTGCATTCGAGCCACCACCTCCAACACCAATAACCTTGATCTTGGCCTCATTATAGTTGTTCAAACTTGAGGAGTCTCTCAAGCTCTGTGTATCATCTTCACTTGAAACATCCTGTCCAGGTGTGGTCAAGGTGGAGTTTGTCTCACCTCTAAGCATTGATACCTCAGGATGTAGATTAAGAAACGGGTCCTTACTATGGAATTGATTGGCACTATGTGAATTTGCTGAATATTTGAAATGGGGGGAGTTTAAACCACATTTGTGGCTAACACTGGAGAATCCAATCCTATCTTCGACCATTTTCAAGGGGGAAACTCTAGCCCCAAGAACAGTCAATACCCTTATCGGTCTACGGGTATCAGGAGGCATAAAATAAGGTGATGTACAGGTTGCCATTGACGATGATACTTCAATACTATCACAATGCCCAACTTTCCAGAAGGCCTACTAACTATATTTCAAGCTTAAGCCTTCTTTCTGTCTGATTACCTGCAACAGAGAGCTCAAAAAAATGGAACGAACACTGATAATAGTAATCTAGTAGAGAACATGCTAATAAAACGCTAATTTAAAGAATAAAATCAGGGAAAAACACAAAACCTCTTATCTTAATTGCTTTCATAAATGCAGCTCAATAATACAGAATCAAGACTTAACCCAAATATCCAATTGTAAACCACAATAAGGCCTCATCAGCGCCAAATGAAAATCAAATTATAAACCTGGGGTAAAATGCAGATAAACTTAGAAAATTATGCCAAGTCAATGCTGCAATTGTAAGCAAGAAAATTCAAACTATGGGAACAAAGTGTTCAAGAAAACGAAATCAACAGAAGCAACAAGAGGAAATTTAATCTACGATATAGAAGCTCGAGTTTTGCTGTTCACCTGAATTCTGCAGCCGCAATGCAAGCATAAAAATATGCAGAGGGTTTTGAAATTTTCCTTTTTTATTTTTTTTTATTTTAATAATTATGGTTATTATTAATTACACAAGCTATTTTAAATATAGAACTATAGAAGGCATTAATACAGTGAATAGTGATGTACTGATGCGCGATTTTAGAAGAGAGAGAGAGAGTGTAATATTGCCGTCATTTTCAATTTATTGTCGGAATCGCTGACAACGAGGTTGTGATCGTTTATAATTAATTAATTTTATTTTAATGATTTTACTTTGAATATTAAAAATACTGCTGAATAGCCTGAATAGTTGGAGAATAAAAATATTCACCATTTAAAAATAATTTTATAGAACTTCAATATTAGTAATATTACGTAAAGTTTACTTAAAAAATATCAATTCTTTTAAGTTTTTTTTTTAAATTTAAACTTAAATTAACGTAATTTTTATATGAGTAAAGAATGACTTTTTCTTTCTACTAAATAATTATTTTGTCACATAGAGTGAATAGTTTTCTGATCCATTCCACATATAAACTTACCATTTAACCATTTCATTTCATATTTTATAGCATAATTTTTAGGGTTTATTAAAATAAGGATTTATTACTGATTAGTACAAAATATATTAGGATATTACTAGTAGATACATAATATATATTTTATTACTACCCACTACAAAAGTATTCAATAAAAAATCTTAATTATCCTTTTATACGTGTTAATAATATATATAAATTTAAGATTATAATTCATATCCTATATTTTAGTTCTCTTTCCACATGAAGAATTTAATGTTTTTGAAGTATATAAAAAATCACAATATATTATTCTTGAAAATAACAATATCTCCAATATTTCTGTAAATATTGTGTGAAGACTACTTAATCTTTTTTCTGAATACTTTTTGAATATTTTTGAAAATTAATTATTAAGCTCAACATATTTTCTAAACACGAAAATTACAAAAACTAACGAATATTAAGTCATATATTTTTTCTGAATACAATTTGAACATTTTTTAAAATTATTAAATATTAAGGTCTACATATTTTCTGAATACAAAAATTACGAAAACTATCGAATATTAAGGATTATATATTTTCTGAATACAATATATCTGAAAATTATTGAATATTAAGGCCTACAATTTTCTGAATACAAGCACCAAATAATTAAAATATCCACGAAGTGCCTACATATTTTCTGAATACAAGCGAGATAATTTAAAAACTCACACAACGAGGATGTTGCTTTCTTTCCCGGCATCTATTACGTCTTGGGTACTTTCTCTCTCGTTCCAAAAGAAGAATCATTGGATAATAGTGAAATTGAAATTGAACACAAAATTCTTAAACATATTTTTTAATATTTGACGTATTTTGTACAGATTGACTAATCTTCAACATATTTCCTATTTTTGTGGAGAAATTAGTGAGTAAGTTAATTTCTGAATACAATTAAAATAACAATAAGATTAAAAGTGATATTTGATGTATTCAATTTGTAGTAAATAGTAATATAATTTACATTTTGTATCTAGTAGTAATATAAATGCATAAAATATATCAAAATAAAGTAATTATTCATATAATACATATGGAAAAAAGAAAAAAGGTTAACATTTCCCTAAAGTGGGCCTGCGGGCTCTTAGATTGGGCTCCAAAGTAATGCGAGCGTGAGAAACCCTTATCACTCTGGATTTAATTTGATTGGTTGTTTTTTTTTCTGTCGATTGTGACCTCACAAGTATCCAATTTCAATTTTGTTAATGATAGGGCCTAACGTTGTATAATATCATGAAGAACATATGTTAATATAAAAATATCCATTAATTTAAAATTTATTGTAAAGAATTTGATAGATGTGTGTATATTGGTGCACCCATATGTGTATGACTTTTTATTCTATTTTGTATATATGTTATTTTATTTAGTATACGTGTTTTGTAATAATTGTATACTTTTTTTTACAGTAAAAAAACTAACATCCATATGTGTATAACTTTTTATTCAATAGTGTACATATTTTTTTAATAATTGTATATTTTTTACACTCAATTTTTCATTAAAAAAACTAACAATTAAATTGTATACATTTTTGCATACAATTATATATGTTTTTGTTTATATTTGTATATGAGTGCACCTTATCTTAGGGTGCACCCGGATCCACACTATAATTAGTCTTGTGATACATAATCTGCCACAAGCCCCTTCTCATCTTTTTTTTTATTATTATTATTTTTTTAAAAATAGTGGAAAAACAACAGTATTTCTTTATATATTTTTCTTCTATCAAGAATAAAATATGATATATATTAATTTGAGTATTTACAATCATAGCCAAACATAATGCATGTGGCATTTTCCATTTTATTAATTTTAAAAAGAAAAACGAAATATTAACAAATTAAATACCCTAAAAATTATTGAGGTCTACTTGGGTGACCCGTGGTCACGCATGACCCTCTCACATGAGGGGGTGTGGGCCTCCACCCCTCATGTGAGAGGGTCCGTGACCACAGGTCACCTAAGAATTACCCAAAATTATTAATGGCACCAAAACGTGAATGATTAGGCCCAAATCTGACCTATTTAGATTAATTGGGCCCTAATTCTAATCCATTTGTAAAACAATGGGTTAGCGGCCCAAAGACCACTATAATAAATTGCGCAGTATTTGAATAAAGTAAAGACTGAAGATGTGTAAACCGAAAGCAGCCGCATGCTTCAGGGCCTTCTCTTCGCCGCGACGGAGCTGTTCCGCCGCAGTCCGGTGAGGTTACAGACTTAATATCTTTATTTTAACTGACTCACTCCGACTTTCCTTTTATTTTTCTGGTGCAATCTTACTTGAATTGAGATATTTTTTACAGTTTCGACGCTCTTTATTTTCGATTTTTCAATTGAATATTTAAGGATCGTTTACAGACTTTATTGTGATGTTTATTGTTTTTTGTTAATGTGAAGATAATCGGATAATCTTCTTTCAACAATTCTGTCCGTAAGGACCTGTTACGGCCCCCTATGATCCTATCCCCCGCCGTCGATTTTTATTTTCTGTTTATTTAATATAAATAACAATTTGGAAAATGAGCACATGTTTTACACATATATACCTCATTTATAAGCTCTAAAGAACATTTTTTTACTTAATACTGTAATTCTGATTCAGATTGAGAGTAGGAAATGTATCTAAGTTCTTTCAGAAATATTACTATGAGGATTTGTGATTGTAACCCTTTTTTTTTCAGAGAATAGAGTAGAGTTCCCAGCGTTCATGGTATGTGAGAATTATTCGAGCATCCAGATTCATAGAATTCCTAGGCAAACGGTTTCTGCAGTAAGAGAACCTAACATAATATGAATAATATCATAGAATACATAACTCTTTTGGTAATGGCATAACGAACATAAATCTTGTTCTGCATTACTCAAACTTCACTCCACTTTCGAATATCTGGACAAGGAGCTCAAAATGCTGTTCTCCATAGTAGAAACCATTCCTGCAACGGCCCTGAAAGTAAGCTGAGTATTATTTAGTTGATAAGATGGTCAAAATGATATGCCCGTAAAATCTTTTATGTCTCAGAGTTGAAGGAGAAAAAAGTGAGGAAATTACTTCTCAAATAAACTTTATGCACATTTACCCTGTATTTTTCCTCTAGCAGTTTCTCATTGCCATAAACAACATTGTTCCTCTTGTTCCAGAATATGCCCTTATGGGTCAGTAATTCTGAGAAATCATTGTATCTTTTCTTAAGAAGCTTGAGTCTTGATTTCAGAAAACGATCTGAATATATGGGACCAAATATTGTACGGAACTTCTTGTACACATAGAGCTGGCGTTGTTTTGTGAAAATTGAACCTGGTTTATATCCCCTTTCGATCTCTTCGGCCAACATCTTTAGGAACTGAAATTCTCCGTATCCTCTATTTCCAGGTTGCATAGGCTGTACATGTACGTTTAGATTGTCCATCTGTGATTTTGAATTAGTGAAAAAATGTGATAGGATAATTACCATGTGATGACAGGGCTGATCATTAATTTCAGGACATACGTGCATTTTATTGCTGGATAGAAGATATGGATTAAACTATGTTTGTCTGTGGATTGCATCATAATATAATCCCTAAAACACCGACATAGGCAGGTTTTTCTTTGATACTTTTCAGTCTAAAATATCATAAACTCAATACTCTTATTTTCAAAATCTTCCTTCAAATATATGATTCTCTTCGAAACATCATCCAAGTTTTCTAGCAAATAGGCTACTCTATAAGAGTAAAAGACAATTTCTCTAGGTTTTTCAAGTAGAATGCTACAGTCTGATATTTAGGGAAGTCCACTCCTGTGAAAGCAGGGTGCTGGAATTTATCACTTTTCTCTTTAGTATCCATGATGATTACTCTCAAATGAAATTTAGACGTAGAGACTTTGAGAGGCATTCAGTGTAAGGCTAGAAAATGCATATATAATTGGAAATATACACTCATATCTTTTGACGAATATGTCTACAAGAGTTTGATCATGATCTAAACTGCTACCTTTGCTAACTCACTCTGATTTTTTATGTTTAGGCCTTGAATCGATAAAACTCCTTTTTTAAATATATGAAATGACTTATGTGGTCTATCATTATCAAGAAATATAAAATCTGTTTAGTAGAGTTAGACTTGCCTTTATTCCAAGATTTATTACCTAAAAATTCCTACTGCCTGGTCAACTGCTGATAATGGCTCAATAGTGCCTAATAATTTGGGTCCATTTTTTCTCTATTATGCTTCCCAAGATTTAAAGACGTAGATCCAAATTAGTTTGCAGCTTGGATCTTATCCTTTCCAGACACAAATCATTCAACCAAATAATGCTTTAACCCTGTTTTAATTTTTTTCTCACTAGTAACTCGGTAAGATTATCATTTCTAATCTTCTTCACATGTTATAGACTCTTTTTTTTTTGGTTCATTTTAACTTTCTGACATTCTGAAACATTGTTACTTCTCTTGTTAATTCATATACCAAGTAGCAATCTAAGCCAATAGATATGTGATACTTCCATGTCTCCATCAATATATATCTTTAGCACACATGCATAAAATCGCACTCAAATTTGCTAGCAAAAATCTAATTGATGAAAAGTAAAATTTGAGTTCTAAATCTCAATATTCCTGCTTTTCCAGAAATTCTTAAAGAAGAACAAAAAAATTGTGACTAACCTTTTCTCCAGGAATACCCTTTGATTCTTGAAATGAACGGAAACTCTTTGGGATAATGGCTTTTGTAATTAGCAGAGATATGAGGAAGCTCTATTGTGTTTTAATGATTCTTTTCAGGCTTTTGCCTTTTCATTTTGACACGTATGGAGGCAGTTACACTCAACTTTGTACTTTCTGGCTGTAATCATGGCGTAATAAAGACGTAAGACGAGATTTCATGAATTATAGTTTTATTTAATAAAAGTATCTATTTCAAGACCCACATATCTTTTTTATAGAATAATGGTTATAAATAAAGCTGTGAAACGTGAGGTTATGGAAAATTATGTTCGGAAGTTATATTTTGGATTGAGTAATGAAAACAATTAGTAAAATTATATGTGGTAATGCTTCCTTATACTCAACTCTATGATGCCAAAATTTGCACAATTAAAAGAGAAATAGAATTAGCACCTACCAATATAGCTTACTGCAGAAATTGAAATAACGTGTGCATACGCAAAAAGATTTTTTCTTTTAAAAGGTAGAATGTTTTGTTTATCCAGAGTATGACCTTTTATACTAGGCTAACTTATCAATCACATTAACTTTATTTGGATTGCGTACAAGGGCATTATATAATTTGCAATTAATTACTAATTTCGCGTTGCACTGTTAAGAATGATATGGAGGTCAGACTGTGTTATCTGTTGGTTCAAAAATTAAATTGTTTCCTGAAAACCTGTATAAAATTTTGTTACACAGTTGTTTTATATCTTATATTGGTTGTATGAAATACCTAATTGCCAACTGTATTTCTATTGGTAGAGCCATTAGATCATAATCTGGTAATCTTTAAATTTAAATTCTCATTCTAATTTCTTAGGGATGAATCACCCAAGTTGCCTTCTAAGTTGATGTTTCTGGCTTAACTTTTACGTTCCAATTTCAGAGCTTTGAAATCTGCTTCCTGGAACAATTTGCTTATAAGGTGTTTTTACTGAGCAACTTAAGTATTTTGGTATTGCATAAGAAATCTTAGTCATGAACTCATGATAGTATTTATCTGAGTGTTACATTGTTATTACGAGTGCAGCGACATTACAGAAGAGAGTTTTTAACTTATCTATGTTGTTCCACATACAAGAACCCTCAGGTCTGTCCATCTTCTTCTCTTCACATTGATTGTGTGTGTGATACATTCTTGGTCTGTCTGCAGGTGGTTGGACAAGGCTGCAGTTGTGATACCCACAGAGCCTCTGGAGGAGCAAGAAAAGAATCCATGTAGACTTTGCAGGGTGACAGAAGTGGAGGAGGCGAAAACAAAGGTTCGCATGATTCCTGTATGGATGACTTTCATCTTCTGTGGTGTTGTGTGGAGCATTGGATACACCTTCTTTGTTGAGCAACTAGACCATCTAAATCACAAAGTCGGCCACCTCAAGCTCCCCTCCGTAGCCCATTTTTGGTTCTATGATCAAGTACAGAATCAATCTGCCAAATCTACGCCAATTTTGTAAATTCATCAGGCCAATCAGGGTCAAGAAAGTTTACTCCTTCATGAGGGATCGCGGTATCAATGATACTCACAAACCTGTGGTGCGTCACAGCAGCCAAAGTGGAGGATCGAAGGCTTGGTGCAATCCATGAGCATGGACTAGTCGACGAGCCTGACAAAACAGTGCCTATGACCATCTTGTTGTTTCCACAGTTCGTTCTACTTGGAGCATTTTCTGGGATCTTTCATTACAGTGCCATTTGCTTCTTCATTGATCAGTCCCCTGTATCTACAGAAAGCTACCTGCCGTTTTTCGTCAGTGCAGTTTCTGGTGTCAGGGATTCTTGGCAGTGCTGTTACTGTATTTGTGGTCGAAAAAGTTAGTGTAAGAGGAGAAAACACAAACTGGTTTCAGCACTACATGAACAGGAGTAGAGTGGATAAGTACTCCTGGACACTAGCTTGGTTGATGGCAATCAATCTCGTGACCTTTGGTATCGTAGTTGTATTGTTTCAAGGAATCAGAGTTGGAAGATTAGAATGGTGATGAGTTTGGTGGGATCAAAAGCCGTACGATGATGGTTCCAATGGCTTGTGTTGCTGCTGTTCTTGGAGGTCTTTTTTCAGTTTTGTTAGTTATCTATGTATGAATGTCTTTTTCTGATTTTATCAACTTCTACATTTAGCTTTATCACCTTTATCTACTAAATAGTCAATTTTCAGGAAACTGCATCATATATTTGTTTCCTTCCCGAGTAGGTGGAAAATGGAGAATATACAAAAAGTAAACAATATGAAACAAAACTAAAATAAGATTAAAATTAAGAGCGAAGATGATGACTTAAGAGAATAAATTGTTGACAAGTTGATTTAGAATAAGAGAAGTTGAACAATTCAGCCGTATATGTTTATACATTTAATCCAGTTTTCTTTGGGTGATGAAATAACACACACTCCACTTTTACCAAATCAATCCATGATTTTCTTTATCCACTGTTTTCTTTATTATTTACACAAATCTTATCAACTAGTTTCTTATGAAACTTCGACCCCACTACAAAGGGAACTCTTGAAAAACGAGATATCATGCTATGCATACTATATACATACACATCGATATATATGTATGTATGTAACTCTGCAACTATCTGAATAACAAGCTACATCATCTGTAATTGCAATCAAAATCTGGAAAGGCTGTTTATAAAGACTTACTTTTGTTACTCATCTTCTCTCTTTTCGTCTACAGAAGAGTTCAAGATTGCTGAAATTGTTTGAATGATCAATGGCAGCAGTTGTAAGAATAGTGGGTAGGCACATTTCTAACCAAACCAATCATATTGCCTTCTCCCAGTTGATACATTAGTTTCTGATGTTATTATGTTCTTACATCATCTACAGCACTGATGTGGGTGGACATACTGTCTGCATACGCCATGTTCGTCTTGATGGAGTACTTAACCGATGTCTGGAAGCTCGGCTACACCCACGCAGCTGCCATCATCAACATCTTCTGGGGCGCTGTCCTCGTATCCCAGTTGCTTCTTGCATTTATAGTCGACACCATAACGGGCGATTACTGGATGCTGTTGCTCTCCACTCTTTCTTACAGTGCTGTAACATGCCTTACCATCACTTTGTTTCAAACCCAGCCTACTATCAAGCTCTGTAATAACCACACCATTTTTTTGTATCCAGGGATTAGGATTCTTGGCAATGTCAACTCCACCGGTGTTGCCACATTCCTGTAAGGAGTATAAGCCTGAATGCATTGGTGAAGACCAAAAAGTACTTTTCTACATTGCGTTGCCTTTGATAGCTTTTGGGATGTCTGGACATTTGACTTCTTGGACCTCATTCATGGCTCAACAATTGATCGGAGAGGAAGAGGAGGAGGGCGAACTTCATGACCGTACATTCTGGAAGTTTTTCGGTAGCATCACGTCTACAACCATCTTCACTACCATTGCATCTTTTGCACTCCCTTACATAAAACCATGGTCTCTTCGATTTGGGATTCCAGCCATATGCAC
Organism: Pogostemon cablin; assembly: GCA_023678885.1. Classification (NCBI taxonomy): domain Eukaryota; kingdom Viridiplantae; phylum Streptophyta; class Magnoliopsida; order Lamiales; family Lamiaceae; genus Pogostemon; species Pogostemon cablin. Next base: position 2,913,790 of record CM042984.1, read on the forward strand.
TCTGGTTTCAGCTCTGCTGTTTTTCAGTGGCTCATGTTCTTACAGGTATTTCAGGCCACAAGGAAGCCCTTTGACCATGTTTGCTCGTGTCTTTGTTGCTGCTCTTTCCAAACTGTTTCATAAAGTTCCAGGAGATGCTAAGGAGCTATATGAGATCCAGAATCCTCAATTCTACACTGTTCTCCATACAACAACCCTCAGGTCTTTCTTTCTTCCTCTCTTGATTATATACTATTATATACTCCTACCTTCTTTATGTTTATTACAAGATAGATTCTTGATAAGCAGGTGTTTGGACAAGGCTGCAGTAGTTATACCCACTAAGCCTCTGGAGGAACAAGAGAGTAATCCATGGAGACTTTGCACGGTGACAGAAGTGGAAGAGACAAAAACCATCGTACGCATGATTCCTGTGTGGACAACCTTCATCCTATGTGGTGTCACATCTTGCATTGGATTGACCTTCTTCGTTGAGCAATTAAACCATCTAAACCACAGAGTTGGAAAAATCAAGATTCCTTCCGCTGCCATTATATTTTTTCTCAGTCAAGCCCAAAATCAATGTGGGAAACTCTACATCAAACTTGTGAGCCGTTGTTTAGGCGAATCGAAATCAAGAAAGTACGGTCCTTCATTAGGGATCGTTGCATCAATAATACTCTGCTGCATCACAGCAGCCAAAGTAGAAGATCGAAGGCTAGGCATAGTTCACAAACACGGCCTAGTCGACAAGCCAGACGAAACAGTGCCAATGACCATGTTCTGGCTGCTCCCACAGTTCATTCTACTGGGGGCATATACTGGAATCTTCAGCAACAGTGCAACTCTATTCTTCATAGATCAATCCCCTGAGCCAACAAGGAGGTACTTGCCGTTCTTCATTAACTTCGTGTTTGGTGTTGGGGTCTTCTGCAGTGTTCTTTCGGTTTTCGTTGTGGGCAAAGCAACAAACTGGTTTCAGCACGAGTTGAATGCGAGCAGAGTTGATAAGTACTTCTGGACACTGGGTGGCATGATGGGTGTCAATCTAGTGATATTCATAGTAATGGCCATGTTGTATCTGTACAAGGAATTGGAGCTGCTGGACCATGAAACAGGCATAACTTCAGAAGATATCAATGAGATGTTTCAGATAGTTAGTGCAGCAGCAGCTGCTGGACTTGCACAACAACAACAGCAAACTAATGGTTTAACACAAGTGACCTATCGTGTAGAAGCAGCTCCAAGAATACTTAGCCATGAAAGGGTTCATCACTCAAGATACTACCAACTGAGCTATCTATAGCAGGTATGCTGATTTCGTAGGTAAAAATTAAAAATTAAAAATTGAAAATTGATGATTTATTTCACAATGTTCAAACTAGTACAGATCAAAACAAAGGTAAATTTCATTTTTACTCACCTTTCCCCTCCCCTCCATCGCTTTCTATGAATTCTGCCGATCGGATCGCTTTCTCTCGAGAATTTCAGTAGAAGCAAAATCGTAGCCCTAGAAAATCTCACAAACAGGATAATGAGGAATACAACTGCAATCAATCGCAATGTGGAATCCATAAATAGCATTACACCACCCCCTTTAAACTTCATCATAGTCACTTTTTACTTGTACTCTTGATGCTCCATATATTTTTATTCAGTTACATAACCGTTTTCATATTTTATTATAATACTCCACTTTTATTAAATATATATTTTATTAAAAATATAACCACATTTTATTTTTAAAATAATTCACTACACTACTTTTATATTTTATTAAAATATTATCATTATTCTTTTTTGGAAGTTTTTTATAAACTAGCTAACACAAATATGTCATTTTTATTAGTTTTAAAGTCTTATACAAATACAATTATTACAGTTAATACATTTATAAAATAAAAGAGTATTATATTTATTAAAAAAAGGGAAAAAGAGTATTATATTTATTAAAAAAAAAGGAAAAGAAAATTTAGTGCATAAAATTAAAAAAAAAAAGTGTAATACTACCTTTATGACTTATGAGTCATAATAAATTATTTATTTGATAATGATTTGTTTTTCTTTCCCTTTGTCTTAATTATATCAATACAAAAATTTCGTACAATAAATTGAAAAATTCTTAACTAAATTAAGGGTTATTTTGGGTTGAAGTTGGTGCATCATGCACCTACATAATTATAAGGTAAAATTGAGTGTAGTGAGTAGTTAATAAATTTATTTTTAATTATTTTATTTTATTGAATGATGAAAATTAAATAAAAATCTAAGTGCACTGTGTACAAGGTGCATGGTAGTTAAACTCTTAAATTAAACTAGGAGAATCTTCGCTAAATTAAAGGGAAAATGTCACATAAACCCTTATACTTATATCCATAGATGAACTTGGTCCCTCATCTTTCATTTTGTACATCTACACCATTTTTCCTTTTAAATAAAATCAAAATGGCCCTTCATTTCTTATAATTTATACATTTTCATTAATTAAAAATAATAACTCCATTCTTTAGCAATTCAACAGCATCAATTGAATTTCCAATTGATTCATTTGCTGGGCAGAAATGATGACGACGGACACAAAAGTGAGGAACAGCAGCGCCACAATGGAAACCAAGGCATGGTGAGGGGGCTGTAGGGCAAGGCCTGCCCTTGGTGGAGGATCTCGCTGGGTTTGTGGCCCGGTGGACGCTTCAACGCCGGCTCTCTTGACTTCTTCCGGGCTCATCTTGTGTGTGTCTGCGTTTTTTTCTCCAGTCTTCATTTCCAGCCAGCCATTGTTGGTTGTGAGTGAAACCTGTCGGAAGAAGGTGAGATATGAAGACGAAGGTGGAGACCTGCTGCTTCGCCTTTGCATGCCAATTTAATTTCGATTTTAATCAAATATTGTAGATGTAATAATGTTACACCGAGACGGACGCCGAAGAGCTCAGGCATCCGCCATGAGTTGGTGAATGTTCTTTTTGCCAGACTAGCTTTCCTCTTGAAATGCTAGTACTTATGGCTTCTTTCAACGACATATTTGATCCTGTTTCAGCCATGGGAGACGTTTGATTACCTCTCGTTAATGCTTTCCACGATTTGATGAACTCGACTGGTTCCATCGGGAGATTGTTGATTTCACGTCGAGACCAAACTCAGTCCGAGTCTCGCCGTCGACTGCTCAACATCGGAGAAAAACAAGGGCAGATTCAACTCCAATTGCTCTTTCCACCGACGTAAGCTACAGTCACTCTTCCACATCCAAGCTTTTGATTCCATCATGATACGTAAGAATAAGAAATAAAAATGCAGTTGTTGAATTGCTAAAGATAATAACTATTAATAAGAGCAGTAGGACCACTTATTAATTGAGTTAATATTTTTAATTTGTGAAATGTCATTTTGTATAAATTATAAGAAATGAAGGGCCATTCTGATTTAATTTAGAAAAAAAAAGGGTGTGGATGTACAAAATGAAAGATGAGGGGCCTAGTTGATCTATGGATATAAGACCCTTTTCCCTAAATTAAATTAAATTAAATTAATAGAATTACCGTTAAAGAGTAATTTTTAGATTCAGCCAAACGGGGTCTTATGGGTTAACAGAAACGCATCTCCGGTACAACAACGAAAAATCCTCTCTCTTGGATGGTGTAAGAAGATGAGAGATGATTGGCTGAATCTTAACGTACAAAACAAATCACCAGAGTAATACATACCACCGGCTAATTATGTACTGTAAGCCACTTATTTAGACGTCGTCATACTCTGCTCTGCTTTGCTGTATTCCTCTCTTATACCCTTTCCAGCGAATCAGATTCCACCCTTTACACCCCTCTATCTTCTATCTTCATATATATATATAGGTTTGGTTTTTAATGCGCACGATTTTGTTTTTCCGATCGGTAGTGTTTCATTTCCCGACCTTGTTCTGCTTCGCGTTGTTACCGGTGGATTCTTCAGGTAAGGGTTTGTGTTTCTGAAATTTTATCAGCTTCAAGTCTTTTGATGATTCGCGTGTGTAAATTGTTGTGTGGAATATGATTTCAGGTGTTGATTTCGGAAAAACGTGATAATACGCGACTGTTTGCTGAAAGATTGGATCATAGGCTTTAAGTTCGGATTTTCTTTTCAGTTTCTATCGAATAACTATTGGGGTGCTAAGATTTGACGTTTGTTTTTGGGATTTGGTGGTGAAATTGAACGGGGAGTGTGAATCAGATGGCCTGCTTCAAATATCTGAAAAGCTGTTTCTTGATTGATTTATATACATTTGCAGCTTAGAAAGGTTGGGTGATTTGATTGAATTTGGTGGACCTCATCATTTCTGTGGTCCTCCCTTTTTGATTGATTTGTTATGTTATGGAGTCTCTTCCAGTTGAGGTTGTTGGGAACATATTATCTCATCTTGGTGCCGCCCGGGACGTGGTGATTGCTTCTGCAACTTGCCGGAAATGGCAAAAGGCGTGGAGGAATCATCTCCACACTCTTAGTTTTAATTCCGATGATTGGCCATTGTATCACGAATTTTCCACTAGTAGGCTTGAGATACTTATTACTTTGACTATATTCCAGACAAAAGGACTACAATGCCTTTCAATAATAATGGATGATGTAGATGAATTTTCTGCAGCCCCAGTTATAGCTTGGCTCATGTACACCAGGGAAACCCTGCGCCAACTACATTATAACGTTAGGACCACACCTAATATTAACATGCTTGAGAAGTGTGGTCGGCAGAAGCTTGAAGTGTTGTCTTTGGCGCACAATACAATCACAGGAGTTGAGCCTAGTTATCAGAAGTTTCCTTGCTTGAAATCTCTTTCATTGAGCCATGTCAGTATATCAGCTTTGGATCTGAGTCTTCTGCTTTCTAGCTGTCCAAAAATTGAAACCTTGACCTTAGTTAGTCTAGATATCGTCATGTCAGACCCACAGGCATCAATGGATTTGAGTAGCAACTCATTAAAGGATGTTTATGTTGAAGCAATCAGTTTGGATAAGTTTGTTCTGGAGGCGGATAGCTTAGAGAAGTTGCACATCAAGGATTGTACACTTGAATGTTTTGAGCTTGTTGGTAAGGGGATGTTGAGAATTCTAAAAATTGATGATGTTAGCGTCATCCATCTTGATATTGGTGAGTGTGGTGAAAACCTGGAGATCGTTGATGTGAGCAATTTTACAGTCATGTGGTCGAAGTTCCATCATATGATTTCGCGATCATCCAAACTGAAAAAGCTCAGGTTATGGAGTGTTTTATTTGATGATGAGGATGAGTTTTTCGATATAGAGACCATTTCCTCATACTTTCCTTCATTGGTTCATCTTTCCCTGAATTATGATTTAAGAGAGGCATCACTCCCATATGGCTTACAAGGTTCTTTTGTTTTGGAACATGTGATTGTCTTGGAACTTGGGTGGACAGTGATTAGTGACCAGTTTTCACTGTGGGTTTCAGGACTTCTGGAAAGGAGCCCTTGTCTGAAGAAGCTGGTCATCCATGGTGTTGTGTCTGAGACCAAAACTCATGAAGAATGCCAGACATTGGCCAACTTCACTTCAGCTATTGTAAAACTCATGAGGAAGTATCTGCATGTGGACGTTCAGTTCGAATATGAATAGATATTTCACTGCATCGGAACTTGTTATTGGCGATGCGTTACAGAAACATGTTGGCACCTCTCTGCAGCCATGGTCTCCTTCCCAATAATTTGGACTTAAGCGCTGTTATGGTTTATTGATGTTCGTTCTGTACGAGTCAGGTTATGCTTGCTTTCCGAAATTGTGGTTGTTTATTGTTTTCTCATTATAATTTTTAGAGGAAGAATGCTATGTTTCCACGCTCATGAAGAAGTTTCTCATACAATGCAATTTGCTACTTTCTATATTCTAAGTTTTATCTACGGCCTCTATACATTCGCACACTCGCACATGCACTGATGCACATATATATACTGAAACTTGCTGAACTTTAAGTATCAGTATTCAGGCACCTGGCTTTACCTTGAAGCATTATATTATATATCAATCAACACCATGTGCTTACAATTTTGAACTTTATAAGAAAAAATATAACAAGAGTATTCCCACCCCCTGAAGTGTAATTTTGTTTCATCATATATGGAAATTTTATTGTAGGCAGTAATATAAGAGATAGTTCTCTATCTGACTGGTATCAAATCAGATTTAATTCTTTATTAGAACAGATAACATAAACTCCAGTATTGTAATTTATTAAAAAAACAGTTTTTTTCCTTGAAATTCTTGTGGTATTTTATTAATATAAACTAATTTAACTTGACTTGAAGTTTTCTTCTGTTTCCAGTTATTAATTTCCATAAAAGTAATGCATTATTGTATGTGGTAAAAAGGATAAGGATCAATTTTTGGACCATCTAGAGATTGACATATTACTACTTCAACTCGGTTGATTGGCACACAAGTATGTGATGGTATCCTTGGCCTCAATTTCCTTAGCAAATCAGATGAAAGTTCTAAGAAATTTTATGGTGCTAACATGGTTCATATATGATGTATGCTACATATTTTTGACAGATCAAGAAATTGCAGATATAATGAAATATGCTTAATGAATATTCTCATCATCCCAGAAATAAAATGCTAGATGCAGCTTATCGAAGATTACAGGCATGATGGAAAATAAAGGTATTGAAGCTATCCCTTGTGATCTGATCATTGAGATATTATCACGACTTCCTACTAATGAGCTTAGCAAGTGTAGATGTGTTTGCAAACAATGGTACATATTGCTCACAAGTAATAAAGAATTTTCTGCACAGCACATGAAATACTCAAAAACAAAGCCTCTCTTACTCTTCCGTAAATATTCTTCAAACTTTTTCATGGAGGTGAAGAACAATAGAGTCTCAGTTGATCTCACAGCCATAAACATGGAGGGAACTGTAATTAACAAATTTAGGACAGTGATTGAAGGTCCTGTTCATACATTTGTTTCTTCTGGTGCTCTGTCTATTTTATGCTGCATGAATTCCCTTTATGTTATTAGTCCCAGCTCTAAAAAAGTCATCTCTCTGCCGTGTCCTTCTCGTGCTGATTCTTTCTACACTGTTGGATTTGGCTACCTTGCTAGATCCAACGAATATAAAATTATCCATTTGTTTAAAATCCCTGCTCTTGGAGATGGGAAAATGGCATCAGAGATTTTAACATTAAAAGGTACTGAGGGACTCGCAGGCGATTCTTGGAGACCTGTGGGACCTTGTCCCCGTATTGTGTCTGCAAGCGATTGCCTGTGTGTTGACGGCAGTATCTTTTGGGAGATACAAGGCAAAGAAATCATCTCCTTCGATTTGGAAAAAGAAGAATTCAAGGTACATTGCTATCCTATATATGATTCTGCCAAGTATACAATAGTGGGATTGACAGGGTTACAAGGGACTTTATCCTTAGTTGGATTATCTACAGAAACATCAACCGTGGATATATGGTTGATGATGGACAGTGGCACATGGATGATGACATGTAGTGTTGGTCTCTTTTGTTTAGGTGCTGATAACATAGTACCTTCAGATAACTACAGTGGGGATATACTATTGATCACAAAACAGAAAGATCTCATAAAATATAACCTCACTAACCAAACATCAACAAAAATAAGCTATTCAGGATCTATCGGGCCTCACCGGCATAAACCCTGTTCGTACTTCGACTGTCTATATTCTCTGGACAAGCCTATGCAGGTTTCCATTTGATTATGATGTATGTATTAAAATATGTATATATGGTGTAAGATTTTCAAATTGTGTATACGCATGCTTATTACCGCTTCTTCCTAATGTCATAAATTTCTAATGTGAATATAAGTCTTTGATGTATATCTTATGTTAGTACAAAAATATGTACAGCGGCCAGTGATGATGAAATTTATTCTCTTTCTTCTTTTCTTTCTTTTTTTTTTTAATTATTGGGGGAGTTATCTGCTGATGCAAATGGTAATAAGAAACAAAAATGGATATAAATTTTGAGAATATAAAGACAAGAACTGGAAAACGATGTATGGATGCGACCTAATGAAAATTAATATATTCCAGGTATTGTTGCACGGTGTACAAATGGGGCCAGTTCTGATTTCTTAATTAGATTTAGAAATCTAGAAATGGCATGAATAATGGATTAGGTTATGAAGATCTGTTTTTGTTCTTGATTTGAAATAACATTTATTGATTAATGGCAAGAGACATACATGGACAAATCCCAAAAATTCATGTTACCCATTGACCAAACAATGGTGAGTCATCTTTGTTTATAGATGAATTACAATTTTAGTTCTTTATAGTGAAATACTTTTTGATTGCACCAATATTTAAAAAGGGTTGTTACAGACATGGGATATAATGATGTTGTGAAAAACGAGATGGGGTGGTGATATGTGCAACAATAATTGAGTAAATTGGAAAGTGAATCAAATAGTGTTGATCTGATTGTGTTTCACAAGGAACCATCTCAGCCATCTATAGTTGAAAAGTAAGTAATTAGCAATGACAAGTGGCTATTTCCATTACTCTTTACAAAGTTAATTTATACTTGTTGTTTAATATTATACTTAAGTCTATGAATGTTGGTATCTCTTTCTCAAGTCCCACCTAATATTGTTTATTACCACCATTATCTTACATTCAAACATTCAAAGTTTTGAAAGTCCACAAATGCTCATATCCAGGAACTTGTTACCTGACTATCATATAAAACAGGTGAGGGAGTGAAACCTGCAGCATATCAGCTTCGATGAATCAGATGACTGATGAGAGGGAAGACGAGGGAGCGAAGAAGCAGCGTTTTGAGATGGTGGAAGTGAAAGGGATTGGCTATCTTCCACGTGATCTTCTCATCGAAATACTGTCGAGGCTTCCTGCTAAAGACCTCGGCAAGTTAAGGTGCGTTTCTAAATCGTGGAACGAGTTGCTATCGCGCGATATGGAGTTTATTGCTAGTCATATTGAGTGGTCAAAACAGAGGCCTCTGTTGTTAGTTAGAAGGTACATTTCTGATGGGAGTGGTGAGGTGAATAACAGTAAGATCACCATTGAATTGACCTCGATCGACATGCATGGAGACGTAACGGATCAGTTCAAGGAAGAGATCGATGGACCAGTCCACACATTCATTTCTTGTGGTCCATTGAGCATCATTTGCTGCATGTATTCTCTCTATGTATGCAATCCCACCACTCACCAGCTCGTTCGTGTACCCTATCGTCCGAACTCTCGTCTCCACAACGTGGGGTTCGGGTACCTTCCCCGGTCGAACGACTACAAAATAGTCCACATGTTCTGTGATTCTTCAGCTGGGAATGGCAAAATGGGGTGTGAAATTTTCTCTTTTAGAACCAGTGAAGGTGTGTCATCCGGTACTTGGAGGCGAATCGGGGATAGCCCGTGTACCGGATGGACGGACGAGTACCCAGTATGTGTCAACGGGACCATATACTGGGCACTCTCTTCTGGATGGAAAGACAAATCCATACTCTCACTGGACTTGGACACACAGGAGTTCAGCAGCATTTCATACCCCCTCCATGAGTCCAAAAAGTACAGCTTCTCAGAGTACATTGGCTTCATGGGGGCTCTATCCGTAGTCGCGTTTTCTGCGGACGAATCGACTATGGATATATGGATTCTGAAGGACAGAAGAAAGCAGAGCTGGACAATGGAGTACAGCATCAATCTTTACCCTCTATGTCCAAAGTTTTTAATTCCATTGGATGATCACTCTGAGGAGATACTGCTTCATATGGAGCAGAGGGATCTCATATCTTACAGTTTCAAGAGTCGAACGTTGACCCAAATAGGCTATTACAGGGCTATGAAGACCTACAATAAGCCATGTCTCTACCATAGCAGCCTCATTCCAGTGATGCAATCTACTGTTAAGAATAGGATTTGAATAACTCGTGACAAAATCAAACTTTCTTTCTTTTTGATTTTCTCCTCCCGATAATCTCAACTTTTCGCGATATTATGTGTCTTGATGCAATGTATTATGATCATATATGATCGAAAAGTTTGATTAAATTTCTTTATTTGGATACATACGTCTTCTCATCTGACCCTTGTATTTTATTTTTCTATTATTGTGTTTTTTTTAAAAAAAAAATTAATTTACAATTCCAAGATCATTCAATTTATTTGCAATTCAAGTAGCCACACGAGATTTTTGACAAAATTCCTTGACTATTCCTAGGATCCATTTTTGAATGGGTCACCCGACCCACGGCCAGTTCTAAGTAATCAAACATTCATAATATTCTTGTTATATTAAAAAAGGAAAAAAAAAAAAAGGAACTTTAAAGATCTAATTTGATAATAGACTTCAAATTATTCACGACTTAAAAGATAAACTTGAATTGGGATCCAAAAGATAAGCATCATATGGTTTGAAAGATAACTTATCAATAAATAACTCATTAATTTAAGTTCATGTTTATCATCTTATAATTCTTAAGTAAATAAAATATATGTGATTATGTATAAATATATAATTAAAATAAGTAAATTCTTTTCACATTTCACGTTCATTATAAAAGTGATGAAAATAAAGAACGAAAAAATAATTATAGATATTATGAAAAATGAATTACAAGATGTCAACAAAAGTCTTACCAATAGTATATTTTATTTTTCAAAATCTTAAGACTTTGAAATTTCTCCCATCTTACTAAACTTAGATGAAAAATAAGTGCATCAAAATTAAGGGAAATAAAATTCAGTGTCGTTTGTGAATTATTAGAGCTAGTTAAATATGAGAAGCTTGGCTAAGTCAAATAGAGTAACGTCATATGTGAAGAATTTTTTATTTAAATATATTTAATTAGTTGAATATTATATATAGTATATGTATGTAATATATCATGCTCCATGCATTTATTTACTCAGTCGGCCAAGCAACAAATCACACAAGTTGATTTCCCTGTTACATTTTTGGTGTTTCACATTATAAAAAAATTATACTCTACAAATGACTAATAAACCCTTGAAGCAAGCATTAAATTTTGGGCATTGATTATACCACATGACAATCATTTAATTAATGAAATAGGAGATGAAACATCTATATGTAACAGGTGATCCCATTACCAAATCACATGACTAATCTTGTATTTTGTCCTCAAGAAAGCAACACTTCTAGAAGACATTTTTAAATTGGATTTGAGTTAAAATCAATAATCAATATATTTATTTATTTATAATAAACTAGAATATGTGTCATTTTCAGAAGAGGAAAAAACCAGCAATAATTCTCAACATTTTTCTTGGAAATATATACTCCATATTAGGTTAGTTTCTTGTGGTCCATTGAGTATCTAATTGTTAGCCATGAATTCTATTTTATGATGGGCATTAATATATTATTTTGATGAAACAAAATTGAATTTTATTATATATGATAAATATTGGATTTTTTTTTTTTTTGGCACCAAACGCAAATTTTAGGAGAGTACGGAGGAATAATTCGTCATTCATGAATTATAACTTATAATTTGTCATGTAGAAGTGTGATGGTTCTTTGATAATTGATCCGATTCCACTTGAAATTAGTGATATTAAAAAGAAAAAATAAATAAATAATAATGTGTGCAGTAATACAATTTTTGGACCACCAAATATTTCCAAATAAATATCATCTTACCCCGTGCGTGGATGTAACTATCAAATAATTTCGCTTAAAAAAAAAATCAAATAATTAATTTTGTGCAAGAAATAGTGGCACGCCATCAACAAAGTAAATGCCTTTTTGTAAATGGGACAAATTACTCTTAATATCCCTTATTTCAAATATACTATATAATAAAAACTGCCATGCGAGTTTCGTCACTCAAAGATTTGGCGGGAGAAATTTTCAAGTTTTGGAACAATAAATGTTTAATCTAAAATTGAGGTTTATTTTTATTTATTAAAATCGTTAATATTCTAATTTATTAAAATTCAATTTGATAGAAATTGACACATTATTATACATAATCGTTAATAATCTTGTGGATATGTTAATTTGTAGTGGTTCACTAAAATTGAGTGTATTAAAACTTTGGGTTTGCTAATAAATTAGGTTTATTCACTTTAGTGAATGACCCAATTCAATTTCATGTGAGGACGAATTGAGGGTGTTATAAGTTGGAATGGAGAAATTTTAGAGTATTTGTACGATCTTGGTGAACTAATTTCAAATTACTAACAACTAACATTTACCGATTAAAAAAACTTAGGGAAAAAAGATTAATGGTTATTATTATTATTATAACTTGTAGTTAAATAACAGCTCATTGCATTAAGAATTACGTCAAATTGTATGGCATGCAATAATTTACCTTAGCCAACAAAAAACAAAAATTTGGAATCATAATTTCTAATCGCATTTCCACCGATATACCATAAAAAGTCAAGAAAATAATTAGCAATAATAATCCTTCCATACTTTATCACATTCACTTTGCTCAATGGAATATTTTGCATAACATAGGATAAATAACACGTAGGAAGGAGGAGATCTATACTTTGAAAAGAAAATGTTATGAATCTTTGTTGGATAAATGACACGTAAAAAAGAAAGAATACGAAAAGAAAGCATAAATCATAAAGATAATGGTTGAATTTTTTTTCATCCCTGTGTGTCAATCATATAACGAGTTACACATGAAATATCACACTCAAATATAGCAGGAAATTCGGAGTGCTTAATCCCACAGCTTGCCTTCTTACACCCACCTAAAGTGAGATCAATGTCCCAACCCAACCACCAAGAGAGAGAGAGTGAGTGAAGCAAGAGCAGCTGCTTAAGTGATTTGCTTTTCCATCAGAAATACCTCTATAAATCATCCCAATATCTCTCATTCAGACACACATCAAACAACATAGAAGAAAGCATGAATAAATTATTTGGTGTTTGGTTGCTTCTTTTCTGTCTGTTTTATACAGACACATTTGCTTCAGACCCTGACCCAGTTCAAGATTTTTGCATACCAAACACAAGAACATCATCACCCCAGTTGAGCTTAGAACCATGCAAGAATCCTAGGTTAGTCACCCCAGATGATTTTGTGTTTACGGGTCTGAAATCACCTGGGAATTTCTTTGATACCGGCCTCTCAGCCATATCAGTAAATCAGGCCAAGTTCCCAGGGCTCAACACGCTCGGGATGGCGTTCGTACGTGCTGATCTCAAGCCTGGTGGGATCAACCCTCCACATTTTCACCCCAGAGCCACAGAGACAGTTTATGTGCTGCAAGGGAAAGTTTACTCGGGTTTTGTGGATTCAACTAATCGGGTTTATGCTAAAGTTATTGAGCAGGGAGATGTGATGGTTTTTCCTAGAGGATTAGTGCATTTCCAGATGAATGTTGGGAAATCTACTGCTACAGTTTTTGGGTGTTTTAACAGCCAAAACCCTGGAATGCAGAAAATACCGAATGCTATATTCGGGTCGGGAATTAATGATGAGCTTCTAGAGAAGGCTTTTGGATTGAGTCTAAGGCAGATTTCCATGATGAGGAGGAGATTCTTGCCTAAGAGAGTTAGTTAAATGGTGATTTTTTTTTATTTAATTTTTTTCTCATGGTGTTTTCTGCTTCAATTTTTGTACCAGATTTACTCTTTATGTCTTTCCATTCTTACATTGTATACCTTTTTGTCTATCAAGATTCAAGAACTTAAGCATAGTGAGAAACAGTATAAATGCACCTTTTTGCAAGCCTGAATAATGAAGATTCCTATTTATTACTAATTCAATAAGGAAAAATACAGGTTCAATAATCGACGTCTAAATAGACACAACAGAAATTTTAAACCACATTGATGAGCAAAATAAGTTTAGAAACATGAACCTGGTATGAGAAGCCTACGAAGTGCTTCTCTCTCAGGATACAAGTTCTTGTATGATTCTATCCCCCATTCCATCAGCATATGGAAACATGTGACCAGCACCTGGTAACTCATGGTAGTGGATCCATGGCAGCCGTTGGGCAATAAAACGCTGCAGTGTAACAGGGACAATGCCATCATTGTCTCCCTGCCACAAATGGACCGAACCTTCACTTTCCAAGAATGGATTTTGCAGATCAGTAGGATCAAATTCCCAGGCCCCGTAGCCAACATTCATATCCCGGTGAAGGGACTCATAATCGCCTTGTTGTCTTATGATTTCCTGGTAATGTAAAAGAAACAAATTTTAAAATAAGATGTGAAGATATTATACTTAGAAACTAATGAACAAATGGTTCCATGAATAAGGAGCAAATGGTTCCATTTTTCTGTAAATCTTCTTCTTTATTCAACATCTAAACAATTTAAATTTAAAAAGTTTCTCACTAAAAGGAATATCATTTCACCTGAGACTCCTTCCTTAAAGGAAAAATCTTTGGAAGTAATTCTTCGTCTGGATTAGAAAATATTTTTGGGCAGTGCCCAATAACACATGAAGCTGGGAATAGCTTTTGGGTGTTCCACCAGTAAGTAAGCCACGGCGTATAGTGAGCAACACGAACAGCCCATTGGTCTTGTATCGGTTGCATCTCATATGCTTGTTGGGACAAGTTTGAAGGAAAACCAGCCCACCAATAATTAACAACCGGTGTTAATAAAGCAGCTCCTGCCAATCTGTTCAACATTTTTGTTAAGGTTACCTTCAGCTGATGAAAAATGCAATTTTAACGCTACTGAGCAGTGATGGCACACATTACATATGAATCTAATAGATAAAAACCTGTGAGGAATATATTTGAGGCAGCTCCAAACAACCTGTCCACCCATGGAAAACCCAACAACATAAAACTTGGGTCCTAGTTCTAATTGATCAGCAAGTTCCACAATGTCCAAAGCCAAGCTCTTAACGGTTCGGCCAGGGTGAGGATCACTCTCTCCGTAACCAGGTCTATCAAATGAAACGATGTAAATTCCCTTACTTTCAACTGTATCCTGTAAATAAGTTTTAAAATGGAAAAGTAAATCAGCTTAATAATACATAATTCTATTGGTCCACGGAAAGCCATTATGCAATATAAGAGGAAGCACCATTACCTTAGAGAGGGTTGAAGTAATTGCAGAAACATCACGCTTGCAGGAATTAAACCCATGAACAAACACTATTTTGTGCTTTGCTATATCCCTCGGGACACCGAATTCTTCATAAGCCAAGTGTCTCCCATCCTTGAGCTGTATTCTCAATGATGTGATTGGAGGGCCATTTTTGGAGCCACATATCTTTGGAGGAGGAGGCCTTGATGCCTGATAAGCCCAAGCAAGGAACCCCACCAAACCAACCAAGAGTATTTTCTTGAACACCCCTAAAACATTTAGCACAATAAGCATTTAATACTGGTCCAATGGAGTGGGTGGCACCATTCTATATATATCAAGCAATAATAACCAGCTGATTCCTAGCAATGCTTTGTGTTTCACTTATTCCATATTGCAAATGTAAACTTTAAACAAAGATGTGGGTGATTTAAGATGGTTTTGCCATCAGTAAAGCTTCAAAGTTCTCAAAAGTCAACCATTGTACCAAAACAAGACTATAAATGCAGACAACATAACCTCAAATCAAAATTGCACACTAAAATAGCAACTTTGACTCTCCACCATATCTTCATCTCATAGCAAATCCCCCAAAAAACCACCAATTCAAATAAGGTAAATAATCCATTTCCAGCCCAACATAAGACCAGCTTCAATCAATCCATTACACTCCAAAACACACAGATAGACACCCAGATTATTAGATCAAGGCTACAACCTAAGACAGCATCCAAGAACATGTCCATTCACACAACACCACCACACCATTGATTAAGAAACGAGAAAATCCCAACTTACAAATTGATTAAACAAGAAAAAGACAGAATTTTGACGAAGCCCACCAGATAATTTTGAAGAGTGAACTGGCTTTGGTTTACGAGTGTGTGCCCTCGCAGAAGCTGCAGAAATCTTTCGGGTGGTTCCAGCCGCCATTATTTCCAAGTTTCCGTTTGTTCAAGAAAAAGATTAGGACACCTCTAAATTCGAAAATGAAACATCCTAGCCACAGACCAATGGCGAAAAGAGGAGGTGCGATCGATCTGATCTGTGGAGATTGATGAATATTTAATAAGGCAATCTGCGAAATATTTTAAATTATATGCATACCAAAATTATTAATTAAACCATGTCCTATAAGATTTCCTTATTTGTTATTATTTTGAAAATAAATGACATTTTAATTTTGATAGATGGATAGTGAATGAGTATTAATTTTGAGTAAGAAAAGTACAAGTTCTTTTCAAGTATTTGGTAGGGGAATTAAAATGGAAAAAAAAAACTTGTGCAAGCAAATGTCATCGTAAAATTGGGAGTGATTCTTAGTTGCGGAATGGGGGAATTAAAATGAAAAAAAAAAAAACTTGTGCAAGCAAATGTCATCGTGAAATTGGGAGTGATTTTTAGGTGTACATGAGTCATGATGACCCACTCACATGCACTATGTGAGTGGGTTATCGGTGACCCGTGGTCACGTAAGTAAGTCTAGTGTCTATCCACTCACATGCACCATTTCACGTGAGTAGGTCATCACATGCATCATGTGAGTGAGTTATCAGTGACCCGTGATCACCTAAGTAAATCTACCCACTCACATGTATCACTCCATGTGAGTGAGTCATCACATGCACCATGTGGGTGAGTTATCGGTGACCCGTAGTCACCTAGTACTCATAAATAGGGTGGACTTTAATTGAGATTTTAGATAATCTAAATATAGGAGTATTAAAGGATCTTTAATAAATTAGTTGCACTAAAGGAAAACAAAGAGTTGTTGGGGCATCTGAATTTTTGAAGGAAAAGAGTATGAAGTTTTAAAACATTTTAAACTTAAAGGAAAATGGTGCTGCTCACCCTTCAAAATCAATAACCACCAACGGTCAATTCACCTCCCTTTACTAATTGCTCTACTCTTTCTAAACTACTTTTTTACACTATTTAGGGTATTGTAATTTATTAGGTAATAAATAAAATATTTTAAAGTAGGTTATATACATGTAGGACTAATATTTTGAAATTAACATAACTTTTTGAGGGTATGAATTGATGTGGTGTTTCATATCTTGTGTGATAAAAGTAAATGTGAAATTGACGAAAACGAAAAATGCAAAAATAAATGAGAGACGAAGGGAGTAATTATTAATAATAATACCAATGATAAATAGTATTATCTAATTATAATTATTAAAATAAAAATAAATATATTAATTAAAATTGGCACGATAAGAATCAATAAGCTTGTCTCGCTTTACTTAACAAGTCTAATCAAGCTCGAGTTCGCTCAAGTAATTTTTAAGCCGACTCGAGTTCATTCTTAGACTCATTTTCTTAGAAGTCAAGCTTAAACATGCACTAATCGGACTCGTTTGGCTCGAATAATGGCTCTATACTCAACTATGGCTCTGGTGTATAGATTATGGAGGTATCATGCTCTACCACAGTAAAAAATTATTGATACGTAACTCTATTTAACCGACGACTAATACCGCATCAACAATCTTTATGCCCACATTACTTCACATCCAGTTAATGGGATGTTCTTCTTCCCAACACATCTATCAATGGTGGAATCGAAATTGTTGAAACGATCCATCGAACTCAACCAAGTATTCCAGATTCACTGTGATTTTAATGAGAATTGGAAAATTTATGATGTTGGGTGTATATAATTCGAAAATTTCTTTTGGGTGTATCATATGGAATACCACCAAGTGAGTATGAATTTGGACTCAAGCATGTAGTACTATTGGGCTCACAAATGGGTGGTTTTAACTTTTAAGATTAGGTGGGGTGTATATGGTGGGGGTTTCCATGAAAAATGTGGAAAAATATTATAACTAAAGATGTTGCATGCTAGAAATTTAGTTAGTATAGACTAGTAACAATTTTACTTAGCAGCAAATCTAATGTAGAGGTACTTTTAAAAAAAAAATCTTTTACTAAAGAATATCACCTTAATTAATTCCCAAATATTATCATAAAAACCAGAGAAATAACCAAAAAATTAAATATCACAAGAAAAGGACAGAGTTCATATTCTGTCAATCACAAGGATCTTGTTTTCAATTCCACCAAGTTTATTATGAAAATAAGATGCAAGACTTAATAAAAATCTAGTTTATAAACTTCAAAATGAGAGCAGTTGGGATCCGAAATCTGGTTGAAGACAGGTTGCAATCAAGCAATAAGTGCTTGTATGATCTTGTCTGCCATTCCATCCGAGCCCAGAAAGAAATGACCCGAACCCGACAACTCGTGGTACTGAATCCAAGGCAGCCGTTGTGCAATGTAGCGCTGCAGGGGGACGGGGACCAGACGGTCATCGTCTCCCTGCCATAAGTGCACGGAACCTTCCCCTTTCAAGAAGGGAGTCTTGAGATCCATTGGATCGACTTCTGAGGCCCCAAACCCGACGTTTAGATCGCGATGAATGGACTCCAACTCGCCCTGTTGCCTCACCATTGCCTGAATAAAGATGTTAAAATTAGAGAGTGTAACAGATGTAATGACATGAAACTTGATGGTTGACCAAATAGCTGAGACCTGACACTCCATTAATTTAGGACCAGCCCTCATGATTACTTCTAGGTCTGGTTTGGATAGTAGAGACACATCGTGAGCAGCAACGCTCGACGAAGGGAACACTCTTTGAGTGTTCCACAAGTGAGTAAGCCATGGCAGGTAGTGAGCGACGCGAATGGCCCATTGGTCCGCCATCGGCTGCTCCTTATACGCTTGTTTCGACACGTTGGAAGGAAAACCGGGCCACCAATAATTCACCACTGGTGCCAACAGAGCAGCTCCTGCTAACCTGCATTCAGGAAAAGCAGTATTAAGCGATATTCCTCTCTACCAGCTTAAGCTTTCAGACGAGATAGTAATACAGATCTTCTAGAAGGCTCTCAATACACCTGTGAGGAATGTACTTGAGGCAGCTCCAGACAACCTGCCCACCCATCGAATACCCAACAACATAAAACTTGGATCCTAGCTCCAACTGATCAGCAAGCTCCTCAATGTCCAAAGCCAAGCTCTTAGCCGTTCGGCCAGGGTGAGGATCACTCTCTCCATAACCAGGCCGATCAAACGAAACGATGTATATTCCTTTACTCTCGACTACATCCTACGAAACACAGAAACAGAATCAGCTATTGATCAACAGATATCCTATCATTAAAGGATAAGAAGAGAGACTACCCTGGAGAGGTTCTCAGTAATTGCACCAACATGAAGCCTGCAAGAATCGAAACCGTGAACGAACACGAATTTGTGCTTGGCTACATCCTTAGGGACACCAAATTCATGGTAAGCCAAGTGCCTGCCATCCTTAAGCTGCACTCTTGGTGCTGTAATAGGAGGACCATCTTTGGAGCCACATGTTTTGATAGGAGGTGGCCTAGTTGCCTTATAAGCCCAACCTGAGAACCCCACAACACTGGCCAACACTATTTTTTTCAACATCCCGAAACTGAAACATTAATTTAGGACAAGATAAAAGACAAAGATGGATCCAAATTAGAACCACCCAAGCAGAATAAATTAATAGAGAGAGATATTGAAAACTGATTTGAAATGAGAACAGTAGAATGGAAATCTAACTTGCTCGCTAAGCTAACTAACAGAAATTAGTTACTGTGATTAATTAGTTAATTAATTAATTAACTCATGGTGCAAACATTTTATATTTAAGTGTCACATAATTATACACGCACAAACTAACAGAGTATAATCCACATCTAACAAAACAAGCGAACATATATTGGAACCTTAAAGGCCTGTCATGAAAAAAAGAACAGCCAGATCTTTTTCAAATAGTACATCATATAATTCTTGAGAGGATAAAAAATAAATAAAATAAAATAAAAATTTGCTGATTCAGATAATAAGAAACATTAATCATTAACAAAGCCGAAAGAATAAAGAACCTGGAAATTTGAAGAAAACTTGGAGTTGCTAATAATTTTGCTGCTCAAGTTAATGCTTAAAAGGCTGTCGTTTTAGAGATTCATGCCTATAATATCATATCAATCATAAAAGCCTGCATCAGTTGAATAAATCATAACTATGTTTTGATCAGTTAGAATGACATTGACTTTCAATCCACCATAACTAACTGATCTACTGCTTAATATTCATTTTTTCTTTTCTTTTTTTCATTTGCAGGAGATGACAAGGAAATTTTATCAACTAACAACAAAAGTGAAGAATTGTAATACCATTTTAATTTCTGCAACGATCTTTGAAAACAAAAGCATGTGCTGCATTTAATTCTTTTATCTATTAAGTAGACAGAAAAGATTTCTCCAATGATCTTTGAAAACAAAACCATGTGCTTCATTCAATTCTTTTATCTATTAAGTAGACTGAAAAAATATATGGAGCATATCTTTTCCCATCAGGTGGTTGCAATATCATAGTTTTTCTAGGATACATTTTACGTTTTCTTAATGACTTGCAGGTGGTTGCAATATCATAGTTTTTCTAGGATACATTTTACGTTTTCTTAATGCGCAAGTCTTGTGAGAAAACCGTTTCATTAAATATAGTAAAAATAAAAGTGATAATGTTATCCATTTTTATTTGTATAGAGCTTAATGTAAAAATAAAAATGATAATATTATCATTTTTATTCATATGATGTATAGAGCTTACGTGAGAATCTTCTATTATTATTATTATTATTATTTTTATATTATAAATTATTTATAAAATAACTTAATAAAGGTTATCACTTTATTGATTAGATATATTTTTTTAAAATGTTATATCATTTCATATCAATTTCAAAAACTCCTTCTGTGACAAACGTTTATTCTTGTTACTACATTTCTTGAATGTTGTGATTTAAGATTTATTCTTTCAGAACATCAAACAACAATTATTATATATCATTCAATTAAAAATTTTAATTATCATTTCATTCATATCCTCCACGATCATTTCATGATTATGGAGTATATTTTATCCACATCCGTTTAATCTCACTAATTACCATGATCCATTCTCTACTTGTTATATTTAATTTATATTTTGGAGTATTAATGAAGTAATATTACTTTATTAATAAATATATAAAAATATTAGTATTGATAAAATAAAATAAAATATTATTAAATTAAAAAAAACTACATTTTTTAAATTAAATTTTAAGACATTCTAAATAATTTTATATATAAATTTAATTAAAATATAAAGGATAAAATAATTATGAATTTTGTTTATCACTTTATTCTTACTTTTATTCAGTGTATTTAATTTTATATTCGTTGATGTCTGTGTTTTTTCTCACAAACAAGTAAATATAAAATAGAAAATTTAAGTACAGGAAGGAAGGAAAGAGGAAATGTAAGTGTAGAGTAAAAGCATATAAACTTTTATGCAATGATTTATTTATATATAGAAATTAAATGTTAATCAACTTGGAATTTGGAAAATGTTTGGGCCGCTGGTGGCCCAATTATTAAGCCGTGATTATTCTGGGCCAATTAACTTTGTTATTAGTATATTTATTTTGCAATACCAAGATTAGGATTTGAGTGGGCTTGGTAACTTTTTATTTTAAATTAAAAAAAATTATTTGAGATTAGTAAGTTGATCACTGATGTTTCAATAAATGAAATATAGTCAAAATATTCTTTTATTTATTTTATATACTTGAAAAACAACTTTTTTTAAAAATTTTGTTCAGAAAAATATGTGCAAATTGGTAAGACGATGCGAGTATTTTAAAAGTATTTTTCTTTTAAATTATTTTGAGAGGAAATTAATGGGTATAAACTTATTACTTTTAAATATATAAATATTTAGTCGGATCCCATAACATTATTTCGGACTCTATACATCACCCTTTATTGGATTGGTGTAAAAAAAACGATTATATATGCAGAAGGGTTTCATTGTAAGGTTTTATAAAATCAAATCAAATAAAATCATTATAAGTTGTTAATTAATCAAATCATTGAAGGGGTTTCATTTAAAATTCAATTGATGAAAATAAAGTAATTAACTATTAAAAAATGTGACAATTCGATCTTGATCCGATTCTATAAAATAGAAGTTGAATTTTAAAATGGTGAATTCACTGAATGACAACTATATGACGTGTAACTATAATTCGTTATATGGTATGTATTATTGAATTAAAATACTCCATAAATACGAGTATGCAAAAGATAGGTAGCAGAATTAGTAATAATTAATTAATGAATAAGTGACGGACCAATGGAAGTCGGGTGTAAGCATATGTTTACAAAGTGGTCATAAATAAACTCTCGAATCAAATACCCACCTTCAAATGAATATTGCATTTAATATTATTTAATTTAAATTTTAAATTAATTTAATTATACCTGCACACTAATTTTTACACTCATCTATACCCTCAATATAATACACCATATACAGTATATTGATTTAGGATTATCAAACGGGGGTAAACTTTCCATTTGAAGCTTAAATTATGTTTTCAATGATTTGATTTATACAAAACTATCAATTAAGAATATTAATTTAATATAAAAATTTGTAAGAATAATTTTACCATGTGTTCTATATTTATGAAAAAACTAATGCTATAGTCTATAGACTTAAAAATAATACTCCATCTTCCATTAAAATAGGCACGAATTTTTTTTGGGGTATGTTTGGTTATTTTGGTTGATTTCTTCTTTTAATAAATTGAGCATAAATTTTTAGGAAGGGATAGAATTGGGTAAAATCGGATGAGATCATTTGCTTTAATAATTAGTTATCATATTATTTTACTAAAGATGCTATTATTATTATAATAATATTATTATTTTTTATTTATACTATAAATTGTTTATAAAATAATTTACAATACCATTATTATCACTTCTCATCAATTTATTATCACTAATCGTTATAAAGTTTATTACTTTTTATTCGTCTCAAAAAGTCATTCTATAATATGGTATTATCTAATGCATATACTCCCTCCGTCCCGGGCAAAGGTCCCTCATTTACTTTTTTCGCATAGATTAAGAAGTATTACTCCCTCCGTCCCGGGTATTTTTACTCGTTTGTACGGGCACGGAGATTAAGACGTTTTATTTTTTTAATATATAATGTAAGAGAAAGTAGGGATATATTAGTAATTTAAAAAGAAAAAGTGAATAAAGTTATTGGGAATGATGAATAAAGTGTAAAAAAGTAATTAAAGTTGTTGGGATTGTAAAAAGTAGGTAATAAAATATTATGTATTATTGCCAAAAATGGAATGAGTAAAATACGTGGGACATCCCAAAATGGAAAGTGAGTAAAAATACGTGGGACGGAGGGAGTATTATTTTATGTGTGGTGAGTAATTGTATTAAAAGTGAGTGGTGTGTCATATGTGGGACCCTTTTACTAAAAGGAAAAAATGAGGATCTTTGAACGTGACGTTCAATATAGTAAAATGGGAACTTTAGATGGGTTTAATATATATGGAGATGATAAAAAAAACACATGAATATGATATGAGCACAATTTGAATAGGGAAATGATGGTTAAATAATAAACGAAAAAGGAAAAAGGTAGAAACGTGGAATATGAAGTAGTAATGGATTCAAACAACTTAAGTCTTAAAGTGGCAAATACATTGGTTTCTGATAATGGAAAACAAAATTCTTTATTGCCAAATGAAGAATGTCTGAAAAAATTAAATATAATAAGTCACCACTCAACACCCAATTCTTTTTTCTTCCCATCATGTGTACATGTTTGTGGAGCTCCTTTATGCCCCCATTAATTCTCTTCCAAGAATCTATCATCAGATATTACCCCAATTACTTCACTTTTTAAAACCTCTTTTAAACATGATTTAGCATAGTATGAAATTAAAAAAAGATGGATTTATTCTGTATGGCAGCGAGGGAAAAGAGTAAACCCTAGATGAACAAGTTGCATGATTTGGGACCACATGCAAAAATTCACTACTACTATAATTTATTTCTGACACTAGAAGAAAAGTTTGGTTACACTATTCTCTTACCAGTTGTCAAGCCAATATTCAATAGCCCAATACCATCTCAATGGGACCCTAAAGATGAGAGAGAACACCTTTTTACATCTGACAATTAGCATTAGAATGAACCATTTTACCCTACTTGACATGTACAGGATAGAAACAACTTACACCTAAGCTAGTTGATACATTTGAATCACAATTAATGAATAATTTTATTTTAACTTAATTTATTTAATTTATATATTAATACTCTCTCTCTCCTTTTCTCAATAATTTGCATCCCTCCCCATCACGAAAATTAAAAAAATGATTACTATTTGAGAGTTATTTTGATATTTTTAATTAATAAATACTACCTCCATTCCACACTTATTTTCACACTTTCCATTTTCATCCGTCTCACACTTATCTTCACCACAAAAAAAAAATTCATATTAACCAACAACCTCAAAAGTTATCCAAATTTCGAAAATATCACTTCCATTTACCACACATAATATACTTTATAATTTATTTATTACCTAAAAACATCACAATACCCCTAAAAAATCAATAAAGTTGGTTAAAAAATAATTTTTCTTAAACTCCGTATCTATAGTACGGGTGCAGATAAGTATGGGATGAAGTGAGTAAATGATAAAGTATATTTCATGTGTTAAGTATGGGTATTTTTTTTAATAAAATATATGGAGGAATAGTGATTATTTTAATTTTTAACTTTTTAGAGGTGAAAATTTACGTGGAACCATTCAAAATAAAAGGGAAAAAAAGTATTGAACGACGGGGAGTAACATTAATTCTAAACGAAATGTTCAAATAATTTATAACAAAAATAAAATTTTGAAGAAATCATCTCCCACATTTTAATTATATTATTGCAAAATTTATTAGAGTAATTAAAGTAGAAAATGCATGTGGTTATTTGATGATGATTTGACGTCCATTTGCATGTCCCTCCCCCCTATCTCTAATCTTTCACATGTTTACATTTTCCAATTTCAATCCTTTCTCTCTTAACTATCAAATCATCTTTACATCGCTTTTTTCGCAATAATTCTATTGTTTTAAAATATCTCAATGTTTTGTTTCCAATTTTAAAACATAGAGAATAAATTACTCTCTCCCTCCCAATAATTTTATGTATACTTTCTTTGATTATAAACATAAATTATTAGAATGGAGAGAGTAATAAATAGTATCTCTAAATTTTATTAATCACAACCCATGCACTCATCTTTTATATATACTTATATACTTTTTCTTATGAATTAATACCTCTTTTTTCTCTGACATTAAATTAATACTAGTACTCTTTTACACGTATAATCATTATATAATCTCTTAAAGTCTATCATATCACGTTAACCCCCAAAACCAATATAAATTATTATTATTCATAATTTTCAAAATCATATAATCTCAAACAAATATATACATGAGTAGTAAAAATAATTAAAATTATCACATAGGAGTATTTAATTTTTAACAATTAAAATAATATAATACATATATAATGGAGTATATTTTATTAAAGTAGAATATAAGAATCTAACTGCTTTCACCTCATCTAGAGTTTGTTTGCTAGCTAAACTCAAGTAATTAATCATAAAAATCTCTAATCCCAATCTCCCCAAAAAAGTTTAATTCTTTTTTCTTTTTACTTTTCTTTCCGAAATAAAACATATTTTAGAGGCCTTAATTGATTTTTAGTTCTCACATGCATCTTCAAGCACAACTAAAAAAATAAAATTTATTATGAAAAAAAATCCTGTAGAACCTGTTTTAATATATAGGAGTATATATGTGGGATCATTTAACTTTTTATTTATTGAGAAATATTATTTTTATACATCACTATCATTTTACATAGAAATTATTATTCTTTTAAAAATGGATTAAATTTTCTATAATTTTCAAAATTAATACTACATCCAATTTGCTTTTTTCACCTAAATTAAGGGATATTAAATTTTAATGGTTAGTGTGTATATAGTATATTTTAATTGTTGTTTTTACTTTTTTTTTCAATATCTTTAATTTAAATTGATGACAATGGGTAATATTGTGAAAATTTTAAGGGTATTAATTTTAACAAGTAGGGTCCATTTGACAAAAAGTAAAATACTCCCTTCATCTCAGTAATTTTTTCACACTTTCTTTGTAACAAAGCAAGTAAGCAAAAATTATTGGGCCGGAGCTGCATATACTTAAATGAAAAAAATAAAAATGACAAAATATAAATCTTTTTACAAGATGAAGGACATGCATGCATGAGAGTGAAATTTTTTAATCCAATGAATGCAATACTCATCATTTATAATTGAATATTTAAAGATGCTGAAGCGAGACTAGTCTAATTGTGACAATAAATCAAGTTTGAAAAAACATGGAGTAACATTTTCTTGAAAGCAGAAAGAGTAATTTTAATGGGTTCATCTATTTAAAGCAAACTGTTGCTTTATTCTGTTTCTAATAATTGCAAAAAGAAATAAAAAGTCTAAAGAATAGTATGTAGAAACTAATAAGAAATATAGGGAAATAAGGATTAGAGTGGTCGGGGTCAGTTCTAGTTCTGCTCTATAAGCTCTTGGTTGATGTCCTTTTTGTGTACTTTTGAATTCCCTAAGGAGTAATTAAGCTTATCTTCAACACCCATATTAATTAAGACCTTAATTAAACATAATTAACCAAGAATCTTGCTTACTAACACTAAATATATATCTCTATATATATGGGGGCTGTTCTCCTTCCCTGTCAATTGGGAATCAACTCCAACACTCTCCTCCTCAACAATTCTCTCTCTCTCACACACGCACACATAGAAAATAAATTAGGAAGAATGTCAGAACCCCTTATAGTTGGAAGAGTGATAGGAGATGTTCTTGACTCATTCACTCCAACAACAAAAATGTTTGTGACTTATAATGGGAATAAACAAGTGTACAATGGGCATGAGTTCTACCCATCTGCTGTGAGTGCAAAACCAAGAGTTGAGATTCATGGAGGTGACATGAGAACTTTCTACACATTGGTATTTGTTCTACTCTAAACCCTTCATTCTTTATTAACAATTGAATTCCTACTTTTGGAAACACACACACACATGCATATATCCTTAATTATGTGCAAATTAATACACTTTGCTGCAGGTGATGACTGATCCTGATGTCCCTGGCCCTAGTGATCCATATCTCAGAGAACACCTCCAATGGTACTATTACTACCACCTAGTTAGATTTGTGGATTTTAAGGATCTTTCACTAAGACATTAATTAATTAATGTTGTTGAACTTAATTAAGGTTGGTGACTGACATTCCAGGCACAACCGATGCCACATTTGGTAAGAACGTGTGAATATGAATATACATGAAATTGTAAAATGTGTAGAAACCTAATGGTGTGTGTGTATTTTGGAAAAAAAAAAAAAAACAGGGAAAGAAGCGGTGAGCTACGACATGCCAAGGCCAAACATAGGAATCCACAGATTTGTGTTCGTTTTATTCAAGCAGAAGGGGAGACAGAGTGTGAGAAACTTGCCTGGATCCAGGGACTACTTCAACACGCGCCGTTTCGCGGCGGACAACGATCTCGGCCTCCCCGTCGCCGCCGTCTTCTTCAACGCTCAGCGGGAAACCGCCGCCAGGAGGCGCTGAGTAATGCATGAATAAGAAAAGAAAATTAAATGGTGAATAAATGGATTTGGGAAAACCCCTTAATATTATTAATTAATTTGAAGGTGAAGTGTACGATTGAAAGCTTTTTCCATTAAAAGATGTGGAATCGTTTTCTTCTTTGAGAGCCAGAAATTTATTTGTACTCATGTCTGTGGGAATATTATCATGCAAGAGATCTTACCTAAATCTCTTCGTCAACCATTGATCATGTTCGTCTGTTCCTCATTTTATATTAATTTATAGTACTCCTTATATGAATTCAAATCATTTCAAACACTTCTTCTTATTTATTTATGTCTCTATATATAGGTCACACTATACTAATCAACTCATTTTAATATCTCACTTCACCACTATTCGGGTTAATTTTGATAAATTAATTTGAATTCTAAAATCCTACATTAATGAGACAATTTTATTCTCGAGGGCAAATTACCTACTCTAAAGCAAACTAACCCTACTATTGCAAATCAATATTATCCTTCACTCCATTAAATAATGCAAATACCCTTCGAATTTTACGACACCGGCTGTGAGAATATACATTGTAAAATACAAATTATGTTCCAAAAAATTGTTTTTTATATTTCTCCCAATACATAAATTTGGACTCTCGAAATGTGGTATTTATATTTATAATTAACTAATTAGCCTGGATGCATGAATTTGGAATTTAATTAATTCAAATCGTTACACTTTTTAATTCTTTGAACATAAATATTATCACCCCTTTTTCTTTTCAGATCACAAAACTTAATTAAAAACTAAAACTTTGTACTTAGTTTTGAAAAGTTGCATTTGTACTTATAAAAACTATCCTGGTAATTTAGGAATGATAAGGGGGGTAGATTAACAGTACTAACATATTTTTTTACTCAACACAAAACTTATTATGTTACAGGTACATTTATCTCAAGTGTATTAAGTTTAAGGAAAAACTTATGTGAGATCATCTCATGACATGAGATGAATTTCATAAGATGAATAAAATGTGATATTTGATCGATTGATGAAAAATGATACTCCATCTGTCCCGTCTTTATAGTTACGTTTGCTTTTTGCACGGGGATTAATGAATACTCCATAATATTTTAATGTGTATTGAGGTGAGAGAAATAATAATTTAATGTAAAGTGGGTAGGTGCATTAGTGGGATGTGTGGACCCATGGAGAGAGAAGTAATTAATTTGTGTGGGTCTCATATGCTAAAAAGAAAAATGTAATTATTAGGATGAGACACCCAAAATGGTAATATGCAACCATTAGGATGGGACGGAGGGTGTAATCGTTTAAGTGAATTATTTCATGACCTATTCATACGTAATATAAATAAAAAACGAAAAGCGATAATCTATATGTATCGAAAAGAGATGACTAATTAAGAAAAAATAAATCGGTTTCACATGTATGTATGGGTGTTGCTCAAATTTGAATTAGGCCATAATTTATAGACAAATTAAGTCTCTTGTAATATGATACTTGTGAGAGACACTTGTGAAACGTGTTAGAGAATATGCTTATGGTTGTTAAAGTGTGTTTTTCTAAAATATGATAAATAACGCATTAAATTATGATTTTATAGTGTTATAACATGATTCACTAAAGACATACACTTTAACTATTATTTTACCTGTATAATAAGCATACTTTTACAATAGGTCTACCTGTCTTAAAATCCGTCTCTCATACATTCGTCTCACAAGTAAGTGTGCCTAATTTATAATGTGATCTTGTTAATTACTGTACAATTTTTTATCTTGGTAGAGTTACTTTTTTATCCGCGATTTACATCGATCGAAGTCATGGAAAAGTCTTTCCACTTTGAAACTTGTCGAGCTAAAGATTTATTTAAGATATTAAATAAACTATGTTAATTCGTTTGATTGAGCTAAAGATTTATTTAAGATATTAAATAAACTATGTTAATTCGTTTGATTGATCGTCAATTAATTTGGTTTGAGTGACACAATATTAAATTTCGAGCTAACACTTATAAGTTTTAAGTATGCACAATATTTAACGTAAAATATCACATGAACCCGGTAAATGGACATTAGTTCGTGCATCTTCATTCAAAATATTTATATTTATTAATAAATAATTAAACATTAATGAGGAAAATTTTATAACTTTTGTTAACAAATTATGAGTGTAACATTTAATTATGAGTTTAAATACTCTGAATAAATTATAATAAAATCTAAGAGTAAAAAATAAGATAAAATAGTTATATCAGACATCTATCTATCTAAAGTATAACTGATCAATTTAAAAATTAAATTATATATTAGGAGTTTTATCAACCTTTAAGAGAATTAGCAGTGTATTAAGGGCACATCAGGTGTAGTAAATTGTTCTCCATTGGAAAAGTCAAAAATAAGCGGCTAAGATATACAATTCCAAGATTCTTAAACTAAGCCATCTCTTCTTGTCTGCCTTTTTACCTTAGGCTGCTCCTCTACTCTAACTCACACTATTCAGGGCATGTTTGTTAATTAAAAGAGTGTGTTTGGGTGAATAGTGTTTTTCATTCCTCACTTTTGAGAAATCCCTCATTCCTCTCCATTTTGCATGCTATGACTTTCATTCCTTCCCCTAAAACCCAATCATCTTTTATTAATATTATTTTAATGATATAATCTTTCTTACTATAAAATTAAAAATGATAAAAATAATAATTTTACGTTAATAATTACAAAATATAATAAAATAAAAAATTAATAGTAAAAAATATGAGTCCATTCCTAAAGAATTTTAATCATACCAAACAATATCAATAGTTATGATACTCATTCTCTATTATCAACCAAACAATATAAGAATAAAATACAAACTCATTACCATTCCCCACCACTATTACTATGATTCTCATTCCGATTCATTTCCGTAAACCAAACGCCCCCTCACTAATCAACTTCTTAACTTTATATTCTTCTTGTTTTTCTATAATTCTATACTCACAAAATTATTAATTTGTAGAATCTAATGTCACTATTATGTAGTATATGAAATAATAATAATAATAATAATAATCAAACACTATAATTTCAAATCACGAATAAGTATATATATCTGCTACATTAAATCATGGAGCAGAAATTATATAATTAAAAAAAATAAAATCAAAATTTCATTTCATTGCAGCGGAAAAATGGAGTAGGTGGTTGATCCAGCGTGGAGGTGATGAGCATGGGGACAGCACAAGACACGTCAGCAATGGGCAACAAGCAGTTGGCAAGAAGTACTCTACTGTTGGTTGTATTACTATAAGCTATCTCCCAGTAATATTCATGTGCTGGTGCTGCTATCTTGTTCACTATTTCCAGATTTATCTCGAATAGATCCTCTTCTTCGTCTTCCTCTTCTTCATCCTCGTCTCGTTTCGTCATATGCGCCTCCGTTTCGTTTACTTCCGAACTCTGATCCATGCTAGGCTTCTATATCTTCATATATAATTGATCAATGCATGTTTGTGTGTGTTTATATATATAAGAGGTTTGATTTAGTTTGTGGGGTTGGTGGAAGGTGGAAATTATGTTGGATATTCTTCAACAAATCTAACTACATCATTGGAGTTTAATTGGACTAATAATTAATGAAACTTCCCAATCTTTCATTTTCATGCATTTTTTCAAGATTTGGTACTTCTATCTAACTAATCAACCTCAATGTCAACATATAATATTGGAGATAGATATATATACTCCCTCCGTCTCGCAATTCTTGTTACGTTTCCTTTGTACAAAGGAAACATAACAAGAATACAAAGGAAACGTAACAAGAATTGCGGGATGGAGGGAATATTTAATTTGCTTCCTTAGATATTTTCATGACCTAATTTTTGTCATCAATTCAACTAATTAAATATCCACCATTGTTTCCATATATATGCATTTGTTTACGTGTTGTTACATTTTCTTAAATATTTATCACTTTTTATTTATACTATATAAAATAATTCACTGCCCAACTGTTATTTTTATTTTTTTTATTAAAATATTATCGCATATTATACCAAGATCATTCTACTATATGATCAACCAAAACCTGTTTTTATTTCATCCGTACACCCCAACTTTTGTTTAATTTAATTAGTGATCAGTGCGATTGTAAATTAGAATGGTTGATTTCTTGTTGCATCTGCATAAGAAACTGTGGCCAAGATCCAAAGTCAATCTGTGTTAGCCCTAACTACCTCTACTTAAGAAATTAATTGACATATTTAATTAATCATTGAGTGAAGCCCGTAATAGGCAGCAACCATATCTAAAATCGAACTAATAGTATACATTATTATCGAACTGATTATTAAATTGTAAATGTAATATAATTATACATTACATTACCCTTTTTTTTAACTATGTTTTGTCGATGAATTAGCTTTCTATTTTGAATTTTTTTACGCCATATTATTTTTAATATTTAAAGTATAATACTCCATTATTCTTTATTAATTCTCTTATGAAAATACATTATATTATTTTTTAGTAATGAAAGACTATTGTATTAATTAACTTTCTTAAAGAGATTTATTAACAAATAAAAAATCCATTAGTGGACGAAGCGAATATTCTAGGACTCTAAACTTCTTATGACTATTAAGCTTGGCCCATTTCTGAAAGGAGATTTAACTTCAGGCCCAATAAGAAACAAAATATGTTGGACAACCGGCCCAATTAGAAGCATAAAACCAGATGACCGGCCCAATTAATGTTCGAAGTCGCTCTCTGCAAGTCAACCCCCAATGACAGCGTGCGACTGAGGCAGATACGATTTGTAATTGTACGTTTCTATTCAAGTACAGTAATCCGACGCCCGATGGAGCAGCAAGGGGTCGCCGGCGACCTCACGAAGTCGGTAGCGGTGGCGGCGTGCACCGCCATGGCTGTATTCTACGTTGCAATTCTATATTCTCCCGCGCTGATTCTCCGATTACCACCACCCAATTCATTTAAATCCTTCATGATACGACGCTTCGTGTGCGCTGCCATATCCTCCGTCGTCTCTGTAATCGTTTGCTTCCTTATTCTCCCGGTAAGCCTCCTCTTTACAGTATATGCCCCACATTAACTATTTATATATCAACTTCCTCTGTAATTTTAGCTTCCAATTCAATATGAGCGGCTTTGAGTTAGTGTTGTATGCATCTGGCTGGTTTATAAGCTGACAGTTTATCTAATTTTGTTCAACAGTTCAACTAGTTTGGCATTTATTGTTTTTTCACCGTGCCGCGGTGAACTGAGATGATTTTATTAGATGAATTTATGAAGGTTCGAGGAGGAAGAGATTTCTTGTCCAAGTTGGTAAATTTCTTCGTGAAGTATTAAAATAGACTAAGTTGGCGATCAGTGTGGACTGTGGACATTATTTCACCTTTAGTTCTGTGCTTTACTATGAAGTAGCTCATATTGGACTTCAAGGGATTCTATGTCTCTGTCTGAGAGTTTTAAGCTGCCTTGATCACTGAAGTAAAGGGCAAAAATTGTAGAATGTCGATAAATATTGTTTATCACGCTAGATACTCAGGCTTTTTGTTTTTTAAAGCAAACTCTTTAATTGCTTGAGTCAAATATCTTGTTATTCTCAAGTCTAAAATAATGAATCCCATATCCCAGAACACCAATCCCTGATAAGTTCGTATTTGAAGTAGAAAGTGTTGTGAGTTCCTTTATTTTTTGTAAGAAAGGATAATGAATTGTTGGAGGGATAAATTCTTATTGTTTGAGAAGTACCAAATAAAAACTAATTTAGTGGTTATTTCCTGAACTTTATTTGGTTTTTTCACTTTGTGTGTCTTTCTTCCAACATGTTTAAATTGATATTTCTGTTAT
Organism: Pogostemon cablin; assembly: GCA_023678885.1. Taxonomy (NCBI): domain Eukaryota; kingdom Viridiplantae; phylum Streptophyta; class Magnoliopsida; order Lamiales; family Lamiaceae; genus Pogostemon; species Pogostemon cablin. The sequence goes on from CM042984.1 coordinate 2,947,267, forward strand.
ATCTGACCTCTAGCAGGTAAAAACTAAAAAAAATGTTAATAATGATAATTATTATTTTCGAAGTTGTCTTGAAGTGAAAGAAGCAGACCCTCTCAAAGCATTCAATATCCCCCAAAGTTCAGAATTGGCTGGTGTTACTTATGTTGAAAGCTAAAATTTTCCATGAAAGTGTAGCTATTGAGTTTCCAGCCGATGGCTATAGACTGCTTAGTAATTTTCAAACTGCTGGTTAATGATTACAGTTTATTGGATCCATATATTGCACGGTTCACCAGTATGACTTTCAATTCAGCAAGGCTTCATATTAAAGATTTATATTTCTACTTCGTATATGATGCACTGAAGTGTTTTCTCCTCTCTGCTTGTTTTGAAATATCCGAGCTTCTCTGGCTTGTTATTCTATGAATTGCTTTTTTTGTTATGATAATTTCAATAATCATAAAATTTTCATTTTCATTGTCTAGTAAATAATCAATTGCAATACTAGTGTACTAATATCATGACATGCCCAAACACCCTGCTTCCATTGACAAATCAGTAAGAATCTGACCACCAATTCCGTGCTTGTAAAATGCTTTGTGCATATCTAACTTTCGAAGAATTTATGAAATTATTCTTGTTAATCGTTGAATGTTTCTTTTTCCTAGATAAGAGAGTGGGATGCATCAAGTCTACTTAGTGTTTATGGCATCAGAAAGGATCACGTTGTGAGTACTCAGTCTGAAAGTCTCTTTTGTATATTAATTCAGTCCAACTCATTTGGGTTTAGTTTTATTGTCTATTGATACTCTTTTGCAGTTAGAAGGGTGACTGATTGCTCAATACAAATTTCTGTATTAACAGTGGCAAGCGTTGGTTTACCCTCTTTCACTGACTTCCTTCATGTACACTGGATCATTATCCCTGAAGATTTTGTCGTTTCTTCATGAACGCGATGACCACTTAAATAATGGTGGAAATCTATGTATCAACAGCGTTCTCAAGAAAATTATTGATTGGGTTGTTTCAGTAACTTTTAATGTGTCATCCTGGCGTAACTATATTGTGGTTAGTGCTCTTGTTTGGTCCCTGTTGGTTTCCTTACTTCTTTTGGTGCAGCTGTGATCTTCTGTCTGGTGATCTGCTTTTAATTTTTTCTCTCGGACATCTTGAGTTATTTCTATTCTAATAGGGTCAACTGTATTCAGTTATTTGAAATTTTCCATATTCTTCAAGCATTAAAAAAGAATTTAATTGAGTTTGATGGCTACCTATGGTCTTATGCAAACCTAATTTTGCACAAATGAAGGGATGTTAAACTGAAACTAGTTGATTCTTGAAGTTATTTTGCTGTTATAACTTGTGATTAGGGATGTTGTTTTCCGTATTGTGAATTTTCAAGCAGCCTTCTGTATTTAAAATTGCTATGAAATTGGTCTTCCTTGTTTTCAACAGGCACCACTTACAGAAGAGTTGGTATTCAGAGCCTGTATGATTCCTTTGCTTTTCTGCGGAGGATTCAATACCTATGGTGTGATATTTCTCTGTCCTGTATTTTTCAGTTTAGGTAGGTGTGGGTATAATATGAATCTTTATATATGCAACTGATCCTAAAAACTGTAATCCATTTTTTTGATTGGATGTCTATATATTTACCATCATAGATCATGCTGTTTATTTTTGCTTAAATATTTCTTGGATTTCCTCCCCCACCCCACCCCCGATTAGTGACAGCATTTCATTTGTTTGGCTGCAGCTCATTTGAATCACTTGCTCGAGTTATATCTTCAACGAAAATGCAGCTTGCTCAAAGCTTGTCAAGTTGTTGGTATTATTGCTCCCTCTTTCTTTTAATGATCTTTACATTATGAATCTCTGGTAAAGGCAGGATAAAAATCAGAATTTTTATTAGGAAATTTTTTGAGAAAAATCCAATCTATCCCGGAAACTATGTCAGTAACAACTTGATACAAAACTCAGGAAGAATCCTGCCCAACAGTCTGTGAAAAGACTTGCAATAATTTTAATAACCCCTTAACTATAGAACAAGGCATGTAAATAGGACTCATAACCAGCAGCAGCTGTTCATTATTTAAATAAACATTAATATTAACTAATGAACATATATGTTATCACATTAATTGTATATTTTTCTAAGCAGTTGAATGGATTATTTTTAAGCAGAGAGTTAATTTTCATTGCTAGATGCGTACAATTTGGCAGATAATTCAGTTACAGAAAGTGTTGCTTGGATTTCGAGGTTTATTCCATGAGACGAAAAGATGGCCTTTGATTGTTTAATTCTAGGTATCCATTCTACTTGTTTTGTTTTTGATTTTCAGGTTTCCAGCTAGGATACACTGTCATCTTTGGGGCATATGCATCATTTCTTTTTGTTCGTACCGGTAGGTAATCCTTCTTGTAATAGAACCTAAAGGCCTGAAAGCTTCATTTGCCTGTGTTGATGCATTAAAAACCCTTGTTCATTGCAGGGCATCTGGCAGCTCCGTTAGTTGCGCATATGTTTTGCAATTTCATGGGCTTGCCTGCAATATTTTCCCTTAGGTCTGGTACGTGAATTACTGCTCGTCCAGTTGATTAACTTCCTTACTTTTAACGTCACTGCTCAATATTTGGAAACCCTTGAATGTGGACGTATTCAACGGCGATGAGGAAAGTATCTATTGTTGTCTATAGATGCATCTCATGCCATAATTATCTCAATGTTTTAGTTCTTGATATATTCCTTAGTATTATATCTCTTTAGAGCGATATTTCAATGCAATAACTATGATTCAGAACAATAATCCAATCCAACCCCCTTCCATTCCACTCTATTTAATTTGGTGGTAGCAAGTAGGAATGTTCGAACTAAACGGCCAGAATTCGCTTAGGTACTTTCTTAACTATGGCAATAATCCAATCCAACCCCCTTCCATTCCGCTCTATTTAATTTGGTGGTAGCCAGTAAGTAGGAATATTCGAACTAAACGACCAGAATTCGCTTAGGTACTTTCTTAACTATGGGATGGGTCTGTTAGCCTTGTAGGCATGGTCATCCCACATCCCATTTGTGCTTCCTTTCCTGTTCAAGGTGTGAATAAATCTCCATAACATACTGCTGCCTTTTATAAAAAGAAAAAAACTTCCATACTCACAAATTGATTCATAAGAATAATTATTTCATATAGAATTGATTCAGTTTCAATCAATTAAGAAAATGTAGTGTTCCTTGTTCTTGAGGTCAATGAGGCATTTATTGATTATTTTCCTCTTAATATTTTCTCCCTCCCTCCATCTCTTGTCCATAATGCTTATTTTGTTCATTAAACATCGTTCGTGTTTCAGGAATAGTGAGTCTTGCATTCATAATCGGAACGTTGGGTTTCGTGTGGACGTTATACCCGATCACAAGCCCACATTTGTATAACAACACAACAGACAAGTGCAGTTGTTGGCACAGATACTGCAATTGGAGCTAACTCCATTCTTGACGCAACTTTGCTGATGATCAAGTATGCTATAATGCTTCTATGTGTATATTTTCCAATTAATTTATTTATTTATTAGAGATTATTATGTATTATTCGAATTGTAATATTAGTGAGGATGGAGTCAGTAAGAAATGACGGATGTACCATCGTTGCAGGGTGGAATGATCAAGAAACATATGATGATTAAAAAAATTAAAATGGATGTAGAAATTCAAATGATTTACTTTCTGATGTTGCAATTTTCCACTTAGTAGGTAGCCATCATAAACTCATCTTCAGAAACTGCTTCAATTGGAAATCATTGTACTTCTATAGGGTGACATAATGGAGTAAGACTACATTATTTTATCAAATACACGAGAAAATAGTTTATTAAATTTAATCATTACATACAATTAATGAGAATGCCGGATATATTTAACTTATTTTTTCCCCTTAATTGTACAGATAAAGCTTCCACTACATACGCAAACACAGAAAATGTTAGATACTATCCTTTAATGCAAAAATTTTTAATAAAAAATGATAAAAATGCAGTGAATTATTTTTTGAATAATTTATTATACAAATAAAAGTAATATAATATTTGTAATAAAAAGTAACTAATTACTGAAATTGTTTCATTGACTCCACTCAACACTACCCCCATCCTTTAATGGAGTTTCTCAAACATAAATATTTAACTCAATCTTATTGTGTATATATATTTATTTGTTGTTTGTTTTTAATTTTTTTTTTAAGTAAATTTCTATACTTTTGACAACTATCGATCTAGTAATTAAAATGGGAAGATTGAATCCCTTAAATTAGATGGAGCATCCATTCACCAAGCATATGATTTTCATTCTTAACCAAACGGCTTCAAAATAATGAAAGGAAATTAAAATTAATAACACAAATTAATTAACAAAATAAGCTTATGATTGAGAGAAATGAAATGATGTCCCAAGATACTGTATTGATGACCCAAGATCTGCTGAGGATACACAATCAACCTAAGTTACGAGTATGTCTTCTCACCCAGCAAATTGAATAATAAAAATAATATTATTAATAATGAATATAAAAGGAAAATAGTAATACTAATAATAAATAAATTGTGGTATCAGAATCCTAAATGTATAAAAAATAAAAAATTCTATACGTGGATAGATTCATTTGTTGACTCATTGAAGACTTGAAGTTTGCCTTAAATATTCAGCCATTTTCTTCTTCCCAATCATCATGCCCTACTCTAATTTGACTTATTGAAATTATCACCATTTATTTATTTTTAATTTAAATGACAACTTTTTCACGCTATCTCACAAGCTAATTTAGACGATCATATCCTTTTTTTTATTATCATTAATTAATTTTTCCCTTTAATGGCTTCTTGAAATTTTTTAGACATAAATGTATGTATATTTATGTAATTTTAGTATCTATGTTTTAATTAAAATGTATAGTGAGAGAGATGTTTAATTTGTTTTTGCTTAATCAACATTAGTTAATTTTAAATTTCATACCCCTCAATTCTACAAAGAAATTTATAGTTTCAGTAGGTTTGAAGTTTTTATTTTAAAAAAAAATGTTTTTCTACCATTGGTAGGGATAGTTATGTATTTTTTTAATAAATAAAATATAAAATATATTATGTGTATTAATTAAATAGAATGATAATTTCGAAATTAGAGTATAATTAATGTGGGATATTGAATTGAGTGTATATGTTTTTTTATTTTTTATTTAAGAATCAATTTAATTTATTATTGGTTCATTTAGGGGGAATATTTATCAAGTAATGTGCTAAAATTTTGAGAGGAATGGGATTTTTTTTAATTAATTAATTAATTTTTATTTATTTATTTTTGCATGCTTTGCAGACAAGGGAAAAAAAAGAAATAATCTGACTCTATAGCCAATGTCATCCAGTTAAATAGTCAACCTTTAACAAATGACGTGATATATGTCAAGTCCATGACATGATATATAAATATTTTTTTATTCATTAATTAATTTTTTTATTTAATATATAAGTTTTGAATGTAATTAAGTGAATAAATTGAATTTATGTATATCCAAGAGTGAAGAATTTATCAAAATGGAATACTCCATCCACTAAAAAACTGTTTTTACCGACGAAATATTCTGTTAGTAAAAGTCTTAATTCCATTGTTAAATTGGTTTACCAACGAATTAGCAACGAAATCCGTTGCTATATTTCTGTTGGTAAAGTGATAGTTGGTAAATTTTTAACAACGAAATCAATTGCGTTGATAAATAATTTCGTTGGTAATTTATATAAGAATTCCTTGGTAATCCAATGGTAAAATAAAGAACAAATTCATTAGCATTCCATGGCTAATAGTTAAATATCATTTTGGTTGCTAATCCATTGCTAATTACAAACGGATTGAAGTCATTGGTAAATTTCGTTACAATTTTTTTTTTGTAGTGATCTGTTCACCCCAAACATCTCAATTTGTTTTTTATACGTGAATTAATTGTACTCTCTCCATCTCATCCTAATGATTACATATTTTCTTTTTGGGCATCTCATTCTAATGGTTACATTTCCCTTGTTAGCAGGACTCATACAACTTAATTATTTCTCTCAATGGGTCCACACATCACACTAATACACTTACCCACTTTATATTAAAATACTATATTCATTAATCCACGTGTAAAAAATAAAAGTAACCCTAAGAACAGGACGGAAGAAACATTATTTTATATGTAGTGATTATTGAGTAGTTATATTTGTAGTGAGTGATAGGGTATACGTGGGCTACTTAGAATAATAAATGGATAATTTTGAGTTGATATTCTCATAAAATGAGTAGATTTGAAGTTAGTGTATAACATGTATTGTAGCCCCAAAGTTATCAAATCAATAAAATCATTGTAATGAGAATCAAAACCTCAACATTGACTTAATTCACAACATCAGATTTGATGACGTTTCTCCTCATAACATAGATCTTCCCCTCATACAATCTCATTGACATGCCATTTGTCCCCAAACTTAATACACCTATCTATAAATACTCACAGATAGACTCATTTATGCATTTATTTCTTTGGAAATGGTGGAGTACTTATTTAAATAAATTAACAACACTGGCATCACATAATTAAGCGTCAATTAATTATAATGAATTTGAATTTGATATTATTCCGGTAGTTCTGAAAGAATTTTTAAAATTTTAATTAAACTATGTCATTTAAAATTCTTAGATTGACAAAAATATATTTTAATATATAATATTATATAAAAATATATTATTAAAATTTATAAAATAATTTTTTTTTCATAATATATAAAAATTCAACACTCCATTAAAAATTTGAATTTTTTTTCAAATGAAGTAAGGGTATTTATTGAAAGTGTATAATAATTTGGTGGACATCATAATATTTCATTGAAGTTGAACTTCATTTTCCATCTCCAGTATATTTGCAAGTGGTGCTGCTTCATCATTCAGATTTCCACGTAACGCAATTCCTTTTTTTTTTTTTAATTTCATTATTTCTTCTTCCTCCTTATAACTGAATAAATAAATGAGATGAATCTAGCTTTTCTTAATATAGTTTAAATGATGTTTTATTACCAAAAAAAAAAGTTGTATTTTAAAAATTACGTTCTTACTAAATTAATATAATAAACAAATATGTTTAAAATCAATTCATCCAAATCAAATAATTAATAACATTTTAGTGTTAGTGTCATGTGAACTGAGTTTATAGTGTAAACTTGTGGTATCTCATTAATTTAAACTATAATAATACATCGGATATTTTAGAATTGAAAGAGGGGATCATATAATTTACTCCATCCATGCTCTTACATGAATATTTGCCAATTTGTTAAGAAAATAAAGAAAATGGAGAGTGAAAAAATAGGAAATGAAACTATGTTCCATAAGAAGAAAAAGCTAATTTGGCGTGTTGTCTATTTGGTGCAAACATAGATGCTACTAAGATTTTAGTTACAACACCCATAAACATAATCATATAAAAATGCATATTTTTAATTAACTGAAATTTCAAATTTGAATTTCATCATTAACAGCTTACCTTATATTTTTCAAGTACTCCAAATTCAATTAAAATTTTACCAATTTGTACTGCACCTTAACTCTTTAGATAATCAGGCATGTGTGATGTGTCATGAAAATAATGAAAGATACAAATACTTTTGTATAAAGGCCATAAATATATAATATGAAGTAAATTAGTGTTCCATATCATATCATATTAAATACTCCCTCCAATTCTTTTATTAGTGTTCCATATCATATCATATTAATATACTCCCTCCAATTCTTTTCTTTTATTTTATATAATTCATCCAACGATATAATATAAAAATATTATATCATGACATAGAAAATTAGAAGTCTTCAATAGAAAGCATAATTTTTGTGATTAAATTTGAAGTCTTCAACCGTTAATATTAATAACAATTAAGATAAATGTTTAAATAATTAGAATGTTCCAACACATCAAATGCACCCAATAAAACTCACTAATCCAAAATGAAGATTTTGTGATTAAATTGTATGAATTGCACAAAGAGTGTTGCTTGAGAAAGTCACGAGAATAATGTGACTGTAACATGCTATTTAATGCAATTTTATATCCATCGTTCTTTAATCTTATATATTCTTGGCTCATGAAGCTTTATTATTTATTATTCTTTTAATATTTCATGGTGGTTTAATATATTGATGCAATGAAATCAAAATCTTTTGAGTTATTGCATGTATCTAATTATAGTCAAAATACCAAACCTTAATCAATTGATATCTTGTTACATTTTGATGTTACAATCTCCTGTTACAAATCGTTGGATAATTGACACGTAGGATAAAATATTATATACCCTAACAATCAACTCTAAGGGGAAATGTTGAGATTTTCCTCTTCGCATACGTGTCAATCATCTAACGCGCGTAACAAAAGATGTAACACCAAAATGTAACAGAATATCTAAAATCTATAAATATTACTAGTATTGATAGTCATTTAAGGCTACAACTTAGAAAACCCCATTTGTCCAAATTCCATGCTTTCAAGCATAAACAGAACCCCACTAAAATTTGATTACATTACATTATTGCCACTATTTACTCATTAAAAATAATTTTACAGATAGAATTAATTCCTAGTTAATTAAGGCACCTCTGTTTCCATAACCATTATACAGAGCACATCACACTCCACAATTTGTAATTATAATTATTACCATATTACTTATCACTTTAAATTCATCAAATGACAGATCAATCCAGAGAGAGAGAAAAGAAGATCAAAATAGTAATATATTATTTCTAGAGAAGCAAGAGTGATAAATTTGAGCAATGGATCCTAAAGGGCAAGAAAAACAGAGTAGAATATTACAAAAAAGAAGAGGGTTTTATGGAAGAAGAACAAACTTAATTGGACTATATTCTATGTAACAGAGAAAGAGCCATTAATCCTAGTACTAGTACTAGTTTGTTTTTCCTTGGACTATTGTCTTAAGTCTAATATTAATTACTCGCAAAAGGGGGGTGTGGTGAGGTGGGGTGGATCACTTCTTGGATTTCTTGGAGGAGGTGGTGGCGGCAGAGTTTCCGGTGGCGGCAGCGGCGGCGAGGCGGTGCTTGAGCTCGTTGAGGAGGGCTTGATTCTCCTGGTTGAGCAGCTCTGCTTTCTTCCTCAGCCTTTCATTTTCTTGCATAATGTAGCAGTTCTCCAAGTAGAGCTTCGAGTTCAGCTTTTCCATTTCTGAATAATGTAATAATATTACTACAAGTTAGTATAATCATGGTGGATGATAATGATGATGATACACATAAATGAGGTGAGAGAGATGTAGAAAGAATATGAAGATGTCCAAATGTGCACTCAATTAGACATGGATTCTTTCATTTGTCCATTGCTACAAAGACAAGAATAAAGTGACCCATCAAGACAAGCTGAAACATTAGTGGAGAACCCCAGAAAGAAAGAAAGAAAGAGAGGAAACTCATGTTGGAAACAAAAGACATTCTTTTTGCATCTCACAACCACCTATGCACATAGCTACTGCTCTGTAGTAGTAGTAGTACCCCTCTCTCTCTCTCACTCACACACACAACCACACAGTGTGTGGGTGTGTTCATAGTAGCATGCAGAGCAGTTGAGATTTTGGTTTGTTGTTAGGAAACAAGAATAACAAACCAAAGTTCATAAGTTTACTAGAAAAACACAGCCATGTACAAGGCCTATTGCCTAACTCCCTTAGTGAAAGAATATATAAAGAAGACAGAGAGAGATAGATGAGAGAGAGAGAGAGAGAGATAGTGGGCCTTCTCTTTTGTAAAAAGATTACCTTTTGGAGGAGAAGAAGAAGAAGGGGTCGTTTGTTGGACAACAAGAGGTTTTCTCCTTGTATTGGCAGTGTAAAAGGAAGGGAAGGGGAAGAGCAAGTTTTTGTTTTGTGGGAGTGGATGACAAATGAAGGTGAATATATATACTAGTGAGGTTGGCATGAGAGAGAAAGTGATGTGTTGATTTGATGAGAGAGAATGGCACAACACAACGATCATGCATGTGTAAGCATGGAAGGGGTGTTGTGCAGGCAAGGATCTCCTTCTCCTCCCATTTTACTATGGTAGAACAGAGCTCCTTTTGTGCGGGGGTACTTACGTCATTTCAAACCGGGGATATTCCCGACATTTCGCACCCCCACCCCTCGGCCGTCCGAAAGATTCGCAATGATGGTTTGGATTGGTCCGAACCGACGCAGCCCATCATCACGCCTCGCCACACACACCCTTAATCGATTCTCTTTTGTTTTTATTTTCCTATTTTTCGCCATGCTTTTTCTTTTTTTTCACCGCATTTAATCCCTCATTAATTCCGACTTTTTTTAATTTTTCTTCTCTCTACTTAAATATGAATATTAATATATATATGTAATGTAATAATTGAATTATCTGTGCTTTAAAATCATGACGGCTTCTGTTTGGTAAAAAAGCAACAAGGTTAATTTGGGAAAATTAACTTAAAATGCAGTCATTTTCCTTACCATATTTTACGCTAAATGTAGAGGAATAATAGCTGGCCATTTTCACTCACCAAAATCCACACATAGATTTTACTATTTTATTTGCTTATTTATTTTAATAATATTAATTAATTGAATTAAAAGAAAAAAAAAACTATCATTTCTTGATCATAATTGAATGATTAGAGCTCAATAATGTTTTATTTGAAGTGTCTTATAGTTTAATTAAGCTCGATTTTTTTTTCATTGTATAAAGATATTTTAATGAAATAAACTCGAGTTGTACTTAATTATATATATTTATTGAGTTTCTTGTTCAGATAATAGGAGTTTTAATCATCTAAGCTCGATCGGATTATTTGAACTGATTAATTTTCTAACTTTAATTAATTAATCGAGATTATATCTGACACTACTAGACTACTCTGCTCGCTTACTCAACTGCTTTAAATAAGAATTAAATAAGGATGCATGTTTTAAGATATTAAGTTATTTCCGAATCTACCCTTCTAAGTTGGAGAAAATCCCAAGTCCGGCCAAAGTAAATGACGAAACAGCCATTATAAAATATACAGTGGATGGCCCACCCCATGATAGAATATTGTTTAGGCTTAGTATTATTATTATTATAGTATATGGTAATTTGAATAATTTAGAGCAAATAAAGAAAGGTAAGCACATTTTTTATATGATAATTGCAAGAGTAAGTAAATTGAAATAATGGGTGAGAGGAAAGGACAGTGAGTGTGAGTGTGAGTGTGAGTGTGAGTGTGAGTTGAGTACAATTAACGTGACAATATGATAGATGTTGAGAGCTCTGTTATATTTAAGGAAAAAAATAATTTAATGAAAATCATGTAATTGTAATATGATCTAAATTTATTAACTTATTTTACTTAAAGTAAATATTCCTGTGAAAATGTCTCACCAAATTATTCTGTAAAATATTAAGTGATAATTTTTATAATAAAAAAATAATATTTAATTATAACTTTTTTGGTAGTTGAATATTGATTGAATAATTTAAAAAGCATATATATACTATATTTATGTGTGTGTGAGAGTGAGGGCTAGAGAAAATAGAGAATATAGGAGTATGTGTTTGATTGAAAAATGGATACTATAAGTAAGCGTAATTATTACTCCATCCGACCATTTTAAAAGTATCTTTTTTTTTTTCAATTTGGACGTTCTTTCTCAAGGGTCTCATTTCATTTTTTATACATATGGATCCACACACACCTATTAATACAATCTCACACCTCCACTATTACAACTACTCACTACACATTAAATAATAATACTTCTTAATCCACGTACAAAAAGCAAATGACATCCACGTGCAAAAAGCAAATGACACCCTTAAAATCGGACGGAGGGAGTATATAAAGTAACAGGAATTTTTAGATCTGAAAATTAACTTTTAAAGTTAATTAATCAAAACATTAATCTACTTTATACCTAATTACACAAATTAAGTTATAAAAATCTTAGTAATAATTGTATAAATCTGATCTATTTTTCAATTTAAATAATTACCATAAATATTTGTTAAGTTGTAGAACTATTCCCCGAGTATAAATTGATTTTCCAAATGCACATCAATATCATTCAATAACGTTATACATATGAAGAAATATTGGATTAATTGTAAAAAAAATCATGAATTTTACTCCTATTGCAAATTAATTCCCATTTTTAAGAGATTGCAAAAAAAACCATCACCTTTAAGTATTTTTGCAAAATGCACCAAATTTGTGACTAAATGTAGTAGTCACAAATTGAGTGTGTTTTGCAACAATACTTAAAGGTGGTGGTTTTTTTCGCAATCTTTCAAAAGTGGGGATTAATTTGAAATATGAGTAAAGTTCGTAATTTTTTTTTTTTGCAATTAATCCAAAATTTTTAAAATTATTGAAACTGAGAATTCTTGTCCACCACTGAAATAAAAATAAAAATAATGAAACGAGGCATAATTATTACATTAGATTTTCTTACAAGATCTTCTATCCAATATATCTTGTTCATAGTTCATAGTAATATCATACTCCAATCCATAAATTAATAAGGGTAAATAAGTACCTACGAAAGTATTAAGTTAAAATAATTGTGAAATCGAATTAGAATCTCTAAGAAAAAAATAAAATAAACGACTATTGGGATTATTATGAAATTACACACCTTTTTATAAGTGGGGTTTTCAGGTATAAATAGTGGAATCGTCACTTCAGATGTCCCTGTATCTCAACTCGATAGGATGATGAAGAAGTTAATTATAGTGACTCAATTGATCAATAAAGATTAGCTAGACCACTATCCACTACTGCACTCAAGGAGCCTCTCATTTTGATTATAAGTGGGGTTTTCATGAACAATGTCTCATATGTGGCGCACGGATTGAGATTTGTACATTAGGTTCAATCCAACTCCGATACAAATTATATATCCTTAATTTTTTATAAAAAAAAGAAAACAATTATTTTATTCAAACAAATTAATATAATTTATATTTCAATTAATTCTTTAAATGAAAAAAAAATTCTTTAAAATAAAATTTCATACTTTGAACATTTTGTGCACATTCAAATTCATTAATCAAACGAACGAGTTGTACGAAAGTTATTGATTTTTTTTATAATAATAATATATAGAAGCTCGATTCAATAGTTTAATAACAGACGAAAATAGCAAATCGCAGAAAATACTGCAATGTAGAAAAAGTACACCAATTGGATACTTAATTGGTATATAAATACCCAATATATATATATATATATATATATATATATATATATATATATATATATATATATTTACATCTTTCGAGCTACACAAAGCTTGTATATATTTTTCAGCCCAATTCTAGTATTATTAACGATATATTCAATTCAATCAAAAACTGTAATTTATTTCTCGTAGTTAAATTTGTAGTTCATCAAACAATTTAATTCACAATATAATTGACAACTTAATTATTTCCTGGCACAATTGGAGTTGGTCCCATATGTAACAACAATAATTAATTGAAGAGTTATAATTGGGTAAGTTGATGAGATTCTTTTTTTGTTATAAATTTGTTCTGAAATCCAAATGATGGCAATTGCTACTAATTATGGCCTCAACTCTCTAAATTCTCCAACCCCTTTAAATCCCTTCATTATCACAAATAATGTTACATTAATTTATATTCCATAATTTCAATACACAATTATGTGTGTACATATTAGTATTACTCATTGCCTATCTATGCACTTGATGATAGTATGAAACAAGAGGATTTAAAAGTACTTGGAATAAATAGAAAAAAAGAAAAGAAAAATCTCAAGTGCAATAGATGTTTACTATTTTAACCCCATGGTTCATACTATATGCTTATCTTCTATCTTTAAGATTTATTGCTTTATCTCTTTAGATTTTTATGTCATTTCAATTCATTCCTAAGTTAAATGATTCAACCCGTATCATATAATTGTCATTTCAAAAGAGACTTTATCATTTTGAATTTTTTTTTTTTAAGATGTAATTTTGGAAGTGATTTAGAGAGACACTCTTTAACCAAAAGGTAGGTGTGTGTTGATGATTGAAAGTGTGTTTTCATAAATGTAGGGCAGTTATCAAAAGATTTTGGATGGCCACATGCATCAACCATTAATTCTTTTACATTGAGTGCTCATCATAATCTGCATTGCCTATAAACTACTACAATTATTCACCCCCCAACTGCATCCATCCCTTTTCAACACACTACCATTCCTTTTTTTTTTATTTAATTTCACTTTAACCACTCAGTCTTTCCATCACATTTTTATCTTTATAAATATCTTTATATTTAATAAAAAGAAGAAGAAAAAAAGAAAGGAACATATAAATTGATTAGAGTTGATGAAGGGAGGAAAATGTATTTTTTGGAGCAATCACTATTTTTGGAGGAGAAAGAAATTAGATGGATTTTGATTGAAAAAAAACTATAATTGGTAAAACACATAAACGCGTAAAACATAATTAGATTTTAGACCAATATAATATATAATAATTAAAAAAGAAAAATGGAAAATGTGATTGGATATCATTGTTACATGTGAGCTAGGGTGAAGAGAGTTGAATGAATCCAACAGCACATGCAGTGACCTCATCAAAACTCTCTCTCTCTCTCTCTCTCTCATCAATATATATCATTCTCTCTCTACTTTTCTGAGGTAAATTTTAATGATTTCACATAATAACAATCCCTGCAATGTTAATGATGGAATTACATCATCATTGAACCCTACACGTGAGCTGAGCTGCGCTGAGCTTAATAACTAATAATATAATAATAAATTAAATTGTTATATCTTTTTTCTTTTTCTTTTTCATTTTAACATTTTCAGGAGCATAAATATTAAAAAGATGGATTGAAAATAGAAAAGAAATAAAAAAATATTCCAGGTGGAGGAGGGCCCACATAATTATAATTAAAAATAGTGAGGACCATCTTAGACGAAAAATTCTGCAGTCACCTTTTCTATTTTGATCTTCTGACCTGCTGATTGGACTCTTGTTCTAATGGTCAACACAATGCTGGATTTCATTCAAATTTATTTATTTATTTATCTATTTATTTATTTATTATTATTATTAGTGATTTTTTTTTTTATAATCTTTGCTTATATATAAAGCGTATATATGTTGATTAATAATAAGAAAATAGAGATATTGGACCATTTTTATTAAATCTTTGCCTAGCAAGCTATTTCTCCATCTTATAAAGAGTTTAAAGAGATAAAATATTGGTGTGAAATAATGACTTCAAATATATACCGAGTACCATTTGCCTATAATTAAATTTATCATTTAATTTTTGAATTTGTGAAATTAATTAAAACACAATCAATGTTATGAATATAACGAAGGGACAGCGATAATGTGAAATGAGACATTAAAATATGAGTGTTATATTATAAGTAAAATATGATTATGGGTGGTTTAAAGTATGTTAATCTAAAATTTAATAATAATACACAGCATGATTTTAAAGTATTAAAATATAATTCTTTATAAACATACTTTAAAGGGTAGGTCTTGCATGAGACTGTCTCACGTGAGATTATTTTTCAATTTTTAAAATAGTTTTCACTTTCGCTATAAATCATTATCACTTTTGCTATAAAATATTATCATTTTTTATTCATACTATAAATTGTTCATGAGATAACATTATCACTTTTCATTGGTTTATTATCACTTTCCTATATAAAAGTTATCACTTTCTGACCGTCTCACGTAAACCCTTATGTGAAACGGTCTCACTTGGGTCTTTGCCTACTTTAAATATCAATTATAAACATACTTCAAGAATAAATTAACCCGTTTAACAACTCATCTTATATATTTTTTGGTCTTGCAAGAGAATATCCTATAAATATTTACAGGGAGGATTACTACTAGGTACACAAAAAAACCCTTAATTACTATGAGATACAAACATACAAAAATATTACTACTAACTACAAAAATATATAGTGATATTCCAATATTACTCCTACAATGTTCTGCACATAAATATTGTGTGCAGCAAAAGTGTGTGCAGTAAAAAAAATGTGTGCAGTAAAAAAAAGTGTGCAGCAAAAAAGTGTGGTGATCCGGCGGTGATCCGGTAGAGCTCCGGCGACCGGCAGTTTTCCTGCGCTGGCCGTCGATCCGGCGGTGCTCCAGCAACCGGCCGGCGGCGGCGGTAATTTTCCGGCGGCCGGCCGGCAGTGGGTGGGGGATTAGGGTTTATAGTTTAAAAGTGTATTGATTTAGGGTTATATTTGATATTTACTTTAATAATTTATATATGAGAATAATTATTTTAAATCAATGTATATATCTTATAGTAATTAAAGATATAAAATGTGTACCTATTAGTAATTAATCCATATTCTGTTCAAGTATTTTAGCCTTTATTTTGACAGGAACTACGTATATTTTAGTTTAAATTATTCTTTTATTAATCGCACGATAAAATATAATCTAAATCATAATTTTTATAATAATTTAAACACAACAGATTAAATAGAGAGAACACCGTTTTAAAGATCTTTTGTGCCATGTCATATTTTTCTCTTTGAATAATTCTTCTTATAATTAATTTAAATTCATCATAATTACTAATCAAAATCACCGACTTTAATTTAATTGCGAAGAGCATATATGAATGACAGATATGTGGATCCTTTCCCATACTTTACCTCAATTTCCTTTCACTGTAGTGAGAGATCAATTTCCTCCTGTACGGGAGAGGATCTCTTCCATGAATAATCTGATAATCCAGGTATTTTAGAGCTAAATAAATAAATATATAAAAGAACATAAAATATTATGAAGTCAACTCATCAATGATATGCCAGAATAATTGATTAGGTGACCATAATACTCTCACATAAGTATATTATTTTGAGTGCAATTCTTTATTTAAATAATTATAACAGGACAAATATGATTTCGAAATTGACAAAAAATGACACTATTATTATAATCACAGGCCAATTGTTTAATTTTCACAACTTGTTTTTAAAGGATGGCCATGGATATATATATATATATATATATATATATATATATATATATATATATATATATATATATATATATATAAAAGATCTTCAGAGGCATATAAATTTATAACAAACATTTGTGTGAAATTATCTCAAGCGCAGTAATTAAATATTCACTCCATTTTATTTTAATGATTACAATTTTATTTTTGAGAGTTCCATCCCACGCTTTCCTTTTATATATATGAGACTCACACAAAACAATTAAAGTATACTCATAGGAACCACCTACAATACTAATACAACTGCCCACTATATACTAAAATATTATTTCTTAAATTTCGTGAAAAAACAATATACTATTAGGATGAGACGGAATGAATATATACAAGTTTGGAGTAATTCTTGAAACACATAATTAAAATATTACTTTTAGCTAGGGTTAAAAAAATATATAATTACATATTAAAATTTTACGTTTAGTTTAGTTTTAAGAATGAAGATTAAATTCTAAACAAACTATTGGTGATCAGTGGATTGAATATAAAAGTTTTTGGATTATAAGTACAAAAATGTAAAATTCCAGAAGGTTGGATGTGAATGTGATAAACTTTTTGGATGTCATGTTCACCTTTCTTCCAACACAATCAATGCCCTAATTAGGACAAATTATGTGGTTTGGGCAGATAAGCAATCTTCCAAGAATCCTCCCACCAACCTTAATTACTTAAAGTATATACTTTTTATTATCCATTTGGTCTTCTAATATTTTTATTTTTTTGGGTTTTAATAATATGGGGTTCTTTTAACATATGCTTTCCAAAATTTTGTTATAAATGAATGTATTGAGTTCTTTAAAATTAAAATCAAAATTTTTTAAAAATGATATTGATCTTTGGATTCTAAAATTCCATCTCAAAACCTTAAACCAAAAGGGTTTCATGACCTACTTTAATTTTAATTCTCCTTTCTTTTTTCCCAATAAGTCCAAAGAGTCAAATTAGTTTTTTCCTTAAAGAAAAAGTATTTTATTGTAATAATAAGTACTCCTTAATTTAGATACTTTGATTAGCAATTATGCATCTGTTCTCAATAGTATGTTCGCCCCAGATGGATAATGCTATTGATATTTTATTTCTTCTTTTTAGATGTTGTGTTTCATGGTTTTAGATATAGTATATAAATTGTCAAACACAATTTAATAATTGACTGTTTTAGATATGCATAATGCCTTAAATAAACTATTTTACTAGGAGACTTAAATTTGTATAGGTTGGTCTCATTCGTGAACATTAAAAGGGAGTATAAGAAATGATAATATTTTAATAAGAAATGATAATTGATTAATGAAAAATAACAATATTCTAAATGAGTTATTAATAAATTATTTATAGTATAATTAAAAAGCAATATAATATATTTACTATTAATTATTAAAATAATAATTATAATAATCTGATACAAGTCATGGTTTACAAAGTATTCAATTGACCCTATTGAATTAATCAACGTAATTGATAATTTTAAATTAAATTAAACTAAAAAGAAATCCATGTCACCATTTATTAATAGTAGTAGTATAATTTAAAATGGTAAAAGTTATTAATAGAGTTGGAGCAAGGGTAGAAGGGTAATTTAGTGGATTGTTAAAAGGGGACCTATGTATGTTGATTGAGTGAGGACCACAACTAGGGTTATCAACAGTGTGAACTCCATGTTTCATCATTATATACCACCACTATTCTTCAATCTACTATTACTTTCTGTACTTCTACCTTTTCAACTCACTACTCAATTAACTCACTTCTTTTTTTTTTCTTTTTTTTCCCAAATTTTGAGATAATTATCATCAACAAACGTAGTATGATGTATCATGAAATTACATTATTGATGTAGCATGGATTCAATTTTATTCTTCAAATCTCTTCCAATTATCACGTTTTCATTTCCATAGATTATTATTTTTTCAATTATTATTTATTTCGAAATTGCAGTAATTTAATTCACACCCCATTGGTAATTAAAGCAAACGTAGTTTGTGAGGTGAGCCCAATACGTAAATGGGCCCAGGAAGAAAGAAGGTGGACTGGCCCAGCCCAGCCCAGCCCAATACATAACTGTAAGAGCATGAGGAATACAGAGTAGACAACCATGGCCATGGGTTGTAGAGGATAACTTTCTCGCAATCTCGAGGAGTTTCGCATTCTGTTCTCTCCTTCTTCATCTTCATCTTCATCTTCCTGCGGTCCTACAAGGTACTCCTCCATTTTTTTCCATCTCAATTTCTAGCCCAGTGTGTTTAATTTTTTTTTTTTATTATTTTTTTAACAGAGCTTTTTTTTTAGAATAATTACAAGGATCAAAAACCCTAAACTTCCGATTTTGATTCGTGAGGCCACTGGCATCGACCCCCAGATTTGGGCTGATTTTTCAAATTTTAAATCTCATTTTCTTAAGAGTGAAATTCTTCAGAAGTTTTGCTGTCCTTTTATGTGCATAATTTTAAAATTTGGGAGTGATTTTAGTTTCGAAACTGCTGATTGAGCTATGTTTCGTGGTAAATCTGTTGAAATTTTGATTAGAAACAGCACGATTCCCACATCTAAAGAATTTCTGTAAACGGCTTTATATTACTCCATCTTTTAAGCTATATTTGATCATGATAGAAATGTGTTTTGGAGACTGGAGTAATTTAGTGTTGGAAGAAAGCATTTGGAAATGGGGCAAGATGTAATATTTGAGATACCAATTCGTTGAATATATGATCAGTAATTTGAGTTTTTCCATCACATTCATTCTTGCCTTGTTGAACTTTCATTGTGTTTCAAATATCTAAGTACAGTATCATTAAGGTTGCATTTGGATTTAGGGATTTGAAATCAACCTATTGAGTACCTTAATACTAGTTCGAGATGCAAGCAATCAGTCTTGGATTTCAAATCTATATCAATCCATACATTTCTCATCTTCAGTCCAAAAGCAACCTCTGCAATTTTTATTTTATTTTTTTTTAATGAGTTATGTTGTTGAAGTATTTAGTCAAGTTTTGTTACAATGTGATAATGCCTTAAGTTTGATCAGATTCTGGGCAGAATAGATTTTGAGTTTTGGTGTATGTATAAAAAAACGTGACATGAAGCTGCCATAATCTGGTGATTAATGGAATTTTCAGATGCCAATTTGCTACACAATTGGGTTTGATACTTTTGGAGCTTTAACAATCTCCACTTATTGAAAGAGTAGAGTAACCTCAATGACATATTCAACCAAGAGTTGGTTCTCCTGACTTCTGTCCATCTTGAGTGTTTTGTGCTTTGCTGTCTAATTTTCTTTTGAACAAATATCACATAACATTACTTTGAGGCTCATTGATTCATCTTTCTTGATTCCTATATACATGGGCGTAGAGAGCGGAATGCACTTGAAAGGCTTAAACGACGAACAGATTTCCAATGCCCTCCAAGACCTTAACCCCCCACCCACAGCCACAGCTTCTGGTGGTGGTTTCTCTGTTTTTATTTCTTCACCAGCCTTGATAGCTACAATGTGTTAATATATTTCTCAAAATAAATGTTTTTACAGTATAAATGAATTTATTACAATTGCTCTAAATAGGACTCTTACAAGATTTTAATTTACTGCTTAGTTGGCTTCGACAATATTGAAACTAGAGACAAGAGCAAGCAAGATATAAAGATTGTGAGAGAGAAGCGAATAATGATATACACAACGTGCGTTGATTTTTATTTTGTAAGAAAATTTAATAGAGAAGTATATAGTAGTGTTTATTTTTGACTAAAATTAAATAGAGAATTTTTTTAAGAGCATTGGGTAACAGATGCAAGGCTTCTTAACCAGATCTCATCAGCTGCAGTGGACACGTCATCGTCCACGTTTCTGTGCCACGTCCACACTGCATCACTTGCATTTATTACACGAAATACCCCATGTCCGAAACTTGGCTCCCTAAACGCAGATATATTCGCCCCTTCATTTTCCAAAAACCTAATTCCAAGAATAGTCATTAGTATTTTTTATAAAAACAAAATTCACATTATTAAATTAATCAATGATGGATTCTGAATTACCTAGTTGCAAGGCCTTCTCGATTACCTCCATCGCCAATTGTTACATGAATAGGACCACATTCATTGCCTTCATCCTTATACACTCGTACCTAAATCCAAAAACATTCAAATTATAACAAAAGAAGCAACACAATTTATAATTTTTTTTAAAAAATTACGATCTATAGTTTGCTTACGAAGCGCTCGTAAGCATGGACATGTCCCGCGAACACGATATCGACACGAGCACGATACAACAAATCCTCCAAGGCCTTCTTCATACCAACGGACTCATACTCACCCTGATGCGCTTCATTGGTGTTGTACCACGGCGCATGTACAATCGCGACGAGCCAAGGGGTTTTAGTCCGGTCCACAGCAGTTAAATCGGCTTGTAGCCAACCGTACTGATCAGAACCCGGTTCAAAGTCAACATAAGATCCCAACATGATGACATGCACACCAGCCGCCTCAAAAGAGTAGTACAAGTTAGAAGGCGACCCACTCTGCTCATAAGGCATAACCCATCTTGCATTATACGAAGTAAAAGGTTGTCGATGGATCACCGGTATCTTCTCGATCTCATGGTTGCCATGCGTCACCATCCATGGCCGGCTGCTGGCCAGTGGCTGCACCAACTGACCAAAAGTATCCCATGCTGGCTGGTATAAATCAGCGTATGATAAATCTCCGGGGAGAATCAGCACATCGTGGTTCGATTTACCGATGTTTTTTAGGACTGTTCTAGTCCACTCTGTCTGTCCAAGATCACCTATGATTGCAAAGGTTGTAGGGAAGGATGATGGTGGGGTTTTGAAGGTGAGCTCTGGAGAAGAGGTGGAACCACAGCGGTAGTAATACTGTGTGTTGGGGTTCAGTGGACCAATCACAACATCATGTATTTCTCCAGATTGGTAGGCAAGATATTGGTACATGTTTGTAGCTCCATTTGAGGATGAAGTGTTGGCTCCAGGGGTTGTGCTGTAGTAGACAATTGGTGGAGTTGGATCAGTAGTAATCCATGATATTCTCATGTGATTCTCACCATTCAGAGATATGTGCACCTGCTTGGTAATAATGTATCACACTTTAGTGTTGGGGTAAGAAGCGGACAATCAAATCAAATCAAATTATAAGAAAATACTCCCTCCATCCCATAATATTCTCATTTGTATGTCTCACATAACCTTCACTCTCAAAATAGAACCAAACATTTATCCAATAACCTTGGCAATTGCTTTAATTTCAAATTTATCACTCATAAAATTTCATAACATTACTGAGCAAGTTACTTTTAGGAGTATAATTTTTCTTAAACATAATGAAGAACTCTATCATGAGACAAGGGGAGTAAATATACTGTGAAATTAAAGTGTATTTTAAATTGTTGAATTAAAGTGTTATTTCAATTTTAGATGAATAAAGAATTTGGTGGGACAAACAAAAAATGTGAAAGGGTATATTTTGTGGGGGCGAAGATTATATATTTATATAGAGTTGATAAAGTGTGTTTAGATGGGTTGGTTTGAATATGAAGAAGAGTGACAAAGTTAGGTCTCAAACAATTTTCAACACCCCCAATGATTAATTAATTCCATAAAACCATCGGATTAAAGAGTTTGTTAAATTGAATTATGTTTTGTTAGGTTAACTTAATTAGCATCTAATTTCTCGACAAAGAAGGCATGATTCTAATCAATTTTCCTGTGATTGAATAGTAATCAATCACAAAACTACCACTGGAGCGTTGGATTGATTCATCAACATAAGTGTATTAATATTTGCACTTTCCAGATCAAAATCAACACATGAATGAATCGATAAAGATGTTAGAAGGAAGACAGCAGAAACAAATGATTACCTGCTGAGGAGTGGTGGGATCAATGTCATCAAGTTGTCGCAGTAGTGAGCGTGAACTGATCTTCCGCGGCGGCGGCCGGCGGTACCCGGCGGCTGAAACTACGGCGCCGGCGAGTAACAGAACCGAAATAAAGGAATTGAGGGCGGCCATATCAAATCAGGAAATTAAGGAGGTCAAATCAAATATTCATATATCTTAGGACCAAAAAAGATCCCATGATTAATGTGAGAATTAAATGTGGCAGAAAAGGTGTTCATCGCTCCTTAAAATGCGCGCTCAACCGCCGCCATCACGGCTTTGCATATAAGTGGTTTTTGTGTCGTATTTCTCTGTTACGGCGTGTCGTTTTATGATACTTGGACGAAATCACTTCTCCACCGATTAATTTTTTTTTTATTTTAAATATAAATAATCCATGGATAATTACTAATATCTGGAGGCTCAAGGATGGTAGGTAACACTAGAGGACATTTGTGAGGGAGCAATCAAATGAAAATACAACATGAAAAGCATCAACCCTATGAAACTTGGTGTTAATTTTTTTTTTCAAGTCCTTAACCCTAATTCCCTATTACATTATTTATTAATGGATTTAAGGGCAATTAATCAATTAATGAAATACATAATTAAATTTCTTTTGTTTGCTTTATTAAAGAAAAGTTGCCATATACTATATAATCTTATTGATTTACATAATCTTGTTTGTGAAAATACTTGCATAATATTTCAAGTATTATATATTCATTTAACGTGAACCTTATTGATTTTCTCTCACACAATTAAGACCTCTTTATTAATTAAAATTTGAATAATTATTTTATTTACTTGTATCTCTATTTATTTCAAAGCATGTTAAGTCATATGATAAATTGACATTAGTACATGTTAATGGTTGATGAATATTAAAATAAATTTACGAAATTGACAGGATAATAAAGGAAGAGAATCCAAAATTTAGTAGGAAAAAAAAATTAAATTATGCAAAAGTAATTTTGAGATAAACACAGAAATTGACAGAATAATAAAGTTACTCTTTTAAATTGTCCGAATTTGAGCGGTATTATTTTTATTTAAATGAGTAATAATTGATTATCTATTAAAGAGTAGTTCTGCAAAATAGAATGAACAGGGAATCGGGTCAGGTGCACATGAGACTACATATTTCTTTTCAGAGTATAGATTTTTTCTTTTTTTTCCATCGTAATATTATCCAACGATTAACAACCATAAATATAGTATCAGAATGTAATAGGAGATGGTATCTACCTTCTTTCATTATTGAAAAGAAAATGTGAAATTTAAGGCAGGAGTGTTGTTAGAACTTAGAATGTTGTAAGATTATGTCAATAATTGATGAGGAGTTGATACTTTGTTGCATTTTGGAGTAGAAACCAGGCTTCTTAGGATGATTTTATCAGAAGCAACAGTAATGTTGTCGAAGTTTCTATGCCATGTCCAAGTGGCATGGCTTTCGTTCACTATTGACAACTGCCCATGTCCAAAATTTGCCTCCCTAAAAGCAGACACTTTTGGCCGTGGTTCCAAAAACCTATGTACAACAATTATTAATGGAGTATTTATTATACGTATATATTTCATCAAACTTACGCATTTATATATATATATATATATATATATATATAAACTACCTAGCCGCAAGGCCATAGCGATTCCCTCCGGCACCAACCGTGACGTGCATCGGGCCACATTCGTTGGCTCGATCCTTGTACACCCGCACCTAAAATACAATAAATTAACCTTAAGTATTATTTTATGTGTCACACAATTTTACGAGTGAAATGTAAAAATATTATAGTAATCCTTGATAGGAAGCTTCAAATATTTAAAACCAGATATACACCAAAGTGACACATAAAATCTTACAAAACGTTCGTAGGCATGGACGTGGCCTGCAAGCACGACGTCAACACGAGCTCGAAAGAGCAAATCCTCCATGGATTCCTTCATCCCCAAGGACCCATACTCCCTCTGGTGATCCACATTGGAGTTGTACCACGGGGCATGTACAACCGCCACAAGCCACGGCGTTCTCTTCCGATCAACCCGGTTCAAGTCTGCCCGAAGCCAGCTCAACTGCGCCGAGTAGCGCCCGAAATCAACGTAGGAGCCGAGCATGAGGACGTGAACGCCGGCGACGTCGAAGGAGTAGAAGAGGTTGGAAGGGGAGGCGGAGTCCTGGTAGGGCATGACCCACCTGGCGTTGTAGGCGGTGAATCGGGAGCGGTGGAGGCCCTTAATGGTCTCGATGTCGTGGTTGCCCTCCGTCACCATCCAGGGCCGCTGGCTAGCCAGTGGCTGCACCATCGAACCGAAGCTGTCCCATTTGGGCTGGTAGCGATCTGCGTACGACAAGTCCCCTGGTACTATCATTACATCATAGTTTGATTTCCCAATCTGTCTCAGTGTTGACCTTGTCCACTTTGATTGTCCTAAATCTCCTGTAAATGTAAATCACAACTCAACGTTGTTAAATTTGCAAATTCCCATACATGTATTAGTTAGTATTTTAAAAAATATACCTATACTAGCCTTAAAATAAATTAAAAGATTACATCTAAAAAAGGGTAAATATCAAAATTAAGTCCTATAAGTATGACCGATTCTAACTTTAGTAATTTATTTTCAGCAATTCTCAATTTTGGTCATTTTAATTCACTTTTGGTCATTTTTTCAAACTTTGGTCCTTATTAGTCAATTTTTTGTCCAAAATTTATGCATTTAGGACCAATTTTGGACATTTTTAAGTATAAAAGACTAAATTTGAAAAAAATATGACTAAATTTAAAAAAAAAGATTAAATTTGGACTAAAATGACTAAAATTGGTCAAAAAATGACCAAAATTGATAATTGTAAATGATAAATGACTAAAGTTGGAATCTTACATGACCAATTGTGATATTTACTCTTTAAAAAACGACAAGGAATTGTGTGGCGTGTTACATTTTCAATTGCGAATTATTATTAGATGAACGAAATGCAAGATATAGACAAAATCTATATTTTTTAAACGTAACAAGAGTTGCAACACCAAAATATAACATGATGTCTTTTTAGATAAATTTTGTGGAAGTAGTATTGAGTACCAGCGACAGCAAATTTGATGGGGAAGAGTGAAGGTGGGGTTTTGAGGGTGAAGTGTCTGGAAGATTTGTGGCCACAAGTGTAGTAATAGAGTGTGTTGGGGTTCAATGGGCCGATGATAACGTCGTGTAACTGCTTGGAGTCGTACTTGAGAAAGTGATACATATTAAGGCTTCCCTTTGCAAAGTGGGTGTAATTCCCTGGAGATGTTCCATAGTAGACAATTGCTGGTGTTGGAGCTTCAGTTACCCATGATATTCTCATGCGCTTCTTCCCACTCAAAGATATATGCACCTGCTTCATATCATATCAAACTTTAAAATATAAACCAATGTTTCGTATTTTTTTACTTTATTTGAAAAGCTCCCAAAATAGTTAGGAGATTCATTTTCATCTTAAACATTTCGGTTTGCTCCGATTTTGTCCAAAAAAATATTTTTTACCAATCTCATCTCATAACTTCATAATAGCACCGATTCAACTCATCTCATAAAATTAGAAAAATTTAGTTAAAAAAAATCCATTTTGATGAGAATTTAAAAGTTATGAAACTATTTCAAAGATATTAAGTTTGTTGACGTAGTTGCCTGTGTTAGTAACATCTTCTATGTGAACTCATTAGATCTATGACTCAGGACTCATTAGATATACAAAATCATGTGTTAACCGAATCAATTATAGGTTTTCATTAGGTGGAGACACCCAATTGGAGCAACCATTAATTTAAGCTTGATTATTTTCTCTTTATAATAATGTAAAGTTTGTTGGAGGAAGGTACTCCGTTTTCCTACACATTAAATATATTGGCAAAAGATCCTGCGCTCTGGGGAAAACATCGTGCTCTCATGGGAACACAACCCTTCCCCTCCATATTCTTCTTTTTAAATTTTTAAATCTATATATTATTAAGGATTTAAATTGCAAAAGGACACGATGCCCCAAAACACAAGAGTCTCACTCAAATATATTTACACTTTAATAATTAAATAGTAATAATTATTTTACTCATATTTTTTCATTACATTATCTCAAATATCCTTATTTTATTTTACATTAAACAGTAGTAAAAAGTTTTGACATAACATCGACTTCATACTTTCTATTCATTTTATTTTCTTTTTTTCTCAACCCAACCCATGCGAGCCACAAATATTGATTATAACCTCATCATATTTTAATAAATAAAAATTATACATCAATGATTATATTTAATTTTCATTTAGACCTTGAATACTGATCTTGAGAAGAGAAACTCAACACAACACAACACACAATCATGTCATCACGCATAATTAATTAATTAATAATTTAATATTCTTGGCTATCCAAATACGTTATTAACTCAATTTCGTATGTTAATCAAATAAAAAATTAGACATTAGCAAATTAAAAGAATTAATTAAACTGAGAGAGAAGGTAGCATTTACCTGCTGTGGACGGTTCATCATAATCTGTTTACGGGTGAAACAGAGAGAGGCTGAATATGTGAACACTTGATGAAGATAAAAGGCCACAACCATCATCACAATTATTCGACCCATCTTACTTATTTAATTATTTATTCATGAAAAAATATATACTTATTTGATACTCCACTTCTTTGTGTTAACAGAATGTAAATAAATCTTTACCAGGATGTACCTAATAATTAATTAAAGACAGCTTGATTTCCAATACTAATTTCTGAAAATTAACGTGCTACACTTTTAAATACTAGGTAATGCTAATTAATTTGTACTCATCTACTTTTTTCTGGAAAGTACCCCCTTTTTAGTTGACATTTTTTCAGTCGAAATTTATAAGATAATAGTTTCTTCGAAATTTAATTATTAATCTTGTATTATACTCTATGTATATATATAATTTCTTTATCTTCTGACTTTTACAATGATAAGATCGGATCTACTAAGGCATATTCTAATTTTGACTATCTTAAAATTACGAACATGGATTGGAGAACAAGAAAATCCAATTAATCTGTGATAAGCATTTAAATACTATATATATTTAAAAACTACTCCAATTGTCTCATTTCAGATGACACACGTTTCATTTTAGATCGTCCTACAAAAGTTTGCACATTCATAAAAAAAAAAAATCAAACACAATCACACTTTCTCATATATTTTATTTACAAAAAAATCACACTTACCTAACACATCCAACATATTTTATCATTTATTTATTACAAAAAAATATCATAATACCCCTAAAAGTTATCACTTTTCTTAATCTTCATGCCGGAAAAGACATGGAAACTTTTGTGGGACGGAGGGAGTATGTATTTAGGTTTCATGAATTTATTGACACTTCCGTAATGATGTGTTGATACATATTAAAGTAGGTTAATAAAATATGTTTTTCTATAATTAAATATTTTTATAATAAATTATATTATAATAGTATAAAATTATATTTTATTAATATATCATTTACCATGGAAAATATTATCTTTGCATTTATTTTCATTGCAATGACTATAAAATTGAAAACAATCATAAAACTTAATGGCAAAGGATAAATTCTACATTACTATGTTTGTGAAAATAATGACAAAAATGAAACGAAGTAAATTAACTATGACCATTTAATTTGTGCAAATACTACTACTTATCAATTCTTTTAAAAAAATATTTATATTAAAAAGAATATTAATTCTTTAAATTTAAAAGGTAATTTTTCACGTATTTAAAAGTCTAATTTTGATTGTGTACAACGAACTCACACGACAAACTCTTCTTTTAATCTTGTATATGGATTCCAAAATTTCAAATTAAGAACGAACCATAATATTCAGTATTTAATCTCAATTAAAATTGGACTAATTAAATATATATTTTGTTATATTTTAGTATGATATTTCATGTATCACTCATTCGCCCTAGGTCTTCTCTCTCTTCTAAACCATAGTATATCGCAATCAAACATCCATTTCGAAATCTTTTATTATTAATTATTAGGTCTTAATATCACTCTGTTAATTAAAACACATAATGTCAAAAGATAAAGAGTGAGGGTTGCGTGCGCCCGAGTGCACGGGAACACATCCCGTGCGCCTTTAGAAATTTAGTATTATGGATAAGGGTACAGTGCTTTGGTCTAAATGGTATACACTTTAATTAATAAGAGGTACACTATTTTGTTTTAAAGGGTATATACTTTTCATTAATATTTTTTTCTTTAGAAAATAAAGGGTACATATTTTTATACTAAAGGATATACAATTTAACACAAAATTCTAAAGGCAGAGTGTTGTCCATGCGCCCAGATACACACAATAATTTTCTTTAAAAATAAAGGGTACATATCTGTATACTAAAGGGTATACAATTCAACACAAATTTCTAAAGACGCACAGAATGTGGTCCGTGTGCCCTAAGAGTTTTTGCCAAAGATAAATCGTGATTTCGTGTTTGATTATATATGTTTATAACATCAGCATTGACAATGTCATATAATAGTTGGTAATAATTGAGATAACTTTTAAGGCACATGATAAAACATGCCCAATTATTGCCGACCTCCAAAACATGATTTGCTTCTTCTTCCACAGTTCCATTCTGCCACGTAATCTCCAATTTTCGAAAATAATAATTAATTAATGGATGATTTAGAAGTTAATTTGATTGCGATTTTTATAGATTAAGACATGTTTGCACGACTTTGTTTATCAAACAAGTGCCTGCTGTTCTTCCACGTGGTAGGTATACCGTATATGCTGTGAATATTCATATTCGCTCTAAACTATTGTCACTGAGAGAATTTTTTTTTAATACATTATAAAAAGTTTTTTTTTTTAATTACTAGCCCTTGATTATTTTAGTTGATTATATGTAAATAAATAAATAATTAATTAATTAATTAATAATTTAGTATCAATTTCTTCTTTCA
Organism: Pogostemon cablin; assembly: GCA_023678885.1. Lineage (NCBI taxonomy): Eukaryota > Viridiplantae > Streptophyta > Magnoliopsida > Lamiales > Lamiaceae > Pogostemon > Pogostemon cablin. The sequence goes on from CM042984.1 coordinate 2,977,201, forward strand.
AGTTTTATTGAAACTAGATATTAATCATCCGTGCGTTGCACGAAAGAATTAAAGTTTATTACAATTCTATACTTTTAAATTGGGTTTGAATTAAGTCATTTCAAATCTAATTGATTTGAGTGGATTTTAAATTCCTTGAAAGGATTTTAAATTCATAATTAAAAAATTATTTTTAAAATAGAATTTTATATATAATAAATAAAAATAATAAAAATTTATTATATTAAATATTAAAATATAAAATTTTATTAAAAATAATTTTTTCTTGGAGGAAACTCTACTCCCAACCTACCCCACACTCAAAAGAATTTTTTTAAAATAAAATTTTAGATTTTAATATTTAAATAATAAAAGTATTATCACTCAACTCTAACCCTTACCACCCCCAAAACCCCCGACACCCCATTCCATTCACGCCCATAATAAAAGAAGAATGCTACCTCAAATAAAATGATTGAAACTGAAAATAAGATCAAATAAAAGTATAAAAGATCAAATAAATCTTTAATATCCTAAAGGAGAGTTTAATTTTGATGAGGTGTTTTCACCAGAATTAATCTCAATTATTTTATTTTCAAATTAAAATAATTTTTTTGATTATTTTAATTATTATTTAAAATATAATGTAGATGAATACATATATTATTTTAAGATTTGATATGATATTATCAAATCACTATTAATTAAAAAATAATATAGATAAATACATTTATTTACTATAAGATTAGAAAATTTATCCCCTCTCCACCTATAAATAAGATCTTTATTCATTCGTTCTACACACGTAATTTATTCATCAAGACGAACAAAAGCTTTTTTCAAAGAAAGGGATCCATTAATTTTTTTTCTTTTATATTTTTTTAATTATTTATTTATTTTTTTTTAAATTATTAACATGTAATTTTATAATGTTTTGATTTTTTTAAGTATTTAAATTAATTTTTCATGGTTATTTTTACAAAATTTTTAATTAATTTTTTTTATAATTTCACTTTTGATTATATTTTAGTTATTGTTTCTTTTATATTTTTTTATAGGGTGAGACTTGCGTGCACTCGGAGCACACCGTATACCTTTAGAATTTAGTATTATGGGTAAGGGTACATTGTTTTGTTCTAAAGGGTATACACTTTAATTAGTAAGGTACACCATTTTGTTTTAAATGATATATACACTTTTTATTAATATTTTTTTATTTTTCTTCAGAAAATAAAGGGTACACATCTTTATACTAAAAGGTATACAATTTAACACAAAACCCTGTGCGCCCGGGTACACACAAGTTTTTGCCTTTTTTATATTCTCCTTTGATTATTTTTTGTTTTTATTTATTTATTTTTTTTATTTTTTGTTTTTATTTATTAATTTTTTTTAATTGTTAGTATGTAATACTGATTATATTTTTTTTATTTTTAATTGTTTTTTAGTATTAATTCTGTTTTCTTAATTATTATTAGTATGTATTTTTTTTCAATTTTTTACTTTATTAATTTCACTTTTCATGCTTTTACATATTTATTTAATTAATTTTGGTATGATTTCTTTTTATTACGTTGATTTTTTTTGGTTAGTTTTATTATTTTTTTTAATTAAATTTTTTATGATTTTTCGTTAAATTATTTTTTCTATTTATTTTTTTAATTCGAATTATTATTATTATTATTATTATTAATTTTTAGGGCGTAACCTATGCCATGTATTATTATTATTATTATTATTATTATTATTATTATTATTATTATTATTATTATTATTATTATTATTATTAATTTTTAGGGCGTAACCTATGCCATTTATTACCCAAACTTTTATCAGCTCCATATTATTTTATTTTATTTTATTTATTGCTCTCTTATCACATTTTGTTCACCTCTCCTAATTTATTATTGTCTTCACCAACACTAGCTAGCTATTAGCGGTGGAATTCAGAATCCTCTTTATAAAAAAAAAAAAATTGTCATGTGTCAATTTTGGTTAATTTAAAATTAAATTATATATTATTTTAATTTTATCATTATCTTAAATTTAAAAACTTAAAATCTTTTATAAAAAATAAATCTTTAATATATTTGATATTTATCTTAAAAAAATAATATTACTTTTTTTTTATCTTATTTGAATAGATTAATATTTATATTTCATACTTATTTAAAAATAAGTAGAGAATCTTTCTATTTATGTATCGATTCATATTAATATTTAATTTTAATAAAATAATATTTTTATATATGTTTTATTTTGATTTCTTTAATTTATTTACATTTTTAAAGAAATTTTTAAATTAAAAAAAATGTATTCTTTCAAAATATGAAAAATATTTTAAAAAATATATATAATAGTGATCAATTCAAATCTTAATTTGAAAAATTAATTTAATTTTTTTAAATTTTTTTAGTAAATCAATTTAACAACGAAATTAAATTTTTGCCAATTAAAGCAAATTCATATGTAAGAGTATATAAATTGAATTTTACTTTTTTATTTAAATTATAGTATTAGATTATAATTGAATAGATAGTTATATTAAACTTGAATTATATTTTTAAAATTATCGAATAAATAATTATATTAAACTTGAATTATACTTTTTAAAATTATATAACTGTAAAACCCGTGTAATACACGGGATCCATACTAGTTAAAGTATATAAATAAGGTTTATAGAATTAAAAGAAAAATAAAAAATTGTAGAGAAACGAAAATAAGATAACAAAAACTAAAAAAGAAGAATGATACTTTAAATGAGATGATTGAACCTGCACATAAGATGCACATAAGATCAAATATGAGAATGATTGAACATAAAAATAAGATCAAATAAAAGTATAAAAGATAAAATAAAGATAACAAAAAATAAAAAAAGAAGAATAATACCTCAAAATGATTGAACATGCACATTAGATCAAATCAAAGTAAAATATACATAAAATCAAATATAAGAATGATTGAATATAAAAATAAAATCAAATAAAAGTATAAAAGATAAAATAAAGATAACAAAAAATAAAAAAAAGAAGAACGATACCTCAAAATGACTGAACCTGCATAATAGATCAAATCAAAGTAAAATATAAAAGATAAAACAAATTAAAGTAGATTAGAAATAGTATGAAAGTGAAATAGAGAAAAAAATAAGAAGAAAAAAAGAGTTAGAATTTGATTAGGTAATGAAAAAGTTTATATATAATTATTTGAAAGAATAAACGATCGTGATTGAAAGCAATCGACGATGTAGGAAATATGCCAAAAATATATCTCATATTTATCAAATTTATATTGTAAAATAAAATAGTAAAATTTAAATAATAAAATTCATTATTAGTATAATTAAATTTTATGATTGAAATCAAAGCATTATTTGGACGGTCAATATTAAAATTGAATTATTTCTAAATAGAGTAAAATTGAAAAAAAATTAAAAACAAAAGTAGAAGTTTAGGTTTACTTTTATATATGTATAGATAGATGATTGAACCTTTAAATTTAAGGAGAATGATTGAATCTAAATTATAAATAATATGAAAGTAGAATCTGTAAAAGAGAAAAAAAAAGAAGCATTAGAGAAAAAAAACAAAAAGAAGATTATAAGAAGAATAAAAGATAGAATATTAAAATATAAAAATATAGTTCATATAATTATTATAAAGCAAACAAAAAAATTGAAGAGAAAAAAGATAGACAAAAAAACAAAGAATGATACGACTTACCAATAAGATTAAATATGAGAATGATTGAACCTAAAAATAATATCAAATAAAAGTATAAAAGAAGATAAAATAAATTAATATATAAAAATAAAGTTTATAAAATTATTAAAAAAATATAAAAATCGAAGAGAAAAAATATGATAACAAAAAATTAAAAAGTATAATGATACATTAATTGGACGGTCAAGATTAGATTTTATTATTGAAATCAAAAATATTAATTGGATGGTCAAGATTAAAATTAAATTATTTATAAATAGAGTAAAATTGAAAAAAAATTGAAAACAAAAGTGGAAGTTTAGGTTTGCTTTTATATATGCATAGATAGATTGGTTGATCGATAATTGTTTTACTTTCATGTCATTGATTAATGTAAAGCAAAAAAAAATATTACACTAGAGTTTACATAATTATATTCTAATTTTATTAAAATTACATTTTAGTATATGAATATTTTTTAAAAGATAAATTATTACTATTTATAAATTTTTATATTCTTATTGTGATAAGTGGTATTTTTTATTTAAAAAAATAATAACACATCTATTTAAAAAATAAAATTTCATATAATAAAAAATAATTTTATAAAATAATATTCAAAGGAGACTCACCCTTAATTTAAAAGTTCACCTAAAATAATTATACTTTTTTTTCCCACTTCCAAAAAAAAAAAAAGAGATGACTATATATAGGAACAAACATCATCCAAAAATATTCCATTTTGATCCAATTCAATCCGTTTCTCGATTGACTATTTGTTAAAAAAAAAATTAATCTTAAATTAAATTTATTTTGTGCATCTGAATTTTAATTAATAAAATACACTTTGCGTCAGATCTAGAATTAATAAAGATTAATCCAAATGTGATCGATCCAGGTTTCAAGGAACTTAAAATAAATAAATTAATAAATAAATAATCTTTAAACTAAACTATATTCTTAATTTTTCTTAACTTTCAGCTAGGGAGGGCAATTGTTTACATGGAACGGTACCCTATACTAATAATTAATGTGGATTAATCTAATTGTATTAATATTATGTGTGACAAAATTATTATTGTGGCTCGTTTAAATATGAGATAATATATTTTTTATTGGCTTAACCTTTTAAATGACACTAATGCTATATACTTCCTTGTGTCAATGCAAAAGGTAATAGTTTGTTTTTTAAAAGTAGATTGAGGAGAATTACTATTATATGTGTATTGGGTAGTTTTATCAGAGAGAAGTGGTGGTCAAAGGAATGTAAATTTTTACTAAAAATGGAATATGAATATCTTTGATTGAACGCCCAAAATGATAAAATAGATACTTTTGGACTGGCCGGAGGGAGTATATTATACACATCATGAATTCTGAAAATTAATTATTGCCTATGCCATGTAAAAAAAAAGGTAGGTTTTGCATGGGACCGTCTCACGTGAGATCATTTTTCATTTTTTTAAATGGTTATCACTTCGCTATAAAATATTATCACTTTCGCTATAAAATGTTATCACTTTTTATTTATACTATATAAATTGTTCATGAAATAACATTATTAATTTTCATTAATTTATTATCACTTTCTTTTATAAAAGTTACCACTTTCTATACGTCTCACGTACTTACTGTCCCACACAAGTCATTGCCTTAAAAAAAATAACGTTTTGATACTTAATTTCAAATGGAACATTGCATAGAATATTCTCTTTTTTAGCACTTTGGAAGTCCTGTTACATTTTAGTGTTGCATCTCCTGTTACACGCGTTAGATGAGTGACACGTATGCGGAGAATAAAATCTCAACCATTCCCCTTATAGTTGATTGTTAGGGTATATATTAGTCTATCCTACGTGTCAATCATCCAAAGGTTTGTAACAGAAAATGTAACACCAAAATGTAATAGGAGATCCGAACCGCTTTTTTAGTTAGATAATATAATGTCAAATAAATAGTCATAACTCCGGCTTGTTGTGAAGGGCAAATTATACAAACATATTTTACACATGATTACGACCGTACTATCCACGCATATCCAAGCATTGTCTTAAATGAATTTCTTCACGCCATTGACAACATCCTATACCTTAACCTTATATATACATACAATCTCTCTGCCCTAGATTACTCTTCACCACATTATTAATCACACTTTACAATTAAGTAATTCTACTTAATAATATGGAATATTCTTTGCTAAAGATTCTCCTCCTCTTCTTCATTTCCTCCGCTCCGGTTTCACCGGAATATACCCGTCCACAACCTCGGCAACTCGTTTTCCGACAACAAAACGGGTCGGATTCGGACCCGCAACAGGTGGTGTATATACACACGCATTAACATGATTCGTACGTACGTAGCTACAAACTTCATGTTTATTAAACAATTTCAGGTACATATTTCATTGGCAGGGAAGGACCACGTGAGGGTTTCATGGATTACATCGGATAAAAACGTTGAGTCCATCGTCGAATACGGAAAGTCGCCGGGAAAATACGAAGCCACTGCCACAGGAGAGTCGACTTCGTACCGCTACTTCTTCTACACGTCGGGAGAGATTCACCACGTCAGGATTGGTCCATTGGACCCAGGCACAACCTATTACTACAGATGCGGTGGTAATGGCCCCGATTTCAGCTTCCGTACGCCGCCGTCGGCTTTTCCGGTGGAATTTGCGGTTAGTGGTAAGTGGCGGTGCATGGTGGCCCCCATTTTCTTGAAAATTTTTGCTTCTTTTAGTTTGTTGCGTGCTGCTTTGAAAATTTTCAATGTTAGCTGTGCTACTTCAATGAAAATTTGGCAACAAGTAGAAAACCTTACAAGCAAAGCCTCGTTATTGGTATTGAATGCTATATATTTTGGTGTACATATTATGTTACATGCTTTAGATGAATGACATGTATGCGGGAGAAAAATCCCAACACTACAAAAAGAAACTGCTTTTTACCAATGGAATATTCCGTTGGTATAAGTCTTAATTTCATTGTTAAATTCATTTACCAACGGATTAGAAACGGAATCCGTTGACAAATTTTAGCAACAAAAAATCAATTCCGTTGGTAATTTATAAAAAGATTTCCTTGGTAATTGTTGGTAAAATAGAGAATAAATCTGTTGGCAGTCATTTTGATTGTTAATCCGTTTGTAAATTTCATTGTTAAAAAATATTTTTTTGTAGTGCAACTTTTTCCACTAGAGTTGATATTTTCTTTTCAAAATATAGATTTTAGTATATCTTACGTGCAATTATCCCTCGATTTGTAACAGGAGGAGATGTAACACTAAAATATAATATGATAGATTATAATCACTTTTTCTCAACATATTTAATTTTAATATTTTTTAAAAAGTTTTGTTTCTGGATTTCTTTAATTAAAAATTTCTACTACATCTCCGGTTACACAATAGTGAGAAAATATTTAAACTCTTATGTTTAGAGTTTAATATTTTAACATAGGATGTAGATTTTCTCAAATAATCATTTATAGATTAAAAAAACATAAATCAGATATTTTGTTGTAAGTGTTGATTCTCCTATTAATTAAGTGTGCGTGTATATATTGATTATAAATCTATGAAAGACAATTTATTTTGCTACATAACTAGGAAACTTTTATATAAAAAATAATTGAAGAAATAAAATTTACATAGCTCAAGTTGACTATGAAAAATATTGTACTCTATGATGTTAATTTCCATAAAGATTTGGATTGCACAATTGATCAAATATTACTTATGCCGTATTTAACAATTACTATAATGTTGGGCAATATAGGAGATTTAGGACAAACAGAATGGACAGAATCAACCTTAGCCCACATAGGTGCTACCAACTACGACGTATTCCTTCTACCCGGCGATCTATCCTACGCTGATTCTCAGCAGCCACTATGGGATTCCTTCGGTCGCCTGGTCGAGCCCTACGCGAGCGCTCGACCCTGGATGGTGACCGAAGGAAACCACGAGATAGAGATATTTCCCATCATATATCCCCAAGGATTCAAGGCTTACAACACCAGGTGGCAAATGCCGTACCAAGAAAGCCGGTCCAAATCCAACCTGTACTACTCGTTCGAAGTGGCCGGGGCCCACATCATCATGCTCGGATCCTACACGGACTTCGACTCCGGTTCGGAACAATACAAGTGGCTCCAAGCCGACCTGGCGCGCGTGGATAGGACAAAGACGCCATGGATCATTGTTGTGATCCACGCGCCGTGGTATAATTCGAACTTGGCTCATAGAGGGGAAGGAGAGAGCATGAGGGTGGCCATTGAAGAGATTCTGTACAGGGCACGTGTTGACGTGGTATTCGCGGGGCATGTCCACGCGTACGAAAGATTCGTAAGTGAACACTAACGTTATTCTCATGTCTTAGATATTTACAGAAACGGACAAAATATATAATTTGAATTGAATGTACGTGTGATGCAATTGCAGACAAGGGTTTATGATAATAAGGGTGATGAATGTGGTCCAGTGCATGTCACCATTGGAGATGGGGGTAACAGAGAAGGACTTGCTATGTCGTAAGTATAAACATTTATGTGCTCATTTTAATTTTATTTTACAAAATTATTAAAATTATAAATGGTGAAAATTAAATGAGTTCATCTTTAAATACTTAATTTTCCATCCATGATGTTTTTTAATTAGGTTCGAGAATCCTAGCCCTGCAATCTCTGTGTATCGCGAACCAAGCTTCGGACATGGACGGCTGAGATTATACAATGGGAGTCACGCGCTCTGGTCGTGGCATCGGAACAATGAGACCAACGCTGTCGAGGCGGATTCCGTATGGTTGCAAAGCTTGGCTTCTTCAACTCTCTGCATCAATAACACTAGATCTAATCCATTCAACTCTCCAAATGATGAACTTTAGTCCATATTATTAATTATATCATTTTTCCTCCCACAATTATTACCAAATTTCGTATTCACTCTCATTAAAATTAACTTTAAAAAAAAAGATTAATTAGCATACTCATTTCAATTTTCATCGTGTTTAAAATTGAGCTACTGGTCGAATGAACTTGAGAAAAATATAGTTTTCTCTATTTAGTGTCGTGTGTGTGTATATATATATATCAAGTAATTTATTCGTGACAAATTTTAACTTAAATCGAGTACTCGATGAATATATATACTATATATTTATTTATTAAGTAGGATCACTTTCAACTTTAAGATTTTTTTGGAGTGAGACTCCTCTACACTCGGGCGCACAGAGCACATTTCGTGCGCATTTACAATTTAAACCCCCAACAATACATAGGTTTATATAGGATTGGAAGGAAGATGATTGTGTTTACACGGGGACACGGAGTATCCTTCCGTACGCCGGGGTGAACAGGAGCTTTTGCCTTCTTTTTGTTCAATTTTGACTTTTTTTTCAAATTTATCATAATTTATTCAAACTTTTGGAGTAGAATTGGAAAATTTCTAACACTAAAGATTAAATTTTAACAAAAGAAAATTATAAATTTGAAAAAAAAAAAGATCAAATCGAAAAAAAAAAACAAAATTGAAAACTTCAAATAAAAAAGAAATACCATTGGAATATATTATACAAGGCGAATTGTGTGAATATATATATAATGGAAATCAAAGTTGGTAATAATTTGGAGGAGAAGTATAATTAAATAGCAAAACATTCTCATTCATCTCTAAATATTTAAGTTCTTTTGTTTTAACAGTAGCTACTAGCTAGCTAGTTGAATAGGAGTATAATCACATCATATTTTCTGTTGAAGTCAGATAGTGTTACCCAATACTCCATATATGCAGTAACTCAAGGGGTGAACGATTTGTATATGATAATACTATTAAAGGAATAATATTATAATTATAGTTGTAGCTAAGCTAGTATATTTTTTATTATGGAAATACCACAATATGCCCTATGGGGAAGTCAACATCTTTTTTGTCCTACCTTTTCTAATACATGTAAATTGCCCTAAAAATACATGCAATGTCATGATACCCTCAAGGATGGTCTACCTTTTTGTATTGGGAATGAGTTGACAAGTACAATTGCATGCAAAATAGATGTGTCAAGGAATATGTTGATTATTTAGAGGTGACACATTAATTAAAGAAGAAATAAATAAATATACTAAAATATAACCCCTAATTCGGCGGACAAGCTGAATGAAGTGAAAAGGCCAAATTTTAAAATTCACAAAATTTAATTTTTAAATTCTTTAAATTGTTAGATTATAATAGACCTTTTATTAATTAACACATGCAGTAATTAGGTGATTAAACACATGCAAAATTAACTACCTACCACTCCACTGAAACACACTTCATTAAATGGGGTGAAAATTAAGGCACTGTGTTCATAATCAATTCATTTATGTAAATTCTTGTCACATTAAACTCTCAACTATCCCCACCAACCAAATAACTTCACCACCAACAAACATAAAAATTGGGCACAGTGGATTCAAACTTCATTCCTCTGTATCCACAAATTATTGGAGCATAAAAAGGTGATCGACTCCCGTATTTAACCACCATTTTTATCGACGGATCCATAGTTAGAGCCAAAGGTAAGATACGAACGCTGTTTGCATTGTATTTTATTTATTGCTTTCTTTTAATGTTTTAGGATTTTTAGGGCTTTAGGGTTTCAAAAACGCATGTCCGCTGAGTGAAATGGTTATATATATCCATGTCCGCCAAAGAAAATGGTGAAGTATGCATGTAATATGCTTGTCCGCCGAGGAAAATGGTGAAGTATGCATGTAATATGCATAAATACCACTACATACACCCATCATAGACCTTTCCGCTAATATGCATGGTTAATTGTGCTTGCCCACCCATTATTTGAGACTTATCATCCATATCCGCCTATTATTTGACAGTATTTCAGCTTGTCCACCAAAAATAGTAGCCCAATTTAGCGTGTCCGCCAAAAGTAGTTGCCCAGTAGATCCTGTCCGCCGAAAATTGAGCCTGTTTGCCGAATATTGAGCCTGTCCACCGATTTTTTTACCATATTTGAGCATGTCCGCCGAATGTGTATCATATATGACCCTGTCCGCCGACTATTTGACCCTATATGAGCATGTACGCCTATTTTCTCACCCTAATTTATCATGTCCGTCGATTTTTTCACCCGAAATGGTCTTGTCCGCCGATTTTCTTCCTAAGTGAGCATGTCCGCCGATTTTCTCACCCTAATTTATCATGTCCGCCGATTTTTTCACCCGTAATGGTCTTGTCCGCCGATTTTTCCTTCCTAAGTGAGCATGTCCGCCGATATTTTCACCCTAATTGAGCATGTCCACCGATTATTTGGGCTTAATAGTTTATGTCTGCCAATTTTCCCACCGTAATTGGGCATGTGAACTGATTATTTGACCCTAATTGAGCATATCCGCAGAAATGTTACTGGTTTTTAAACATGTCCGTCGATTTTTAATGCATTATTGAGCATATTTGGCCATTTTTTAAGCATATTATATGATGTCCTCCGATTATAATAGACCTGTTCGTCGATTTAGGACCTTAATTGAGCTTGTCCGCGTACGTACGACTTAATATTTAACTTGCATGTGTGCTTGATAATTTAATACTTAATTTGTGTGTACCTACTAAATTGGTGTATCATTTTTAATGAATTTTGTGTCAATATAACAATTAATTGTCCTTTTGATGAAAGGTTTAGGCGTTGGATTGGAAATGAGAAATTTTTTTATATGGTGGGACAGCTGGTGGCAAGGTTTAGAGTATGTACGTGGCCAACACACGAGTTTAGTTTTAAATTCAGATCAGCTGACGTTGAATTTTATTATTGGGCATGTGCACAGTTTAGTTTGCGCCGATTTGAATCATTTCAAATATGTTATACACACACTTGTGGACATCGGTGGTTGTATAATAAAACATAAGGTGAAGGATGATATGGATATAAGGGGGTTGTATCAGCAGGTTGATGAGCCGATGCTGTTTGTCACAGTTAAGGCCATACCACAGCAATCAATTGATAATGGTTGCACTAGTGCTGCGCCAGTGGGGAGCAGTTATTTGACCGACTTGCTTCGTTCACAAATTCCATCTGTCAATATTCATTGTCCCGTAGATTTGGCCGGACCGAGCACGAGTATAGGTGTGGGCGTGTCGAGTCGTACGACAAATATTGATTTAAACATTAAGTATGCTAGCGAACAGCAGGACGAAGAAGAGGTGGATAATGGAGATGAGATGTGCTCCTCTACTGGGTTTGAGGGTTCAGAGGGTGATGAGTTTGATGGTTTTGCTGGTTCTCAAGATTATGGGTCCGATGGATCGCAAGGTCATGGGTATGATTCATTTGAGGGTCCACATCGTGAGGATTTTGAGGGTGTTGATGCTTCACAAGATAAGGAGCGAGATGCTGATCAACTTCGGTGGAACATCAAAGGCAGTAACCACTTCGGTGAAACATCAAACGCAGTAACCGTCGCAAGTGCGTAGTGCTCTCCTTTCTACTATCTTCAACGGCCTTGTTTTTATCCCACGTATGAAACAAAGAGTCGAAGACGGCGATCTTCATCGACCTTATATAGACACACACAGCGAAATGGTGCGAATGCGAACACTCTACGAAGAGCAACTGTAGAGTGAAATCCGAATAATGTCAGTGATGATGTAGTTCTCCCAAAAAAAATAAATAATGATGACATACTCACCCGTTCAACCTTATCCCACTCTTTACGGCCACAGGTCCATTGCGGAGGCCTCCAAAATGACAGCTTTCCTTTCCACCACCTATCCAAAACTTCTAGCTTTTCTTGAGGTAAGTCGGCAAACTCTGAGGGGTCATCGCCATGTGCCGTAACATGCTCAGCCCAAATTACTTTTAAAGTCGCCTAATAAAGAAAGAATTACAAAATAAAAGGTCAAATTATAAGAAAAGCATTATGGGGTACGTTGGTCCCTGATATCCACCAAAAGGAGTAGAGTACGTTGGTGGCTGAAATCCAGCTGAAGGGAAGTATGGTTTTCCAAACACAGAAGGATATGATCTCTCCGGAATGGCCATTACCGGGTGTGGTACTACAGCATTATGGGGGCCAGACTGAGATGGCCGCAGGGTTGAATCCTCAGATGGTATGTAAGATTTGTCATCATGATCACTCATTACCTCGTTATCGTCATCATCTTCGTCGTCCCTTCCGACGGCATGAAAATCACGTAGTAAGTCCTCCGGTGCTGCTGTTCTTTGTTGCCCCCAGAATAATGTATCAGCAACCGGAATGGCACCCTGACCACGCATTTTATCTTCGGAATCTGAACTAGAGCGCTGCACCTGTTTCTTACCCTTAGCCTTTTCTTTTGGCTTTGGATCCCCAAAGACCCTAAAGGTCACTTGAAAACCAGAACTCCAATCAGAATGTATTCCCCTGAAGTATGATCGGCGGGACTCCTCAGAGAAGATGGCAGGTAAATCAACCACTCTTGGGTCCTGAAAGTAAAACAATAAAACATAAACATATATACTCAGGTGACAAAAAAGGCCTCCAAATGCATCTAAGTTAGATAATCAAAAGCTTAATCGCGTAAACATAAAAGTGACAAACCTGTCTAAAAAACTGAGTGTCGTCAATTTTTTTGGCAGCAGTATATGTTCAGCGAAGACACAGAGGTCTGACATCCGGCTCAGGCTGTCCATCGGTCAACATTGCTGCAAAACCTGCGATGCGCTCAGAGGCCCAAACCTGTGACCAAACATCAAAGTAATTTCATGTCAACATATATCTTTTTAAAATGCATTTAGTATAAGAATAAAATTAGTGAAATAAAATCAGTATCACTTACTGCTAGGGCAAATGAGCATCCATAAAAGTTGATGCGCTGCTGCCTAACTCTTGCACCGTAGTTTTTACAGAGTCCATATGGTGAAGTAGGATTAGGTATGTGTACTTACCCCATGGGAAAGAGTTCCACAGGTCATCATTTTCAGCTAAGTACCATACCCAGGGCTCTATGTATACTTTTGACGTATCCCGACCTAGCAAAAAGTAGTACAGCAGTACAATGTTGGCCGCTTTCACCGCATTGTGGCCCTTATATTTGTTTTCACTGAATCTTCGCATAAGTTCATCAACCAGGATCCTCTTCGAACGAAAAGTAGCAAACAAACTGTGTGCAGGTGGCAGAAATGAATCATTCGGGTCAGTATCCCCACGGTCCTCAAACCCTAGCCCCATAACACGCATAAACTCAATAGGTGTGAAGCTAAGAATTGTATCAGAAACCCTGAAGTACCTAGAGTACATATCTGAACCAGGGATTACAACCTCCTGAGCCATCAGCTGAAATAAAGCTTTAGGAGACCCGTAATCTGAATCCAAATCCCAGAAATGCCCGAAACAATATCTTCTGAACCTCCGCACTGTTTGATCGCCACTCTTTGTATGCACATCGTGTATGCAATTAAGAGCTTTGGAAGACCTACAATAACCTCCGTGGACAGGCTCAAAAAATACATAAAATCGGCGGACAAGCTCAAACAGGGCCAAAAAATTGGCGGACAAGCTATTTTGTACTACAAATATTGACGGACGAGGTCACTTTACATACAATTATCGGCGGACAAGTTCAACTACGCTAGAAAAATCGGCGGACAAGCACATTAAAGGCACAAAAACGGCGGACAAGCTATTTTATGCAGAAATAATGGCAAAATAATGCTAACTAATAGTCAAAAACTCAGCGTACAGGCTCAAAAAACTCATAAAATCGACGGACAAGCTCAAACAGGGACAAAAAATTGGCGGACATGCTATATTGTACTACAAATATTGAAGGACAAGGTCACTTTACATACAATTATCGGCGGACAAGTTCAACTACGCTAGAAAAATCGGCGGACAAGCACAATAAAGGCACAAAAACGGTGGACAAGCTATTTTATGCAGAAATAATGGCAAAATAATGCTAACTAATGGTCAGAAACTCGGCGGACAGGCTCAAAAAACTCATAAAATCGGCGGACAAGCTCAAACAGGGCCAAAAATTGACGGACATGCTATATTGTACTACAAATATTGACGGACAAGGTCACTTTACATATAATTATCGGCAGACAAGTTCAACTACGCTAGATAGATCGGCGGACAAGCACAGTAAAGACACAAAAACGGCGGACAAGCTATTTTATGCAGAAATAATGGCAAAATAATCCTAACTAATTGTCAGAAACTCGGCGGACAGGCTCAAAAAACTCAGAAAATCGGCGAATAAGCTAAAACAGGGCCAAAAAATTGGCGGACATGCTATATTGTACTACAAATATTGACGGACAAGGTCACTTTACATACAATTATCGGCGGGCATGTTCAACTAGCTAGAAAAATTGGCAGACAAGCTCAAAAAAGATTAGAAAAATATGCCGACAAGTTCAATTACACTACAAATTACAATGAAATTTCCAATTATACTCAAACAATTATCGTCGAACATGTAAACTTAAAATTCGTCGGACAGGGCAAATTCATACAGTGCAGACTCTACTTCCTCGGGGGACAAGAACAGTTACCAAATTCAAACTCTACAGTAACAACTCCAAATTCACTACACTTTAAATTAAATCGCAATTCTGCAAAACCCTAAAATCCTAAAGATGGAATACCTGGTTATCCATATTTGCTACTGCTAATTTTCGACGTGGAGATGACTATGGATTGAACGACACGCCGGAGGCCCAGACGGAGCGCTGTGTTCGACAGAAAAATCGAGAATTTGAGAGAGAGAGAGAGAGAGAGAGGGAGAGTATGGGAGTGATGAGTGCCGATGAAAAGAGAGAGAGAGATACAGAGAGTAAATAACAAAAATTTTGAGATAAAGGGGTCAAAGATTCTCTCTCCAATTTCAATGTCTTTAAAAACGGTACTTTTAACTGCTGGGCAGTAATTGCGAGATTTCAAAAAAAAAGGAAAGATATGACATGTGTCAGGGGGGTAAATTAGGAATATACACCAAAAACAGGGCATGTTTTAAAAAGGATGGGGTAAATAAGATATTACATGGGTCATATAGGGCATAAAAAGTACTGTCCCTTTTTATTAATTAAAAAAGATCACGTGATGAATTTAATCTGCAGGCATTTGTGTGACACCTCATAAGAAGCCTACCTTATCTAAAACTTTGATAAGTTAGATTAATTGGTTATAAATTAATTAATCTGGTGAAAGTGTGATTAAATTATTACAAGTTGCAATAAATTACTTTTGACCTAAAAGCGTGAAACCGTGTGATGATAGTTGACCAATTTGAACCGCGTGTAATGGATGGCTTAAATTTCAGCTAATTAATGTACAATCGATCGAAAACGATATTGCAACAGTTCTACGCGTAAAATATAGTTCGATTTATTTTTTCACAATAATTTCAAAACTAATTTTGAATAAATTCAAGAATGTATTACCACTTTTTAATTTCGCAATAAGATGAACTAATGGATGGTGTGTTTGAGTTTAATCAATAAAGATACTCTTAAATAATGTGTAGCATATTAATTTAAAATAAAATATTGTATAGTATGATGTAATATATGAAGTGGGTATGTTTGAAAAGGCAAAGAATATGGTCTGCTGTTGGTGATGGTCCCTGTGGGGGAGGCTTCGAAATTTTAGGACACCAGGACTGGTCGGGAGAGAAGAGTTTTTTTATTTATTATTTATTTAAATATTCTTATGCGAAATCTTGAACTCATTTCGTGAGAAAGATAAGAATTTTTACAAATATTAAATTAATAGATGAAATTAAAGTAAAGTAATGTCCAAGTTTAAGTTTGTTAACATTTCATAGTGTAATGCTCATTGTAGTTTTATATAGTCTCTAATAAATCAAAAATCAAGATCTATGAAGACAAATTCAGCTGAATCAAAGGATTTTCTTACCACTAATGAAAAATGATAATTAATTTAGAAAAAAATTCATTGTAAAATAATCTTACATAAGTATTACATTTAAATTAAAATAATGAATAAAGGTAGTGATTTGGTTTTGATTAATAAATTAAAAATGACATTTAATTAGTAAAAATAACCACAAATTCGATATTATATACCCTATAATATTAGGGTGTAAATTACTTATAATACGTTCAGAATAGAAATGTGTTATTTTATATTTTTAACTTTTAAGAGAGGCCGTCGAGATAATAAAATGAAGAAGCTATTACATTTCGACTTTGACTCAACAAGATAAAGTTTAAATTTAACTCTTCTTAACCATTCTAAAAGAGGAGATTGACAATATGTTAAAAAAAAAATTCTTAAAAAAAAGAGAGAGATAAGAGATTGGCCATGTAAAATGAATAGTAATTAATAGCAAAGAAACAAAAACTTAAAATTTGACGTCATATTTCCAAGAATACCACCAATAGATGGACGCCAACAGTGGACAACCAACAATGGACCAATAAGTGCATGCCACGAGTCAGATTGCCAATGGTTGAGTTAGGGGGTTGTAGGGTTGCTCTTAACTTAAGCAACAACATTCCACAACCAAATTTGGGTTCATTGAATCATGACAACCTCCTCCCCCTAACTACTAAAAAAATTCATATTCTTTTACCAAACATATTTTTTTAAAATCACATATTCCTTGCAACACAAACCAACTTCCAATCATAACCTCTTATTTGTCTTCTCTCCTTTCCCCCCTCCCCCTCCCCCTCCTTTATGTAAAAAAGTATGATTATTATATATGTAAAGTATATTTATTTAAAATTAAAATATATCAACAATTAATCATATTATAATATTATAAAATCATATTTTAATTCATCATCTATCATACTTAAGAAAATATATCTTAAGTATATTTTAATCTATATAATAAACATATTTTAACACATTTTACAAATATTTTCTCATAAGTAAGTATTTTACAATAGGCTTTGTCTATAATTATATAAGATGTATTATTTATTTATTCCTTCCGTTCAATTGATACATTTTGTCGTTGTAGTTTTTTGTTTTAATTTTTTTTCCTTTTAGTAAAAGAGTCCACACATGAACACCATTTAATACAAATATCATTACTTATTTTATGTAAAATTAATATTTGGATTAATTGCAAATAAAGTCCTAACCTTTACTTTGATTGCAAATAAGTCTAAACCTTTGAAAATTTGCAAATAAGTACCTCACTTTAAAGTCTTTCTGCAACAAGAACCATCGGGCAGCGACAAGTCAGCGACCGGGCAGGCCTCCCGCTGCCCAGTGATTCTTTTTGCAAAATGACTTTAAAATGTGGTACTATTTGCAAATTTCCAAAGATTTAGACTTATTCACAGTTAAAGTAAAGATTTTGACTTTATTTACAATTAATCCTTAATATTTTTAATCCACGTAAAAAAATTAAAAAAAAACTTTACCGGGATTGAGTATTTTTATTATTATTACTATAGATATGAAATTTGAAGATTTTATAACTTTTATTATATTTATGGAAAACTCCATGTATAAGTACAATTGACCTTCTAATTTAAAAGTCAACTTGTTGCACTTGATGATATAGACATGCACAAAAAAATTGGAACCGGCGTTCGAACCGGGGAACCGGCAGTTTTAACCAGAACCGGAACCGCCAGTTCCGGAACCGGCCAAAAAAAAAATCGAAACCGGCTAAGGAAGATTCAGTTCCTGTTCCTCATATTTGAAAAAAATCGGCGGTTCCGGTTCCGAACCAGCGATTTCGATTCGAACCGCCGATTTTTTAATTTTTTTTTACTTTTTACGCTTAAAACCAAAAAATAAAAAATAAAACCGGAACCGGAACCGAAACCTTCGTACCTCGGTTCAGTTCCGGTTCCCAAGGTAGGGGAAACCGGAACCGGCGGTTTCGAACCGAGGTGGATGTCTATATCGATACACCTAAACGATTTCAATCGTTAGATTAAGTTTTTATTCAATCTCTACTCTTAAATAAAATAAAATAATTATTTTTAAAAAAAATTAAAACTACCCACTCCACTCACTTTATACCTATAAACTACCAATTTATTTTAAAAACTAGACTAGATTAAAATTAATTTTTCTCACACAGCTGATAATATTTTGATATTACAATCTATTTATTTAAACAATGGATTAATAAAATGTGCATCAATCATAAAAATTAAATAATAGGATAAAGAACGATAACAAAAGAATAGTGTTGCCTCATTTTGTGCTGTAAAGCGAACACGACCATTAAATTATGTTATCCAATACTATATAAAATAAAATCAAACCGGCCATAACCAAACACATACTGTATTTGAAATGAAACTTAAACGAGGGTAGATTTAGTTGCTTTTATTTTTCTTAAACACAGAAATATTAGAACTTATAGTCTACTAAGGGAGATAAATTTTTAACCCAAAGCTTTCTGTTGTATATGAATTGACCCAACAATTATTGATCACACCCAAAATTTTCAAACCAAAATCTTAGAAAATTTTACCTTATAATAAATAAGGAGACCTATAAAACACAACATAAGTGATTATGTTAATATATACCAAATCAAACAAATAAAAAATTAAAGGAATATTCATGCACACATATATAAATTTTACTAACAATGCTTATTCACTTTATTAATCAAACGCACTCCTAATATTTTAGAATTCTAAGAGTTATTATATTCAATTTTCCAATAATACTCTTGCATCCATGAAAATATATTCTATTCTTCAACAGGTGCTCTCTATATCTCTTTAACTATTAAACTCAACAAAGCAATATTCTCATGTTATTATGTCCTAAATGAGCTTGAGTTGTATATAATAGTGGATACTTTCATGCATCCTCTATAATTGTAGATTTAAAATATAAATGTATGTAAAAAAAACCTTATATTAAATCTTACAAATAAAATCGTGCAATAATCATAAAAGTAAAAGTACAAATACAAATATATTTCAAAATTGAACAGTACCATGTCTTAATGATAAAAATTAGTACTTAATTAATTAAAGATTAAAATAAAATTTTAATCAATTGTAGTGGTATGCTATATAGATTTCATTGTATAATTTTGTTTCTTTATGTACGTTTAATTATTTGCCAAATTTAAAGTCGTATGATTTTTTTAATTAATTAACTAATAATAGTATTAAGTATTTAAGCTAAGTACAGTATATAAGTAATTTTGTCTCACTTAGCAACTATAGAGAGACACCCTTCTGTGTTTCCACCGTCAATTAAAGTCCAACCTGTTTGAACAGAAAAGGAAAAATAAAATAAAATAAAATAAAATAAAATAAAATTAGAGAATTAATTCTAAAAATTGTTTGTTGACATAATTTTTTGCTGCTTTTGAATTTAATTTATTTTTAAAAAAAAAATAGAAATATCATTTCCATGGTGGGAAGACTTTGTTTATATGGATTATATAACAATTATTCTGCATAAAAAGATTTACATTATTATAAATGTAAAAACTCTAATCAAATCAAAACAACCGATCAAATTCACCTCAATTCCACCATTCAACAATTAATTCAAATTGAAATTTATGATGAAAATTCTCAAACTTTATCTCTTTTTTTTTCTTTTCTTTTTTTTCCTTATTTGTTAAGCTAATACAAATAACCGAAAGTTGTGATAAATTGTAATAGTGCTAAATAAAGAAAAATTATAATAATAATTTTAGGAAACAATAAAAATTATGCACATTAAATTCACACGGCCGATGGGGCAATCTCCACCATCCATCACCGCCCACAGAAAAGTCTACCAAACCAACGGCTGCGATCATATCTTCTCCAGCTTCTCCGCTTTGACAAGCGGATTAGCCTTGGCTATGGCCTCCCTCCCCATCGCCTTGAAATCGAACGGACAGCCGTGCTTCTCGGGGTACCGGTGGGTCCCACAGAACGTCACGCCGCACCTGCACCGGAAACCAGTCAATCCCACCTTCTTCCTGCACGTCGAGCACCTGTTCGCCGGCTGCTGAGCTGGAGGCGGTTGATCCGCCACCGCCGCCACGGATTTCTCCGCTGAAGGTCTCGGCTGCGGCGGCGCCACAGCCGAGGAGATCGATCCGGTCAAGGGGGTAGAAAACAGGGAGGAATCAGGGGATTGGTGGAGGCCGAGATCTCGGAAGCATTTGGAGCACATATTTTGGGTGGCGGGGCTGCCGAAGAAGCCGCAATTATTGACGCAGAGACGGTGGCCCTCCGGCGACTGACATCCGTGTTCTTCCGCCATAAAAACAGAGAAATGATTGATGGGAGGTTTTTGTATGGCGGGGGAGGATTGGGGGAATCGGTATTATCTGTAGAAGAAGGTTGGAAAAGGAAGGAATAATGAAATGGAAAGGAAAGGAAGGATCAAAGAAATGGAGGAAAAGCCAAAATGGAATTGAATATTGGAAATGATTAAAGAAAAAGAAGATGATATTATTGTGAGTGTGAGGGTGAGGGGGGAGGGTAGGGGGGGAAGGGGCTGGAAGGGAAGAGCCAAAAAGGAGGATGAATTTTGCTTATATTTTTCCTCCTCTTTCTTGCGCTCTTTGTTTAATCAGATATGTGAAAATGAGAGATAAAAAGCATTTTGGGAGTGGGGTTGGATTGGAGAGAAGACATGACTCATTTTTGTATGGACCGCCATTTTTGTTGTATTCACATACCCATCTTCTGCTTATATTACTCCTTCCTTTTACTCCCTCCGTCAGCCATTTCTATCCTTTTTTTTTTTTTTTTTTACATGACACCTACACACACCTACTAATACAACTAAAAAATAAACTCATACTTCCACCAATAAAATTATATTCACTACATATTAAATATTAATACTCATTAATCCACATGTCAAAAAATAAATATTATCCTTTGTGACGAACGGAGGGAGTATTATTATAATTACTATTATCATTTATTTATTTATTTTTAAGCGGAATCTACTGGAATAATATATGAGTACTTATTTTAGAGTGAGTATCATGAAAATCAAGTTAACATATAAAAAGTTGGTCTCTATTGCCGGGTGCACAATATTTAGGTAAATATACATACTATTTTGTTCTTTTTACGTGTTTCTAAGATCATATAAGTTTTAGCTACGTAAACCCCACTTCTTAAAATTACTTTAGTTGTAATCTTTTACTGGGTTTACTGTTTAAATCATGTGATCTTCCTTTAATTTAAAGCCAAGCAATACATATGATATACGGAATATATGTAAACTAGGTATATATAAAAGAGTGTTTGTGATAATTTTTAAACAAAATATTAATAATTCATATATTTAAAAAGTAAATTTTCATTTATTAATGAGTAATTGATAAATTTAGAATTTGAAAAGTAATTATTTAATGGGAAACTCTCTTGTGAGATGGATGTTTTGTGAGACGAATGTGAGAAGGTCGATTTGTTACTAAATTATACTTATTATATAAATGAATTTACAGTTAAAGTATGTCAATAATAAATTATATTATAATTCCTTAAAATCATAATTTAAATCATCATTCATCATAATTTTGAAAACATACTTTAACAACTGATGAGAGTGCAAATTAGCGTGTTTTACTGTCCAATTTAACACCTTTTTTATATGAATTGTTATCATATATTAGCAAAACTGTCTTATATTTAATATATGTAAGATAAATGTGAACTTGAGGTATTTTATTATGTTTTAGGAGGAAAAATGATCAAAAGTGCAAAGTTGGAGAAAATGTACAACTTGTGTATGAATGCCAAAAACGCACGTCCAATTTTCGTAATTTTTCTGTGTTTTTATAGAAATAAAAATTGGTGGTGTGATATATGGTTGGAAAGCCACAGAAGATAAGACTGTTTTGGCTTAAAGAACATCTCAATCGAATTCCAAACAAAAAAATTATGATCGAAATGGTATCATTGCACAAGCTGTTTCTACTCAGCACGATGGAATATCATAATCCATTTGCATGTAATTTGCTTTGCTGTAAATTTCCGTATTCTCTAATTTGGTGGCCGCCATTTATATATGGTAACCACAATAATGTATTTAATTAATCAACTAAATATAGTGTGCACTCACGTACAAATATAAAAAAAAAAAATATATATATATATATATATATATATATATAATTATAAGTAAAATTATATATAATTTAATTATGAATTTTTTTAATGAAAAAATAAGTGTAAAAAATATACAATTATTAAAATACATGTATACACTATTGAATAAAAAGTTATACACATATGAATGTTAGTCTTATTAATGAAAAACTTAATTTGAAAAAAATATACCATCACTACAAAATACGTATACAAAAGAAAATAACATGTATATAAAATACAAAAAAAAATTTATACATATATGAGTTTACCCTTGCACTGGGTACACCTAATATACACTCTAATTAATCTGATTAACATAATCCGATCATTAATATAGGACATAATACGATCCAGGATTATTAGATATTTAATGCATGAAATAATATCACATGTTAAAATGAATTAATAATAATCTATGTCGGTATATGAACGAAAAGACAAGATGGGTATAGGATGTGTACAAGTTGTAGACTTGGTATAAGATTAATTTTGTACTACAAATTAATTTTTAAGTGAACATAATCATGAGTCGTTGATTATATATTAGCTACATTTAGATTCTAATTAGAACATATATGTCACAATAAATTTAGGTTTTAAGAGTTAACCATAATTTCAATTAGTCCAAAAATTAAAGATAATATATGACGTGGTTTTGGCCATAAAAATTGAGGTTTTTCTCGTAGTTCGCTCTTAAAAATAACAAATCAAAAAAAATTAAATTAAATTAAAAAAATAAAAAAAAAAGAAGAAAAATATTTGCGTGAGACCGTCTCACGTTAAAGCTTATGTGAAAGTGGCGTGAGACGTCCAAAAAGTGATAATTTTATGAAGGAAAGTGATAATAATTTAATGAAAGTGATAATGCTATTCCATGAATAGTTTATAATGTAAATAAAAAGTGATAATATTTTATAACAAAAATGATAATGATTTATAGCGAAAATTATAACTATTTTAAAAAGTGAAAAATGAGGTCACGTGAGACGTCTCAAGCAATACCTATCCAACAAAAAACGAATGAAAGGGAAAAAGAAAAAGGAAAAAGGATATACAATTTAATGGAGAGTTCTTGTTGCACTGTGAAATTAACTAAAAAACAAAAGTAAGATAATAACAATTAAAATAATTCATTTTTTATAAATATAGATATTTACAATTGAACATTAAAAATTTGAGTGTTACTATACGTGGTGCAACACTTATACCAATAGAATTTAAATTTCTAGATCTTAAGTCAATAGAATTCTTATCCTTACATTTAAAATTTTTAAAATTAAAAACAAATTTTATAATTAAAGCTAGGATAAATATCAAAATTAGTCATGTAAGTAAGCGTTTTCCAATTTTAGTCATTTTTCTTTTGCAATTCTCAATTTTGGTCATTTTTTGTCTACTTTTAGTCCTTTTGGTCCAATTTTGGCCATTTTCTCAAAATTAGGTCCTTTCTTGGTTCACTTTTAGTCTTTTATGTATATATTTTCGGATCATTTTTGGACTTTTTTCAACATAAATGACTAAATTTGGACAAAAATGATTAAATTTGGACTAAAAGGACTAAAAATGGGCAAAAAATGATCAAATTTGAGAATTACAAAAAAAAAAGACTAAAATTGAAAAACGTCATACTTACGGGACCAATTTTGATATTTACCCTTAAAGCTATATCCTAATTTTAACCTATCAACCAATGTGGATTCAAAATTAAATGGGCTGAACCCAACATTTAAATAAAGCCCAATAAAGAAAATAAAAATGGGCCCAATTGTAATGGATATTGCTTTTTTTTTTTTTTTTTTCAAATGTTGAAATAGACATATAATTTATTTGATTTATGAGTTTAGGAATTAGGCCAAACCCCAAAGTATTGGTAAATAGAAAAGGGCAGCTGGTGCTACTCACCATTCAAACTCACCAACAACCAAGTCTCAACTCCCCTATTAAACTACCTTAATACTCCATAATATATACTCCCTTATTAAATGGAGTATTTAATTTATACTATATATGTATAGCATACTCTTATATTACTCACTCACAATACTGTATAGTTAGTGATAGTGTTGAGTAGAACTGGAGTGGTGTTAGCAATTATGAGGAAGCATCAAGGATTGGGGAAGACATTGCTTCTCTTGGGTTTAGGGCAGCTGCTTTCTTTAGACGTATCCATTATGGGCTTTTCTGCCTCTTCTATTGCCACTCAAGGTTACCTTTTTTCTTTTTTTTTAATTGTGTTATATATAGTTGAAGAATTTAAGATTTTATTAAAAAATACGGTATACATTTTTTGGATGCAGACGATTTTAACCTGCACTTAAATGAGTCTAATTATAATTAGTCGAACAGAATTGTGATTGATTCTTGTGTGTTTGGGTTGCTGTGCAGTGGATGCACCACTGACGACGTCGTTTTCGACATACTTAACTCTGGCTCTGGTATATGGAGGTATCATGCTCTACCGCCGTCAAAAATTACTGGTAACTCTATTTAACAGCCGTTAATACAGCTTCAAAATTTTAAGCCACATATATTGTTACTTCATAAATTAAATTATAAAATTTAAAGATTTTAAATTATATAAGCAATACATAGATAGCTGATTTTGGAATATACATTTGGATAATATATATATATATATATATATATATATATATATATATATATATATATATATATATATATATATATATCTAATTAATAATAATGCAGGTTCCATGGTATTGGTATCTTGTCTTAGGCTTTGTGGATGTCCATGGCAATTATCTAGGTTTCTTTCTTATGCCACTTAATTCGTTTCTCTTGACATACTAAATTTATATTAAATTGAAAATATTAATTAATAAATTTTGACGAAATATATCAGTAAATAAAGCATTCCAGTTCACGTCTATTACTAGTGTGGCGTTACTAGATTGTTGGACGATAGCTTGGGCAATTTTGATGACGTGGATATTCATCGGCACAAAATATTCCACGTGGCAGTTTCTTGGTTGTGCAATTTGTCTTGCTGGCCTCGGCCTTGTGCTTCTTTCCGACGCCAGAGTGGGTGGTGGAGGTCCGTCAAATTTGTACATCACCAATTAAATGATGTTCTCGTTTAAATTTTTAGAGGAGATGGTCATTGTTAGAGTATTTGATTTGATTAAATATTAAACGATTCTCCTCTCTACAAGCTTAAACTTTTAGATGAGGTGGTCGTTTAACATGGTATCAGAGCCCATGGTTAATAAAGGTTCAAGGTTCGAACCTCACAAGAAACTCCCAGAATACCGACGGATTTACCGACGGAAAAAAATCGTCGGTAATCCGACGATTTTATTTATTTAATAGGATTTATTTTTAAAAAATCATCAATAAAAATTTTCGACGATTTTTACCGACGATTTATTTATTTAATAGGATTTATTTTTAAAAAATCATCAATAAAAATTTCCGACGATTTTTGCGATGGATTACCGACGGAATTAGCGACGAACGTTTATTCCGTCGGTAAATCCGTCGGTATTATGGAGGGAATAAATCCAGGAAGATTACCGACAGATTATTTCTGTCGGTAAATATATAAATTTTTATTTAAAGAAAATTAATTTCAGTTTTTTAATTTACCGACAGATTTATCCGTCGGTAGATATATTAAATTTTAATTTTTTAAGAAATAATTTTAGTATTTATTCCCGACGGAATTTTTTCGTCAGAAAATATATTAAAATTTATTTTTTAAAAAATCAATTTTAATTTTTAATTTATCGACGGATTTAATCCGTTGATAAATATAGCAAATTTTATTTTAAAAAGAATTAATTTTGTCTTTAATTTACCGACGGAGTAAATCTGTCGATAAATATATCAAATTATATATATAATTTTTAAAAATTAATCTTTCATTTATCAGCAAATTTAAATAAATTTATTTTTTTATTTATTTTCCGACGGATTTAATCCGTCGGTAAAATAGAACTTTATTTTACTCAAATTATCAAACATACTCATATTTCTCCCGATAAAACAAAAGCGAGTTAGGGAGAATAAAAACACAACCCTAGCCAACAAACCATCTTCTACCCCTTTTCTACTCCGCCGCAGCTATCGTAGTTTGGGTCTTTCGTCGCCGTAGATATCGCTGGTCACTCTTGCTGCTGCTCCGGTATCGGTCACTTCCACACACAACGTCGCCCCTGGCTTACCCCCACCCTCTTCCTCACATCACAATATCCCCCACATTGATTTTGAAACTCAAAATTCGTTCCTGTAGAATAATCGATCCATTCCTTCCTCTAATCCCAGCGCGAGACGACCTCCGCCATAGCTCCACCGAACCGCCAATTTATTTAGCGCTTCTCCTGCTCGGCGTTCATACAAGGTTAACGAGTATTTCTTTCATTTTCTGTAAATTCTTTCTCTTAATCTCGATT
This sequence comes from Pogostemon cablin, assembly GCA_023678885.1. Classification (NCBI taxonomy): domain Eukaryota; kingdom Viridiplantae; phylum Streptophyta; class Magnoliopsida; order Lamiales; family Lamiaceae; genus Pogostemon; species Pogostemon cablin. The sequence goes on from CM042984.1 coordinate 3,004,353, forward strand.
AAATTACATTCTCTATACTTCTCCGTGCTCCATCTATCAGTAGTGAACTATTCCCAAAATGCTAGGGCTAGAAAATATATAATTGTGATCTTATTGTGTGGTTTAGGGTTTAGGGCTAGAAAAGAAAAAAATTGCTACAAATCTATGATAGAATGATTCAACGTGGTGCAGATGTTCAAAATATATACAGTATTGTCGATGCAATGTCCTTTTTCCCTTTACGCGATGGGTAAGTATGATAACTTCAATGCTGAAAAAGTCTATATAGGCTTATTAAAGCAAAGATAATAAATGAATGCTTCATCTTTCATTAATCACCATCTTCCGTTCAATATAGATAGCTCCATTTGGAAGTGTGACATGATCAAGTCTTGGCCATGAAGGATCCAAGTATGGAATGAATAAATATCTGGAAGTAAGTGAATTCAATTTTTCCCCTCAAGTTATGTAGACAAGATTATCAAAAATCCTCTTTTAGATTCATTTGTGGGTTGCTTTTATTTAGATATTTGTAAATATTTTTTAATAATGTTTATACAGTACACATGTTACATCAATGTGTTAATGTTTTTGCAAACGAAATATATATGCAAGGGAAATATAAGGTAAATTTAAGGTTTGTTCTCTTTGTGATTCTTATAAATTAGTTTTTCACTTCTTATTGAATTAAAAGTTTATTGCTCACCATGCTTATGAGATATAAAATAATAAAGAAAAAAGTTTGAGACTAAAGAAATTGTAGTTCTTGTATTTTAGTGCAGTAAACATCATTTATGAGTATTTTTGTTAGTACAAAGTGATAAATATATCTCTTTAGTCTTTACTAGATGAATTTTAATGTCAAATTGTTCATATAGGGAATAGTTCTTGCAGGTAGAAGTGTTGTGGATGAGTCTATGCTTACTAGTGAATCCTCTTCCTATATTCAAGGAAAAAGGGCTATCAGTTTCTGCAAGAACAATCAATTAGGTATGAGGATACTTAGAGCACCTCTCTTTAAATATTATTAAAGTTTTGCATGATGTTCTAAAATTGATTAATATAGTTCAGATGTGTTTATGTCTATAAATTCAAACGTTAACATTTGACATTTATTCATTGTTTTATTGATGTTTTATGAACATTTTTCCAGGATGGTCCTTTACGGATGAGGCCTCTTCCACCGGTTCAAATTAAACAATATCCAAGATTGTTAACATGGTTACTCCTCCCCTTCTCTTTCTTCTGTGCATGTACGTGCTTGATTATTTTTTCCGACTTCCCTTTATTAGTTAGTTAGTGATCTTTAGTCTTCCCCATCTTTAAAATTGGTTAGTGTGTGAATGTTTGAAGTTTTTGATTGCGTGAAGGTTTGAGTGTGGTGTGACCTTTAGTAGTTGATGAGAGTAATTAAAAATATCAGATTTGGAAATTTCAAAATGCATAAGAATATTGAGCAATTAACTGTGAACAGCGGGAGTTTGCTTGTGATCGAGTTTTAGTCTTAAGGTTTGAGTGTGGTGTGACCTTTAGTAGTTGATGAGAGTAATTAAAAATATCAGATTTGGAAATTTCAAAATGCATAAGAATATTGAGCAATTAACTGTGAACAGCGGGAGTTTGCTTGTGATCAAGTTTTAGTCTTACGTTGAAGGTCACTGTGATTCAAGCTCTATTATAGCCCTCAGACTGAGGATACATGTTAGCATGACTAAGTTTGATGAATCATTTCAATGATATACGTGGCATTCTCTATTAATAGCTTTATAAATTATATTGTCATCTCATGCAACTTATATGGTATAGTTTACATTATAAAGCTTTTTTATACTCATTATGCATTACCCACAAAATCCCCTACATTGGAATTTTCTAAATAAATCCTATATATTTTGACTCATTGTTTTGAAGGTAGAGGATGCCCAAGGACGAGAAGCACCTATTCAAAGACTTACAGATTCTATTAGTATTTTGTCTTATATAAATGTTTGATGACATGTTTTTTGTGTTTCAATTTTTTGTACCATTTGAATTTGAAATTGTGGAGATTATAATTTGAATATTATATTAAATGATAAATTTATGTTGGTATTTTGAATGCTTATTTAATTAAAATGTTAATTTTTTTTAACAGTATTAATATTGAAATTTCAAATATATTAATAAAATAAATATAAATTAACGACGGATGAATTCGTCGATAAAACAAAAAATTTATATAAAAATATTTAGAATACCGACGGATTTTTTCATCGGTAATTTAATATTTTTTATGTTTTTGCATTTTTTATTTTCCGAAGGATTTTTTCGTCGTTAATTAGCAACGGGAAATTCCGTTGGTAAAATCGTCACTATTTTATGATCTCCGACGAATTGGCAATGAATGATTGCCGACGGATAGTTTATTTACCGACTCTCAAAATCCGTTGGTAATTAGCGACGGAATTAAATTTCCGTCGGTAAAAATTTACCGACCATGGTTTTAGCGACAACTCCATTTCCGTCGGTAATCCGTCGGTAAACAGTTTACCGACGAAAATTTCCGTCGGTAATCTGGCAGTTTCTTGTAGTGCTCACCGCCACCCATTTATGTTCCACATACAAGGCTTGAGAAAAAATTACCCGTCTGCATGTGACGGGGCGTGTTGGAGTGATTGATTTGATTAAGTATTAAACGATACTCCTATCTAAAAGCTTAAACTTTTAGATGAGGTGTTCGTTTAACCGTCATTACTTAAAAAATACATCATTAATAATTTAATATGTTTAGGTGGTTCAAATCCCATTTTTGGTGATTTTTTGGTAATTTTTTGCAATGAGCAATGTTGGTGAGGTCAGTGTACGTACATTGTAATGATCAATATCATAATTAATAAATTAATCTTGATTTTAGTTTAATTTAACTTCTTCTTTTTCTTTTTTTTTTCGGAATTTTGTGTGAAGAAGAAAGAACGTATTGAAGTGATAACGATGATTGGTGTGTTTGGTATGATTGTTAGTGCTTGTGAGATGTATCCTCAATAAAAACAAATTAGTTTGGTTAATTACTGCTCAATCTAACCTTAATCTCTGTTCCCTTAGAAGGAAATTAAGTTTGTTCGTATTTCCTTAACCTCAATTCTTGCAGTGTTGTGATAGAGAAGAAAACTCTTGAATCAGTGAAGTGGTCTACTGGAATCGTATGTCAAATTCAAATATTTATTAACCTAAATTCTTCTGATTAATTGCATTATTATATCTGAAAGTTGATCAATATATTAATTATGATTAAGGTAGGTTAATGAGTTAATTAATGTGTTTTATTGTAGTTGTTGTGGTATGGTGCTTATGCAGCGTCAAGCTTTCTGTTCTACACGCTCGTTCCTTATTTTCTCCAGGTTAGTATTTAGTTGGGGATAATTTCATATTTAGTCCCGTAAGAGTTGCTCAATGTCAAAAATGTCCCAAAATTGACAGATTTAGTCCTATAGAAATTTCCTATCTAAATTGTTAATAGTTGACGAAATATTTTGAACCATTAATAAGACCAAAACGGACTATGTCTATTTTGAAACACAGAAAATAATATAAATTTAGTAGTTTAAAATAATATAAGTTAATTTGGAATTAAAATTTTCGATTATAATATTCTTATGAGACCATAATTGCTAGCCATGAGACCAGTATATTCCTACATGACTATAATTGAATTAAAGAAATTCTTATGGGATCAAATATGAAGTTTCGAGTACTTAGTTACACCTTTCCAAATAATACAACTTTATTGATCAATTTTATTGATTTTGTGAGGTAATATGATTTTTTAAGGTAAGTATATAAAGTATGATAGTGAGGGTTTTTTCATAAATTAAAAAAAAATCTAAATTAAAATATTAATTAAAACAATTTGCAGGACTAAAATAATTTCACCAAATTTTATTCATCCTTTTGTTATAGATTGGTGGATCTACACTGTTCAATCTTTCACTTCTTACATCTGACATGTGGGCTGTTGCTTTTAGGATATTCGTCTACATGCAAAAGGTACATTCTATTTTTTATTTATATACTCCCTCCTCTGCCCATCCAAAGATAACATCTGAATAGTGTTACTCGATCCTTCGTCAAATTATTTTATATTTTTCTTTTTCATCCGCTTCTCAAAATATTTCATACTTTATTTTTATTAAATTTGGTAAAAATACATTACAATAATATACACGTTTTACACACATCCCAATATAATACTTACTTTTTCACATCTCCCAACAACTTTACACACCTTTTTTATAAATTTTCACACTTTTTTCATTAAATCAACTAAAATATATACTTTTTTTTATTTTATACATAAAAATACAAAATTTTCTTAAATTCTGCGCACACCGATACGTGACGGAGGAAGTATTTTCTTTTTAATACATTTGATACCAACATACATAAATTAATACAATTAAAATATGGATCCACACTCTTACTAATACAAGTACACACTATATATTTAATAATAATAATATTTTTAATTCATATAAGAAAGCAAAAATATACTATTTGGATCGAGTATCTGTTATTTAATTTTAAGTAATCCCTCCGTATTTATTCACTTTTTAATTTTAAGATATAAAAGTAATGAATAGACTCAGTAGAGTTGTAGTATCAGTAATGTATGTTGGGTCATATATATATATATATATATATATATATATATATATATATATATATATATATATATATATATATATATATATATATATATAATAATGAAGTGGATAATTGTTTAGATGGACCATATTTAAAATAATAATACAACTAATTTATATATTGGGAATTATCAAAATAATAAAATGAGAGGGAGAGTAATAGTTTTTTAAATATAAAAGTAACCCCACCACAATTTCAAAGTGAAAATTTTCTTTTCTTTTGGAAGCAATTTCAAAGTGACCAATTTTAATTTCAGGTTGATTGGTTATACTATTTGGCTTTTCTCCTGGCAGTAGTTGGGATTGTCATATATTCAAGAACGTAAGTCTCACTGGATCTCTTGATTATCATCATATCTTGTAATTATGGATTAAATATTCATTATTACAATTAAATAATGAATATAGATTTAAATAGAATATAGAGGAGAGAGTATTCACATGAGGACATTAATTTAAATTTATACAAATATATAGATTTAAATAGAATATAGAGGAGGAGGGTATTCACATGGGGACACGTGGGAGTAACATACATTTCTTCACCAATTTTTATTCAATTTTTTCAACTACAATATTACACTACAAAAAAAAGTATTTTTTAGCAACTGAATTTAGCAGTAAGATTCAATCAATTGATAATTAGCAATGAATTAGCAACAAAAATGACATTTTTGTTTTAGTAACGGAATGCCAACGGATTTATTCTCTATTTTAGCAACGGATATCCAATGAATCATTATATAAATTATCAACGAAATTATTAGCAACGGATTACCAAAACGGATTTGATTTTTCGTTGCTAAAAATTTTCCAGCCACCACTTTACCAACGGAATTTTACCAATGAAATTCATTGCTAATGCGTTTAACAATAGAATTAAGGCTTTTAGCAATGAAATATTCCACGGTTAAGAAATAGTTTTTTTTATTGTTACACTCGTTTAAAACAAAAATATGTGCTCCCTTGCGCCACTACATTTCTAAAAAATCTAACAACCCTAAAAAAATAATAATAAAAAAATAAAACCATATTTTCATACAAAATTTAAATTAAAAAACCACACTCAACTAAATTCAAGATTATTTAAATTTGTTATAGATGAGTGGAGCCACTCTGTTCAATCTTTCACTTCTGACATCTGACATGTGGGCTGTTGCTTTCGGAATATTCATCTACAAGCAAAAGGTATTTATTTAATTTTTATATAAAAAGAAGTCCCCTTTTTTATTTTTACCTTTTGACAAAAATTAAATTTGAATTACAGGTAGATTGGTTATACTATTTAGCTTTTCTCCTGGTTGTAATTGGATACAAAATCGTAAGTCTCACTTTCCTTGATTATCTTGCAATTATGGATTAAATAATTAAGCATAATTACTATTAAAATTATGATAGTATTATATTTTGCAGAGAGGAAAATGCAGACTGCGAGATAGGTGCTCCTGAATATAGTCTTATTGATGAAGAAATTTCCAGCCCTCTAAATTAGCATTTATTTATTGAGATAATGCTTTACATTTATTTATTTATTGTCACACATTTTTTATTGAATAGATTTTTAGTAACATTTTCCAAAAGATTGCCATTATTTTCCTATAATAACAATCATACGACAATGTAAGTATTTCGAAATACTAGTTGATATCTTTACATTCAATAGCACGTATGTTTCCAAGCATAACTCATTTTAAAATTTTGGTAACAAAATGTACAAATTTTTATTTATTAATGCATAGTATATTTTGTGCATGTCTTTTAAATATAAAATAGACGAATTTGAATTCGTGCATTGTTCTGCGGAAAACTTGCACTTCGAAATTGGATTTTCACTTAGAATCGGTAACATATAGTGTTAATATGCACTATCTTTTTTCTCGCACATGATTCCAGGAATATCACATGATTCCAGGAATATAAATTGGGTGAAATTACTTCTATTCATTTCTTGAAAAATTATATGGTATTAGAAACTAGTATTAAATAAATACTTGTGTGAGATTGTTTAATGAAATGACTTCCGCAAAACAGGTGAGAAATACTAATAATTTTTAAAATAATAATGATCTATTAATGAAAAATAATAATGGTGTTGTGAATTATTTTATATATACAATTTATATTATAAATGAGAAGTGATAGGATTTATTTTTTTAAAAATAGCAATATTTTTAATAAAAGATAATAAATAATTATGAAAACGTTTATATAGGATTTGAAAATCATGAATAATTATTTAATGTTTGTTTTAAGTTTTGGGGTAAGATAAATTTTAATTTTATGTTAAATCAAAGAAAAGTATATTAATTGAAAAGGTATATTAATTGAAGGGATATAATTTACTATGTATATACAACATGTTGTGTCCATTAGCATTATACACTAGGGGGCTATTTGTTGGTGGGGTATGAAGTAAGGAAATGGAATGGTTATGAGAAAGCATGTTTGGTTGAATGCTATGATAGTGCTACAGTAGTTTCATTCCCCAAAAGTAAGAATCCCTCATTCCTCACTTATTTGAGTATTATGTGTATCATTCCTCTCAATAAAAGCCCAACCCCTATTTATTAATATATTTTTAATGAAATAAAATTTTATTAAAATAAAAAATTATTTATAATAATATTTTTCTGTTGTTAATGACAAAAGTATAATAAAATAAAAAATTAATAATAAAAAATATGAATCAATTCCTAAAGAATTTAATCATACCAAACAACATTAATAGTTATGATATACATTTCCTAATCATTAACCAAACAATATAAGAATAAAAGACAAACCTATTACCATTCCTCCCCACTATTACTATAATTCTCATTCCGATTCCTTCTCACAAACCAAACGAACCCAGGTAAAACCTAAACATAGAGACATTACAGGTAATGAACAACAGTAGTTTTTTAATAAAAAGCAAAAGAATAGGAGTAAAATGAATCATAAATTACGAATATAAACATAACATCCGAACACAAAAATTTAAAATTTTAACTTTTTTTAATTTAATCATTTTGACAAAAAAAAAGTTACAGGATTTTTAAAGGAGTTAATTTTTGCAAAAAAAATTGCGATTAATAATAATAAAAATAAAAATAAAGTTAAAATTCGAGAAATCTAACATCCTGACACGGAAATGTTTTTCTTTAATAATTTTCGTAAACTAATTAATTAATGAGTAATAATTGTTAATACTTATTTAAAAAAAAAACTAGATATATGAAAATTTAGTTTATAAGTACATTTGTTGGCCTCTGTGCACGTTTGGTTCCATCTTCTGTCCTACCCGATGGAACAAACACCCACCGCATCGCAACCCTCTGAACCGCCGCCGGTAACTCCCCAACCACCGGCCGCCGGTAACTCCACTCCCACTCCCACTTCCTCGGCCCCTCCTTCCCTTCCACCGCCAATAACACCCAGTTCCTTCTCGAACACAAACCCCATTCCCGCCCCCAAACCTCAGACCACGTCACAGTCCCAACAATCTGCCTCCTCCCAAGCAAGGACAGCTTTCAATACCCGACCATGGCAAGCTGGGGCGCCCTACTCGCACTTCTCTCTCCCATCACCCCCACCGCCTGCTTCCTCGGCTGCACCATCCTCTTCGATTTCCGCGCCGCCGCCCCCTCGCGGCGGAATGGCCATTGGAGTCCCGGCGCATAATCCCTCCACCCCTCCCCCTCCGCCTGCCTCTTTCTCATCACTCGCTCCTCCATCTTACGCTCAACAATCACAGGTGAATTACTGCTATATTAATTTAATTTTTGAGTTACAATTACGTTTTTGGAGTTCTCGATTTAGGGTTGGGACTAAATTTTGAAAACCAAATAAAAAAGCGTGTAAGAACTTGATTCTTAGTGTCTGGATTACATTGGGACTTTGAGTAGTGAGAAAGCACTCTTTTTGTTAGTGATTAATCTGATATATATGCCCTTCAGTTTGAGTATTTACTCTGTGGATTTAAATTGAGTTGTGAATATGGTGTTGGAGTTCTTATTGTTCTTCACAGTTTTGTGCATACACTTGGGGTATGGTATTAGGATGGAAATGGATTGTTCTTTGTCTTGTAGATTAGGCAGCCGATTCAAGGAATTGGGATGACTGGTGCTCTCGGGATGACATCTTCAATGCGGCCTACAGGGATCCCTCCCAATCAGTTGAGGCCTTCACAGTCACCTCTCAGACCACAGACTAGCTCAAGTGGCCAGTCTCCTTCTGCGCAGGTTGCTATTGTATTCGATCATGATATTAGTAATGAAAGAGTAAAACACAATGATAGACTGCGGTGTCATTTATGATTTAGATTTAATTTGATAATTTCTTGATTGGAGAATACTCAGAATACAAAGTTGGGATCTTTCTTGAGAAGGAGAAGTTTCTATTTCTTGCCTATTTTTTGGTCTGTATACTTGTGATATCCTTTACTGAACACTCGGAAAAATATAATAAGACCCGTTACTCAGTTTAGATGTCTGAAACTTAGCATCAAGTGTTCTTATCCATAAGTTTCTGTTTAGTTTTAAAACTGGCTTGTAACTTGATTGAAATGGTTGAAACATACTTTTTAGCTGTACATTTGGCTTTACACATTTCTAATAATCCACGTTGTAATTAGAATTTTCAAGGGCATAGTATGTTTAGAGCTTCCTCATTGGGATCTCCTGGGTCCCCATCACCTAGTAGTTCTCAAGGTCCACAATCTCAGAACCAGCTCTGGTTGTCTTCTGGAATCCAAGGAAAACCTCCTCTGCCTACCACATCATTGCGGCCACAAACGAGTCCTCAATCATTTCAGCAAAGATCACAGATTTCTCAGCAGCATCACCATAACATGTCTACCACACCTCAGCAACAGACAATTAGTTCTACTCAGCCGTCACCGCAACCCTCAACCTCGGGCCAGGCCCAGGAACATTTCAGTGGACAATTTCCAGCTTCCAGAATTCAACAATCCATAACTCATCAACAACAGATTTCAAGGGGACCAGGATTGGGAACTCAAAGACCACCACTTGGTACGACACAGTCTATTACATCACAACCTGGAGCCTCTAGTAAACCTGCCACTGCAGACACTGAAGAACCTTCTAATAAAATTCTAAGCAAGCGAAGCATTCAAGAGCTTGTGAACCAGGTAAAGATGTCCGCTTTGTTTTCCATTGATGATTACGTGTGTTAATCTGGACTCCCGAATTTGCTTTTGTTCTCACCATTTAAGACTTAAAGACTATGTTTAATCAGAAAGCTAACACTGAAATACATTATATTTGTGTATGGATGCTACTTATGTATTCAATCGCCTTTTTCTTTTATTTTATGTGAAGGACTATCTGGTTGAGTTGCTGGAACTTAAAACTGTATATTTTTGTTGTTACATCCTTTGGTTCTTCTATTTTATATTTCTGACTTCTGAGCCATTTCTTATGATAATATTTTTGACCAAGTGATTTGTCGTCTCTCAATTTTCCAGATTGATCCATCTGAAAAATTAGATCCTATGGTTGAAGATATCCTTGTAGACATTGCAGAGGATTTTGTGGAATCGGTAAGTTGGCACATATATGTACTGCGTTGTAATTTTCTGTGTTTGTAAATGTTTTGATTTTGGTTTCCCTCCTATCAACTTGAGGATAATTTGCATCATTTTACTTGCGCTATCTGAGTCCATCTTCTCCGTGATCTGTTGTTGATTTCACATGCATACATGCACATTCTGGCATTAATAAGTAAATGTGCTCATTTGGATTCAAAGATGAAACCAGTGGGCAATTTTATTGTTTGTATCATTTCTGCTCAGTGCATTTGTCGTGTAGGTATTTGCTTAATTGTTCTCTGCTGTTAATATTTCATTGTTTTTTCTCTTAATTTTACTTTCCTACTCCAGATTACAACCTTTGGATGTTCGTTGGCCAAGCATCGAAAGTCTTCCACTTTGGAAGCGAAGGACATACTTCTGCATCTTGGTTTGTTTCATTACGTTTGTTTTTATCATGCAGATATATGCAGAACTTGAACTTCTAATATGTACCTTGAATCAGAAAAAAATTGGAATATGTCTCTTCCTGGGTTTGGTGGAGATGAAATCAGGACTTACAAAAAACCGGTATGATTTTTTGAGTATTTATCTGCAAATATCTTCTGAACTATTTTCTTTATTTCTAATGCTTAATTTTAGTCTGTATACTTGTGCTAAATTTCTTCTTCTTCTTTTTTTTTTCCTTGCATCTTCCTTGTCTTCTCAAGATTGTCAGTGAGGTTCACAAGGAGCGACTTGCAGCTGTAAGTTTTGCTTCTGCACTTCCCCTTATAAAAAAAAAGTGTCTTTGTTGCGTAAAAAATGTATGGTTATGCATTTTTAGGAAATAACAAATCACGGGTGCAAATATATTTGGTTGAACATGGATGTGAAGATGTTTTCTTGAGTTAATATAAATATCAAACCATTCATAGTATATAAATGCTTCTGGCGACCTCAAGTCTGCGTGTTTTTGTCTTGGCAGGTAAAGAAGTCAATGTTCGCTTCAGATAAGACCTTAAGTGGACCATCTGGTGGGAGCGCCAAAGGTCATCTGGCTAAGGGACCTGCCGTTATTATAGGTTCCCCTCCTAATCCTAAAATACGTGAAGCTGCATGACACCAAATGGAAGTACAGCCCCACTTGCGCCTGTTTTTTTTTATAGGTATGACCATTGCATTAAGTTGACCTTGAAAACAACATATTTGCATATATCTATGTGGCAAAACGCTCTCCTGCCCACTATGCAAAGAGTTTAAATATGCTAATCGGCAATCGCTGTTGTGGAGTGGGGCAAGTTAGCTAATGTAAAATCATAAAATCTAAGCACTTTAAGCTGTGCCAGTGTGTTGGGGCCGTCATATAGCCAATTCTTTTTTTGATGGGATATAATTTCATCGCATTTAACCAGTGAGAATCATTATTTGCTGAAAACATAAAGTCGAGTTTTGTTCATCCATTTCGCTTTTACTTTTGAAATATTCAGCTCTTTTTTATCCTTCTAATCATTTAATCTACCGACTCGTCTATTCTTTCTTGCAATGCAGGTAAGATTTGTAGCAAACAGAATGTTTCACGTCGCGAATAGTAGAAGTAGCCGTGGAAAAAGAAAAGAAAAAGAAATGTACAAGGAAAGAAATGAGGTGCTCTGATCTAATTAATTATGAACTAACTTAACCTTCCTTTTTGCTGTATCACAGTTATTGAAAACTTTCTGATGGAAGGGCTAAAAGTTGTAAATCAGATTTTGGATTTGTGTTTGACAAGTTTTTGATGCCACTAATCTTTGTGAATGGCAATGATATGGTCTCTTGGATTTTTTTTTTTTTCTTTTTCGCTTCGTTATGCATTGATGATACAAATTCTTAAGGTTATTTGGGCTGAGCCCATAAGTTAATTGGGCCAGAACAGATTTAAGACGTGGGCTGGGCCGAGCCTTCTTGAGGTTCAGCCCATCTTCTCCTCCTTCGCCACTGGTTCGTAATTCTGTTTTGTGGGGGATTAATTACCCGCTTATGTAAGTTTTCTTTTTAATCATTTAAAGCGACATTCAGAAACCTGTTATGAATAATGAATTATGAATAGTATATATATTGTAGTACAGTAATATGTGTCAATATAATATTAATATATACTCGGAATTTGAATTTTCAGAATTTCAAGAGGGTACGTCTGTGGAATGCCAAAAAGCCAGTCAAAGATTACATAATTAATCCACGTGATGTATTTCTTTTGGGTAGTTTGTTATTAGTGAAAATCAAGAATATATATATATATATATATATATATATATATATATAACTTATCACTTTACATTGTTTACCCAAGGCTTTTCCGGTATTCTTATAATTAAGGTTATCTAAAAAGTTTGAACATTTTACATCCCTAATACTATTCTTTGATTAAGAAAAACACGCAATAGGAATATTCAAGATTAAAGAATGAGATCATTGCTAGTCACATTCATCAACAAGAACTAGAGAGTGGACCATGAAAGTGAAGTTGGTGAACCTTTTATCGTTAATACATTTCAAAATGTTAAATTAAAACCAAAATCTAACAATGACAATTTCACGAAATGAGTGAAATGAATACGTATTTCACTTTTTTTATTTATTAATTTTCGTAACTTACAGAGACAGGCATCACTTTTTACTTGTCTATTCAGATATGGCAAAAGCTCTTGTCCACCGGGGACACGGAAAAATGTTCCGTGTCCCCATATGAACACAACCCTCCTCCTCCAATCCTATTTAGACCTGTGTATTGCTATAAAAGTTTAAATTGAGGTATGGAAATTACGAAGGCATACGAAATGTGTTACGTGCGCCCGGGTGCATAGAGTCTCGCTCTTCAGATATACTTATTATTCATCTTACACAATCCACTTCCTGAAAATATAATCATATCATATGACGTATCTTTTAATTTAAAAGTTTAATTAATTAGGTTAAAATTGGTTGCGTCACTCAGTGGATAATTCCATTATTTAAGATGGGGCCAAATAAAAGTTAAATCCTTAATTAATTAATCAATGTTGAGTTTATTTAACTATTTTATTTATCGTCTCATTGGTTGCATCAAGATTCCACTTTACTTCCACCCAAAAAAAAAAAGATTTCTTCACTTTTCTTCTTGTTCAATTTTTTAAAGAGAGTTCAAATGATTCAATCCTTTCCGGAGTCATGATTAGAAATGGATATTTTATAATCATGTATATTTTTTCCCATAAAATGAAACTTATCTAGTACATCTTAAGGTTACAAACTATTTTATTTTAATTTTTAAAATGTATATGCATTTGAAAATTTAATTGAGATCAAATAAGATATAAGATATATTCTATAAAAGTATAATGCCTTATCACGCGTTGTTTATTTAGATTTCAACAAGAAAAAAGAAAGTAAATCAATTTCCAACTTAAGTTTCTATGTATAATATTCTAATTTTTTTTTATTACAAGAGGGAGGAATAAACTAAAGAATATTACACAAATTTGACACGTGCCAACTTGTATTTGTATTTGCATTTTTTATTTCTTTTTAATTTTGGAATTAGTCTCTCAAAGAGTGGATAAAAATTTTCCGACATAGAAATGATTACAAAGAAAAGAGAGATACATAGGCATTTGCTTAAAATGATTTTTTTTAATAAAAAAAAATTATTTTTTGCTGTATTATATTGAGTCTCATCACATAAGGAACATGGTGATTCATGAATCATGAGATGGGTTCATAGGTGGCAATAGGAATTTTTCATTTAGAATAAAAAAAATTAATTAATTAATCATCTCTGCACTTTTTTGAATCTATTTAAGAGCTCATCGCTAAAGACTGGAGTCATAGCTGACGCTGCAATCCTCTTATCTTTTCACTATCAATCAAATTCTGTGCGTATATATATTCTTTACCAAGGGATTCCCTGATTTTATTACAAAATTCTGGGACCCTATTCAAAGTTTTTCTTCTTTTCATTATTGGAATCTCCGTCGGAGAAAAGGTGGTGATGTCGATTCTTGAGAGTAGTGGATTTGATGGGGTTTCCAACCACTGTTGTTTCAAGAAAACTGAAAAGATCATAATTGATACCGATCCTGGCATTGGTATGAATGAATCTTCAACCCTACTCTAACCCTTCGATTCAATTGCTTTCTGGGTAATTTTGATCTGGCCCATTTGTTTATTCTGGAGTTTTAGAAATGTGGCATTTTATTGATTTTTTGAAAATCTGCTCTTTTTAAAGCCATCTATTACTTTAGAACTATTTTAACACTAGTAGCTTTTTTGTACTTTATGGATGGATTGATATTCCTCATTTTAGCAGTCTTATTTGTTGGGTTGTAGACAAAAGAGATTATGGGTGCAAATTTTTGGATTTAGACATTGTAATTCTGATTGAATTCATAGGATAGATCCAGTGCAAGGGCTTAGAGTGGGGGGTGGGGTTGGTCCAGCTCCCTTTTTGCCTTTTAACTTTTTGTTGATTTATGGAGAAAAGTCAGGACTAATTTAATGGGATGGCAAAATCTTGAGAATCTTTGTGAACAAAGTGTGGATGCTCTCTTTCTAGAGGAAAACTTAGCAGGGTCAATTTACTAACTTCAATTTGTTGAGTTATAATCTTGATTGTATTAACACTTACGTAACTAAAATCATATAGATCCATTTCTTTACAAGTCAAACTTTTAATAAGTTGAGACTTCGGAGTGACCTCAAGCTAGGACAACATGAGAATTTGCACTATTTGTAAAAGTTAAGATTTATGACGCTAATAATGAAACATAAGGGAATATGTTGATGTGCAGATGATTCCATGGCAATATTAATGGCGTTTCAGTCTCCAGATCTAGAGATACTAGGATTGACGACGATATTTGGAAATGTTACTACCGAAGATGCAACGCGTAATGCACTGCTTCTGGTATGTGCTTTCCCTCTATTTTGTCAAATTTATGCTTAAAGCTCTTATTTTGAAATATGTTTGTGATCATTACTATTGTTTTTTTATTTTTTTTGAAAAAGGATAGTGTGAGATTGCTGGACGTGCAGATGTTCCTGTGGCAGAGGGTAGCTCTGAACCATTAAAGGTAAAATTAAATGGATACATGCTTACCAATTTGATTACCATAATCATTGAATTATATGCACAATCATATGACTATGAGATATCATTTGTACTCTTAGCGAGAATTCTTGTGATTTGGCATGCTTTACTATTGGAATCAACTTCTTGGTGTCTTTGCCAAGAAATAACTATCCTTCTCCTGATTCAAAGATGAATCCTTGTATGCATATTCATAGTTTGTGTGATCTAAGCAAATCAAAGGATGAGATGGATATGTATGGTCTCAAACTGCCCTTTGTAAAATAGTTTAGAGCTCTTCTAGAAAGCTGTTATTTAGCGAAGTTTATGGTTCAAAATATTTGCCATACATGTAAAAGTAAAACCGTCTTTTTCCATACTAGAATACTGTTGAATTTTGGTTTGAATTATCCGTATTGCATGTTATCATATGCTCTGTTGCTGGACTTTACTTTGATACAGAGAGGAAAGCCACGCATTGCTGATTTTGTCCATGGTGCAAATGGATTGGGGAATGTGTTTTTTGATCCTCCCAAGTCCAAAAAATCTGACAAATCCGCGGCTGAATTTTTGGTCGATAAGGTTTCTGAATTTCCTGGTGAAGTATCTGTTCTAGCATTGGGGCCTCTTACAAATCTTGCTCTAGTAAGTCACTAAGTTGCTTATCTGATGTTATTAATAAATCTTCTCGTTGACTCAGTCGTACTTATTCGATATACATATTTGTTTCTGATTTAGGCTATAAAAAGAGACTCATCATTTGCAAGCAAAGTGAAAAGAGTGGTTGTACTTGGAGGAGCTTTCTTTGCTTTAGGAAATGTTAACCCTGCTGCTGAAGCAAATGTACGAAGTTGACACTTGTATAGTTGTGTTGATTCTGATACGTCCTACCTTTCAATTGAAGCATACGTATGGAAATAGTTTGCTTTCGTACGAGAATAAAATGATTTATTGAGTTTATATGTTGCAGATTTATGGGGATCCAGAAGCTGCAGATGTGGTATTCACTTCTGGGGCAAATATTGATGTTATTGGCCTAAATATAACCACACGAGTCCAAATGACAGGTAAGAATCCCCCTTTAACTTTGTAGCTTCTCAATCTCACCATTTAACTAGGTCGTGTAATCGAACATCTTGCCTTCAGACATGCACCTCGAGCAGCTAAGGAAGTCGGAAGGGAGGCACGCCCAAATTATATGCGATATGTGCAAATTCTATCGCGATTGGCATGTCAAATCAGATGGTGTTCATGGTGATATCCTTTTTCTTGATTAAAGATGTATCAATCTACCATCTTAATCCTTCATTAAACTCATTTTTTTTATTATATAATTCAGGAATATTTCTTCATGATCCTGTTAGTTTTGTGGCACTGGTGAGGCCTGATCTGTTTACATTCAGGAAGGGGGTTGTGAGAGTTGAGACACAGGGGATCTGTGTAGGGCATACCCTAATGGATCAAGGACTAAAGAAGTACGTCTCGTTTGAACGAGCTCTCTCTCGCATTTCTTCTCTTTCGCGCGCGATTTGATCGTGTTCAAAATGTTTTTTTTTTGTTTTGCAGATGGAATACAACCAACCCCTGGTCCGATTTCTCCCCTGTTTCAGTAGGGTGGACTGTTAATGCAGAGCAAGTGCTCAACTTTATTAATGAAATTCTAATGAAGTCTTGATTTTAAGCATGGATATTACTCCATTAATTGTACATTTACATTCTGTCTATTTATTATTTGAAATACTCTCAAATTTAAACGAACTAATTTTTCATCTTCATTTTGTTCCTTTAACATGTAAACATGTTCTATTTATCTCTCTCACATTAGAGTAACTCATTTCCTCTTTTTAGCAATACTCAAACTCACAATAAATAGTAACTCTTTCCTCTTTTTAGCAATACTCAAATTCGCAATAAATACTCCCTACGTCCAGTCCTAATGGTTACATATTTTCTTTTTGGGCGTCTCATCCAAATGGTTACATTTTCCTTTTAAGCATATGAGACACACACAAATTAATTAATTTAATTAAGAGTTCAATTATTATACACTGTGCAACTTGACGATCTTAACCGTTAAATTATATTTTAACTTCGCATTGTAGAATCACCTTTCATTTAAGCATCAATATGAAAATCAGCATAGATCCAATAAAATCTGGTAGGAAATTTTAATTTTATTAACAAAAGAAAATGCAAAAAAAAACCAAATTTATATCCACGTGCAAGACGGTTATTGGGCGATGTTTTTAGTTCGTGATCTCATTTAATTCCTCCCTGTATTCGTTGACTAATTCCAATTTTATTAGAAAAAAAAATCCAGTTCAACTCATACTTTCATTGCCCATATTTGCTTTAATCATGATTCATACATATAACTTTTAATTTGAAAAGAAAATTGATAATAAATAAACACATATGAAATTAAAGAATCTAATTCAATATTGACTTATATGTAACTTAATTAAATTATTTTAATAAAGTATTAAAAATTTGACTTATATGTAACTTATATTATTATATATTTAAAAAAGTATTAAAAAGGGTTAAATTATTCCATCAAAAAATCAATTTTCTTTTTAATACTTAAGGGTAGTCTAATCTTTTTAATTAATTAAAAAAAAGTATAAAGATATTAGTATGTTAATAATGTATGATAAATTTAAAATTAGAGTGTAATAAGTATAAGGTTATTATATTAAGTAATTTTTTTCTTAAATTATTATTATAAGAACGGAAATATAAATTATTCATATTGTATGAGAAGAACAAATAAGTCTTTTATGAATGTTCGATTATGATACTTCACGTAGAATATATGGAGTTAAAACCATCATTGACGGCAACCAATTTCCATTTTGTTTTGTAGGTCGATTTCAAGAATACATTTGCCAAGTCAATGTATGACCCATTAATGCTAATGGAGTAATTCAAAGTCGTAAAGAAAAGAAACAAAGTCGTGTAAATTAGGAGCGATTTAATAGTAGTTAAAAACAAGTCAAATGTCAACATCTTTTTATCACATCATTTAATAAAGCAGTTAAACCAACTCTTGGGTTTCAAAACTTGGCCTAAATATTTATTTATATTTTAAAACAGTAATAATTTTTTTTAATTTTGAGTCCATTACGAATTAATATAGAGATTCTTTTTATTTATATCATAATAATTGATTAATTCTCTTATTAAATAAGTATTAGATTTTGTTTTACTAATATAATTTAGGGGTCAAGACACCATTTTCACGCTTTATATTGGGACCAGAACATGACATGCTATAATTAATTTGAAAAATCTTTTTTTATTATTATATTTAATTTTTACTAATAATTCTTTCAATATTTATAATAAATTTGACAATTAATTAAGTGTAAGTATCTAATATATGTAGTAAGTGAGAATAAATGGTACGTACTCACACTAAAAAAATGTTTTTTAGCAATGAAATATTCCGTTGGTAAAAGCCTTAAATTCATTGTTAAATTGGCTTACCAACGGATTAGCAATGAAATCCGTTGGTAAAGTGGTGGTTGGTAAATAATTCCGGTAATTTATATAATGATTCCCTTGATAATCCGTTGGTAATTACCAACTGATTGAATTCTGTTGCTAAAATAGAGAATAAATCCGTTGACATTCTGTTGTTAAAACAAAAGAGTGAGGCTTGTGTGCGCCCGGGCGCACGAGAACACATTCCGTGCGCCTTTAGAAATTTAGTATTATGAGTAAGGGTACATTGTCTTGTTTTAAAGGGTATACACTTTAATTAATAAAATGTACACCATTTTATTCTAAAGGGTATACACTTTTCATTAATATTTTTTTCTTTAGAAAATAAAGGGTACACATTTTTATACTAAAGGGTATACAATTTAACACAAAATTCTAAAGACGCACGGAGTGTTGTCCATGCGCCCAGATACACAATAATTTTCTTTAGAAAATAAAGGGTACATATTTGTATACTAAAATGTACATAATTTAACACAAAATTCTAAAGGCGCACGCAATGTGGTCCGTGCGTCCGGTGCACAGCAGTTTTTGCCAAAACAAAAATGTCTTTTTTGTTGCTAATTCATTGGTAATTATCAACGGATTGAATTACATTGGTAAATCCGTTTGCTAAAAATTATTTTTTTGCAGTGTCACTATTACAATATTATACTATATATATCTTATTGTTAACACATGATACATAATATGTATGTGAGAGAGAAAATTATACTTAGAAAAAATCCCACAAGAAAGTTTCAATTTTTTTTTAATCTATGTAGCACAATCTGACACGATATGAGATATAATACTAAAAAAATACTCTTTCTGTTCCAAAAAAATCTTTCACACTTTCTTAATTTTTTTGTCTTACAATACTATTCACACCCTAAAAAAAGAAAAATAATTTTATCCAACAACCTCAAAAGTTATTTTAATTTCAAATTTACCACTCATTTTTCACACAAATACAATTACTTTATATTTTTTTATTACTTAAAATATTACTCCCTCTGTCCCGCACCAAGGGTGCATTTTGCTTTTTTGCACGTATGTAGAATAAGGAGTATTATTATTTAATGTGTAGTGGATAGTTGTATTAGTGGGAGTGTGAATCCCATGTTTTAAATGTATCAGTGGGTGAATGTGAGACTCATGTGTATAAAAAAGGAAAGAGAAATATTTGGGTGGGACGACCAAAATGAAAAAAGAGACCATTGGTACAGGACAGAAGGAGTACAATACTCTTCTAAAGTCAATAAAATTGATTAAAAAGTGTAATTTTTTTTAAACAATGTTAAACAATAAACGTGAAACAATACATTGTGAGACATATGGAGTATTAAAATATATAATGTGGTGATTAACCCAAGATTCTCATCAAACCATCCAATGATCTAACACTAATTGGCCAATCAAAGTCTTGCTCGCCCCAATAAAACAATAGACGTGAACTAACGTACAAAAAAAAATAAAAATTAAAGCTCGAAAACTTAGTCTTGAAAGATTGACGACGTGGACTCCATCGATCAATGAGGTCAAGAATCGTAATCCTACGAACAACCTCTAGATAATTAAATTAAGTCCAACCACTACTAATCCTACAATTAATGGGTGAAATATTTGGTTAATATGACTTAATCATGCTATGAAGACAATCCAAATGCTGTTAATTGACAGTTACCTAGCCGTAGAAAGAGTGACACATCAACTTCTCTCTCCGAGAATAGGAGAGAGAAAGTAGTAGTATTAAAATTGCACCCACTCCAACACCCACCCATTAACAAACTACACTACCTCAACTAAGTCAAACAAAGTCCAACTACTCCTCCTAATCCTCCATCCCCCTTTACTACAATACCCCCCAAAAAACAAAAACATCCTCAATACAAACAAACAAACACTACTCGGGGTGAGTCGACTCAGCGTCATGTCTCGAGTTAGCTCGTCGGCGGCGGGAGCTTTTACGTGGTACTCGGCGGTGTTGGTGGCGGCGATGGTGGTGTTGAGCTGCTGCGAGGGAGGAGAGAGGAGTGGCTACGCGGTGGAGAATATTCTTGCAGAGATGGCTTGTGATGAAATCTATGTTGTAAGAGAGGGGGAGACGCTGCATACGATAAGTGAAAAGTGTGGCGACCCGTTTATTGTTGAGGAGAACCCACATATCCATGACCCGGATGATGTTTTCCCGGGTTTGGTTATCAAGATCACACCTTTCAAAAATAGGTAGATTCATTTGCATGTCTTTAAAACTATTACTACATGTAAATTTTTTTTTTAATTTTAAAAGAAACACATACAGGAACAGGATAGATTATGGGCTATGTTCTGTTTTTAGTTTTATATAAATATACATGTAATGTATGTTATATAGTAAGATCTCATAATATTTAGGTGAAATAATTTATACAATACTCACCCGTTAAAATTATCCATTTGCTTTTTGCACGTAGATTAAGAAATATTATTATTTTATGTGTAGAGAGTAGTTGTATTAGCAGTGAGTGATGGATCATATGTGAGTCTCTTTTACTAAAAAGGAAAAATAAGGACCTTTCAATATGACGTCTAATATAGTGAAATGTGACTTTCGATGGAATAAAGGGAGTATGTTTTATTAAATTCTAATGTGAGACGGCGCAAAATGTGACTTTCGATGGAATAAAAGGAGTATGTTTTATTAAATTCTAATGTGAGGCGGCGCCCATAAGGAGTATGTTTTACTAATGAGAGACGGTGCCTATATATATAAAAAAAAATATGTTAATTATATTATGATAAATAATGTATTAAAATATAATTTTAAAGTATAGTAATATAATTTACTAAAATATAATAATTGGATAGAACTCATATTATTATGGCATCCTACAATTATATATTATACATTAATCATCAAATAGAATACTTTACTTACATAATAATTATATGAAGTATTGAATAATAATTATATTTTAATAATAGATAAACCTGTTTGACGGCTTGTGTTACAACAACAGCAACAATACGTGTTATAAAAGAAATTAATTCTGCTATATATAAATTTCCTGTCAAATGCTATTGTTTAATGAATACGACTTTTGACATTGTTTCATTAAATTAAGAGCGAAAGCGTAAGCTTTTTAGAGGCAAAGTTTTTATCATTACGGAAGTGTATCATCTAGTACAGTGTTTTCCGTAGAAAAAAAAAATCTATTGTATCATTTAATTTAAAGGTAAAATATTGTCACGATATTACCTTTTTAATAATTAAAAAAAAACTTTTTAGAGTGATGAGCCTAATATACTTCTAAATAAAAAATAATGCTTCTAATTGTTAAATAATAATGAAACACAAAGCAATCTTAATAGTAAAATGATGAAAGAAAATAACAGAGAAAGGAAGAAGAGAGGAGAAGAAGAGAAGAGGAAAAGAGGAAAGATCTCTTCACGTTTCAATGTTTTAATCTGTTTTTCTTATACTTAAATAAACTTTCCAACTTCCTACATAAAACAAAGGTAGGTAATTAATGTACAAAAGTAGGTAGTTAATGTCCACATCATTAATATTACAACACTCCCCCTTATACATTCCTCTGTTCATGTCTAATTAAAAACCTCCCTAGAAAATCCTGTGGGAAAAACTAGCCCGAGAAAAAGAGTACATATCTTATGATTTTCATGTATTATAATAGATACCTCATTAAAAACCTTCAACTAAAAAAACCACGTGGGAAAAATTTAGTTAAGGAAAAAATAGTACAGCATCGGTCTTCAGGACTCAATCTTCAAGATTGTTTAGAAGTCGTTGCTCCCCCTAAGTACAAATGATTTAATCTGCCTCATTAAAAACCTTTTAACTAAGAAAACCTCGTGGGAAAAACTTAGTTAAGGAAAAAAAGTGCAACATTAGTCTTCAGGACCCAATCTTCAGGATTGTTTAGAAATTGTCGCTTCCCCTGAAGATAATAACCTCCCAAGTTTTCGCATTCCAATATTAGGGACAAGTCTTTCAAAAGTTGATATGAGAGAGATTTTGTGAATAAATTTGCTAGATTTTCACTAGATCGAACCTTTGGTATGGTAATTTCACATTTGTTGGAGCTCATGTGGATAAAATAATTTTGGAGATATATGCTTTGTTAGGTTTCCTTTAACATATCTACTGCTCATTTGTGCAACGCAAGCTGCATTATCTTCATATAAGACTGTAGGGGAGGTATTATTATTTTCTATTCCACTTGAGCTATGAATATGATTTATCAACAATTTTAACCATACACATTCTCGTGATGCTTCATACAGAGCAATAATTTCTGAGTGGTTTGAGGAAGTAGTAACCATTGTTTGTTTAACAGATCTCCATGAGACTGCAGTACCACCACAGAGAAAAATATAACCAGTTTGAGATCTAGCATTATGGGGATCAGACATATAACCATCATCTGAATAACCCACCAATGATATATTTTTATTCTTTTCATAAAACAAACCAAGATCTTTTGTTCCTTGCAAATACCTCAGGATATGTTTAATGTCATTCCAATGTCTCTCTGTAGGAGATGCACTAAATCTCGCTAATAAGTTAACTGCAAATGCAATATCAGGTCTAGTGCAATTTGCGAGATAAAGGAGTGCTCCAATGACACTCATGTAAGGAACTTCTGGTCCTAAAATGTCCTCATTCTCTTCTTTTGGTCGGAAAGGTTCTTTATCCCTATCAAGGGATCGAACAATCATTGGTGTGCTAAGTGGATGAGATTTGTCCATATAAAATCTCTCTAAAACTTTAATTACATAGGTTGACTGGTGTATAAAGATTCCTTCAGGGAGGTGTTCGATCTGCAGGCCGAGACAATATTTGGTTTGACCCAAATCTTTCATTTCAAATTTCATCTTTAAGTATGAACGAGCCTCTTCAAGTTCATTACATGTTCCAATAATGTTTATGTCGTCAACATAGACTGAGATAATACAAAAAACATTTAATGATTTTTTTATAAACACGCAAGGGCATATATCATTATTTATGTATCCCTTTTTTAGGAGGAATTCACTCAGGCGATTGTACCACATTCTTCCAGATTGTTTTAATCTATACAATGACTTTTGTAATTTAATACAATACATATTGCGATTTTCATTATGACTCAAACTGTTGATTTTTAATCCTTCTGGAATTTTCATATAAATGTCAGTGTCTAATGATCTGTACAAGTATGTGGCCACGACGTCCATTAACTGCATATTTAGATTCATATTAATTGCCAGAGTTATTAAATAGCGAAAAGTTATGACATCCATAATAGGAGAATATGTTTCATCAAAGTCTATTCCGGGTCTCTGCGTAAACCCTTGAGCTACTAATCTCACTTTGTATCTCACCACTTCATTATTTTCATTTTTTTTCGTACAAACACTCACTTATATCCTACAGGGATAATATTTTCTGGTGTACGAATCATTGAACCAAACACTTTTCTTTTGTTTAGCGAGTCAAGCTCTGCCTCAATTGCATATTTTCATCTTACCCAATCAGAGCGCTTCCAGCACTCTGCTATTGATTTAGGTTCTGGATCCAAATTATCATTCGATATAGTATGCGCAATTGAAGATGCAAATATGTTGTCAACAACTATGATATTTATGTTATAAGTTTCTCCTGTGTTTGTAAAATTCATGGCAACTTCTATATTTATATCAACCAAATTTTCGTTATTTCCCAAAAACTCTAAATTTGGTTTTTTCGCATCCCCAGTGGTATGAGTATTTGATGCACATGAAAATTGACTGGGGTTTTTGTCTTCAAGACAATCCTCTTCTTGAGATTTTTCATTTTTAGAATGTAAGAGTGATTGTGTTTCATTATTAATTTTGGATTTCTGCGGATTCTTATGTTTTGCACTAATGGGTCTTACACGCTTCAGGCGTTGAGAAGCATCAGTTGAATTTTCTAGTCCCTGGGGAACTTTTACACTTGCTGGTGCATTAACAGCAGGTATATGGGACTTTGTCACTCTTTTATGATCAATAAATGCATCTGGCAATTTATTTGCTAAATCTTGCAAATTAATAATCCTTTGAACTTTTAGTTCTGTTTGACTAGTGCGTGTATCTAAATGTTGAAGATTGTTTTCATTCCATGAAATTTCTCGGTATTCTTTTGAATTTAAGCTTTTATCTCCCCCTAATGCCGGAAAATAATCTTCATCAAATGTGCAGTCAGCGTATCTAGTAATAAATTGATCCCCTGTCATGGGCTCTAGGTATTTAAGAATAGATGGTGAATTATAACCAACATATATACCTAATTTTCTTTTTGGGCCCATTGAAGTACGCTTTGGTGGTGATATAAGAATATAAATTGCACAACCGAAAGTTCACAGATGAAAAATATTAGGTTCTTTACCATGCATTAGTTGTAGGCGAGAATAATCAAGGTATGCAGTAGGTCGAATTTGAATTAAAGAAACAACATGTAAAACTGCATGTCCTCAACAAGAGATAGGTAAATTGGAATTTTGTAGTATTGATCTAGCGATCAATTTGATACGTTTAATTAGTGATTCAGCTAGACCATTTTAAGTGTGGACATATGGAACTGGATGCTCTATTGTAATGCCTAATGACATACAATATTCATTAATGCTTTTGATGTAAATTCGCCGGCATTGTCCATTCTTACTGACTTAATTGGATAATCAGGAAATTGGGCTCGCAATTCAATAATTTTAGCAATAAATTTTGCAAAAGCATTGTTTCGAGTGGATAATAAACACACATATGTCCACCGAGTAGAAGCATCAATTAGAATCATGAAATATTGAAACGGCCCTGAAGAGGGATGAATAGGTCCACATATATCTCTTTGAATTCTTTGAAGGAAAGTAGGATATTCAATTCCAACTTTTGTTCGAGAAGGTTTGATTATGAGTTTACCTTTCACACAAGCTTCACAAATAAATTCAGTTGGAGAAGGAATATTTTTGCTTTGTATATTATGCCTAATAGAATTAGTAATTATCCGACGCATCATACTTTGCCCTGGATGATCCAATCGGTCATGCCACAATTTAAAAGAATTTGGGTCTTTAAATTTTAGGCTCATTGCAACATAATCATTATGTAGTTTTATATATGTGTAATACAACCACGAGGAGAAAGAAGAAAGTTTTTCTATAACTTGTTTTCGACATCCATTCAACCGAGTCATCAAGAGATACTCAGTATTATTTTCTTTTTCAGTTTCTATGTGAACACCATTTGCTCGAATATCTTTAAAACTAAGAGGTGTACGTTTAGATTGTGGGTATAAAAGTGCTTCTTCAATAATTAGTGTCATACCCATTGGGAGTATGATTGAAGCTCTGCCTGAGCCCATAATTAAAATATTATCATTTGCAATAGTAGTAACACTCCTTTTTTTTCAGTTAAAGTTTGGAAAATTTTTCTATCTTTAAATATTGTATGAGTAGTAGCACTGTCTACTAAGCATAAAATATCTTCGTTCTCCATAGGTTGATTACTGAAAATTTTAATTTAATAAGATATATAAAAAGAAATACGAACAATAATAAAAATGAACCATAAACATAATTTCATCACCACAAATAAGTAAACATATAGTGTAGAAAATATCTAGAGTTCTAAAAATAATTAGAGTCCATGAAATACATAATAAAATAAGTTGTCTGACATAAGAAACATTATTAACATGAAAACAAGATCACATTTGATCTCCATAATCTTCGAGCTCGAGTCCCATGAGGTCATCATTGTCATGGTCAAAATCTTTATTTGCTTCAGGCAATTTTGTATGATGTGATTCACCATTGATGGCATTTCCTTTTTTGTCCTTTTGCATTATTTGATATGCTTCAACTATGTGTTTTGGTGTTCGACAAGTACGAGACCAATGACCATCGCATCCACATCTATAGCAAATCTGATTCTGATTTTGTTGAGTGGAATTTGGAATTTGTTCATGGGTACTGTTTTGAGTCATTCCACTACTCTGAGTCCTATCAATACCGATAAATCTTCTGCCTCGACCTCGACCACGTCGAGATGACAAACTTGAGTTGCCTCGACCACCTCTTTGAGGCCCACTTAAGTTTCCTCTACCACTATGATGAGCCCAATGTGAATTCCCTCGACCATTTCTTCTTGCTCTTCCTCTACCCCTTCCACGTCGATTCTTATAGAATATACCATGTGCTTCAGGCACAGGTTTTAAACCAACTGGTCTAGCATTATGATTTTTCATTAACAACTGGTTATGCTTTTCTGCTTCCAATAATGCAGAAATAAACTCTGAGTGTTTAGTATAATTTTTTGCTCTGTACTGCTGTTGGAGTACGAGATTGCTAGCATGGAAGGTGGAAAGAGTCTTTTCAATCAGTTCAATTTCAGTAATTGTCTGCTTACAAAGTTTCAACTGCGAGACAATACGATGTAGAGTGGAATTGTATTCTGTAACTGATTTGAAATCTTGGAATCTTAAATTCAACAAATCATATTGAGCTTGAGGGAGAATTATCACAGTTTGTTAATCAAAACGATCCCTCAGGGATTGCCATAAAATAAGAGGATATTTTTCGGTTAGGTACTAATTTTTTAAATCTTTGTTTAAATGATGACGAATGAATATGAGAGATTTAGTCTTCTGGGCTGGAGTAGTATTAGCATTTGAAATGATAGTGTCACTCAAATCACTAGCAGCTAGGTGCATTTCCACATCTAGGACCCATGTTAAATAATTGTTGCCATCTAGGGCGAGCTCGGTGAATTCCTTCTTAGTGATGTCAGACATATTCAATGAACTTGTAGAAAATATACGATTCTTTTCTAGGGTTTCCTTCCAGTGGTTAGAACTGATAATGTGTTAAATAATAATGAAACACAAAGCAATCTTAATAGCAAAGTGATGAAAGAAAATAACATAGAAAAGAAGAAGAGAGGAGAAGAAGAGAGGAGGAGAAGAGGAAAGATCTCTTCACGTTTCAATGTTATAATCTGTTTTTCTTATACATTTAAATAAACTTTCCAACTTCCTACATAAAACAAAAGTAGGTAATTAATGTACAAAAGTAGGTAGTTAATGTCCACATCATTAATATTACAACACTAATCAAATTTTGGTGTACCCCACCATTAGGGGCCCCCACCGCCCCTGCCCTGGGGATTGGTGGAGGAGGTAAATCGCAGGATGTGCCTCAAGTGGCTTATAGAGATTGGTGGAGGAGGTAAATCGCAGGATGATAAGAGATTGGTGGAGGAGGTAAATCGCAGGATGTGCCTCAAGTGGCTTATAGAGAGGGCTCACTGTTAAACTTGTGCTTGCAAGGGGCCCCCACCGCCCCTGCCCTGGGGATTGGTGGAGGAGGTAAATCGCAGGATGTGCCTCAAGTGGCTTATAGAGAGGGCGCAGGGGATTGGTGGAGGAGGTAAATCGCAGGATGTGCCTCAAGTGGCTTATAGAGAGGGCTCACTGTTAAACTTGTGCTTGCAAGGGGCCAAATCCATGCCAAAGGCAGGATTCGAACCCCCACCCTGCAGCAACCAAGCTCAGCTGGAAGGCCTTTCCACCCTCCCCTCTACCACTTGAGCTATGCCCTGGGGGCACACTAATCAAATTTTAAGATTATTATATGGTGGACCAGCACATCAGTAGACTTAGGACTATAAGAGATTTTTTAGGGTACACTTATTTTTATTTTTAAAATTTTAAATTATTTTATATTGGTCCAAAGTTATTCATTAGTCCAAATTTTAATAAGGTATTTTTTAGTGATTAATATATTAAAAAGTGTATTTATCTTTTCAATTAAGTACGATTTATGTACTGAGAATCGGAAGACCAGCTTCTACTTAATCCACGCCCAACAGCATAGTCCAACAACATAAATATAAGTATATAACTAATGATTACTTCTTTTATTGGGCTTCATGCACGGCCTTATAAATAGGCCCATTACATCTTTCTTGTAAGTTATTAACATGCAAAATGAGTGATTATAATTATCTTTGAATTATAACAAAATAAGTGTTGAAAAATATTTCAAGTTTCCTCATTAGATTTGAGAGAGAGAGAGAGAGAGTGAGAGTGAGGTATTGTCATATTATGTACTCCCTCCGTCCTACACTTATGTTCACACTTTCCATTTTCGTCCGTCCCACACTTATTTTCACCACCCAAAAAAGAAAACTTCACATTAACCAACAACCTCAAAAGTTATCTTAATTTCAAAAATATCACTCACACCTAACACAATAGTCATAACATACTTTATAATTTATTTATTACCTAAAAATACCACAATACCCCTAAAAAGTCAATAAAGTTGGTCAAAAAATAAATTTTCTTAAACTCCGTATCTACATTGTCGGTGAACTTAACTATGGGACGGTGGAAGTATATTAACAAAAATTAACTCTATTTACTGAGAAATGATAAAGCTAAAAGTGGCTCCAAAATGTCTTGTATAATGGATCAGCTTTCACCAACACCACTTTACTGATTAATTTATAAGGGGTGGCCAAATTTAGATGGGAATAAAAAAAAAGTTGAGATTTTATTTTTATAACACTTTTGTAGTTTAAAGTATATTATTATTTATTATTATTATTTAAGTTTTAGTTCAATTTATTATTTTAACTGAAAAATCACAGCAAAAATATGAGAATTTGCACTTCCGGGTTACCAATGCTACCTAACCAACAGCCCAACAAGGAAAAAGGAATGAATACTAGTTTTCTTATTGGGCTTGCTTATTATGGCCTTATAAATAAGGCCACTAGCCCACTACATTCTGCTTATATTACACACCAAAATCAATATATAAACAGAAAAAAAAATGTATAAATATATAATAAAATCAGGAAAATTAATAAGAGTTGAGATAAAATAAACTATTTAAATATGCTTAACAAAAAAGATGATCTATAATAATTGATTGGCACAGATAAGACTGCAGATAAAGCATTAGTGGGCTCAGAGTTGCCTTGGATATTGGATGCACCAATACCATTTTACTTTTGTTTGATTTTGAGGGAGGGCCAAACTATGATGAGGGATAATAGAAAAGTGGGAGATTTTATTACACTTGAGTAATTAAATGTATATCTTTCTATTATTTAACAAAGTGTAATGACTAAAATAAAAAAAAATGTTCTAGTAAGACCATGCATCGCATAAGTTCATCACTTGCATGTCAATAATTGAGTGGAATAAAATTGTGTTACTAACACAAGATTTAAATTCAAGTATTTAGGGTAGAAATCAAGTTGAGTCGAAATAAAGATGTTTAGTAGATATTATCAAGATTCAAAATATATGTTTGAGTTTATTTGATAGACAATCTAGTTGAGTTCAAATGATCTTTTATTCCGAACTCGAGTAATTTGATAATTTTACACTTATTTTATCTATTTTTATCAACGAACTCGAACTCAAATCGAACATTTAATTTTTTTGAAGATAAAAATTTATTGAAATTTGTTTAATATATTTATCAAACAAGTTTTATCATCGACTATCTCAAATCAAGTAGCAATTAATTTGATTTGATTTTCACAGTTAGGGACAAGATATGTGGTGCATATAAACATTGAAAATTTTGTAGATATTTTTTAATTAATAAATTAATTAATATGGGCCGGCATTTGATAAGGGGTACTATAGACTTTTCCAATTGGCTGCTCATTAAATTATCATTTTGACAAATAAATTCATTAATGACTTAGCCAAAAAAAGTACCAACACGTAGATATCATACTAGGAGACTTTCCCATTAATAGGTCAAATTAAGTATATGAACACCAAGTGAGAAACTAAAGTTAGATTTTGACCAAACTAGCCCTTCAAAAGTTTCGGTTCAAACTAACATCGTGTTTTAAGAAAAATAGTAGATTAATAATGATCATATGAAATGAATTCAACGTACAAATGGCGCAGGATATAATTGCATGGTAATATATAGGAATAAACTACTACTAGTTAATTAATTAAACAATAAAATAAATAATTACTAATTAATAGATAAAGCCTATAATTTACATTTGATTTGATTTGATTATTTTATTTTTCAAATCTATGATACTATTTGTCATTGACCAAAATACAGTTAAGATAAAGTCAGTAAACTTCTTAATTAGTGCGCATATATCTCACTTAGCATATATTTAATTTTGTCGAGAAAAATATGCAAAGGAGTATTTTATTTTATCAATTAGTGGCCCTATAGGGAGAATGATGTACACCTTACAACTAAACGCATATAATATACTCCATTTAATTAATTAGTATTGGTAAGTATAAATACTACTTCCTCAGTCCCATAGAAGTTAGTATAATTTTTTTTGGCACGAAGATTAAGGAGTTTAATAATTTAATTAATGTAAAATGGAGTAAAGTGAAGTGAGAGAACTAATATTTAATATGTAGTGGGTAGTTGCATTAGATGTGATATATGAGGCCTATGAGAATATATTAATTGTTTTTGTGTGGGTCTCATGTATTAAAAATGAAATGTATCAACTTTAGTGAGACAAACCAAAAAAGAAAGTGTGTAAACTTCTATGGGACGGATGAAGTATAAATTATTAAAAATAAAAATTAATAATTTGTCATTCAAGGCATGGGTGGCTTATGTGAACATAAATTCAGAACAAGAAGCCCATTCCCTATACTATACAGAGCATATATATTCACTTCTCCAACACTCTTTTTCTCCATTCCCTCTCCCTCTCTCTCTCTCTCTCTCTCTCTCTCTCTCATGGCAACCTCCACTCTCTTCTTCTCTCTCATCCTCTGTTTCTTTCTACTCACTTCAGGTACATACATCTCTCTCTCTCTCCTCACTTTTTCTCTCTTCAACGAATTAGATGTCATCTTTTCAACATCATAATTGTGGTAAGTGAGACAATTAATAATGTGGTGTAATTAATATCAACTTTGCAGGATATGCGGCCACCCACCACCACCGCCGCCACCGCCGGGATAGAGACGAGTTGTCGGATCATGGGTTCCGACCGACGAAGATGTTCGTGTTCGGAGACTCGTATGCTGACACGGGCAACTTCCGAAAAGCATTGGGTGGGTCGTGGATACCACCCTACGGCACCACCTTCCCCGGAAAACCCGCCGGCCGTTTCTCCGACGGCCGTGTGCTCACCGATTATCTTGGTAAACTTTATTTCATTTATTTAATTAATACTCCACCACACGCTTCCTTTTTTCTTTTCCTTTTATACTCACCATTACATATCATCACCATTTTAATCATCATTAAATTGCTACTTTTTCATTTTCTGGTTTTTTTTTTAATTATTATTTTTAATTTTTGTTTCAAAGGGTTTAGAACGTGGGCTTTGCTTTATTTCCCATTTGGTGGGCTGAATGCCTGCTTTTACTTTTTTGCATGCATTTTTTTTTTACATTATTTTACTTTTAAATTTTAATGTAATATATATTGATTTTAAATAATAATAATAATAATAATAATAATAATAATGTCATATGCCGTAGGTTCGTATTTGATAAATTCACTGTGGCACACATGCACTAGTGTCAGCTGATTTGCTTTCTGATGCTATAAAGCTAAGATGGGATTAGCAAAGAGATTAATTTAATTAAGATTTAGTACCAAAATTTAGCTTTTTTATATAAATAAATAAATATAAATCTATATCCTCTGAATCTGATTCATTCATTCACTTTGCAAGCTGTCGCCTTTTCTTGTTATAATAACTATATCCACGAAATTATAGTATTAATTTTAGACTTAAAAAAAAATCCCAAAAATTCAGTCATTATCATTAATTAATTAATTAATTATAAAAAATACACGTCGTGCATCGATTGAATTGTCTATCTTAAAGTGTTAATCCTAATTAATCAAATACGAAAGTGAAATCTCGTAGTGGTCCCTTCAATTATAGATAGGTGATTTAAATTGATCAACGTACATCCATTAATAATCATCATTTAAATATCTACCATGAAAAATAGAGAAATTAATTAATTGAAACTATCAAGCTACATATGATGATTTTAGTTCATATTCTTGGGCCACTTCATTAATAAATTTGCCGGCAATTCAAATATACAATAGATGGCATTAATTTTTTATTATATTTATTTGTATGATATATAGTACACGTAGTTAGCTATATACATGCAATCTATATGTGTATTAATAAGAGCAATAGTACGACGAAATTAATTGTTATATAGATTTACACAACCTACACCTCTAGATTGTACGCAACTTAATTATTAAGAGATTATCATGATTTTGTAACCTAATTATTTTTTATTTATCTATAATTTGACAGCCAAGTTCTTGGGATTGAAATCTCCATTGGCATATGCATGGATGAAAATGGGCGGGAAAAAACTAGGAAATGGTTTGAATTTCGCGTACGGTGGGAGTGGCGTATTCAACACTTTGGGCGATTTGTTGCCGAACATGACTACTCAAATCGACTTCTTTGAGAAGCTCATTGATGAAAATGTTTACACGAAAGCGAATTTGCAATCGTCTCTCGTTCTCGTCTCGCTTGCTGGAAACGATTATGCTTTTTATTTAGCCACGGGTGGCACTGATCAGGTATTTGATTTTCATAGTATTCCTCATTTTTAATTTGCTTGATATTTTTGTGTGTAGAGAAATTTAATATACAACAGGACAGGATGATATTTTTTTGCAGCGCCAATTCTAAAACAAATATAACATAATTTATGTTTATCAATACTTTGTCCTCTTATTTTGATCGAATATCCGTGGAGTAAATATCAAAATCGGTCCTGTAAGTATGGTCTTTTCCAACTTCAGTCATTTTTTATTGCATTTCTCACTTTTGGTCTTCCGGGGTCCTTTTTGGTCCTTTTGGTCCAAATTCAGTCATTTTTCTCCGGAAATTAAAAAAACTCGCCGGGAAATTATGCGTGAGTTGCACGCTCTCAAAATTGGTCCTGTAAGTATGAATTTTTCCAACTTCAGTCCTTTTTTTATTGCAATTTTCATTTTTGGTCCTCCATTGTCCGATTTTAGTCCTTTTTGTCCAAATTTAATCATTTTTCGCAAAATTTTTAAAAAACTCGCCGAATACATGCCTGAGTTGCACGTGCCAACAAAAAGACATTAATAATATATAAAAAAGAGCAGGGGTAACCACGTGTAATGAGCAGCGAAGAAAAAAGAATTAAAAAAATTACAGGGTGAGAGCAGCACGGGCCCGCGTGAGAGACATGCGCTCTGCTGTTCCACCGTGATTCCCACCTTCTCTTCTTCCACTCTCTCCAATTTTATTTTATAAAACTTGGATGGTGAACCTAAAACTCATTAAAAAAACCTTTACATCTCCCAATGCAAAAAACTTGTTCTTTATATTTTTACTTTTGTCCATGAGACATATTATCCATTTATTCAATTAAATATATTTTAAATTAAATTAAAAAAAATAAAAAAAAAACAAGGGCTCCGTTTTGCTTGCGACTCAAAACACTAACCAATTAATACGGTGAAACTGTGTCTATGCTCAGTGCCCATGATTAATTAACTATTTCATTTTTTTTATTTTATTATAAATTTATTATCATATTAATTGCTTTTAATTATAAAATATTTATCATAATAATAATTATTATTATTATCATATTATTATTATTATTTATATTAATCGTTTATTAGATAATTCAATTGTCTATTATCACTTTATTTTAATCAAGCATTATTTTACATTGAAAATGTTATCACTTTTTATTCAATCTACGATTCATAAAATAATTTAACTAAATAGCTATCACTTTTCCCTTTATCATGTCTCACTTTTTTATTAAAAATGATCACTTTTTATTATTCTAGTGAATTGTTCGTGAAATGTTTCAATTAGATGAACATCTTTTTTTTCTTTATTAGGGATAATTTATTACTCCATTATCACATTTTATCCATTCTATACAATAATTGCGCGTTCAAATCACGCATGATTTCTGACGAGTTTTTTAAATTTTCGGCGAAAAATGATTAAATTTGGACAAAAAAGACTAAAATTGGATAATGGAGGACCAAAAGTGAAAATTGCAATAAAAAATGACTGAAGTTGGAAAAATCCATACTTACAGGACCAATTTTGAACGAGTGCAACTCATTCATAATTTTTCGGCGAGTTTTTTAAATTTTCGACGAAAAATGACTGAATTTGGACCAAAAATGGACTCTGAAGGACCAAAAGTGAGAAATGCAATAAAAAAAGGACTAAAGTTGGAAAATGTTATACTTACAGGACTGATTTTGATATTTACTCAATATCCATTAGAGCTGTCAATTTGAGTTGAACTCAATGGGCCAACCCGCCCCATTAAAACCCACAAATAACTTGACCCAAAAATGGCCAGCCCCACAGTAACCCGCCCAAAAAAACCCGCCCCACACAAGCCCAACGACAAGTGGGTTGTGGTGGGTTGTGGGTTAACCCGCCCCAACGCGCTAACCCACCATCAACTCACTATTTTCAATTTACCTCTTACCCCATCCTCACACTCACCACTCTCACCCCACCCTCACCACCCCCCATCCTATCGATATCGATACCAAAATTTCGATATTCTGAAAAATTGATATTTCTATAAATTAAATTCAATATTGTACCGAATTTATATCGATATCGATATCGATTTTTCGATAAATATTTATTAATATCGATATTTTGGCATATCATTTCACATCGAAAAATTGACATACCGAAAAAAATATCGATATCGATTTTTCGATAAACATTTGTATGAATCGAGTTTACATAATTGTGTGAACTAATAGTTCATTTTCTATCATCATTAAAATCATAGGAGACATGAAAAAAATTGAAAAATCAAATAATATCGAAATATAAAAAAATATCAAAAATTGAAAAATCGAAATATTGTCCACATCAAATTAGTGGACACACAAAAAAATACATATCCTAATTTAATATTTATTATTAGAGTTTAAAATATATATTTTAAGGGTACAAAAGTTAATGTGAAACGTCATAAAAATTTTATTAAAAAAATAAAAAAAAGAAGAGAAAAGTGGGTCAACAGGCAACTAACCCGCCCCGCGAGTGGCCTTCCCCACCAATGACCCGCCCCGCAAGTGGCCCGCCCCACCAATGACCAGCCCCATAAGTGGCCCGCCCCATTTGGGCACATTCAAGGGTGGGTTGTTGTGGGTCAAACCGTCCCGCCAACCCATTTTGACAGATCTATCCATGCATACTGTCACTGTCAATGTGATATTCTACATTTATTCCATTAATTGTTATATATAAATAAAAAAAACTCATAATAAATTATTTTAACTTTTTTTTTAAAAATTTTAATTATCAGTTGTATATATATATATATATATGGATTTAACATGTTGATATTGTGGGAGGGGTTTGTTGGCATTAAACGTCACCGTGTTGACCAACAGAACACGGTGAAATTAAAGCATGCATGTCACTGAAATTTGGTAGCAATGGTTGATCTTTTAGTAAACGTACAAATTCAAGATGAGCTCATTAATTCAAATAGTAATAAATAATTAAATGTTGGAGAGATGCGTTTGACGTCAAATCAGTTGCTGTTTTTGTTTAATAATAATTTAAATTAACTTGTTTGTAATTATAAAATACAGTCAACTACCTAAGATTTTATATAATTATTAGGTAGATGGTGATTAGTATAGATATGCTTCACACATAATTTTAATAATTAAAAATGTATTGTAGCATAACATGTCCATGCTTGTGTACCATTAATTTTTTGAAATATTAACTTTTTTAATTTAAATCTTAGCCTCTGTTTTGTTTTTTCGACTAGAAATGTTATTCAACTGTAGGTTTTTTTAATTCTGTATATATAGTAGTTTCGACAATTTCATAAGAGTTTTATCACCAATTTCT
Organism: Pogostemon cablin; assembly: GCA_023678885.1. Classification (NCBI taxonomy): domain Eukaryota; kingdom Viridiplantae; phylum Streptophyta; class Magnoliopsida; order Lamiales; family Lamiaceae; genus Pogostemon; species Pogostemon cablin. Next base: position 3,041,011 of record CM042984.1, read on the forward strand.
TCAAATTGATGCATATATATTTGTGCATGTATGATCAGGGTCTGCCAAATTTCATCCCGACAGTGGTGAATCAATTGGGAGCCAATCTAATTCGACTCCAACAACTAGGTGCAACTAAGGTTGCAGTAACGTCGTTGGAGCCGTTAGGTTGTCTCCCTCGTATAACACATGTCTCGTCTTTCCAACAATGCAATAACACCCAGAATACGGCTGTCAATTACCACAACCTCCTTCTGCAACAAACTATCTCTAATCTTAACAACCAATCGAATTCCTCCACTTTCTATCTTCTTGATCTCTACAATTCCTTCTCAACTGTTCTTGCCCAAAAGGGTTATCAAGGTAATTTCTTTAATTAACACTATATAGTAGCTCTTGTTGTTCAATCAAATGATCTAATTATGTTAATTCTGAAGCAGGAAATTTGAGATTTGAGAGCCCTTTAAAGCCATGTTGTATGGGAATCAACAGCGACTTCTCTTGTGGGAGTGTAGACGAGAAAGGTGTTAAATTGTACAGGGTGTGCAGTAATCCAAGATCGTCCTTCTTTTGGGACGCCTCCCATCCAACCGAGGCTGGATGGTGGGCTGTTTATAACAATTTGAAGGCCGGTCTTGCACAATTCATTCAATTTTGATCCTATTTAAATTAAATTGAACTTATTAACTTGTGGTGACATTCATGAAATTAGGATGAAAAACAACCGTATTTCTTCATTTTATTTTATTTTTTATGCATGTTTCCATGTTCCATTACTAAGTTGAAGGTGAAACTTGAAAGGACGCAAGAACTTTTTTTTTTTTTGTATAATGGGCCAAATTTTCATTTTTCGATAGAAAATATTACTCATTATCTGGCCCAATATAAAATGAGCCCACAAACCTTCACCATATGGCCCAATATTACGCACTATTTTAACGCAGAATACTCCTATTTAAACGGGTATATTTATTTTGGTCACACACAATTGAATTTCTTATAACACTTAAAAAAACTGTTTTTTAACGGCGGAATATTCCATTGCTAAAAGCCTTAATTCCATTGTTAAATTGGCTTACCAACGGATTAACAATAGAGAATCCATTGGTAAAGTGGTGGTTGGTAAATTTTTAGCAACAAAAAATCAATTCCGTTGGTAATTTATAGTATAATGATTCCCTTGGTAATTTGGTAATTATCAACGGATTGAATTCCGTTGCTAAAATAGAGACTAAATCCGTTAGCATTCTGTTGTTAAAACAAAAATGTCATTTTTGTTGCTAATCCATTGCTAATTACTAATGGATTGAATTCCGTTGCTAAATTAGGTTGCTAAAATATATATTTAGTGAGAATGCCAATCGACAAAGTAGTACAAGAAGATGTTTACCAAAATCCGATTCAAAAATAATAATTGTACATGCCAACTTTAGATCGAGCAGGTCGGGTAACACCATCTTAAAAAAAAAACAATAAATAAATAAAATCATTTTAGTAACAAAATTTAGCAACGAAACTAAATTCATTGGTAATTATTAATGAATTGGCAACAAAAAAAATTATATTTGTCTATTAACAAAAGTTATACTTTATTAGCAATGGATTTATAATGGATATCCGTCGTGATTTACCAACGAAATCATTATATAAATCGGAATCATTATATAAATTATCAACGTAATTATTAGCAACAAATTGCTAATTAATATTATTACTAACGGGATTGAGTATTATTGGTATAAATTTATCCATCACTACTTTACCAATAAAAAATTACCAAACAAATTTTATAGTTAATACGTTGGTAATTCAATTTAACAATGAAATTAAGACTTTTTATTAACGAACAAATTTTATAGTTAATCTGTTAGAAATTCAATTTAATAATGAAATTAAAACCTTTAATTTGGTAAAAAAAATTTAAAAAAATTATTTTAATATTGTCTTCTCAAAATTGGTGTAGTCCTTGTATAAAAAAAATAATAGTAAGAGAGAGAAATTATGTAGTCACTTGTTTAGATTAATTTATATCTCTAGCATTAGACTAAGACAATCAATACATTAGTATATGTAGTGATATTTACGTGTGCTCATTTAGTAAGAAATGCTCCCTTTTAAAAAGATCTATTTTACTCTTTCCTCCCCGATTTGTTTCAAGTATTCTTCGCTCTTTAAAAATAGTAAAATTTTTAAAATAAATAATCTCTTATTACTTTATATATTAATTTTTAAAAAATTGTCACTCTTACATAGCTAGCATAATTTATTTTATCATTTATTTATTATTTTAAAAAATACCACAATATTTTTATAAAATAATAATAAAAATGATTAAAAAAATATTTTTTATTAAATTTCGTATTTACAGCAACGATGAAGAGTTACTCAAAACAAATGGAGTATTACTTTTTAAAATGAAGAATATTACTATTATTTATAATGCCGAAGTGTAAACTTTTTTTAGAAGAATTATTGTTTATTCTAAACAAGAGGAATACTGTATTACCCTTTATTTAGAAAAATAGAAGTACATTATACTGTAGTCTCTGTTCCGATTTAAAGTTAACATTTACAGTTAGTAAAGATATGAATGAATATTACTTTTGGACTTACTTTTAAGATAATTTAGTTTGCCATAAATAAATGATAATATGTTATATGTGTTGAAAATATAATTTAAAATTTAAAATTAAAGGATGTTAAAAGAATATGAGTGAGGCTTACGTGTGCTTGGGGCACATCGTGAGCCTTTAGAATTTAGTATTATAGGTAATGTTGAATTAATGATACACCAATCAATCACGTTACAATATATGGAAAGAAATGAAGAAGGGAGATTGTACTAACAACAGTACTAACAAAAATTACAATTGAAAAATAAAGGAGAAGAAACAAAGGATCTTCTTACACCTTTATACAGAATCTTCAACAGCGTGTAGAAGCCGAGTCAAGGTTGAACCTCTTCCCGCAAGAAGAAACACGCCCCGGTAGTGCTCCAGTCTTGGCAGATCTTCCCCAAAGGTAAAACGACTTTCCTTTCCGGCGAAGCAGCACCACTATCGCAGGAACTCCGGCAAATTAAGAGAATGAAGAACTAGATTTTTACTAGATGCAAATGCTTTTGATTTTTGGTGTGTTTAGCATGAATGAAAATGACCCTATTTATAGGTGTCATAGACCTCTTCACATAAGGTAGGATTTGCACAGATCTGTGTTCACACACCCAGATTTGCATTCATACACACAGATCTATGTTCACACATAGAACTGTTGACTAGATACAATGTATCAAATCTGTTGGAGAGAATCACTGAATACTTCTCCAAATCTGAGATTGATTTCAAAATATCTCTCCAGATGTGAGACTGATTTCACTCACTTAAATAATTATTTAATTGGTGATTAATTTATTAAATTAATTCTTATTAACCAATTAAATTTCCCAACAATCCCCCACATGAGTGGAATCCGGCGCCTATAAAATGCAGAAACACAACCTAGTCCTCGTGAAACATTAATGTATCCGGATAGGTAGTTTGGGTCTTTGAACCTTTCGTAGTCCAACACTATTGAGTATACTGGTGGTTTAGTAGACATGATGTCTTTGAACTACTCCTCCTTAGTGTATACTTAGACAATAGTGCGAACGCATCAACATCTCGCATTCTCCTTGTTCTCACGTTTTGGTCCGTTTCGGCCATGGACCCCCTTTGGATTCATAAGTGTTTCACTTGAAGCGGCCACTCACTTCACACTTACATAGGTGATCTCCTATTTTGAATACCCCGTTATACTCAACCAGCCATTACTTGGTCTTTTAGGAATCATTAAAAGTCAGAGACTTAACCTCACCACAATACGGGTTTATACTTGGTAGAATTGCTCTACTAAGGAATGGTAGGTACCAAGTTTCACTTGAACCTCTACAGTTTTGTTGTCCATTTGAACCAAGTTCTTGGAATCTCCAGTCATCATGGTTGGGTTTCCACTGTTTTAGCTCATTACTTTGTGGATTTTAGCCCCATTCCTTCTAGCAATTTATTCATTTGTTCTCGATTAACTGCTTTTGTAAGTGGATCCGCTATGTTGTCTTTTGACTTCACGTAGTCAATTGACATTACACCACTCAAGATCAATTGTCTTACCTTGTTGTGTCGCCTACGGATATGTCTAAACTTTTTGTTATACATATCATTAAGAACTCTTCCAATTGTGGCTTGACTGTCACAATGTACCATCACCGTAGGGACCGATTTGTTCCAACATGGAATGTCCTCAAGAAAATTACGAAGCCATTCTGCTTCTTCCCCATCTTTATCTAGAGCTATGAACTCAGATTCCATTGTGGAACGAGTTATATAGGTCTGTTTAGTAGACCTCCAAGACACTGCTCCGCCTCCGATAATGAATACGTATCCACTTGTGGAGAACGAGTCTTTTGTGTCAGATATCCAGTTGGCGTCACTGTACCCTTCAAATACTGCTGGATACTTAGAGTAGTGTAGCCCCACATCAAGAGTGTATTTCAGGAATCTCAACACTCTTCTTAATGCTTTCTAATGCTCATTACTTGGATTACTCGTGTATCTACTCAGTTTGTTAACTGAACACGCTATGTCAGGACGCGTACAATTGGTTATGTACATTATGCTCCCTATAATCCTTGCATACTCAGATTGAGCCACTGGTTCACCTTTATTCTTACTAAAGTGTACACTTGGATCCATGGGCGTATTAGCTGGTGAATCATCGAATGCATTGAATTTCTTCAACACTTTCTCAATGTAATGAGATTGTGACAATGCAATTCCATCAGATGTTCTTAGAATTTTGATTCCAAGTATCACATCCGCTATACCCATGTCCTTCATGTCAAAGTTTATTTTCAACATCCGTTTAGTGTCAACAATTATGTCATTACTGCTTCCCATGATAAGCATATCATCTATATAGAGGCAGACAATGACAAATCCCTTGGAAATATTTTTCACATACACAAATTTGTCACACTCGTTGATTAGGAAACCATTTGACATCATTGTATTGTCAAATTTCACATGCCATTGTTTTGGAGCTTGTTTAAGTCCATACAATAATCGCACGAGTTTGCACACTTTTTTCTCATTACCATGCGCTATAAAGCCTTCTTGTTGATCCATGTATATTTCTTCTTCTAACTCACCATTTAGGAAGGTTGTTTTTACATCCATTTGATGTATTTCTAGATTGTGCAATGCAGCAATCAATATAAACACACAAATAGACATAATTCGTGTCACTGGTGAGTAGGTATCAAAGAAATCATACCCTTCCTTTTGCCTAAAGCATTTGGCCACCAACCGGGCTTTATACTTGTCTATTGACCCCATCAGCTTTATATTTTATTTTAAGGATCCATTTGCATCATAAGGTCTTGCAACCATTCGGTAAATCTACCAATTCCCATGTATGATTTTGAATAATGGAATCAATCTCACTATCTATAGCTTCTTTCTAGAATGGTGCATTTGGACGAGATAGATCTTCAGATACAGATTTGGGCTCATCTTCAACTGCGTAGGTGAAGAAGTCTTGACCAAAGTCCTTTTCTACTCTAGCTCTCTTACTACGTCTTAGTTCTACACTTTCTTGTGTAGATTGAACCGTAGTAGCATCTACAAGTAGTCTCTTATAAGATGTCACTTGTTCATTTCCTTTGCTAGGAATTATTTCTTCAAAGAATATTGCATTCCTTGATTCTATCATAATGCCTTCAGTCATGTCAGGTACTTCCGATTTATGAATCAGAAATCTGTAAGTACTGTTGTTAAGTGCGTACCCTATAAATATACAATCCATCATTTTAGGTCCGATTCTAACTTTTTTAGGTAGAGGCACTTCAACCTTAGCCAAACACCCCCACACTTTGAGGTATTTGTATGACGGTTTACGTCCCTTCCACATTTCATAAGGAGTTTGATCCTTAGATTTGTGTGGAATCTTATTCAGAATGTGGTTAGCTGACAAGATAGCTTCTCCCCACAAGTTTTGAGGCAACCCTGAACTGATTAACATTGTGTTCATCATTTCCTTCAGAGTTCTATTTTTGCGTTCTGCAACGCCATTTGATTGAGGTGAATAAGGAGCTGTTGTTTGATGTATGATGCCAGATTCGACACATATTTGTTCAAATGGTGCTACGTATTCGCCACCTCAATCACTCCGAACTGCTTTAATTCGAGAGTTAAGTTGATTTTCAACTTCATTCTTGTAGCGTTTGAATGTTTCTAAAGCTTCATCTTTGCTTCTCAAGAGATATACATAACAGAATCTTGTGCAGTCGTCAATAAAAGTAATGAAATACTTTTTCCCCCCTCTAGTTTGAACAAGTTTAAAATCACACGTATCAGTGTGGATCAACTCTAGAGGTTTTGTGCTCTTTTCCGTTCTTGGAAATGGTTGCTTTTTCATTTTTGCTTCTACACACACTTCACATTTATTTGAAGTTTCAACATTTGTTTCTTTAAGCAAATCAAGATTATTTATTCTTTTGATTGATTTAAGATTTACATGTCCCAATCTTAAATGCCATATAGAGGAGCACTCAACGATATAAGCAGAAGTAGAAGCAGTTTTATTGATAACTTTCTTGCCTTCACGGCTTTCAACCTTTGCATTGAGCTTTAAAAGCCCATTATCTAGATAGTCACGGCCCAAGAATTGGCCAAATTTGCTAAGCAATAGTTTATCAGACTCAAATACATGATTGAACTGATGACTAACCAGCAGGAAGCCTGAGATCAAGTCTTTTCAGATGTCTGGGACATGCAACACATCCTTTAACTTTAATTCTTTTCCAGAGGTGAGCTTCAGAGTCACACTCCCAACACCGGCTACTTCGGATGTGGCATGGTTTCCCATGTTTAGTTTTCTCTCTTCAACGGGTGCATAAGTGGAGAAGGTACTTTTCTCCGAGCAAACGTGACAGGTGGCCCCAGTGTCCACGAACCACTCCTTTTGATTTGCCACCAAGTTGGATTTAAAAACCATAGCAGTCATGTCGCCATCAGTTAGAGCCCGTTCAACCACATTGACATTGTGGTTCTTGCCTTTATCTTTCTGTGGTAGGCGACAATCCTTGGCCATGTGGTTGGGCTTGCCACAATTATAGCAATTCCCACTGAACTTGGGCTTTTGCATCAGCTTTTTGCCCTTATCGTCAGACATCTTACTCTTTTTGGAGGGTCCAGCATGATGTTCAGTTAAGTTTGCCTTTGCCTCAATTGAGGATTGGTCAAACTTCCCATCCATCTTCCTGTTATCCTCTTCGATTCTCAACTTGACAATTAAGTCTTCTAGAGACATCTCCTTTCGCTTGTATTTGAGATATCATTTGAAGTCCTTCCACATTGGAGGCAACTTCTCAATCACAGAGCCGACAACGAATGCTTCTGGAAGCATCATCCCCTCGGAGAGGATTTCGTGCACTATCAATTGGAACTGCTGCACTTGTTCAACCACAAATTTAGAGTCCACAATCATGAACTCCAAGTACTTGGCTATCGTGTACTTTTTTGTACCAGCATCTTCTGTCTTGTACTTCTTCTCCAAAGAATCTCACAGTTCTTTAGATGTCTTCGTGTTCAGATGCACGTTGTACAGTGTATCACTAAGTCCACTGAGGATATAGTTCTTGCACAAATAATCAGCGTAAATCCACTGATCCAGAGCTATACGCTTTTGCGTATCAGTCTCATTCTCATCCACCACTGGTGCAGACTCCTTTAAGAAGTTCACCAGATTCAGCGTGGTGAGGTAGAATAGCATCTTTTGCTGCCATCTCTTGAAGTTTGCACCCAAACTTCTCGGGCTTCTCCACTGGAGTCGGAACCATTAATGGTCTCGACATCCCCATTGGAGGATACATCCTTTGGGATTCAAACCCAATAGGATTCACATTTACTCTTTGGGAATCAGTCCCAACAGAGTTCACTCTTTGGGAATAAGTCCCAACAGAGTCCATATTGACATTGGAGGTTTCACCCGTTTTTGAGATCGATGCTCCGTCAATATCTATATCAGTTGTCATGGTGATTGATGGGTGCAGAGGCTAGTTGTTTTTTCTTGCGATTGTTGGATTAATGATACACCAATCAATCACGTTATAATATATGGAAAGAAATGAAGAATGGAAATTGTACTAACAACAGTACTAACAAAAATTACAATTGAAAAATAAAGGAGAAGAAGCAAAGGATCTTCTTACACCTTTGTACAGAATCTTCAAAAGAACAGCATGTAAAAGCCGAGTCAAGGTTGAACCTCTTCCCGCAAGAAGAAACACGCCCCGGTAGTACTCCGGTCTTAGCGGATCTTCCCCAAAGGTAAAATGGCTTTCCTTTCCGGCAAAGCAGCACCGCTATCGCAGGAACTCCGACGAACTAAGAGAATGAAGAACTAGATTGCTACTAGATGCAGATGCTTTTGGTTTTTTGTGTGTTTAGAATGAATGAAAATGACCCTATTTATAGGTGTCAGAGACCTCTTCACATATGGTAGGGTTTGCACAGATCTGTGTTCACACACCCATATCTGCATTCACACACACAGATCTATGTTCACACACAAAACTGTTGACCAGATACAATGTATCAAATCTGTTGGAGAGAATCACAAAATATTTCCCCAAATTTGAGATTGATTTCAAAATATCTCTCCAGATGTGAGACTGATTTCACTCACTTAAATAATTATTTAATTGGTGATTAATTTATTAAATTAATCCTTACTAACCAATTAAATTTCTCAACAGATAATAGTGCATTATTTTGTTTTAAAGAGTATACACTTTAATTAATAATGTACACTATTTTGTTTTAAAAGGTATCGCTACAAAAAAAAGTACTCCCTCCATCCCACAACTAGGTATACATTTTTTCATTTTGGTCCGTTCCAAAATAAAGTATACATTTCATTTTTGGTATATGGAACCCACACAAAACAATTAGTATATCCATATGTGGCCCACCTACTACACTAATACACTTACCCACTACACATTAAAATATTATTTCTCTCACTTCATTACACATTTAAATATTATACTCCTTAATCTACGTGCAAGAAGCAAACGTATACCTTGTTTCGGGACGAAGGGAGTATTTTTTAGCAATGGAATTTACCAACGGAATTCAATCCGTTCGTAATTACCAATGGATTAACAACCAAAATGATATTTTTCTATTAGCAATGGAATGCCAACGAATTTATTCTCTATTTTAACAATAGAATTCAATCCGTTGGTAATTACCAACGAATTAGCAAGGGAATCCTTATACAAATTAGCAACGGAATACCAACAGAATTGATTTTTCGTTGCTAAAAATTTACCAACCACCACTTTACCAACGGATTCCGTTGCTAATCCGTTTGTAAGTCAATTTAACAATAGAATTAAGGCTTATACCAACGGAATATTCCGTTGTTAAAAAACAGTTTTTTTTAGAGTATACACTTTTATTAATATTTTTTAGTTTTTTTCAGAAAATAAAGGGTACACATCTTTATATTAAAGTGTATATAATTTAATACAAAATTCTAATGGCGCACGGCATGTGTCTCCATGCGCCCGGGTGCACACAAGTTTTTGCCAAAGAAATATTAGTTAATTGTATCCTTTCTTACGAGGGTGTAAAGTTAAAATAGAAACGAATACGAAAATTGTGATATTGAAATTGAAAGAATAGAAGAGTATAAATAGTAACACGAGGTGCAATCGGTTCATAAAGGGGCCCAATAGAAATATAGGAATCGGATTAAAAGAAGGCTCTTTCCAAATGGGGATTAGTGGGCCATCATTGTTCGGATAATGGCCCATTTATGTAGTGGAGGGCCAAATCAACATTACACAAAAACAACTCATTTGTATGTTACTTTTACAATTAATCCAACGTTTATACCCAAATTTACTTTTTTCTAATTTTATCTTACAAATTTAATTTTTTATGATAATCTTATGTGAAATATTTATCTTTATTAAGAAAAATTACAAAATAAAATAGATATGGGCGATTATTGTTTGGATAATGGTTCATTTCTGTACTGAAGAATCAAATCAACACTATAAAAGACGCTTAATTTGTAGTGTTAACTGTAAAAATAATCAATTTAAATGGTTAAAATTATTATCATTGACCACTTAACTTTATATCATCTATACTCTAATGACCTTTTTGACCATAATGCCCCCACAATACGCCCTTTTATTAAATAATTTAATTATTCAATATTGGTATTGTATTGGATAACCCAACTCAGAAAATCAACATGTCCAATATTATTGTCGTAATACCGAATATCGGATTCTGTGTTGACCATGTATCGGTATATTATGTTCGAGACTCCAACATATTGACCGACACTGAATTTGAAATTCAATTTTATGACGATAGTATCAAAAATGTCAGGTATATGACACTATTACCAATACTAAATAATAAAATAATAAAAATATAAAATGGGTGCTTTTTAATAAAAATGGTCATTAGCATATGGAGTAAATGACTAAAATGAAGTTATTGGAAAAAAATAATTTTTATTTTAAATTTTAGCTATTTTATCATTCTCCCTAATTTATATGTTAGTTTTTTATTTAATCCAACGTTTATACCCAACATTTTCTTTTTCTAATTTATTTTGATAATAATGTTTATGTAAAATCAAATAATATGCATTATCTTTATTAAAAATAAAATAATTTAAATAATATATATATATATATATATATATATATATATATATATTATGATTATTATTATTATTTTTCCCCCCAAACAAGATAAGTGCCAAGTCGAGACTATGGTCGACGATGAAAGAATAGTGATGGACCAGAGTGCTGAAATTACGGTACTGACCCCAATTGTCAGTCACACTACAATGGTGCTTTTCAAAACAAAAAATAATTTATGATTGAATAAGGTCAATCATGGATTTCCCTTTTTCGAGCTTATAGGTTTTATTTTTTTAAGAGTCGTGTAAAATACGGTAATACCTCGTGCCGACAAAATATTTATACTTTGTAATTTTATTTTGTCTAGAATAAGATTTACGTGAGATTTATATAAATAATTAATATTTTATGAGATCTATACTCCCTCCGTTCCGATGTAAGAGGGTCATTTACTTTTTTTTACGTATATTAAAGAGTAATATTATTTAATGTGTAGTGTGTAATTGTATTAGTGGGAGTGTGTGTCCCATATTTTAATTGTATTAGAGGGGATGTGTGAGTTCCATATGTGTAAAAAAAAATGGGACTCTTTGGGTGGAACGATCAAAATGGAAAAATGACTCTCTTAAGCTGGGGCGGAGTGAGTATATAACACTAATATAATTATTCTCTACACATTAAAATAATATATTTTTTAATTTACGTGCAAAAAATAAATTTTACTCCCACCGTTCCATAAAGAAGTTCACGGTTACTGTAGATACGGAGTTTAAGAAAAAGTTATTTTTGCTTTACTTTTAGGGGTAGTTTAGTATTTTTAAGTAATAAATAAATTATAAAGTAAGTTATGTGAGTTGTAAAGAGATGACAATTTTGAAATTAAAGTGTGTTGTGGGGTTATTGATTTGTGTGTATTTCCTTATTTGGGGTGTGAACTTATTTGTGGGACGGACAAAAATAGAAAATATGAATTTGTTTATGGGACGGAGGGAGTAACATTTGTTTGGAATGGATGGAGTATTATAATATCAAGTTGAATACTTTTATACTCCCTCCGTCCAATAGAAGGATCCACATTTTACTATATTGAGTGTCAAATCTAAAAATCTCAACTTTTCCCTTTGTAAAAGAGTCTCACATATGGTCCACTACTCACTATTAATATAATTACTCATTATACGTAAAATAAAAACACTCTTTAATTCACATACACTCACTACTAATACAACTATCCATTACACATAAAATAATAATACTCTTTAATTAACTTCAAAAAGCAAATAAGAATGGATGAAATGAAGGGAGTACCATTATATACTATCAAGTATATTCTTTTACTCACTCAAAAGTAAAATATTTTTTTTCTACTCACTTTATACCATCTATTCAAAGAATACCATTATGTATTATTGGTGACTTAAATTTGATTTATTAGACTCAATTTTTTTTAACCCATAATATTTTTTGTTTTACTTTTTCTTTGAAGAAAATTATAGTAAATTTCTATTGAATTTTTTTTTATTCATTTTTGCTTATGCATCTCAAAATTTTTACTCCGTTCAATTTATGTTTTTAATATTTTTCGACAAGAATATTATGAATTTATATTCAGCCTATATTTTATCTAGTCAATCTATATTTTTTGAGTTTTTAAAATTTGTCAGATACTATACACCTCTATTCGGTTAATTTTTTTTTTCTATTCGCTCCATATTTTTTCTTTCATACTCATCAACCCATCTTATATGTATTTGACTTTTTTTCTTATTCATCCCTTTTTGTTTTTTAAGATATCTTTTACTTCTAACACAATTAAAAATCAATTGTATCAATAATATTTTGGGTACAAATTCATTAAAAAAAAATGTGTTTCTATCTAAATGGGTTAAAGAATATTTTTCGTTTGAAAGTCGATATTATTGATTTTGTCTCAAATACATTATTCACTCTATATCGCTTAATACTTTTTGGATGAGAGCATCCAAACTAAATTGCATGGATATATTTTTTTGAAATTAGGGGTATTATCAATCAACTTCTCATTATGCTTTTGTTTTTGTACTTATATTTTGTTAAAATAAGTCTGTTTATAATTTTAATGCATTTCAATATAAAAATCTATTTAATTATTTAAGGCATTAACTATCAACAAAGAACATCTCTAAACCAACATGAACTCCATGATTGATGAGTTCATAATTCACCTTAAATTATGAAAGAAAATAATACCAAACAATCTTTAAATATTGTAATTTTTTTTGTCTTATTTCATTGATACACCAAATCTTGTCTCTTCAAAGTTATGACTTGTGAGAGGTAGTTAGTGGTCCCCAATTAATCTTAAATTCTTAAACCACCTGATCATCAGGTGGTTAATCATCTTAATTACTTCAAAAATTCCTTTTATATGGAAGGGTTTGTTTATTTTATTAATTATAATAATATAAAATAAATTAATTATTTGAGGAGGGGTCCACGTTTTGTTATTTTTAATTATTTTGATTGACTCTATTAGATTCTAATTAGTGAAATAATTAATCAATATATTGCAAAGAGTAGGTGGATGAATACCTAATTAATTGCCACACTATAATATTTAATATTTCCATTTTTAAAGATGTGTAAAATGCTTATTTTCTAGAATATTTTTACTCTAATATTCGTAATAATTTATTATCTTCATTCATAATGTGGTGAACTACAGTTATCATGATAGGTCATAGGGGCCCAACTATGCATTATTATGTGTATGTCATTTCTTGCCTTCTTGCCCTGCTTTATTGAGTTAATAATTGTATGAGCCAATCACAATTTTCAGTACACTTTTTGAATTTATGAGGGCAAAGATTTGCATGATAAATGAGACGAGAGAAACAAATTAGAAACGATAATATTTTTAAATAAAATTAATAATTAATTAATAAAAAGTAATAATAATGTAATAATTTTTTTAAAAATAATATATACAGTAAATATAAATAAGAAATGACAAGATTATTAAAGAAAAGTGTGATAAAATTTTAAATAAAAGTAACGATTAATTAAAAAATATAAAATTATCTTACCATGAGATGATTTGCGTTATATCACCAAGGCCGGCCCTGAGATTTTGGGGGCCCTGAGCGAAAATAACAAAAGGATCCTATTTAAAAAATTATATTAATAAATATTTGGTAATTTTCTAGTATAATATATATTTAATAAAAATGTTTATAAAATTTAGGAGCTTACATAGGTGACCCGTGGTCATCGATGACCCTTTCACATAGGGGTGTGCATTTACGGGGAGGTGCACATGGCTCGTCCAACCCGGCACTATTCATGAGTCGCTCCCCTGCTGGCCGGGCGATCTCTTCCAGTCAACTGTTCACCCAGTCAAGTGCAAAAAACACAGTAGAATCATACAACACACGCTGCTGGTGTTTAAGTTTGCCTCGATTTAGTACCGCTCTCGCGGCCCGCGCCGAAACAGTGCTTTACTCCTAGATGTCCAGTCAACTGCTGCGCCTCAACCCATATCGGGGAGAACCAGTCCCATGTGAGAGGGTCACCGATGACCACGGGTGTGATACCCGAGCTTCTCACACTCATGTGTCAATATAATTTAATTTGTGTTATGTGCATAATATAATTATGTGATAATTATGTGGCAATTATGTGACAATAGTTTCTACATTTTATTTATCTTTACATTTTATTTGAGACATCTGTGATAAGAATGGTGACAATATGTGAATAAATATTTACGTGCATTAATTTGGATATATAATTAAATTATTTATGTGTATAAATATATTATTTCTTAAATTGTTAAGTATCACGCTCTCTTATTAATAATTAGTGGTAAGAAAGTGTACAAATATGTATTATATTTTAGCTATTAAGTAGTGCACGTATATTCGTAATAATAATAGTATTTACTATTAATAGTAAGTAATAATAATAAATTATGAGGTAATTAGGGAGGCAAGAGTCACTTGATTAATATGTACACGTTAACACTTAATTTTGATTTTTTTTTTTTAAAAAAAGAGATAATTATGGTATTGGAGTTAACAGATTCCAACCCTTAACTTCTATCTATATATACTTGAACCCTTTTTGAGAAATAGGCAATAGGGTGATAACCCCATTTGGAAAGAACAGTGTGCGAAAAAAAAAGAGAGAGAAGAGAGAGAGAGAGAGGGAGAAAGAAGAAGAGAGGGGCGTGCCAAAACGAAAAAAAAGAGATTAGTTACTGTTCTTCACGAGGTTTATATTACTGTCGGAATTCAGGTAAGTAGATATCCAACTACAATGCATAAACATATTGTGTGTGAATTAATTGTGATTAATATAATTACGTTATGAATTATTTAGGGTTAATTGGTGATACAAGTTGTGGATTTATGTGATTTGAAATAATATCATTGTCTTATATAAATCTGTGTGATTGGAAACTGTTGAAAATATATCTGTATGATTTGAGAAGATATTGATTATAAGGATCTGTATGATCCGAGATGAATTTGTTATTCCAAAAAAAAATTCGTGTGATTCAAGGTGAAGTTATTATTCTATAAATGGATTTATGTGATTGGGGTGAAGTTGTTTTAGAAGTGGATTTGTGTGAATTGAAGTTAAGTTGTTGATTTATTGTGATTAAATGTTGATAATGATTTCGCAAATGGTTTATGATACATAATTAATTGCCCTGGTTGCATACTATGCATAATCATGAAAAACGTTTTCCTCAAAATTAATAAGATACTAATGGTGTGTGCGTCCACTATATATGCATCTCTGTCAGGGTTCGGAAAAATAGTTCCCGACACTTTATTCTGGGTTTGGAAAAATCGTTCTCAATACTTTATTTGGGTTCTGAAAAATCATCTTCAACACTCTGCAAGGGTTCGAAAAAATTATTCCCGACACTTTATATATTCGGAGTTTGAAAAAAAGTTTTCAAAATAAAAGAGACCAACTAGAAAGACTAGGAAATAGACGATAAAAAACTAAATACATTTTCATGCACTGGCATGCATGATTTATACTTACTGAGATTTTTGTCTTACTAGTTTATGCATTGTAGGTAAGCTTGATGATGATTAAGTATGTGGTGTGTTGTGCAAGCTGTGGAGCTCCTTTAGGGTGTTGAGCGGATATACATAGATGACGATCTGTCGGGCTAGACCGTGGGTTTATTTTATTTCCGCTGATATTTTGTTATTTAATATAATAAGTATTGTCACAAGTTTGTGTGAATTGATGTGGTGTTAGAAACCACTTACATATGTTGAATTGATGTGATGGTTTTGGTTTTAAATACATTATGTGAGGAAAAAAATATAAGTTTTTATAATGATGATGTTTATGTTAATTAGTATGTGAATTATAAGTTATGTAAGATGGGTTGTGTCAATGGGTCACCTAAGAATTGCTCAAAAATTTATTTTTGGAAAATTTGAGATATTTTTTAGTATAATTCTCCATCTATATATCTCTAGTTTTAATATTTTTTTATAAATATTATCTCAAACTCTAAGATCGTGTATTATTATATGACCTCTATTATCTAAATATTATTGTGTTTTTCAAGTTCATTATCTTTTTAGTTATTATACAAATTTTCCTCTCCAAATTATTTTCCTTTCATCCAAACTAAAACCCATTTAAATAAAAAAAATTAATAAAAAGAATTAAGAGGCAAATGAATGATGGATAAATAAAAAGAAATCATAAAAAAGAATTAGGAGACATATGAAATAATCACATTAGAATTAGAAGATAGATCACTTAGGAGGCAGATAGGATAAACATATATTAGAATTAGAATTAAAAAGTAGATTATTGAGAAATGTATTATGATCAAAATATAAAGAAAGAATTATAAAAGAAAGAACCACAATAGAAAAATGAATTATAATAAAAGAAAGAGATCACAACAGTTAAAATTGAATAAAAAACAACTAAAGAAAAAAGAAGATCAAAGTTTAATTAAATAAGAGATAGATTAGTGAGAAAAAGAAAGAAGAATTAGAAAACAAAGACATAAGAAAGAAGAATTATAAAACAAAAAGATCACAACGTTTAGAATTGAATAAAAAATAATAGAAAAAAAAAGAGATCAAACTATCAAAGTTTGATACAATCAAAATATAAGTAAAGAATTAGAAAATGAAGAGATCATGACAAAAGAAAAAGGAAATTATTATAATACACCGTATTATACGGGTAAGAATTGAGGGCCCCGGTGAGAGGTCACCTTTCTTGCCTATACCCAGGTCGGCCCTGTATATCACATTTAACATATATATATTATGTAATTGTATATTAGATTTAAGTGTTATATATTTCAACCATCAAGTTTTCATGACTAGAAGCAAATTATACGACTAAATTTGGTTAAAAAATTCTACATGCCATAGTTTATACATACTGTAGTAGATTTTATACTCCATCCGTCCCACAATACCCTTCATACTTTCTATATTTGGACGTCCCACAATACCCTTCACACCCCATTTTTGACAAAAAATTATTAAAAATATATCCCCCACTTATCCATGAATTACAAAATTGCCATTTACATTAACATCACTATTCTCTCTCGTCGTTCTCACTGTGACGAAACCTTAGCCACTCTTATCCCGCCGCTTTAGGGTTCGATCCAAACATCTGTGGTATGAACAACAACCCTAGCCTCTTCTCCTGCTTCTATTTGCTCTCGATCTAATAGTTTTTTGTAACCGCGATGTTTGATTTGATCCTTAATCACTCTTCATCCTATTCACCTCATCTTCAACCTGATAATATCGCAGATGTTGAAATGGTAGATCTATGGAGCGGATCGAAGTATTTATGGAGCGAGATGGTGGCTGGGGTTGACTCCATGCCATCGATCGTCGATGGAGTTGAGATCGTAACAGATCTCGCCGGATCTATGGTTCCCAACTCCTTACAGACTGATTCAGTCGTCGATATCCCTTCTTTCGCCGGGACAGTTTGCGATCTGGTGATTCTCGACTCTCTATTTCCCGATTTCGAGAAAGTTGCTTATGTGATTGAGGATTCCGACATTGAGGATGAGTCGCCGGACACTTTGCTCGTTCAGTCTTTGTTCCAAAGATTCCCTCGCAGCCGCTGCGATTCTGACCACCAAGCAGTGGTCCTGGAGTCCAACGTCAGGGCTGCAAATATTGGGGAAAACTTGCCCCAAAATGATGAATCTGTTAGATATCAACAGTTCATCTACAAGATGGTCTGTATGTTTCTTCCAGCTTATCGGTACATCTTTATCTTCTCTCATTTTTTAAATTATGTAGCTTGGGATGCCCTGTGAGGCTTGGTACGTGCTTTATGTGCTCATTTGGCCATGTGAGGCACTTGATTGATGTTGAATGCACTTGATTTAGCCCTGTGAGGCATCTATGTGGCCTTGTGAGGCATTGAATTGTTTATAAATGTGAAACAGGTGATTAATTGGCCCTGTGAGGCATCTATTTTGGCCCTGTGAGGTAATACTGCTCTATTTGCTTCCTTCTTGAGCCTTTGAGGCATTTGTTGGTTAATGATGGGAATATTTGGACAGTACTAGGCCCTGTGAGGTACTAAATTGTTTGAACTTGAATGCAACATGTGTTTAATTGTCCCTTTGAGGCATCTATGTGGCCATGTGATGAATTTTGGTGGTTGTTGATGGTTGATTTGCTCTTTATTTGGCCCAGTGAGGCATTTGGTGGCTAATAATATTTGTCTCTGAATACTGTATTGATGATGTCAGACTAAATTTGGGATTAAATGTAGGTTTTAAATTAGCCCAATGACGAATTTATTCCGAGGGCTAAGGTTTCAATGCCGTGGTGATCATGCAATATGAACCAGTCATAGTGATAAGTATATTGAGTCACTAATAGGTATATACAAACCTATTTAGGCGACCATGACCCAATGATGATGTTATTCAGAGGGTTAAGTACCTCTCTTGATAGAAAAAGTTTAGATAAACTTGTTATTGTCCCTGAAATTAGGTGTTCAGTGTCACTATTAGGTTTCATACCTATTTTGGAGACGCTTGATATTTTTTTAATATCGTAGCAGTCACCAATAGGTATAAGAAACCTTTTAGGAGACCATGCTCGGTGATGAAATTCTTTCTAAGAGCATTGTGAACAAAAAGGCCATACATGATGTTCAAAAAGGCCATACATGATGTTTGTTCCGATGATAAGTGTTCTGAGTCACCAAAATTTTTTTACCTATTTAGGAGACTACGAGTGTATCTTTAATGTACTAGTAGTCACCAATATGTTTAAGAAAACTTTTAGGAGATCATGCTCTGTGATGAAATATTTTCTGAGAGCAAAGTGAACCAAATTCATATCATTAACAAATGTGATATCAAATCTACAGATTTTGGAATGTTTTTGGAATTTTTTGTGTAATTTCTGAAATTTTTTAATTCGTTTGAATTTATTTTTTATTTTATTTAT
Source organism: Pogostemon cablin (assembly GCA_023678885.1). Classification (NCBI taxonomy): domain Eukaryota; kingdom Viridiplantae; phylum Streptophyta; class Magnoliopsida; order Lamiales; family Lamiaceae; genus Pogostemon; species Pogostemon cablin. The sequence goes on from CM042984.1 coordinate 3,060,169, forward strand.
TTCTGCATTTTTTTAAGTTTTTGGAATTTTTGAATTTTTTGTGTAATTTCTAGAATTTCTATCATTTTGTTTTTGCTATAATTTCTATAATTTTTAAAATTTCTGTGATTTATTTTATATCTGTTTTTTTTTTATATTTTTCATGAATTTCATTAAAGAAAATTTGTGTGATTTTTGTAATTTTTTATTTAATTTTTTGAAATTTCTATAATTTTTGTGTCACTTCTGTAATTTTTTTAATTTCTGCCATTCTGTAATTTTTTTTATAAATTCCGTATATATTTTTTAATTGTTCTCAAATTTCTGAATTTTTTAAAAAATTTCTGGGATTAATTTTTTTTTTTAATTTTCTGTAGATGAGTGTTTCATTAACTTTAATGATAAAGTTAATCCAAACTAAAAATTTGATGTCATGGACAATTTTACCCCTGAAAAAGTACTTTGAAAAAGTCAAAAAACAACTTTTCTTAAACAATATGGAACAGTAAGTGTGAAGGGTATTCCGGGAAGGAGGGAGTACTGATTAGCTACTAGCAACCGTTGCCTCCCCGGCAGCGGTACCATTTTGATTAGCCATATTGTAGTCGGGATGACTAATTAAAGAATTTATCGAAGCACAGGGAGTAAGGTACTAGGGTTTAAGCGATCTCGTGTTTGTCATAGTTTTATAGAGATGATCATAAAGGAACATGATTAATCAAGAAATGACAATTAAACAATGGGATAGATGAATGGAAGATGGATGAATGAGCCAAGTAGATAGAGAATGAGACTAGCAATACTTAAAGTATGAAAAATCTAGGTATCATGCAACGAATTCATATGTGTCAAGGGTTAATAACTAAGGGTCAACACGAATTCTACCTAAACTCCCTCTCGAGATGGATAGGATGTAGATCCCCACAAAGGTCTCAAAATAGCTCAAAGGTTGGTTCTTAATCAAACAATTTTAACTAGGTACTAAGTTCAATTGAAGAGTCCCCTCACACGATCAATTGACCTCTCGATCTAACCAATCGAATGTTCTATCAAATGGTTCTAAATCCTAAAGGATTTCTCAATCTCTTTACAATTTATATTGCACATGAAGTGTTTGATGAAATGATTCACTTAATTATCCTAAGCACATAATTGATTTCTCAATCTAATCACATATTTAGAGCAACTAAACATACAAATCATCAAAAACCTCAAGATCTCAAGCATCAATGATAGAAAATTAATAAACTCAATCAACATAATCATTCAATTGCAAATACCCAAAATTATCCAATACAATTCATATTGCTAATCTCACAAAGGAGATTAGCCTCTCATAGTCACAAGGAAATCAACATAGACATTAAAATCCTTACAAACCATGATAAACAATAAGGATTCAATATAAAGTTTAGATGAAAACTCCCTTGGATGGCTCCAATGGTGATCTTCTTCTTCCCTTTGCAATTCTCCTCTCCCCCTTACTTCTCTAGCTACTTGGATGGAGGATTTGATGGTGGGGTGATGATAGATGGTGTGGATGAAGAATGGATGAAGATGATAGGGAAATTGTGTGAATTGGGTGTCAATTGGATTCAGGAACGATTTCTGCCTAATTTTTATGCCAAATGATGTATTTGTGGGCCTAGAACCTTCTGGAAGGCGTACAGATCTAAAAACTGACTTTTGACAGAACACGGGTCGTGCTCGGTACCTGGGTCGAGTAGGTGCAGTGCAGTCTCACCATTTCGTGCATAACTTCCACAACCGAAATACGATTCAAGTGATTCTTGCGCTCACACGATCCTCTCTTCCTTGACTTTCTATCTATTAAAAAATCTGACAAAAAGTCCAACATTTGAAAGTGTAACAAGTCATGCAATATAGCACACCATTTTAATCATAACTTTCTAGTTTGGACTCCGAATTGAGCTCCGTTTTTTCCTACATCTTCCTTTTCACGTCTAGAATCCATTTTTATCTGAAAATCATACATTTAAGTACATTTTCATATATTTCCATAAAAACACAAAACACAACCAAATAGTACACAAATACAGATAAAATAATACGAAAACACACATAAAAAACTAAAATTTAGGTGAAAATATCACCCATCAAGTACTTATTTTAAAAGAAAGTTGTTGTACTTAATAAGCTTTTGGATAACTAATAGGAGTATATAAATGTGAAATGATTCTTTGTACTCATGTTATATAAGGTATTATACTTCCTTACATCATTTTATTAATATTTTAATATATAAAAAATTATTTTTTTAAAAATGAAAAATATTACTATTTTAAATTTTTGTACGTTATAATTTACCGATTACTCTTAAGTACTTGAAAATTACTTTAAAGAGATGAACTATTATTCTTTTGAATGAAAAATATTATTCTTCTGATATGTCGTAATTTTTTATTTTCTAATTGAAATGATTATAGTGTTTTTCATTAAAAAAACATATATAATTTTTCACATTGTAAGAAATAATTTTACAAAAATGAAGTGTCTGAACCAAATTCATAAGAAACTTACTCACGTATATTTAATTAATTAATGGAAATCAGGCGTGGCAAAGCATATTTTCTTATCATATTATGTTCTGAAAAAGCGAAAATAATAATAATAATAATAATAATAATAATAATAATAATAATAATAATAATAATATCAAAGTGGTAAATAATCATATGTAAATTAGTGTCCAAATAGTTGTCTTATATTATTTCACAGAATGAGTTTCGTATAACGAATAAGATGTGATAAGTGTTTGAGTTATTTCATGTACTTTCTCCATCCCAATTTATGCATTTTTATTTTAAGCGTCTTAAATCCATCAATATATATTTATGAAAGTCACACTTAACACTAATAATCTAATACAATCACCACTTAAAATACTATATTCTTTAATTCTTATCTAAAAGGGAAAAGGGTCATTCATGCCCCCCAACTTATATGATGGTATCAAATTAGATTTCAATCACCTAAGCCCTTTTAGTTTTTAAGTTGGATCAATTAGACCCTTTAGGTTCTAGAAATAAAACATTGAGGCACTACCGTTAAAAATGCTATCAACGGTGTTAGAAGATCAAGGCATTAGAATTTGTTTTATTTCTCTCTTCCTCTCGCTTCTCTTTTCTCAGAACCCTAAAACCTCTAATCTCTATTGAATCTAATTCTCTCTATATTGATAGGATGGAGGAGAACATGTCCTCTCCATGGCCTTCCTGATGGTTCGCCGACGATTTAGAATTGGACGGTGGAGATGACTTGTCCCACTACTCCTCTTGCGGCGGCGAATCGGAGTTCGACAAGTACTGTAGTGCCAGCTCAGCAATAGGTACCCCTAGTTTTCGAGGAGGCTTGAGTGATTGAAAAGCTTCAGACCTAGGGTGAAAATACTGATTTTAGGAGCAGCTATCATAAATCGGAGTGTTCATGTGATGCCGACAGCGATATTGGGATGTTGAGTTTGAATGGGGGTAACGGAGGGTTTAACTGTTAGTAATGTTTAATCCACCAATGCACCCTACTCTCATTACCGCCACTATCCAACCGACGAAGCAACAGTTAAAAGGCCATACACAAATGATGTGTTGTTTCCGTGTTTTGTATACTAAATGTAATTTTACATTATTATTATATCATTCTCTACATGGATGAACCAGCAGTTTGTCTATCTATCACTTCTAGTTGTATCAGTTTTTTTATTTAGTAATCTTTGTGAGATTGATACTTCGGACAAAGTAAGTTGTTAGTATAATTAGTAGTTAGTTCACCCCGTCTCCATACACCCTTATTCTCTCAAGCTTCCTTATAACTCCTCATTCACTTGTGTGAGGAGCTCGGTGGCCAAGTGGACTAGCCCACTTGGTTAACCAGCAGATTATCTATCTATCACTTCTAGCTGTATACGTTTTTTAATATAGTAATCTTGGTGAGATTGATACTTATACCTCTAGCAAATGAGGAGGTTTAAGAAAGAAAGAAACCTAGAGCAAATGAGGAGGTTTGAGAAAGAGGTTTAAGAAAGAAAGAAACCTAGAAAACATGCAAATAACAGTTCCCCTATATCCACGTAATCTTTATCTGCAAATTTTAAATGCAATGTTTCTTTGTTAGGTAAAGAACAATGTTATAGAAGTATATTTAATTATGAGAAATAAAAATAATAATAGTGGCATCAATTTTTTTTCAGTGATGTTCAATATCAGTTTGCCCAATATTAAAAGTACCACAGAATTAGTTTAAATGAATATGAAGAATACTTACATGTGAGATATGGATGTAAAGTTGCAGGAAGACGATCATGAAAACTCATTTTCAAGAGGAAGTTTCACTAACAATATCTAATAAATATATATAGAAGAGCAGATAGTATTTGGCGCACTAAAAGGAAAAGAAGAGGGAAGGAAATGGCGTAAAGGAGAAGAACAATTATACTAGAACAATTATACTAGAAGCTAACGCCGTTAGTGATTTTGATAAGGTGTGCTTATTTGTTTTATTTTAGAAAGATAAGGGATCTAATTGATCCTACCTAAAAATAAAAAGGGCTTTGATGAACAAAAATAAAGGTAAGGGGCTTATTTGATCCCTTGACATAAGATCAAGGGCTAATTTGAACATTTTCCCTATCTAAAAAGCAAATGTAAATGTAGTACAATTTATAATATAAATAATAAAATATAGTTACAATATAAAAAATAAAGTCATACGCTAGGATCATTCACAACGCAGTGGTTGTCACATTTGTAAGTCTTATTGTACTATGTGATTGTTGCATTTGTAAGTCTTATTATATTGTTGATAAGGGCATTAATGTTCATGCCCTATAATAAAATACTATTCTTTTCTTTAAAAAACAATATAAAAAATAATATCTTTAATAAAAGATAGTAACTCATTAAAAAGTGTAAAATTGTTGGTCTTACAAATTAGTGATGTTACAATTACATTTTATTATTATTTATATGCATTATCATCGCCTTAAATTACGGTAATCCTAGTATTTCTTTTGTTGTTCAATTTTGTCGTATATTGCACTTCACAGTTTACAACATCAGTAATTGACCAAGGATTATGACCTTTAGCCTAAATGCCCAGTCAAAATTAATATGAACACATCTTTCACACATTATCGATTTAGACATAACATTCCAATGCCTTTTTTTTTTTTTTTTAAAGTAGAGTCTCTTGAGTCTTATCTGAAAATTAATATTCCTAAAAGTTATACTGCTACAATATTATACAATTAGACATCATTTCAATTTAATGGACAAAAAGGTAAAACTAAAATCTACTTCTTACCCATTCAAATACTATTATATTTTTTTTTAATGTTAATGCACAAATCAAACATAAAAATCAAACATCACTCCATCTCATAACACACTTTAATTCTCCTTATCAAACACACCTGAATTTTAAAGGTGAAATGATTAAAAAATAAATTAATTAACAACTACACAATACATATTATATATTATAATTTTTAACTTATTTTCATAAGAAAATTAATTTATACGTTGTCAATGAAGTTGAATTTGAGGTTGTAATAAATAAATATTAAAAAAATTAAAAATGAAGGAGAACATTAAGGAATGAAAAAAAATTCCATGATCGATCCCTATAGGCTATAATTATGGCATACATGCATGAGTTATTTTTTTTATATCACTTAATTAAATAGTGTGATACCATGTATTGACTTTTTGAGAAAATAAAACAATCATATTGTTCTCAATCAGCGGTTATACATAATAATTTAACTAATTAACGGTTGAAGATTCGAATATCCAACGTCAGATTGTGCTGGTTTCACAAGTGTCCAGATGCAAAGTTGGTCACTTTTTAGATACTTCTATTTCATCGAAACGAATAGTATAATGTGTAAATTATTCATATTAATATTGTTTTTTTTAATTATATATAAATAAATAAAAAATTGTATTCTACTCCCTCCGTCAGTCCAAAAATAACAATTTACTTTTTGAACGTAGCTTAAAAGTATTATTATTTTATATTTAATGAGTAATTGTATTAAAGAAATGTGGTGATCATATATAAGACTATTTACTAAAAAGGATAAAAATGACTATTTTAGATTGATTGTCCAAAATAGTAAAATGATTACTTTTAAAGTGATAGTAGATATTATTAAGTTAATACTCCCTCCGTCCTCTTAAAAGGAGTATTAATTTGTTTTTTCACGTGAATTAAGAACTATAATAATTTAATATGTAGTTGATTGATAAATATAATATTTTATTGTTTAATGGGTAATTGTATTTGTATTAAGTGTGGTCACATATGTAATGAATTGAATATAATAATTATTTTTTGTGGGTCACATTAACCCAAAAAGAATATAAATATTTTGTAATAGCACGGACCAAAATGACAATATTAATACGTATCAAGGGGATGGAGGGAGTGTTAAATTTTAAAGGTAAACCATGACCACAAAGAATTTTAAGGGTAAACCATGACCACAAAGATAAAATAGATTATGAACCACATAGACATTATAAATCATACTCCTCCTATTCCACCCAAAAATGATAAGTCTTTTTTTTTGTACGTGGATTAAAGAATATTATTATTTAATGCGTAGTGGGTAGTTGCATTAGTGAGAGTATAAGTCCCATATTTTAATTGTATATTAGTTGGTATGTGTGGGTCCCAAGTGTGTAAAAAAGAAAAAAGAGACTTTTTGGGTGGGACGTCAAAATGGAAAAAAGAGACTATTTTTGTAGGACGGAGGGGGTATGAATAAAATAAAATAAAATAAATATAACGAAATGAAACTCGAGTACAATACTATTGTTAATGAGTTTTAGAATAATCCTAAAAACACTTGATATTCTAAAAGTAACTCCTTTTAGAAAATGTGCATTATACATTCAGTTGGCATATATTTTTTATAAAAGAAAATATAGAATTAAAATTTCAAAATTGAGCTCGCAAACATGATCATGTGTCCAATTATGGACTTATACGTAACTCAGGTGAGTTGATATTGTTTTATTTATTTATTTATTTTTATATTTCTAATAGAAATTGTTGGGAAGATAGTCAAATTATGGGATGAATGTTTGCATAAATGTCTTTGTCTCTATAATTATTTTGTACAATCTATGATGATTCTCCCTGTATATGATTTTTCATCCTGTGTATATGATATTAAACGCTGGGACCCAATTAATATGTAATTTGATTTTCCAAAATTACTTTTTTAGTGTAAGAAAACTTTATAAGAAATGAACTACTTCTTCAGTTTTATAGTAAATCTACAGTTACAAGTTGTTTAAAAAAATTATTGTGGCAAATTTAAAATTTAACTGGATAAACTTTTGTTTCTTTTTATAAGTTTATAAAAATCTCAACAAATCTAATTATATTTAAGAAGTAATGTTTTTTATTCAAAAATGTAAAAGTTCATCAATCTAAAAATAATTTTTCATGTCCTAAAATAGAGTTGGTCTCTTGTAAATTTGATTGCACAAAGTGTACAAGAATATAACATTTTGTTCTAAAAAGTATATACTTTAATTAATAAAAATATAATTTTTTCACCGAAAAAATCTACGAATATATGAAGAGTATAAATGTTTGATTAAAAAATATATATATTTTTTGCCGTAGGAAATCAAGCATATAAATATACAAAAAATATAACATTTAATATTAAAATGTAAAAAGTTGGATTTTGGTGTACGGAGTTAGTTCTGTGCATCCGAATAACTCATCCACTAAAATCTAATTTCGGTAAGTTAGGTTGTAGGTAAATCTGATTTATCCATGTTTGTCTTATAAAAATTACTATTATTATTTAAATATTATAACTATTTTGAATGTTTAATGTGAATTTAATAATAGATCAGTAATATGCATGACATTCATATTATATTAAATCATTAGTTATGAAATTTAAATTTCTTTAAATAAATTCTTATTCAAGAGATGAAATAATAGCATTCGTTTGTAGATTAATATAATTGATAAAACACTTATAAATGCACATTACTCTTATTTAGGTTCATTGAAAGAAAAAAATTGTATATATATATTTTTTTATTAATTGTTAAAGAATCATTACCTTTACTTTGGTTAGCTCAAATTTTGTTTGAATTTTGTTAATGAATTATAAATTATTAAGATAATATTTGTAAATAATGATTAAATTTCTAAGGCATATATATGTGTGAACGTAATAGAATTTAAATGCAAATGTAAAAACATGGTTGTATTATTTGTTTGAAACCTATCTTTTAGGCGTTCCATTAAATAATAAAAGTATTAAAAATTAATTAAAACATCATTCTAATGAGATGTAACACAAATTTAAGATTGTGTCTTTATTTGTAAAATCCTAAAAACTATAATTAATATAAGTAAATGTGATGATTTAATTCAAAATTAACCTTTTCTTTTTAAATGATATTGCGTGCGTATATTTTTTTTATTTTTTTTAAAATAAAATTGTCATAATTTAATTTAAAAATTTTATAAATATCAGCATGTCAAAATGTAAGATAACAATATTTGTATACTGATATTTGATAGTTTATAAAAAAAAATATATATATATTTTAAAAATAACAAATTGATTAAAAGCACATGGAATCCGAGCCGCACAGAAAACAAAATATCGACTTTCTGATTTTAATCATATTATATTATATTATTTGAGTATAAAAAAATAATATATATATATATATATATATATATATATATATATATATATATAGACTCTGTTTCTTTCCAAAACATGTTCATTTCTCCATTATTTTTATCCATACTACAAAATATTATATATATATATATATATATATATATATATATATATATATATGTTATAGTTTATATTGATCTTAGCTAGTTATCTCTCTTCTTTCTTCCTTTATGGAGCCTCGGTCTCATTTGCTGTTGTCTTTACAAAACATGTTCATTTCTCCATTATTTTTATCCATATTGGCAACCTTGTTGGTAATCTTTTTCTCACATCATTCAATGAAATGGATGAAATTTCGGTGTAGGTGCGAAATTTGTCAATCATATGTTGATCGTCGTTGGACCATCCATTTTCCCAATCTTTGTGATTGGTACACTCATCTCCTCAAAAACTCCCCATCTCAAACCATTCACATCCACGTACTCAATAACGTCGTAACGGCTAATCCAGAGAACGTTGAATATATGCTTAAAACTGGGTTCGACAATTTTCCAAAAGGGAAATCTTTCTCTGCAATTTTGGGTGACTTTTTGGGTGAAGGAATATTCAATGTTGATGGCGATTTATGGAGGTTTCAGAAAAAAATGGCAAGTCTTGAACTGGGTCAGCCCTCTGCTCGTGCATACTCGTTTGAACTTGTGAATCAAGAAATACATCATCGTTTGTTACCTCTAATTGGTGCAGTTTCTCTCCAGAATGATGTTATAGATTTACAAGAGATTTTTCGAAGATTTTCATTTGATATTACATCTAAATTTTCGTTTGGGTTAGACCCAAAGTGTCTAGAATTATCGTTGCCGTTATCTGAATTTGCAGCTGCTTTTGATTTAGCTTCAAAACTGTCAGCGGAGAGAGCAATGACGATCACTCCAATTGTTTGGAAAATTAAGCGATTGCTTAACATAGGAAGTGAAAAGAAACTCAAACAAGCAATCACCACCGTTCACTTATTAGCTCGTAATCTTATCACAGAGAGACAAGAATTGGGATTTTCTAATAAAGAAGATCTCCTCTCAAGATTTATGTCTAATATTACCGACAAAACTCGTCTTATCGACATTATCATTAGCTTCTTATTAGCAGGCCGTGATACGGTGGCCTCTGCCCTAACAAGCTTTTTCTGGCTAGTGGCACATCACCCTCAAGTTGAAGCCGCAATCATGATGGAAGCTGATAAGGTCATCGGAGTTGATCAGGCAAGCTTAACAAGGTATGAACAAATACAAGAGTTTCATTATTTACAAGCAGCCATATGTGAGAGCATGAGATTGTATCCACCCATTCAATTTGACTCAAAGTTTTGTGTAAGAGATGATGTTTTTCCAGATGGAAGTTTTCTTAAAGGGGGAACTAGGGTTAGTTACCACCCTTATGCAATGGGAAGAATGGAAGAGATTTGGGGATCAAATTGTTTGGAATTCAAGCCAGAAAGATGGCTCAAAGATGGAGTTTTCTTCAAAGAAAACTCTTATAAGTACCCAGTTTTTCAAGCTGGAATTAGGGTATGCTTAGGTAGAGAAGTTGCACTAATCGAGCTCAAAACTGTTGCCCTTTCTTTGTTGCGGAGGTTCCATTTCGAACTAGCTCAACCAAATCAAACTCTTCGATTTTCACCGGGGCTAACTGCCACTTTTCGTGATGGTTTAAAGGTTAATGTGCAAGCTAAAGGTATTTCATAGTAACAAAACTCTTTTTTGCCTGCCCATATATATATATATATGCATACTCTAAGATTATCCTGTAAGGATAAGAATGGTTACTTTTGGTTACTTTTATGTTTGGAAGGGTGGGTTATCTGCATTTAATTTTGTGTGTCGTGTAATTGCAGGTCATCTGCACTTAATCTGTATGTCTATGTTGTAGCTGCATCACATGTCTGTGTTGTAGCTGCATATCTTGATGTCTTGTAGCTGTAGTTTCGCTGTATTTACACGTGTTGGCATATCGTTATAGTAGATAAGATTTGAATGCTTTTGCCCAATATTATTTTCTTAAGTTTCCAAGCTTGGGTTTAGATTTTATCAAAAAAATTTGTGTAGAATATTGATTCATAAAAAAAGTCATGCATTGTGAATATATTATCATCCTTTTTCTACAATATATTTATCTATTACACTAAAAGTAGCTCATGTCATTGAAATCAAGTCTTCCACAAGCATGGATTTTTAATAGCAAATCAGAGAAAAAAATTTTTACCCCCAAACAATTTAATTTTTAATAACATTAAATATTAAATTTACAAATACCAATTTAATATAAGACAACTAAAAAAATTAGTAATTTAAAACCGAATGGAAGTTTAACTGAAAATATTTGCTCAAAAACAAAAAAATAAAAAAATTAACAATTCATATTTTCTAGACAAACACTTGTATTAGATCGACATGATTTTTGTAAAAGGAATAAGAATTCTGTAAAAGAAATAAGAAGGAATAATTATTGTTTAATTAAACAGTGATATTTGAATTAATGAAAAATGAAGTAAATTATTTTATAAACAATTTATAATATAAAATAAAAAATGACTTTTAATGAAAATGGATAAATATTTTTCATAAAAATGATAAAGTATGTAAATATGTACTATTATTGATTGATATAGATCCATAAGATTATCCGAAATTAGTTCAAAATTTTATCAATTTAAATAAATAAAACAAGTTGAATTTTAGGTGATTGAGGTATTGTCTACCCTATTCTCAAAAACAAGAAATTGACATATCAATTCGAGTGTCGATTTGATAAATTTTTCATTTGAGTTCGTCTGTTAACTTTAACAATCAAACTTGAATTTTATCAAATTAAACTCATGAAGCTTAACAGTATTCGACTATAAAGCTCGCAAACTTATTCGTTAGTAATGGTTTGATAACGCATTCGTAAATTTTATTATTATGTTTCATTAATGGGTAATTCTGTGGTGCACATGATGCACCGATGCACCTAAGAGTTTAATGGTTTAATTTAGGGTATAATAGTAATTACAAAATTTAAAAAGTTGGTTACTCATAAAAATCTAATGATGGAGATTAATTATTAAAAAATTTAATGATTTAAATCTTACAGGTGCACCGGTGCACCGGATATACCCTAGTAAGACTCTTTATTTAGTTATTAGTACTTAATAATTAAATATTCTATATTAAAAATAATAATAACTTAAGTGATTATTTAAATATTTGAATATCTAACTTTTTAACTTTTATCATTATCTTTCATTAGTTTGTTTATTTACTACGAATAACATTAGATGTTCATAAACAAAATGTTATTTTAATATTTCCGAACAAAAGTATTTATATGTCCATGAGCAAATGTTAATAAACAAGTTATCTTACGTGTTTGTCAACATGTCCGCAAGCCTTAACAATCCGTCACAGTATTTGAGCTCAGGTTCCATATAATTTTTTCTTGTCGTTTTTTCTTGTCGAGTTAGAGTTCGATTATTCTTTAATAAATGACACACAAGTCTAGTAGTGTTCGTTTTGTCTCGATTTTATTACATCCATATAATTTTTAGAACTTATTTTGCATAGCTTTTAATATATACGTATAGAATTAGTATTAATGAGATAATCCATCATATTCACCGAGATCGAGTATCATATGTCATGAATAATATGGATAATAATTGGATATTACATTATTTTTCTTTGTTGGATCATATGTATTGCAGTAGGATTATTCTTTAGGACTGAAAGTGACAATAGAGAGCCCATGATAGTATTTTGGATAGATGAATATAGTGGGTTATAATTTCGTTATGGATAAGATTTACTATTTATGGAGTATATTTTAAAACGTGATACAAGTCAATTAATTAATTGGTTAGCATATTATTAATACTAGCTAATTTAACTGGGAGTTGCATTAGTTTCATTAATGTTATTGTTATTAAATTTGATTTAAAATTATAAATTCTTTAATAATATTTTTAATATAATTATTTAGAATTATAATTAGTAGAAACTTTTTTTTTCTTGAATCGTAATATTTAGAATTTATATGAGTAATATATTTCTTAATCTTATTATTTTTTATGTAACCGTTCATGAATTAAACAATTTGTATGCAATCGTTCAAGAATCTTATTATTTTATATTTAACACACACACACATATATATATATATATTAAATCATTTGTAATTATATTTTAATTTTTTTTTAAAACATTGAGGCTTTATAATTAATTGCATGCATAGAATGCTTTCAAATTAAATGATCACCTTTATTGAGAACATAAAAGGAAAAAAATTTAGATTATTTAAAAAATATCAAAACCTAAAAAAATCATTAAAATACATTCATTAGTCAAAAATATTATAATGAGAATTTTAATATCTCCTAATACATTTCCTCCAAAAGAGTAAAATGATGATAAATAAGTGGATCATATAAAACCCTAAACTCTAAAACCCTAAATCCTATACCCTACCCCTAAAATTCTATATCCTAAAATCCTAAACCCTAAAACCCTAACCCTAATTCAACCTTAAAACAAACCTTAAAGCCTAAACCCTAAAATCCTAGAAACTTATCCTTGTGTTGCACGGTAATTAATTTTTACAATAATATTGTTATTTAAATTAAAATTATAAATTCTTTAATAATATTTTTTTAATATAATCATTTAAAACTTGAATTAATATAAAATCTTTTCTTTTCTTCAATCGTAATATTTGGAATTTATATAAGTATTATATTTCTTAATCTTATTAATTTTTATGTAACCGTTCATGGATTAATATAATAAAAAAATTTTAAAATTTGAAATTTAGGACTTAAGACATGTTTTTTTCTGTAATTTGAAATTAAATAAGTGGATCATATAAAACCTTAAATCATAAGCTCACCTAATACAGACATTAAACTCTAATCCTAAAACCCTATACAAAATTTATATTTTAAAATTATAAATTCTTTAAAAATGTATACCAAGTGGTATACTAAACCTCAAACCCAAAGAAAAATATATAGATAATACATTTAATATAATAAAAATATATATAATAAAATAAAATAAAACCCCAAAATCCTAAACGCTAATTTATAAATTTATAAATTATAAATTATAATGCGGATTGATTGCTAAAGAATACAACCAAAAAATAATGTACAATATTCATCATCAATACATAAAAATATAAATGACTATGATCGAATCATAAAATATAAACGGTTAAGATTCCATAAAATTGCAAAAAATAGACCAAAAAATGGGTTCAATTTATTATGAATATATATATATAAAAGAGTCCAACCCTTTACACTATTAAATTGTTGTACGCGTAATTCATAAATAATGAGTGCATATCTTTGACTAACCATATTTAATACTATTAATTAATTATTAATTTACTTTAATATAATATATATTTCGATATAATAAATATCATCATCCAACAATATATAAATGGGTGTGATGAATTAAATTAAATAGAATTACCAAAATTAGGATAAAAGTTTTTGAGCGGAAAATTAAATAGGGGTATCATTAATGAAGCTCCTTTTGCTTTTATATATATAAAGATCTATTCAAACTATTCCTTTCTCCGGAAGTTATCGCCGTTTACTTCATGAAAAGTAAGGGATATAAGTAACTAAATACGTAATAAATTGGACATATAATATTTTAATGAGGGTTGTTATTCGCACATTCCCTTCCATTAAATACATTCTTTTTATTAAATACACACCTAGTTAAATTTTACTGTGCATACACCCCTAAAATTACAAAAATACCCTTCTAAACTTAAACGTAAGAAATACTCCTAAAATTATACGCATTTCTTTCTCTCTTTAGTTTCAATTTTGCTGCAGGCAAAACAACGTACTCTCCTCTCCATTGCAATAATCTTCATTCCAATTGGCCTCCTCTCCATCAGAAAGTGTATGTATCATAAATTGGTTTAATTTGAATTGGGAATATAATGAAGTACGTAATTGTAACTGTAATTGTATAGGTTGTTGAAGTCGTTGATCGTTAGGAACTTCATGTTCGCCGTTCCAGTGAGGAGAATTCGAAGGAGATAATCATGCGTATAAAATACTTCATATTTTAAATGTACATGGTGTAGATGTATGTAATGTATTATATTACTGGTAAATTAAATCATGTGTATAAAATACTCCATAATTTAAAGAAAAAAATAATAAATTTAGGGTTTATAATAAAATATATAAGAGGGTTTAGAAGACAAGGTGTATATAAAATATATAGGGTGTTTATTTAATAAATTAAGGATAAATTAGACTTTTTAAAAATATCAATTTTATTTTTATAATAATAAGGTGTGTATTCAATAGGAAGAGGTGTGCAAATAAGATTAGCCTATTTTAATAGGTAATGGATAATTATATTAGTATCATGAATTTAAAGGAGAAATGTGCGACGGAGAGAATATTATTTGTATATATTTCATCTGTCCCATAAAGAAATTTATAGTTATTGTAGATACAAAATTCTAGAATTGTTGCCTTTTGACTTGCTTTTAGGATTAAAATTTTATTTTATTTAGGTAATAAATAAATTATAAAGTAAGTTATTATATGAGTTATAAAGGAGTGATAATTTTAAAATTAAAGTGTTTTATGTGATTATTATTGGATTGTATCTATTTCTTTATTTAGGGGTGTGAACATATTTATGAAATGTAATTATGTGTGAATTTTGTGTATATGACGAATGGAGTTCTATAGTTTCTTTTAAATTTTGATTCTTTGAAATGCTTTTACCATGCTCTATTCCCATAAAAGGTTTTACACTTCCTAATTCGTCCGTTCCATGATATCTTTCACTCCAAAGAAAAAAGAAACAAAATTTTATTCAATAATCTCAAGTTATTTAAATTTTAAATTTATCATTCATTTTATACACTCATAATATTATTTTACACTTTATTTATTACTTAAAAATACTAAAATACATTAAAAAAATAAAAGTGAATTTTATTACGAAATAAAACTTCGTACAAGAACAATGCCCATTTATTTATCCCTTAAAATTATTTATTTTGAAATACTGCTTTTTTAAAAAAAAAATTGTAATTTAATGCAGAATTGCAATTTAACCGTCTTAAAAGAAATAGGGCAACCTTCTAAAAATAATTAGGGTTTGATTCAGCTATTTCTATTTGTATAATAAATATTTTATTCGTTTTTCTCTTGGCAGAGTTTTTAAGTTTTATCCTTGTATTTTGGTCGGGTCAAATTCTGATTATTTCATAATCCCCGACCCGATACCATATTTTCTTGTCATATCTTCTACTATATATAAAGAGCGCTAAGCCGGTAATCCGTCCGGTAAGCGTACAGTAGCAGGTGATGTATTTTACACGTGTCGCTCTTTCCGGACAAGAATTTGCGCTTGCTGTCCCTTCTTCTTTCTTCCGCAGGGCCGCCCCACCGTTTCTCATGTACTACTAATTAATTATTCATTATCTCCTTTCTACCTCTTCCCCTACTCGAAAAGAAGCACCGCCATCTCCACCGTTGTTTCTCCCACACCGGCCACTGTACCAGTTTTCCCCAGAAGAGAGCCCTAATTCCCTCATCTTTATTAGGTGATTCAATACTTACTCTTTATATCTCTTGCTTTTTTAAGAATTGATCTCCCGCACCACCATTTCTGTGCTAATTAATGAATCACTTTCTCCTTTCTACCTCTTCTGCTACCGGAAAAGAAGCACCGCCGTCCTCCATCGTTGTTTCTCCCACCTTGGCCACCGCAACAGTTTTCCCCTTTCGACCTCTCCACCTACTGGAAGAGAACGTAATTTCCTCGTCTTCTTATCAGGTGATACAATCTTACTCTTGTATTTCTTAAACATGATTCACTGCCGTCTAATTATTTGTGGGGCTCTGACCAGTCTGCATCTTTCTTGTTGTATAATTAGTTCACCTGTCTGACCTTTTCTGGTTGTGTAATTATTTGTTAAGTCTTGCCCTGTGTTTATAATCATCGGCCACTATTTTTTACATTGAGGTTGTGAAACTTCATTAGTTCTTTTGTTCTTAAAGGACATAGACAGTATACGATAATAGTGTAAATGATTCGTAGTTTCTGAACTGTTTGTAAAATGATGTGAAGAAGTCCCACGTATTACTTGGATTCTACAAAAAAGAGTCTTCCATTATGAACGCGTATGAAAATTAGTAGACAAAAGGTAAACGTTTGTAAGCTTCAAAGGATGTGGTGTATTAGCAATGTGCACCTTTTGTTGTTGTGTAATTATTTTTTGAACCTATGCTTTTAATCATCACTCCCTAATTTTTGATATTGCGGTCGTGAATTCATTATTTTATTTGTTCTTAAATGGCATAGAAGTTATCCTATCATAGTATATATATATATATAAGTAGTATTTTATGATAATAGTAGTAATCAGCAGAAGGTATATAATAACAGTGTAAATGAGTAGTGATTTCTGAAGTGTTTGCAAAATGATATAAAGAGGTCACACCCATATGTCTTACTTGGTTGTACAGCCGTTTCTAAATCCATTAATGTACCACTGTCCCAAAAAGTTATTAAGCTTATGAGCCTTATATAATCGGTAGGATGCATGCACTGACTGCATATTTTTTGTAGCTGCCCTGAGTGTACAGTTTTTGTCTTAGTATTAAGCACTGGTTGCACGCACTTGTTCGTATTTTCATCATGGTGCCTATATTTCTTACTATTACTGTTGCATCATTATGCCCTTCGCATTGCATTGAAGAGAGTTCTATTTTTAAGTTACTATTATGATTTCTCATCTAAGTGATCAGGCCTAACTATAGATTCACTATGGGGGTCTAATGGTTGAAATTTCAGAATGAATTGCTATTTTTTATTAGCTAACCTATGACATTCAAGAAATATCTAGGTGTCTTACCTTCCCACTGTGTCCTACTACTTTAATGTGCTTCCACCATTCTCTACACTGAACCTATTATATGTCTTGGATGGAACTTGTTTGTATGACTTATTTTATAATTTTTGCAAGGGAAAAGTAAACGAGCGCCTTAATGAATATCATAAATAAAAAAATAAATAATTCAAGCTTTTAAAGAATAATAAATGAATTAATAAGCAAGAACCACATATACATGATGTAGAACAACATCAACAAAAATAAAGAGCAATCCAATCTCCCTTTACCCATTTTTCCATTGCCATTTCTCTACCATACACGAAGAGTGTTGAGAGAAGTTGTATGAGTGCATGTATGTGTCACCTTAAATAATAGTAAATAACTCTATAATTGCCAAAAAATTTTTTTTTACTGAAACAGTGACATAATTAAACATGTAAAGCTATCATGTCTCACTACATGACATGATTAATTTGGATTTAATGGGTTTAGATATTATGGAATATAATTAACATGTTATATATGATGTATCCATCATCACAAGTTGCTCACGTCAAGTCACTAACCTATCTTTTCTTCATTCATTAGATTACCAATAAATTATTTTGTACTGAGTTAATAAATTATTAAGTTTTAGTATTACATTTAGTCATTTTGAGTGGTGCACCTGTTGCAACCTAGGATTTTTAAGGGAAAAAAGAAGGTATAATTATTGACAAAAATATGCATATTACAAAGTTGTATTCATTTGTTACCTAATGATCGTGAAATCATCATATCCATTGCATCATTTGTACTATTCTTTCATCATGCATTAATTTCCTTTTTTCTTCATTCAGCCACTGCAGTTATCACTAATTGCCATATAAAGACGAAGCTAACACACATAAAAAAGGTACGTACATTCGTAATTACTTGTATTTTAGTTCCTTATTTTTGCAAAACTCCTTTTACAATCCCTTTGTCATAATCATTTTCTGTAGTTATTTTAAGTTACTTGTACAATTTCCCTTCCATATTCATAATAATTTTGCGTAGGTCTTTATATATTTTCAATAGGATTTCTTTAAAATAAAATTTATAAAAAAGTGTGACTGTTTTTTGCTTTGTAATCTGCTTCACTTTATTAGTTCATTTAATAATAATGCCAAGAAAAGAAAAAATAGCTACCACTCGAAAAAGAAAATATGCTTGCTATGAAGATCAAATATTAGCAAAGAATAGCCGTCGAAGAAAACTTAAAAATCCATCAACAAGTACATCAAACACATTGTCTGTGAATATTGACCCTTTGCAATGCCTGCCAAATGCTCCTGATTTGCTACCTAATGTGCCAAATTGTAAATTTTGTGGTGCAAAGCGTATTTACTTGAAACCACCTTTTTTTTGCTGTTCATCAGGAGACATAAATTTATTACAATCAGAAATGCCTTCAGACTTAGTGCAATTGTATGTTGGTGACACTGACCATGCTAAAGAATTTTGTACCTATATTCGCAGCTACAATAATATGTTTGCTTTTACATCCTTAGGAGTGCATTATGATAAATCCTTAGCTAAAAGAAACGCAGGAATTTACACATTTCGAGTACAAGGCCAACTTTATCATTTTCTTGATTCATTAACACCTACAGAAGCTAAAACCCCAAAAAATTTGCAATTGTATTTTTTTGATACTGACCATGAACTTTTGCACCGTACTTCTATTAGCCCAAAATTTAGTGAGAGCCTTGTGAAAAAATTGATGCTTATTTTACAAGTGAACCCTTACACAATTTTTTTCCGAAATCTTAGTGACATTAACGACTTACATGAATATAAAATTGCTCTACAAGCCGACCCTTTATTTGACCAGAATGTTTTTAATAAACCATCCGCATCTCAAGTTGCTGGAATATGGTTAGAGTCTAACAATGGCGATCAAAGCACAGGCCCTCATATTCAAGTTTACCCAAATAATAATTCTCCACAAATCATTAGACATTACTTTGGACGTTATGATCCTATGCAATACCCTTTAATATTCCCAAACGGATAATCTGGTTGGCAGCGTGCTATTAAAAAATTACAAAAAAGACAAAAAAGAACAGCCCCGGACCTACCATGTGCTGGAGAATATGTCCAGGACATCCAAAACTGTACCAATGCAGAAGATTTCCTCCAACTTGAGAGCCAAGGTAATATTTTTAATTGCTTTTGATGTTAAAAATCATTACAACTATTACAAAGGTAAATGCTTGACCTATTTTTTTCCCTTAGGTACCGGCACAAAACATAATGAAAGAACAAATGTATCATGTCGTGAATACTATTGTTATATGTTACAGATAAGAGAAAACGACAAATCTTTCTTACTGCATGTTGGTAGACTTTTGCAACAATATGTTGTCGATATGTACATTAAAATTGAAACATCAAGATTAGAATTTTTCAAAAATATAGATGTCCAAAAACATTTACGAAAAGACATATACCGTGGCTTATTAAATGGCATTGAATAAGGATGTGAAATGGGTGCTGACATTGGCTCACGTACATTATTACCGGCATCATTTATTGGAGGGCCTAGAGATATGCGCAAAAGATATATGGATGTCATAGCTTTAGTTCAACGTTATGGAAAACCAGATATTTTTTTGACAATGACTTGCAACGCAAATTGACAAGAAATAAAAGCATTGTGTTTACCTTCTGATGAAATTCAAAACAGACACGATTTAGTAGCTAGAATATTTCACGCAAAACTTCAAGTTCTAAAAAAGAGTTATTTCACAAAGAAATTTTTGGTCATGCTATTGCCTACACTTATGTTATAGAATTTCAAAAAAAGGCTTACCCCATACTCATTTTTTTACTTATCTTGGATCATAAGTCAAAAATGTTTACCACTGAGGCATTTGACAGAATTGTTTCTGCAGAATTGCCCGACCCAAACACTAATGCGTATTTGTTTTCTTTAGTGACAAAACATATGATGCATGGTCCTTGTGGTCAACTGAATCCTACTTGCCCTTGTATGAAAAACAACATCTGCAAATTTAAATACCCTAAAGAGTTTTCAGAGTACAAAAATTGGAAAAAATAAGTACCCTACATATCGGCGTGCTGATAATAAACAAACTATAACTGTTAGAGGTTCACAGCTTGACAATAGGTGGGTTGTACCTTATAACCCGTATCTACTAGCAACATTTAACTGTCACATTAACGTTGAAATATGTTCCACTATCCAAGCTGTAAAATACATGTACAAATATATTTATAAAGGTCACGATAAAATTTCATACACTCTACTTCAGAATGAAAATGACTCTGTTGTTGACGAGATATAAAACTTCCAAAATGCTAGATGGATTTCCCCCAGAAGCAGTTTGGCGAATTTTTAAATTTGAACTTAGCTATATATATCCACCTGTAATATGCCTACCAATTCATTTAGAAAACGAACACACAATTACTTTCTCGGATGACCAATCTTTGCAAAGCATTGCGGAAAATTCTAAAGCTAAAAAAAACTATGCTAACAGAGTTCTTTCGTAT
This sequence comes from Pogostemon cablin, assembly GCA_023678885.1. Lineage (NCBI taxonomy): Eukaryota > Viridiplantae > Streptophyta > Magnoliopsida > Lamiales > Lamiaceae > Pogostemon > Pogostemon cablin. Next base: position 3,081,290 of record CM042984.1, read on the forward strand.
GAATAAATATGATGAGTATGCAAAAAGCCTAAACTGCTTATATGTTGAATTCCCTGAACACTTTACATGGCATAATGACACAAAAGAATGGAAACCCCGTAAGAGAGGACAAGCAGTGGCTAGAATTGCAAGTTGTAAGCCATCCGAAGGTGAAAAATTCTATCTAAAGCTATTACTAATGCACAAGAGAAAACCTCCTTCATTTAGTGACTTAAAAACAAACAACGACATAACATCTTTAACATACAGAGAGGCATCGCAATTCTTAGGACTTATAGAAGATGACAATACAACTGAAATGTGTCTTCAAGAAGGGATAGCATATTTTATGCCTGGTGCTTTACGACAACTATTTGCCATTGTCCTTGTTTATTGCAATCCAAAAAACCCAAAAAGCTTATGGTCAAAATTTGAAGATTTTTTGTCTGAAGACTTTACCAAAATAAATACCCTTCCATGTAAAATGATACGTTACAAAGTCTTGAACATTCTTGATTATTATCTTTACTCTATGGGAAAAAAACTGGAAGATTTTTTCATTGTAAATACGGAGGCACCTACGAATTTCTATAACAGTTTGACGTAAGAATTGCAGGCTGAACATGATATACGCATACCTAATGAAGATATTTTAGCAGTCAAAAAGTTGAACAAAGAACAAAAATATGCATATGATCAAATATTTTATCATGTTAACAATAATCAGCCAAAGGCCTTTTTTGTTGATGGTCCTGGAGGTACAGGAAAAATATTTTTGTATAAAGCACTTCTTGCTACAATAAGATCATAAGGTTATATTGCACTTGCTACTGCAACCTCAGGTGTAGCAGCATCTTTACTCCCTGGAGGGAGGACTTCACATTCGAGATTTAAAATACCTTTAAATGAAAATGACTATCAATCCTGTAATGTCAATAAGCAAAGCACTTTAGCCCACCTCATAAGAGAAGCTAAATTAATTATCTGGGATGTAGCTTCAATGGCAAAACGTAGTACTATTGAAAAATTGACGAAATGGTACAAGACATAATGAACTCAAACATAAATTTCGACAACAAAATTATTGTATTTGGAGGAGACTTCCGACAAACATTACCGGTTGTTACTCAAGGTTCTAAAAATGACATCATAGATGTCTCTATTATCATGTCTCCCTTATGGAAACATTTTGAAAAGCTTAAATTACAACAAAATATGCGAGCTCTATTTGATCCAGATTTTTCAGGTTATTTGCTAAGAGTTGGCGATGGAATAGAGCTAACAAATGAAAAAGATGAAATCCAGATACCACCTAAAATTAACATTTCTTACACAGATGACACCACATCATTGGATACATTAATTAACACAGTATGCTCAGTTATTAATAACCATTGTTGGGATTTTTCTCAATTTCTTCAACGAGCTATACTTACCACAAGAAATGAGTTCGTACATGAAATAAATGATGTTCTAATTAATAGATTTCCCAGAGAAGAAACTACATACTTTAGTTATGATGAAAGTACATGCCCTTGCGTTACACAAGAACAACATGAATTCTTTCATTCTTTGACCCCCTCAAGCCTACCTCCCCACAAGTTATGCTTGAAAATAAATGCGCCAATTATATTGCTGAGAAATATTAATGCCACAGAAGGACTTTGCAACGGCACACGCCTTACTTGCAAAGGCTTTGATAAAAACATTGTTTATGCTGAGATTTCAGTAGGAGCACACTCAGGAAAACCTGTGTTTATTCCCCGTATAACGTTAGAGGCTCCAAATGATAGCTACTCATCTATTCCATTCAAACGAACACAATTCCTAATATGATTATGTTATGCAATGACAATTAACAAAGCTCAAGGCCAAACTTTAGATTATGTTGGTGTTTATTTAAAAGAACCATTATTCTCACACGGTCAGCTGTACGTTGCATTATCCAGAGCAAAAACTGCAGATCAAATTAAGGTTCTTATAAGACCCGCAACACCACTAACACAGGGTACAAACTACACAAAAAATATCGTTTATGAAGAAGTTCTAGAAGTTGCCAACAGTTTCTAGGTGGTTTTAAGGTGATAACCAAAATAGATAACATTTATCAGCTACACTTTTTTATTAATACCTTAAACTGACTATTTCACGGCAGGTATGCCGCAGGTACATTGTTATCATTTCTGTCAAGCTTGCAGTACAACAGCCAAAAATTGGCTTATAAGTTATGGAACATGGTCCTATGCAAAAGGCCTGCTGGTTGCTTGACAAAACATCAGTAAGCCTTACTTACAATTCGCAAGGTTTGTGATTTCCTGCTGTAAAAAAAATCCTTTTTCGGGGTTGGGGGGAACATGGTTTGGTACTAAAGGCCTTGTGGCTGCTTGAGAAAACTTCATTAAGCCTTACAATTCGCAAGGCTTATGATTTTCAGTTGTCAAAACAACTCCCTCTTGGTGGTTAGGGGGAGAGTTATCTTTCATGCCAAAACAAAATTTTATTTTTACATTTGCTTTTTTTCTCTCATACATGTTCATATGTCGGTGTCTGACTGTGTTGCAGTTTCATGCATTTATAAAATCTTTGTAACTATTGTTGTCATATCCCATATTAAATTAAAATTCGATAAAGTCAAACTTCGCTATAGTGACAAAGAAGAAAGTAATTTAGAAAAACTTATTTCTAAATAAATTTCTCAAAGTGATTTTTGTAACATCTATTGAAATTTTGACCCATTGATGTTGGGCAGGTATAGTGTATGGGGTAGATACACATGTTTTAAAAAAAAAAAATTTTACTTGCTCTTGTTCTTATTTCATGCCTACGGTACCACTATTAACTTTTGCTTGATACTATAAGTTTTAAGCCATTTTTCCTTATTCTGTCACTATACTGCACGCAGGCTGAGAGAGATTAGTTACAAGTGCACCGTGAGGCAAAGGTTCTAATAAGTTCTTAGAAAATAGAGATTTCTCCCAACAGGTAACTTGGAAATGAGGATAATTTTTCTCTTGGCCAGTCATTTTCCTAGGCCTTATATCCTTTTTATTAATATTTTAAAGAGTACATAGAATTGGGTGGATTGCCAGTAAAGTTTTAAAATAGTTTTGTTATGTTAAATAATGTGTTAATTGTGTGAGACGATAGGAGGAATATGTATATGCCTTGAGTACTGTCTACATGAGGTAATCTATGTATAACATGGGTGATCTAATCACTCTTATACTCCCCAAGGTACATGTCTACGAGTATATGATGTATGATGCATATTCTTGCTATGAACTTACTCCATTTTCTCATGGGAAATTGTGGTATATGATGTATGATGCATATTCTTGGTATGACCTTACTCCGTTTTCTTATGGAAAACTGTGGTATTAAACCCTATGTTGTACTCTTGAGAGACATCAAGATCCAATATATCACTCTTCCTAAAGTAATAACATATTGTAACTGATTGTTATCATTAATTCTAATCTTATCTCTCTGCATTTCTGATGGCTTAAATGTTGACCTCAAACATCGCCAACTTCCCTTAATTTTTGTTCACCCACTTCATCACTGTGACTTATCTATGTTGGCATGTATCCTACACACGCTTCAATGTATTTCTCAGCATATTTGTATGGCTGACTTTTGAATGACAGAGCATCAATTAATGTACACTACCCAACATATGTAACAAGTTATTTTAGTGATTTACAAAACCTCGCATCTTTTTTTCGTATAATGATCTTTGTTTAACCTTTTATAATGTTTGGGTTTTGTTGTTATTAGTGTTGATGCTTTGATTTTGTTCTTTTATTTGCTATATTTGAAATGATAATATTTAAATTGGCACATTTATGCCATACTCTGGCTTGCATTTCCTCTCCCTCCCAGTCTTGTAGATTTAATGCCATATGTCAATTCCATATTCATTGTTAATATATACTGATGCATGCAGCATACTGCGACACTTGCCCAACATCTTCCAAGATTTTTAATTAATCTGTTGTCCCAGCGTTCTGAGTTCCAGGTAACTTTTATTCTAAAACTTAAGTTTGTGTTAGTAAATTGAATCTGATATATTGATTTCAATGATGAAAACGCAGCTAAATTTGCAGCAAAGCTCAGTTATCGTCCAAAAATGCACTATGAACTTATCAAAATGCGGCCAATTTTTATGTTTCCAAGACGAGTCAAACAGAATTCACTCCATTGTTTAAATGACATTACAGACCACACAGGGTGGAAATAAGAGAACGCTACACAGTACTAATCTCATCCATCTGCGATATTGGTCTTTGACAGCAAGAGAACCACATAGCCTTGAACAACGACCCAGGCATTCTGCATACTATAATTCACATTCACCATTCGTTGACAGATTAGCTGCGTTTGAAAAATTATATAACACAGCGAACTAATAGGAAATATGGCGCAGTGATGATCTATTACCACTCAAGTCAGCTCGATCCAATTATAGCAGGTTCATAATCTTGTTTCCTAATTGCTACATACATTTGTTGTTTACTCTTATGTTAAGTTTGCAAGGGATATGAGATAATGAAATTATTGCTAAATGCATTTGCTATTTACTCTCATGTTAAGTTTGCAAGGGATATGAGATAATGAAATTCTGTGTTGCAAAGATATTGCCCAAAGATGTACCCATTTTCCTGGTCTACCTCATAAGGTCTTCTTTTGGAGCGTATGTAATGGTGACGCTTACATACTACGCCAAATTAATTAATGGATAAAGGAAGCTGCACAGCTACTGATTACACCAAAATTTGTATGAGTTACTTCATAGTTTACGATGATGTACTAACTTGATAGTTTCTCTGAAATTATTTACCAAACTTGTACATTTTTCCTTCCGTATAAATCTGTTGTTCAAACTACTAAACGTGAATTTTTTATTGCATAATTATGCAAATTATAAAAAAAAAAATATAACAACTTCAACAACAACATCTGTCATAAAAAAATTCAACAATTTAAGAGATACATAGAAATATATAAGCAAGCTCATAAAAATTTATTAGTTTGCGAGCACCTCAGTTAACTATAAAGTTTAAACTGTACTTGGGTTTCAAAGATACGATTTAGAAATTTCGCTCGCAAAACCCTCACGATCCTCCATCGATTTAGCAGAGGGAGCAATGGAACTCAATGAGAGCGCTCCATTGGTCTTATGCTACGAGCGGAAGAATAAGAAGAGGAAGAAAGAGCTGCGGGCCGGGCTTGACGAACCCCTGGGACCATCCCATGATCATAGTCCCGCCAATTTGCCGGCAGCCGACGCTCAATCGGAAATTTTAGCTTCTGAATTTGACTACTCCGTTGAGAATCACTTCAAATTTGCTGACACGGTGGCCGAACTTTGTGGGTACCCTGAAACTCTCGACGTTGATCAAGCAGAGATCAAACGTTTCGCCGATTCTATTACTTTCTTGAGGTAGCTTAGTGAATACGCTTTCTTTTGGGGCTTTCTGAACAAAAGATGGATTCGTAGGCAACTTTGTCGAATGGGTTAATTTATGAGTGGTACATTGTTGCAGGGAGTGGAGGGATTTCAATTATGAGCCTCGGAATATCAAGTTTGCTTATCAACGTAATTCAGAGGAGAAGGATGTAATAGGTGGGATTACCTTATCTCAATTCTCTTCTGCATCTGTTCCCAAGGTATTTTCACTTCAATTCTTCAGGGAGAAAATCAAATTTTTATTTATTTTTAAATAACTTAAAAGAAAATTTTAATTTGTTTCTGAACCTGCAGAAGTTGAATCAAAATGACAGTGGAATTGGAGCAGGATATTGGTAATTTTCGTTATTGGAATATTGTATGTTTGAATTATTTTTTGTTTATTAACTATTATTGGTTTATCTTTTTTCAGCAATGACCATGTAATGAATGTTGGGGGTGCTGTCTGGGCATTAGACTGGTGTCCTAGAATTGATGAAAATTCTTACAACTGCATCAAGTCTGAGGTGACATGTATTCCATAGGATTCTCCATAAAGTTTGTAAATTTCCTCATTTCTTTTCACGTCTCAACATGAGTTTAAATGAGATAAAAAATCTTAAGTAGAACTAGTGGTTTTAATATACTACAGAAAATCTATTTCGATTTTGTATCTGGTTTAGGTTCTATTTTTTTTTTTTTATCTTGCTATTTTCAGAAGTCCCTGATCCCTAGTGTTTATGATTCAAACTGGTTTGATCTCTATCTAAAGTAAAAAAAAAAAAAAAAAAATCTTACTGTTTCAAAATATGTCTTAATATGATATTGAATCCTTTAATCAGTCATCTACTTTATTGTTTGCTAAATTATATATTTTAAGTATCTAAAGCCAATTTATCTTCTTTTTGAATTCTATTTTTCTCAAACTTTAACCTAGTTTATCATTATTATACTTCTATAAAGAATGTGTGTTTATGGGTTTTAATAATGTACATTTCTAGTCTCCTTACATACATATATAATGCTGATGCTTTGCTTTCTTTTAAAATTGACTCAGTAGTTTGTTGCTGTTGCTGCACATCCTCCTGATTCTTCATATCACAATATTGGTTCCCCTTTAACTGGCAGAGGTGCCATCCAGATATGGTGTCTGTTGACTGATGTGAACAATGAACGATGTCAAGGGAATAAAAAGTCTCAACCAAAAAAATTCCAGCAAAATATCAAATCTAATGAGCTTACTAAAGTGTCAAGGCCTCGAGGGAGACCAAGAAAGAGAGTTCTAAATGACACTTTAGAGAAGATAGATCCTGATAATGAGCATCAGCAACTTCTTGCTATTGAATGTCCTATGAATTCACCTGAATTTAATTCTTTGGGTAAGCCTTCTGAAAATAAGCTTACTCAAATGCCAAGGCCTAGAGGGAGACCAAGAAAGAAAGCTCGTCCTGACTCTCTAGAGAAGATTGATCCAAATAACGTGGATTCACAACCTCTTGCTATTGAATACCCAATGGATTTGCCTCAATTTAATTCTTCAGATAGGCCTTCTGTAAATGACAGTAATCATGTGTATGGTGAAGAGTGTCTAAAAATGGACGAAGCTTCTAACTGTATGGCACATGCTAAAACATTATTGTTTACTGCCCCTGGAGGCAGAGCAAACAAACCAAAGGCTGGAAAAGCAGAACAGAGTCATGATAATGGTTTAAGTATCCTCGGACAATGTGACCGTGGAGAGTCTGCACCAGGGCGTCAACTGAAATCAACAGATATCACTATAAATTCTCTGAGCCCTGATAAGAGTTTTTGTACTGATGCTGTTTCTACTAAGAACTCCATTCCTACTGATGTTGCATTACCTAGGATGATGATGTGTTTAGCACACAATGGAAAGGTTGCATGGGATATAAAATGGCAGCCTGTCGATTCGTATCGCCCAGTATCCAATTATATGATGGGTTATCTTGCTGTCTTACTTGGAAATGGTGCACTAGAAGTGTAAGATTTCTTTCCATACTTATGCTTTAATTATCTTCTAATTTTGCCCAAGGACTTTTTACTGTTCACTGGTAATATCCTGAGAATCATAATTTAATTTTTGTAACTTTGCATATGAACTTTATTCTTGATGTCTATTCACGAAAAAACAATTAACTAAAAAGGCAAGTATCTCATTTGATATAGCTGTTCTCTTCTTTTAAATTTTTACACAATCCTGAAAGATATAAGAATTGCTGGTGTCAGCATCAAACCAAAATTTTTTAAGATTATCTTTTGTGATGCCTGTCTTGATAGAGTTTATTATGAGTTTTAAAATGATATGTAGGTGGGAGGTCCCTCTTCCTAATACAGTGAAACTTGTATATCCTGCTTCCCAGGAGCGTATTGATCCTCGGTTTATCAAATTGCGACCAGTATTCAGATGTTCGATGCTAAAGTGTGGTGATAGAAGAAGGTAGTTTAGTGCATGATACTCTTATTCTAGCTGTCACTGCCCATTGTCTTGATACTATTTTTTACCAAGTTTGTGATCTGATTTGAGTCTTGGCGAGGAAGATGATCCTCAAAACTTTTATCACAACTGAATTTTGACATGGATCATTTTCATATGTATAGTACATTGGGTAGTCAGAGTGTTTTGTTACTTTGCTTTTTTCATTTATTGTTTCTTTGAATTTGGAGAATGTGGAAGTGGACCACCATCCTTTTGTCTTGGATTAGTTTTCATGTCCAATACTTGAGTTGAATAGCTATCATCACTTATGCAATATTTTTTATTTTCTTAGATTTTTGCACAAACAGATCAAGATTTAAACCCAAATACTGATCACCATAAACAGATCATATTGAAAAACATATTGTTCAAGCAAGTTCACTGTGAAATAACCTCTCTTATTATCTTCCTTATTTTAAATTTTGAATTGCTTGTATATTAGTCACTCCACCCCCTCAAGTATATTGTGGCTATACTTGTCTTGTTTGGAGGATGTGATGAGATAAGGAAAAGTAAATTTAGTCTGTCTTTACTTTATTACCCTCGTGCGTCTTGGTTGTGAGTTCATGGTATAATCTCTGATGAGAATGAAGTATTGAGAAATTTATGTCTAGTATTCAATGCCTTTTTGGGGCATGCTAGAGCCTAGATAATAGGATTACAAATTCGGAGTGAGATAGTTCTGAGATAATGTTGCACTATCAAGTTTTTGGATTATAAGTTAGTATTTACATTTCTTTCATTATGTAATTGTCTTCAATGTCTGACTTGTATCTCATCCCTTTCTGATGGCAGTATTCCCCTAACAGTGGAGTGGTCTGTATCATCTCCCCATGATATGATTCTGGCGGGATGCCATGATGGAGTGGTACATACTTACTTATCTTTCTTTGTTTTATGTCCTTTTAGATCTCATATTGATGTGAAACAAGTATAATTTCTTGCTCTGGCCACCAAAACAAGTAAATTAAAGTACAAAAAAGTTTGACACCCATTAAGGCTTAAATTCTACTTTTTGGAACCATGTTATGTGCATTCCTGTTGTGAGGTGTACTTTTGGTTGTGAGGTCATAGTACTTGGATCTGTAGTTACTCTTTCTCCATAAGGTTCTCTTTAATCTTATAAACAATGTTTACATCTTTAACTGCAGGTAGCCTTATGGAAGTTTTCTGTTAGTGGCTCATTAACAGGTAGTGGAATTGATAATCCATATTTTATCTTGACGTGTGTATCCATCTATTTTAGTACAAAGCTAAATTTTCTTGACAAACATGTTATCTGTAATGCTTCTTCATGAAAAGCGAATATGTGCTTATGTTTATTTTTCTTCAGAAAGCAGACCATTGCTTTCCTTCAGTGCTGATACATGTCCTATTAGATCGCTGTCTTGGGCACCAAATCCAAGGTCAGTCAAACTGCATGATGTAATATCCATTTTCCTTAGTTTATAATTAAAAATGTCCATTCTTCTACAGACTGCCATGTCATACTTTTTGTAATGTTCGTGATTTTCCTCTTCATGAGGCAGTTGCAATTCGCCAATTAATTATGTGTTGCTCTGTTTTCCTTAATTATATCATTGGACTGCATAATTACTAATGCTATACAAAGTCCAGAAATTACTCTGTATAAGCTCTGAGAGATATCCATGCATGTAAATCTTGGCATCCACTCAAAGCTTGTGCTCTGACTATATTGTCTGCTAAAATTTAAATAACTTTAAGAGATTAACATTTAATTAATCCAGACAGTTTAATTGATGGAATTTACAGTGCAATCTACTCAAATTGATCTTAACAAATACCTTCGCATACTAGATCTAGGAAAGATATGCACTAGAATCCTTGGATGATAACAATAGGTAAGGTAGGTCTTAGGGCTTTCTTACCTGTTATTACAGAATAAACAACAATCATCTTTTGCCACATCTGTAACTGTTATCGTGTCATAATATCGAACATGAGCAAACGTCTTTACCTTAAACAGGATCTCCATTGTTTGTTGATACTTGTTTTAATCTCTAATTATTGCTGATTCTGCTAATTTTGCAGTAATCTTGAGAGCGGAGGAAATATAATTGTCACTGCGGGTTACAAATGTGTCAAGTTTTGGGACATACGGTAATACTGTTTTTTGTTTTATATCTTCTTCATTTTGACCCACTCCACTTTAAAATCAATATATACATTTGAAGCTTTTATACCGAAGCATTATTTACAAAAAGTTCACATTTATATATTCCACTTTTATTTTTATTTTTTAAATAAGTATACCTAATACCTACAATGTCTCTGCCTCAGCAATCTAACAAAGATTTTTTATTTGATAGGCTTTTAACCGATACATGACCATTTTGATTATATTATATTGTAAACTTTAATTTCAATGTAAAAACAAGAATTCCTCTATGTACGAACACCAGTTTTCCATGACATGCATTTATAATACTAGTGGACATCTCCTAACCTACATGTACTGATATAAAATTATTGCATTCTATATATTACCAGTATCTGCATTTTTCTCAAATTCCTAATTTTGTCTTAGTGATCCATTCCGCCCTTTGTGGGAGCATCCTATTCAAGTTGCTACATATGGCTTAGATTGGCTCCAAGATCCGAGGTATATATTAAGCATATTCTGTCTCCTTTGCAATCATTTCATAATTCATATGCATTTTAACTTATTGTGCCTGTAGATGTGTCTTTGGATTAACAGAGGACGGAACTATCTGGTTGCTTAGCTTAGAGAAGGCAGCCCATGATCTTCCAGTCAATGGGAAATATCACATGTCATCAAAGCTTGGGTTCCATAATTTTGACTGTTCCGCATTTTCTCTGTGGTGTCTGCAAGCTTCACGACTAACAGGTTCTTTTCATTGCAGAATCATTATCTTCTTTTCTAATTGCAGGCATTAAGGCCTAAGGGGTGTGTTAGATCATGTAAATTTTTAATTTTCCATTAAAAAAATAAAATCACATCCACATTTCTTCCTAGTTCAAACATATTACTCCAACTATAATCATTTCATTTTTTAAAATCAAATGTACACTTATTTTTCTCTACTCTTATTTGCTAAAAAAATCCAACACTCTTCATTTATTTTTAAAAAATCCATACTATTCATATGAAACTAATTATTTTGTACCGAAGCATTGTACATGGTAACCCTTTTTTGGAACTCTGTCATCACGTTAATGACCACTTTATCCAAAACCTTAATCTTTACAGAGGGAAATATCATTTTAATATTTAATTAAAATTTTGAATGAAGAAAGTGCATTATTCTTTTACTGGAAGCAACAAAGCTGGCTTCCCCTTGTAAGACCTCCTAGTTGGGAAACTAAACAACCCCCATATTCCACGAAATAAAAAATCACAAGCAATATATTGTTTTTTGTCTCTTTTAGTTAGATTTGTGCTCCGTTCAACAATTTTCTTTTCTTGTTGTGAAGTAGATCAATCTTTTGTCTAATTTCTCTTGTCTAAATATTGATTTAGGCATGGTTGCATATTGCGGTGAGGAAGGATCAACCCTGTGCTTTCAGGTGAAAGTTTTGATTATCTTAATGATTTTCTGCACTAATTGCTAAAAGTGCTCGTATAACATTTTATTTTGCATCCATCTTAACACATACATTATCAAAGGGCCTAATTCTTTCAATTAAAATTCCTACTAATTGACTAAATCTTTAGTTCTTGGGGAATGAATGGCTGACTCTTCATAATTTACTTGATGCAGCCAACAAGCAGATCACTGAAGGATCCTTCACGAAATCGAGTACATCATTATCTTTGTGGATCACTTATGGAAGATGAAAATGCCATCATTGTGGCCACACCATTGCCCAATAGTTCATTCCAAACAAGATCTCCCGTCATGAAACGATCTGCAGTTGGGAAAGAACTTGAAAAGAAAACCAAGGAACAAATAGGTAAAGGATCGTGTTATTGTTAATTAGTTTAAATTGCATATCAGTTTTATTATTTTGGAGAGCGAACTTGATCAAGGGACGTGATGTTCTTAGGGGGGAGTGATGATGTGGAAAAGCTCGATTCAAGAACAAGGAGAGTGGAAAGAGCTGAAGAATTTGAAGTTTTCCCTCCGAAGATCGTGGCGATGCATCGAGTGAGATGGAATGTAAACAAAGGCAGGGAGAAATGGCTTTGCTACGGAGGAGCTGCTGGGTTGGTGCGTTGTCAGGAGTTATCTTCTTCTGCTTTCCAATAGCATCATCTTCTTCTCCACTGTTGTGTCGTAGTTTGAGTTTATTATTAAAAATTATAGAATCCCATAGGAATAATCAATATGAATAGGTTAGATAACAGATTATCAGTTTGTGTATTACTGTCGTTTATCTAACGTGTTACATGAGATGCAATATTAAATTGTACCGAAAACGAAACATTCGGCTCATCGTTGTATTATAGTATAGAGCTCTATTTAGAATTGTATCATTCTTATTTTAGAGATATTTCTCGACATTTATGATTAGAACCTTATCAATAACAAAATAATTTCACTATGTTTGGAAGAAATATTTCAATATAATTATTGTTTACACACTTTTGTCGCTGTGTGCGTGGCTCATGCCTAATTTATGTCTTCATCTGTATATCTTGGAATGTTTAAAAATAAGGTTAATTGTAAGAAAAAATTACTAAATTTACCTCTATTACACATTAATCTCTATTTTTTTAGAAATTGCAAAAATAACCTACCCTAATGAGTGATATATTTTTTAAAAGTGGGATTAAAGGTGAAATTTTATTCATAAAAATTAACTGTTTTTGCAATAATATGTAAAAGTGGTTTTTTTATTTTTTTAACACTCTTTCAAATATAAGGACCAATGTGTAATTGAAACAAGTTCATAGTTTTTATTGAAATTAACCCATAATAATAAAAAAATATTAGTAACACTAGTATTTCTAAAAAATCTTTCAAGGTGTAGACAAAATTGGGGTAAAGTACTGCAGGGATCCATTTCCCACAAAACACATATACACGAGACAATTTAAATAGTTGAGCTAGAAAATATCTATTATTATAAAAATCAACACATATATTTTTTAATTACTCTATTATTAAGTTAAAATTATTATTATTTTTACTGAAAGCCTGAAGATTAAATGAAAAAAAAGAAAAGAAAAGAAAGAGCAGTTTGATTTGAGGAAATATGCTTGAAAATGAAAATAAAACGATTTTTTTAATAATGAAATATACTTTACAAAAATAATCTTTGTAATAGCCTACAATACAATTAGTAGTATATTGTTTTGTTATTATCCATTAACAATGACAACAAATTGACTCTTCTCGACAAGAAACATTATCTGTACTCAAATGAATTCCACCCCAGCAGATAAGATATAATAAGAGGTAATAATAAAACACAGAAAAAAGAAGACATTAATATAAATAAGTGAAATTCATAACTGCAGGGTGAGGGGCACCCAAAGAGGGTGGAGATGAAGTGGCCCCTCCATCTCCATCATCTCTCAAGAACGCAAGAGCACTAGACCAGGAGGTCCCCCTCGTCCAATTGGTGAGTCGGCATTTCGCGGATGCCGACTGGCCAGTCCAATTGGTGAGTCGGCATTTCGCGGATGACGATTGACCAGCAGGGGAATTAGGAAACAACACTATTAGAGGTCTGTGCTCTTCACCAGCCCACCCTGTTTTATTTACTAAGTTTACTCCAAACTACTGTCTCACACACTCTTGCTCAAAGCTACATATATGTAAAAGATTCTGTAAATTTCTATCATCTCCACTCTTAAGTAGAGAATCAGTGGTGCGTATGTTGCCGCCCATTTCTCATTCTCATCAACTCCTTCCTCCTTTTCCTTGCCATGGAAGCAGCAAACACATCCTCTGGTTTTTCCAGAGGATAGATAACCGGCTCTTGGTTCCTTCTTGACAATCCCAGATTCATTTCAGAGTGAGATATGAGATTGACATCACAGGGATCATCTACCTGGCAAGTTTCCAAGGGCCTCACTGGGCTGAACAGACCAGGCACGATGAGGGTTTCGGAGGGGTGGTCTCCGTAATCTGGTGGCAAAGAGAAACCAGCTCTATAAAAATTGTCCATGGAATTCTGAGGCTCTGGCCTCATGTTCTGAAAAGACGACAAATCATCCTGTTGTCGACTTTCAAGGCATGAACACCTGCCACATTGATAAGCCTCAGAAGGGGAGTTAACTGAGCTATGAGCAAGTAAAGGAAGCAACCACGGCATTGGGAATACGAAAAACGGAGCTCCGGGCATGGTATTTCCAGCTGTGTATTCCCCCGGCATATCTCCTAATGGATTTGGGAATTGGGAATGAGAAGCAGATTGGAAAGGGAAGACATCAGAAGATGGAACAATGGGTGGCCAAAAGCAGGGAATTATGGAGGGATGATTGTGCAGGTACACCGGTGGAGTGCCCATTGTGTTGGTAAATCCATAGTTCTCTGTTTCGCCAGCTGCGCGCCTCTTTACTTCGTCCAACTGCAAAAAAAAAACATGTGAATTGGTGTTACATACATCTTTGTACGACGTAAAAGGTTATGATCAAGATGTAACTCACCTGTGCTTTGAGAAATTCATACTCGCTCTTCACATAATTGTATTCCTTAAGTGCAAGCTCTTTTTCCTAATCACCAGAGGGAGAGTTATTCAGTGACTCTTCTTTATGTATACTCCCTTTGAGTGAAAGTTGTGTTGGAACAGTGTAATAAAAAGGTTCAATTACTTTATGCAATAAATAAAAAGAGTCTAAAGAATGTGACTTGCCTTCTTCAAACTCTCATTCTCTTCCAACGCATCAGCTGCTTTCTTGCTCAATTCCACGTACATTTCCTGATCAAATAACATAAAAATATATATATATATATGTATATATATCGCCAACCAATTCAAATAAAAGCACAAAATTATATTGGAGGGCAAACAATACAAACCATAATATGCACTAGGAAAAGCTATACCAAATCGTTGTCCTTAGCACAATGATTTTGTACTCCCCCACCCCAAATGTCATGCACCAGATGCAGAAAGTCATTTTACAAGCAGCATTACACATCATATATTGTCCAACACAAACACATTTTACTACTACACTTCCATGAGCAGTTAAATGTGTATAATACAATATAGTAGCTTCTTATAATGGCCAATTGCAATTAATTGTCTAACACAAAGACGTTTTACTTTCATGAGCAGTTAAATGTGTATCATACGATATAGTAGCTTTGGCCAATTGCAATTAAGTCGTCCAAAAAAAAATAAAAAGCCTTAAAAGTGTACATATACATTATTGAATTTGCGTATGATATATATATATATTCCACAACATTCTGTCATATATATAAATAAAATATTTGGCTTGGATACACTTTACATCTTATACTTTACATCTTATAAGTAGATTTTACATATAATCACGTAAATTATACATGTGCATTATTACATATCCTATATTTTAGTCTCATTATTTAATGTTTTAAAATACTAATAATTTCAATAATTTCATAAGAATATTTATTTGTTTATTTCAAAAAATAATAATTTTTTAAATTTTTATGAATGAAATCTATGTTCGATATCAATATTCCCCCTTATAATTTTTTTCTTGACAAACTGAACACACCAACGTTAAAAATTAGCTTTACAACATTGCAGATATATTAATATTTACCTGTCGCCGTCGAATTGTCTGTCTAGCGGACTCTCTATTTGCCATTATGCGCCAAAGCTTTCTTTCTTCTCTTTCAGCCTAATTTTAAAAGAACTAGATTACTCTTTTAAACTCATAATTTGTAAAAATTTTATCAAATAAATAGCATTTTTTCCAAAGATTTCATAGTTGTTACAAACTCCATAATAATATATACCTGTGTCAATTTCCGCTTTGACTTGACCACAGGTTTTGATTGATAGCTTGTGCTGCACAACTGGCTGGAGATGTTTTTAGCAATTTTCTCCTCTTTTTCAGTAATCATAATAGCAGGTGGTGCGTACTGATAAATCTGATTTGTAGTTAATTGCGGTACATAATTATAAACATTTGCAATCGGTGGATTCTGATATAAAAAATATAAAAAAAAAATGATCAATTTTTAAACAACACAATATTTTAAATGATAATCACATTATATCCCAACAAACATCACCAGAACATCATAGCTACGAATTAAAGCAGAACCAGAACATCATCATACATAGGAATTAAAGCAGAAAAAGTGTAGTTACACTTAGGCCACCAAAAATCTCTTTTTAGTTTATCACAAATAGCATACACTATTATTTAAGTTCATTACAAAAATACAAATATACTAAAACTCTTGAAACAAATTCACACAAACATATATCAATTGAAGTAAAAAAAAAAACTACATAATTTATTTATTTTGATCTTATGTTTTATATGAAGGTTTCCTCTATAAAAGTACATTAAACAACATACCCTATATACGGAATCTACCGAATAATAAGTCTCAAATGAACTTCTTCTTTAAAAAATAAACTTACCGAAAAAAAGAACAAGTTGAAATAAGTTGAGTTGAAATAAGTTGATAGTAAAACATATGAAGGCCGAAAAAACGACCTGACACTGAGTGACTGAAGAAACGCACATCACTGCTGCTTCTGCTCGCTTTAACCCACCGAAAACAAAACCACCTCCACCCAAAAACGAAGAGTCAGCCATCCCCTCCACCAAAAAACGAAGAGTCAACCATCCCCGCTAAAGCTTCTGCAGCCTCCAACTCTCCCGCCATCATCTGACCTACTCGTCACCTCCACGCGCCAACAAGCCTATTTCGTATTCCATTTTATTGCGACTTATAATCAACACAAGAAAGAAAAGAGAAAAAGTAAAAACTTTTTCAGAAAACTTGTATTTTAACATTAGAGAGAATCTGGACAAGATGGCAAAGGAGTCATAGGCGAGACACTCGCAACAGCCAACCTAACATCTCGCCACGTGGCATTTCTAATCCACGTGTGAATTATACGTGAGAAATTTTAAACAGGTAAATAGAGCTAAAACGCATTTTAGCGCATGACACACACATTACATTATATTGTTTCACTTCGTCTTGCAATAGTTCTTTATAGTATTTTTTTTTTTTCATTTAATTTTTTTTATTCTCATTACTTTTAAAATATATTCTAATCATTTATAAAATTTATGAACTATGGCTAAGAACCTATCTTCTTCAACTTATGGTTTAATTTATTTGTGTATTTGAACAAAATACGGTATGTAAATAGGTAGAAATCTTCAGCATGAAGATATCTAATAGCGTAAGAGGACTCTAGTTCGCAGGGATCATTCTGCACCTTTTTTTGTCAGCAAACCCAAGATATTTAATTATTAAATTACTATATATAGTGTTTATCATATAATTCATATAAAAATTATATATATATATATATATATATATATATATATATATATATATATATATATATTGATATTGACTGTTAATTTCAATTTATATTATTTAATATTAAAAAATATTGATAAGATATATCTTAAAAATTACTACTCCCTCCATCCTAACTTCAACTTCACACTTTCCGTTTTGGTCCGTCTCAAATTCAACTTCACACTTCCATAAAAGGAAAAAACAACAAATTAATATTCCTCTAACATACTTTAATTTCAAATTTGCCATCATCTTTTTAACATACATAACATACTTTATCATTTATTTATTACCCAAAAATATCATACTACCCTCAAAAGTAAGTCAAAAAGTGATTTTTCTTAAACTTCGTATCTAGTGAACTTGAATTTGGGACGGAGGGGTATAAAACTATATGTTGAAAAAAAATATTTAAATAATTTATTCAGGTAGATGTAAAGTTTAAGAAAATTTATTTTTTATAAGTTTTATTAATTTTTAGAGGGTATTGTAGTATATTTAACTAATAAATAAATTATAAAGTATGTTATGTATGTTAGGAAAGATGAGAACTTTTTCCTTTTTTAATTCAAAAATATATATCAGAACGTGGGAAAGGTACAAATAATATCAAACCACTTACCTACTAGAAAAGTTAAAAAAAGTCAAATACACTAAGTGCACATATGACCAATTCAAGAAACTAACTCCAAAATCTTCCTTTAATTTCCTCTCAATCTTCTTAAAGTCTCATTACCTTACCCACCATCTTACTCCAAAGTTCCGATACTCTCGGCCTCGGGCATAATAAAAGAAGGTGTGGAGCAGTTTTCACTTCAATATCACAAATCGAGCACTTACATGTATTTTCTGATAGCTCAATTCTCTTGCACAAATTATTGCATGTTAGTAAGCGGTCCCAGATTGTTCTCCATGTGAAAGTGGTGGCTTTTATTAAAAATATACCATATTATTGAATAAAAAATAGATTTATGTAGTTTGTTAGCAATTTTTTATGAATTTAGAAATAATGTTTTAGAGACTGAATATAAAAAAATGTTTCATTAACTAAAAAACACGATTATTTAAATAAAATTGATACAAATTAAGTGCACGAAAATTAATTCCGTATACCGTGTATGAGATATCAACTCATTGTAGAAATATTAATTCAACTTATATATTTTTTAAATCTCCATAAATAATAATGTTATAAATTGTGTTTCTATAGTAATAATTTACTAATGCATTACAATTATAAGTGCATCTTCTATAAACATAAAATTAAAAAATCATGAAAATTGGGATTTAGAATTTAAAATGCAAGAATAACGCAAATTATAATACTATCGACTATGAGTCGTACTTTTACTATGTATTTGTTGCACTATGTGATAACTGATAATAATGTAGGATGTGCCATTGTACCATGATATTAATTTTTAAATTAAATATAT
The DNA here is from genome assembly GCA_023678885.1 of Pogostemon cablin. NCBI lineage: Eukaryota > Viridiplantae > Streptophyta > Magnoliopsida > Lamiales > Lamiaceae > Pogostemon > Pogostemon cablin. Next base: position 3,100,076 of record CM042984.1, read on the forward strand.
TTTGTTTAACTTAATATAATTTAATTTTAACACTTTATGATAGAATTAAAAATAAACACGAGCAATTATTTGTATAGTCTAATTAATAACTTAATTTATAATTTTTTTTAAAAGAAAAAAAGTTATATGTACTCCAAATAAAAATTTGATGGCAATTATTTGTCTAGTTAATAACTTAATTTATAATTTTAAAAAAAAAAGTTATATATACTCCAAATAAAAATTTGATGGTTTAATTCAATATACGATGGATAAATATTTATTATATATTTATATGATTAAGTTAAAAATAAGGAATTTAATATTTGGCCGCTTGAATAGCCATTCATATTAGAGACCTTAAGGATGAAGATCCCATTTTCCTGGTAAAAGATAAATGAGGTCTGATTTATCCATTACATTAATATTTTAGGAAGATAAATTAAGATTCTTTTGAATTAGAAAAGTTACTTTTCAAATTCTTATAATTGGAGTATCAATTACTCTTTATACATTAAAAAACTACACTTAAGAGAGATAAATTATTAATTTATTACTCTTCCTAATAAAAAAATAGTATTACTTTTTTAAAATTTGATGTGTTGTAATGTTTTTTGAATAGTTGAGACAAGTAATATTACATCCGTCTCAAGTTAAAATTCACATTATTTGTTTATGCCCGTCTCATATCAAATTTTACTAAAAAAATAATAAACATCACATCAATCTCCAACCCTAAGAATACATCTTAATTACAAATTTATTACTCTCATCTAACACACGTAACATACTTTATAATTTATTTATTACCTAAAAATACTACATTACCCCCCAAAAGTTAATAAAATTAGTCGAAAAGCAACTTTTCTTAAATTCCGTATCTGCAGTAATAGTGAAAAATAATATGAGATGGAGAGAGACATATATTTCGTTCAAAAAAGAATAATTAATCTATATAAAAAGTAATTTCTCACATATGAAAGAATAATTTTATAACAACAGAGTACATGGTGAATTGAGTTCATAAGAGACTCCCTCTTACAAATAATACTCCATCCATCCATCATACACGGATATTCCCTCCGTCCTACTGAAAAATTCTTATTTTACTATATTTGGCATCTCATTTAAAAGTATTCATGTTTCCCTTTTAGTAAAATGACATCACATATGATCCACCACTTATTATTAATACAATTATTCACTATACATACAATAAAATAATAGTACACTTAATTAATTCACGTGTAAAAAATAAATAGAAATTTATAAAAGGAATAGAGGGAATACTTAAAAAAAGTAAATAAGAGTATAAGACTATTAGGGCCGGTTGGGAGAGTATTAATAGTAAAAGGGATATTAAAAGCCATTTCATCCGCAGGGCAGACTATTAACGTCTGGTGGGCCCATTATTTTGCACATGATACGGTCCGAATTACATCGCGAAAGGCCACTCACATCACATGGCACTTCTTTTACTCTTTATTTCTTTATTTCTTTTTTCTTTTTCTATGATTACATATTACTCTCACCATTCTATAGAAATTGGCACACTTTTCTTTTTGATTTGTCCCACTAAAGTTGACATATTCCATTTTTAATACATGGACCCACACAAAAATAATTAATTTATTCTCATGGGCCCCACATATCACCTCTAATACAACTACCCACTACACATTAAATATTATTTCTCTCATTTATGGGATGGAGGGAGTAATTTTTTTGTTTGAAAGAAAAAATAAATAACTCGATCAGTATTGTCCAAAATTTGGAAAGCATTTTATAAAATGTAATATGGGTTTACGGCCTGTTCTAAAATTTCAAGGCCCAAGGAAAAATGGACTTAATTAATTTTTTTAATTATATATAAGTAAATAATTAAAATGAATGTTAAATAATATTATATTAAAAAACAAAACAAAAAATTTATTCAAACTATTTAACTCTTAATTTAAATAATTTTTATTAAATAATTGAATAAATTAATTTAATAAGTAAAGATTAAAGAGAAAATATTTGTATTAATGATTAAATTTTAGAGTCCGATTAGGGTGCATCTGGTGCACCAGTTCACCTGAACGATTATAACCATTAGATTAATTTTAAATTTGATCTTTACCATTAAATAATATAATATAATTATTATTTTTTAAAAAAAAACCACCCTACCAACCCCATTTTACCTTATAAATGTTGGGATATAAATGTTGGGATGCACCGTGCACCATGTGCACCCCAAAATCATCCTAAATTTTAATAAAAATATTAATAATACTTTTTTAGAAATATTGACGTCAGTTCAATTAAAATGTAACGGTTCAACACATAGAGACTCACCCATGGTTGGTTTTTTGGCATCCAATTCTGATCCATACTAAGTGGTCTTATTTTAATGAAGGTGAGTGAGCCCACTATCCAACAATTTCAAGATTCAAATTTCCATTACAATAAGAGGAACTATATATAATACTAATTAAATGAAGTGGAAATAGGAGTTTTTCATGAAAATAAAAGTTTCTTCCAAGTTGGAAAATCAAGATAAATACATCAATTTTTGAAAAAAAATGGAAAAAGAAAAAGTAGGAATACCAAATATGAATGTGGGCAATTTAATAGTGAATGTAATATTCAGAAGATAATAAATAGGGATGTGGATATGATTCCTCTTATGAGGAATTTCTTTTTATGAAATAAAGATTGAATCAAATCTGTTCGACTTTTGTCATGATACCAACCACATAAAGAAAAAGAATAACTCATATATCAAACACTCATCAGAATCGACCGTGGATAATTTTGATTGGTAATTCTTTTATTTTTATTTTATTTTGTGAATAATATTTAAATATTCGACCAATTCCACCTTCAGTTGAATCACTAAATTATCCTCTCCTTTATTCGTTTTTTTTTTCTCCCCAAAATGACTGGATATAATGTCTGTGAATTGTTGCATGAATATGTCCATGTAATATATTGAAAAATAAGTAAAAGAAATATGTACGCACATAATTCGAAGAGCACAAATAACATCAATTAAGAAGAATCAATCTAATATTCAACTCTTAGAACAATGATAATCTAAATCTTTGACAATATAAATAAATATGTAATCACGTATTGAATTATATGATTAAAAATATATATATATATATATATATATATATATATATATATATATATATATATATATATATATATATATTGTACATTTCCTCTCTCGGAACTTTTAATTATAAAATGATGGATCCATCAAAGCTAAGCTAATTAAGCTATCATTTATAATATGGAGAAACTATCACACATTTCAGGTTATCATATTAACAGCTATGTTTTTTTTTTTTTTTTTAAATGACTCATTAATTCGTTGAGGTTAAAATCAAGAAAAAGATACGTACCTAGCTAGTTAAAAGATAAGAGTATACATGAATACGAATGGCAATTTGATGAGATAAGTGTTGTGATCTTTGAGAATTCATTCACAAATTTCCCTGTGTTAATACTTAAGACTTCGAATCCATTTGCTTAGTTGAATTACTAACTGATGTCTTATGTTCATATAATATAATTGCTTCCATTGGTACGCTATAGCATATGCCCTCTTTTTTTTTTTTTTTAAGATAAGCCATTGACTGGTCCAAATTTTCGTGGTTATTTTAGTGTATCATTTTAATCATATACTCCTCCGTTCGCCTGAAAAGTGTCTTTTACTTTTGTACATGTAGATTAAGGAGTATTATTATTTAATGTGTAGTTGTATTAGTGGGAGTGTAGGCCCCATATTTTAGTTGTATTAGTGGGTGTGTGTTGGTCTCATGTGTGTAAAAAAGGAAATGATCCCTCTTTGGGCCGGACGATCAAAATAAAAAAGACTCTCTTTCGAGCGGACGGAGGGAGTATTTAGTAAACACGTAAAATAATACTCCCTCCATCCCATTGAAAGCAGATCCTCATTTTATTATATTGAGCGTTCCATTCAAATGTCTCCATTTTCCTCCTTTTTAGTAAAAGAACTCTACATATGACACACCATTCATTACTAATTCAATAATTCACTTCACATAAAATAATAATACTCATTAATTCAAGTGCAAAAAGCAAATTGAGACCTATGATCGAGACGGAGGAAGTACTCCAGAAAAAGGATACTTTCTCTATCTCATGAATGTTGTTTAGATTGACATTAAGGAATATTGTAGTTTAATTTATGATGTGTTGAGTATAACATTTTAATGTTTTGTAGGTAATTATATTACTATTACGTGTATTCATAAAAATATACTTCTTCCGTCCGGTTCTAAGGTATCCATTTGCTTTTTGCTTGTGGATTAAGGAGTATTATTATTATATGTAAAGTGAGTAGTTGTATTAGATGGAAGTGGTAGGTCATATTGTTTACTTTTTTTACTAAATAAGGGAAATAAATACCTTTGAAGCGAATGCCAAAAATAATAAAGTGAATGAAGGGAGTATTAATTATTTGTGTGACTCTAATCTATAAAAAAAAAAAAATATATATATATATATATATATATATATATATTAGCTGAAGCTATATTTATTAAATGTAACTCTATTAACTGGACGAACAAAGCAAGAAAATAATGCACAAAAGACAGAGAAAATTCAATCTAGTTGCTGGAAAAGTTAGTGAAATTACATTGACAGATTGACCAATGACTGGATATAATCATTCATTCGTCCGGATGCATATGGTGCGTGCGTGGAAAGGTGAATGTATTAGTATTAGGATGGGACTATTGCCAATTGGAGTTTTATTGAGGACACTTGAAAATTTAAAAAAAATAGAAATGAAAAGACAAATATAACCTCACACTCAAATTCAATGCAAATACATAAAAATTACTTTGTTCGCCCAATGAAATTTGTAACTTACGGAGAAAAAAAATGCAACATAAAAAAGAAAGAAAAAGAAAAGACAACGATGAAAGAAAGAAAAAGATGAAGGGAATGAGATGAAAACGAATGGGCAGAACCCATTTCGCTCACAGTAGAAAGAAATAAGGAGATGAATGGGCAGGGGTCTAGAACCTTTCCAACAACGCCCAATTAGATCTTAATCAATTTTGTTAAGCTGTTAGAAAACATTTCCTGAATTTAGTGAAATTAAGTTTTGTGGCTGGATGTGTTCTTGGATTTATTGGACTTCCACACCCATTTTTTCTTTTGATTTGAATTTGTTTCTTCTCTCCTTTAGTTTTCGCAACTGATAAATACCAAACTTTTCAGATCTTTTCAACATCAATTCACGAACGCAAGATTATAAAAAAATGCAATTAAATTGACCATGATAATGGAAAAAATAAGAAGTGCCAATATTCATGCTCATCTTCTATGAAGAAAATGGATGATTTTGGGAAAAATCTGTCACGAGATTGCAGAAGGTGTCGAAGAATGCCGGCACATAATTTCTCCGCCCTATCGATTTCATTGGGGCGGCGGAAGAAAGACCAATACTGCTTGTACTTGTACTAGACATTCTCCCGGAGAGGTGGACGACAAGCTTGCCCTTCTGCTCGGTGAAGCCCATAATACAGAGCTGTCGGTCGGGAAGGAAAGGTTCTGATCACGAGTGACTGGATAGGTTGGGTGTGCCACGTGTGGAAAGAAATTTATTTTGAATATATTAATTTTATTTGGATTTAAGAATAGGGTTATAATTGTCATCACATGAGTATATTTTTTAATCTTCGAGTGCCTTTAGTAAAATTTTGGGTGGCAATAGTCCCGCTTATGATAAAATGTCCAGTTGGCCCAATGGTTTCAAATTTTAATTAAAATTAAATAACTCTATACGCATTATATGTGACATAATTTTTTTCATTGAAATACATGATTCAACATAAAAGATGAATAGAAGGATCAAACGTGATGGTGTGATTTTTGTACCAGATTGGAAGGTTCATGACATATGGTCACTTATCCACTCCCTAGTGATGCTGATACTCTGCCCTAAGCTACACAGGAAAGAACATCATGGTAATTGGACAACACCATTCTAGAACATTAAACCTTCCTGAATCCCTCCTAATTTTATAGGCATTGACATATTTATTTCATTGGGGACAAGCTAGAGAGATCCTTCTAAACTACTAGCATATTGTACCACAATAAGCCAACATGACATAAGGTAACTATGATACGAATGTCGATAGCAGGACAACGCAGGAATCAAACTCGAAAGTATGCTTCAAGTTCATCACTGCCTTCATTAATTGATGGGTGAGCAGAAGGCGAAACTAAGGCCCCAGGAAATCTCCGCGGTGTTAACAACGGTGGGCCCGTCCGGGGAGAGAGGTTAGTAAGTTCCAGAGCTTGTAGTCTCAACTCTAAAGGGTAATCAGCAATGCAGCCAATTCGGGGACCAGCACCCGTAGACCATTTGTTTGATAGTTGATGGCCAAGTTGGTATGATTTCACAGCCTTTTTGGAGTTGATCCTTTGCAGTATGGCTGTCCTTGGGACATCTGCCTTTGGACTCCGAAGACCACCAGAGAGGCTCCTCTTGTACTCAGTTTCAGGCTTAGATACTTCTGTTGTTTCTGAAGGCAGGTCGACTTCTTTGGGAGGATCGGATGAAACAACTTCTGATATTGATGGAACTTGGGATACAATATGTTTTGAAGATGATTGCCTATATTCACTACTATCATAGTCTTCATTTGACTTGTGTATCTGATACAAGAAAAGGATAGCATATTTAATAGTGAACAAGTGAAATCCACCCCAAATTAGTACAGCTTATAACGGTGGCATCATAAAGAAGTGGTGGGGTAGAGGGTTTCGTAATTTCTTTCCAAATTAAGCCAGAAACAGTAACCAGGACCACCCCCACAAAGCCATCCCTCTACTCAATCCTAGGCCCGATTAAAAAGCTTACAAAATACTTGATGAAGTTCTGTACCTCTACTTCGTCTAGCTTAACTCCATTTTCCTTGAGAATTGACATAAAGCCGTCGAGGCTATCATCAGTTGGCTTATAGTGTCCGCTGTAAGCTGAGATACTCTGAAATAAAAACAAAAAAACATTAGTAATTTTACCCTGAAGAACTAATAGAATCCTTCATTTGCAATTTCTATAAAGAAATTAGTTAGACCTTGCATCAACACAGCCAATCCTTCATTTGCAATTTCTAACTTCTCAAAAGTGAGAGTATTCTACAAAGTGTACATTCTACCCTTGAGTTTTCTACTGTAACCTTCCACAACACCAGACAACTAAGGATTAGAACTCTTCCCCTTCCCTACCCACTATATGATGGTCTAAATAATTTGACAGAAGAAGATTTTAGAGTAACCTTTAGTATTTGATAACAAAAAACTTGGATTTGTTAAAGAAAGGCAGTTTCCTGGACAGTACCTTAAGCACCCCATCCTCTGCCGTGAGCCTTCCAGCAGCTAAAGTAGCTCCTCCAGCAAGAAAACTGGAATGATGGAACTTTCCCTTCTTTTTCTGAGATGATTATAAGTATATAATATGATAATTAGGACTAATATCTAGGAGTTAAATAGATAGATTGAAGATTTATTTACTGAAAATAATAGAGCTTACCTCCCCAGTGTAAAGTTTCTTGGAGGTGCTCATCACAAAAATCCATTTTGCTCCTGGTGATCCTCCATTGGTATCAAGCAGTTTCCCAGTCAATTTATGCAAAATTTTCCCATCAACAACCACAAATTCATAGTGTTTTCTCTCTTTCTGACATAGGGCAAACACGAAAACAATTAATAGGACTCTTTTACGTAAATGGACTTCAACCCCAAGAGAAAGAGCTCAAGATATATCAGAAACCAGTAGAGGATAAGATCAGTAACTCCTGAGCCACAAATGCATTTTAAATACATCAAGAACACTTCCAACATTTTTAGTATTGTATTAACCACATGATAAATTTCTTGATTAATACTAATTTTCTTTTAAAAATCGGTGCTACACTATATATTGAGATTTTGATCACATACTGGTCCAAGATATTTGATGCACTGTCGACGAAGTTTTGATCTGGGGCACTCTTTAAGATCGAAGTCTTTGCCATCTCCAAGATCCAACCTGCACAATTAACCCAAGGTTTATATGTTTTCTGACTTCGCATTATGGCTAATTGACTATCAGCTATGTAATCTGTTACACAGTCTCAGAGTAAAGTTTTCACAAGTTTACGGACATTTTCTCAACAACTGTGCGTAAAACAGCCATGAAAATATACTTTAACAAAAGTTTGACCAAGTTTTTCATCTTTCAAATGGATAACAAATATAAAAACATACATTATAAACGGGTAGTTGAATGACATATTCATCATGAAGTTGGTATTCCGTCACATCCTATTAAAAGCTTGTATGATTAAAATTTTCCTAAATTCTGAAATTGCTCTACTCCAGACAGCCATCTTGTTAGACTGCCTTAGATAAATCTCCATAGAAATTGAAAGTTTGAAACATCAAGTATCTATCTCAAGTGGAACGGAAACATAAAGATAAACTCGCAGAAAGTAAAGAAGATCAGATTTTCTAACTCACCAGTAAAAGAAAGGTTGACCAGTGTTGGTTTTACACCATTCCTCATAATAAAGATGTAAACTGTGCCCATAGCGGTGCCTTGGATCAATCTAGAAAAAAAAAAAAAAAACAGCAACCAAAATCAAGCTCCCAAACAATATTGCCACATTCAATCCATTAGCTGTCTAATATGTAATCATTGAACTTGAAAGAGGAAAAGAAAAAGGTTCTCACAGCTTCAATCCAATGCTGAAAAGCAAGCTTTTGTGCTTTAGCATCTACGGAAAGACCCTTGCCCACCTGTATACAAACCATTTTAGTAAGATGAGCACAACTACGCAAAAGAGCTCAAGTAACTATTGCTTTATCTGTGTACCAGCATTTGTCATCTCTTTCCTTCAAAATTAATCAGTGATTCAAAAAAATTGTAGAGAAACATAACACACATACAAAATCTTATGTATATACCTTGGAAGCATTCCACCCGGCGCGGTTCCAACGGGAAGCAGCTGTCTCTGGCTTCAAGAAGTCGAAAAACGAGATTGTACTGTGATTTAATCGTGCAAAATCTAGCGCTTGCCACCTTAAATTACCACCACGAAACAAAAAATTCATCAGAACAATTTACGAGAAAACGAATTGAGGAATCACAGGTGTGAAAAGGCATGTATCACACTCTCGAAGTAATATATTTCTGCATGGGTTGGCAATAGCGAAAATAAACGTAAACAACGGATCAACAATTTTAAAGGACATCGTCGTCGTAAAGTAACAAATTAACGAAAATCGAGAAAGTGATTGAAAGAAATCGAGTTACCATAGTTCTTCAGCAACCACGGCGGAGTCAGCTAACATGCGCCGAGTGCGATAGCTCCGATAAACCTTCTGAACTTTCATCGCTGCATTCAAGGGGCATCTCGTCTCAGCGGCTTCAGGACTCGTCGGAGAATCAGAGACCTCAAATACACCGCCGTTGTCGTCCATTTGATGAATCAACGCCGGAGCGTCCCCTGACATGCCGGTAAAATAAGCAGAAATGCTATTCGGCTTAAGATCGAAAGCCGAGGGCGAGTGAGCTTGTACCTCCATTGATTCACAGGCGAGTGGTGGTGGAGAGAGACTGAATTTATTTTGGAGAGAGATTGAGAGAGTGAGTTAGGTGAAGGAGTGAGACTGGCGATTTCATAGAAATGGAGAGGGTTTGTACGTATTAGTAATTTTCTATGAAAAAAAAAATGGTGTACCCACGGGATCGGTCCGGATTTGTAGAGGAGGTAAATCACATAATGTATATCAAGTGATTTATAGAAAGAATTCACGGTTAAACTTATGTTTATAAGGATCGAAGGTAAATCACAGAATGTGTATCAAGTGATTTATAGAAAGAATTCATGGTTAAACTTATGTTTAAGGATCAAATTCATACCAAAAGCAATATTCGAACCCACCCCGCAACCCTTGACGTATTAGTAATTTTCTCTGTATACCTACCTGTCGATATAATTAAGTCGTTGGATGAGTTTACGGTACCGCCTGTTACAGTTTATCATACGAATGACATTTTCGTGAAAAAAAAAATTATAATTAGGCGAATTAATTACTATAAGATTTTAACATAATATTTGAATCAACCCTCAACAAGAGGTAACATCACCGTTGTTCATTTATTAAATAATTCTCTACGCAAGACTTAGAGACAAAATTAATTGAACTTCATCGTAATTAATACTTATCCCTACAACAACATTCAAGGCAAAACAACTGTTCTCTAATACGCCACGCCTAACGGGCTATGTATTAATTATTACTTCTCTCTAAATATGCAAGTTTATAGGCAAATTAAGAGATTCGAACCAATATTCGTCGCCAAAGTATTAATGAAAGGTAAATAAGCTCAAATAATTAATTTATTTGTTGCCAAAAGTATTAGTAACCTATTTAGAATACTTGTTCTCAAATCCTATTTCATTTACCAAAAATAGAGCGAAATTGTCACGAAAATTCGAGCATGTGAGAGGGAATAGTCACAAATTATTTATTAGTCATAATTACCACTGACTCATGTATAATGAAGAAAGAAAAACGTTGCTACAAAATCATGAAAAAGAATAATTAAAGGAAAGAAAAGTAGCAAATCATGAAAAAAAATAATTAAAAGAAAGAAAAAAGAGAAAAAAATGAAAATTGTACACGCTAATTTATATAAATGAAATTGTGCAATAATTAAAATTTGAGAAAAGTTGTATGTATTTGAAATATTATAAAAAATATAATATCGTTATTTTAGATACTACTTCAAATAGTAAAATTTATAGAATTTTAAAATCGATTTCACATCGAATCAGAGGTGGATCCAGTATAGGTACATGGGGTACAGCTGTACCCCCAAAATGAAAAATAATACCTATATATATTGGATATAACAATTAATATACATAGTAGCTTAGTGGTTAGCGCCTGTAGTGCAGTAGTTGAGGTTGAATGTCGGGGATCCCTTTTATTTTATTTTATTTATATTATTATTATTTATACAACTTTATCTATTATTTACCATTTTCTTTATTTATTCCTTTTTAAATTTACATTATTCTCACAATTTTAGTTTATAATTTATTCATTTCTTTATTTATATTTATATAATTTCTTTGTATTCTCTATTTTTTTATACATCATATGCTTTATTCTCTAATGCTACCTACACCTTTTCGTTTTATTTTATATTTAAACCTTGGTGTTTTTTTCTTTCTTTACTCATATATACACACAATATATTAATATTCATGTTTTATAAAAGCATTAATATTTTCATTATTCACTTATTACTTAAATTATTAATTGTAACATAAATATATACATTCAATTCATACTTTTTTTAAATATATACTATAAATGCATGATAATAATACGTTAAATTTCTTTTTATAAAAGAAAATTAAATGGTGTCAACAATAATTAAATTTCTGCATATTAATTTATTTATATATAATTTTAAATTTTAAATAAATAATATTTTATAAATACATGTCGACTGTACCCAAAAATTATTATTTGGATCCGCACCTGCATCGAATCAAAACAAATTAACAATGGAGTTGCAAAATACAAAATCTAATTTAACAGGTCGAAAACAATCAAAGCCATAAAGAAATATAAATATAAAAAGAAATCCAATAAAATCTAAAAAATGGACCAATGGTACTCCACCATTGACCATTAAATTAAAATGATCTACCTACAGCTGTTGGGGGGACATCTTCTGCCATGAATATCCTTTAATTTTTCACATGTAACAACCTTTTTGCAATTTCCACCACACTGCTTTTGTTTTTCTATTCCATTTTCTATAGTTTGAATTGAAAAGAGGTTGGAAATAATGAAAAATGAATTCAACATTGCTTCCTCCAAGCACTGTCACGTTTTTAATAAGTTAAAGAAACTTGTTTATTAGAAAGAGAACGAGCCTTATTTTATTTAATAATGTTGGATTCAGTGTTAGATTGTGATGATATATAAATAGTGTTCAATTAATTTTTATTAGTGAAACTTTTGGACCATATATACAAATAATGATTGATTATGATGATACGTGAATAGTGTTCGATTAATTTTATTTGTGAAACTTTTGGAACACATACGAGTAACGAGGAATACTTGTAGAGACCCCATTAAATTATTTTATGTTTTTATAATTAATTATTTTTTTTATTAAAAATATTATTGTTTATTTTAAAAAATATTATCAATTTTTATTTATATTATAAATAATTTATTAAATATAGTTCACAACGTTAGTAGTATTATTTTTCAACAATTAATCAATTTCCATTAAAATATTATCAATTTTTATTTGAGACGATCTCACACAATTTTGTACTATATATAAACACACTAAGGAATACTAATTTTATGGAAATTGATCGAACATAGAGTACTATATATCAGCAAATAGAAGCGGTATTAAAAAAAAAAAAAAGAAAAAATATCTTGTGAGAAATGCATTTTTTTATGTTTGATTAATGATGTGAATTTTATTGGACTGATTCTCCGTCTTTCTGTTATCAATTGTTTTCCAGCATTCTTAATATAATATTATTTTCTTTTTAAAAAATAAATATATTTTACTAAAAACAAATGAGATCACATATTTCATTTCTATATTTCATCTCCTATATATTCATTAGATTCTTATCATTTGTCATAATCAATACCCAAAATTCATCACATGCCCCTATATAATAAATATGTTTTCAATAATAAGTCGACTCATCCCACAACCTGTCTCACATATATCCGTCTCATAAGAGAGTGTTTCTAAACAAAATTATTCCACTTTTACATTTTTTAAATTCTTATCATTTCTTATCAAAAATATAACTTTCGCAAATTAAGGTTTATTATTATTAGATGTGTAGTGCGTAATTGTATTAGTAGATGTGAGTCTCATATTTTAATTGTATGAATGTGTGCGGGTCTCATGTATTTGAAAAAAAAAAAGACTTTTGGGACGAACATCCAAAATAGAAAAATGGATAGAGGGAGTATCATTTATATTTATAAAACGAATTATTTATTTATTAAATAATTCATTGAGCCGTTATCACTTTTTCATAATTCACTTATTATTTTTATTAAAATATTATCACTTTTATTCACGAAAATCTTCTCCTGATATGCCTTTACATAAATGTTTTGTCAATTTTATATTAACGGTGTATAAAAATATAACCAAACATACCTGTCATCCACATCCTAGATCGAGTTTAAATACATTATAACCAAATTTAACAAAGTTTAATTAATATTACAAAAATAACACAAGTGTGCAATTAATTCGATAGAAGACAAAGTCTAATTAATGAAGATAATTTTAAGTTAATAGACAACTTAATTTAATCGAGTAAGGTAAACAATCCTATTCACGACAACCTATAATTAATTTAGAAATAGATTATTACCTACATAACGTAATAAGAAAAACATTTTCAGGTTACTATATATACTAAGGATTCTATCGCAACTCAAACAAACACTTACTTGATTAATCAATTACGTAAAATTAATTTTGAGAAAAATAAACTATTAATTACTCTTCTAAAACATTACTCATATTCTTGCCCTTGATTTAGCGATTATGTATATGAAAATTACTTTTAAAAAATTACACAAATATACTACAATCCCCTAAAAATGTCAATAAAATTAATTGAAAAATAATAACTTTTCTATTAGAATTGGCTCACACTAAATTAACTTCCCCATTTTAAAAATTAAAATAAGTATTATACTATTTTTGTGTGATAATTATATTACTCTCCAATGACATAATAATCCTATTTAAAAGAATAATAGTTTACATAAATAATTCTACTTTCCTCTCATATTTCCCCTTACAATTTTCATTTTTCTCCTCTCATACTAATTTTCACACTTCAATAAAAATAAAATTATCGCTTAATATAATACCCTCATAACACATTCTAATTTAAAAAATTATCACCATCATCTATCACAAATAAATTAATTTACACTTTGTTTATTTATAAAAATATATCACCATTGTTGACTATTAATGAAGTTTTTCCATAATAATTTGATAATTGCTTGGAAATGATGATCATATGAGTATAAAAATGTGGGGACAAAAAAGAAATTAATACATTGATTTATAACGTGGAAGTGGTCAAGTGCTCATCTCGCTATCACTAAAGTGAAACCAAATCTTATTGGACCTAGTAAAATTAATTAAAAATTTTTAAAATAACAAAAAGAAAATTCTGAAAGAAGTAAATTTTATTTTAGCAAATTTTAAAATGAGAATAGTCAAGACTTATCTGAAATGTAATCATTGTTATTTACCGTGTAAATAAATTATTACAGTATTTACTTTGTAATTTTAAGTATAGTATTATTCGGATGATTTATAATTTATATCATATTCTTTGGATGTATATACTATTTATTCTTATAATTTAAAATATTCTTCATATATAATTATTAATTTTTTATATTTGAATTTATTTTTCTATATTTTCATTATTTAATTCTAATTATTTTCTTTATTCAATATTTTCTTTTTCAAAAAATGTATGAATATCTTTTTTTTCCTATACACTTATTATAATTTATTTACCTTAATATCATTAAATTTAATTAATATCTTTTAATATAAATAAATTAATTAATATCAAATCAAATCATGTATTGAAAAAATAAGATGAAGAATAAATTGAGATTTTTTTAAAAATAAATTTATAAGAATTAATTTAATTTAATTTAATTATGAAATATTTAATATTTATTTTAAACAAATAATAAAATTAAGAATTCGAGTTACATATTTTGATATAATTATTATATTATCTTTTCTTAAAATTTATTGCATATATATTCATGAATTGCTGGTCATCGTTGACCTTGATAGTCTTCTCTCAACAATATAAATAAATAAATAAATTAATTAATTAATAAAAACTCATGTGTAATAAATAAATAAAAACTCGTGTGATTGAAGTTTCATATGAAGGTAGCTCTTGCTTTTATAAAGGAGACAAGTCATAATCGGTGTACACTTGCTTCCTAATTTCTTTTTTATTTATGTCAACTTTATGTGATAAATTAATATAAACGATACATGTACTAAGCGTGAGTATAAGAAACGTGTCATATTAAATGATAAAATTGTAAAATGTAAGTAATGATTAATAAATATATGCCCCACATCTTAATTTTATCCATGTGTATTTTCATTGTATTGAGGGTGTTTGGCATGCTTTAGAAAACTGAAAAAAGAATATATATATATATATATATATATATATATATAGAGTGATAAATCAAACACATACATTTCATTGTCGAAGAAATGATTTGGGAATGCATGGAGTGACCTAAAAATCATCCTTTTGAGAATAATAATTGATCTCAGTCTCATACGCTTTCCTAAAGCAGTATTTCAATCTTTTGGTGGCTGTCAATTCTTTGTTTTTTTATACTTTTCTAATATTTTAATTTCTTAAAAGGGTTTTCATAATTAACATCCATTAATTTTTCTATGAAAAGACGAAAAAAGAAAGTGAAGTACTGACATCCATTATATCAGCATCATATTACACTTTGATATGTCATAAAGAAAAGAAAGTAGAAAATGATAAGTCATTACTGTAAACCAGTGTTAATCGTCTATAATTAAATTTAAGTATATATCTAAACAATATGCCTACAATTTCACCGATATTGTTTAAAATAGTCTTGGTTTGACTGTACTCATATCCATTCATGCCTCATTATTTTATTTGTTATTACTAAATAGGAATATTCCTGCTTTATCACTTTTGTTCTATATAATAAAATGAATTTATAGTACTATTATTTTTGTATTTATTTAGAATTAAAAAAATGAAGAAGGACGTGGGTTACTGGGTTTATCATAAAATTACATGCTATCCAAACATAATTGTACTGGGTCCCACTATTGTGATAATTCTGTACCTACTAGATTGGAATTTTATTCCCATGTAATTTAGCCTGTATCATCTCTATTGCAACCCTGTACTAATTATTGGATTATAGATATGAGTTCCTTTGCTCGTATGATTTATTGTATTATTAATTTAAGGTAGATTTTTTTTTAATTATTACTCCCTTCGTTATAGAGAAGTTGATATAATTTTTTTTGGCACGGAGATTAAGGAGTATAATAATTTAATGTAAAATGAAGTAAAGTGAGAAAAATAATATTTGATGTGTAGTGAGTAGTTATATTAGAGGTGATACGTGGAGCTTGTTTTTGTATGGGTCTCATGTATTAAAAAGAAAATGTGATAACTTTAGTGGAACAAACAAAAAGAAAAATGTGTCAATTCCTATGGGCTGGAAAGAGTATTATTTATCCCTTGTGTTTCCTCCTGAAATGAATATAATGTCACAAGACGCGCAGTCCCAAAATATGGTACAAGATAATTTTGAATTTAATGGATTTAATCGGTTTACAGATAAGACATCAAAACATACACAGTCCAAAAAATCTATTGATTCTAAAAATAAAAAACCTATTTACAGATATTAATATCATGAAAGACAATTAACAACACATACTTAGATAGGACATAGGTGAAAGACAGATATAAGTGGGTTGTACAATTCGATGCGACGAAAATGCATTACCAAGTGTCATAATAATGAGTCCCATATTTAGGTTTGGACATCATTAATGTCATTAATCACTACCAATCACAAGTACAACAGACATCGCACATGAAAAATATATTATTATAATCACACTAAAACAAAAGGACACGACATCACATCTTATCATGTTACATAGAGCATCCCTTTGCTCTTCAACATAATTACACTTTTGCTTCATTGAATTTAAATCAGAAACTAAAATTAATATAGTTAAATCAAACCCTATACAAGTCCATAGAAATAAAACAATTATGCATAAAAGGAAAAAGGATTAAAAGAAATAGCTGTATCTAAATTTATATACAACTGCAAAAGAAATTTAAACCATGAGATAGAGTAGTATAATTATGCATGGTCACTCAAAATCTTCACTTAATTCATTTCAAAGGCGATGGAAACCACACAGAAAAATGAATATTGCAGCAACAAAAGCACTAGTGGTAGTATTTCTGGAAATTTAAATTTTCCCGAAAAGATTTCGCAAAGCAGCAAAGAGTGCTTTCAAACTTATCTTGAAGTATCACTAACATGCAGACAATGAATTGATTGTTATAGTGATGCAAAACCAATGAATGATAAAACAATACTGTCATTAACAGCTATATGATCACTGCATTGATCTGAAAAAATGTATTTGCAGTTAAACAATTTAATCCAACTATTTGGTATAGCTTTTTGAAATGCTTTTGGCTACTAAATTAACATTAAGAGAAAATGAAGTTGCTAAACAAGTGAAAGAATGATAGTCTTCTAAGCATAAAAGTAAGCACCTATTGGAGAGACATGAAGCTTATGTTTCACAAAGGCTCCACAATCCTCTTCTAGTCAAAAAGACCAAATCCCATATCTTGCATGTGAAAGAGGAAGAAATTATAACAAGAAAAGTTGTTACGTAACTAAGCCGCACAAATATATGTTAAGAGCAAGCATCATATAAAAAGGTGAAATATTCAGGAATCAGAAAAGATGAACAGTTTTCCAGAATATCTTACATTGACAAATTAGGATCCTTTTCCCCTTATTAAAAAAGAGAGAGACTAATCTAACACATAATTACAACATTGGCTACAAGAAAAAATTGAACACTTTAAATTGAACACTTCACACCAGAATAAAATTTGATGACAATGAACATCTAACACATAAACAACATTGGCTACAAGAAAAAATTGAACACTTCACCAAAATAAAATTGGATGACAATGAACATAGAACTAAATGGTACAAGTACTTACATCATCTGATTCCTCTTTCTCCTCCACTTTCTCTTCTTTCTTTGCCTCAGCTGCAACAGGAGCAGCTGCAGCACCACCAGCTGCAGATGAAGCAACTGCAACAGCACCTCCACCACAAGGCACAGATGCCAACTTCTCACGACCGGCTGCAATAAGCTCTGTAATATCCCGATTTTTAACTTGAGTCAAAAGAAGCTCAATCATATCATCATCAGCTTCAGCTCCAACTGCAAAGCATATACAAAAGTTAAAGATAATGAAAGCAATAATGTGAATTATCAATAACAGAATCCCTTGAAACGTGAGAAATAAAAAAAGAGATATCTGCAACAATTAAAGGTCCTCAATACAAATCCGAGACAGTTTAGATTTAATGTTGTCATTCCTAGTGAGTTAAAAGAACAAAATAGATCAGTCAAATTCCACAGGATGCCCAAAAACAGTGCAGACAAAACAGCCATTTAGAAATTTATAATTCACGTAAATCTAAACTCGCAATGACACTATCACCAACATCACTATTTACTAAACACAATAAACCATCAAAATACGCAATTGGCACAATCATAGAGAGATCCAGGTTCAAATGCACATCACATTCATTGACGTATAATCATCTCAAGGTAATTGCAATACCATACATAACCTCCACAGAAACAAACGTAAATGATGCTTCATAAATACCAGAGCAGAGGATGTCCTTCAGATCAGCGGTGGAAGGACTAGCATTGCCTCCCAAAACGGCGAGCAAATAGGCTGCTACTACCTTCATCTCTGCTCAATCTGCAATCAGTAAATGATTAATAATTTAATACATACGAAAAATGCGCGCAGATTACATATGTGAGTGAGAGGCAGAGAGAGATTACTGCTTGGCGCAAGAATTGAATGAGAGTAGGAAATCGGGGTGAAAGGTATTGGCGCGATTATTTTAATCGTATGCAGGTGGGTTTAGGGTTTAGGAATTGGGTTGATTTTAATGTCGATTTGGGTCCTCAGCATCCTTAAGGATTTAGGCCCATTAAAATTGGCGGCCTTTAGTTTCAACCATTTATTGGTATTCCATCCAATAACATCAGATAGAATACCATTTAGAGTAGGGAATTTGAATTCCCTTTTTACTTGCCCATGAATATGATTATTGTTTATTAATTATTATTCAACAGCTTATAAATTGTAATTGCAGGATTTTGTTATTTATAATAGTAAAGGGGAACAATAATATGCTTGAATCATTGTTGAAAAATAAAGCGAAAAAAGTAGGTTTTGAATTAAAACGATATTTCTTCTCGGTGAAGTTTAAAATAGAGCAAACAAAAAGTGTGTGTGAAATTTAATTCTGCCTATGAAGTACTAGATTCTTAGATAAAGATTAGAGTAGGATAAAATAAGCAGAAATACAAAGTTACGTGGAAATATTACTCCCTACGGAATATTACAATTTTTTTATCTGCATTATCAAAATATCTCATCACCATGATCACACAAGATACTGGAGTTTAGAGTTCTGATAAAATGATGCAAATACTGATAATTTCAAGCGAGAGTAGTGTTTTGAAAAGGTAATCGAAAAGGGGAAAAAGAACCAAATTAGAAATCTACATTATTTGGCATATCTACCACCAGTAAAATATAGCAAAGCACAACCAGAAGACAAAGTTGGCAACGCTTAAAATCACACACGCACACACCACCATTTCAAATGGAACTAGTTTTAATATCAAGAAACATATAAGTTTCAGATTTTTGTAGCAAATGCAACACCCTCAGTGGCTAATTGATCCTTATTTTGCACCGGTGGTTGGACCCTTGCGAGCTTCGCAATGGTGCTGTTTTCTTCGGGGGTACCGCTCTCCAAAAACGCACCAATAACCTTCCCGTCTTTGATCCAATATGTTCCGAACCTGTGTGTTGGAGATTTTGGATCGTTGTCTCCAAACAGGACAGTGTCACCTACATTGTCACCGTAGAACTGCCAGGACAAGTCGAAGGCACGTGAATAGAAGAATGGAAGGTAGAAATACTCGTCGATTGATTTTCCTTGTTCAGTAGCATAAATAGCCTGCAAAATGAAAGGTGAGTCAATGTCTGCATTTCCACTCCACCACATATGAATCATATGATCATACGAGAGAGAGAGGGAGAAGATAAAGTTAGGATTACCTTAACAGCCTGTTCAGCAGATTTGCGAGCATGATCAACATGTTCAACCCTCCTAATGTCACCGTATAATTTCATGGGGAAAGTAGCAACATCACCCACAGCATATACATCAGGGACTCTGGTTTTGAAGAAACCATCAGTCTGCATACAGCTGGGACCATATAAGAATCATCCACATTTCAAGATATGATACTTCTTATAAAGATCTACAACATGATTGAGATTCCAATCTAGTGTTCTAGATTGGTTTGAAAACAACTTAGAATAGCCTCGCTTGAATCCTTCTCAATCCAATCATGCAGACGTGGAAATTATTTAATCTTTTCCGTGATTAAGAATCATTAAGCATTTGGTATAAAAGGGGTCACAATTCTTATTAAAAAAAAAATCATCATAAATAGTGAAGAAACATACCTTGATTCCTCCCTTGTCCTCTTCAACCTGGCCCTTAAATAAAGAAATGAGTGGCCTTGCACCTACACCAACAACAACAATATCGGCTTCTAGAACCCTACCATCCTTGAGTTTTACATCTGTAACCTGTAACGTGTTATGTTTCCATGTCATCATCTGAAATCATCAAGATATTTGATATGCTTGAGAAATGAGAACTCACCTCTCCATTTTCGTTTGCTCCAAATCCAACAGCTACAGTGCCCTTGATGATGCTGATTCCCTTATTTGCATAGTAGCCTTCATAGAAGGCAGCTATGCCAGAAGTGAACAGCCTAGGCACTGAAATTTATGTCTAAGGATGGTCAGTGGCAGCTAAATACTCGAGCAAGAGGCAAAAAAATATGTAGCATCCATAAAAGCAACCGAAACAACTTATGAAATGGAAAAATATCAATTTTAACTTACTGCACCAAGGTTCAGGGTAGACCATACTGACATCAATGCCGTTGATTTTCAAAGCAGCACTTAACTCCAAACCGATGTATCCACCACCAACAATCACAGCCTTCCCACTTTTCTTTGCTTTGATAGTTTCCACAAGTTTATCAGCATCATCGATCTCCCTCAAATACAAGATGTTTTTGGCATCGGCACCAACAGTGCCAAAGTCCGACAATTTTATAACCTGCCATGGTAATACATGCAATCAGAAAGAGCAGCTCATTACATCAAAAGAAGAACAAAAGATATAAATGAGATGAAAGATCAGAATATGCTACTAACACTAGAACCAGTTGCTATGATCAAAATCTGATATTTAAAGATTTCACCAGCTGCACTAGTGAGTGTCTTTGAAGTAACATCTGCTTTGACTATTTCTGTGCTGAGGATCAAAGATATTCCTGTAAATTATCAAGATAAGCTCGTGTAAGGGTTCACATAACATGAGAAAGAATTCCAACATATGTGTGCCTTCTCAGCATGTCAAACTGGTGCATCTACTTCCAAGGATATATGACTAATAAGACAAGTTACCTTTCTCAGTGTACCACTCTGGAAGAAGCCTCTCTCCTCCACTGCCAACACAGACATGAAAACCTGGGAGTCTTGCAGTTCCTGGAGACAATAAGTAATACTAAATCAACTTGTTGTTAGATATGTCAACCAAATCAGAAATACTTTTGTTAATCCCTGAAGGATACTGCGCCTAAAATATTGAAACACTAATATGGGGCAAACACATTCATATGACATTGAGATCCATTTCTGGAACGCACAGGCAAGAGGCAACACAAGATGTGTATTTCATGATGCTGTGTGCACGAGGAAGAATATCGTTGAAGATGTGTCAATGTGGCATACATTGAATTTGCCACAACCAAGGCAGCCACACCAATCTATAGATTAGAGAACATTGATATCGCTAGATACAGTTTAAATTTTGTAATAGAGTAATTTAGTTAAGGTAAACCAACTCACCCTCAGGAAAAAGGTATCCCTTGCTAAGTGCGGGACGTTCATAAGGAGCCACCTGAACAATCATTAAGCAAGGAACTAATTTCATCACAGAGAGGACTAGGAAAGATATCACATTTTGCTACGAGGAAAGGATACTCCAGCATGTGTAAAATATTCATGAAGAGATACATTGAAGTTAAGCAAGAAGAGTATTCCTAAAAACAGCCAATTGCCTATATAAAAGTAAACCAACAGAATACATTAACACCGAGAAAATAAAACAAAATGTAAAGTACAACAAGGTCTGAGAAGTGAATAATGGCTGAAATGTTCAATGAATCAAATGTTTTGTTACCAATACGTGAAAATATTGGTTCTGATTGAAGAATACATATTTTAAAATAATATAAAAGCAGAGGTGAACACAATAACATGGGCTACTACTAACACAAATCAGATTTATATAAACAGGCCAAACAAAGTAAAATGTTTGGGTAGATAATATAAAATCTGGAATAGATGAAGCCAGGGGAAGTGGGGAACAAATACCAGTAAATAAAATCCAAATTCATACATGCTTAATTTATTTTATGGGCAACGAATTTAATATATGATCAGCTTATTTCTTGGTTACAGATTTTGAAGGAAGTGCTAGCATATCTTGCTATAACCTTGTATGAGAAACAGACTACTAATCAACTCATTAGAACAAAAGCAATAGTTCTTGGCAGTGCATACCGCCTCTTTGGAAATGATAGCCAGTTCACCAGGTTTAACTCCTTGCTTGGCAAATTCTCGAGCAGCATATCCCTGCAAGCAGAAGCTATGGACTCAGAGACCATA
Organism: Pogostemon cablin; assembly: GCA_023678885.1. NCBI lineage: Eukaryota > Viridiplantae > Streptophyta > Magnoliopsida > Lamiales > Lamiaceae > Pogostemon > Pogostemon cablin. The sequence goes on from CM042984.1 coordinate 3,122,857, forward strand.
AAATCGTTTCAATCGAGCTGTTAAGCTCACATTCTTCTCAACAGAAGGTCGATAACTGAATTCTAAAGCAAAAAATACTGTAATTCGACAAAATATATAACTAGATAGAATACTCTGCAGACATATGCAGAAACAAACACAACTGACACACATATACACACACACACACATATATTTAAAAGCATACGAAAAAAACAATTAAAATCCACCGAAAATAGTGCTAAACAGATCTGATAATTTCGATTTAATAAAATACAGAAGCAAAACTAAATGAAACACTTCAGTACAAAAAAAGAAACGGATCGTGGAGAGAAAATCAAAATATAACATCAATCATTCTGAAGAAGAACGACTGCATAAAAGTGAAGAACAGCATTTGAATGTTACTCGTACTTGAATACAGTATACTCACCGCAGCAACGCCGCCACCGAGGATCACATACTTGAATGTCTTCTCTGCCATAAAACTGATTCGATTATCGATCACAATCCGTCAGAGGATAATTCCGCTGAAGAATCAGAGTTGATTATTTATCGGGATTTAGACCAAAAATGTGGGAAGATGCATAAAGGGGTGTGTATAGTTATTATATATAGCGACGATGATTGCGACTGGTTCACATATGATCCGAACGCCATGAAGTCAACGTTATTGAGCCACGTGTGTCGATCTCTGCCGCTGATTCAGTTGTCCTGACAATCGCCTATACAGAGGATTTCACCTCTTGATAGTGGAATTTGCCATAATTGTCTAGCTTTTAATTAATTTGAATTTTTTTTTAATAATAGATAGTAATAAGGATTTTTTTTAATAGAGGGTAATAAGTCCTATAATTAATTAGATAGCGGGTTAAAATTTTGGAATTATAATGATAATGATAGTAGATAAGAATGATGTTGACCGAGGGTGGAGTATTTGGGAATTGGGATTTTTCTGAAAAAAATCGGATTCTCAATATAAATGATAGTACGACACAACTTCAATTTCACACTTTTTTATTTTGATTCGTTTCAAATTTAATTTATACTTCCATAAAAAAAATAACTATTCCCTCTGTCCCGATTAAACTGCATCGTTTGACTGCATAAAGCTCTTACAAAAACTACAGTAAACGTAGGAATATGGGCGGGATGGAGGGAGTAATTAATATCCTTCTAACATATTTTAATTATAAATTTGTCATCACCTTTTTAATTCACATAACATACTTTATCATTTATTATTTATTATCCAAAAATATCATAATATTCTTAAAAGTAAGTCAAAAAGTGATTTTTTTCATATTTACAATAAACGTAAAGTTGAATCAAAAGTAAATCAATAAGTGATTTTTTTTTTATTAATTTGTATCTACAATAAAAGTAAAGTTAAATTTGAGATGGGGTAGAAGAATAAAAGTTAATCCCCTTTCATTTTTCTTATCTTCCCACGATACTTCTACCAAACATCCCATTACTTATAAATATAAAAATTTATTAATTTTTTTTTTATCTGGCAAAGTTAGTTTGTTAGTGGTTAAAGCATCAAAACAGATTATTCTTCTATCTTCCTTATAACTCCCTACTCCAAATTAATTTCCAAATGAAATTATATGATTTATGTCAATATTTATAAATAAAATGTCTACTTCAATTCGTTCCCAAAGAAAATAATACAGTTGATGTCAATATTTATAAATAAAATGCTTGATAGTAATAGTTGCTCATTTTATTTCAGGACACTACTAAAAATATCACTTTTAATATTTTATTTTTAAAAAATAATATTTCTCACTTATTTATTTATTTATTTATGAATAAATATAATTTTTTTTATTTAGAACATAATTATCCTAATCGGCGACTATGTTTGAATTATATTTATAATCTTATATTCCCTCCCAAATATGGTATTTTGATATTTGCACATGAATTAACGAGTATTATTATTTAATGTGTAGTAAATAGTTATATTAGTTGGAGTGTGAGATCTATATTTTAATTGTATTAATGGATATGTGTGATCTTATACGTGTAAAAAAATAAATGAGACTTTTTGATTGAGACTCCAAAATAGTATAAAGGGACTCTTAAAAGGGGATGGGAGGAGTACATAATTTTAATACAACATCTTACGTGACTAAGTCTGCGATCTTATACACAATTTTTCATATGACGTCTCTTGCGATTATGTCTGTAACTTCATGCATCATAATTTATTTTCTACCTTACTATGTGATTATATGTGCGGTCATACACATACTTTATTAATTAACATATGTGGGACGTTATACACGATTACGCATGCGACAATAAATTAATTATGTAATGAATGGAGGAAAAATAAAGTAAGAAGCACATTTTAAAAAAAATTATATTGGAGGACATTTTTTAAAATCTAACTTATTATTTAAAGTATTTTTCACAATTTTCCATAAAAAAAATTATATTGGGTAACATTTTACAAAATAGTAACCTATTATTTTTCGCAATTTCTCTTTATTATACCCCATATTTTGTTACAGTTTATTTGAAATTAAATTACAGATTTCATTAAACTCATCCAAATTATCTAAAATTCCCTTTTAAAATCAATTAAAATAGAAGCGGGCAGGCAAAAACTCCTGCGCACCTGAGTGTATGGACCACATTCTGTGTGCCTTTAGAATTTTGTGTTAAATTGTATACCCTCTAGTATATAGATGTGTACCCTTATTTTCTAAAGAAAATTATTGTGTGTATCTGGGCTCATGGACAACACTCCGTGCGTATTTAGAATTTTGTGTTAAATTTTATACCCTTTAGTATAAAAATGTGTACCCTTTATTTTCTAAAGAAAAATATTAATGAAAAGTGTATACCCTTTATAACAAAATGGTATACCTTTTATTAATTAAAGTGAATACCATTCAAACCAAAGCAATGTATCCTTACCCATAATACTAAATTTCTAAAGGTGCACGGAATGTATCTCATTCGATGGGCAAGCCTATGTGAGGTGTGAAAAGGATCTTTGACTTCTTTTCATTATTTAATTTAAAGTTTTACATAATTTATTGTGTAATTTATTTCCTTTATAAAAGTAGAAATGTCGTGTTTCTTACTTGTTTTACAAAATGTGTTCAGTAGTCAGTTGTCAAAGATTTTAAACACAACCCATAAACATTAAAAATTTTATGGAGTAGTTAATATAAAGATTTCCCTTAATTAAAAAAAATCTGCAAATTAACCATTTTACTTTGCTTATAATTTTTTTATGTTTTTACTTAAAAATGAATAAATAAATTTAGAGTCCAATATTATCTCAAATCAAATTGAAATATATATATATATATATATATATTTATATTTACCATAATAATAATAAATTTGTAAAATTTATGCACAAAAACAAAATTTTGATTCACATGCACCCATATGACCCACAACCTTTCCAGCGGTTGCAGAACCCAGCCAGCCATTCTTGACTCCATATTTTGATGGGAAATGCCACATCGAATTTTGGCTATTTGGGATTTAATATAGCAATACTAGTACATTCAAATTTCATGACTTTTTCTTTTTCACCAAAGGATATTAATTAATAAATTAATTAATAATACAATAATTATTTTTTTAAATAATATTAATACAAAGTTGACGAAGAGACTTTCCATAGAATTAAAGGCTCAACCAAATAACAGAAACTCTCATCCCCAAAATTTGGAGACCTTAAAAGGAAAAATGAGTGTAATTAAATTATTGGGTAAATTATCAAAACCCCCCTCAATGTTTGTCCAAATTATCAAATAAACCCTGTAGTTTGAAATTACATTAATATAATTTATACTGATTTACAAACATATATTCCCTCGATCTAATGCGCACGTATTCTTAGTACATGAAATTTAAGTGAAGTTTTTTTTTTCTTTTTTTTTACAATGAAATAAAAAAATAGAGATATTTTGAGTAATTGAATAAGAAATTGCATAAAGTTGTTAGATTGACCATGAGAATGTTAATATTGTGTGGATAAATTTTAAAATATATACTTACATAAATTTTGGGACGAAAACGAAAAGTTTGAAGTAACTAAGAGGACGAAGAAAGCACAAAATTATATTGGTAAATAGGTGGGCCGGAGGAATACTAGTTATGGGCCTACTGTTTCAAAAGTTGTTGTTGAAACATTGTTGAATTCAGAAAACAAACTTATACGCCTGTTGTTTGATATGGAAAAATAAATGGGCCTAACATTTCAAAAGGAAAAAAGTTAATGGGCCTCCGTATGTGTAAGAAAGAATCTAAAATGTTGTGTTAATTTTTTTAAAATTAAATATCTTATTACACGCGTAAAATGAATGATAAGTATGTGAGAAAAAAATTTCAATTCTCAACCTTTCACTCTTGGTTTAATATTTTCATTTTAGAAAGTACAAATTTTATTACATCATACGTTTTAATCATGCAACAAATTGCAATAGCAATATAACACAAAAATATAATAAAAGATCCGGACATTAGAAAAGATTATACTCCTCTTTATTAGATTTTACACCTTATCGTGAACAAAATATAAATTTACAGTATATATATATATATATATATATATATATATATATATATATATATATATATATATATATATATATATAATCCAAGTCATGAATGAATAATTTTACATATTTCATACCTCTATAATCGATAAATAAAGTAATTCAAATATCCAAATAATAATAATTTACCAAATTTTCATGTATTGGATAGAAAATATTCATTAATTTTTATGAAATAGGGATTTACAGTATATATATATATATAAAATCCAAGTCATGAATGAATAATTTTACATATTTCATACCTCTATAATCGATAAATAAAGTAATTCAAATCTCCAAATAATAATAATTTACCAAATTTTCATGTATTGGATAGAAAATATTCATTAATTTTTATGAAATAGGGATATATTAATAAATAAAACATATCAATTCTAAGAATATAAATAAAGTTACAGAATAACGATTTCATTTATAGTCAATTTGGTCATTCATTAGTTTATAACTTTTCTCCAAAAGATAAAATATAAATAAAAAGAGGTAGGAGTTGTGATACTTTTGATGCACATTTGACAATCGACTTCAAATCCAACATTATTTAATCGGTGCTAAAACCTAAAATTCAAAAGCTCTCATTAGACAAATTAAAGACGGTTGCTTATGCTTTGATTTTTTAAATTAGAGGTAGAGGCGCCGATCCAAAGTATAAATATTATTGAATATATATACCTACTTAATAGGGGACCAATTGAGGTTATGTTACCAACGAGACCAAAAGTTATTACCCTCAAGAATCATGTATCCATGTTTATCCAATTTTCCACTTTTCCCCACTAATTAAAATTTGCCTTTGCCCCTTCACATACCTTTCTTTTGGTCCTTTAAAAAGCAAAATCGTTTTTATATTTGTCTACATTTTTTAGTTCTTTTAAATGATTTATTATATGTTATTTTTACCAAAAAATTTCCATTTTTTTTAATGATTGGTTCTCTAAGTTATCCCATTCGAATTTTTAGTTTAGTAATTGACTATCGTGAGTCTTTTCACTCGGTTACTAAACCAAAATTCAAATTAAATGTAATTTTTTAGCTAGGATTAGCTAATAAAAAATAAAAATAAAAATCACATGGCTCCTAATCTGCTGACTGCCATGGTTATTGTCATAAAAGAAACCGAATCAAGTCGAAATACTAAATAAATTGAGATTAAACCATACTATATCTTAAGGGTAAGAGCTGTAAAATCCTCCATTAAGAATTACATAAAAAGGTTTTAATTAGATTATTAACTCACATAAATGCATGTTGTATGTGTTTTTGGAAATTATGTTTTTCTTGTCTGTATGTATTATTTCATGCATGCATATCTTGTGCTGCTTGTAACACATAATTATAAACGAAAAAAATTCAATTATTGTCCATTAATTTTTTTTTTCATTTATTTTTTCTCTTATGTACAACTCCTTTTAACAATAAATATTCATGAAAGTTCGAAAGAGATTTTCTCATGAAGAATAAAGTAAACTTTTCGTGGGCAACAAAAGCATTTCTTGAACCTTCCGTCATGTAAGAACCCTAGTGGTCCTTGTAATGCAGTAATCCTAATCAAGAGTAATCAATTATCATAATTGAATAGTGTGATTAAGATCTAATTAAGGCATAAAAAGTGGATCATGAGTAATAATATGGCGAGGTAAAATAGTTATAAAGGAGGGTGAAATAATACTTCTAGGAAGAATCCATGGTGATCAATTCTATTCCATTGCTAGGAAGGAATCTCAATTTCCGTGTAATTATTCAACTACATTAACATATGTTATACTACCTCCATCACAATATTAATTGTCACATTTACCATAAAATGGAATTTATGAAAAAAAAATCCCCTTTGACAAACTTTAGTAGTATTAATTTTTAGAGATATAGATATAGACGATGTTTCTATATTTGGGGTGTGACATTTATTAAGGGACGAATAAAAATAAAATAAATTATGGGATGAGAGAATATTAATTAATTTATTGATTTTTTTTCTATTCAAGGCCTGAAAAATGGATAATTTATCAATTCGTGGCCTAAATTATTTTTTCTATCAATGCGAGGCTTGAAATATATCAAGCTATCAATTCAAGCCTTGAATTTGAATTTAGGGCCTCGATTGATAAAATATGAGACAAAATTCAGGTCTCGAATGAATAGTTTTTTATAATTCAGGTTCTGAATTAATAGAAAAAATAATTAAGGCCTCAAATTGACAGAATACTAATTTTTCAGATTGTTCATTGAAAAAATTCCTTCATTTGAAGAATAAATTGTTTGAATTTATTTTAAGCCTTTAAGGTATCACTCTCTTATCCAAACCACGAAATAAAAGAATTTTTAATTCATTTTTAAAAGATATTGTTCATCTTATGACAATTATCACGCTAGCTACTTCATAATCTAGTTCTACAGAAATTATTTATGTGGAATCTATACGGAATTCTTTAATTACTCCTATAATTTAACACTTTTGAATTCTCAGTTCATGCTAAATACACACTGCATTAGTTTATTTACTATTTTTTTACACTATAAATACATATAACATGAAACTTTTGAAGATAAGATGTTCAACCGCCAAATAAATAATTTTTTATAGGACTACTTACTTAATACAAATATTTAATGGGTTAATTTCTCTGAAAATGTATTAGAGATATAATAAGACAAAAAACGCAAGTGATTGAGATTTGAGATCAACCCGACAGAATTTATGTTAGGAAATGTGCCAAAAATAAAAAAATAAAAAAATTTACAAAAAGAGAGTTGAAATGGCTTGTAGTGGTTAGGACTATAATTCTGATGTATAAACCCTAACAACCCAATATTCGATATTTCCAGCACCCATCGATTAATTAACGCAACTAACATAAATTCTCTAAATAAAAAATAAGATGATTTTGTTGAAACATTATTAACTAATTTATTACTTACTATATTTAATTAATTATTGAGGGTTGTTGACATTAGCAGATCTTGCTGGTTAAAGAAAAGAAATGTAATTACATATTCAAATCCGAATCCAAAGACAATTGAAGTGGGCCATGTCATATTTCAGTGGGACCTACTGAACAGTGTTGTAAATAAATTGAAATGGAAAAGCGCAGAAAGAGAGAAAATAGGGTAAAAATAACATTTAGAGAGAGAAAGAGTGGGATAATGATGTGAGAGAGACAGCAGAGTTTTGTCACCGAATCCTGAATCACTCTCCCCCCATCTCTGTCCACCGAATATTGAATAAGACCTCCTGGGAATCAGAAAAAGCTTCTTAGGGTTTTCATTTTTTATATTTTTCTGAATTTCAGCTGAAATAATTTGATCATGATGTGGTAATCCCTGTTAGCTTTAATTGAAGTAGATCTCTCAATGCCTCAGGTACCATTGCTCTGAACTACATTCCTATGGCTGATCTCAACCTCTGGTTTAAGTTTCTACTATGTTATTTGGGAATGTCTTTTTATTTTGAGGTATTTTTTTAGTTCCTGAAGTACTTAATTAGCTACTTTTACTTTTGTGTGATTTTTCGTGATTTTTATCTTTTTAATTATTTATTTATTTATTTATTGCTAATCTGAAAATTCTTGAATGAGTTTCATTATTTTGAGCTTAATTATTCAAAAATCTGTTGTTTGTGAATTAAAGCAAATTAATCTGAGGGGGGATGGGGTGGGTGGGCTGGATGAAACAATCTTCTTGAAACTAGGAACAAGTTTTAATGTGTATTTTGTTCTTTTTAAGTTATTGGATATTATTTGCTGATATTTACATGTTGGATGGAATAGAGAGAACGAATCTATGTTCAATAGAGGTGATGCTAATTTTCTCCTGTTGTTTATTTTAGGAATGATGATTCAAAATTTCAACAGTACTTGTTTGTTTGTCGTAGTTGTTACCTTGTTCATTTTTGTTGTTTGCATTATGTGGTGTCAAAGTGCCTACTTACTTTGTAATGGTAGTTTGATTATTGCCAGAATATTAGTATTAGTTGGCTCTCATCATTCCTGATTTTGATGCATACAGATGACTATTTGGCAATGAATCGAGACAAGTGCTGTGGTGAATCTTGTTTAAAAGTCAGTTGTTTTGTGTCCGGAAATCTTTCGAGTCACTGAAAATCTCTTGGGTCACTACAGAATGGACAGTGTTAATCTGGAGGGTCAAGTATGTGACCTATTGTGATTTTGGATTCATGTGATCAATCTCATATGAAGAATTTGTAATGGATTCTGTTCATGGGAATCGTGAAATAGTTGAGGCAAAGGATGAACTTACTATGAATCGGAAAACACAGACGTCCCGTCAAGTAAGAGGGAAAGGCCAGGAGCAGAGACCTCCCATCCTTAAAAAAGGACAAAGCAAGTTTTCGGAAGATGATATCACCAAGCTCTTTGAAGCAGTTAATCTGAGAACTTCTAAGAGTCTCGATTTGTCGGACTCATGGAGGAATGCTTCCAAGAGGCCTATGAGATCTTCTGGTTCTCAGTCTCCAGGGATTGGATTTTCAGAACAGATATCTCTCAAGCAGGCACTCAGGGGTCTTTGCATATCTCAGGCAGCAGAGATGGCTGCTATGAAACGATTATCCATGACATCTGCATCTCCTAGGATCTCAGAAGCTGGAAAAGGTACAAATTTATACAGTTCCGTTGCAGCCGAAGCTGGTGTATCTGGCAGCTCTCCAGCTCAAGGTGGAGAAAGAAAAATTGAATTTTCTCCCACGATGGAAGCGAGTACCTCGTACTCTTCTGGAATTTTGGCTTGGGGCCACCAAGATTCCTTTAAGAAGTCAGCTACACAGAGTTCCTGTTCTTCTCCTATTGATAATAGCATTAAACCTAATAAAAAGAGTGCAGAATGCAAATCTAGTGAACTGGGTAAGTCACTGGCTGAAAGCAGTGGATATGGTGATGGAATAGTTCTTCTAGAAGAGAAAAACATTACCCGTGGTGCCCAGAAACATGTTCAAGAACCTAAGACAGTGTCCCTTAATCAAAGTGCCATTTCTCCTCCCCTCAACCCTGCTGTGTTAAATAGCAAGGCCGCTGGGTCCTCCTCCAGCTGTGACGATCCTCTTGTTTCAGAAATTGATCAACAGTTACAGGAAATTGTCCACTCAGAGGAAGCAACACATATAATTGTGTCTGCTCTGCCTCATCGCACTTCTCATGATAAGGAATCAGAGAAGATGACAACTTGTCCAATTGAAGATTCACCATCTCCCTTGAAAGCAGTAAACAAGGCAGCACCTAAGCCGAGACGGAAATCAAAGCTACAGGCTGTACCTTCAAAAACTGCAGTAAATAGAAATAAAGACCTGAAATCAACGAGAAGCACCTCTCGTACCATCAAACCAGTTATCAGAAACAAGAATATCCTCATAAAGAGAGCAAAGAGAGTAGCTGCATCATATGATGGTAATTTAAAAAGATCTAAGGAGGTAAATAGTGGCCTGGACCACAATTCAGAACAATTAATCTGCCAGAGGTGTAAATGTTCTTTGAGGGATACAGATCAAGATACCAGTGGGGACCATCCAGCAACTACCGAAGCTGAAGCTTTTGCTAAGGGTGGGAACTGTATGGCAGACAAATTGGATACAATTCCATCTGGTTTGGATAAAGTAACTCATGTTACTAAAACTAGCACGATCATGAAATCAAATGAGAAAGGGGATTTTTCGCAAAGCTCAAGCAGCATTTGCGATCTCAGCAGTAGCAGCACTAGCCTCAGTGAGGAGAGCAGTGTAAGTGGGTCAGCTTCTGGTAATAGACCACACATGTCAAAAGACATGAGGTGGGGAGCAATCAACCGCATAAGAAAACAATATGGTTTCCTAGGATTGAATCACTTTAATTTGCTGAAAAAACTTGGCTCTGGAGATATAGGAACAGTTTATCTTGCTGAACTGATCGGAACAAACTGTCCGTTTGCAGTTAAGGTTATGGATAATGAATTCTTAGCAAGAAGGAAGAAGATTCCTAGGGCTCAAACTGAAGGAGAAATTCTTAGAATGCTGGATCATCCGTTTCTTCCTACTCTATATGCCCAGTTCACATCAGACAATTTATCTTGCTTAGTCATGGAATTTTGTCCTGGTGGAGATTTACATGTTCTCCGACAGAGGCAGCCTGGCCGGTATTTCCCTGAGCAAGCTGCAAGGTATAAAATTTATTGCCCATTACTCTTTCTGTTCTATGGTCTGCATTCGCAAAAGTTCTTTTTTATCTGTCTTAGCATTTTCCCTTATTTGTCTCTATACGAACCTTTGTGTCTAATAGTGATCAAGCATGGAAAGTAACACACATATATTGTATGAATTGAATTGGAAAAATAATTTTGCAATATGATCGTTTCTTTTGAAATTTCTGGCCTTTGCCTAATCTTTAGCATGGCCTTTTCGTTTTCTGTCCTTTTATCTCAACTTTAGGACTTTATGCTTTGCTACATAATTTGGTTACTGTATTTCCGCCTAGCTGGATATTAAAGTGGTTGTATACAAATAAGGAGTAGCTCATCATTATAACTTGTTAGCACATTTGTCGTTCTTCTAACACAGTCTTTGCAGATTCTATGTAGCTGAGATCCTTCTTGCCCTTGAATATCTTCACATGCTTGGAATTGTGTACCGCGATCTTAAGCCTGAGAACATTCTGGTCCGCGAAGATGGTCACATTATGCTTACAGATTTTGACCTCTCACTTAGATGTTCAGTCAACCCCACTCTTGTTAAATCATCTTCATTGGCAGTAGAGCCACCTAGGATGTCCGGTCCATGCTCTGGATCAAACTGCATTGATCCATTCTGTAGTGGAGCCTCGTGTAAAGTTTCATGCTTTAGCCCTCAGTTTTTCCCTGCCACAGCAAGAGCAAGAAAGCGAAAAGCCGACAATGCAGCTCAGGCCAGGTCATTACCTCAGCTTGTGGCGGAGCCCACAGAGGCGCGGTCCAACTCTTTTGTCGGCACACATGAGTACTTGGCTCCAGAGATCATCAAAGGAGAAGGCCATGGTAGTGCTGTTGACTGGTGGACGTTTGGTGTTCTTCTGTATGAGCTTATATACGGGAAGACACCGTTTAAAGGTGCTGGAAACGAAGAGACACTGACCAACGTAGTTTTGCAGAATCTCAAGTTTCCTGATTCTCCTATGGTTAGTTTACACGCGAGGGATCTCATCCGATGCCTTCTGGTGAAGGAACCAGAGAATCGACTGGGTACTGAGACGGGAGCTGCTGAGATCAAACGGCACCCGTTTTTCGAAGGCTTGAACTGGGCTTTGATTCGGTGTGCTATTCCACCTGATATTCCTGAGTTGTATAGTGTTGGTAATTCACACATTGCCTCTCAGGAGAAGGATAAGGGGAAGATGTTTATGAAGTATACTGGAAATGGAGAACATTTGGAGTTTGAATTGTTCTAGCAGAAACACGTTTTTCTCTTCTCTGTAACACGACTTCATGTAATCATATGAAATGGTATCTCATTACAGCCCATCTCACTTCATTCTCGCCGTCTCCAATCTCCTTATATTTTCTTATTAAAATCTTCATCAATAATAATAATCCTTATAAATGACATCAATTAAAATACGTATCCTCTATTTTTAAACAAAAAAAATATCAATCTTTATTTTATTTTATCCAGAGAGAATGAAGTGCCTATTTATATTTTGGCAAAGGGCACGCCGATACACCTATGGTTCATAAGTCACTTTTTCACATTTATTTATTATTTGGTAATTTTAATTTTGGTTGTATATTAATAATATGTTGATCAAATGACTTTCATTAATTGGGGGCAGTAAGATTCTTAATATTATTGTTTCATAGTGATTAAATGAGAAAATCACAATATTAGTCATATAATTTATGTATTGTTTCCAAAATTAATCTTTTTTTTTCTTAAACTATTTTCTTTGCAAAGTAGTAACTTTCAAATTATAGAATTTTTAATTCTTAAATAATTGGAGTGTTAAAATTAAAAGAATGATTTTACATCGGAGTACTATTTTTATTCTTAATTAAATAAAAATAAAATAGGAGTACTATTTTTTAAACATTATATAAATAAATTATTGGACTGTAATTCAATTAAATTACCACAGTTATAAAAATTGAGCTTATCGAGAGAAAATGTCGAGAGAGAATCCGTGGGTTCTCGACTCTTATGTTTGAAATTACGCGCCACCACTTGCCTCCACACTTCTACTCAAACCGACTCTCTCTGCGTCGCCTCCGCCACCTCCGCCACTTCGTTTCTGCACTATTAACTCTCCTGAGAAATTCAGTGCCGTCCTTTCACTTTTATTCCGATTGACGCAGGTACTGTAATCAATTATGGTTTTGAGGGGCAAATGACAAGGGCTAGGGTTTTATACTGCCATCGTTTCATTAATTGCTGTTTGTGTGTCATGTTTTTTTAAGTAAACGTTTCTAATTCTGAGTGCAATATGTTTGTTGATTCAGCATTTTTTCCTGTTTCTCCTGTTATATCTTGCGTCATAAGCGGCGAACCTATCACGAGTATCAAATGGCTGATTCTTCAAGGTAAATGAAGAGCAAGGAACCAGTTATTTATTTGCACTTCTTTGTTAAATTAGCACATTTTATTGTTGAAATTTATTAGGGAAAGTTTGAGAAACATGGATTTTATTTATTTATTTATTTATTTCTTGTTCTTTTAATTATTGATATCTTCAGGGAAAATAGAAGTGATATGCTTCGAATATTAGTTGCTACTGATTGCCATCTTGGCTACATGGAGAAGGATGAAGTTCGCCGGCATGATTCATTTCAGGCATTTGAAGAGATTTGCACAATTGCTGAGCAAAAACAGGTTCGAATCCAGTTCTTTTACTTGTTATTTTGCTTAGTATGAAAACGATGCTTTACTTCTGAACGTTGTTTATTACACGAGTGTTGAGTATATATCTAAAATCCCTGTTTCTTGCTTTCTTTTTCCCTGACGAATTGTGGGCTTAAATATATTGGATAGTTGTGTAACTTGACTAACTTTTGTTAAATTCTATTAGGTGGACTTCATTCTTCTTGGTGGTGATCTGTTTCATGAAAATAAACCTTCTAGGTCAACCTTAGTCAAAGCCATTGAAATTCTCCGCCGTCACTGCCTCAATGAAAAACCAGTTCAGTTCCAAGTTGTGAGCGACCAGACAATTAACTTTGCCAACTGGTATCTGCTTATCTGAGAAAGTCTTTCTCTTGATCTTGATTGGTATCTTTGTCTCTGCCTTAGTGAAATAATTAAAAAACTATGCTGAATTGTTCTGGTCTTTCTCAATTCACCGTTGTGCTAAATTTACTTTTTGAAGTCCATATAACTTTATTTTTATTTTTTTATAATAAATTTTATTTTTATGGATATTCACAGTTCAAGCTGTACTATGTCTTTCTCAACGTTTAATTTTCTCCTATTTAAGATATTATTGCTGTAGCTTTACCTGGATCTTTTTTCTATATGCAGCTTCGGCAATGTAAACTATGAAGATCCTCACTTCAATGTTGGGTTGCCAGTTTTCAGCATCCATGGAAATCATGACGATCCTGCTGGAGTGGTATGACTTCTATGGTAAACATAATGCTTGTTTCTCTTTATAATGTCTGTGTTGCAACTCCGTCTGCAGCTTGCCAATTAAACCGCAAGATTTCAGAACTTTCTCTTTACCAATTACAGAAATGTTTTGGCTCTCCAAAAAAACTATAGAAATGTTTTTCTTATTATGTGTTCAACGAATATAATGTTTGTAATTTGTAATTCCCTTTTGGTTTCTTTTATCTCTTCCTTTAACTGCTGACTGGATATTTAGATTGTTATGTTTCATTTTGCCTAGTGAATGTGTTGTTGTATTTTATGTTCCTCAGCAAAAATTTATTTGCAAATTCGATGTATGGTCTCTGTAATAATTTTCTGGCTTTATTATTTACTGTTGCAGGACAATCTTTCGGCTGTCGATATACTTTCAGCATGCAATCTTGTTAACTATTTCGGAAAAATGGTTCTTGAAGGTTCTGGTGTTGGACAGATTACTCTTTACCCTATTCTTATAAAAAAGGTTTGAACACAATTTCTTTGTTGAAAACTTATTCTGTTATTGCTTAAATTTTATTTTTCATTATGAGTTATGACATACCATGGCAATGTTTTTTAGGGCTCAACTTCTGTGGCTCTTTATGGACTCGGAAATATTAGAGATGAGCGTCTGAATCGAATGTTTCAGGTATATAAGCTGTCTGATTCTAATTTTTCATACGATCAGTCACATATACTCTTGTTATTCTTATTATATGAGAATTAGACCCCGCATGCAGTTCAATGGATGAGGCCAGATTCACAGGAAAGTTGTCAAGTTTCAGACTGGTTTAATATACTTGTACTTCATCAAAACAGGTAATAACTGATACTGAAGTTGTTTTATTGCTCATTGAAGAGGGATCAAAATATAGAACGACTAATTGTATCATATGCATCCATTAGTATTTATTTTCAATTATAGATGAATATAAGACATTTCCATTTTTGCTGTCAGAGTGAAGAGTAAACCTAAGAATGCAATAAATGAACATTTCCTGCCTCGGTTTTTGGATTTTGTTGTCTGGGGGCATGAGCACGAATGCCTTGTTGATCCTCAGGTTCTGAACTTCAGAAGTTTTTTTTTTTTTTTAAATCATTTGGTTATCATTAATGGTTGGTTGGTTAAACAGGAAGTGCCAGGGATGGGTTTCCACATTACTCAACCTGGCTCATCTGTTGCAACATCACTGATTGACGGCGAATCAAAGCCAAAACACGTACTGCTTTTAGAGATCAAGGTTTTGATTTCTTGAATTTTCTTCACATCCTTCATTTTAAAAAATTCATTTTCATGTTTTATTTTACCACTGGTTTTGTTTTTCCAATTTCCACAATACTAAAATAATTTGTAACACGTGACACCAAATGCCAACTAGGGGAATCAATACCGGCCTACAAAGATACCTCTGAATTCTGTGAGGCCTTTTGAATATCAAGAGGTATTCAACTGTTCATGTATCTTTAAAAAAAAAATAAAAACTGCATTGCTCATAGTGTATGATGTATAGGTTGTTCTGAAGGATGAATCTGACATAGACCCTAATGATCAAGATTCAATTCTTGAACATTTGGATAAAGTGGTAAGACTGCGCACACTTTTGTTTTTTGTTGTCTTTCTTTCTCCCCACAAATTTTAAACTACTAATTTTATTTTATTATCCTGCTTTTTAGCTTTAAGTTACTGCTACTTTCTTTTTTGGTTTTTCCAATTCTACCCCAAGTATCAATTTATTTTCTTAGTCTTGTTCGAATATTTAAGGTTAGAAATTTGATAGAAAGGGCTAGTCAGAAGGCTATAAAAAAACCAGAGGTCAAGCTTCCGTTAGTTCGAATCAAGGTAATTCTTCTTTCCATTTATCTTATTTCCCTTTTAATCAATTTATCACTGCGCATTTTTTTTTATCTTGTTAGTTTTGTGTTATGTCTGAACTCATTTCCTTTAAAATCACATAGGTGGATTATACTGGTTTTATGACGATAAATCCACAAAAATTTGGACAAAAATACGTGGGGAAGGTATTAATTATTTTCCCTCCACCCTAACCTTAATATAAACAAAGAAGATGTTCAGTCTGACAAATTGTGAACGATTCACTTCTCTTAAATTTAGGTTGCAAATCCCCAGGATATTCTAATTTTTTCTAAGGCATCTAAAAGAGGTCGCAGCGCGGGTAAGTTCATTGGAGTATCCTGTCTTAGTTTTCGTATGTATGTTGAACACATTAACATATCTGTTGGTGAGGCATCAGCCATCATACTGATTGTTTGATTGAGCATATCTGTAAAAGTCATGCCATCGCAAGTGGAAAATATTTTTAGAAACTTTTGATTTGGTTGATGCGTAGTTATCATTTATAATTATATATCTACAATTAAGAGTTCATCTTATGTCCTTATATTTATTTTGATATGATAGCATATATATTTATTCTGCACTAGATAATATTGACGAATCGGAACGGCTCCGCCCAGAAGAACTGAATCAGCAAAACATTGAAGCTTTAGTTTCTGAAAGTAATCTGGTATGGTTCACCACCATTTCTTCTCTGCATTGATTCAGGATTAACCAATGTGTTGTCACAAAATTGGTGATGGCTCTGTTATGGTACAATACAAGCCATCATGCCATCTTTCCATTGCATATAACAACCGAAAAGTGCACGGAACTCGGAAGAGGTCATGAAACTGTTCAATGTAGACGCTGTACCAAGTTATCGAAATAGGCTTTATTAAAAACCTGTTTAAACCTGTGTATTTGTTTGACGATAGTTAGGTGCTTTTGAAATTAAGAGTACGCATTTATATAAGTTGGTTTTTGTATACTTTTCTTATGATTTTTTCAGAAAATGGAGATACTCCCCGTTAATGATTTAGATGCTGCATTGCACAATTTTGTCAATAAGGATGACAAAATGGCCTTTTATTCATGTCTGCAGTACAACCTTGAAGAAACTCGTGTAAGTAGTATGCCTTTAAAATTATGGTCATCAATTGTGTACTTGCATAGATGGTGTTTCATGCTTATTGTCCCGGCAGTAATCTATTATGCAAATTTTCTTTATAACAGAATAAAATTGCTCGGGACCCAGATGTTCAAAAATATGAAGAAGAAGATATTATTGTCAAAGTTGGGGAGTGCTTTGAGGCAATAACTCTTTCCACTCCATAATTCTTTCATTTCTTTCATATGCCTATGCTTCTGTAACTGAGTACTGTTAGTTGCTGACATTAAATTGTGATGGGCCTTATATTTTTTATTAGCATCATTATTTGGGCATTTATGATTATGTCCTGTATGAATGAATTTGAAAACTAAAGTATTGAATTATCTACTTTCTTAGTCAAGTTAGGTTATAATTGAGAACCATCAATTGCTGCATGGCTTAGTGAGAATTATTAGAGAAGTTTATGAACTTTGAAGTTTGAGCACTTTAAAAAATAAACATGAATATGGATCCACCCTTGAGCTCTTGCCTGGCATGATTTTAAATATTTGTATCAGACTATCAGTAAGGTACTGTCCAGAATGTAGTATTTCAATGTCCATCAAAAAGAATATGGATATGGTGACATTCAAATAAAAGTCCGACCACACATTTTTATGTGCAAAATCACCTTGTAATATATTGTTGTCACGTTGTTTAACAGAAGGAGGATTTTTAGTGTTAAATTATTGCTTAACAAAATAAATTTGCAGGAGCGTGTTAAAGAAAGATCTATGCAACCAAAAGATGCTCAACAGTCCACATTACATGGCTTGTCCCTGGAGGTTTGTATCTTTGCATTCTAGTCTATGTGAAAAGAAGTTCATTTGTGTAAGTTGCATGCTTTTTTATGCATAGATTTTCAAAATTTTATGTGCTACAGAATGCCAAAAATAAAAGTAGTGGTGTTGGAAATGCTGACCCCTTCAGTGATGATGATGATGATGCTACTTTGTTCCCTGGTTCAAAGTCAACTAGAAAGGGCAAGAAAGAGCCATCACAATCTGTAAAGACTTCTGGAAGAGGAAGAGGAAGGGGAAGAGGGAGAGGCAGGGCTTCTGATACACTAAAGCAGACTACGCTAGATGCCAGCATGAGTTTCCGCCATTCACAGAGGTTGGACTAATTGTTTATGTGTCAGAGGCTCAGAGTCTGTCTTCTCCATGCTAATTTACATTCATTTACTTTGTTTTTTAATGTGAGCCTATATTCTCCAAATTTAAAACCTAGCTTGCATGCGTAATGGATTTTGAGTTGCAGATGTTTCTCTCATTGAGCAGAATATATAAAGTTGACAGATCTGTGAAAATGTATTATTTCTGTTTCATACCACCTTATGCTTCGAAGTGACCTTTGAAGATTTTTTTTGTACATATATTTGGCTCCAGATCTGCGTCAGTTGCCGCAGCAGCTTCAGTTCGGAGTTTGGCTGATGAAGATGAAGTAGATTCGGATTCAAATGATGAAACAGCTAGAGTTGATGTTAATGATATTGCTGAGAGCTCGGTATCAAAAAACTTAATTTATAAGGCCTTGTGCTCTCTGTAATTTTCTTTTCAGTGGCTTAGTACAAAATCTTTTATGTTTTTTGGAACGCAAGGATGATGATGAAAATCCGAAGGGCAGAAAAAGAGCTGCCCCTAGAGGAAGGGGTAGGGGTTCTACCACTTCTAAAAGGGGAAGGAAAACAGATAACACGTCCTCTTCACTTCATAGATTGCTCTCAAGCAGAGATGATGATGATGATGATGATGAATACGATGACATGGGGAAGAAACGTAATAAGTCCCAACCTAAGGTAAATGAACATTTTTCTTCTTTTCCTGAACATATATATGTCCTAAATGTGGCTTTCAAATTGCTTCAACTGTAATTTGAGACTAATTGGGGCTATATAGGCTCTACAACATGTTGCCTGGTAACCCTTGAATGAATTTACTCTGTTCCGCCCTATAATAGATGAAGCAACTGCACCCGTGGTTAGGCTAGTTGAGTCTGCAAATGTATTATTACACCCTTAATTTACTCGCTGATGACTCCACTATGTTACATTGCATGATTTATACCTGTTGAGGGTGGAAGACTGGAAGTTGAGCCTGTATTTTTCTCTACAGGTGACAAGAAATTACGGAGCCTTGAGACGATAGATGATAGCCGGCCACTAGAATTTGTTTTTTCCTGATGAGGGTGCAATGTGCATGCATTGCAGAAGAACTGAAACCAGCTATCTTGTTGAGGCTTCTCTAGTGTAAACTCGTGTTTTTAATGATACGCGTCGTCTAGTTGTGGTTTTTTAGCCTTGATTGGGGCAAA
The DNA here is from genome assembly GCA_023678885.1 of Pogostemon cablin. NCBI lineage: Eukaryota > Viridiplantae > Streptophyta > Magnoliopsida > Lamiales > Lamiaceae > Pogostemon > Pogostemon cablin. Next base: position 3,142,299 of record CM042984.1, read on the forward strand.
CTCTTATGCCGATTTTGATCGTTGTGACGTATCTGAGGCCAATGAATTGCAACTATCGTATGTGGTGCAGTTGAAGGATGTTAGAATGGTGTACTTACGTCGATAACAGCATCATTGTTAAAATTGCGTTAGTTTTGAATTATTGAATTGATTTTCATTTCTTCTTTTGAACATCAAAGAAATAAGAAAAATATTAAGTTTTTCTTTAGAGGAGGGGGTGTATTATTTAGTCGAAATTGGATTTTTTTAAAAGTGATTTGTATTTGTACAAAACACTTTTTGTAAATCTCGACTAATCAAAATATAGCAAACAACCAAGAAAGTACATTAAAGCACACCACCGAGTTGATCAAGAATGCACCAAATCAGTCAACCTGTATATATCAATATTTAAAATATTTATTTTTTAGTAGTATTATATTACTAAAATATTTCTGTCAAATGCTATTAATATTTTTATTGGTTAGGGTATTTTTGAGTGCCTACTTATTTTTAGTGAAATGCTATCTATCTGATAATCATAAAGCAATATATTATGCCAAATATAATTGGTGCCCACATTTTCTTTTTTTAAATAGATTTTTAAAAAAATTAAAATTTTGGATATCGGAGCAATTGCTTTAAATTTTGTGTGTGAACAGGGTTATTTTATGTCGTTTTCACTATGGAGATTAGAGGACTCAAATTATAAAATTATGAAAGAGCAGGGATTGAACTGCAAATTGCCTTTTCGAGTTCGACAACGTTCAAAATCCATAATCAATATTGATTCCACTAATGCACATCACAAGACTATACGTCTCTTCAATCTTCATCTCATCACTACTTAAGACGCAGATTGGATTACAGAGGTAAACCCTAATTAGCTGAAATGGGAAAACCAAGAACCGTTTGCTTGGTGGGTGATGTCCATGGCTACATAACAAAGCTGCAGAATTTGTGGTCTAATATCGAAAAAACCGTAGGCCCATCTGATTTCGACTCGGCCCTAATAATTTTCTTGGGTGATTATTGCGATAGGGGGCGTCACACAAAGGAAGTGCTGGATTTCTTGATTTCTCTGCCCTCCAAATACCCTAACCAATCCCATGTCTTCATCTGTGGGAACCATGATTTTGCATTTTCTGCATTCTTGGGTATACTCCCAGCCCCATCCGACGGTTCAGAATTCTCCCAGACGTGGGAGGAGTATGCGATGAATGAGAAGAGAGAGCAGTGGTATAAGGGTGAAGGGTATGAGAACATGCATTTACAGGGGAGGAGGTGGGCTGGCAGGATGACTGGCTTTAATCATGCCAAGAACATTGATTACAAGGGCTCCATTTATGATTCCAGTCCCACTTTTGAATCCTATGGGGTTCCACATGGCTCTGCTGGTATTACTTTCTACTGTCAAATCTTGATTAAAAGTTATTAGGATATCTTGTTTGTTTGTTGTGCTTCTGCTGGTATTACTGTTTACTGTCAAATCTTGATTAAAGTTATTAGGATATCTTGTTTGTTGTTGTGTGATTGTATGGTTAGTTATTTATTCTACTTTCTTTGTTAAGTGTTGCTTTTAGAAAAACACTAGTCAGTGGATCTTGTGAATAGGGGCGTAATTGCGTAAATAAGTCGAGTCAAGTAGAAAAATGAGCTGTTCCAAGCTTTTTTGAAATATTATAGAGCTTCAGAACTTGTTTGATAAGTAATCGATTAAGAGCCCGAACAAGCTTTTATGGGCTCAAACACAAGCCACAAACCGAGCTCGAACAAGCTTTTACCAATTTGGTTTGATTTTCACCCTATTTGTGAGCTATAATACTTCAAATTTGGAGATTTAAGATGCTGTAAACACTAGTTTGATATTGTTGGATGTTAACAGATTTGGTGAAGGCAGTTCCAGATGAGCACAAGAAGTTTCTTGCTGACTTGGTTTGGGTACACGAAGAGGTAATCTTTCCATAATTTCTGTTTCGATTGTTTGTATGAAATTGTCAAAAACTTGTTGTGTTCTTCATGATACATGGAAAACAATCGACAACTAACATGTACTGAATTTGCTAGGACAATGTTAGTATAGAAACCGAAGAAGGGTTGAAAAACTGTAAACTGATTGCTGTTCATGCTGGTTTGGAGAAAGACAAAGGGGTGGAGGAGCAGCTCAAGTATCTTAAAGCCAAGGACACGAGCATATCGAAAGTCGAGCCTCTCAGTGGAAGAAAGAACGTCTGGAACATGCCGGAGGTGATTCCTTGTTTGCATCTTCTGACATTTGAACATCATCAAAGATTTTTTAGTCTTTACATTGTGGAATGTTGTTTTGTAGGAATTGAGTAAAACTCCAACTATTGTGGTAAGTGGTCATCATGCAAAGGTCCACATTGAAGGTTTGAGATTGATAATTGATCGAGGTGGGGGCATAGAGGGTAATCCAGTGGCTGCACTTGTGCTTCCCTCCAAGAAAATGGTGCTCGATACTCATTCTTAAATACTTGTGTCAGTTCTTGATGCTGATTGATAAATGCTTATGTGAAACCGTGTCCGTTAGAATTTTCCAATTATTGTATTCCTAAAATTCTTAGATAAACCTATGTGATGTAAACTGGATTTTGAGTACATCTTGTACTCTTTTATATTAATCTATTCTGAATTAAAAAAAAAAAAAAACGTGTCGGTTAGCCCTATGATATTAGAGCTGAGATTTTGTCTAAATTTATTAATTATTATAATATAAAAATGAGGTTCATATTTCATTGGTTAATATTTTGTTGAATGCATTTAAGTTTAAAAGATTCTGGCAATTAAATCAGCAACATTTATTATATGGTCTGAAACCTACCTCTTAGGTAAATACGAGGAAAATTTGAATTTTTTCTAATTTTTTAATGTAACACCAAAACAAAGAAAAAATTGTTTCTTTTTTATGTCTAGAGTAACTAAGAGAAGAAATAAATATTTTGGAGTATTAATTAAATGAAAAAAGTGTGTAAAGTTGTTGAAATGTTTAAAAAATGAGTATTATTTTGAGATACATAAAAAATACTCCATCTATTATTGTGGTAGTTTATCTTTTACTAGTACTAATTATCAACTATTTATTTTTTTTTTAAAATTATCAACTTACCCTCACTTTTTCCTACATGATACTCCATATTAAAAAACAACATTTCTCTTAATCTATGTCACGAAGGGAATAAAAGTAAAATGTGAAATAATAATTTCAGAAATTGTTAAGAAAGTAATACTCCACGGGAGTATAATTTTTAAGTTAAAAATGTTATTAAAAATTTATCACTTAAGTTAAAATCAAAGCACGCATCTACGACTACGAAGGCAGTTTTATTTATGCATTGTAATTTGAGAGGAGAAATAAACTTGGTCCCAAGTGTAATGTTCTTTTATAAATGTAACAACTAATTGGCATTAGTATCAAGAACAAAAATTTCTCATCTAGTTCTTTAAAATATGTAATAACGTGAAAAATTAAAATAAAAAAGGAAAATGAGAATACAAAAGCTCAACTTTCATCACTTTCTGAACCATTAGAACTTGAGCCATCACTAACATGGGCAATCCCATTGGCCACACCTCCTTTACCATCTTTACCCTTCACATCCTCATCATCTTCACTGTACTCACTCTCATAGTCGTCGTCGTATTCTTCTTCTCCTTCCTCGTCTTCCTCTTCCGCTCCATCATCTAGCAACGGGACCTCATCACCGGTGGCAATGTTCCTGGTGCCAACCCGGCTTCGCTTCAAAATCTTCAACCTAATATTCGACTTTGCATCACAGCCGATCCATGAGTCACACAAACAGTAAGATGTCAGGTTGTAATTTCCCTCGGAGAGGGCCTGAAACTTCCCCATCACCAACCTTGAACCGGCTTTCACTCGATCGATGGCTTCTTTTACAGCTATATTGATTTCTTTTGCTGTGGCACCAGATCCCTCTTTCAACTCCTGGATCGCTTTGGATGCAGCGATTATAGCTGTGGCCTCATCCATGAAATTGACCTTCTGGGACATCCAAACATCGTTTGTTGAGGAGTCTGCGAGGAGCAACCAAAAGTTCTCTTCCTTTTCATATGGGAAGTAGGGAGCATGAGGAAGGGCACGGACAACGCCATTCCAACGACGAAGAGTGATCCAAGCCTGCATAGTCACAATATCGCCTTCTTGTATTCCCTCTTCACCCTCTGTCTCACAAGTCATATCGATTGAAATAGAAGGCATCATTTCGATAACAATCTCCACATCTTGGGCTTCATCATCGGAAAAGCCAGCAACCTGAGTCAATAGCTCAGCACGTTCTTGCGGTTTCATTTCACGAAGATCTTGGAATGAGCGAATTTTCTGCACAGAGAGAAGTATTCAGAAACTTGGTATCATAGAAACGAGTATTACAGAAGAAACGGTGCATATGCATTCAGAAATAAACTGAGAAATTCAACAAATAATAATATGGCACCTGCACAATAACAATAGTAAAATGCACTTTAGAGTTTAGAGATACAACGAAACTTGGCAAATTAAGGAAGTTGAGCTTCAATAGAATGGTGACGCCACATTATTTCAGAAAAGAGTGAAAAGTTCACTAAAAAGTAAATATCAGATGTAGTACGACGTGATAAGAACGTGTGCACTAATTTTCTAAAGCATATACCAGCACTGAAGAAATGTTGTCTTTTTAAGAAGTACAACTTATGCAAAATTGTGGATGTTTCTCTGACAGCGCACAAATAAAAACTTCAATGAGAACATTCTCAAACAGTCAAACTTAGCAAATCGCCGAAGCTGATGTATATATTACAGAGGCAAATGGCCATATGAAGCAAGATGACATATTATTGGTTTAATTTTAACAACACACACAAAAAACAGTACATGTGGTGATGTGGGGCGAAGACAGAGAGAGAGACCTTTCTGGCAATCTTTTTGACAATTGACTCACTAAAATGAGGCAGCTGGAGAAAAGGACCATAACCTTCACTTGATCCGCCAGTTGCTTTTCGTGCACTGAGGGGAACAGCCTACAAAGAGAAAAGAAGCATAGCCAGACAAATTTCAACTAAGTGATAGATCTTTCTTTTATGATCAAGGAATGTATGAGTAACTTATACTAAACAAAGCGAAAAAGGAGTGTGGATTTATATAAAAAAGTTTTCAAGAGTAAGATTAAGTTTGTTCCAGATTCATTTAATAGGATGAACTTATTTGACATTCTCATGTATGGGCACTTCCATTTTGTGCATTGGGTCGACGGTCTAAAATCATCAAAATTTGTTAAATTTCAAAATACACACACCATTTCACAAATACTAGTATGTTAAGGAAAATGAAATCAAAATATGGCAATTGAAATCTTTGTGCTAAAGAAATAAAGATGCTACTTGGGAGCTCTGAAGTATACCTGAATTATACTCTGGGATAGTTCAACCACTCCCATTGCTGGTCTCAGCCATCCATGTCCTTGCTGGGTGCGCGGTATAATTGCCATCTGCATGGAGAGATAATTTCTCTAGTCAACTTACCCATAGAAAATGTATGAGATGCATAAGGAAAAGCCATATGAATAACAGATCCAGTTGAGAAGCATCACTGAAACAACATAAAGTAACATGAAGGGAGCTGTCTCTTTTTCTCTCATTAATTTGTGCATATAATAGTAGAAGAAATTTATGTTCATAAGTTAATATAATAAATGAGCAGCAATGAATTAAGAATGGCAAGAATCCTATAAAGAAGTCATCTAGATGGATATCAATTAGAAATATTCTACATACTTAAAATTGATTTGATATAATTCAAGCAATACTCCATCCACAACCAACACCACACCCCACACTCCTCTTGAATTTTTCATTTTTTAAAAAAATATATATCCATGTGCAAGGAAAAAAGAATTGTGAACGAATGCTAATACCTTCATCAATTCTTCAAGAAGACGAGGAGCAAGGGCAAGCATTTTTCTAAAATCATGCTGCAAAGATGGGGACAAAGCTGCAGTTTCACGAGTCAAGTGTGCTTGCATCAATAATTCAGACTGCAGTAGAAATCACATAAATTCAGCAAGGAGAAGTACATCAAAGCACTCGAAAAACAGATTACACATTACCTTTACTAAAGCAGGATGCTGCTTCCAAAATTTAGCTTGCTCTTGTCTGATGTTTCTAAGGTCCAGATTTAGTTCACTCCGGACCAACACAAATAATTTCTGAAGGGATTCTTCATCAGTTCGACGAACTGGAATTTCCATGTACTCAGCAGCCCTGATAAAAACTTCCATCACTTTGCTGCATCATGAAACAAATTGGTATTAGGCACAATAAAAATTCTTAATAAAACCATGTAAAAAGAGGAGAGAAAACTGAGGTATTAATAGTATCAGATACATCAAGAGTTTGAGTGAGCATCACAGAATCAAGCAAATAACATGTGACAGAACAAATTCTAAAACAGAAGCATAAAAGGCTACTTGGGTATGCAATATTTTGCATCACACCACGCAGAACATTAATTGCACAAGCAAAAATCATCAGCATGCATTCTTACAGCATAAATGGAACCACCATGATTTTTATTTGTATCCAGATAAAACCAAGATATTATTCGACGAAACTACACAAGTTAAACATATATTATAAATCGCAGAATGCTGAGCAAGACAAATGTTTCTATACCTTGGGGCCAATGAAGGCTTCATAAAATGGTAATAAGCATACATTGTGTGATGCATGACATAGTTCCCAGTATATTTCGAAGACCTTGACAAGTATATGACGGCGACTGTCAGTGGCAAAATAATACAAACTCCTACAATTCCAAGAAGCAAAATTCCACCGGATGCTCCATCGATGTTCAGAAGGAATTGTGGGAGGGCAATCCCCATTTGGAGGCCCTATCAAAAAAAAAAGAAAGGTTTATAGGTCTGTCTCTCAAGAAATCAAAACAGAAAGGTGAGGCAAAATGCTCTCCTCGCAGAAATGTACCTGCCTACCATCAGGATGTCCATATTTTTCAAAGTTCTCACGCGCTACAGGATCTGTTAGAGCCTGGTAAGCCTTGGAGATAAAATCGATAAAATATTTATGAGCCTCTGCACAGAAAGGTTTAACAATCATTCAGCGATAAAACCCATCAGTTTCCAACTCTGTAATGATTTAAAATGTAATTGTAAATTGCAGCATTCAAACACCTTCAACCTGGGTCTGGATTTTTGTCAGGATGATATAAGATTGAAAGTCTCCTATATGCTTTCTTTATTTCTGAATCTGACACTCCAGGTTCTAATCCAAGTATGCTGAAAGGCTCAAAAATTTGAACCTGTAGAATCCAGACATACATTAAATCCTGGAAGAGGATTATCTCAAAACATCACACAGAGCAAAAGAGTAGATATTAAGTGATTGATTTCCATGTATATTTAGAACCCCTTCCAGTGGTATTTTTGAGTATTCTATTAGTAATTGTAAAAACAATAATACTCAGTAAGCTAGCATTAGAAATTTAGCCACAATAAAGCCATTCAAAAGCAGATTATTTATTTATTCATTTATTATTTCTTGATAATAAATTACATAAAAACTGACACATGATTGAACGAACACTACAAAGTATCTATGAATCCAACTATGTTCAGTAATAAAATCACAGCTTGATGGGGTGGATCACAGAAAGAGAAAGTACCTCAGTATTGAGATGTTTGATGTAGAAAATCAGAAGTGCAACAACCACCCACAGCAACAAAACTGTCAGGTTACTGTAAGTTGAAAAGTTTGAAATCTGAAAATTTCAAAGAATCAGAACTGTTAGGGCAATAAACCAAAAAAAAACCACCTATATACATAAAAATGCACAACTAGCTACCACCATGATTATCATCTGCAAAACTATAAAATAGGCAGGTCAAAGACTTACACGTTTGAATATAGACTTCCTATACTTCCCAGAGCGGAAGCAAGTTGAACAACGGCAATTAACAGTCTTTGTCTTTTCTCTGAATGTGAGATATACATTGACAAATGTATAAGGAACTAAAGGCAGTGCAATCATTGTCAATACAAAGATGGGGAATAGCGCACTGTTCTCTTCAGATGCAGCCATTTTTAACTTCTAGCTTCTCACACTGCTGCTCTTCACTTAAACAGAAACGCATTTATTAATACAATTAACAGAAAAAATAAAAATTACAGCATCGGTTTCAAATGCAATGCATATTCGTTATTGTGAACCTAAGATTTATACTCCATATTCTAAGTCACATCTCCACATATTTCTTGCCTAGCTTCCCGCAAATCATCATATCACAACTAGCAAATTAATTAACCCGCATAGATTTTACAATTAATCAAGGAAGAGAGACCCAAGATGGGCCAAATTTTCCAACCCATGCAAGAAACATTCAAGAATTGACATGAAAAAAGTCTAAAAGTATTGATCAACCAATAAAACGAAAAAAGATTTAGCAGATCAAATAGAACACATAAATCTTGATGATAAACTCAAATTATTGACTACTGTAAACACCTGTTCGCGAAACCGCCTGAGTTTAACAGGAAAACAGATGAGCTGAGCCGCGGGAAAAAGAATGCCGAATTGAGGAAGCTCAAGTCCCGCAATTCAATCAGCCCTAGATTCTTTGAGGTCTGGAAGATGACGAAATTGATCGAGAAATTGAATTTATGATTAAATATCAACTCACAGTACGTCACATTTTCAACGTTTCAGAAGAGGATTGGACTAGAAGCAAAACTGGCGGCCCATATTGTAATATATGTTGGGTTCTGCCTGTGGGCCTCTATAATTACATGGGCCAACGGTTGTGATGCCCAAAATATTTTGGGCCGGAAATTTGTATTCGGGCCTGAGCCATCCCATAAAATCTTATGATTAGGCTAGGGGGCCTTAAATTGAATTATTATATTTTATTGAACAATAATCATATATTTATATTTTATTTAGATGTATTTAATTAAAATGATCTTATTATAATTATAATAATAATAATTATATTATATTATATATATATATATTATATTTTTACTTTATATTAATTTTAATATTAGTTAGGGATGGCGATAGAGTTTGTTTTCCATAAAAATGTCCGGGCCGATATATAATTTCTGGGCCCAAGTCTGACCTTATAATTTGTAAAAAATATATGAGCCCAACTACGACCGGTTTAATCTTAAAAGTCTTTTAACGGTTTTTTAGACTTATGTATTTATTTTAAATTTAAAAAATTTTAAACTAAATATATACTCCTTCCGTCCCACAAAAGTTTGAATGTCTCTTCCGACACGGAAATTAAGAAAAGCGATAACTTTTAGGGGTATTATGGTATTTTTTGATAATAAATAAATGATAAAAGTATGTTAGGTGTGTTAGGTAAATGCGATTTTTTTATAAATAAAGTGTATGAGAAAGAGTGATTGTATTTAATTTTTTATTTTTTTAGGAATATAAAAACGGGACAACCCAAAATAGAAAGTGAGACGGAGAGAGTAAAAATTATATTAATTATCCTATTACAAAAGAACATTGCTCTAAACAATAAATAATAATAAATCTATCAATTACTTCATAAAACAAATAATCATTCATAAATGTCTACATCAATCAATTCTTTTTAACATTTAAAATGTATATAATACACTCAAATATATATATAAAAAAATGTGTACACGATAATATAGATGGAAAGTTGGACGGGGGAGAGTAAAAATTATATTAATTCATATATAATGTATCCTATCATAAAAGAACATTGCTCTAAACAATAAATAATAATAAATCTATCAATTACTTCATAAAACAAATAATCATTCATAAATGTCTTCATCAATCAATTCTTGTTAACATTTAAAACGTATATAATATACTCAAATATATATAAAAAATGTGTACACGATAATATAGTTTTCATACATTCAAACACTTGAAAAATTATAAGTAATTGCATACTAAATATTTAATATGTTGGTCTAAAATGTCTTAGAAAAGAATTAAGTCTGACCTGTTTAATAAAATTAATTAATTGAACCTAGCAGAATGCAAATTGATATTTCTCAATTGAATTCATATTTAAGGAAAATATAAGAGTGAATCAATACAATCATATCTCATGCCTATTTAAACTAGACAAATTAATTCCTATTTTAATGACGGTAATTAATAATTAATTTGACAAGAAAGGAAGAATATGCGAAATGGACGCTATTATATTCTCAACATAATCTTCTGGGAACTTTGGTTGGACTGAAATTGATTAAAAACGGAAAAAAGGTGAAAAATCAGGGCCACACGTATATATGGCAGTTGTGCCTTTTTGGGGCGATCACCTTTCCACAGCCACGTGATGGAAGGCCCACCCGACGACCCACTGGGTTGCTCGCAGATATTTTGCGACCCGACCCGGTCAGAGGGTAGGCATCACTGTCGTGGGCCCCACCAGCCCAATCTCCCCCATGCAAATGCAGTGATCCAGCACTCGCCTACTTCACACGTAGCTACTTGTGTTTGGCCTCTTTACTTGTCATTCCCTTCTCACACTAATCTCTTCACGGATTTCATGGCTTCTTGAACTCGGTGCAGATCTGCCGTTGAAATCAGCTTTCTAGAGAGAGAAAGTTTTGCTTTCCGGTGAAATGGTGTATACGCTATCAGGAGTGCGATTGCCTACCGTGCCATCGGTGTGTAACAAGTTGGCGAGCAGTAGGTGGAACTCGCACGTGGATTCCACTGCTCGTTTCTCTCTCTTGTTGAAGAATAAATCCAATTCTCGTAAGTGAAGTCAATCCCCTCTTCGATCTTTCGGTTCGGTTCTTGTTTGAATGCTTTACTGCTGTGTGCGAATTTCGTTCTGTGTTTGCTTAAACTAGTAGTGGTGTTTTGTTAATCTTCTACCAGTAATTTTGCATCAATAATGGAATTAATCCTAGAAGACTGTGCGATTAATGATCAGCGCGTTTAGAAGGGAACAATTGACAGCGCGATTGATTAAGTTTCAAGTATGTCCTGGTGTGTTGTATAATCATCTGTCTTTGGTATATACTCATTTCGCAATTGAATCTTATGGAATGTGGTCTCGTGCTTATAAAGCTTTGCTTTGTTGATAAATCTAACTGATTATTCGATTGAATTGTGAGAGTTTGCGCATTTGGTGCTGGGATAGTTCGTCATTCTTAAACCATCTACTGGTTCGGATGAGCGGTCTGCTTGGCTGACTTGTGTGTGACTTAGTAAAACAACTGTAGTTAATCCTAAAAGGTGAGGAACTAGGTAGTGTTATAGTGTTACCTGGCTCGCGATATTTTTCGTGTGTGTGTTGGGGATGGGTGGATTAGACCCATTATGAACAAATTTTCAGAAAATGGATTATACTTCACTAAATAACTTTTCAGTCTAAATCTCATTTATATTGTGTTTTGACTCTCTTTTTATTTAGTTCCATAAAACTCTATCTCGATTTCCTCTCCTATTGTACTCTGCTCCTATCAGTGTTATTAAAAGAAATTGAGTTAATTTTCTGGATAAATTTTATCTGATGGTTGCCCTGCAGGGATTTTTTCTGGGAAGTCTTATGAATCTGGCTTCCAGTCATCTGCAGCAACTACTTCAGAGAAAGTCCTTGTTCCTGGCGCTGTGGATGAGGGTTCCTTGCCAGATGAAAAATTGGAGAGCCCGACAGTTTTAGATGATTCTGAGGCAAGCCAGCTTTAAAACCTTGATGCACCCTCCTCTAACACCCTGAATTGAAAGTTCAGTAGAGAATAGCTGTCCTGCATTTATAATCTGCCAGTTTAATCTGACCTGCAAACTGCCACAATTTGCTGTTGTTATGTTTAACACTTTTTTGAATTTCTACAAGTTTGTGGGTATTCTATCACTAGCCTCATTTCAAACTACAAGTGCTGGTTTTCTATCATTGGCCTCATTCAAAATCTTGAAAAACTGTCCTGTAAAACATATCTTTTTAAATTCAGCATATGTGACTTAGTAGTGGATGGGGATGGAGTTAGGAAGATCTGAAAGTCTGTTGTTTTAAATGGTGACAGGCTTTTCAGCTAATGCAAGTATTTTGCTGCTATCTCCTATATGGAAGTTAAGATTAACAATTTAGATAGCATTAAGCATCTTTCTAATTTGCTTTCTGATCATTAGTGGCTTCTTCTTAATTGGAAATGCAAGTTTCCTTTAAAACTTAAACAGAATACTGGCAGATTGGTAATGCGAATATTTAGTTTTACTGAATGAAATGTTGTAGTTTTATGATTTTATCACTTTATCCTGCGTGTGATGTTTTCTTATGCTTCATGCTTGTCAAAGATAACAGAGAATAAATGGTCTTAAGCTTCGCTTAATTTTTTATTTTTATTTTTCCATAAGATAAGATATCATGAATATGATTTTGGAGATAGAATACTAATGGAGGAAATAAAATGCACTGTATTGAAGTCTTGCAGCATACCAGCTCGAAGCATGTATAGCTTTGGAACTTGGTTTCCAGCATCCATCATCTATGCATTGTTGACTTTCCCTACATTTAACTCGATAAACTAACTATGGACTCTGTTGGAAGCCATACTTGATTCAGTAATACAGCCTCTTCTTTGAAGTTTTATTTCTGGTGATTATTGTTCCTAGATATCAGGTGATATAGAAAGGTCAGAAACAACACTTGAAATGAAGGTTGAAGATCAAGAAAATTTGGTTGAGCTACCAAGCTCCAGTGAAGCCACTGCAGGAGAAGATTCTGCTTCTGTAGAACTACTAGATGGAGATATTAAAATAAATGCAGAAGGGACATCAGACTCATATGAAACAATAAATTATGAATCTTCTAGGGTTAGAGAGAAAATCATTCCTCCACCTGGAACTGGTCAGAGAATATATGAAATTGATCCACTTTTGAACAATCACCGCGAGCATCTTGATTATCGGTAATAGACTCTTGACCCATTTTACTGAAATAATTTGTCTGAACTCTGAGGTTAAATTGGTATAGTTATACCATACATTAGGACTTAAACCTTCTTATTGTATTAATTTTTTTTAACATGTTTGGATCATCCTAGTTTGCTAATCTATCATTATTCTGAAACATAACGGTTTTGTGTCAGAAAATGAATTTATTTGTTTACCTCACTAATATGCTGTTTTTACAGTTACAATCAGTATACAAGAATGCGTGAAGCAATTGACAAGTATGAAGGTGGATTGGAACACTTTTCTCGTGGTTATGAAAAACTCGGTTTTAATCGCAGGTGTGTGGTCAGCCATTCCATTGGGCATTATATGTAGTTAGTCGTTCAAGGACAATTACCATTTAAATATGCATGAAACGGCTGTGTGGGGGGTGACTTATGAAAGTTGATAATGCGCAAGGAAGGAGTGCATATGTCTTCGTAATATTTTTACTAGTTGACATGACAAGGTGTTCATCCTTTTGTAACCAAAATCTGTTGAAGGCTTACACGTCTAGGGTTTTCATTGGCATCTAGCAATGCATTGTCACTCTATCATAATAAAACACAGCTTAGAAGACATCTTCTCTTTTCTACTTGTATTTTTTTGGAGAAGGAACCACTTATAATATTTGTGGAAGACTGAAATGACGAGAGTACAATAACCATACATTGGAATAATACCAAATTTATTAGCTAAGGCTTTACCCAGCTGGGGCTAATCCCTTTGTTATCATGTAGTGGTTATACAATATGCATGTATAATTTCAAAGAAAATTTATGAAGTGTATTTTATGAGTTTGGTTCTGTTATATTAAAAGCGAATCTGTAGTCAGTTATTCTTCTAACTGTTTATTATATTTAGATTATAAGTTGATCCTGTTGTAAGTTATATAGAAACTCAGCCATTAATGTATTACTATACTAATTGCTAAAATTTTTACCAGTGAGACAGGTATTACATACAGGGAGTGGGCACCTGGAGCCAAGGTTAGTTCTGCTTATTAATTCATTATATGTATACGTTTTTCTGCGTAACGTACATTTTTATCTCCTTCGATTGTATAATACAACAAGCAGTTGTCCTTTGAACCATTTACTTTCAAACATACTGATGATCTGCTTATTAAAGCTCAAATATTTTTCTCCTTGCACTAGTTTTTGTCATTATCATAAGAGGTAATTGGGCCAATTTCTGCCCAATGTGGTCAAATGTTAAACAAAATGGCTTCTTTAATATAATTGGAATCCTAGTTTACTATGTTTTGAATCATCTAACTTCACCTGCAGTGGGCGGCTCTTATAGGAGATTTCAACAATTGGAATCCTAATGCTGATGTCATGACTTGTGTAAGCGACCTTTCAGTATCTCTAAGTTCTTTTCAAGAAGCTAAAGTTTTGTTAATTTACCAAAAGAACTCAAAATTGTATTAGTTGCTATCTTTTCTCTCTATGCTTTATCTTGGTGTTGTACTGTTATAAAATTTCCAGACCTTGGTTTACATTTTTCTTCGCGGTTACATATGTTTATTTCACCCCGTCGTGATTAGACTCACTGAGCTTTTTGCAGAATGAATTCGGTGTTTGGGAGATCTTTTTACCAAACAATGCAGATGGATCCCCAGCCATCCCCCATGGTTCCCGTGTAAAGGTAATATTTCTTGATGGGATGTAGTGCCACCTCATAATTTTTTTTGATATTGTGCTGGCCCATTTTTGAAATAGTTGAAATAAATAAGGATGTGTTATTTATTTGTCAATAGAGAACTCTATGTTTGCTGTTGTGCCTCCAAAATTTGCAATTATTATACTCTATTGCAATGGCTTAATCATTGCTGGAATTGAATGAACCTATCACCCTTTCTACAATGTACTAGCAAGATGATGCTGTCTATATGTTTTAAATGTAGATTCGTATGGATACTCCATCTGGCATAAAAGACTCTATTCCAGCTTGGATCAAGTTTTCTGTTCAGGCTCCTGGGGAGATTCCATATAATGGAATATATTATGATCCTCCAGAACAGGTGAATTTCTGTGATGTCTGTGTTTTCATTATTATATGGCCTGCTTTTTTATTGTTTCTTGTGTTTCTGCATCTATATTGCAATCCAGGGGTATGCGCATAAACTAATTCCTTGGGACTCCATAATCTCCATTTTTCAATATAATAAAAGAAAAATATGTGGTCTACAAGAATTATATACTATCTTAGAGAGGCATGAAGGCTCTTTTTTTGGACATATTATGATTTTTCTGATTGTATTCTTGTTTTCAATTCCACTTAAAAAGGATTATTTTTGTGTATATCTTTGCAGGAAAAACATATATTTAAACATCCCCGTCCAAAGAAACCAAAATCACTCAGGATATATGAAAGTCATGTTGGGATGAGTAGTAAGGTATGCATCTCCTCTTTAATGACGTTTTTGTCCACCTCCATGTGTTTCATTAATCATGTTCAACTGGTTTGTGACTTATGCTAATTGCTGATTTGTAATCACAATAAAAGCTTGACTGGTCGATTTTTCTTTTAACACCAAATCATATAAGATTATTCTGATCCAAAGAGAAGTTCACAGACCGTAAAGGCTATTTGATATTAGAATACACATCTGTGGTTCTTTTAAGATTAAGGGTGCCATTCTAAAGAAGTTTTGTTGTCAAACTTAGGTTGAAAACTTTAGGCTTCGTAACTTTAATGTTGTTTTAGTTACTTTTGTATTCAAATTTGGCTCTAACAGCTATATTATTGAATTGAATTCAGGATCCCATAATCAATACATATGCCAACTTTAGAGATGAAGTTCTTCCTCGCATCAAGAGACTTGGGTACAATGCTGTTCAGATAATGGCAATTCAGGAGCATTCGTATTATGCAAGTTTTGGGTATTATGCCTCACTTCAGTAATGTTTGTTCTGAAGGAATGTTGTATTTCTGAGGTTCAATGAGCTCTGTCCTTTCTCTTCCATTATTTCTGGTTTGGTTTCTGATAAAAAAATTTATATTGTCACTTGCCCCAGCTACCACGTGACAAACTTCTTTGCGCCAAGCAGTCGCTTTGGGACTCCAGATGACCTTAAGTCCCTAATAGATAAAGCTCATGAGTTGGGCTTACTTGTTCTCATGGATATTGTGCACAGGTATATTGGATATCTAATTTTTAATATCTTTCAAGTATTCATCTTTATTTAGTAATCATTTATATAGCTGGTGAGTGTTATGCCCGTTAGGTTCACACCCACAAATAATAACAAAGCTCATCTCAATATGTCTAAGAGGATTATGATATTTTTATATTTAGTACGTTGAATTGCTTCCAGGAGATGAAAGTGTATGCTGCACGGTTCATATCCCAAGGTTATCTCTTGTATGATATGCTAAGGGAAAAGTTTTTAGAAACATAGCTTTAAATATATAATCGTAAAAAATAACTATATGCATTTATATTTCCCACACAACACCTGATAAAAATAGAGAAACATTTCTGTATAAATAATGTTATAATTATTCTAATTAGAGATAGATTTCAAATGAAAGGACCATAGTTTTCAAAACCCGATAATTAATTTTTTATGATCTCTGATGCATATTTACAAGGTATCTGCAGCATAAAATGTAATTGAGATTATACAGTTTCACCATTGTTTTGAAGAAGGTTTTGTAATTTTTCCGTATTGTCAGGTGTTCTGTATTCAATTGTACCCCCCCCCCCCACCCACCCCCCAAAAAAAAAATACAATTTATAAAATATTCTGTTATGAATTCAAGATAATATTGTAACTTTCATTTGTCATTCAACTAAAAGGTTTCAATTTCTGCAGTCATGCATCTAATAATACTTTGGATGGGTTGAACATGTTTGATGGCACTGATACCTGTTACTTTCACTCTGGATCGCGAGGTTATCATTGGATGTGGGATTCTCGTCTTTTTAACTATGGACAATGGGAAGTATGTATTGTCTAGGTTACATAGTTGCTTTGCAATATGTGAATGATTTAGTGTTTTTATCATTCTCGTCTAATATGCCTTTATTTGTAGGTGTTAAGGTATCTTCTGTCCAACACAAGATGGTGGTTGGATGAGTACAAGTTTGATGGTTTTAGGTTTGATGGTGTGACATCAATGATGTATACTCACCATGGTTTAGGGGTAATCTTTATATATAGTGATACAATTTTCCATCAAATTTATAAATTAATATTGTTGATCACACTCTATTCTTTCTGTCTGATATCTATTTGCTTCGAATTATATGATGACTGGAGATGGTGGGTTGCTTATTAACCAAATGAACTAAATTTAGACCAATGTATTGATTTGTGCTAAAATAGAACCATAAAATTCAGTTTGCTTTT
Organism: Pogostemon cablin; assembly: GCA_023678885.1. NCBI lineage: Eukaryota > Viridiplantae > Streptophyta > Magnoliopsida > Lamiales > Lamiaceae > Pogostemon > Pogostemon cablin. The sequence continues at coordinate 3,159,609 of CM042984.1, forward strand.
ATGGTTTCATTTTGGTAGAATCTCAGTCTTCAGTTTGATTAAGATTTTCAGCCTTGCTGCAAAACCAAAATGAAGTTATTATTATTTTTTTTAATTCTTTTTTATATTTACTGTCTACACCCATCTTTTGCTGCTCTTAGGGAACAAATTCCTCTGAGACAGGCCTTCCTTCATTTATCCTGATCTCTTCAAGATCATGGCATCCATCAATACCATTTGGTTTCACTTAACCTAGATTTGGTTAGTTTTGTCTAAAGAGCAGCCATAGAAGAAGTTCAAATTGACTTTCAAATTGACTTCAACAGAATTCTTATCCTATCGTTGATTATTTCCCTTGGATCCTTCGGGAAGCAGGCTACTCTGTTTCAGAGGCTTTATAATCCATCATTCATGGTCTGTTATGTTTTCATCTTTTATTTGTCCTGTGTCCTTTTACTTGGATGTTTTAGTCACTGGTTGCTGGTTTGTCACCAAAGGTGGTTCTTGTTCTACATTGAATGGAGAGGAAAGGTCTGTCCTGTATATGCTGTTTTGTCTAGTCATCTGTTGGAATATATATTCTAAATGTTTCAGTTCTGTTCTAGTTGATAAGAACCTAGCGAAGCTCTACATTGTTTAAACATGAGTCCATGACAGATGCCTACCACTTTAAGGTGTAAATTTAGCCTAGAGAAATGACAGTTGCCTTTCAGTTAGCATGTTTTGTTTATTTTCTTGTCTTCTGTTTTTCTGTCTTATTGTTTGTATGATCAGACTTACAATGTATTGTTGCTTGACAGACTGGATTCACTGGAAACTACAATGAGTACTTTGGATATGCAACCGATGTTGATGCCGTGGTGTATTTGATGCTGGCAAATGATCTTATGCATGAGCTTTTTCCCGAAGCCATAGCCGTAGGTGAAGATGTAAGGCTGAATATTCATTTAAATATATAGTTTTCATGCCCTGTTTATTTATTTGTCAGCTAGTTGTTTAGTTTTTTTTGTAGTGTTCGATTAAATAGTAAAGAATGGACAGCTGTCAGCCTTGAAGAGATTTTTATGCAGGTTTTTTAGTCGTTGCTTGATATGAAAGTAAAGGCACTTTTGGATTTATTACTTAATTACTCTCTGTGGCCTTTTTTTTCTTGATTGTCCTTTGATTTCAGTTCTATCTTTTTGCTAGCAAGCAGCATAACTGTTAAACATAGATCTTCTGAATTACATATACTAAAACACTCCTGGCATATATTTGTCATGGTACTGCCCATTATATATTGTTTGCAACTTCCCAATGTACTTTCTTTCTTTCCCATTCATACTTCTTGTGTATAAAATTAAAATCCCTGTTGTAGTTTGATGTCTGCACATAATTATAATATTGAAGAAACTTTGCAGAACGTTAATAGCCATTATTAGCAATGTACTGTCTCCAAATGCCAATGGAGCATTATTCAATGATCACTATTCTAGAATGACAACAAATTCTGGCTGTGTGTATAATATATATTTGATATGCACAAATAATCCTTTCTTAGAACTGTAGTCTGTAATTCTAAAATTGCATTGCATTTACTTTTACTGAATTAACTCAATATAGAATGTCTTCAAATCTCAGGTCAGTGGCATGCCGACTTTCTGCATTCCTGTTCAGGACGGTGGTGTTGGATTCGACTACCGTCTACACATGGCCATTGCTGATAAATGGATTGAAACACTAAAGTATGTTGCCCCCAAAGCTCTTGCATATATATTCTATACTGGAAATTAATAAATCTGTCCTCTCCCTGAGGAATTGTTTTCCAGAGAGAAGACTTGGAAAATTGGGCAGTTTAGATTCTATATGTGGAGTTCTCTTTTACTCATCTGAAAATTTGTAGAGATTCGTAAAAGAAAAAAAAAAGTGTACCGAAAAACGACCAAGTTTAAACTTCAATTAAAATTCTTACTTGAATGAAATTCACCTGACTACTCACTACACAGCCTGAATTTTATATGGAACCACATAACGTTAATTCTGCTTGTTTTCTAACTTAAAATGGATTTCTTGTCACTATATAACATATATTTTAAATTACTGCACACTGTCTATATGTTGCTCATCATTCAGTGTCTCTTTTTATACGTTTTGATCCAGGAAAAGGGATGAAGATTGGAAAATGGGAGATATTGTACACACTTTGACAAACAGAAGGTGGCTGGAAAAATGCGTTGCCTATGCTGAAAGTCATGACCAAGCGCTTGTTGGTGATAAAACTATTGCATTTTGGTTGATGGATAAGGTGATTCATTAGCCTAACATTCGGCAGTTATGTTGGATTGAACCATTTCAGATTCAGATATATTAGTTAGTTTAGGAAAAATGAAAATCTTGTTTCCTCAATTATATCAATGTTTTTCCATTTGCTTATTCTTTTACGAAGAGATAGAATTTTCTTTTAGCTGGAAATATGTTAAAATTTGTGTTATTGAAAGAATAATGATATAATTGACTCTGAAAAAATAATCAGGTGAATTGTTGGAATAGAAATTGATAAGACTGATGATGCCAAATCTTCATGTTCTACAAACGAAAGCAAAATATAATTGCCATTCCTCTTATATTTCTGTAGACGCTCTCTTTACTTTTGTGACAGCTATAAAGTAGTTATCTTGAAGACTAAATCATGTTCCACTTTATATTAAAACTTATCATTGTGTTTTATATCTTATTCTCAGGATATGTATGATTTCATGGCATTGGATAGACCATCCACGCCCACAATTGATCGTGGAATAGCATTACATAAGATGATCAGGCTTATCACAATGGGATTAGGTGGAGAAGGGTACCTCAATTTCATGGGAAATGAATTTGGACATCCTGGTAGGTGCTCAAATAGAAATATTGACAGCAAGAATAACATAATTGAGAAGTTGAATCTCCTTTGATACACAAATTACATGTCATTAACCCTGATTCCTTTAAACCAGAGTGGATAGATTTTCCTAGAGCCACTCAATATCTTCCTGATGGCACAGTCATTCCTGGAAATGGTTTCAGTTATGACAAATGCAGGCGTAGATTTGATCTGGTAATTTCTGTACTAATTTAAGCTTATTATGATCCTCTTATGTTACATGCCAGACATCCTTTATAAAAAGTCGGTCGTCTCAAGAAACGAAAATTAGTCTTAAGTTTGTTTAAGCAAGAAACAGAAGCTTTGCCATTAATAGCGAAATTATACAAGCCTGAAAGCTTATCTGTACTAGAATGCGTTTCGCTCTCTAAAATCGGAACATCAAGTTTATGATACAAGGCTAAACATATTTTACTTGATGATGATAGGTGTTACCTAGTGGTGATTTTCTGAAAGAAAGCTTATGTTAAAAATTTAAAATGATGACGCGAGTCGTTGACCAAGCTCATTATTGGTAACCTGGTCAAATAAAGGATGGGTGACTTTCATTTATGATATCTCTCTAGCACTTCTGATTCTTTTTGTCGTTTGTAGTTATAGTAGCACCTTAAACAAGAGAAAAGGTTTTTTTTTTCAACTAGATTTTCATTTGCTTGTCATATAAATTGAAACCTTTTTGTTATGTCTTACAGTAATGCTTATGCATGCAGTGTCATAAAGTAGTTCAGCCATATGGTTTACATCATTAAATAAAATGACCAAATAATTGATTTTTGACAAGGTACTTGCTATAATAGAAGTTCGCATTCTGTAGAAAGTAGTAAAAGCCTGTTTTGAGTTTTCCTTGAACGCTGTTATGTTACATCATTTATCACACGGTCCTTTGCAGCAACTATTTTATCTTCTCGAATTTATCTTTGATGTGCATCCAGGGTGATGCGGATTATTTAAGATATCGTGGGATGCAAGAGTTTGACCAAGCAATGCAACATCTTGAAGAAAAATATGGTGTACGTCCTTTGGTTTAATTTCTTGCTTAAATCGAACTTAAATGATTCTTCATGTGATCATAAGAAAACTATTTATATGAGCTTCTGATAGCCTCAAATGAATTTCTCATAAAAATTTAATTGCTGCTTAGTTCTTGGTTTGAGAAGCATTGATCTTGTTCAGAACCATCAAGATACCTGAAAGAGTGGTAAGAGCTTATGATGTGATTGTTGTCTTGATCTGGCTTTTAATTAAAATCCGACTGTGACAGACCATTGTGGCTGGTTGATAAATGCGAAGCTAATTAGAAACACCAAATGCCTTGTATTGTGTGGGGTCAATGAAGCAACTACTATCTGTATAAAGTCCAAGCCATCTTTCCGATAAATGTGATGATTATTTGTTCTGGTTGGGCATGATATTTCTTGAAAGCCTCAACTTAGAGCAACAGATCTTCCATCAGATAAATTTCAGAAAATGATTTTTCAGTAAATTTTATAGCTGGTGTTTCCCAATGCAGGTTTTGAATTTACTATAATGTAAGATTTCCTATATCTCTGGATGTGAGAAAGCAGAATTTCAATTTAAGTATTTAACTGTGTTTTCTTCATGTTGCTCCATTTTTTTTATTTCTTCATCCTCATCCTTTTCCACTGCAGAAGGTAGAATAGGAATGTGATTTTTTCCAGTATCCACCTCATAATTTATGCACAAAAAAATCGTTGTCTCCTCACCTCTGTCAGCAAAAGATAATTGTTGAAATCAGTATTCTAAAATTTGTCCCTGGTGGCTCTCTATTCATTGCCTATTAAAACATGCAGAAAATCAACATGATTTTTACTGTACTATAGGACTCTTTTGAGTAATTACTAATTAGGTTAAATATTGACCTCTTAAACTACGTTGACACTCTAGGTTCATGTTGTTTTCTTCTTACATCATTCTAATCTTTATCGAGGTCATTGTTCAACTCTTTGTTTTTACATCCTGATGGTTTCGAAGTTTATATCTTGATGGTTAAAAGACAGTGACAATTTTTTTTTTTTTTTGGCAGTTCATGACATCAGAGCATCAGTACATATCAAAGAAGGATGAAGGAGATAGGATGATTGTATTTGAAAAGGGAAACTTAGTCTTTGTCTTTAATTTTCATTGGGGTGAGAGTTATTCAGATTATCTGGTAGGCTGCTTTAAGCCTGGAAAATACAAGGTATATGTTGGCTTTTTTGTTATCATTTCATATACATTGTTGATTTAGTTCTTTTAGTTAAATTAACTATTATGCTATGTACTACCTCAAACCCAGCAACAGGAATAAGTATTCATAAATATACAAAAAGAAACATCCTTCTCTAGTATAAAATGTCATTTTTTTCTCATTCATTAAAAATGGGATATTTATAAACACTATCCTTAATAATGGTTTCATTGAAAAAAGTTTCTCCAATAGATAATTTCACATAATTATGTTGTATGGTTAGGTGATCCAGTGTTTGATTGTTACCGTCTAATCGTAGTGTTTTATTTTTTTTCATGTAAAGTCATTTTCTCATTTTACTAGACTATTCTCACTGTCCTTTTCAGGTTGTTCTGGACTCGGATGACCCACTGTTTGGCGGCTTCGGGAGAATAAGCCATGAGGCAGAGTATTTTACCTCTGTAAGATAATAATCTATTTTCATGATCATTTTATGATTTAAGCTCGTATTTTTTATTATGGAGTACTCTTACAAAACTAGATGCCCACTATGAATGAAGGATTATAACCTGGAATTTCCCTCCCTGATAAAGCACTAAAACTAACTGTAACTTTGGATTTTACATTGCAATGTTTGGTTTTGAATCTAAGTTCTCGAGGTTGCTAAATCATTTCAAATTCACTGCTATGTTTATTTGGATCATTTAACTATCTTCTAGCAATACCAAATACTTTTTGAACAGTCTCTAATCAGCAACGAGGGAAATTGTTTTCTCCGTACTTGAACTTGAAATTTTTTAATAATTTTATGGGTTTCATCATATTCCTATCCATACAGAATATATTACGGTTCAAGCGGTGTCGGAATGTTTAATGTGTCTTATGGCTCATATATTTAGACAAGAATTTGATCTTAAAGCAGATTCATGGTATTACACAAAAGATCAGGTTTTAGTGCTCTTTGTTCTGTTGTATTCCGTAATTCCGTTGCATGCTTAAACATCTCAACACCATTTTCACTCATTCATTCTTCATTGTGATCTTATTCAACAGGAAGTGTTACATGATGGTCGACCCCGTTCATTCTTAATATATGCACCTGCTAGGACCGCAGTGGTCTATGCATTGGCTGAAGACACAATAGTTAACCCTATTGACACCGAAGTCAGCGGCAGCACACAAACTCCAGGCGAATTTACCGCTGACACTGAAGTCAGCGGCAATACACAGACTCCGGGCGAAGTTACTGTTGATGCTGAAGTCAGCAGCAGCACACAATCTTTGGGCGAATTTTAACTGTGTCGCTGATATCGGGCTAGGTTTATATGTGCACTATGCTAGTCCTGTACAGGTCTCATATCCAAGGCTCCTGAAGCAGCTGAAGCTGCAGCAATCCAGTAAGTTAAAACACTCGGGAGGTCGACAAAGTCGCCTAGATTCTTACCAAGGCTATGAGAAGATTGTCACTTAGGCACTTGTTTGAGTCTGAGCCAGGAATACCGATTACAGTAGAATTGAAACTTGGTTGTTTCCATCGAATTTTAGAGCCATGCGTTCACTACTATTTGTATTCTCTCAGGCTGTCATTGGTGATGAAAATTCTTGGTTAACAGAGAATATATATGGTGTAGCAGCTTTTAAATAAGCATGGTTCCTTTAATTCTCTTCTTAACAATAACGAGAGCCCAATATAATAATTTTTTTTTTAGGACAAACAATTGCCTCATTCGATATTGAGACCTCTCTCTGCCACAATTGTTTTGTAGTGCAATAAAAATATCTAATTTAATATCAAAACTATCCTCATATTATCGCTTACCATTTCTTTGTATTCCTGTTTTGCCAATACAAGTATGATGATTGAGTTGGAATGTCTGATAATTCGTATCCTTTTTAGTGTTATGTTGAAATGTTAATGTTGCATTAGATACATCATAAGAGAACGTCATGCAGCATTTCGGGAACACATAGTAAAGAGCAACAACAGTCAAATCATCCATAAAACCACATTTAACTCAAGAACTAACATAGCTAGTTTCCGACGCTGTGCTTCTTGCTAGACGATGCAACACGCTTGTCGGAGATGAGGTGGATGTCGACGATCTCAGCGCCTCCGCCAATGGACCCCCCATCGGAGCCACCCTATTAGATGACTCCCACGCCATGCCCCAATTCAATTGAGGTCTATCCCTCTCTTCACTTGTCCTCGACTCGCCCTCGTTGCCAGTACCGAGCTTTAACGAGAAATCAGACCCCGGTGTTGAGATGGACAAGTTGGTAGAACTGTCCGTTTCTTGTAGTGATCGAGGCCAATCGTCAAAGAAACGTCGAAGTGTTCGACCACCATCGTTTTGTGATTCAAATGTACACTTTGTCTCAACTATGGACTCTAAAGGCCTACAAAATTACATCATTTTGGAGTGAAGTTAAAGCAGTGTTGAAGGGAAAGAAAAAGAAAAGTTGACAAGAACACAAGTGGTTTAGAGTGATTGATATTTTAGCACAAAACAACAATTGTCAGTGTGGTGGGCCTATTTTCACCCAACAGCTGAAAGCATTTAAAAAGAAACTTGTGTTTGAAAATATGAAGCCAATTTTGGTGGGGATTGGGTTTAGATCTCTGTGCATCAAATTTATTCACTTTCTTACTTTTGGGGAACAAAAAACATCTTCAATAACATGATTGTGAACCCACACAACCACAAGAAACACATATTTAATCTAAACAGGCATTGATAAAGAAACGTGTGGCCATGTCTAATTATAGATGAAAGCGTGTTTTCAATGCAATCAAAACGTTAATTAATTAGGGTTTAACAATGCATAGTTTAGACTTTAGATATACCTTGGACTGTGATGAAGAAGATCCATGGAAGTCAAAGGTCCTCCGGAGAGAGTGAACTGAGGTGGGGCTCCTTGAGCGGTGGAGGTATTAGGTTTGACAGCATCACCGCCGCCGTAAGTGGTGGTGGAAGTGGGGTTTTCCACAGGCTTTCTTGAACGGTTTCTTCCACGGTGCATGTGGCGTTCACAATACTTGTGCCCCACCACCACATCCCTCGAGCACCGCCACTTCTTGCCGTCGGTTCTCCGGCACCTCCCCGGCTCAGGATCCATCGCACCCTTCCCCCAGTACCCCGCCTGCGCCGCCACTGATCCACCACAATCAATCAATTCAAACCGATCATATCACAATTCACAACAAGAAACAGAAATCTGAGGAAACTTACGAGGTGGCTGGTAATGAGGGTAGTACTGATGAAGAGGGGTGCAGAGATAGTAAGGTGGGGTGGTGGCGATGATGCTTTTCTTGACAAGGTGGAGGAGCTCCGGCGGGACAGCAGCGCCAGCCATGATATGTCGGAAGATCAAAGCTTGAAGCTCAAGTTCTTGCCACTGAGCCAAACTGAAGTAGCTCCCCATTTCTGAAATATTACAATTTATAAATCAGACTTAACACACAATCTTATTCATTCATCAACAACCAAACAAACAAAGTAACAAACAACTATAGTGGTCAAGTGAAACTCTTCTTTTCTCTTGGTGGGGGTAAGTCAAGTGATACTTTCTGATAACACTACTGTCACAACAGAAACTGCAGAAAGAGAGAGAGAGAGAGAGAGAGAGGGGTGTACTGGGAAATTTGGTGGCAGAAGAATTGGTGGAGTTATTATCACAAGTGTACGGTAAGGAGGTGGTGGTGGGATCAGGTACGAACAAGGGTAGTGCAGGTGGGGGGTGGTGGTGGTCTGAAAGTAGAACTCTTGTTGCAGAAGATGTTTCTTGTCCTTCTTCTTCAGACTCATCTCTCCATTGCTTCAGATTGAAGTCCATCATACAGAGAGAAAGGGGAAGAGGGGGTTTTGCAGTAGAGGTGTGTGGTGGGTGAAGTGAAGTGAGTTTGGTGCATAATAAACCAAAGTAAAAGTTGTTTTCTACAGCGACATTACAATGGACACTTTGACAGTAATTTGCAGGAAATATTTACTACTCCCTCCGTCCCGGAGCAGTTGGTATAATTTTTTTTAGTACGAAAATTAAGGAGTATAATAATTTAATGTAAAGTGATGTGAAGTGAGAGAAATAATATTTAATGTGTAGTGAGTAGTTGTATTAGAGGTGATATGTGGGGTCCATGAGAATATATTAATTGTTTTTGTGTGGGTCTCATGTATTAAAAAGGAAATATGTCAACTTTAGTAGGACAAACCAAAAAGGAAAGTGTGTTAACTTATATGGAACGGAGGGAGTAATATTTTACTCCCTCCGTCTCTAGTTAAGAGTCTCATTTTACTATTTTGGTTGTCACACCCAAATGATCTCATTTCCTTTTTTGGACATATGAGACTCACCCACACCCACTAATACAATTAAAATATGGGACCCACACACTCACTAATACAACTACCCACTGCACATTAAATAATAATACTCCTTAATTCATGTGCTCAAAAGCAAATGAGACTCTTACCAAGGGACGGAGGGAGTATATACAAGCCATCTTTGTTTGCTCGTATGTATATAATCTCTGTGTCAAGAGGAAGGTATCTTTTTGTATTTATATTTTTGCGGCTCGAATTCTCTGTGTCATTTTGGTACATCATCTCATGTTCCAAATCGTTGGATGGACGATACGTAGGAGAGAGGAAAATATACCTTAATCCTTAAACCCTATGGGCAATGGTTGGATTTAATTCCTCTCTTACGTGTCAATTACTAAATGAGTGGCACATGAGATGATGCACGAAAAAGGCACACAAGATCCGGTGTGATATTTTTGCTCCTAAATATGATCTTGGATATCCTATTACATTTTGGTGTTACATCTCCTGTTACACGTGTTAGATGAGTGACACGTATGCGGAGAGGAAAATCTTAACATTTCTCCTTAGGATTGATTGTTAGGTACAGAATAATTTATCTTACGTGTAAATCATCCTACAATTTATAACAGGGGATGTAATACCAAAATGTTACAGGATATCAATCGCTTAAATATAAAATCTCTTTATCATGAGTAAGATATCATTTGTATTTATTTTTTACATGCAAATTAAAATATTATTATTTTATAAAAAATAATAGTTGTATTAGCTATTAATGATAGGTTTGGAAAGAAAATTAACAATTGAGTTTGAAAAAATTGTACGCTTCACTTCACCCGTCCAAATGATTTGCACATTTTCAAAATGATAACAACTTAGTTATCACTTGCAACACCAAAAAAAAAAAATGTCATCATACTTTCTACATTTAATTTAATCATATCTCATATACATTATTCTATTAAATTATTCTAAATATTCATTTTCTTTTTATATCATCGCATGAACAAGTTCCATTTCATTTCATCCAAATACACGCAAAAAGAAATTTTCGGAGAAAAAAAAACATTAATACTAATTTTCGTCTAAAAAATCAGTGTTCGAGTGGAAAATGTTTTTGAAATAGTAATACTACAATTTCATATAAAACTGTTTTCTATGTATTTTCTTGTAATGTTTTTTATATTATGTGGTTTTCATCGATGAAGTGACACCCCAAAAATCACACACTAATTAAGAGTATATATATATATATATATATATATATATATATATATATATATATATTAATAATAAAGTGATTGTAAATACATTTTTTCTAATAAAAATTTAATAATTTGAAAAGTTTTATTTAATGACAAATGATTATATAATATTATATTGAAATCTTTAAATAGTTAACGTTATAATTTATTATTTTAATCATCATAAGATAGAATTTGCTAATAAAGGATAAAAAATTGGTGACAAATAATTTCAAAATATGGAATAAATTTCAAATTCATGTTTGGACATTACATTTGATTATGAAACAGTAAGACAAGACAATTACAAGAAGAAAAAGTGAAAATAATAATTATAAAAAAAAAATAAACATTATTCATTATTAGTAAAGAAGAAGGGTGAGGTAGTGTCTGAAAATTAGCCTGCAGCCTCTGTGTCTCTGCAGCTTTGGGAACAGTAAAAAACAGCTATTTAATATATGAATTAATTGTTTAATAAAATAGGTTTTCGAGGAATATACTATTAAAATTAATATCATTTTAAAAGATTAAATAGAAAAAAAAATTGTGTTAGGTTATCACCAATAATGAAAAGTGTGCTGGGATCCTCTACATAAGATGAGGGTTACTATAAAATAAACAAATTTTTTTTCAATGATAGTTTGTTATTCTTAAAATTTTCAAAGTAATAATAAATTATAAATTAAGTTATATGAGTTGAAAAAATAAAATGTTGAAATTAAAATATACTGCAAAATTATTGAAATAAGATCGTTTATTTATTTATTTTAAAGTGTGAACTTATTATAAAATGGACAAAAATTGTCAGTATAAATTTATTTTTTAGGCCAGATTGCTATTTATTTAAATATCAAAAGATTAATTGATCATTATATAAAATGATTTGATATGCATATTTGTTATGAAAATATTGATAATAATATATTTTCATCACTCTCTCACTATGATCAACCATCATTATATAAAAATGATTTGATATGCATATTTGTTATGAAAATAGTGATAATAATATATTTTCATCACTCTCTCACTATGATCAACCAAGTACATAACAAGTTTAAACAAGCACAATACAAAAAACACTAAGATCAAAAGTTTAAATGTGTGCACTACACGAGCCGTGTACTGCTAGGTTTTAAGGGTATAAAAACCCAATTGAGTGCGAAAATTAGAGGAGAACCACATTTTGAGCAGTTATTGAAGATCCAAACACACACTATCACACCATACCTTCACACACATTCAAAATTCATCCATCTTTCACACTTTTCATCCATTCAATCAATTGGTTCTCACTAAATTCATCTATAATTTATAATGATATCAAAGTGACATTATTTATTTAAGCCTGTAAGTTAAGCAATGTCGACATTATAGCAAATTTAAACAAGCACACAAAACAGAAAACAGTAAGATCAAGTATGTAATAAGTTTAAACAAACACAAAACAAAAAACAACACATATTTTGAGGTTAAAAACACAAAAAATTAAAATTACACCAGCGAGTTAATATCATATAAACTGACCTGTCAAATGGTGAAAAAATGACAAAAAAAAAAAAAAAAAAAAACCTCCGCTACCTCATTGATATGCATATTTGTTATGAAAATATTGATAATAATATTTTCATCACTCTTTTCTTAGTCATAAATACGAAATAGGCTAAAATTTGTGTAGTCGAGGGAACACCATGCTTCCAAATTTTGAATTTTTTTTAAAGTTATACCATTTAATTTTAAATAGCATACTTTTTAATATATGAACGTGTATCCTTTAATTCTTAAAAAAATATTTTTAATCACACTTATATTATTTATATTTTTAAAAAAATAATGTTTTTAATCAAACATTTATATCATTTATATTTCAAATTATTTTTTCAATGAAAAAATTATATCCTTATTAATTAAAATGTAAACTCTTTAAAATCAAATATTATGCGCACACATTGAGACACAAGAGAAATTAAATTTGTTTGAAGTTTTTTTTAGATTAGGTTACATGTCATAGGGTTTGATGTCGGTTATATGTGTTTCCTATTAATAAAATTTAATTATTTATTAAAAAATTAATAGAACATATGCCAATATGTTATTCACAAATTATATAAGTTTTTATTTAATAATATTTAATTATTTATTAAAAAATTAATAGAACATATGCCAATATGTTATTGACAAACTATATAAGTTTTTATTTAATAGTATATTTGTTTTTTTATTAAATTTGTCCCGCCAATAGTCCTCCCACACATAACTCATCATATTTAATTGCAAAAAATAATTAAATTTTACGAAATTTTTTTATTAGCGTTTATCAATTAGTTCATTTCAAAATCACATTTTTATATGTTTATTTTATTTAGTTTATAAATTTTATGTAAAAAATATTTTAAAAAAAACGAAATTTGATCTGCATGGACCAATCTATCCGTTCATATATGCTCGCCCTCATTATAACCCATAAAACTGTGTGGACAGTAGGTTTACACTCGCCAACGTTTTTTATAGCTCTAACTTTGATTATATGAATTCAACATGAATGCAATGATCAGCGTTTGTGCACTCATATCCTATGATATTTTAACATCTTATCAAACTATATCTATTTCATCAATCATACTTTTTTTTTTACTTTCAATCTCAACTCAAGTTTTAAAATATAAATAAAGTGAAATTCTACTTCATGTGATAAATTTATAGTAATGTTTTAGTTTTAAATTTTTTATTTTCATTAAATATGTATAATATATATCACATTTTATTTATAAATAGAAAGACCAAATTATAATAAAATAACTAAATAAATTTATTGGCAATTTTCTATTCTCCCTACAAAGAAAGTATAAACATGTTCAAGGATAGAAGTATAGTTTTGTTTGATTCCGATTTTAACTTAAATTTAGGCTTATTTTCATACGTTATAACTGAGATTAACTATTTATATGAGATCCATGGTTAGAAATAAGAAAATATTTGTGTGAAAACATAAAGAATCGGGTGAAACTGATAAGAAGTTATAACTTTTATAATGAAAAAGGCGGTAACGATACTATGAAAAATTTCATGAATAATTTATAATATAATGAAAAATAGGTAATATTTAAAAAAAAATTAATAACTAATTACGAAAACTTAAAATAATATTAATGTATGACGTTCTCACACAAGCATATCCCTAAAAATAAACAAATACTCCTTATGTCCCGGTCAAACATCTACGTTTGACTGCATAAAGCTCTCACAAAAGTTACAGTAAATGCATCTCTTTCCCGGGACGGAGGGAGTACTCATTATGTCCCCACATTTTACGCAAAGTGTTGATGGTTGGGGTGTTATATTGGGATTGATGATAAGCTTGGAGCACTTTTATTAATAAAATATCATAAGAACAATACATGTTTTCAGATGTCAACTTTCTCAACTCTCAGAAATTATAAGTATGAAGTGAAAAATGTGTCTCTCCAATCAAAGGAGAAGCTGGAAGCTATTTATATGTGATTAGGCTGATAGCCTCCTCACATGCAGAGGGTTAATTTTTACCTCAAGCTGAAAATTGTTTAATATTTAATCAAGTTATTTTAACAGTCGTCCTAGTCGAAAAACGAGTGAGGCGTCGACCCAAGTGTTTAGGGTTAACTTCGCTTGTCGCCAACCTTTAAGTTGGCCAAGGATTATGTTTAGAAGGCCTTTACGATCGGCCTCGATGGTCTTAAGAACGAAACCTTCATGTTCGGCCCATAAGTATGTTAGGTATATGGGCGCTGATACTTATTGGGTCTTATAATTTTATCATCGTACTTTAGTTTGAGCTCATATAGAATGTGTGATATAATACCCATAACACAAATTTCAGTTCCCACATTTTATATCACATTAACAAATGTATAAACCATTTTAAAGTAAATAGCATAAATAAATATAGTAAAATCAAAATCCATTTGATACAGATAATTAAATCCAATGTAAATTTAGTGGTTGATATTATTTGAGATTTGCAACTGCCCTTCATAAATAAAGTATTTTTAGAGAGAGTAGGGATGTCAATGGGTACCCGGCCCGCCGCACGTTTTAGGGCGGCACTAACCCGGCCCATAAGAGAAACGGGGTGGCCCGGCCCGAACCCGTACATATACGGGGCAGTTTCGGGTATTAACTTAGACCCGCCCCGTATTTAATATATTAAAAATATTTTATACAAATATAATTATATTTTATGTTAATATATATATATGATTTATTAAATTATAATTATATTTAATATTCTTATGGTTTATTTATTTAAATATATGAATATTTTTTGTATGATTTAAATTTTTTGAGGATTTATAAAAAAAAGGTGGGGCGGGACGAACCCGTCCCGTATGGGTCTAGACACGGGTTCTATAATATAAGACCCGTACGAGTCCGGGCAGGTTACTCAGAAACGGGCCGGGTCCGAATAGTTAACTACTCGGCCCGTTGACACCCCTAAGAATGCAAGAGGGGGATTCTTTACTTGTGATAATTAACTAGGTAAATGTAATTAATTACAGTTTCCAAGACATTATAAAGAGGCCCGCACTAATATGAATAGACATTAATAAAGAAATAGGTTCTCTAGGTGTTATTCTCAGAGGGAGAGAGTGTTTCTATGGCAGCACATGTTATGACATTAGTGTTAATCGCGAGGTTAATTTCCAGAATTTTGCTTTCAGCTCAAATCTGTCCAATTACTGCCCTACCCCTACGTAGACATGCACCCCGATTCGGAATCGCCGGTTCCGGTTTCAACGGAGGGGGAACCGAAACCGAACCGGGGAATAAAGTGTACGGTTCGTGAAACGGCGATTCCGGTTCCAGTTCGGAATCGCCGGTTTTTCGGTTTTTTTTTTGTGTTTCTTAATGTTATATTTATAAAAAAAACGGGCGGAACCGCCGGTTCAAACCGGAACCACCGGTTCCGCCCTCCATCTCAGCCGTTGATCTTCAATGGCCACACGATCTCGGCCGCACGTTTGAATTTTCAAAATTCAAAAATTCCCGCTCTAAAAAAAATAAAATAAAATAGAGGAACCGCCGGTTTAACCGTGAACCGGCGAACCGGCTATTCTGACAAACCGGCGGTTTGAACCGACGGTTCCGACAAACCGGCGGTTTGAACCGGCGGTTCCGGTTCGTGCGCGGCTGGAACCGAAACCGAACCGTGTTCTACCGGTTTCGGTTTCTTTTTTTCCGGTTCCAGAACCGGCGGTTCCAGTTCCGGTTAAAATCGGCGGTTCGAACCGGGGAACCGCCGGTTCCGGTTAATCGGTGCATGTCTACCCCTACGTGGAACCAACTCATCATATTTGCTTTTCCTATTTCATGTGTAAACTATTCTTCTACGGTAACACAAAATTATTTGTAATTCAATTAATAATAATTGTAAATTTGATTTTCTGGAAAAATGTTTTTATGCATTTTTTATTCCCTTTTGAGGAATTATGACTTACTGCCCAAAATGATTTTCAATCATCAAATCTGCCCACTTTCATCAACATAATCAAATATGCCCACTTTGTTTGTAATGTACTGAATTACCCCTATAACATGTCAGATTAGTCTAAAATTGTGGCATCATAATTCATTTAATTTAAATTGTTAATAATTTATTAATCAATTATATTTAAAGCAATGAAAAGCCCGAGTGGTGACAAATGAAAAGCTACTCCATATATCTGTATATTTCTTAAAAACTAAAAGTCCGAATAATGTCAACAATTTAAATACAAAATAATAATAAAGGAATATTAGAAAAGCCCGAATAGTGAAATACCATTTTTTTAAAATAGAAAAGCCCGAGTATGATAAGTGTTTAATTTTTTTC
Organism: Pogostemon cablin; assembly: GCA_023678885.1. Taxonomy (NCBI): domain Eukaryota; kingdom Viridiplantae; phylum Streptophyta; class Magnoliopsida; order Lamiales; family Lamiaceae; genus Pogostemon; species Pogostemon cablin. The sequence continues at coordinate 3,176,095 of CM042984.1, forward strand.
TTTATTTATATATTTATATATAATTATTAATTTATTTTAAATAATTATTTGAAACACCATTTTTAAAATTTATCTAAGTTTATTCTTTTTAGTTTTAAGTATAAATTTTTTTGTTTATTTATAAATATATTTTTAATTTATATTTAAATATTAATGACTAATTATACTGTACACTCGATTGATCCATGCACACACTTTAAAAAATTTATATACTTTAAAAAATTTATACAATAATGAATAAGAATATACACTTTGTTGATTTTTTTGTTAGTATTTTTAATGAAAAAGTAAAATATATATATATATATATATATATATATATATATATATATAATATTATATTAATTAAATTTCTGTTTGTGTGGAACATAAGCGAGAATAAGAAAAAAGAATCAGGACAAATACATTACACAGATTTTAAAAAAATACTAGTAAGTAATATTTAACTAATTAGAATATTTTTGTATAATTTTTTGAATAGAGTAATTTGTTTTTAAAATGGTAAATTAATTAAATAAATTATTTATCCTAATTGAATTAATCAATTAATTGACTATCTAATCTTATTATTTAATTAATTAAATTAGTTAATGAAGAATTTTAATTTTTTTATTATTATTAATTAAAAAGTAAAATAATAAGAGTGACTTTTTGTGAAAACCCGAGTACTTGTTTATTTGAGGAAGACCGAGTTAATTGAAATTAGTGGTGAGAGAGTAGAGAAATAATGGGAAGAGAATAGAGGAGAAGGGCAAACACACATAGTGGAATAATTTGACTGATGTGCAGTAACTTTTGCATTAAATGAGGGGGTTTTTAGTCATTTTATTCCTATAAAGTAGGCATTTTTTTTTTTTGAAATAAAGTGGGCTCTTTTGATTTTTTTTTTTAACTACAGTGGGCATTTATGATTATTCACCTTTATTTTTCCATTTCAATACTTATATACACTTCTAAAATATTTTGACATGAATTAAAGATAGAGGAAGGGGTAAAAAAGTAATTAAAAAGAGAAAAATGAATGCGGTAGGTGGGGGGAGAGGAACTGGCTAGTAGGATCCAAACATCTGAGTATGTATGAGATGGAATTGGCTATCATCACGTGAATGTGATAATTGTGTGAATCATATATATATACAAGTAAGGATTACATATTCTCCCGTAATGTACGGAGATCACAATAAATCAAAGAGATAATTACAAAGATTACACACAATAATATACATATTTGAAAATTTCAACTTTTTCCCTTATTACCCCCGTCAAGCGCTTCGTGGGTTGCGAACTAACGCAAAGCTTGGTGCGGAGAAACTCAAAGGCAGGCTGAGGCAATGCCTTAGTGAAAATGTCAGCGAGCTGCAAGTGAGACGGAACAAATGCAGTATACAACTTTCCCGAAGAAACAAGCTCTCGAATAAAATGATAATCAAGGTCAATATGCTTGGCACGTTTGTGGGCCACGGGATTCTGACTTAGGAATATGGCACTCTTATTATCACACAAGAGAGTAGCTGGGGCCGTAGGAGACTGATGAATTTCCCGTAGCAGATTGACTAACCAGATAATCTCAGAGCCTGCGTTAGCCATAGCCCTGTATTCCGATTCACAACTGGAACGAGCAACAGTGGGTTGCTTCTTAGCACTCCAAGAAACAAGGTTGCCTCCAAAGAAAATCGAATAACCATACGTAGAGCGACGAGTCTCCAAACACCGCGCCCAATCAGCATCCGAATATCCCACAATTGTCTTGTCAGGATGATGAGTATACTTAAGACCAAAATGAACAGTACCCTTGACATAGCGAAGGATACGCTTCACAGCAGCGAAGTGATCAACTGTAGGAGATTGGAGAAACTGACTGACCGTGTTAACAGCGTAGGAGAGATCAGGCCGAGTAATGGTGAGATACTGCAGAGCACCTACTAAAGAACGATAACGCACAGTAGTAGCCTTAACCACCGGACTGAAAGTATGATGAAAATCTAAACCAGGTATTTGAGTGAAGCCCTGAGCGACAAGACGAGCCTTGTACCTCTCAATAGAACCATCAGAACGAAACTTCGTCCGAAACACCCATTTGGAGCCAACTATGCTCACATTAGGGGGTGGGGGAACCAAATCCCAAGTCTGAGTGCGAACAAGAGCATCAATCTCCTCACGCATGGCATCCATCCAATGAGGGTATTTGGCGGCAGATTTAAAGCCACGTGGCTCAGAAACACTAGTAAGAGAGCTAAGAAGAGCTGTGTAAGCCAAATCAACAGGATACTTTGGCTTAAAGATGCCCGTCTGTGCACGAGTGACCATAGAATGAGTGGGCGCTCGTGACATAGCTCGACGAACTGCACGAGCCTGCGGCGGCACTGGAGAATCAGCACGATCCGGAGTTGGAGGATCAACTTCCGGCTGTTCATCAACCGGCGGCGGCTGTGCATCAAGCGGAAGCATCTCAGCGGGCGGTGGATGCTCATCTACCGGCGGCGAAGGCCCATCATCTGATTCCGGAGCAAGACAATAAGGCAATGAAGCCTCATGAGTGATAACCGGCGCAGGATCCCAAAAACTGGAGATGGGCAAGTCCTTTGCTGATGGAGCATTATGACCAGAGAAAGGGAAGTAGCGCTCATCAAATTGAGCATGCCGAGTAATGTACATGCGGGCGGAAGCAGGATCGAAGCAACGAAACCCTTTATATGTACTGCTATACCCCAAAAAGATGCAAGGCCGGCTGCGTGGCGAAAGCTTATTAGCAGCGTAGTCACGCAAGAAAGGAAAAACCCGACAACCAAAAGGCTTAAGAACACCATAAGCCGGGACACTAGAGAACAACAATTTATAAGGGGACACATTGTTGAGAACAGTAGATGGCAGCCTGTTTATAACATATACAGCAGTTGAAAATGCATCAAACCACAAGGATGCGGGTGCAGAAGCATGAAACAGCATAGAAAGACCAGTTTCGGTTATGTGTCTGTGTTTACGTTCTGCCCGTCCATTTTGCTGAGGTGTGTATGGACAAGATAAGCGATGCAAAACACCATGCTGAGCCATAAAATCAGCCACCCGTTTGTTCACAAACTCAGTCCCTCCATCAGATTGAAAAACCTTAATGGAGCGAGAAAACTGTGTGCAGACAAATGCATGAAATCGAACTAGCACATCATAAAATTCAGACTTTGAACACAAAGGATAAAACCACGTGAAACGTGAGTAATCATCAACAAAAATAACATAATAACGATAACCAGCAGAAGAAACAATAGGTGCAGGCCCCCACAAATCACAGTGAATCAAATCAAGAACAGATGGAGCACGCTTCTCATTTAAATTGAACGGTAACTTCTTACTTTTAGCCAACTGGCAAGAAGAACAAACAGTAGGGTTTGGTAAAATAGAAGTGACGGACAGATGTCCCAACTTATTCAACAATGAAATTGCACTGTGTGAAACATGTCCCAGGCATAAATGCCATAGTTCAAAACTAGCACGTAAATTCTTATTACTACGAAGTGCAGTAACAAGTGCAGTCGCACCACTCTCCAACACATATAGCCCTTTATCACACCTGCCCCGGGCCACAACTGCCTTTGTCAGCCGGTTCTGAATAGCAAAAGACTTGTTAGAGAACACAACATCAACATCACAATCTGAAGTCAGTTTACTAATAGATAATAAATTCTTAGTCAATCCCGGCACAACCAAAACATCAGATAACCCAATATCAGGTGAAATGCGACTGGAACCAACATGAGAGATATTTAAACAAGCTCCATTACCGACAGTGACCGAGTGATTACCAGAATATGGCTCGAAGCGATCCAACTGAGAAGTCTGAGAAGTCATATGCGCGGACGCCCCCGAGTCCACATACCAGTCAGAATCAGTACCGGGTGCTTGTATAGTGCACGCTGCATGGAAGGCGCGAGCAAGATCGCTGGGCCTGGAGCTAGACATGGCTTGCGGCGGAGCACGAGCTGTCTGTGGCGATGAAGTACGAGCAGCCTGCTGCAACTGAAGAAAGGTGGGGCATTGGTCGGCGTAATGAGCCCCCCGACAAAGCTGGCACCATGGGGTGAACTGACGGCGACTCCCGCGCTGAAAGCCACCGCGACCACGGGCCTGCCCGGAAGAATTACCGCGGCCACGCTGCTGCACACCTCCACGACGGTCAGCGGCCTGATCGTCAGAAGCGACGAACACGGCAGGAGACGCCACGCTTGCCGGACGCTCCATGGAGCGAGCCATGGCGTCGAAATGCTCAGCCTGGTGCAGCAGGTCACGGAAAGACGGTATGGGCTGCATCGCCATCCTAGTGTCAGCGAAATTGGAGAACGAAGGCCCGAGTCCACGGAGAAACCAATGGCCTTTATCGCTCTCATCCACAGGCCTCTGAATAGCAGACAATTGATCACACAATAGCTTGAATTGCCGACCATATTCAGCGACGGATTTGTCGACACGGCGGAGAGAGAGAAGCTCCTCACGAAGCTGGTTCGCGCGCGACGTCGAGGCATGTGCAAAGGCGGATTCCAACGCCTGCCAAGTCGCGCGAGACGAGTTGCAATCAAGAACCTCGGCCATGGCTTCCTGGTCGAGCGTGGCGTATAAGACGCCAAGAACACGTTGGTCTCGTAGACGCCAAACAACAAACGCTGGGTTGGGAAAGACTTCACCAGCGTCGGAAGTGATGGTTTCCGAAGGGGGAGGGGATGAACCATCAAGGAGATCAAGCACTTCGAAGGAGGCGGCCATGGACATGAACTGCCGCTTCCACATGAGATAAATGGTGCTGGAAAGTTTGATTTGCACCAAATTAATCATGGCTGTCGTCTGGGAAGAGGGAGAAGGAGCGACTGCTGCCATGGGGATTGGTGAAAGGAGAAGATTGGGGAAGGAAGGGAACAACGAAGAAGAAGAAGAGATGAGGTAGTGTTAGGGTTTCAATGGACTGCTGATACCATATGAGATGGAATTGGCTATCATCACGTGAATGTGATGATTGTGTGAATCATATATATATACAAGTAAGGATTACATATTCTCCCGTAATGTACGGAGATCACAACAAATCAAAGAGATAATTACAAAGATTACACACAATAATATACATATTTGAAAATTTCAACTCTTTTCCTTATTAGTATGAGTCAGAGATTGCAGGTGGTGGTGGTGGTGGAAAGTGGGGAGCCACCGCAGAGAGCCACCCACTCTGGTGGTCCTAATTTACTCTGATTTCATCCTTGTCACCCAACTTCTGTAGTTCTATTTTGTTCTTTACGTCACTATTTTTCCCCCTTATTTAGTACTCCAAAAATAAATAATGATTAATAAAAAACGTTTTCATTTTTCCTTTTTTTTGGTTTTTCTCCTGTGTAACGATGGTTGCGTGAGATGTGTTAAAATATTATATATATATATATATATATATATATATATATATATATATATATATAATATGTTAATAGTAGTTAAATTATGTTATTTTTTTAGTACATAAAGGATGAATTAAAATACTAATTTTAGATAGTTTCAAAAAAAAACTAATTTTAGATTATTATAATAAATTTACTACAAATATACTTTACGTATAAACAAATTCTCTTGTGAGACGAGTATTGTGTGAAACGGTTCGACTCGTTGTTGAAGTATAATTGTTATATATATAAAGTATGATTATTGTTAGTTAAAATATATTTTATAAAATATAATGAATAATGAATCAAAGTATGTTTTTAGAATATTATAGTATGATTCATAACAAATAAGTATAATTCAACTATCAATAAACATATTTTACTCACATTCCAAACATATTTTAGCAGTTGGTCGACCTATCTCATATTTACCCGTCTCCCAAAAGAGTGAGCAGCTCTTAAGTATAAATACTTAATCAATATAATAAATAGGAGTATATACTTTAATAACTAATTGACCTTTCTTTTATATATATATATATTTAGACAGTGCTATTTTTTTTCTTTGTACGACACTATTGTTATCCAAAAGATTATTAAGGACACTCGATTCTTATAAAAATTAGTAGTAAAATTCCTATTGTATCCCTAATCTTAGACTTACCCCCACACTAACTCCATCCAATTTATATATTCCTATTTGCTAAATCCACCCAAAACCACCCTTTATTACTAAACTCACACAAAATTATTACTAACACACCCAAATTTACTTAAAGACAAACTGACACAAATCTGGAAAAGATTTTAAGGAAGAAAGAATGAACAAAGAGAACATAACAAAAATAATTAAGGAACTAGTTAATGTAAATTATTGAGATAAATTATTTGCAACAGATATTTTTACTTACTAACATTAATGCTCTTACTAATAAAAAAAATTAGAAATTCAAATTGCTAGAACCCTAATTCCACAATTTTCAATGGCTGCAATTGAATTCTTGTTAGCAAATTTTGTACAGAAATTTAACTGGAAATTGTCTCAAGGAGAAGATATGGATATGAATGAAGGCTGTAGAAGTTAGTAAAGCTGTTCTTCTTCTTGCAGTTGCCACCAAGCTTTAATAATCTCATAATTAATATATATATCATCTAATTGTTATATGCGTTTGTTTGCGAAGGCCTGCATTTCATTCTAATACAAATCACCATTAAAGCACTGCGTGAATGGCTTGAGATGATTTCATTTACATCTCATAATTAACTTGAATTCCTGCATGAATTAACATCGATTAGCATAAGAATATGCTAAATCTGGAATAGAGTGTGTATTTATGGGGTTTAGATTCTTGTTCCTGCATTTTTTTATCTTGTACAATATATGTTCTATGTATTGGAATTATTTTGGGTGTAACAAATATATAAGTTGGATAGATCATGGAGTTAGTATGGGTGTAAAATTAAGATTGAGGATAAAATAGGAATTTCTGCCTTTAGCAATGATTCGGGTGGCAACCGTGTCGTTTTTTTTTAAAGTTATTTTAGGTCCGAATCTTTTTCATTTGTAATCAAAATCCAACATTTTCAAGTTTAATAATTGTATTTGTATTCTAATTTAATCACGAATGTTGCATAAAAAATGTTACACAATTTCTAAATGACAAAAAAGGCCTCGAAGAAATAAGTCACGTGAAGACACGTGACATATTTACATACGATATCGCGTGCCGGCGTGCTGATACCTTTTTCTTCTGCTATAGTTTTATTAAATAAAAAAATAAAGAAAAAAGAAAAGGTGAAAATAAGTAAAGAAAGAAACAAAAGGTCACGAGGGACCCACGTGAGTAGCATACTGACACACTGATAAATCTGCCACAAAAGAGGGTAAACTATTGTTCTCTCTCACACAGTTGACAAGACTGATTGTTCCACTCTCTCTCACACAGAGGACATGTGAGCCAAGCATTTTGGTTGCAATTTAATGTCGTGCTTTTATTGTAAACAATTTGGAATTCTCCAGTAGCAACGAATCAGGTGACGTGGAATGTTTACATGATATCTTACCGAATTGGATCTTACTGTACCAGTACACACCCTTGGCACGGACACACCTCTTTGTTTGCACGTGTGAACATTTATAATATAATTTATTATTAATATATTTTAATAATAAATAAATATATTTTATCTATACAATAAACATATCTTAGTGATGAATCGACACGTCTCACACCCGTGTCACAAATAACTCATCTCAAAATAGGGTCTCTTTTTGGATTTTTAACAATTTTAGTCTTTGATGAACCACAAAATTATTTAGGACAGAAGATAAAAAATTGTTCAAAATTATATGACTAAATTTGGAAGAAAAAAAATCAATAATAAACATAAATTTATAAGGTAATCACAAATGGCAGATAATTGATGCCAAATCATTCAAAAAGAGAGTGAAAAAAGAAAGGAAAAAAAAAAGCGTATGGTGAGATATATGTTCTCATTTGCAATTTTCAGTAAAAAACTAAAATATTATTCAGTTTGAATAATTTATATAACAAGTTTATTGTGAGACGGATTTTCATGTAATATTGTTATATAAATAAAATATGTTTATAAGTTATTATAGTATTTTTTTTAAAATTTGATGAATGATATATTAAAATATAATTTTAAAATATTACAATATGATTTACTACATACATACTTTAACTACCAATAAATATATTTTATCTATATTAAATATATTAATATAGATATTTTAATAATTAGTGAACACGTTTTACAAAAGAGTGTTAATTTGTATTCATGAAACTAAAAATCTTTAGCTTCTGCAGACTACATTAGCAATTAGTGGGCTTCTTTAGATCACTGGCAATATTTTATAGAGTGAATACGTAGTTGGACCTTGTTGGGCTCTTTATTTATGGGCCTAAATTCACTTTTAAAAGCCCAGCAAATGTCAGGGGAAACCCAGTTACGATCACCAATCACCGATGTATCTTGAAATTATACAACATTTTGTGGAAAAAGTTATTGTAATTTATTTATAGAAATATTGATAAATGAGTTATTAAAAATGGATACTTTTGAATAAAATTTTAAAATTAAAAATATTTGCTAAATTTCAAGCATTTTATGATTATTTCCCTAATAAAAAACAGCTTTAAGATAAATGTACGATTGTTTCACATAATGGACTTTAAAAATTTATTAAACCGTTAAGAAAGTTTTAGAACACCCTAAAATGACTTTAATAAAAAATAAAAAATAAACTATTATATCTTGATTAAACACAAAAATATTTTGGGTAGTCAGCGTTCTAACATATAAGTGTGGATCATATAGTAACTAATTATTTTGTAAATGTTGCTTGTCGAGTATTAACTAACTAAATATTATAAATTAAGATATAATGGGACAATATGTTGATTTGGTTTGGTGAAAAATAGAAAGATGTTGGCAGCTCAACTCCCAAATTGCATTATGTGTTTAAATAAAAATTTATACATCATCAATTTGTGATTCATATTCCCCCTAACCGTCACTATCATTTATTCATTTTCATTGTTATTTATTTATGGAATTATTTATTTATTTATTTCATATCAATATTAGAAATTGCTGCTTCGTGTAACTCTTTTAATTGACATAACGAATTTTAATTTCCATCTATAATTTAAAACTGCAGAGAATCATAATAGCATTTGAAATCGCACACACTAAGCACTCTATAGACGTGGACTCGTCTATTTTATGAACTCATAAACTTCGACCCAACAAAGTAATGTAGGTGTAAATTATAGCAATTCAACTGATTAATAAGAATTAGACTATTACCCATGCATTTAAGGAGTCCCTTATTTTGTGAGATTGTTCCCACATTCCTTGATTATTGATACAAGGTGTCACTTCTATAACCAGTTGAGCTTCTTCGGGCTACAAAAAACAAAATCATTATATCATTTTTCAAATAATTATGAATGAATTTTGTAATATTTGTTTGAGGAGTATATGACTTCTTTTTACAAATTTTATAATTAGTATAAAATCAATTTAATTAAAAACTACACCATAATTTATTATTGATATAAACTTGGTTACATGAATTTTCAGACTCCATTAAAAACTAAGTTGGATTCTTTATGGAGTCAACAACACATACGACTAGAGTTTATCTCTATGTATATAAAATTAACCTCACTCGTGTACATGTTACATTTAAGTCCACAAAAACTCATTGTTTAGCTCATTAGAAGAATTGAAGAAAGGGGAAATATATGTGTTATTTATTTATTTATTTTGTCCATATATTCTTTCGAAAATGTTAAGGTCTCTTTTATGTTTGGTTTTCAACAAATAATGATGCAGCAAAAACAACAGACCAATGTGCTCCCATAAAATTAAATTATTTTTCTAGTATTCCCATTTAATTTATGTGGGAAAAAATTAAAAAGTTTTTAACTTATACTCTAATTTTTGTGACAATTGTAGGCAAAGTCATTTTGACACAAAATATTTATAGCCACAGATTGTGACTGCTCTTTTTTTTAATAATAATAATAATAATTATTATTTATAAACCATATTCAAACTCATCATAATTTTATATATTTTATAGTGTTATATATATAATGTCTATTAACGGATTGATTTGTATATTTTTTATACTTAATAAAATATATTTATTAATGAAAATTAAATAATCCATCAAAATAAGGACTAATTTCAGGAATAATCAAAATGCAGTACATATTTTATTGATAATATAGACTGTAAATAGCAATCATGACTAATCTTATTATTAAACGTATAATTTTTTATACACTTTGTATTCAAATTGATATTGCAATGCGTATGGTTCTGATATTAATGTTCTACGAATTTATGCGTTGTCATATTTTTTTGAAATACTGATTGTAACAATATTACATTTTAGTCGTTTTTATCATTGAAAGAGTTACTGTTATGTGTCAATGTTACTTGTTTGGTGTTAGTAAATTCATAACATTTTAGTTATATGATAAAATTATGTGATTAGATGATTAAAACAGTGGGAGTGGAAACGAGAAAGCTTGCAAGGGAAAAAATGTGGTATCAGAAATTACTGCAAACCGGCGCTTATACTGGATATGATCTCGACTGTACTGGATAACAGCGAGGCGGGGCAGTACAGTCCTTTAGAAATTCATGCTTTGGACATTTTTTGAATTTAGATCGAGGGTACGGGACACATATGAGACTGCATAGCTTGATGAGTCAAGAGGTTAAGTTCACCGAAGTACCTAAGTACAGTCGTTGATTTATGGTGTCTAATACCTTACTGGAGTTTACAGCGGTGGACTTTATTAGAGTGATGGGTCTGGGATTTGATGACAGAGGGTGTTTTGATCCTAATAAGAATTTTAGAATAAACGGTAACAGTGTGTATGCTAGGAAGTTGGTAAAGGAAGGAGGACCAGTCAGTCCTAAGATAAATGTGGCTGTGTTGACATCTTTATTTGGGTCAGGCGAATTTGAAGGAGAGGATGCAGTGAAAGTAGCAAAAATTCTTCTGGTTTACTACTTTATCCTCGGACAGGATACAAGTAAGGTGAAGGTAGAGGATTAGATGTGGAGCTTAGTGGAGGATACGGATGCTTGGGGATGGATTCCCTTGGGGACGGTATACGTATCTACATCTGATTCACTACATGGATAAAGTATTGATTTCTTTACCTGCTCGCGTCAATCCTGATAGCTATAGATATCACTTTTATGGTTGTATGTACACCCTAATGGTAAATCTCTTATACACTCAACGAATTGTCGTTAAACTTTATCCACAACCATGCAACACTTAATATTTAATTTTTTGTATGTTTGTACATGATGTAGGTTTGGGCTTATGAACGGATCCCCTCATTTGCCGAATCATTTATCATGGGGCAGCCTGTTGAAAACAGGAGGCCCCTCTGCCGACGTTGGACGTTTAAGGCGAAGCCAGTCCGAGTTGATACCAGTGTTTTTTTCCAATCAGTAAGTGCTATTTTTTATAAGTTTTATAAGAATCTAACGAAATGTAATAAGTTATCGTCTGTAATTTTTTGTTCAATTTACAGAATTCGCTGATTCAAGATATGTCTGTTCTAATGCCCAACGAGTACTCTGCACGGTACTGGAGAGGTAATGAGTTGGACCCAGATGTTGGTTTCAGGGTGTTATTTGCAAAGGCCGAGGACCGCACATTACAGAAAACTGGCAGGAAAAAAGGAGCAACAATTCCTATCGTAGTTCAGTCAGAGGAAGAGACTATACCCGAGGAAACTACTGAAGTACGTACAGTGCCAGTGTTGTATGATGCGAGCTTCCAGCCATCGACATGTGTTCCGAGAGCACTGGATGATACAGCTATGCAAGTCCAACCGATATTTCCAGGTGTTATTGATTCTGATTTCGTGGGTGGGTCATTTTGGTCCATTGGTGGGCCATTTGCCCCGGGCACATCGGTTAATGTGCTGCAAGTAGAGACCATAGGATTGGATGCTGGCAATCTCATAGTTCCTATGCCCCGACCATCTTCAAATCTATCAAGCAACTCATCACAGAATGCCCCTATGGAGGTAGAGTACAGTCATCATTCCCACCACTCGCAGCACTCTCGTGGCTACCACCCCTCGCAGCGCTCTCGCGCCTCCCACCACTCGCAGTCATCTCGCGGTTCCCAACACTCACAGCGATCTCGTATGTCCCACCATCCAGATGCTCCTGGCGGCTCCCACCATTCTCAGCACTCAGTCAGATCCCACAACTCACAGCAAACAGGTCCCGATGCACCTTTCCCTGAAATGTCTGTTAGAGGTGTGGGATCCAATATTATATTCACACAGGAGTCTGCACATCAGGGCCATATAACACATGAAGTTGAAGCTGGTGCCAAAGATGATAGGTGGCATAGACTTAATACGAAGTTGGACCAGCACGACGAAAAGTTTTACAATTTGGAGACGTACATGGCCTTTCAAAAGGAACGAGACGATAGTCGTGATCGAAGATTCGATGAGTGGGACAAGCGATACGATGCCTGGGATAACAGATTTCAGACGTGAGAGGCCAACTGGTAACAGATGCGGACAGATCAAGTACATTATGGGAGAGAATCACGTAACCCTGCTTCTTGGCTTGCTGGGCTTTGGGCGACAACACAGCCGAGATATGAAAAAGGGGTGAGGGATGTTGCAAGGTCATTCTTTGCAGGTAGGAACATTGCTCCAGAATTGGAAACACCACATGTCGAGGTGCTTGTTCCTCCTGCCAATTGGGGGTATTCTTCTGCAGCGGCAGACACATCCACCAATGCTAAACGCAGGTCGTACGTGAGACTCCTCCAACTGCGCATCGATCATCTAGTTGGTTTGGTGAGGATCGCGCAGTTTCCTTTAGATCCCATGCCTCGCAGTCAAGGGTAGTGACCATGACTGTCTAAAAGACCATACATGTCCAAAAAGCGTACCCAGCCGCGGAGGACGATGATTTTGAATCGAGTAGTGACCATGACTACTCCTACCCACATCGGTCAGTATGTGAGAGGAGGCCATCACGCATGTTGTGTTCCCCGTACACCACACAACAACAACATGCATTGTTTGAAAAGTACAACGCTTTCAAACGTATGCCAAGAGGAAGGTAAGTTTGGTAACACAATTTTTTTATCAACACCACACATTCTTGAGCTGATTGGAACATTGTGTTTCTACACAGGTTGGATATCGGCGTGGGGTTTGATGTGAATGGGGACTTCTTCAAGGATATGGAGACTGATGGAGTGTGGTTAGAAGACCATGTATGTATAATCCGAAAAATTACATTATCGTTATTTCAGTTGAAGTTTATACAATAATGTGTCACTTTATATTCCTTCCCATGACTTGTAGCATATTACCGCAAGCCTGCGTCTACTTGTTGAATCACCCGCTCAGCTGGATGCATGGCCGTTGAAGAGTCAGGGCACTTACGTTATAATGCCCATGGATTTTGTGGTATGTTTTTACTTAGTATTAAACGATTATGCATGTCTCTACTTCTGCTAAGCCATTTTCTAACATGCATTGTCGTAAATGGCCATTAAGCAACACTGGACCGCGTACACAAACACAGTCCAAGATAACAAGAGCAAATTTTCTAGGTTGTCTGTAGACGCATTTGAGCGTCTAGATGGATACGCTACTGGCACTTTGGTCTCCTGGGTGCCTGCAAGCTGGACCATTGCAACGAAACAGTGGGCTGCAGCCCAAAGGGTAAATATTACACTACTGTGTATTCTACTATAGGTGTTTCAAATCTATTTTTAATATATTGAACATGTTTTTTGACAGGTCTTCTTTGTTGACAACTCGCATGGGCATTACTACGCATGCTGCGTGCACATGCGTTCCATGAATTTTTCTATGTACGACTCTCTGAGGCATCAATATGATAATGATCCGGATATGGAGATTTATAGATGTGAAGACACACTGCCGTTTCGTCGAATAATCCTAGCCCTAATGGCATGGAATGGTTGCTTATGGGATCCCCCAGAACAGAAGACGAGAAAAACACTGAAGTGGGCATCCGTGGACGAAAGTTTTTATCGCCAGACTGATAGCTGGTGTTGTGGACAGGCTGTTGTGCGGACTATACAAGACATCATCACTAAAAACACCGCTTGGCGCAACGATACCCACCTGATGGATTACAGGAGACTTCTGTCAAGGGAGATATTTTTCTGAAATTATCAGCATCGTAAGCTCATCGAGGAGTAACACACACATTTGCAGTGATTTGTACTACGCGCAATACTTGATAATTATTTGATTAAACACTTCGCTGTTGATTATTTCTTTATTGTTTTCATACTTCGTATATTCTATAATCTTACAACCCCAGCTCATCTTCTTCATATTATACTCAGTCTCTAACATTTTCATTTTAGTATATTACACACTGGATCTTTCCAAAAATAATACAAGTTCAAACTATTAACTCCACTCGGTCACTCAACCCTTTCCCTCAATTTCACTCGGCCACTCAATTCACAATATCACTCGGTCACAGTGCAGAGTTGAACTCGGCCACTCCCAGTTGTGGGACTCGGTCACTCTCATTTGGGACTCGGCCACTCTCTTCATTTGGGACTCGGCCATTACGCACATGAAGGACTCTGCCACTCCCACTTGTGGGACTCGATCACTCCCATTTGGGACTCGGCCACTCCCATTTTGGGACTCAGTCCCTCCCATTTGGTACTCGGTCTTTGACCAAATTAAACGTATGCATTGTTTCGGAGTCGGCTTCTCATTTATTCCAAAAAGATTTGAAAGTACATGCATACCTACTGTATCACAAAACATTAAATTTGAAAGTAAATACTTCCACCAACCATTCATTTATCTTTGTAAGAACCTCTTCAGTGTGATCACATTTTCACTCCACAAGCGACCGTAACAGTGAGGATTTTACATTCCACTCTTATACAACTACACCATCGTTCAGTCCTTGTCGAAGGATAACAAGGTATGTTTTGTGGGGACCCATGTAATGTTAAGTTGTTAGAATTATTGTATAATTCCGTATTTTAGGTCACAAATGAAAAATAAAGTTTGTTATGTGTTACGTTAGAGTGATATTGTAGAAATCCTTTTACATTTTTGGAGGTAAATTTTTTTAAAACAATATAAAATTTGTTTTTGATTTTAGGTCATGTTTTTTAAACTATAACCAATATAAAGTAATAATTTGAGGTAAAAAGTAATAATTTGAGGTAAAATTTTGAAATAGTAACATGTTAAAGGTATGAAATATTTTTTAAATCCACTATTCAAATTCAAGTTTTTATTATTTATTAATTATATACAGCGTGGTCAAATTTCAAGTAAAATACTACACAACATAGTCGGAGTCGGTCTTACAAAATGTGAGTCGGTCTACACAACATGGTATAATTTCAAGTCAAATCATTTATGCCACTCGGTCTTACAAAATGTGATTCGGCCTTAGTTTTTAAAAGTAGGACTCGGCCATGAAAGACCGAGCGCTCAGTGAAATGTAATAGGGGCCTACTCGGTCTTTCATGTATGACATTAAACATCCCACTCGGACGTGGAATTGTGTGAAATTGTGCATTGAAAGACCGAGTGCTATTATGGCCCACTCGGTCTTTCATATGTGAGACATATTTGAGATTACACATTGAAAGACCAAGTGAATAAAATAATCATTCAATAGGTCTCACTCTGTCTAGCATCTTGGGCCACTCGACCTTATAATTGTAAGGTTAGTATCATAGCTTATCAAATAATTTCGATTGATTTGTAATGTATTGTAATTATATAATAATAAATTACCATAAGTGCTGTAAATAATTGTATATTATGCTATGAACTTTATGACATACCATCAATCCTATTTTCAGTGAAATATGACTAGAAGAGTGGCAAAAGTTTTATGAGGGAATATGGCATGGGCTACAATACGAAGGTGAGGAGTTTCAGTATATTATGATACCCGACTATTGTTTGAGTTATGATGTCTTGATCTCCCAGATTCATGTTGTTAGAGCAGACCTTACACGATACAGATACGTAATACATTCGTTTCGAGATAAAGGATGTAGTTTGGTTCGACAAAAGATTAAAAATGATTTTCTGTTGCATGAATTCTTTCAAGATCCTGGACCACATGTACTCTGCATCACATTGAAATCAATATGTGAAGAATCTTCACAGGAAAATGCTTTCGTAGGAGATAGTTCAAGCAAACATACAATTGATCTCAATGAGCCATACACGCCCGAGGAAGCTGTATCTAGATTTTCAGTATCTGAATCAGATTACCTTCAAGACGATGGGACTTACATAGATGAGGAAGGTTCACAGAATAGCTTTGACAGTAATGAGAACATTGAAGAGGTAAATCCAGATACACACTCGGGTAGTGATGAAGATAGGGATTATATGGAAGAACTTTTCGACGAGCTTTGCAACTACATCCGAGAAATGGGAGAATCGATCTTAATTGAACCTGTAACAAATGATCTGCATCTGCCAACGTTAACCATCCAATAAATCCTAATCTAACCCAACAGAGTTGTCCTTGGTCAATACCCGGTAGTGTGTTTAAATTTTATTTTTTGAGGTATATTTGTTATACTCTTCGATATAGATTAACCCAACTTCAATTGTATATTTCCTATTTGACTGTGTTCAAATCAGGTTTCCAAGGTGGTCTTGCACCCAGACACGCTCTACCGGATGTTTCATCATTTGACACAACCGTTGAGTTGGTCCTTAAAGGTCTCTATGAGAGTAAGGATCATTTACAGACTGTGATCTGGATGTACGAGCTTAGAAATCAAGTGAAGACAAGAGTTGAAAAATCCGATACGAAGAGGTTAAATATAGTCTGCAGCAATAGAACTACACACAATTGTCCATTCAAGATGCACTCCAGTTGCACAGCGAGAGTCTGGCAAGTAAAAAAACTCGTGGACGAACGTACCTGCAGCCAAGACCCAAATATGCAACGCCCTCGCACGGTATCTTCAAAAATACCCGAAAAATACTTCGCCAACAAATATGGGGACGAGATGATTGAAAAAAAGCCAAGAGTGATGATGGAGGAAATCTTGCACGAGTTTGGATTTGACATTCGATACTGTACAGCACTTAGAGGCAAGCATCGTACAGTAGGCCACACTTTTGGCGACCACGAAACTTCATTCAGCATGTTACCATTGTATCTTTACGAACTCGAGCTCGCAAATCCAGAATCGCATATAAGACTTTCTACCGATGCTAACGACCGCTTCAGGTAAAATTTGAAATTTATATTCTTCCGAAAATACCCTAAACTATATACTCAGTCAAACTAATCCTTGTTTGGTTTGAATTTGCATTTAGGTACGTATTTTATGCTCTGGCAGTATCACGCCAGAGATTTACGAGGTATGGTCGTCCTATCATCGTAGTAGATGAAACACATATAAAGGGAAAATACCGAGGTATTGTATTTGTAGCAGTGACCCAAGATGGGAATCAGAGATTGTTCCCCCTTGTTATTGGCATAGAAGACAAGGAAAATAACAACTCTTGGACATGATTCATGGACAGGTTGAAGGAAGCATATGGATCACCAAATGGTCTATTGATTGTATCAGACGGTCACAAAAGCATTGCTCATGCAGTACAAAGAGTGTTCCCTGCTGCACAACACGGTTTATGGTATGTTCATCTGAAGAGAAAGATGATGGGTTACGGAGAATCTGTTCTTTACCAATTTGGCAGGGCGATGTACACATACAATATGAAGGAATTTGAAGAGTCCGTATAACAACCATACACTTTTCCATCCCCCAACTGTAATTTTATTCTAACTAACATTTATATTCCATCGTACAATAGTTGTATGAAAAAGCTGCGCAGCCATAAGTCCGGGACCTTGATGAATGTTATCGAAGAACTGGGTATTGACAGGTGGACGAGAGTGCACTGTCCAGTGAGCTGGTTTGAGTTCATGACGTCAACTGCAGCTGAGTCATATAACTCAATACTTTTAAGGGCACGAAAATTGCCAATATGCGTGTTGCTTGAGGTGGCCCGCACAACCACCGAAAAATGGTTTTACGAACACAAGACAGAGGCTCATAGGGTGGTCACCTCGGTGTTATGTAACAGATTGCACAAGGATCTTGTTGATAAAATACGTGCGGCCAAAAAGTTATCTTTGGAGGGCTTGACACAAACCACATATAAGGTTTACAAAGATAAACACAACTAGGTCGTCGACATTCAAGTGAGAAAATGCTTCTGTGGAGAGTTTCAGTTTAGCTAGTTCCATGTTTGCATGCATTAAAGGTTATTGAGTGAGTATTGCGCCTTCTCTTATTAGCCTTCGTTATAATTTCATTACTTTAATTAAATTTTTGTTTTTCCTCTCTACTGTAGTAAATTGGAATTGCCTACTAGTTCTTTTATTCCGGGTTTTTATCATCATGACATCATCGTCGGTATGTGGTCTGGGGTTGTCATGCCCGTTCCGCATCCAGATAAGTGGGTCACGCCAGAGGAAGTTACTGTTATGCGTGTCATTAAGCCCCTTCCACATTCACAGATAGGGCATCCAAGAATATCGCGTATGCGTTCCGGAATAGAGCGACGGAGACGAAGGCCTCAGAAATGTCTAATTTGTGACGAGGTAGGCCACTCAGGGAGTATGTGCCCCAAATTTGTAATGGAAATCAAGAAGGAAGAAATTAAAGAAGGTGAACTTATCATTTCAGCTACCATTTAGTATCTATTAATATTTTATGCTTGATATTTTGTGAACTCTACTTTACATAATGTTAATCTAAATTAATTGAAAAATTCAATGATAATTTACATCACTAATAATAAAAACATTAACTTATAGTAAAACAGAATTTAATGTAGTCACTCGGTTGACAGTTTAAATGTCTGTATATTATTATTTAGTATATAACATTATTAAAGTGGTCACTCGGTCTTTCACTATAATTTTTTTACTCGATTTTCACTCGGTTTTTCACTCGGCCTTCCATATTTATGTAGCATCAGTCAGTCTTATACAATAAATATGGACAAAATAATACTGCCAAAATTAATAGCAAGAAAATGGATATCACTCGGTCACTACGTGCTTTTTATCTTGTTTTATAGGCATCACTCGGTCTTTCACAATAAAACTCGGTCACTCGGTCTCGGTCACTCTGTCTTATATGAATGTACACTTCACTCGAACTTATACAATAAATATGGAAAAAATAATAATGCAAAAATTAATAGCAACAAAATGTGCATGCACTCGGTCTCGGTCACTCCTTATAAAATATGCATGCACTCGGTCTCGGTCACTCCTTATAAAATGTGCATGCACTCGGTCTTATACTTTATACTTACAAAAAATTCTGGCTACTCGGTGACTAATACTTTGATTAAACACCACTCGGTCACTCGGTCACTGATATTTTGATGATTATTTCCCATATATGTGCATGCACTCGGTCTCTTCTTATAACTGTGCATGTACTCGGCCTTAAACTCTTATTATATAGCATTAAAATTCAAATTAAACACGCACTGCATTCTTTAATTAGAAATGAATATGACTCTGGTCAGTAATTGCCACTTTTTTCTTGTTTTATAGGCTGACATTAACTGACACTCAACCTGTAGGGGCAACATGGTAAAGTTAGCTTAAAAGTGAACAATTTTGCTAAATTTTAGTCAAAATAGGCATTTTTGCAAATCACATGATCAAAATGGGCAAAGACCACAATTCTCAAAACAATAAATGTAGAGGGACAAAAATAATAATATCCAGTGTAGTCCAACTAGCGTTGAAAAGGAATAAAACCTTATTAATAGATACAAACTAAAAACAGTTGGTTAACTACCTCCAAGCTGAAATATTTTATAATAATTATAATATGGCAAGAAAATATGAAAGATATTATGTTGCAAAAACGGTATTTTAAATCTTTAATTATTAAAGGAGAAGTCTCGTATATTTTATGAAATCGATTACATGTAGAAATAGCTGAAAAAAATCATCACCCTTCTACACTACAATCTACAGAACGAAAAATTGTATATTTCGAAAATTCAATACTCCGTATATTTTAGATAAATCCTTCTACTATTTTAGTTGATTTTTTATTTTATAAATATAATTTCTTTACAGTGAAATCATATGGTAATGATTGTCTAGTGTCCACTAAACAATTGGAGGTGGGATAAATGAAATGACGCAAGGAGAATGCAATTGATAGGTCACCCAACCGAACCATATAATTTGTTAGGTGTCAATAATTAATTGGAGATTCTTATTTATTTAATTATATTTAAATTTATAAATAATACACGATACCATTTCATTTTATATGGTGTATATTTTTCCCACTTCTAAACGGGTCATTGACCTGCCAGAGTGCTTTGACCGGCAGGATATCAATTAATTACCGCCTTTATTATTATTATTATTATTATTATTATTATCTTAGTAAAAATTCATATTTAACGAATGGGTAGGTCTTGCGTGAGACCGTCTCACGTGAGATCATTTTATACTTTTTAAAATAGTTATCACTTTCGCTATATAATATTATCACTTTCTATTTACACTATAAATTGTTCATAAAATTGTATCATCACTTTTCATTAATTTAATATCATTTTTCGTTATAAAATTTGTCATTTTTTGGCCGTCTCACCTAAGCTCTTACGTGAGACGGTCTCACACAAGTCTTTGTCTTAACGAATTTGTTTATTCCACTTTTTTTTATATTTAAAAAGTAAAAAATAAAAATTCAACCAATCAATCAATCTCTTATTATATTTAATTTTAATTTTGTCAAGGATGATTAAAATTTTAATTATCTTCAACAACCTTAAAAAAAAAAGGTTTGAATCTAAAAATTATTTGCATATAAATTTCATTACATGTTTTATAGAATAAGAGCTTGCGACAAGGGTCCTCTTCATTGCATATTAATCCAACAATAAACCTCTTTAGAATGCGACAACATTCAAGTAACCGATTAAGCTTCATATATTTCAGGAATACAGTATATATGTCACACCTTAGAGATGATTTCAGTATCAACTTCATATAGCTATTTTGGATAAGTATAATTCATAAATAAATTGTGGCGTTGACCTAATAAAATAATTACTTCCGTTGATTGTATTTTACATCATAGAGCATGCATGTATGAATTTTATAATATATTCTCTCTCGTTTTTGTATGAATTCATGTGATATTAATTGTTTTTTATCGGTATCATGTACCAAAAATAAAAATAGTAACTTTTTGATGAGAAGCCCAGTAAAATATAATTTTTTTTTACTTTAAAAAAAATCCTTTAAAGTAGATGAATACCTTACCATTAAAAGTATACAATAAAACTAAATAAATAACTAAAACTTCAACGAGCCAGACACTCTTAATAACTTACAAGTTTGACATTTTTTTTTAATTATTATTTAGTTTTCTAGAATAATTTTTAAAAAATCGCAATTATTATTTTGTAAAACTATATCAAAGTGTAAAATAAAAAGTAAAAAAAGAGTGGCGCATGAGGAATATGGTTGGTGTACGGAGAGACAAGACGAGGCAATCCCGATGTCTGAAATACTCAGATATAATTTACTCTTTAATATCATCAAATCTTTCACTCTTTTTCACCTTTTCCAATTAATTGTTTTTTAATTACGAAATTTACTGTTATGGTCGGGTAATTGCTGTGTACGTTTCAGATAAAATTGTTCCCCACTTAAATCAAAACACTACAAAAGGCGAAGATTCTTATATCGGATTATATCAAATTCACTCGTATAATCTAAACACCTTTCTTTGTATAAAACAAACGACATAATTGTGAGTTACCGTTTTAGTCACGCCATTCTATTAAATTTTAGTCAACTGAAAAATAAAATAAAATAAATAAACTCAAACAATCAAACCGTATGACCCGTTAACTCTTTCGGGTTGAATTGGACGACCCGCTGGATCTGGTCCAAAGTTGGACACATTTGTCTAAACTAATGTTTTGGAATCAGGTCAAGTTGAAGTAGTCAATTCAATTGATTGAACATAACATAAATAATTATATAGCTAACTTTAAAATACTACATCAAATTAATTACCTAATCAAATTAGAAAAAAAATACAAGTATAATATGTATAAATTTTAGAAATAATTTCGTAGTCATTATTTATCATACACACTTGAAGAAGGTTGGACTTTTTGCCCAGTGTATTAATAATCATTAAGTAATAATTAGATTCATTGATCACGAATCAGCTAATAAAAATTTAATTTCTTGAAATTAAAGATAATAAAGTGGAGTTCATATTAGATCAAAAAAATTATTAGTTTGAAATCCAAATTGTAAAGTCCTAATAATTAATTAGTGAAAGATTAGCTAAGCTGTGCCACCCAGATTTGGCTGCTGCTGCTTTTTCTTTTAAACTTTAAAAAAATAAAAAATTATATATTACTAATATATAGTATTATTTTAATTCCCTCTTTATTAAATTGAAGCTTTGGTGAAGCAGGTCACCCTTTCTTTCCACTCCACACCAAACTTTTCCCTTAAGCACCCTTTCCTCAACTTGATGTAATGGATTAATTTTAATAATATGCCAACTCTTTTATTTGTTTTAATTTTTTGGAAAATACTATAAATTAAAAATATTTTGAAGTCCATATTTTCAATTACATAATAAATTAAATCGGCTGTGATATTCGAAAAATGACAAAAAAATCTAGTTATTATTGAAATTCAAAGGAATTGTTACAAAAATTATGAATGTATTTATGTTGGATATTGACCAGCATTAATTGAACTAATAATTTCACGTACTTATACAGAGTTTCCTTATTCTAATTAATCTTTGTCGTATTTAAATTGCACCAGAAAATTAGTAATATTGTTTGACCACTAATTGTTTTATTTATTTATTGAATGCAATTCTTTTTACAATCTCTCTAGCAAAAACAAGTGTGAGAATCTGGCCTCCGTGAATTTTGGGGCCATGTTGAAAAAAAAAAGAAATCAATTATTTAAATTTATATAAATCAAATATAAACTTAATAATTGTAATATCTTAAAATTATATTTATAATGTATAAAATATAAATAAAGTATGACAAATTTTCTTAAAATGGGTTTCTAATGCTCCTTTTCTTTTATTCATTTGATTTTGCATGTCTTTATCACTAGTTACATTTTTATTAATCTAATTTGCTAATCCATGTGTTTCATATTGATAATATGCTCAATACCATTTTCATTTAATTTAAGCCTAAAGTGTTTTAAATCATTAAGGTTTTCATTTGCTACTAAGCTCTTATTATTCATTAATTTAAACAATTTGTAACAAAATAATACACAATATTTGCATTTTTTGAGTACACATGCAATTTTCTATTTTGATACTAACTATTTGGTAATTTTCTTATGTAATGTGTGTATGAAAAGTATCTAGAAATTTATATTTAGGAAATTTGAGATAATTTTCTCTTTTAGGATTTTTCTCCACCAATATCTCACTTTTATTATCAATATCATCCCAAACTCTAGGATCATATATATTCCATACATAATCTTCATTTTCTATAATATTTTCATTATCAACATCTTCATCATCTATTTCATTATTTTGTAAATGATTCTTATTTAAGATTATTTCATTTTCAATTACACTAGAATATTTCTATTCATCATTCTAGTTTCTCCTTTTAACTCATTTTTATTTTCAACTCCCATCATATTCATGTCATGCAACACATCACTTTCTTTTAATTTTTCGAACTCATTTCCTACATGTTCATATAATTTTTCTTTTGATTATTCACTTCAATTGCAAACTCACTTTATAAATGTATGATGAGAATTGAGAATTAGTCTCACTTTTTAAATCTTTTTCATTTGTTTCTTTTTTTAGTATTCGGTGCATATTTTCTATACATGATTGATGATTTTAATTAAATAAAAAACAAATTTAATTTACAAAATTAATAAAATAACAGTATAAGAATGATGAAATTAATTTGAAGAATTATTGATTTAATTTAAAATCAGAACACGGTGCTACTCAACATGGGATGAATGCCAACCCACAGACCGTTTTAATCATCAGTTTTAGCTGATTATAGAATTATTTTTTATTAAATATGTTATCACTTCTTATTTATACTTCGAATTATTCATAAAATAGTTTAATGATCAATATTTTCGATAAGAAAGAGAATAGCAACTTTGTAAAATCTTAATAAAAGTAAGATTAATATAGGATAAAATATAATTATTTTTCATTAAATATGTTATCACTTCTTGTTTATACTTCGAATTGTTCATAAAATAGTTTAATGTTCAAGAGTTGATATTAGGTGCACCCGGGTGCAAGGGTACACCCATATGTGTGTAACTTTTTATTCTATTTTGTATACATGTTATTCATTTTGTATACGCATTTCTTAATAATTGTATACTTTTTTCACACTAAGTTTTTCATTAAAAAATTAGCATTCATATGTGTATAATTTTTTATTCAATGGTGTATACATGTTTTTTTATAATGATATATTTTCTTACATTCAATTTTACATTAAAAAAACTAACAATTAAATTTTATATATTTTTGTTCATAATTGTATATGTTTTTGTTTATATTTGTATACGTTTTTAAAAGTGTGTACACCCTAAGAGGTGCACCAAGTTGCATAGTATAATTAGCCTATGAGCAATATTTCGATAAGAAAGAGAATAGCAACTTTGTAAAATCTTAATAAAAGTCAGATTAATATAGGATAAAGTATAACGGTAATAAAATCAGTTCATAAAAATAAATTAACATTTTTTGAAATATGGAACGTTAGGATACAAACGTTCGGACATAGTAAAAATAAAATAACTAAATTTTAAAATTTAAGAAACAAAATATGTTATTAGAATTGTAATATTTTGTGAATTGAAAATTGAGATTTAATAAAGAAAGATTTAATTACTAATATAATTGATTTTTTTATATTTTTTATTTAAATTCATAGATCTTATCATTTATATAATCATCAAAACGTTCAAAATTAAATACAGAATTTCGCACCCAATTATATAATGAGTACACGGAATGAAATTCAAAATTAAGATATAAATCACATAAATATTCGATTATGCCTATAATTATAGTTTAATACACAATATTTTATGATACAAGGTAGTTAGACCAAACTAACAACATTGTTGTAAAGGAGGAAATGATAAGTTGCAGTATAAAGATTCCCAATTAAGGGTATAATAATTGGAAGGATTAAACATAAAAATTAATAATTAGTGCAAAAATTCATCAAAAAATAACTCTGTGATGAGAGACAGGACATCCACTGCACATGTCGAGCTGTCCCAACTCCCAACTTTCAATCCAGCAAAAAGGATTGCGTTACGAAATGTTTTTCTATTTGAATATGAGTATTTATATAACTACAAAATTCTGTTACAGATTAAATAATTAGTAATTAATTTGTATTTTTCAACTTTTTGCTGTAAATTATGTGATGTTGTCAGTGATCTCCATGTGGAAGAAGAAAAAGAGTTAGTTGAAGTAGCCATACTAATACTAATACTACCACCTTAATTAACAAAGAAATTAGTAATCCAATAAAGAAATTAAGGATGATCTATTATGTGATTTGCAACTACTTTTATTAATAATATCTCCATCATTGCAATTATAATGCATATAAAAAACATCAATAACTCATCTACACTTATTTATTTATTTATCAAGATTAGAAATGCATATTCCCTTAGTGAATCTATTTACATGTGTTAGTGATTGTTTGAGTTTTATATTTTAATGGGTTAATTGCGCCAAAAGTCCTGAACTTTTCGCGAATTTTAAATTAATCCAAATTTTTTAATATTTACAAATTAGTTCTCGACCTTTAATCCTTTTTTCAAATCAAGCTATCGGGCAGCGGGAGGACTGCCCGGTGCTGACGTGTCCATCTCTCTTCCACGTCACCTTCCACGTGTACAAAACGACGTCGTTTCAGTCTTCCACATGTCGAAAAGTTAATTTCATGAAAAGTCTCAACATTTCCGCTGATTGCGAATTAGTCCAAGCTTTTGAATATTTTGCAAATAAGTATCCAACTTTAGCCCGTATTGCAAATCGAACCACCGGGCAGCTAGAGGTCTGTCCGGACGCTGCCGTGTCATTGTATTCCATATCACTCTATATTTGTTAACAACACGGCTTCGTTTTGATTTTTTAAATTAAAATTTAATATATATCCAAAAGAACGTCCTTATATATCACACATTAACATTATCTATCAAAATCCGCCATGTGTAAGGGGTTGTGGTGTAACATCCCAATCTAAATAAAATACATATGTGATTATTTTATTTATTTATTTAAGCAATAAAGAAAAGGTATTGGAATATTACCAATCTTTAATCAACTATCACTAATTAATACAAATTTGTAGAAGTTTTATATCTCTATATAAATAGTTTCTTTTAAAAAAAAGAGAAAAAAAAAGGAAATTTATTTGGCCATGCCATCTGATACCATTTTATAACATCCAATCTAAATAAAATACATATTTGATGATTTTATTTATTTATTTAAGCAATAAAGAAAAGGTATTGGAATATTACAAATCTTTAATCAACTATCACTAATTAATACAAATTTGTAGAAGTTTCATATCTCTATATAAATAGTTTCTTTTAAAAAAAAAGAGAAAAAAAAGAAATTTATTTGGCCATGCCATCTTGATCCACTGTCCATCCCGAGATCCTGCATACAATACTTATTACTACTAGTACAATTTATATAAATCATACGTATATACATGTGTAATAATTTTAAATTAACATATATAATATTTGAGAACATAGATAAATAATAATAATAATAATAATAATATCGGATTGTTACATGTGAAAGACAACTTCTGAATTTTGATTAGATGATCTATACGATAATTGTTGTTGCTATTAGGATAATTAGAGAGTAGAAAAAGGTTTTGGGGACAAGAATAATGATTAATCGGCACCTTTAATTCTGTGGCTGATATGTTCTTGGCCTTAACCATGCAGAAGTACATTGTCGGATTTTCTCTCCGCATCTACTGCCGTGATTCATATTTTGATCGAATAATATTAGTCTGTGATATATGGGATTTTTTTTTTGGAAATTTTAATATAAAAAAAAATCAAAACAACGTCCTTTTGTTAACTAGTGTAGAGGAACGTGTCATATACAGTTACACGTCAGCGTCCGGGCAGCCCTCCACCCGGTGGTTCGAGTTGCAATACGGGCTTAAAATCAGGTACTTATTTGCAAAATATCCAAAAGTTTGGACTAATTCACAATCGGCGAAAATGTTGGGACTTTTCATGCAATTAACTTTTTGACACGTGGAAGGTTGAAACGACGTCGTTTTGTACATGTGGAAGGTGACGTGGAAGAGAGATGGACACGTCAGCACCGGGCAGGCCTCTCGCTGCCCGGTGGCTTTATTTGAAAAAAGGGTTAAAGGTCGAGAACTTATTTGTAAATATTGAAAAGTTTGGACTAATTTGAAATTCGCGAAAAGGTCAGGACTTTTGGTGCAATTAATCATATTTTAATTGTATAAGAAGTATATATGGGTCTCAAATCCCTAAAAATAAAATGAATAATTTATAATGAAACAGATCAAAATGACAGAATAAATACGAGATGAAAGGAATATAAATTATTATCTTAATGTTTTGTACTTATTTGTGTGTGACACATGGATTAGTAATTGGACCAAAGGCAATAGGATTGTGAGGCTCATGTGTAATGGATGAGGGGTCATGTTAGAAGACAAAGTTAATCAGGAATAGGGCATGAAGTTTACATTGAGTAAAAATTGTGTTGGTAATTTTTATTTTTTTTTACAGTGGTTGGTAGTTGGGTCATTTCACTATCATGCTCTCTCTGTTATTTATCTATTTATTTATTCTAACTAGTGGAGTATAACATATTTGATGATCAGAAACCTTTTAAAATCCAGTTGGTTAAAAATAAAATCCAAGAATTATTTCACTTATAAAAATTCAGAGCCACAATTAAATTTGATTAATACTAATCAAAACTAGGGTTAAACCAATTTACTTTTTGACAAACTGATTAAAATACAGTTGAGTGATGACCAAAATAACACTCCACAATATAAAAAAATAAAAAAAGAAAATTAAATAGACAGGAAAGTTGACAAAGACTTGATTTGATTACATTTACACTTAACCATACTCCAAAATAAAAATAAAAATAAAAAATAAATAAATGAGAGTATAATTAAAGAAAAGATTTAGTAAATTAGTTGAAAGAATAAGAATAGTGGGTCATAAAGGAAAGAAGCTTAGCTGGCCTGATTATACTCTAAACAGAGAGGCCATTCACCCTGCCTTGTTCATAAGCACCTGCAAACAGGAAGAACCCATCTCTCTCTCTCTACTCTCTACTCTCTGCTCTCTCTCATCATCATTCCAAAAGCAAAAGCAAAAGCTAAAGGAGAAAGAGGGAAAGAAAGAAGCCCCAAATTGGGAAAAGAAAAGGGGGTTTATCTGAAGGGATAATAAAGACCAGAAATCGAGAAAGGAGGAGGGTTTTCAAGCTTTCAGCAATGATGCAGACTCAGAGAACGCTGGAGAATCAACAATCTCTGATGCAATCGGGCCAGATTTCGGGGAGTTTGAGTTTCAACGGCACCCTTAGTAAAGAAGACGAGGAGATGTCTAAATCTGCGCTCTCTACTTTTAGGGCTAAGGAGGAGGAGATTGAGAAGAAGAAGCTCGAAGTCAAGGAGAAAGTTCAAGCACAGCTCGGTCGAATTGAGGAGGAAACCAAGCGATTGGCCACTATCCGTGAGGTCCCCCCCCCCTCTCTCTCTCTCTCTCTCTTCTTTTCTCTGCAAATTCTAGGGCACGAATTTGGGGATTTCAGTTTTGCTTTCTGTTTTTTAGTTTTTTCTTGGTAAAATTAAAATCTCTCGTTTTATGGAGTTTATGTAGTTAATTATTCTTGAGTTTGCCAAAAATATGGAAAAGCTAGATCCTGGTGAATTTTTTATTTTACGGATTCGTACCTATTTAGGGCAAACCTTATCAAACTGTCACTTGATGTTAAAGAGGGAAAATCTTGATGAAGCTATGCTCAATTTATGGGATTCTTGTCTCTTATGTCTTGTTTGTTTTCAATTTTAACCCAGATCTTTGGAGATAATACGGATGATTAAGTGTATGAATGATTGGCTTTCTGCCTAGAAACTAAACAAAGAAGTTGATGTCAGTTGCTGATTCCTGTTTTTTTTTTTTTGTAAAAGTGTGCATGAATCTTTGTAATCTGTGTGATTGATTAACTTCTTTAAGTCAACTTCTTCTTGGGAAGGTAAATGTTTTACAGTTTGATAGGTTGTTTAGAGAAGAGGATATGGATTATGCAGATTGATCTTGGTTAAATATCCATGAACTAACTTTAGTATCCCCCATGTGACCAGGAATTAGAAGCCTTGGCTGATCCGATGAAGAAAGAAGTGTCGGTTGTTCGTAAGAAAATAGATGGTGTTAACAAGGAGTTAAAGCCATTGGGGCAAACTTGCCAGAAGAAGGTGATGATATGATGTCATTATTTAATGTTGATTGGTTAAAACTAGTTTATGAAAAACTGAAATAGACTCTTAAACATGTAATGTAATCTCAGGAGAGAGAGTACAAAGAAGCTCTTGAAGCTTTCAATGAAAAGAATAAGGAGAAAGTACAACTGATCACTAAATTGATGGAGGTGAGGGGAGAAGAGAAGCCTTTCATCTTTGAATTCATGTTAATTATATTTATTGTTAGTGTGTGTTCTTATATTTGATGATTGTGTTTGCTACACACCACAGTTGGTGAGCGAAAGCGAGCGATTGAGGTTGAAGAAATTGGAGGAGCTGAGCAAGAACATAGAAACGATACAAATAGCCTAATGCCGTTGGACTTACTTCTGATTTGGATTGTGTGATGTATTTAAGAAAGTCGTATTCGTATTTATATATTTGGGTGTTGTTGGGTTTGGTTGTATTCTACAGTTGATCTTTGTTTGGTGAATTAGGTGTTCTAATTTTAGGAAAGAGTAACTCTCTTCTCAAACAGGTTTGTAACTAAAACAGGTGGTCTCTAAAACTATGCATTCTTCTAAATTCTTTTCTCTCCCTCCCTTTTTCTCTCTCTCTTACTATTCTGTATTTTTACACTTCACCTATGTAACTAAGCATTCTGCATCCTAGGATTCCCTACAACGCTACCTTTTTTCTTGAACAGGGAATTCTAGGTTTTCTTTTACTGTTTACATCATTCTGTTGATGCCATTCTTTGCTGTAAAATCTATGGATTTGGATTTTCTGTTGTGCATTATGTTTTCGACCGTTATGGTGGTTGGTGAGCTTATTGATATAGTCTACAGAGTTTGAATCAATTCGGCTAGCTGATTGAATTATTTCTGATAATTAACTACTACTCCGTACTTCCCATAGAAGTTGACACATTTTTTTTTTTTTTTGTCCCATTAAAGTTGATACATTTCCTTTTTAATACATGGACTCACACAAAAAAACAATTAATCTATTTTCATGGCCTAACATATCACCTTTAATATAATTACTCACTATATATTAAATATTATTTCTCTCACTTTATTTTACTCTACTTTACATTAAATTATTATACTTCTTAATTTCCGTGCCCAAAAAAAATTATATCAACTTTTATGGGAAGGAGGGAATAGTTTATTTGTTACAACCTATTTATGGATTTAATTAGAGGTGAAGACTCAGATTCTTGATTTATGGTATTGCATGATTGGGACGGGATCCCAACTTCCTACTTCTACAAAATGATGAAATTATCCTTGAGTCAAAGTGAAGCAATTTTTCATCTCATTGTACTAGGTACCCTTTTCTTGGAAAACAACCCTCTCCCACCCCTACCCCTACCCCTACCCCTACCCTCCTCTTTTTTGGAATTTCTATTTTATTACTCCCTTAATTCCATTTTATACTCCATTCGTTCCTCTATCATTTATATTTTTATGTGAATTTAGAATTATTATTATTTAATGTGTAATAAGTAATTGTGTTAATGGAGGTGGGTGAATCTCATAGGAGTATGTATTTTAATTGTATTACTTAACGTGTTTCATATGTTTAGAAAAGGAATTTAGACTCTTTAGAGCAGACGTCCAAAACCACAAAATGAGCCCCTTGCAGGCAGACTGAAGGAGTATTCCTTAAGCAAACACATGTATGAGACCGTCCTAATGACCTCTGTCAAATGAATAAAAAGTACTAGTAATATTTTAATATAATAAAATGATAGTAGTGTTATGGATTACTTCAAAATCAATTTGTAGTATAAATAAAAAGTATTTATAACGAAAAGTGATAAAATTTTAATAAAAAGTGATAATTATTTTAAAAAAAAGGTAAAAACGGTTTAACTTGAGATTGTCTCACACAAGGGTTGTCCATTGGCTAAAACTTGTGTGTCCTCAGGGACACCGTGCGCTCAGATACCCTTTAGTATTAAATGATATACCCTTTAGTATAAGGACGTACACTATTTATTTATTGAAAAAAAATTAATGAAAATGTATGCCCTTCAGAACAAAATATTGTACTTTTAATAATTAAAGTGTATACCCTTTAAAATAAAATGTTATACCTTTACACACATTATGCACCTGGGACACAAGAGACCAATTCTTGTCCATTTCCTTATTTATTTATTTCATTACAGTTTTTGACACTTTAAAAATGCTAAAAACAATCAACACAAACAATCAATCAATCTTAATTTTATTAGTACTTCATCATTTATTTATTTATTCTTAAAAATACTATCTTGAAATCAATGAAATTAGACTATAACGTCAATTCTCTAAAACGATATTAGTTTGATTGAGTGCTTTTTGAAATGAAAAAATGACTTCTGTTTAAGTTTTTTAACTGATCTTTAACTTCACCCTGAAAAATGATTTAATAGTGGAGTAATTCAAAACCCTCCCTAAACACAATAAAGGAGTGTTTTGTAATTTAATTTGTATTTTAATGGTGAATTAAATGAAAATTAGGTAACATCTAGACATTTCTGGTATTCCAGAGAAACGTGCTATGCTATAAGTTTTCATATCTGTTGAAAGATGTTAATTAGATAATTAATTATTGGATTGACTTAGCAACAACATTGTCAGCTACCATTTATTAAATTTAATTAATTCATGATTTTCACATCATATTCCTAAATTAATTGTAGCACCACAATCAAATTTGCACACCAAATTCTTTATGTATTAAAATTTCAAGATATTCATATATATAATTAATTTATAAATAATTTATAGGATGAATAAAAATATTAAAATAAAAATTAAAAAGTACTACTAATACTTAATCAAAATTATTATACCTATCGCAAGAAACCATTCTTATTTCTTTTAAGTGGCTATAATATTTTCTAAAGAGATGTAAAAAACAATTTACAGCCAATCAGCATGCATCGTTTTAAAGGACAAATATTTTTTGTCTAGTGCGACCCCACTTACGATGTTATTACATTACATCATATAGAAAGATGCCAATTTTTATTTTTTTAATATAAAAAAAATCTTTTTAAGACTTTACAACAAACATTTAAATTTTGAAATTATGAATTACTCCTTGAGGAAGGCATGAAAGTGGTGATTTGACATAGTGTATTTGCAATGGACATGTGAACCAACACCACCACTATGTGTTTAATCTGCCCTTGGTGGGAATTTGCAGTCACACCCTTTTATTTCATTCCAACTTTTATGTCATCCACAAATTTGGACCCCATCTTACTTGATGTTAGATTCATAAATATTCTCTCGAGGAATGTTTTCTTGAAACTCATATTAAATATGGACTATTTAATATGGAGAGAGATATAGGTAAAATATACTCCATATGCATTGTTCTTGAGGAATATTATATTAGCATAGTTAAAACTTATATTGAACTCTTTTATTAATAAAATAAAATTATTTCCTTATCAAAAAATATAGAGAGATATAAAGATAAAAATGAAGGTTCCTATTCTATTTAATGAAGAAGTTGGTGGGGGCCTTACACCCTAAAAGAAATTGAAAAGAAATAAAACATCTCCCTTTGTCCGATAATTTGTGCACAATTTCTTTATAAATTATTAAGTTCTTTATATAATGCAATCTCAGATCGATAACTGAAGTAGCCCGAAAATGGATTAGCCCTTTTGTAATGTCGGAAGTAAACTTGTGGATCTATTGAAAGGACAAGCTTAGAGGCCCATATTGATTCTAATTGGGCTTAGTAGCCCACAGTGCCAAGGATGTATTGTGGATGGATTATATGCATCATATACTCCATTTATTTATTGCTCTTTAAATATTTGTTTATAATTAAAATTTATATTTCTTCCCTAAATTAGTGAGAGAATGAAAAAATTAGCAATATATATATATATATATATATATATATATATATATATATATATATATATATATATATATATATATATATATATATATATATATATTGTTTATAATTAAAATTTATATTTCTTCCCTAAATTAGTGAGAGAATGAAAAAATTAGCAATATATATATATATATATATATATATATATATATGGTGAAGGAGAAATGAACAAGATTAGGTGTTCCCTAATAAGTAAAAAAAAAAATTATTATTATGAAATAATAAAACTTTAATCAAGTAAATAATAATAATAATAATAATATTTTGTTTTAAAATATCAAAACCTTGTATATAAGGGGACATAATATAAATACACAGAATTAAAAAAATTATATTTGAAATGAGTGATGATATATCATAAATTATAACTTTAGAATAAGAGGAATATGAGCAACACTTTTTTAATAGTTATCACCTTTTGATTTATTCCATATTTTTTATTAAAGATATTTTATAATTTAAGGGAGTGTTTGGTTCATATTGAATTAATAATACTCATTGGCCTTAAAATTTTGCTAAAAATTAGAGAATTTATATACTAATTGAACTTATGTGGGCTTAATTTTCATCTAAGCCCATTAATAAAAAGTAAGGGGCTCGGTGAAATACAACCTTGAGGGGAAGTTTACAATATATATCCTATGAAACTAATATGAAATTAAATGAATTTTAACACCATCATTATTATTTGTCATTAAAATACAATCATTCTTAATTCTTAATACTTTTTATCGCTAGGAGTTTTCCCGTGATGTAGCACAAGTTTATGGAGTAACACACCTCTAGTAAAATAAAATAAAGATTAAAATAGTAGAAATGAGGTTGAAAACAAAGAGAGTAGTAAACAATATGACGACAAGAATCATCAACGCCATTCCCCATATATTTATTTATTTGGTACATACACTCACACATGGCTCACTCAATGTTTGGATGGGTGTAATTTGATTTTATTTCTCTTTCGATAATAAATAATAAATCCAGCCTATATATATGAATTACACATGCAACAATAAATAGATAGTTGAAAAAAGGTAGAAACTTTTTAGTTGTGGCATGAGCATGGAATTTGTAGTGTTCCAGTTTCAGGGCATCTAAAAAAGCGCTAAGCGGAAGAAAGGACAGATCATGAAAAGCGTGATTTAAAAAATGCGTTTTCTTGAAGTTTGAGTTTGAGTTTGAGTTCCAATTTTTCACTGTCTTACAAGGATTAATTTACCTGCTGCTTTTCCTTTACCAACTGGAGTAAAACAGACTAATTTAATTAAATTAATTTATAAAGTTACCTTTTTCTTCTATTTTTCCAATTATTTTTTCACCACAGTTTTGACTCATACAGTAACACTTTGAATATACATACAATACAATTCACTGATACTGCAGGTAGTACATGGTTAGGGAATGTTCGAAATTTGAATTCTTTTTTACTATTTAACCCCAAGAAGAATATAATTTAATTTAAAGTAACGTGTCAGTATTTTTAACTTTTTAAGTAAATATGATGAATTAATATCTGAAAAAATATAAATGTGATTTTCTTTCTTCATTTTTAACAGCAACTTAAAAATAATGAATAGTACACATTAGAGTTCATATGGATACATTTTTCATTCTTGTCATGGTTTATAATAAAAGGTAATTATACTCTCCGTCTCATCCAAAAGATAACTTTTTTTCATTTTGGATGTCTCACTCAAATGGTCACATTTTATTTTTTATACACATGAGACTCATACACCCCCACTAATACAATTAAAATTTGAGACATACGCTCCCACTAATATAACTATCAACTACACATTAAATAATAATACTCCCTCCCTCCGGATTCAAGGTGTCATTTGCTTTTGGGTACGGAGATTAAGAAATATTGTTATTTAATGTGTAGTGGGTAATTGTATTAGTGGAGGTGTGGGTCCCATTTTTTAGTTGTATTAGTGGAGGTGTGTGGATAAAAAAGGAAATGAGACCCTTGGGGCGGACGCCCAAAATGAAAAAATGATACCCTTGAAAGCGGACGGAGGGAGTACTCCTTAATCCACGTGCAAAAACAAACACTACCCTTTGGATGGGACGGAGGGAGTATCTCACATAGTATTAATTAGAGTAATTTTTTCAGTAAAAATACTAGCTAGTGGGATTTCAAATTAAAATTGAAATCCAAAATAAAAATGATACTCCCTCCGTCCCAAAGAAGATGGTATAATTTTTTTTTGGCACGGAGATTAAGGAGTATAATAATTTAATGTAAAGTGGAGTAAAGTGAAGTGAGAGAAATAATATTTAATGTGTAGTGGGTAGTTGTATTAGAGGTGATATGTGGGGTCCATGAAGAATATATTAATTTTTTTTTTGCGTGGGTCCCATGTATTAAAAAGAAAATGTGTCAATTTTAGTAGGACAAATAAAAAGAAAAGTGTGTCAAATTATATGGGACGGAGGGAATAGTAATTTGTTCACCTTTCTATATTCATGTATAACCTGCAGAGTTGAGATGACAAGTGAGATAATTGGGGTCTGTTTGGCTAAAATAGGTATTCACTTGACTTGTCAACACAAGATCATCTGATCAAGTCTAGAGTAGGTAGGATACATAGATTGGGAGTGAAGAAGAGTCACATGTGTGAGTATTAATGCATTTTAATTTCATTTCACTATCATATAGTAGTGATGTCAAAATATTTATTATATAAAAAAATTAATATCAAAACATACGTAGTAGTATAAAATCAAGACAGCAGGCCTAACGTTTTTACATGGGGTATATATATAGGCGAAACCTATCTTTTTGTCACCAATATTAATTATATTGAATATTGATCACTAATATGGACTAACTTGTGTACTTAATTAGGAGCATAACAATAATTCAATTTAAAAAATAAAAATTAAAAAGGTCCTGAATTTCAAAAAAATTATTGACGTTATCCTCTTAAAGAACTTTCAGAAAAAGAAATCTGTGTGACGGCTTTCAAAGAATGAAATATGTGTGACGAAGATCAACGACTTTGATTTGATGATAATAATAATAATATTAAAAAACAATAATAATAATAATAATTATTATTATTATTATTATTATTTTGCTTGTATATTTAAAATAATTAAGATTAGTTGACTGTTTGTTTGTCGTTTTCATCATTAGTTATTGATCCTATTTTCATGCATGGGTATTAATATTGGATTATAGGATAAGAATTAAGAATTCATACAATCAGTTGCAATAAAATATTTGATGGGTTTAATGGATTGGATTTAATACAACCTATTAACTTGTTTACTTGGATATAGCTAGGCCCATGGGCATGAATAAACTCCAACTGATTTCTGATTATATAATTTCAAATTTTAGTGTGATTAAAACGTAATAATACTAATATATATAAAAATGATAATTAGTGAATATTTTAGGATTAACGGAGAAATAAATATAACATGACAAAGTCTATTATGAAACATTTTTATATAAAACGGAATGTAAAATTATTAAAATATGATTATTAATATATTGATAAAGTATAATTAATGGATAGTTAAAATATGATTTATAATGCATGAAAGTATAATAAAAAAGTACTCCATGTTGTAGTATATTATACTTATTTGGATGTAAATCAAACTGTAACATACTCAAATTATATTTTAATATATAATTCATCATATTTTAACTACTCAATAATCATACTTTTAATAATTAATATATTTTTATGGGGTCCATACACAAAATTAATATAACTACCCATTATATATTAAAATATTATATTTATCAAGTCACCTCACATTGAAATACTGTAATATATTTAATATTTTTTGTGCAAACAATAAACATAATTCTTGTGGCGAAGGGAGTATAACGTAACTATGAGGCATGTCAATTTAAATGGTACTCCTACTTAAACATGTACCCTGATTCGAAATCGTCAGTTCTGGTTTCCAGAAATGAGGAATTGGAACCATTCAGGAGGAAGGAAGGTTTCAG
Source organism: Pogostemon cablin (assembly GCA_023678885.1). NCBI lineage: Eukaryota > Viridiplantae > Streptophyta > Magnoliopsida > Lamiales > Lamiaceae > Pogostemon > Pogostemon cablin. The sequence goes on from CM042984.1 coordinate 3,213,576, forward strand.
TTAGGTTTTGGAACTACTGATTCCGTTTTTGTTTTTTCAAACTTACAAAATTGTTTTTAAAAAAAATAAAAAAATAGAGTAACAGCCGGCTCAAATTGGAAATCGCCAGGAAATGAAAAGGCAAAAATGAATCAAAATATATTATTTAATTTTGATTCGAAGTCTCTAACTGTTCATCAAGTATATACATAAATACGTAAATAAATGTAGCAAGATTACATAAGCGTGTGGGGTGTGGGGAGGGGAGGTATCCTATGTATAGCGGTGTAGGGTCCACCGAATAATTCCGACCAATTCAGCCCTTTACCACACCACGTGTGAATTTCTTCGCACCAATCCAATTCTAATACGCATGCAACCCATTACGTCGGTGTATTTCTATAACATCCATTTTCTCTCTCTCTTTTTTACCCATTTTTTATTTTTCATATATATATTTTTTCTTTTTCCTTTTTGTCTTCAATGGAAAAATTTTCAATAAAGTTAGTATGGATGTAGTATAGGAGATTTGTGGGAGGGCAAAAAGATCCATCGAAAATACGTGGAGGTTTGTAGTTCGCATATAGTACACTCTAATTGGACAATGCTACACATACTACAAACACAACTTTTTGTTTTTATTTTATTTTCATTTTCGGTGTAAACACAATATTGCAACATCTACATGTTCTCATTTTCAATTTTCAGTGAAGACAAATAACTTTTAGCGTATACAGATTCGTAATTGAGAAAAAATTCTAACAAATGTCATATTTACTATACTATTAAATACTCCCATCGTTTATGTGTAGATTTTCTGTATTATTTTGATGTAGCATCTTCCATAATATACTATTGGAGATTTTTTTTTGTCATTACACTGACACACACTAATTATTTTTAATTTTTAATTTTTTAAAAAAAGGAAAAAAAAGTTGGGACATAAGCCCAAAATTGTTTAGAGGACAAATGGAGATTTTATTAGGTGGGTGTTTTGTTGCTTTCAAAGGATGAAAGTGTAATATTTATTTTAGACTTATATAAAATTGTCTCCTTTTCCAAAATCTTTTTCAGATTCATTCATTCACAGGTGTGGAAGCTACGAGTTTTTGGGGTCAATGCAATTTATTTATTGCAAATTGGAGATGTATGTCGTTACTGTTCCAAATTAAAATTAAAATCGACAAATTATATAAATTAAATTGGAATATAGTTTTCATAATTTGTCTGCTTCCTTCGGACAAGTTGCAATTGGAAATCTTGTCTTTATTACGTGACTCTAAATTTTGTAATGTGTTTATTGAGGACATACCCGACGAAGACGCTAGTTTGTAAATCTCAACATTGTTAATTAATATAATTAAATGTGTAATTTATTATTTTAATTAAATCATAGGATTGTTGATGAGAATTTACTGTGGGTATGTTTTAATTAAGATTAGCTAATTAATTAGACTTTAATTTTTGGGTGTTTCTTGGGAATCGGTCGGAATTGTTTAAGGAAACGTGTTAAAATATAATTATTATATAAATTTTTGAGATAAAATATACTTATTAAAAGTTGTATTATATTTTTTAAAATATAATTAATGATACATTAAAATATAATTCTATGATATTATATAATTTATTTATTAGCACATACTTTATAAAATCGACACAAAATACGAAGTTTAAAAAGATAATAAGAAATTACACGACTAATTAGATGTAACTAAAATTAAGTATCAAACTTAATACTATAAAGCATAAAACGAATTTATGTGACGGACAATTATTCGTAAGATATTCAAAACGAATAAAAAGTGAATTTTTATGTTCTTTTTTTGTCTTTATGTTATTCAAATAAATTATAAAGTATAAAATTAAAATGTATTATAAGATTATAAGATTGTTGGTTTTTCTTATGTGAAGATGAGTTGAAGATGGATAAAAATATAAAGTATGAAGCATGAGTTTAGGATGAATAGAGTAATATATTTAAATAAAAATTTAAAATAATTTAGTGAATTATTTCATAAATAATTCGCACGATAAAAATAGTGATAATATTTATGATCAAAAATGATAAGTATTAAAAAATATATAAAAAATAATATAATATAAGGTGGTTTCAAATAAGTTTTACCAGCTTTCTTATATGATGTTAATACACCATTATTAATATTACATCATTTTAAAATATGGAGTGGAACTTAATTTGATAGTATGTCTAAATACTAAGTTGTGTAGCATACATAAAATCATTTTACATAAAAATAAATAAATAATAAAAATCCACTTTCTATTCTCTCCTCACTTAGATTATTTTTCCTAAATATTAATTGCCAGTTTGCCACTAAAGAGTTTTATTGATGATAGTGTTTCATTTACCCCAAAACTTTTATTTATTTTTTTTTTCGGTGGAAAATAAAGGTTTGGACAATAGCACATTGATCCACAGAGAAATGTACATATTAATTGGTGTACTAACAGACAATAAATAAATAAATTTATAATAAATAAAATATTGAAAAGAGTGGAGAAGGAGAATAATATAATTAAATTAAATTAAAAAAGGGGCTTGACTCCAGCATTGGATCCTCTTCGTGGGGTGATGGCCTAAATCTTGCTGACTGGCTAACAACTTTTTTATAAATTAATTAAAAAATAATAACAATACAAATAATTATATTAATAATTATTATTATGATAATATTCCAGGTTAATAAATAAAAAAAAGGGAGTGGGTGTTGAAATGTAGAAAGAAGTAGAGATTACATTTAGTAAACACTGTTAATCTGGAACTTTCCTACGAGTAGTTGCCACAAATGCCAAATATTGTCAGATAATTATTTATAAATATATAATAAACGTTAATTACCTGGAGTAATTCTTTACTCTCTACATCAATCTTCAAACCCTAAGTCAATATATTGCAAATTGTCATTCTAAATTGAGTACGTGATATAACTAATTTAAGTTAAATGCTTCTTTATATTTTGTGGATTATTTTTTTTCTCTTAGATTTTATTTTTTATATTTTGGTAGTACTCCTTAATTCTTAAAATATGATTTTATTTATGATTTATGTAGTTTTTAATTTTAAAAATGATAGCAAGAATATTTGGGTGCATGCGTGCACTCATAGTTATATTAGTTTCATTCAAATATTTATGAAGTATGTGTTTTTTAATTTCCACAGATGTATTACTTTTTTATATTAAGTTTATATTTTAAAAAAAAAATACTAATAGAAAATTCATTAAAAATCGCTAACAAACTATATACTAGTAAATTCTTATTTATTAATTTATAACTTTTAGTAATAAATATATAGTATATTTTAAATGTGGATGCAAAAATTTAAATTTACTTAGCATAGAAGAATTTACCATCGCTATTCATGTACTATTATTTTGTTTAATCTCCCATAAACTTAAATATTTTGTAATAATTAAATTAATAATTCATATTTGGTGCGATTCATAATTTGAGTGAATTTGTTAATTGTCATGAAACGAATTCAAATACTTAAAATACTATGTTATTTGTGACGAATGAGCTTGAATATATCATATTCAAACTAGATAATTTGAATCTATAACGTGCTAATTATAATTCAAAAATTAAAGGAAAAAAATACCTACTATGTTTTACATTTATTATTATATTATTTGATTTTATTGTTTTTATTTATAATAATAATTATTATAGTAGTTATTATAATAATATTTATTATTATAATAATTATTATTATGTATATAGTACTATTATTCTAGCTAGCTAATTATTTTATAATATTGTATGATTATTGTTATTATTGCTGTCAGGGAATCAAAAATTGCTCTTGTTGTTTTTTATATTAGTATTAAGTTTCATTCTCCAATTATGCAGAACAAAAATACTCTCTCTGTTCTGGGTAAAGGGTTGTTTTTGCTTTTTGCATGTGGATTAAGAAGTATTATTATTTAATGTGTAGTGAATAGTTGTATTAATGAGAGTAGTGGGTGTGTGGATTCCATATATGTAAAAAATAAAATATTACTCTTTGAGTGTTACAAAAAAATGGCAAGAAGAGACTTGGGTGTGACGGAGGGGTAGCTTTTAAGCATTAATGGCTTTGCATGATTCATTATTTCCTAATGCTCTATTTGAGAAAACATGTAAGGAAATGGAATAAAGAGAAGTACATGTGCAGCCAATTTACATGTAAAAATAGAGAAAAATATAAAAATGTAGAAAGTGTGGTGAAATACATTAATAACACAATATTTCATTTTAAAAAAAATGAAGAATTGAGTTATTAATGTCTTTCAATATTGAAACTTGTGTATTGATTTTTTTAATGTTACAATTTACAACCAAATGCATAATATTTTTAATGAAAAACTATAAATATATATATATATATATATATATATATATATATATATATATATATATATATATATATATATAACAAGAAAAGAAATACTTATTTTTTATCAACAAAATATTTTATTAAAAATCTTAATTTCTTTATTAAATTAGTTTATAAAAAATTTAATAAAAAAATTGTTGGTATTTTCTATTGGTAAATTGATTATGGATAATTTTTACTTATAATAATATCAAACTCTACCAATAAATTATACTTTTTTATTGGTAATCCATGGCTAATAATTTATTTTTAATTTATATAATAATTTTATTGATAATACATATATTGCTAAATAACAACAATACTAAAAACATTATAAATCCTGGCATTCCATTGTAAAATGACAAATGTATTTTATTTTTTTATAATAATCCATGGGTAATTAACAAGTGAATCCTATCAATGGCTTGAAATGAGTTCTTCTTAGTTTAAGGCCTTAATTAATCCTTCATTAATTGTGTTTTTCATGTTACAATTAATGGTCCACCAATATTGGCGAACTGGATGTAACCACTACGTAATGTCTCTGTAATCGAGCTTACTATAATCCATCACATCATGTTGTTAATTAATTGCGGCATAGATGTGATGAATTGATGTGTTACCAAATTTAATTAAAGAAAATAATAAAATTTAATATAAAGTCGTTAATTAAAGTATACATATATGGAACAATTGGGATTTGCTTTTTATGTGGCATTGTTCATTTTTTTTAATTAGGTATTATTATTATTTATTGGCGAAGTTTTATTAGGGTTTACAGTTTACTTGTAAAAATTTAAGTTTCTTTTCTACTCTAATTTTACCAAATTATTCTTTAATATATTAAAAAATTCCTATAAGCGAACGATGGATTTTGATCTTGTTGATGTAGTAGATTCATAGATTCCATAACTAAATCTGTTTTTTTTCTTTTTTTTTATTTAAAAAAAAGCCTTAATCGATTGTAAAATGGAGTAACACATTATAAAATTTGGCATTGTGATTAATAATAGTAATAAATAAAAATAGAAAGGAGTAAGACATATAGAAAAGAGTAAATATTTGAATTAAAGTTGATGAGAGGGGAAATGAAGTGGACTGGACATACACAGAGTAGGTACGACCCCTTTTCACGCATGCATGGATTTCTCCATCTCTTACCAATTCTTACTTGGATTGGAGTAATATAAACCGACAAAATTCCTTTTTCATTTTTTTTTTATTTTATTTGTTAACTCCATAGGAGTTTTCAATAGGGAAAAATTTTACTGTATCCTAATTTTTTATATATATTTTTTTTCTTATTCTAACTTTAACACTATATTTTTTTATATTCGATTGGACCAAAATACCCTTTACACAAATTTTCAAGTAATATGTTCGAGTAAAATGTTCGAGTAAAACCATTATTACTTGAAAAATTATTAAAAAATATTACTCAAATTTTTTACACGAATGCGTTATTTTGACACTAATTCATTACACGAATGCATTAAAAAATTAGTGTGCAATTTCGTGTAAAATTACAACTTTTATGTAAAAAATTACAAAAAATAATCGTGTTAAATTAAAAAAAACTAAAAAGTCAATAAAAAAATTCGTGTGAAATTTCGTGTAAAATGACATTTTTGGTGTAAAAATTACAAAGATTCGTGTTAAATTTAAAAAAAAAAAAAAAACTCAACTCATTATTTGACACGAAAATTTCGTATAAAAAATTACAAAAATTTTGTATTAATTTTTTTTTTAAAAAAGATTCAACTCATTTTGACACGAAAATTTCGTGTAAAAAATTACAAAAAATCGTGTTAATTTTTTTTAAAAAAAAAACTCAACTCATTATTTGATACGAAAATTTCGTGTAAAAAATTACAAAAATTCGTGTTTAATTTTTTAAAAAAAAAAACTCAATTCATTATTTGACACGAAAATTTAGTGTAAAAAATTACAAAAATTCGTGTTAATTTTTTAAAAAAAAAACTCAACTCATTATTTGACACGAAAATTTTTACACGAAAGCGTTATGTTACAATAATTATTTTCGAGTAAATGTTAAATCCGTCATTTTGGGTACTAAAAGAATTACTCTTATATTTGGGGCAATAAACATTAGGGTAAATTACCAGAACCCCCTCGAGATTTGTCCAAACTACCAAATAAATCCCGTGGTTTGAAAAATTACCAATTACCCCCTTTAACTTGTTTTTTATTTGAACATTAATAAAAATACATTTTTCTTAAAATAAAGAAGGATGGAAATGACATCAAGACCCGTATATTTAACATTGTATTTTTAAATTTCACTATTTTTTTAAAAAATATTTTTTAAAGGGAGTAATTGATAGTTTTTCAAATCACGGGGTTTATTTGGTAATTTGGACAAACTTCGAGGAGAGTTTTGGTAATTTACCCTAAACATTATTGTTAAACCTTGACGGACACTGTTTTTAATTACTCCTATTTAATAACAACACAATATATTCTTGTGCCTAATACTCTCTATATACGGTCCAAAGATTTTTATTTTTCTATTTTCGGCGTATGTCCCTATGAGTTTCATTTCATTTTTTTATATATGTGAGATCCACATACTTTCTTTAATACAATTAAAATAGAGTTCATTCACCCATTATATAACTATTCATTATACATTAAATAATAATACTCCTTAATCCACGTGTAAAAAATAAATTGATCTCTTTGGACTGAATGAAGGGAGTACTTCATTTTAAACTGTATTTAACCAGTTTACTTTATTATCTAATTTATTAGTATAATTCATTATGGGTCAGTTTACTTTATTACTAATTTATTAGTATAATTTTGTCCTTCATTATGGGAAATTGACTATTTCAAGAAGAAAAATGCTTCAATTATAAATAATGGTTATAGATTGATTGATAAAAGTAAAATTGAAGAAGAAAGAATGGAAAATTCTGGTCTACATAAGAGTCATCTACTAATATAAAAAGATAATCTGATTAATAATTGAAGAAAATAAAAAAGAGAGTTAGATAATATGTAGGAGTAGGAAAGAAAGGCTGATTACAAACTTTAGGTTAAAAGTCTAAGATTGCACTTTCACTTGGAATTGATTTTGGAATTGCTTAAAAGTTTTATTACAGCTCCACCAATTCTTTTCCATGTAACGAATTAAGATATTAAATTACCATAAACATTATCTACCTTGTAACAAATATTTTCATACTTTTTATTTTCGTATCATCCCACCATTTATTCATCTTTTTAAATGATATATGTAATAATATTAATATCCTTGTAATGTTATGAAATTATTGCCAATTTTTTTTATTAATCAAAAATCAATATTATTTTTTTTATTAAATTACCCGAAGTACTTCTATTTTATCTAAAATTATATATTAAATATATTAAATTATTACTCTTAATATAAAGTCTTCATATATGGTATGCTTCTTAAAAGTTGTGATACCATTATTATAAGTACATAAATCATAAAAATGTCATTATTATTATATTACAAATTTATTTAACACATGAAGTGCATAAAGCAGGCAGTGATTGCAGCAGTGCTTCGAATTATGGTAATTAATGCTAAGAAAAGAAAAAAAAAAGTGATTATTGGATTTCTTAAAAGTTGTTACTTTTTACACAAATTATGGAATACATTTCGGGTTTTTTTTTTTCATTAATAAAGAGTGATTAAAGGACGATATGACAGTTTAAGGTGTTTAGCTTGGTACTAGCTTTTATATCTTTAAGTACAATTATTTCAACTCACACATTTTTATGACAGTTTAAGGTGTGTTTAGCTTCGTACTAACTTATTTGCTTTTAAGTACAATTATTTCAACTTACTCCCTTCGTCCCATTAAAATAGCACAATTTTACTATATTGGGCGTCTAGTTAAAATTGCATCATTTTCCTCTTTTAGTAAAAAAAGTTCAACAATGGTCCACCACTTCCCATCACATCTCTCTAATACAACTGCCCACTTTACATAAAATAATACTTCCTCCGTCCCAAAAATATTGACACACTTTCCTTTTTGGGTTGTCCCACAGAAATTGATATATTTTCTTTTTAAAAATATGGCACCCACACAAAAATAATTTATTTATTTTCATGGCCCCACACACACATCACACTCACCACTAATACAACTACCAACTAAACATTAAATATTATTTCTCTCACTTCACTTTACATTAAATTATTATACTTCTTAATCTCCGTGCCCAAAAAAAATGCGTCAATATCTTCGAGACGGTGGGAGTAATACTCCTTAATCTACGTGAAAAAAGCAAATGACACACTTTGATCGGGATTGAGGGAGTACACATTTTGAAACGCTCTCATGAAAATACTTTTATGAGATGAATATTGGATTTTGGCAACTATATATTCGTTGTTTAAGAAATTTAGATAACATTTTAAAACTCATTTTCTTTAATCTTGCAATAAAATCTCCATGAAATATGAATAAATTACGTTAAGAATAAATTTATGGAAGTTTCATTGAATTACATTAAGAATCACCGTAAGAATGACGAGGCTTCGATATTGGATGTCCTATTATATTTTGGTGTTACATCTCCAGTTACATGCATTAGATGAGTGACACATATGCGGAGAGTAAAATCTAAACCTTCCCCCTTAGGGTTGATTGTTAGGGTATATAATAGTTTATACTACGTGTCAATCATCCAACGGTTTGTAACATGAGATGTAACACCAAAAATATAACCGAACCGCGAGACTTCACGCAACTGACGCCACAGTTTGTTTTGACGGTAAGAGAGAATAGGGGATTTTGAGAGTATATATAATGTTAAAATTAAAAGGGTAATTTTGAAATTTTAAGGGGTGTGTATATAATAAAATTAAAACTTAATAAAATAAAAGGAGTGTATATTCAATAAAAGGTTTGTATTTAATAAAGAGGGGTGTGTATTTAACAACACTCTAAAATTTATTATTGATATACTATAACTACAAATAAGTATACTTTATCTATACAATAAACATATTTTAGTGATGAGTCGACCCATTTCTAAAGAGAATAACTCTAGTAAAATATTATATTCCTTGTTCTTTGTATAAAAATAAATATAAACATTTGAAGGAGACTCTGAAATACCAAAAGTGATTATAGGACCCTTCAAAAGTCGATTGACTTGATAGGAAAATAGAGTTTTTTTTTTTTACTCCCGTATTTTAATACAATTCAATTAAACAAGAGGAGAACATACAAACACATCCAAAAATGATCTCGTGTACAGTACTATTTAAATAATTGCTAGAATTAAATTAATGATTGAGTTCCCTTTATTTGCATAATTAGCATTGAAATTTAATTTGGACAATTGCAATAAATATACATTCAAGTGGGCTATCAATGCATATAAAAAAATTAAAAAATAAAGACATAAAGTTATCAAAAAATTTAATTACTAAAATAAAATAATACTATTAGAAGAATAATAAAATGATGTAAATTTTGAATTTTATTTGGATCATTTAAGAAAAAACAGGCGTATGGCTCGTGCATGTTGTGATGGGCGTGGACCATTTGACTGTAGTGGAACTGTAGAGAGCAGAAAATCGCACTATGTCAAACCATAAAAGTGAAGTAGCACTTTCAAAAATTTAACCAACACAAAACCCGTTTTTTCCTCTTACTATTTTTGAACTCCCAGACAAGATTATATTGGCTGCTGCTTTTCATGTAAGTTTAGCTTTCGCAGCAGCCATTTCAACACAATTTCTTTTTTAATTATAATTTCTAAATTAATTTTAATTTCGAAAAGATAATATTAATTGGATCATCGTTTTATAATAATTCCGATTCCGATTATCATCACCACCTTGCCTCGATCTCCTAACCCTCCTATTTGAATCACCAAATCTCTCTCTCTCTCCTCTCTGTTTTCTCTCTCTCTACATTAACCCGAAATTCTCCTTTTTCAAACCGCACTCCTCCTGCAACTCTAATTTGAAACCTCTTCAAATTTCGTTGAAATTCATCGTTGTAATAATTATTACATCTTTTGGTGATAATTCCGACCTTTTCGATCGTAGTTTTGTCCAATCATGGCTCATAAGCAATTGCTGCATGAGCTTCTGAAAGAAGATCAGGAGCCATTTCATCTGAAAAGCTACATTTCAGACAGGAAATCTCAGATGAAGAAATTACCCTCACCGGCCACCACTTTACAGCTCAGAAAGCAGAAACCCGCCGCCGCCGCCGTGAAACGCAGCAGTAATCTCGCCAGACACGCCTGTTTTTTGTCGTTTCAGAACTCGCCGGACGTCAGGAAATCGCCCCTGTTTGAATTCCCGTCGCCGTTGAAGAGCCCCTGTAAATCGCCCAACAACGCCGCCGTGTTCCCCCACATTCCGTCGAGAACCGCCGCTCTGCTGGTGGAGGCGGCGATGAGGGTTCAGAAACAGCCCAAATCGCAGACGAAAAACGCGGGTTTCGGATTATTCTCTACGTTTCTGAAAAGACTGAGAGAACGGAGTAAGAGCAAAAAGCGTGTTCTGAAAAACGCGATTTCAGTCGAAGGTACAGTAGAGGACGCTGTTCGGATGTCGTGTTCCTGTAGTAACCGTAGGCTCAGTAGCGCTGATTGGACAGAGAATAACGAGGATAAATCGTTCGATTTTGATGCTTCCACTAGTAGTTGTTCTGAAAATGGCGATTTTGGTTACACCGAAACACGATTTTGCACTAGCCCTTTCCGATTTTCGCTTCATCGGAGCCCGTCGTTTTCCGGCCGCCGTACGCCGGAATTCTGTTCTCCGGCGGCTTCCCCCAGCCGCCACGTCAAACAGGTTTTTGTCTTTTTCCCCTGCTTTTGTTTCTTTATTGTTTCCTTATCTCGCCGATTCAATAATGGTGGAAAAATAACTTTCTATTTTATGGGAAATTCTTTTTTAGGTAAAAGAGAATAATCAATCATAAAGTATATATTGGCTTTCATTGTTCATCATTAATCTTTACATAAAAATATTGCTTTTCGAATAAAAAAATTACTCCAAATTCTCTTTTAACTTTTGATTAACCTTTTGTAACACAATGTTGTCCGATTGATACTGTAGTTCAAATTCACGAAATCTAAATGCGAAGAATTGACACTAATAATAATGGCATGGGAAACTCGTGAAATTAACTCGTTAGGGAAAAGGCAGGCGAGTGAACTCGTGAGTCGGATGAGAGTTGGCATTATGTTTGACTTGCCATATACTGTCGGTAATCAATCTGAATGGTCTGATTTGGTGGTCGGAATGTCGTGTCAAATGACGAAAATGCCCTCAAGAATGGCATCAAAAGCTCTCTCGATGATCCACAATTGTTCATGGGGGCATCCAAATTGTCTTATTGTTTGAATTTTTGTACTTTCGATCACGCCTCTGCCACCCAAATCTTTTATAATTAGCTTTTTTCACCCCCATTAGTTTTCCCACTAACGGACAAATTAGCCTTAATAATTTTGTATTACTGATTTGGACGCTAATGATTAATATTTCCACGTTCTAATCACCCACTGTTTTTAACCTATGCATACGTGGCAATTGTCTAATAGTCCCTAGTAATTAATTTCGTGAATATGATAGGATAAGGAAAAATACGAATTTTCAAGAAATTCAAATGAAGGAGAAGGAGAAGGAGAAGGAGAAGGAGAAGGAGAAGGAGAAGAAGAAGAGGAGAAGGAGCAATGTAGTCCAGTATCAGTATTAGACCCTCCATTTGAAGATGAAAATGGAGATGTAAACGAGGATGATTACGATCTTGAATGCACCTACCAAAATGTACAACGTACGTGTCTTTCCATCCTTACCTATTTTTACTCGAAATCCATACATTAATTTCATGTACTTGTATACTCGTTCTTTGCATCAGATGAAATATTGCTACATGATCCAATTTGTTACTGAGGTTGATCATTCGTTTTTAGGTCCCTTTCGGCTATTTAGAATTACTTTTGGTTGTTTTTAATGTTAATTATATGTGGGGTTAGTGATAATTGTGTAGGTTACATGGGGTGTTACGTTTCTTGATACTGTTGTAATAAATTTGTCCTTACAATATCTTAAGATAAGATTTTATGGCTTCATTAAGTGGTGGTTCTAGTTTTTTCTGCCTTAAAGGAGTATAAGTTATTGCATTTAAGATAAATGATGGGATTATATGGTCTATTATTGTGTTGGTGGACCTTTTTTTAATCCTTTTTTTGGTGGTCTTTATCACTACAAGCTTCCATTTTTGTGGACCCTGTTGTTAGTTTCTTAATTAAATTGCAATTTATATAATTTCACACAAAATAAATAACATTTAGTATTATCACTATGTGATTGAGAAGTATGTGAACTAAATGTTCAGGAGCCAAACAGCAGCTCTTATTCAGGCTCAGAAGATTCGAAAAACTTGCTGAGTTGGACCCTATCGAACTCGAGAGGAAGCTTCTAGAAGGATCGGACGACGAGGGACAAGAGGAATCGGACGATGAGGAGCCGCTGTCGAGCTACTCAAAGCTCGTCTCCGACCTAATAGTCGAGGAAAGGACCGAGATGATCATGAACTCGGGCACCAACGACGTAGTGATGGGAAGAATATCGAAAAGATTAGATTCTTGGAAAGAAGTGGAGTTCAACACGATCGATATGATGGTCGGATCGGATTTGAAGAGGGAGACGGAACGGTGGACCGAGTTCACGGAGCACGTTGAGGAGACGGCGGCTGAAATCGAGCTAGCAATCTTGTTAGTGCTGATCGAAGAGCTGTCGGAAGAAATTGAGATGGTTTCTTGTTAATTGTAGTGTAATGATATATAATTGTAGACTTGTAGTAATCTGATGTAGTATGTAAGAATTAATGCTACTATGATGAGACATAATTAGTGATTCAAATTAAGTTGTAGTAAATTTTTTTGTTAGGAGTAGGTGATCACAAGCCTCGTGTCATCATGTTAAAATATGATCTCTTCTAAACGGGTGGTGAATTTCCTCTCACTGTTTAAACGGGAAGTCTTTTGCCTTGATTTGAAGAGGATCCAATCCTGTGATGTTTTACCAACCAATGCCCTCTCTCTCTCTCTCTCTCTCTCTCTCTCTCCTGCTCTGTATCATAAAACAGATGAGGTCAATTTTCCATGATAGGTCATTCTTTATTACAGATGTTTGAACTTGTTTGGGACAAGGGACCTTTGAAATAATATATTTTATGGGCTTGTAGTACATAAACATTTTAAAAAATATTTAAATTACTCCCACAATCAAGAATTATTTGCTTCTATATTATAAATACAGAGTTTGTTTATTTTTAATTAATTTTTTAAAAGTGGCTGAGACTTTAATTAATAAACAAAGTGTAAAAGTATGTTGTGTGTCACGCGAAATACTAATTTTAAAATTTAAGAATATTTTGATGTTATTAGATAAATAAATATAAATTTTTTTATGGTGTAAGTTATTGTTATTTGTTAACAGATGAAAAGTGAAAATAATTATAATACAAGCGAGTAAAACATTTGAACAATACTTGGTAGACTTGTCTTGTATCACTATTATACATTTGTGTCATTTTTTTTATGAATGCCAAAATAACATGAGTTAAAAATAGTAGGAAAGAAAGAAAGAAAAAAAAAAACAAATTAAATATTATAATATGAATTTACATTTTTAATGTGGAAATAGAGAGAAATTAAAATTATGCGTGATTAACAGAAATTGTTCAAATACTTGGTAGACTTATCTTTGTATCATTTGACCTTGCTTATTAGTATATATTTGTGTCATAATTTCTTTTTCATGAATGCCTAAAAAACATGAGTAAAATAGAAAAAAAAAACTAGAATAAATATTATAATATGAATATACATTTTTAATATGTGTGAAAATAAAGAGAAATTAAAACTATACATGATTAATTAGCAAATTTGCCTGCCTATCCACATTTATTGCAATTTCAAAAGAATTGTAATATGGAGAATAATATATACATACATCAATGAGCATCCCCCCAAACCATTTTTACTCTTTCCTCCTCTAGTTTGCACTGATAAAATGATAGTACATTTATACTTTCTGTATTCTTTGTTCATCAATAAAATATCAATTTTATTATTTTGATTGTTATTTTAAAAGAGTTTATTTTATTTTTTAGTAAAATAATCCCACGCATGCTCACTACTAATTCAATTACATACTTTATATAATAATAATGCTTTTAATACATATGGATATCTTATCAATGGTAATAGGAGTATATCCTGAAACATGGTTCATTTGAATTACTCCATTAATTTGATTATGATATGTGTGGTTAAAATGAAAAATAAAATGAAATAGAAAGAGTGCAAAATCCAAGAGTAGAAGTTTGGTATCTAGGAAAGTAATAAAATGGGGCCAAGCCCATGTTCTATCCACCATGAAAGGTTGCTTTTTCAGGTTTTATTAATTAGAGGAATTATTGGAGTAAGTTGGTGGAATTATTGGAGTAAGTTGGTGGAATTTTGTATGTGGTGACATCTTATTTAAATTTTTTGGGTAAAACTGATGACATCTTATTGGTACTATTATTACTATATTTTAAGTCTTAAATTGCATCAAAAGCAAACCTTCATTATTGCCTTGGTACAATTTTAATATATTAAAGTTACCATATTTTAGTATATTTGGTGAATGAATTTTGATGCAATTTAATGAATTAATTTATTTTTGTTTTTACATTTAAATATTTTGATTTAATGAAAAAAAAGAGAGGCACGTTTGGCGATTTAGAGTGAAGAAAGCAGGAATCCTATGAAACGCTCCTGAGAGACTGAGACATGATGAGTACAACCAGATCTGTCTGACCAACTATTCAATTCTATTTGGGTACAATCGTAAATTTACTTTCACAACTACAATCTATCATAAATACAACACAAATTTATAAAATTTTACCCTCAATCCCAATAATCTTTTTGGTGGTAATTTGACACAATCTCGCATCTTGCTTCTCTTTTTTTTTTTTTTCTTTCTTTTTTTATAGGTTAGGTTTAAAAAAAAAACTTAGCGGGAGCCTAAATTCTCTAAATCATTGATGGAATGAATGTCCATTAAAAATACTAATAATAATAAATTGTTACGTATATATATATGTTGAATTATTAAACTGACCATTTAGTGATATATTCAAATCACGTCAAGAATGTGAAATTGGAGTAAAGTTGTTAAAACAAATGGCAATAAACATCAAATTATTGAAAGAAGTTAGTAGGAGTATGGTGCAACTACCGAATTACCTTAATATTTATAATACCCAGAAAAAAAGATTGAAAATTATAATAGTAATAAAAATCTATAGGTCTTTAATGAATCAATATTTTGAGAAAATATAAATGTTAAGTACACTCCATGTCAGTGAGGAATTTGAACTAGTTAATTGAAAATTACAACTAAATTAATGTACTTAGTCAAGTATACATATATCCATTAAGATATATACTAATGTAAATAAATTTATACAACAATCCCTATTTATTTTATTCTATTTTGGGGATTATTTATTTTGAATTCAATTGGGTTGACATCTTAAGAAATCTTTTAATTTTTAATAAAAAAAAGAAAAAAAAAGTCATCGTATGATTAAGATATTGGATAAGGAGTTATGATTAGTGGGTGACAATAAAAATAGCAACAAATTTGCTTTAGATATAGATAATATTAAGATGTGTCACCTAATTCACTAAAAAAATTAATTTTGCCATTCTAACACCCCAATAAAATAAACATTTAAAAAAGGATGTATTGTTTTGCATTATTTTAATAAGCAAGATGGGGTACACTTTTACACATAAATATGTATATCAAATAACAAATAATTAATTAAAGAAAAATGTAAATCATGTTTGCTGTTAAAGTACATTTAATTACACCATTTAACATAATTGTGGCCCGTGGGAGTGTATTATTTATTTATTTTACAAAAAGCGAAAGAATATTACAAGTTCTTATAATATTATCTTAAGTTTATATTTTATTGATCTGTAATATTGCTAAAGAATTAAGCTGCATTATTGGATCCACAAAAAAGTTAAAAAAAAATAAAATTAAGGATTGTAATGACTTTTTTTTATTCTTTTGTTTGTCCGAATCATTAGAGCCGTTTTCGCCGTTCCTGATTCAAGGAATGTGTTATAATTTATGATGACGAACAAATAACTGTTTTTACTTCTTATTAATTAATTATTATAATGTTTTATTAAAAACTTATTATTTAAATTACAAATTATTAATTTGGATAATTATCATTTTTTATTAAAATTTTATTATTTAATTCTTGTTTAAAATAGGGTCGTGAGGCGCTTTTACACAAATATTTTTACTTGATCAATAGCTAGCACTATTCTATTTAATATTATCGAATATTTTTATTTATATAAATTAATGTTTAATATATGAGGGAACCCGATACATACATGCGTCATATTTTTATAAAATTGCTCTTTAATATGTAGGAAATTACTCTTAAAAATATGAAACATGACTCTTCTGAATAAAAAGTACTATCATTCATCTCAATAAGAATATAAAAAAATCACATGAAAAATATTAATTTTCATTCAAAAAAGTAATTGTCCGTCTTTTTAAAGATTAATTTTTCATGTACTACTAACGAGTAATCGAAACATCAAAGTGCAAGAATTCGAGGAGCAATATTTTTTATTAAAAAAAAAGTAATAATTCATCTCCAAAAGAGTAATATTTTATATACTAAATGATAAATTAAAGTCCACGTGTTCACTTGTGTGTTTGTCTTTATTATTATTTTTTTAATCTTTGATTAATTTTTATTTGAATTGATTAATTTTTAAGACCGACTTTTGGATGGAATGGATAAGCCCAATAATTAGCCCAAAAGAGTAGTGGGCCATTTAGAACCATATTCAAGGCCCTTTTATCAGAATTATAATTTGCTCATTGAGTTTCAAAAAGTTTTTAAGACCAAATATATATTTAATTTTCACATTTTTTCGTTCTTCCAATATTTATTACTCCATTGACACAAATCCATTTACTACGAATCACTGTAACAGAAGATATCTCGTTTCAATCTCCTTTCTCTGGGCGTTTCAATTTAAAAAAAATAAAAAATAAAAAACTTAATAATATAATTTACACTTCAATTATTACCTAAAAAATTCCATTACTCATGAAAAATCAATAAAATTAGTTAATAAAATAAACATTTTAATCCTGTTGTAAAATAATCGTGCAAACTATTTCGAGTATCTTTTATTAAAATGAAGAATTAGTATAGATGATATGAATATATATTTTAAATTATAAATGTCGCGATATGTACATAGATTTACCTAAAACGATGGTTTCCATTATTTGTAAAAATCTTATTTAAATTTTATTACACGATGATCATATGAATTTTTAGGTTAATACATAACAATTTTAAAGTTAATAATATCACCTTAGAAATAAAAGAAGATCATAACTAATTAATGAATTATAAAAGAGTGAGTTTTTTTTTTCTTATTTAAAGACAGTAAATAAAATTATACCCTTAAATATTTTAAATTATGTAAACCTATTCTGTTTGCCATTATAAAATGCAATCATGTGGTCCGAATAAACCTAATCTTTCGTAATTAGGTGGATAAATACCAACTGTCAAATAGTTTAATTAATCAAAGATTAACGAGTAGCAGACACACTTAGTCACCAAATTCGAATACCTTTTCATAGTCAACAAAATCTCAGACGTTTTCAACAGTCAAACAAACCATATATAACAAGAAACCCTAACGAAGCTTCTGTAATAATCTGCCCTGTCTGTATAAAAGAAATCAACATGGCTTCCAGTTTTCATGCATCATAAATTCATTTCTCCGTTAATCTCTTCTGCTCATAAATAATCCAACATATAATATAATCCGTTCCAAATTATTTCCAGCAATGTTCAACCAACTGAAACCCTGTTCGAGGAGATTCGAGCAGCAGTTCATCTCTGAATATCCACAGCTGGAGAATCCATGGAGGTATCAAAGTGGGTCCCAGGGCTTCATTGAAGAACCAGAGACAAGCTTCGAAGAATCGGAGGTTGTGGATGAGTTGCTTCAGATTCTGGTGGAGTGTATTAAGAAATCCGATGTAAGAACACAGGAAGTTCTTCTCAGAAAGTTCTTCTTCGAAATCGAGAAGGAGGTTCCCATGGAAAGATTTCTCGTTGAAAGAATAAGACATTCGAAAATAAGCATGTTGTCGGGATGTTTGGAGAATATTCCGGCGGCTGAGATGGTGGCGCCGCCGGAGTTTTGTACGAGGGAAGTCGGAATATCGTCGGAAGAAACGCCGGAGAAACTGGAGAGATTTAAGGTTAAAAATATACAGATCGGAGAACTTGTGAAGGAGGAACCCAAATAATTATTTAATTATTATTATTATTTAATTTATTTTAACTAAAACTCAAATTCATTTTTTTTTAATCATTAATGAGTTTGCTTGTAAATATTGGAGTATTACACTTTCGAAAAAAGTGTTCCATCCAGTACATTTTTGTATTATGATGGATATATGGATGCTGATTGCATCTAATAAAACCAATAATACATAGAGAATTAAATTATTGAAATTTTATTTTGTCTATATATATTAATTTGGCATACACAGATATACTCTAGCTGTATTAATTTATACTGTATGAGTTAAGTGGATGTGTGATATTGAATATTTTATAATTATAAGCCTTATTCTACCTTTAAGAAATGGAAAATTATTATTATTTTCTATTTATATAACCTTCTCAATCATTTTTCAGTATTTAATTAATATCTTCTTCAATATTAAAATTAGTATAATATTATTAGTTCATCGTTGGTGGCGTACAATTCTTCAATTATACTACTCTAAAAGACAAAAAAAAAGGCTATTATTATTATTATTATTATTATTATTATTATTTATTTAAAAAAAAAAACAATATTGGAAAAAGAATTGTGTGAGTTACCGTTGATCATGTTTGAATTTTCTATTTCTACATGCGTGGGTGGAAAACGGATAGTTTCCTATTGGATATATTTTTTTATTTTCATTAAGAAAATTCAATGTCACTCTTTTTTTTGATTAAAGTTCAATTGGTACTTTTTAAATCTGATTTGAAAAATTGAAAGATAGCTTAATTTCCCAAGCAAGGACTAGTAACAGTTGGACTAGTAGACCCATTGGTCTTTTAATTTGGGCTTTTCAGTTGGGCTTTGAAATAATATCGAATTATACTTAACTTGGCATCGGGTACGTGTAATTAAATAATCATAATATATAAAAAATATATATGATTAATAATTTTATTTCTTATTTAATGGCAACTTGTGGATATGCTAACAAGCAGTGGGAACCTGCTTTGAAATCGGAGAAGAAGAAAACGTTATTACAGGATAAGAAGATTAAAGCGTACAAAGAATTAACATACATGACATGACGGTGGACAACTGGAGGGAGAAATAAGAAAATGATAGACGCGTGTATGATCCAGTGACCGGCCACCGGCCGTCATTTTACAGGCTAAACTTCTATATATATATGGTAATGGTATAGATATAGATACTAGAGTATATGGGTTTGCGGGATCCTTATGTATTTTTTATATTCCAATTCCAAATTATAAATAAATGACATGCATCATAATAACATCTAAAATTAATGGTTATTTTGTAGATTATAATTTTTTATATTATAAACATTAATAAAAAACGAATTATGAAATAAGAAATACAATTCCCAATTATTGCGGTTTGTTTGGTTGGGGAAGGCGATTTGTGAAACTGAAGCAATTAAATTTGGTGGGATGGTTACATAGACTACATTAACTCCATTTAGTTTAGGTTGGTCGGTTATGGATCTTAGATGTTCTGTTACACTTGATATTACATCTCTTGTATATGCGTTAGATGAGTGATATGTGTACGGGTAACAAAATCTCAATCATTGTCCCTAAAACTTAAACTTTCCTTTTAGGGTAGTATATGTTTTATTATATGGGAAAATTGAAATAATACACTAAATTCAATATACAAAATCTTTACCAATACTTCAATATGTTTGTTATCATTTCTACACATTTGTACATTTTATGACACTATTACCCCTCTCTCACACTCACCTATACACCCACCTAAGTTGAGTCACAGTGTGGGTCACCCACATTGGCGGCTGGCGGCCGTGACCGGCGATTGGCGATGGGTGTGGGTCACGGTATGGGTCACCCACACGGGCAGCGACGACCGGCAGTAGGTGTGGGTCACTCATACCGGCGGTGGTGGCCGGCAGAGGGTGTGGGTCACCCACACCGGTGGTGGTTTCCGGCGGCAGTGAGTGTGTGGGTGAGTGGGTTTACTTAGATTTTTTTTTTAATTTGGGGAGGGGTATAATGGTCATTTTAAGTAGATTTTGGTTAAAAAAGAAAGAAGTTTTTTGAGTTGTTGGTAATGATATTTGTATATGGAGTGTTGGGTATATTTGTCTATTGACACTTATTATATTGTACGTGTCAATCATCCAATAATGTGCAACAATATATGTAACACCAAATGTAACCGAAGAACCGGACCGTTTTTTATGAGCCAAAATATATACATGTTGATGTAATGGATACAAGTTAAGTAACTTGATTAAAATTTATCACTCTAAATTTATGAATGTACTTTTAGTCATGTGTATTATCGGGTAACATAAAGATTCTTTTGTTACATTTGTGTGTATTATATATTTTGTTATAATTATATGAATCACACGCTAATGAAATTTGTTGTGTATGTAGACCATGCATGCATAAGTACATATGTAGGTGTGTGTATGACTTATATCAATAAATGTACACATGGAAGGTGATGAATGGTGAGCAGCAAAAGTTGGTTGAGAAGCTAAGTTCAACATGCTGCCTAAGTTAGGTATTGTGAAGACACAAGATCAGAGAGTTGAAACCGAAGGATAGTTGCAGGTCATGCTTAAGGTGTTGCTTGATTAAGTGAAGCTTAGGTGATAGAAGGTTAGTTACAACTGTTAGTAACAACTGGAAGAAGTTAAAGTGATCAATGACAATCAACTGATTGATTATAGGTTAGTTCATGTATAGAGCAGTTAAGTTAGTTACTATCAGCTCCTATGATATATCAGCTGTGAAGCTTGATCAATCTATACATGGCAGTTGACTTGGTAAGTCCATCAGAAGAATGCAAGGTGATGATCTACTGATTGGATGGTGAAGAGATTCAACACATATGATCAAGCTAAGAGTTGAGCAAGATCAATAAGTATACTAGTTGGTTGGATTGAGGAGTTGAAGTAGTTCAAAGCAGTTGCAACTGAAACCAATCACATGGCAGTTATGATGTTGCTGGTGAGATCAGATCAGTGGAGTATATATATACATGATCATACACAGCAAAAAATGTGAAGTGAAATCGATCATCATCATCATACAAGTTAGCAAATCAAGTTAGGATTTCTTAAGTGTTCTAGTTCATCATCTTCATCATATTGTAACCATGTTTCATCAATATAGTGATTGCTCTCCTTTAGAGTGGATGTAGATCAACATGATCGAACCACTATAATTCTTGTCTTTCTACTTCAAGCTTTCAAGTTCAGTTTTGATACAAATCCACACACAACATTAGGTATAGGTTGATTGAGTATTCTTTGTGAATCAAAGTATTGCTGTCTGTTGTGTTGAATTCATAACAATTGGCGTCGTCTGTGGGAAGGCCAAACCAGAAGAAGAAGAAGAAGACTCAGTGGAGAAGAAGAAGATCAGATGGTTACCACAAAGTTTGATATTGAAAAATTCACAGAGAAAGTAGACTTCAGTCTGTGGAGGATGAAGATGGAAGCCATCTTGGTTCAACAAGGTCTGTCAGATGCTATTAAGCCATTGCCAGAAGATCAGATTGCAGGAGTAGGTGCTGCTGGTCTTGCAGCAGATCAAGAACAACAAATCAAGGCCAGAAGTGCTCTCATTCTGTGTCATGGAGATAAGGCTCTAAGGGAGATCTCTAAAGAACCTACTGCAAGAGGAGTTTGGAAGAAATTGGAGGAGTTGTACATGGTTAAAAGTTTGGCAAACCGTTTGTACATGAAGCATAAGTTATACTCCTTCAAGGTATCAGAAGATAAGTCTATAATTTGTCAGTTAGATGAGTTTAACAAGGTCATTGATGACTTAGAAAACATAGATGTGGCTTTGTCAACTGAAGATAAGGCTGTCATCCTCATGTCAGCACTTCCAAAGTCTTTTGAAGGTTTGAGAGATACTTTATTGTTTGCTAATGCTGAATCAATCTCCCTTGAGCAAGTGTTGTTGGCAGTCAAGGCAAAGGTACTTCACAAGAATCCAGAACAGCAAGCAAATGCAGAAGGTTTGACAGTGAGGAAACAAAACCAGTGGAATAAGAACAACAAGAACAGTAAGAATGATGTTGACAAGAAGAAGCCTGAAAAGAACTATAGTGCTCCAACAGATGAAGAAGAAAATAAGAATTGCTTCCACTGCAATAAGCCAGGACATTACAAGAAATAATGTTACAGATGGAAAACAATGGTAGCAAAAAAGATAGCTGAAAAGAGAGGAAATAAAAGACCTCATGCAAATCAGGTAACAACTAATCAAGGTGCTACAGACTTTGATTTCATTGAAGCAATGTCTGTGAGTTCTAGTTCAGTTTCAGAAGAGTGGGTTATGGATTCTGGATGTACTTTTCATATGACCTCAAGAAAGGTTTGGTTTACTGAATTGAGGTCACAAGATGAAGGATCAGTAATGCTACGTGATGATCATACTTGTAAGATTGTTGGAATTGGTTCTGTCACACTTAAAATGTTTGATGGAAAAGTCAGAATGTTGAACAATGTTAGATATGTACCAAGCTTAAAGAGAAATCTAATATCTCTTGGAATGCTAGTTTCCCAAGGTTATGAGTGTCATTTGAAAGGAGATGCTCTTGCTGTCATAAAAGGAAAGTCAATAGTTGTTAAAGGATTCAAGAAGTCTGATCTGTACTTCTTGGATGGTTCAGTTGAGACTGGACAAAGTAATACAACTAAGGATGAGAGTAGTGTTAATATTTGGCATGAGAGGCTTGGTCATATAAGTGAAAGAGGTTTACAAGAACTTGCAAGACAGAAGTTACTTGAGATAAGTTCAACATGTAAGTTAGATCAATGTGAGGCTTGTATATTAGGAAAAGCTAAGAGGTTGAAGTTTGGTGCAGCTGAGCATAATACCAAAACTAGGTTGGAATATGTTCACTCAGATCTTTGGGGGCCTTCCAAGACTTCAACAATAGGAGGTGAGAAATACTTCATCTCATTTATTGATGATTATTCAAGAAAGGTATGGATTAAAATTCTGAAAAAAAAGGATGAAGCACTATCAGTTTTTAAAGTATGGGTGACAGAAGTAGAGCTACAAACTGGAAATAAGGTCAAGTGCTTAAGAACAGACAATGGTCTTGAATTTGTATCACATGAATTCAATAAGTTTTGTCAAGAGAAAGGTATTAAGAGGCACAAGACAGTATCAGGTACACCACAGCAAAATGGAGTGGCTGAGAGAATGAATCAGACACTTCTTGCAAGAGTTAGGTGTATGATGAGCAGTGGAGGTTTCTCAAAGGGTTTCTGGGGTGAGTTAGTATCTATTGCAGCCTATTTGATTAATCTGTCACCATGCACATCACTCAAGTTTAAACCACTTGAAGAAGTATGGTCTGGAAGGGTACCAGATTATAGGATGTTTGGTGTATTCACATCAGAAACAAGATAAGTTAGATCCTAGAGCAGTTAAGTGTGTGCTAGTTGGCTATCCTAAAGAGGTAAAAGGGTACAGACTATGGTTTTATGAGAATAACAAGTTCATAGTTAGTAGAGATGTGACATTCAATGAAGGAAGAATGACTTTGTTGGAGAAATGATCTGATAAATTGATAACTACTGATAAGTGTGAGTTTGAGGTGGAGCATGATGACAAAACAGTTGTACAGCATGATCAAGATCAAAGAGAGGATAATGTACATGAAGAAATTGCTGCTGAAGAAAGGTCTGAGTCATCTGGTTCAAATGAAAGAAGAACTCTAAGTAGCTATCAGTTGGTTAGGGATAGATTGAGAAGGCAAATCAAAACACCTATAAGGTATATAGAGGCAGACACTGTATCATATGCATTGTTTGTAGCATCAGATGTTGATGTCTATGAACCTAGGACATACTCAGAAGCAGTTTCAAGTAAGGAAAGTATGCATTGGTTGGATGCTATGGAAGAGGAGTTGCAATCATTAAAAAGGAATAATACTTGGATGATTGTTGACAGGCCTGCCAATCAGAAACTTGTAGGTTGTAAGTGGATATACAAGAAGAAACCAGTTACTAGCAAGGAAGAAGGAATTAGATTTAAAGCAAGGCTTGTAGCAAGAGGTTTTTCACAGCAAGAAGGTGTAGATTATAATGAAATCTTCTCACCAGTAGTTAAACACTACTCAATAAGGATCTTGCTGTCATTAGTCACTCAGTTAGACTTGGAATTACATCAAATGGATGTAACAACAGCTTTCTTGCATGGAAGTTTAGATGAGAAGATTTATATGAAGATTCCTGAGGGAGTTAATCTACAAGGAGCAGACTCAAAGACTTGTCTATTACTTAAATCATTATATGGTCTGAAGCAAAGTCCAAGACAGTGGTATCTCAGATTTGATGAGTACATTACTTCAAATGGTTTTGACAGAAGCATGTATGCTAGCTGTGTATACATAAGATGTGATCAAGGAAGATATACTTATCTACTACTCTATGTAGATGATATATTAATAGCTTGCAGAGATATGATAGGAATCAATTCAGTGAAGGATACTCTGAGAAAGGAGTTTGACATGAAAGATCTTGGAGAGGCAAGGATGATACTTGGAATGCAGATAGAAATGAACAGATCATCTGGAGTATTAAGGTTGTTTCAAGAGTCATACTTGGATAAAGTGCTAAAGAGGTATAATATGAATCTTAGTAAGAGTGCATTAGTACCAGTTAAGCAAGGGGTGAGTCTGTCATCTCTTCAAGGACCTCAAACAGACAAAGAAAGGTTTGAAATGAGTAAAATACCTTATGCAAGTGCAGTGGGCAGTCTGATGTATGCTATGGTATGCTGTAGACCAGACTTAGCTTATGTGATGAGTGTGATCAGTAGATTTATGAGTGATCCTGGTCTTGCTCATTGGGATACAGTAAAGTGGGCAATGAGGTATGTTAGAGGAACTATATCAGTTAGGTTGAAGTTTCAGAAACAAGATGCTAGGGATGATGCTGTTGTTGGATATGTTGATGCAGATTATGCAGCCAATCTTGATACAAGGAAATCAATGACAGGTTATGTGTTCAAGATATTTGGTACAGCAATAAGTTAGAAGGCTACACATCAACACATATTGGCTTTATCTACCACTGAAGCTGAATTTGTTGCTCTTACAGAAGCAATAAAGGAAGGTGTATGGTTGATTGGTATTTTGAGAGAATTTGGAGTACAGCAGAATAGCATTGAGGTGTACTGTGATAATCAAAGTGTTGTACATCTCTCAAAGTACCAAGGATATCATGAGAGGACTAAACACATTGATGTGAGACTTTATTTCATAAGAGACATGATAAAAGAGAAGTTGGTTGCTGTCAAAAAGGTTAAGACAACAGAAAATCCTGCTGATATGTTCACTAAGGCTCTACCTATTCAAAAGTTTGAATTGTGTAAGAGTCTTATTGGAATTCACTAAAGGAGGAAAGAAAGGTGAGCTGCAGCCTGTAAGTGCAGCAAGGTGGAGAGTAGTTTGTCACATGTGATAATACATGGTCTAAGGTGGAGATTTGTTGTGTATGTAGACCATGCATGCATAAGTACATATGTAGGTGTGTGTATGACTTATATCAATAAATGTACACATGTAAGGTGATGAATGGTGAGCAACAAAAGTTGGTTGAGAAGCTAAGTTCAACATGCTGCCTAAGCTAGGTATTGTGAAGACACAAGATCAGAGAGTTGAAACCGAAGGATAGTTGCAGGTCATGCTTAAGGTGTTGCTTGATTAAGTGAAGCATAGGTGATAGAAGGTTAGTTACAACTGTTAGTAACAACTGGAAGAAGTTAAAGTGATCAATGACAACCAACTGATTGGTTATAGGATAGTTCATGTATAGAGCAGTTAAGTTAGTTACTATCAGCTCCTATGATATATCAGCTGTGAAGCTTGATCAATCTATACATGGCAGTTGACTTGGTAAGTCCATCAGAAGAATGCAAGGTGATGATCTACTGATTGGATGGTGAAGAGATTCAACACATATGATCAAGCTAAGAGTTGAGCAAGATCAATAAATATACTAGTTGGTTGGATTGAGGAGTTGAAGTAGTTCAAAGCAGTTGCAACTGAATCCAATCACATGGCAGTTATGATGTTGCTGGTGAGATCAGATCAGTGGAGTATATATATACATGATCATACACAGCAAAAAATGTGAAGTGAAATCGATCATCATCATCATACAAGTTAGCAAATCAAGTTAGGGTTTCTTAAGTGTTCTAGTTCATCATCTTCATCATATTGTAACCATGTTTCATCAATATAGTGATTGCTCTCCTTTAGAGTGGATGTAGATCAACATGATCGAACCACTATAATTCTTGTCTTTCTACTTCAAGCTTTCAAGTTCAGTTTTGATACAAATCCACACACAACATTAGGTATAGATTGATTGAGTATTCTTTGTGAATCAAAGTATTGCTGTCTGTTGTGTTGAATTCATAACAATTGGCGCCGTCTGTGGGAAGGCCAAACCAGAAGAAGAAGAAGAAGACTCAGTGGAGAAGAAGAAGATCAGATGGTTACCACAAAGTTTGATATTGAAAAATTCACAGAGAAGGTAGACTTCAGTCTGTGGAGGATGAAGATGGAAGCCATCTTGGTTCAACAAGGTCTGTCAGATGCTATTAAGCCATTGCCAGAAGATCAGATTGCAGGAGTAGGTGCTGCTGGTCTTGCAGCAGATCAAGAACAACAAATCAAGGCCAGAAGTGCTCTCATTCTGTGTCTTGGAGATAAGGCTCTAAGGGAAATCTCTAAAGAACCTACTGCAAGAGGAGTTTGGAAGAAATTGGAAGAGTTGTGCATGGTTAAAAGTTTGGCAAACCGTTTGTACATGAAGCAGAAGTTATACTCCTTCAAGGTATCAGAAGATAAGTCTATAATTGGTCAGTTAGATGAGTTTAACAAGGTCATTGATGACTTATAAAACATAGATGTGGCTTTGTCAACTGAAGATAAGGCTGTCATCCTCATGTCAGCACTTCCAAAGTCTTTTGAAGGTTTGAGAGATACTTTATTGTTTGCTAATGCTGAATCAATCTCCCTTGAGCAAGTGTTGTTGGCAGTCAAGGCAAAGGTACTTCACAAGAATCCAGAACAGCAAGCAAATGCAGAAGGTTTGACAGTGAGGAAACAAAACAAGTGGAATAAGAACAACAAGAACAGTAAGAATGATGTTGACAAGAAGAAGCCTGAAAAGAACTATAGTGCTCCAGCAGATGAAGAAGAAAACAAGAATTGCTTCCACTGCAATAAGCCAGGACATTACAAGAAACAATGTTACAGATGGAAAGCAATGGTAGCAAAGAAGATAGCTGAAAAGAGAGGAAATAAAAGACCTCATGCAGATCAGGTAACAACTAATCAAGGTGCTACAGACTTTGATTTCATTGAAGCAATGTCTGTGAGTTCTAGTTCAGTTTCAGAAGAGTGGGTTATGGATTCTGGATGTACTTTTCATATGACCTCAAGAAAGGTTTGGTTTACTGAATTGAAGTCACAAGATGAAGGATCAGTAATGCTAGGTGATGATCATACTTGTAAGATTGTTGGAATTGGTTCTGTCACACTTAAAATGTTTGATGGAAAAGTCAGAATGTTGAACAATGTTAGATATGTACCAAGCTTAAGGAGAAATCTAATATCTCTTGGAATGCTAGTTTCCCAAGGTTATGAGTGCCATTTGAAAGGAGATACCCTTGTGTCATAAAAGGAAAGTCAGTAGTTGTTAAAGGATTCAAGAAGTCTGATCTGTACTTCTTGGATGGTTCAGTTGAGACTGGACAAAGTAATACAACTAAGGATGAGAGTAGTGTTAATATTTGGCATGAGAGGCTTGGTCATATAAGTGAAAGAGGTTTACAAGAACTTGCAAGACAGAAGTTACTTGAGATCAGTTCAACATGTAAGTTAGATCAATGTGAGGCTTGTATATTAGGAAAAGCTAAGAGGTTGAAGTTTGGTGCAGCTGAGCATAATACCAAAACTAGGTTTGAATATGTTCACTCAGATCTTTGGGGGCCTTCCAAGACTTCAACAATAGGAGGTGGGAAATACTTCATCTCATTTATTGATGATTATTCAAGAAATGTATGGATTAAAATTCTGAAAAAAAAGGATGAAGCACTATCAGTTTTTAAAGTATGAGTGACAGAAGTAGAGCTACAAACTGGAAATAAGGTCAAGTGCTTAAGAACAGACAATGGTCTTGAATTTGTATCACATGAATTCAATAAGTTTTGTCAAGAGAAAGGTATTAAGAGGCACAAGACAGTACCAGGTACACCACAGCAAAATGGAGTGGCTGAGAGAATGAATCAGACACTTCTTGCAAGAGTTAGGTGTATGATGAGCAGTGGAGGTTTCTCAAAGGGTTTCTGGGGTGAGTTAGTATCTACTGCAGCCTATTTGATTAATCTGTCACCATGCACAACACTCAAGTTTAAACCACTTGAAGAAGTATGGTCTGGAAGGGTACCAGACTATAGTCATCTAAGGATTATAGGATGTTTGGTGTATTCACATCAGAAACAAGATAAGTTAGATCCTAGAGCAGTTAAGTGTGTGCTAGTTGGCTATCCTAAAGAGGTAAAAGGGTACAGACTATGATGTTATGAGAATAACAAGTTCATAGTTAGTAGAGATGTGACATTCAATGAAGGAAGAATGCCTTTGTTGGAGAAAGGATCTGATAAATTGATAACTACTGATAAGTGTGAGTTTGAGGTGGAGCATGATGACAAAACAGTTATACAGCATGATCAAGATCAAAGAGAGGATAATGTACACATGGAAGGTGATGAATGGTGAGCAGCAAAAGTTGGTTGAGAAGCTAAGTTCAACATGCTGCCTAAGTTAGGTATTGTGAAGACACAAGATCAGAGAGTTGAAACCGAAGGATAGTTGCAGGTCATGCTTAAGGTGTTCTTGATTAAGTGAAGCTTAGGTGATAGAAGGTTAGTTACAACTGTTAGTAACAACTGGAAGAAGTTAAAGTGATCAATGGCAACCAACTGATTGGTTATAGGTTAGTTCATGTATAGAGCAGTTAAGTTAGTTACTATCAGCTCCTATGGTATATCAGCTGTGAAGCTTGATCAATCTATACATGGCAGTTGACTTGGTAAGTCCATCAGAAGAATGCAAGGTGATGATCTACTGATTGGATGGTGAAGAGATTCAACACATATGATCAAGCTAAGAGTTGAGCAAGATCAATAAGTATACTAGTTGGTTGGATTGAGGAGTTGAAGTAGTTCAAAGCAGTTGCAACTGAAACCAATCACATGGCAGTTATGATGTTGCTGGTGAGATCAGATCAGTGGAGTATATATATACATGATCATACACAGCAAAGAATGTGAAGTGAAATCGATCATCATCATCATACAAGTTAGCAAATCAAGTTAGAGTTTCTTAAGTGTTCTAGTTCATCATCTTCATCATATTGTAACCATGTTTCATCAATATAGTGATTGCTCTCTTTAGAGTGGATGTAGATCAACATGATCGAACCACTATAATTCTTGTCTTTCTACTTCAAGCTTTCAAGTTCAGTTTTGATACAAATCCACACACAACATTAGGTATAGGTTGATTGAGTATTCTTTGTGAATCAAAGTATTGCTGTCTGTTGTGTTGAATTCATAACAAAATTTAATTTGAATTGTGTTTTCAGGATCTAAATTCATATACATGTGTGTGTTTAGTCTTTGTTTCACACGATTTCTTAGGCAATTTTATTTTTTCTATATATCCTCTGATATGTCACTGATTATATAGAAAATATGTGATCAAGAAAAAAAAATTGGTTTATTCTTTTCTTTTATAAACTTATTTTTTTTCACTACATGTTGATCGTCTAATGATACGATACAAAAGTTAATACACTAAATTAGACGGAAAATGGGTAGTTTATAATCAAGAAGGAAATGATTTCCATGTATTGACCAATTAATAGTGGTGAGAGTTATTCTCCACCAAACCCTAATTAATATATATCCATATCTCAAACTAACTCCAATTTCTTCAAATCTTGAAACTCATAAGCTCCAACGATTCATCTTGGATAAACCACCAAATATTATTTAATTTACAGGTACACATGCATACATAACTTCGCATACCCTCACACACACTGACACACACATACTTATGCATACATACCCATCCACACCATTAATTACTTCCTTATTACTCATCACCATAACCTTAAATATGGATAATGGAGTATTAACGATGGATTAAGGATAATTCCAGAGGTATAATTCATCAAGAATTGGTCCATCGAAGCCATCATCAATCCGTGGTGGGCTCATCATCATCCCTTCAGCCATACTCGCCACAACATTAGGCAAATCAAATATCAAATCCTCATCAACAAACTCCCTCTCCATCTCCCCCGCCGGCTCCATCCGCACCAGAGCATCCACTGCCGCCCTTGCAGCTGCGGCGGCACTGGCAGCAGCGGCCTGAATGTCTCTGGGAGGAGGAAGTCGGCACGGGCAGGGAAGAAGCGGAGTTCGGAAAATTGAGCTCCGCTTCTTTCCCCTTGAGAGCACGTGCCGCCACATCGTACGCCACCGCTGCCATCTCCGGGTGGGGAACGTGCCCAACCATATCCGGTTGGGCGTCTTGGGCTCCCGGATTTCCGACACCCATTTCCCGCTGCTCTTCCTCCTCCTCACCCGACGGTAGGTGGGGCCGGATGGCGGCGGCGAGACGGAGGCGGCGGGTCGTGGCGCTTGCCGTGGAGTGATTGAGACATGGGATAAATTAATCAACCCGGATTGAGTTGGATAATTAGTATTGCATGTGCATGAGGGATGATTTTGGGGGATGATATGAGAATCCATATTTATATGTTGTGAGATGGATAAATTGGAAGTTATTGCAGTTAATTTGCAGTTGGATTTGGAGGAGAAGAAGTTGAAACCAGGCAAGAGTGTGAAGATATGGGGTGTATGACACAAGTGGTGATGGATTTCTGGGTTGGAGATCTCTTGATTTTGGATTAATTTAATTTAATTGTTGTACAGTTAATTAGTAGAATGGAATTGTAAGAGTGATTTGATGTGGTGAAGTGAGATTTTTAATCTGATAATAATATTGGAAATGGAATTGGGTGGATGTTGATTTGTGAGTGACATGGTAATTGATGTCTTAATTTAATCCAACTTATGAGTATCAGCTGTATTAAAAGTGACCATTCACCCTCATATTTTGTCAGCCCAATTTGTTTTAAGCCCAATTAAAATAATTGGATCATGCTTAATAATAATTATAATCTGTACTCCACAGTCTCTACTTCATTCTCAACATGTCATAATTTAATTATATATGCCATCGCATAACGGTTTAATTTATATACTATAATGTAGCTAAGGGCATGCACTTTTTTGTATGAGACAGTTTAAGAGATAACTTTATCCTGATTTTAGTTTTTGAGAATCATTTACATTTACTGTTTTAATTTGTTAAAAAAAGTTGTAAAGTTATAATATGTGTGTTAGGTGAGAATTACAAATTTGAAGTAACTTTTGGGTTAAGAATAAACGAGTTGTTTTCTCTTTTTAGAGTTTGAAGGTTCTTATGAGACAGACAAATGTAAAAAGTGTGAAGGAACTCCGATAATTTTTATTGAACTAACATTAAGAATCCCAATAAAAGTAACTACAAAATTGTAATTATATACTGTACATCTAAACAATAAATTTAATTTAATTTAAAAAACTGGAAATAAAAAATGTAATTAATTATAAAAAATTAAAGGGTCATAAATCAAAAAATAATATTGCATCCGTAATCCAACTTTACCACTAATTTTAGTCCCAACCCAATACTGGAAATAATGATTATTTTGAGACACACCAAGGGAACACCAATTAAAACTTTCACTCATTACAGGTGGGCCCCTTCTACTGGATAACCTAGTCCTTCGAGGATATGGGCTGTAATTTTCATTACAATTCGTAGATTTTCAAAATATTATTACACCAAACTGTTATGATTCAATACCTTCACTATAAATCTCCATAGTTTTTGATGGATTAAAGTTCTTTATGCCAAGTAATTGGGCTGGGCTTTACTACCTTTGAAATATTGGGCTCAAGCCTATTAACTTCCATAAGGTTCAAATCTACATAGCAGTTTTTTTAACCCAATATGAAAATTGGCCCATAGTGGAACCCATGATTTGACCCCTGTCTTTTGATTTTCATAAAAACGTCGAAACTCAATTTGAATTATAACATTTTTAGTAGCTGTGTCTCATATAATGTACTCGAATATTAAATTATAACAAGTCTAAATATAGGAATTTGAAAGACTAGACGTGATCTTGAATTAAATACAGACATTCAAACTGTTATGAAACCATGTGGAGAAAATGTAATAAATTTTTTATTTAAAAAATTAATTGATTCCGGTCTCACAACAAAGTACATGTTCATCTTCATTGTGTGCTTTGGATCTCTTTAATAATATGAACATCAAAGAGTTGTTTTTTCCACTTAATTTGGAGCTCAGCTGAATCTTAATCATGAAAGAATTATTATTATATGTGAATCAAGTGTGTCCTAAAATGTAGTAATAGGTTAACCTAAAATGTATGAATCTATAAGTGAACACCATATAATTTCTTAAAAATCAAACAAAATATTGCTCACTGGGTTCACAATTTTTTTATTCGTTCATCCATAATAATCTTCACACCTATTTTTTTTATATATAATAATTTCAAACGTTACTTTAATGTCATATTTGTTACTCATGTCCACACATGACATGTCATATTTGTCACTCATACCTAACAAACTTGACATTACTTTACACTTTACTTATTATTTAAAAATACAAAAATATAATTTTGTTTTATTTATTTTATGAAAATTTTATGTGAAACATTTTTAAAAAAAAATTATTATTATTATTATTTTTATATATATACATTACCTTTTATTTGTGACACAAAACTCATTCCGTAATACGATTTATTTGCATCGTCCTCGTAAAAAATGGATAATTATAGCAGTTTTTTTTTATTGTTAGATTTGGGATTAGCTTCATTTTCTATCAAATTTAATAGGGGTATAATTAAATGGTCACATTTTAATTAAAAAAAATAAAATCAACATTTGAAAGATAAATGGTGTTATCAAACAAGCATCTGACAGGTATGAAGCTACGTAGTAATTCAAAAATTAACACTCATTTGTTCCAACCAAAAAGTAAGCTGAGAATTCTTGGATGGCAACTTAAAGAAAAGTTAGTTTATTTTTCTTAAATTTAATGATTAACCTCTTTTTTTATAGTGACAGCCCAACCACCGCAGATTAATGATAAGACATATTATTGTAGGATTAAATAAACTCATCAACTAATTAATTATAAATTAAAACCATCCTGCAACTTGGTGTTTTTCTAGAGACAATCAGATTAATAATTATAGCCCTAGTTTAAGAAAATTCATCTGTGTTTAATGAATGGGGTCACACTCCATCATGCAATCTCCTTCCTCTTTTGATTCAATTAATATATTTATTTCACCTTTTCATTATTATCAAATATTTTAATTATTAAAATATTCTTGAAAATAATGGAAAAATCATGACTCTTTCGACATAAGATAATGCCTAAATTTTGCATTTTTAGAGAAAGTCCAACTCAAAAACATGTTTGTCATGATTTTGATTTTTGAGTATTCAAATTTGACTGGTTGAAAAATACTTTATAGATGCAATGTGATAAGAAAATAAATAAATCTCATTGTGGCACTTTCTCATCCACACAAAACTTGCTCAAATAAATAGTTAATTATTGCATGTTGGATGCTAACCGTGGTGAAAAATATATAAGTCAGCTCAGGTGAAGTTATGTGTTGAAAAGTATTGCTATTTTAATATTCAATTTTTTACATAATATATATTATAAATGTGTGGGTGGGGGGGGGGGGGGGGGAATATTTAAATATTTTTATCAGGCTTATTACCGTCAAAAAATTTTGTAGTCCATTAGCAAAATAGACTTGAAAAAGAAGATTATTTTTTTAGCATAATTTATTTGTTAAATAGGTTAGGATATAAACCCCACCTATTTAATTAGTTAGTGATTATGCATCACTCTTTTTGTAATGAGGAGCAAGTTGGTGAATTTAATGATGAATAATTTTGTCAAATTTTGACTTCAATAAATATGTACGGACAAAGGATTCATCACACATATTATACAGTCATTAATAGAAAAAAAAAACTATATTTTACATAAAAGATTTAATCTCATTATTAAATTGAAATACCAATTGATGACCAATAAATTAATTGATAAAGTGGTGGTTAGTACTCCCTCTTCAGTCCCAATAGTTACCCTTGCTTATATATCAAATTGCCAACTCAAAAAACATACATTTCCTTTTTTTAGCAAATAATGCTTCATATAAAAAAACTAATAGTACTACACTCAAATAGTTTCAAAATTACTTCATATAAAGTCAAGGGATGGAAAAGCAAAACACATATAAAAAACTACTCCTATTTATTATATAATAAATATTATATTCTTTAAACTCAGTTAGAATCTCATGTTACATTTTGGTGTTACATCTCCTGTTACAAATTGTTGGATGATTGACACGTAGAATAACTATTCTATACCATAACAATCAACTCTAAAGGAAAATGTTGAGATTTTCCTCTCCGCATACGTGTCACTCATCTAACGCGTGTAATAGGAGATATAACACCAAAATATAACGGGACATCCAAAATCCTTTAAACTATGTATAAAAAAGCAAACGTATAAGATGGAATGAGTATTAGAAAGTAAATGAATGTATAAAGAATGTGGGGGTGGGGGGAGGGGGTTGTTGTACTTATTTGAAATGGTTAGGATGGTGCAGTGATGAGCATGGATTGAAGATGGGCCATGCTCCACCCTTACTCCTACATTTTCAGCTTCTGCATCTTACAACAACGTCCCTACATATTGCATGCTTTTCCCCTCATATTAATATATACTTCCTCCGTTCTCTAAAATTTTCACTTTTAATTGAGCACGGAAATTAAAGAAAGTGTAACTTTAGGGGTATATTTTTTTTTTACTCCCTTTGTCCTTCGCAAACATATTCATTTGTTTTTTTTACACGTACGTTAAAATATATTATTATTTTATATAAAGTAGATAGTTATATTAATGGTGAGTGGTGAGCTACGTGTGGGCTCTTTTACTAAAAAAAAGGAAAATTGATACCTTAAGAGTGCCCGACCAAAATGACAAAATAGATACATTAATAATGAACAGAGAGAATAATAAATAAATGATAAAATGTATTAGGTGTGTTAGATATGGATAATTTCTTTAAATAAAGTGTAAGAATGAAAATTTATTATTTTGATTTTTTTTACTTTTTTTAAGGAGGCGAAAAAAAATTTAGGAACAAACCAAAACGGAAATGATGAAAACTTTTGTAGAACCGATCAAAAAAGTCTGCCCCATGCATAACCTACCATATTTAATTACGTAACATAATTGATTTTTATGAATTTTTTTTGTTAGTGTTATAAATTATATCATTTTAAAAATCTATTTTCATATGTTTTTGAGTACATAAAAAACCGTAAAAGCGAGATTTAGCCTGCTGGAATACCTTGCCCCGTCCCACCAATAACCCAACTCATATAGGTCCTCTCCATTCTAACCCTTAAAAAAATGAGTTGTGGGTCAATTCAACTCGCCAACTCATTTTGACATTTCTACGTTCCAACCCTACATCATTGAGAACATATTTTGTAATTCACTTGTTACATTAGTAACATTACAAGCATATGATCATCATGAACATATAATATAGTCTTACAATTTAGGTAGGAAAAAAGTCTTAAAAATTAAATGTCTAAATTCAAAACCTTGCAATTCGGAACCATCTTTAAACAATCTTGTTATAACAATAAAAGGGAGGAGATGTATGGGGTTGACAGAAAAACAATTTACAAAAAAAGACTTAATGCATTAAAATCCATAAAAAATCCATGTGCCAAAACAACAGGAGGAAGCAAACAAGGTATTAATGGAAGAAGTGATGAAACGCAAGCGTACTGATGTCGTTTAAAATAGAAAAGTTTGCGTACGTAGAAATATGTCAGGCTGGGCTGGGGTGCCCTTGTGCACATGGACTGGTAGTGTTGCCTTATTTCAATTAATTAAAAATATATAAATAAATAATAATAATTATTATTATAAATAAATTTAATAAGAAAAAAAAAATACAAACAAGAAATGGGTCCATCCTTCATAAGTACAACCTGTAGGATGTAGTACTATTGCCAAAGCACTTCAATTATTGTCTCCACCAGTATATATTATTTTTGTTTTTTTACGTATAAATAAATAAATGCTTCCTACTTAATTATCATGGCTGACTCCTTACCAATTAAATGAAACTAGAATACTTTTAATTATATTATTTCATAACTTTTCTTAAGTTTTTCTTTTCAAATACTACTTAATTTCTGAAACGGAGCCAGAAATGAATACATAATGGTTATGAGGTTTAATTTTATATTATCGTATCACAAAATAAACTCCTTAAAAAGAAAAGAAAGAAAAATTAAGAAAAGAAAACTCAACTCGAAAATATATAGTACTATATATATATTTTTATTACTCCTATGACGAATTCTATTTTAATATGCTAAGGTATTCTTTGAAGTCTAATTTCTAAAGTAGCTAGAATTGCTGTGAATTTAATAGTCGTAGAAAAAGAAAAAGACTGTGTGGTATGAATATGAAAAGAGAGCTAACTTTGGTCGATAATGATATATATTTTATATTTAATTAGAAGTATAGGGCATAATATATAAGATGATCAGTTAATTCCCAGTAAAGTTTCACCATTCAATTTATAATGATTTAATTGTCAGAACCAATCATGATATTTATAATATTTTAGTAATTAAGGGTAAATATTCTATCACTTTTATAATAAAAGCAAATAAAAAAAAACTCTCTCTTTGTTTTTGAACATTAAATATCGTCGTTCTATCATCTATATATTTATTTTAACTGTATTACTTTATCAATTTTATACACACATTTTGGGTTATTATACTCCTTTGACAAATGTTAGTGTAGAGTAATGTAGATAGTGTTTTATATTGTGATAGAACATCGAAATAATGTCTTTGAAGTTCAGTCAATCATCGAATTATTTGGATAAATGGAAATCCCCTATTTATAATATTATACGCGTATGATTGTCTTTTTAAAAATAATTAAAAAGGAAATTAAAAAAAATTAAATGAGAATCGCGTACATAGTAGAATTAATTTAGAGTTTTTAGGACGACTTTGAATCGAGTTTGAGTCAATATAATTATGTTATCTTTTCTAATAGTACTAGGAAAATTCAGAAATAACTTAGGCAAATAAAATCTAGGTTAATGAAATTTTTTTTTATGACAAGTCTTAAATATTAGGAATATTGAGAGATAAGTATAGATGTTATTTATGACAAGTCTTAAATATTAGGAATATTGAGAGATAAGTATAGATGTTATAAAAGAATATGACACTGTAATATGAAATTGAATGTAATGAATAAGAAGTGATAATATTTTAATAAAAAAATAAACTTAATTGTTGATAGTGATGATTGTACGTTTTAATAAATTATTTTATGAATAATTCGTAGTATAAATATTATAAAATAATACTCTTCCATCCGTCAGCAAGGGTCATATTTTGTTGTTTTGGGCATTCGCCTCAAATGGTCTATTTTTTTTAGATATATGAGACTCGTACACATTACTAATGCAATTAAAATATGAAATTCACACACTCACTAATACAAATATTTATTACAATTAAATAATAATATCTTTAACTCATGTGAAAAAAATACAATTGGTATCTTATGGGTGACAGAGTGAGTAATATTTTTATGGAAAGTGATAAAAATTTTAATGAAAGTTATAACTTATTATAAGAATAAGTAAAACTTTCTCAAGACACAAAAGTTGCTCTTAAATATATTCACTTATTTTATTTTCTTCTCGTCTCTGACTTATATGATCATGACAAAAATCAACAACTTTAATTTTTTTCTATAATTAATTTATAAATTTTAATCTATCACACGCAAAAGAAAATCAATATGATAAAAATTAACAAAAGTTTTTTTATTTTTATTTTTTCATGTAATGTATACCAATTACTCCCTCCGTCTGCTTTCAAGGGTATCATTTTTTCATTTTGGACGTTCGCCCCAAGGGTCTCATTTCCTTTTTTATCCACATACACCCACTAATATAACTAAAAAATGGACCCACACCTCTATTAATACAACTACTCACTACATATTAAATAACAATATTTATTAATTTTCTTGCTCAAAAGTAAATGACACTCTTAAATTCGGATGGAGGGAGTAAGTCATATCATCATAAATGTTGAAACCTTTCAGGATGCAAATATCTTAAAAGAAAGCAACAAAATCCAAAAAGACCCTACCCCACTCCATTTTTTTTATTATTTAAAATTTTTAAAGCAAAGAAATCTAATTAAGTGGAGACCGCGATTCAGCCAATCATGACTACTCCTAGTCCTGTCATTAAAACCATTTTATTTGTGTTTAATGTAATATTTTATGGTAAATTAATCTATATTAACATTTCATATAGGCAAAAACTTGTCGTGCCGCGTACAGACAAGTTTTGAATTTTGTATTAAATAGTATACTCTTTACTATAAAGATGTGTATTTTTTATTTTGTGAAAAGATAGTAAAAAATATTAATGAAAAGTGTATACCTTTTAGAATAAAATGGTGTACCCTTATTAATTAAAATGTACTATCTTTTATAACAAAATAATGTACCCTTATCCATAATGTTAAATTTTAAAGGCGCACGGTGTGCCTTCGGCGCACACAAACCTTACTCTTTCATATATGTTTTTATTTTTTTAATGGCATATTTTATTAGTTTACCCTTAAAATTTAGGGTGATGGTGGATGTAACTTGTGTTTATATGTTAAATCTAGTGTATTATTTTTAATAAATTTAAATTTAAATCTAAGAATTAAAATTAATTTCCTTAAATTTTAATGGTTGAAATTGACATAGGTAGTGTACTGCAGTTGAATTTTTAAAACTTAATGTCGAAGTAAGCATAAAAATGGATGGAGATTTCAAAGAATTCACGTGAAACTGCTTAATGATTAATAATGCACAATCTAATAAACACGGTGAAGACTACGAGCAAATTCACTTACTATTTTTGTCTGTTTTGAAATATGTTCAAACTCCCAAAATAAAGAAAATAATACGCAATTCAATAATTTATAAACTTTAAAATTTATTTATTATTTAAAAGTATCAAAATATTTCAAAAATAAATTAAAAATATATTTTTTTTAAATTCCTCTATATAAATAGAGTAATTGTGAACTTTCTTATGAGACGGAGCCGCTCTTCAATACAAGACTACATTCGCTCCCCAGTATCTTCCTTTATTTTTCTAATGTCGAATTTATTTGTTTATCTTAACACGTGAAATGAAGTACTCCATAGGTTTAATTGATTGGTTAATTTTCACATATATTATATTATTACTAATATTGATATCTTAATGTTCTTTTACCTTTTATT
Organism: Pogostemon cablin; assembly: GCA_023678885.1. Lineage (NCBI taxonomy): Eukaryota > Viridiplantae > Streptophyta > Magnoliopsida > Lamiales > Lamiaceae > Pogostemon > Pogostemon cablin. Next base: position 3,253,960 of record CM042984.1, read on the forward strand.
TTATTGATTATACTTAAAAATTAAATAATTTATATTAAAAACTTAAATAGGATCATTATAAATAAATTAAACTTAATTAACGTATAAAAATGAAAAAAAGAGTTTATATATATTGTGATAGAAGAGAAAGGTAAAATAATTACTTCCTCCATATTATAAGGAGAGGTGTAATCTTAAATAAGAAGGAGTGAGTATTTTTTTTATTAATAAAACTAATAAAAATCTAACTAATATATATAGGCAACTAAAAGGGTAAACCTATGTGTGACATCAAATGAAATTCACATGACTGAGATCAGGATGGTAATTAACCTCAATTATATTAATTAAAATGAAAAAAAAAAATAGAAGGGGTTTGAATTATTAATAAAGCATGAATATTGAAGAGAAGTAATAATTAAAGGAGACAAGGGATGTTGACCTTTGGGCTTATAAATCTGGAGAAGTAGTCATCAAATGAGTTGCTATAAACAGAAAAAACCAAAAATGTATTAAAAGAAACCACTCCAAATTAAAAGCTCCTTTAATCTTCACACTTTTCACCAATATCCACTTTTACTATACCACATTATTTATATTTACTTCTACCAAAGCATCTCCCTTTTATGATATATGAAATTTATTACTATTTGGTAATCTATTTAAATTGTTTTGTGTGAGTTTGGGTTCTTTTTCAAAGAAATTATTAACCGTATAATTCTATCTAGCTAGTCTTCACACATTGAAGTTTGTGATTTATTTTAATTTTATAGGAATCGATTAGTGGTTCCACATTGAAGTTTTATATTTCTATAGAATAGAGGTATTTTGCATCTAGAGCAATTATATTTTATATTTTTTTAATTAGTTGTTTTTTCTTTTTAGAAGATATTATAATTTTTTATTAAAAATGTTACTCCCTCTGTCTCAGTTAGCTCTTTACCGTCATTGTAGATATGAAGGTTAAGAAAAATTATTTTTTTGACCAACATTATTTACTTTTAAGGGTATTGTGATAATTTTAAGTATTAAATGGAGTAAATGATAAAGTAAAGAAGCAACCGTTGACAATGCCCTTCAAGAGATAAAAAAAATTCTTTGTTGCCATGATTTTAAAGGAAAGCTAAAAAATGCTCAAAATGACAATAAAAAGACCTTGACTCGATAATGACATGATTGTAATTTTTAAAAAAAATTATTATCGAGTCAACTTGAAGGGTATTTTCGAGTCATTTTCAAAAATTACAATCGTGTCATTATCGAGTCAAAATTTTTTATCATTTTGAGCATTTTTTAGCTTGTTCTTAGAAAGTTGGCAATTTTTTTTTTTAATATTTGCCCTCTATATCATTTCACCCTAAAGTAAATTATGTGTAGGGATGTGAATGGGCTGGGGTGGGGCGGATAGTTGAGTATCCAGACCTGGACCATTCTTTTGTGGCGAGTCCGGACCGCCCCGTTTTTGGCCATTTTGATTTTTTTATTTTATTTTAAATATTTATATCTATTATAAATAATGTGTAATATATATTATTTCATTTAATTAGTAATTATATAAATAGAAATATCATGTATTTTCTATTTAATTAATCAATTAAGCAAATATATCTTATAAATAATGAATATAATAAAAAATATAAATAAAATATACATGTTATACACATAATATGTTATATAATATAAATATCAAATGGATCTAAACGGGTCCAAACGGGCCAAAACAGGCCATCACTGCTACCCACACCCGCCCCATTCTTGATACGGGCCAGGTCGGGTCCGCCCCAAATTCACGGGTCTAGGCGGGCCGGGCCATTTTTGACATCCCTAATTATGTGAAGTAGGCGAGTGTGACGTTTTTTAAAATATGATGTATTAAGAGATTATTTATTTTGAAATTTTTACTATTTTTGAAAGGTGAAGAGTGTAGTGGAACAAACAAATGAGGAAAAAGTTATGAAAAACTTATTGAGACTGAGAGAGTACTACTTTTTATTAAAAATATAATTAATTTTTATTTATATTATAAATTATTTATATAATAAATTAGTTGACCATTATCATATTTCATCAATGAGATATTATTTTCTATTATAAAATTATCATTTTTTATTTAAGTATCTTGAGTCTCACTCCGTAAAATATCTAAACAAGTCATGTTTGCCAATTATATCTCGTTATAAAGATTACCTTTCCTTTGTAAATTAAAAAAAAAAAAAAAAAAGAAAGAGTAATGACGGGAGAGACTATACACTCTGAAGAAGCAGTTTTCTTTGAAGATATATTTTTAAAAATAAAAAATAAAAAACCACTATTAAAACCTGTGTTATCTCTTTTTTCTATATAAGGCTTGTTGTCAGCCTCCCTGCAGGTTCAACATTTTTGTACAATATAATTGTATGCTGGAAACCTATGGATAATTTAATGTCACTTGTTGAATTAAAATCATCAATTTTACTAACTTTAAGATTTATACAACGTTCTAGATGGTTTCTGTTACCATAACCCTAAACAAAACATTCTGTAAATTGGTAAACAAACAATAATGATATCGTCACTAAATCTTGACCAATTATTAATTCCAAACCTCTTTTCACTCATCAAAATTGAAAAAACAAGAAATAAAACGAAATACTCTCCTAAAAAGTTCAAATTTCATGATGTTATATATTTTATTTATGAATGACATATACATGAACCAATATGGAGTAATCTATAGTCCAAAAAAATACTCTAAATCTTAAAAGAAATGAAAATTTCAACCTTTTTTGGATTTACGTGTTAATCATATACTTCCTTTATCTCTAAAGATAGTTTACTTTTTCCTCATTTGTTCATCTCATATAATGGTTCACTCCTTAAAAAATGAAATACTCCACATATAGTGAGTGTGTGGGCCCCAACTTTTAATTATATTAGAGCGAGTGTGTGGGTCCCATGTGTATAAAAATGAAAAAATGTGACCATTTGGGATGGACGGAGGGAGTATTATTCTAATCTAACACCTCAAAAGTATACATTAATTTAGAAAATATCATATTCATTCCACATATAACATACTTTATAATTTATTTATTACTTAAAAATACTACATTATCCCTAAAAATCAATAAAGTTAATAAAAAAATAACATTTTCTTAATATCCGTAATACAGTAAAAATGAACCAGACGACACGAGTGAGTAATAAATTATGGTGGAAGGAGACTCTTGTGGCTGCATATATAGTTGATTGATTAAGTGATGTTAATGTTGATACATGTGGAAAAGAGTGATAAGCTCAGTGCCTTCCAATGGAGAACAACAGTAATTATCCACAAACTTGTTAATTAGAAATTAAAAATAAATAACGAAATGTTGGAATAGTGTAAATGAGGTGATTAAATTAATTAAGAGAGAAATTAAATGTGTTGTGGATATAGTGGAAGGTGGCCTCGAGCCCCGATTGGCAATATTGGGCAAACACATACAGTGTTTATACTGTTAATTATAGGTTGGAAAGGAACAAAAGGAATAATAAGAAAACAAAACTGGCAGTATTAGTATTATATATTACTCCATCCGTCCCGGTGAAGTTGGTATAATTTTTTTTGGGCATGGAGATTAAGGAGTATAATAATTTAATATAAAGTGAAGTGAGAGAAATAATATTTAATGTGTAGTGGGTAGTTGTATTAGAAGTGATATGTGGGGTCCATGAAAATAGATTAATTGTTTTTGTGTGAGTCTCATGTATTAAAAAGGAAATATGTCAACTTTAGTGAGACAAACAAAAAAAGAGAGTGTGTCAACTTTTATGGCACGGAGGGAGTAATTAATAATAACTCTCCCCATGGATCAAACTAACAGTTACTCCATTACATATCTGGAACTGCAAATCTTGGCCCATCGTCCTTGTGGTTTGAAGAGACAGCTCATGACCAAACTAAACCATCTTCATTAATTCTTTCTATTCTTACAAATTCCACCTTCTCTCTCACTGGGTTGTGAGAGATGAGAGAGAAAGAGTTTGTGAGTTGAAGGAGGAAATGTTGTTGAAACTTGAAAGAGGGGGAAGAGAGAGAGAGTCAAAAAGGGAGTATCACAATCACTGTAGAAACACAAGCAAACAAGGGTTTTGTTTTATTTTGTTTTGTTAATATTTTTGACCCCTTAATTGTGTTGTGTGTGTGTGTAGCTACTGCTACGTACTGTTACGTATACATTGTGTATGTATCTATACTGTAGCTACCAATCCAAACCCTACAGAATATAGACACACAAACACTTCTCTCTAGAGAGAGAGAGAGAAAGAGAGAGAGGTGTTGATGCAGGGTAGAAATGGGTCGGGTCCAGTGTCGTCTTCTCTCTCTTCATCAATTCAAAACCTTTTCTCTGTAAGGACACGATCCGGGTCTGCCGCTCCTCCCCCACTTTCTCTCTCATCCAATCCATCCCACCTTCCTTAAACCCCTCTCTCTCTCTCTCTCTCTCTCTCTTATTCAATACAACATCAGCTGCTTCCACTTCTCTCCACCCATGGAAGATCAATACGGGATGCCCGATCTCCACCACTACATCACAAGCCGCCCTCTATTTCCGCCGCTGCCTCAGCCACCAGACTTGCTCCGCCCCACCCACCCCTACGACATGCTCATCTTTCGCTCCGATTCCACCACCAATGCAGGAGCTGCTTCCAGCAGCGGCGGCGCCGGCGGTGGGTGTTTCGGCGGCTTCGAGAGTGGCGGTCTGAATGACGGCGGCAACGGAAGATGGCCGAGGCAGGAGACACTAACCCTTCTTGAGATCAGATCAAGACTCGACCCTAAATTCAAGGAAGCCAACCAGAAAGGACCCCTCTGGGATGAGGTTTCAAGGTACACACTCAAACACACATCCTATATATGGATTTCACCTTAACCTAATTTTCAACTTTCAAGAAAAACCCACTTGTAACTTTCTTCTTAATTTAATTCCCAATAATTAATTAAAGATTCTTATCCTAATGATCAAAATGGAAAGGGGTTTTCTTACCCTTGATTCAATAATTCAGGTTTTTATCCCTAATTTGTTTCATTAATTAAACAAAATAATTAATCTGGTTGTTTAATTTAAAGAAAATGACAGGAGCTTATTTTGATGTCTGGTTTTAAAGATCTTCATTCTGGATTTCCCTGAGTTAAAAATTTCTCACTTTCCATGTGCAAGAAAGGGCAGTATAGTGGACGTTTCTAGTAAGCCAGTTTTGGTGTATTTATATTCAAGAAAAGAAAGTAATAGCAACAGCTCATTTCTCAATTAATTGTAATGAACAGTTATATGGCATCCCAAATGGGGGTTTTCTTACACTAACTGAATCAATCAAACCACATGAGTCTCCCCATCCTTAGCAAACATCCACATCACATACAATACCATTTACATCAAACTAGGGTTCTTCTTCTTTCTGCAATCAAGATTCACATTTATTCATACTCTACTCTAATAATATAATATAATAAATCAGGATTCTGTCTGAAGAGCATGGGTATCAGAGGAGTGGTAAGAAATGCAGAGAGAAGTTCGAGAATTTGTACAAATATTACAAGAAGACTAAAGAAGGGAAAGCTGGTAGACAGGATGGGAAGCACTACAGATTCTTCAGACAACTCGAAGCTCTCTATGGCGACAACAACGTTATTAACATACCAGCTTCCGTGTCCGAAAACCATCTCCTAGTTGGCTGTAATCTCCATTCCAATTTCCACGTCAAGAATCAAGAACCTGGAATTCAGGGGGGCGACACCAGCCTTAGCCTGTCGAATTACTCCGACGAGCCAGACGACACAAGTGTCTCGTCCGAAGACTTGAGCAATGACACTGGAATGAAGAAGAAGAAGAAAAGAGGAGGAGGGAGGATGGGGTGGAAGGTGAAAATCAGAGAATTCATCGATACGCAAATGAAGAAGCTAATGGAGAAACAGGAGGCATGGATGGAGAAGATGATGAGGGCCATTGAGAACAAAGAGCAAGAGAGGATGATGAGAGAGGAAGAATGGAGGAAGCAAGATGCTTTGAGGATAGAAAGAGAGCACAAGTTTTGGGCTAATGAGAGAGCTTGGATCGAAGCTCGAGACGCGGCGTTAATGGAGGCCCTGCACAAGCTCACAGGGAAAGAACAGGCGGCGGCGGAGATCCACAGCATGAGTGGAAACCAGAACAACGACGACGGTAGCGACCAGACGATGAACAACTCGACGATGTGGCCCGAAGGAGAGATCAATAGGTTGATACAGCTGAGAAGTGGGATGGAAGGGAGGTTTCAAGAAAGGGGTAGATCAGAAGGGGGGGAATTGTGGGAGGAGATATCAGCAAAGATGGGGTGTTTTGGACATGAAAGGAGTGGCATAATGTGTAGAGACAAGTGGGACAGTGTCAATAATTATCTACTCAAATGCAACAAGAAAAGAAAGGAGAATTCCAAAAGCTGCAACTATAATTATCATCACAATCAAGGGGGAGGGGGAGTTTATAATTGTGAATCACAACATGGTGGTGGTGGTATTATATCATCATTAAATCATGATCATCACAGGAGTTCTTCACCCAATAATAACACTACTGCAAATGCTATGTCTGATAGCTGCTTTAGGTACTTCATGGGGGACACTTATGGCAGAATCATGGACTGAAACACGACTCGACTCGTGTGAAAGATTTTGTGGAACGGATGGAGGGAAGATGTTGTGTAGTTAATTAGGTGTTGATGGAGATGGTGAAGAGGAAAGAAAGTAGTTTTGGTGGAGATGATTAGTGTTGTTCCATTCAACCTACAATGTCACTACTGTGTGATCATCATCATGTGGTAAAATTAATTAATTTGCTGTTTATGTCATCTTCTTTTTTTATCTTGTGGAATTTCTGTCTGTCAACTGCTGGAATAACTGAAGTGTTATTTACATATGATTGTGTGCATAATTTGATTTTTACTGTTTGACAGCTGCTTTGAGATTTTTTTATTTTTTTTTAAATTTATTGTTGGTGGGATGGGATGGGTGAAAAGATTGAAGTAGAGTCTTGCATTGAGTGATGGGGTATGTAATGTGTTTCATTGACGGGTTAGTTTACAGAGAACCCAATTTTAAATTACTTCAATTTTGTAATGTTTATTCATATACTGGACTTAGAAAAATTAAAATAATTTCCAAATTCTTTTTACTTTGTTTTGAAAATATGAAACAAAAATTAGTCTATCTTTGAGTGTTTTGGTTACTGAATGTATGTAAGAACACTTCTATTCTTAATCCACATTTTACCGGAAAATTTTTAAGTTAGTATATTGTAAACCGAGTCTACATCATAAACTCTTGTAAACAATGTGCTCCCCCTTAATTTAAACACCCGACCAATACATAGCGTATATAGGAATAGAAAGGGGGACCACAAGATTTAAACCGTAAGCCCGGTTTACATAAGTATTTGTGAAAAATTTATACTCCTTGTTTATAATGTCATTAAGTGTGACAAGAGAATGACTAGGCCCGTTTATACTCTTCTAGGATGAAATATAAACTCTTTCTATAATGGGGTGTTAGTTAATTTTCTGTATAACGAACTGATACTCCTCAAAATAAAGAGGAAATTATCCTTTACAAACGATAATTATTTAGAAAAGAGCAACATATGATATTATAAAGAGTAATACTTTAGAAAAGAGTTACCTAAACGTAATTGCATGGAAATGTCTCTATAACAAATATAGTAATTTCATAAGTTTAAATAAAATTTTAAAAAATACTCCATATGTATATATTTTCTGTACTTCTCACTAAATTAGAGTTATGTTATTTTGGCGTGCAATACTGGTAAAAGATTTCTGAACTGATCAGTTTAACTATTTATTAGATTATCTGTTTATTGTACCGTTTTATTCAAAATATTTTTTCATTACTAGCTATTGATTCTTTCATGTTATAATTCAATAATAAACTTGTATGTGTACTCTTTAAAAAAACGTGCTTAATTACTTTGGATTTTCTGCAAATTTAATGCAGAATGATTCCAGTTATTTTTTTAAAGAATGCCCAAATTATGTTACTAATGAATATTAAATCGAAGTAATTGGAAAATAGTTGAATCATATTATGTCATCAGCATCTTCAATTAAATTAAAATACTTTAAGAATATTAGCACAAGAAAGAAAAAATAAACGTTTTTTTATGCATGCAGTAAAAAATAAATAAAATTATTTCATATATATATACATGAAGGTACTACGCAAATTAATACTAATATATAGGTAAAAATTTGTATAGGTCTATTTTTCCCTCAATCCGGCCACTCAAGTTTTAGATAATGATTAATTAGAAAGTTTTATTCAATTAACAAAAAAAATATGTAATTGCATAAGAATGATTGCACTAATTTATGTTTCGAAATCTCTTAATGCTACTCGAGGTCATATTATTTGAAATACTATAGGAAAGGAATTTATATCTTCATTTATGAAGTTACAACTGTAAATTAATTGATCAATGTCACCTCTCACAGCTATAAGATATATATATATATATATATATATATATATATATATATATATATATATATATATATATAATTTTTATGAAAATAATAATTTCTTCTAAAAATTAAATTGACGTTAAAGAGAAACTTCCTAATTAAAATTTTAATTACTCCCTCTGTCCCATGTTTAGTTATACTGTTAGTTTAAATACAAAATTTAAAAAAATTATATTTTTAATCAATTTTATTAACTATAGGAAGGTAAATAATAAATAAATTATAAAATATATGTGTTAGGTGGAATCACTAAATTTGTAAAATTTTTAACCAAGCAACCATATATAAGAAACAACCATCAACATATTGGTAATAAAGTTTATAAAAATGTTAATTATGTTAGAATTATGAATATTTCTTTCATTTTTAATAAATTCAATGTGTAATATTATAACTTATCTCACATAAATGTATTTAATGCAAAATGTCTAATTTTAATAATTTAAAATCTATTATAATAACTTAATATAAACAAAACACCTGTTAAATGACATGTTTAATAAAAATTAGCAGCTAAAAAGACATAATTCCATAGTGATTACACTTATTTATATTTCATTGGAATGAATGGATATGGATTTAGGTTGTTGGGAAAACCAAGGGGACATTAACATTATTGAGCAAACCAAGGAAAGGCAGTCACAATATTGGCAGTGAAATTAAATCATATCATGCCATCCAACTATATCAACTTATTAATTACACCATCTAAAAAATGATCATATATTGATAAATACAATTATATATACACACATACTAGTGTACTCAATCCAGTGTTCATTATGTTGCAGCTGAGGGCTATGGCTGTGGGTGTGCTAATGCTGATACTATGGGGAATGGCTTTGCCTTGTATTAATGGATGTCCTTCTAATGGGAGTGAGTGCTCCAACTGCATCATGACCCGGATGAAATCTGGATGCCCCGGATGCATCCGGATCATGCAGTGTATGGCCCGTTGCCTGTGGGCCGGGTCGTCCCCTTCCAAATGTGCCAAGAAATGTGACTGCGATAGCGGTGGATATCCCCGGCTTGGAGATTGCAAGAAATGTTTGTCCCACTGCAAGTGCAGTTGTTCGTCTAGTGCCTAAGCATTAGACGAACATAGCTTGCAATCTCTAAAAGATTGCAAGCAATCTTTTATTTTACTAGAAGCTAATCGAATATATTAACTCATATTCCATTTCTCCACATACTTGTATTAATTCAGTCATTTAATTAAGCTTATTGTAGTTCAATAGATTGTTAAATAAAAGTTTAATATTATTATTATTATTTTAAATGTGGAATTATTGTTACTTATTTAGTCACCTGTAAAGTAAGTTTGCAGGCTGTTGTGGCAGGTGGTGATGTGTTTGATATATACATAAGTCCAATGAAGTTGATGTATGTTTATAACAAAACAGAAGCTTCTTTTAAAAAGATTGCAGTTATACTGCACCAAACTTTATCTACTGATGTAGTTTAGTACTTCAACAGCTCATCAATTCAGACAAAGAGAGACAGATTGTGGCATGATGCATTTGGTAATCTTTCAGTTTCTTCTTGGTTCTCTTTCTTGTTAAATTTGTACAACCAACTTTTATATATACATATAAATAATATGCACATGTAGATGTGTGTGTTGGTGTGTGTAATGAGGGAGGTTCAGACACCACATGAATTAGAAAGAGGATATATATAAAGAGTTGGGTTTGATGATAACTTTTTTCAGATTTTGTTTCTCCTTATATTCATCCTCATCTATTCCAATGTTTATGTCTCCTTGTATTTGTAGCCTTACTTACAACCTCTGTTTTTATCATAATTCATCTCATCCTCTCATTATACACATTCATTTGGAATAAATAAGGAGAAATGAGAGTAAGTTTCATTTGTATTTGTGTGTAAGGGGGCAATGGATCACGGATCACCTATTTCAACATTGCGTTTATTTTATATATTCCACATTTTAAATGATTGACGCGTATCATGATTGTTTCTCAAGTTATGGAACAGGAATCATAGAATAGGAAATTCAATGTCGTGTAAGATCATGAATCAGATTGACTCATTTCATATTTAATAAATTTAATATTAATAATTTTAGAGGTGTTATTTTATGCACCCATATGTGTTTTATTCATCCTTTTATAAAAAAAATATAAAATTTCTTAAAAGATCGTTAACAAACTGTATAAATTTTATTTGTTAATGTACATATATTTTTTTAATAAGTATATGTAATTGAATGTAGCCGTACAAATTAATATCAGTGTATACAAAGTAACAAATGCAAAGGATAATTTGTCATAATTTTAATGAGAGAATGCAAACGTTAATCATGAATTGTTAACCACAAAATAATAATCCATACTATTAATACTTTTTTACCGTTTATAAATTATTCGGAAAAAAAAACTAGCATTTTCATTCATCAATTCCTTAACTCTCCTTTAAATATTTTTTTTTACAATGATATCTCGCGATCCCAAAATTATTTAAACATGAAATACTAAAAGATTAATAGTCTCTCCTTCTTAACATCGTACTGTACAAAGTAATTAAACAATGTTCAAATGGACCCATTTCAGAAACATAATTATTCAGAAAATAATGCAATTAAAATTATAGAGAAATAATTAAGAGTGGCATAAGTGTAAAAACTGGAGATTAGTCAGAAAAATGTACGGTAAAAATAGAAAAAGCTGTGAAAAATCAGAGAGAGTTACTGATGATCAATAATTCAATACTTATCATCCATTCATCTGTAACCAGTTAAATCAAATATGGTAAAAAATACCTGACCAATTTAACTGTTCACTAAATTTTCCCCATCCTCTTTCGTGAATACTAATTTAATTTTCTAAATTTAATTGATACCCCTCATTAATGACCTTATTAAATTTCACACCAGACAATTTGGTCATTTGCAGTCAAATGAACACAACTGAAGTTTGCAGTTTTCTTACATTAATGCTCAAACAAGATTAAACTGGCAAAATATACTACCCTCTTCCCACCGGTGAGATGATTCAATGTTCACGTTTATTGTTTCACATTGTTTGATCAAATTACGAACAAAGTATTATTTTAATATTCTCATTAATTTGAATAGATTTTTTCAGGTGATCAAGTACTACTGATATGAGTAGCTAGGTCAATGCTATTTGTAGAGTTTTACCTAATTTACATTTTATGTAAGAAAGTAATACTATGAAAATATTACATTTACACTTAATATAGAAATCATTACAAAAATGTTTTTATTTTTTTTACACTTTCTTGAAGTTTTTATTTTTTATTTTCAGTTTTCAATATTTAAAATGTGTCAAAGCTAATTAAATGTGCAACCTAATTAGGGCAAAAAAATTGAATTTAAGAGAAGGCATATCATTTAAAGATATTATGACATCTTTTTTTAAGGTTAAGTTTGATCTTGTAAAAGAATTTAGATAAACCTAGAGTGAAATAATCAAAGACTACCTAAGTAGTACTAATAACCAATTAAAGGTCCATTAAAAAAAATCAAGAAAAACTCGAACTTGATAAATTGTAATTTAAAAAATTAAATTAAATTAAAAAAAAATATGCGTGTGATCAGTTGGATTATGTAAAGATAATGTGTCCAAATTGATTTGACTACCTACTGACATTTCTGAACAATTTGTCTTGCCTTTCCCAGAACACACTCTTCTTCTATTCCCAATTTTGCACTCTACTTTTTTTTTTCTTTTTTTTTTTAATAACTCTATCACCACCCAATATCAATTCTCTTTGGGAAAACAAAATACCACTAACACAAGTACATATGCACTGCAAGTGACACCATAATGCAAATGGCACCAAAGTTTTCTTTTCTTTTTTAAATTAACACTTGACGTAGTTACAGCAAATGCAAATTAATATGTACGAAAATAATTGCAACGATCCTTTTGTCATGTCTGATATACTTAGATTTCTCAATATTTAACATATTGATTTTATTTTATTTTTTTAATTTAATGAGAAGTAGCATATTGAATTTTGCTTATCTTGATCGGTGGAATGCTAGAATTGGAAGAAAGAGTGAATTAAAAAGAGAAAAATAAGTTAGTAAAATTGGTGACTTCAACACTTGTATGCTTGGAGACAGTTAATTCTGTCGTAAACAGTGAAGGGCCCAAGGTCGACCTGTATCTGAGGCCCAGAGTCTTTGGGCTTCTTTATAGTGCATTGATTTAATCTAATTTTTATGGGCCAGAAATAATTGAGCCCATATCTTGAGGATCCTCAGCTTAAAGAAATACAGGTATTCAACTTAAAGAAAACAGGTAGATGGAATGAGAGGATTTTCATTTATAATAGAATAATAAGTGTTGAAATTAAATTAAATAAAATAAAATAAAATAATAATAGTAATAAAGTCTGATAGATTTAATTAATGTTATACCGTTAAAAAACCAGAGGATTTACCCTAAACCCTAACACACTCTAAATAACACAAGTTTTAGAATCATTATAGAACCCTGCAAACAAGAAAAGAAAATGAATCATTAACAAGAAAACATGAAGGCCTTCAATAATCCAAAATTTGACTCAGCAAATTCGTTTATTTCGACAATGGTAATGGTAAGCAAAATTATACTTGGCCATCAATATCAAAACATAACCAAAACAGTAAACACTCGTAAAAGCCGATGTTTAAAAAAAAACATCTAATCTCACAGATCCGGAAGCTTATTAAAACACAAGTCTACAGACAGTAATAACGCAAAGTCTAAATACTAAGTCACAGATTAATTCTCTCAGAAGCAAACCTAGTACTTGTAGTCCTTCACGTGGAGGCTCTCGCCGGCACCCTCAGCCAACGCGCCACCACCCTGGTAAGTTCCCAAGGTTGCCTCCGAGTTCGCCTTGCACCTTGTCAGCAAGGCATCCTGAGCCTTCGGGATGTTCTCTTCCTTACCAGACCAAGCCTTCAAGGTGCTCTGCTGCAGAGCACGCCCGAACGAGAACGAAAGAGTCCATGGCTTCTTTGTCTTTAGCTTGTTCATTGCATTGAGGTTGAGTGTGGCCTCTTCCTCACTCTGTCCACCTGACAAAAACACTACAGCTGGAACGGCAGCCGGCATTGTGCGTTGCAGGGCACGGACTGTGTACTCAGCTACCACCTCAGGGGCAACCTTCGGTGAGTCAGAACCAGGAGTAACCATGTTAGGCTTCAGGAGGGTTCCCTCGAGGAGGACTTGGTGGTCGTTCAGGGCCTTGTAGCAAGCAGCAAGAACGCGCTCGGTCACATCGGCGCACTTGTTGATATCATGGGGTCCATCAACAAGGATCTCGGGCTCAACAATTGGTACCAAACCATTCTCTTGGCAGATGATAGCATATCTTGCAAGACCATTGGCATTTTCGTTGATAGCAAGCTGTGATGGTTCATTAGCGCCAATCTTGAGCACGGCTCTCCACTTGGCGAACCTGGCACCAGCCTCGTAGTATTTCTTGCAACGGTCAGCTAGGCCGTCAAGACCTTGGGTGGTGGTCTCACCATTGGTTCCAGCAAGTTCAACGGTACCCTTGTCAACCTTGATACCGGGAAGGACACCACCTTCCTTCATGACATCAACAAAGGGTTTGCCTGCAATACAAACAGAAAAAAGTGATTAACCTCCCATAAACAACCGAACATCCAGTTAATTTCAAAACATCTATGTGAACAAACTTACCATCAGCAGTTTTTTGGTATAGAGTCTCTTCGAAGAGAATGATTCCACTAAGGTACTGAAGGGCACCAGGGGCAGTGAAAAGAAGCTCACGTAGAGCCCTCCTGTTCGCTTCAACATTCTCAACACTAATGCTTGACAATCGCTTGCCAATTGTGCCGGTGGATTCGTCGGCAGCAAGGATACCCTTTCCAGGGGTACCAATGTATGAAGCGTTTTTAATAAGCTCATCTGCCAAAAGAAGACATGCTTACTACTGGAATTCGCTTACCACCAGAAAAGTATTATCATACAAAGTTGACTTAACATAATTTTGTTAGACTACAAGGCCAAAGGATATATACTGGTACATTTAACGATAAATTAAATACGCAAATATCACAATTAACAAATATTTGATAGATACAAAATGTTCAGATTGAACAGGAAGATTCAACTAAACATAGAGAGGGAAACGATAAAGACGCAAAAAAAGCTCAATAATTTCCACAAATCTTAAAATCCAGTATCTAGATTTGGAACCCAATAAGAACGCTGAAAGATCTTTTTCAGCTTGTGAGAACTCATTAAAATTAAACCAGACAGATCCGAGAACGGAATCATACAAATCAAAATTTATAAACATTTGCTACAATAATCAAATTAAGACCACCACGACTTTAACAAAAGATTACAGACTACAATCCATTGGAAAAGTTCAACTCAATTAGCATCGGCACAAAAGAGTAAATCAACCTATAAACAGAGTCATGTAAGAAGCATGATTAAGTGTATAAATAATTAAACCATCGATCGATCAAAACTACAGATCCCGACAGTATTTCATTCACAAGAGTCAACGCAGTTGAATCTCTTCCATGCTCTAAATCACCAGTAGATTCATAACCAAACATTCAAAAACGAATCAAAGACCAGATTTAAAGACAAATCATCTCCCTAAGTCGCACGAGTTCTCAGATCTAATAAAAACAAACATAAAGCAAAATCAAACACGTAAAGTTCACAGATCCAGTGAAAAAAAAACATATACTACTCACTAATAAACAGTCAAATACGGATCAAATCAAGTAAACAGAAAAGCAGAAGGATTACCAGCGTATTTCCCTCTGTAAGCAGTCATGACTGGAAGTAGAAACTGTGAAGAAGAATCTGGAAATTGAGAGACTGGAGAAAACGGGTATATCAGCAAGTGGTGAATGAATACAGAGGGAAAGGTTTAGCCCTTTTATATAGTGAGTATCATTGATAATTTCGCCCACTCTCGTCTCCTTCCCCAAGCAACCCGTATTAATCTGTTTTATCATTTTACTATTTTGACCCTGTGATATTTTGGGCCTAATATCTAGAATTTGTATCCTTTTGTGTGCTTTAGGATAATTAAAATATCTTTTAATTTTGTGGATGAGTAAAATGAGAGCATAAAATCATAATTACTTCATTTTTTTATTCTAATATCATTGATATCCTCTTGTCAAAAGATTTAACTTATTTTTTGAATTTTAAACTTAATTAGTGAACTTATTTTTTGAATTTTTAAATTTAATTAGTGAGGTAAAATAAGTTTATTGCGATTCCTAAAAAATTCTACGGAAACTCTAATTTAAAACTTTTAACTCATTGTGTAAATTGGAAATTATTTTATTCTTATTATTATTATTTTTTTATAGGTATCTCTTTCTCCAAATCCTCCCTATAACTCTCATCTTAATTCGTTCCCAAGGAGAATTGAACTGGGTCTCTCACTTATTATTATTATTATTACTATTATTATTATTATTTTACTTGAATGAGAAGAAAAGTGGAAGAAATATTCTTTCATTTATGAATTGATTTCTTGTGTCCTCATTTGTACAAGATATATAAGATTATAATCTTTTTATTTAAAGAGTATATATTTTAATTAATAAAAATATAATTGATTCACTAAAAAGATCTATTGAATATATAGAGTATAAATATTAGAGGTATATCATCTATCTAATATCAAATGTACAACTTTTGAAAGACATGGGATTTTGGGCACATGTCCATGAATACATTATCTCGTTTTATGTTGAAAATTATCATATTCACATCAATATCGAGTATATATAAGAAGAGCTTGCATTTTTTTTTTCATTTTTCAGAGATTATTATTTTTCATGATAAAAAAAATACTTTTTTATAATATATTACTATTGATCCTTTATAATAAAAGATTTTTTAAATAATGGTTTATCACATGTTATTTGTCATATTGGAAATAATTACAAGAGTCATTTTCTCATTCCCATTCTTTTTATCTTATAAAATTGGCATCAGCTAAAATCAAATTGGATGTCCACGTGGTCTTTTGCTTTATTCTCATTATTATGATTAATTTATTATTATCACACCAAAATCACAATAGAAAATAGCCACTTCATTTATTCCAACAGGATTAAATTCACTTGGGAATATGCTTTGTGGAGAAGCACAGTTGTTTTAAATGGGCCTGCCTGATTTGGGCTTGACCCAATTTTGCGAACGAGGTAATTTCGGTAATTAAGAGCAAATCGAAGGTGAGAAGTAAATACCAAAATAAGAAGGCGCCAGTTGGTTTGGTGAGAGTAAAGCGGAGGGCCCACCTTACAAGACGGTTTTATTTTATTTTCCACGCCTGTGACCCACCTAACAAAGTCTATGCTCATAGAATCTTACAAATTTAATTACATTATTTTAATACTAATTATATTTATATAATTTTTTTAATTGGTTGATATAGATTAATTTTTTATTCAATAATAATGTGTGTTTCTTACCAAATGTTTAATATTTTTTATATTTAATTTTTTTATTAAAAAGGGCTAATAGAAAATTTTATAGAAATTTATTAACAAAGAACCTTATTTATTAGTGTAACAAGTATTAAGCAGTATATTTTATTTATTAATGTATAAATTTTGAATGTGAGAATGGTTTAATATTAATTTATTAGTCAAATGTTAGAATTTGTGTTGTACGAGAAATTAATACTCATTAGGGTAATTAAAGTGATGAAAATTAATGGGTTACAAAATGCAAGATCAATAGACGCAGTACAAAATATGAAGACTAGTAAATTGTTAAATTCAGAGATGAGAGTCTAATTTATGGGAAAATAAATCTACTATATCAATTTCATATTTAATTTAAATGTCACACCAAAATAAATCGAAAACCAAGATTAAGCATGTCGAAAATGGGGGGGATTGGTTCAATTAATCAAGCAGCAGTATTACCCACAGATCTGCTTATTACAACCACTTTAATTCAGTGCATTACCCACAGTTATGTTAATCAGAATAATTGAAATTTGGTAGCTTGCAAACATGTTATTTATTGGTTAAAGAAATTATGAAATTAAAATATATAAAATAAAATAAGAGAACAAATTAAATTAGAATGGGAAGCATGATACATGGCGTAAGATAGAAATGAGGGTGGGTTTCTAGAATTCAGAAGTCAAATTAATCAACTTTCAATATATTACAAAGTGTAGGGAATCAAATTAGTATTTCTCTTCTAAATTAAATATCAATATATAAATAATCTAAATTTATCTGGTTAGAGTTTCGTTTTCAATCCATTGGATTTGATTTTTGTGTGATTTTGTATGTTATTGTGGGAATTATTAATATCTAAAATTTCTTATTTTATTTATATAATTAATTTAGATTAAATAATATTATTTGTTAAATTTTATAATAATTGGAATAAGTAAATACATGGCATGGCAAGATTAAGGAAAAAAAATGATTAACTAATAACAGTAGCTTTTATCCCTTGTTTTCATTTGAATTTAAAGAAACCAGTGTCATCTCCTATTGGGCTGAAACTTGATTCTTCAATTGTGTTGTAGAATTGGGCTAACTAAAGGCCCATAATAGTTAAATTTCTCAAATTCTTTATCTACTTTATAATGAGTTTAACTGCAGTTAAACTTTGTTTACTTCTTTCTCAAAAAGCATGAAATTTAGCGGTTTCATAAATTTAACACAATCCAATAAATAAATAAATAATAAAAGAATATGGATTGCTCGCAACATGTTATATATTGAATCAATTTATTTTGTTTACTTCTTTCTCAAAAATCCCGCTTTGATCCCGTCTGCCTAAACCCGCCAAAACAAGGGTTAATACGGTTGTGGCCCCCTGCTCATTTTTATTTATTTATATATATATATGTGCAATGCTACATATGACTATATTGTGTAATTATATATTCTTCAAATGATCTTTTTTTTTTGCGTCTCACTCAAAGAGTCTCTTTTCCTTTTTTACACACATGTGTCTCACCCAAAGAGTCTATTTTCCTTTTTTACACACATATGATCCATACACACCCTATTAAATATGGGGTCCACATACCCACTAATAAAATTACTCACTACACATTAAATAATAATACTCCTTAATCCACGTACAAAAGACAAGAGCACCCATTTATATGTGACGTAGGGAGTATTAATTACTATTATATAATGAAAAGGAAAAAAAAGAAGCTAAAAGTGATATTTTCCAAAAAAAAAAAAATTGTTGCATGACATTTTTCAAAATCAACTATTATTTTAGTATTTTATCAAAAAAATTCTATATTCTTTAAATTAAGTTTTAGCGGATTAAAAAAGAAATGATGCATACACACGTTATACAAAATAGAAGTTGGTTAAAAATTAAAAAAGTCAATTAATTTTAGGAAGGAACTTCGATTCTGCATCAACTTGAACATCTCAAGTTTTGTCATTCACAAAAGGTATGCAAGTTGGTGAAAGCGTGGAACAAATAAGAGTGATAATCTCAATGTATTGTTTATACTGGTAAATAGTCAATACTCGTGCTTATTTTTGTGATAATTAAAAATAAATAATACACATCATTTTATGTTTTATTAATTAGTGAAATGAATTAAGTACTCCACGAATAAACATTGCTCATATACATTTTAATATTTATATGTTGATGTGGTCAATCAAACAATATTATTATTAGTATAAAGATAAATAGCAGATTTATAAATCATTATTTCATTGTTGTTATTATTATTTACTTATTTATTTTGGTTGATTTGTAAAATTAATCCCTGTTGAATTAATTGAATTTAGCCTCCTAGTTTGCCCACTAGATTAAAAAGTCAATACTAATAATAAAAATGGGCTGACCATCGATATCTAGTTAGTTTAGGCCTACGTGGATGCATCATCATTTGCCACGTCATCTTTGAAGGTTCAAAAGTGTCACGTCAGCAGGAGCATACCTCAATTCTTTGAAGTCGTATGCCAAATAATCTGGGGTATTTGGATTTGTTATTTCGGTTTATAATTATTTTTTTATTGTTAATATTACATTTTGTACTAAAATTTAACACATTATGAAATTCAACTTTTTAATCAAGTGGTTATATTTCGAACAAACTAATGGAGTAATTCTTTTACCTTAAAAAGAGGGGTATGTTTTAAGGAGATATTGAGTATTCTACATTTAGATTATTCGGCTAATTTTATTTCTAATACTAACAATTCATGTCAAAGATCTTGTTTCTATAATTTAAAAAAAAAAAAAGCATACTTTATTTTTTAAAAGTAAAAGGGTCTAGTTTACTAATATTATTACTAACACAACTACATAACACAATTATATGTTATAGTAAAAAAAAACAAATGAGGACCAGATGAGGACTTTTCATGTGAACAGAAGAAGTAATAGGAGATGATATAACGTGTGATAAAAATAAAAGTAAAAATAAAAATTCTAGTATGGAATTTTCGTATAGATGGAGGGAATAATAAGAGATGATTATGTAAAATTGGGTATATAGTAAACCATTTTGAAAAAGTTCCTTCTTCCTCCTTGAAATACTATAAGGATTCTTCCATTAATGAGAGTTTATTATTAACAAAAAGTCATATTGTTGTGTGAAGAGTAATAGACAAAGTTCCAAATTTTGAATTTTAGGTGTGTTTATATCATTTATTTATAAGGGTTATATTAGAATTAATTTCACATAATAAACTTGTGAGAGTATGACAAATTTATAAAGTAAATCAATCCATCGTATCAATTCCCAAATTCTGAAATCTCTCTCTAACTCCATTAAAATATCAGCCATTCAGCCAGCTGCCTTCACCAAATTACCATTTCCAGGTTTCCTTATAAAGAATCTTGTAATCTTTTCTTTTAATCATAGTAAAGTGTAATATGAAATTAATGAGTTGTAATAGTAGATTTTAAGAAAGATGTAGTGCAGAAACAGAGCACAAGAACAAACTGATTCATGCAATTGCTGTATTCACACAATCTTTTTTCATCTAAAATTGGATTATAATACATGTATACACTTGTGGCAAATAAATTTCTTCTTTCTCAAAACACCAAAAGAAAATCAAACAAAATACCAGAGAGATCAAACTGAAGAAGTGGAAGTAAAAGAGAGAGAAAAAAGTAATTCAATCTGGATTCTTAGAAGCACAAATTAGCAGAGAAAATCCAACCTTTTCATGTCCAAATTTCTTCTCCTCCAGCCATAATCTGCTGTTCAATCCCGTCCTTGTACGAA
This sequence comes from Pogostemon cablin, assembly GCA_023678885.1. NCBI lineage: Eukaryota > Viridiplantae > Streptophyta > Magnoliopsida > Lamiales > Lamiaceae > Pogostemon > Pogostemon cablin. The sequence goes on from CM042984.1 coordinate 3,274,708, forward strand.
ACAAGAAAACGCCGTATCCCGACGGATTAAACAACCAATCATGAATATCCCACATCAAATCCACCAGTAATCCATCCAAGAAAATGCTCTGATTCCCTCTGAAATTCCACTCCAATCTCTTCACCTCAAGCACATTCTTCCTGTCTATGAAAACAGACAACACGTGATCCTTCAACGACGTCGCTCGCGGCGGCCCCTCTCGAAGGCACTTGATCACAATATCGTGGTGAATTCCACCATCACTGAATTTAGCCCTAGTTGAGTACACTGAATTCCCAGAAAAGTACTCACTGCGTGAAATCAACGCGAATTCAGGCAATTCCACGCTGGAAATCCGTTTCTCCACCTCCAATTGTTGCTCCATCTCTCCCAGAATCAAGCACACCGCCGAATTCACTAAAACGACGACGTAATACCCGGAAATCGGTTCGGGCCCGGACTCATACCTGGCCAGAAGAAGATCCCAAAACGCCTCAATTCTCAGCCCGCCGGATTCGAAAACCTCCGACCCCTTCTCCCGGCGCATAATCCTCGAGTTTTTTCTGGGAACCGGATTATCCGAGATTCCAACGGAGAATCCCCGGTTCAGCATATCGTACCAGGTGAACCGGATGAAAAACCTCTTCTTCGTTGCCGGTTTAACTTGGTAGATGCATGAAACCTCATTCTGAATGGAAGGGGTGATCAAATGGGCCGAGGAACCGTGAGCCCGATTGGAAGGGCCCGAACAATAGGAATCCGACACCTTAATCGCATGTTCGCTGTAACAAAGCGCGATGCTTTTCATAGTTTTGTCTCAGACGATCGACACGAGTGCGGAGAGACGAGGTTTCGAATCGAACAACATAGGAGTAGGAGAGAGAGAGTGGAGTATGCTTAACCTTGGGATGAAGGAAGGAAATTGGTAGTAGGGTTGTAATTGTGCCTTTCTTCTGCAACAGTTTTTTTTGAAAGCAGAGAGATGGATGGATGGATCTTTTGCAGTAATTAATCAGTAATATTGTAACTGAAAAACGTAATTAAATAGAAGAAAATCCCAGTAATTGGCCACGTCACCTCACTAATTAAGAATCTATTTCCTTAATACTTGTATTAATTTTATATTCTTTAATTGTAGGGTAAACGCCATCAAATCAAATATTTATTAAAAAGCTAATTATAGTGTACACTGGGTGCACCCATATACAAATATAAACAAAAACATATACAATTATAATCAAAAATGTATACAATTTAATTGTTAATTTTTTTAATGAAAAATTGAGTGTAAAAAAATATAAAATTATTAAAAAACATGTATACACTCATATACAAATATAAACAAAAACATATATAATTATGAGCAAAAATGTATACAATTTAATTGTTAGTTTTTTTAATGAAAAATTAAGTGTAAAAAAATATAAAATTATTAAAAAACATGTATACACTATTAAATAAAAAGTTATACACATATGAATGTTAGTTTTTTTAATGAAAAATTTAGTGTGAAAAAAATATATTACAAAACATGTATACAAAATAGAATAACATGTATACAAAATAGAATAAAAAAGTCATACATATATGGATGCACCCTTGCACTAGGGGCACTTAATATACACTCTTGTTAAAATCCGAGTAGGTTTCTTCTAAATTCTTCATTTGACAATTCATAACTCTCTCTCTCTCTCATTTTAATTGTCTATGTATATGTGACCGTTTAATGTCTGACCTTATGTGCACTTGAAATTAAACATGATAATAATAATATCATTTTGATTTTGCTTATTTATACTTAACGCAAGTTATCTTGTGACACTAGTATATTATTAAAATATAAATAAATATCATATATGTAATAAATAAATTCTTATTTATAGTTAAATTATGTACACAGTAAATTATATTATAATACTTTAAAATTATAATTTATTATATTTAAAAAAAATTCTTTTAACTGTCCATATATTAATTACATAATAATAATATTTTAATAATAAGTTAGATTAATCTTATTTTATATACCATATCACAAGAAGATTTTCTCATATTATTACTTCATTTCCCATATGGTGATAATTAATATATTAAAGTGTTATAGTTAAAGTTTAAAATAATTCTTTTAGGTCCGTTCATATATTGTTGTTTATTTTTTCTTTTCTAAATATGTCAAAAACATAAATGCAGGAGACTGTAATAATTTACTTATATATTTATAGAAATAAATGTTAATGGTATTTTGACAGAGGTTGTCTCGCATGTCGATGGATATGATTGATCGATGAGAATTTGATGATTTTTATTGCAAGCTTTTGGACCCATTAACATAGTACTGAGATTGATAACAAATCTGTATGAATACGAGACAAATTATTAAATTTCGTTCATTTTATTATTTGAATGATGTCCCAACTAAGATTCCGTACGGTTTTTGTTAAATCTTAGACGAAATTAGCAAGGATTGAGCTAACGTGATAATGATTAGCAAGAAATTACAAACAACCACAACCATTTTGTGGAGATTGAGAATTAATGAGTTAAGATGGCCAACACTTAATTAAAATCGATTTGGTAAAATACAAATAAAAAATATAAACCCTAAAAGAATAAAGTTCCCTGTACATTGGTTAGAATATTTTTTTAAGCTTTATAATCAATTCATTTAGAATTTTATTATTTTAGATGTATAAAATTGTGGTATAAAATACTCTTTTTATTCCACGTTATTATGTACTGTTATTATTTATATAGTTTAAAAAAAATATTTTTGATAATTTTCTTCTACTTTTGGAAGCAACATAACATTTTTAAGTAACAAATAAATAAATTATAAAATATGTTTTGTGTGTGATATATAAACAGTGAAATTGTAATTAAAATATATTTTAAGATAGGGGATTGATGTGGATTTTTTTTTTATTGCAGATCTGATGGAATCAAAAATTGCGAAACTAATTGTAATATTGAGGAACTATTTTATATCACGTAAATCATGAGTTGTCATTTAATTTTAGAAATTTTAACATTTTCTTATTCGAACATCTAAGTAAACAAGATATTGAGTTATGAAAATAATATCAATTCCTACCGTAACATACACATTATCGTTTTATTTTCTTTTTTGGGCTTCTTATTAAATGTTACCTAAAATTTGGTGGGTAGTATAATTAATGTAATTTTTAGGGAATTCACTTGTTCGTTTAAGTTTGACGAATTTAATAATTACGACTATATATATAAACACACGCGTATATTCATATATTAAATTAAATAAATAAATAACACCCCTAATTAGGTTTATATTTTATAATTTGTTCTTTTTAAGATAAAATTTACATTTTTATTTTTGACCTTTAGAACTCACACAAAATAATTAATAATTTTATATGGTCACACGCAACATTAATATAACTATCTAATACTCCATCCGTCTCCTTTAAAGATGGTCTTTTATCCATTTTGGGTGTCTCACCCAAAGAGTCCCTTTTCCTTTTTTACACTCATGAGACCCACACACACCCACTAATACAATTAAAACATGGGCCTTACTTTCACTAATATAACTACCCACTACACATTAAATAATAATACTCCTTAATTCAAGTGTCAAAAAACAAAAGACCCTCTTAGTAAAGGACGGAGGGAGTATACTTTAAAATATTATCTTTTAATCAATAAATATTAAATATATTTTTTAATATACATGAAAAAACAAACTTATAGTTAATTTAAAAAATCTTTAATTAATTGTGAAAAGGCAAACATAGAATGAATTATTTTATAGTACACCGAGTAGATCGGTGCATTTAGGATTGATAAGTTAGTTTTTTAAAATATATATACTGTAGTTATTTTTAATTTTTAAAAATTTAATTATTTAATTTAATTTAAAAAGATTGTTGATCAGTTTTTTTTAAAACCAACTAGGTGCTTATGCATTTAGGATTGATAAGTTAGTTTTTTTTTAAAATACAGTTATTTTTAATTTTTAAAATTTTAATTATTTAATTTAATTTAAAAAGATTGTTGATCAGTTTTTTTTAAAACCAACTAGGTGCTTATGCACACTATCACTCGATACGTGGGGTTGAATTCATAAAACCCGAAGATAACGGACATTTTGGACATATGGAAATGAAATGATGCTCATATGATTTGAAAGAAATTAATTAATAATACGCCAGAATTGTTTGGTGTAATTTGCAATATTTGACATCTAAGGATATCAACCAATTTGAAAGCCCAATATAATCTTTACAAATTCAGGGTGTCAATTATTCTTTGCCTCATGATCATAAGTTTATTCATTTAATTTCGTGTTGTGTTATTTTATACTTCATTCGTCCCATTCAAGGAATGTTTTTTTTTTTGTCGTTTCATCAAAAGGATCCCTTTTTTTTTTTACACCCATGGACCTACACTCCCCCTCTAATACAATTAAAATATGGGGCTCACACTTCCACTAATATAACTACTCATTATACATAAAATAATAATATTTCTTAATTTACGTGTAAAAAAGTAAAATCCCTCTTACGTTGGGACGGAAAGAGTATTTAAAGTTTGATCTTTACTTTCAAAATTTATTATTAATATTTATGTGTATTAAATGCGATTGATAAATTTGAAATTAAGTTGTATCTTGAGTTAAAGGTTGATATGTTAGATTTATTTTTAAGTGTGAGATTTATTGTAGTAGGAACAAAAATGAAAAATATTGGGATGTTTTAATTCAATGGAGTTGTTTTCTATAAATTAATTAAAAGAATAGACAAATATATGAATTTTCAATTCAAGGCATTAATAATAACATTATGACGTTTGGCATAATTTCATGAGGGAGACATCAATATTTATCTTTTAAAATAAAAGAAAATGCATTTCTGATATGATGCTCGTCGGACTAGTTCAATTTCAAATGGAACTAAATATTTCATTAATAATCTAAAATGGAAGAATAAATTCCAGCACTAGATAAGTGCAAATTGGCCACATGGTCATCACGTTGTTAGAGTCTTTGATTTACTACTCAGTACATTTGAAGGGTCTTTTTTCCATCTTGATCGTTCCACCCAAAAAAGTTCTCTTTCTTTTTTTATACATATGAGACCCACACATACCTACTAATACAATTAAAATATGAGACTCACCCTCCCACTAATACAACTATGCACCACACATCATTAAATAATAATACTTCTTAACGGAGGGAGTATATGCAAATTAAGTTAATTAGGTGACCGTGATCACTGGTGATCCCCTCACATAGGGGTGTGCACAACCCCCCATAGTGCACACCCCATGTGAGGGGGTCATCGGTGACCACGAGTCACTTAAGAATTGCCCGCAAACTAATACTTCCCTTACCTCATTTTTTTTCATGTTGTTCACACACCACTAATACAACTATCAACTTTACATTAAATATTATTTCTCTCACCTCACTACGAAATAAAATATTATATCTCTTAATCTCCATGCAAAAAGCGCACGTTAACGCGAATTAAAATATTATATCTCTTAATCTCCGTACAAAAAATGCACGTTAATGCGAATGGTGGGAGTACATAACATAGTAGTATATCATAATTGGGCGACTTTGAGGAGACATTTGATGTTTATAGGAGACATTGTCCGAATTTGTGATGCATTGAAGAAGGCTGCTGGGAATGGGGATAAAGAAAATCAGTTGCGCTGTTTCAAAAAGGAAAAAGTCTAATGTTGGCTCATCTGGACCAACATCAAAACAGGAAAAAATTGTTGCCACATCTATTGTGACAACCAGCATTGGTTCAAATGAAAAATTCAAGGAGCCAGAATTGGACAAAGTTGATGCTCCGATGGGTTCTCCTTCTGACCCGTCTGATTCTTCCTCCGGTCCATCATCCAAGAGTCCTACTCCGATCGAGTTTGATCCTTCTTCCGATACAGAGTCTAATGATCTCAAATTCTACTTTCCTTCACGCTTTGAAAATCTGGCTAAAACTTCTTTTGTAGAAGAACGTCGAATTAACCAACATGCTTTTGGGAAAGTAGGAATGGTTGAGTACTTGAAGGTTAGAGGTTTAATTGGATCAGTTTTCTATGCTCTTCCATTTGTTCATACCGTCATCCATGAATTCTATGCCAACATAGAACCCTGTATAGGAAATTCTTCCTCTAAGAAGTATGGAAAGGTGTATGTGATAGAAGTAAACAATATTAGTTATTTTAGTATTTTATTTCAAGTCAATTATTTCTTTAATTTAGATTATTTAGTTTTCTATTTTCTTTATTTCCTTAATTAGTACTAAGATCTAGGGTTTTGTTCTTGGGCCTTGAGCCTATTTAAATTACGTATGTTGCTCTAGGGTTGATGAATAAGAAAGTAGTTATTTTGCAGCTTTAATTGACTCTGTGACCTTCTTTGAAGGATTTACAGCCTCACGGCTTGTGGCGGAGAATTCTATTCTCCGTGTCCCTCCTTGAGAGATTATTTCAGTGTGTGTGCTTATATTATTGATCCCCTTGAGAGATTATTTCAGTGTGTGTGCTTATATTATTGATCCTGTGTTCGTGTTCTATCAGTATGTTCATGGTCAAGTCTATAAGTTTTCTAGATTAACAAATTTTTAGACTTCGATGATGTTGATGAGGAGGATGTTGCTGATCATTTTGATGATATTGCGAGTGCGATCACTAGAGGAAAGATCCCTACTTGGGGTGTTGTCTTGCCTAATACAGTGCTGACGAGTGTTTATGACATCTTGCACATGATCATGTGCCACAATTGGCTTCCTACTTGGAACACTACCACTGTCACTTCTAAGCAAGCTTCTCTGCTTTTCAAATTGGGTAGTCAATTAAGAGAACTTGGGAGGAATCATTTTCAGTAATGTTCTCAAAATTGCCCAATGTGTGGGTACTCCTAGTTGTCTTCCTTACCCTTCACTTATCTATTCAATTCTTTGTAATCAAGGGTTCATTCAAGATCCAGCTGATCTTCTTTCTAGAGAACCACCTCTTTTGGTTATTGATAAGGTACTCTTCTCAGGTAAAAGGGTCTGTGATTTCCGATTCTTCCTCTTTCGAGGTCTAAGTATGTTGGACTAAAGTCGAGCCATGGGCTGGTCTCAAAGGAGTTCATTCGGTCCCAAAAGTTGTTGCAAGAGCAATTGGAGTCTCTCCTTTCTTCTCAAGCAGAGGGAGATACTGATGCTGAAGAGGAGGATGATATGGCCGAGTATTAAATGACTACCTCATCTAAAAGTTTAAGCTTATAGAGGGGTAAATCGTTTAATACTTAACCAAGTTACTCTAACACCGAGGGATCAAGAAGTTGTTGAGCAAGGGGGAGCTGCTAAAGTTGGTGGTGGTGCAGCGACGTTTGGTGTTTTTGCTTCTTATTGTGATGAGTGATTGTGATGATAGAGGAAGTTAGGTTTTGATTGTTTGTTGGTTTGTTATGATGGATATTTATTGGTCGCTTTTCTATTCGTTTCATTATCATGTTTATGATTTCTCGATTTATTTTCTAAATAAATAGGTTGTTTTATCTGTTTGTGTGATCTATGTTTCTAACTATTTATGTGATTTATGTTTGATCTTTTTGGTTTTTTTTTTTTTTTTATGTTTGTTGTAGTAGTGCCTAATGTTACGTCATGTTATGTTGTGTTTGATGTGTTGTTTTTGTTGTTTGAGAAGAAAGGCAAAAAAAAAAAAAGTGTTTGCTGTGTAGTTTCTTTTTGCTTGTGAAGAAATGCAAAACAGAGGAGATAGTTTATATTTATTTGTCACAATCTTTTTTTTTTCTGTCTTTCCTTCTTTTTCGGTGTATTTATTTTACAGGATGTTGCGACAAATCCGGATACAAATTAGGTTCCTATTTTGGATAATGATCAAAGAGCGATTTTCATGAAATTTAAATTTAAATTTTGAAGCTGATACTTTTTGACAAACATTAATGTATAAATAAGGGTGTCATGTAAACAAGAAGAAATATAACATCATCAACATTGCTCATTTGATCAATAAAAAAAAACATTACCTCCGAAGAACAAGGGCCAGGAGGAAGTTTTGTTCCATTAGATTTATTCCATTATCCACCCTCCAAATTTTCTCAATATATTCCACTCACGAGTGTCTTATATTTTTCTTGGGTCGTCCACTCTTAATCTATTTATTTTTCGTTTTAGATACATAGGACTCATCCACACACTAATACAATTATTAGTATGAATTCACACACCACACTAATACAACTACCTACTACACATAAAATAATAATACTCATTAATTTACGCGCAAAAAGCAAATGAATAGATTAATGTTGGACGAAAGGAGTATTATTTTTTTTTTAAACTTGGGAGTATTATTTTTCTTTAAAACTTTATATTCACTGGATCACATCTTGACGATGTAGCAAAACAATCTTAGCCTCCTACCTACCCCTTTTTAATAGACGTGGCCACTAGATGTTGAAATGTTACTAATCAAGTGGTGGAGTTCGCACAATCCCATTATATTTCCCAATTAAATTTAATGGATGATTAAAAAATAATAATAAATTAATTTTAATGTAAATGTAGGAATTATTAAAATAAGTCCACATTTCCTTTATTGGGTTGATAAGGGAAATTAGGTGTAGTGGGTCAATTCACTTGAAATTTTATTTAAATGGCCTTTGACCAAAAGAGAATTATAACTTTATATTAAAAAAATTATAATTAAAATTGAAGGTTAAACATTTATTTAATTAGACTTTTGCCCCAAAAATAAGAATGGTGTATTGTCCCATATCCCAAAATTAAGAACGCCGAAGAGAGAAGACATCTTTCTCCACAACATATTTCTCCTGTTCTTCTTCTCTCTGCTTTTATTTTTCTTTATTAAGAATTCAAGTAAGAAAGGTTTGTTGTCATCTCTAAGTTTGGATTTGGTAGATCGTTCGAGCAACGTGATTTGGGGAAGAAGCTGGAGGAGTTGAGGTTGATAAATAGAAAGGGAATATGGCCTTCGTTGCAAGAGCCGAGTAAATCGTGGGCAGGGTATTCTGTAGCTCTTCTACTCCAGTTGGGTGATTCTCTGATCAGATTGCTATGTTGTCTCAAAAGTCAGTGCAAACGACGTCCGTGGCCCCGAATCGCAGACGGAAGTAATTTATGCTCATCTTTACCGATGATTCCAATTCTCTTTGTCACATCTGTATTGCATCGTTAAAGAAAATTAAGGCAATATATTATTCATGGTTTGAATCAATTTGATAAACATTGGGCGATGGAATTTTAATTCAATTCGGGATATTCCCTTATTCTCAGAGTTGTTGAGATTGTTGTTAGGTGTAAAATTGTTTTAACATTCTTGGTTACGTAGAATTAGAACGCTTAATAAAAAACATGTCAAATTTCAGCTTAAAAAATACAACTTAATTATCAGAAAGATTTAATAAACATGAGTTTAGACTTGGTCGATTTCCATTTTTTCTTTTTTACCACAAGAACCGACCATTTCTCTGTTAGTCATGTAGTTTTTTGTACTTTTAACAATTTTAGAATAAAAAAATAGCTTGCTAGAGATAGAATTTTCGTGTTCTTTCGAGTATACTTGCATGTATCAACTCATCTTTTTCTGGAGGCATTCTGCATTTTGTAATTAGTTTATGTTGCCATATTTGAAGATGGAGGAATTAGACAAAGTTGTGGATTTTAGGGATTTGGTTGTTAGATGAAAAGGATACCCTTACACTTCGATTTTAACGAGAATGGGGTGTTGGGTTTTGCTTATGCAGATAGAATAAATTTGCTTGTTGAGGAGTGAGACTTTTGGTGAGTCCACATCTGTTCTGCAACAAAATGAATAATTTGCCTAAATTCTTCAACGTTAAGTGATTTCATTCAAACCATCTTCAACATTTACACAAATAAGGGACTAAACTCTAGAGAGATTGGATTCCTAATTTTTTATTACTTTAGGTAGTATTACTTTCACTCATAAATCATAAAATTAGGCCTTTTTTTTGCTTAGTATGGATCCTATTAGGAGCTGAAGAAAGTACTCGGTTGAGTTCATGACTATTTGAAATTATTGGGATGTTGATGTATTCAACAATTATCCATGGCTATTTGAAATTTTAGTTTTACAAACATTTTTAGTTTTGAAAATTAGTTTTGTGTTAATATTTTGTTGAAATATTATAATTGAATATGTTTATTTTTAATATTTAGGTGAAACGATGATGTAGAAAAAGACTACAAGGTAGCTGTTTTGTTGGAGGAAGAGAAATTTGAATAACGACTTGCAAGTCGTTATAACAGAATTGATTCCGTTATTGGCATAAGCGCACATATTTTCGTACATACTAATCAAGTTGTGATTTTGTAATACTTTATTAAATATCTACTTTGATTTCATCATATTTCTACAAGCTCATTAAAAAATACAAGTGGATACTTGTGATTTGTGATGGCTGACATTCAAACATGCTACTTAGAACATTTATGGGATATTCCATGAGTGAGCCAATATCACAATTCTTTTGTTACCATATGATAATATATGGCTTCAAAGCAGTGATTTTGGACATCAACCTTGATTTCATCATTTTACTACAATCTCATTCAAAAATTCAAGTGTGATATTTCATATTTGTAATGCTTCGCATCCAAATGTTTATACTTTATACACTTATTTTATATGACATGTACGAAATAATTCATATGTGGCTCAATATCAATATTCATTTGTTAGTTTATCCAAATATTATGTTTTGACATTGTATGTGGAGATTCAAGCAAATGAAAGGCCCTTAAAATCGATTGAATTTCGAATAATGACGTGCAAGTCTTTATAACGGAATGATTTCGTTATGGGGTCAAACAATGCTAAATTTGCTATTCACTATAAAAATCAATCAAATAGCATACAATGATAGTAAAAGTGAAAATTTTTTATTTAGACGACCCTAGGATAACTCGAATTTTGAATAACGACATACAAGTGGGTATAACAGAATGATTCCATTGTAGGGCTTAAACATGCATATTTTTGTACATAGCAATTAAGTTGTGCGTTTGGACCTCATATTAAACACTTGCCTTTGATTTCATAATATTTCTACAAGCCCATTTAAAAATCAAAGTTGGATACTTCATATTTGTAATGGTTTGCATCCAAACTTTATACTTTGTATAATTGTTTGCATTTATTAACATGTATGAGATAGTTCATATGTGACTGAATATCAACATTTATTTGTTAGTTTATCAATCGAATTTTGAATAACGGCGTGCAAGTCGTTATAATGGAATGATTCCGTTATGGAGCTAAATAATGCTAAATTGGCTAATCACTAGAAAAATAAATCGAATAGTATACAATGAGGAATGTGAGAAATTGTGACTGAGACGACCTTGGAATAACTCGAATTTTGAATAACGACATACAAGTCGTTATAACGAAATGATTACGTTATAGGCATAAATGCTAATTTTTTAAAAGTTCATAAAGTATTAATAATTTAATAAGAGCCCTCATTTTTTTATTTTACAAAAAAATCCCAAACTTTTATTATTTTTTTAAAAGTTCATAGAGTATGAATAATTAAATAAAAGCTCCATTTCTTAAAGGGTGGTCATTTACACAAAATTTTATAATCTTAAGCTTTTTAAATAAAATTTATTGTTGACTAGGTCATTTAAATGAATATCCCTATAATTAATGGCATCCATTCCACGAGAGCTAGGTCATGCAGATTAATAAATCATTAATCAACTACATACTCCCGTCTGAAAAATTAGTTCATGTCCTCTATTTTAATATATTAATGAAGTGTAATTTATTAATTACAATAATTCTATTTTTTTAGCACAAAGAAATAATAAGAAGACAAATTAATACTATACTAATACAATGCTTATAATAATATTGAGAGAGAACCCGATGCATCATACGCGATGATTTTATAAAATTAATTTTATTAAATGAAAAATTATTCATTTAAATATATATATATATATATCAACAAGAATATAAAAAATCACAACATACCATAATTTAAAAAATAATAGCTTTTATTAATCATCACTTTAAAAGTAATTTTCAATAAATTGAAAATTAATTTTAATAAAATTAAAGTATAAGATTAGCTCAGCTCACACAAATATTTGTTAGTAATATAATGTTTCAATTTTTAGAGGTTTGATAAATACTTAGGGCAAATTATTCTAGGTAATTGTTATATATATAAAATATATTTTTTTATATTCTATCTTATTCTATGATTTACGACTTATTTTGATTTCAAAATTTAATACTTATAATTAACTAAAAAGGAGGCGGAGACTACAAATATTCCACGTACCTCAGTGTCTAAATTAATAAATCTTAATAGAAAATAAAAGACCACATTAGTATAACTGAGATGGAATATTTAATCAGTATTAGTTATTACAGGTTTAATAAGACTGCGAGGGAGATATCTCATATCACTCCTACTTAATTAAAATTAGCTACCTATGTTTTTTAACATAATCATCATATAAAGACACATCTATGTCTTAAATTGTTGATCATCACAACATACAAAATTGTATTCATGTATAATTAATATCAGAGAAAGCATGAAAAAAAAAAAAGTAGTGGGATTATTAAATATATCCCAACAGCCACTTATAAAAAATGAATTAAGTGGATCAACAATGACGTCATCCCTTACGTCATCATCTTTCACACAATTCAATCGACCTAAAACTGGCTGCTCCCAAATCCTTGTATAGACCAACCCCACTTGCGCCCTCATCTTCTGCATAATAACCTTTCACCCCTCTACTTCTATACTTATACCATCCGTACCCCAAAAATCCTGCTAATAACAAAACCACCCCAAACGCTACTCCTATTCCTATCAAAGCCGTCACGTTCTTCTTCCCCACTACACCCTTCCGCACCTTAAAATAACCCATTTTGGCCTCATCGTCGTTTGCTAAGAGTGTCTGGATGGGATAATCTAGCATGAAGCACAGCCCAGAATAGTTATTGTACACCGCACCCCAACACTTGCAGTTAATTTCACATGTGCCCTCACACTGTTCAATATTTGCCATTTTCTTGTACCCCATTAATTCTTTAAATGGCAATTCGACCCCATTTCTTCTAAGTACTTTGAACCGGTTGTCGTATGCACCGCATAAGTCGTCGGAGATTTGCTTCTGCGGCGGAGCGCAGCCGCCGGTATCGTGAACCGTCGTGTTGTCTAAGCAGGAGCATCCCTTGCCGGGTGTGCATAACCCGTACGGCCCGCAGGAGCTGGGTAATTCGCACGGGTCGGATATTGCTTCGTATTCCAATATCCAGGTTGACCCGGTCCAGTAACACCCTTTTAGGTTTCCGTCGGGTTCGAGTCGGACCCGGCGTGTGCCCGTTGCATTCTGCTGGAATGTATTGAAAGCCTGTACATCGACTGGGATTGATGACCCGTCTTGATACATGCCCAGATATGCATCGGGTTTGAGAACCATGTAAATGGGCTGACCCGGTGTAATGTCCTTTTTCGCCTCGAGTGCCGTATGCTGCAGGTATATTTGAGTATCCAAACCCGCAAATTTTGCGTAGAGACCCATGAAATTCGGGCCCAACCGCATTGAGTAAAGCCCATTTGAAGAGACCAAAGCCATGGCACTAGTGAAATTTTGGTTTTCGACGAGGGTATCCGTGGGAAAGTCGAAACTTTGCCAAAGAACGGAGCCACCATTAATCACGAGATTAGACGAATTGGCGAGCCAAACACGGTCTCCCATAGTGTGCGTTGACCAAAATACCCCCGACCGGGGATCAGATAGAACCAGACTACCGTTGAAGGAGACCCGAGTCGGGTTGCCCCATCTGGCGAAACGGGTTGCGCTGGCGGACCACAGCGGAGCGGAGGATGGGACGTGGAGAACAGAGAGACTGAGTTGGTTCTGGTTAACTCGGAGGAAACCCAGTGAGTAGTTACCAGAGGAATCGGTGAGTAATGGCTGAAAACTCGAGATGGCTGGATCTGGTGCAGCTTCAAAACCCACGAGAAGCTCCTTCAATGGTGGGGATTCAGCAGCATGTGAGCTCCACGTGACTGCTTTAAGGAGTGAGAAAATGATGACAATCAAATATGGCTGCTTGTAGAAATCCATTTGAGCTCCACTTCCATCAAATTATTACATGTGTACACTGAATTTCAACATGCAAATTTATTTGTAATAATAAAATGAAAATTGTAGATATGGGCAAGAAATATTTGATGAAGAGAGTGGTTTATAGGTGTAGAAGCTCTTTAGTCTTACCAATCACTAACCTGATATATAGACCAGCAATAAATATTTTATTATTACCATATGGTAGGATTAATGTAGACTGAAATAATGATATTCAATCTTTTAATGTTTTTTTATTTCATGGGGAATCATGGATGTTCAGTATTCTTGGGGAGCTAGCAAGTAGCAACAACTTTATCTCACTTTTTTTTTTAAATATTATTCCTTCCGTCCCGCCCAAACGTCATCGATTATTTTTTGTGAGTAGATTAAAAAGAAATATTATAATTTTATGTGTAGTTGGTAGTTATATTAATAGTGAGTGGTGGGCCACATGTGGTACCTTTTTTACTAAAAGTGAGAAATTAGGACATTTGGATGAGACGCCAATATAGTAAAATGATGATCTTTCGGTGGGATGGATTAAGTAGTATATAGTAATATGAGTAGTATGAAACTAGGTTCTAGATTTCAAATTTGATCATAAATGAAAGAAATTTTATTTTTCTAACTAATAAACAATTTTTAAATTAAATTAAATTAAACTATTAGGCATTATATGATTTAGTTCATTTGTATATAATAGTATAATAGGAGTATATTATTATTAATACTATAAGTTATAGTACACTTGAGTAAACGGTGTGAGGTGATGTTTGGTTTGAGATTATGTGAATTTTGAAAACTGTGAATAGTGTGTTCTATGTTTGTTTTGATTTTTGAATATGGTATGTTTTAACTTTATGTCAAATCAATGTATTAATTTATTTAAAAAGTTAAATGAGAGAGGAGAAATAAAGAGAGAAAGTGTATTAATTAAGGAAAGATAATGTAGTAGGTATATATATGGGTGATTTTTAAAATTTGAATATGGATTTTGAAAATCAAAACCCCATTTTAAAAGACGTAAACGAACATTGCCTAAATATCTTAACCCTTACACAAAAAATTTCCATTAAAGATTGTATGAAATGGAAAGTTACTAACTACACACAATTCTTACCCTTATACTACGTATTTGATATCAAAACTCATTAAAAAAAATATATAATCTCCATGATTATATTCCTTCATAGTAAAAATTAAATTAAAAAATATATATATTTGTCAATTGCATTAAATTTTTAAAAAATTGAGTTTCACATGAATTAAATTAAAAGAAATACTCTCATTAATAGTGGATTTTTAACATTTCTTTTATTTTTCACATATTATTCATCCAACTATCTAACTTTAAAACTAATATATTAAAATGACATAAAGAATTCTAACTATACAACTAAGTCATATTTTTAATAAGTCATATTCTCACGTAATTCGTCTTGTGAGACAATCTTCGCTCAAAGATTTCATATTCTTTTCATGGATGAAGAATATGTTAAGAAAATGTATCATTGAACATTGATTCTAAACAGTGTTTGATGCTCTACAAATCTCATAATACAAGTGCATAGTATTCCATAATTTCCAATTAACTTGTAAAAGTTTTATTAGCTCTCTTGTCCATTATTTTCTATTTTCTATCAACCTTATTCAATTAATGTAGTGTCAACCTATCTTATCGTATTAATAGAACAAAATCTCTTTTACCTCATTCTTATTATTGAGTGGAGCCAGTGGAGGACCTATGTAGGAGCTAAGGCACTGGCTCCCCTGAACTTTTACAACTAATTAGTATATATATAGAATATAGCACAAGATTTCTAAATGGCCTAGTGGTTAGGCAAGCAAATTAGCATTTTGAAGGTCTAGTGTTCGATTCACTCTTTCCCCACTTTTTATTTATTTTTCCTCCCTCTTCTCTCTTTTGTTTCAATTGATATTTATTTAAGAGTGAGGCTTGTGTGTGCCAGGGCGCACGGGAACATATTCCGTGCGGCCTTTAGAAATTTAGTATTATGAGTAGGGGTATACATTTTTATATTAAAGGGTATACAATTTAACACAAAATTTTAAAGGCGCACGGAGTGTTGTCCATGCGCCCATATACACACAATAATTTTCTTTAGAAAATAAAGGGTACATATCTGTATACTAAAGGGTATACTCTCTCCGTCAGCCCGAAAGATCCACATTTTGTCATTTTGGGCGTTCGCACTAAAGGTCCACATTTCCCTTTTTAAACACATGGGAACCACACACATCACTAATACAATAAATTTATGAGACTCATACACCCCACTAATACAACTACCAACTACACCTTAAATAATAATACTTCTTAATCCACCTGCAAAAAGCAATTGTCCACCTTTGTGGCGGACGGAGGGAATACAATTTAACACAAATTTCTAAATGCACACGGAATGTGGTCCGTGCGCCCAGGTGCACAGAAGTTTTTGCCTTTATTTAATACTTATTCTAAATAAATATCAATTGATATTTATCTAATGGTGGGGTACACCATTCAATTGATATTTATTTTCTTTTTAGTATTTCAAGTGAAATAAATAATTTTAATTTCAAAATTATAACTTTTACCTAATACCACTTAAAATACTAAAATACTCTTAGAAAATAAGTTGATAAATAAAATAATTCTTCTTAAAAATTGTAGAACAAAAAATATGAACATTGTATGAGAAGAATTGCCCCCGATGAAAATCATGCGTTCGCTGCTGAGTGGAGCCTCTATATAGTATCTAGCTTTCTTTGAAATCTTCATTTCTTACAATCTTAATTAATACCATCTTTATTGCTAAAAGAAATTATTTACGCTTCTAAGCTATTTGAATGAAATAGACCGGAATTCATATGATATGTTAGGATGTACATTATTGCAGCTAAGATCATAATAAATGTGGTGACATGAATTATTTAAAAGTCAAATGGGTAGATATCTACACCCCATTAATTTGGTATTATTGCGTTTTGACTCTATCTAATACTCTATCCATCTCATATAAGTTGGTATAATTTTTTTTTGGCACGGAGATTAAGGAGTATAATAATTTAATGTAAAGTAGAGTGAAGTGAAGTGAGAGAAATAATATTTAATGTGTAGTGGGTAGTTGTATTATAGGTGATATGTGGGGACCATGAGAATAGATTAATTATTTTTTGTGTGGGTACATGTATTAAAAAGGAAATGTGCCAACTTTATTGGGACAAACCAAAAAAGAAAGCGTGTCAATTTTTATAAAACGGAAGGGGTATTGGGTAACATGATGCCCTCTCTCTTTTTCTCATAATAAATATGGAACACAAATGTTAACTCTATTACAACAAATTAGTAAGAATAAATTTTAGATAATACCCTTCAGAAATTAAGAAAATAACTTCTTTTTTTTCCTCCAATTTTGCGAAGATATCTTTTTATGCCCAAATATAACGAAAACCCTTTTATTCGAATAAATTTTACTATAATATAATTTTCTGAGTAATGTAATTTTTGAATAATTAATTTGGTAAATGCAGTTTTCTAGTAATGCAAATTTTTAGTTAATGTAATTTTCGAATTAATAATTCGAGTAAATGTAATTTTGAATAATGCAATTTTTTAGTTAATGTAATATTTGAGTTAATAGTTCAAAAAAATATAATTTTTCATTTAATGTAAGTAATGTAATTTTCCGAGTTAATATCTACTAGTAATGTAATTTTCAAATTAATGTTATTTTTGAATTAATGTCTTGAGTAAATATAAGTTCTCAAGTAAAAGAAAATTTGAATTAATGATTCGAGAAACAAAATATT
Source organism: Pogostemon cablin (assembly GCA_023678885.1). Classification (NCBI taxonomy): domain Eukaryota; kingdom Viridiplantae; phylum Streptophyta; class Magnoliopsida; order Lamiales; family Lamiaceae; genus Pogostemon; species Pogostemon cablin. The sequence continues at coordinate 3,292,650 of CM042984.1, forward strand.
CAAGTAATGCGAGTTAAGATAATACGAGTCAAATAATTTTGATAATGCAAGTTAAATAATTTTAAGTTAATGATTCGAGTAATGTAATTTTGAATAAATGTCTTTTGAGTTAATAATTTGAGTAAAGATAATTTTCTGAGTATTACGAGTTAAAAAGCTTTCAAATTGGCATTCTTCTATTTTCAAGTTAATCCTTTTTTCTATTTAAAGACTACATTACTCAAATTAATTCGAGTAAATAATATTTTTGTCAATTAAGATTAAAAAAAAGATATATTGTTAAATTTGGTGTTTTTTATATTTTTTATTTTATTTTTTTAGGTTACTGCATTTTTTTTCCCAATTACTAATAAACTGTGTTCGTACGGTACGATACATTGCACGATACACACGAAGTATGTATAACTATGATATATAAGTATACAATACAGCTTTTGATCAAACAATTTTATTTAAAAAGTGTTGACAGAATGAAATAAGATCTAATTGAAAGAGAAATTATAATTACAATGGTTATTTATATACAATTAAGATATTTAATCAAATTTTCTATTATAATATATAATTAACTAAATCTTTATAATTAAGGTAATTATTGAATATTATCTTTTTCTATTATATAACTATGAATAACATCACTATATCGGACGATTTGCCAAAGAATTATATTTTGCTGTGGTTATGAACTTTGGTTTATGGCTAAGAATTGGGATGAAAGTTAAAAAAAAGTGATATCCTTACATTCAGTTATTTCATAAATAATTAGTATAATTAACGATTATATATCTATTTAGTATAGAATGATATATAATTTTAAAAAATAATAATAAACATGAGATAATTTAATGCAAGACTTTCTATGAATTTATTAGCTAACGTAGATATGAGTAGATGATATACGGGGAAGTCTTGCGTTTTACAAAATGACTATTTTTTTATTTTTTAAATTAATTATTATTTTTATTAAAGATATTATCACTTTTACTAAAAAATATTATCATTTTTTATTTACACTATAAATTGTTCCTGAAATTATTTACCGCACCATTATTAATTTTCTTAAATTCAGTATTAATTTTATTAAAATGTTATTATTTTTTATCTGTTTCACGAAAGTCATTCCGTGAGAAGGCCTCACTCAAATCTTTGTCATAATATACATTAGATATATTCCATCCGTCCCGGCGTAAGAGGGTCATTTGTTTTTTGCACGTAGATTAAGGAGTATTATTATTTAATGTGTAGTGGGTAGTTGTATTAGTGAGAGTGTGAGTCTTATATTTTAATTGTATTAGAGGGGTGTGTGGGTCTCATGTGTGTAAAAAAGAAAATGTGACTCTTTGGGTGAGACGACCAAAATGAAATAATGATGACGGGGGAGTATATATAAATATATTAGTATATGTTTACATAAATTATTAATAATACTCCACTATTTAATTAGAAAGTTTCACAAACATGCAAGTACATATTGGTCACATGTAGCATTTGGAGTAGGGTTTGACTTAGTGAGATGTTAGGATTTAAGAAAGCATGGACCAAATGGAACAATAAAAGTCCAACCAAACGCCCTTTCCAACCATACCAAGAAACCATCAGATACAACCCCCAACTAACTCTTATGGAGTATATTTTATTTCAATTTATTTATTTTAATGCATTTATAATTAAAATGCTTATTCTATTTAATGTTATTCATGCTTATTTAAGATTACTCAACAATAGAACGAAAAATATAGTTGAGTTTTGAGTAAGAGTATTTTCTTAATTCAATGTATTTTGAACATATTTATTAATGGAATATTGAATTTTATGTAATTCTAAGGTGCAGTATATATAAAATATACTCCAATTATAAAAAGTACTTGGCCTTTAGATGAAATTGGGCCTGGATAAAACCAAAAATAAAAATAATTAATCTTGGGCCTATAGATGAAATTGGGCCTGGATAAAACAAAAAATAAAATATTAATTGAAAAATTGTTTTGTTGAGAGTGGGATTTGAACCCACGCCCTTTCGGACCAGAACCTTAATCTGGCGCCTTAGACCAACTCGGCCATCTCAACTTTTTGATTTTGTAAATTTCTGTGTTAGTATTAGTAGTATACAGTTTACAACTTAAACCATATAACAATAATAATTCAAGAAAAGTCTGTAAAAATGCTAAAATATTTATTCTTAAGAATATATAAAAATTAACTAAATAATTTTTTTAACACTACATTAAAATATTTGCACATTTTTTAAATAAAAATATCTCACGGTATTAATATTCTTATAATAATATAATAATAAGACAATATACTTAATCAACGTAATACCTCAAATATCACCCCCTTTATTTTGTTTTCATGGTCACACTCTTTTCCTAGATATAAATCAGATGAAGAGAGTTATAAAATGAAATAAAAAAGAGACAAAGATGAGATAGATTAAGAAAACGTTGCACGTGTACAAGTGAACTATAAGGAATAATACAAGTGTCCAAAACAGCTGTCACCCATTGACATTTCAACCCCTCACCACATGAAAAGGACAACTAATTTATTTTTGAGTAGAAATCAAACACAAGTTACACTGTCTTTCTCAATATAAAACTCCCTTTATAAAAAAAATGGTGTACCCCACCGTTAGAAGCCTCACCGCCCTGCTCTGATCTGAGGATTGGTGGACCTCAAGTGGTTTATAGAGAGGACTCACTGTTAAACTTGTGCTTGCGAGGGACTAAATTCATGTCAAAGGTAGGATTCGAACCCCCAACCTGGGGCAACCAAGCTCAGTTGGAAGATCTTTCCACCCTCCCCTCTACCACTTGAGCTATGCCCTGTGGGCAATAAAACTCCCTTTTTAACCTAAGGTCTTGTAGTTTCTTTCGTATTTATGTTGCACAAAACTCTTCATATATAAGAGAGTGAGGTTCTTATACCCGGGGGATATCGTTTTTCTTTGCAATTTTCGTGCCCTTTATAATTTAAACCCCTAGCAATATTCTATGATTTAAATAGAATTGGAGATGGAGGGTTTTGTTCACATAGGGACACGACGTGTCCCCGGGGCGCAAAAGCTTTTGCTTATCTAAAAATTATGAATAATATTTTTATTCAATAATTTTAAAAGATGTTTTAGTTTTGGCAAATTATAATTTTTATAGTGAAAAATGGTAATATTTTAAGAAAAATATAGAGTAATAATTAATTAATGAAAATAAATGATTTAACCGATCTCACACAAAAATTCTTTTAATTTTAATTTACTAACCATACTTAAACAAGTTACACTTTACTTATTTATTTATTAAAAAATTAAAATGTTTTAAAAAGTCAATAATATTATCAATATGTTATTATGGGAACGAGAGATTAATTAATAATATATTGTTAATCTTAGATATGTTGATTAGGAGTTTTTCAATTATATGTGTAGTCTTCTCCATAAAACCTGTCTTACATATCAATTTTTCATGTTTTTCATTTTTTTTAATTTAAAGGTAAAAACATAACAAATACATTTGTACCGCATTAAGTTTACATTTCATTTTAATTTGTGTAAAGTTAATATTTACATTTTTTTTTAAGTGGGACTCGTACAAAATACTCCATCAATTATTTAATTTTTACATGAGATCTAAAAACAACACTAATACAATTATCAATTCACTACTCATTAAAATATTATAGAAAAATATATTCTGGGTATCGATGTGGATCATGACACATGATGTCCTGTGATACTTTGGTGTGACATCTTTTGTAACATCTCATTATTTAATGACACGTGACGAGATAGAGAAATCTAATCTCTTACTCTTAAGTTTTACTGATTAACTTAAGGTATAATTTCTCATATCTCTTACGTGTTACTTATCTAATAGAATAGCACAAGTCACAACCAGACGGCATAGAGATTTGATCGGTGAATCAGTTATCTACAAATTAATTTAGGGACAGCACTTATATTGCCCTGTATCATTCATGCAACATCTATTTTGCCATAACTTTTTAAAAACATCTAATTTGTCCAATTTTTTGTGTATATCCCTGATTTACCCCCCTGACACATGTCATTTCTTTTCCCTTCTTTTTGGAATCTCCAAATAGTAGCCTAGCAGTTACCTTTTTACCGCTTTTAGTGGCGTTGAAATTGGGGATAGAATCTTTGACCCCTTTATCTCAAAATATAAATTTGTTATTTACTCTCTATCTCTCTCTCTCTCTGTGTGTCGTCGCATACTTTCTCCCCTTCTCTCTCAAACTCTTGATTTTTCTCGCGGACACAGCTCTCTGTCCGGGCCTCCGCTGTATCGTCCAATCCCTCCTCATCTCCACGTCGGAAAGTAGCAGAAGCAAATATGAATAATCAGATACTCCGTCCAGCCGTATATCAATTTGGGGTTTAGGATTTTAGGGTTTGGGCGGAATTTCAATTAATTAAAGTATAGTGAATTGTATTTTATTTGCGTAGTTGTTTGTGTAATGTGCTGATGTAGTGTAAATTTTATTCGAGTATAATTGAGTGTAGACTGCTTGTCTTCCTAGGAACTAGGTTGTAAAAGTAGATCTGTCTGTAAAGATAGTGCAATTGAGTGTGTGTAGATGTATTATAATTTAGTATAATGTTCTTGTCCCCCGAGGAAGTAGTTTGATTTTGGAATTGTAGCTGTAGGAATTTGTAGTGTCCGCCGAAAATAAATAGTATATAATTTTACATGTTCGATGATAATTTGAGTATAATTAGAAATTTCAGCACCCTATTTTAGCAAAATTTAGCTTGTCCACCTGAATTTGTACTGTAATTGAGCGTGTCCGCATATTTTTCTAGCCTTATTGAGCTTGTCCGTCGATATTTCTAGCCTAATTGAACATGTCCACCGATAATTCTACTGTAATTGAGCTTGTCCGCCAATATATGTAGTACAATTGAGCATGTCCGCCAATTTTTTGGCCCAAATTGAGCTTGTTCGCCGATTTTGTACGTTAATTGAGCCTGTCCGCCGAATTTCTTGGCATTATTTAGCATAATTTGACATTATTTCTGCATAAAATAGTTTGTCCGCCGATTTTGTGCCTTAATTGAGTTTGTCCGCCGATGAATAAGTGTTTAATTTGCATCACCGCTGATACTTCAAGCTTTAAATAGCCTGTCCGCCGAATTTCTTAGCATTAATTAGTATAATTTGTCATTATTTCCGCATAAAATAGCTTGTCCGCCGATTTTGTGCCTTAATTGAGCTTGGCCGCCGTTGAATAATTGTTTAATTTGCATCACCGCTGATACTTCAAGCATTAAATAGTCTGTCCGCCGAATTTGTTAGCATTATTTAGGATAATTTGTCATTATTTCTGTATAAAATAGCTTGTTCGCCGATTTTGTGCCTTAATTGAGCTTGTCCGCCGATGAATAAATGTTTAATTTGCATCACCGCTAATACTTCAAGCTTTAAATAGCCTGTCCGTCGAATTTCTTAGCATTATTTGCCATTTTTTCTGCAAGAAATAGCTTGTCCATCGATTCTGTGCCTTAATTGAGCTTGTCCGCCGATGAATAAGTGTTTAATTTGCATCACCGCTGATGGTTCAAGCTTTAAATAGCATGGCAGTTGGTAAATTAATGCGTAATTTTAGTGTAATTAGATACATATTCATAAAAATATGTACTGTATTATTTAAATTATAGGAATATAATAATATTTTTAATTATTTTCTATCAGAAATTTTTATGTATAAAATGTAGTCATGTCTTATATCTAATCGAGTTGGCATGCACTGTAGTGGAGCTGAAAACTACGTGGACTTCAATCACGAAAAGTTGGGATTAAAAGGTATTGTAGGCCTGCGAAAGTTTTGAATTGTATACACGAGGTTCTTACAAATAGTGACGATCAAACAGTACGAATGTTCAGAAGATCGTGTTTCGGTCATTTTTGGGATTTGGATTCTGATTATGGGTCTCCTAAAGCTTTATTTCAGCTGATGGCTCAAGAGGTTGTAATCTTTGGTTCAGATACGTACAACCGATACTTCAGAACAGAACAGAAGTGGGCTAGACCACTAGCATCCATGTACTACGTTCAGGATGACAGTTGGTGTTGTGGTCAGGCTAGCGTCAGAGAAATACAGTATCTACTCACAGGCGACGATTCATGGGGAAATGACCCACACCTGATGGAGTACCAGAAAAAATGGACACGAGATATATTTGCTTACAACCTTTACATGAGAAAAGATGCGAATATGGACCTTTCTTTTCGTTAGTCTGTTCTTTTTTCATGTTGTATTATATGAAATTAGTGTACTAAAATATTCTGAGAAGGAAAGTAAAGGACATTTCACCTGTTCTCATGATAGATCATACTTAAACCATAAAAACAAACACCAAGTTCAAACTGTTTTTCCACCAATATTGCATTTCAATCATTTGATCAACAGTTACCCCTTGTGTGAAATGATATATTGGCTCGACATTTCACTTTGTTGTGTCCCGACTCTCTGTATCTGCTGCAATGCTGACTCCCCCGAGTACCCCTCGAAGTCTCTGCTGCAGAACGCAGACAGGTGGTACAAGGTCTGCCTACTTGTCAATGTGCTGGTGGCTCGTTCACACGAACACTACTCACATGCTCTGGTGTTGACCAATCGAATGGATCGAGCACAGGCATAACAACATCTTGCCATAATGAAAGGATAGTCGTTCGATGATACCACGGTGCAACAAATGCACTAGTCGCAAGTTTGCAATGGTTGTTACATGCGCACAATGAGACCGGAGTATTATGAAATAGATAATTATCATATTACTGAAACTATTGAATATGAACGATTATATTATACGCATAATAGCATGTCAACTTACTCTATCGCCTTCAATGCGTGAATGTATGTGTATTGATGGTACTGGAATCTACCACATGAGCAAGTACACTCCCCTAAATCAACAGTGAAGTTTCTTGTGGTGGAAGTGACCTGGAATGTGGTCGCTGTAAGATTTTCACTTTAAGTTTTCATGTCTCACCATTCAACGCTGCCAACTCGCTGTATACTCGTGTGCAAAGTATATCCCGACTGTTATTTGCACTCGTTCTTCTATCATAAAATCATCTTTGAATGAGAGCACGTACAACCTCTAACAAACTACAAATGGATAGTGTCATGGCCCATAGGATGGCCTTGTTAAAGATCTCAGCTGCCTTCAATGATGTGAACTCGTATGATTGATCGGGCAGTGAAACCTCGACCATTTATTGTAATCCCACCCCTCCAGCAAAGCCATCAATCGAGCATTATTATGGTTGCGCAGCTTCCTTTCCCATCTGTGCAGTACCGTAATGTGATAAATCAAATAAAAACTGCATACTAATACTAAAAAGTGACCATACCTTTTGAATTCACGCTTCGTGTATGCCTCACAGCCATATTGAACTGATACAACACATCATTTCCAAAACCTTTGAGCTGTTTCTTTAGATGATAAGAACATAAACCATGGTGTACCTCAGGGTACACAGTATGTATATCGTGTGATATACTTTTATGCGCGTCAGAGACAATAACTAGCCCATGCGGAGCACCGTACGATTCTTTCAACCTTTGAAGAAACCAGCACCATGACTTATTATTTTCAGTGTCACCTACACCAACGGCCAAGGAAAAAATATTGTGGTTGCCATCCTGAGTGACTGCAACAAACACGATCCCACGGTACTTTCCTCTCATGTGTGTACCATCAATGACAATCACGGGTGCCCCACTCTAGCAAAACCCCGTATCGAAGCACCAAGTACATAGTAGACATACCTGCATCGAAGTATTTAGTACACCTATATATCTCATAATTTAAAAAAAATGTGTATTGACTTACTTGAAAAAACGGTTATCTGCAGTTGCCAGTGCTGTGTGCGTGCCTGGGTTTTCCAACTTAAGGTGATGCAAGTACGAAGGTAGGGAATTGAAGGAAGAACGATGGTCTCCGTACGTGTGTCCACAGCAATATGTTTTAATTTAAGGGCCAAATTATAGGAGATGTTGAAACCAAATTCTTTACGTATCTCATCTGTCATTCCAGCAGGACACAATGTTGTGGTTTTATTGAACTGTCGAGCTGCATAGTATCTGCCAACAGTTTTCGAACCAATTTGCCTTGGCGCATTAGTGTTTGGGTTCAAACGACATACGTGTGGAGGTCCGAACTTGATTACCCTCCATACTCCACCTAGACCACTGGAATGCATCTCAAACATACAACCCTGCTCCACTAGGTACTTGCAGACGACGTTGAGCCTGTACGGGTCAAATTTCTTGACCCGTGTCTCAACCTGATTCCGCAAGTTGTACATACCCAACGCAAACTGGCAATCACCTTTGTTATCGAAGGTACTTTTTTCATGAATCTCCACTGAAGTATCAATATTGTTGTTGTCTTCAACTTCATTATCCACATTACACTGTTCCAAGAACCCTGCAACAATGGATTAGTTATTCTTCAATTGGTATTAGAATACAATAAGGTTCAGTAAATTACCAGGTACTATATTGAACACATATCTGGAATACTCCATGGATGGCTGCAAGAACTATTTGTATCTTGGCTAGGACGTACCGGTGTGGGCATCTGCATGTGTATCGTAACGGGGTCCAAGAAACTCATTCCTCCATTGGCTCTGATGTAGGAACAGAACCTCTCGAATAGAGCAGTTTCAGGATCCTCATCTTCAGCGTTGAGTTGATCACCATCACGCCCCTCATCTTGCGAAGCCTCAGCACCAACAGACTCCTCACGTTGTGGACCCTCAAATGAATCATACCCATCGCCTTGCGATCCATCAGACCCATCATCTTGAGAACCAGCTGAACCATCAAACCCATCACCCTCTGAGCCCTCAAATGCATCACTTAGAGAACATTCATTTGAATTGTCCTCATCTTCATTTTCTTCAGAGAAGCACATGTCATCTCCGTTCTCCACATCTTCCTTAACCCGTTCTTCACCAACGTACCCACTGTTCAAATCAATATTTGTCATATGACTCGAAAGGTCCGCACCTGTACTCCTACTCGGTCCGGCCAAATCTACGGGACTAGGAATATTGACAGATGGAATTTGTGAACGAAGCAAGTTGGTCCAATAACTGCTCCAAGACGGCGCTACACTAGGGCAACAATTATCAACTGATTGCTGTGGTATGGCCTTAACTGTGACAAATAGCATCGGCTCATCAACCTGCTGATACAAGCCCCTAATATCCAGATCATCCTTCACCTTATGTTTTGTTATACAACCACCGATGTCCACAAGTGTGTGTATAACATATTTACAATGATTCACATCGGCACGAACTAAATTGTGCACATGCCCAATAATAAAATCCAACTTCAACTGATCTGAATTTAAAACTAAGCTCGTGTGTTGGCCACGTACATACTCTAGACCTTGCCACCAGCCGCCCCACCATATAAAAAAAATTCTCATTTCCAATCCAAAGCCTAAACCTTTCAACAAAAGGACAATTAATTGTTATATTGACACATGATTCATTAAAGTATTTTTATGATACGCGTATTTAATAGGTACCTAATTACAGAAAAATATAATCTTTTATGAATATGTAGTACAAAGAAATTAAGCCTTGAATTATCAGTACACATGCAAGTTAAACATTGAGTCGTATGCAGACAAGCTCAATTAAGCTCCATAAATCGACGGACAGGTCTATTATACTAAAAAAATAATGACTTACATGCTGAATTATGCTCAAACTTGACGGACATGCTCAATTAGCCAAATATAATTAGAAAACATGATATAATATGCTTAAAAAATGGCCAAACACGCTCAATTATGCAATACAAATCGGCGGACATGTTCAAAAACAGTAACAATTTGGTGGACATGCTTAATTTGGGTCAAATAATCAGTGGACATACCCAATTACGCTAGGAATATCGGCGGACATACTCAATTACGTCCAAACAATCGGCGGACATGATCAATTAGGGTCAAAAAATCGGCGGACATGTTCAAAAACAGTAATAATTCGGCGGACATGCTCAATTTGGGTCAAATAATCAGTTGACATGCCCAATTACGCTAGGAATATCGGCGGACATACTCAATTACGGCCAAATAATCAGTGGACATGCTCAATTAGAGTGAAAAATCGGCAGACATGATCAATTAGGTTCACAAAATCGGCGGACATGATCAATTAGGGTGAAAACATCGGCGGACATGCTCAATTAGGGTCAAATAATCGGCAGACAGGGTAATTACGCTATAAAATCGGCGGACATGCGCAACTATGGTCAAATTATCGATAGACATGCTCATTTATGGTCAAATTATCGGCGACGGTGTTCAATTATAGTCAAATTTTCGGCGGACAGGCTCAACTGGGCTACAACTTTCGGCGGACACGCTCACTTAGTCAAAAAAATCGGCGGATAAGCTTAATTAGTGTTAAATAATAGGTGGACACACTCTATTAAGCTACAAAAATCGACGGACATGTTCGATAAGGCTCAAATAATGGGCGGACAAGCATAATTAACCATGCATATTAGTGGATAAGTCTACAGTGGGTGTATGTAGTGGTATTCATGCATATTACATGCATAGTTTACCTTTTTCCTCAGCGGACATGCATATTACATGCATATTTCACCTTTTTCTTCAGCGGACATGGATATATATAACCATTTTACTCAGCGGACATGCATTTTTAAAACCCTAAAACCGTAAAAACCCTAAAACTGATACATTATAACCCACAATTAACAGCAAGATTGAAAGAACAGTTTAACCATTAAATAAAATACAATGCAAACAGTGTTCGTATCTTATCTTTGGCTCTAACTATGGATCCGTCGACAAAAACGGTGAGTAAATAGGGGAGCCGATCACCTTTTTATGCTCAAAGTATTTGTGGAACAAGAGGAATGAAGTTTGAATCCACTGTGTCCAATTTTGTTGTTTGTTGGTGGTGTAGTTATTTGGTTGGTGGGAATATGTGAGAGTTTAATGAGACAAAAAATTACATAAATGAATTGATTGTGAACAGTGTCTTACTTTTCACTCCATTAAATAAAGTGTGCTTGAGTGACAATGGTAGATAATTAATGCATGTGTTAATTAAATATGCATATTATAATCTAACAATTTAAGGAATTTTAAAATGATATTTGGTGAATTTTAAATAGTTCGTGTCCGCTTACAATTTTCCTTTTTCACTTAATTGAACTTGTCCGCCGAGTTTATTTTTTGGAGGTGATAACTTTTAATAGATTTATTTATTTCTTTTTTACTTAATGTGTCATCCCTTAAAAAATCACCATATTTCCTGACACATGCAACTGTACTTTTTAACTCATTCCCAATACAAAAAGGTGGGTCATCCTTGAGGGTATTCATGACATTGCATGTATTTTTAGAGCAAATTAGATTTATTAAAAAAGGTAGGGCAAATTAAATGTTGATCAATCCATATAGGCAACTTGTGTATTTCCCATTAATTTATGGTAGGTGTCATAATTTGGGTTTCTTTCCACGTAAAAAATGATTTTCTCATTTAACAAGTAAAACGTAAAGCAGTAAATTTTAAATTATTAGACATCTAAAATAAAAAAATTAGTGCAGTTACTATAATTTTCAATTTTCAGTATAAATATGTGACTACACGTCATACAGTCTAGCTATTGGCTCATCTCTCTCAAGTCTCACCTCCTCTCTCTCAGAAGCAATGAAGCTAATCTCTCGTCCAGCAACTATTTCCCTAATTCTACTCTTAATCATTTGCACATCTTCTTCTCTCCAATTTCCTTCACATTCAGGTACTTTATTATTGCCTTTAATTATACATTATTATTATTTTTATTCATTTTTTATTAATACATAAGTAACAGAATTATTGACTCTGATTTATCTACAGGTTACACCCAAAAAACAAAAGCTGACGATGTTACTCAGCAAGAAGCTGATTTTTCAAGTGTAATAAATCCATTCAAGTTTTTTTTTTTAATTAAAAAAATATTAACAATTGTCTATAATAATAATTTTTTATTATACTGTGAACAGTTAATGGGATTGGAGAAATGTGGTGATAAAGATGAAGAGTGTGAAAAAAGAAGAATGGTTGCTGAAGCTCATCTGGATTACATCTACACTCAACACCACGGCCACCACCCATAAAACTCACTCAATGTACACACAATATTAGAAATAATTTTTTAATAAATTGGGTTTCTATTTTTTCTTGTTTTTTTTTTGTTTAACTTGAATCTAATTTCCATCTTTAATTATTTATTCATTTGTACGCTTAAATTATTTAACCGAGTTCCCCTACTATTGTTAGACAACGATTTTTTTCTAGCACATTACACCAAGCTAAGTGATTCACGTCTCCTTTAATTCATAAGACTTATTTTTTTTTTAAAAAAAAATTATTGTTAATATGCTGTAATTACGATAATCATGTAATATTTTACCCTATAATTCATACTTATACTTAGAGTGGTTTTCGTTAACTTCTATTCACCATCACTTACATTAATTACATATTTAGGACATTAGATTAATACTGGATCACCCTCTTTTACAATCATAATATTCTAATTCAAGGGAGACTAATCTAATTCAATGAAGACTAATCTTTATAAAAAAAAAAAGTAATGATTTCAAGTTTTCAACGGTATTATACAAAAACTTAATTTTCAATAAATAAATGTTGTAAAATCCCGCATTTAAATTACTCTAAAATATCCAATGATTATTTGGCATAAAATATTAAGTATCAATACACTAATGTCACAATACTATGTGTAGACTATTACCACTCGGGCGTGAAATAAAAGTGTGGGACCCTCTGGGGTACTCGACCCGACAACAGAAAACTGGTCAATTTTAAACATCCATCGGGAAGTACCAGACAATGGTTGACTTCACGGATTTCCCAGACAAAAATAACTCTGTGAATCTGACATTTCTTTCTCACATGTATTTTGGCTAACTCATTCTACGTACGTATTTCACAACAACCAACTCACTAGGGTTGAATTTAAAATTTTACTGATTTGTATTATTTTTCTTCCTTTTTTTTAAAATTGTCAATATTTTGAATTAAAAGTATCCAATTGTACTATCAATATTTGCAATTCTATACTACACGAATAATAAAAAATACATTCTCCATCTCAAAAATACTTGCACTTTTTTTATTTTTTCAGTCCCAAAAAATATTTGCACATTCTAAAGTATAGAGAATAATACTCACTATTATCTTACAATATTACAAAAATGCAAATTTCTTTTTATATATAATAGTCAAAGTCAATTACATCATACACTTTATTTTATTCAATTACCCAAAGTACCCATTTTTTTCTTACATTATTATAACAAAAGTCACTTTTTTTAAACTCAGTGCCACCAAATACGTGCATGTATTCTTGGGACGGGGGAGTATAATAATTTTAAAATTTCTGCAAAATTAAATTAGATTGCAATATTCAGAGACCTGATTAGGCTGATGTATTGGGTCTATTGAGCCCAACCCGAATGCTTATATGGGCCAATGCACCGAAATGTGACAATTGACTTTTGATCGATTTGGAAGGATCACAGCTTGGAATGCAGAGTGGACAGCTAACGGGCCCGTCATCATAGTATGGGCTTAAAGCCCAATAATAAATCCAACACAAAAGCTAACATCCCTACACCACAAAACGCCGTCGTCACGAATCCTTAAACCCTAGGGTTCAATCTTATGTAAACTTCGTCACAAAATTTTGGTATATTTTCTCGCTTTCGGAGGCAATCATGATGAGAATTAAAACCCTGAAAAACCCTAGAATCAAGCGAGCACTTGAGAAACGTGCCCCTAAACTCGTATGTATTGAATTTTCTCTTAATTTTGATATTAATTTCTTCTGTGTTTGATGAGATGAACGTCGAATCGTTGCAGGTAGAAACCGGGAAGAAGGCACTTATACTTCATGGCACTAAGACGAGCGGTGTTTTGAACTCGGTGTTATCAGAAATTTATAATCTGAAGAAGAATAATTCAGTGAAATTCTCGAGAAAAAATGATCAAATTAGACCTTTTGAGAGTGGCGGTGAAACTTCATTGGAGTTTTTTTCTCTCAAGACTGATTGTAGCCTATTTGTGGTATTCCCTAATCATACACGTGATTAATTTTAATGAGAGAGAAGTTTTATGGTTATAATTTTGTTTTTTGAAGTTTTGATCTTTAACTTTGTCTGAATAAGATATGAAGCTATTTAGTAATCTTCTATGTTAACAGACACAATGTAGTAATTCTCTTTCTAATTGACTACAGGAATTAGTCATGAAATATGAAATCATATATCTGTTGGCTTTTAGGCTAACTGTGAGACCTTCCTAACCACAGCTGCATCACTGGTTATCTGTTATAACTGTGGTATCTGTCTCTTTTATGTAGTTTGGTTCTCACTCAAAGAAGCGACCAAACAATCTTGTACTTGGTCGAACGTATGACCACCACATTTATGACCTTGTTGAGATTGGTGTTGAGAATTTTAAAAGCATGGAATCTTTCTCATATGACAAGAAGTTGGCTCCTCGAATGGGGTCAAAGCCTTTCTTTGCTTTCATTGGAGAAGCTTTTGAGAGTGTTGACGAACTCAAGCATTTGAAGGAAATTTTACTTGACCTATTCCATGGGGAGGTTTGTCTTATGTCAGTTCATTTTAGTCATTTGTGGTTAGTTTCTGCTTATCCACTGACCATGTTCTAACAGTACTTATCCAGGTTGTGACAAACTTGAACCTTGCTGGACTTGATCGTGTCTATGTTTGCACGGCTTTGTCATCAAACAGAATATACTTCTCTCATTTCGCTCTGCGTCTTAAGAAGTCTGGCATGGTAGTTCCAAGGATGGAGCTGGTTGAGGTTGGCCCGTCCATGGACATGGTTGTGCGCAGGAATCGTCGAGCTGATGACAGTCTAAGAAAAGAAGCAATGAAAATAGCACCTGAATTAACAAAGAAAAAGGTTTGACTAGCTTAAACCTTCAGTTTGCAATCTCTCGGTCAATTTTAATGCAATCAATAATTATCTGATCCTTGGCTACTACTTCCAGGAGAAAAATGTTGTCAAAGATGCTATACAAGGCAAACTTGGAAAGATTTACATGCCAGATCAAAAGGTAAAATGAGTTATCTTAGTTATATTTTACATTTCTCTCAGAAACTTTATGCTGCAGAATGATAAAATGTGGTAATTTAAAACTTTAAATTCATATTCTGTTTTTTCTTCTGGCTGCTGAATGCTGATTGAAAAGCATAAGTATGTTTCTAATAAGCTGTAAAAAGCATAAAGGTTTGTTGATACTCTTTTAATGGAACTGAACAGTATGATAAGAATAAATGCCCAGACTCAGAGAACCCCCTAAGTTTATTTGGTTGCTTATAAGATTGTTTCATCCATTTTAATGTCAACCATCAATTATGGGAACCTTCATTTAAGAGGTTCAAAGTTGCCAATTTTTAATTTATGGATAACTTTTCCGCGTACAGGTTGGGAGTGTGCCACTTGCTAACAAAGCAAAGGGAGTGAAAAGGGAGCGACGTGAAGCTAAAATGAAGGGTGAAGACAACAAACATACACCAAAGAAGCAAAAGCAGGATACTGAGTGAGTTTAGTTTTAGCCTTTGTGTAAGCATAACAGTTTTGAGGTAAATTTGATTTTATTTAGCTAATGGATGGGTTTGAGATTTGCTAGGTGATCCATCTCCTATGTGATTTTGTCTTGGAATCAAATCTGAGCCACATGATTAATCTAAAATCATCACGTTTCTTATGAGTCTGTTTTGGGATGTTCTTTGGCATGTATTGACTTGTGGCTTAAATGACGAGAAGAGTATTTTTTTTATATCGATGAGTATTTGTTTATGATTGTCCAAAGTGCTTTCCCCTTTCTTTGACATGGGATATATTGTGTATACATTTTGTAGTAAACATTTTGAATTGTTTTCTACTAGTTATACGATGGATGTACATTAGATGGGTGTCATCTCAGCTTTCACTACTAGAGACGAAGTTGGAGTCCAAATCCTTAAAATAAATTCATGTTACATATGGGCTTTTCACATGAATTGTAGGGCTTGTTAAGACAGCAGAGATTAAGACAGAGAAAGGCTCAAGTAAATAAAATTTTGTGTTAGAATCTACAAGGGTTCAAGTGAATGCATCAACAGGCAAGCAAGTTCCTGTTGTTGATTACTATAATTCATAAGTTGTTAGTAGCAGAGTAATGGTAGAGTTAGTTTTATAAATTTAAAGAAACAGAAGTCTTCAATAATGGGAATCATTAAAAAGAAGTGGTGAGCATGTTGGCAAATAATTGAAGACTTGTTCAATTCAAGAAATGCCTATATATATCATGAGAGAATTGAATCATGCATCAAACCACAGTGAAACTTACACATTGTGATTGTAGCTTAGCAATGTTGAGATTCATGGAACCCCGGTTGTGGGTTCTGCTAGCTTTCTTGCCTGCATTTGCTATGATTGCAAATGCTGATCCTCAGCCTCGCTACGTTTATAAATCTCCGCCTCCACCTTATAAATATGTTTCACCTCCTCCTCCACCGTATAAATATGAATCACCACCCCCTCCATCTTACCTCTACAAGTTTCCACCTCCACCACCTTACAAGTATGAATCACCTCCCCCGTACAACTACAAATCACCACCTCCACCACCACCCTATAAATATGTGTCGCCGCCATCACAACCTTACAAGTATGAATCTCCTCCACCTCCACCTTATAAGTACAAATCACCACCTCCACCACCTTACAAATATGAATCACCTCCACCTCCCCCATACAAGTACAAATCACCCCCACCTCCACCTTACAAGTATGAATCTCCACCACCTCCACCATACAAATACAAATCACCACCACCACCTCCATATGTCTACAAGTCTCCACCACCTCCACCTTACAAGTATGAATCTCCACCACCTCCACCATACAAATACGAATCACCACCACCACCTCCGTATGCCTACAAGTCTCCACCACCACCATCATACAAATATGAATCACCACCACCACCTTCATATGTCTACAAGTCTCCACCACCTCCACATTACAAATACGAATCACCACCACCACCTCCATATGTCTACAAGTCTCCACCACCTCCATCATACAAATACGAATCACCACCACCACCTCCATATGTTTACAAATCTCCACCACCACCCCCATATGTGTACAAATCTCCGCCGCCACCACCCTACAGATACGAATCTCCACCACCTCCACCTTACAAGTATGAATCACCACCACCTCCACCATACAAATACGAATCACCACCACCACCTCCATATGTCTACAAGTCTCCACCACCTCCACCTTACAAGTATGAATCTCCACCACCTCCACCATACAAATACGAATCACCACCTCCACCTTACAAATATGAATCTCCACCACCTCCACCATACAAATATGAATCACCACCACCACCTCCATATGTTTACAAATCTCCACCACCACTCCCATATGTGTACAAATCTCCGCCGCCACCACCCTACAAATACGAATCTCCACCACCTCCACCTTACAAGTATGAATCTCCACCACCTCCACCATACAAATACGAATCACCACCACCACCTCCATATGTCTACAAGTCTCCACCACCTCCACCTTACAAGTATGAATCTCCACCACCTCCACCATACAAATACGAATCACCACCACCACCTCCATATGTTTACAAATCTCCACCACCACCCCCATATGTGTACAAATCTCCGCCGCCACCACCACCCTACAAATACGAATCTCCACCACCTCCACCTTACAAGTATGAATCTCCACCACCTCCACCATACAAATACGAATCACCACCACCACCTCCATATGCATACAAGTCTCCACCACCTCCACCTTACAAGTATGAATCTCCACCACCTCCACCATACAAATACGAATCACCACCACCACCTCCATATATTTACAAATCTCCACCACCACCCCCATATGTGTACAGATCTCCGCCGCCACCACCCTACAAATACGAATCTCCACCACTTCCACCTTACAAGTATGAATCTCCACCACCATACAAATACGAATCACCACCACCACCACCTCCATATGTCTACAAGTCTCCACCACCTCCACCTTACAAGTATGAATTGCCACCACCTCCACCATACAAGTACGAATCACCACCACCACCTCCATATGTCTACAAATCTCCACCACCACCCCCATATGTTTACAAATCTCCGCCGCCACCACCCTACAAATACGAATCACCACCACCTCCACCTTACAAGTATGAATCTCCACCACCTCCGCCATACAAATACGAGTCACCACCACCACCACCACCACCATATGTATACAAATCTCCGCTGCCGTCACCTTACAAATACAACTCACCTCCACCTCCACCTCCACCTCCACCTTATATCTACAAATCTCCTCCTCCTCCCCCTTATAAGTACGAGTCACCACCTCCACCACCATATGTTTACAAGTCTCCATCCCCACCACCTTACAAGTACGAATCACGTACTCCCCCTCCTTACATATACAAGTCTCCACCACCACCCACCTACACATATGTATCGCCTCCTCCACCAAATACTTACTACTAGAATCTTCAACATCTTTTGTGTTTTCTTTCAGAAGCTCCATTGAAAATTGAATTTCTATTCCGTCTGCATCACAGTTCCTTGTATTGAAGGTTGGAATGTGTCCTACCTTGATTCTTCTTTTAGATTTGATTCTTGTTCTTTTATAATGTATTTTCTACATTTAATCAAATGATTGGTTTTACAATCAAATTTTTAATATAAGTATTTATTACAAATTTATTGGCTATGAATCTGTATGCATCTTTAATTCTAGTCTAATTCATTAACAATTCTTCTCAAATAACGAAACCAGTTCTAAGAGACTAGCTAGATATATATTTCATAAATAAATGAAAACTAACACAATATGTTTATTATCGGATAATTGCAGAGAATATAATTAATAAATTAATTAATAAATAGTCCCCCATCATAAAGAACACTCAAATCTAATCTATTATGAAACAGATTATTAAATCATCATATGTACAGTCATCATCATATATGGAGAGACACTAGGTACAATTGGATGTACCAATTGAATTGAATTGGTACATTCTTGGTCCTCATTTTTCTTAATTAATTTCTGCTCCTTCGTTAATGTTGTTTTTTTTTTTATTTTTAAACTTATTTTATATTTAAATGACTATTATACCCTAAACCCTAGGGATAAATTATACCATAAACCACAAGGGTAAAATTGCAATTATACCCTAAACCCTAGGGATAAATTATACTCTAAACCACAAGGGTAAAATTGCAATTATACCATAAACCCTAGGGATAAATTATACCATAAACCATAAGGGTAAAATTGCAATTATACTCCTAAAATTAAATTTAAAAAAAAGAATAAAATGAAAAAAAAAGAAAAAGAAAAAGAAAACAGACAGCAATTGGTGAGAAAGCGTTGTGCCGGCCGGGGTTGTATCGATTTTGAAAAAAATAGAGGTTGTACAACAGTCATTATCTCATACTCCCTCCGTCCCCTTGAATGGTATTCATTTCACTATTCTTGGCATCCGCTTCAAAAGCATCAATTTCCTCTATTTAATAAAGAAATTACACAATATGACTCACTACTTTCCTCTAATACAATTACCCACATTATCTATAATAATAATACGTGCAAAAAGCAAATAAAAATTTTAGAACCATCCACGTGCAAACAGCAAACGAGTACATTTCAAGGGGACGGAGGAAGTATACTACTATATATAATAGTGTAAAAATTAAATGTAATTATATAATATTATAATAATATTAATATTATGGACTTCCACCGTCTTATTACTTCTCTGTTAATCATCCGCCATAAAATATCTCCTCCCCACTTTTTCTCTCTCCTCCTCTCTCTCTCTAAATATAATTGCTTGCAAGAAAAAAATCTACAACAGTGTCGGAAAATGCTGTGGGCAAAACCCTCCACCGCCTTACGTCACTTTCTTGATATTTTAATGATTTGGGGAAATCAGGTGCCCCCATTACCTATATATATTCTCGAGATTAACCAGTTGCTCAAAATTCAATTTTTATGGACTCTGATCATTTCCAAAACCTGTTTGTCAATGGCGATTCCGAAGATTTTCCTGATACGACGACGTATCTACCTCTCTCTTCGTATCCTAGCTTGAGCTTCGACTCCCTCCATCCCCAATTCGAGTTCGAATCCATGGAGACATCATCGGATGCGCCGAAGGCTTTGGAATCACTGCACGCCACCCCGATTCCTCCGTTTCTCTCAAAGACGTATGATCTCGTCGATGATCCTTCATTGGATTTCGTAATATCTTGGGGAGAAATTGGTGTAAGCTTTGTGGTGTGGAAGCCTATTGAATTTGCGAAAATGATTTTGCCTCGGAATTTCAAGCACAATAATTTTTCGAGCTTTGTTCGCCAGCTTAATACTTATGTGGGTATCGATTTATTCATCATTGGAACTCTTTTTTTTTTCTGTAATTCTGTGTTTTTTTAGGGCTCATAAATTGTAAATTCCTCGTATATGTCTTTTCGCAGAAATTTCATGAGTTTTTAGAAGTTGAAGGTGGATAGTACAGAATTGTATTTTCTTGAATAATTAGGATTTTTCCTGAAACTGTAAATAGAGATAGATTGCTGTTATTTATTGTATATTGGTGATAGATTGAGTGATTTAAGTGTCCTTTTGCAGTTGTAAACAGCTTTGAGTTATGTAATTTGCAGTAAGATTTGTAGAGGTTGAAGGTGGATTGTTCAGAAATGTATTTCTTGAATAATTAGAATTTAGAGGTTATTCTTCTTCTTTCTTTGTATGTTGGTGATGGTTTGGACTATCTTAAGTGGATGTTGGAAATTTTGAGATGATATGTAAATTGTCTTCAAGATTATAACAACCTCATCCTCCCAACAATGAGAGATTGGAATGTCAATCCTTTAACAGGTAGAATTCAAGCTTTCATTTTGTTATTTGCTTAGCTATTCATTTATCTGATCTTCTGCATAGACTTGTATTTTTTGTGTAATCTCTTTTGATCTTATGATTTAAAGTGCACTTTACTTGTGTATAGTAAGTAGTTAATGTTATGTACATAGAACTTGTTCTCCTTTTCTGTTATTTTTGAGGGAAATGTTCCTATTCTGATTAGAATTTAGAGGAAACTTGGATTCTTATAGGATTTTATGTTCATATGTACACAGGGATTTCGCAAAATTGATACAGATAAGTGGGAATTCGCAAATGAAGGATTTGTTAGGGGGCAGAAGCAACTGTTGAAAACAATCCAAAGGCGGAAATCTATTCAGTTGCGATCGTTTGGGACCACCTCCGGATCATCTAATGAGGATGGTAAAGCTGCTGAAATTGAAGCTTTGAAAAGGGAGAGAAGATTGATGATGGAGGAGGTAGTTGAATTGCAGCATGAGCAGCGCGGTACCATTCAGCGTATGGAAGCTGTAAACAAGAAGCTTGAGGCAGCTGAAAAGGGACAAAAGCGGATGGTTTCATTCTTGGCTAAAATGATCGAGAGCCCTGCATTCTTAGCTCGTCTCTCTCAACTGATGAAGCAAAAGGACATTACGTCCCATAAAACAAAGCGAAAATTTGTGAAGCATCAGCCACATGAACTAGGCGAGCATCTTTCATCCTCCAAAGGGGATATTGTGGAGTACCAATCTGAGCTCTGTAATCTTGCTCTTCCTTATAAGGAAGACGAGCCAATGTTTGGTGCAGAACTCATGCCTTGTGGGGTTGAAGACAGCACGTGTCGATATGAATATGCCAGAGGTGAATCATTCACATTGGAGACCAAAGATCCAATTCTTGAACAAGAGATTATGATCGGTCCTCAGCTGCAACCTGCAAATGAGTACATCTCTTCTCCGAAAGAGATGATTATTCCTGAAGTCTGGATTGGAGGAACTGAAAGTATGGTTGTAGAAGAGGAAACGAGTGTGGGTGTCGAAGCTGGTGGTGCTGGTATGTTCAGTTCTTCATCCGAGCCATATCGTTATCCTCGTAACTACAATGTGCCTGATTTAGGTGTCGACAATGGGCCACAGGAGGGTTGGGAAATAGGTTCACACATTGAGAGATGGCTGGATGAAGACTGTTCCTTTTAATACAGAACCAAGAAGTTGACATATAGATGGTATAAGGCTTGTGCCTAGAAATAGGGTTGCTTATATAGTCATATGATAAGTACTTTTGAAATATTTTTATTGATAATATAAACTTACTTAATTTAATGCCTTCCGTGACTTATTTTATTTTGAGTGCCTTCGGATTTTATGTAGCTATATACTGTGACAAGTAGTTTATGAGTTAATTTGCATGGAATTCAATTAGTTTGTGTGTAGATATTGTAGTAACTTACTTACACATATTCTGCCATTTATATTTTCAGGATGTTTAAATTTACAATTTCTTAAGGATGGGCTCAACACATCACACATGACATGATTCACCTAATTTTTTAATTAATTATATTACGTGAATTATTCACACATTTCGTGTGTGATGTTAACTTATTGCATGTAACCTACGAATTAATAATAACTCATAACTTGATATAACCTGCGAAATGAAAAATAAAGCAAAAGATCACCAAAATGATTTCTTCTGTAAAATGCCACTATTGGCATAAATATTTCCTCTAATCATGATACATATGCCCATTGTGGCATTCAACATTTTACACAGCCAAAACATTTAATTAATTGTAAATTTACTTTTACTTTGATAGTAAAGATACAAATTCTCATTGCTTTTACTTTTATAAGGAATGCGTCAAATTAAGCCAAAACAAAAAATAAAAATCAGTAATCCTCTGAACTTCATTCGAACTCATTATGTACACCGCCACCTGCAGATGCATCAGAAAGCAGTGTTAGATTCAAAACCAATGTAAATTTGAAATAACTATCAAATCACACACACCCCCTGTAACAGAAAATTCTCCGGAAAAATACCGAGGCTGACTTATTAAAACAACTGTAACATGGAATATTGGCTCTTCCTACAAGCCACATGTGAGAAAGTAGTAAATTGCTCTCTTGTGGCACCTTAAGAACATTTATATTTAAATATGTACTGTACTTTTATTTATTATTACATGCTCAAATATATGTTGTTCTAATAAAATGCTAATAATATACTCATACAGTTAATTTCATGTAAGAAGAGGTAAGAGGTTCTAGATAGACAAACCTTACATTATCCTAGTATTCATCCAAGCATGAGACTAAAGATAAGTGAAACACTATAAGTGAGCCTCCCCGCTGCCGACTGTCCACAACTTCATGTGAGCGAAGAATATTCCGCAGAACCTGGCTGAGTTGGTGGGAAAGACTTGATCAATGATCTCAAAGATTCCATGATACTATAAAAGGAGGGCCGTTTCCAAGGTTCACTGCACATGTACATATATCAAAATAAGTAAAGAATCTTACTAAAGACCATTTGACCACAAGCTCAGTACTCCTATTCCTACGTGTATAGTGTATACATAACTATTTTACAACTGAAAAAATTAAAAAAAAATAAAAAATCATGAAGTTGCTTTGGAAGTTACCAAGCTAGAGATTTTAATCAATAGAGTGCATACAATAAGTGAAAATGCCTTTAAACAGAATGACAATTAGAAAGAACGTCACACGCAGAAGAACAATTTCAAACTAATATGAATGTGTAATATCTATTAGTCACACACTGGAATCACATCAGATCAGCATGAAATGTGCTAAATTTCAGGTATTTGAGATTAAGTTCCCAAACCTGCCTATAACCAAAAACAACTACATACTTTAACCGGGGCAAAAAAAAAAAAACTCACTTGGCCCAGCAGGCTTCAATAATGGCTGCAACTTGAGGATTCACGTCTTGAGGAATTTCCAGTCTTTTACATTTAAAACCAACAGCAGCTACAACCTAGAGTATCAAAGAAACAAATAGAACCCAAGTGATTAGAATATACCACAAGTACCAGCAAGTCAAGTGACTTTGAGCAAAACACAATGATTTAGAAACTGCAGCAATTATAGGATTACCAGACACTGCCAACTGATTCAAAAAGTCAAGCGTTTGAAAAAAGTCCAAACTTCTGAAATCCAAACAGTATGACAATATAACACACTGATGCTTTACAAAGATAATATTCAACATTTATTTGTAAAGGTGGACGAACTAGGTATAAGATCACAAACTTAATCTTTCTTTGCAAATCTATCTTTTTTGTTCTCTTAATTATTTGGTATTTCTTACTTTCTACACCAACACAAAAAAATTCATGCACCAATAAATATCTTTGACCCATGCTCATAAAGATTCATTCTCAATCAAAAAGAAAAAGCATGTGTAACACAATTTACCAACCTGTGCAGGATTCAAATTACCCCAGGGCTGCTGCAGCGTCGCCAGCTCCCATAAAATCACACCAAAACTATATACATCTGATTTTTCATTTGATGGTTCATCACGGAGCACTTCAGGTGCCATCCACTCAGGCTAAAAACAAATAAAGAAACTTACTCTTATTCATTGAAGAGCCAAAGCAAAAAACTAGGGCACCTGATTACTGTGTAAGAAATTAACTCACAGTTCCAGCAGCAGACTTGGATGAAAGAAATGTGTTTGCTTTCAATCGGGAGAGGCCAAAATCACAGACCTGCTCATGAAACACCATCAAGGAGCTAAACAAAAAAATTGACAATAAATTAACTAAATCAGTTGGTTCAATTTTAAATAAGTCACAGAGATTTGGGTATAATTGTATGTGTAACAGCAACAGGATAGATGAACAATCAAGGTGAGTTACCAGGATAAATATAATGAATGACACCAAGGGAGAAGAAGGATAGGAATCGGAAAACCACCTCAATTAATAATAAAGAGTTTTGATCAAAGGAATGCATAACTTTGAGGGAAGGTAATGTTTCAGTAGGATGGGAAAGTATAATTCGACCACAATGAAATAGGCTTCAGTATACAATCATTTCAGAAATCAAATGTACAGCTCAATAACAATACTAAGCTCTGCAGCACAAAAATGAAAGAGTCAATTTAACAATGCAGAAAGTAACTTGAAACTTCACAAAATTCTGTTTCAAAATAGCTATCTTCACTCATCACTTATCAGAATTTTCTTTAGAATAAGAATAGCCTCAAAAGATGAATCTCTACCTCACTAGTAACTAGCAAAGTGCATATACATGCTGAAGATGACCTCTCTTACCTTCACAGTATACTTTTTATCAACGAGAAGATTAGGAGATTTCAAGTCTCTATGAACAATAGGAGGATTGCGTTTATGAAGATAATTCATTCCTTTTGCCTGTACAAAATGTGTAATTCGATAAATCAGAATATCCAAATAAAAGAATTCATCCAGAAATAAATTCTCATCCAACAAAAGAATGCATACCACATCATAGGCCATGCTCAGCCGACGCTTCTCATCCAATGCCTCTTTTGAACCAGGTTTATGCAATAGTCTGTATAAACTACCTCTGAAGGTGATATACACAGTTAGAAAATCAAGCAAGCAGACAAAGGATATGAAAACATTTTTTTTTTCAATTACCTTGATAAATATTCTGTTACTATAGACAAGTTTGGTGGTTCTGTCACAGCACCCATAAAAAGCACAATATTGGGATGGCGCAATCTTTTCATGATTGCTACCTAGAAGAAACAACAATATGAAAATAAAGAAACAGCTGAAGTAGGAAAATGTAATTTATTTAGAGAGAACTAGAACCTACCTCCCGTAAAAATTCCTTGAATCGCTCTGCATGGAAGTCTTGTTCCATGAGAATCTTCACAGCAACATCCTGAAAGATATCCAACCTTAGTAAAGACCCAAGACATGAAACCACAATCCCAAAATGAGGTGCATATTTCAAATTTAAAAAATGTCTAATTGCAAGGACAATGGATCTTGAATTGGAAAAAAAACCAAACAACTGATCACTCAAGGACAAACAAGCGAACAAGACTGTAGCATCTTTCAAAGAAACAAATACTTGTAACTTACACATCCATTCCATTCAGCTCGATGAACCGTTCCAAACGAACCTGTAGATGCAAACATATTTAATAATAAAGGAAAGTTCAGAAGTTTTGAATATGATAATTTCTCCAAAAAACAACAATTAAGTAATGAAAAGAGCCCCTAACCAATGTTAACTGCAACCCCATAAGTATACCTGCTCCAATTCTCTCCCTTATTACAAGATCACTCCAAGGAATGTTCAGATCATCCACATCAAAGGTAAACCCGCTTGGTTTGGATGAAAATAAATGCCCTCCTTCACCAAACCTGGTTACTTTACTTGTATTTGTGCTTGGATCCAGCAAGGGAATAATTGACTGGAAATTGTTATGCTCGATCGGAGGAGGATGATTCAAACGGGTCGGGTGATTGACTATATTTTTTGAGCCTACAACTTCTGGGATATTTGATGGTTTGGAGAGCCATGACTCTTTACCATGAATCTTTATCCAGGAATTTGTGGGATATGGTGAGTTAAATTTTTCATCTTGATTGCTTGAGCTGGGTGGAGAATTGGTTCTATCGACACAAGTCCCCTTTGGTTGAATAGGATGCATGGAGTCAATAGCATCCACACCAATAACAGTTTCAGCTATCACAGACATAACAACATTTTAACACTCTATTTCAATCTAACAAGAACCAAAATAACATAATGAAGAATTGAAGAATGACTATTGATAGATCCAAAGAAGCAAGAGCAGTTGAGCACAGAGTAAAGGGCTTAAGAAATGTTGTTTGCGAGTGCAAGCATGCATGACTTAGCCCCGTTGCATTAGCAGAATTACAAATACAATCAGCTTTTATGTTAAACCTAGTCTAATGTCACCAACTGTACAACTCCAGATCATATTACATAGTATGGACTCTTAAACCATGAAATTTGAAAGCATTTGTACCCTGCCAGCAAATAAGTCTTGCACATCATTTCATGATTGACAATGAGGATTTACTGTATCAAATGGAACCCAAACAACTATGACGATGCACAAATGCTCCCAATGATCCATGAAAACTTTTAAATGCATACGGTCATAGATCAATCAACTTCAAAGTTCGGTAGCAAAACACATACAAAAAAGATATAGCTAACAATATGATTGGCATCATATGTCCATCGTATAAAATTGAAATCAATTCAACAACCTCACAACTATTGATGAAATTATATAGGATCGTTATGGATCCAATCAAATATAGTATCAAATATCAATCACGTCAAACAATTTAATAAATAACCTGCATGCATCATCAGCCACCCAAGTTCCACCACATAGCTAGAGCCAGCGGTAGGTTAGAGAAATTAAGAAAATTAAGAATGTTTAAGACAAAACACAAAATAATAATAGTAATAATAATATTGTAATCGCACATATGATCACCTGCTACAGAATCATCGAACTCAAGATTAAGAGATTGAATGTCCAAGAAGAACTGTTTGGCCAGCAACCTGAAATCAGTTGATGGTTCCACCTGCCTAAATCTTGGAAAGCGTAAAGGTGAAGAGATTGAGATAGTAGAAGGACCGTTTAGCAGGGAATCAGGCTCGAATAAACACCCTGGATTCTCAACCAAATCAATAAGATACTCCCTGTGAATCAATGTCAAAATGGACTTATTAACACAGCATTGTATTTTAGAGATGATATCAACTACATTATAGGCCACACTTTATTGATTTCTGGAAATTAAAACATCGCAACATCAAGGGACTTCGATGGTCTAGGCAACTCCCATTAAAGCCTCAAAAGAAATTACATGACTAATGATCAAGCAGCACAATCATTAAGAGTTCTACATCAGTGCGCAAAAAAAAATTATTAAAAATAAAATTTGAAAGATAAAGTATCATGTTATGCAACTCAAGATCTTATGGAATCAGAATCCAATTTTTTCAAGTTTAAGCAATGGAATTAATTTTTAACCATTATGTATATTAAATAGCCATATAATAATGATGCACAGGAATTATGCATACTTATCAGGCCCAAAGCGAACAAGGCATGATGAAGCATCTTCTCTTGAGCAATATTTACATCCCCTTGCAATTCGACATGGTAAGTTAATAGCATCAGCTAAAACCTGAAAACAATAATAATATCATAATGTCAAATTGGATAACAAACCATTTAGGAAGCACATCCGTAAGCAAAAGAGAGAAGCAAACTACAACATTGCAGAATGTTAAATGGAAATAGTTCGAAAGTAAACTGGGAAGACTACTGATAGAAAATTGAAGTTTAAAAATGTTACACGATGAGAAGAAAAGCTGAATCAATAACAGTGTGACAGATGCCTTAGATGTTTCTTTCATTTTCTGCAATAAGTTAAGGGAAACATAAACAGAAAGATAAGCAAGGTTCACAAGTTATGTTTTCATTCTGTTTAGGGGATTTTATATAAATCCAAAACATTTGAATGGTATAAACCCTAAAAAATCTAAAACCACAAACAAAACCCTGCAAACAGAATTGGACATTTCACTATTTCAGGAAGGGTCCAGTTAATGATGATTGTTTGTACAGGCAGACAAGGGATGGCTTAGAAAGTGAAATGCCAATATCAGAATTCAGCGATAAAAGATTTGAGTACCCAAACATCTCTCAGTGAATTTCCGCAAACTTAACAGAAGAGGCAGTGAGACATACTTTGAATAGCAGAGTGCGGTGTCTACAAAGTCCAATAGACAGGCTGCCAATAGGAAGCACAATTGACCCCAAGCAATCTTTTAATTCATCACTGCACTCTTTCCAAGTGGCAAAAAAGCTCTCTTCCCCATCGGAAGCTGCACCCCTACGTAAGGCAATAAAACAAACAAGAATAAGAATTCACCGGAATGCGTACATAGGAGCTTCTAGTGCTTACCCCATATGATTGCATACTAGCTTTGCTAGTTGTTCAACAACTTCCTTTGTGGTTATGCAACTGGAGGACAAATTATGACTTCGATTCTGCAGCTCTGTAAAGCTGGGATCACCTCGCTGATCAACTGAAATTACTTCAACTGAAAAGGCAACGGCAGGATCAACAGTCCTTAACAATTCAAGGGACGGAATACGACCGCTTTCATGATGATCAGAGCACACAGTCCAAACATATGGATCCATCCCATGAATCATGTAAAACCCATCAGGCACTCTGTCAAAATATGATAAGCATCCATTTACCTGATGTAAACCAATGTGCAAAGTCTGAGAATTTATAACATATTCAAATCAGGAAGAAAAAAATAACCAAATGAAAATACATATACTTCAACCATCTTGATAATACTATTGAGTGTACGAAAATACCGAGATAACATATCCAACAGACATTCCTTAAGATCACCCATGTCGAACTGTTAATATCTTAATAAATAGTTTCAGCCTGAATACTCATTCCCAATACATGCTCTTCAGTATCAAATAACACAATTCCAAGTATTCGAAGAAGCATGAATTTCCCCCCTAAGATACTATAGAAAATGGAACCAAAAATTTTAGTAGGATCATCATTCAATTCAGTGAATTCACCGAGTTGCACTTAAGTACTTCTAGTACAAAATCACCTTATGAGTGATCATTCAAGAAATCAATGAAATTGATCGGAAGACAAAATTTATTGATAAGTGTCAATTTGCAAATGCACAGTTGATCTTAAGACACTCAATCCTCAATAAATTAATACAATGACCAATGATAATAATATAAGGTTGCAAACTTGCAACAAGTGACTTCTAGCATTCTCCCTAAAAAAGCACCGCCTAAAATATTTTCTGCCAGAAAAGAAGGAAGGAAATAAGAAAACATGAGAGGAAAACGATCATTGCGTACTTAAATTAGACTAGTGATTCTTTTATCCAGAGAGGAAAAGGGTGCCTAAGGAGGTTATTCTCCATTCTGTACTCAAACACTACACATGAGATTTGATCCGATGAAGTATCGCTATACAATTGAAGTAAATATAAAATTTATCTACACGCCCATCGCTCAACCTATCATACCCCTTATATAGATGTGCGCCTAATTACAACCACAACTCACTAATATCAAAACTGCCGAAATTGTTGTTTAGAGTTTGCTTATTAGGGTTATGTTACCCAGTATCGATGAGAAATCGACTCGGTTGATGCAGGTGATGACGACGCAACAGATGCGGATTCATCCGGCACAGGATCCAAGAAATTAGGATCATCAGCACATGTAGCCTCCGATGATAGACGAAGAGCCAAAGCCAGCTGCAATTGGTAGCTCTCCTCCGTCTGCTGTGCCCAGCTCTTCGACGTTGATGAGCCTCCACCGCCGCTACCAGGCACCTCAGCCGTCTTCGCCCTGAATTCGCCCCCACCATCACTCAAATGACTATATCCCACGTCGGTGTTCGAAAGCGAGGGGACATAATAATCCCCAGATATCGAGCTCTCACCGAAGCTACTCCCACTCGACTGCCTCTGCAGTCCAAAAGACCCTGGGAAAGGCGCTGCCCCAATCCGACTCTGCTGCGGCTGCGACTGAATGATTCTCTGATCAATCGCGTCCCAATCGAGGGCAGCCGCTCGTTCAGACTTCAATTTGTTCTTCTCGCTGGAGTGAGGCTCGTAGTAAAGAGGCGGTTGCGCCGGTGCGCCGCCGAAACCGTCTGAGACTTTCGGCTGCTTAGGTGGTGGTTGGTGATACAATGATTCGTCCGGATTTTGGCTTAACAGAGTGTAATTCGATCGTCTACCAGGCATTTCCATTGAGCTGTATGAAAGTAGGTTAAACCGCAATTCATTTATGATACGCGAAGCACTGCCATCGCTGGGTTCATTCTCTCTTCCTAGATTTCGCCTTTGCTACGATTTCTCTCTCCATTTCCTCTCTCTCCTCGTAGAGGAGACACTTCTATTCTATTTAAATTTATCTATGTATGTTTAGGGAATTTAAATGGTATAGGAGTACGAAAATACGGATCTAAATCTGTGTACTTGTGTTTGCAAGGCCAAATACATGCCAAAGGCAAGATTCGAACCCCCACCCCTCTACCACTTGAGTAAATCTGTGTACTTGTGTTTGCAAGGCCAAATACATGCCAAAGGCAAGATTCGAACCCCCACCCCTCTACCACTTGAGTTATGTCCTCTGTGGACAATATTTAGCATTTATGGTGATATTTGTTTTGGGTTCAAGTATAAATAAAAAAAAATTATAGATTTAAAATTATTTGGGTTTAGTAAATGTAATAATGTTGTGGAATTTAAATAAGATAGGTTTTAACTTTTGATGTGGGCTGATGATACAATCCAATTCAATTATTATCTAAACAACTTAATCCACATCAATGAGCCCAAATAAGAATTACAGGCCCATCAAATAACAATGAGAGCAGGGTCATGCATTGGGGCACAATTCTGCTGGGAGCAGAGCACCTCCATCCTTTCTATATACTTCGTTATTTTCTGTCATAGGCATTGAAGATTATTGTTAGGCCTTTCTAGAAATCTCCCTCCCCTTCTTCTTTGACACTTATACTCGGTCGAAAGGTGGATTATCTTGTAACACCTCCACACTTATTTTAATCACTCAAAAAATGCAAAATCACATCAATTAATAATTTTAAAAAATTATCTTAATTTTAAAAATATTATTTTCGCTTAACACATACTCCCTTCATCCCCTTCTTTTATGTGGAATCTATGTGTAAGAATAAGAAATGATTCTCTTCTTTTATGTGGAATCTATGTGTAAGAATAGAGAATGACGTGTATAATTGAATATGATGCGTTATGTTTAAGAAATTGGTGGGATTTATGTAATATGGTTTTACTAAACTACAACTTCAACAGTGAACATAATTCTAACTTTGGATTAAAAGGTCGAAAACAAACATAAATGTGTGGATCGGGCACCTTTTTTTTTCATAATAAATTGTATTTCCTCCATTATAAAATTACGTTCTTATTTACTGTTTATTTAAGAAAACAATATATTTTGATTAATTTTGATGTTAATGTGTTGTTTTTAGACAATAATAAAGTATATTACGTGTATAAATAGTGTATAAATAGTATTGATGATTTGAAATTAAAGTGTATCTTTTTTAAGTTTTGAATTAAAAGGTTATTTTATATTTTAGGGGTGAACCTGTGAGACAAATTAATTGAGAAATTGTGAACTTAATAATGTGTTCACATTTGTGTGAGAATGTTTCACTGTGAGATCATTTTATACTTTCGTAATTAGTTATCACTTTATATTAAATATGTTATACTAATTTTTTCTTATTATCATTTTTTATTTATACTATAAATTATTTATTTATGAAATAATTCATTACACTATAATCACTTTTCATTAATTGAGTATCACTCCTTATTAAAATATTATCATTTATAATTTCTCTCAAAATGAAACGATTCTACACCATTCTTTTCCTTGCAATCTTAATGAATGTATTACCTTAGACAAAGTCTTTTTTTTAAAGACCTATTAAAGTATTTTTACTAGTATTATATTTGTAGTATATGATTTGATATTTTATCAAGCATACAAAGACTTCTGCAGTTCTGAAAAAAAAAGTAAAAAAATAAATAAATAAATAAACTATTGTGATTTTTGGTAATTAAGAAGGGCATTATGGTAAAAGAAAAGTTTTTCTTAGAAAGGCCAGCAGGCCCAGCCCACCACTCACACCCTACACCCTATATGAACTCAAAACCCTATTCCATTTTCATTTCAATCAGCTGCGCCGATTCCCTTTCACAGTTCATCCATCAAAGCACCGGTGAGATGACGACCCGATTCAAGAAGAATCGCAAGAAGCGTGGCCACGTGAGCGCCGGTCATGGTCGTATCGGAAAACACCGCAAGCATCCCGGCGGTCGCGGTAACGCCGGTGGTATGCACCACCACAGGATCCTCTTCGACAAGTACCACCCTGGGTACTTCGGGAAGGTCGGAATGCGGTATTTCCACAAGCTCCGGAACAAATTCTTCTGCCCTACCGTCAACATCGACAGGCTGTGGTCGTTGGTGCCGCAGGAAGTGAAGGATAAGGCGTCTAAGGACAACGCGCCGCTGATTGACGTTACGCAGTTCGGGTATTTCAAGGTTCTGGGTAAGGGTTTGCTCCCCTCCGACAAGCCCGTCGTCGTGAAGGCGAAGCTGGTGTCGAAGAACGCCGAGAAGAAGATCAAGGAGGCTGGTGGTGCTGTTTTGCTCACGGCTTAATTAGGTCATTTTTATTAGCTGCTTTTCAATTTTATGCAATTGTGGTTTTTAATTTTTGCTGGAAGGATTTTACTCAACTTTCTCTCGTTATATATACTCTTTAAAATGCTTTGTATTACACTGAGTCTTTGATTATTCATGGGCTACATTTTAGCAGTTTTGCTTGTGGGATACTGCTTTTAGTGTATTGAATTATGGGTAATAGTTGGTATATGATTTATGAAGTTGTGGATTATGATATGCTGTGGTTTTCTCTGAGAATACACTCTAAAGGCTTAGATGCTTTGAATGATTTATCCTATGGTGATTGCATCAATGTTTTGTTTTGTTTTTTCAATGTTTTGTTTTGTTTTTTTTTATGTGATATTCGAATTGACAAAAACAATATCTCCTTGCATGATATGGATTTCAAACACACACTCAAGGCTTAGATGCTTTGAATAATTAATCCTATGCGACAATGTTTTGTTTTTTCATGGTAAAAGCAATATCTCTATGGATGCCAAAATGTGAATTAGTCGAATTACTTATCCCTTCTCTATGATGTATCATTGGCCATTTACTAAGTCCCTCCAATTTATGTCATCAAGTTATCCCTTCTCTATGATGTATCCTTGGCCATTTACTCTGTGTTCCTCCAATTTATTTCATCAAGTGGTCATTTGTGTCCCCGGGTACCGTGCCCCTTTGCAATTTTCTTGCCCCTTTGCAATTTAAACCCCTAGCAATACATATGTTTAAATAAAATATGGAGGGGGTGTGTCTCGGTGGGCACAAGAGTTTTTGCCATCAAAACCTTGGGGCTTTACCAAGACTAACGAATAAAAGGCCTAAAGCCTAGTATTTCTATGGAACATGAGCATTTCTATGGGATGTTTACAGAGTATTTAGTGTGATACTCTTGAAAAAAATTTTCCAAGTGTGCTATCCTTAAAACTCCGATGGAGGAAATGGTGAAGGAATTACCGTAATTGATGGTGAAATCTGGAGGAATAATGGAAAATTGAAGTTGAATCTCTTAGGACTGTGATTTGTTTTCGAAAATGAGTAATTGCAATTAAAAAGTATCTTATGGTATTAATTTATTCTAAATAAGGATCCTAGAAGATTTCTAGCATCATCATCATCTTACACTGTGATTGAAAAAATGTGGGGTTTTAGCAATCAAAACTGTGCTATAATTTTGTCAGAATAAATATTGTAAGAATAAATATTGATTGGGACTATTATGATATTATCTTCATTTTTGCGGGGTATAAAGGTTTTTTTTTTTAAAAAAAAACGCTCTTGTCATCTTCTTGCACATTTGTTTGTTCGTTTCATTACACTTGTACAACATTCAAAACATAATTTCTCATTTCTTAGGGGATGCTTGAAAATGCATTGGAGGAGGGGTATGGGATGATATTAATTTTCATTCATTCTTATACTTTGGTATTCTCATCATTTCCATTGATTCATTGAATGCTCCACCTCATTCAATCAACTATATTTTCATTACATTCCTAATCAGAACCAAAGCAGGTGTTCAATTTTTTTTTGATAAGTAAAAATATTATTCATTATGGGTACAAGAGATACCCTAACGAGTACAAATTTACAACAATTAATACCCTAATACCATCATTGGGTTAACTAGCCAATTACAAAATGAAAACTTAGAACACCGAATCTTATTAACATAAAACCAACTCCAAAGTCTAAACTTAATATCCTCGACAATCTTCTCAACACTAAACTCCACGCCATTAAATATCAAATCATTCCTCCCTTTCCACAATCTCCAAATCAAACATAACCAAATTGTAACCGCCACCTTCTTCCCTATTTTGCCTCTTAAGATTCGACTATGTGCAATGAGATTGGATAAAATACAAGAATATAATACAGTAGTAATTCCCAACCATTTGAAACAAGACATCCATACCTCATGTGAAATTGAGCATTCGAACAAAATATGTCTTCCAGTTTCGATATGGTTTCCACAGAGTACACATGTTGAATCATCGCTAGGAAGTAATAAATTCCTTCTTAGCAAATTGGCTCTTGTCGGAAGCCTATTCCAGAGTGCTCTCCATGCATGAGCAATTACTTTTCGTGGTGCAAATGTATCCCATATCAATTTGAATCCATGCATCCTTTCTTCATCCACTGCTGCATTTTCTCTGAGTTCAACAAGGGCTGAATAGGCACTCCTTGTACTGTAGCAATCATTCGAGTTTCCAAGCCATTTCCATGAATCTACAACCCCCTGCCTTAAGGTAAACCTGTTAAGGATAGACAACAAAGAGTTAAAGGCATCAAGTTCCCAATCAAATAAAGATCTCCTCCACTCCCAACTCCATCTCCATCTCTCTCCCTCCCACTTCCCCATGCCTCCAATCACACTCTCTTTATTCCTACAAAGTTGAAAAAGACGTTGAAATTTCAGTTTTAATAAACCCTCATCCGTCCAGTTTTCATCCCAAAAATATATATCCCTACCATCACCTATCATCCTTACTAATCTATTTTTAAACCATGTTCCCTCTCCTCCGAAAGAAAGACTAAACACATCCCTCCACCACCCTGACCACCTACTACCCACTCTACTATCTAAATGAACACAATTTCTCCATATCCCATATTTAGACTCCACCACCCTCACCCATAAACTATTTTTTTCACTCAAATATCTCCAAGCCCATTTACCCAGCAAAGCTTTATTAAAAATTTTCAAATCTTTTACCCCAAGACCCCCCTGAATTTTTGATTTGCAAATTTCCTTCCACTCAACCCAAGCTACCTTTCTAAAGCCCTCTTTACCCCCCCATAAAAAATTACGTTGTAAGCTCACAATATCACATAGGATTTTTTTTGGGGCTTGATAGAAAGATAGGTAGTAAAGAGGCAATGAAGAAAGAACCGCATTAAGGAGAGTGATTCTGCCACCCAATGAGATATGTTTATCCTCCCATCGCCTTAAGCGATTTTTAATCTTTTCCACCACGATTGACCATTCAACTTTATTCTTATGATTCATTCCCACCTTAATCCCCAAATATATAAAAGGGATTGAGCCCATAGAACAACTTAGAATCTCTGCCATTTCTCTTAGTGCATTGCTCTCGACATTTATCCCATAGATGCAGCATTTTTTGAAATTGACTTTTAGTCCCGAGACTAGCTCCATACATCTCAAGACTCTTTTCATAGTCCAAGCATTGTCCATCGACGCATCCCCCATAAGAATAGTGTCGTCAGCG
Organism: Pogostemon cablin; assembly: GCA_023678885.1. Classification (NCBI taxonomy): domain Eukaryota; kingdom Viridiplantae; phylum Streptophyta; class Magnoliopsida; order Lamiales; family Lamiaceae; genus Pogostemon; species Pogostemon cablin. The sequence goes on from CM042984.1 coordinate 3,329,245, forward strand.
AATTGAAGATGTGATATTGTGACACTTTTCCTACCTATTTTTGCTCCCTCAAATAGCCCCATCTCAGTTGCCTTGGTCATGAAGATGCTCAAACCTTCAGCTACAATCAAGAATAAAAAGGGGGATAGCGGGTCACCTTGCCTCAAGCCTCGTTCCAATCTAAACTCACCAGATGGGCTTCCATTGACTAGCACTGAAGCAGTTGCTGTAGACACACACTCCATTATCCACTTTCTCCAGGTAGGATTAAAATTGAATCGTTCTAACATCAAATTTAAAAATCCCCAATCAACCGAGTCGTAGGCCTTAGCGAAATCAATTTTGAGAAATAACCTTTTCAATCTCCTCTTTTTTGCCTCGTCTATTGCTTCATTAAGGATCACGATACTATCCAAAATTTGTCTGTTGCCCACAAAGGCGCTTTGATTTTCAGAGATGATGGAATCCAATACTCTACTCAATCTCCCTGCCAATGCCTTCGAGAGTATCTTGTATACTCCTCCGATAAGAGATATTGGTCTAAAGTCGTTTATCTCACTTGGAGCTTCCTTTTTGGGTATGAGAACAATAAAAGAGGGATTTAATCCTTTAACAATTCTGCCATGCTGCTGGAATTCCTCAACCATCCTCATTATATCAGGTTTTAAGACCTCCCAAAAATCCTTATAAAAATGGAAGTTGAAACCGTCAGGCCCTGGGCTCTTTGAGCTTTCACACGACCACACAGCCTCCTTAATTTCCTCTTCGGAAAATGGTGCAATCAACATCTCATTGTCTGAGTCTGAAATTTTTTTATTAGTGAAACCTTCAATCAACGACGGCCTTGGAAAATTTTCCTTTTTGAAGTGCCCTTTAAAGAACTCAGAAATTCCTTTTTTCACTTCAACAACTTCTTCAACCCATTCTCCATTTAACTCCACACCTGTAAGCTCATTCCTTTTTCTATTCTTATTAATAATTTTGTGGAAAAAACAAGAATTAACATCTCCATCTTTGAGCCATTTATTACGTGATTTCTGTGCCAGGAGCTTATTCCGCCAATTTAAATCCCTTAGAAGCATTGCAGTAGCTTTTTTCCTCAGTAGTACTTCATTAACGTCCAGGCCAAATGTATCATCAAGCATGTCCAATCTGTGAATTTCTTCCTTGTTTTTTTCAATGTTGGTATCCATGTGTCCAAACACTTGTTTGTTCCAAACTTTGATATCTTCCTTCAACATCTTTAGTTTTTCCTTGATGACATATCCTCCCCATCCCTCAACTTCATATTCTTGCCATTTTTTAGTCACCAATGTTTTGAATTCTGGGTGAGAAAGTCAAGCATCGATGCTCTTAAACGGCTTGGGACCCCAATTCTTTGCATTGATCTCGAGCATAATTGGGCAATGATCAGAAATTGTTCTCCGTAAGCCTTTTTGATAGGAATTTGGCCATTTTGTCAACCATCGATTGTTCACCAATATTCTGTCCAGCCTGCTTTTACAAGTTCCATTGGGTCTGTACCATGTGTAGTTTCTACCGTGGAGAGGGAGATCCACCAAAGCAGCACTTCGAATAAAATCATCAAAGGCACTTATATCTCTATTATTTGAAACCACACCCCTTCCCTCTCTTTCATATGCTCTCCGAACAGAATTAAAATCCCCAGCAATGCAGATACACGAAGAAGCATTCTGATTGATTATAACCTTAATTTTGTCCCAAAGTTCAATTTTTTCATCCAAAAAACACGAAGCATAAACATTCATGATGCAACAATGGATTCTTTCATGACCCCAAAGCCCATTAACAATAAGAACACCATCCATGAACCAAGAACTAAGACATGAAAAAACTTCAGAATTCCAAAGAGAAATTAAACCTCCTGACCTGCCATCGGATTCTTTCGCCGTCCAGCAAACTTTCTCGTCTCTCCATAGGTTTTTACATATGGAGTCATTCACCGTTTCTAGCTTTGTTTCCTGAATACAACAGAAATCGATCATGTTTTTCGAAACCAATTCTCGAATCTCCTTCCTTTTCACTCTGCTCCCCAAGCCTCTAATATTATATGAGAGAATCTTCATTACTTACAATTTCTGATAAACCCCTTGCCTTGTCCTCTTGATTCCTCATTCTTCTTTTCCAGTTCCGCAATCTTGTATATAGTCTCTTCATCTGAAGTTGTTGCCACCAACCCGAGACTCTTTCCCACTTCCCACACTTGTTTCGCCTCTTCCATCTCACGATTTGTACCTCGATTTTTGTAAAATTTCCCCTGTCTTTCCTCTGTTGTTTCCATATCTCTGACAAATGCATTCCATGATTTTGTCTCACTTTTTCTTTTTTCTTGATTGGCTTTCAATTTCTCTCGCTTCTGTTGTTTTCTTCGAAATCCCTTCAAAGCTTCAGAATTGTTACATCCCATATGACATTGGGAAAAGTTATCACCCCCTTCATCTCTTGCAGTATTATCATTCTCTACCACACAGACAGTATGTACGCTACTCGAACCGATGTCTCGGTATTCTGCTTTGGATTTTGCAGAAGAGAGCTTCTCGCATAAAAGAGGTTCTTGTAGAGTCGTGATATTCTGATTTGGTTCAAAGCCTGGTGGGAAATCTGGCCCTGTTGAATCTGATACGTTCTCAATAAGCTTTCCCTCACGTTCTTCACAATAACCAGATTGAAGCCCAGGTAAGTGGTCCATATTTAATTTCTTTGAAATTGTCAATCCATCATTAGGCCCAGTTTTAATATTTTCTTTCACCATTTTGAGAGGCCCACTCTCTGATCCAAGGCCCACTAGAACTTCAAAATTTGACGTTCTTCCCAGTTTTGAACGTTTTGCATCATTCAAATTTCGTGGGCCCCTACTCGCCGCCATTTTCATGGAGTTTACTGTTTCCAATACAACATCATTGCTATCAAGTTGTTGGAAATTACATCTTCTCTGTGTGTAGCCGTCTTTGGCTTCATCTCCAAGAATAATGTCTCCTGTTAGATTTGGCATTGATTTGGTTTTTCGAATATCGTGTCGCTGATCGGAATACTCCGTCTGAACTGCATCTGCCGGTCCAGGCGAGACCAGCCCCTGTAGGCCGCCGGACCACTGGGATTCTTCATCATCACCATCTGTCTCATTTCCTTCCTGGACATAGCCCAGCTGCATATCCATCTCCTCTACAATTCTAATTGGAAAAATTTTCCCATCCACACTAACTTGAATGACTTGGTTGATTTCAGATAGAGGGGGGACAGATACTAAAACTCTTGCCATATCTAATCTATTTTTCTTCTCCGTCGTTTCATCTATCCTCACAAAAGAACCAATTTTTTCACTCACCATTGCAAAGAACCTGCCATTCCATGCATGAACGGGGACTCCTACCCATCTTGTCCAAATAAGTCGATTGTGGCTTACGTCAGTTTCTTTCCAAGGGCGAAACCATACAAACCAATTCTTAAACCATTCGTCTAGCTCTACCACAAGTTTATCGAAAGTCTTATCTGATTTATTCTCAAGCAAGATGATATTGTCGCCCAAGAATCTCATCAGTACGAGTCCTCCACACTCACTTTGTATATCTTCATAATGTTCTTCCCAAGAGAATTCTTTTTTCAATGTAGCTGTATAGCATTCTTTGAGCCATTTTTTCTCCTCCGGAATTGTAACATACTGCATCGTTACTCCAATATTAGAGATGTCAATCTGATGATTATTAGCCTCGTTTGCCACCGCCTGAACATAAGACTTCTCCGGTTTCCTTATTCCACAATTAGAAGGAAATGAAACTGGTAATTTTTCTTGTTGGTTGTGAGGTATCATCCTTCTCCGATTGAATCTCGGAATGAAGGCCCTTATCTTGTAGCTTCCAATCCATACCTTGTTCAGTTTATCCAGAATCTTTTCTGCATCGTACTTCGATGAGTATCTAACGAATCCGAAAGATCTCCCGAGCTTGTCCTTCTTCTTTGGTCTGAACATGTCCTCCACTTCACCTATCTCACTGAAAATAGACTTGAGATACTCTACTGTGCATTCCTCTGGAAAATTGTTGATGAAGAATGTCATAATGTTCTCTGATTTTTCATTTTGAAACTTATCCCAGAATGTGTCTTCATTACCCAACTTAATGCGGTTTCTTTCGTGAGTTGCCTGGTCGCTACCTATCCTCAAGGTCTGTTTCTGCCTCACCGGTGGTCTCTCGGAAAAGGGTGCTGATGTTTTGGTTTCTCCTCTCATTTTTTAAGTGGGTTTTTTTTTTTTCATTTTTCAAAGCAGGTGTTCAATAATTAAAAAAATAAAAAATCAGGGGTATTACTTTTATAAATTAAAGGTATTAAATATAAATATTAAGGATATTATCTTTTGATTTAAGTCGGAGCACACAGATATAGAAACATACGCCCAAATTTAAAAAAAAAAATGGTTGCCTGCGTGGATGTACACTCCCTTCATTTACCATTTATGCGCAGAATATTTAAATATATATATAAATTTGGGGTTATTTTGGGGTGTGCCAGTGTAGTTAATAGGGTAAAATATTGGTAGTGTGCGGTTTTTAAAAAAAATAAATTTAATTATATTAATTTATTTCATGGTTGTGAATTGTGATTAGATTAAGAATAAATCTAACGGTTCAAATCGTCTTGGTGCACCAAGTGCATCGAAGTTGGACTCATAAATTTGTGATGAATTTTGGAATGTGTCGGTGCACCTTAAGGTTGAATGGTTTAATTTAAGGTATAATGGTAAAAACAAAATTTAAAGGGTTTAATGATTTAATTTAAGGTATAATGGTAAAAGCATAATTTAAAAAATTAGTTATTAATTAAAATTTAAAGGTGGAGATTACTTAATGTGAAATTTAACAGGTTCGGTGTAAGGTCCACCCTACTAAAACTCTAAATTTGTTATTCTGATTATACTTATTTTGTCATTTTACTCATCACACCCTACCATTTAGCATGCATATTTCCCTTGAATTTCAATTCAATGCACTAGGTTGATCAAGTTCTATATTGATGGAGCGAGAGCGTATTAAAATGATGATAATACGAGAACAAAATTCTATAATCCGTTGATTCTTAAATAATACTACGTTGATTCTATAAAAGAGAATATGAGACAATTCTCATTATCATTAAACAAATTCAACTCCGATCACTTATTTATAGATGATATCAAGATCTACCACATTAATGACAATTATGAATAAAATGAAACAAATCAAAATATTAATACTAATTATTCTATATATCCACCATATCTGCATCATTTTCCTCTACTTGGAAACGATTCGCCCTCGAATCGTGCCGGTCGTATCACGAACAAAATAAGTGTGGAGACGCACCGAAACATCTTTAAATTCATTTAATTGAAAATCCTTCAGACAAGAACCTTCATATCCAGCAGAATCGCTAATTATAAAGTCCATAAAATACGAATTTTTTGGATCAAACGAAACATCCGCATTAAGCACGTCATAATTTGTAACAATTTCAATCATCTCTACATAAAAAAACTGGATCGCCATTGACACCGTGGAAAATTGCATCGTCTTCTTCATCAAATATTGGTGGGGTATCATAATCACCATACGAATCTCCTTCATCAAATATCAGTGAGCCATCATACTCACCGTAGAAAACTTCACCATATTCCTCATCATCGAAGATTGGTGGACCACCATCAATAGTTTCGACTTCTTCATCTAAAATTGGTGGTCCATCGTATACCGTATCAGACACCAACAAATTATTTTGTTGGTAGATCTGCGTAGTATCAACTGATACTAACTAATGCAGCGAGCGCGTATTAAAAGGATGATAATACGAGAACAGAACTCTATAATCCGTTGATTTTTAAAGAATACTACGTTGATTCATAAGAATTAAGAATACCGTAAAAGATGTTATGAAAAAACTCTCACTTTCATTAATCAAATTCAATTTTTTCTAATACATAAAAAAACCACATGTTTATAGGTGATATCAAGATCTAACGTAATAATGATAATTACAAATAAAAGAAAATAAAACAAAACATTAATACTAATTATTCTAAATACGAAAGTAAGCAAATCAAAACATTATTAAATTAATTACTAAATATATCTCCATCACATATTATATAGAAATATGTTATGGAGTTGATGTTTTATCTTTGAATCTAATAGGTATTTCGTGTTTGATTTTAATAAAAATTGAAAATCGATTTAATGATTGAGGGAATACACTATCCCTCTGGATTCATTTTATCACTAGTTGATATCAATCAATCTTAGAAATATTAAAAAATATATATAAGGGAGTGACTATTTGCACCCCAAAATTATTATATGTAATCCTTTATTTACTAAATATACCCAATATTTTATTACTTTTTTAATTTAAACATTACTCCCTAAACACACCCTAATTAAGAACGTTATATCCTCTTCTTTTATCTTTATTTTTCTAATAAACAAGAAAAAAAATCTATCTTAGTTTTCAAGTCACACAAACCCATTGTCTCCTTGTGCAAACGCAGAGGTACCAGTAATACCAAATACTATTATCTAACTAGTATTTGATTAAGATAATTTCAATCTTTTCCACTAAAGTTTATAAAATTCAATTGAAAGTAATATTTTCCACATGTGAACCTTTAAATCAGACTTAACAGGGTTAATGTTCTGTTAGAAAAAAAAACTCTTACTGTTTTTCCCTATTTAAAATAGCCAGAGCTTTGGAATTCAACTGTAGAATTTAGTTTCCATAAAATCATAAATTGAAACAAATAGAAATTCAGAACAACAAAAAATTTGGCCGATTGGAAGAAATGTTAAAAAGTAGCCATCCTAAAATATAAATGTGTATAAATTTGTTAGGCAAAAACTTGTGAGCGTCCCGGCGCATGGAAGCACACTCTGTGTGCCTTTAGAATTTTGTGTTAAATTGTATATCCTTTAGTATAAAGATGTGTACCCTTTATTTTCTAAAGAAAAATAAAAAATATAATGAAAAGTGTATGCCCTTTAGAACAAAATGGTGTATATTTATTAATTAAAGTGTATACTCTTTAAAACAAAATAATGTACCCTTATCAATAATACTAAATTTTAAAGGCACACGGCATGCGCCCGGCACACGAAGTCTCACTCAATTTGTTATCCTAAAATGTACATATTTTGTTTTAGACCTCACACATTAAATAAGTGAATAATAACATTTTTTAAGTTATATGAAAAAATAAATGTAATTGTTCTTTGAGAGGTGGCAGATGAAGTATATTTTTTCTTCATTGAATTATTTTAAAAAAAATCATGTCTTTATCTTTTTATATAAACCAAAAAAATATTTTTTTATAAATTCGGGCATGAAAGACATGTACTCTAATTGATAGGATGGAGAGGGTATACACATACATAGGCAGTCTTTTATACACTCAACGCATTGATTCTGTCCCGATTAGCCATTCACTTTTACTGTAAATGTAGAGTTTAAGAAAAATAAATAAAAGAGGGTGAGTATTGGGACATAAAACTTTATAATACTAAATTCCCAAAACAAACATAAATTAAAACTGTTTTTTAGATTTACTAAATTCAGATATTTATAACTATATATATATATATATATATCTTTTTTTTATTTATATATACTCAAGCACAAGATGAGTGGTTAAGTTTTAATTGAATGTCATTAGTTTTTGACTTTGAAAATCAGAATTTGGTCTTCAAAATTCACTCAAAATTCAGATATTTATAAATCTCTCTCTATATTTATATATATGTTTTTCTTTTTTTATTTATACTCAAGCACGAGATGAGTGGTTAGTTTTAATTGAATGTCATTAGTTTTTTACTTTGAAAACCAGATTTGGTCTTCAAAATTCACTCAAAATCATCCCATATATACATACAAATCCGACCACCATAAACATACCAACCTTTTATATATTATATCCCCTCGTTAAAATATTGGATTAATAAATAGTAGACAAAAAACGTATTTAAAAATTACTAAGCGTTACATTCGCTTTAGAAAATTACTGATAAATACAAAATTATATTTTATTTTTCCAATAATACATATATCTATCCGTACAGTAGTATGCATTGTTAAGATGGTAACAAAAATACGTTATTTATACGCCCCATAGAAACTGTCTACCTGAGACTGTCCCTTGGCCCGTAGGTCCTGACACAAGGTTAGAATTCTAGCTCCGGTCCTTTCGTACTAGGGAAAGGTCCTCTCAATGCTCTAACGCCCACACCGGATATGGACCGAACTGTCTCACGACGTTCTGAAACCAGCTCACGTACCGCTTTAATGGGCGAACAGCCCAACCCTTGGAACATATTACAGCCCCATGTGGCGAAGAGCCGACATCGAGAGGCCCATTTAGGAACAAGAAAATACCATCGTGATTTGGATTGAATCTCGACAAAACAATACATCAATGAAAAGTGAATTCAATAAGTTTTTCTATTATTATTATAAATTTAAATTATAAAGAAGAAATCAAAATTCGTCTATATTGAAAAATCGAATCCAGATTTACCACCTGACCATAAACCAAGAAAGGCAAGAAAGAAAGAGCACAGCCGAAACCTCCGTGGAAGTAGCATCAGCTAGAAAGACAAGCAGGGATTGAAGCAGAGGGAGAGTAGGCCCTACATTAGTGTACATTCTATTGAGAAAGAAACTGAAAATATGCGATTAAATTGAAGAACTCTACTAATGTACATTAGTGTGCATTCTTGAGGGAGAAATAAAAAATGCGTAATTAAATTGAAAAACACTACGAATGTATATCAGTGTAGTATGCATCTTCGAGAGAGAAACGAAAAATACACGATTGACACTATTGTTAAGTACATTAGTGTGCATTCTTAGAAAAAAACAAAAAATACGCAATTAAATTGAAGAACCCTACGAATGTGTATTAGTGTGCATTTTAAGAAAGAAACAGAAAATACGTGATTAATTAAATTGAAAATAAGGTTAAATCTCTCCTTAAATCTCTCACCCATAGTTTTTATTTGATTTAGTGTACATTAGTGTTCAATGAAACTAGTATTAAGTGAAAATGTTGAAATATTCAGCCTTGTAATAAGGGTAAAGATGGGAAAAAAATAGATGTTTAGATCAATGTATTTACACTACAAGAACTGTCGGATTACCGACGGAAAATTTTCGTCGGTAATACTTAGAAAAACCGTCGGTAATGATTTTATCGACGGATTACCGACAAAAATTGATCCGTCGCTAAAACCATGGTCGGTAATTCATTACCGACGGAAATTTAAATCCGTCGGTAATTACTGACGGATTATGAAAGTCGGTAAATAGAATTTTTTGTTGGTAGTCATGCGAATAAAATTCGTCGGAAGCCAAAAAATAGCGATGGAATTTCCGACGAAAATATTTCATCGCTAATTACAGACGAAAAAATCCGTCGGTAAATACAAAATGTAGTATCACATAAAACTTATATTAGCGACGAATTTACCGATGGAATAAGTTACCGACGGAAAAATGCGTCGGTAAATATAAAATATAGTGTCACATAACACTTATATTAGCGATGGATTTACCGACGAAAAAATCCGTCGGTAAAATGCTGAAAGTGATATTTAACGACGAATTTTTCCGTCGCTAAAGTATTTTTATATTTTGTAATATATATTTTTAAATTAATATTAATACCTGATAAATAAACAAAATTTGTCATTAAATAAACCTTATAAACACAACCTAATATAAAATCTCCAAAATTTTCAAATATAGACCCAAATTCATCACAAATATCAAATCCTACTAAATACTTAATACATAATATCTTATTACATTTAACATTGAGTAAAACTAGATTGGCTACTTGTACTTCCTTCGCCCAATTTTTCAATGCTGAAGATCTCTTTGTCATGATCATCTGCAATATAATAAACACTGTAGTGAGGGGGAGCTGGAAGCATGTAATAATTATTAGTAATTAGGTCATATACAAGTGTACCTATCAGTAATAATCCATTAAATATTCTATATCTTTTTACATCTTTATATATATATATATATATACTAGTATGAATTTCGTGTATTATACAGGTTATAAAATTACAATTTTAAAAAATATAATTCAAGTTTAATATAATTATTTATTCAACATTAAAAAAATATAATTTAAGTTTAATATAAATATTTTTTAAATTATAATCTAATATAAGTTTAAATTGAAGAGTAAAATTCAATTTCTATATAATCAAATATGAATTTTTGCATCTTAATTTCGTTGTTAAATTGATTTTCTCTAAAAATTTAAAAAAATAATTATTGAATTTGTTATGATTGTAGTTGCAGAAATAAATTAATCAAAAATTTTTAAATATGTTAATTTAATCACTGAAGAAATAAATTTATGATAAAATTAATAAAAAATAAAAAATAAATTCAATATAAATTATGAAATAAATAAAAAAGAAATTTGAAGATAATTAATTAAAAAATTATAATATTAACCGTGAAAAAAAATTAATAAAAATATTTAAAAGAAAAACATAACTAAAAACAATTTAAAAAAATATTAATTAATGATTTTTTAAAAAAAAATTATAAAAGAATCTCCATGAAGTTAATCAATAGAAATTATAAAAGTAATAATAAAAAATAAATGGATACATTTCTTCAGAATTTGTATAGAACTTGAAGAAAATATTTTGTTCTTTACGCGTGTATAATGAATGAATAAAAACTTTAATTTATAGGAGGATAGTAATAAATAAAAAATAAAATAAATAAAATTTAAAAAAATAACGAAAAATAATTTTAAAAACTTTAAAAAAATTTATAATTAAATTAATATATAATATTATAAATATATTCGGAGAAATAAGAAAAGAAAATAAAATCATAAAAATTTTAATTAAATAAACCATGAAAAATAATTAAATAACGTAAAAATAAAAAAATAACATACTAAAAATATTTACAAAAAAAACATAATTAAAACCAAAAAGAAAATTTAAATAAAAAAATATAATTAAAATTGAAACCATAACAAAATTAATTAAAAAAATTGTAAATTAATCATGAAAAATTTACGTAAACAAATCAAAGGTTTAAAAAATTACATACCAACAACTAAAAAATAAAACAGAACTTAAAAAAAACTTAAATAAAAAAAATTAAGAGAACCTAAAAAATATAAAAGAAGCAGTAAGTAAACTATAATCAAAACTAAAATCATAAAAATTTAAAAAAATTAAAAGAACATAAAAAATATAAAAGAAATAGTAAGTAAACTATAATCAAATGTGAAATCATAAAAGATTAATGATTTTTTTTAAAATTAAATATATAAAAAAAGTTAATTATATAAAAAAAATTAAAAGATTATAAAATTACATACTAACAATTAAAAAAAAACTAAAATCAAAATAAATTAAAAATTTTAAAAGAAACAGAATAAAACAATCAATAATAATAATAATAATACAATTGGATAACTTTCTATATAAATAAAAGACAGAATAAAACAAAAAACAATTAAAAAAAATAAAGGAAAAAACAAAAATTAATCAATAATAATAATAATAATAAATGATACCTTCCTTTAGAATTCTAAGAAAAATTTTGTTCGTCATGATGAATAAATTATGTGTGTAGAACGAATGAATATAAAGTCTTATTTATAGGTGAAGAGGGGATAAATTTTCTAAATCTTAAATTAAATATATGTATTTATCTATATTATTTTTTAATTAATAATAATTAATTTTGATCTGATAATATCTTGTTCAAATCTTAAAATAATATATGTATTTATCTACATTAAATTTCAATTAATAATTAAAATAATTAGAATTTTTAATTCTAATTAAAAATTAAAATAATTGAGATTAATTCTGGTGACGACACATCATCAAAATTAAACTCTCATTTAGTATATTAAATATATATATATATATATATATATATATAAATTAATATATTCTTACAAATTAATTTAATATAAAATTAAAAATTATAATAAGAAAAACTCAAAACATATATATTTATCTAATTAATTTAAATTTTAAAACTAAAAATCTCAATTTCAAACCTCAACCAATTAAGATCCCGCTACAAATATGGACTCACCGATCTTAATAAATGGAGTATATAAAACCTTGAACCCATGCAAGGGCAGTCAGCCAGTCAAATTGACCTTGAGCAAATTTGATTTTATGTTACATAATTTTGATATTGTATATTATGTTAATTTGAGTATTACAACTCTTATTACACATTTTATATAAGTAAGATGTATGTGATAGAAAAATAAATTTTCAATTTATAACATTTATCTATGAGTGTAACAACAAAAAGTAATACTAAGAAAACCAAGTCAATTCTAAGACTAGAAAATTAGGTACTGGTTGGGGGCATAAAGATGAACTCATATAGTATACTTCCTCCCGAAATTTCAAGTATTATGTATTTTTATCTGTGGAGATTAAGAATTTTTTTTATGGTATAAAGTAAGATGTATAAACTATAAAGGGAAGGCATCTAAGATAATTTAATAAAAAGAAAATTTGTAAAAAAGTTATTGAGTTATATGTAAAAAGTAAATTATAATTTTTAATATTATTATACTGTGAGGATATTAATTTTGTATTGATAGACATCTATAATGGAAAATGTAAAAGTAATTAGCTGTAGGTTCCCTCCGTTCCTTTTAAAGAGAGACGTCTTTTAATTATTTAATTAAATATATTAATATATTTGAAGTTAAATAAATATCACATAAGGTACAATTTTGTAAAAACACGTAAAAAGTGGACGTATTTATTATTTTCCTAAAAAGTGGGCAATTTTGCGTTTTAATTTATGGTACATGATATTTATACTCAAACTCTTATATTTTTACTGTCCTAAAGTCAAGGTGTACGGTCCCCATGTAAAAATAACTAGTTCACATGCACTTTTTAACTATCATTTTCAAGGATGGTAACTTATTAGAGTAGTTGTTTTTCATCCCAAATATCTTGTTGTTCATTATTAATGATTGACACATATTATAAAAACAAAATTAATATCTTAAAATAAAAAATATTTAAATTATTTAATTAAAAGTATTAATATATTTGGAGTCAAACAGATGTGATCGTATGGACAATTTTGTAAAAACACATAAAAAGTAAGCATATTTGCCATTTTTCTTAAGAAGTGGACATTTTTGTGTTTTGATTTATTATATGGAGTATTTATGTTCAAACTCCTATATTTTTACTGCTCTATGTAAAGGTGTATGGTTCTCATGTAAAAATAACAAGTTTACATGCACTTTTTAACTCTCATTTTTAAAGATTTTAACTTACTAGAATAGTTGTTTTCCACCCCAAGTATCCTGTTGTACGTCATTAATGATTGACACATATTATATAAATAAAATTAATATTTTAAGACAAAAAATATTTAATTAAATATATTTGGAGTATGTCACATGAGAGACAATTTTGTAAGAACACAAAAAAAAAGTGAGCATATTTGCTATTTTTTCGGGTATTTTTGTATTTTGATTTACGGTATGGGATACTTATGCTCAAACTCCAATATTTTTATTATCTTAGGTCAAGGTGTATGGTTCTCATGTAAAGATAACAAGTTTAGTTATTTTTCACCCCAAATATAATGTTGTGCATCATTAATGATTAACACATATTATATAAACAAAATTAATATCTTAAAATAAAAAATATTTAAATTTTTAATTAAATATATTGATATATTTGGAGTCAAACAGATGTCACATGAGGGAAAATTTTGTAAAAACACATAAAAAGTGAGCATATTTGCTATTTTTCTTAAGAAGTGGGAATTTTTATGTTTTGATTTATGGTATGGGATGTTTATGCTCAAAATTTATTGCCCTATGTCAAGGTGTATGGTCCTCATGTAAAAATAACAAGTTTACATGCACATTTTTTACTCTCATTTTCAAGGATTATAATTTATTAGAGTAGTTGTTTTACACCCCAAGTATCATGTTGTGTATCATTAATGATTGACACATATTATATAAACAAAATTAATATCTTAAAGCAAAAAACATTTAAATTATTTAATTAAATCTTTAATATATTAAAGGATAGTTTAATTTTGATGAGGTGTCGTCACTATAATTAATCTCAATTATTTTAATTTTTAATTAAAATTAAAAATCTCAAATATTTAATTATTAATTAAAATTTAACGTAGATAAATACATATATTATTTTAAAATTTGAATATGATATTATCAAATTTAAATTAATTACTATTAATTAAAAATAAATAGAGATAAATACATATATTTACTTTAAGATTTAGAAAATTTATCTCCTCCCGAGCTATAAATAAAACTCTTTATTCAATTGTTCTACCCACATAATTTATTACCAGGACGAGCAAAAGCTTTCATCAAATTCTAGAAGTGGTATTCGTTTTATTATTATTACTGATTAATTTTTTTGTGTTTTGTATAAATTTTTAATTTTTTTTTTGTTTTAGTTCTGTTTTTTTATATTATTATTAATATGGAATTTTATATTTCTTTATTTTTGTACGTAATTAACTTTTTTTATGAATAATTTTACAAATTATTTTAATTAATTATTTTATAATTTCACTTTTGATTATAATTTTTTTACTGTTTTCTTTTATAATTTATATTTTTTCTTTTGATTAATCTTTTATTAATTCTTTTTAGTTTTTAGTTTTTTTAAATTAATAATATGTAATTTTTTAAGCTTTTGAGTTTTTACATAATAACATTACGAATTTCTTTTAATTAACTTTGTTGTGCATGGTTTCACTTTTGATTATATTTTTTTATTTAGATTTTCTTTTGGTTTTAATTATTTTTTATTATTAGTATGAAATTTTTTTACCTTATTAATTTTATTTTCATGATTTTATAAATTTATTTTATTTAATTAATTTTATTATATATTTTTTCTTTTCTTATTTCTTTGAATTTATTTATTATAATTTTTTCTTTAGTAATTTAAAATATATATTTTAAAAGAAAATTTCATTAATTTAATTCCGTTTCTTTTATATTTTTTTTAAAGGTTTTTTTTTTAAATTTTTTTCGTTATTTATCCTTTTTTAAAAATATATTTTCACCAACATTAAAATTTAATAAGTCATAAATAAGTTTTTGTTTTTTAAAATTGAATATGGCTGTTATATTTTTTTATTTTTATTGATCAATTTTTGCTGTTATGTATATATTTTTTAACTTCTCTTATGATTAACTTTTGTTTTTAATAATTTTTTTTGTTTTAATTTTGTCTGTTTGTTTTTAATTTCTTATTAGCATGTACTTTTTGATCTTTTATTTTTTTTAAGTTAATATTTTTTTTCAAGGTTAATTTTATTATTTTTTAATTAATTTTTTTATGATTTCTCTTTAATTTTTTTTATTTTTTTTGGTTTTAATTCGATTGTTTATTTTTTATTAAAAAATTTTATTTTTTGATTTTTTACGTTATTATTATTTAAATTTTCTATTGATTAATTTCATACATATTCTTTTATATTTTTCAAAATTTCTTTTAATTATTTTTAAAAAAATTATTTTATTTAAAAAGTTTTATTATATTTTAATTTTAATCTTTTGATTTCTTTGTATTTTCAATTTTTTTTCATGGCAAATTTTTTAAATTAATTTTTTTTTAATTTCTTTTTTTTTATTTCCTGAAATTGATTTATATTAATTTTTTTAATTTTTATTAATATAACTTATTATAAAAAATTCAATGATTAAATTTATGTATATTTTTTTATTAATTTAATTTGCAATAATAAACATAACAAAATTTGAAAATTCAATTCAATAATTTATTTTTTATTTTTTGGTAAATTAATTTAACAACAAAATTAAGCTTTTATTAAAAGAAGTAAATTCACATTTGATTATATATAAATTAAATTTTACTCTTCAATATAACTTTATATTAGATTATAATTGAATAAATAGTTATATTAAATTTTAATTATATTTTTTAAAATTTTTTATATAAATAGTTATATCAAACTTAAATTATATTTTGTAAAATTAAAACTTTACAATCCGTGTATTACACGGGATCCATACTAGTATATTAATATACTTGGAGTCAAACAAATGTCACATGAGGGATAATAATTTTTTAAAAACACATAGAAAGTGAGCACATTTGCTATTTTTCTTAAAAAAATTGGCATTTTTTGCATTTTGATTTATGGTATAGGGTATTTATGGTAAAACTCTTATGTTTTTACTACCCTAGGTTAAAGTGTATGGTTTCAATGTAAAAATAACAAGTTCACATGCAATTTTTAACTCTCATTCTCAAGTATTATAATAACTTATTAGAGTAATTGTTTTCCACTCCAAGTATCTGTTGTGCGATACTTATGATTAGCATTAATTGACATATATTATATAAACAAAGTTAATATCTTAAAACAAAAGTATTAGTTTTAGAAGGAAAGAATAAAAATTTTATTTATATACGTGTTATTCATTCATTCAATAAATGTAAAAAAATATATCTCATTTTTAAGGATTCTAATTTATTAGAGTAGTTGTTTTACAACCCAAGTATCATGCTGTATATCATTAATGATTGACACACATTATATAAACAAAGTTAATATCTTAAAGAAAAAAAAACATTTAAATTATTTAATTAAATATATTAATATATTTTGAGTCAAACAAATGTCACATGAGGGATTATTTTTTAAAAACATATAAAAAGTGATCATATTTGCTATTTTTCTTAGAAAAAATTGGCATTTTTGCATTTTGATTTATGGTAAAGGGTATTTATGGACAAACTCTTATGTTTTTACTGCCCTAGATCAAGGTGTGTGATTTCCATGTAAAAATAACAAGTTCACATGCAATTTTTAACTCTCATTCCCAAGTATTATAATAACTTATTAGAGTAATTGATTTCCACTCCAAGTATTTGATATGCAATATTTATGATTAGCATTAATTGACATATATTATATAAACAAAATTAATATCTTAAAACAAAAATATTAATTTTAGAAGGAAAGAATAAAAATTTTCTTTATGTACGCGTTATTCATTCAATAAATGTAAAAAGATATATCTCATTTTCAATGATTCTAATTTATTAGAGTAGTTGTTTTACACCCCAAGTATCATGTTGTGTATCATTAATGATTGACACACATTATATAAACAAAATTAATATCTTAAAGCAAAAAAACATTTAAATTATTTAATTAAATATATTAATATATTTAGAGTCAAACAAATGTCACATGAGATAATATTTTAAAACACACATAAAAAGTGAGCATATTTGCTATTTTTCTTTAAAAAAATTGGCATTTTTGCATTTTGATTTATTGTATAGGGAATTTATAGTCAAACTCTTATGTTTTTACTGCCTTAGGTAAAGGTGTAAGGTTTCAATGTAAAAATAACAGTTCACATGGCATTTTTAACTATCATTCCCAAGTATTATAATAACTTATTAGAGTAATTGTTTTCCACTCTAAGTATCTGATGTGCAATATTTATGTTTTGATTAACATTAATTGACATATATTATATAAACAAAATTAATATCTTAAAACAAATATATTAATTTTAGAATGAAAGAATAAAAAATTTCTTTATGTACTTGTTATTCATTCAATAAATGTAAAAAGATATATCTCATTTTAAAGGATTCTAATTTATTAGAGTAGTTATTTTATGCCCCAAGTATCATATTATGTATCATTAATGATTGACCCACATTATATAAACAAAATTAATATCTTAAAGCAAAAAAAAACATTTAAATTATTTAATTAAATATATTAATATATTTAGAGTAAAACAAATGTCACATGAGGGATAATATTTAAAAATACATAAAAAGTGAGCATATTTGCTATTTTTCTTTAAAAAATTGGCATTTTTGCCTTTTGATTTATTGTATAGGGTATATATGGTCAAACTTTTTACTGTCCTAGGTCAAGGTGTATGGTTTCAATATAAAAATAACAAGTTCACATGCAATTTTTAACCCTCATTCCCAAGTATTATAATAACTTATTAGAGTAATTGTTTTCCACTCCACTGCTGTGCAATATTTATGTTTTGATTAGCATTAATTGACATATATTATATAAACAAAATTAATATCTTAAAACAAAAATATTAATTTTAGAAGGAAAGAATAATTTTTTTTTATGTACGTGTTATTAATTCAATAAATGTAAAAAGATATATCTCATTTTCAAGGATTCTAATTTATTAGAGTAATTGTTTTACGCCCCAAGTATCATGCTATGTATCATCAATGATTGACACATATTATATAAACAAAATTAATACATTAAAGCAAAAAAATATTTAAATTATTTAATTAAATATATTAATATACTTGGAGTCAAACAAATGTCACGCTAGGGATAATTTTTTAAAAACACATAAAAAGTGAGCATATTTGCTATTTTCCTTTAAAAAATTTGGCAATTTTGCATTTTGTTTTATGGTATAGGGTATTTATGGTCAAACTCTTATATTTCTACTGCCCTAGATCAAGGTGCATGGTTTCTATTTCACTTGCAATTTTTAACTCTCATTTCCAAGTATTATAATAACTTATTAGAGCAATTATTTTCCACTCCAAGTAGCTGCTGTGCATTATTTATGATTAGCATTAATCGACACATATTTTATAAACAAAATTAATATCTTAAAACAAAAATATTAATTTTAGAAGGAAAGAATAAAAAATTTATTTATATACGTGTTATTCATTCAATACATGTAAAAAGATATAATATCAAAATGAGTTACTATCTTGTATGGTGTATATAGAAATAATTTTAAAAGACTATTATCTGGTGCACCCGGTGCACGGTGCATCAACTTTTAGAAATATATATATATATATATATATATATATATATATATATAATTATGATAAAAAATATACACTAATGAATAAAAACGTATAACGAATTTTCTGTTAGTTTTTTTTTATTGAAAAGGTGAATATAAAAAAACTATACAATTATTAAAAAAACATATATACATCATTGAACAAAAACGCATACACATATAAATGCACGTGTGTACCTAGATACACCGGATATCAACTAATTTTAAAAATAATGGTGTAGATTTTGGAAATCAATATAATTTTCAAAACCTAAAGTAAAACATGGCTCAATATTTTTGTATGCATTGCGGACACATGGATAAGAAACTTTACTTGTTATAAACTAAAATAAATTAAGAATAATTTGGGTGAATTAATGAAAAAATATGAATAAAATCTGTTTAAAAAAAAAACACTAAAAATAGCCGAAAGAAAAAGTTACTTTCTAGGTGCTATACATAATGTAAAATAAAATATTGAGCTTTTAAATAATTTTTAGTAAAAAAGGGACTAAAGATGTTGATTTTTGTTAATAATAAAATGTAAAAAATACGACACTTTTTATATAATGTTACTGTGCATATGCTTAATATTGTGTATAAGTACCTCTTTAAATAGGTACATAAGTGATGGAAAAAAAAACCCAAAAATAATACTACTATGAAACAGAGAAGATAATTAATTGTGCGAAACGTCTCATTGCGATTTATTTTTTTATTTTTTATATTTTCTTAAATAGTTATTATATTATATATGAAAATATTATCATCCTTCTTTAAAAATGTTATTATTTCATGTTAAAATTTATTTATAAAACACTGTTACTTTTTATTAATCTAAATACCACATTTTATGAAAATATTATTCAATATTTATAAAACACTGTCATTTTTATTAATCTAAATACCACATTTTATTAAATCGTAACCATTAATTGTTCATCTTACAACAATTTCAAAAATTTTGACACGTCTTAGACACATTTCATACAAATGTTTGCTACTTGTTCATCTTACAGCAATTTCTTAGAAATTTTGACACGTCTTGAACACGTTTTATACAAGTGTTTGTCGACGAACGAAGCATTCAACATAAAACCGAAACTCTCTATTAAATGCACGAAAAAATATATATTTACCTAGGGAAATGAATAAAATTAAACGTATTCTCAGTCGTGACTCGTGACTCATAGGCACTCAGGGGCCACCCGTCCAACATGCAAAAAAATTCAGAACATTAACTATTATATATTGGGCCGAAAATATGGGCCCAGCATCCCAAATGAACGGCCCAGATTTGATCCTCAACTAATAGCCTATTCGCCAGCTGGCGCGTGTCAATTTTTGAACGCCGAAAAGCAAAAAAAAGGAGGGAAATCTAAAATCGAAAAGCGGCAAAATCTTCATATTTTTCTCCGCTTAGAATAGCACAAATACCACAGATATCGGAGCAATTTTCACAGTCCATCACAAGCAACTTTCACTCTCCCAGCATCTCTTTCATGGCTGCTATGTAGAAGAACAAGAGTTCTGCTTCCTACGGTACAAATTCCAGTCCATTTCATACGCACTGAAGCTTGTATTCGTGAGATTCCGTTAATTATTTTTCTGTTCATTGATTCTACAGGTATTATGATCTTAAATTTTTACTCGTAGAATGGATCCTACGACAAGAAGGGTGTACGCATAAGCGTATGCCCGCTGCATGGTACACTACTGCCAATTGAGGTTCTATCTACCACTAGGTCTGTGAAATTTGGAAATAGATCATGATTATCGATAGTTGACAATAGGTTTTTGTTTTGTGTTGATTCTCTTTTTGAAAAATTGTTAACTGAATTCTTTGGTGTTTAGAACACGCTAAAGTCTTAGCATGCAGTTATGGTCTTAAAACTTTATTGGAATTTTGGATCTAGGTTTATTCATGATCATTTTTTTTTAATTTTATTTCAGGTTAGGCTTTTCTAGGAGGCAATTAAGAATCTGATGATTGTTCCAGGAGAAATTTTAAACTATGTAACAAAGAGACGAGTGTACTTGACATATCAAAGTTCACAACTAAGTTAACTTAAAAGTATGGTGCTACAATTGCTAACGCAACCTTTCTTACATGCATTTCAAGATATCATAATTTTGTGGTGTTATTTAACAAAATTGAACAGGCATTGATAGCATGCAGGTTATGTAATAGATGGTACGCATCTTGAGGACATCATATTTGTGGATGAATGTAAGATTTATTCGTTGACACTCTTTTTTTTGCCTTATGAATATTGAGTGTTTTGTAAATCTTTTTTCTTGTTCAGTGAAAATGTTAACCTGCTATTCTCTAGGAGATGAAATTTGTACTCCCTATTGTTTTTGTGGATTTTTGAATGCGCTTACTCTCCTATAAGGCTACAATTTAACTTAAGCAACTCGTTCAACATGCTAGAACCTTAACAAAGGGCTATTCCATGCGACTCTATACATGTTTTATCAAGCTCTACCTTAAGCATGAAAATTCTACTTATGCATTCCCAGCAAATTTGTACCATGATTTAAGGGACTTCATCTTTAGAATAATTATTTCATTCATGAAAACGAACTAGAACAACTCTACAAGACATCCGCCGATGAAATGTACTCATTTTCAATTGTACAACCCTAATCTAAGTTCATATGATACACACAAATGGGCTACCCCATTTTCTCGTTACTTGTACACCTCTCACAGTTCTACAGTGGGTCAAACTAAGTGCAGTCTATGCATGGTTATCATCCATTTTACCTTTACCTTTGTTAAGTTTGCTGGCAGGAAAGTGCAGTCTGGCAATAAGGGGTCGAGGTGCTCTTGTTCTCCTGTCAAATCCCCTTACACATACAAACCCTGATAAAGAAAAACAAATTATGATATGAGCTGACAGGGTAAAGTGGGAGAACAATGTTTTAAAGATTTTTTTTAAGATGCAGTAAACCTTGATGATTTAAACCAGTATCAGTTGAAATCAAGTGATACATAATAAAAATGTGCCCTGCAGAATTTATTAGCTTGTAATCTCCTAATAGTGCTATTACTTAGGTAGAGGGTCATTATCATTTTCTTAGCAGAATTTATATAGTTTAGCTAGACATACCTCTCCAGAAGCAGTATTGAATTCCTTCGGTGGACAACCCTAAGACACACAAAAATAAAATAAAATTATGTCCTGTTGATATTTTTGAACCAGCATGTATATTTAATAAACTGTTCCTATCCTTCTCACCTTTAAAAATAGTGGGTATTGATGTCCCAAAGTACACAGTTCTCCTTGACAAATTCCATAACCACGCCCTTGGTACATCTATTGGAGATAGGCTGGTCTCATGGTCAGAAAATACCTGCAGATATCAAATTTTACTAAAGCATTGCAGTAGTAACTATAAATGCTAATATTGTTTAATCTGAATATAAGACTTGGTTGCCTATTTTTACCTCATTTACTTGAAAATATGTGCCATTTAGTGGAAAGCTTCCTCTCATGGCCGTTCTGCATGGTATCTGTGTTTGTAGAAATAATGAGTTAGATATTATAACTTGACAAATTTTTTTTTAAAAAAATATTTATAATTTATGGTTTCACAGCCAAATTACACAAGTCTAAAATTATAATGAAGGCTTAAAAATGAAACTGCTGGAGTTACGATAATTGTATTTATACCAGAAGGGTCCCCCTAACAGTTTGTGAATTTGCTTCTCGTATACTATTGCATGACAAACAAGTTTCATCTGAGCATAGCGTCTCCAACCCTTGGGAGCTGCATCGTTTTTCTGGTGGCTCAATAGAATCCATTGTCTCACCTGATATGAAACATTTGGCAGGAACTGGTTATTCTTAAAGTTAATCTGAGTTAGATGAGTATTCAAAATCAAATTTTCTTTAAGATTGTTCAACACAGATTTCACTATATTTGGCCAGTCAAACTTTCTGGGTATCTGTAGGATTTTAATTTCACACCTGGAGTCCATATTCCAAGTAGGTAAGGACTAGGGTCATCAGGTTCTCGCTTATCCATCTGCAGATCAAAAAATTATAGTGAGTCTGGTATTTGCCTTGCATAAAAAAGTAATTTTCATTTGACAGAATACTACTAACCCCTTCTAGTAGTGGGTGTGAATCTGGAAGCTCATATCTGCAAAGATAAATACCGAGGGTTATCAACACTGAATCATGCTCAAGAACATATAATACTATTTGTGCTTAAATTGTTCGTTGCAGTGGAAGTATTACATGTAGGTTGCCTGATCAGTTAAGTATGAGTAGCATGCTCAGTTGCATAAAACATCTTCACTATCAAATATCTACAGTGATTCTGTCATGCAACTTTTCAGTATTATGAACATTGGAATTTTAACTTACACTTGATGCTCTGTTCTGAGTCGGCTCACATTTTTAAGCTTTGGCACAGGTATTGAAGCAGCTGCTGAAGTTAAAGCTACTAAGGCCTTTGACATGTCACCCTCCTGCAGTTCTGTATTTTGCTGCATGAATGATTGCAGATTGTGAGTGAACTGTTCCATGTTAAGTTGGATAGTAGGGATCTCATCAGGATCTTCATTGGAAATATCCTCTATGTCACATTCTAAATTTGGAGCTTGATCTGGTTCTGGTGTGGCTGGCACTTCGATAATAGGCTCTGGTGAAGCTGGCTCTTCAATTATGGGTTGAGAGTTGCTAACTCCGAAGTTAGAATCTATTGCATTGCCACGAATTGGAGGCAACTGCAAAGTATTCATACTGTTGATTGAATTTTGAGCAGCTTTTATATTTTCCGAAGCACTCACTATACTTTGATCCTGTGGTGCTGGGAGAGCAAGTCTTGCACTGCACATACGCCAGATTTCACGATGTAAGTGCATATTTGATTAAGTCAAAAACAATTAATTACTCTACTAAAAATTAAGTAAATTTGAAATATTTGATTAAGTCAAAAACAATTAATTACTCTACTAAAAATTAAGTAAATTTGAAAAAAAACTCATGTGCTTCCACTGCTTATCTATATATTTCTCCATGTATTTGTTAAAAGTCCATATAGATTTAAATCTGAATTCTTGCGTTTTTATTAATATTTTGTCTTGATATAAAATTAAAATGATATCCAGCAGTTCCATTAAAACAAGATTTTTTTTTTGAAATCCTACTAAAACAAGAATTAAATAATGCACACACCTTGCAAATGCACTGGCAAAATGTCTGCATTCTCCCCTCATTGGACATGCATTGCAATTTGGTTTGCTCTTTGTGCAAAATACCTATCAAAGCTAGCTGCTTTAGTATTATGGTAACAAAATTTACTTGTTCCTTCGGAAATCCAGAAGATGTTTTCAAATAAATATGCATTACCTTTCCAAAAGTAATCATTTGATAATGCAGCTCATATCTGTAATTAGAGAAATTAGTCAATTCAACACAAAAGATATATCCAGAGTAGGGAAAATGATTACAGTGTTTTTTGATCAAGCTTGCAGAGTCTAGGCCACAGAAATTTCTGAATGGATTCCAAGATGGGGTACCTACACAAGGGCAGCATGAGTCATTCTCTCTGATGTTACATTGTTATCGGAAATATTTAGCTGTGGAAATACTCACAATTCTAGTAGATGTAGCTGAAGTGACTCAGGCAATGGCTGAAGAGGCACCCACCCTAATCGTACAGCTATACGGCCAACATTGGTGTCAACCTTTTCAATTGTTGTAAGTTAGATTTTTGTCAACAAATTTCTCCCTTTGTTAAAGATATTATAAATGAGCTAAAAACTTACTGGAAAAGCTAGGTGATGAAGTGTCAAAAGTCTTACACACTCCACACTTTTCAAACCCAAACCTCTTACGCTCAATAGATACTCTCTGACAAATAAGAGCAATGAGTAAATGTTAATGTTTCTGATATTAACAATTTAACATACTCTTGAAAACTGGACACTTACTTTGCTTTATCTGGTGGTACATCCCTAAGCCATTCTAGATCAATGCTTCCGTGGTCCCTAACAATGCGGTTGAGGAAATCCTGCAAAGTTTCAATAGATGATAATTTAGTTATGAGATTTTTTTCTCTGTCAGCAATTAAAATTTTTGGTATAGAAGTAATGCTCTATTTAGTAGCTTTATAACATACCTTGATTCTTTCTGCTAGCATATTGTTCATTCCCCTTTCTTTGATAGTCTGTGCAATGTCACTAACATCTGCACATCTTACAGCTTCCCAGTCCACTGAATCCATCGTGTTGGCTGTTCGTGCTCTTTCTCTGCGAGCAGGGTCTGTCTGTTTTCTCAAGTGATCCCAGTCAACTTGGTTTTCCTTTTCTTTTTTTGGTCGTCCTCCCTTTGCTTTAGCTCCATTAAACATGTTGCCCTGGTGGTCATGAAGGCCATTCTTATTTGAGTTAACTTCTCTATGATCCGAGCCTTTTGAATTATCAACGTTGCTGGTGCTACCCATGGCATCCATTAAATTTTGTGGATTTGGAGCTCCAGAAATCCCATGCAGTTTGTTCTGAGCTGTTCCTTCGGCTATGTAATTGCCCACTTTCTTTTTATCTACCTCAATTTGCTCATTGTTACAAGAGTGAGCATTTGGACTTGAAATTCTTTGCGACTCATCGAAACTAACAGCTGCAGTCTTCTGAATTGTGGTTCCACAAGCAGATTCTGAAGAGAACTCACTTATTTCAGCAGCACAAAATTCTTTGCTGCTGCAAGTACTGCCGCAATTTCTGTTTCTTTGAGTCAACTCCAATGCTGTTGCTTGTGTTCCTGAATTGGGTACATTACTCAAGGTAGATTGACTGCATGAGGCTCTGGTCTTGGCTGGGAGCATAGGATTTCCAAAATGGCCTTCTGTCTGCACATTAGAGGCCAAGCTGTCACTGCCTCCATCGTAACCCTGTAATACAGTCTCCGCCATTTGTAAAAGCTTTACAAAGGGAGTAGAATTGTTGGCCCTGTTTGGTACGACCCCAACTGTCGCCCCTCCTTCTGAGGTAACTGGCAAGTAAAATTCACTTCTTTCGGTGGTTTGTGCAACTGGAGAATCAGCAGAGTTCTGAGAAGAAATCTCTGGGGTTTGAGAAGAAAGTGCATCTTCTGCTTCTCTTCCATTCTCACCCAGACTTATTGATTTGTTTGTAGCAATTTCACTATTTTTTGTATCCTCACAGCACACTGACTGATTCAAGATCTCTTTGTTCAGCACAAACTTCCTGTCAGAGTCCAGCTCACATATCTCGGGCTCATTTATTTTGCAACCCAAATTCTCTTCACGTGCTTCTGCTGGGTGGATCTCTGACTTGACAGGGTACCGTGCAGCCATTGACATGAAAGCAGAGCTGCACGGTCAAAGAATACATTGAACTTGTTTTGTTGTCATTAGAAACTAAGCGCAAGCATATAGCTGCATGAAGTAAAGAAGTTCAATGTACCTGGAAAGATGATCAGAAACATTTTGAGTGAGGAAAACACCAACCACTGAGTCCACAACCGATCCCTTCCACGGAGAAAAACGTCTATCCCCTGAGGTAAAAAAAACATAAGTTTTTAATTTATAAGATTTGACTTACATGGGTAGTGGTTATTATGGAGAATGTGTTTCAGATTTAGCCAAAGGCTTAAATTTTTAGTTCAATACTAATGGTTTTCTATGCTGAGTTTATATCTATTCATTCACCTCTTTGATAGAAAATCAGAATGCGGATGGTAGACTAAGCACATTACAAAGATAATACACTTGTATCTATTAATATTCAGATGTTTAGAAATAAATTCAATTTGTTCAACCTGGTTTCAAAATCACTGTTTCATGATAACTTTAAAGCAACAAAGATAAGTAAGATTTATTTTGACATCAGGAATTTATTAAATAAAAATATTTTAATGTAACCTACAGTCTACTTGATCTTCTAGTTTGAGGGAATACTGTTATATGCGTGATGTCTTATGTGTGTGTGTAATTGCCTAGTGATTTAAACATTTAGCAAAACAGGACATGCATAGTTGGTTTTATCCTTTTGTAACTGTTAGGACTACATGTGTATTTGCTTTTGCTAATCCATGCAACTCTAATAAAAATAGGATATTGGATTACTCCTAGGTCAACATTACCAATTACACTTGGCCAATTTCCAATCAATTATATCTTAGCTATTGTTTGTTGTGATCGTCAATGACCTGTGCCTGCTCAATTTATTTAGATATATTATTGGATGAAATAATAAGTATCATTTACCTTGTACCAGGTGCATGCGGGCAATGAACGAGTCCGCTCTTCCCTTAAATACTCTTCGTTCTTCTTCCCACCATTTTGCCTTATCTTCATCAGTCCCGTCAACGCCTTCACTGTTAATATTTTCCAACAACAGTTTCCATACTCTAGTTGTCTCATCATCAAGTTCAACTTTGGGCCGTGGTCGCCTTCTTCTAACTTCATCAAATGAATTATCGAAAGGGACAACAGCTGCTGAGCTTTGATAAGGAACTAGCGCATGTTGCTCTTGATATCCGCTGAACGCTGCAAGTGCATTATACCTTCTCCGCAATGGTCGGCTGCTCTCTGCACTTAAATGCAGTTGGTTGAGCTGCTCAACGATTGAGTCAATTGGTGACATGCTTTTCCAGGTCAGCGCCAGCGGTGGTCCTGCATAAAAAATCAATTTAAGTTAGTCAGAAGGACATCCATGTTCTGAAGTTTATCCCTTGATAGTTAATTTTGTAGTTTTAATCAGTACCTGATGATGTGGAAGCAAAATTTTGGTGATGGAAAGGATTTTGCACTGTCGCACTGACAAACGTGCTTCTCTTTGAACGCTTCTTCGTTATCATTGTTGAGCGGGTATCAGCTACAAGGGCTTCCATGCACGTGTGTGGTTCATGTCTCATTCTGGAAGATGCTGGCAGTTCCTCTAACAATGAAGCTACATTACGTCTACGGGTAGGACCTCTGGATCTCCTTCGTCTGAAGCTTTGAGTGGCTCCCAAAGCTAGCAGATCCGCGAAAACCTGCCTACCAGTACGAGTACCATCATTTGCATGATGAAACAGTGGATTATAAGCTTCATTTAGAGCACCAGCATATCCCTGATTGGTTGGAGACATGAACATCTTTGTGCATGAATACTCGACAGCGTTTCTTTGTAGCCTTGCATGACTGGCCATCGCAGATGCTGTAACCTGTGCGCTTGAAGTTGGCATACTCCCCTTCTCGGTCCTCTTCTTTTTGTAGATTGTTGGAAAATGCAATTCTGGGGTGCTGCCTATCACATATGCACTTTGCGGATACGTAGGAAAGTACGGTGCATATGCCTGCACAGAGTTGTATAATATCCCAGTTTCATTTCTGTTGCAAACTGCTTCAACAGTTGTGTTGATGCTTTTCCTTTTCAGGCTTCTTTCTTGTTCTGAATTCAAGCAAGCACTGCTGCCGATGGAGTCACTCTGGCTCTTTGGCATTTGAACAGCATTTGCTTCTTTATCGTGTGTAACATCTGAGAATACTATATGACATTTTCCTCTGGTACACATCGCCTGATCTGCTGCAGTCGAGGGCCGGCGAGGATGTTCTTCAAGACTTGACAAGCATCGTTCCTTTACTTGATTCACCACCTTGTGTGCAACCTCATGAGAAGTTGCCATAACTACCACCTCCTCTACTTTTGTTTTCTCTGCCTGCGATCCATCTGAGTTGAAATTCAGTGACCGCTTGCAGGAACTTCGAGTAGATCGGGTGACCTTTGCTTCTTTTGTTTCGGTGGTTCCTCTATCCATGTTGACATCAGGATCATTGGTTTTTCTTCTTGCGTACCTTCTCTTTGCCACCGGAGTTTCTGTATTTGGAGACCTATCCAAATAGCTTAAACTGGTTTCCCCTTCTGCAGGACTGTTCACTTTATTTTTCCTTGCGTACTTCCTTTTTTCTGTTGTGTTTTTCCGGGGAACACCAGTTTTCTCCGCCCTTGCCTTAGGAGTAGTTTTCTTTTGACCTTCAATAATAACTTTAGGCCTGTGCTTCTTCCTCCTTGGCTTCTGTTGTGGGGTTTTGCTCAAATCAACTTCTTCCATTCCTTCTCTGTCAGGCTTGTGGTTTGCCTGACCAGGTGTGGACATGGATTCACTTGGTTGAGACCTCTTTACTCCATCAGTGGCATTTTCCTTCTCTTTATTTGTAGGTACTTCATCAACACTTGAATATGCAGCAGATTCATCCTGCCTGTACTCAGCTTTGTATTTCTTCTCTGGTGTTATTGGCTCGAACTGGGATGAAGTAATCTTCCTCGGATCTGATATCATTCTGGGTGGTGCATTCAGATCAATTCCTCCTGTTGCATCAGAGCGTATTATGGTAAGTAAATTGTGAAATTACAGCACAAACATCATTGAGATCTCTGTTTTCTGTTTGCATGCAGACACTAAAAACTGCTTTTTTTCTTTTTTCACATTCCACTTTCATAATCAGGCAAGAAACTATACAGGTAAGAGAAAACAACACACATGCAAGCGCTATTCATTGCTAAACCTCTTATGTGACAATTTTTAGAGACAGATCCAACTCAATCTCATGATTTATATTGAAACCAAGTTTAAACAAAGTTTACAATCTAAACCAAAAGGTGTACTTACTTGTGTAACAGCTTGGTGTTTTGAATTCAGGATCTGTATTTGCTCCACGCAAGCTGCTGTGATCTTGCTGGGAAGAATTGCCAACGGTGATGCTGAACAGACCACCTTCCATCTGAGGGCAAAACCCGGAATTCGAGCCGCTACTGGTTGCGAAGCAATGCTTCGCGAGCGCGTTCTCTATAGCCGTTTGTTTGCCCCTTGCTTCTGCCAGCGCCAACAGACTCCCAAAGGACATATTCATCACAGGAACCTCGTACAAGCTTGGATTTTGGACCAAAACTTGTGGATTGGCGACACCGCTGGCTTGCCAAACATCGAAGTCCTTCATGATATTCTCTGTTAATGTCGTCGGTTGAGCCTCAACATTCTGCTTGTCAACCAGGCGAGTTTCTTCAGCATTACTGCACATCAGCTGCTCTGTACTGGACTTCGCAGGCGTTGCAGGAATCCATGAAGAACCCGTCTGGAAGCTTTGCATTTCTGAAGATGCATCTTCCTTTCTGATTGGCATTGGATTGCTTTTTTGTTGTTTTTCCGAAGTCGTTTGTAAAGTTTCCTTTCTTTTTTTTTTGGTTGTTTTCTTTTCCAATGTTTCCTTTCGGACAAGACTTCAATTGATTGCACTTGGGTTTGAACTTCTTTCCAACACTTCTCCGTCGAGAATGACTGCAAAATTTCTCCACAAACATGAGCTAAGATAGAGCCAAGAAAATAATGAATTCTTTAATTTAAAAAAAAAAAAAGAGTTACGGCAGTAAAAAATGGAAAGAAAAAGGAAAAAAATTGGTACGAAATACACTGGTTCCTTATCACTGAAAACCACACCAGCAATTAATTTTAACAGAAATGAAATAAAATCTCACGAGAAATCAAAACCCGCAGATCTCTTAAGAAAAAAGGAAACCCCCCTCTCTGTTTCGACAAGAGAGTTAACGTGGTAGTGAAGGTAAGAAAACTTCCATTAATTGTTCATTTAATTTGCAGACTCACAGCGAAACCTCCTCAAAGAAAATAGTTTTCAGCAAAACAATTAAAAAAACCAAAGACGTTACTCTCTTCGTACTTAGCTCTGAATTCATAAATGCCTTTCAAATCAATCAATTCACCAATTTTTTTTTGCCAAATTGGGGAAGAAGATGAAGAACGAACCTAATTGCAGATTTCAGGTCAAGATTCGCGAAGCGGTGGAGAGCAAACCAAAGCAGTGAGAGAGAGAGAGTGGAGGTTAGAGATGGAAAGCAAGAGAGAGAGTGTGGAGAAACTGAAAGTAGAAAGACCAGGGCTTTAATTGAAGAAGAGCGAGAACCTCTGAACTGATATATCTAATTTCCCCGGTAAACCACGTAGCCGATACATTTTAATATTATTCTCTCTCACTCTCCTTCCTTCTTTATTAGCGCTTTGCTGCCGTTTGTTTAAAATTCGCGCGCGAATTTTAAACGGACTACAGCAAAACGCTAATTAAATATATTAATTTAAAATTGAGTCGAGTCAACTCGCGAGCTTCTTTTCTTTATTACTTTTTCCGAATTCCTGAGGATGTGGTATACTGTATTTTGTTATTGTGTCCACCATAGCACGTATTAAATATATATGGATATAGATATAGATATTTCTTTTTCTTTGGAAAGTAAGGTGCAATAACACGTTTGTCTTATTCAAATAATTATATAAAGAACTGATGTCATCCAAGTCTTAGAGCTCTTAAAATGAATGAGCTACCTGACAATTTGGCTCGTGCTCAAATTCGAGTTTGAACTTATTAAATTAACAAGATATGCTTGGATTGGTTTGTTAAAATTCGATAATAATAATAAAAAAATATTTATTAATAAATATAATAATGAATATAAAATATACTATTAATTATTATTAAGATTTATAAACCTCTAAAGCTCAATGAGTCAGCTCGAATAATTTTTTAATCGAGTCAAACTTGTATATAAACCCATTATTTTAATGAGTCGAACTCGAGCTCGCTCAATAATTACTCCAAATTGAGTGTTTTAACACATTTACACGAGACTTAAAATGAGGAAATTTTGATTGTAATAACATTTTTAAATAAGTTAATTTTATATTAATTTTAGATGACTTGGTATTCTCCGCCTAAAAGACTGGAGTTATGTTTCTCAACTCTTATAATAATGGATTTTTGTTACCTCATCCTGTGTTAAAATGCTAATAAGTTTAGTGCGGACAATTTATTGTAGCACACTTTTAATACGTGAGTTTAAAAAAATATTATGTTTCAGAAATTTACTTTAATTTCAGGTAAAGATTAAATTTTAAAAATAAAATTAAAATAATTACTATTCTAAAAATTAATATAAAATTTTAAACATAAAATATATAAAGGCTTTCTTTTCTAAATTAATTCTGAATGGGTATGTTAGAACAAATAATTAAATCAAGCTTGATAAGTTTTTTTTCAAATTTAAAACATTGTTTATTTTTATTACCTACACTTTCTTGGTATTTAATATTAATAGTGAAAAGAGTAAGTTTTCCGCACTGATACCAAATTCAACATGGAAACGATTGGTGAAGGTGGAATGGCAACAAAAAAGGAAAATATAACGTTGGAGAAGTTTGTGACATGCTCGAAAAAAGGAAGAGAAGAGAACTAACAGCCATAAAGGAGATTTCAAGGATGATATGAAACAGTGAGGCCCCAACGAAGATCAAAATTCATACGTTGAGGGTGATAAACAAAGGCATTCCGACAGCATCAGCGCTATACCGACGCAACTGTCTCCCAAATTCGGCATCAAAAAAATGTGTTCTATGTAACAATAGGGAGGGAACGGTGAAACATGTAATGGGAAGCTGTATGAAAACTCAAGAATTAATGGCAAAGTGCAAAAGTTGGTTAAGAATACAGGGGTCGATCAATGAAGATTTAAATATAAGTACTTCAATTTGGAAATTTCTCTGGGCATAAGAATGTGGTTAAGCATGTTTTGGATGTGCTATTATGTTCTATTTGGATAGTATGGAAAACTAGGAACAATATCGTCTTTAATAAGGAAAAGTGGGATCTACAGAAAGCTATAGAAAAGATCAAAGCACATATATAGAGTTGGTGGAAACTGAAAAAGGGTGGGTTGAGAAATGGTGTTAGTTTTTCCTTATGGAGTGAAAATCTCATTAATTGTTTGACATAGGTTATTAGGGTATTAATTTTGGTTAGTTCTGGGTCAGAGCTCTAATTGTCTGTATCTGTTTTGTAAATTTGGGGTAAATCTCATACCCATATAATGAAAATTTCCTTAAAAAAATAAGTTAGTTTTCCGCACTTTTACATACAAATGCATTAATTAATAATGAAATGCTCTATTAGAAATGCAACAGAAAGTGTATAATACATCGCGTTCGAATCGATATATTATCCGCCGCTAAATCGTAAGGTGAGATTATTTATAAATTTATTAAAAAAATACATACTAACAATATTAAATAAAAATTAATATAGATATGGTACACACTTACACCCGATGCATATTATATCATCTCTCTTGGTTGAGTGATAAGAATACACGAAAAATTAGAAACAAGAATATTATTGTGACCGTTTGTTTTTACGGTTCACTACGTATTTTATTAACGTTGGCAATATGAACACGTGTTTTTTCCAGAGTACATGCAGATTGATTTCTCAACTGAGCGATGTACACTTGTTTTCTCAGCAGATTATTTTGAACCGAACGTATTCTTTATTATTTGACTAAATATATTATGCTTTGCAGTCTGTACAAGTCTGTACATCGGTAATATGCATAACAGAAAAGGTTATTATCTAATACTAAATATATGTAATTATCTGATTTTATATATATATATATATATATATATATATATATATATATATATATATATAATGCCTGCAAATTTACATTGATAATATACACAGCACCCGTGACTTATCTTTGTTATGTTTTCTCAATACGGTAATACAGGTTTTTTAAGAACATCACTCCTATTGACATTTAGGCATTCTCTCAAGACTATCACTAATCATGTATTTCTAAGTAATAGTAATAACAACGTTTTACCCTTTCTTAAGAATATTTTTATGAGTTGAGAGTTTACTAAGAACAACCATGTTTAGGATGGTGTGTTTTCTTAAGAACAACCATGTTTAGGATGTTGTTGTGTTATTCCTTATTATCGAATACTAAATATACAATGTGTGTTTTCTCAAGAACAACCATGTTTAGGATGTTGTGTTATTCTTTATTATCTAATAATACTAAAAATACAACGCCTTACAAATATATATCGGTAGGGGTGGGCATCGGATCGGGTTTCGGGTATTTCGGATTTTCGGATCAGGTACCCGAAATTTTGGTTGGGAATTTCATTATCCAAACCCGATCCGAAATTTCTTATATCCGAAAATTCGGGTACTCGAAAATACTTTTTTTTAATAAGTATTCTTATACTAATAAATTAATTAGGTATGATTTAAATAATATTTTTTAATATTTAATATTTGAGGTAATATTCTATTTGATCTCTTTTATCATTTTTTTCTTTGTTTTTAAATAAAAACTAACACTAATACATTAGTTAACGGAAATAATGCACCACATTAAAAAAAATTATTTTTACACTAATAAATAAAAATTTAATACTACATTTTATTAGCAAATTTTCTATTAATTTTTTTTAATGAAAATGTGATATTTGCCACACATGATGCTTGTTATAGCTTTCTGGACAAATTGGAATAAACTCAAGACAAGACAAGATTTAAATGGTGGTGAAACAGGCCTTCCTTATCTGTTATATTTATTATAATAATATTAATTTTCATAATAATGTTAGGATTTAGATAGTAGTATATGTTAATTATGTCGTGAGATATTTAAATTTATATATTTTTATATGTTATTTTTATTTAATTAATTAAAAATATTTATTTATACATTAAAGTATATGATAATAAAATTATTTATTTATTCATATTAAAATTAATGATATAAGGAGAATTTAAAATTAAATTTGATAAGATAAGGATGTAATAATACAAAATTATTTTTTATTATGTAAAAATAATTGATAATTTAAAAAATAAATAAATTTAATTAAGTAATGTTTAAAGGATAATAAATATATTTTTTGATTACAAAATTAAGAATGCATCAAAATATTAATATTTCATGAATCAATTATTTTTTATAATTAGCATGAGTGTAAAAAAAAAAATTTTGGGTACCCGATCGGGTATTTCGGGTACATTTTCAATACCCGAAACCAGAACCGAAGTTATAGTTTCGAGTTCGGGTAAACCCGAAACCCCAAATTACCCAAAAAAATTGAGTTTTTTCGAATAATTTTTTTCGGGTCGAATCGGGTACTCGAAACCCGAAAAAAAATGCACACCCCTATATAAATTTTTAAGAATACATTTGACACTCAAACAAAAATGGCAAACTTGCTGAAATGATACTCCAATAACAAAATCAAATGGTTGAAAAGACTTATAAGATGCTAGTAATAGCACTGGAGAATAAAAGTAAATTTTTTATTTTTCATTGTAATAAAAAATGGGTGAACAAGAAAACAGAACCAGCATCAAGAATTGTCCAAGAGTAGAAAATTAGGTACTCCCTTCATCCCGGTGTAGTTGGTATAATTTTTTTGGGCACGAAAATTAAGGAGTATAATAATTTAATGTAAAGTAGAGTAAAGTGAAGTGAGAAAAATAATATTTAATGTGTAGTGGGTAGTTGTATTAGAGGTGATATGTGGGGGCCCATGAGAATAAATTAATTGTTTTTGTGTGGGTCCCATATATTAAAAAAGAAATGTGTCAACTTTAGTGGAACAAATCAAAAAGAAAAGTGTGTCAACTTTTATGGGATGAAGCGAGTAGTAGTTAAGGGCATAAAGATGAACTCATATTAATAAAGTATTTATTAATAAATTATTATATTATTTTTTTTTATTGTCTTAGGTCATGGTGTCTGGTCCCACATATAAAAAAATAGTTCTCATGCACTTTTCCCTGATTTCCAAGGATTAAACTTATTAGATAATCATTTTGTAACCCCAAATAAAAGAATGCAGTCATTCAGTAATTCCACTTGACTGAAAAGACAAGATACCTAGCTAGGTAGTACGTGAAACAATAACAATATTCTCCTTATTCACTTAAATAAATAAATAATTACCACATTAATATTGTTCAACTCTAATTGTCTCTTAATCCACCTTTTCAATAGAGGACACACATTGCAATGAATCCATAATCTTTTCAGTTACAATAACTGGTGTCTTTTTTCCCCTTGATTTCTCTTAGGCATAATACTTTTTTCTTGATGTATTACAATGATTCATTACTTCCAGGATTTATAATCCCTTCATCCTACAAATGTTTGCACCCCACTTTATGCACCAATATTAAAAAAAAGGTGAGAACTTTAAGGGTATTATGATATTTTTTTTAATAAATAAATGATAAAATATGTTAAGTGTGTTAGATATAGGTGATATTTTTTGTAAATAAAGTGTATTTGGAAGGATGATTATGTTTAACCTTTTACTTTATTAGGAAAATGTAAACTTTTGTAAAATAATTAAAAATGAAAAGTATGATATTTGAAATAAAATAGGAGGGAGTGTATAATACTTTATAAGAGATGTTTGCAATTGTAAGTTTGATCTAGAATTCATTAGTTTATTGTACGAGATAGTGCAATGTATAATAATATAATAGTATTGATAAGTTCGTGCAATCGTATTAAATTATCTATAAATTAACTAACGCTCTTTAATTATTCAAGCCTCCTTTTTAAATCTTGTCTGATTTATAGGGGGTGTTTGTATCTTATTCTACTCAATAAAAAAAAAACATAATAAAAATAACTCATAAGCGTTTTCTGTTGTGTGTATTATTGATTATTATTGGTGTATATTTGCAAATCACTATATATTTTCTTGGGTTAATTGTAAAAAAAATTATGAACTTTACTCCTATTGTAAATTAATCATTACTTTTGAGAAATTGCAAAAAAAAATCACCAGCTTTAAGTATTGTTGCAAAAAAAAAAAAAACTCTACTTTAGTAAAAAAATTGGGTTTATTTTGCAACAATACTTAAAGGTGGTGATTTTTTTTGCAATTTCTCAAAAGTAAGGATTAATTTGCAATAGGAATAAAATTTATAGATTTTTTTTGCAATTAACCCTATTTTTTTATCAAAAAAATAATATTATTAATCAAATATGAAAAGGGTAAAAAAATTATCCAACAAATTTAGTACAACAATAAAAAAAATACAAACCAATAGAGATTTAGAAATTTAATCAAAAGCACTATATATTTAGTATTAGATAATAAAGAATTTCGTAAAAGAACTCATTGAACAAAAACTCATAATATTGAAAAATAATAGTTAAAAAATATATATTACTAATAAAAATGTTCTTAAGAAAGGGTAAAACATTGTTATTACTACTCCTTCATAGCTCCATTCATCTTTAATCTATTCATTTTATTATTTTGGGTCGTCCGCTCTTAATCAATAAATTCCACTTTTAGACATATATGACCCACATACATCATTAATATAATTAAAATATGGGACCCACACTCCCCACTAATACAACTACACATTACACATAATATAATAATATTCTTAATCTACGTATAAAAAATAGACGGATAGATTGAGAATGGACGTAGTGTAATACTTAATAATATTTGATTAGTGATAGTCTTTAAAAAATGCCTTAATTGTTCAAATGATATTGTTCTTGAGAAAGGTCTCTTAGTTAGATCAGTGTTAAGAAAACATACAGTGAATGATGTTCTTGAGAAAAGTGTCTTAGGTGGTTTACATGTATTTTTGAAGAAAACAAATGTACATTGCTCAGTTAAATCTACGTGTACTTTGAAGAAATTAAAAGTGTGATATTTATTGAGGGAGCATGAAATTAAAATTTACTTTAAAAAAAATTAGATTAAAGGTGAGATAAAAACTGATTTCTTTTTTTTTTGCATTAAACATTAATAATCTAATAAATAACGATTAAAAAATGAATAAATTTTAGTAAAGTAAAATTATATCAAAACGATTAAGTAAAACCCTCTTGAACATATTACTATAAGAGGGACGGATCTCACTATACCTGCCAATTAAGCCAATTGACCATCGATAATTGACATAAGCTCATTCCTGTTGAATGATTTTCGTTATTAATTGAATTAGTTATGACATTGCGATTTGACTATTTAAATGCTCCTTATTTACTTATTTTATTTTATTTAAAAAAAAAATTCTGACATTAGTTCACTTTATTTTATTAAAATAAAAATATTTGATGAAAAAAAATCAATTGGATAACAGTTTGTTGAACCTTTTTAGATCTCTATTTCTAAAAAAAGTACTCCTTCCGTCCCGTCCAAAGGATCTCTTTTTTCCATTTTGGTTGTCTCACCCAAAGAGTTTCATTTCCTTTTTTATACACATGAGTCTCACACTCACCCACTAATTCAATTAAAATATGGAGTCCACACTCCCACTAATATAACTACCAACTACACATTAAATAATAATACTCCTTAATCCATGTGCAAAAAAGTAAAATGCACCTTAGTGCGAGATGGAGGGAGTATATAATAATAAAGTATAAATCTATCCTTTCACGAGTTATAGCCAAATTTGTGTTCCCCTTCGAGGAACATCCTTCCTTAAAATCATAAATAAGAAAACATACCAAGAAAACATACAAAGAATGATTGTTTTGAGAAAGGTCTCTTAACTAGGTCAACGATAAGAAAACATACAAAAATACGTCATAGACGAAGTGTATTATCGATTTGAATCTGCAAGCATCATATGTATTCTGGAAGAAAACACATGTACATCGCTCAATTGAGAAATCAATATACATGTACTCTGAAGAAAACACGTGTTCATATTACCAACGTTAATAAAACACGTAGTGAACGTTAAAACAAACACACATAATATTCTTATTTCTCAATTTTAAGTTTAAGCAATCATAAAAATATTCAAAGATATATTTTTCAGTTTTAAGTTTAAGCTATATGATTGATATTTCGTTTGTGTTCAATAGATAATTAGATTGAAGTTTTTTTTTTCTTTAAATAAAAATATTTAATATTTGATATATTTTAAATAATTTTGGATATTGGAAGAATGCGTGTATTGATAGAGGGAGACGTTTGATTTTATTTTTAGTTTTTCTATTTTTCTAGTGATTTCAAGAAATTGTGCAGCAGCAAATATGGCTATATGATTGATATAGCGTTTGTGTTCAATAGATAATTAGATTGAAGTTTTTTTCTTTCTTTAAATAAAAATATTAAATATTTTGATATATTTTTAATAATTTTGGATATTGGAAGAATGAGTGTATTGGTAGAGGGAGATGTTTGATTTTATTTTTAGTTTATATTTTTTTAAGTGACTTCAAAAAAATTGTGCAGCAGAAATATATATGGATAAGTAATTCTAAAAATAAACATGAATTCGAAAATGATGTATAGTTCGGAAAACATTTAGATGCGAGTAAAATAAAACTAAAATTCCACTCTTTAAAAAGAAAATATTTTTTGTATAACTTTTAAGAGAGTGACTAGGATACAATCAGAGGTACCAATAGTCCTCACCCTTCTTAGTTAATTCCTACTCCTTCATTAATGTTGTTTTTTATTTTATTTTTAAATTTATTATTATATTTAAATGACAATTATACTCTAAACCGTAGACCATAGGGATAAATTATACCCTAAACCACAAGGGTAAAATTACAATTATACCCTACACTCTAAACCCTAAGAATAAATTATACACTAAACTATAATGGTAAAATTACAATTATACCATAAACCCTAAACCTTAAGGATAAATAAAAAATAATAATAATAATAAATAAATAAATAATTCAATTTTTCCATTTCCATTCGTCCTGCAAAAAGCAGTCAACTTCCTAACATAATGAAAAAGAAAAAACAACTAACCCACCCCTTAGACGTGCAGTCGAGGGTACATGTACACATACCCCCTCCGTCCAGTGCAAAGGTAACCGTTTGTTGTTTGCACGTAAACAATTCTAAGGTCTTTATTTACTTTTTGCATGTGGATTAAGGAGTATTATTATTATGGGTAAAGTGGATAGTTGTATTAGATGGAAGTGGTTGGTCATATTGTGTACAATCTTTACTAAATAGAGGAAATTGATACATTTGAAGCGGACGCCAGGAATAGTGAAATGGTTACCTTTGCACTGGACGGAGGGAGTGTTGATTTTTATTCAATAAAATAGACTCTCTTCGTTCCACCTTAAGAGTAGTTTTTATTTTTTGCACGTGGATTAAGAAGTATTATTATTTAATATGTAGTTGGTAGTTATAATAATGGAATTGGTGGGTGTGTGGATCCTATGTGTGTAGAAAATGAAAGAAGATTCTTTGGGTGTGACGTCCAAAATGGAAAAAAAAATGGATTCTTTAGAAGGAACGAATGAAGTATATATTTCTTAATAATTGTATTTTTTTACATTTAGTGGCGGATAATGTTACTTTTTGAGGCGTAAAACATATTACACCTCAAATTCTGATATTTTATTATTGATTTATATTTTATTTAAAAGAGTGGTAATTAATCTATTTAAAAAGTAATTTTAATGGATTAAAAAATAATTTTGCAAAATTAAAAAGAACGGTGAAATGTGAATTGGGTTAGAGTAGCTCATCAATAAATAATAAAGTCCAATTAATTTTTTTTTAATAATTTTTTATTTATTTTCCAAATTCATGCAGAAATGCTCCATCAAACCAATGGACCTAGCCCAAGCTTGATTCTGATTGGTCTTCACAACCCAATAACTTTTTGCCAAGTAATTGGGCCACCAGCTCATCGGTCAGGTTAAATATGTTTTTTTCTTGGTGGTATTTGTTAACAATATTTGCCGATTAATTTGGGCCGATCCATTTAGACCGGTTCAATCACTACTCCAACAAATTTAAGATTTTGGTTAAAATTTTGAATATTAGATTTTGATTTTGAAAACTTAATAAATGGTGGTATACAATATGTTTGTTTTTAAGGTTTTGGTAGGATAGTTTTTACTTTATCTTAAATTAATGTATAAGAAAATATTAATTTATTTAAAAAATAGATGAGAGATCAGAGAGTAATATTATTGAGGAGATATAATATTAAAAGGTAGGTGTATTCAGGACTATATGGTTTATTTTATTATTATATAAAATTATAATTAAATGATATTTATTAGTTTTAGTATTTATTAAAGAAATGAACATAAGACGAGCTCAAACTCGAATAGTCATGAATTGAGTTGAGTTCGAATTTTAACGAGTCGAATCGAGTATAGCCGAATTCGAGCAACTTGTTTATTTTAACAGCTCTAAACATACATAATACTATTTCTTTCCACTTTATTTACTACATAAATAAAAATACTCCAAAAGTAAATAAAGTGTTAAAAAAAATCTTAAACAATGTGCAATAAACCATTCTATTTTTTTTATATAACAAAAGGAGTATATTATGTAATTTTTCATATTTTCCACATTCTAAAAATAGTATGTTATAGTATTATAATACAATGCTAGTATCATTCACCAAAACCCAATATTTTTTTTTATTTTTAAATTAAATTATCTAAAAAACTTTTAATTTATCTTATATCATAAGACAATGTTTCTTGTGAGACGAAATAATTTGTGAGACGGGTTAACCCATCATTAAAATATGCTTATTGTATTGATAAAGTATCTTTAATGATTGTTAAAATATGTTTTCTAAAATATGCTGGATTATGCATTAAAGTATATTTTAGTGTGTTATAATATAATTTATTATTGACATACTTTAATTACAAATAAACATACTTTATCTATACAATAAACATAATTTAGTGATAGATCCACCCGTCTCACAAGTGAGTCTCTCATATCATATATTTTAAACAATATTAACATCATCGCAACATTACAATTTTACAAATTATCACTTACTTTTTACACTTAATTTACAAAATCTTATGATAAAATTTATTGTGAGACGGGTTATTTATGAGACTAGTGTGAGACGGAGCGACCTATCACTAAAGTATGCTTATTATATAGATAAAGTATATTTTAATGGTTGTTAAAGTATGCTTTCTAAAGTATGCTTGATTATGCAATAAAATATGATTTTAATGTGTTATAATATAATTTATTATTAATATATTTTAACTGCAAATAAACATACTTTATTTATACAATAAGTCTACTTTATTGATGGATCGACCCATCTCACACCCGTCTAACAAATAACTCGTTTCACAAAAGTGTGTCTCTTATAAACTTACTTTATGCTATATTATACATTCAAAAAGCATTTTTTCTCCACATATTCACATTTTTGAATTAAAAAAAAGTGATTGATTAAGTATAATTTTATTTGATTATATATATATTATGATTGAAGAGTCACATCGATAATATACATTAAATTCGTGACTGCATGACGTATATTTGTATGTTTTCTTAACACTGATTCACCTAAGTGTTAAGACACTATATCACTCATTATATGTTTTTTATTTATAGTTTTTAAGGAATGATGATGTTCCTCGGAAGGAAACATAGATTTTGGCAGAATTACAAGGTTAAATGCTCAACAAACTAATTCATTTCATTTCGAATTACTAATAGAAAATTCTATTTGATTGATTTTTTTTTCATAAAATATTTTGATAAAATAAAGTTAACTAATGGCAGAATAAAAATTTGTCATTCATATTGTATGATTCCAATTTTTTTTAAAATCGTATTAAATGAATACTTGTCAATCGACATATATTTAGATCATTGTAATTTAAAAAAAAAAGGCAAATATTAAGAAAATAAATAAAAAGTATCTCACATCAAATTCATTGATGTTCCCTCCCAAATCTCAAATACACATTGGTAATTCCTCTAAATTGGTAATACATTGAGATAATAATAATAATAATAATAATAATAATAATACATGCATACATACATACAGTGACGACAAAAATCATAGATATTCTTCACAATATATATTCCCAATACAATATGTAACGACAAATTCACACTTATATTTGTATTCTAAATGTTTAATAAAATATATTAACTACAAAAAATGTAGCACAACAGTAATAGAATTCCAAAATTTGACCTCCCAAAATATTAGAAAAAAATTATACATAAAACTCACTATCAAACATAACAAATAATAAAAAAATTATACATAAAACTCACTATCAAACATAACAAAAAATAACGCTTTACATATCATAGAAACTAGCTGTCAAGCAAGAAAAACTTGAGTATATTAATATTGATAAACCACCCCTGAAGAAAATGATAAATCATTTTCAGTATTTTACAGATCAATAAGATCAATATGAATGAACGGTTAGTGATAGTGGTGCATCCTTAATGATAATTATAGGGTATATATACTAACTTTTTAAAAATAAATTGCTTCCACCGTTTAATGCATGAAAATTAAAAAACATGAACATTCAATATCATATTAATTAAAATAAAAAGGGAATTGCAAATATCCATTTTTTTCCCATAGTAATTAAATATTATTATAATTTCTAAAAGAATAATTTTATTTAAGAATAAAAATATTGAAACATATTTTGATATTTTCATTATTAAATTGTTGATGTTTCATTTGTATTAATCGTGGTGATTATGCGTGGCAGATAAAAAATTAATAAAGTTTATAATAAAAAATGATACTAATAAATAAAAAGTAATAATGTGGTTGCGAATTATTTTATATATAAAAAGTAATATATTTTAAAAAAATAATAATATATTTAATATATAGTGATAACTAATTATGAAATTATAAAATGAACATAGGATAAATTTAAATTAGTATTCCACATATTTTTTTAATTTATTTTATTTTCATAAATCTTTTGAACTTTGAATTTCTAAAAAATAAATTAATTAATTAATTATAATGATATCACGTTTATTCAGTATCATTAGTCAAAAAGAAACCAAATAACAAGGGAAGGATGTTATACTATAAAGAATATTAAATTATTAATATATAAATATTCGCACTAACGAGTTGACCAGAGGAAGCGGTGGGCTGAACAGAAATGAACAGAGTTCGACATATCATTACACGTATCCGTACACGCGTCATAATAATTAGAAATGAACGTTTAACATTGAAAGATACGTGTGGTGAGCAGAATATTAACAGACGCGTGTGAGCAGAATATTGACAGACACGTGTCGAACATGTAGAGAGCTTGACAGACGCGTGTCGAACATGTAGGGAGCGGCGTAGAGAGGTACGTGGGGAAGATGAAAAGTAAATAAAAAAGAAATGAACAAATGAACAGAAAAAGAGAAGGTATATAAATAAAATAAACAGAAAATATGCATCTTCGAATACAAATGAACAGAAAAATGGGGAGTAAATATTATAAACATAAAATACACATCTTCAGCATAGAGAAGAATGAACAGAAAAAGAGATGGGGATTAAAAATATTTTATAAATAAGCATCGAACAGAAAAAAGATGGAGAGTAAATATTATAAACATAAAACACACATCTTCAGCATAGAGACAAATGAATCGAAAAAGAAATGGAGAGTAAAAATATTATAAACAGAAAATACGCATTTTCAATATGGAGACAAATGAACAGAAAATTAGATGGAGAGTAAATATTATAAACAGAAAATAGGCGTCTCGAATATAAAGAGAAATGAATAGTAGGATGTGTTGAACGAGAAATGAATAGAAAGATATGCTGAACAGAAAAAAAAAAAAAGATAAATACAAAATACACTAATAATTACCCACGACAATATTTTGAGAATAAACAACAAAATACATCAATAACTACATGAGACAAAATTCATCCGCATGACTTAAAAGAGAAAAACACTCAATATAGATAAAAAATAATGTATAGATACAATTAATTAATTTGCAATATATGCAAAAACACTAATCAATTCACAAAATAAATCACACAAAACAAACTATCACATTAGTAAATCACAAGACCTTTACCCAACGAAACACAACAAATCACTAAATAATAACTCTAATGTAACTATTTTTAGTACTATTCGCCAATGAACCAACTAGCCCATTCAATCCGGCCCAAATAACAATAATTTAAAGCCCAAATTAATTTATCTGAAACTTTAAATTACTCATTATGTATGTCAAGAATTTGGGCTTAGACGGCCCATTGTTCATACCATACCAATCATATTGTCATCTAAAATTCTCAATCGACCATTGACTGTTTATCTTATTAAATTAAATTATTAATCGATATATGGATTATTATTATTGTTTTAT
Source organism: Pogostemon cablin (assembly GCA_023678885.1). Lineage (NCBI taxonomy): Eukaryota > Viridiplantae > Streptophyta > Magnoliopsida > Lamiales > Lamiaceae > Pogostemon > Pogostemon cablin. The sequence continues at coordinate 3,374,146 of CM042984.1, forward strand.
TTATTTATGTGATTAATCAGTAGATTGTATCTATTTGTTTTCATATTTTTATTTAGTACTCGATTAACATTTTACAAAGTTTAATAATTTTTATTTATTTATTTACTAATTCTATCAATTGTAGAGGGTAACGCTATATTTTTAAGTGTTCCTCCATCTTAAATTCAACTTACACTCTAATAAAAGGATAATATACTATCTAACTAATACTCCACACATTTTAATCTTAAAATTACCATCAGATTTTTAAAATATATAATAATATACTTTATAATTTATTTTAAAAAAAAAATCAAACTGCTTATAAAAATATAAGTTAAAAATAACTTATATATTAATAACTATTTGTGAACTTGAAATTGCGACAGAATGACTAATAAATAAATAATAAGGTAAGTTTGCATGTTATTATATATGAAGGTGACAATTTTAAAAATCAAGTATATAAGGTTATTTGTATTTAGAACTTTAATTATTTTTCAGAAGTGAAAATATAATGGAACTGAGGAAATGTAAAATCTTTATTATATGCAGAATCAGTTACATAATTGTCTTTTAGAATATTACGTTCATGGCATCTCAAAAGAAATTGCGTATACGTGTTATCTCAATAATTTTTATTATATTTTAAAATAATACATATTTATTATTAGTATTATTATTTATTTATTTTATTATTATATCACCACCCTAAAATATTTGATTGTTTAAATTTGAAAATGCAAAACTTCAGCCCACTCAGCCCATTTACACACCGCCATTGGTAAATAAACGGGCCTACTTTGTAAGGCATTTTTTTATAATTTTGAAAAGAGATGATCTGTATACACAGCTATAAAAATTAAGGAATATAATAATATTTTAATTTTTAATGTGTATTGAGGTGAGAAAATGATATTTAATGTATAATAAGTATTTAAATTAGTGTTGTAGGTGAATTACATGAAGATATAATTTAATCATTTTTGATGAGTCCCATATATTTAAATAGGTAATGTAATCATTAAAATAAGACGTAAAAAAAGAAAATATGTAATCATTAAAATGAGACGAAGAAAATATATTTTTATAAATTAAAGTGTATATCCTTAAAAAAATCAAAATGTTATACTTTATACTGTATATATTATGCATGAACACAAAACACCAACTCAATATTAATTTGTTACAATTAAGTAATGATCAGTGTAATGATGTAATGGTTAATATAAAATGCCTTTTCACACAAGTGGCATCAATAGAGAATGCATAATTTATTTTTATTATTATATATATATATATATATATATATATATATATATATATATATATATATATATATATATATATATATATATATATATTGGAATGAAAGATGTTACACACTGTGAGGAGTATTATTTTAATCCTTGAAGAGCGAGGTGAATATATAATATATATATAGTCAGTATTTGTTTATTATTACTCCTATTATCTATCTATTGTTTATTACATGTGGGCCAGATACCATACCTAGGCAATATAAAATTAACTTAAAATAGTAGTATAATAATTTAGTAATATATTAGTTCATCTTCATACAACGGTAAATTATTATTTCCTGTTATTTTCAAGTGCAACTATAATCTAAATGTTTTATAAGTACTCGTATAATAATTTTTGCTCTAAGTATTTTAGGTAAGTAATTATTTTTCTTGTTATTTTCAAGTGCAAGTATATAATTTAAGTATTTTAGAAGTACTCGTATAATAATTTCAGTTTAACAAGTTTCAAATATACGTTGACAGTCCTCATGCACCCATCACCACTAGACCACTAGAGATTATGTAATAACTTCTACATAGTATATACTACTTATTACAAAAAAATACACATCTTTAATATGGAGACAAATAACAGAAAAAGAGATGGAAAGTAAATTAAATAAATAAAAAATAAGCGTATTTAGCATAAACACAAATGAACAGAAAAAGTCAAGTCTCAAATATACGTTGTCAATCCTCATTGCATCACCACTAGGCCACTGAGAGATTATGTAATAACTTCTACATATATACTACAGATAATAAACGTCTCTAGCATAGAGACAAATGAATAGAAAAAGAGATTGTGTAATAAATACGCGTATTCAGCATGGACACCAATGAACAGAAAAATAGATGGAGGATGAATACTATAAACAGAAAATACGCGTATCGAACATAGGTGGTTAGTAGGACGTGTTGAATATAAAGAGAAATGAATAGAAAGACGTGTTCAACAGACGATAATAGTGAAAAAGCAGATAAAGACAAAATACATCAGATAAATGAATATAAATACGTGTTCAATAGACGATAATAGTGAAAAGGCAGATAAAAACAAAATACATCAATAGCTACCCCGACAATAATGAAAAATAAACAACAAAATACATCAATAACTACGGAAGACGACTGCGTGATTTAAAAGTAAAACAGTCAATATAAATAAAAATAATAATATTTATATACACTTATTTAATTTGCAATATGCAAAAACACTAATCAATTCATAACAAAAGCACACGAAAACCAATTACAGATAAATTACACGAAAAAACTATCACGTTAGTAAGTAAATAAATGGTCAAATTTTAAAAGGGATATTTACTTTTTATTTTTTTTCTTTCCTGCCCACTTTTTAAGAACAATTTAAAAATTGCCCAAAATAACAAAAACACCATTGACTCGATATTGACACGATTTGAATTTTTAAAAAAGTCATTATCGACTCAAATTACTATAAATACATCTTATTTATTTACGAAGGATTACACGATTGTGCCCTTCAGTTTTTTTCAATTTTCTTTAATGCCCAAAATTTAGTGAGATGTTTAAAAATGCCCAAAATGACAAAAATACCCTTGACTCGATATTGACACGATTTGAATTTTTAAAAAGTCATTATCGAGTCAAGTTTTTTTTTTCGATAATGACTTTTTTAAAAATTAAAATCATGCCAATATTGAGTCAATGATATTTTTGTCATTTTGGGCATTTTTAAACATCTCACTAAATTTTGGGCATTAAAGAAAATTGAAAAAAACTGAAGGGCACAATCGTGTAATCCTTCGTAAATAAATAAGACGTATTTATAGTACTGAGCAAAACACAAAAATCACTAAATAATAACTGCAACTAATTTTAGCCCAATTCGCCATTGAACAAACTAGCGCACTCAATCCTGCCCAAACTATGCTCTATCAATAATTTCAAGCCTAAATCGAAACTTTTAATTACTCATAAAGTCAGGAATTTGTGCTTGCACATCCCATTGTTTATACCATCCAAATCATATTGTCATTTGAAATCGACCATTGACTTTTTATCTGATTAAATTAAATTATTAATAGATCTACGGATTTTTTTTTTAATTTTTTAATATGATTAAAGTAGATTGTATCTATTTCTTCTCGATTAACATTTTACAGAGTTTAATAAATATCTTTTTACTAATTTTATCAATTTTAGAAGGTAACATGAGTAGGCTAAAACTTGTGTGTTCCGTGTCCTCAAATTTCGCATTTTTCAAAAGTTACTCTTTAATATTAAATGATATACTTTTTAGTATAAGACGTGTACCTTTTATTTTTTTGAAAAAAAATAATAATGAAAGTGTAACCCTTTAAAATAAAATATTTTACCCTTATTAATTACAATGTATATAATTTAGACAAAATATTGTACCTTTACATACCTATTTATGGAAATAGAAGAGACCAATTCTTTTAAGTTTTTCCTCCATCTCAAATTCGACTTGCACTACAATAAAAGGAAAATATACTTAACTTTTTTTTTAATACACCTTAATTTTAAAATTGCCATCGTATTTTTAATACACATAATATACTTTAGGATAAATTTTGCATGAGACAATATCATGTGAGATCATTTTACACTTTTAAAAATAGTTATCACTTTCGCTATAAAATGTTATCACTTTTCATTTATATTATACTTTTTTTAATGAAATAACATTATCACTTTTCATTATTAAAGTTATCACGTCTTACTGAATCTCTTACGTGAGACGGTCTCACACAAGTATTTGTCTATACTTTATTATTTATTTATTAATATTTTAATATAATCTTATTATATTTAAAATAATACGTATTTATTTTTAATATTATTATCTATTGATTTTATTATTATATTACTACCCTAAAATATTTGATTGTTTATATACTCCCTCCGGCCAATGCAAAGGTAATCGTTTGTTTTTTGCGCGTAGGTTAAGGAGTATTATTATTATATGTGTAGTGAGTAGTTGTATTAGAGGGAAGTAGTGATCCATGTGATATACTTTTTTACTAAAAATGAAATATGTATACCTTTAGATTGGACGCCCAAAATAGTAAAATTGATACTTTTGCATTGGCAGGAGGGAGTATTTAAAAATGACTAAACTTCAGCCCACTCAGCCCATATACACAACCCCCATTCTTGTAAATAAACGGGCGTAATTTGTAAACGCCTTCTTTTAGAATTTTGAAAATAGGTGATGTATACAGCTTGAAAAATTAAATTAAAGATATCATCCCACAGCCCTAATACTGAAACGTCCAACTCTTAAAACTTTGGGCCGGCCCATGCGTACTTGAGAGTCCAGAGAATTCCAACTTTTAAAAATGTGGGCCGGCCCAAGACCACTTGATGTTCCAGAAGCAGAACATCCAGTTTGAATTTACGATGGTCCGCGTTACACAGTATCTAAACTCTGAATCTCTCTCACTTCCCTCTATAAATTCATTTTATAACCCTAGCCAACGTCTCCATTGGGGTTTCTACTGTTGCCTCTAGTCTTCCCCAAACCCTATAACTCATCTCTCTCGCTGAGTCTCGCCTACTCTCTCGCATATTCTATTCAGAAATGGAGTTTTGGGGTGAGTTCCGCTCTTCTCCTCTTTTACCATTGTTGTATTCGCATTTCAGTCTATCTCTCTATCTATCTATCTCTTTTTGTTTTTGAAATATTTTGGTTAAATTTGTTTTTGAATTTGATTGCTATTTTACGATTCTTCTAGAAAGAGTCTTGCCTAGTCTTCGGTTTTGCTTCGTTTCGTATGAAATTGCAACATAGCTTGATCTAAATGTATGGTAGGGTTTTAGGACATTACTGATAGGGGCATTTCTCATTTGTAACATACTTGGTATAACTGTCGAAGTTTAATAGCATTATGTATCAATAAAGTTGTTTTGATATGGAGTATTGTACAGCGTTTTATTTTTTTCATTATATTGTCATTTGTTGCTGTAATCCTGATTTAATCAAGCGAGGTAAAAGCTGTTATGGTAAAGTAATGAGTTTATGGGTTGATCCTTGTTTTCTAGGATGCCTCTGAAAATGTTCTTTGCAATAACAACTTTTTTAGTGTTGTTTTAATGGATTTGTTTTCTGGAGGCACACAAATTGAGTCAATCACCTAACTCAATATTTTGCAACCTATCTTGTATAATCCCAGTTAAGTTGTTCAAAAGATCTTCTGTCACTCAATTGTTTAGGGTTGGTAATAGCTTATAAAATGCTCATTTACTGTATGCCCCAGGTGTTGAGGTTAAATCTGGTGAATCTCTCAAGGTTGCCCCTGTTGATGGCATGATTTTGCATCTTTCCCAGGTCTATATATACATTTTTTTAAAGATTATCTTGTATCATTATTATATTTCTTTCAGATGGCAATAATAGTGTTAAATTTGTGCCGCTTGTTTTGCAGGCTTGTGTTGGTGAGCTGAAGAAGGATAAGGGAAATGAAACAGTGTGTATGTTTGTTAATGTCCAAGGAAAGAAGCTTGTTCTTGGAACACTATTTACTGATAAGCTGCCCCAGCAACAATTTGACTTGGTATTTGATAAGGAGTTTGAGATATCACACAATTGGAAAGGTGGAAGTGTCTACTTTTATGGATACCAGGCCAGCAACCCTTTTGAAGATGAATATCCTTTTAATGTTGTTGTCTAACTTTATCATTTCTTGTTAATATGTTTTAAGTGTACTTTTTTTCTACTCTGTGTTGGTATTTCTAATCAATAATCATCGTATTTTGATACGTTGTTCCTTGACCATCGAGTTTTCTTTCATTGCCACGGAGTTGCCAGAGGGTGATTCTGGTATCTTTCCTTGTTTGATTATTTCGTCAGCTCATTTCCTTCTTCGTTATCACTTCAGTTTATCTGTTTGATTCTCAGTTCTGTATTTAGTATTCACTTATTTGTATCTTTTTCAGACGAATCAGATTCTGATGCGGAAATCCCTCTTACTGCTGCTAATAATAATGGTAATAATTCATGCAAATTATGATTTTAATGATTTAATTAGGACTGTCTTTAGGGTTGTATCTAATTTTTTTGGGATATTAACTTTCAGGGAAACCTGAACCGAAGTCTAAGAAAGATAAAGCTGCTGAATCAGAAAAAGTTCATGCTCCCAAAGGGAAGGAATCTGATGCCAGTAAGCAGAAGGTGAAAATTGTTGAGCCAACAAAAGAAGATGACGAGAGCAGTGATGATAATATGTCAGACAACGATGGCGTTGAAAATGACTCTGAGGTAGTCTACTTCATATGTAAACTTCCATGTCATTTTAATTGTGTCAATTTATTTGTTATGTTTCTTATAATTTTGGCCAATATTTGACTAATGTTAAGTGTAGCTTTAGAAAGCAGCTGCATGTTTCAATCCGCATACGTGGAGAAATTTATATCGTATATTGTGTTTGTAATCTCATTGTAAATGTTTCATCTCTTAATAATTCAACAATGTCCCTTTTGAGAAACTGCAGGATGATGATGATTCTGATGATTCTGATGACTCTGATGAATCTGGTGATGAGGAGACACCAAAAAAGGTTTGTAACTTTGTATTTTTCCCCACTGTATGTAACATTATCTAAATTTTACTCTTTATTATTGAAGGCTGAGATAAGCAAGAAGCGACCTGCTGAATCAGCTACTAAAACCCCAGTGCAAGACAAGAAGGCAAAAGTAACTCCTCAGAAGACTGGTAATACTCTTTTCTGTATGCATTAAGAATCTTGGTTACATAATTATATTCATGTATTTTACTATTTTCTTTTTATAGACGGCAAAAAAGTTACTGCTCACATCGCCACGCCTCATCCAGCAGCGAAGCAGGGGAAGACACCAGCCAACAAGCCGAATCAGCAGACGCCAAAATCTGGAGGTTCTCATCCCTGCAAGAGCTGCAACAAGTACGTCTGAATATAAAAATATTGAATGAAATGACAAAGAATTTTGACTGACAATTGGTATTGAAATACATATATTTTTTGGCAGGACATTTGGTTCAGAGAATGCATTGGAGTCGCACTCGAAAGCGAAGCATGCCAGCAAAAAGTAAATTTATGGTTTAGTCTGAAATTCTTTGCACTTGAGTGTTACTTGTTTTGATGTGTAAAGGCAGGCTATGGAGTAGAGGTGAAGTTCTAGCAGGAATCATGTAGTTAAAAGGTTTATGCTTTATGAATTTTGGGTTCCATGTGGATCAACATTGTTGTGTTCTCCTTTATTAAGGTGAATTGTTTGAGTTTCTACCACATTATCTACTCCATTCTTTTGTCTGCATCAATTAATATTTAATCTCCCATAGAATGTGCTCCATCTTGCGTTAGTTTAAGAGATGGTTTTTTGATTGACTTTTGATGGTTATTAGTCTTTTTAGGCAAAAAAAATAAATAAAAAATAATGATTATAAAATTCTGTGTATTAGGGTGATGGTGATAAATTTTAGAGCTTTACTTGGCTGACCACATATCACAGGGTGACCCTCTCACATGGGGTTGTGCAGTGCGCACTCCTATGTGAGAGGGTCATGTCTGACTCGTGGTCGGGTCAGCCAAGAATTGGCCTAAATTGAATGATTTTACTTGGTATTCATGTTTTTCTGATAATGCCTTGAGTCACATTTTACCTGACACTTGCATTGGGTGATGGATGTACTCTTCTATGTTGTTTCTTCTGTGGTTTTGATGGTCTTAGCTAACAATGCATTTACAAACATTTGCAAATTTGTTTGCTAAATGATTGAAATTTGAATTACGGAATGGTGCAAGTTTTTCTTCTTTGTTTGTTCATTTGTGCGAAATAAATTCACTGAGATGTGCATCTCTGTAGTAAATCTCACTTGTGTTATCTTGTTGTATCAATTAATTGAAGGCAAAAACATGTATGCCATTGGGGACACACCGTGCCCCCATATGAGAACACAACCATTCTCCTCCATATTTTATTTAACCCTATGTAGTGATAGAAGTTAAATTGCAAAGGGGCAGGTGTCCCGGGTATAAGAGCCTCATTCTTAATTAAAATCTGGACATTATTTTTGTAAATTTTAAATATACCTATCGAAAATGCAAATTCAATTTTATTTATAAATGTGGAATTGTTGACTAAGGTTGTGTGTCACATAAATAAAGATAGAAGGTGCATTCCCGCTCTAATGTATGATTATTGTTTAATTAAGTATACAAATCTAAAATAGATTAAGAGACATTTTCATTGTTGTATTTCACTCTCCTTTTAAATCTGTTTGGGAAGTATTTTACACTTTACATTTACTAAAATAGTAGTAAATATATTACTAATACCTTGTATTTTTTTTACATATATTCCAGCATAATATTTATTTTTTCAAACAACCCAATAACTTTACACTCCCTTTTTATTAAATTAACTAAAATACTAAAACACAAAATTTTATGAAACTCCAAGCATAATAATACATGCAATACAACTGGAGAAGGAGAACACAAAATTTTATGAAACTCCAAGCATAATAATACATGCGATACAACTGCCAACTGGAGTACGGAGGGAGTACTATTTTAATATACTATAGGGGAATTGTTTATCGGTGTGATAGCTTTACGCTCTATTTTCATTAAATTAACTAAAATACTAAAAAAACAAAATCTTTTGAAACTCAAAACATAATAATACATGCAATACAACAGGAGGACGGATGGAGTACTATTCTAATATACTATAGAGGATTTTTTTTGTGTTATGCATGATTCCAGGAAAATATATTAATTGTTTTATGTGAATCACATCTATAAAAAGAAAATATAACATCTTTATAACAACATTAGTGGAATGAGAATGCACTGTTATCCACCACAGCAATAGCTAGTGCAAATGACTCCAACATTTTTACTTCTTCAGCTACAATTTTATACACTGCACTTTTCACGAAGAACCAAAACAGTACTTGTGCTGCCAATTTTTTTTTTAAAAGAAGATTGTTGTAAAACATAGAAACACATCAAACTGTGATATTGAATTGGATTTTGTACATAGATGCTAATCAACACACTAAAGCAAGAGAAACACAACAGTTCCCATGTTACTTCTAGGGGAATTTCAAAAGGAACAACAAAAAGAGAAAAAAAGGGCATCATTTGCAGTACTATGAGGCGATGGAATTCTGAATTACACAGCACAACGGATGGTCGCATGGTGAGGCCACTTTGTGTTGAAATGAATGTGAGATATTCCAGACGCGTGTGCAATCTTTTCTGCATACAAAACTGGCCAACCTGTATACAAATATCAACATAAGCTGCAACAAAAATAACAGCATGCCCCAGCAAGAGTACCTGACCCTGCACACCTTCGAGATTGTATTAAATCATCAATTAACATATTGACCTATACTTCTCATAATGCTCAACAGCTCAACACACAGCAGTAGGTTGAGTAGAAAGGAACCTTACCTTTTTCAAAGTATTACTATCTGAGGATTTGTTTTCGAGTGAGAATTTAGCAACTGAGCACTGAGTATAACAAGAGAATACCATAATTCTGAAGGATGATATGGATAATAAGAGGAATGTTTTCAATTCATTACAGAAAAAATAATTTTTGAGTCTTAATTCTAAATCTCATTCAAGAAAATAAAAGCATGTATTAATGCATACAATGTAATTATACTATAAACAGGCAAAACATGCAAGAATCAATAAAAAAACAGAACTAGTTATAGGGAAAAACAAGTCGATACTGCAACAGGTTATGGATGTTTACAGGGAAAAGAATCTAGGACAACTTCCAATTTCCTATGAATTGCATGGGGTTGACCAAATCTGTAATCAATAACTTTTCCTGTAAGTTAAACAGCAAATTCAGGGATTGTTAGACTTAGTCAGTTGAAGATATTTAGAATCATGTGCCAATATCAGTTGTTCTTTCCTCTTAATTACTAGTCATTTTTTGGAAGGTGGAGTGGGTGAGAATCAGGAAATGGTGAATTTTCCCACCTGAACAGTGAAAAATATGCAGCAAACATATTTGTCACCAAATGGGATATGGATGAGTCGAACAGAACACTAACAGCAACTCATTTTTCCTAGGACTTCCATACATTCACCAATGAGGTTCCTGCAATCCTGGTTTTCCTACAGGTCAACAGCAAATTTAGGGTTTTTGGTTTGGCGGAAAAGTATTTTAGTTCATGTGCTTGTATCGTTTGCTATGCCTCCTAAACCTGGGTTATTTCTTTGGAAGGAGAAAAGGGAGAAAATGGTGAATCATCCCCACCTGCACAGTGGAAAATAGGCAGTAAGCCTTTTCTCACGTGAGGAGAAGGGCTAAAGATACGAAAGCAACAAGATACAGTAAACAGGTATAGTAAAACAAAAGAAAGGAGACAAACCGAGAAATCTGCTCGGGCTTTAGTAGTCATAATTTCCATTTCCTTCCTCTGATGGATGAGGATCATTGTCATGGGCCCGTTCATCATTATGTGCAACACCGTTGCTTTTATCTTCAGTGTTATTATCATGATCTCTAGCAGAATCAGCATTCTCTCTTTCCCTATTCCACTGCTCAATTTTCGCTCTTCTTTCAACACTGCTTTCTCTTGCATTTCTCCTTCCACCAGGACTTCTGCTCCTGCTACGTCCACTTCTCCTACCAGGACTTCTGCTTCGAGGTCTTCTTCCTCTATCATGGTGGCGGTGGTCCCGCCTTCTCCCAGAACCATGACGCTCCTCATGGTTACGAGGACGAGGGCTGCGGCTCGTGCTTCTACTGCGGTCATGCCTTCGCCTTCCCCTCCGAAAGAGTTGTTGCCTCAGCTCTCTTCAGTAATGTTATATCCATCAGTCACACAAAATATGACACCAAGGTTGAAAAAGAAACAAATATAAGCACTATTTACCCAAAACACACCTGCTTATCTTTTTCAGATGCATGAAGTTGCAATATCCACCTCGATTGCATACATTTTCTTCATACTGCCTACAAGTGGCCTCCCGGAAATCCGTCACCGGGGAGAAATCAGCAATGATGGGCCGCCCTAAAATGATTTAATATCTATTCATCAGGACAAAATCAATAATGAAATTTGAATCAGGCAACTCAACATTAGTTCTAGACTTCACATAACCTCATTATATTTTCATTAGACTGTTTTAAAAACCATAAAAAAACCCAAGAAAGACAGATCAATCAAAAAAGGCAAATTCTATAACCATTTTCCTTAAAGTTAAAAACTTCTTAAAAATCAAAGAGACTACAGCCCACTGATGTACATTTTAAGACTTCAAGCATCTCAAATTTAGAAGAGAGAAATTACCTTCATAAGACCTTCCTACGAGATTCTGAAGAGCATTTTGAGCTTGGTCTTCCTCCCTAAACTGGACGTAGACATTACCAACCATATGGTCAGCCAAATTATCACATATGTTGAGGCTCTGAATGTCACCATATTTGCTCAGCTCCTGAAACAAATCTTCATAGAAATCCTGATGATAACAAAGTTAAACATATAATTAGAAAGACCCAAGTGCTTCCAATTAATCAAAAATTTTCTCACATTGACAAATCACACAGAAAACCACAATGGTTAAAGGAAATTTTTGAGTTGACAAATCAGATCTAAATTTGATGCTTCAACTTGCAACACCTAAATTGGTTAAACATAAATATACGCTTTTATACAAACTTGCTCGAATCAACCACAACATACAAGATCAACAAGCTAATCAAAGGCAAAACAACAACAACAAATCACACATAAAATAATTCTTACAAATGACAAATAAATCATGACTAACCGACAATAAAGTCACACAGAAACATCAAACTAAATTGGAATAAGAAAAACAAGGTATACTCGAAATAATTACACATCTAAGTATCTAACATTAGGGGAATAATTTCGAAACCTCGAAATGGGATTGGATCTTCTTAGGGTCGAGGGGTTGACCCTGAGGGTCAACACCTGGGGTGATCATATCGGGGCGTTGGTACATGTTGGAGAGCAGCAGTGTGGGGCTGATGCTGGGTTTTGTGTGGAGACGCGAGCACCGGTCACCGTGCCTACACGCGCCGATCTTGAAGTAGAAAGGGCAGTTCACCCTATCCTTCTCGGTTCCGAATATCGATGCCAAGTGCTCCGCCATTGTTTTCGCTTCAAAATTTCTCCGTCTGTCCACACAGGGGTTTCTTCAAATTCGATTTGAAGACAAGAGGGGAGGACTACACTTTAGGGTTTGAGAATAAAAATGACTGTAAGAGACTTCTATTAATGTAACATATAATAAAACAAATAAATATTATTCAACAAGCTGGTTTGCCCGAGAGGTTAAGGGGGCAGACTTAAGATCTGCTGCACAGTAGTGCGCATGGGTTCGAACCCCATAGCCAGCAATTTATTTTATTAAATGTTACTATTTATTTTTTTGCTTTTTTTTTTGTTATAAGTTTGTTTTTTTATTGGATTTTTGGGAAATTTAACTACTTAGGTTTAAATTTATTAAATGTTGATTTTTTCTGTTTGCTTTTTCCTTTTTTTTAATTGGATTTATTTTATTAAAAGGAATATTAATGTCTTAAGTTTAAATTAACTTTTATTTATTAATTTTTTAAAATTAATTTCTTAAGCATATAATAACTAAACCAAATAATAATAACATACTCCTAATAAATATAACCCGTGTAGCAATGAGAGCTTGTGAGGTATCTTAGGGTGAAATTTTCTTAGGTGTTAGGTTCAAAACCCATGGGTTCCCTAAGGTCTCAAATGATTCAAAAAATACAACTGCAATCAACTATTGTGAAACTAGTAGGGTCCCCGACAGTGAATTTCATACAGAACCGATTATCATTAGAGGATCAAATTTATAAAAGTGGTTATCATTGAATGGTAGATAAATGAAAATAATTAATGATTTTTTTTTTATTCTTAAACGTAAACACCAAACATCAAGCATCGTCAATGATAATTGATGTATTTTTAATTATCTATCTTGTACTTTCTCATGTGGCTTTACCCCGTCAATGGTTGTATAACTGAAAAAAATTGAATTTGATACTCAATATTTTTCATTCTCATTTATTACACTTTTCATTACCTCTTGACATATATCCCATATTTTCTTAGTATTATGTTTCATTTCACATATATCCCATAAAACCCATCTCATTAAACTCGACGATTTTATACAAATTTTTTATAGTTATTTTAGCCTTTTCTCCTCTTTGAAGAACATTCTGAGCAGAGACAGATAATAATATGCGCCACTTCATTAAAAAACTCAAGCTTAATAATGGAATTCAAGTAAAGAAGCAAAGGGGATCCTCATTAAACAAAAAAGAAAACTGGCATTCTTAAACACTAGAGAGTTGTCTTAAAATTAGATTTTACATGCTCAGCCTGTAAATAAGATGTTCCTCAATCCTAATGACTCAATTAAAGGGGGGCAAAAACCAAAATTTTTAGTTTATTTAAAACAGAAGTTGATTATCCAAATCATTATTTGTTGAGACAGAACGCCAATCCTCAATCTAGTCTCAACTGAACTCATCGAGTTTTAGTAGGGCTCGACTGGAGCACGGAAGCTGGCTCCTGCGTATACCGCTTCAGCACCAAGTTCCTCCTCGATCCTTAGAAGCTGCATCATATGAACGCCCTTGTTAATTTTCAGGCAAAAAGAACACGAAGGTTTTGGATAAAGAAACGAGAGATCATATGCTTGCCTGGTTGTACTTAGCGAGACGTTCAGATCTGCAAGGAGCTCCGGTCTTGATTTGGCCCTGATGAATGCCCGGGTGCCGATTTTAGCACACAAGTATACTTTGGTGAAATATACAGTGAGACGATATAACAAATGAAAATTACCGTTGACAATCCAACTGAGAGATCAGCAATGAAAGTGTCCTCTGTCTCACCACTGCATCGAATTTTTTTTTTGATTATCTTGATGCACACTAAATCAAATGAATAATTAAGAGTCGAAGTATCATACCTGCGGTGACTGGCCATTACACCCCAACCAGCATGCTTTGACATTCTTACAGCTTCGATACTCTCAGTCACGGATCCAATTTGGTTAACCTGGTATTCAAACAAAAGACATGTATCGTTAGGGATTGCAAAATCTTGTGCATTAACACCTCAAGAAGAGTAGGGAACACATCATTACCTTGAGAAGGAGAGCATTGCATGACTTCTCCTTAATTGCCTTATCAACTCTCTGCATGTATAAATAACCCAAAATTTAAGGACAAGGTACAAAATACGGAGTATATCAAACTACTGATGAAGCATGGCGATAAGGATAAGTGAACTCAGTTCATAACAGCAATCACCTTGGGATTGGTAACAAGAAGATCGTCTCCTACAATCTGTACTTGAGCACCAATTTCTCCAGTAAGTTTTGCATAGTGCTCCCAGTCATCCTGGTCAAATGGGTCTTCGATTGACACAATAGGGTACTCGGACACAAATGACTTGTAGAGGTCCTTGAGTTGGTCACCAGAGATCTTTTGTTTCCCATCATTGTTCTGTCAAATCGAAGCAATGAGTGATAAAGACAAACTATAATGGGAATTCTTACACAATAGTACATGTACTATATTATACATTAACTACCTCTTCCTTGAAGTTCAAATCATAAGTCTTATCTGATCCATAAAATTCAGATGCAGCAACATCCATTCCAATAACAACCTAGAGGCAGAAGCAATATCCAAATCTCAGTACCAGTGAAGCAGTGACAATCTGCTAAAAGAAATAGTGAGGTGCAAGGGAATAAAACTCACCTTTCCAGTATAACCAGCCTTCTCAATAGCTGTCTTGAGCAATTCAAGGCCTTCTTTGTTCTCCTGAAAAAATAAATCAAGTAAATTTGTGAGAATAATCTAGAATGTAACAGAAGAAAGATCCAACAGTAATACTGTGGTAGTATAATGTTACCTGAATGTTGGGAGCAAAGCCACCCTCATCTCCAACGTTGGTGGCATCCTGGCCATATTTCTTCTTAATAACAGCCTGAAAACCAAGCGGGTCAGACATTGTAAAAGCAAATAACTCCTAACTTGGAGCACTTTGGATGTTGTTGGCATTACCATTAAGAGAGCATACATCTCACAATCCAACAGAAGCATCAGTTATACACATACATTAATTTATTTATTTTTTGGAATAGATGGCACTTGCAACCTCATAACATACATACAAATTCAGGCAGAGCAAATATAGTACTTGAAATCAATAAGACCAGTCATAATAGGGAAAGAAACCAACAAGGGATGACTTGCCTTCAAATGGTGATATACTTCCACGCCCATCTTCATGGCTTCTTTGAAGGAAGAAGCTCCAACTGGAAGAATCATGAATTCCTACAGAGAAAAGTTAGTGTAAGCTAGTGTGTGATAGGACAATAATTGATAAACTGATGACAAGAAGCATGCCTGCATAGCAAGTTTGTTGCCAGCATGTGATCCACCATTGATGACATTGAAAGCAGGAACAGGGAGCACCAACTTCTTGTTTCCAGCAAGGCTGGCAATGTGCTATACGCAGAAAGAGAAAATCAACTATGTTTGCATCCCATGGCACAATCAGCATAATAGAAGTTTCAATACTTTAAAGAACAAATTCAGTTGACAAATGACGACGCATGGTTTGGAATGACAAATGACCCAAAGGACAGAGATGCACAAGTGTCATGACCTAATATAATCATCTAATTGAAAAGGCATACCAACCTACCAATACAGGGTTTGCCATAATTTATTATTCAAGATAATTTAAGTGAATAATGATTATTAAAAAAAAAAAACTGATGAGTGTACACGTCAAAATTACTATCTGTATACCTTGTACAAAGGGATATCAAGGGCAGCAGCTCCAGCTTTGCAAACAGCAAGGGACACAGCAAGAATGGCATTTGCACCAAGCTTCAAAAACAGAATATTATATCCAGAGTTAATGAAATATTGACAGGAAAGAGACAATGAAAAAACAAATAATATACCATTAAGATACCTTTTGCTTGCACCAACCCCACTCATTCTGAGTTCCATCAAGTTGATGAACCATGAAGTTATCAATACCAGCCTGATCAGTTGGGTCCTGCAACAGAAATTACAACTGGCTTGAGTTATATCAGTAGTTACCAAGACATCATTTCTCTACTTCATTGCCATAAAAACACAACCTTTAACTTCAGATAATTCAGTACTTCATCACATATAATCGTCTCAAGAAATGACTTTCGAACAATCTAGAATTATTTTACCAAAGATGTATCCATGTTAAGAGTTAAAGAAAACCAACCTTTCCAACAAGAGCAGGTCCAATGATAGAGTTCACGTTGTTAACAGCCTAGACAACACACACCAAAAAAATATCACAACATGAATAATAAAGAGTTGATTAGAGACAGTAAATGCAATATATGATCAAAGGCACTGACCTTAGAGACACCCTTGCCAAGGTATTCTGAACCTCCATCCCTCAATTCAAGAGCTTCATAAATACCTAAAAAAAAGAATAAAAAAATAAGGATCAATCAATCGGTATGTCTCCGTTGGATATAAAATTAAGAACTTTTGAACCGCTAACTACGAATACATTATCAAACATTTAAAATTACTGGAAGAAAAGCTCTAAGCCTCCAACAGTATGAATCATGCCAATTAGAAATTTGATTATCTCAACTTCAATGGTATCACTAAGAGGTGAAATCGAACTTTTCTTTTTCAACCACATAAATTTAAGTCGAAAAATACAAATAGTTTTAAGAATCTAGAAGAGGGGGATATATGAATGTTTATAGATCTTACCAGTGGATGCACCACTAGGAACAGCAGCTCTAGCCCAGATTCCATTCGATAGATACACATCAACCTAAAATTAAAATAAATACAAACATATTAATTGAGGAACCATTGACATTTTCTGAGGATTAACACGAAAATATATATCTACAACTACTTTAACGGCGTCGCCAAAGCCTCGTACTTGAAGTAAGAAGTCTAATTTAAACTACGATTACTTCAGCAAGAAATATAAATCAGATCGCTATAAAATAAAGAGCATGCAAGAGAAAGATAATCGATAACGTACCTCAACCGTAGGATTTCCACGGCTGTCGAAGATCTGACGGGCCTTGATGGACTTAATAGACGCCATATCAGAGAGAAACTACAAGATCTGGAGAGAGATGAGAGGGGGTTAGAGCTAGAAAGAACAGAGAAGGTGCAGTGAGAAAGAGAGGCGATGCGAGGAAATTAGGCCTTGTATTTGTGTAGTTTTTAAGTTAATCAGAACCGTTGATTTTTGAAATTAAGGTTGATTGGGCATCAAGAAAATACTGTGTGCGGTCCTCGATTGTGTCGAAATCTGTGAGAAATTAATTAACACTCGACACTTATCTTGGCTAATATCTAATCATGAAAATGGGTACAAAATATGTGAAAAATTAATTACTAACACTCAACACTAATCAATACAACAAATCTTGCTAACATCTAATCATGAAAATGGGTACAAAATCTGTGAGATATTAATTAACAATCAACACTAATCAATACACAACAAATCTTCCTTTTACCGTAATGTCGTGTAAATAAATTTTAACCAATCATAATTTTTTTTCAGGAAGAGTATATTACAAAATTCTTGGCTAATATATTAATGGATGAGTTTTATGTCTCCAATTAAATTTAATTGATTTTGTTAAATCTGAATGTATGGGTCTAAATTCATACCGCGAGACATCTCATCTTTATACATTTAAATTAATTGACAATAAATTTTTAAAGAAAATATACAATAAACTTTACAAATAAAAAAAGAATTTTAAACTATAAAATTAAATTAGAAAAATTTTAACATAGACAATTTTCTTGGGAAGGAAGAAAAAAAAATAGTGTGTCCATCTGAAATGAAGTCTTAGAAATATATAAGGCTAAGCTCACATAATAAAATAGCTAGTCATAGAAACACATATTAATGGTGCAACTTATTTAAATTTAATCCCTCGAGAAATATAACTTTTAAGTTACATAAAAATTAATGTTTTTACCGTGCATTTTCAAAGACGTCTCATTGGAGAATTATAAAGTAGCCAAATTTGAAAATTTTGAACTGCCTTAAGTCTCGAATCAAATTATTCTCAAGAATATTCTATTTTCTAAATCTATATAGAAAATAAAGAATTGAAGAGAAAGAACATATTCCTCTCATGCGGTTATATATATTTAATAATGATAATAATTGGTAGAACAATTTCAATTTTTCCAGCACGGTTGCCCCTAGAGTAGTTGAAAGAAAAATTATTATGATTTAACCTATCAATTATGATTTAACCAATACACATAATGAGTTTCTCATTTTGAGAATTTATTCTCACATTTATGGCAGCGAGATATGATAATTAATTATTGCTTTTTATAAGAAAATATTTTCATTTTTCTTTTAAAATTAAGTATCACCTCATATCGGTTTGAAGTTGTGAGATAATCTTGTCAAAAATAATTTATGTAATTTTTTTTAATTAAAAGAAATCTAAAAAATATACACCCACCCATGATGACCCAACCGCCCTAAATGGCTCAACAAAGAAAGACATATACGAGAAATTATAAAAGAGATGTGGGTAATAGCACCAAGATAATAACACAAACAAAAAATATACATTAGAATATCTCAAAACTAAAATATCAAAAGTAAACTCAAAAGTGGCAATATTCATGAATCATGACATATTATTTTATTATAACACCTACTTTAAATATTTTCCAGATAAATTTAGCTTATTACTTTGACATATATAAATGGAAAGTTGGGCATGGTGTTTTAGGTCACAGAATGATTTTTATTTTTATTTATGAAAGTAAGGTCAATAATATAATTAAACCAAGAAGTCAAATAAAAACAAAAAATGGAGTATATAAATAAGAAGATTAAAAGAGAAAAAATGAGGAAAAAAATGAAAAAGCATATAGAAAGCAAATACTTTCACGTGGTTTGTGATTATTTCACCTACCAAACTGATCACGCAATGCTTCAATCATTCACCATCTCCAAGTTCCACCTAATTTTATTTTAATGAGGCAATTTTCTTATTTTAGTGAATTTTGTAAGAATAAATTTAATGTTTAATAAACTTTTGACTAGGGTTGCATTAGTCCCTTCTTTGCATAGAATTGGAGTCAAATTGGGTTGAATTAAAACAAGCAACACTACTAATATTGCAGGCAGTTCTATTTGATTTTTAGCTTACCACTCCCTCTGTCTCTAGTTGAATTTCACATTTTCTGATTTTGTCCGTTGCTTGTCAAACATCTCCAAACTGCAACGTAGAAGAGACTGAGAGATCTGTACACAAGCTCAATTTAAATGAACTCCTTTTAACTGAAAGTAACAATTGATATACATGTTTTATTTACCCTTCATTTGGTAGGGTAGATAAGATAAAGAAGTATTATATGGGTAAGTATTATGTATGTTGTAATAGGTAGGTAATATTTATATATGAGTTTGTTTGATAGAATGTATAAAGAATGAGAATAATATGATCAGGTGTTTGGTAGGTAATATTAGTATTAAGTATAAAGTGTAAAATTACGTCTATACCCTCTTTTAATTGGTATATTTTCATAAAAAATAATAATCATATTAATACCTGTTAAAAAATTAAATTTTCTAATTAATTAAACCTTCATAACACCATCTAATATAAAATTTTCATCTAATAAATTTAATAAAATGGTAATAACAACTGATTTGTGTAATTCAACTGGATACAAATGAGTTGCTTTTAGGGCAACCTCTAATTCATTTTTTTTTACCATGAAAAAATGGCAAAATCCAACATTATAAGAGAATGTTTATGAATGTGTATACAAAACATAGCATTTATAAACAAGTGATGAGCGTAGAAATTGCTAGAAAACAGGGTACAATTTTAAGTAAGTTTTATATAATTAAGGTTGCTTTTAGTGGTTAATTTATTTAATTCCTTAATATTTGTGGAGAGGATTCTTTTGTTAGAATTTGTAGGATTTTAAGTTAAAATGAGCTTCTACATTCAATTACGAAGACGTGAGAAAAAACGGGGCTCGATTCGGAGTTAAATCGAGCTAAAACAGGCTAAAACAAAAAACGTTGCGCAAGCTGGAATTTTCTGTCTCACAGCTGTGGCCCAATGGGTGTAGAACTTATTTTTTTAAAGCCCAATTGACACCTTTTGAGCCCATTAAATTAATAATGGCAGCAGCATGTATGGAAAAGGTTAGCAATTGATAAAATGAAATTGGGCTCACCTGAAGACCAACCCATTTCATGGAATTAAGGCAGCCGCCCATTTCTTTATTAGTGTGCTAATTGATTAATGTTGTGGGCCCATGAGAGTGGTATATAATCTTCAGCCGAGAAGCAGCAGAATGAGGAACAACAGCCGATTTTCCCCTCCACACATCTCACTCCATATGTTCTCTACTTCCCCATTCATCTTTCATAAAATTCCACCATCTCCACTCATTTAATTCACTAATTCCTTTCATCCTCTACTCCAAGTGATCAAAGAAACAAGGGGGATTGAGATTGCAAGAGAAGATAGAGACTTCATTTGAAGAAATTCAAGGGGAGACTTTATTTTATTTTGTAATTTTTTTAGGGTTTATTCATGGAATTTTGTAAGACAATTTATTATGTTTTGCTTGAGACTATGATAGGCTAATCTCCTTTGTGAGATTAGCTTCATGATTGGTGTTGGATAATTTATGTTTTATGCAATTTGATTTTAATCTTAATTGGGCATTTGTGTTATTTCTATCATTGATGCTTTAGATCTTGATGTTTATGATGATTTGTGTGATAAATTGTCATGGACATGTGATTAGATTGAGAAATCAATTATGTGTTTAGGATAGTTCATTGAATCATTTCATCATACACTTCATGTGCATTAATTTAGAATGAGATAGAGATATCCTTCTAGATTTAGAACCCTTTGATAGAACATTTGATTAACTTAATCGAGAGATTAGTTGATTAGGTGAGGAGAACATGCCATTAATGAATTCATAGTACATTAAAAGGAAATATTGTCTATGATTTAGTATCTCATTAGGGAACTCGTAGAATAATTAGTACCTAGTGAGAGGTGTTCACTTTGGTCTCAATCCTATGTACTTTTAGGAGCCTTATTGAGGGCCTACATCATATCCGTCTCGATAGAGATTTTAGGTGGAATTAGTGATCGCTTCTATACCTTGTCCATGAGAGATTAGAATTAATTGCATAATTATTTAATTATTTATGCCATGATTATTGTTAATCTCATCCTTGTATCATTTGGAACTTATTCATTTTGCATTCATTTTATCATCTATTTCTTGCATTAGTTTAATTGCATTTATTTGCATCTTATCCTCCATTTTCGATCGTCCTTATAAAATCACGATAAACTTGAGATCGCTTAAACTCTAGCACATTCCTCCCTTGGGTTCGATAAATTCTTTAATTGGTCATCCCGACTATTAATGACCAATCAACAAGCATGCAGCAATACATTCTAAGAAACTTTTTAATAGCAAAAGGTAGCAATTAAAGTTTCCAGCTTCTCCATAGTATCATCAGTTTCTTCTACACCTCTTCTCTGCAACTCTACTTGCAATCTTCCTATCTTTGATATTTTTTTATTCAGCTCAACAGGTGTTCTATGTATCACTTTCAAACAACTGAAAACATAAATTGAATAAAATTTCTATTAAATCACATAAAAAGAATGAAACACAGTAACTAAAGTTAATATTTTAAACCCGGTGAAACATGGTAACCTAAGTTTAATTTTAATTCTGCCACCATTGAATTTGACATTATGATATATCAAGATTTTCATACTCAATGAGAAGTAATATCCTTAGGCAAATAATGAACATGGAATGCTATATATGTTATTCAACTATGTTTTATTAGGAACATTGTGCTGACACTCAACAATTAATGAGAAAGTGTTTCAACTACTATCTCTTTCCTATCTCAAGGATATTCAAAACTCAAAAGTATTATTAGTAAATTGTAACCTTCGCACATAACAAAGTAATAGAAATAAGTGTTCATTGTAGAGATTCAAATTTTGTGATGAGACTTGATAAAACAAGTAGACAAATGAGAACTTGAATGAATAAAATTAAATAAGTTTAGGAAAGAACAATGAAGCCCTAGAACTGATGTCCAAAAGGTTAAAGAAAATAAAGAAACAAACTTCCAAGCCTACTTAGATAGAATATTACAAGAACCATCATTTTAATCAAATACAGCTTTACAGGTCTCTTATATTCGAGCTTTCACATTGCAAAGAAATATAATTTAAATAAGGAAACAAACTTTCAAGCCTACTTAGATAGAATGTTACTAGAACCATCATCTTAATACCAATTATTGTATTAAAGAAATCTAATTAAGCAAAGACATTAAGCCAAGAATGAAAAAGAGGAAGAGTGCAGATATACTTACAAACCTCAGAAAAAAAGTCTGAAAACCAATTTAGTGAATTAGACTTCATCTCTCCCATTTCAATACTCAGTAATTCAAACAAAAGTAACATTACAAACATTATAAACGAATATCAAAAAAGCATAACAATGAGACGAAGGCAAACAACCTTAAATTACAGTATTTCCTGAGTACATACCTCTGTATTTCATAATTTGAAGGATTTGAAGGAAAGAAGGACGACATTGGAAATTGGCTTGAGCGCAGCAGAAGCGAAGCCTCTCTTTTCTGCATTCACTTTCGTTCTCAATGCATCGTTCAATATCCTTCTTCCCATTTCGCATACCCAGTCTTCCTCGCACATTGGGTATAGGTTGAGGCTCCACTAAGATGATGCCCACAGTGAGAATGTCGACGAAGCTTCGGAGAGAATTCAATGGTAGAAAACACAGCCGACTTCAAGAAATTAGATTTAAAGCATCTAAATTGAGACATATTCTTGTAATTTTTGGGAGTTGTATGGATTTACGTACAGTCAACAATAATAATACTGCAGTAGACGTCGTATTAATAATGTTAAAGGCTACAATATAAATCTGCCGAATATGATAATAATAACGGTCCATTCACAAAAGAGTATCAACTACCAAACAACGTTCAAGCCCTTATTAATTGTATGGATACCCCATATTACATCCTACCAAACGAAGGGTAAATATGTTAAACTGAAAGTTACAAAAGAATTTCTACTACTCTCTAATGTACATTATTGTTGAAAAAACCAATCCTTTGGAGGAAAACTGGAGCAGAAGCCAACTTAGAACGTACATTGAGTTTAAATTATATCCGAAAGAATTGAGCAACTCTTCTGTTCCTATATCACAATCTCTTCACTTTTCTTCTTCACAGATTCTCCTACAGAGAACATGTTTCAATGTGTTGCCTTAGGCCTGATTCGACATCATCGGTGTAATGGTGTTTATTCAGCAGATACTCACTACAATGCATGAGAAGCTGAAAGATCATCATGCAAGCTCAGTTTACCAACTCCTTTAACAGTCATCTCCGAGCTTATGATCTCTGTCTCCTCGTATCTTCTTTCCTCTCTAAGGCCAGAATTAAGCTTATTACAAACAGAGACACATGGTAGGAATCCATTCTTGGACATTTCCTTGTACCATATGAGAGCACCATCAAAATCCTTTAGTTTGCAATGTCCTTAAATTAGTGTGTTATGAGTCGCATCATTGGGGGCCAATCCTTTAGAAACTATTTCGTCGAAAAGATCTCTTGCTCCCTTCAGATCTCCCTCCTTTAAATATCCAGTAATCAAGCTGTTATATGTCATCTTGTCAAGAGAGAATCTCTTATCCAACATATCAGTACACATGAAACGTGCTCTCCCAACGTCTCCATAGCGTACAAAGCACTGAATGAGCTCGTTATACAGAACTCGATCAGGTATCAAGTTCAGTTGAGACATTTCTTCAATAGTTTTTTCCACAAGATCCAATCTGTCCTTCTCAAATATTCTTATCAAATGATGGAATGTATTTAAAGTAGGCTTGATACCCGAGCTTTTCATCTTCTCAAACAATTTTAAACACTTTTTCGGGTTGTCTGCATTTGAGAACCCAGAGATCAAGCTACTGTACGTAATGACATCAAGATTCAAACTTTTACTAGTGACACTAAAAGCTAATTCTTCGACTTCTTCGACCTTTCCCTTCTTGCTGAGCCCACTCACGAGGGTGTTATACGTCACAAGAGTTGGTGATATGTCTTTACTTAACATCTCATCAAAAACTTTGAAAGCATTCTCCATATGTGTTCCCATACAGTGCCCGTCTATAAGCATATTCTATATCTGAACATTAGGCAGCACATTTCTTTTCGACATGTCGTTAAGCATAACTTCGGCTTCAAGAAGACGCCCCTTCTTGCAGAAACCATTTATCAGAGATCCATAAGTCACAACAGTATGCTTTAATCCATTGTTTTCCATTTCCTCATGAATCTCTAAGCACTTCTGAAACTGGCAAGTCCTAGCAAAGCCACCTATCAAGATATTATAAGTCTATACACTCGGAGAAAGACCTTTACCTTCATCTTTCTTAACCACTCATTTGCATCATCCATCTGACCCAATTCACAGAAAATGTTAATTATCGTATTATACGTAATGCAGCTAGGTTTCACACCTACATTTCCCATTTCATCAATGAGCAGAGCTGCCTTGTCGAGACGGCCCACTTTGGAATAACCTTTCACCATGGTGTTTAGTATCACCTCAGTCAAAACAACTCCATATTCTTTTATCTTGTTCAAAAACTCCTCTGCTGCATCCATTTTGCCTTCCTTGCACAATCCATTCACTAATATGCTACAAGTATAGGCATTAAAATTCACCCCTTTCTTGATTGCATCTTCGTATAATGCCATTGAAACCTGCAAATTTCCACTCCTTGAGTGCCCATAAAAAAGAATACTGTAAGTGATCCATCAGGGGATATAACCATACACAGCCATCTCCTCCAGAATTCTGTCAGCTTCTCCTATTCTCCCCATTTCACAAAGTCCACCAAGTAATGCGTTATAAGTCACTACATTTGGCTCCACATTATCAATTTTCATCTTTTACTTAATCCGAAACGCCCCCTCTATATCCCTCTCTTTGCAATACCCATCAATCAAACTATTGTACGTCACTCTATTCGAGGCCACATTCCTCACAAGCATTTCATCGAACAACTTATGGGCATCATTCATTCTTCTCCCCTTGCAACACCCACCAATTAAAACATTGTACACAAACCCATTTGGCCTCACTCCAATTTTTTCATCTGATTCAACAAGTCGAAACCTTTGCTCAAATCCCCCAACTTGACAGCTGATTGTATCGCTTTCCCATAACTGAATGTATCCAACCAAATGTCAGAATCCAAAGCATTAGAAAAAATCTTTAGAGTTGCATCGAATTGGTTCGCGTTCACCAAAGATTCAAGAAACACATTAAAGGTCGAAATCATGGGGAAATTGCAGTCACCCCTAACCAAACTGTACAATCCGGTGGCCTCATTGTGGAGCTTAAACTCTGCTTAAACTGCAAAAAGTGTGTCGACAAACACTAGTTTAGTACTCGATGGAGGCGAAGACTGTGCGAATACAGTATACAGTTGCGAAGCTGAGTGCATCGAAATCAGGCTTCGCAGATGAACTTTCGCTGTTTCTATTCGGTTCTGTTGGATAAGGACCCGAATCTTTCGGAGGCTTTCTACGAGCCGAGTTTGGATTGTCGGATCCGGAGAGGAGCAGCTGCAGAAGGAGTTACACGGAGGAGTAGAGCGGAGCATTGAAGGAAGTCGACATGGGAAGCGTCTTGCCATGGAGATTACTGAACTGGACTTCTCGGAAGAACCATCATTTTCACACTTTCTTCAAATTTCTCACCACTCTAATACGGATTAAAGGTTTTCTCAGTCAATTTTTCCAATAAGGCCCATTGTCTCTGGCCCAAATAGCCTTCTATGAAAAATTAAATGGGCTTTAAGGCCCATATATATTGGGCTGTATATACAAGTCTTCGGGACAATTAATACAGAATATACCCATATAAATCAACTTAACCTGTAACTATCTCAACATTGGGTCAGTCTATACTCTATTAGACAATCCATTTATATGGCAGACAGTGGTTTTGATTTTAATTCGAAGTAACTGTCACACATAAGTATCAGTGTGATAGTGTCTTAAATCCCTACCTATGTTGAGTAATACTATGACTACAGTTGGTTAGTACAAACCCCTCAAATATGGTTAGCCTACATTATTTCTTCTAATTTCAATTTTTAACCTACCAACTAATCATGTTTAGGTTTAATTCCTGTGTCCAACCAATGAGGATAGTGATTGAATCAACTAATACACCATATTAGGAGAGTAATTACTAATTACCGCAGCCAAATTATAGAGTTAATTTAAAATTAATCATACATACCAGATACACCTAAGACAAAATCGAGATTGATATGAATAGTACTGACTTATCCATGTTTTTAAATGATAATAATAAATGCAATAACATATTGGTGAAAAATGAAATGTTCTATACATGACATGGACACGGGATTCTCTATGTTATTTTTATGTATCATCTCCTATCTCATGTTTCACTAATTATATAATTGACATGTAAGAGAGGAAGAAAATTCAATCACTGTCCTCTAAGGATTATAATTTCTTTTTTAGGGTATAGTTTCATTCTTTCTCCTAGTGTCATATATGAAGTGTTACACAAATTATACAAGAAATTAGACCGCATAACATGGTTTAAGAAAATAATTACTCCATTTATTTGCCATTGAAAAGATGAAATTTATCTATTGAATACCATAAAATTTACAATCATTCATCTTACTAAAGAATTCGATCATTATAATGGAGTAATGTGTTTGAAGCATTACATTACATTATATTACATTAATAAAAGTCGAATAATATTGGCATTGAATGATTTAATTCCCAGTATTTAATAATGAGGATGCATAGGGTTGTCAATTTTACCCGTCGGGTCGGGTTACCCGCGGGTACCCGGGTGATCGGGTAAGGATAGGGTGGGCAAAATCGGGTAGAGGATCGGGTAATACCCGCACCCGAAAAATAATCAGCGGGTGAGGGTAGGGTACGGGTTCACATGTTATACCCGCGTACCCGACCCGATACCCGACCCGTTTACCCGTTTAGATATTTATATATATATATATATATATATATATATATATATATATATATATATATATATATATATATATATATAATTACTAATTTAATATTAATATTAATATAATTACTTTAAACATTATTACATTGTCTATTCATCATGATTTTGATATACTTATTTGGTGGAAGACTCAAGGGATTAAGTATCCTACATTGCCTATTTCTCATGTTATTATATTTACTATGTTAATTTCTTGTTGTTGTACTTGGATGGAATATTATTTTCTATTATGGACTTTATTTTTATTTTATGTTTAATTTGATGTTTTGTGTTGATCACTTGATTGTAAGAGGAAAAAACTTATATCATGGGAAGTTGTGGGTCGGGTCGGGTCGGGTTGGCCCGGTTTAGTTACTGCGGGTATCCGTATTTTACCCGTGTTATATATCCGTCTATTATTTTATTACGGGTATCCGTATACCCGCGGGTAATCCGTTTATCCGATGGACAAACCCGTATCCTACCCGCTGCTAACATTGAGGGTAATAGGGTAGGGTACGGATAGGGTAATTGGGTAGCGGGTAGTAGGTGGATTTGTTAAACCCGTACCCTACCCTACCCGTTTACATCCCTAAGGATGCAGTTGGGTCAATCCTTTGTTATAAATAGCAACCCACATTAATCTCCAGTTGGTGAAAGCATTAAATATCTTTTCCATTACTTAAAAAATAGGGAAAAATTAATAAAAATGAGAATTTTAGTTGAGTGAAAATAATGTATGGCTTATTACTCCATCTGTCAGTAGTTGAGTGTTCACTGTTTCCTACCTTGCTAGTGATGAGAGTGGAAATTTACATCTTTTTGGTCTCATAATACCTTGTTTTTGTTAAGGGAATATCATATATTCGTGTCGGATTACGTAGCTTATGTATTTTACATGATTATGGTGCTACTAATGGATTTTATTGAGTTTTGAAGGTTAAAACAAGGTAGAAATGAAGCAGGAACAAAAACGAGCAAGAAACGGGGCTGAAAAGACTCAAATCGAGTTGTAACATGCAGCTTGAGTTGCAACACGACTTGTAACACAAGTCGAGTTGGGGTCCGAAATGTGTCCAGAATCGTCCAGAGAGCTTACTCGAGTTGCAAGGTCCAATTCAACTTGCAACTCGAGTCGAGTAGGGAGCAGAGCAACGTCCGAAAATTATCCAGAAAGCTTACTCGAGTTGCAATGCCTTACTCGACTTGCAACTCGAGTCGAGTTGGGTCTCGAAGGCAGTCCAGTTTAGAGCATCGCAACACGACTTGACAGGCGAGTGCACGACTTAGCAACACGACTCGTGTTAGCTTACTCGAGTTACTTTTCAACGTAACACTGGTCGTGTTGCCAACTCGAGTTGGGTACCCTAACTCGAGTTGGATTATTTTGGGCCAAAAATCGGAATTTCTAATTTTTTGTGCATGAAGAAGTGAAAAAATAGCCCAGTCAAGTCAGTTTTCGTGGCCCATGGTATATATACAGATCAGAACACCTGGAGAGAGGAACCGATCATTCACCATAGAAACAGAACGTGAATTTAATTCACGCACCATCCATCCATTCCCCAATTCACATCAAACCATCCATCCATCCATCCCATTGGTCCGGAGGAAGATTCAAGTGGATTTTGAGAACCACGTGACACTAGGATTTCGTATTTTTCTCTATTCTTTTCAATTATTTATTTTGTTATGAATTCGATAGCCATGAGGGTTGTTTGTGACCTCATGGGCTAATTACTTTTACAGTTCTAAGGATTGAAGATTAATGTAGTTGATTTGTGAATCTAGACTAATCCTGTGAATTCATATTGTTGATAATCCTTGTTTATTTGATTTATCCAGATTTTGTTATTCGTTTATAAAGTCTTCATAGCATATTATTGATGTTGCCCATGATGCTTGATATATTGTGTTAGCTTGTGTGCATATGTGTTTAATATTGTCTGTTTGCTAGGGATTATAATAGTTTGCCTGTGAACACAATAATCCTAAGGGATGATAAACAAGGTACTTGAGTACTTAGTGAAACAATGCAATTAAGAATTCAAGTAGGAAGTGAATAGGTTTGAGTAGTACTTTCTGAGAATATATGTTAGTCGAATTGGTCATCTGGATGTTTATGAAATTCGTCTTATTAGTATCTAGAAAGGAGGTTCAAAACTATTAACGCATTATCTCATAATGTATTTTCATTAAAACAGTATGAATGAACAGTAGGACGTCTAGGAGGCCAAAGCAACTGCATTAAACCTGATACCTTAGATCTGTCATTTCTCTCTTAAATAATTCCTTACTTTTATTTATTTTGTTATTTATTGTTTCAAGAATTTTAGATATTAATTCATTCAAACAATTGGAAATTGGTTACAATAGTTCTAATTGAATAGTAATATAAATTAAATAAATAGTTAGCTGTCTCAGTGGGAACGATATTATTTTTAACTGGGGTATTTGCCTCTATGATTGATATCCCTACACTTGAGGATTTAATTGGAGTGCGCAATTTTAGCCTAACACTAGCTGTCTCTTTCAGACAACCAAACAAACCATGCATATTGTGCCAATTCATGATACATTGTTTTGGTAATGAAAACTACCACAAAAGAAAAACATGGCCCCTGATAAGTTACATGAGTGTTACACCAGATACGATGTCGTTTGCAGGAGAGGAGTGAGAGGGCTTCGTATCTTTTATTATAGTACTGTTGTTGGGTCTGAATTCAGGATGAATGCAATCTTAAAAACATTTAATTATTGATATTAATGTTGTAATAAAATTGAAGTAGCTCGATGATCTCATTTTTCTTTTCTAATATACACAAGAAATTAAACAAATTCCATTCAAGTCTTAGCTCGAACTCTTATGCTCAAACCTAAAAGAATACATGGTTTTAATTTTCTACAAGTAAGAAACAAAAACGGTAAGAAAGCGGTATACATTGATGAACAAAAATAGAGCAAAATGTAAGGTAGAAAATTGACGACATGGTGGTGCATTGCTCGTGGAGGCGAGCGGCTTCCATATGATAACAAACACGAACGAGTTGTTCATCGTGTTCATGCTAAGGATGGGACGAACGTTCCAACATAGCCGAAGCCCATGATGAAGAAGGCTAACGACTGGACGTATAGGTAGATGAAGTAGTGGTTTTTACCGAATGCAATGTCGTAGCAACCGCAGAAGAAAAGGTAAGCCCCGGTGGCGAGCTCAAACAGATGAACTCTGTCAAAACGAAACACATACAACTAAGATTCAACGTTATCAAGAAAACACATGAATGTGCATGCAGAGAGAGATGTGTATCGTTTAATACTTAATCATACAGTACTGTACTTAATGATCATACCTTTCTCCAATTTTAAACCGCGGTTTTTTGAAAGCTTTGGGTGCTGATTTCAGCTTGAGAGCATCACCGAGCTTCTCGGTAACGATCCACTCGTTCACCCTCCCCGCCTCCAACAAGCCGATGAAGGTAGCTTTCGTCCGATGCAGCGACATCACATTCTCGAAAAGGATCCAGAAAACCAGGAGATGGAGAGACCTTGGAGTTCCAACTGCATTAAGGAGAGTGATGATTGAAGGAATGTAGATTGCACCCCACTTGGGAATCTCAACTTCAGGTACCAACACAGTAGCAGGAAGTACAACACAGTAGAACATAAAGGTGACTATATGTGCCACAATCTTCCTTATGAAGAAGAAACTATATATCACATGAATCTTCTTCCACAATGTCACTTTCTGCAATCAACAACACACATGCATCAGTTTCAAAACCCTAAATCAAGATTCAGACACAATTCAACTGAGAAACAAACCTTGTTTCTCATGATCTCCACCACCATCTTCCTAAACAGATTAGCCGGTCCACACGACCAACGATGCTGCTGATATCGGTACGCCTTGAACGTGCTAGGTAACTCGTTTTTCACCTAAGAAAAAACTACATTCAGTAACAAAACATCCTCCTACATCCGATCAACTCCTCCTCAGATCAAACATTAACATTTTTACCTTAAGATTACCAAGATACAAAAATTTCCATCCTTTAAGACTAGCGCGAACGGCCAAGTCCATATCCTCAACCGTCGTACGATCCTTCCAACCTCCGGCTTCCTCGATGGCTGCAATTCTCCACACACCAGCAGTTCCTTGTATTTTCATCAACACATGATACTTTTAGGCTTACTGTGTTCGTTATGCAATTTGCAATAGGAGGTTGCAATAATTAATGTTGTCTAGATTACTAGGTTATAACTTATGGTGTAACGATGCAATGCACAATTGCATTCTTTTAACAGCACTATCCTCAACAGTTAATAGAACTCATAATCATGATGGTGATGAATTCTATTAACTATTAGTAATTACACTACTTTAATAATTGATGCAAGAAAATTATTTTAGGTAATTATTAATTACCATTGAATCCAAAAAATGCATATGTAGATGATCCTACTTCTTGCTCCACAGTGAAATGATAATCAAGGGACATTTCCTGCATCCTTGTCATCAAGCATTCATCCGCATTTACTGTAGAAAAAATAATTACATTAATATGAACATATTATCCGACTAATTAAAAAAATAAAAAAATAAAAAATTTGCCACAGATATAAATGAAGGGTGGTGTCGGTAACTGAAGGGCTGAGGTCCACCACGCATACCAAGCTTGAGCACATGGAATTGCTGGCTTTGAAGAGGTGGGGTCAAAGGACAAAAGTACCCCTTGTATGAATATAAAACTATAAAGAAGCACCCCTCTCCTTTTAAAGAAAGAAAGATTTTCTGCACTCTATGGCCCCATATCTATACTACAATTCTAATTTGCGCCATGACATCAACATTTTGCAGCTTTTTCACCCCAGAGAAAAGGCAACAAAGGCTAATAAAGTCAACTCACTGGTCATGAAGTGCCAATGAAGTAAACCAACAACACTCTTTGAATCAACTTTCTATCATATGCAAAATCCTTTATTCTAAATAAATGATATTTCCTCTCATTTCCTTAGTGTGGGAATAGAAAATGGGACCTAAAACTGATCCCTTTAAGATATTACATGGCTCAAATAACCGAATCCAATGGTCTTCTTTAACTCTTCACTTCAATTATCTCATTTGTAAGTGTTGGAACAAAGTTTTATTTCACGAGTACAGATTGTCTACTCCACGTGGTGTTTCAAATAGTTTTCAGACACACCAGATGACTGACACATCAGCATTTTCAAAATTTGAAACACCAGATAGAACATCACGTGGAGTAGGCAAACTCCGGCCATTTTTCAATGGTCTATGGACCTAAAAATTGATAATTTTAAGATATTATTACATGGCTCCAATTGTCAAATCCAATGGCCTAGTTTTAACCCTTTGAAAATTCAACTCCCACAAAATATAATGACACACTACATGTGTCCACCAAACCAAACACCACCCAGCAAAGGTTGTAAAAGAGATTGAATTGAACTTGGTGGATACGCAGTCCTTGTCACTTGTGCACTCTAATGGCCTCACCGACACTCATACTTAAAACATAATTAACATGCAATTAACAACAACCTCGTTTATGACAAATATAGCATATAATCCTATGTTCTAACTTAACAACATATGTTATTAGACATGTAAGAATCTTTGCATGAATAGATACCGAATTTCCAACGGGCTTGGACGAGGGCGAGTTGAGGCTTGTGAACCAAAAACGGTATCGTTTGCCATAGGAAATCGGGTTCGGGTTGAAAATCCGCATCAAAGATTGCTACATAATCACATTGTTTGACATACGAGTGCTTTAATCCTTCCTTTAATGCCCCTGCTTTATATCCATTTCTATTGTCTCGAATTTCGTACTTAATGTTTATCCCTTTGCTTGCCCATCTCTGGCATTCCATTTCTACCATGTTCTGTCCATTTTATTGCAAAAAAGGATCGTTAATTAAGATAGTTATTACAGCCAAAAACAGAGCAGCAGAAGAATGGTTGACCTTGATAATGGGGTCGGTTGAATCATCAAGAACTTGAACTATGATTCGATCAGAAGGCCAAGATAGCCCACATGCAGCTCCAATGGAGAGCTGATAAACCTGTTAAACACAACAGTTTGTAACGAATGCTAAGAAAGTGGTAAAAACATTGTGGAATGAAATTCATGCGAGAGATAGGAAAAAAAATGGACCTCTCTTTCATTGTACATAGGAATTTGAACAAGAACTATGGGGTAAGCAGAATTTCCGACCTCCAAATCATCTTTCAATGGCTCCCATTTGTACCTTTTTTCAGGCTTTCTACCAAAGAGCTTCACCAGTGTAATAACGACAGCCATGTACACCCTCTCAACGAACAACATAACCGACATTGCGAGACAGAGGAAGACAGCAATCTTAAGCAGAGGAACGATCAATGGCGCTTTGATCTGATCCCATATTAACAGCAGTTGTTGGGAAATGTCGTCTGCAGTACCCGGGATAACCGACGTGGTCTCCATTGGGTGGTTCCTCTGTTTTCTTGCAGAAAATAGGAGAAAAGGAGAGAAAACAGAGGAGAAACAGGGGAGTGTAAGGAAATCAAGATCTATTCAAGGGTTTATATAGGCTTTGTCTTTTTTCCCTTTGCGAAAAGTGCAAGAATATCTCTCTTTTGATTTTGCTTCTGTGGGACGCAAAAACAATGGCAGCAGCAGAGGTGCAATGTCAGAAAACACTTGCAAAAATCTTCCACCTCCTCCCAAAAAGAGAAACCCCTTCACCACAAAAGAATTAATTCAAAACCAAAATGTATAACTCATAAACCCTTGATAATCTCTCTCTCTCTTTCTTTGTTGGTTTTTCAAAGCCAGAAAAACAGGGCTTTCTGGCTTTTGTATCTGAAGCAGAGAAAAATGCAGGATAATGCAAAAGGTGGGAGAAGATATAATGGAAAAAAGAAAGAAAAACTAAACAGAGCAAATGAAGATAGAGAAAGAGAGGGAAAGATGGAGGAGTGGTGAGGGAGGGAGGGAGAGAGAAACCTCTTTATAGAAGCTCTGTTTTAGCTTCACGTTTAGGTTCCTTTTATTTTTATTTTTATTCTTTTAATTTTAATTTTTAATTTAATTTTTCCTCCTACTCTTCACCATTCCTGCATAGCCACATAATTCCAAAAAAAAAAAAATAGCCCTGAAAATAACTCACCAACTACAGAACTCACGTTGATGCAAAGTTCGCCGCCGGCGGCACTCCGGCACTTTAATTTTGTCGGTAATTAATTTAAATTGAATCCATATTTTCTCATTGTTAATAATTTAAATATTAATAGTAATATTACAAGGGTCGATTAACGTTAATTAATTTTCAAATTCGGATGAGAGTCGAGTGCTTATGTTTTTTTGTCTGAGGTTGAATTATGAGATGACGAGTTGTTGAAGTATTAAATGAGTTAGTTATTGGAAAAGAAAAAGGAAAAAAAAAAGAAGAAGATATAAATGAGTTTGAGAAATTTGTAATTTTGATCCGAAAGTTATACTTAGCTCCAGTAAATAAATTTTAATTTGTCAATTTAGGGTTTTTTTTTTCAATTAAATCTAATTGGTTTTTTTATTAATTAATATTTCAAAATATTATCGAAAATTTTTTATATTAATTTCCTTTCAATAACTTAATAACATGTCAAGTGAGAACACGATTTTTTTTTTGGCCACCTTAATTAAAAATTAAAACATCAAAACTCACATATTGCTCAATAGTTTAAGATTCAGAATTAACATACATGCATTTCATTCCTGATTTTATATATATATATATATATATATATATATATATATATATATATATATATATATATATATATATATATATTTTTTTTTTTTTGATCAGAGGGAGTATTCATGGAATTGGTTATATGTGGACCTTTTTGGTCACGCTCAATTTTTTAAGATTAATAACAAATATTAAATATTAAAGATAAAATATGTCATAAATTACTTTAAAAAAAATTATACACATAACGGTTTCATGCAATAATTTTTGTCACATAAATATAGTCAATTCCATGTCATTCAAGGCACTCTGGGGAAATATATTCTTAATTTGAAAGGTAATACTCCTTTCCATTCCAATTTTTTTTCACATTATTTTATTTTCACGGTCCTAAAAAAATTTTCACGTTTATAAAATGATAAAAAGATTAAAATAATTTACTTCTCTTTATGTTTTATTTAAAAAATATAACTCATATTTAATACTCCACTAAATCACCTTTTCATTTTTGTTAGTATAAAAAGGCAAACAAAAACACCTTTATCATTTACTATTTGTTAGTATAAAAAGGCAGGAATTATGTGAGATAGATAAGAAATGATAATTATTTTAATTAAAAATTATCCTTCAATTAATAAAAAATAATAATGGTGTAATTACCTATTACATAAATAATTTATAATATAAATAAAAAGTGATAAAATTTTTTAATAAAAAATTATACTCTCTTCGTCCCATAATAAACTTCACTGTTACTATAGACACGAAGTTTAAAAAAAAAATTTACCAACTTTTTGACTTTTGAAGGGTATTGATGTATTTTTAGATTATAAATAAATTATAAAGTACTATGTTATGTGTGTTAGGTGGAAGTGATAAATTTGTCATTAAAATAAACTTTTAGGGGTGGAGATTGTGTGATATTTTCTTTTTTGGGTGGTAAAGTTTAATGTGGGATAAACGAAAATGGAAAGTGTGAAGTTTATTATGGGACGAAGGAAGTAACTAATAAAAAATGTAAAATAATCTTTCCGTGAGATGGTGTCATGCAAGCCTGCCCCCATTAAAAAAAACACAAATATTCATAAAAATAATAGTCACTTCGTCCCACTGAAAGGTCTTCATTTGTCATCATTTTCCCTTTTTAGTAAAAGACCCCACATATGACCCACCACTCACTACTAATACAACTATTCACTTCATAAAATAATAATACTCTTTAATTTTACTTGAAAAAAACAAATGAGGTCATAGGACCAAAACGAAGGGACTAGGGAGTATCTTTTTTTTAATTAACGTGCAAAAAATACAATTTTTTTTCTAACAGGGACTAATTTTTTAAATTTTGAACGGGATAAATAAAACCACAACCTAACTGCAAGTGTTTTAAAATTTAAAGAACTAAGATAAAATTAGTTAAGTTGATATTTTGTATATTGGGTTTCACACGTGCACTAGTATATTTATTAATTTTTTTATTTAATAGTGTTTATTTGTTTTTTAATGTATGTATAATTTTTTTATAAGTATTTAGTGATCGTTAAAAAGCTAAGAGAAATTCGCTATATATTATTCATTAATGATACTCCATTAATATATAGTATAAGTTTTGAATGTGTATATAAAAATTTAAATTTGCGCATGGGATGTACAGGAGAAATTACCAAATTAATTCATCGAAAACTAGTTATGAGAATGAATGCAATTTAGGAGATTAAAATTGAAAAATTTTCCAATAAATTAATGTCGAAACTGCCCTCGTGCCATCATTTGCCAACGACAAACCAGCTGGTAGTACTAAATTAAGGTTTAACAATTAATTTAGAATCTCAGTAATCAAGTAGTAAATAGTTTTAAAATAAGGACATTCTTGTGCTGTGTTGAGAAAAGAGTTTAGTAAGAAAATTTGAATATAAATAAGAAAATCTGAGATATGACAGGGATGCAAATTGTTGACTTGTTGTAAAAAAAAACATTATAATATAATGCAAATAATTTAAAGGGAGCGGCTATTTGTACTCCCAGAATTACTGAACGTACTCCAAAAATATTTAAATTGACATAATTACCCTTATAAAATTTATATTTGTTCGGTTGTTGTAACCGAACAATCATCTAACAAACTGTTCGGTTGCAATAATTAAACAGAACAAAGAATTCATCTATTACATGTTCGGTTGCAGCAATCGAACAGAACAAAGAGTTCATTATCTGTTCGGTTGCAGCAACCGAACATAACAAGATTTGTTTTTTTTTTTAATTTCCCAACAGATAAGATAACAGATAAGTTTTATATATATCATCGATCTTTAAATAAAGATGATCATATCTATAAAACTTTTCTGTTATCTTATTTATTCGTTAATATAGATATGAATAAAAAAACACAAATTTTGTTTTGTTCGGTTGTTGCAACCGAACACATAAAATAAATGAATTCTTTTGTTCAGTTCGGTTGATGCAAGTGAATATATGAATTCTTTATTCTGTTCGGTTGCTGCAACCGAACAAATAAGATATATGAATTCTTTATTCTGTTCGGTTGCTGCAACCGAACAGATAAGATATATGAATTTTTTTTTGTTCTGTTCGGTTGCTGCAACCAAACAGATAAGATGGATAAATGTTCGGTTGTTGCAACCGAACAGATATAAATTTTATAAGGATAATTATGTCAATTTAAATATTTTTGGGGTACGTTCAGTAATTTCGGGATGCAAATAGCCGGCCCCTAATATAAATTTATTAATAATAACACGCCACAAGTATCATCTCTAAATTATTAATTAAAGTTGTTAAAGCATTGAAGTCAATCATTCAGCAAATTGTGATCTGCAGTTAGTTAAATAGCTTTTTTTTGTTTTCCTTTTCAAATTATCTTCATAGAGAATATGAAATTTAGTTTGTTTAAATGATTCTAATTTAAATTATCTAAAAAAAAAAAAATTGTGATTTGTGAGACGATTTTTACAGAACCGTTAGCATCACAACATTTTAGTTCGACATATATGGGAGTAATAACATTTTTAAAATTTTTTGTGCAAATTATGGTTGGATGTAACGTACGTATTCCTTCCATTCCATTACTCCCTAACACGTACCGGAATAATGGTTACGTTTGTTTTTTCCACTGAGATTAAAGAGTAAAATATTTTAATGTGTAATGAAGTGAAAAAAATAATATTTTAATGTAAGATTTTTAAGTGTATTAGTAATGAGTGTGCCCGTGGAGAGACAATTAATTAATTTATGTAAATCCTTTTACCAAAAATGGTAATTTAATTATTGAAGTGGGACGCCCAAAATGAAAATGTGTAACTATTATTGTGGGATGGATGAGGTAATACATTTTGATTGTTTTATTAAAAATAATAAAAATCAAAATAAACAATTCTGAAATATATGACTCATTTTTTTAATTTTTTGAAAAATGACACATCAATTCTAACCCGCTTAACTGATTTTATATTGGCAAAAACTTGTGTGTGTCCGGGCGCACGGGAAAAATTTTTTATGTTAAATTGTATACTCTTTAGCATAAAGATGTGTACCCATGACAAAAACTTGTGTGTGCCCGAGCGCACGGGAACACATTCCGTGTGCCTTTGAAATTTTGTGTTAAATTGTATACCTTTTGGTATAAATATGTGTACCCTTTATTTTCTGAAGAAAAATAAAAAATATTAATAAAAGTGTATACCCTTTAGAACAAAATGGTGTACCTTTATTAATTAAAGTGTATACCCTTTAAAATAAAGTAATGTACCCTTACTCATAATATTAAATTCTAAAGGCGCACGGTGTGTGCCCGGGCGCACGCAAGCCTCACTCTTTTATATTTAATTTTTTATTATTAAAAATATCACATTATTTTCAAAAGTTAATTAAGGTAGTAAAATAAAAAATATGAAGTCTGTATTTACAATAAAAATGAAAAGTTAGTAATACATACGTAACCGTCCAATTAATACGCGCTAACAGTGTCATCGCCCTTAATACACCTAATTTGACGTTGATCTCACCAAAGAGACTAATCTCACACGGATTAATTAATTTATATTTATTTAGGTTAAAAATGTAGGATGACGACAACTTAGAATTAGTAATCGAAGATATGATAGTTCGTTATGCATCAAATTAAACAACTAAACAGCCCATATATCTATTTATATGCAATTAGACATTAAATTATTACTGTAAATCAGTATTGTCTGGTTTTGAAGATTGTATGCGTAACTTTCTAATATTTTCTTAGAATTAAAATTAGCAATATCACATTTTAGACAAAAAAAAAAGACTTATATGAGACTGTTTTATCTAAAGATTTATGTGAAATAAATAAAAGTGATAATATTTTAATAAAAATATATTTGGAATAATGAAAAATGATAGTATTACATTTAATTGTTCAAAAAATAAGTTTTAATAAAAAAAATGTTATAATATTTTTAATAAAAAATATAATAAAGGGCTGGTTTACCCTGCAATGTTTATGACATACTCCACTTATAAACGAATAGAAGTGTTTTTCTTTTGTTTTATCCGGTGTATTTTACGTTTTCTTTGTAAAAATAGAATTCTCTTTGGAATTATATTGTGTTACATTTAATTGTTCTAAAAATAAGTTTTAATATAAAAAAAAAAGGTAATAATATTTTTAATAAAAAAATATAATAAAGGGCTGGTTTACCCTACAATGTTTATGACATACTCCACTTATAAATGAATAAAAGTGTTTTTCTTTTGTTTTATCCGGTGTATTTTACTTTTTCTTTGTGAAAATATAATTCTCTTTGGAATTATATTGTGTTGTGGGTTGTTGGATTATGTATTATATTCTTATTTTGAGGTTGTTAATCTGTTCATGAAACGAGTAAAAATATTAAGTTTTTTTTTTTATGAAATAGAAAAAGGCATATTCAAATTATTATGTTCGTAATTTTTTCATATTCACAATTTAATATGTTAGTAAAATTTTCATATTCTTAGTAATAATCTTTTATTCTATAGATTAAAAAGAGTAAAAATTAAATTACAGGAGTATCGCTCAATGAGTTTACACCTTACAAACTTAGGGTAAAAATGGAGAGTCGTTGGACATCGAAATGACGTTTTAGCTAAATCTGTTCCCCAAGCCCTTCTATAAGCATTCAATTTATTTGTATTTTTCATGATTATTATTATTATTTCCACAACTTAATTATGTACCCTTCATCAATATAGGAGTAATCATTTACTCCATCTGTACAGTAGAGATACCCATTTTATTATATTCGGTAGCTTATTCAAAGATTTTTATTTTTAGCTTTTAATAAAATTGCTCCACATATAAACCACCACTCACTATTAATACAACTATTCACTACACATAAAATAATAATATTCATTAATCTACGCACAAAAAACAAACGGTGACCTTTCGGTAGAATGAAGGAAGTTTTTTTTTTACATAATAAGAAATATTATTATTTTATATAAAGTGAATATGTATTGTTGTAAGAGTGGTGTGTGATAGACCTTGTGAGTTTCTTTTGCTAAAAAAAATAATAAATACTTCATCTGTCCGTCGGAAAAGTATACATTTTGTTATTTTGGGCGTCCGCATCAAATATATACATTTCTACTATAAAAAAATATATTCTTTAGCAATGGAATTTACCAACGGAATTCAATCCGTTGGTAATTACCAACATGATAGCAACAAAAATGACATTTTTCCTTTAGCAATGGAATGCCAACGAATTTATTCTCTATTTTACCAACAAAATTTAATCATTTGGAAATTATCAATGGATTACCAGTGGAATCTTTATATAAATTACCAACGGATCACCAATTGAATAATTTACCAATGGAATTGAATTTCCGTTGCTAAAAATTTACCAACCACCACTTTACCAATGGATTTCGT
The DNA here is from genome assembly GCA_023678885.1 of Pogostemon cablin. Taxonomy (NCBI): domain Eukaryota; kingdom Viridiplantae; phylum Streptophyta; class Magnoliopsida; order Lamiales; family Lamiaceae; genus Pogostemon; species Pogostemon cablin. The sequence goes on from CM042984.1 coordinate 3,415,308, forward strand.
TGTTAATCCGTTAGTAAACCAATTTAACAATGGAATTGAGGTTTTTACCAACGAAATATTCCGTTGGTAAAAAAATAATTTTTTGTAGTGTTCCCTTTTTAAACACATGGAACTCACACACATCACCAATACATTTAATATATGAGACTCACACACCTCATTAATACAACTACCTACTATACAATAAATAATAATACTCCTTAATTCACGTATAAAAAACAAACGTATACCTATTGGGCGGACGAAGGGAGTACTTTAAAATAAACTATCAAAATGAAAATATAAATATTCCCTCCGTCCCGTTGAAACGTACGCATTTGCTTTTTGCACGTAAATTAAGAGATATAATATTTTAATGTATTGTATAATTTACTGTAAAATGAGTAGGTATATTAGTGTGATGTGTGGGCCCAAAAGGAGATAAATAATTAATTTGTGTGGGCCCTTTACCAAAAAAGAAAATACACATTTTATATTGGGACAGACCAAAATAAAAAAACACCTGCATTCAGTGGGACGAGGGAGTATTTTATTAATAAACCGGAGAGTATTATACTACATTTAGTTCATTAATGTTTTCTACCTAGAAGAGGGTCTACCTTGATCAACAGGGAAAATATATTGAATTAAATAATGATTTAATTTGCTTCATAAAAAAGAAGTAATAAAAGTTATAGGTGGAAAGGTGCTTTAGCATATAGGTTTTCAACAGCTTGACAAAACCTTTATCTTTCAGGAAAAGATAATGTTCCATCTACACACTTCTGTTAAAACTAATAAATCTCTCTGTTTTTGTCAATCATATACCTAGGTTGTTGGAAAATTTTCTTTTGATTATTTTTTTAATTAAATAATAATAATTTAAAAAAGAACTGATCATTAATTTCTTAATTAAGATGTACTTCCCACCCTTTTATGGTAAAGATTGATGTACAATTCCCACCTTTTCAACTAATTATCAAATGCCAAATAAGTATTAGATTTTAGTTTGGGTTGATCACTTCATGATTGATTCATTGACTTGGGATTTAAATTTCATGTATAAACAAAATCATTCAAACATGTAGTACTATATAAATACATCTCAAGATTATACAATATTTCCACTCCTAAAAGATATATCTCAAGATTATATAATTGGACACAATTCATCATTTATTTTTTTTCAAGATATTAATTTTACATTTTGTATTTCTTGTTCTTTGTTCCATGCTTATTTTAATTAGTAGCAATTGATTATAAAATTTAGATACGAGAGTGGAGAAGGATTTTTACATGTGGATTTAGCTCTATGAGATCTTTTTTGGAAGTGAGCTCTTTAACAACATTACGAGGATTTGGGGTGATTAAAACGAACAATAATTTGAGTTGTCTACTTGTTTTTTGTTTATTCGTGACTTGTAACTTATTATTGTTATTATGAGAAAGTATAACAAGTGTTGTTTGAATACGTGTGTAGAAACTATTGTAAGAAATTATTAGATTTAGATCTATTCCCTTTATATAACTTTAAAAGCAAACAAAATTTAAAGGCAAGTTCAAGAAGAGTTCTCAAACAAACGTGGAAACTCGATTTGAGAAGTCATATGAATATGGTATCATTATGTTCACAACCTTACCATGGACAATTTCGTAATAGTAGAATTACACACCAAGCAAAAGAGAATAGGTTTCCTATTCTAAGCGGTGTTCCATCTTATATTTCAAAAATAAAATCAGGTGATGTATTGACTATCTGATATGTTGAAACCCCAAATAAAAAATTTATTTGGGATAAGCAATCTCATTTCGAAGCAAAATGAGAGAGAGGGAGATCTAAAGAAAGAACTCCAGGCGTGCACTAGTATAAATTAAATAATAAGTACTGCAAGTATAATTTTAATGTGTTATAATATGATTTATTACAAGAATACATTGATTATCTATAAACAATTTTACCTATATAAGTACTATACTTGAACAAATCTGTTCTACATGTGTTCGTATAGAATGTCTCATCTATATAATTAACAAATATAAAATTAAAAATTTTAATTCAAATAAAAACAAAGGAGATTCAAGCAATAAATGCGGAATCACGATTGTTTAATTAATTTTCTACGAATTAGAGAAATAACCTATATTGTAAGAGGATTAAAAAATAAAATAAAAATCTAAGATGATGTACACGAGAAGAAATGAAAATTTTAAAAAGTTTTGACACTTTCAAAATTACTAATTTTAAAATGGATTACTGCACTATTCCCTCGTTACATAAACAAATTCACATTTTCTATTTTTGTTCGTCCCATAAATAAGTTCACATCATCAAATAAAGAAATACACACAAATCAATAACCACATATTATACTTTAATTTCAAAATTGTCATCACTTTACAACTCACGTAACTTACTTTATAATTTATTTATTACCTAAAAATATCAAATTGCATCCTAAAAGTAAAATAAAAAGTAATTTTTTTTTAAATTTCGAATCTACGATAATCAAGAATTTCTCTTTTAAACGGAGTATGTATCTTTTAGTGGTGAATTGTGTGTGTGTGAGAGAAAGCATGCACCGTAATATGCGACCACTTTTGACTCTCTATAAGAGTGTGGGACGATTTTGATCATTTTATTTGCACCCGTGTATGTGCATGTCTTTTATATACTATAATAATATTATTCTTGTTGTTATTATTAAATTGTTGATTGTTTTTAGTAATAAGTATTACTAAAACAAGAAAAGGTAGAATCGAATATGGATATAAATGCTAAGAATTTAAATGAAATAAACCTGATTTTATAAGTGTTTCAAATTAAGATTTAAATTTAATTTCTTTTCTCAAATTAATGCATAGTTTTTTATATATATATTTTTTATTTTAAGACTTAACATGAAATTTATATTTATTTCAAGTTATACAAAATAATTTAAAAATATCATTATACACCTTCAAATCAAATCATAAAATTAAATATATGTTATTTTTATTAATATTTTATATTATTTTATAATATATATTGAATTCGAAAAAAAATAAAATTTCATCAGGCCTTAATTTGAAAAAAAAAGGTAAAGTTGAATCTTCAAATGAGAGATTTTTAAAATGGAGTCTAAAATTGAGACCTAAATTAAAAATTGGATCCTTACATGAAAATTTTCCAAAATGAAAATATTTTCTATCAACAAATTAAAATAAATAGAGTATAAATTATCTTCATTTGATTTTAAAAATGGACTTTAGACAAACATATTTAGGAGAGCACAATTTATTTAAAGGCTAAATAAATATTACATTAGTGAAATTTAATGGAAAGTCTGTTTCATAAAACATTCTGGATATGATGGAGAATATATATTTATTACATCTTTAAATAAATTAAATTCAAGTTTAGTGATGAAATTCGTGTACAAATGGGGGTTAGCTATGCATATTAAGAGAACCATAAAGGCAGTAATGATGATTTAAGCAGCATAAACTAATTAATAATGTATTTCAAAAGTTTTTGCTGTAAGTCCACTTAAAATAAGTACTTACTTTCTTTATTTAAACAATCGATTAATCCTTTTTTTTCTCGATTACAAGAAAATATTTCCCATTATTTTCACGGATGTATACATAAATTTGGGACATTTAAAATTAATCTGCGACCATAAACAATGTCGAGTTGTTATACAAATGAATTCTACAAAACCTAAATAAACTATTTATGAAATCGTAAAAATAAATAAATAAAGAGAGAGGTAATATTTATGCAATTAATTTACTATAATTATGATAAAATATCATAGGGTGGTAGAAAGATGAAGGGCATCTGCAGCATGTGAAAATGTTCATCCATCGAATTCCAATATATACATATATATATATATATATATATATATATATATATATATATATATATATATATATATATATATATATATATATATATATATATATATATATATATATATAATCTCATTTCAAAAATTTATAATTATAATTGGTCCACTATTTTTCGATGATTGTGACGTACTAGTTTCTCTTTCACCAACCACTTTATTTTATTTATTTATTTACTTATTTTATTTTTTGCAAATTAAACCAAAGTTGGTGACATGCACTCCGGTTCGAACCGGCGGTTCCGGTTCTAAAATAGGGGGAACCGGAACCGAACCGGGATACGAAGCTTTCGGTTTCGGAACTGTCGGTTCCGGTTTTAATATTTTTTTTTGGATTTTAAGCGTAAAAAATAAAAAGGCGGTTCGAATCGGAACCGCCGGTTCGAAACCGGAACCGCCGTTTTTTTTCCCAAATATGAGGAATCGGAACCGAACCTTCCTTAGTCGGTTCCGGAACCGGCGGTTCCTGTTCCGGTTAAAATCGGCAATTTCCCGGTTCGAACCGCCAGTTCCGATTCATTTGTGCATGTCGACTGTAGAATAGCTAGCTTTAATTTGCAAAAACACCGTGCTTCCAAGAAGACATACTTCTCCCATATATTCTTGCGTGTTTCCAAGAATACCGTGTCCCTAGATTTCACATTTTTCGAAAGTTACACCCTTTAATATAAAAACATGTACCCTTTATAATCTGAAATTTTTTTAATCAAATATTTATGCTATTTATATTTCAATCGATCTTTTCAATAAAAAATATTATATCCTTATTAATTAAAGTGTATACATTTTAAAACAAATTAAGTGTTGTATCTTTATACACCTTATGCGGGACACAAGATACCCGCTCTCTATACATATACTGTATATTATACATCATAATATGTATTGTGTATAGATATGTTGATCATTATAATTAGATGTTCGATTTAATTACTAAAAGTGATTTTTTTTTTTAACATTTATTGATTGTAGAAATCAGCTTAAAAGTTCAAGCAGCTAAATTTGCACATTATAGAAGTTTGAGTTCTTATTTTGTTTAGTATAAGGTAAATTGGAAATAATAAGTGCACTAAAATTAGGTAAGTGCCCGTTTCTTTCAAACAAAATTTGGATTTTGACTTGAGTTTTTTTATTTGATGACAACATTGTAGTCGACTAAGTTATACAATATATATATATATATATATATATATATATATATATATATATATATATATATATATATATATATATATATATACTCCATTCAAAATTATTACTCCTATTCTTTAAAAATGAAATTTAATTTATTATATTTTAAATATTAAATTATTGTTATTTAAAAAAATTAGAAAAATATATTGTTTCATGAATTTAAATTGTATTAAAAATGAAAATACGTGTCTTATTTTTTTACTCCATTGAATAGTATTTCGTTGATTAAAGCTTGAGGATTATTCAACACCCAACATAAGAGATTGTGAAAGTGGGAGCTTCATATAATATACTACTTGTTACTGTAGATACAACGTTCTAAAAGAATTGATTTTACCGCTCTTACACATATTTTTAGATAATAAATAAATTATGTAAATTGTAAAAAAATTATAATTTTTAAATTAATTATATATAGGATTGTTGTTTGTGTGCTAGTATTTTTTTAGAACAATTCTCTTATAAGACATGTATATGTAAAACGAGTTCTGAGACGAGTCGATCCATTATTAAAACGAGTATAAGTAAATTATATATATTTATGGGTAATTATAGTATGTTTGTAGTGAATCATATTATAACATTCTAAAAACATAATTTAATTCATTATTCACTAAATTTTAGAAAAAACATATTTTAACTAATAATAAACATAATTTACCTATATAAGTTATAACCCTGATACTTTAACAATCGTTCAACCCGTCTTACAAGAGACTTTGTCATTTTTTTAATTTGAAATTATAAACTTGTTTGTAGTACGAATAAAAATAACATGTGTGAATTTGTTTATAAAATAGAAATAAATATTAATATTATTGCTAATTTTATGTTAAATTTAAAAACTGGGTATATGGAATGCAAATATTCCAATGTGATTAGTGAATATTAGCGAAGACAATTCGTGCAATTTTAGATTAATATTTAAAGATTCCCGCGTCGATATAAAGTTGTCGGCACTAGAAAGTTTGTTTCTCGAATGCAAATATCAACATCCATTGGTCTGCATTTATAGTTAATTATCGCTAGGGGCACTCTTACATGAATATATGGGAGAAGTATGTCTTTTTGAGTTAAAATAATAATAATAATAATTATTATTATTATATGTGTTGAGTATGGATGATATACATTTTTTTTAATTGTATTATATGAAGTTATAACATTAAATATTACTTATAAATTTATTTGTAGTGTGTGAAAAAAAATTAAAATGTTAAAAAGAAATGAGTAAAAAGTTATAAGGAGAGAGCAATTTTTTTAGAGTGATGGAATCATGGAAAAACAAATGGGGTAACATTAAGAGGGGAATTTGATACAGACAATATAAAATTTCTTTTGTGCCCACTTTTTAAAAGAATGTTTTGAAATGATGGAAACTCTTTGATTCAATTTTAAAATGATATTAGTAAAAGGTATCGAGTCAAGTATATTAATTCATCTTTTTAAAAATCCAAAAAAATACTTAAAAGATAACATTTTTTACAACTTATCTCGATACTCTATAAAGATATTTGTCTCGATACTTATTTTTTGACTCCATACTTGAAATTCTAAAAAATCGTTGTTTTGATTTTTTATTTAACTCGATACTTAATGATATTCTAAAAAGACGTTGTCTTGATACTTTTATTGACTCAATACTATTTATTAATAACATATAAAAAATAAGTTAATGATTTTATTGTCAATTTGGACATTTTAAAACTTTTTCAAAAAAAAAAAAGTGGGTGGAAAAGAAAATTTTTAAAAGTCCCAAGTCTATTGCAAAAATTTTCCTATATTAAGTGGAAGCATTGATTGTCAAACTAACATTGGCATCCAAGTACATGTGGTTTCTGAATAACTTGAAAAATAAAAAGGCAGAAGCAATTAAAGATGATGATACAAAAAATTATAGTATAGGCAATTCGCATGTTTCCTCTGTTATGATAAAATCTTTGTTTCATTCAACTTAAAATTATACCACCAAAAAATATATATATGCTCCATATGTCTATGGTTTTTCAGACATTATATATTAATTAATAATGTTGTTTCACTACTCATTTGGGAGAAACAAAATTAAAATCCTTCGCATCCATCTACTTTTGTTTTTAAAAATCCATTTTCATCGTCACATTTTTTTAGTATATTTTAAAATAATTCGGATTTGCATTTAAATTCACTTTTTACTAATCAATTACCATCATTCTTTGATTCTTTCTATATAATATGGCTAATTATTTGGTGCAGTGTGCACACTCTAAAAAACTTATATATTTATAAATAAAAATATATTATACACTTATAAATAAAAGTGTATATACTTTGTTAGCGAATTTTTTGTTAGTTTTTTAATGAAAAATTGAATGTAAAAGACACTATACAACTATTAAAAAATATATGTATAAATGCACGTATATATAGGTGTACGAATATCAACTCATATAATATAGAGAGTACATACTTTCTCCGTCTCAAAACATCGTTCATCTTTATTAATTCACGTTATTTAAGAAGAAAAAAATATTTTTTAACTAATTTTATTAACTTTTGTGGATAATTTGATATTTTTAAATAATAATAATAAATATAATATTCCCTCCGTCCCATTATAACTTTCACACTTCATTTGTAAATTACAAAGGAAGTGGCAAATGAAGTGTGAAAGTTATAATGGGATGGAGGGAGTGTAAAATATGTGATGAGTATAAAAAATTATGACATTTTTCAATTTAAAGTTTACATGAAATATGAGATGGAGTAAATTTTATAAGGAGTTCAATAATAATTTTTTATGAAATTAAATTTAACAGAAAGATGAAGGTAATTAATTCAATAGAAGATTTTATCTAAAATCAATTGAATAAACTGTAAGCATTATGTAGATTGTATATACTCGATGTCATTGCTAATCACTTTGGCTATTTTGTCCAAAATAAGACAAGAGCCCAATATTTGGGGCTAATCTCGGAAAAAGGCACCTAAATTATGGAGAAGAAAAGACAAATAATTTATATATATACAAATTAAAAGAAGGCAAATAAATAATGTAAAGTGGTGCCATATATTTAAGTGGAAAGTAATTGATCTCTGTTTCTCTAGAATCAGGAATTCAATTCCAATTCTTGATTTAAAGTAGCACGTGATCATTTGAATGGTGTATTATTGAAGTTAATATTAGCCGACAATTTATTATGTGAATCTATTATACCATATATACATCAAAATTTTAACCTTTCGATATAATTCTTGTAATTTTTTAATTTTTATTTTTATAGCAAACTGCATTATTCATGTTATCTCAAATTTATAGGGCCACACTATTGTGGGATGGATAAATAAATAAAAGATGTTTTATGAAATGATTTCACTCATTATTAAAGTATGCTTATAATATATGTAAATATGGAGTTATTATTAAAAGTTACGTGTAATGAATTATATTATAACACCTTAAAATTATACTTTAATCCTACTTTAAAAAATATTTTTTAACAATAAACATTCGTTATCTATATAACAATTATACCTTAACACGTCTCACATTAGACTTTATCTATTTTTTCACTTTTGAAAGCGCTCGATGAAAATAATAATCCGTCATTAAAAAAAAGAAGTAATAATTTACCCTGTTAAAAAGTAGTATATAATCATTTTAAAGAGAATAATTCAATAGATCGGTCACACTAGACAAGCACTTTAAGTTATCTTGTTTGTAGTTCGAGTTTATTCTAAATCTTCTGGACGATAAAATTTTAGCAGAAAAGAGAATTAGAGTTGCACCCCCCCCCCCCCCCCCCCCCCCCATTTAGTGTCTTAGAAAATAAAATCTTAGAAGGTGCTTGAATGCAGTAAATTGAAAAAAAATTATTTTCTTACCATATCTTATGTTTAACATCCTATTAAAAAATCAAAATCCATTAATTATATATATTGATTTATTTACACACTATTCTATAATCACAATCATTTCATTTCCACTCTTATTGAGACCCATTACCATAAGAACATAGATCTTTTTTTAGTTGGATTTTGTTTCTGAGCCCAATTAGTAATATTTATAAGGCCCATTATTCTCACAGATAGCCAACTAACTTTTGAGCCCAATAGCAATAGATTGACATGTATAAGAAACCCCACCAATGATCCAGACAAGTAAAATTGCAAGCATATAAAATAGTCCAATCAAAATTTAACTTTCCCCAAAAAATTTGGTTTTTGGATTGGGCTTATAATAGTGAGAATGACCCATTTAACCAAATTTTTAAGTTGGAAATCATTGATATCCATGAAATAAGTTATATAACTTCCATACTCAATTGTTTATTTTTGAACCAAAATACCCCCAACCTATCAAAATGCTATGTCGAGATTCCGACATTGAATCCGACATCCGATGATATCAAAATTGATATCAAAATCCCAAAATAGCATTCCAACAGAATGAGAATATTTTAATCTAAAAATGAACAATTTAGTATGAAAATTAAACAATTATCTTCATGGCTGACAATTATTTTTTACTTCTCATTTTGATTATTTTTTACAATTAACTCATTTTTGATAATTAACTCTTTATAATATGCATAAATAAAGTTTTTTTTTTTTTTTTTTTTAAGTACATGACATCTGGGGTTCTAAAAATTTAATCAACACTGAAAAAGCAAACTTGTAGGAAAACAAAACATTCTTACAACCTCAGGTACAGTATTACAGATGTTATAGATCATTTTAATATAATTAATTAAGGTTCAAGTGAGGATCAAGTTGAATCCGCGCCATCCCTTCGGAGGCCGTCTTGGCGACCTCCACCTCTCCCACCACCAACTCAGCTTCTTCCGCCGTCACGTGTGCTACCTCCGGGTAGTTCGGATCCTTCTCGTCCAGGGCCGGGTCAGCCGTCTCGAACTCCCGCGCCGGGCCCTCCCACGTGTACTTTCCGCCGTGTCCTTTTTTGGGATCATGCTTTAACGGCAGTCCGTTAGTGGGGTGACGGTCCAGCCTGGCCACGCCCTTGTCCACCAGCTTCCGCTCCACGTATTTAACGGTGTCAACGTTGCGCCTCTGCAACCCAACGTCGTCGTTTTTGCCGTCGATCACTGGCTTCATTTTGGGATATTGAATTAAGTAACTTGGTTGTGAAATGTTGACGATTGATGGCAGTTGTTGATGGATAATGTAGTATTTATAATTAATATCTAATGGATGAGTAGGATGGAAATTGGAAGGTGCTGGAAAAGTGTAGCCAAATCCAACTAGGCTATACTAGAAACTTCGCCCGACCCGTTTCCCATTTCCCAATTATAATGAGTTTCTTGAATGATGGATCCCGAGTTCCCCACCCCCTATTTTGAAAATTGATGAAGGAAATAAATAGTAGAATGCACTTTGAGTGACTTGTAGAGTGGGTTAACTGTTTTTGTTCTTTATACTACATCTTTTAGCTTGTGTCACTTTAACAAATAAACTCAATTTTTCTCCAAAGATTTAGGTGCTTAGGATCAAAATATTTTTCTAAGATTTTCTAACACCCGTCTAAAAGATCATTTTTTTAATTAATTTTTATAACTTGCGCTAAAAAAATTTCTACCATAGCCGTCTTGAAAGATGATTTTTTAATGACAATTTTAAGGATTTTATGTATACGAATGACACATTAAACTGATAAAAAAAAATTGCATAACAAGAAAAAAAAAAATCTAAAAAAACAGTCAAACTACTTGCAGGTGCATGTAATTGTAATACATCATCTTAAGAGTTGTTTAAATTTTCAGGTCTTCAAATATAATAGGGAGAGAGAGGCGTAAAAAGTATATAATCTATGAATTAAGACTGTTAGCCTCTTCAAGTCCAATGTCTCACATATAATGAAATAACCATAGATATTATCCATTAATTAACATCTAAATTTAGTTAATTTTTATCTGAAAACACTGATAACTCTAATTCTTTCATCTTCTTCCCCTTGTAGTTGCGAGCTTGCTAGTGCTGGTGCTGCTGTGGCCGTGGCGCCAGATAAATGGAACGCTTCAGCATTTTGTTTTCTTTTCTGAGGTACAAACGCATTTGGCTCGAAACTTCCAACTACAATCTGCCAAAGTAAATGAACTTAACACCACACTTTATAGACTTTAAAAGCAGGATTGATCTATAATCAAATGGTAGACTAGTTTTGAAGGAATGGGGTTGTATGAAATGTTACCTGGATTGGAGTAGCGGCCATGAGCAAACCGGCTACGCCACCGCCTATTACGCGCCCATCGGGGCTGGCCAACGAAACACTCAATCCACCACTACGACTTTTGATCTTACCATTGTCCCAAAGTGTGTAGGATCCCATTAGAGTTAAAATCTCGAAACGCCCCTACATGACTCTAGTGTCAACATATGTTTTGACAAATTATGAATTGATGTAAGAACAGGGTCAGTTTTAACATTAAAATTTTCAACTCTATTAGCTGTTTATTAAGCAAGGACAATGCCTCGTATGTCAATAGGCCGCCAGACGAACCAGGCTGGCGAAGCGTTACGTTGGAGACGGATCCATTCGCGGATAGAACACACACCCCTTGACTACCCTTCCCAGCAAATGTCAGGATCTTCCCTGCAATATCCTGTGTAATAACTCCATCTGCTTCAGTAGAAATTAACACCACATTCATTTGTGGAAATTAAAAATACTTGTTTTTTTATAGAGCTGTCAAAATAGCAAGATTTAATACCTCCCCAGTGTATACTGTAACCACATGTGGTGTAAAATCACCTCCAGCAGAGTGTAACAACAATTCACCTGCAGATGAAACATAATAGCAACTTTCATACAATTCAAACCAATGATCAAGCTACAAATTTGAACCCCCTAACTCAAATTTGCTACAATTAATTGTAGGGGTGAAATCAAATCAAAATACTTGCTATTCGATTCGAGATCGTTCGATAAAAGCTTCTTTGATGTAGAGTTTGTTAAAAGAATATGAATTTCACCACACTGTGATGATATCTCTCGAATACCTTTTATAATAGATTACCAGTGTGAGGGAGGAATATTCAATCCCTAATAAATCTGAGAGAATACAACAATGAAACAGAATGATAAAGATATACATAATTATCACATAAATTACGGTGGTCTATCACCCCCCTCAAGCAAAGCGATGGTCGAGGACCAACACGAAGCTTGGATCTGAAAAATTCAAAGAGTGGTCGAGCTAATCCCTTGGTGAAAATATCAGCTATTTGAAGATTAGAAGGAATGAACTTAGTGGATAATTTCTTCATAGAGACAAGCTCACGAACAAAGTGATAAATTGATGTCGATGTGTTTAACCCGTTTATGAGAAATCGGATTTTGGCTGAGAAACACGGCGCTATTATTATCACAAAGTAGAGTAGGACATTATGGGGGCAAAGCATGAAGGTCACGTAACAGATTTGTGACCCAAACCACTTCTGCGGCTGTATTTGCCAAGGCTCGATATTCCGATTCACAACTTGAACGAGAGACCGTAGGTTGCTTTTTAGCGCTCCATGATATAAGATTACCACCGAGAAACAAGAAGTAACCATACGTAGAACGCCTTGTCTCAAGACAACAAGCCCAATCAACGTCTGAGTAACCGACTAAAGAATAATCAGGTGAGCTGGAGAAAGATAACCCAAAACCAAGAGTGCATTTGACGTAGCGAAGGATGCGTTTGACAACATGAAAGTGATCATTTGTTGATTTTTGCATGAATTGACTTACGAGATTAACAGCAAAAAAAAAAGATCAGGCCGTGTGATAGTCAAATATTGAAGAGCTCCAACAAAAGAACGGTAAAGAATAGGATCCGAAAAATCAATTCCATCAGATGTAAGAGTTTCACCAGCAACTAAAGGAGTTGAACACGGCTTGGAGTCAAGAAGATTAGCCTTCTTAAGAATGTCAGTGGCATATTTAGCTTGATTTAGGAACAAGCCTTCATTTGTGTAGGTAACCTCAAGCCCAAGAAAATAAGTCAGCCTTCCCAAATCACGGATTGCAAATTCCCCATGTAAACGAGAGATAATTTTTTGCAACAAAAGTGGCTCATTACCTGTCAAAATTATATCATCCACGTAGACTAGGAGATAGATAATAGAGGATCCTTGCTTGAAGACAAATAAAGAAGTATCAGCGCGGTTGCAAGAAAAACCAATTTTCGTAAGAAACGAACTAAAACGCTGAAACCAAGCAAGAGGAGCCTGCTTGAGCCCATATAAAGCCTTCTTTAACTTGCAAACATCATCTGGGAACAGCAGATCAACATATCCAGACGGCTGTGTCATGTACACAGATTTTGTTAAAATTCCATTCAAGAAAGCATTTTTCACATCAAGCTGGTGCAATGACTATTTTTGTAAGACGGCGAGTGCAAGAACCACACGCACAGTGGATGCTTTAACAACTGGGCTAAAGGTATGTGAGTAGTCAAAACCTGGTAGTTGAGTAAAGCCTTGGGCCACAAGACGGGTTTTATGCCGATCAACAGAACCATCTGAGAGAAATTTGGTACGAAACACCCATTTAGAACCAACAATATTTGTATCGGGTGGTCGAGGCACAGCTTCCCATGTGTTGTTAGAGCATAGAACAACAATTTTTTCATTCATGGCAGCAAGCCAATGAGGGGTACTTAGCTGCTGATTTGAATCCCTTTGGCTCTGTTGTTGACATCAATGCAGAAAATAAAGTAGATTGGGCAACATCCGCAATATGTCGTGGCTTATGAATACCAGCTTTTGAGCGAGTTGTCATGAGATGTATGGATTTATCCAACACCATAGGGGGTGGCGGTGGCGGCGGCATCGGCAGAGGTGATGGCAGTGGAGAAGAAGTGCCCTGTGGATCTTCAGCTAACAAGTTTGGAGTGATGGTATGTGGGCAAAGAGAGCATGGACTTTTAGGAGCATAATCCGACGCTGATTTTTGTGTTATTGGAAAATCAACACTTGTGGTTGGAGAAGATACAATATTTGGAGAATCACCAATATAGCAGAAAATTCGCAATTCATTCTGACCAAGCTGAGATTTTGCTCCTGAAAAAGGAAATAATGATTCATCAAATTGTGCATGCCGTGATATGTAGATACGATTTGTGGAAGGATCGAGACACTGAAATCCTTTGTAAGTAGTGTTGTAGCCAATAATGATGCAAGTAGAACTGCGCAGCGAGAACTTGTTTGAGGTATAATCACGCAAACATGGAAATACTCTGCAACCAAAATGATGGAAAGTTTCATAAGTGGGGGAATGATTAAATAATAGTTCAAATGGATATGAACTCTTTAGAACTCGAGATGGAAGCCTGTTTATAGTGTAAACTGCAGCTGCAAAGGCATCGACCCATAATGAAGTGAGAGCATGAGAATGAAACATCATTGCAAGACCTGTTTCTGTGATATGGCGATGCTTACGCTCGGCCCGACCATTTTGAGATGGTGTGTAAGGGCATGAGATGGTGTGATGAATGCCATGCAAGCTAAAAAATTGTTGAACTCTTTGATTAGTAAATTCTGTTCTACCGTCACTTTGGAATCTCTTAATGGTGCAAGAAAATTGAGTTGTAACCAACGCAAAGAATTTCAACAAACCATCATAAAATCCATCCTTACTGTGTAATGGATACATCCATGAGAAACGAGAATAATCGTCAATAAAAATTGCATAATAGCGAAAACCACATGTGGAAGGAACTGGAGCTGGACCCCATAGATCACAATGAATTAAATCCAGGACATGTGATGCACGTTTGTCATTCACAATGAAAGGCAAAAGAGTACTTTTAGCCTGTTGACAAGAAACACATAATGATGGCGTTGGTAATAAGGAAGTGACATTCAGATGTCCCAATTTATTCAACATGGAAATGATATCAAATAAGACATGCCCAAGACGTGAGTGCCACAATTCAAAGAAGCTCGCAAGCGCTTGGATTGTAGTGCTGCAGCAAGAGCAGTTTGACAGCGATCCATGATATATAGCCCATTATCATGCCTGCATTTTGCTAAGATTTCCTTGGTGTGGCGGTTCTGAATCGTAAACATGTTATCAGTGAAAAGAACATGTACTGGTAAATCAGATGTTAATTTACTAATGGATAGTAAATTTTTAGTGAGATGTGGAACCACCAAGACATCTAATAATTTAATGTTATTAGAAATGCTTAAGCGACCAATATGAGAAATGGGAATAGAGGAACTGTTACCAACTACCACACGAACAGACCCAGCATAAGGTTCATAAGAATCAAGAGTAGAAGGATCAGAAGCCATATGCGCCGAAGCTCCAGTATCAACATACCAATCCAAAGAAGAATTTGGAGAAATAACACAATTTGCATTAAATTCTTGAACCAAGTTTTCAGATGGTGGGTTTGATGGTCGCTTGTACCTATCATTACAGAAGATTGCATAATGACCATCCTCACGACAAATCTGACATCGCGGAGGACGTTTAGCACTGAAACGACCTCTTCCACGATTTTGATATGAGCCACGACCACGAGAGGAGTAAGATTGAGATGTTCGTGGCTGGGAAGGTGTTTGCGGTGTTGCTCTAGTACGATCAGCAGTAAACGCAACTGTAGTGCTAGAGGATTCCAAGGATTCCTGAAATATAGAGAAGCTCTCAGCCTTGGAGAGCAGATCACGAAGGTTCAGTAATGGAGTAATCGCCATTTGTGCAGCTGAAAACTTGAAAATGAGGGACCAAGACCTCGAAGAAACCAATGTGATTTGTCCGTTTCATCAACCGGACGACCAATAGCGGCTAACTGATCGCAAAGTGATTTGAATTGACGACCATAATCAGCAACCGAGCGAGAGCCCTATTTCATGAGTTGAAGGTCATCTTTGAGACGTAATTCACGAGATTTAGAACTGTGGCTGAAAGCGGATTCAAGAGCCAACCAAACATCACGAGCAGTAGAACAACCAAGAACCTCCGCCATGGATTCCTCAGTCAGATAAGACAGAAGCAAACTGAGGAGACGTTGATCAATAGTGCTCCATGCAGTAAAAGCCGAATTGGGGCAGTAATATCACCAGTTTGGACGGTGGCTGCAGGAACATGAGTAGAGCCATCGACGTGGCCAAGAAGATTTTGACAGGCCAGAATGGAGGTAACCTGGTTTCGCCAAAGAAGGTAATTGGTGGATGAAAGTTTGATGGTAATCATGTGGATTAGAGTGGCAAAAGGAAGAGCTTCTACTGTTGTATTCATGGTTGGAAAGAGAGGAAGGAGAAAAAGGATTTGGTGTTCAGAATAGTTAGTAGGCTGATACCATGTAGAGTTTGTTAAAAGAATATGAATTTCACCATATTGTGATGATATCTCGTATACCTTTTATAATAGATTACCAGTGTGAGGGAGGAATATCCAATCCCTAATAAATCTGAGAGAATACAACAATGAAACATAATGATAAAGATATACATAATTATCACATAAATTACGGTGGTCTATCATTTGATATGAGTTTGATAAAGATATCAAATAAGTTTGGACATACTTTTGTGTTAGATAAAATTAAAAGTGCGGCTCGAGCTCGATTCATGAAAATAGATAAAGTAAGTATAAATTTATCAGGCTACGTACCCGAGCTCCAATTGTGTTAAAACTAGATAAAAGCTAATTCGCGCTCAACTCGATTGCTTATCAAACAAGCTCAAATATATATTTTGAAAACAATTCTTCATTTGTATCGACTCACTCATTTGCACCCTTAATTAATTAAATGCATGAGATAAAAAAGAACTAACCCATAGAAGAAAGGGCTTTCCAGTTAGCAGAAGCAGAAGACCTGCCACGCCCTCTTTTGGCGCCGGACATATATCCATAAAACGGCGTCGTCGAAAGTGTGAACCCCGGCGAATTCACATACTCCGCTCTTATTTTCCCATCTGAGTCATACTTCCTTGGCCTTCCTCTCTTCTTTTTCCCCATTATTAACACGCCGCCGCCGATGCCCACTGCCACCGCCGATGAGCTCGTCACTGCATCCAATTTCATGCTCATTCCGATACTTAGGGCTCCCGGAACAACCCCACCAAACTCGGAGTTGCCACCCGGAAAATCTGATTCGGAGCTCTCCTCGTCTTCCATGTCCATGATGATACGTTCTCAGAATGAATGATGACTAGAGAAATATTTATTAATAAATTCAAATTTTTATTATCTCGGAAAATAGAAAAAATTTAGTAGGTGAACCAATGGCGCCACAAGCTTTGGGTAATAACGCTGTAGCTTTGGTTTTTCTTACCTGTATTTTGTTTTTCGGAGAAAGTTGAATTCCGCCATTAATGGTTTGGTATGAAAATAAGAAATTTAAACAAAAATTTAATACTTTTTTAATAATAACAGCTTGCCAATTTATTTGAGTGAATTTTTTTTTGGTAAATGTTACTCCCCGTCCTAAAGATATTCACAACTTTTCTTTTTGGGTTGTCCCACAACAATAGACATATTTTATTTTTAAGGATATGAGACATACACAAAAACAATTTATTTATTTACATGGACCCACACACATTACACTCACCACTAATACAACTACCCACTACACATTAAATATTATTTCTCTCATTTCACTTTACATTAAATTATTATACTCTTTAATCTCTGTGCCTAAAAAAAATGTGTCAATTGTTTTGGGACAGAGGGAGTAGTTGTTAGTATAGTTAGTAGTTACACCAAGCACCCTTACTTCCCCTTCTCTAAGGTTTCTTATATATCCCCTCTCCTAATTCGTTCCCAATAAGAATGACTCTCACTTAAGTGAAGAGCCCAGTGACCCTAACCCACCTGGTTAATTTATTTGTGAACTGTGGAGTATATTTTACATACAATTTTATTAAATTTGGATGGATATGATTTTTAATATAATTAATATAAAAATTGATAGAATAAACATAAATAGTGTAATTAATTAGAATATATCTAAAAATACCCAACATCAAAGAGAAAAAAAAATTAATACTTTCGATCATATAGCTTAATTATTTTTGTTTGCAGTAAAGATTGAAATGGGACGCCCAAATTAAAAATATGTAAAGATTGAAATGGACGGAAGGAGTACTTTTTGGATTTTATTGCAATTCATTCCAATTTTTTTCGACTATATTATTCCTCATTCCATAAGGCAATGTTTGATTTGGGTTTAATAACACAGTTTTAGATTTAATAAATCTCCTTAAATCTTCCCTATATACACCTACAAACTAGAGATGTTAATACAGTCCGGGACTGTATGTCCGACCCGTTTAACCCGAAAAAATATAAGTTTATGTTTGTATAAGTAGTGGTCCGTTTAAATCAGGTCCTTTTTGGATCGGACCGATTAGTCCGCGGCCCTATAGGGCTAGCCCGTAGGTTAATAGGGCTGGCCCGGTTAGCTCGATTAAATTTTTATAATAAAAAATTAATTAATAATATACTTAAATTATTAAAATTAATAATAATTTTTTATGTTAACAAATAATTTCTATTGATAATTATATCTAATTGTAATTTAATATCCTCTAACTTAATATATTTTTGTTGGTTTGTCATTTTAAAATAAAATAATTTAAGAATAAAGTATGTGAGACATTTTAAAAGTAATGTTGAAAATAAATTATGTTAATTCACAAATAATATTAACGTATTTGGAATCCTAAATTTTTTTTTTATTTTTTACGTATAAACTTATAAATTTATAGTTCATTATTAATGTTAGAACACCATTTTATGTATTTTTAATGTTTAATTATATTTCAAATTTAATTAATATTTTTTTTATTTTTTTATTCATCGACCCGTTAGTGGCCCGTTTAGCTCGAGGCCCGCTAGGGTTAGGGTTAGGTGGCATAAATGACGGACCCATGGCCCGTTTAGCACGTAACCCTATAGGTCTGGCCCTGTAGGTTCAGGTCCAGCCCATTTAACATCCCTACTACAAACCCTACTAACACTTACCTACCCCTACTATACATTATCTATCTTCAATTAATATTTTTTCTCTCTATCTCTCTCTTACTTTTATCTCTTCTCTCACCTCAATTAATACTTGATTTGACATAAAGTTTAAACATACACTACTTAAACCTATAACAAACATATAATAACACTATTCACCGATTTATTAAATCATTTTAAACCCAAAACAAACACCAAAGGGTTTAGGGTGGCGGTGGCATCAGTAGTTGGATGGGGTGGTTTAGAATTTTAGGTTTTAGAGTAATAGAGTTCAAAAGGTATCTATTGTAGAATTAATAATATTTCAACAATAGTATTGATATTAATTTTCAACTGTAAAATTTATATTAAAAAAAAACCATCTCATATAAATATATTAAATTTTGCATATAAAAAGTTGTTTGATATTTATAAAAACATTGTTAATTGCATGTGAAAGTTGAGATTAAGGAGCACTTATCTTCTTGAAAAAATATGTCTAATTTGTTTAAATATGACTATAAATTAAAAATGATAATTACACTCCATTGAGATTGACAATGAACAATTGCTTTGTTAACAAAAAATGGGACAGCAATGATATAACAAAATAAAACAAGATCTAGCTCAAATGGGAGACAACTATTCCAATATAGGGCGACAAAAGCTAGAAACATCACCATTTCTTTCAATAAACTTATGGACTTTTGTTTCCATTTTTTAATTCAAATTTAAAATTTTGTAATTTATGTTATATTTGAAATTTAGTAAAATCATATTAATCTCTTGTACGCATCATATTCTATTCTTATATATTTTACACATATCACCCCTATCCTTACACGTATGTTATCTTTCACACATATTACCCCTATTGTTACCCGTTATTTTTAACCTATACTCCATGTTGTGACTTTACCATGTCATTCATTTAAATAATATACTAAGAGAGGGAAGCAAATCTATACTTTATTTAATATGTAAGACAGAGAAGCAAATCTATACTTTTAACTCAATGTATACACTCTTAACTGCAAGAAATTTGAGTTTATCTCTTATCTCTTGTGCCAATTTTTAAAGAGATATAACACTAAAATATCAAAATAGATGCTCTTCTTTTACTTTTAATAGCTTGATTAAATTTGTCAAAATACATGTAATTTCTTCTTTTACTTTTAATAGCTTGATTAATAGGCATGAATTTTTAATCATTATTTGACAGCATTTATGATTAATTAATTAATTGACGATTTTTCCGTATAAAAAAAAATGAGAAAAATGGCTTAGCGAGGTTTTTGAGTAAAACAAAAAGGCAGCTGCAAGTTGGGCTTGGAGCTACTGGGCAAATTATTTGCTTGTAGACTCAAAATCCAGGAGTCTAATTGGGCTGTATCAGATGGGCTGAAGCTGTGTAGAAAGTAACGTAGTGGACAATTGCGCTGGCCCAGTTCTTAATACATTTTTATTTGGACTGATCTATGAGAGTGACACATTGGGAGAAATATATATTTATATTACTCCATTATTTAATAAAACAAAAAAGGCAGTTGCGATGACGAGTTTTTACGAACATTGATAATAGCTTAGTTTCTTGATATAATAAAAATTAGCATATGTGCCATTTTAGATCCTCCTACCAATTACAATGCACACAGGAAAAAAAACAAATTATAAGAACAAGTTGGTGTTTTATTTAAACTATTAAATAATGTAGTTTAACTATGTGAAACTAGGATATTCCTGATTAAATTCCAATTTTCAATCATGTTAGCTTACAATCTGCCAAGACATGTGAGACAAAACGACGTCGCGTTACAGCACCAGTCCTGGGGAGAGCGACACGTGCCGAGATATCCTACAGAACAAAGGCATACTCGCCCTCGTTGACGCCGACCTTCTTGGCGCACTGTAGATTTTGTCACGGTGCTGTAGTCAATATAGTCTTGCATATCCGACGCCGGCGGTGCACGTTTTTTGCTAACGTGCACCCCCTCCACTAAGGTACCTATTTAATTCTATTTCCTGTTTGTTTATGAATAATCCTCTACATATTGTTGCTCCAGAATCCAAAGTCTCCCTCCTCTCTCCACCTCCCCCCCACCCCACCCCTCTCTATATCTATCTCTCGCTTGCATATTGGATGTAATGGTGAATTGCTGCTTCGGATGTTCAGTGGAATCGGCGAAAAAAGTTCAAATTTGAGGTTACGCTTTTTCCATGTGCTGCATTGTTGTGTTTTGGCTATCATATTTCTTGGTATTCTGCCCTATTTGTTGCTGAATAAGATTGATTTTAGGTCCTAATTACGCAGATTGAGTAAGAAATATTACTGTTTTGTTATTAACGATTATGATATTAATACTGATACGTAGGTGAAATATGCTTGATCTTGATTTCTAGCAAAATTTCTGTAAATTCATGAACTTAATCTAAGTAGACTTCCTCAATCAATAATTTTCATATCAAATGATACATAAAGTTGGTTTTTAGTGTGTCAAATGTTAATCGGAAGTTTGTATTCATAATTTTCTGCATCTTATATAGCTGAAAATTGTATGTGTGGCGCTAATGTTAGGCAATGTTAGAGTTCATAATCAGTGGATTTGCCAATGAATTTTCTGTGATTTCGAACTCTTTTTGCCTAATTTTTTGTGATCTTGGTGTAGGTTCTTTCCTGGGTAGCTAGGCCTTCAAGCACCTGAAGAAATGGTTGGAGAGATTCTAACAGAGACGTGGTTTGGTAGTATATGGAAGAATTCACGTAAGGGCATTTCTTGGGATCCTGAAAGACGAATTCTAGGGATTTTATCATTTGAAGTCTCGAGGTTGATGTCGAAGGTAGTTAACTTGTGGCAGAATGTGACTGACAGACAGATTCTTAAGTTGAGAGAAGAGTTTGCAAACTCAGTTGGTATCCAGAAACTAGTATCGGAAGACGAAGACTACCTAATGGATCTTGCCCTTGCTGAGATAATTGATGACTTAGGAAGTGCTGGGAAATTCGTAGCCATGCTTGGGAAAAAATGTGTCGACCCGATATACCATAATCTTGAAAGCATTTTTGATGATCCAAGTGAGGTTGATCCCAAATGGTATGGATGGAGGTATAGACTGAAGAAGATGGATAGAAGAGTGAAGAAAATGGAGAGGTTTGTGGCTGTAACTGAGCAGCTCTATTCGGAGCTCGAAGTATTGGAAGAGCTCGAGCAGGGTCTGAGGCTAATGCAAGCTGGAGCCAATGTAGGTAAAATGAAGTTGCTTGAGTTTCAACAGAAGGTGTATTTCCAACGCCAGGAGGTGAAGAATCTTCGGGAGATGTCACCGTGGATCAGAACATATGACTACACGGTTCGCCTTCTTCTGAGATCGCTGTTCACAATCCTCGAAAGGATCAAGTATGTTTATGGAGTGAACCGGGTTGGGGGTGATGATAGGAGTCCTGATTTTGATCTCATTCATTGTGACTACCTCACACGTTGTACCTCCATGCCTGGTCTCATGCAACCATTTGGTTATCCATCGGATAATACTGCATCTAGATGTCCTGTTGGGAGGTCATTGTCTAAGTCTCCGTCATCAACCCTTTGTTTGAAATCACATCCTATAATAGGCAAACGATTTGCTGCTGTTGGCTTGACTGGATGTATGGGGGCTGGAATGGATTCTCCCTTTGTGGATACCTGCACGTCGTCCTGCGGTAGCTCCTTCAGATCAAACGTTGCCTCTCAGAGGGAAGCCGACGAAATAGACGACATGTGTACAAGCCCCATTGTAGAATCTTCCAGGAAAACATCTTTCCTCAACTCCAAGCGACGACTGTTGAATGCTCCATCATCGACTGTTGGTTATGCTGCATTAGCACTTCACTATGCCAACATCATCATACTGATCGAAAAGCTAGCTTCATCACCGGAGCTGATCAGCCTCGACGCAAGAGATGATCTTTACAACATGTTGCCTTCAAATATCCGGAGATGCATGAAGGCAAAGCTAAAGACAATTCAAACAGCGTTGGCATTGTCCGACGAGTACCATGCTACCTTTGCAGCAGAGTGGAGGTTGGCTGTTGTAAGAATATTGGAGTTGCTGTCTCCACTTGCTCACAACATGTTGAGATGGCAATCGGAGCGCAATTTCGAGAGGCAGAGGGTGGTTTTGGGGATGAATGTGCTTCTGGTTCAGACCCTTTACTTTGCTGATCAAGAAGAGACGGAGGCAGCAATAGTACAACTGCTGTTGGGCCTAAATTTCCTCTTTAGATATGGGAGAACATTAAGGAGAGAACCCTCTGACAATCTTCATTCGATGAGGTGGTTTAATTCTTAGAGATTGTATGTGATTGATCATACACCCACCTCAGGTGCCCCGTACGCCTGCCCGACAGCATGTGAAGGAGGTTAATCATGGTAACTCAACCGACCAACAAGGGTTAGACCTTTTAACCCACTACACAAAGAACCTCTTAATTAAGGGGTTGCTCCCACGCTGCGGGTGAGATTCAATCTTTGGTCATTATACAAGTTGTCCCCTACTTAACCAGTTGAGCTGCCCATGCGGACAAATGCAATACCAAAATATTGTTCGTTCTCCTTTAATTTTAGGATCATTAGATTTTACTCACCCGTACGATGAGCGGGAGGAATTATTGTAGTAAAATTGTAACCATCTCATGTGTTTCCAATAAAACATATTATTTCGGGCAAATACCGTGAGATCATTTATGTGAGAAAATGTATGATGATTTCACGGTGTGACGGTCTGTCTCTGCATGAGTGTTGCTCTAAATTTTCAACAGGTTCCGGGGTGAAAAAAAAAAAAAAATCAATTATTGAGAAAGAAAACTTGGACTAGTTTTTTGAGTACTCGTTTGAAGATCTGATCAAAGAAGATAGATGCTACCCAACACAGAAAGCTACCCAAATCCGTCTGCCCTACTTGCATTAATATCATGATAATTTACGTCAATCTTATGCAAATAATAAGTATTACTATTTAATATTTTTAAAAATAATGTGGTTCAAAATTTGGGAGCTAGTTGCCTCATAAGTAAGTCATGAAATGTAAAACTCTGATTTTGACACTGATAATACAATTCTTGTTTTCTCTTCTTTTTGTGAATATTCGATCATTATTCTAGAGAATAATAATATCACCCCTTTACCAATAATTTCACTGTTCACTTGTTCGTTGCATATAATTTTAGTTTATTGAATTTCTATATTTTATCATGTACGAAAAATAAATATTGTACCTGCATTTATTGTAGGAAGTTTTATTAAGTCCAAAAATACATATATGAACCATAGATTGCAATGATAATAAAACTACACATTGGATTTTTTTTGTTTATCATTTTCTTATAGTGATTAAATTTAATTGACATGATAATAAAAGCGTTGCAATATACTCCGTTTTTTTTTTTTTCTTAATTAAACATTTAAACGCTTCTTTAGGGATGAGAAAGAGTGGATTCTTCTTCCTAAGTGTCAATCCCAACCTCTCCTCTCTATCGATGTCTTCGGGCTTCACTCCCGGCCCGAGATCCAGTCAAACGAGTGGACCAAATTAGCTATCGCCAGGTGCACCACCCGGTGGGCCAAGGGGAAACCGACACAGATTCTCCGGCCCGACCCGAACGGACCAGCTTGAAGTGCTGCCCCTTGTACTCCACGCTGGAGTTCAGAAACCTCTCGGGTTTGAACGCGAGCGGATCTTCCTACGAATCCGGGTCGCGCCCGATCGCCCACGCGTTGACGAACACCTGCGTCCCCTTGGGAATGGTGTACCCGAGGTACTTGGTGTCCTCCATTGTGTTCCGGGGCAGCATCAGGGGCAGGGCTGGGTGCAACCGGAGCGCCTCTTTTACCACGGCTTGTAATTAGGGTAGATTCTCCATGTCCTTCTCTTCCACCCGACGGGTCAGACCCAAGACCCGGTCCAGCTCTTCTCGAAGCTTCCTGAATGCCTCCGGGCTCCGCAGGAGCTCCGCGAATCCCCATTCGATGCTGATACTCGTCGTTTCTGACCCAGCGAAGAACATTTCCTGAATTTATTAATAATTGTTAAATTATTAATTAATTGAAATAATTAGGGGAATAATTAGTCAGTTAATTAGGTTACTGTGATGTGAATGTTGATGTTCTTCTCGGTGATTCTATCAGGTCCATCTTTGCCGTCGCCTTGATAATACAACAACACATCCAGATAATTCTTCTTCTCCCTGAATTTGCCGGCCTTTCTGTCGTCGATTCTTTCCTGAATGAATTTCGAAGCAATTCTAATGGTTACAGCCAAGTGTTTCCCCATTTTCCGTTCATTCCGGCGGGATCCAACCACTTCAGCCACCGGAGATAATCCGCAATATTGGGCGTTCCGGAGAGCTCCAGAATGGTGTTCATACACTCGAAGAATTCACGCGATTCCGGATCTTTCGCATCCAGTAGATCCCTAGAAAGCATCAAATTTCCAACGAGATTAAACGCGAACAGGAACAAGCAGTGGCTAATTTGCACCTCGCCGTTGCCGGCCTTCAACCGCGAGCGATCGGATTCCTCCACGATCCAGCGCTCCATGTTGTCCCTGATCCGGTGGCGGAGGTCCGTGTCTCGTTCATTCTCTTGTTGAACAGGAACTCCATGGAACAGAGCCGCCGGAGCACTCGCCAGTAGCCACCGAACTGGTTCATGCCGAGCGTTCCCTTGTTGAAATCGTAGGCGGTTAGCACGTTGGGAACCTTGCGATCGGCGAAGGGAAGGTCGCGGAGGCGGCGTTCTGAACCACCAGGGTGTTGACGGAGCCGAGCTTGAGCCAGATGACGGAACCGTAGTTTTTGCGCCATTTGTGCATGGTTTCATGGGGAAGAGAACCGAGCTGGAGAAGGTTTCCGAAGATGGGGATTCCGGTGGGTCCCGGAGGAGTGTTGCTGTTTCTCTTGGAGATGAAGTAGAATGTGAGAAGAAGAACTCCGGCGAGTATAGAGATGGTGAGAGGGTCGATCTGCATATTTGGAGTTTTGGGGGGTGAAGTTGGAACTCCTGATAATGTGATCATGTATTCAGTGGGAGTCCGAATATATAGCCCGCCAAATTTTATATGGGCTTTAATATTATAAATCTCACATGTTATTCGGATTGAATTCTCAATTCCAAATTAATATTTTATTGGCGTTTGACAATATAAAAAATTATACTCTATAAATGACCGTTAAACCTTTGGACATGTGTTGAATTTTGAACATTAATTATAACAAATGTCAAGAATCTAATAAATAGAATATATAAATGGAATAGGTGATATTATTTCCCTTATATTTGTTACCTAATTCTAGATTTACTTTTTTTATTAATATTTTGTGTCATTTTCATACACCATGCATAATTGGCATGTAAGGTAACAAGGAAGTCAATCTTTACTCTAGAATTTAATATTTGGAGTACTTTTTTTCTAAAATAATTTTCCCTCCTCCATGTAATCCATACAAATGTCAAAGAAAAATATTACATAATGCAAGGAGTCCAAAATTGTTGAGTGAGCACATCACACATCATTTGATGAATTATACAAGTAGAAAAATTGAATTTTTGAGAGAGAGCATATATAATTCCTAAAATAAATAACTATTAAACCGGTTTGCATTTTCTGTATTTGTGCTACATCTCTAGTTATAAATAATTTGATAAATGATATATAAGTGAGCGACAAAATTTGCACCCTAAAATTTGCACAAAAAATATATATATTTTTATTTTTGGATGCAAATTTTATCGCTCACTTATATATCATTTATCAAACTATTTATAACTAGAGATGTAACACAAATACTCAGTACACTTGATATCGTTTTCTTCATCAATTGTCCACAATACTCACACCTCCCCTTTAACAAAGTCCTTAAGAGGAACCTTGTCACCAATTGAGCTGTTAAAGGGGAGGTCTGAGGTTCAATCCTCGCTTCCAATAACAAGGTCTGGGGTTCAATCCTCGCTTCCAACAACCTGCCACAGGGTACGATTGAGAGTATTGTGGAGATTGGCTGGGGTGTATTGGGCTGCAGACCTGACGGAGGGAGTAATTAAAAAAAATATTGAGATTTTTCTTTATACAAGTTTCATGTAGAATATGAGAGTGGAATAGTGATCCATCCATTAATTTTAAATATGATTAAATATAGATGCCCATAATTCCATAAACACCATAAATGAGTAATTATCTTAAGTTAAGTTGGATTATCATGGAAATGTTAGTCATTGCGTAAAATGCACAAAAGTAGCCCCACTCATGTTGAGATTTTACTCTCATATTGGGGGTTTAAGATTTGAATTTTGTACAAGTTATAACCCTATTAATACTTAATTTTCGAAGCACATGAAAGGCCATAATTTCCGATCTCCATGGATTTAAAAAAAAAAAAAAAGAACTGAATCGTCCAGAAAATCTGTCTTGATGTGTATTAGAATAATAGATGTTGTTGTGCATGAGGTGCGCGAGGGTTGCTTGGTAATTAGGAAAAATAAAAGGCTAAATATATATACTAATAATTGATACTGAGAATTGTGACTACTGTCGTTTTCTTCCATTGGAACCAGTTGCGAGTGTGTGGATGAGTTTTACTCGTCATTTGTCTTCATCAATTAATTTTCACATGTATCAAGGCGGGTCACTCTACAAAAAGTCATTTTGTGTTTTTTCTCTATCCATGAACTTATGAGATAGTATCCTATAAACAGTACATAGGGTATATAGGATTGGAAGGGGGCAACAGAGTTCACTTACTTAGCTAAGTAAACCGGATTTTATAAGAGTGTGTGCACTTATTTGGATTTGTTATGAATTTTGGCTTAATATTTTTGTGTCATACCATTCTGTATTTGAGGGATTACATGTGAAAAATAAAAATTATACCCTAAATTATAAATATCTCTCCGTCCCACCCAAATAGCATCATTTTACTATTTTGGACGTCTCATCCAAATTACAATATTTTCCTCTTTTAGTATAACGCCCCGGGAATCTTGATCCCCTCAGGGTACTCACCCATACACCCCAACCAATCTCCACAGTACTCTCAACACAGGGTAGAGTTAGGTCTGCAGCCCAATACACCACCCCAACCAATCTCTACAGTACTCTCAACAGTACCCTGTGGCAGGTTGTTGGAAGCGAGGATTGAACCCCAGACCTCCCCCTTTAACAAGCTCCTTATGAGGAACCTTGTCACCAATTGAGCTGTTAAAGGGGGAGGTCTGGGGTTCAATCCTCGCTTCCAACAACCTACCACAGGGTACTTTTGAGAGTACTGTGGAGATTGGTTGGGGTGTATTGGGCTGCAGACCTGACTCTCGGTGAGTACCCTGACACTTTCCATTTTGGGGTGTCCCACATATTTTTATCCATTTCATTAATAGTAAAAATACATAATATTTTATTAACTACTTTTCACAATCTCAACAACTTTAATTACTCCCTCCGTCCGCTTTCAAGTGTATCATTTTTCCATTTTAGGCGTCCACCCCAAGGGTCTCATTTCATTTTTTATCCACACACCTCCACTAATACAATTAAAAAATGGGACCCACACCTCCACTAATACAACTACCCACTACACATTAAATAACAATACTCCTTAATCTCAGTGCCCAAAAGCAAATGACACCTTTGAATCCAAGCATATAGATCCGTAAAAACATTTGTATGACGGAGGGAGTACTTTTTTATACTTTATTCATCATTCCCAACAACTTTATTTACTTTTTCTTTTTAAATTACTAATTTATCCATATTTTTTCTTACATTATATATTAAAAAAATAACACGTTTAAATCTTCGTGCCCGTATAAATTGGTAAAAATACCCGGAACGGAGGGAGTATAATAATTGTCTCTCAAAAGAGTACTCCCTCCGTCCCATAATACTTTTCACACTTTCCTCATTTGTTTGTCCCATAAAACCTTTCACACCCCAAAAAAAGAAATATCACTTTATCCAACAACCTCAAAAATTGCTTTAATTTTAAATTTGTCACTTTTTTTCACACACATATCATTACTTTATACTTTTTTATTACCTAAAAATGCTACAATACTCTCTAAAGTCAATAAATTTGGTCAAAAAGTGCAACTTTTCTTAAACAATGTGTAACAGTAAATGTGAAAAGTTTTCCGAAACGGAGGGAGTATTATTTATTCAACAATGCGACATATTATACCGAAATGACTGTGAAATCTGTAAATGAAATGAATATTCTCAAACTGTGATAAAGAATGGAATGGTGGGTGAATACTGAATACCATCCATTTCCTACGAGTTAGGCAACACGATTGTGATTTTTGGTTCGCATTATTATATATCAACATAAAAGAATACTCCATATTATTGAAACCACAGAATTTACCACATAACAGAAAACATATTATCAAATTATGCAAAACCATATTTTAAAGCTTAAAGATGACTTATTTTCTTGACATTAACTTTCAACGGTTGGAGTTTCCCCACAGTAATCCCAATCCTCTCATTCATATCAAAAGCATCGGGCCCAGCGACTGAACTATCGGGCTCCCACCCGAATTCACAAAGCAACGATCCCACCACAAAGTGCAGCATCTTATGGCCCAATGTGAGGCCCGCACAAACCTACGGCCCGCCCCAAACGGAATCAACTCAAAATTCTGCCCCCTGTAGTCAACACCAAAGCCCAAAAATCTCTCGGGCTTGAAAGAGCCCGCATCTTCCCAACATTCTTGATCACGACCAATGGCCCAAACGTTCACCAACAACTGCGTGTTCTTGGGCACCAAGTAGCCCATGAAGTTGGTATCTCGAACTGCACGACGGGGGATCAAGAAAGGGATTGGTGGATGAAGACGAGAGTTTCCTTGATCACAGCTTGCAGATAGGGGAGATAGTAGATGTGAGTTTCTTGAAAATTTTCGAGTGGATTGATGAGGCCCGAAAGTTCGGCTTTTGCCTTGGACATTGTTTTCGGGCTGCGGAGGAGCTCCGTCATGGCCCATTCGATGGTGTTGCTGCTTGTCTCCGTTCCCGCCAAAAACATTTCCTACGATTTTTTTTGAAATTCAAATTTGTGGTCGAATTCGAGAATCGAAGAAATGAATCGATTGGATTGTAGTTACCAATATGAAAATTGTGATGTCAGTTTCGGATAATTCCCCCTCTCTGCCTTGAATCTTCAAAAGCATATCCAGAAAATCGTTGTGTTCTTCACTATAATCATGATTGCGAATCCGTTCGTTGACGAATCCGGAAGCGATTCCGAATGCGACCTCCATATCCCGATCTGCTCTTCTCTTCAATCCCTGCAAATCAAACCGTCGGATCCATGGAAACAGATCCGAAACATTGGTGTGCCCGACCACTCCATCACTCTCTTCATCGCGCCGTAGAACTCCGTTCCGTTCTCCGATTCCAGATCCACCAAATCCCTCGACATCATCAGATTCCCAAGCATGTTAAACGCAGCGAGAAACACATACTTCCCCAACAGAATGCTCCCCTTCCCGCCGTCCTTTTCGATCCACGCCAGCATATCTTCAACGCATTTTCTCCTGATACTCGCCGTCTCCTGGATCCATTTCCAGGCGAACATCTCGACGGAGCATAACCGCCGGAGCATCCGCCAGCGAGCGTCGTAGGGGGCCAGCGCCAGCGAGCCGTGGTGGTAGCCTTTCGCCGTCATGGTGTCGACGATTGTGATAGAAAACTACATACTAATGAATGATCAACATTAGAATGAGTGTGAGTATGTTTAAAGGTTGAAGCTGATGATGATGCATGAGTGAAACGGGTGCACCAGAATCAGCAGAATCAAGAAACGCACAAACATATCAGCAAGGCTACACCGGGTGCATCAGTCGTGAGCAGGTGACTTGTGGCCGTTGTACAGTTCGCATACGAACGATTTCTGGAAAGTTCCAAACTTGAATAGATAGCTGGCCATGCAGGGTGTGTGATGGAGTTGGTTATAACCGTCGAGATTCGTTTTAACCAACTGAGAATCCAGCTGGAAGTCAGTTACACGCGTTGGTCCTATAACTTTCTGTGCAAGCATATGATGTATATATTGCTGTGATTCTTGTATATACGCATTGTAATCCGTTTGCTCTCTCAATCAATAATAAGATTTCTCTCTCACAGTGGATGTAAGCTTGTGCAAACAAGCTGAACCACTATAAACGTCTTCTTCTTCATACAATCACACATACACACACAAGTTGAAGTTATTATCATATGTGATCTAGTTTCTTGTATTCAATTCATTGTTTGATTGTGTATTCAACAAGATTAGATTAGTTATTGATCTGATATATCATCATCTACAACAAAATGGCGCCGTCTGTGGGAATAGAAAGCCACGAACAGCAGCAATCATCATAAGGAGGAATCAAGAAGAAATTGAAGGAAGTTGACACCATGGTTGCAACTAAGTTTGATATTGAGAGGTTTACAGAGAAATCTGACTTTGGTTTGTGGAAGATCAAGATGAGAGCTATCTTGGTACAACAAGGATTGACAGAAGCTATCAAGGACAAACCAGCAACAACTGCAGAAGCTGTTCAAACTGCCATTGAAGCTACTGCAGAAGCTGATATCCAAGAGAGGGCCCTAAGTGCCATTGTATTGTGTCTTAGTGATAAAGCTTTAAGAGAAGTACAGAGAGAGACATCTGCAAGAGCTGTATGGAAGAAACTTGAAGATCTTTACATGGTAAAATCTCTTGCTAACCGTTTATACTTAAAGCAGAAATTATATTCCTTTAAGATGGTTGAGGAGAGATCAGTTCTAGTTCAGCTTGATGAGTTTAATAAGGTGTTAGATGATCTAGAAAATGTTAATGTGAAGATTGAAACAGAAGATAAGGCCTTAATTTTGTTGTCAGCTCTTCCAAAGTCCTTTGAAAGTTTAAAGGATACACTTCTGTTTGGGAATAGAGAAATTATAAGTCTTGATGAAGTTGAGATTGCTCTGAAGACAAAAGAGTTTCAGAAAGTTTCTGAAGATCAAGGAATATCAGGAGAGGGATTAATGGTCAAGAGGAGTGATCATGGTAAAAGGAACAACAAGAAAGGCAATTCTGATTCAAAGAAACAAGGATACAAGATTGATCAGTCAAACTCAGATAAGGATGGAAGGAAGTGCTTTCACTGTCATGAACCAGGCCACTACAAGAAAAACTGCTACAAGTATAAAGCAGAAAAGAGGAGGAAAACAGAAGCTGGTAAAGATGGACAACAAAGAGTGCAAGCAAATCAGGTGGTAAATAATCAGAATCAGGCCACTGATTATCCTGAGGCACTTGTGGTTGGATCATCAAAAGGATCCATGGATTGGATCCTTGATTCAGGATGTACATTCCATATGTCTCCTATGAAGCATTCGTTTACTGATCTCAGGTTGCATCAAGCTGGATCAGTGTTGTTAGGGAATGATCACACATGTCAGATAAGAGGTATTGGATCCATCAGGTTGAGGATGCATGATGGAGTTACAAGGACATTGACAAATGTGAGGTATGTTCCAGAACTTAAAAGAAACTTGATTTCTTTAGGAAGTTTAGATGCTTCAGATCATGAGTTTAGATCTAGAGGAGGTGTACTCATTGTTGAGAAAGATGAGTATGAAGTGATGAAAGGAATCAGGAAAAATGGATTGTATATACTTGATGGACATACAGTGATTGGACAGAGTAATGTCACAATAGGAAGTGATGAAATTCACTTATGGCATGGAAGATTAGCTCACATAAGTGAGAAAGGATTACAAGAATTGTCAAGGAAAAATGTAATCAATATCAGATCAACAGATAAGCTGGATCTGTGTGAGGATTGCATTTTTGGTAAGGCTAAAAGGCTGAAGTTTAGTATTGGTGAACATACAAGTAAAGCTAAACTTGATTATATCCATTCAGATCTGTGGGGACCTGCAAGAACTCAAACAAAAGGAGGAGGCAGGTATTTTATTTCATTTATTGATGATTACAGTAGGAAGATATGAATATATATACTAAAGTCTAAGGATACAGCTTTCATTACCTTTAAGAATTGGTTAACTGAGGTAGAGAATAGCTGTGACAACAAGGTTAAGATATTAAGAACTGATAATGGTCTTGAGTATTGTTCTGATGAGTTCAACAAGTTTTGTAATGAGAGGGGAATCATGAGACACAAGACAGTACCAGGTACACCACAACAAAATGGTATTGCAGAGAGGCTGAATCAGACTCTACTTGAGAGAGTTAGATGTATATTAAGTAGTTCTGGTCTTTCTAAAGACTTCTGGGGTGAATTGGTTAGTACAGTTGCTTTTCTAATCAATAGGTGTCCATCAACACCTCTTAAGTTCAAAACTCCTCAGGAAGTATGGACTGGAAAGATTGCTAATTACACTAGACTCAAAGTGATAGGTTGCTTAGCTTATGCACATGTTAAACAGGATAAGTTAGCTCCAAGAGCCATCAAATGTGTTATGATTGGATATCCCAAAGGTGTTAAAGCTTACAAACTATGGAACATTGAAGGTAAAAAGATTATGATAAGTAGAGATGTTACTTTTAATGAAGTTATTATGCCACTAAAACCTCAGGGTCAAGGTAAATCTGAAACTGAGCTTGAGGTGGAGCTTGTGAACAAGATTCAGGAGGATCAGTTTAGAGTTGAAGAAGAAACAGTACAAGGAGGAGTTAATTCACCAAGTTCAGATGATCAGACTACTTCTAATACTGATGAACTGCTTAACAGATATCAGTTGACTAGAGATAGACAAAGGAGGTCTATTAGAGCTCCAGCTAGGTTTGCAGATGCTGATATTGTATCCTTTGCACTTTATTCTGCAGAGGATATTGATTCATATGAACCTAGAAACTATCAGGAAGCAATGAGCAGTAAGGATAATGGAAAGTGGAGTGCTGCTATGCAAGAAGAGTTGCTTTCATTGGACAAGAATCAGACTTGGAAAATTGTTTTAAAGCCAAAAGATCAGAAGTTAGTGAGCTGTAAATGGATTTACAAGAAGAAAGTTTCACCTGAAAGGATTGATGATATTAGATTTAAAGCAAGACTAGTTGCCAGGGGTTTTTCTCAAAGGGAAGACATTGATTATACAGAGATATTCTCTCCAGTTGTGAAATATTGTTCTATTAGGATATTGTTAGCATTGGTAACTCAGTTTAATCTGGAATTGCATCAGAGATGTGACTACAGTCTTTCTTCATGGAAATTTGGAGGAAAAGATCTATATGACTGTTCCAGAAGGAGTTTCAGTTCAAAATTCAACTGATAAGGCTTGTTTACTTCTAAAGTCACTATATGGATTGAAACAAAGTCCTAGG
This sequence comes from Pogostemon cablin, assembly GCA_023678885.1. Lineage (NCBI taxonomy): Eukaryota > Viridiplantae > Streptophyta > Magnoliopsida > Lamiales > Lamiaceae > Pogostemon > Pogostemon cablin. The sequence continues at coordinate 3,449,653 of CM042984.1, forward strand.
AGATGGTATCTGAGATTTGATGAATACATTGTCAAATGTGGTTTTGAAAGAAGCAAGTTTGACAGTTGTGTATATATCAAACAAGATAGTGACTGGTATGTTTTCTTGTTACTATATGTTGATGACATCTTAATTGCTTGTAAGTCTATGGAAGGCATTACAACTGTGAAGGAAATGTTGAAATCTGAGTTTGATATGAAAGATTTGGGTGACGCTACTGTTATATTAGGAATGGAAATCAAAAGGGATAGATCAGCTGGTTCTATTGTGTTACATCAGAACTCATACTTAGAAAAGGTTCTCAAATGATATAATATGGATCAAAGTAAAGCTGTGTCTACTCCTGTAAAGCAGGGATTGGCTTTGACAGCTCAACAATCAGCTAGAACTAGTGAAGAAGTATCAGAAATGGAGAAGGTTCCCTATGCCAATGCAGTTGGTAGTCTCATGTATGCTATGGTTTGCTGCAGACCAGACTTGGCTCATGCAATGAGTTTGGTGAGCAGGTTCATGGGAAGTCCAGGAAGAGATCACTGGGAAGCTGTTAAGTGGATTCATAGATATATCAGAGGCAACTTAACAACAGGTTTGCATTTCAATAAATTTACCTCTAACATTGATTTTCTTGCAGTTTTTGTGGATGCTGATTATGCTGCAAACTTAGACACAAGGAAGTCACTATCAGGCTATGTTTTCTGCTTGTTTGGTACAGCTATCAGTTGGAGATCAACACATCAGTCAGTGGTTGCATTGTCTACAACTGAAGCTGAGTTTATCTCACTCACAGAAGCAGTAAAGGAAGGTTTGTGGTTGCAAAGAATTTTGTCTGAGTTTGGTGTAGTACAAGAATCAGTACTAATACATTGTGATAACTCTAGTGCTATACACTTATCAAGACATCAGGGTTTTCATGAAAGGACAAAGCACATAGATGTAAGAATGTATTTTGTTAGAGACTTAGTTGAAGGAGGAAAGGTTGTGGTTAAAAAGGTTGAAACAGCCAAGAATCCAGCTGATTTCCTCACTAAGGCATTGCCTAGTTCAAAGTTTGAGCTATGCAAGAGTCTTGTCAATGTATGCTGAACATATCAGTGGAGAGTTCAGCTGCTTTCTTAAAAGCAGTGTGCAAGTTGGCTGTCTTGGTAAAAACAGTGAAGTGAAGGAGTGATTGAGTATTGGTTGAGTATGAAGTTTTAGGTGGAGAATTGTGATAGAAAACTACATACTAATGAATGATCAACATTAGAATGAGTGTGAGTGTGTTTAAAGGTTGAAGCTGATGATGATGCATGAGTGAAACGGGTGCACCAGAATCAGCAGAATCAAGAAACGCACAAACATATCAGCAAGGCTACACCGAGTGCATCAGTCGTGAGCAGGGTGTCTTGTGGCCGTTGTACAGTTCGCATACGAACGATTTCTGGAAAGTTCCAAACGTGAATAGATAGCTGGCCATGCAGGGTGTGTGATGGAGTTGGTTATAACCGTCGAGATTCGTTTTAACCAACTGAGAATCCAGCTGGAAGTCAGTTACACGCGTTGGTCCTATAACTTTCTGTGCAAGCATATGATGTATATATTGCTGTGATTCTTGAATATACGCATTGTAATCCGTTTGCTCTCTCAATCAATAATAAGATCTCTCACTCACAGTAGATGTAAGCTTGTGCAAACAAGCTGAACCACTATAAACGTCTTCTTCTTCATACAATCACACATACACACACAAGTTGAAGTTATTATCATATGTGATCTAGTTTCTTGTATTCAATTCATTGTTTGATTGTGTATTCAACAAGATTAGATTAGTTATTGATCTGATATATCATCATCTACAACAACGATGCTGCGATCGGCGAAGGAGAGGTCGTAGTTTTTGAAGAGCTCGGCGGCGGCTTTCGCTGTGAGCACCGCCACGGTGTTGACGGACCCTAGCTTGAGCCATACGACGTCGCCGTACTGTGGTTGAAGCGCGGCTATGGTTCGGTGCGGTGCGGGACCTAGACTGAACACGTGGCTGAAAATGCGCCATCCGTTGGGCCCGGGTAGTAATCTGATGGCCTTGGTCGGAACTTAATGAAGATTAAAGCTGGTAACAGTATGATTAGTGTTGAATAAACAAGGTAATGCCACTCCATTGTTAATTAATCTGTTAATTGCTTTTCTACTTCTTCACATTGGAGATTAGTAATTCGTACTCTGCAGTTTTGATTAGATTTATTTCAAGCCTAGTAACTCGTGCACTAAAGAATAATGAAAAGATAATCTGTTGATTGAATCATTTTCATATCTTTTTTGATTCAAAAGATATCTTAAACTTTGAGTTAAGACTTGATTAATGCAGTTTCAAGAAATTGATACGTCTCTTTTGACTCAAAGGGGTAACCGATAATAGATCCATTTTACTAGTTTATTTGTCTAATACTCCTTCCATCCGATTCAAAGAGATCTATTTGCTTTTTGCATATTAAATTGATAAAACTCCTACTCCATTATGTAGTACTCCCTCTATCCCATATTTATTTTCCCACTTTTCATTTTCGTTCGTCCCACACTTATGTTTACCATTCAAAAAAGAAAACTTCACATAAACCAACAATCTCAAAAGTTATTTTAATTTCAAAAATATTACTCTCACCTAACACACATAACATACTATATAATTTATTTATTATTTAAAAATATCACAATATCCCTCAAAAGTAAAATTGGTCAAAAAATAATTTTTCTTAAACTCCGTATCCACAGTGTCGGTGAACTTAACTTCGGGACGGATGAAGTAGTATGTACTAGTGATTAGTTATATTAGTGAGTCTTGTGGCCCTAACTTTTAATTGTATTAGAGGGAGTGTGTGAGTCCATGTGTATGAAAAGAGAAATGAGATTTTTAGGGACAGACACCCAAAATAGAAAAATGATACCCTTTGGAGCGGATAGGAAGAGTATAAACTTTTGCATAAAAAAATAAAAGCACAATTTAACTCAAAAATTATTATTCAATTTTATTAACATTTTTGGGTTAATTTAGTATTTTTATATGCAATTAATATATTAAAAAGTAGGGTGTTGTTAAATTACACACCTGACCACTGAGCTCTTCACTTAAGTGAGAGATCCAAGTTCGATTCTCATTGAGAACGAATTAGGAGATGTGATATAAGGAGGCTTGGAGAAGGGGAAGTAAGAGTGCTTGGTGTATACTAACTACTAACCGGACTAATAATTAATATTTACGGATAAAAAAAAATACATACCTCCCTTTAATTTTCAAATTTTAATTATACGCATCCCGTTAAATAACCAGACTACCCTCTAAAACTTAAAAGATTATTCACCCTAACGTATTCCTGTTTCCATAAATCTTAAGATTACAAAATTACCACGGCACAATCAAATCTTGTTCATGTTTCTACCGGAAATCTAATTTCTATCAAAAATTTGATCTGTTATTGAACAACCTCCCTGGAAATACCTCAAAGCATTAGTGGGTTGAAAAATGCAGAGCAAATCGAACTCAAAAACCTCTCTCCGGTGTACTTCCATATACCTTCTCCAAACTAAAAAAACGCACAGGATTTAGACAGGGTGGAAATACGGAGAGATACATGTTGGATTAAGTGAAATTTCTACTGTTATTGAAGTGAAGTTGTGATGAATGAGGAAAATTATTTTTTCATAATTTTTGTTTATGTATATGTATGCGGCACCTAATAGTCTTAGGACAAGAAGAGAAAATGGAGTGCAGGTGAAGAGTATGACTGTATGATTGAGGAGCTGATGGATGGGAAAAATGTAGGAGAGAGGCTGACACGATTTTACCAGTTTTTGGATAATGAGTGTCTGAGGGGAGCATATTTTGGGTTAATCAATATGCAAGGGCTACATGGAGTTGAAGGTCCATGAGTTCTTGTCCTACTTCCTCCGCTGAAATTGCAGAAGTAATAATTAGTATTCTTAATCTAGTACATTAGCCCTGTTTAAGGTATAGCAAGTGGGGACGTCACAGAGAAATAACGGCGAGTGGCTGGAATGCGGCAGGTAAAGCAAAAAAAGAAAAAGATAAAATACCTTACGGCAGCGACGGAGAAATGACGGCGGTTATTGGAAATGGCGAGGCGGCTGAGATGGCGATGAGTGTGGAGGAAGAAGAGGGCGTGTAACTGTGCAAGGGTATTTTGGATTTTTCAAAAATTTATTATTTAATAAAATAATAGCAAGATGTGTATTCAATAAATAGAGGTTTGTATTTAGTCGATCCAGAGTGTATTACTCCTCATTAGCTCTTTCCGTTCATTGATTAAATATTAATTTATATTTTCCTACTTAGATTAAGTAATATTACTATTATTTTATATTACTAATAGATATTGTGTTGGTCTACTCTGTATTCTGTCTTAATGAATTTACAAACCCTACCACTGCTTCATCCTAACTCAAACATCATCCATGTTAATATTTAATAACTTAATTCTACTCAGTGTGTTAGGGTTATTGGATTTGTTGGGTGAAATATAAAATTAGTCTTATGATTTTATAATACTATCAAAAATTAATTTATTAATGCTGTTCTAAAACTATTTTTAGTATAATGATTAATCTTATACTCTAATTGTCTTTGAATTCAAATTCTGAACGATTCAGGAAACGAGGCAAACTTTCCGATTGGGAGGAACTAGGCGCTGAATGCAGAGCAAAAGTGGAGTTACATTGTTCAATATATACAGAGCGATAACCTATGGTATATCGCCGTTGATACGCCTCCATCTACGGTGGCGTAAATTCCGGGGGCGAGAACACCCCTCTCGCTGGCCCGAACGCCTCGGCCGCCCCTCTGCGCCTCGCCCTACTGGTCGCCTTATTTGGTTTCATGCTGTCTCCCTGGGTAATTCCTTTTAAAAAAAATAAATAAATAAATAAAAAATCCTCCTCTTCACTTTTACACGTAGCAATAAAAGATTGACACTGAATTTAAACTACTCGTTTTTAATCTTACACCTCTGGTTACTTAAAAGGTGAAGGATTGGCGGCGATTCCTGTGATTAGGTGCTGTTTGGAGAGGAGGCCAGATATAACTGTCTTGATGACGACTACAACCACCTCAGCGTTGTAAGCAGCAATCTTCATATGATAGTTTCTGTATAATTCGTATCATTTAGCATTATGTTGGTGGTTTTCTTTAGAGAGTGGCAAATTTGAATGTATACTTTTCCTAATAGGTGATTTTTATTTTTTAATATTCAATTTGTAGTGAAGTATTAAAGGACAGACTTCCAAGAAATGTAATATATCAGGTACTAATTATCATAATTTTCCACTTTTATTCATTACTTGGCCCTGTACATGTTTTGGTATCTTATTATGATATTTTGTAAGGTTGCTCCACTTGACATCCCATCTACTATGGAAACATTCCTTCAGTATTGGAGGCCAGATGTAGTCATACTAATGGAAAGTGAGTTGTGGCCAAATCTCATAATGGGTGCCGCAAGAAATGGTGTAAGCTACTCCTTCTCATGACATTAATGTATTCCTTTGCGCTTGTATATAACCGATCTTTTTAGAGTGTGCCACTGACCAATCTCTGCGTATAGCTAATGTTGTTTAGAAATGCATTTTGGTCTGTTAGCACTTTTCTTGGCAATTCTTTTCTGTACTCTCACTTTTATACTTTACTGGTGTTGTGCCAATTTAATTTATATTTCTAACATATACTCTTCTGCTGTTTTTCTTTTCCTTTCTTTGGAGTAGATTCTCATTGTTACTTGTATTTACTCCTATTTGTTCTCTGTTTAGATTGTATTGGCATTGCTAAATGGCAGAATGTCTACACAATCATTCAGAAATTGGTCTCATCCAGTGATCCTTCCTTTAATCAAGTTGATACTCTCAAAATTTTCTTTGATTCTCCCATTGGTATATTCTCAGGTTTCGTCTGTGAAACTTCTGAATTTTAGTTTCTGTCTTTAATTTCTTATTTCTCCATTATGCCAGAGCACAATCCAAGGAATTCAGTTTCAGCTATTGCAAGCTCCACCTTACATCATAAACTATTCTGGAGACCTTAAATATGGTATAATCATTGGTATAAAATTTTTTGGTGTAGTTTGAGCTGTTAATTTTATGGAATACTTATCAAACAATGTCATTAGTGACGTACTGTAATGATTTTCAGTGCATCTCTTCTTAGTTTCTAAAAATATTACATTTAAGTCTTCACTCTTATGGTTTAATAATATGGTCATACACTTTTATGCATGAAAATAAAAGTGCCTTTTTTTTTTCAGCAATAGCAGATTTGGACACTTCTGAAGGAGTTAAGAAGAGTCTGGAAGAGTTTCAGGTGCAGGCATCCCATAGAAAAGTATGGTTGGTTTCTTCGATTCATAAGGGTGAGGAAGAAGGTAAGCAGTGGAATATTGGATTGCATTTTGGATTCTTGTTACATGATGCCTCTGTTATGATGAGATGTTTGTGATTAACTAAACCCTGGCATATCTTGATACAAAAGAGTAATAACACTGCCAATTTCATTTAACGAGGAGCTTAGTTTTTCAACATCTGTCATGTTGGAGACGAAGGCTGGACTGTGATATCTGTATGCTCCTTTCAGTTTAAAGAGAAGTTTAGAGGAAAAAATGGGAGTTTACCATGAAAAATGCCTCATAGGAGTTCCATAGGAGAGTCGTAGCAATGAGTTACATGCCTTTTGCAGTATTCATTCTGGACCTATTTGAGGTTGCCATGTTAACTAATTCCACGTGAAACCTTCTGCAGTATTTTTCGGAGCTCACAACAATCTTAAACAAAAGTATGCTGATTTACTCACTATTATTGTGCCGCGCCACCCTCAGCATGGACTAGATATTGCTCTGGTATGCCAATATTGCTCAATCCCATTGTCTACTAAGTCCAGGTTGACATTTTATCTGCACCTGTGGTCTGGTTGAAGAATGTCTTATCTTTTCTCTTTCAAAATTCTAAGGATATTTATAAAAATAATATAATCCTTTTATCATTGTTCATTCATGAATTTATTATTAGAACTTGTTGTGTTGAGAAGTATTAGATTCATTGAACCATTGAAGAAGTTTATTTTTCCAAATCCATTCAGTTAAGTGACTATCCTTCAAAACATCTCATCTTTATTACTTTGCTGTGTCCTGCCAGCAGTAGTTATACAGCATAATTGTATATCCTCATAATATACACACTGATCTGATCTTGGAGTCACTAAAGACACATGATATATTTTGTCTTTTGGTTTCTTTGACATGTTCCTTTGAAATTTTTGGCAAAAGCCACTGTCTCCACTGAATTAATTAGGTTTTGGTGTTATTATCTGGGTTAGCATTTTCACAGTACACTTGAGTTGAGGGTTTTATATGACTATTTCCCCTCTTTTGTGGTACAAAATATTTCAATATTGAGTTATCTGCTGTTTTAATCTGTCTATTGACAGTGAACTTATTATGTTTTTTTGCTTTAAAATACAGAAATTACAGGAGGAAGGAACTTCTGTGGCATTGCGGTCTCGTGGTGATAATCTCGCCCCTGACACAAGTATATACGTGGTCGATTCATTAGGTTTATATCTTCTATTATCTTCTTTTTTTTTTTTTTTGGGTGCTAAACCTTTTGAAAGTACAGAGCTGATTCACTTCTTGAAGACTTCAGATATCCAATTTTCTTTCTTGTTTGTTGTTTGTTTTAATCTTTCCAGTTGTCATCTATTATTTTGCTTGATTGAGGTTCATCTAAAATTCATTTTTGTCATCTCTTACCCATGATTGATAAATATTAAGATATGTAATTATCAATCAACATACATTGAATCATTCAAATGTATCCATCTTCAGGTATTAAATATCAAATAATTCTCCTCTAAAACAATTTAACCTTTTAATTTCTGGCAATAATGTACCTCGTGAGTTATTGGGTTTGTACAAATAAGCATTCACAAGCACAAACAACATATTGATTGGACAAGTAATATGATGTAGTTTACAATGTTTGAAGGTTAGTGACCCAACTATGTGCTTTTTCTCTTTCCAATGTTAGTAACTTCCATTCTATACTGCTTTGTAGGAGAACTGAGAGACTTCTACAGATTAACTCCAATAGCAGTAGTAGGAGGTTCATTCTTTGTGAGATCAAAAGGCCACAATATATCAGAAGCTGCTGCTGCTGGCTGTGCTGTTTTAACAGGTCACTTTCCTATTAAATCCATTTTACTTGCATACCACATTATAATTTCCTGATATCTGGTTTTATATTCAGGCCATCATGTTGGGCACTTCTCAGCCATGGTAGCAGACATGCAAAGGGTAAATCCCCTTTCAGTTCTGCAGGTGTGTACTCTTTAGGGTTTTAAACTTTTGCTTTCATTCTAAAAAATCATCATTTAGCTATTTTGCTTCTATAGAACTCTTGTTGTAGACATAGCATAGATAATTCTGATCATGAGTTCTAGAATTTCAAATTGAAAGAAACGAAACAGTTATACATAATAGGAAACATGAATGTGAGAAATCCATGTTCTTTGAAAGCCACAGAAGAAGCTAAAAAGGTTTCCAAGTCACATTCATCTTTGATATTGGGTCACAACTGAAACTATGCTTGACTGGATGCAGGCATGCTATTGCACTTTTTTCGTTTTTTACTATGGTAGTGATTATATCAAATGTAGTTATTTCTGTACTGGGTCTTGCTCTTAATAACCCCATAGAAGCAATAAATTCCTGCTTGCATAAAGTTAGCTATTAAGATAATATTTTTATATTTCAGGTTTCTCGGGAAAAACTTGTAGAAACTGTTAGTGAGCTCTTTGGTAATGCTGATATCCTTGAGGCACGCCGTGTAGCGGCCAGACAAGCATATTATGCTTTATCTACTGGAATTGTTGAAAATATTTGGGAAATGTTGAATTTCCATGTATTCATGAAATTAGTGAGCAAGGACGACTTTCGTAGTGCAAAAAGCTAAACAAACGCCAAGGAGAATTTTTTCAGTATTCCCATGTTTTTCCTCTATTAAGGTAAAAAAATAACTTCTCATGTTATCTTAGTATTTTTCCCCTCACTTGTGTTTGATCTGAAATGTGGTTGTAATATACTAATACAGGGAACTAAACTATCACCTAATTGCATCAATATACAGTTAGCACTTGTGCTTGATTTCGCCCCTCAATATTCTTGTACTCTTTACTGGAAGTGGAACTTTTAGCTGAGGATATTTAGAACTTTATAGTCTCCATCTGAAAATGGTGATTATCATTAGTTTCTATGCGGAAGCAAATGTTCTGCTATATGTTATGAGAGAGAAAGTTTTATGCATTGCTTCCCAATCATTCTCTTCATATTTTTCTATTTAATTTCAAGAAGTGTCATGGATAGTTAATGCTTAAGTCTAATAATTGCTATTCCAGTGCTGCTTGTTGTGTTATTCTGGCTTGTTTATATACCAGTTTAACGCTCATTTCTGCTGTGTCTTTGGTTTCTCATGTAGGATACCCTCCCTTATCTGTGTAATATGAAGGTAAATTCTGACTAGCCTTTAGCTAGTGGGATAATTTTATTCGCATATTCTGGAGAGATTGCCTGCTAATTATGAGATATTTTCAGGACATGAAGGTAATGATTGTATGAACGAATACAATGAGGAAGAAGTAAAACGGAGAGCTGTTGGATGGTGCATGATGATCAACTGAACAAAGTGAACTTTGGTAAATGGAGTTTCCTTCCTTTTCTTGTTACTTTTTAGTGCTTGAATGAGTTTTTGAAAATTGGTTGTGCCAAGATAGGAAGAAGGTTTACATGGAGTTCGATGTTGGGTCATCTATTTCCTACAAAAAACCACACGCCTGCTCCGGTAAGACCTTCAATTTGTATTTCAGTACTTCTTCAACCAATACTGTCTTAATTCTTAGGTTGATGGTTTAGATTTATGAGTGACAACTTCTAATTTACAACATATTAAACAAATGAAATCAACCACACTCGATTGAGATGTCTTATTTACATATATCAGATGAGTGTTTGAAAAACATTAACGAACACTGTTTTTCATCCTTCCATTGCTCATTTATTTTCCCTTTCTAATCTTTGTAAAATTAGATTATTACCAAGTATTGTGTGAAAATTAATTGTATTATTATACTTTATTTTTTATTAATCATTTAGTACAACACTTAGACATGTTGAATTAGCGAATCTACTATTTACTAGTTACATTTGCCGACTAATTTCAGAAAAATATTAATTTTATTGATAAAAATATTTAAATCGTTCATTTTTTTTTAAATTTTTTTTAAATTTGCAAATAAGTGTCATTGAGTTGATGTCCGAAGGCTGGTATGCTGTGATGGTAATCGCATGTAATTTGTACTCGAACTGTGATATTTAATGCACTAGATTGCTTCTTTATCACTTAAAGTTAGACCCTTCTATGGAAAATAAAGTAAAAGAAAGACTAAAGAAGAAAGAAATTTTGTATGAACCGGATGACACCTGACCTCTGGAAAAATGGTTACCAAGCGGTAAAAAATTGCCCATCAGAACTCAGTAATTTAAATCAATTTATATTGTTAGGTTGAGTAAACTCAATGGTACTCAGTTTGTGAGATGTGTATATGTGAGACCAGACGGATTAATCCATTATTTAAGTTTGCTTATTATAACTTCATGTATAAGTATATTTTAAAAAAAACATAAAACTTTAAAAAAACATATAAGTCAAGGATGCTCAATGTGTGAGATGTGTATTTGTGAGACGGAGAAATTCATTACTTAAGTTTACTTATTATAACTCTTGTATGAGTATATTTTAAAAATACTATAATTTAACATATTTTAGTTGTTTAACAATTTTTTTTTGACTGGACAAAGTTAGTTGTTAGTATAGTTAGTTGGGTTCCCAATGAGAATCGAACTCGGGTCACTCACTTGTGTGAGGAGCCCGGTAGCCAAGTGGGTGGTTAGTTGTTTAACCATTATTCCATACTTTATCTTGTATCAGGAAGCACTGCTTGAGGCTTTGTCAAAACTTTTAACATTTAATAATCACGAATTTAGTTAGTTTATTCATCAGTAAATAATGATATTGACGTTACTAATATGTTTAATGTCATGTAAATTTCTCTTTGAGGAGTGTGCCATTTTTTATATGAAGTTTATCAATCAGTGATTCAGTCTCAGTAAAAAGCAGGAAAAGGGTCTATTAATTATCATTCTATTTTCCTTTATGTAGACACTTTTTCTAAACAAGATTGTAGTGCATGGGATTGGATTGAGATGGAGTGGAAACAGCAATAATTCACTCAACCAACTACTTATTCATGCTTGCCTTCACTCTCCACACCTTTAAGGCTTTAATCATTTCACTTTTTTTTTTTCTAGTATATTAACACTCTGTATTTAAAGATATTATCAAGCACAAACCTCATTTTCTTTTCCTCCACTCTCTTTGCAATCATTGTCAATTCCAATTAGTGGTCAACAGGTGACTGGAGATAGAAAGAGAGAGACCACCATTCTTGATTTGACAACAAATTCTTTGAACAATGCAGACTATTTTGTGAGTATATTTCTATTAATAAATTTAAATTGAAAAAATAACTATTTGATCACGCTCCACAGATACTTTCTTTAAATAAAATAAAATGTTTCAATGTAGCAATGAATATGAATCTACTCATTCCATCCCGATTAAATCATTCTACATTGTTATTTTATCTTTAGTTCATTTTCTTTCTTATAGATAAAATTAAAAAAAATTCAAGTAAAAAATAAAAAGGTGAACTTTAATTGTGAGTGAAGAGTATTTCTTTTGTGTTAAGTCATCCTTCTTACATTTCATTATCCATGCACTACGCACTCCATGCTAACAGAAATGGACCTTCGTTTCTCCTCCTTCCTCATTACTACTTTACTCTCTCTTTCTGCCGCCGATGACACTGCCGCCCTCTCCCTTTTCCGGTCACAAACCGACCTCCACGGCACACTTCTCTTCAATTGGACCACCACCTCCACCGCCTGCTCCGCCAACTGGTTCGGCGTGAACTGCACCAACAACCGTGTCACCGCCATCTTCCTACCTTCTCTCAATCTCCGCGGCCCCATCGACGCCCTCTCCTCCTTAGACCAGCTCCGGATCCTCGATCTCCGCGGCAACCGCCTCAACGGCACCCTCGCTCCGATCACCCAGTGTGTGAACTTGAAGCTCGTTTACCTCTCCGGAAACGACTTCTTCGGCGAAATCCCGCCGGAATTCTCCTCCCTCCACCGCCTCCTCCGCCTTGACCTCTCCAACAACAACCTCCGTGGTCCCATTCCTACACAATTCTCCAATCTATCCTACCTTCTGACCCTTCATCTTCAAAACAATGAGCTTTCAGGAACAATCCCGAAGTTTCTAGATTCATTCAAAAATCTGAAAGAGCTGAACTTATCTAACAACGAACTGTACGGAATGATGCCGAAGAAGCTGTTGTCACGGTACGGCGGAAGCAGCTTTTCCGGCAACGAAGGGCTGTGTGGGAGTACCCCTTTTCCCAAGTGTTCTTACACGGGTGGAGATCCATCTTCAAATTCTTCGATAGTACCATCTAATCCGAGTTCCCTCCCTTCAACTACCACCACCACAGCTGATCAAGATCCATCAAACAAGCACCACAGAAAGCTTAGCAATGGAGCAATAGTGGCGATAGTGGTGGCGAACTCTGTTCTAGTGCTGGTGATGGCGTCGTTCGCGGTGGCGTATTGCTGCCGGAAGAGCTCGAGCTCGATGACAGGGAGCGAAGTCGGCAAAAGGAGCAGCTACTCGAGTGAGAAGAGAGTGTATGCAAACAATGGTGGCGGTGGTGGAGATAGTGATGGTACTAATGCTACTGATAAGAGTAAGCTGGTGTTTTTTGATCGGAAAAAACAGTTTGAACTGGAGGACTTGCTCCGAGCATCGGCGGAGATGCTCGGAAAAGGGAGCTTAGGAACTGTTTACAAAGCTGTTCTTGATGATGGATCCACCATTGCTGTTAAAAGACTCAAAGATGCAAATCCCTGCGATCGAAAGGAGTTCGAGCAGTACATGGATGTAATTGGGAAGCTGAAACACACCAATGTGGTTAGATTCAGAGCTTACTATTATGCAAGAGAGGAGAAGTTGCTTGTGTATGATTACATGCCTAATGGATGTCTACATTCACTTCTTCATGGTATGTCTGAAATCTGAAAGTTAAACTCTTTTCATGTTTCGAATCAAGAATTGATCGGATGATGTGATTGGTTGACAGGGAACAGAGGACCGGGTAGGATCCCGTTGGACTGGACGACCCGACTCGGGTTGATCTTGGGTGCGGCTCGTGGGCTGGAAAGGATCCATGAAGAATACGGATCTTCAAGAATCCCACATGGCAACGTGAAATCAACAAACGTACTGTTGGACAAAAACGGGCACGCCTGCATTTCGGATTTCGGGTTATCCCTTCTCCTGAACCCGGTTCACGCCATAGCTAGGCTGGGTGGATACAGAGCACCAGAACAGGGCGAGATCAAGAGACTCTCACAGAAAGCTGACGTGTACAGCTTCGGAGTTCTGCTGCTGGAGGTGGTGACCGGCAAGGCGCCGTCGGCGGAGGAAGCGGCGGTGGACCTGCCGAAGTGGGTGCAGTCGGTGGTGAGAGACGAGTGGACGGCGGAGGTGTTCGACGAAGAACTGCTGAGGTACAAGAACATTGAGGAGGAGCTGGTGTCGACGCTGCATGTGGCGTTGGCTTGTGTGGCGGCGCTGCCGGAGAAGAGGCCGACGATGACGCAGGTGGTGAAGATGATTGAGGAGATTAGGGTGGAGCAATCTCCATTGGGAGAAGATTATGAGGAATCAAGGAATTCGCTGTCGCCTTCCATTGCTACAACTGATCAGGATGCTTTCTGAGCTCTGGAATTTAATTAAACTCTATATTATCTTAATTAATTAATTGCAGTTTATTGATCATCAAACTTGTTTGTTTGATGGAATTTATGCATCAGCTTAGTAGTGTTTTTATGTATCATGCTGGATCTGCTTTGTCGTTAACAAATTAATTAGTCTTAGATTTATGTTGTGGTTTTTATTTTATTATTATTTATATTTGGATGGTGGATTATAGTAATATTATTATTTTTTATAATCGGATGTCAAAAATTAGGGCACTTTATTAATTTAGAATCCGAAATGCCCTGATTAAAACCATCAACCATTAATTAATTGTTTAAAGACGTAAAAATTATAATTAAGAAACGTAATTAACAATAATTAATCTTGGTTTGGATGATTAGTAGCCGGAAAGTTAACCGAGAAGCCAAAATGGAATACAATTTAAAAAAAGTAAAAATATAAAATATAAAAAAAATTCAAAAAGAAGAAAAAGTCCATTGATGGAGAAGTGATATTTTAGTTTCAGTGGTGGTTTCAGGTTCGGTTTCCTCTGTGAAGACCAAAAAAACCAAGCAGACAATTCAGTTTCTTAATCGGAAGAATGCATACAACTCACCTGCTGCTCGAGGAGCCAATCCGGATGGCCTCCATTCTGGAGCCATCCAAAGCTGTGAGTATCTAATTTGTTTGTGTGTGTAAAGATTTTACTAGATTTTTTTCCTTTTTAATGGATCTGTGACATGATTTGCGTGTTTTCATGAATAATTGGGTTGTAGAATTTCTTCCCTGCAATGGCGAAGATTGTAGGAACGCTGGGTCCACGCTCCCGATCCGTCGAGGTTATTTCTTCTTGTCTCAAATCTGGAATGTCTGGTAATTTAATCGAGTTACTGATATTTTTCGTTGTTTTTTCGAGGGTACTGTTGTTAGTTTCATCGAATTCTTACTCTCTATCTCTCTCTCTCTCTCAGTTGCGAGATTTGATTTCTCATGGGGTGATGCGAAGTATCATCAGGAAACTTTGGAAAATTTGAAGACTTCCATCAAGGCCACTAAGAAACTCTGTGCTGTATGTATATCAGTATATCTTTCCTCTGTTTTAATTTTGATAGCTCATACAGTTTTTGACTATCTTAAATTAGGTGTTTATTTGGTTACATATGATTCCCTTTTAAACTGTTTTTGCATATGGCATGTACTGAATTTTTTTCATCTTAGATCAATGGCAATTGGGAACTAAATGTGTTGTTGATTTTTAAATGTTTGCAGGTTATGTTAGATACTGTGGGACCTGAGTTGCAAGTTATTAATAAGAGTGAGAAGGCTATAACACTTAAGGCGGATGCAATCGTTGTTTTGACACCGGATCAAGGTCAAGAAGCTTCAACTGAAATATTGCCGATCAACTTTGGTGGACTGGCCAAGGTTCAGACCTCCGATCCTCTTTGCCGTTATCTGTTAGCTTTCTATGGTTTAAAAGTTCCTTTTAGATAATCTCATTAACTTTCATTGTAAACCTGACTTTAATATCTCCTATTGAATATCTTTTAGGGTATCAATATATTTTAAAAACTCTTGCAAAATATCCCAATTAGTTTACCATTTGGAGTGTGCAGATAGATGTCCGTTCAGGCTCAAATTATTTTTTCCTTTTATGATGTGGAATTATTTTGATGCGGTTTCTAGGAGGTATCCATTTTTAAATGCTAAGTCACATGTTGCTTGCAGGCTGTGAAGAAGGGAGATACTATTTTTATTGGCCAATACCTATTTACAGGGAGTGAAACCACTTCTGTATGGCTCGAGGTATGATTTGAAGTGTGGAATGAAATTTGACTGGTTTGCTTTCATTTGTCATTATGGAACTCATTGTCTTGTTAATTACGTTTGACTCTATTTGGTGGTTTCTGTGGATGATTTCCTTGGACTATCTTCTACACCACCCGTTCTTTTCCTTAAAGATCTTTTTCGACAATATCAGCCAAATCATCATTTAATGTTTTATTTTGTTGCATTGCCTGAAGCATCAAGCATGTGATCTCTTCAATACCTTCTTCACGCATAATCCATGGTCCTTATTTCCGTATTTGGAGCATTTCCTTATTGAGATAGTAACAACATGAACATTCAATTTTGTCTTCCCCTTAGCCTGAGAGTAAGCTGTCAGCTATTTGTTTTCCATGGATGTTCATGATTTGGTTGGCAGGTAGATGAAATAAAAGGCAGTGACGTGGTTTGCGTGGCCAAGAACTCTGCTACGTTGGCTGGATCTTTATTTACTCTGCACGCCTGTCAGATTCGTATTGATCTGCCTACTCTCTCTGATAAGGATAAGCAGGTTAGTATTTGAAAACACCTTTGATGTATATGTCTTGTGTTTTTCTCTGTCTTACATCTACCATCTTGTGCTTTTCTCTGTCTTACATCTTGGTGGAAGGTCTCCGATATTTACTTGAAAGCTTATACAGAAAATATATTTTGTCTTCTTATATGTTGTGCGTGCATTTTTATAACATGATATACATATTCCATCTAGTAATACTTCTCTTTTACTGCAGTTTATAAGCTCATGGGGTGTTCAAAACAAAATTGATTTTCTTTCACTGTCTTATACACGTCATGCAGAGGATGTTCGTGAGGTAACATGGATATAACAAAATTATTATTTCTATCTATTTCTTTGTGTAACTTTCTACAGCTTTTCAATCATCTTGCTGATGTGATCCCTTAATACAGGCACGTGAGTTCCTATCCAAGCTTGGTGATCTAAGTCAGACTCAAATATTTGCTAAAATTGAAAACGTAGAGGTGAATATAAAAAGTTATTGTCTTCACATTGGTTTCGTGCAGAACTAAATATATATTGGTGAGGACCCTGCAACCACATAATTACAGTGATTCTCTCATTTTTCAGGGTCTTACCCATTTTGATGAGATCCTTGCGGAGGCAGATGGCATTATTTTTTCACGTGGAAACCTTGGGATAGATCTTCCACCTGAGAAGGTTAGTCGATTGTTTTGATGATTTTGGGGACAGGGGTCTGGTAGCCTCGCCATTATATTTTGTTCATTGTGATAATCCAACATATCTTTTTTCTATAGTTGAAAATCTGCACTTTGCCTAATCGTCACTTATGTTATTAGATTCCATCTGGAACCTTTTCATGCCAGGTTGAACTTATATCATATGATGAATTTTTGTGAAATCCTTTCGGATAAATATAATCTGTCTTTGGCATTTCTCTAGTCATGTTGCAGTCTTCTGTTTCCCATACATATAGTACAATTCAACCTTGTACATGAAGTTTGAAATTTCTTTGGAGTTCTTTTCTCTTTTTTCACACCCTTTTGCATTATTAGATGTTCGAATTGGATAAGCGCTTCTATCTTCTATGTACATTTTTTCTTAAAAGAAAAAAAGAGAGAAATTAGTCCTGTTGGCATCTTTCTTTCATGTCACGTGGTATTAATGTAGGCTTTTATACTTCTTGTATATGAGATAATTATTTGTCGAGGATGGTGGTGATCATGCCGTGTTCAAGGATCTTTTCCCCCCTCCCAGCAACAAAAAATATAAATAAAATAAAAAAAACAAAGTAAAATAAAATGTTTGTGCAGGGTTTGGCTTAGAACTAAAGGTTAATTATTAACATTCAAATTTGATAAATTGCTTTATGGACAGCTTTCTCTTATTTAATAAAGTTACAAAATTGGTCATATCCAATTAAAGCTTGCTTGTGAGATCTTAATTTGAACGTGATGATTTAGAGTTTGTTACATAAGTGTATATAAAGTGTTTGCTTTTAATGGCTCTGCACTTCTGAACTATCAATGTTGTCTCTGTGGCATTTCGTACATTAGCCATCATCAATGTGTGTTATGTTTCTTGGACATAATTTCAATTTGCGTCATAATTAGAATAATTAGTCATGACGTGTGTTTTGGACGTCTACTTGACCCTCAATATTTTACTTGGTTTAGTTTTTGGGTAATAAGTTTTTCCTATGTGGATTTTCTTTAGCTAATAGAAATTTTAATGATGTCATTCTTTTCATTATCTTAAGTTTTCTTGGCACACTGTCTTCTTTACTTGCAGGTGTTCTTGTTTCAAAAATCTGCTGTTTACAAATGTAACATGGCTGGAAAGCCAGCAGTTGTAACTCGTGTTGTTGATAGTATGACAGACAATCTTCGGCCTACTCGTGCAGAAGCAACTGATGTTGCTAATGCCGTTTTGGATGGTGAGTCACTATCCTTATTTCATTGAATCAGTTATCTTATTTAGTCTTAGCTTTTTGAAGCAATTGTTTTTTTCATTACGGACCCTGGTTTCATAGTCCTTGTGTATCACATTTTGCTTATAATCTTCTTTGGGTTATACATACACGTTTTTCTTATAGTACCCACCTTTTTCTTGTGGTGATCTACCAGTTTGGATCAAAAATGTTTTTGATCAGTTTTGAACGAATACCTTATTAAATCATGTTAAAATTACAAGCAAAAGTGATCTGAGAATGAATTTGAAAGGTGTATTATTTAAGAAAAAAAAGGAGTTGATTGTAAATAGCCAAACCCATCTTTTTTTATTTGAACTGATTGAAACAATACTGATACTCAGAGGTTTAATTTCAGGATGTGATGCAATTCTTCTTGGAGCTGAGACCTTACGTGGACTATACCCTGTTGAAACAATTTCAACTGTAGGCAAAATTTGTGGTGAGGTAAGAACACATTTGTACCATATGATACTTGTGATTCAAAGTCAATAGTTCACATTTTTGCACTACTTAATTGAGATCTTTTTGGTTCCCCTAGACCTATGGTTGAGTAAGTTGTGTGTTGTTTCTTTGCAGTTAGGTTTAGTAGACCATCATAAGTATTTAAAATAATGGTAGTTTTGATATTGCAGGCTGAGAAGGTTTTCAGTCAAGATCAATACTTTAAGAGAACTGTTAAATTTGTTGGCGAGCCCATGACTCACTTGGAAGCTATTGCGTCTTCTGCGGTATGTTGTGCCATAAAATGTATCAAAAAAAATTAATTTGACAAGAAGAAAGAATTTTGTTATTGGTTGTGTGGTTCCATTTGATGATCCACTGCAAATGTTATGTAGGTAAGGGCGGCCCTTAAAGTGAAGGCATCGGTTATCATATGTTTTACCTCATCCGGCAGGGCTGCTAGGTAAATCTAACAAATTTGGATGCCTAATTTGGATATTGATTTTAACACTTGATTCATCATTTCCCTGTTTAATGCAGATTGATTGCTAAGTATCGCCCAACAATGCCAGTTTTATCTGTTATCATCCCCCGGCTCAAGACGAATCAGTTGAAGTGGAGTTTTACTGGCGCATTTGAGGTACGTACATACTTTAAGAATCCCTTTGTCTTGATGATCAATCTCTGAGTTTCCGAGCATTTTATAGGCAAGACAATCACTCATCGTACGAGGTCTTTTCCCCTTGCTTGCTGATCCTCGACATCCTGTAAGTTCTTACCACACATTCTGCATGCTTTGCAAAATTAATTGTATTTTTATCATGAATCAATATTTAGTTATCAAAATTGTGTAGGCTGAGTCTACGAATGCAACGAACGAGTCAGTTCTGAAGGTAGCACTAGAACACGGAAAAGCCTCGGGAATCATCAAGTCACATGATCGAGTTGTGGTGTGCCAGAAAGTCGGAGATGCATCCGTCGTAAAGATTATCGAGCTTGAAGATTAGACGCTTCAGCACTGTTCCTTCCACCCTCATTTTTCATGAATTGATTGATATTGTTGTAAGGTGTACCATCATCATGTGCTGATTATTGTAATGTGACTACGAAAATGCACGTCTAGAAACATGAAGTCTCCTAGTGAATGCGATAAATGCTAAAAGCAGATCGAGATGAACTCAAATCTTGAAAACCTTCCACTGTATAATGATTTCTTGAATTGCTGAAGAATCATTGTTTTCAATGCATATAATTTATGCGGAGTAACTCTTACCGGATCATATATTTTTGGATAAAGATTAGTGGTCAGATTCTGGCTGGTCATAATATTTAATAGACCATTTAATGTACTCTCTTTGTCCCGTACCAAGGGTTTCTTTTTTTCATTTTGGTTATTCCACTTAAAGGGTTCATTTCCCTTTTTATACACATGAGTCCCACATTCACCCACTAATACAATTAAAACATGGGTTCATACTCCCACTAATACAACTACCCACTACACATTAAATAATAATACTCCTTAATTTATGTGAAAAAAAGCAAAATGCACCTTTGTTGCGGGATGGAGGGAGTACATTTTAATTACCATTTTGCCCTTAATAAATTATTTATGGGAATGATGGTAAGAAATATAAAAGGAAAATCAATACTCCCTCTGTCCCAAAGACAAGTTCCAGGTTACTGTAAATACGGAGTTTAAGAAAAAGTTGTTTTTTGCTTTATTTTTAGGGGTAGTTTGGTATTTTTAGGTAATAAATAAATTATAAAGTAAGTTATGTTAGTTGTAAAGGGGTGACAATTTTGAAATTAAAGTATGTTGTGGGGTTATTGATTTTGTGTGTATTTCTTTATTTATGGGTATGAACTTGTTTATGGGACAGATAAAAATAAAAAATGTGAATTTGTTTATATTACGGAGGGAGTAGCATTAATTACTTATTTATTTCCTACACCAAAATAAATATCTAATCATTAATCTTGTTCGACTCTATACTCACTAACCCTTTTTTTATTTAAAATTCTAACGTATATTGCTACAAAATTCCACTATATATATATATATATATATATATATATATATATATATATATATATATATATATATATATATATATATATATATATATATATTACATCCGTTCATTTATAATTTAGTTTAATTTATCAAGATATTCGTTAATATAATATAATATAAACCTTAAATTGATAAAACTCCAATATAATAATTAGATTGAAACAAAAAAAAAAAGAGCCCGGCTAAATTGAGTATTGCACTTTAATTAGATTAAACACATTAGAAAGTTTTATGAAAATCTTATGGATAGTATATACTCCGACTCATCTAAATTTAGATGATTACATGTTATTATTTCAAGCATCTCATTTAAATAGTTATATTTCTTTTTTAAGTAAATGTACAAAACAATTAATGTATCTTTATATGGGTTACACAATATGATGCACTCTAACATTAAAGACAAAAAGTTGTGTGAGATCGTCTCACGTAATCGTCTCACGTAAGGGCTTACGTGAGACGACCAGAAAGTAATAACTTATCTAAAAGAAAATGATTTTAAATTAATGAAAAGTGATAATGTCATGAACAATTTATAGTATAAATAAAAAGTGATAATATTTTATAGCGAAAGTGCTAACTATTTTACAAAACGAAAAACGGTCTCACGCAAAATCTACCCAATATTAAAATATTATTATATATTTTTTAATTTACTATTAAAATATTATAATTCTTAATATTTGTATAAATAATATACATAATTATTAAGGCCGGATGAAGTGAGTCTTTTAATTGGATATTAGGAGATATAATATTGTGTCACTCATATATTTTTGAGATTTTACTTGAGGATCAATTTTAAATTTATGAAAAGTATTACATTACCATTTTATGTCCTATAAAAAGACTTATTTTTTAAATCAAATCGAATCAAATTAAAATATTTAATGGTATAGACTTGAATATCATCTAATACACCGTATCAAAATTCGAATTGAACCGTATCGAAATGTAGTGAAATGAAAAACTAAATACAAATATGCTTTATTAAAACTAAATAATAATAAAATTATTATTTATTATAATAAAATATTATACCCTTATATACTTTGTGTAAAATAATTATCACTTTCGCTATAAAACGTTATCACTTTCGCTATAAAATGTTATCACTTTTTATTTATACTATAAATTGTTCATGAATTTGCATTAATTTATTATCACTTTCTTTTATACAAGTTATCACTTTCTGACCGTTCACGTAAGCCCTTACGTGAGACGTTCTCACACAAGTCTATGCCTTAAATTAAATATTGCTCTTTGATTAAATTAAATAAAATCAGAAAATTTTATGAAAATTTTATAGATAGTATATATTCCCCGACTCATTTAAATGGTTACATATCATTATTCTAGACGTCTCATTTAAATAGCTATATTTCTTTTTTTAAGTAAATGTACAGAACAATTAATGAATCTTTATTTGGGTTATACAATACTGATGCACACAATACTGATGCACCCTAACATTAAAATGATGCATCCTAACATTAAAATATTATTATATTTTTTTAATTTACTATTAAAGTATTATAATTCTTAACATTTGTGTAAAAAATATACGTATTTATTAAAGTGGGATGAAGTGAGGATATATTTTTAAGTTGGAAATTAGGAGATATTATATTGTGGCACTCTTATAAGATACATTTTTTAAATTTTACTTAGGACCAATTTTAAATTTATGAAAAGTATTGCATTACCATTTTATATCCTATAAAAAGACTTTTTTTTTAATCGAACTGAATAAACTGAAAATCTCCATTGAATCGTATTAAATTATAAGAAAATTGTACAATTATCTTACTGACTTTCAGTGCGATATTAAATTTCCTATTTATAAAAGGCAAAAGCTCAGGTGTGTCTCCATATGAACACGACCCTCCTCCTTTATATTCTATTTAAACTTATGTATAGTTCCTACGCCCCGAGGATACACCATGTACCATGTGAACACAACCCTCCCCCTCCATATTCTATTTAAAGTTATGTATTGCTAGGAGTTTAATTGCAAAAGAGCACGGTGTCCCTAGAGCACAAGAGACTCTCACTCTTTATAAATATCCATTTTGTACTTTTAGTATGAATTTTAATCATACCGGTTGTACGAAACTATCGGAATTCTTTTGCCTGTCTCAACCCGTTTAAAAAAAACTATACAATACTCATATCCTTCTCTAATTTAATTATCAATACCTACAAGTTATCTATAATCATTTAATACCTTTTCTTTTTATAAATATTTATATTTTATAATATTAAATTAATACTTATTAAAAATATAAAGAGTTAAATATTACATATGCTTAACATTATACATTACGAAAATATTCAAAATTAAAAAAAAAAATTGTAATTTTTAATAATGATAATAATAAACGTGAATTAATAGTTACTGTTATTGAAATTTGAAAAATTATAAATTATAATCTCATCTTATCTTGAAAATACAAGTCATTGATGAAATATAGTGGAGCAAAAACATATTTAATTTTAACTATCTTATCTTATATTATATTAAGAGGAAAATAAGTTATTCAATTATATTAAGAGGAATTAAAAAGGCTAGGCTGAAAAAGAAAAACTAAGAAATTAATACTCCTATTAGATTTTTAAAATAAAAAAAAAAAGAAAGAAAGAAAGAAAGAGTGAAATGAACGCATCAACAAATTTTTCTGAGAGAGAAATGGAAGGCGTCGTTCCCCACCCCTCCCCCTTAATTCTAACAGTTATATATGTTATTAATGATAATTATTAATCTCAAAAATCTAGTAACTATTAATTAGGAGAGAGAACATTTATTTACTTTAATATTATTACTGTTAATAAGTATATATTTGTCTATTAGTATTTATATTTACCTTAATTTACATAAATGCCATTTTTTGGTTGGCCAAATTTTGACTAAATAGCAGGATTCTAAATTTTTAGTATCTTTTTCCCTAGTAGGTACTCAAGAGGCCAACATTATAAGACAAAAGTCTATCGTGACACGGGTTATATTATTATTATATAAGCAAAGTTTGCTAATTAATATTAAAAGTATGTTTTTAAAAAATACAATACTGATTCATTAAATTATAATTATAATATAATATGATTCAGTATAAATAAACTTTAAATATTTATTTATGTAATAAGAACAATTTCATATTAGATTGATTCAATTTTGATAAGGAGACAAACGGTATCTTATGTATTATGAAATTAGACTTGACTATATGTAATTTTACTTTAGATTGTATTTTATGTAGGATTAAAATATACAGCGCCCATGGCCTAATGGATAAGGCGTCTGACTTCTAATCAGGCGATTGTGGGTTCGAGTCCCACTGGGCGTGACCTTTGTTTTGTTGTTCTTTTTGGTTGTTTTGTTGTTTATTTTTGTGTGAAAAAAAAATGTTATTTTTGGTTGTCAAAGAAGTCTGTTTACGATGTGGAGTTTGTCACGAAATATTGCAGCAAGTTTTGCAGTGATTGTTACACTACATAATCAAACTATTATGTTGGAAGTACACAAATGGTTTGATCATGTTTTTTTTGTCTTTGTTTCCACCATGTCTGATATTAGGTGTAATCACTTGCAATGTATCCATCATGGTTTACATTTAAACCTCTTTTACTACCAAAAAATCTTACAACTAAAAAGGAGTCGCATATATTTTCTAATATTCAGTATTGATATAAATATAAAGCAACAACCATCTAAAGCTGTTAATTTAGTTTGAATTCACCTAATTAATTCCAATGTACACAAGAGAGATTGAAGATTAATTCATCACTTGTTTGATGAATGCTGCTGCTGCTGATGATGATCCAGCAAATCAAGCTCCTTTTTCCTAACAAGAAGAACCATCCTCTCATTCTCCAGCTTTGATCTTTCATTTGATAGCTTCTCTCTCTCCATTTCTCTCTCCTTCTTGCTGCTAAACTTGAGCCACTTGAGCCTCTGTTTCTCCAGCTCAAACGACTGCGTTTGGAACCCCACCCTCTGCTCCTCCAGCACCATCAGCTTCGCCTTCATCCACTGCCTCTTCTCCGACCAGCTCTTTGACCCGTCTCTCAACACGTTCATCATCTCCGCGTCCAATTGCATCAGCAACTGCGAATGATTCATCCCTTTCCTCATCCTCTTCCTCGAATCATTAACTTCCTCCTCCTCGTCATCATCCTCTTCTTCATCGTCTTCGTCCTCATCGTCCTCATCATCATCATCACTTGTCAATTTCCCCAATTTAGACCCTTCGTTCTCCCCTCGGTTCAAATTGGGCATCACCGGGGGCTTCTCCGATGAGTGCAAGCACCTCTGTTGCTGCGGCTGAGCTGGTGGTTGCTCCGTGGAGGCCTCCGGAGACGAGGGGCGAATGCCACCACCACCACTACCAGCATTGCCATGACCACAGCTGTTATGATAAGCACACATCTCCCTAAAAAACAAGTGCTTAGAATTCAACAGTTTCTTCACTTCCTCCTTAATCTTAGGCGATATATGATCCATGGAATCAAGCAAGCTCTGATTCTCCACCACTTTACAAGAAGTACCCTTACCAAGAATGTCATTAACCCTCTTATACCTCTTGTTCAAATCATTGAACTTATCCTCACACTGCTGTGGAGACACATAAAACCCCCTTTCCATCATTGCCCTCGACACAGATTTCCATTTCCCCTTCTTCTGCAACACCCCACCACCCTTCTTCTTACACACAGAATCATTACCCTCCGAAACCACCTCATCACCAATGTAGTACACCGCCATGATCAACAACCTCACCATGTTGTCCGTCCACTTCATCCTCTGCCATGGAGACGTTTTCCTCTTCCCATCCTCACCACTATTCTCAGCTGTCAATCCAGGGTCATCATCATCACTCGGTGTCAAACTCTGGTTCTTCGACTTTGGGTACCCCTGTTTGGCGGATTGCTGAGGTGGGAGGGGGTGGTAATCGCCGTCGTGGTGGCCGTACGCCTCCATGGGGTGGTGGGGTTTGCCCATGTGGTGGGGGGGCTGTTGATTTCTTGGCTGCAATGGGTGGTGGAGAGACATTTCTAAGCCTAACATACTAGGTTGAACACTGGAATAAACCCCACCAGATATAGAATTCGATTCCATATAAGACACACAAATCACAAGATACAAACAACACAAATCTTAAAGCTCCCACAAGATGAATTGTAAAAAAATATAAGATACCCCTTTTCACACGTATTGATTGCTACAGATAATCCTATCGGACATTTCAACAAACAGTTAATGCACACACAACAGAAAGGAGATACAAGACCAGATTTTTAATTGAGAAGGTGAAAAATTCTATTGACCTTGTAAACTCGATATATTGACCAATCTTTACACCATTATAATCCCTGTAAACCCATTCTTAAAACGCCAGAAAAATAAAAAATCTTTAGAAGAGCGATAGAAGGTCAGAGATGAATTGAGACCAAAGATTGAAATTGCAATATTATAGAAGTAAAGGATCATAATGTGGGCGTTTGGGGAGAAAGTAGCAGCTGGTTTTAGAGCTCCGGGTGTGGTATTAGGGGGGTAGCTAGTGGCAATAAAAGACAGAAAACAGCCGAATGCCCATGGTTTTGGGTTTTGTTCTGAAGTAGGAGAGAGAAGTTGAAGAGAGAGAGAGAGAGAGGGGGAGAGAGAGTCCACAGGTTTACGACAAAGCAATCCTTGCCCTTCCGCGATGGTTTAATCTGGACCGTCTATTTTTGGATTCAGTGAATGTGTTAAATGCAAGTGGGGGTAGTATAGTAAATTCTGACGATCTTTTTGGGAAAGTAAACGAACAGGGGTTGGTCGTTTTGATACGTTGTTTTGAACATATTAAAGAATAATAAATTGTTATTTTTAACGTCGATTAGTAATTTACATTTATCTTAAATAATTGTATATTATATGAATCACTATATTTTCTTCCCACAATCCCACTATGATTATTGTATTCTCTATTATTTAGTTTAGCCACGAATTTAGGTAATTTAGGTCTCTTTTAACAAAGATTAGCTTTCTTTTTCTTTTTTTTTTTAAATCGACAAAGGTTAGCTAGGTTCATGAAATAAATAGTACTACTAAAAATACTTGCATGAAATAAGTTATCTAGGTTATTAATTTTTACATAAAGAAAATAGTTATACATAGTATATATTTTGACTAATTTTTTATCACATCAATAAATTTAGATTTACTTGTTTTTCTTTTCAATTGATTAGTAATTCCTGTCCGTGTGTTGTATGGGAAGGAGTGTATTATAGGATTATTATTAATTTTTTTTATAGTTTTATCTTGTAGGATATATTTGTACTTATCTCATCCATTATGTTGTATTGATTATATTTTTTTTATTTTGGGCGTTGCATCCTAATAGTTTCATTTCCATTTTTTGTATGTGGTTCCCAAACAAAACAATTTAAATTTCTCATTGGGACTCACCTATCATACTAATGCAATTACCCAATATGCCTTTAAATATTATATTGCTTAATCCTCGGGCAAAAAGAAAACTTAATCAATAGGAAAAGATGGAGGCAACATCCACCTTGATCTGTAATTGTCTTTCTTAAAGAACGTTGAAAGACAAAAACTTATCAATTAAAGTAACCAAACCTTGCATTATGACTTGAACCATTAAATTTATATGTCCAAAATAAAAATTTAAGAATTTTGAATGTATAGGAAAAAATTAGCTCTATACAAACTTAGATTAAAGACATACATAATCAAGGATAAATTAATTATTGTGTTTCACCTTCCAGAGGATTGGAGCTGTTACTTTCTAAATATTTCTGAACACCTCCTTAAACACAACGTTCTTGCATCTACCTGTGGCCCGATTTTTAGCATCACAAAGCATTATTTTCAAGTCTTTTCTCGTTGTAACTCTTGAGACAGCAACGTAGAGTTGACCATGGCTAAATGTTGACCTCTTCAAGTACAATCTGACAATCTTCAAAGATTGTCCTTGGCTTTTGTTTATGATCATGGCATATGAGACTATCAACGGGAATTGTCTCCGTTGAAACTTGAACGGAATCATGACATCAGAAGGTGTTAAAGTAAGCCTCGGAATTAAAACATAATCTCCGACACCGTTACCTGTCATCACCTTTGCTTGTATCACTCTATCCCCGAGTCTTGTAATGACCAAACGTGTGCCGTTGCACAATTCTCTTGCGTGGTCCAAATTTCTCAAAAGCATAACCGGTGTGCCAACCTTCAAAATGAGCTCATATTTGGCATTCCCGAATACTTTATCGAATTTAGAAACTCTGGAGTATGAACGTCAGCCAAAATGTCCACATTGGTATCTGATTTGCATGCAGAGTCCGAACTGAGATATGTCCTGGAAGTGTTCTTGTTCAATGATATCATGTATTCATTAATTGAGTTCACAGAGTCCAATGTGGGTGCAAGTATAGCACGCTCCTGAAGATAACCTGGATCATCCACCGTGTTTAAAAATGTAGGATATATGGCATCCACAATACTCTTCACGGGATCATCGCCACAATCGAGAAGTATGTCTCCAGGTATACGTACATTAGTCCCGTGTTCAGCTGCGGTTCCTAATGTGCCATCCCCTATTCCTGAGATCCAATCTGTGAAATCTTGTAGTTCACTTTCATCATTAGTATTTCCCATAGACATCAAGCGTATATTCTTCGTCAGCTTCAGCACTGTACACTCATCCCATATGTATGAAGAATTTATTGTTGCTCTTACAACATCCTGCCTGGTACCCTTTGGTATGACTGGAAGTACCTGTCGGAAATCTCCTCCCAAAACAACAGTTTTCCCCCCGAATAGTTTTGTTGAATTTTCTCCATTTTCAAGCTGCATGATGTTTTTCATGGTTTTATCAAGGGTCTCAATGCACCATTTATTCACAATAGGGGCTTCATCCCAAATGATCAATTTGCAAATTGAAAGGAGTTGAGCAAGATCACTTCACTGCTTTACATTACACGTTGAGTCCTCGCACACCGAAAGTAAAATATGAAATTTCGAGTGTGCTGTGCGGCCCCCTGGCAAAAGTAAGGATGCAATTTCACTTGATGTCACATTCAACACTGTCCTCTTTTGACCTAATAGAAGCCGATATCGTCTTCCATAGGAATGTCTTTTCGGTGCCTCCGTATCCATATACGAAGAAAACTCTGCTACTTCCAGAGACAATGCTTTCCATTACCCGGCCGTACACCTTCTTCTGATCTTCATTTTTGTTTTTTCATCAAATTGATACATTCTTTCTGTAGTGCTGATCTGTTATACCTCATTTCACTTGATATTAGTCTGTTATTCTGCTGAAGATTCATTTCAGGATCTGGAATGGGCATCCCCTAAAAATTTGTGAGGTTCTTATTCATATATATCAATAGACAATTAATCTTACACAAACACGCATTCATTATATTCGGCTCAGACATCACCAAACCTGCGATTTGAAATAATCTTATAATTTTAATGAAAATATATATTTTAATAATAAATAAGAAAATCCTTTTATTTCACTTGTTAATGTGTCATACCTAGGTGTCACAATCTTTTTCTCTGGTTGTACAATATATCCTCAGATAATTCTTTCCAGCATGCATCCCACACATTTTTTGGCATGTTTATACTTCTAGAAATTAATAGATTTACAAACATGTTTCTCAACTGTTTATCGGTAGCCCATGATGCGCATTCCTGAATTGCGTCTATATATTCCTTGTCGTCTTCTAGCAGTCCTCTTTCATAGCATGCTTCTTGATAAGTTTTTCATGTTTTTTGCCGAATTTAAGGAAATCTTTGTAACATGTTGGTCCTCGCACTATATTCAGAATGATTCTGAAATAATAAGATTCTCCGGCTTCAAGGGAACATAGAAAATCCTACCAACGGAGGTACCAATTTTTCTTTTCATCCATTATTTCTCTTTTCTTTTCCAGACAAAGTGCTGTGGGAATTCTACGTATGTCAGTTCTCTTCCTCGGGGTGTTTCTTATTTGCTTCAAACCAAGCCAAGAACATACTCTCCCTGATAGATGGTTTGGACAACACTGATTCCAGTGATTCATAATCATCGAAAAGCACTGATTGCTCGTCCTCGAGATGAAAACTGAGACGTTCAACTGGTGGGTACTTGTATTGAATTTTGAAATCAAAAATCTTCCAAGCTGTCTCACATGGTAAAATGTATCGACAATCGTAATACATCTGTATTTCATCAATGACATCAGTATTGTTCCCTTTCGTAGACCTGCTGAACGTTGTGGAAATTCTGTCATGACCCTTGTTGACATATTTAAAGAGATACTTTATCGATCTCGACTGATTGCACCACTCAACATTCATGTGTGCACCGTACTTTAATAGTAATTCTCGATTGTGCGGAACAACAAAAAGATTGTCCAATTCAATTCCGCTCTTTTCGACTGTCCTTCCATCATTCCTTCTTCAGTATATTGGATATCCATCTGAGTCTACGGTGGTGCTTTCACAGTATGTCTTTGGATAATATTTTGTACATACACCATCTTCTGACATACATGGTGAGTTCTTATTCACCCCACCACACGGACCATGCATCATAAAGTCACGTACGGCAGCAAAATATTCGGGATCTGCTTTTTCATCTGGTATCTCAACTTAAATGAACTTGTCGATTTCATCCCCTGTAGGATCGTTCCGTCCATTTTTTAAGAAAAGCAGTATATGTGTTAGCCCTCTCTTTTGAAATTCTATTGTGTATACCACTGCAAAATTGTTTTAATATTTTAGTATTAAGCACTACTGAATTATTATTAAATTGTCAAACCATGTTCAAATATATATTTCTATTAAATATACGTGAAATGATTTTATAGATATGTACTATTAAATAATGACGAAAATTGTACGTATTGATGTTATACTACCTGCATTGACAGCACTGAAGATTTTCTTGACACGTAGATCTTCAATTAATGCATCCAACTTGATCTTGAAAACTCTAGTTATTATATCAAGACGATCTTCGGCCTTTAATCCCTTGCTCTTGACAAATCTGTCAATTTCAGGCCATTTTGGATTGCAAGTAAATGTAATGAATAAATTTGGATATCCAACCCATCTACAAATAGCCATGGCATCCTGATAATTTTGGACCATGTATCTGGGACTGTCTGTAAATGTAGGAGGTAGGATTACTCTCCTACCCTGTGTTCCGGAGTCTAATTCTCAATGTAGTACAGCGTCTTGGAGACCCTTATAAATGTGGCTTTGTAGTATCTTTTGATTCATCCTTATAAACTTCATTCTTCGTGTCTCTATCATCGTATATCCATCCACGATGAACTGCTGCACAAGTCTTTTAGATTTTAATATCGTTGAGTAATCATCATCACGGTCCTGCAATTGGAAAGCAAAGAATTCTCTCATGCTCACCCTTTTCCTCCTTTTTGAGACCTCTTTTACATATCCAGACAAAGGTATGTCCTCTCTATAACCGTCCTCTCCATAAGGAAATAAAAGTGAATACTGTAGGTTTAAATATGCAACATTTAACTCATCTATTCTTTGTAATTTTCCTTTTTCGATTCAACAACTATGTCCCTGCTGCCCATATCTTTCTCAAAATCACCAACAAAAAGAGCAACAACTTCGGATATCGATGGAGTGTTGTATGTTCTTCCATCAGTTTCTCTCCTACCTCGCAGTACTAATTTCACATCGTTGTGACCATCAATGAGTTTATGCCCGGCCATCCTAAACGTCT
Source organism: Pogostemon cablin (assembly GCA_023678885.1). Taxonomy (NCBI): domain Eukaryota; kingdom Viridiplantae; phylum Streptophyta; class Magnoliopsida; order Lamiales; family Lamiaceae; genus Pogostemon; species Pogostemon cablin. The sequence goes on from CM042984.1 coordinate 3,481,110, forward strand.
TTGCAAGCACATTATACTTATCCGACATGTTTTTTAAATCAGCAACTATCTCTGGATGAACACTATTTATATCCTCCTGCTTGCTGAATTACCAAAAAATAATAAGAAAGACATGTATTAATTTTGTAATTCCTTACCCTTTTTGTTTAGTTTTATTGAAATTAAATAAATTTTGAAAGAATGTTATAATAGTAAAACTTATAAATAACTAAAGCCTATGCATGGAATGAATTTTTTTGTACATACCTTACAAACTTCATTCGATTTGTGATTTCGTTCTCAACATCATAGATATACATCTGCGCAAATTTTGGAGTTGAACCATCTGTCGGCATGAGGCTTCCCAATAGGTGATAGTTCTGACCACTTATTCTAAATATAGGGGCGATTTGCCGTCATTGTATGTCTTGTCTATCTTACCACCCATTGATGTAAAAGAAAACATGATGTTAAATGATCGGATTTTGTTCATATAATGATCCGATCTAGCATTGTTCCCGCCTAGAAGCTCTTCCAATAGATGTGGTGGTTCCCGTATATATGGAAGTGTCACTTTTCCGTTCATGCAGTAAAGAGAATATTTTGGCCGTTTTTTGTTTGGATAAGATTTTAGCCTCTCGTCATACCAGAATTTTGAACCACAATGCTTACAATCATGTGATGGGTCACCAATATCCCAGTATAGTGAAACTGTTGTTCAGAATTAATTTAATGTTAGCTATTTTTTGTGAATCAATAAATTGTAATGTGTGAATTGTATAAATTATAACCCATCTTACATGCTTGTTTTTCCTTGGAAGCATCCCTTTCCGCACATGAATTATTTTTTTCCTTGGAAGCATCCCTTTCCGCACGTGAATCATTCTTCTCATACTCCTATTCCTTTTCATTAAGGAAATCAACATCTTCTTGCACTGGGACGTCCACTAAATATTCCTCGTTTAGAATGTTCTTCATCATTAAGGTTTCTCTAGTTTCAACATCAGCACCTGTAATTTTGTTATTATATGCTTGTTAATATGTACAAATTAAATAGAATTTAATCAATGCAACTTTTTAAATTATTGTTAACGATTATATATCCTTCAATTTTATATTTTGACTATTTTTATATATAGTTGTATTTCCTTAGTTTTTTCCGTTTATGTTCACACACAGCAACATATGCAACTTATGTATCTATTAGACATAATAGGGATATAAAATTCTTTAAATTTAATGCACCTATTTGTGTTGAGGTTTTCACTGGCACTTGCTGCAGAGTACAACTCTCATTGTTGAACTTATTGCCAGGATCACATTCTAGCGCTGAATTTGCAGATACATTGTTAAATAAAATGTTATCAATGTAACTTTTGAATTAATTTTAAAGATTATGTATCCTACAATTTTTAATTCTGACTATATTTATTGTAGATGTATTTCCTTAGTTTTATATATTACCTTACATAAATATAAATATATTTTTAGTTTATGTATCTATTATACATAACTGGAAAACAAAAATGATAAAATATAGATCTCACCTAGTTGTACTGGCACTTGATGCAGACCACAACTCTCGTTGGTGTACATATTGCCAAGAGCACATTCTTGCGCTGTATTTGCAGATAAATTGTTAATATTAATAACTAGTAAATTTGGTTCTAATCATAAAAATTAAGTATATGCATGTTGAATGTAGGTGATATTATGATAACCATTATATTTTTACCTTTGTTCTTGTCTTGTATTCTTCTTCATTTGTCACCTGTTATCGTAGATGATTGATTCCTCTTCATCAGTGATATTTTTGTTTTAATCTTTTTTTTCCCAATGTAATACTGAAATCATATATAAAGTACTTGGTTAAGTTTAAATAAATAATGTGTACAGACTACGTTGTATAAAATATAAATAGAAAATATTCTGTATATATTACATTAATATTACCTTCATACTATTATTATACATGTTAAAAATATTTTCCTAAAATATATGTTTCATGCAAAATTTATCTTTTATTTTAATAATTATTTTAATGTTATTGTCCTCTTTTGATCAATTAATTATTGTTAATTAATATTGTAATGGATATTTTTTTTTCTTAAATCGGTCATGAATTATTGTTAATTTATTTTGTCCTATATATTATTATTTTTTGTTAAATAGCGACTGAAATATAAGTGCGTTTATTAAATTAAATTAAATTATGAAAGATAAGCCCATATTTTTTAAATTGAATTTGGTAAATTTTATTTTAGGTATAAAAGTTTGCTTGAATTGGATATCATATTTTTTTATACTTATTTAATAATTTTTGTTTTAATTTTGGTATATTTAAGGTTCATTTAATTATTGTTAATTAATATTGTCATAGATATTATTATTTTTCTTAAAAAAGGGTCCTGAAATATTACAAATAATTATTGATAATTTATTTTGTCATAGATATTACTCCTATTATTTTTGGTTAAATAGTGAATGAAATATAAGTCTGCGTCTTTGTTAAATTAAATTATGAAAGATAAGTCCATCTTTAATAAATTAAATTTGGTAAATTTTATTTTAGGTATAAAAGTTTGCTTGAATTTGGTATCATAATTTTTTAAACTTATTTAATAATTTTTGTTTTAATTTTGGTATATTTAAGGTTTAGAGTTTTAAACAAACATTTTTTTTTTTAATTTTACACTCTTGCATGCGCCATACATCAAAAAAGATAAGAATCTAATCTTTTTTTTCTTAAAAATATTGGTCATGAAATATTGCAAATAATTATTGTTAATTTATTTTTTTCATATATATTATTATTTTTGGTTAAATAGCGAATGAAATATAAGTCTGTGTTTGTTAAATTAAATTATGAAATATAAGTTCATATTAATTAAATTAAATTTGCTAAATTTTATTTTAGGTATAAAAGTTATCTTGAATTGGCTATTCGTTTTATTTAGCCATTATGGTTATTATACTTATTTACTAATTTTAGTTTTTAATTTTGGTTTTGCAATTATTGTTTTAAATTTGGTATATTTAAGGTTTAGAGTTTTAAAGAAATAAATAAATTATTTTTTAAAGTTTTACACTCTTGCATTATTAATTCTGCTACAACTATTCAAATGCATTTTGGAATATTATTTAGGTTTTGGAATATGTTATTGATTGATTGGCTATGGAAGGCATTTATAATATTTAAAAACAAAAGAAAAATTACAATTATGTAGTACATAAAGAATAAACGTTGGAAGTCTTATAAATAATTGGTGAACAATAAAATGGGGATAATCTCAAAATAATTAATTGCCTGAGCAGTTGTGCTGATGCTCAACCACTAGAGCATGAATTCAGCAGGATATTACTTAGTTTCTACTTTCTAATTAAGAATGTAATTCTCTCTCAAATATATTACTCACTATCTATATTTAAATACTTGAGAACAGTTTCCTTTTTTGGAGAATATATTTGGATAGGAGGATAGTAAAATTTCCAATGTAATTTAAGAAAATTTGGAAATAAGAAATAACAACCAATTCCAAAAACTAATATAACTGCTTTTTTATATATATTAAAGTTGAAATAAATTTCAATATTCCAAATGCTGTTGAAACAAATGAGAACTATAAATCTAAGGTTTTTTTTGTTGTAAACTTAATATAAAATATAATAAAGTATAACAAAGTTCTAAACTATAAGAGTTCAATCTTTCTTCAATTTAATTTTGATGTTTGATCACTTGATGAAGGCTCTTGATCAAACAAAACTCTTTTAGTTGACAACTCTTCAACGATCTCACAATCAATAAATCCACATTTGACTTTCAGCAGAGACTGTTCTTCTTCACAGGTTGAATCAACCTTATATCGAAAGTAAAAAAAAAATTAATTACAAAAGGTATTCATTCTCATGATGTTATCGTATCATAAAAATATAAAAAATAAATAAATCTTTACTCATTTTTAGAAATTTGCTGAAAGTCAAATTGTGATTTAAAGACTATGATGAATGAGTCTCCTTAAATTAAATATTTTTAGTGTTTAAAGCTATCCTTTACAAATCAAAATACTATGTCTTGGAATCTTATAAGTTTTTTTTTTATTATTTTCAATATTAGTACAAATCTAAAATACTCAATCATGCATGAAAACGTTAATTAAATATTCATACCTTGTTAGCTGCTTGCTATGAATCATTAATTAATAACTTTGAGAAGTACCTGAGTTTGAATCTTGTTGCATGCATATTTTGATATTATCCTTCATCCGTGCAAATCTTGACCACGGTGAGTTGAGGATTTGTTTCACCTTTTTCCGAAATCGACTTCAGGCAGTTTTACAGCAATTTTAAACAATATTTTCTTACCGAATAAATCCTTAAATTCTTCAAGATCCAGCAGATCAAAATCCTGTGTAATTTAAATTTTTAACTTAGCATTAAACAATGGAGAAATGTCTGAAATTGATTTATACAATCATGTATGGATTAAAAGCATTAAAATTTGTAATATGTCGTAGGAATATGATGATTAAAAATTAAATATATTTGTAATATAATATTTATAATCGAACTTACCTCAGGCTGATTATCATCCAATATATCGGAAGCGGTCTTTTTAAAGAGCTCTTTACATGTATTGTCCCATAGAACGAAAAATTCACGACTTGTGTCGTCTACCACCAGCACCTTCAACTTATACGTTTAAAATTGAAAACGAAATATATAATCTTAAAATTCTTCTAAACTAAATATCTTCAGTAATGTACCATGTATTATGTTGTACCTGATTAATCCGAAAACATAACTTTGATGACATAAGAAACAAAAGAAACAATCATCTCATTTAGCCAATCCTTTAATGCATTTCTTGCAGGATATATATCACCAACCCTCCGACATATCAATATCCATTATCTTCTCATATAACCAATAATTTCCAACCTATATACTCAAATGACATCAAATAAATATTCTTGGGTTAAAAAAACAGAATATTTTAAAGTAAAATCAAATAGTTACTTGTAAATGTAACTATCTTTAATAGATAATTCCATATATTACATATATTACATACCACTGGATTATTTTGCAGGTCTTTTATAGTAGTTACATTGTTTACACCAGATTGAAGGTCATCCTTAAAACCGGGGAGTGTAGTTATGGATTTTGTTTTTCTTGAACGGGTTGCAAGAGCACTTGGCTCAAATCGTCACATTAATTATGGGTTATTCTATCGCAATAATACTAACAAAATTTACTTGAATCGAAAAAGATTCCATCTATGAAAACATACCTCTTCTTATACTCAAATTATTTCAAAAATATCTTGCGAATGCACCAATTGAGAGGCATGGAATGTGCTCGAGATTGACACGGTTTCTAAAAATTAAAGTGGAGAATACTATTAATAACATTCAACTTATAATAAAAAAGTAAGATATCATTTTAATAATATGTATACATATAATCGAAGATTTATAGACTGAAATAATAAATAAATTATTACTTCCGAAAACTCTTGGTTTGAACATCTGTACTATAATGACATCAGATTCACCGGAAGTTCTATCAACAATTTCCTGTATAACATCCATCCAATTTTGTTTCCAGATTGTGACCTCTATCTTATTAGCACTGTAGAGAATGTAAAAAAAATTTCAATAAGTATTTATGATAGTTAATATTCACATGTTTTATAATCAAATTAAAGTTTAGGGAATATGATAATTACTTGAAATCCTCTAAGTTGAACTCCATCATCTTTGTTGGTACGTTTTGAACCGATACCATTTTCTTAGAAGCAGGACCTACAACTTTACAACTTTTCCAATCACGTCTGTAAAATTTAAAAATTAAATTACTTAGAAAAATATAGATATACATACATTAAATAATTATAACACACAACACATATATAAAATATAAAAAAGAAAGTAATTCAAACACATAATCTATTTCGCTAACACTGAATTTATATTATTATAATTATAGATTATAATAATAATAATAATAATAATAATAATAATAATAATACATTACCTATTAGAATGTTCTCATTGATATCATGTTGTTGAATGAGGTCTTCAATCGGTATGAATGCATACATATTCCTGGGAACGATGGATCAACAACTTTTGATATGGATGTGTTGTATACGAATGTAATTTTGAATGGTTGATTTGTCGTCTGACTTTTATACTTATGGGCCTCAACACAAGCATTTTTTATAGTATAAACCATTCCTTCTGATATCATGTGAAGGTATTTGTTGATATGGTAAGCCCATATTAAAGAATGAATACAATTATTGAAAAAGACGTTTACATATAAATAATAAAAATTTGTTGAAATTGTAATCATCTTATTTATTTCGGTTTTTTACCTCATGATCAGCAAATACACATTCCATGTTCTTCTTGCCTGTTTTGGCATTGAAAGAAAAAGCTTCGTGTACTCGAACACAGCGGTTCTTCTTGCCTGTTTTGGGATTGAAAGAAAAAGCTTCGTGTACTCGAACACAGCGTAACCTCATGTGGACCTTTGTCATGCCCTCTTTCACATCTTTGATGAGAATGAAGTCGGTAGAATGATGACTTTCTCTCTATTAAATCTCTGAAAAATATATTGTGCTTGTTTGCATAAATCATGAAGTGTATTTATAATAATAAATTGTAATTTGTTATTATGGCAAAAGCAGTATAGATTATATTTTGGGGAGGATATCTGTTATTATTTTAAGCTTATTGCATGCAAACAATGTATTTATGGTAAAAGATATTTTACTTTAATTAATTGTTAGAATTTCCCATACTTTTTTTATTAAAACAAAAAGGTATAGATTTTGTTTTGAGGAGTGTATATGTTATTATTCTAAAATAATAATAATTAAACTTGTGTTCTGAAGAGAATCTATTTATTATTTCAAACTAATTTTCTATATTATTTTTGGTAATCTTTTTATATAATATTCGCATAAATATTTGCAACTTGGATATTTCTAATAAATCCACATGTTTAATTTATAAAATCTATTTTTATAATTTTTTTAAAAATCTATTTTTATAATTTGCAACTTGGATAATTTATAAAATCTATTTTTATAATTTTTTAAACCTTATTGTTCTTATTTTTATTTGATCTTATTTGCAGCTTCAATTATTAAAAAAAATCGCCACTGTTTGGAGAGATGAATTTGGACAATCTAGAATTAATTTTAGAAATTTTAGAATTGAAGATTCAAAGCACATGTCAAATATTTTTTTATTTAACCTTTTGGGTTAATGTATAAATTTTATTTTCAAAATTTTATACTTTATTTTAATTTTTCATTCAATTATATTTCCACATCTCTATAAATATTCTTTTAATTTATTCTTTAGGATTAATGTATGAAATTTATTTTTGAAATTTTGTGATTTATTTTAATTTTTCTTTCAATTTAATTTTTATTAGGATCGTCTCAATAAATATTATTTCAATATTTTTAATTTATTATATTAAATAATATTTTATATTTTATTTATTCATATTTTATTCAATTAAAAATCAAATATAAATTATAGTATACTATATCTTTCTTAATTACGTTAGGTTAAAAAAATTGTATTTATATATTATACATACTTAATTAGTAGTTTTTATAAAATATATAAATTCAAATAAATAAATAAGTAATTATATTTATATACATACATATGTTATGGTTAAAAATAAATTAAATATAAAAGTAGTAATATCCTTAATTCTTTCCGTGCAACGCACAGATGAGTAATATCTAGTAATAATCTACTAAAAGCATTAATTGAACGGTTGATGAGTGATATTTTCATCTAGATTTTATGTTCGTTTTCGTAGTATTTCATTCGTATTTATGTGTATTTTGGTTGTATTTTATATTTTTATGGAAATGGATATGAATTTTAGGTAAAAATGGATTTTAGACACGATAAAGAAGATGTGAAAAAAGACGGAGCTCAATTTGGAGTTGAAACGAAGGAGAACTAGCCAAAGCAAAATGCTGAAAAATGCACGTCCAACTTGAGTAATTTTTTTGTGTTTGTATGGAGATCAAAACTGGACGTGTGAGATATGGTTAGAAAGCCACAGAAGAGATGATCACGTAAGCGTAAGAATCACTCAACTCGGGGTCCTAACGAGAAAGTTATGCGCGAAACGGTGAGACTGGCTGCTGAAAACAACCCAACTCGAGTTGCAAGGTCCAACTCTACTTGCAACTCGAGTCGAGCTATGAGTCGAGCAGGAGGTCAGAATTTGTCCAGTGAGCTTACTCGAGTTGCAAGGTGCAACTCGAGTTGCCAACTCAAGTCGAGTTGGGGTCCAGAAATTGTCCAGAGAGCTTACTCGAGTTGCAAGGCCCAACTCGACTTGCAACTCGAGTCGAGCTGGGTTAAAAAATCAGAAAAAATCAGAAAACTTCTAGAAACTTATCAAGGGGTATAAATACCTAATTGTTCAATATTTGATGAGATTTTTCGAAGGGTTTCAGCTGCACACCTAGATCACACACCATTTCCTCCATTACACACCATCCCTCTCATCCCTTCTTCATCCATCCATCTACACTTGATCCCCTCCATCAAATCCACCATCAAAGTGATCAAGGAAGCAAGGGAGAGTGAGATCACAAGAAGAAGAAGAAGATCTCCATTGAAGCACTTCAAAGGGGGAATCTAATTTTAATTTTTGTGCATTTCTTTATAGATTGATCATGGTTTGTAAGGATTTTAATGTCTATGTTGAATTCCTTGTGACTATGAGAGGCTAATCTCCTTTGTGAGATTAGCTCCATGATTGGTGTTGGATAATTTAGTTTTTATGCAATTTGATTTTAATCTTGAATAGGCTTTGTGTTATTTCTATCATTGATTGTTCATTGCTTGATTTATATGATGATATGTGTGATTAATTGTCATGGGCATGTGATTAGATTGAGAAATCAATTATGTGTTTAGGATAGTTTATTGAATCATTTCATCATACACTTCATGTGCATTAATTTAGAATGAGATAGAGATATCCTTCTAGATTTAGAATTCTTTGATGACTTAATTGAGAGGTTGGTTGATTAGGTGAGGAGACCAAAACCATTAGTGACTTCATAGTACCTTAAAAGGAAATATTGCCTATGATTTATTACCTCATTAGGGAACTCGTAGAGTAATTAGTACCTAGTGGGAGCTGTTTGCTTTGGTCACGATTCTATGTGATTTTGGGAGTCTTATTGAAGGCCTACATCCTATCCATTTCGAGAGAGATTTTAGGTGGAATTAGTGATCGCTCATATGTCATGTCAATGAGAGATTATAATTAATTGCATGATTACTTTGTTATCTATGTCATGATTGTTGCTAATCTCATCCTTACATCATTTGGAACTCATTTATTCTTGCATTTATTTTATTCTTGTTCTTGCATTAATTTACTTGCATTTATTTGCAATCTATCATCCTTTTCGATCGTCCTTATAAAATCACGATAAACTTGAGATCGTTTAAACTCTAGCACGTTCCTCCCTTGAGTTCAATAAATTCTTTAATTGCTCATCCCGACTATATACGCCCAGTCAACGGTTAAGATTAAAATTGAATTGGACCATTAAGATTAAAATTGAATTTGACCGTTAAGATTAAAATAAAAAATTTAAAAAATAAATAATAAAATACATTATTAGTATAATAATCTATTAAAAGCATTAATTGAACGGTTAAGATTAAAATTGAATTGGACAGTTAAGATTAAAATTGAATTATTTCTAAATAAAGTAAAATTGAAAAAAAATTGAAAAGCATTAATTGAACGGTTAAGATTTAAATTGAATTGAACGGTTAAGATTAAAATAAAAAATTTTAAAAATAAATAATAAAATACATTATTAGTATAATAATCTATTAAAAGCAAATAAAAAATTTAAAAAATAAATAATAAAATACATTATTAGTATAATAATCTATTAAAAGCATTAATTGAACGGTTAAGATTAAAATTAAATTGGACCGTTAAGATTAAAATAAAAAAGATTAAAATTAAATTTGACCGTTAAGATTAAAATAAAAAATTTGAAAAATAAATAATAAAATACATTATTAGTATAATAATCTATTAAAAGCATTAATTGAACTGTTAAGATTAAAATTGAATTGGACGGTTAAAATTAAAATTGAATTATTTTTAAATAAAGTAAAATTGAAAATCATTAATTGAACAGTTAAGATTAAAATTGAACTGGATGGTTAAGATTAAAATAAAAAATTTTAAAAATAAATAATAAAACACATTATTAGTATAATCTATCTATACATATGTATAAAAGCAAACCTAATTTCCACTTTAGTTTTCAATTTTTTTTCAATTTTACTTTATTTAGAAATAATTCAATTTTAATCTTAACCGTCCAATTCAATTTTAATCTTAACCGTTCAATTAATGCTTTTAATAGATTATTATTATATTAATAATAGATATCATTATTTAAATTTTTAATTTTTTATTGCATACTATAAATTTAATAAATATAGGAAATATTTTTTCCTCTTTTTGTTTTTTTTCTCTAATACTTCTTTTTTTTCTTCTCTTTTGCAAATTTTACTTTCATATTATTTATAATCTACTATAATTTGTTTCATCTTTTATACTTTTATTTAATCTTATATGCAGGTTCAATTATTCTCCATAAATGTATCATTATACTTTTTAATTTTTTGTTATCTTTTTTTTTCTTTTCGACTTTTGTGTGTTTTTTAATAATTCTATAAATTTAATTTTTATAATTTAATTTATTTTATCTTCTTTTATACTTTTATTTGATATTATTTTTATGTTTAATCATTCTCATATTTGATCTTATTTGTAGGCTCAATCATTCTCTTTTGAAGTATTATTCTTTTTTTTTTGTCTATCTTTTTTTTCTTTAATTTTTGTGTTTTCTTTATAATAATTCTATGATCCTATTTTTATATTTTAATATTTTATCTTTTGCTCTTCTTTTTAATCATATTTTTATTTTTTTTATGCTTCTTCTTAAATTAAAACGTTTTTCCATTTCACAATCAAACAAGGTTTGCGTTTAATCTAACTAAAATATTTTGACGCCTATCTTAAAAGTGGGTTTGAAAGAGAGCTAATTGACCTATTTCTATAATAATAGATAAACTAACTTTTAAAAAATAACATATTTTCCTTTCAATTTAAAGTTATGTTCAATTGTTATATTATTGGGAAAAAAATGTCACATTAATTATAAAACACAGAGACTTCGTATCCACAATTGTGGAGTTTAAAATTGTCTTATGATTCAATCTATTTCCGTTAGAGCTACTTGTTGGTGAGATAGATTACGAGACAGAATGCATTCATTGTTAAAATATGTTTATTATATTATTAAAGTATATTCTTAGTACATAGAGTATGTTTATAGTGAATTAGCATACTTTAATTTATATTATTTATAATACTTTAAAAAGAGTGAGGCTTGCGTACGTCCGGGTACACACCATTGGCCTTTAAAATTTAGTATTATAAATAAATGTACATTATTTTGTTCTAAAGGATATACACTTTAATTAATACGGGTACAACATTTTATTCTAAAGAGTATACATTTTTCATTAATATTTTTTTATTTTTCTTCAGAAAATAAAGGGTACATATCTTTATACTAAAGGGTATACAATTTAACACAAAATTCTAAAGGTACACGGAAAGTGTTCCCGTACACCCGGGCGCACACAAGTTTTTGCCCTTTAAAAAAATATATTTTAACTTACGATAATCATACTTTATCTATAATAATGATACTTCAATCATGAATCGACTCATCTCATAATTCGTCTTACATAGTTACCGTCTCACAAGAGACTTTATCTTTCCGTTAAACTCAAACGATTAAAAAATATTATTATTTTAATTGTAACGTGTAGTTATATTAGTATTAAGTGATTAAGACTTTTTACTTGAAAACAAATTGATACTTAAATGCCTAAAATAATAACTTTGGTATTTTTCAAGTGGACGAAGGTGAAAAAAAATTTGACAAAGTCTCTTGTGAGACACGGTTATTATGTGAGACGGGTCAATCCATTATTAAGGTATCATTGTTATATAGATAAAGTGTGCTTATAATTAGTTAGAATATAGTTTTCTAAAATATAATAAATTGTAAATTAAAGTATACTTTTAGGGTGTTATAGTATGGTTCACTACAAACATACTTAAACTATCAATAAATAATATACTTTACTTATATAAAAAACATATTTTAACAACGGGTCGACTCGTCTCACAATCTGTCTCATATTTACCCGTCTCACTAAAGAGTAGCTAAAAAAAGAATAATATGAAATAATAATATTATATTCGTTTTAACTTTTGTGAGATAGTAGCTAAAAAAAAGAATAATATGAAATAATAATATTATATTCGTTTCAACTTTAATTTTACATTTTTTTTCGTTTCAGTTTGTATTAACTTTAATTTCGAACTTCAATAAAAAGAAATGACACTCAATTTATACTTTCACAACGTCACACTTTAATTTCAAATTTATCATCATTTATTTCTACACATAACATACTTTATAATTTATTTATTACTTAAAAATACTCTCTTCGTTTGCTTTAAAGGGTCCTCTTTACTTATTGCAAATGGATTAAGAAGTATTATTATTCAATGTGCAGTGGATAGTTATATTAATAGATGTGTGGACTTCATATTTTAATTGTATTAGTGGGTGTGTGTTAGATTCATATACGTAAAAAAGGAAATGAAACTCTTTCAGTGGACATCTATAATAAAAAAAGGGCAAGTCTTGTGTGAGACATCTCTCGTAATTAGTTATCATTTTCACTATAAAATGTTATCATTTTTTATTTAAATTATAAAATTTTTTTAGAAATAATTTACTACACCATTATCATTTTTCATTGTATGACTTTTTGATTGAATATTATTTTTTATTAATAATATGATCTTTTTTATCTGTACGAAATAGTGTTTACGTAAAATGGAATCTCATAAGTCCTTTGCTATAAAACTACATCGATAAGTAATAAAATAAAATATTTAAGAGGCCTAATGACCCGTGGTCACCCATGACCCTCTCACATGAGGGGGTGGGGCCCATATATAAGGGGGTGGATCCCACCCCCTCATGTAAGATGGTCATGGGTGACCACGGGTCACCCAAAAATTACCCAATATTTAAATAAATGGCATGAAAGTAAAATAATTACATGAAAATGATGCCAAAATTTATCATTTTCTAGATATTTTGACAACATCATATGATCGGGATAATTTCAGATTTAGTCTCGTAAGAATTGCTCAATGCCAAAAAGGTTCCAAAACTAGCAGATTTAGTCCCATTGGAATTTTTCATCAAAATTTGTTAATAGTTGACGAAATATTGTGAATCATTAACAATACCAAAATGTATTATGCCTATTTTGAAAAATATAAAATAATATAAATCTGATAGTTTATAATAATATACTCCCTCCGTCCCCTTGAAAGGTACTCGTTTGATGTTTGCACGTGGACGGTTCTAAGGTCTTTATTTATTTTTTGCACGTAAATTAAGGAGCATTATTATTATAGATATGGTGGGTAATTGTATTAGAGGGAAGTTGTGGGTCATATTGTGTATTTTCTTTATTAAATAGAGGAAATTGATGCTTTTGAAGCGGATGCCAGGAATAGTGAAATGTATACCTTTTAAGGGGACGGAGGGAGTAAGTTAATTTGAGATGAAAATTTTTGAAAATTATGGTTATACTTATGGGACCAAAACTGCTAGCTATAAGACCAGTGTATTCCTATGAGATTATAATTGAATTGAAGGAATTCTTGGAAACAAATGTGATATTTTTCCTCATATGATCATATCTAACCTAAAAATATTCCTTTATTACTTCTAGAAATTGACGACGTGGCTATATCGAGTCCAACAAGCTCTTGGTGGGACCACAACGATACGGGCGGGTCAGGCGTAGGAGTTTACGATTATAGCCCATATTGTTGGGCTTATGGGCCTCTTTGTCAGCCTTTCTTAAAGATTTATGGGCCTCACCTTTGGGCTGGTCTCCAGTTTTATATTGGTAATTAAATTGGTCTTTCAGGACTCTCTTTCACATTTCCTCAAGGCCTAAATAGCAATTATATTTTTCTGATTTTGATGATTTGGTAAAACGTAAGAAATTTTCACACTTACACCAAAATCCGCATTTGATACTTTAATTATTTTAGTTTTTAATGTTAAATTATTATTTTTTTCAATTTTAGTCGTGACCACCGTTAATTATGATCACTAAAAAAGGCAAGGAATTTAGAAGCCTTTTGATTTAAATTTCGGAATGATAATGGTAATTGGAATATTGATGAAGGTAATGGTAATGAGAATGAGAGTGATTGAAGGAGTGGGGGTATACATTGAATCAATGGGAATGATTGAGGGATTTGGATTCTCATTACCTCTAACCAAGCATTAGGAATGAGAATGAGAAAATTGCAATATTAGTCCCACCCGTCACAGTCCCGTTTGAGTTTGGTCTCAATAGTCTTGACTTTAGTCTCAAACGTTTTTTTATGCAATAATGGTCCCGTATAATTTTATTTTTTCAATTTCCACCCACAACCATCTAAATGTAACGGAGGCCCATCACGTGAAAGCAAGGTTTAAAATATCGATATATGTAAAAATATCGGTACCTAAAATTTACGGATATATCGATGGATATATCGAATATCGATATTGATATCGGTAAAAATTTTAAAAATTATGGAAACTTGTGAGAAAAAAGAAGAAATTTGATTATTTAATTTTGCAATATATTATAACTAATTTTTATATATAAATATAATTTATAATCAAAATAAAACTCAAAATATATGATAAGTAGATCAATAACAACATATTTAAATAGTCTGAAATCATACAATAATTATTATTATTTGTTTAACACATAATAACTAATATCAAAATGATGATCTATGAGGTTTAAATGTAAAACATGTCATGTTGTCTTGATCTAAACAATATTGGTACCATCTAATCGAATTAGATAAATTTTTAAACTTTGTTTTGAATGTGTTAGTAGTATATCGTTATATCTTGTCTAATTGTGCCAAAATATTTGTATTTTTAATCAGAGTATACTGTTTACATGAACTCTTCATATTTACTATTTAATAGTTATAATATTTTTAATGAAAAGTGATAACTACTTTAATATAAAAAAAGATAGTTAATTAAGAAAACGTAAAACAGTCTCACTATGAGATTATTTCACGAAAGTATTGCTCCATTTTTATTTTTATTTTAAAATTTAACAAATTAATGGCAAAAAAATTGTATTTAGTTGATAAAAGTAACATAATAAAGTCATTAAAATTTCTTAAAATCATGGATAATTTTTCGATGTTTTCGATATATCTTCAATATTTCATCGATATTTTATCGATATTTCCTCGATATATCTAGGCATCCAGAAAAATTTGAACTGTGACAAATTGATATCGATATTTTCACCGATATTTTCCGATATTTTCTCGATATCAGAAAAGAAATATCTTTTCCCTAATACCGATATCGATACTCTCAAAAAATGAATATATCGTGAAAATATCGAGGTTATTTTGGGATATTTTAAACCTTGCGTGCAAGTCGCGTGACCGTTAAATTATGAGAATCGGGATTTCTCTCCCAAATTTAGAACTAATTCCCCCAAACACTCGAGCCCTAATTCTTTTTTCAAATCGTTTCTGCCCTAATCTCCTTCCCAAATCGCTTTCCTCCTATCACGCCAAGGCCCGTCTTGAGATTTGCAAGTTTTCTCATCATCCATCTCCATTTTCGACCTCTTGGAATCGAAGCGCGTCCCTGGTGACCTTGTGTTTTCCCATTTTCGATTAAACGGAGCTTGCAATTTAGCTAGAACTTCGAAACCCTTGCAGGGGGTGCAGGTTAGGGAGCTCGTGGATGGCGAGTTCATCAGCTGCACCGCCAACCACGCCGTTGTCGACGGCTACGCACTATTTCTTGCATTTCTTTAACTCTTGGTCTGAGATATTTCGTGGTTCCCCGAAATTGTCTAAAACCCCTATTTTCAAACGCGCCAATGGAGGCCAGCTTCCTCGAGATCTATTGCAGAAGCTCGCAGCTCCACCTCCACCTCCACCTCCTTCCTGGAAGGAGGTAGAGAATTTACAACTATTGTCCTTGATGTAGGTTCTAAATTTGATTGCCATCGATGGAGGTATATATGAAAAATTTTCTTGGTTGAAAATGATATCCAGTCATTCAATCTTCTTCTTATCATATGTGGAACTATGTTGATTTGTTATTGGGTTGGAAAGAATGACTGACAAGTATGGCTTTTGAGGGAGTGGACATTTAAATTTTATTTTAGATGCTTAATTTGAAATTTAATTTTTCTTATACATGAAAACTTGTCTCAGTGACCTTGCAAACTTTGCAGGTTACTTACCATACTCCACCTCAGTTTCCAGAAGATGTAATAAAAAATATTCGATTTCAAGGACTTGGCATACGTGATTTTGCTAGAATTGATGGTTGGTTTTTGCCACCTTCTGCTCATACTGACTACCTTACAGGCAATAAATTTGGGCATGATTCTTGCTCACAATATATTTCTATCTTCTTTTTTCCCTCCAGATTAGTGGAATGGAACAAACTAGTTTCTTATTTCAGCAAGCTTCAAAGGTACTTTGTTCAAGGTACAGAGAGCGATATTTTTTTTATGTCTTTGATGTTTTAGGCCTGATTAAACTGGAAATCATTAATATTGTTTATGAATGATCTTTTTAAGGTCTCACTTTACTATGCTTGTCTTCAAATTGATGCATATGCCTAAACACATGATCCTTATATGAATGCATGATATGTATAATGTGTTATGCTCTTATCATGTACAGGTTGGATTTTCACACACTAATATTCTTCGTACTGTAGTCCAACATGCTTGTTTGCGTTTTCCAAGCCTCTGAGAACAAAATATGTGCTTTGCCGAAATACAATGATCTGCTAAAAGTTAGTTTTTGTTATTTTTGGTGGAGATACTTCCAAGTATCGCTTATGAGCGGAACAAATGTTTGGTTGAATCTTCAAGCATTTGATGATATAAGTATTCAATCAAGGGATATATCTGTGGTCCAAAGATTTTTAGCTTGGAATTAACATTATTTATTTGTTTTAATCTAGATATAAGCTTTCTGTGTAACTGATTCCATTTAGAACGTGTTTGCTACAGCTCGAAGTAATACCAAGAATATTTGTGAATCCTCCACTTAAATAATCACAAGCTTAAAATGACCATATATCATGAGCTTAGGACATGATCATATGATTCATATCAAAGATATTTAGAATTTATGAGGTTTGAAAGGCAAATCTTTTATTTATAATAGTTTTGCGAAGCTTCCTTTTTTTTATTGTTTGAATTGTCTTCATTGATCATTCTCTATTGTTAATCATGATAACAAAGAAACTTTTTCATAAAGAATGGGAAAATGGATTGTACAGGTTCTTTGGGACCAAAATTGCAAGATTCTTGCAATTTTGGTCCCAGTATTTAAGGATTAGTCCAGTGGGACCGAAATTGCTAACGGGAATAACGAAAAACTTAACGGTAGGACCATTATTGTTGAAAAAAAATATTTAGAACTGAAGTTAAAACTATTAGGACCAAAACAAAACGGGACTGTGATGGGTGAGACTAGTTTTGCAATTTTCTCGAATGAGAATCAATACTCTTTCATTCCCATTACCCACCACTAATATCTCTAACCAAGCGCCCCCTTAGTTTTTTTTTTTTTAAATATTGAGAGAGAGTGTTTTAAAGAGATTCTAAGTGATTAATTAATTATAATATTAATTATTGGTGAAAATAGTTAAAGCCAATAAGGACTCATGATTAACTTACTAAAGTTTGGTCCGACTCTACTATTAAGAAAAAATGAATATATAGGTTGGCTTTGGTATCCAAAGAAGTCTTAAAATCATGATAGGTCGATCTATATAAAATTTAAATTAAATTACATATACAAAAGAATTTGATATATATATATATATTAAAAAGAAAAAAATAAATAAGCTTTTGAAAGGATTATAGACCTAGTTAATCAAATCGAGCCTACAAAAATTGTCTACCACAAATAGCCAGATTCAAGTCTAACCATTGTGTTGATTGTAATAATCACTTATAATTTTAAAAAACTAACTAATTATGTTTCTTAGAATAATTACACATAATTATAATATTCCACCAAGCAGTACTCTACTCATATTTTTTGGGGGAAAAATTTAAAAACATAAACCACTTTTGATTTTAATTACAGTTTTCACAATTACTAAATATATAAACAATTTGCTTAAAAAATTTATTTTTGTGGAACACTCCATATATATAAGAGTACTTCCACTAGTATTTGTGGTGGCACGCACGTACTTCACTCATTATATTTCTGATCACATATACTTGTACTAAAATTAATTAACTTGGGTATTATATATATATATATATATATATATATATATATATATATATATATATATATATATATATATATATATATATATATATATATATCTTATTATTATTATTATTATTCATATATATCTTCAAATTAAACACCACCATTAATCATTTTTTTATTGGTTAGGAATAGACTTTTTTATTTTTTATTTTAATATCACATATAATCTTTTTATTTTATTATTATTACAATATTACTAATGTATATCTCTATACTTAGAATTAAAAATTAAACCTTAAAATTAGATAAATAAACCAATTAATAAAAATATATTTTCAAAAACTTTGAGTATATCCTCATTATTAAATTACAATATGCATTTAATATTGGATTATCTAATTAATTTTCTTATAAAATATAACACATATTAGCATATTATGCGGGAATATGTACTCGTATATATATATATATATATATATATATATATATATATATAACAAAATAATTTTTCTTTATAAAGCACTAATTAATAAATTTTGATTCGATTTTACTATTTCTATAGTGAATAATTTATTGCACCGGAAAGGTAGTTATTTACAAACAATATTGAATTTCCCTCCCAAGATGAACATCAATTTGCTGTCACACAATAACAAAATATTTACTCCAAAGTAATTAACTATGGAATGTACATTTTTATGGTTTAAACTATGGAAAAATTCCAAGAAATTAAATTTTAAAAAAATGGGTTAATTAAAATGGAAATTTAAACAAGTGGTGGTAAGTCATTGAATCAGAGTTTGCTGATTTTTATGAGGCTATGGTTGGTGGTTGGAAATGTGAAGTCTCTTCCCTTTCTCTCTCTTCCCTTTCTCTCTCTATCTCATTTAGTAATGTCTGCGTAATTTATGAGAGAGTTGGTGTGGAAATTATATACTCATAGATTGTTGCTAAATTCATTTAGGATTTTTTCCGTTTAAGGCGGCGCCGCCGGGTGCACTCACCGCCTCCGCCACCTACTCCGTCGCACCACCGTCGACTTACCTAGTTGGTCCTATATTTATGCCATAAATAAATAAATATATAAATAAATAAATAAATCTCGTGAACAAATTGTGCTGCTTATGGTATTAATTTTGTTGTCTTTTGATTGGTATAGAATTATTTGAAATATGATATAATTTAATTTATAGCTAATGTCGTATAATGTTATATCATTAATGAAAGGCATGTTTGGAATTAACTACTACTAAAGAAAATTTAATTTAATTCAACAACGAGTATTTCTTATAAATTAATTAATTATTAAAGAAAATGTTGATGTAACATATGTGAAATTTTTTATTTTAAGAAGCATCTTTATATTTTTTTCACTTGTATAATTCCATATACATTGGTTGCATGCATGTATAAAGCAACAAATTATCAAGACAAATATCTCAACTAATTTAAGATAAAGTTTTTTTAGAAGCATTTTGAGAGGTGTTAATTATTAAAGTATGATTGTTATATAGGTAAAGTTTATTAATTAGTAGTTCAAGTAGTATATCAATAAACATGTTATATCTTATAACTATATAATAAATATATTTTAATAATGGATCGATCCATTATCTCACACAAACTTGTTACAGTACCCAAAATTTAATTATCATTATGAATTAAAGCTTTAAGAACTTTGCTTTAAAAAAAAAATTTCTATTTCGTGAATCAATTTTCTTTTAGTTAAATAAATTAGATAAAATTTAACTTAAAAAAATCGATTCATGTCAAACAAATTATAACGCTTTTTATTCTTAGAACAAAGATCAAAGATATTCAAACATTTACTAATTAATTAATGTAACTAAAATATTGTATTGTACGTGATGCATTAACGTAGGTACGTTGATGGCTAGCTGGAAGGGTAATGAATGTTGCATGCAAAATAAGGAGGCATCTTCACCTTGTCTTAATTTTCGATTTCATTGTTGAGGTTGGGAGTTGAGAAAGTTATTATTTCTCTAGAAATTAATTTAATTTCATGTTCCAACTATTAATAGATATAATTCTTTCGAATTTATGTATATTCACTGCTTCATTAATTCTTCCATTTTTTATTTATTAAAATATTAACTTTAGTTGTGTTCACATTTTAATGTTTATTTAATTACTCTTTATATGTATGGCCGATAATGGATTACTACAAACTGATTTCTCCTACTACGATATATATTTTTACTTAAAATACATGCGACAATGTAATTATTTCAATTCAATTTTCAATAAAAAAAAATTTAGTAATATATCTAGTTGGTTACTTTAAAATAACCTTCTCACAATAAAGCCGTTTTACTTGCTTTTTAATTAGTTGTCAATCTTCGTTAATGATGTTAATTAAAATAATTCATTAAATGATTATCGTCTTTCATAATTAATAATTTTCCTTTATAAATTAAAAAAAATATTATCGTTTTTTTATTGTGGAACTAATTCATTTAACTCTTATTATTAAATTTTATTTACTATTTGTTTTTATTTACGACCTTCAAATATCATGTGAGAGAGTAATGATCGAACTCATGATGGATGAATATGAATTCTATACTACTTATACTTTTTAATTAATCTGATTATAAATTATTATTATTATAATCATAAATTAGGCAAAGTTTAGTGTGTTCAAAATTTAAAGTTTTAAAAGATTTAATAAAGTTGAGGTGCACCATAATTAAGGCTATTAATTTACATCTCTTTATTAGTGTTGGGAATTATTGGCGTTGTTATTAGTTGATTTATCTACATTTGGTACGATGGGACTTTCCATTCTTAACCATTTTTTTTATATTTATTTTTTATTTTAAGAGCTCCACAATTTTCAAATAATACTGTCCAATCATATCCAAGCGTAATTCATTATTACTATAACTGAAAAAATGACTACCGCAAAAATTTTTAACTTTCGAAAATCTATAGATCGTTTCCCATTCAATTCTAAATTGTTCAAAATGGATAATTACTTATAACTATAGAAAAGTTATTGTTCTTATTTTATAAAACCCATTAAAATTTAGTTAAAATTCAAGTCCAGTTAGATTAAGTTTTAAATTAATCTTCATCACAATATTAAACGAAATTATTAAAAATAAAATAAAATTACTTCACTATTTAAACCTGTGTGCACCCTAAATACACCTTAAAATTAATTAGGTCTTTACTCAAATTATAATCCAAATTATTAATATGCATTTTTAAATTACATAAATTAATTAAAACGTACTACAATCAATATATTGAGAATGGAGAATTCACATACTATAATACAACGATTTATTGATAATTGACCCACTAAATACATTTTAGAATAATAATGGTTGGGTCGAATCTCCACATCTTGTAATGGTCTTTTCGATATTTCTTGTACATGTAACTTGAATTAATGTAATTTATTTTGCTTGAAAAAAAACCATAAAATTTAACATTTACACGTTTATTCTTAAGTTTAAATTTAAGTTGGTCTGCACAGAGTGTATAAAGTATTCAAAGTTGTAACATTTTATTTTAAAGGATACACTTTAATTAATAAGTGTATTATTTTTTTAATAAAAAACTCGTTAAAATATGAATAGTATTAAAGTTTGACTAAAAATTAAATTTTGCTTTTTTTTAGTAAAAAATCTAGAGTATTTAATATTAAAGAGTGTAAAATTGAATTTAATTAGCGAACGGAGCTAACTTCATTGCATACAAGACTTTGGCCTAAAGTTTATTTCTTTCAAAGTATTTAAAATGAAAATTTTGAGAAAAAACTTAGTTATGAATTAGTTAATACAAAAAAACAATTACTTAAAAAAAACTAGGGATACAATTATACTAATAGAATTTTATCTAGGCAATAGAGGGTGGTGGCTAGATAGAAAATGGACTTTGACCATTGTTTACCACATAAACATACAAAAGCTAGTTATAAGTAACATGCATGGAGTCTCTAAAACAATTTTTTCGGGATAATTACCCTAAGCCGGTAAGCCCTTAAATAATAATAATAATAATAATAATAATAATAATAATAATAATAATAATAATAATAATAATAATAATAATAATAATAATAATAATAATAAAATACACATTTAATAATCTCAAAATATACATCTCACTCGATACATGTGACATACTTCTCAATTTATTTATTAATTAAAAAAATCAAATTACCTTTGAAAAAGTGAATACTATATAATTAGAGATGAATTACTGGTTATGCACAACTTTGATGCTAAATTGCCATGGTGTCATCTTATACTTATATTTTCAAAAAGAAATGGAGAGAGAAAAAAAATGCAAATGTGATAAAAATGAAATGGAAGTACATGGATTGGATTCCTTATAGGGTTGTACGTAGATAAGGTACAAGCAAGTAATGCAGAGTTGGTTGTACTATGAGATGAGATGTCCCCTCCCTCAAAATAGAAACTAGGCATCGGCGCTTAATACATATGCCTCCATAATTAAATCCTCCCTATTATTAATTAATTAATTAATTCAACTTTAATTTTTTTTTGTCTCATTTTTAATGACTTCATTTTTCTTGTCTCCCACCACTATTATAAAATACTCCTACAAATTACTAATATCCACGTGGCCTAATCACGTAAAACCACGTGCTAGCTCCTTCTTAATTAAAATTTTTTGATTTGGCGTAATCACGTAAATCCACATGCTAGCTCCTACTTAATTAAAAATCTTGATTCACCTCATTTCCTTTCGTTCTTATCCTCACTAACTTATTTAAATTATTAATTATTTATCAGTTGAATTAAAAATTATCGTTATAATTATCTAACACATACATGCAATCTGGTTTTTTTTTTTGTTTTAATAAATATTTACTTTAATGATTGACAATAGATTTTTTTAATGAAATTAGCTTAATTATATACATATATAAAACAATTTTAAATGATCCGAGGAAGTGTTGTGGAGTATAGAGTTTGGACCATTAAATTAGTGGAATTTGAAATTCGAAATATTTTCCCAAGTCCAAGAGTGTGGAATTTTAAAATAATAAAAAGAGGAATAAAATTATAATGGTATTGTCTGGAGTTAGTTGTAGTTCTTCGACAGATTATGTTTAGGGCGCGGGCATCCATGCACAATCTGCGAAAATCAGTAGTAATTCTTTTTGGATGGTTGTATTCTATACACCCGGCCCGGCCCGACTCATTTAATGCCTTGCAGATTTTCCAAACACACAGGACTCTCCCATTAAATATGTGACAGAAAAAATGGTAAATACGAGTTATGCGCGTGACGAATAAAAAGTAATAGTATAATATATTTTTTTTTATTTCACTGCAACATGAGCATTTGTTTTTTAGAAATAGATTAAAAAATATGGAGTATAATATTTTAATATGCAGTAAGATTAATTGTATTAGTATTGTACATAGATCATATGAAGAGATACGAAGTGAGTGTGGATCATATCTACAAAAAGAAAAATGAACACTTTGTGTTGAGACGGACAAAAATAATAAAACTCGTACGCTGCACTGGATGGAGGAGTAATAAATGCAAGTGATATTCAATCGATAAAAAATAATAACTTTCAAAGTTCTAAAATAAATTATTTTATGAATAATTTATTGTATAAATAAAATGGTAAGTCCCTTTATATCAATAGAGTTTTCATACTCTTTTGTAATTGTAATTTACAAAGGAAGTGGAAAGTTCAATTGGACATGAATTGAAATAATAATTTTAATAAAAAAATTAATTTTTTAATGAAAAGTGATAATTTATTAAGAAAAAATAAAATGTCACTCACAAATTTATTATTTTAATTTTATGTTATAGTTTATTTTCACTATTAGGATTTTTTTTTTTTTTAGTTTTATCGTTCAAATCTTGAATGTAGAAAGTGCGATAATGCTATTTTTACTCTTAAAATTTATGATTATATTCTCTATTTTCTTTTTTTACAAACACAATTATAAACTCAATTTATATAACTTAGTATATGAACGTGGGTCTTTTCTCACCCTAATTCCGGTGGTTCCCCTCCCAATTTTATTATATCTTATATATTGCTAGAGTTTTAAATTAAACGAGGGTCATAGGGTTTATACCGTAAATCCGATTCAAGAGACTAATACTTTTTTTGGTTATTACATTTTGTTTAAAGATTTTTATTATTAATTTATATAAATATTAATTCATTAATCTAGATACTCATAAACGTAAAACGTTATACCTTATGCTTATGATCTCGTGAACTTATGTAAGTAAGGATTTAAAATATCAATAATAATCCACAAATTGATTGATGAAGAAACATGCATTTTAAGATTTTTATGATAAAATTAGATAGAAAATGTGTTAAAAAAATAAAATAAAAATTGAAATCCATAAAATACTATATTTGAATAATTAGGGCATCTAATCTATACTCCCTCCGTCCCAGGAGGTAACGAGGGAAAGAGACCTTGGGACGGGGGAGTATAAATGTATATTAATGAGAAAGAAAATTGACATTCTATGGATATATATACTAGATGCGAAACTTGTGACTGAATATATATATATATATATATATATATATATATATATATATATATATATATATATATATATATATATATATATATATTGACGATGTGTAAAAAGTACTTTTCTTTTATTTATTTAGTTAAAACTCTAGGGGGTGCATAATTGATTTGATTAGAATTAAATATTTTATTTGTCGAATAATTAATTATTATAATAAAAGGTGGAAAAAAAATACACCCTAATTAAGTTAATAGATATGGAAAGGAGACAATATGTAGCCTACTGTGGATAAACAAAGTACTCCAGTGATGGATACATATGACTAAATCTCTGAAAAAGCACTTTTCAGTTTTAAAATTATTTTATAAGGGTCACTCCTCTTTTAAAGTAGACTTATTATATTTATATGTAAATAATAAATTATATTATATTCATTTCTATGTAAAGTAGACTTATTATAATAAATCATATTATAACTCTCTATAATTATATTTTCATGCATCATTTCTGATACTTAAAAAAATATATTTTAATAATCATTAAATATATTTTATCAATATAATAAACATATTTCAACGCGTCTCATAGACCATCTCAAATAAGCAATGTCTCATAAGAGATTTTGTCATTTTGAAAATTCTTCAAATTATCTTATACTTACTCCATTTGTCCCGGACAAACAGCATCATTTACTTTTTGCACGTAGATTAAGAAGTATTACTATTATTTTATGTAAAGTGGGTAAGTGTATTAGAGAGATGTGATGGGTAGTGATCGGCCATTAGTGGACCCTTTTTACTAAAAGAGGAAGATGATGCAATTTGAATGGAACGTCCAATATAATAAAATGATGTTATTTGGATAGAACGGATTGAGTAATAATTAAGGAATAAGAGATACTCCTGTGAGATTGAAGTGAATTGTAAATGGGTGGATTCATTATTAAAGTACGTTAGTTGAATTATGTTTGTAGTAAATCATATTTTTATAATAACATCTGAAATTGTACTTTAATGCATTATTCATCACATTTTAAATAAATATACTTTAACAAATAAGTATACTCTATCTAGTAGTATTTCATATAATAGTAAGATTTTAACACATTTCACAACTCGTATCACAAGAGACTGTCATTAAATAATTATAAGTGAGACACATCGTGAGAAATATTTTATTTTGAGATTTATTTAAGCAAATTACTCGCTCCGTCCGCTTTGAAGAGACAATTTTTTTCATTTTGGGGATTCGCCCGAAGGGTTTCATTTTTATTTTTTTAATACATATAAAACACACACATCCACTAATACAATTAAAATATGGGCATTACGCACTTATTAATACACCTACTACACATAAATAATAATATTTCTAAACCACGTACAAAAAATAAATGAAACTCTTTAAACTGGACGGAAGGAGTAAAAGCCAACCAGATATATTATCCTAGAAACAATATCTAAAAGTTTGACTTTATTGATGTAATAATTATTAATCTTATACATCACTATTTACCTTTCATATATTAATTTGACATAAAGTTAAAAAACTTATTATAATTATAGGGATAATTTCAAATTTTGTCCCATGAGAATTGCTCAATGCCAAAAATGTCCCAAAATTGACAGATTTAGTCCCACAAGAATTTTTAATCAAAATCTGTTAATAGTTGACGAAATATTTTGAACCATTAACAAGATCAAAATTGACTATGTCTATTTTGAAACACAGAAAATAATATAAATCTGATAGTTTATAATAATATAAGTTAATTTGGGATGAAAATTTTCGAAAATTTTCATTATAATATTCTTATGGACCAAAACCGCTAGCTATGAGACCAGTGTATTCCTACGGGACTATAATTGAACTGAAGGAATTTTTATGGGATCAAATGTGATATTTTTCCTATAATTATATTATCACTATTTTTTTTAATTCTCAAAATCAAAAATTTCAAACCAAGATTTCCAAACCAGTATAAATCGAAAACATGCATGGCCTATTATTGTATGCCCAGAGATATTAAAAGAAAAAAAAACACGCATAAATTTAAAATTTTAATTAATTTAAACCAAAATCATTATTAAAAAAATTGAAAAGAAAAATTAAAATTGAACATAAGCAACTAAAATTGAGAATTAAAATAATAAAATCATTATATTTGGATTCAGATATACTTATTGAACCAAATTTAATAATTTTTAAATATATTATAATATTAAGAAGGGTTGTGGAATAACATTTCATATTTCTTATTCATATGAGCAGCTCAACGTAAATAGGGATGATAATTTGTAAAAAACTAAGGATCAATCCTTTTGTCCCAGTGTGGGAGTAAAGTATATATATATATATATATATATATAAATAAAGGAGTAATATACAATATAAAAGAAATTAAAAATATTTATGCATAGATATATATTTAAATGAAATTAAAAAAATAAGAATAATAATGGATGTTAAGAGGGGTGGAGGCGTGAGAAAGAAGAAGGCATTTTGTCAGTGGTATCACAGGGGACCAGATGACGACCGATGATGCCTCCTCCTTACGATCCCCATAACCGACATATCTATTTCTTTTTTACTATTTTTATTTATTACTCCATTTTTTTAATTAATAAATCTTCACCAATAAAAATAAATGATTATGTACTACACCTTTTTTTTTAAAAAAAAAAAGAAAATCTCAACTAACGGAAATTTTATTTTTGGTTCTATAAAATTCCCAAGTGATATCAACCAATATTGGTCTTCTAATTTTAGCACGAATTTAAACTGGCATTCCGTGGCCAAAAGTAAAAACCCTCCAAAATTATAGGGTCAAAATTGCAATTTAAGCTAAATAGTAAGTAAGTGTGGTAAGAAATATGACACATACACAGAGAGTTGTACGTGTTGGGAGAAATAAAAATTTATGATTGTGAAAGCGGTATAGGGGCGTATAGCCATGCCCATGTCCATGTGTGTGTAATGTTAATGTATACCTCTCTCTCACACACAGTAGACACACATATTGTGAGAGAGAGAGAGAGAGTGTAAGTAGTTACTGTAGTGGTGGTAGTAGTATTTATTAGTTGCATCAAAAGTTAGAGGCATGGAGGGTTACAAAAGACAAGATTGTTGTAAGAGGTTGCACCCTTAAAGCTTCCAAAAGAGATTCACACTTCCCTTCTCATTTTCACTTTGTTTCACTAAAAGGGAACTTCTCTAAACAAACCTGTCTCTCTCTCTCTCTCCCTAAGGGAACCATAATACTGCAACTATATATACTCTTACAACAAGAGAAGAAGATCAAGAATATACATATATACACACTAAGTCATGGATTGGAATGGTCATCTTCGAGTTCCTTACGTTTCTCGACCCGATCATCAGACCTCTCTAAGCTTTCTCTACAACTACAATTATGATCAGTACTCAGGTCAGTCAGTATTCTTTGGTCCAATTTCAAGATTCTCATGCAATATAAACAAGGGTTTTTAATTTTAATCTTCGTCCCACAGAAATTGACGCATTTATCTTATAATAATGACATAAGCTAAATGCGTCAGTATCTCTGGGACGAAGAGAGTATATAGCGAACTTCTCCTTTTTGTTTATGGTATGACTAGTTAATTAATTATAGGTGGTATAGAAGAAGAAGAATAGAAGAGCTAGTTGTATTTCTTTCTTTCTTAAATTCTTTAATTCCATACAGAAATAATTACTCTCTGCAATGATCTGAAGTTGTACAAAGAAAGCTGCTTTATTGAATGATTATGCAGTGAGAGTACCATCTTCCATGCTCACCATTGCATTGCATTCATATATAATTATTAATCTTGAAATAATGATGATGATGATTAGGGTTGGAAATGAAGCAAAGCTCGTCGTCTCAGCTGCCGGCGATGCTGGACAAGAACATCTACGCCGCGGGGCAGGACCCCAAGAAGAAGCGGCTGAGCACCGAGCAGCTGGAGTCGCTGGAGAACAGCTTCCAGGAGGAGATCAAGCTGGACCCGGATCGAAAAATGAAGCTTGCTAAGGAATTAGGGCTACAACCCCGCCAGATCGCCGTCTGGTTCCAGAACCGGAGGGCGCGCTGGAAGGGTAAGCAGCTTGAGCGCCTTTACGATGCGCTCAAGCAGGAGTTTGATGCTGTGTCCAGGGACAAGCATAAGCTCCAACAGGAGGTATGTAATTTTTAGTAGTTAATTTAATTTCCATGCAAGATTTATTAATTTAATTGATTAACGTTGTAGCATGTCACAAATTAGTATTGTTGGGAATCCAGGAATTAGTAGCCATCATCAATTTCTTTCCATTTTGTCATAATAAGAAGATGGACATCATTTATGATAAGAAATTATAAATGATATAACACCCAGCTTGTAGACAAATGGTTGGATGTGGAGGTACTCCCCCCATTTATGAAAGTCTCCCACATATTTATATCTTGGGAGGTCAATTTCTAACATCATCATCATCAAATATACATACACATCTCATTAAATTTCTTAGCTAGAGTTTTTGTATAATTGGAATCTAGCTACAATCTTGAGTAATAAATTTAGGGTCTCGACTCCGCGTCTCGTTTATTAAAATATTAAGTCTGGACCGGCCGATGCACGCCCCTGTTAAAAAAAATGTTGTAATGAGGTCCCAACACTAAATTAAACATTTCTTCTACTTGTTTCACATGTCATTTTCATCCAAAAACAACTTAAGTAAACACTGCAGCACTTGCTTTGGGGATTTGTCTCTTGCCACACACAACGTAGCTAGACAATAAATATACATACATACATATTTTTACACAATGACATTAATATTTTATTTGAAAAAAAATTGTAGGTTATGGCATTGAGGGCTATACTAAAAGATCAAGTGGCGAAGAAACAAGTGTCAACGGGGTACACAGATGTATCAGGTGAAGAGACAGTGGAAAGCACGTCGATTCCAAGCTCGGAACAAGCTCCTCCTCGGGAGACGAACAATATTCATCAAATGGGAGATCAATGCAACTATGTGTTGAATGTGGATGACTATAGTCCAGTTATGATGACTCCATACACTTGGGGTGGTCTCCCTTCTTGATTTAATGGTGCTTGTTTATATTATCTTAATTTTAACTTAACTTTTCAAATATCATATTATCATGGTTTAATCCTAATTTAATTTCCTAGCTACCCTAACAAAAGTAAGGTTCTTGTAGGAGAGTACTGGAACAGTTAGGTATTTTTAGATTTCTAGCTGATCAGACTAGTTGTTGAACCCACTGTTTCAAAACTCTGATTTTAATTACACTACTTAATTACTAATTTTATTTACTACCTTCATTTATTAGTATTATGATTTAGCAAAAGGATCTAATGATTCTTATTCTTGTGCTGCAATTTTTTTTTCTATAAATGTCGATTTTGTGGTGGTAAATTTTATATTTATTTATTTTATGCATATATGTATGTCACAGTATTAAATGATCAATTAATTACACGTTAAAAGTGTCCTATAATATGGTTAACAAACATCAAATTGAGAAAGATGATTATGGCAATGAAAAAATTTTAGTCATTTTATTTTCTTGTACTATTTCGTGTATATATATCTCGAATACGTACAATTTAATAAGATGAGAATAGATATGTATAAACTCCAAGAAATAGTAATTCGTAAATTCTATTTAAATAAGTTTAGTCTCATGAGGGTTTTTCAAATTTGTTCCTTGGTAATAATCTTAAACGTGTAGGAGGATTATATAAGTACTAATTAGTTACTGGATTAGAATTAATTAAATTGATAATTTATGAAGCCTATCGATGAGGTCAATGCTCAATGGCTTAGCTTGCTAGGATTATTATTATAAGTCATAAATATTGAATTTAATTTAGGAATCAGTTGAAAGATAAGACACATTAGCTCTTCGTTACATTATTGTTCAATCATGGAATAGCTTAATTAATAGATGTGGGCTGTGCTTCAATTATTAATTTTGCTAATTAATTATCTATTTAATTATTTCATTATAACATAATTAGTTACATTTTATCAAAAGTGAAACGACAGCTAGCTGGCAACGCTAAGCAAGAGTTAGTAGAGTTAATTACTTAATTTCTTATCGCATTTTTAATTTCTTGGTTAGAATTAAATTTAAAAAAAAATCATATTAAATCGGTGAGTTCATGAGAAAATTTTAAAAAATAAGTAGTAATAATGGCATCGATATGTGTAAGAATTTAATTACTATGTGGTACTCATTAATTTTTGTGACGGAGATATATAATGTCATCATTTAATAGGTTTATTTTTTCTAATTGATCTAGTATAGTACTTCGTATTATATAACCATCTACATCTCCACAATTTGCAATTTTGTAACGTTATCTGATATGTCACATTTGGATGCTTAATATATATATATATATATATATATATATATATATATATATATATATATATATATATATATATATATATATATATATATATATATATATATATAGAAAAGAGATTATACTTTTAAATATATAAATAATAAAAATAATGATTGAATTTTATTCTCTCACAAACAAGTTATAAGTAGCTAGTGATATAGAAGATTATACACAAAATGTATTCTATACTTTAGATAAATGACCATGCTTAAATATAAAATAATCAGCAATATTTATATATTACATGAATTTTTGTAAATAATTTAAGTTCTTATTGAAAATAAAATGGAACAACGGTTTAGATGAGAGGGAGAGAGAGTACAACGGTGTTGACTCTTTATTATATACTAGTACTATTTATTTTCAGCGTATAATAAAACGACGCCGTGCAGAAGTGTAATGGGCCAAATTATATTGTATAATCTCTAATAACGTAATGGGCTTCACTGATTTTGAAATTGAAATATCTAATAACGTAATGGGCTTTAATGATTAGAAATTGGGCTGAAGATACGGGCTTTGTACAAATTTTCTTGTCATCTTTCTTGCTGGATTAATTAAGTTGGCAAAATTACACTAATACGACAACAACCCAAAAAATAAAAAAGTAAAAATAAAAAATATAAATTCTGAAAATATAAATCAAAATAATTAATTTGCCTAATAAGTTATTCAGGTTAGGAATTTATTATACATGGAATAAAAAAAGTATTCGTGGCTTCAATTATTTGATGACAAATAGCCATAAAAAAATAAAACAAGAAGTAGAAGGAAAATGACACCCAATAAAATCTTATTGTCAATAGTAGAAGGATAGACTGCAAATAGCTGTAGGAATGGACATGGTGTGGCGTTAGCGATGACTAACGCTGGACATAACCTTTTCCTTGTAAATAGTAAAAAGTAAAAACATATGATTTCAAGAACTGAGGAGTTGGTCAATTAGACATTGACCATCAGTTCACTACACACCTATACATACGACCATGAAAACTTAATAGAGTGGGGTGTCGGTCAATGAGGCATTGGCCAACACCTTTCTCTCTCCCCTTTCTCTCTCCTTAAAACTAAAACACATCTTTGAATTTCATTCACAACCAACAATCATTGGCTGCTGCAAAAATCTAAGAACCCCATGAACTCATGGTTGTTTATCATCTTGATGCTCTTCTCTATCCCAATAATACCTGCCAAGAGAGAGATTATTAAAGGATTAATACAACATTGTAATAAGATTAATGGTTTTATTATATCAAGAATTAAAAGTACCCATTGTAAGAGCACTGGCAAAGATGACACCAGAGAGGATGAAAACAATGATGGAAGCCCTCCTAAGGATGGCAATCAGCTTTCTTATAAGACATTGTCCCCAAAAGCCAGCCAAGATTGAAACACCCATCAAATATAGAGCTGCCAAATAAAAATCATTTTGATCATATAATAAGTAACAAGAATATACTCCATACATAATAATTAAAATCTTACCATATGGCATTGGAAATCTCTTGAGGAGATAAAATTCCACCACAGATAAAGATGAGGAGAACATCATCACAAATGTTGCTGTCGCACTTGCTACCTGATCATACAAAGTATACGAATATATCACGACCTTTTATTAGTCCAAAATTGCGACTTGTCGAGTGATAGCCTTCGTTCGGACTTGTTAAGTCCGAGAAGCGGATAGCTGACGAGTGGGACTTTTCGACAAACACAAGATTGATCAAATCTTAATATTCATGCGTCACACAACAAAAACTAATCAAGATTGAAATTATTGGAAAATAATTAAAGCATGATAATTATTGCACCTGTGGAATGACTCCAATTTCAAGCAGGAGGGGACCAAGGATGAAACCGCCACCTGAGCCTAGCAGGCCGCCCACGGTCCCTCCTAAGATGCCGCAAATGGCGCAAAATGCAAGATTTGTTGTGGTCCATTGAATGGCTGCCTCACATATTAATTCTGGATTACCAGCCATCCTCCTTTTCTTGCTTTCCTTGTACAGTTTAACGCATTCGTATCCAAACACAACAAGAGCAACTGGGAACTGTATATCGAAACATTGAGTTGAGATTTAAAGCACTTTGATAGCATACAAATGATTCATTGGAGAGTTTGTTGTACCTGCAACAAGTTAAGCACCCAATACCACGTGCTGCAAGCCGGTGTGTCATTCTGTATATCAAAATGTATATCATGATATTCGCAAAAGTATATGGTTCGGTTCTGTATGAAAACATCTTAAATTTCACTTGCCTTGATCACTTGAAGAAGCAAGAAGCAAATCCATACAAGTAATAGAACCAATATTCTTTTAATGTTGAGGTTGCCCTTCATAATTTGCTGATATATTGTGAAAAAGATTGAGTTAAACTACACACGACCGACAAAACCGACACTTTTGTTTAACAACACCAGTCATAATATGCTCACCAGAGCTGTTTTTTGCTCTTTAGGAATCAGTGGCTCGTATTTGGTGTCAATCAGCACTGTGAAGACAAAAAGGGATGATTGAAGTTTTATATCATGTTCATTTGTGAAGATTTGAAAATAAAACTTGAAAAAATTACTCGAGTTTACGTACACTCTCCGCGCGAATTAACAAACGTTTGCTTCTCCTCCATGGCTTTCTGTCATATTCATCCAACAACAAGACGCTATATCAGTCAATCATGTGAGTAAGATTCTATCTAGTTACAATTTTTCACTTCCTTAAAATTTCTTTACAAACTTCAATAACTCAAAAGGCAGAATGATGTAATCACTAACATTTAACACAGTTTCGTCCTTCCACATCTCAATTGCCTTGGCAAAAGACCTTGAAGAAGTCCCTGTTTGCAACAAAGTCAACCATTTATAGCCAAAAAAATTGATGTGAACACCAAACAGACACCAAGATGCATAAAAAACACTATTGTTAACTATTTATAGTGTAATACTTAACAAAGTAATAGAAGCTGTAAAGAGTTGGTTACCCAAGAACAGGATTATGATTAAGACAGTGATTAGCCAATAGGGGAAGACAACACTCAGAGCAACACCAATGGTGATGCCAAGCATGAGCATGGGCTGAAACAAAAGAGCCAAATCATAGTCAATTATTGGCACTTCTCTGCATGGATGAGGGACCCTCAAATTATACCAAACTGATGCTGCTGATGCACCCATTATCATGCCTGTATAGTAGATTAATCATATCAAAATCCAATCATTGAACAATAATACTAAATTTTAGACAAAGAATTAGTAGAACAGAGAGAGAGAGAGAGATTAAGTAGATTCTTTATAGTAACTTTCTTCTAAAATATTGGGAAATTCAAGGTTGAATCAAAGTGTACATGATCTTACACTTGGAAATGGCTGCAGCAGATTTTGTGTCAAACCCAACAACAAGTGTAAGCATGGGGACAAAAATACCACCCCCACCAACCCCACCTACTGTACCACATGCAGAGCCCAAGAATCCAATCACTGTAGCCAAAACAATTCTCCAGCTAAACTTCAATTCCTGTCCACAAAATTAAACAAAATATGCTTTTCAAGAACTCCATATTCATCACACTGCAAACACACACAAAAAAAGGAACTCAAGAAATCCAAAATCCACAAACATCATGCATCAAAAAACACTCAACCCCACACCTACACCCACAAAAAGGAGGTTTTGCAAGATGATAAAACACACATGGCAGCAGTTACACGACGAAGTGAAATTAAGCAAGAGTAGAGAACAACAGAAAGCCCGTAAAAAGCCCATAAACTTACTGGCCAAGATTGGGCCTCAGATCCAATTCTTTGCGGCAAAGCATTAATGGAGTTGGAAGATGAAAGAAGCCATGGGTTCTGATAACCGCCATTGGAATGATTGTTGACGAAATATACGGATAGAACAGCAACAGAGAAGCCCGTAAGGAGATACACCACAAGCCCTTTCGTAGACATGGCCGCCGCAGATTATTTATTCTTCAAATCTTTTTTCCAAGAATTCAAACGCCAGAGCCCTTTTCTTTTCCTAAGATTAATGATTGGACTATGGCGTCTCTATCGATGAACAATTGAAACTGTGTGTATCGTAATCACCCAGAAAGAGGGATTGCGAGCGAATTAATAGAATCTTTTTGGCATGTGACATGGGTAGGGCAAGCCTAATCGGACAGAAATTTATATAATCATATGGGGTCGCCAACAATGCCACGTGGCACAAGCCCAGTTGCTAATTTTTTATACTCAAATTTCAAACATGGAGTAGAAAATAATTTTGAATCAGATATTTTTGTGGAATTATTTTCTCTGCAGATAGAATGTTTTCTTTTGAAACTTAATTTATTTCAATATTAGTAAAACATATTTTTGAAAATCTTGAATTGCCAAGAAAAGAAGATTCTCTTTATTAGAGATGATCTATGAGATATAATTAGTCCACAAAGTCAATAATTCTTCAAGATTTCTAAATCATTTAAAAGACAAATTGTTAATTAATTAAGATGGGTCGATTTGGTTAATGTATAATGAGTGAGGGTTGCGGGCGCACGGGAACACATTCCATTTCGTGCGTTTTTAGAAATTTAATAAAAGGTACACTATTTTGTTCTAAAGAGCATACACTTTTCATTAATATTTTTTTCTTTAGAAAATAAAGAGTACACATTTTTATACTAAAGGGTATACAATTTAATACAAAATTCTAAAGGCGCACGAAGTGTTGTCCATGCGCCCAGATACACACAATAATTTTCTTTAGAAAATAAAGGGTACACATCTGTATACCAAAGGGTATACAATTTAACACAAAATTCTAAAGGCGCACGGAATGTGGTCCGTGCGCCCGGGTGCACAGGAGTTTTTACCAAGTATAATTGTTATAGAAGTATGTTAGTTAAAGTATGTTTTATTAAAATATGAAAAATAATGAATTATACTCCCTCCGTCCGGTTTTAAGGTATCAATTTGCTTTTGGCACGCAGATTAAAGAGTATTATTATTATATGTAAAGTGAGTAGTTATATTAGAGGGAAGTGTTGGGTCATATTGTGTATTTTTTACTAAATAAGGGAAATAGATACATTTGAAGCGGACGCCAGAAATAGTAAAATGAATACCTTATAAGCGGATAGATGGAGTAATATACTTTTAAAGTGTTATAGTATGATTTACTACAAATATACTTTAATTATCAATAATCATATTTTACTTATCTAATAACTATATTTTAATAACGGGTCAACCTATCTCACAATCCATCTCATATATACCCGTCATACGAGGGGTACCATTAGTATATAAAATTACGTCTAAATTTAAAAACGAGAACCTGACAAATTCAAAACATTAATTGTGATTAAATATAATTAATACTAATCCTAAAGAATATAATTATAAGAGGAATAATTAGCTTCAATCATTAAGAGGCAATTACTTAGGTCATGGTATATTCATCATATTCAAGGGAAGGAATCATTGATATGCATTAACTGTGTTTCCTAAAATAACCTTGAGAGTGATGGAGACATCATCAAAACAGACTTTACTATAAATATCAGATCAATGCAATTTTAGCTATTGACAGCTTCCTATCAAAATACTCATATTTTATGCTTGAAAAGTAGTCCGGAATACATCAATTTGAATTCTATATTAGATTATTTTGAATAATTTGGATTTATTTCAAATTGGAAAGAAATCAATAATCACAATATATTTATGAGCAAAATTAGTATAGCAAGAAATATAGGTACAATAATTGCTAAGAACACTTTACCTCATTTATACATTCAGTTCTTTTTTTTTTCTTTTTTTATTTACCAAATGTTGAGTTTATACATCCCACAATTCCCATAGTTAGAGTTTATCTCATTACTTCAGAGTGTAATTTATTTTTATTATATTATTTTCATTGTACTCGTTTTAAATCCAATTTATAAGAAATTTAAAGTGTGAGATATTTATAATACTCCATATGATAAACTCTATTATAAGATAATAATGTGTATGACTTTTATACAAGTAATGTATGCTTAAAAGTATGCATTCTTTAATTTTTATATAATTCTAAAATGTTATATGATTCACCATACAAATTTATTTTATTTACCAATAAGCATATTTTATTTATAGAATAATTAATACTTTAATAATTAGTACATTTTTTTAAAAAAGCTACCTGTGGAGTACAGATTAGTATTGATGCAACTTGGTAATTGGTGACTTGTCATAGTTATTTCGAATACAACTTGGGTACGTCGCTTATTTTATATGATCATTGTATAATAAGGATATTGTAGTGGCCAAATTAAAATTTTCTACTTCTTTAATCTGGTGGATATAATTAAATTATTCAATTCTCTGGAATTCTATTTTGAAAATTACTTTTATACGTTTTCAGCTTTTGAGGAAAGCTTTTGTTAATAGAAATTAATTTATTTTAAAATATACACTTAAATTTTTTAAAATTACTTTTATACACCTATAAATTCAATTCTAATATAGTTGTTAAATTTATTCGTAATCTATACATACTCTTTTGATTTCTGCTTCTAATATCTATTCATGCTTTATGGAATGTAATTTGTCAGTCGATCTCATCATGTTAGTGTATTATTAATTATGTGTCACAATCCACCCTCACTTATGTTATGTGAAAAATAATTGAGGAGCATCTAATTAATTCTCGTCAACCATGATTGCAATAATTAGTTGGTGGAATAGTAGCTCCCATGTATGTCTTTATTTTATTTTTATCATGGCAAAAGCTCCTGTGCTCTGGAGGAAACGGGGATATGATCCGTGTCCCCACGTGAACACAACTCTTTACTTCTCTATTTTATTTTGCTAGGGAGTTTAAATTGTAAAGGGCCACAAAAATTACAAAGAGACACGATCTAAATCCGTGTACCGGTCACTCAAGAGACTCACTAGAATATTTTCTCTCACTTAATAATAGAGCCAATAATATTAAACTCTCCGTCATGCATAAATTTGATTTTAACACGAAATATATATATAGAGTACTTACAATAAATATTGGTTCATTTTTTAAATAAAATTTTTTTATTGATTTTTAATAAATAAAAATTAACTATAAAATATAGTCCATTATTTAGGTTTTTATGTGAAATTGAAACTTTTTACAAAATATAGTAGTATATTTTAAGGTTATATGCTTATAGTGTTTTTATTTTTGAATGATAAAATTTATTTTTGGACCTATGAATTAAAAACTGTGAAATTTATTATGAAATTAGAGTATGGAGCATATATATTATAAATTTAAAATAATTAAAATTATTTAAACAAATATTAAATGCAAAATTCTTTTTAATTATAATTTCCCGTATACGAACACAATTTGCAGATCGAATAGGGGTTATTCTCCTCCTAAATTCGATTGTGATAATATTTTTTTAAAAAAACTCCCATTGTGGGCCACACGTCTTCTGAAGACTGCTGGATCCGTTTGTAATTTGAAGTTGGAGTATATAATACTCCCACCTTCGTCACCTAATAAACTATCAACTTTATTATTTTAATAATATTTTTTAAAAAAATAATACTAATTAACTTTACATATACCACTCACTATTAATATAACTATCTACTTTATATAAAATAATAATACTTTATAATTAATTCATGATTCATAAAAAGTATTCTCTCCGTCCTTTTGATAAGTGTTCGTTTACTTTTTGCACGTAGATTAAGAAATATAATATTTTAAAATGTAATGAGTTGAGCGAAATAATATTTTAATGTGTAGTAGGTAGTTATATTAGTGTTGAGTGTGGGCTCCATATGTAATGAGTTGAGTATAATAATATTATTATGTGTACCCAAAAAATAAATGGATACTTGGGATGGATTCAGACGTGCACTGTAATTTTACTAGTTAATAGAGTATTTTTTAGTACATGAATTTTATTTTTAAAAAAAAGATGAATTAATTATTAATCTTTTGAATGAATAATATTACTCTCAAAATTCGCATATCCTGATTTATCGATTACTTTTTAGTAAATGAAAAATCACTTCTTACGAAGATGAACTACTCCCTCAGTCCAGCGCAAAGGTATTCGTTTGTTTTTTGCACGTGAATTAAGAAGTATTATTATTTTATAGAAAATGAGTAATTGTATTAGTGGGAAATAGTTTGAAGTGGTGGGCCATGTTTGGACCCTTTTACTAAAAATGGAATATGGATACTCTAAGAGTGGACGACCAAAATGAAAAAATTGATACGTTAGTGATGGATGGAGATAGTATTATTTTTCTACATGAAAAAAATTATTCTTCAAATATTAATATGTTGTATTTTTTATATTTACCTTTCTAAAAATATTTTTTGATATATTAAAGATAGTTTTGTAAAAATAAAATGCATGTTCTAACTTCTAACCAAATTCACAACACGCTTACTCTATTTTTTATATTTATATATTAAACGAACGAAGTAAAAAAAAAAAAGAAAGAAAGAATTTTTGATTATAATTAACAAAATTAATTAATAAATCAAAATTACACTGAAACAAATATGATAAATTTAGGAGTCCAATTAAGTCTTTTAGTCAATGTCAGTATGCTAAAAAGAGATTTAATTTTTATTTTACTTTTATTACTTAACTTTCACAAAAGTTGGAATTTCTTGGACTTGTTGGATGGAAGGATGAATGTTAGATTATCTTTCGTCCACGTCTTTATAATAAAATTTTTAATATAAATTTGAACCGATTTCCCTTTTTATTTCAAAGATAGTGTGCGTAAGATTAAATTATTAGTAAAAAAAAAAAGCCTTTTTTTAATATAATAATTGATTAGGGGGTGAAACATGGAATAAATTAAAATATTTATATACTCCTTTTTTTTTTCCTTCTAAAACTTAAAAGATATAAGCATATTGAAGTTAAATTACTAGTACTCCAGTATATCTCTATGAGTTGTATAGTTTGGACCAAATCTATGTAATGTAGTACAAATATTAAAGTATAGTATAATAGCAATGACCTGTGCAACCAGGCCCCTCTTTATAGATATCCTCTCCATCTCGAGTTTTAAAATTAAAATATTTTGTAAGATTATTAAATTATATTTTATTTGGGTGAAACTTTATTATGGAACAGATGAAAATTGTAAGTCAATTTGTTTTTGGGAAGGAAAGTGTAAAAAATAAATTTGACGAAATTGTGATTCTAACTCCTTCAAAATATTACTCTTTCAAACATTCTTTAAGGAGTAGGGAATTACTTCATCAATCGCAAATGTATATTTTATAAATTAAAAAAGAAAAATTATAGTTATACTTAAAATAAATCATAAAGTAGAAGAGTAAAATAAGTTATGAATTATCATACAATCAGTTGTACATAATACTATAACCTGATTTATGTGTATGAATATTGCTCCCAAAATATGCCTTGTTTTGGATAGAAATAGCATAAATTATTATAAGTAGGTGGGGGTCAACCGGTCAAGAAAGGTTGATTGTAACTTCTGAAATCTGATGTAAAATTACATAATTTTTATTTTATTATTTTAAATGTTGATAGGAGATAATAATATTAATAAAAACGTGGTTAAATGAATCTATCAACAGTAAACTGATTTTTAAAATTAAATGCTTATTAGTGGGGAGCAAGTGGGGCATTGATAAATCCAATTTTCATGATTCATTTAAATCTTGAATATTTTGTCTTTTAGTGCTGATACTTTAACACGTCTCAAAAAACTCTCATCTAGTTACTGCTGATATTTTAACATGTCTCACAAAATTCTCATCTAGTTAGTATCTCACAAGAGAATTTGTCAAGATTAAAATACAAAAGAAGAAATCCCAGAAAACAAACACTACATAAATTAAATGTCAAAATATAAATGATTATCATTTCTCGTTCACTCTCCGTAATATAATATTTTTCACGTTATTTAAAAAAGGATATATTTCTTGATCAATTTTATTAACTTTAGAAGATATTATAGTATTTTTAGGTAATAAAAAATTATAAAGTAACTATATGTGTGTTAAAAATTAGTGATAAATTTGAAACTAAAATAACTTTTAAGATTATTAGATAAAGTGATGTTCCCTTTTTTTTGTGTAAAAGGTTTTATGAATCGGAGAGAGTATAATTTAGTGTATTCTGTGGTGCACCTAGTGCATTAATGGATAAGAAAATGGTATGGTGGATAGTTATTTTT
This sequence comes from Pogostemon cablin, assembly GCA_023678885.1. Lineage (NCBI taxonomy): Eukaryota > Viridiplantae > Streptophyta > Magnoliopsida > Lamiales > Lamiaceae > Pogostemon > Pogostemon cablin. Next base: position 3,522,729 of record CM042984.1, read on the forward strand.
TAAAAAGTTTAATTATTTTATTTATTTGATAATAAAAATCGAATTAAAATTTAATATACCGGTTAAAATCGTTTAGATGCACCGGCACAACTCCTTAATTTACATAATTAGTTAATTTGTTCTATTATACTCTTAAGTTTAATATTTATTTTTTAGATTAAAAATATTTAAAAATACAATAATTTTTATAATTTTTAAATAAAAAATATTTACGTGTAACAGAAATACACCAGGCGCTATATTTTTAAATGTTTAATTGACAATTTGTGAATAACTATAACTAATTTAATAAATGTGAAATATTGAGGTGGGTGGAATAATTATGTGGGAAATTTCTTTGAACCTTCTTCTTAAACTTTAAATGAGTTGATGGAATAATTATCCAAGATTCCAAAAATATAAGGGTATTACTTCTTTATGGAAAATTGATACAATTTTTAATTTATGACTCCATTTTAAGCTTTATTTTAGATGTGCTTTATTTAAAGGCTAAATTTTATTTTTTTTAAATTCAATATATATTGTAGAAAAATATAAAATATTAATAAAAACAATATATATTTGATTTTATAATTTGATTTGAAGGTGTATAATGATATTATTAAATTATTTTGTATGACTTTAAATAAAAAAATAAATTTCATATTAAGTCTTAAAATAGAAAAAATATACAAATATAAAAACTAGGCTTAATTTGAGAAAATAAATAAATTTAAATCTTAATTTAAAACGGTACTTATAAAATCAGGTCTTATTTTGAGATCTAAACTAAAAATTAGTTCTTTGTATGAAATTCTTCAATTATTTTTTATACGAAAATGTAGTCCATCCGATACAAATGTTCTCATCTTGTTATTTTGGACATTAAATTCAAAGATATTTATTTCTCAATTTTAATAAAAAAAATACCCATATATTACCCATATTCATAAAATAATTTAATCCTACATGAAAAGCAAATCGTGACGTTTGCACGGAGTGAGTATTATTTTTAAGTGAATTAAAAAGTGAATGATATTACCTTTGCGTTAGACTAATTATAATATGATCTCCTTCTAAAGTTAAAATAATTAAATATAAAATTATCCATCGGAATTATTAGATTCTATCTTCGTGAATAAAACCAAATAATAATTAAATTATTTGGAACAAAATACTACCGTTCTTGTTCCTCTATTCATAGGTGGGTTGGTGCACAAACCAATCATGCAGTGATGAGAAATTAAATCAAATTGAATGATACAGTGAGATTGATACAATTATATCAATATATATATATATATATATATATATGACAAAGTCTATTTGTGAGATTTATTAAAGTATGTCTATTATTTAGATAAAGTATGTTTGATAGTTGTTAAAGTATATTTGCTAAAATATGCTAAATTATGCATTAAAGTATGATTTTAATATATTATAATTTGATTTATTATTGACGTACTTTAACAGCAAATAAACATACTTTATCTATACAATAAGGATACTTTAGTAATGGGTCGACCCGTCTCATAAGTAAACCGTCTTACGAAAGAGTTTATATATATATATATATATATATAATTTAGGCCCATTCCTTTTCAATTACCATAAGTAAATTAAGTATGTATTTCCTCTCATTCTGGTGTAGCCAACATGAGGGGAAATTGACTCAATTAATTGGAGGGATCCTGGTCCGTAAATTAATGCATAAAATTTCCTCAATCGAAAAAGGGAAAAAATTTAATATATTCTATTTTTTTACACATTTTATTTCTTATCCTAACTTTAACACTATATCTTTTTATACCCGAATTGACCAAAATACCTTTTACACGAATTAAAAGAAAACAAATCGTGTACCAATTACAAAAAATTCGTTTACCAATTAAAAGAAAACAAATAAAAAAATAGTGTTGTTCAATACACACCATTTTTTATTAAATACACACCCCCTTTAAATTTTAATTTTTTTATTTTATTGTATACACACCACCTAAAACTACAAAATTACCCTTTTAATTAAATTATAGTATTAATATGCAGCTTCACCTTCTCTTTGTGAGCTTTAATATTTAAGGAAGTTGAAGGGAGATCGTTCATGGCGGACGAGGCTTAAGGGAAAGGGACGGTTGAATCATGATAGAGAAGAGAGAAATCCAGAGGCTTAATTACAAATAATGAACAATAATTATAATCAATCCATTATTAGGATAGCCTCCCCAAATCCACATCCCTCCACTCCCCCTTCTTCTACGTACTGAAAAATTAATAATTATACTAATAATTCTAATTCTAATGTTAATTTAACCTAATATTTCCACCTTCCAGAGGGAAGATCCACAGCGATCAATAAAGGGAATCCCCATTTTCGTAGAAGTAATCAAATTAGATGAAGTATTTGTTATCGATGGATAGAACTTGTCTGATAAGAAATTTTGTAAAAGTTAAAATTCGATGCTCTTTTACAGTGTTTGATGAAATTTTGAATTCCTATATTGAAGGAATTTTCAATCCTTGTTACGACTTCAATCTGTTCTCTTATTCTTTGTATGGGGTTGGAAGATCCAATAGATTAAGGTGGTGTGTATTTAATATATCAAGGGGTGTGTATTTAATTAATGGAGGGTAATTTAGATATTTAAAAATATATATTTTTTATTATTTAATAATGGGGTGTATTTAATTTAATAAAAAGGAGTGTGTATTTAGTGTTACCCATAAATTAATCACAATTTCGTGTAGTATTGTCATGTACAATTTACAACAATTCGTGTACCATTCACAAAAAAATAGTGTATAATTAAAAAAAAAACAAAAAAGTGAATCACAAATTCGTGTAGCATTTTCGTGTGCCAATTTTATTTTTTATTCGTGTACCAAATGTTTAAAAATTCGTGTACCAAAAATCTAAGTCCAAATGTTAAAATAATTCGTGTACATTTCGGGCACTTCTACCTCACATATCGTGTAAAATAATAAAAAAAAATATATTAACACCTTTCGTGCTCTTCTTCGTGTACACAATTCATGCACTCCTTTGTTAAATGTATACACAATTCGTGTCCAATTCGTGTAACACAATTCGTGTTAAATAATTTTTTTTAAAAAAAACTCAACTTATTATTTGACACAAATACATTATTTTACATGAATTATTTTCAAGTAAAGATTAAATCCGTCATTTTGATTAAAAAAAGAGTTGATGTTATATTTGGGTAAGAAAGAAAATCGTTAAACCCTAACGGATATTTTTTTTGAATTAATTCATTGAAAAACTAGTACTCCTCATCCGTACGATGTTAGTCAATTTTACAATTATTGTAGTGTAATAATCAAATTTTACTTTTAAGAGAATTTAATTAATTAAATTAAACAGGAGTAACAATACAGCAATGATAGAGTATTAAAGTAATAATATAATTAGAAACATTCCAAATGTAGGGTGCATGACATTGGATTTGGAACAAGGATGACGTGGATAACAAAAAGGCATGGGCAGATATGTCATTCAGCATTTTGTGTTTTAATGAGAGATACAGCCCACCCAGTCATCACCTACAACATTGGGCCCATCTTCACTTCTACTAAAAAATCAACATCCATCTCTTCACTTCTTATCATGTTTAATAACTTTGATTTGGGTTTATCCCCCCATATACTCTTTGTCGGCAATTTTTTTTTATGTAGTTTAATAATATTCGATGCGTATTAAATAATTTAAGTGTTTACTTTTTTGTGTACTGACTTATATTAAAAAAAGTAACAATTTGGGTAATATTTTGAGCTTTTAAAATTTTTGTGATTGAATGTGGAACTCTCAATATTTGAAAGGGAATGTACACGTTTTGAATTAAGGGAAAAAAATGATAAAATTGATGCATTTCAAACGTTTAGAGGAAGCATTTGTTTGAAGTTTTAAAAATCAAGAATAGTGATTATCTATTAAATTAAAGAATAAGGTGATATATATAAGAGAGTAGTAATTAACTTGAAAAAAAAAGATGAGAATTGATATAGAAAAAAGAGAAATAAATCTAATTGAGGATAAATATTGTATTGTAGGTGGATTAGTTCCAAGTACATCTTCAAAATTATAAGTCATTTTATAGGATTTAGTTATTTTTCTTTTTTTTAAAAAAAAATTATTTTATTTAATTGAAGAATGCATTTTAATAACGCCCTACTTTAATTGTTTACACAATACAAGTAATAAGACATTAAAAAAAGAAAAAAAAAAAACTACTTACCTTAAGGTGGCATAGTCCTCGTTGACAGACTAATTTATAAATTTCCTTTGTCCTTTTTTCTTTTTCTTTTTATTTTTACAAAATAAAAAATCTAATCAATAATCAAGAAGTGATGCTGCATCCCATATTATATACAAGAACCAATATCCAACTTGGGCTTTAGTAATGCACAAGAAGCCCAATCATATTTTCACGAATTTTAGGCGCAAGCCCACACAAAATAGGCCCATCAATTTATTTGTAGTTACTAATTACCAGCCTTAATTCTTGCTGTGCACGTGGGACATCATATAATCTACTTTGTTTTCGAATTAAGATTTTATTTTTCATAATATGGTTGAAATTTTTTTGGTATCTGTGTGTACGTATAGGTAATACTTAATGGAAAATTTGTATGACATCGTCTCAAAGAATTATTTACATGAGATAATAAGAAGTAATAATATTTAAATAAAAAAGTAATATTCAATTGATGAAAAGGGTAACGGTACAGTAAACTATTTTATAATAAAGTATAGTATAAATAAAAAATGACAATATTAAAAAAATGATAATATTCTAATAAAAAATAATAACTAATAAAAAAAATTAAAAAATTTATTTAATCCAAAACTGTCCCACATTACTTATATCATTAAGTTGTCTCAGTTCAACTAACCTCTCACCAAAAATATAGTATTAGCACGCAATTGATTCTAATAAATTTAGTTCCCTAAAAAAAAATCACAAAGTATTACTAAACGTATCAACTTATAAATTATGGAAAAAAATCACAAAGTATGATTAAGAGTATTACATTATGCAAATAAATGTATACTGTTTAACTATAGGGATCATCTAAAAATGATATGCAGCACAAATACCATTAAAAGTATCACATAACTGGTAAATTTAGTCAACTTATTGCATCACAAAATCCTACTCCATTAAATATATTACAGCATATATGACTTAAAGTTAACAAGTCAATTCAAAAGTGAAATAATTGAAAATTTTCAGGTTGAAGTTGTCAAAAAGACCTCCTCAAATTTCAAGTCGATTTAAAAATAAAATACTCAGAAAAAAAATCAGGACCAATATATTAAAAGATCACATTTTCCTCTAAAAATTTAAGTTAATTGAGAGAATAGAACATGTTTAATACTACTTATTATTATTATTTAATCAAGTTATTATAATTAACAATATGCCCCTCACTTGCAATGTAGACAGATTAATATTTGAACATTTTACATTTATTTGGTCATGAATCTAATATCATCTTGGAAGATCACTTTATCCAAAAATTTAAAATACAGTAGTAGAGAAGATACCAATGTGGAGTAATAACCAATCAAATCACCGAATTACAATTACTAGAATATTACATTTGTATAACTACTCTCTCGAAATTATTTTGATGATATAATATTATAATTGACTTAATTATTATGTAATAGCACTAGTTTGAAAAATTACACGAGTTTTGTGATGCAATCCCTATCGCGCACATGTTATGCTCGAATCATAATTCAAAACGAAAGTGTATTAAAAATGACAAATACTTGTTTGATACATGTCTCGTGTAATAATTTTCGTAAAATAAATAGAAGTGATATTTTTATAATGAAAAATGATATCTAGTTAATGAAATAATATAAGTTGTGAATTATTTCATAAATAATTTATAATGTAAATGAAAAGTAATATTTTAAAAGAGGCATGATACAATTTTTAATTTAAAAAAAAAAACTCCCTCCGTCTCGAGCAAATGTTTCAATTTTTTTTGTGCGTAGATTAAAAAATATTATTATTTTATACATAGTAGATAGTTATATTAATAGTGAGTGATGTATCATATTTATAGTCTTTTATTAAATGGAAAAAATAAGAATTTTTTAATGAAATATTATAGTAAAATGAGAACCAGACTGAAAAAATATAATTAACACGAAACTTTAACAAATCTAATCATGAAATGATTACACACGACTCTATCTTAAAAAATATTTGTTGAATTAATGAGTTATAATTGATTCATCTTTGAAACAAGAAAATGGGAGGAAGAGAATTGTAAATTGCAAGCAATAGTTGTCCACGGGTCTTCCGCCGGACTTCACTCCACTGCGCGCAACGGGCCGGGCCTTCCACGGACTATTATTTTATAATAATAATTCCTTCCACCGTCCTTCTACACGTGACTAAACTGCGTGTAAATCACATCAAAAATTTTCTTATACTAGCACGTAACAAGAAAATTATTGAAATAAAATAAATGGTCATTTTTCTACCCTTAGAAAATATAATTTGGCATTCATAAAATTTGAATATATACTTGGCAACGCGCGGGGCATATAGGGATATTCTGTGTCCCCATGTGAACACAATCCTATTCTATTTAAACCTACGTAGTGCTAAGGGTTTAAATTGTAAAGGGATATGAAAATTACAAATGCGGCGAAATGCACAAGAGCTTCGCTCTATATATTTAGCGGCGTGAGTAAATTGGTAAATGAAATCAATAAATACCATAATTAAAGATGTACATTCTCTTAATTAAGCAAGAAATTGCATGCCGTCTTAATCACAAGATTTAGGGTTACAGCCATTTCATTATTTATTTATATTATTTAATTCCCGATTTTGGGTAGAATTCTCTTTAGCAGTAGATCCTTCGATCCACACTCTGTTTTGTCTTCTAGTGTAGTACGCCATGAGAATCAGATGATCAATCTTCATTCTGAAATTCCGTTGAAATTATCACTCGTTGGATTCTCTCCATTCTGCTGCCGCTTCAACAACAATCTGTTCGAGTGAGGGAGAGATGTGGGAAAGAAGAAAGCAATCGCTTCGATTGAGGATAACACCACTCACGCATGTTCATTAATAGGCGTGCATTATAGGCAAACGAAGAAAGGGGGAAAAGTTAACCATGGCGGATTCATCATCGTCGTCGAAGCTTGTGTATTTTGTGGTGATTCCGCTGATTTTGCTATCCGGACTTGTGATTTTTCTGAACCAGAAGCCGTCCACCAGCTATTCATGGCCGTCTGTTCACGATCCTATCGATTCTAGTGTTCATCCTTCCGCAGGGGAAGAGGCGGCGCCTCCAATTACGGCGGATCAGTTGCCGGTAAGGCCACCTCTGATTGTTCCAAAATTATTTCTGTGTCAAACAGTGGCGTCACACTTAATTACCTCTTCCTTTTAATGTAACTTTAGATCTCTGGCCCACTGATTTCTGGAATTTTTTGTTTTGTGTGTTTTCGGTTTGAGGTGGAAGATTAATCGCCAATTAGGGCAACGTTAGTTCTTAAATCAACCTTTGGTTTCTATTTTTTTTCTTAAACTGCCACTCTGCTTCAAAATTAATAGGCCATGGAGACTGAAGATATGAGGATGAAATCTGATAGATTTAGGAAAAAAATTACTAACTTAGACAATTTAGAGATGGTTGAGGCTAGTCTGTCACAAGCTAGAGCCAATATACAAGAGGCTCAACGCGATAATGAGACATCATACGACCCTGAATTTGTCCCAGAAGGTCCAATTTACAGGAATGCCAATGCTTTTCACAGGTGCTCTTCCTTCATCCTTCTTTACTCCTAACCATGAACAGCTTTTGATTTCAACCTTGTTAATGGCGGTAAAAGATGACCGGTTATGTAATGTGCAGGAGCTACTTGGAGATGGAGAAACTGTTCAAGATATACGTGTACGAGGAGGGAGATCCCCCTCTATTTCACTACAGCAAAAGTTTGGGGATTCTTGGGATTGAAGGTATCCTCATTCATCAGATTGAGATTAGCAAATTTCGTACCAGAGATCCTGGAAAAGCCCATGTTTACTTCATTCCACTTAGTGTGCAATCAATCGCCACCTATGCTTATGTGATTCATAATCGAGCATGGACGCCCTTGCAAGACATAGCCAGGGACTATATTGAACTTATTTCCACTAGGCATCCTTTCTGGAATCGAACCCTCGGATATGATCATTTCATTCTCGGATGCCATGATTGGGTATGATATCTTGTTTATCTCAATTAATTTATCCAAGTACTTAGATTAGATTAGATATTGATATTTTGCTTTGTATGTTGCAGACTCCAACGATCTCCCACGGTGTTCCTCAACTATTCGAGAACTCAATCAGAGTTCTTTGCAATGCAAACACCTCAGAAGGATTCAAACCCTCCATAGACGTGTCAATGCCAGAGATATACCTTCCAGAAGGCAAGATGGATGGCCTAATAGGCGGACCGCCTCCATCCGAGCGTTCTGTTTTAGTTTTCTACGCAGGGGGTGTCCACGGATACATCAGACAAGTCCTTATGGAGCAGTGGAAAGGCAAAGATCCAGACGTTCAAATACACGAGTATCTCCCAAAAGGCATGTCATACTACGACATGTTCAGGAAGAGCAAGTACTGCATCTGCCCTAGTGGATGGGAGGTTGCTAGCCCAAGAATGGTGGAAGCCATTTACATGGGGTGTGTTCCCGTGCTCCTAAAAGACCATTATGCTAAGCCGTTTGACGACGTTCTTGATTGGAGTAAGTTTTCAGTGGATGTTGGAGTGAATGAAATTGGTGATCTGAAGAAGATCTTGATGGGCATACCAGCTGGGAGGTATTTGGAGATGCAGGAGATGGGGATTCAAGTGAGGCGACATTTCGAGGTGAATTTCCCCCCGAAACGATTCGACGTGTTTCATATGATACTTCATTCTATATGGCTCAGAAGAATCAACGTACAGCTCCATGATACGCATGAAAGCTGATGAATATGCAGTAAGATATAGGACATACCACAACGAATTTTGTTAAAAGTGTAGTTGTTTCTTCGTTGTTAAACCATGAATTTTTTATAGCGGTGTGTGTTTCTTTGCAAGCTAGGTCAATAGTTTAATCTTCTTAATTAGAGTGATTGTTTGTCGAATTCGTGAGGTGTCCGCGAAATTGTACAATTATTAACAAGCATCTTATTTTATGCCCACTTAAATGGGTATTTTATTAACTCTAGTTAATTTTATGGAAAAATAGATTTTTTCGTTCGTTAACTTTATCCAATTTTAAATTTAGTCCATAAGTTTTTCACTTTTTGAAAATCGTCCATTATATTTGCAAAATTTTGAAAATCGTCCATTATATTTGAAAATTTTGAAATGGTTCATCATGTTTACCAAGTTCAACAAAATCGTCCGTTTCAACAGATCATTAGCAGTTTATTTTAAAAGATAAAAATAAAAAATATGTAATATATATATATATATATATATATATATATATATATATATATATATATATATATATATATATATATATACTATTTTACAAAAAAATAGTTCCCACTAAGAATTTATATTATACTCCGTCTGTCCTAAAGAGAACATTTTGTTTTTGTGCACGTTGATTAAGAAGTATTGTTATTTAATATGTAGTGGGTAGTTGTATTAGTGGGAGTGTGGACTCCATATTTTAATTGTATTAGTAGGTGTGTGTGGATCCCATCTGTGTAAAAAATGAAGTGACCCTCTTTGAAACGAACGACCAAAATGGAAAAAAACCTTCTTTCGAGCGGATGGAGGAAGTATCAATATTTAGTTAAATTTGCTCCACTTTAGTATTGAGATTAATATTATTTGTTTGGTATACGGAAGTGAAAAATGAAAAGTGAGATAAAATTAGTTAAATAAAAATATGATATAAATTAATTGGAGTGAAAAAATTAAAATGACCTGCCATAACAGGTTAAAGGATCAAAATATTGAATTTTATGAAGTTAATGGACTAATTTCAAAATTGTTATAAAATTAACGGACTAATTTCAAATTTGAAAAAATTAATAAACTAATTTCAAAATGAGTGAAAGTTAACGAAAAAATCTATTTTCCCTAATTTTATTGACTGTATGGAAAGTTAAATTGTGTTACTAGATGTTTATTTACTATTGCATGAAATGTAGTCAAAACAAGTTTGGATTGAATCGGATGAGTGCACGACTTTTTGTAGTATAAGATGTGATCCTGATTAAATTTTAATTAGTTAAAATAGAAAAGAGAAATAAATAAACAGTGATCTCAATAGAATTAATGTCACAACTGAAATGTTGTCCATACTCCATATGATCATATGATAAAAGTTAGTAGAAGTATGCCAGTGCAATTTTCAATTTTAAATTTTTTTTGGTTTAATATTAATCTTTTTTTTTTTCTAATTTTATCCTTTAGCTACTAAAATTAATTTTTTTAATAATGAGATATTACCACATTAATATTCTAGATATTTCAACCGACACTTTTAATAAAAAACACACAAATATTTTTTAATTAAACTAAATACTTTAAATAGAGTTGGTATTTTGTTCTCAGGTGCACAAAATTTGTAAAGATATAACATTTGTTTTAAAATGTATACTACACTTTAATTAACAAGGGTACAACATTTTGATTTAAATTATATATTCTTTCATTAATTTTACTTTTATTTTTTCAGAAAATAAAGAGTACAATTTCTTATATTAAAAGGTATTATACCATTTAGAATATTTAGGCGCACACTGTCATAGTTTTAGCCCTTTAAATATAGCAAGGATATTGTACATCTTTTTATTTATTCTGCGAGAATTTTAGTATTACCTGAGAAATATTTTTGTTCAACTTATTAAATTGGTCACTTTAATATTTTATTAAATTATTACAAAATTCATATTTGGTCCTACAATTATTGCATATTTCAATTTTAGTCATTTTTTTAATAAATTTAATTTAATCATGAGAGACTAAAATTGAATAAAAAAGATCAAAATAAAATAAAAATATATAATTAAAATTAAAAAATACAATAAAATGCGATTATTTAATGACCAGATTTGTATTTGAAAATAAATTATCTCCTATTTCAACAATTTGGCCACACTGTTAAATTATGAAATATTAGGAATTTAGGAGTATTAAAATATTATTATGAAATTAACTCAACTGCTATTCAGTATACTATATGCCAACTCAGTTTCCCTGTTACAGTCCCGGGAGTGTAACAGGGGATCCCATGTGACTATATGCTTCTTCACATTCTGCCGCTTTAATCGAGAAATCATAATTGGCGTGTGCTCCCTAACAGGCATGCACTAGACTGCAACTTACTCATGCTAAAAGTAAACCTATAAATGGCGGATTCATCGTCTTCTTCATCCAAGCTCGTCTATTTTGTAGTTACTCCACTAGTTTTGCTCTCTGGATTCTGATTCTGTTGAACCAGAAGCCTTCTAGCAGTTATTAATGGATGGATGTTCATGATTCCTTCAATTCACCTCCAGCAGCCCAACAGATTTCCTCGGCGGCGGCGCCTCCAGTTACGGCGGATCAGTTTAATGCCGCGTAAATTCTCTTTTTCTAGTTGTATACCGTGACGAATCAACAAATTGGATTTCTGAGAATTTGGGTATACCTATGGAACGCCGAGGGATTCCAGTAGACAGGACCGGTAGGGGTGTAGTCATGGTCGAATGTTCGACTACTTACATTATTATTTACAAAATGGAGTATGCAATTCTAAAGCATCCAACAAACTTTACAATTCCTATCAAATTATAGAAATGCAATTGGATGATATTGACCATTCACCATCTCACCAATATACATATCATAATTAATGTTAACATTATTCTCTCCTTTGAGGTGGACATTTTTTTCTTCACTCTCAAAATGGATTGAATTCCATATCCCACATTTTGTTATTTAATTGGTATTTTATAATATAAAAAAACTATACTCTAAATGACTGTGTTTATGTGGCCGTAATTTGTGAAAGGATCATAACACTATGTTAATCATTTAAAAGTTAGAATAGAAACAGGAATAGGTGATCAGGTGCAGTCTCATAGTACCAACGCGCTCAACACACGATCAAATTTAAAATATCAATACATTAAATTCATGATACAATATATCATTTTATTACTAATTTATAATATAAATAAAATATAATTAAGTAATATATTTTATAGCTAAAATAATAACTAATTAAAAAATATAAGATGATCCACCACTGTTAGGAGTATGAATTGCTCATTATTTATTTATATGTGAATATAGCAATAAGTCTCCTTGATCAATCAAAAGATTATGACAAATTCTATATATTTCATTTACTATAGAAGTTAAATTCAATATTCTTTAATTAATGTGAAAAAAAAAATAAATGAAATGAAATGTAAAAATGGGGAGGGAGTGAGTGGGAGATATAAGTTTGACCCGGGATGAGAGAGAAACCATACCGCAAGTACCCGACTCCATCACGACCCATGTCTACATTCTCCATCCCTATCTATCCCCACACCTCCCTTTCTATTATTAGTAAACCTAATAAGCTCTTCCTTTTCTTTTTCTTTTTTTCAAAAAAAAATAAATAAATCATCAATTGTTGTATTAATATATCATTATAATTAATTAACAATTTTCGTACCACAAAATCACACACAGGAAGTAATTTGGATTTGTAATGTTTAAAACAATGTCAATTTTTCAAATGTATTTTCTCAATTATTGTTTTATTTATTATTTTCCTTTTGATAGTTGGCAAAGATTTGTGTGAGACCGTCTCACGTAAGCCCTTACGTGAGACGGCTAGGAAGTGACAATTTTTATACAGTAAAGTGATAATAAATTAATGAAAAGTGATAATGTTATTTCATGAACAATTTATAATATAAATAAAAAGTCATAACATTTTATAGCGAAAGTGATAACGTTTTATAGCGAAAGTGATAACTATTTTAAAAAGTGAAAAATAGTCTCACGTGAGACGGTCTTACGCAAGACCTACCATGATTAGGTCTTGTATGAGACCGTCTCGCATGAGACCATTTTATACTTTTTAAAATAATTATTACTTTCGCTATAAAATCTTATCACTTTCCCTATAAATTGTTATCACTTTTCATTTACACTATAAATTGTTCATGGAATAGCGTGATCACTTTTGATTGATTCAGTATCAGTTTTCAGAGTTAAAATCATTTTTGGTCTCATAACTATAAAGAATTTTTTATTCTGTCCCAAAAAAGATAAAATTTTCAATTTCGTCTCATAACTCTTGATATTGGCCAATTTTGGTCCCAAAATCGCCGGAAATTAATTTTTTGGTCGGGAAATCGCGTGTGCACCGCACATGACGCCTTAAATTTGGGCTTTCCGGTAGCTTCATCCAACGTGGCAATTGAGGAAGAATTTGGACCAATTAATGGCCAATTTGTCGACTGATTTGTCTTCTTCATCATCACTTGTAAGACACTGTTCTTCCTTCCATGAGTCTCCTTGAGTGGTAGAGATGGCTTCTGATGGCTTAATAGCAACCCGATTATGATTTTCTTCATTGGATCCTGTGGCAAGGCTGCCTGCAAGATAATTAAATAACTCATCCATACATAACAGGGGAACATGTTTTACTCTAATGATCATGATTGCAGATTCGTAGGTGTGTAATTGCAATTCAAATTACCAGATTGTAATTTCACCACCACTAGTTGTCCGCGGGTGGCAGTCGATTCCTCAACTTCTCTGTAACCCAAGACATGGGCATCACCACCATCACCCAGAAGCAGCTCCTTCAGCAGCTGCAGATTAAACCACCCCCCAGCAGCGTGAACACCCCTCTTCATTGGTCCAAATTCTTCCTCAATTTTCACATTGGATGAAACTACCGAAAAGCCCCAATTTGAGGCTTCATGTGTGGTGCACATACGATTTTCCGGCCAAAAAATCAAATTCCGCCGATTTTGGGACCAAAATTGGCTAATATCAAGAGTCACGAAACAAAATTAAAAATTTTTTTTTTTTGGGACGGAATAAAAAATTCTCTATAATTATGGGACCAATAGTGATTTTAACTCCACTTTTCATTATACAAATTATCACTGGCCGTTTTACGTAAACGTCTCATTCTTTGCCATAGTTGATATGGAGTTAATATACTCACTTCGTTCGTCCATTTATATTTACTTTTGCATGAAAAATTAAAAAAAATATAGTACTCCATATGTATTAAATATATTTTAATGATATTTTTATTTTTTATGGACTAATTTTAATTTGAGTTAAATATATTTTAAAAATATTAAATTTTAGTGTTGTTACTAAGCGCATATACTATATCATTTGAAGTTTTGCCTTGCATATATATACAAGTGATCGCAAATAATTTTCACAAATAAAATTAAATCATTACCTTTTAATAAACATTAAAGATATTTTTACTCACCCAATAATGATATATATATATATATATATATATATATATATATATATATATATTAAATGTGGAGTGTTATATTTAAATAAAAGTAATTTAGAGACACAGCACACTTTTATGGCTGATTTTTCAACATAGGAGTTGGCTGCCCTAAAGTCTATACTTGTACACGTGTGTTGGGTCCATTTTAAATTGGAAACTGATAGGATTACATTTTAAATTTTAATTTAATTTAATTTTTATGTAGCATTAAATATATAGGCACCAATTTTGTGTAACCTATTCACTTAGTTCAACGGATGTACAGTGGTTTGATCCACTTCAAAATTCAATCTTTTTACATGGAAATTTAATGCTGTAATATTTCTCTATTCAATTTCTTAAAAATATATGGAGACAGTAGAATATAGCTAGGAAGAGTAGGTTTTAGGTGAGACCGTCTCACGTGAGACCATTTTTCAATTTTTAAAATAATTATCACTTTTGCTATAAAATGTCATCACTTTCGCTATAAAATATTATCACTTTTTTTATACTATAAATTGTTCATGATATAGCATTATCATTTTTTATTAATTTATTATCACTTTCCTTTATAAAAATTATCATTTTCTGACCGTCTCATGTAAGGACTTATGGGAGACGGTCTCACACAAGTCTTTGCCCTAGAAAGGATAACTAAATACTAATTTATTCATGACTTGAACTAATTAAATTACTTTCATATCTTAATATATCTAATTTGCAAGTAGTTTCCATATTTAAATTTTTAAAAAACATAAGTCTCGCAATATTAAAAAACTCCTCTATCGAGTAGAATTTCATTGGTTAAACATTTATTATATAAATTAATTATTTTTTTATTTTACATTAATTAGTTTCTTTATTAATATTTTATTGGTTCAACATTTTAATCTTTATTTTTTGTTTCTATTATTTATGATATTCTTTAATATTATTTAAATATTTAAAAATCGATATTATTTTTTTTCTTGATCAATTGTTGTTCTATTTTGATATTTTTAATTAATTTAGTTTTTTTTTATCACCCTTTGAATTGAAAAAAAAAGTTACAATGAAATTATAATTAAATGTAGGGTTTCGATTATTCTTATTTTTACACATTATTTTAAATTCGATCGATTTTATAATTTATATATACCTAATCAAAATTTATTTACAAGAGATCATTTAATGATTATTTTAATTTTTATATATTATTTTAAATTCGATCAATTTTATAATATTATATAATTAATAAAAAATTTTATGGCATGTTATTCAATTAAAAGGTGTATTACATAACATGAGTGAATAAAAATTATTTTTATTGTAATTTTCAAAAATTTGTGATATTATTTAAGAAAATGTCATGTAGTACCTTGATAATTAAAATTGGATTGTAAGATAATTTTTTTTTTTTCATATTTGTTTATTTTTTTGGTCACCAACATAATACAATAATAAAATTATTATCATTTCAATTATATCAAGACATTTAATATCCTAATCATACTCCCTATGACACATAATAATAATTACTATTCCATTTTGGGCGCGTCCTATTTTAATAATTACATTTCAATTTTTGATAAAATGGACTCACACAAATTAATTATTTATCTTCCAGGAACATACATCACACTAACACACCTACCTACCTTACATTAAAATATTATTTCTATCACATCACTATAAATTAAAATATTATATTCATTAATTCCCGTGCAAAAAGCAAATGTAATCATTACTCTAGGATGGAGGGTGTATAAAATACATAATTATTTTAATTAATATAAAGGAAAACATAATACTATTAATTATAGATTTTAATTTTATATTTTTCCTTCGGTATATACAATATACGGGATTTATATTAAGCATAAATATATAAACATATTTTATATTTATTAAATAAAATATTAGAATAAAATTTTATAAATTGCGTAACACGCGGGCAATATACTAGTAATTAATAATATATCAGCATTGTAGTACGACATCTCTTCAGTGTTATTTTTGTGAATCATCCACATACTGTTATTAATAGGAGTATATGATTGGCACGTCTAAGAGGTATAGTAAGTTTATAGAATTTAGTGCATCTTTAAAAGACTTTTTAAAATACAAAATATTTAAAATTTGAAGAGAATGTTGACAAAAATGAGCTCCAACACACTCTCTATTTTAACATTTAAATTTACATAATCATTTTCACTCTTCAAATTTGAAGAGTCAAATCCACTCTTTAAACTTAAATTGCATTAAATGTTTTCTACTTTATTATATATTTTGGTTCAAATAAAATAATTTTTAATAAATTAATAGAGAAAATATGTAATAAGTGTACATTAAAAATGAAAATATAAAGAGTTTGTTGGAGTATAATAAAAATATAATTCTTTAAAATTAAAAATCTTTTTTATATCATAAAAAAACTCTCCAAAAAAGTCTCTTGAAGATGCACTTATATTTTCCTTTTCAATATAGTATAATACATGAGATGTGAAAGAAATGGCAGAGTAGATTATTAATATCAATTAAACAAATAATGCATTAAAGTGACTACAATTAATTAATGAACAATATAATAGTACATTTCAGTTGTATAATAAGAATCTATAGAATTATATACCATTATTAGCTTATTTAGTCACTAATTTTTAACAGTTTTTTATAGATCATTAATCGTCTTGTCATAAAATATTCATTATTCTATTGTCTAAATAAAAAAGTGTAATAATTCTTGGGTTGGTGATATATAGACGTGCATGGGAATCCTGAACTCTACATACCGTGAACGTATGTAAAACTAAACTAAATTAAGGTTGTAATTAACTGTTAACTAATTCACTGATTAGAAACTGATTATTGAGATTTTTTTTAATCTCACGAATTACTATAATTACATATTTTGTCATTGATATATACACACGATGACAAATCTGATCTTAAAATTTGTGGGTCACAGCCATCAATATTTTATTACTTATAATCACGAGAACAAACCAAGTATGACTTCACCTTTATTATTTTATAATTTTACGGTTATAATTTTATTTCCAAAGATTATAATAATAATAATTGGAGGTCCAATGTCGTCCACTGTCTCAATGTTCATAACGTGAGCTGCTATACCGAATCCCCGCTGTCCAGCGGTGACCAAATGAGAATCAGAGTTTCAATCAAAGGTTGATTCCACTGAATCCTGGTAATCTGATAGGCAAGTTAGTCGATTAGACGAGGCTCAATCCCATGTTGACCCTCGACCTATCCTACTCCTGCGGATCGATCAATTCCAATTTGTTGACTATTACTTATAAATCTTGTTCTAGAATCTGATTTGATTTTGTAGTCCAAATGATCCCATACCAGGACGTATCTTGAATAGTAGTAATTAGTGAAATAAAAAGACTTGTACAAATCATTGAAGTAACTTCATCCCCAATGAGTTGTGGTCTTGGATAAAGGACGCGAGAGCTCCACTAGGGGAAGGTTTAGACAGGAACCAAGCAAACTAGCTATATTTAGTATTTGGAATTTATTTATTTAAAAAGATAAATCGATTCAATATACTCCCTCCCTAAGTCCCGTTTCGTTTTAATATCTACGTTTGTTTTTTACACGTTGATTAAGAAATATAGTATTTTTATGGATGGTGGATACTAAAAGTATATAATATTTAATGTAAAGTAAGTATGTGTATTAGTGTTAGATATAAATCACATTATGATATATTAATTGTTTTAAGTGGATCTCATATATCAAAAAAAAAACGTTAAAATTAAAATGGGACTCCAAAATAAAAAAAATGTAAAGATTAAAATGGGACGAAAGATGTATATCATATTTATAATAGATTTGACATCTCAATTTCATGTCCATAGTTCGTCGTTTGAATGTATATATATCTTTTTCTGTACAAGCAAAAAAGTTGAATAATTAGCTTTAAACAAACTCGAAAATATGAGAATTTTGACAGTCTTGATCCATTTTTAAAAGGGGAAAAAAATGAAAACACTTATCTAATTTTATTTATTAAATGTAAATTTGACTAAATATAATTTTATTTACTAATAATGATTATCAAGCTATAATATTTTAAAAAAAAAAAATTAAATGTATGCACTATATACGTACAACAATATGGCCAATGATATTACAAAGATTAACACGTCTCTGATTATTTGGTTGGGAGAAATAATACAAAATTGGGCACACTATTGGCAAAATGACTTTTTTGGCCCAAACTAATGTCACATTTAATTTTTTCAAGTAGGCCATTTATATTGGGCTGTACGAAGTGAAATTAACATGGGCTTTACTTGAATTCAAAACGTTGAAAAGGAAATATTAGAAACTTCATAATCCATGAACTTTCAATTTGAACCACTTTTGTACTCATCACAATTGACTGCTCCTTTTATACTCCCTCTGTTTCCCGAATAAACTTCACCTTAGAAAAGTTGTTTTTTTTAAACCAACTTTATTACTTTTAACGTATAAATAACGTACTATAAAGTAATATTATAAGAGAGAATTAAGTAATAAACTTGAAATTAAATTAACTTTTAAAATTATTGAATAGAGGTATGTTTCCATTTCAGGAAAATCATTGTGTAACGGATGAATGAGAAAAGTGTACAACGTAAGAGTAATAAAAAATTATCTATATATAACATCATAACATCACTCTGCATGTTTTTAATTACATGTTTATACCAGAATCAGACAATCAATAAAACTAATGAAACTGATAAAAATCTAAAGCATTCTACAAGAAGTATTTGTTGGGAAGTAAACTAAACCAAAATCTTGCAATCACCAATGATCTTTGCAAGAGCATTCACCATTAGCAAAGCAGTGAAAACCTGAAGCATCTCTTACATGAATCCCTCTTTTGGTAATAACAGAAACATACTTCAAGAAAGTGTGGCAGTCCCCACACAGATGGATATTCTTAGTCACCCTCACCGGCTCACCGGGCCGGGCCACCAGAAGCCCGTATGCAACTGCTAGTTTCCCACTATGGTACAACAAGAAATTACTCTTCTGATACTCCTCCACCTCATGTAGCACAAAGCTCGTATCAGGGACATAGCCTGCTTTCGAGCATTCCAAGAATAGCACGTCGAGCGCGCTGTATATGTCTTTCGACTGTGGATGCAACTTATCCCTGCCGTAGAATATGTGGACCTTGTTCTGATGGATGATCCAGCTCCGGCCAGGGTGTTTTCGGAATCCTCTTTCTTTCATCTCAACCCTAACAAGATCAGAGCAATGCCACCTCCCTGATGCAGAGTAGAGGTTCGACTTCAGAATGTATGTGGATGGATCTTGTGGCTCCATGCTCAGTATTTTCATGGAAGCCCTTCTCCCAATTGTGGCATTCTTGTGTACCCTGCAGCTGTCGAGCAAGGCTTTCCATACGTATGGCTTTGGCTCGAATGGCATCCTTTCGATTAGTTCCTCTGCTTCTTTTAGAAGACCCCAGTAACCTAACACACCAACCAAACTAGCATAATGATCTGAATTGGGTGTAATGTGATGAATGGACTTTATGGTGAGGAAGAAGTCATGGCATTCTTCGACTAAATTGGAGTTGGTGTGTCGATAAGCTGGAATGATCGAGACGCATGTAACTGCATCTGGTTTTACACATCCATTCATCATCTTCTTCCATGTATCCAAGGCCTTTTCACCCTGCCTATTTAGGATATAGCCAGCCAACAGACTATTCCATGAAACTATGTCGTGGGCAGACATAGAATCGAACACCTGAATCGCCTGTTCCATGTTTCCGCACTTGGCATACATACTAACTAAGGCGTTTCCAACACCAATGTAAGACAACGAACCGTTTTGTAAAGCAAGGGAATGGAATTGTTTGCCAAGTATCTGAAATCCCAATTCTCCACATACTCCAAGAATTGAAGCTAATGCATATTCATCCATCACGTTGTGTTCTTCGTATTGGCACTGGCAGATTAAAGACAAAGCTTTCTCGGGCTCTGAGTTTCGAGCATATCCACAAATAATAGTTGTTAACATGATCGAACTCCTCTGTTGCTGAGGTAATCGGTGGAATATCTTTTCTGCATCATCCATTCGAGCACACCTAGCGCACATATCAAGAAGTGCTGCCTGGATATAATCGTTGGCGCCATAATCAATCTTGTGAACAAAGGCTTGAAGTTGTTTGCTGAACGTCAAATCCCCTGCTACACCACAAGCATGTAGAAAACTCGTCAACGTGAAATCGGTTAACTCTAGACCCTTCTCCACAATTCTACAGTGCAACCTCAACGCCCTCGATCCCTCACCATTTCGGCATATCCCTGCCAAGAGAGCATTGTAAGCCATAGAATCCTTCTCAGGCATCTTACTGAAAACCTCCATAGCCATATCCACAAGCCCAAATCCCATATATGCATTAATCATTTCATTCCAAGTAAAACCATCTTTCACAGGCATCCTATCAAACAAAGCTTCAACGTCTTCCACACATCCACACTTCGCATAAAACTCGATCAGTGCATTCTTAACACTTAAATTGCTTTCATATCCTAGTTTATGTGCATATGCATGAATTCCCTTGCCATACATAGTTGAAAAAGATCTAGCACATGCAATGATTACACTTGAAAGCGTAAGGTAATCGAGTTTAAGACCTTCCACCATCTGTATCAGCATATCACGAAACAGTTCAAACGCTCTATCATACATGTCATTCTTAACCACACACGAAATAGCAGTATTCCAAGATGCAGTGTCTCTTTCAGGCATATTGTCGAACAGTTTGATCGCAAAATCAAAGCAATCACATTTACCATACAATGCCATCAGAGCATTGTAAACATAAGTAGAATTAACGTGGCCTGTTTTAACAGACAAGGCGTGGATTTGGGAACCCAACTCTAAATCCAACAAACGGATACAAGCAGTCAACACTGCAACAGAAGTATAGGAATTGGGTTCAATCTCCAGCATTATCATATCAAAGAACAAGGCCACAGCTTCCTTCAAGCAACCCGATTTCGCCAAACCCGAAATCATAGTAGTGAACGACACGACGTCGGGTTTTAAAATTGAATTGAAAACCCTCTCAGCATAATTCAAGTGACCCAACTCGATATAAGATGAAAGGAGGGAATTAAACAAGCGGATGTCATGATTAATCTTGAGAATTGAAGCATGAACTGCCTTACCGAGTTGAACGTCGGTGTATTCGGTGGATAATTTGAGTAATCGAGAGAGCTCGTGGTTAGATTGGGGTTGTGAGTTCTCTACGCTAGGGTTAGTGGGAGTGAAGAGGTGTTCTAAAGGCGGAGTCTTGGAGAGCAAAATTAGTGGGGTTGAGAAGAGAGGCTTGGATGAGGAGAGAGAAAGAGGGGTTTTAGAGGGAGAGAGGAAAGAGGTGACTTGAGAAGGAGCAAAGGGTTTGGATTGAAGGGTTGGGCGGTGAGATGGCGGAGTGACGGTGGGTGAGTCGACGGCAGGAGGGTGGATAAGGGCCGCCATTAAGGTGAGGCGCCAAGCATAACTAAACCTCCAACTGGTTTCAACTTATTCCGACCCACTCTCATACCCTCAAAGTCCCTCTATAAGGGATGCTATAAGGAACATTTGATAATTTAATTATCGGAAGTAGATTAAAAAATATACTCCCATTTCTCGGGCAAAAATGTGCATTTACTTTTTGCACGTAGGTTATTGGTGAGCCTTTTTACTGAGAAAATTGTGCAATTTGGATGAGACTCTCAATATAGTAAAATTGTACTATTTGGGCGGGACGGAGGAAGTAATAATTTAATATGTTGATGAGAGATATAATATTTAATGTACTATGATAGTTGTATTAATATTGTGTGTAAGCTTTATAGAAATATTTTGAGTAGATTTCATTTACTAAGAAAAAATGCATTAATTGTATCAGTGTCAGACAAAAATGACAAAATGTATTCTTTGGAGCAGTGACGGAGTCAAAATTTTCGTACAAGGGTCCAATTATACTTAGAAATGTCCTTTTTCCTTTACGGGATTAATGGGTAGTTTAAGAAAAATTACTTCTTAATTAACTTTCATGACTTTTGAAATTTTTTTAGATAATATAAAATATATTATTTGTGTCAAGTGGAATTAAAAATTTTGAAATCATAATGTACTTTCAACTTATATGATTGATGTGATATTTTATTTATTTATTTTGTGCAAGCTGTAAAATGAGAAGAAGTTAAAAGGGGAAAATAAATTAATAGAAAGAAAGTAAAATAAATAGGGTTGTCAATGGGTCAGGGTTGGTAGTTGAGTACCCGGATCCAATCTTTTGTCGCGGGTCCAAGCCGCTCCGTGACACGTACAGGGCGGGTCCGATCCCTTTTTGGCCTATTTTGATTTTTATTTTATTTTAAATATTTATATCTATTATAAATAATGTGTAATATATATTATTTCATTTAATTTGTAATTATATAAATAGAAATATCATATATTTTCTATTTAATTAATTAATTAAACAAATATATCTTATAAATAATGAATATAATAAAAAATATAAATAAAATATACATGTTATACACATAATATGCTATATAATATAAATATTAAATGGGTCAAAATGGGGCATCATTACTACCCAGACCCGCCCCATTTTTGATAAGGACCAGGTCGGGTCCGTCCTAAATTCACGGGCCAGGACGGATTCGGGCGAGCCGGACCATTTTTTACATCCCTAAAAATAAATGGAAGCACCGAAGCAGGGGTGAAAAACTAGAAAATTAATAAATATAAAAAAAAATGGATAAAATGAGAACAAAGAGAGGTCAATTGTCACAAAGCTATAGCTTATAAGTTATAACTGGTTGGAGTTTACATATACATATAATAATACAGAAAAAAAAGGCCCAGTTCCCCCTTGACATGCACTACCTCCGTCTATGCTTTGGATGCTTTGGAGAGAAACGATGGGAATAATCAATAGTATATGTTTGTAGTCTGTACATATATTCGCATACAACGTCAAACATATTTAATGAAAAAAAAAACATTTATGGTATACCTCACCATTAGGGGTCCCACCGCCTCTGTACTGGGAATTGGTAGAGGAGGTAAATCGCAGGATGTGCCTCAAGTGACTTATAGAGAGGACTCACTGTTTAACTTGTGCTTGCAAGAGCCCAAATTCATGCCAAAGACATGATTCGAACCCCCACCCTGCAGCAACCAAGCTCAGTTGGAAGGTCTTTCCACCCTCCCCTCTATCACTTGAGCTATGCCCTGGAAGAAAAAAAAGCATTTATGATTATGCAATAGGCACATGAAGCATCGTACAAAAAAAAAAGTTATGCATGATATTGCAGACATAATCACTCAAAGAGGTTTTATGGGCTGCTGCCCAGTATGAATTTGCAACAATCAGAAATGCCCACTTGATAAATTTTCATAAAGTGCCCACTTCTTTGATAACTTTACCAAAAAACCCCAGTAAAAGAAAAAATTAACATCTGAGGTGCGTTGTACATAATTTCATCGGCTGCATGCTTTAAATATTAATAATAATTATACTTATATTATTAAATTATTGTGAGTATGATTTTATATTTTTTCTAAAGAAAAAATTACTTTTTGAATGATATTTTTCATTATAAATAACATAAATTTATTGAGTATTCGGATAATTTATTAATTATTAAATACCTTTCGTTTTATAGTTATCTTTATCGACATTAAAAATATGTAATTTATAAAATTTGGTTTTTGACAAATTTTATTAACTTTTTAGGGATGTTATGATATTTTTCGGTAATAAAGAAAATAATGTACAAAATATGTTTTGTGCTAGATAGGAGTAATATTTTTTAAATTAATTTTTGAGGTTATTGATCAACATAATGTTTTTTTTAGTGGTGAATATATATGACGGATGGAAACAAATAGTGTAAATCGTTATATAATTAATAAACTTAAATTAATCTTATCATCAAATAATTATTTTTATTAATTTATTATTTAATTGGGAAATTTATTAAACAACTCATTCTATTAAATTGTATAATCTTTTAAGTGAGTTTTTTTTTTCTAAGTTAACATTGCTTCTTAAGTGACATGAGGATTATTTAGTCTTTTATTATAAAAAGTGGGTATCTTTGTTATTTTTATATAAAGTGGGCATTTTGATTTGTTACATAGCGGACTGGGCATATACGATTACTCCCCTCACTCAAATTTACACAAATAAAAAGGTACATGAAGTCAGCAAGAATAGATGCAAACTTAGTTAGATACACACATGTGGTAGGAAATTTTACTTTCTATATAATTTAATTGTGAATAATATATTAATTAGTTAAATATATTAGTTATTTAATTATTTTATAAATTTAATTAAGCGATCTAATTAAAAAAAAAGGTTTATAGACTATAATAAAAAATGATATGGGCAATAGAGTAGCTACCAAATACAAAATGACTAAGTGATTTTGGATAGCCGTAGTATATAAAAGCTTTCATAGTTATCCGATGAAGAAAGAAAGAGGTTTAGTTGAGGATAATCATAATACTCATTAGTTTTTGAGTTCATATTCCGCCTAAACAACTCAATATATAGATTAAGATTAAGGTATATTTCTACTTTATGGTTTAGATGTTGGTTAATCGCAATAGGTTTATCCCTGTTACTGATCCTTTCTTCACATCTCAATACAATTAGTTACCAACAACACTTGATATTGGCTGATGATTCTGGTTTTGATTTTGGAGTGTTCAAAGTAGTGGAGTCCGACAACCCCAGGTTCAAATCAGGAGCATTAGTGAGAAGAATACAGCTTGATTAATAGTGAGCTGTTGAGGAAAGTTGATCCTGATGATGATATACTCCTATAATATCCTATAAACAATGAAAAACGTGGGGGTATATCACTTTTAAAAAGCAATTGTCCAGTATATAAAGATATGGTCGCCCGAAATAATTGTGTAACTGCAATGGTGAAAAAAGAAGAAAAAGGAGATGAAGATGAAGAAGATGAAGGTCGAGTGCATAGCCAGATTCCATACTCATTAATATTCTCTGTTTCTTAGATGAGAGTATGGTCTTCAAAGATGTTGCTAAGACGATTGCACCTTCCAAAACATGCCTGCAAATCTTTAGAGGAATAGTTCCATGATTGTTTGATAATATTCTTAATGACTGTAATCTTGTTTCTTTCTGTTTCATTTTGTCTTTTTTATTTCCATTTTTTCGATTAAAGATGTGAAACCAAGATTAATAGAGTTTGTATGGTGTGATTCAATTTAGGTTTCTTAGATTATAATAAAATATAAAATATATAGGGGTGTGTATTTAATGAATTAAGGGTAATTTAGACTTTTTAAAAATACATATTTTAATTTTATAACTAAACATAATTTTGGTTTTTAGTTTTTTTTGTTTAATTAAAGGAATATGCGATTAAATTAAATTAATTAATAATAATTAAAATTGAAAGGGAGTGTATTCATTCATTAAATCTAAAACCTTGTGGATTTAATATATGTTCATTAAATTCATAAAAATATAGTAATAAAAATTTAAATTAATTATGAATTATTCTGAATGATTTCTGTTAATTTGAGATATATGTAATGTGCTTGAAATCTAGACATATATGGTTGTGGAGTTGGAATTGATAATGTTGAGCAACATACATAATCAATGTCTCATTCTTGATATAAACAAACAAATTAACCAAACTTATTACTTACTCTAAAATTAAACAAAACACACTCATATATATGTATAAGCACATAACTGGAGTGGGATGGTTTGGGGTTGGAATTAGGAGATGAGATCAAATCCCTGTTCAAGTAAACTCTGTGCCAGCTTCTCATTAGCAGCTTCAGAGGGGTGAAAACCATCCCAGAACACATATTGTGTCGCGTTCGAGCACGTCCCGACTGATCCTTGATTGCACAGAAACGACGTCTCTATGATACCAGTCCCACAGCATGCTCTCCTTGATTCAAAGAATCCTGAAATCAAATGTAGTAGTGTAATGATCAAGAATCAAAATCAAGTGTTGTCAAATAAGTGTTGTGATTTGCTCGAACCGCTGTCGTTGGGCTGTGATATCATGTCTAGTAGAGGTTGGTAGATGTCAAAGACCACTAGTTTGAGCCCAGGGTACGTCGCCTTGAGGGCTTGAGACGTCGCGTTTAGCTTGTTGTTGAACATGACTGCGTCGTTGTTTAGCCTTGCTACGCACTGGTTTCTTCCTGATCCGAATAGGGTGATGGCGGCCGGTAAGCATCCTGTTGGCGGTAGGTTTGTGACTCCGATTCTCCGTGCTCCTCTGTTGTATAAATTCTGTCGAAAATGGATTGCATGTCAGTTAAGTATACCACCTCCACCTCGTCTGAGAGCTTAAGCATGGTTGAGGTTATTACCTCGACAAAGGAAGAGTATGATCTGATGAGAATGTCTGAAAACTGATCAGGGGTTTGAACCCTGTTGAGAAATGGATTGATGTAGTAGTTCTGAATGAAATCACTGCTGCCTGCACTTAAAAGATGGATCCCACCTGAGAAAATAGCATTAGCCCTGTTCTTTCCCACAAGATTCACCACTCTGTTCTGCCAATCCTTGTAGTAAGATAGCTGTTGTGTTAATGTGAGAGCCCTCTGCATGCCAAATTAACACCACTTCCATCAATTAAATTAAGAAAATTCTGAAATGGTAATGGTAATGAGAAAGAAAGCATTACCCTCTCCCACTACACCTTACCAAGCTCCCCCTAAAACTTCTTGTTTGTTGAAGTGAAACTAACACTTACATAAAATTGTGCAGTTCTGTCATAATAGCCAGAAGCAGCTGATGCAAAGTTGGCACCATTGAGGATGTTTCTCCCTCTGGCATCTTGGCTAAGGTATGCTGGTGGATATGAACTAAACCCCAGATACTCAGCTGTTGTACAGGTGAAGAACAATGCATGCATTAGAGTTGGAAGAAAGATGTAAGAAAATCACTGAAAATGGTACCTGTGAAATCAGTTGCCAGCTTTCCATTGCAGAACCTTCCAGTAGGTTTATGAGTGACAAAATCTCTTCCATAAGGAGGGAAGTTGGCCTTGATCATTGTCTGCAGATTGTTGTTGTTTCCGGCATCCACGACGGAGTCTCCGAAGATGTTGAGAGCAGGAACAAGAGGGTCACCAAGCACACCTGCAAACAACAACATGGAAACAACAACAAGAATTCCACATCTTGTCAAGAACCCCATTTCTTTTTAACTCAACACTTTTCAAGAGAGAGAGGAAGAATGGATGGAAGAGTGGGGAGTTGGGTGTGAAGAATTTATGGAGGAATGTGTTCACTAAAAGTCAAAAGAACAAGTGTTGAATAATGTGTGAGTTAATGAATCAATGGGTGGGTGTAATAAAGTGGGATCATTATCAGATGACAGCCATGGAAGTTCCAAACAGCATCACTTAATCTTTTTTTCAGTTTCTAACTTTTTCTTGTTTTTGGAGAATTAGTTTTGAGTTTAGCAGATCTTTTTAGGAGGGGTGAAGCAAGATTTGCGTGGCTCACATGTTTCTCGTACTGGGTTTTGTTTAACATCATAGGCAGCTGCTAAGCAGTTGTTTAATACTGCAAGTATTGAACGTTTTTTGTGATGAAAACTGACAAAACACACAACAAAACAAAGGCATAAAGTGTTCCTCTATATTTAGTAGATGAGGGTAATTATGGAATTCTATCTTGCATTTTCGAACCATGATTTTCTTGTCAATAACGACAATTTTATATGTAAGCAAAAATATATGTGATGTGATGGTATACTAAATCAATTAGCATGTATCATTTACTAAGTAATTAATTAAGATTTAGTAATAAGTACTACTCCGTAATCATCATGAACTAGAGATGACTGATTGTTTATAAAATCAGAGTGGCCCACGTAATTATAACATGTAATGGTAAAGAAAATATAGTATATGATTATGATGGAAATCCAGAAGGAAATTAATGATGCAATGTTACATGAGCATGTCTAGTCTACTCCATGTAATTTGGTATGAAAAGAAAGATTTTTTTTTTAAAAAAAAAAGAAGAAATAATTTATAACTTCATGATTATGATTATCATCTTGCTATTGTGATTTTTTTTCCTTTTCTTTTTTAGATGGAGCAAACACAAGTATTGAAAATATAAATCTTGAAGAATGAATTGATTTTATATCTTTTAGGCATGATATTATTGTTTAGAGATTTTAGGATAGAATATGTGTGGCATGTGAAAATTGAAGTTTTAGAAGTTGTTTGTATTCTTATTACATCAAGTAGCAGTATTAAGATTTCAAAATGTATGGATATAAATTCAATCCAAATTAAACATTATTATAGAGTGCATTGATGCATGCACCTATTCATCCAAAGATTTATAAGTAGGTTACTTTTTTAAGTATTTTTTGATAAGAGTAATAACAATTTAATCTAATAATTTAGATTGTTAAGTGGACTGTTATCCAATGTTCATCACAATAATACTCCAAATTGGATTGGTGGTTCATTTGTGTTTAAAAAAAAAGTACTCCTTATTTTCATCCATTTCTTGGAATACAGAATAAAATAGTATAATGGCCTACTTTAATGTGCTAAATGCTGTGAATGGAAAATCTCCGAAATAATCGAATGGGTGAAAATAATTAGGAAGACTTTAGAGCACTGAAAGGATACAGCTAGAAAGAAACATAAAAAGTTACATTAACACCTAACTCTAGATTCCAGAATACAGATTCCTCAAATATTGAAAAATAAACACTTCAATTTTTAAAATACATGAACTCATTCAGTGGCTAGAAGTTTAGAAAAATGACTTTAGTGTAATGAAAAAAAAATATATGATTTTTTAAATTTAATTGAATAAAACATATGATATAATTAATTTTGACTACATTTGAAAAAAAATTATAATAATAATAATTATTTATTATTATTATTATTTGGGTTAATTGAAAAAAAAAATCACGAACTTTACTCCCATTCAAATTAATTTTCACTTTGAGAAATTGCTAAAAAATCACCACCTTAAAGTATTGTTCCAAAATGCACACAATAACCTCTACTTTTAGTCATATATTGGATGCATTCTGCAACAATACTTAAAGGTGATAATTTTTTTTTGTAATTTTTCAAAAGTAGGAATTAATTTGAAATAGAAGTAAAGTTAATAGTTTTTTTTTAATATGAAGGTGCTGATACTGAAAGTCTATACTATAGTTTTCAATTTCGGGATGTGTGGAACTGAAAAAAAAAATTGCAAGTATTTTAAGGGACGGAAAGATTAATTATATGAAAGAAATACGGTTCATACACTCTTTCAGTCTTTCTAATGGCAGAATTGAAAATTGTCTTAAAACCCTAACCCAGAAATGATCAGTGAAGTGACAGCACAAAGCAATTAAAGAAGCAAATGAATGACAAGGTTACAAGGAAGAAAGAAATTCAATGTGAATACTAGATATCGATCACCCAAGTGAGTAATAAATTTGAGACTGTTTGAAAATAAATACAGGATGCATGGCAGCACTGTAGCAGCAGCATGTCTTAATTACCCACTAAATACTATTTCAGGCTTGGGGAAGAGAGAGTGTGTGTATGTGTGTGTGAGAGACTGAGAGAGAGATAGAGACAATGGGAAGCTGTATCATATGAAACACAAAGAAAAATGCAAGTCAGAACAAGTTGAGTTTGACTTCTTAATACATACTTATATAAACATGGAATTTGAGAGGTATACAGCAGCATACCAGCACACACTAACCTCTGCTAACTTAACCAAACTAATTTAATTTGTTACTATGTTACATCCTTACAGGCCACTGCATCAGAAGCATGAACATTTGTGGAGATTATACATAAATAACAATACATATCACTCTTCCAAATTATTTTATCCTATAAAATTTCTAGTTTGGAAGCACCCTATCATTTACCTAGAAAAAAAAGAAAAGAAAAAAGAAAAGAAAGAAAGAATCATCAGAAGTGAGATTTCAATCATGCATGTATTAATGTAGCGTGATTAGATATATGAGCTAAATAGAGTCATGGATAAAAATTATGAACCCTCACCTCCTGTAGAGACACATTTGTTAAAGGGTAAACTGAACAGGTGTGGCTGCACTTATTTACTTAATAGTTGGCATACTCATCACATTAAAACCTGGAAAGCTTCATTTTTGGATTCCACTTGATACTCGAACCCAAGATTGTTTGCACGATCCCAGAACTCATCCATCTCATTGTCGGATACTTGGATACCAACCAACACATGAGCACCGGTTGCTTCCTGTGGATGCAATGGAAAGAGAATATATGTTAAGAGGTAGGTGCATTCACAACAAAGATGCCATATACTTACGAATTAAATCTATCTTCTCAATTAATAAAAAATTAGGAGATCATAATTCATAACCTGTCCACGGTAATGGAACAAACTAATATTCCAACGTGGACTCAGAGCATTCAAAAACTTCAGCAGAGCTCCCGGCCTCTCTGGGAAAACAAATCGGCAAAGAAGCTCGCTCTTAACAGCTGATCGGCCACCCATCTGATGCAGTTTTCAAAAGAATCCCGTAAATCAAGCATAAGGACATCTCAACAAGAATCCAAGTGTTTTAATGTTTTCAAGAGAATTAAGCAAGGGATCACTTCTGATATATCTACTATATTGTTCAATATAAGATTTGGTACATGAATCAAATAGTAAAAATTAGTAATCAAGACAAGCAGACAGGACCATATTATTAATATCCCCCTCCAAACATAATGCTATCCACACAATCAGGGACATGGCCATTGGGCCAGCATGCCACATCAACAATTGATATTGTATACGTGCATCCATTACCCATGAAGCAGAAAATCCCATTTTTAGCAGTATTTACAGATATTATGTAATGTTGGACTGTAACAGCTCAAATGAAAAATATGAGCCCAAGCTTCATGGTGACCTTTCTCTCAAACATGAGATCAAACTTAACTCAAATTCTCGTCAATTTGCAAAACTTAATTAAGCACAATCTGATAATATTGTTTCGTTATATATACATGGACATATATCAGATCAGATGAAGGGAACAAAATAACTAAGGAGCTCAATCAAGACAAGAAAGTTTTACCAAATGTCGCAAATGATCCTTGACCAAGTCATTTTCTGTCAGATTAATTGTATATAGTTCAAATGATTTAAATCTTTCCATCATTGCATCAAGTTCTGCTTCTGTGCGAAGACCAACACTGTATGTAAGAGAAAGCAACAGAAAATGGTAAACATAAGCAGCAAAAAAGGAAAGCCAACACACATGCTTTATCTTTTATGAAAATCAAAGCGAGTGCATGAAATGTATCCTTGCCTGAATAATACTAGAGCATTTTCCTTATCTGGACTGAATCTGTATTTGAATTCAGTAATGTTGACAGGTTCCACCTGCAATGAACAATAGACAATGACTAATATTGGAGGATGATTTTTAAATAATAGGAATAGGAGTGAAAACCCAAAATAAAATAGAATACGAACAAGTTCACAAAATTGCTTAATGCATCCTGGTTCCTCTGGCATGTAAGTCGCTAGTACAGCTTCCCTCCGTCTTCCAACATCTGCAAGTTCAGTCACTAATCTCAACCTATCAAAATTCATGTTAGCTCCACTTGTCACAGCTACTACATTTGCTCCCTTGGTTCCATAGTAATTACAATAAGCTTTAGCTCCAGCCAGGGAAAGAGCACCTGCAGGTTCTAAAATGCTCCGTTTCTCTTCAAACATGTCCTGTGAAAAGGTATTCAATGGCTAGTAAATAAAAAAAGATACCAAAGATGCCGTAACTTTAAGCATTGACCATTAGCTCCGCAGGAAAAAATAAAATAAAGAATGTCAACATCAAGGGCCTGCTCCAAAATTTTAATATATAGAACTTAGTGTAGTACTACAGATTGAAGTTACACATCAGACACTAGGCTACAAGCATCATAAGAAATGTGTAAAAACAACTGCATATATTATAAAAGACGTAAGATTATTTATCAAAATAATGATTTTCTAGGAATCGATGGATGATTGACAAGAGATTATGGAAATTAGTCAGCTGAAATCTTGAACAGTTGTATCAATTTTACGAGTTACTATTCCATTTGAAATATTAGCAATTCTCAATCTTGCAAGTTGCAACAAAGCCGTCACCACATATATTCTAAAAAAAATCACTTAACAAATGTCTACCTTGCAAGCTGCAACAAAGCCGTCACCACCATATATTCTAAAAAATATCATTTTACAAATGTCTCAAATGTTCAACCACAGAAAAGGAAGTGATACTCAATCACCAAGCCTTTTTTTTTTTTTTAAATCTTAGTCTTTCTGTCTGGCTACTATTGAGGATTAAAACTGAACATGGCGTTTTTTTTCCCAACAGTCACAAGAAATCAACATTGAATGATATCATAAAGTAAATTCATATGGTACGCCGGTATGGAGAACACAACTTGTAGATAAAGAAATGGGACCATGGTGCCATGAAACTCAACATGAAAACAACTATCAACCTGTTTGTTACAGGAAAAATGGCATTTCAAAACATAATACAGAGACAGCAAAAGAAAAAACCGCTTAAAAATGAAATGAGAATGAAAGATCAAAGGGGATAAAATTCAAGAACGGGACAGTCATACAAAGCTCATGTTTTTCAATGCACAACAGCATAATAGCATGTCACCAGGCCACAAAAACAGAACACCAGAGCAGTTATTAGAAAATAATACTGGCACAAGGATCTAGATTGCCAACAGACAGTAAAAGTACAATTTAACATTAGTAAGGCATCAAGAAGATACAAAAATAGAGATATGGGTCTAGAGAAAGAAAGAAAGTAAAAGGAACTAGGTACCTTTATTGATGCACAAATTGCATCACGACTAACAAGAACTACACCATCTACCAGTTCCCTGCATAGACGGAAAGTCTCTTCGCCCACCACTTTGACTGCTACACCATCAGCAAAACCTCCCACTTGATCCAACACTACTCGCTGACCATGGTGCAATGACAATGCCATCGCATTGGCATCAAAAGGTTCCACTCCAATTATTTTTACTTCTGGACGCACACTTTTCACATAGGCAGCAATGCCAGCTATAAGACCACCACCACCAACAGGCACAAATATTGCATCTATTGGTCCTTTCATTTGCTGCACAATCTCCATTCCAACTGTTCCTTGTCCAATGATTATATCTGGATAGTCAAAAGGAGGAATAAATGTGATGCCTTCTGCCTCGGCTCGCTGTTTAGCATAGGATTGCGCTTCATCGTATGAGTCCCCAACTAGTACAACAGTTGCTCCAAGTCTTTCAACTGATCTCCACTACAATTTTCAAGTAAAGTGATTTAGGAAAGTTATCAAATACTCCATCATTGCAATAACACTAAAAAAACATGCTGACCAACCTTTATCTCCGGAGTAGTTAAAGGCATAACAATCACAGCATTGCAGCCCAATCTCTGAGCAGATAACGCAACTCCTTGTGCGTGATTTCCAGCTGACGAACATATCACTCCTCTTACAAGTTGTTCCTTTGGAATCTTTGCCATCATATTATAAGCCCCACGAAGCTTGAAAGAGAAAACCTGCATAGCAGAACGAGCATGAACGATTTATGTGCCAGAACAGCAATATAATCAAGCACCATTAAAGTAATCTCGCTCTCGCTCGCTCTTCCAACCAAGATTTCAATAGCATAACACCTAATTTTCAGTAAATCGACGCCAATTAGATTTGAATTGCATTGAGTAGAAACCTCGAATGTGGCTCAGAATAAAAAGAATTTTCATAAACTAACCTAACATTTTACATGATGGAGCAAATAAAGTTGCATGGTTGAACCGTATTTATGAGAATGAGCAAAGATAGAAAATAAAAAGGGAAAATTATCTTATCGGGATAACAGAAAACAGCGAACTCAATGCCAGATGTAAATAACTGGTAAAGTGGTATGAGCATCAAAATCGATACATACAGGCTGAAAATCCTCTCTCTTGAGCCATACATTGACTCCCCACTGCTCCGATAGCTTGGGTGCTAGCTGCAATGGCGACTCGTACGCCACGTCATACACCCTCGACGACAGAATATTCGTCAGATACTCCATAGCGCTCAAAGTTCCGTTCACACCGCAACCAAAGTCCGAATGCACATTCCGCACCAAATACCCGCTCTCACACTGCAGAGAATCCGGACATGCAATCAACAAAGGCTTCTCCAGCAATGGAAGCGAATAATGAGGCAAGCAAGTGTCCGCACAAAGCTCTTCAACGGACTGTAAAACCGCCGACGGCTTAGACAGGCAGGCGTTAATCACCGAGGTCCAAACTGAGACGGAGGAAGATTTGAGGAAGGCATTTCCGGTGAATGTGGAACGGCAGGGAAGCGGAGGAGCAGGGGCACAACAAAGAATTTCCATTATACGTAGTTAGAGGTTTTGTACGTAGAGTTACGACGCGAGTGTTGTATTTGCAATCTGGAGAAACACGCTGAAATGGGCGTACCATTTTGCAAAAAAAGAGGCAATTCAGACCTGGTAACATACCAGCAAATCCTATTTCAATATTGCTGCTCCTTCCGTCCCGCCCAAACGTTATCGATCGCTTTTTGTTAAGGGCGGATACAGGATTTTAAATCTGGGGGTACGACATAAAATTTATGAAATATTAAAATACATATAAATAAAATACATACAAAAACTTTTAAAATTACCACTACAATTGACACCGTCGAGTCTTCATCTTTTGGAAACGATCTAAAATAACATCATCAGAAACTTGTAAAAACGCATTCTTCTCAATAAAAAGTAATCAAACTATCATTTAGCAATTAATCACACATGTTGTTACGCATCTTATTTTTCGCATATGTCATTCCAGAAAATACTCTTTCCACACTTGCAGTAGCAACCGGAAGAATCAACATCAACTTGATAAGCAAATAAATCATTAGATAAGTCACATGTTTCTTTGTCTCCACAAGCATCATTGAAAGGGTACCCAAATCATGCAACTCTTGAAATCTGACATCTCTTCGCATATCTTTAATAAATATATCAATTTGACATTCTAGAGCCATCAAATCAATACTAGTAAACTCATAAGGATAAAATGAGGCAAGTCTAAGTAACTTTTTCTTGTCAAAATAAGAGAAGTTATCTTTAGAACTTAAGAAAGACATGCATATGAGCAACTCCGTATTAACCTCATCAAATCGATCGTTGAGTTCTCTAAGTTGTAAATCAATCAAAGCCATCATAATTTCAACTCGAAAATGTTGAAAATTTGTCACCTGTCTAACAAAGCGCTTCGATCTTCCTTGTGGAATATAGAAGGCATCCATACTGGGAACAACGATCTCATGTTTGATGCAAAATAAAGTGACATTATCCAAGAGAGTTTCCGAACCATTTTCTCTTGTTTTTTGCAACATTTCCTTTGTTAAGGTAACAAGAGACATAACATTAAGAATATCTTGATCTCTTCTTTGCAAAGCAAGCCACAGATCATTAGTGTATCCAAAAAGAGTCAGCATCAAGTGCGCCACAAAAATAAAATCAAATGACTCCAACGAGTATGAAATAGATTGAGCTTTTATCCTATCTTCTTAACTTGTAGTTCTTTTCTCAATCATCTCAAGCACATCAAGAATTGTAGGAAATAAGTGGATAATATTTAAAAGAGTTTTATAATGAGATCCCCAACGAGTATCACCGGGTCTCCTCAAACCAAGTTCTTGATTCATACCTGATCCACTTTCAATTTCTCCAATACATAAACTTATATTACACATAACATATAACTATAATAAAAAGAAACATAAACCCTTATTGGCTAATCAATTCAATATAATATACATAAAATAAATTTACTAACCATAATCTTAATAATAAAATTACATTAATTATTTATTACCAAAAAGTATAGTGAGAATTAAAAAGAGAAAGCATAAACCCTAATTGGCTAATAATTCAATATAGTCTATAAAATAAAATTTACTAAAAATAACATTATTATTGAAATAACATTAATTATTTCTTACCTTGAAAATTAAAAAATATAAGGAAGAGGTGGACCGTGGAATCGAGTCTCCCAATAACAAAGTGCAAGGTGCAGAGTCTGCAGTCCTCTAAATTTTAATTTGAATGGAAACCTCCACTACAATGCTGATTGAATTAATATTAATGATTAAATGGGCTAGTGAGTTACTTAATTGGGCTTTTAAATTAAATTCTGCAGGCTTCCACTAAATGAATTAATAATTTGATATTAATAGTGAAATGGATTTGTGACTAATTAATTGAATACAATTAGGAAGTAGGCTTTTAGAATTGGGCTATAATTCAAATATAACTCGTATAATTAAAAACATTACACATATAAATGGGGGAACAATTTATTTATTTTTTAAATTTAATGTTATATATATATATATATATATAAAATTGGGGTACAACTGTACCCCTTGTACCTTGAGTGTATCCACCCCTGCTTTTTGTGCGTTGATTAGAGAATATTATTATTTTATATGTAGTGAGTAGTTGTATTTGTAGTGAGTGGTAGGCCACATGTTGTACATTTATACTAAAAGTGGGAAATGAGGACATTTGGATGAGACACCCAATATAGTAAAATGGTGACCTTTCGGTGGGATGGAGGAATTATAACAATTAATCTTCTACAATTCTAACCATTATGTTTAGAGTTTAATTTTTCTTTTTAGATATAGTTTCGCTATTTCTTCCTTGGCTTATCCATTTAACAATGTAATACATGCTCCCATTTAGATTCAGGTTTCTTTTCCATTTTTGGTCGTTCTCTATAAAGAGTGTTATTTTTTTTACACACATGGACCCATAAACACCTACTAATAAAATTAAAATATGGGATCATCATTCTCACTAATACAACTACCTACCACACATTAAATAATACTCTCTCTGTCCACCACAATGGGTGTCATTTGTTTTTTGGCACGTGGATTAAGGAGTATTATTATTTAATGTGTAGTGAGTAGTTGTATTAGTGGATGTATGAGTCCCATTTTTTAGTTGTATTAGTGGGGTATGTAGGTCCCATATGTGTAAAAAATGAAATGAGATCCTTGGGAGCGGACGGATGGAGTAATATTACTTAATCAACGTGCACAAAAGTAAAAGACCCTATTTCGGGCGGACGGAGAGAGTATTAAAATGGAACAAAGAATTTGAACAGTTATTATTACGGTTAAAATGCTCCACTTGTAACGAAAAGTGTTAAGTAAAATATACAAAATGACGAAAATATACTTGACCTAATTTGTGACTCGTTTTAAAAGTTTTAATCGAGTTATAATATGTACAATCGAGTCATAAAAATATTTATAATTAAATTATAAATATATACAATTGAGTCAAAATGTACAATTAAGTCATATTTCAATCGAATCAACAACCGAAACAAAATTAATTTTGTAAATTCAAGTATTTTAATAAATATCCGGAAAAAAAAAAAATTTGTACACCATCACTTCTTTTTATTACTCCATTTATTTATGCATTATTCAATAATTCATTAAGTAGTCCTTTCGTTGTTACTATTCAACAGATTATTTCTTAATTATTCAACGCCACGCAAAATTCTTATATTTAATGGTAACATACATCAATATCTTGATATTTAAATACTTAATTTTTTTAATATAAAAAGTAAACACGATGGTACATGATTTAATCAAAGATATATATCAAATTATTCATCGATAGTGGAGACACCGACACGTGCATTTTATAGGTTTTTATTTATTTATTTATTAAAACAATAATAATGGCGTACCCCACTATTAGGACCCCCACCGCCACTGGGGATTGGTGGATGAGGTAAATCGCAGGATGTGCCTCAAGTGGTTTTAGAGATGACTCACTGTTTAACTTGTGCTTGCAATGAGCCAAATTCATGCCAAAGGCAGGATTCGACCCCCATCCTACAGCAACCAAGCTCAGTTGGAAGGCATTTCCACCATCCCCTCTACCACTTGAGCATAATAATACATAAAGTAGCACTAATGTTGAATACTAATAAACATAGTTGTTATACGTAAGTGAGGATGTTAAACGGGCTGGACCTGAACTTATAGGGCTAGACTTATAGGGCTACGGGCTAAACGGGTCACGGGTTAAGCCGTCCATGTTAAACGGGATGTCATTTATGCGAACCTAACCCTAACCCTAGCGGGCCTCGGGCTAAATGGACCACTAACGGGTCGATGAATACAAAAAATAAAAAAATAAATTTAATTTGAAACATAATTAAACATTAAAAATACATCAAATGTTGTTCTAACATTAATAATGAACTATAAATTTATAAGTTTGTACATAAAAAATATAAAAGAATTTTAGGATTGGAAATACGTTAATATTATTTGTGAATTAAGATAGTTTATTTTTATTATTACTTTTTAAAATGTCTCACATACTTTATTTTTAAATTATTTTATTTTAAAATAACAAATTAACAAAAAATATAAAAAGTTAGAGGGTATTAAATTACTATTAGGTATAATTATCAATAGAAATTATTTGTTAAAATAAAAAAATTATTATTAATTTTAATAATTTAAGTATATATTATTAATTAATTTTTTATTATAAAAATTTAATTGGGCTAACTGAGTCAGCCCTATTAACCTACGGGCTAATCGGTTTGGGCAAAAAATGACCTAATTTAAACGGGCCACTACTTATACAAACCTAAACCTACATTTTTTCTGGTTAAATAGACCGAACCTACGGTCCTAGATCGTATTAACATCTCTAGACGTAAGACTTTGCTAATATCCGACAAAGACTTTACTTACGAATTAATTTTAATAATGTTCAAATTTAAATTCCCAACATATTTAATTGTTTTATAGTGCGTTCGTACTATTATATTTTTAACATGGTAGAATATAGTACAACTATAAAACGAAAAAGTTTTTGAAATGAATCTGATATGCAAATGATTATTTGTCTTTCATTTGATTTATTTATTTATTAAATATAGTGAAATACCAATAATAGAATATTCTAGCAGAATAGTCCGAATCGAGAAATTTAGCTTTTCAGGCTTAAGCCCAATAATAAGGATTAGTCTAAAGGGCCGTATGGACTGTAGCCCAATTCGATTATTTTGGACTCAGATTATATATATAGAATTTTTTACTCATATCAACAGTTTGTAAGATAAATTCTCCTTTGATTAAGTACTACGTGAGATCATTTTATTTTCATAGGTAGTTATCAATTTTTATTAAAGATGATATTATTTTTTTCAAAAAATTATTACATTTTATTTATACTATAATTTGTTAATGAAATAATGTTATTACTTTTCATCCATTGATATATAACTTTTCACTGTAAAGGTTATCATTTTTATTGATCTCTCGAAAGTATTATCAAGTATCAACTATATATGACCAAATAAAATTGAGTGCGAATAAAATTAAAATAAAGATACTGGAATAAATAAATATATTTAAAAAAAAGCATAAATAGGCCATATTTAGTTACAAAAGATCTCAACCCAAAATGGTTCGGGCTGACCCAACTTTACTCATCTCATTGGGCCTGGGCCTTGATGGCAACCTCTTTGTATATATACTCGAATATCTTTGTCATCATAAATTAAAGTAAAATTTAATTTTCTCTGAATCATATTGTAAATTATTCCTTAATATCATAAATATGTTCAAAATGAAGAATAAATTTCAATGCGAACGTGTATTGAAATCAACCAAAAGACAAGGAATATTCTTTCTTGAATAAAAGCAGTTGCCTACCTTTCAATTAATTAATGAAGTGGTAAGAAAGCAATAGACCATAGATTTTTTTAGAATCTAAATCAATCTAAAAGCAAAGAATCCAAATAGAAGAAAGAAAGAAAAATTAAAAAAAATTGTACCCTATGAATTGAGATTTCCTATTCCATTTCATACACTTTATACTCCATCTTTATTTCAAATTACTTGAAACATAGATAAAGTATGAAGTGGAATAGGGATCCCCTCTCATAAATAAGGGTTAGGGTGAAACAGAGTTCTGTTATAAGATAAAAATCGAAGTCTCATGACCAACTCAATTTAATAAGGCCATTTTACCCTCCATTTGACCATTGAACTATGCCCTTGGGTAAAGAATCTGAGTAGAAGCTGTGAAGAATTGATGCATTACCATGTCATCATCAAACATATAAATCTCATTCCATTTTGGATCAATACATCAGCTAGATTTGATTAGAAAACCAATATCAGAACAGGTAGATAACTTCAGCAGCCATGGATAACTCAAGCTCCAAAATGGATTCCATGAAACCAGTTCTCTTCAGAGCTGGACTACCCCTGGCTTTGAGTTTGGCAGCTGGTTTCATCCTTGCCAGGATCACAGTGCGAAAAGTTCGTCTCCCACCGGCTTCACTGCAGCAATCTCAGAACCACGACGACATTCAAGAACCCGATTCTGAAGAGAGTTTCCACAGCATTGGTTCTGAATGTCCACCTCATGTTGATGATGATCATCATACATACGGTGAGGCCTATCGACAGATTGATGTGTTTGGACCATCGTCATGCCTAGAAGCCGAGATCATGGAGCTGAATCGGCGAATTGAAGCAATGCAGGATAGAGAATGGGAGCTAGAGAAGCAGTTCCTCCACTATCACAACTTGATGGATCAAGAAATGGTGCTAATGGAGCATCTTAACAAGATGATGTTGGAGATGAATAGAGTAGAATTTCTTGTGAGAGAAA
This sequence comes from Pogostemon cablin, assembly GCA_023678885.1. Lineage (NCBI taxonomy): Eukaryota > Viridiplantae > Streptophyta > Magnoliopsida > Lamiales > Lamiaceae > Pogostemon > Pogostemon cablin. Next base: position 3,564,030 of record CM042984.1, read on the forward strand.
TCCCATTGTTAGAGATCATTGCTATGGATTATATGAATCTCTTGATGCTTAGATTAGAAAATGAGAAGCTCCATAAGAGGGTTAAGAAGCTCTTGAGGAAAAATAAGGAACAATCTCTGATTTTGAGGAAGCAAACTAGGCAAATCCAATCTAAAGAAACAAAGATTTCAAGAAACAGAAAGGATCAAGAATTGATGGAGGATGAAATCAAGGAGTTGAGACTAGTCGTGGAGCGTTTGCAACGAGAGAAAAACGAGCTGTGGAACAAGTTAAGGGAAGCAGAAGAGTCAGCTGGATCAAAGGTTCCTCTGCTTTTTCAATCAAGAATCAACAAAGCATTAGTTTCATTTATCATTTTTTCTGATCAATGTGTTAGGCAGGAGAAGAAACAGTGAGCATGGAGAAGTACAACCAACTCGCAAGCGAAATGGAGCGTCTTAAAAACGAGGCAACAGAAGTCGAAGAACTGACCTACTTGAGGTGGAGCAACGCATGCTTAAGGCACGAGCTGACGAGGAGGAACGGAGAACAAGAAGGGACTAACGTGGAAGGGATTGAGACGAGTAGAGGCAATGTAGGACCAGAGGAGTTATATATCCGGTCAAACACACAGAATCGTTCTCATTCAAGGAGGCGAAAGCTGATCACGAAGTTCAAAAGATGGATGGAAGGTGGTGAGAACAATAACAAGCGTAGGCTGGATCATGATGGAAACAAATGCTTTCCAAGGCATTCTGTTTCAGAAGATCATTATCTTGATGCAAGAAATTCATGTGCTAGTGTCTGAATTTGTAAAGTGTGAGCTCAACAAGCTCATCAAACTATCAATAAATAGTAGAGTTTGTGAAAAAAAAAAGAGAATTTTTTATTAATGTAAAAATGAAAAATCATTAAGTAGGAAGAAAGGTAAACATGTCAATTTTGAGATATTGTGGCTATAATTGATTTTGGTATTATCCCTTCATTCTGTAAGCATAACTGATTTTGTTTCACTCGTCAACTGTCAATTTGAAAAAAATGGAACTCTCTCTTCTTCATCATCCACTGAAGCCCACCTTCTTCCACCACTCTCTCTCCTCCCTTTCCACCACAGGTCCGATTACGGATTCCCTCTGTATTATTACATTCACTAAAAATATTTCTTAATTTTGGGAGATTTTACACACAGGAAGGAGGCACTCCTACAGGAGTGCAGTATTGTTGGAATGCCGCTGTTCATTACCATCTCTGGAGGGATCTGTTCAAAATCTGTGTTTGCGGGATGAGGGAAGGAGGGCAGTCGTGGGTTGTCTTCTTGCAGCAGGTTAGCATATTAGGGTTTCTTGCTGATTTTCTTGTTTTTAGGGGTTTTATTTTTTCTTGATTTCTTGTTTCTAGGGTTTCATTTCTTGATTTTCTTGTTTCTAGGGTTCAGTTTTTCTATCTGATTTTTCCTGTTCTATCTTGTATTCAACTATCCCTTCACACAAATTTAACTGGATGATCTTGATGGTTATGCATCTTATGGAATGGAATTGATATATCATAGTTGGAATCTGAAAATTTTTTATCAAAATTCAGTTAATTTTGGCAGCTTTTAGTTGAAAGAATTCAAATGCATTTATTTGTTCTGCAGCTCACTCATTCAGAAGCTCAAGAAACAGAATCAATCTGACTTATTTGTTTTCGTCTCAAAAATCTTATAATGGGACTACTTCACTGTCACTCCTTCAATATTTTCATTGAATGCAGCATGAATTGGTTTATTGCAAGTAACTTTGTCTTAATTTGCCAAGTATTTGTTTCTGGCATTCACCGGAATCACTCATGAAGCTATTGCATTTGTGCCGTTGATCAGCCATTGGAATTTCTTTTTGTGAAGCAGCTAATGCAGTGAGCACGAGCAGAGGAGCTGTAAGCCCCCAATCTTGTTCTCATCATCACATATTCATTTTCTTGGTGCTTGCTAACAGAAAGTTGCTTTATAACCTGCAGCTAAGAGGGGCCAAAATCCCTGAAAGTGAATTTACAACCCTTCCAAATGGACTAAAGTTAGTATATGATCAAATTCTCTGCTCTATTCATTATTTGATTGAACTATTGAGTTACATGGTAGTAGCCTGTGAAGTTTGACATTATATTGTAGTGGTTTTTAATCTAAATTTATTTTTGTTCTGTTCCAGTTTTCATTTCTCCAGTACATAATGTGTGTTCCGGACTATGGAATATGGCTTTACTCAGCCAGCTTGATAAATCTGAAATCGAACATACTTCTCAATTGTCAATATAAATTGCAGGATCCTCACATCACACCCCAACCATGTGTCCACATGAATTGCTAATGCTGCTAATTTGAAGCATCTGCTGACAGATATATTGTTTTGTAGGTACGATTTGAAGGTTGGCGGGGGTCTGAAAGCTGTAAAGGGATCTCGGGTTGCAGTATGACTGTTGCACAGTAAAAAATTTAATATCTAAGTACATGGATATTTCAACATCTACATTTTATAAACTAAGCCTCTCTATTCATAGTTAAGTTCACCGACAATGTAGATACGAAGTTTAAGAAAAGTTGCTTCTTGACCAACTTTATCGACTTTTTAGGGGTATTGTGGTATTTTTAAGTAATAAATAAATTATAAAGTATGTTATGTGTGTTAGGTGGGAGTGGTATTTTTGAAATTAAGATAACTTTTGAGGTTGTTGGTCAATGTGAAGTTTCATTTTTTGGATGGTGAACATAAGTGTGGGACGGACGAAAATGGAAAGTGTGAACATAAGTGTGGGACGGAGGGAGTATACATTAACTTGAAGAACTCAAGGTGTATTGCCACATAATAAGGATAACATAGTTCCAAATAATAACAATAAGGATAGCTCATATGCTCACAGTCTAGATGTCTAACTTTATTCTTGAAAAATGGAACCAAAGATTTGAGTAGTCCGGTTTTGCAATGTTCTTTTGAGCTATTACGCAATGTTGCAAGCAAAGATATTGATGCAAAGTTTTAACTGCGATGGTTATAAGATAAAAGAAGAAAATGGTTGTATGGTCATTTGCTGGCAAGATCAACCCGTTTACTCGGTTTCAGCATGGAGATATAGGAGGTGAAATCTCAGTTGATTCATCCTATTTGTCACCTTTTTCTTCTCTGTTGTTTATATGCAGGGAAAAAAACATCCTATCAGATGTAGAGTTTTAGTGATGTACTTGTTTGACCTCTCATTTTCATACCCGTTTATGATGTTTTAATCATTTTTGTAGATATAGCTCATTCAACAATGTATTTGAACATCACTATTTCCTAAGCAATTAAACTTATGTTATCCATGGAGTGGCAGGAAGCGTTCAAAATGATGTTTCTTCACATGTTTATCATAAACTCATACTATATATTTTTTTATGACATAACCTATTGCTTTGAGTTACACTATCATTTTTTAAGGCAATAAACCGATCCATCGTTGTGTTCAATTATCCAATTCTGAATTCTTGATTTGAATTTTAAGTGTATTCATGTGTGTAACAATATAACAATATTTTATTTTTTGAAATCCGAATATGAAATTAAAGAGTAACCCAAATTATTAAAAAGAGTAACCCACTTAATAAAAAAGAGTAACCTAAAATATGTTAACTATAAAAAGAGTAATATAATTAATATAAAAGAGTTACTTAAAAGATGTTAACCAAATAAAATAATATTTTATTTTCCTAAATCCAAATATAAAATTAAAGAGTAACCCAATAAATAGAAAAGAGTAACCTTAAAATGTTAACCAAATAAAGTAATATTTTGTTTTCTGAAATCCAAATATGAAATTAAAGAGTAACTCAAATTATTAATAATAGTAACCCACATTATTAATAAGAGTAACTCAATTAATAGTATTTTGTTTTCTGAAATTTAAATATAAAATTAAAGAGTAACCCACATTATTAATAAGAGTAAAAGACTAATCTAAAAGATATTAACCAAATATAACAATATTTTATTTTTTTATAAAAATTTAGTCATAATTTCAAAGAGTAATCTAATTAATTTTAAAGAGTAATCTAATTATTTTTATAGAGTAATCTAACAATGTATAGATTGCATACAATGAATTAATATTAAAGAGTATTTTAATTAATTTCAAAGAGTGATATAATCGTGTTGTATTGGTTGTGCTGTAATATGAATGAGTTGTGCAGATTTATAAGAAATAATTCACTCAACGCAACAATATAATCGTGTTGTGTTGGTTGTGCTGTAATATGAATGAGTTGTGCAAATTTATAAGAAATAATTCACTCAACGCAGCAATATAATCGTATTGTGTTGTGCAATATAAGGCGTTTTAATTATACATATATACGCATATGTATAAGAGATGAATTTTCATGATTGGTTTGTTCAACAATATAACTGTGTTGTGAAGCAATTTAATTATTACACATATAAAACTATATTATGCAGATTTTTATGTGAAATAATTTAACTATATTATTCAGAGACGTATACATTTAATTAATATGAAATAAAAATTGAATTTCATAAATTTATTTTATTTCCTAAAATATAATTTGAATAAAGGTACAAATCCCATTAGTTAAATTTAATTTTTTATGTATGCAGTTTCATAAATATATATTGTTTGTTACCAATCCCACTAATTAAGGGAGAAAGAGAATTAAATATTTTAGGAATTAAAGGGTAATATGGGTATTTATTGTGAAATCTTGTATCCTATAGTAATTAAAATTTAAGATTGCATCTAATAATAGGATATATGTTGCATCTAAAGATAAGTCTCCCATTAATTTTTATATAAAATAATTTTTTTAAAAAATAAAACACATTATATTAATTTCATTCCCAAATATTTTTAAACAATCCAAACAAAATGAATGACTATTATAGTGATTCCAGATTTCAATCAAACACTATACTTATAATGGTCATACCCATTTCCATTCGTTAAGGTTATGTTCGTTTTTGGATTTTAAATCCAGATTTTGATTTTCCAAAACTCACGTCCAAATTTTAAAAATCTCCCCTACATCTACCTACTACATCTCATCTCTTCAATTAATACACTTTCTCTCTTTATCTCTCCTCTCTCATTTAACTTTTTAAATAAATTAATTATTTGACATAAAGTTAAAACCTACCCTACTCAAAACAAACATAGAACACACTATTCATGATTTTCAAATCTCACGTAATCTCAAACCAAACATCATCTAATACTTTCATTCCCATTTTTATTCACATTCCAAATGAAATACCAAAACACCCCTGAATGCGCTAGAAAATCTAGTTTTTTGTAGATTTAAATCAAGTTTATCCTCTAAATTTCCTATTTAATTAAAATTTTCGGAAAATTCGGACTTGATTTAAAACAAGATATTTACACTTGAATTAATTTCAATTTAAATACTCCACAAATATTAATATTAATTAATTAATTAATAGGACTGTGTAGTCTCTGAAGAAGTTAACTAAACTAAAACCCAAATACTATATAGTGGTCTGCTTTATAAGTATCGCCACTTCTATCTCAGATCTGTTTTCTTCTTTGTCTACTCAAGAAAAATTGACGAATTTCGCCATGAAGATGGCGATTAGGGTTTTTCTGCTTCTCCTCCTCTTCTTATCCTCATCGTATCCCACCCTGTCTTTGTACGAAGATCAAGCCGGCCTCATGGATTGGTTCGCTTCTACTGACTCTGACTTTTGCTTGTGTATTTATTCGAGTAGTTGTGAATTTGATGCTTGAATTCTTTGAATTGTGCAGGCATCAGCAGTACATAGGGAAAGTAAAGCACGCAGTTTTCCACACACAGAAGGCGGCTAGGAAGCGCGTCGTGGTCTCCACTGAGGAAAATGTTGTCGCTTCGCTTGATCTTCGCCATGGAGAGATTTGTGAGTTTTTTTTTTTTTCCATTCAATGGTGTTCCATGTGGTTCAGATATTAAATTTTGATTCTGCTGCAGTTTGGAGGCATGTTTTGGGGCCCAATGACATCATCGATCAAATTGATATCACGCTTGGGAAGTGTAAGCAATCATTTTTGGTATTTATTCTGTTATTGTGTTTGAGAATTGAGATATGTTTGATTTTAAAGTTGGTTTCTTATTTGGTAGATGTTTCAATGACTGGTTATCTATTATGAGATTCAGATAGAAAATTTTTATTCTCGTTGTCTTGTTTCTTATCTTGGAGATTTGAGTAGATTGCGAAGTCTTCTATTCTGCTGAATAAAGTGACAATATCTCATATTGGTTTGATCCTCGAACAATTAACATGATTGTTAAGTCGTCCTTATTAAGTGAATAAATTGCATTAGATACTTGATGCGGTGAAGTTATATGTGTGTGGAGTTTATGATTTTCAAGTAAAACATCTTCATGTCGTTACAGACGTGGTTACTCTGTCATCTGGAGGAAGTGTCTTAAGAGCTTGGAACCTTCCCGATGGTCAGATGGTGTGGGAATCAACGCTGCTTGGCTCAACGCCCTCAAAGCCGCTATTACTAATTCCAGTGAGTGAATAGTTATATCCTCAATCTAAACCAGCCCTCACCAATGTCTTATTATGGTTATTGGATTTATATGACGCATGAATCATGCTATTCAATATTCAAAGAAGATCCGGTTTTCTTTTATTACTTGAGAGTCTCTATGTTTAACTCTTATGATATATTCAATTGCAATGAATGTTCGCTGAAATGGTTAACTGGCTATTTTTTGGTACAGAAAAATTTGAAGGTTGACAAGGACAGTGTAATGTTTGTTTACGCTAATGGTTTTATTCATGCTATTGCAAGCATCGAGGGTGAGGTCATCTGGAGAAAGGACTTAGCTTCTGAAGGGTTTGATCTTCTTTAGACCAAATATACACACATTCTTTTTGCCTTATCTTCTTCCCTTCATTGGTCGAATTATGTCCTCTTGTTTTGCAGCATTGATGTCAGACACTTAATTTATCCTGGTGGAAGTAACACAATATATGCTGTTGGTTTTCATGGTTCATCCCGGTTTGATGCTTATCAACTCAATGTTAAGAGTGGTGAGGTGTTGAGGCATGATCACATGGTTTTTCCTCCTGGTTTTTCTGGGGACCTGTCATTTGTGACAGACGACATGGCGGTGACAATGGATTCTACTGGAACAATTTTGGTTACTATACGTTTTCAAGATGGACAAATTAGTTTTCATCAGACACTTGTTTCAGAACTCGTTCAAGGTTATTCCGGGACAGCAGTTATGTTACCCTCGAAAATTATTGGAACATTTGTTTTAAAAACAGATAGTTATGTTGTCTTTATTAAGATAAATGAAGGCAAGTTGAAAGTTACTGGGAAACATGGTCTTGCAACTGCTGTCAGTGATTCTCTCTCTCTTCCAGAAGGCCAGCTAGCGATAGCCCTAATTCAGCATCATAATGGTAACATTCGTCTGGCTGTGAAACTTGATAATGATGACTGGGCATCTAATTTAGTTGAGGAAACAATTCAGATGGATCATCAGAGGGGAAATGTACATAAGGTTTTCATGAATACGTATGTTCGAACAGACAGGTCAAATGGGTTCAGGGTTTTGATTGTCATGGAAGACCATTCATTTTTGCTGTTACAGCAAGGTGAGATTGTTTGGCGTAGGGAGGATGGACTGGCTTCCATTATAGATGCAAAAGCATCAGAGTTGCCAGTTGAGAAAGCCGGTGTGTCAGTGGCAAAAGTAGAGCACAATCTTTTTGAATGGCTTAAGGTAAGATGTGATTGGAATACAGCTGCTGGGTACTTGTATATTAATTTTAAAATTTTTACTTTTGTTGACTTAACAAACATGTTCCATTTGAGATCTAGTTTTCTAAATATATTATATATTGACTACATAACTTGTGATGCATGGAAGATGTAAACTTTTTGTCTTACTAGAGGCATTGTATTAATACATGATCTATTTCTACTTACAGACTTTGGATACCCACCATCTTGTGGGCGTAGACCATATCATGGAAAAAGATTTAATTAAAAATACCTTTTAAATCATATTCACTTATTATAACTCTAAAAACAGTCTGTTTTTCTCTTTTTATCCTCTGAGGGGAGTTGAGCACATTCATCAGCACTTATATTTCATTTCTGACGGAAACCTTCTTTGCAGTAATTGAAGTCAATAAAATAAATGTGTTAAATTTCCAAAAAAATTACGGGAATTCGCTTGCCATCTTGCATCTCTTGAAATATCCTTGTTATCACGATCATTTATGTAGTGGAGCAGGCTTTGATTGTTTCTCTTTTCCTACTATCTTTCTTCTGAAAGGGACATCTGTTGAAGCTTAAAGGAACTTTAATGATTGCAACCCCTGATGATGTGGCAGCCATTCAGAAAATGAGGTTGCAAAGCTCTGAGAAGAGCAAGATGACTCGGGACAGAAATGGTTTCCGGAAGCTTCTCATAGTACTTACCAAAGCAGGAAAAGTTTTTGCATTGCACACTGGAGATGGAAGAATAGTGTGGTCTCTTTTATTGAAGTCACTTCGTAAATCTGAGACTTGCGAAAATCCTATAGGGATTAGCTTACATCAATGGCAGGACCCTCATCATCATGCATTGGATGAGAATCCATCTGTTCTCGTTGTTGGAAGATGTGGACGCAGTCCAGATTCTGCTGGAGTTATTTCTATTGTTGATGCATACACAGGGGAGGAGCGCAGTCATATGAGACCCATTCATTCCATTGCACACATAATTCCTTTGTCTTTTACTGATTCCTTGGAGCAGCGTTTACATTTGCTAATTGATGCAGATCAGCGCGCTCACTTGTATCCCAGGACTGCCGAGTCTCTTGGCATTTTTCGGCAGGAATTAGGGAACATATATTGGTATTCAGCCGAAACTGATAAAAGTATCCTAAGGGGTCATGCAGTGCAGAAAAATTGTGTTCTTGAGGTGGCAGATGATTTCTGTTTTGATTCAAGAGACTTGTGGTCAATTGTGTTCCCATCAGAGTCTGAAAAGATTGCAGCAACTGCTACTAGAAGTTTGAATGAGGTGCTCTTTTTCTTCTTTTATCCCACACTTTATAAGAACGTAAACATTGGCTAATAGTACATCTTTTCCTCTGAGAAAGTTATGTATTTATATGACTAGTATGACTAGTTTTGGTCAAATGCAAATGATTTACTTTCTTAGTTATTTTCATGGCGATATGTTTGACCTTTTCTGTCTCATGACTTACATTTCATTCTTTCGTTTTCTTTTTTACTTCAGGTAGTTATTACTCAAGCCAAGGTGACAGCAGATCAAGAAGTGATGTACAAATATATATCAAAGAACCTGCTATTTTTGGCAACTGTTGCACCTAAAGCTGTTGGCCCTATTGGTTCAGTTTCCCCAGATGAATCGTCTCTTGTTATTTATGTGATTGATACTGTAACTGGTCGTATCTTGCACCGGGTGACCCATCATGGCTCACAGGGTCCTGTACATGCAGTAAGTCTACCTTCTATTTATTTATGAAAATTACGTGCTTCCTTATCTCATTAAAAGAGTCTCATTTCCTCATTTGGTTATCCCATTACAACACTACACCCCAAAAATGTTATCGCACTCAAACAAATAACCATTAAATAAACTTTATTTTAAAAAAATGACATCACCCTCACACACACGACATACTTTGCTCTTTATTTATTATCCAAAAATGCTATGTTACCCTAGAAAAGGCAAAATGTATGACAATAAAATGGCTTTTCTTAAACTATGAGGATTGTGAATCTTTTATTTGAACAGAGGAATAATAAAAAACAAAACAATGTGGAAAACCATGTTCGAAGCCTTAATTTTTTTATTTTATTTTTTAAATCTCTTGTTAAATCTGAACTGAATGGTTCACTATTACTTTCTCTCTGTGTAGGTCTTTTGTGAGAATTGGGTTGTCTATCACTACTTTAACTTAAGGGCACACCGGTTTGAGATGTCTGTCATTGAAATCTATGACCAAGCCCGTGCGGTAATTCTTTGTCATAATCTTGTGTTTTTAATTATAACCATTCGGTTCCGTATCATCTTAAACCGTTGTGATTTTGCAGGAAAACAAAGATGTGCTAAAGCTTGTCCTTGGGACCCATAATCTTACCACTCCTATCACAGCTTACTCCCGTCCTGAAGTCTTCACAAAGTCGCAATCTTATTTTTTCACCCATTCTTTGAAATCAATTGCAGTTACTTCAACAGCCAAAGGCATAACTTCCAAACAGGTTCTTCTTGGGACAATTGGTGATCAGGTCGGTATTCATAATAATCGTTGGTCACTTTATTTATGTTGTGGAGTGCTTTTGCATACTAGTATTTTTATTTCTCATCCTGGATTAGTTTGTTATTTAGCTGATCACATCCTACCTTATATCTGTTTACAGGTTTTGGCTCTTGATAAGCGGTTTTTGGACCCCAGGAGAACACTTAACCCCACTCAAGCTGAGAAAGAGGAAGGAATTATACCTCTAACTGATTCATTACCAATTATTCCCCAGGTGATGTTATGTTGAGATTTCAGCTAAACTAAAAATTGTCCTAATTTGATACACGTTTTCCTAGTATGACTTACAATGTATCTCTACTTCTGATGAGTAAAAAATAAAAAAGAAAAATATCTACACTAACATTTACTCATTTAGTGACTAGATGTCAAGTGTTAGGTTTTCTCGTATTTACTTACTATAATTTGTGTCGAATTTGTCTCAGCAAGTGTATTAAATATGTAGTTCTCAGTGTGTACTAACAATGTTTCTTCCCTGTGGCAGTCTTATGTCACTCATGCTCTCAAGGTGGAAGGTCTCAGAGGCATAGCAACTTTTCCTTCCAAGCTCGAGTCTACCACTCTCGTTTTCTCTTATGGCGTGGATCTCTTTTTCACTCGTCTCGCCCCTTCTAGAACATACGATTCTCTTACTGAAGATTTCAGCTATGCTCTTCTCCTAATCACGATTGTTGCCCTTCTTGTGGCAATTTTTGTTACCTGGGTCTGGTCAGAGAAGAAAGAGCTTCAGGGGAAGTGGAGGTGAGTCGAACTGTTTTCGAAACATCGTTTTACTGTGATCGATTGTCGGTCAAGAGATGCATTGTTTTGGACCACAGACCAGTCACTTTGGTAGCATGATCCCTCAGTTGATTTAATATCCTAATGGTGGGTAGAAAATCTCCAACCCAATGTTGTATATTCAGAAAGAGTGGATTAATGCAGGAAAGATGCAGAGTAGGGTTTGTTTTCTTAATTTTGTTTAATTATAGCGGAATATTGTCACTCTGATGAACTAATTGAGTTACATTAGAATTCGGATATTTAGGCCATTTTGGATACTTGGAGTTGGTTTAATGGAGATTTTTCCTATTCTTTTAGTCCCATAAATTATACTACTCTGTATTATAACTTGTTCACCCCTAGAAAATATTCATAGTGATCCCATAAATAAACGTCTAATTCAGTATAACGTGTTAGCCCCTGAAAACAATCAAGAAGTATTTTTAATACAAGGTCTGATAGGTTAACTACTAATTACAGAGATTTTTCTATTTTAATCATCTGGGAAAGATGACAACAATTAACATACAATTAGCTGCCAATTGTTACAAATATAAACTAGCAGAAGCTACAATAGAGAGAATAATTTACATTACAAGAAGATGCATCCCATCAAGACCAAAACAAGCGCCACAGAAGTATTTTTCTTATCAAACATTTTAAAGAATCTACTCGACGAGCCGCTGTTCACTCTCAGCTGTCCAGCATTCATAAACTCATCTTTACTGGAAGTCAGTGAGACGTTTACGGATAAAGAACCTGATCATTGTTAAAACCGCACAAGGAAATTATCATCAAAGCTTTCGATTAATCGAACCAGATAGGAAGATGTGGACTTACAGTCATAGTCTGCCCATCCTAATCTTTGGTGAGCCAAATCATAGACAAAGATTTTATCCTTGAGAACAAGATCTGGAAACGAGAGAGAAAAAATAGTAGATTAAGTTTCTGAGTCTCACAGTTGGAAGGTCTACATGGTCCTCCCTCGCTGCAATTCGTTCATTTAGATTTGTGTATAATGATATTTTGACAGGTAAAGAACAGGCAGTAAGCTCATCAGACATGCATACATCAGATCAGATCAATTTCTAACCTCCTAAAATTGTTGGACCATGATTCTGAACTTTAACAAAGCCCAAGCACCACATTTCAGCACCATCCTGGAAAAGAAGGGTAGCAAAGAAAGTTTTTACATACTTTGTGAGAGTCGTAAAAGGATACCAACATCAATGTTAAAAATAATAATTACGGTCATGTTGATGATGATGATGCTATAGCACAAGGGGAGAATAATGTACGTAACAATCACTTCACAACAACCATGATGAAGCGTATCACATAACAATGAGGAAATAATATATCAAATTTAGAGACAAGTAGGATGCTCACAAGAAAGCCCATGTGTATGAGGTAGTCAATAGGTCTTAGAAACAAAGATGCACTCCCAGCAAAATTGAAAGCAACTGGTGGAAATATCTCAGCCGCACTGGTTAGAGTAGAAGCAGTTATCAAATTCAAGTTTCCAAAGGTCCTCAATCAAGAATCTTTTGTCAAGAATTGTTTATTAGAATAGCTTACTAGTCAGATGCAAGGGAAAGAACCAAACCTTGTATAGACTAAATAACACGGGTTTCCTTTGGAGTTAATTGGTTTGGCAGTTGACGAAACGGCAGCAGTTATCTGCAGGACCAGTAAGCCATCAGGATAAAAGTTGCAACAGATCAGCTTTGTAAGACCTAATCAGTCAAATTCAAGAGCACACATCTTGCATTTGTGACATCTAGACAAAATGAAATCTTAGAAAGTCATGAGTTTCAAATATGACATAATGTACTCTAGTAATTGAATTCCTCACTTGTTCCAGTTCAATCGCATGGACTAGGATGCACACCAAACAAGAAACCACATACATACCCTACCCACCCTCCCCCCTACCAACCCCAAAAAAGAGGATAGAGGTCAGTGTGGATATTTACAGCAGCAACAAAAGTATCATAAGCTCCTTCCACTAGATATGCCAAAGTAGTTCCAGAATCAACAATGGTTCCTTGGTTGCCTGTCGTCGTAAATACTGCTTGATCAATAGGTAACAATTGCCCGTTGACAGCAATGCTCTGTAGATATAGATTGTAATGAGACCTGAAACATTGGCAATAAAATCAAATACTAAAAAAATTACAGAATTTTCCATCTTGCAGAGATATACGTACTGTGATGGAACAAGGGGAGTATAAACGATTCTTGGATCCAATATCTCACCAAGAACTAATATACCTCCACCATTGCCCTCTCCTTTCAAGCAGTGGGAAAATACTTTAGGTGTAACTCTGCGAGAAGACAATTGTGATATCACTGAAAGATCCTGCCGGCCAAACCCAATTATTCCATCAACTGCTCTATCTGATTTAGTTAAGTCGCCAAACAGAGAGGTACTGCACCTGCTTCCACAGATCAAGACATGGATTTTCCATCATTCACAAGCTTAAATAAACATGAGAAAGAAAATGACAAGATTAAACGCTACATAGTTTCTTTTTAAACACTCAAATTTTGGATATGTTGAGATACTTATGCAGCTCAACAGTAGCATTCCACAATGAGTTGGTTGAGTCAATGCTAATAAAAAATCAACCAATCTAAGAACATGCCTACAGAGGGAGTCACTAAAACAGCTTACCCAAAGATGATAGGCGCAGAAGAATTAGCTATGAGAGAGGTGCCCAAAATTGAGTCAAAATAAAGGAGATCAGATGCATAAAAACCAGCAGTGCCACTCCCATCACCATATTGAAATGAATAACCACATTGATTGCCTTCACCGAAGCATTCGGCAGAGACAGTTTGAACTATGGAAGCACATACACTATCCGAGCAGGAAACAGGGGAAACTGTTGAAGATGCAGCAGCATCAAAGAAATTGAGAGGAATCTGGAAAAGACAGCTCACCATTAGCCTAAATTAAAAACCATACTACTTCAATCCAATATCAAAGAAAGCAAAAGAAGAAGCATATAACAAGATAGACATAAGGGGCTTACCCCCAATCCACTATTCTGTGGGCAATCAGTACAAGAACTGCAAGCAACCCACAGGATATCACTCCCAGTATCTATTTGCACATTGAAGTCCCTAGGTGGAGTTCCTAATCTCACTTTTGTAAAATAAAGGCTGCATAAACAACAAAATTGTCAATCATTCACCATGTGTGAATACAACACCATATGTTAACTGAAAATTTACACTAGACTAATCAAGGATTTAAGTATAATATACTTGTCTTCCACAAAGCCATAGTTTGGAAATATATACAGCAATGTATAAGAAACTAAAAGCAAACATTAGAAACAGGAAGGAACTCCCCACCCCCACCCCACCCCAACCCCTCACGCATACAGAATTTTGAGAGATGGGATCGAACTACCCAACGATATAGGGGTCGGAGGTCCCCACCACCCGAAAATCAACGATGCCGCCGGAAAAGCTCTGCAAGATTCGCGCGTGACGGCCACGGTCCCGAGCTTTAATCAGCTCGAGCTCGACCTTCTCGTCGACTGGAAACGCCCTCTCCAGCGTAAGCACTCGATGAATTCCACCGCTGACCGCCGACTGAAAAGTGGCCGTTGCAACTGTAAAAGCGGTCACCAACAGCGACACCCACCAGCTAGACATCGCCGGCACCCCAGTACAGTATACAATTCCAATCAATCGGATATACTACAAAATGGAGTAATAATTTGTATAAAAAATAAAAAGGCTAGCTCTTTTTCTCTGTTCGCATGTTTTCTGCTGAGTAATATCGTGTGAAGTTCATGAAAGGAACACAAATTCATACAAAACACGCACACTGCTTACCTACATTATAATATGTATATATATATATAGAGAGAGGGAGATTAAGATTATGAAAAGAGATTTATTTGCAGATTTGTTTTAAGCAAGCTGTCAGTTGTATTACCGTATTAGTATGTATAATCAAGACTTGTCCAAATGGAGTAATATTATCTTAATCATATTAATGTGTAAGAAATTAACTAAAAATTAATTTAGAAAGAGACACTCTCTTGTGGTAATTAACTAAATTAATTTAATTAAATAATGTATTTCATACCTACTGTAGTGCTTAATAGAAATTAATTTAGAAAGAGGCACCCTCGCGTGAGACGGGTTATTTGTGAGACGGGTGTGAAACGGGTTGACTCATCACTAAAGTATGTTTATTTTATAGATAAAGTATGTTTATTTACGATTAAAATATGTCAATAATAAATCAAACTATAACACACTAAAATCATACTTTAATACATAATTTAACATATTTTAGAAAATATACTTTAACAACTATTGAATATCTAAATAATAGACACACTTCTTACAAATTGTGTCACATAATGTCTCAAGTGAGACTTTGTAATTTAGAAATGACCACATATTTAGTACCGTCTTTTAATTTTTAAATTAAATTAACAAAAAGTTGTAATATTCCAGAAATTTTATGAGGAAAAAGATATGGTGTGTTATAGGGGGCATATTAGTAAAAGTAAATCATACCTAAAAATTAACATAAATAAATAACATAAGTGGGCTCTCTTTATTTGGATATTCAGATTGTCATGCAGGCGTAAATTGCTTGGTCTTTTCATAAAGTATTTATTACTGCATAATTTTATAAAGGAATAAACATGGATGACAATTAAAAATACTCCGTAGTACCTTCTATTCTTTAAAATAATAAAATGGATATAATGTGAAACTAAATTGGCAGATCTAGTATGGATTATACATGGACGGTAGTATTAATTTTCAAATATGATAAATTATGAATTTTTAATAAGAAATTAATAATTTTGAAATTCACGATAAAAAAAATAATAATAACAAATATAAAATCATGTCATCCACACGGGTATCAATTTTAGAATATAGAAATTATATGCTTTCACAAGATATGGAGAGTGTACAATCACAAAGATAAAAATATAATAAAAGGAATTAAAAGTCTTGCGTGTATTCTTAATCTAATTTGTGCGTTAAAATCCAATTTTATTAGTAATATAAAAATTTATATTCTTGATTTTTAAAGAAAAAAATTATTATTTTTAGTCATTATTTTTTTAGTCAAACATTAACGTTATTCATATTTCAACTGAATTTTTTAATGAAAAAACAAATACCTTAATTAATTTAAATTGTATACTCTTCTAATTAAAATATTATACCCTTCAATATTCAATGAAAGAAAAAATCAATTCATAATAAAATCTTAGTATTTAATACTAAATTAATTCTAAAAGTATAAATTAAATCCTATCAATAAAATAATAGTACGTGAATTTAACCATATAATAATATTATAGTACAATACATACTACGTGAATTTACCTAATATAACTTAGAATCTTAATTAGACAACTAATATACTCCCTCCGTCCGATCCAAAGAGTCTATTTTTTTTTTCATTTTGATCGTCTCACCCAAATAGTCCACTTTCATTTTTTACACACATGAATGAGACTCACACACACCCACTAATACAATTAAAATATGAGACTCACACTCACACTCTCACTCCCACTCACACTCTCACTAATACAACTATCCACTATATATTATTAAATAATAATACTTCTTAATCCACGTTAAAAAAAGTAAAAAAACTACTTTTAGTGTGAGACGGAGGGAGTATATAATTGATGAAGCTGTAGTTAGATTTTTAACCATAATTTCCATTAACTCTTTTATTTAAAAAAAATTGTGATAGCTAAGTAGTGATATTATATATAGTCACATGCATGTTACGTAAACGTCATGACTCATAATAATCCATATATGTTATCTTATGGTTGCATAAATTAATGCCTATTAATTAAAAAATATGTAACATATGTAGTGCAGTTACAGATTACAGATATTACAATACAGTGTCAATTGGTGCACTGTTACATGGGGTAACTTAAGGGCTAAGGTATATGAAAAGGTAGATATTAAAAGTGGAAGTTTGTGGGAAGGGAACAAATTCTTGATACTCATATGGCCTGGTGCACCTCTCTCTATCTCAAATCATTTCTATTTTATTGTCCTCATGTGTATATATAATATTTATTTATTGTCTATTTATATACACATTGATCATAGGATTAAGTTTTTTATGGTACAAGGTTAGTGGCCTAAATCATCACATAATCTAAAAACTTAGTTACTAGAGAGGTAAATTATTTAATACTTAACGTCTCCTCATATATAGCGGAGTTTAATCAACTCACTTTAACACGTCCCCTCGTATGCTGGTGAAGTTAATTTTTACTCCCTCCGTTCACTGTCAATCTATTCATTTTACCATTTTATACTGTTCATCCTTAATCTGTCCATTTTCTTTTTTGGATTATGGGACCCACACTCTCCACTAATACAAAAAAATGGGACTCACGCCCTCCACTAATATAAATACATGTTACATATAAAATAATAATATTTCTTAATTCACGTGCAAAAAGTAAATGGATACATTGAGGATGGATGGAGGGAGTATTTCAAGTCTTTGCATATAATTTTCTTTTTATAAATGGTGATGGTAAAGTTTGGTAAGATTTGAACCCTAAACATTTGTTAGACCATAATTACACCAATAATCATTTTACCCTCAAAACGAGTTTTAAGCTTTCAGAGGAGAATTGTTTAATATATTTAATAAAGTTACTTTAACATACCACATTCATATAATTTCATTTCACAAAAAGAAGTATATACTGCAAATATCTAATATTGTATATATGTTTACTACAAGCTAAATGAAAATACATACTCCCTCCGTCTCGTTTCAATATTTACATTTGCTTTTTACACGTTGATTAAAAAATATTATATTTTAATAGATAATTGGTGTAAAAATATAATATTCAATATGAAGTGGGTAAGTGTATCAGTGTTGGATGATATATTAATTGTTTTAGGTGGGTTCTATATTCTTAAAAAGGAAAACGTAAACATTGAAATGAGACGCGCAAAATAGAAACGTAAACATTGAAACGGGACGGAGGGAGTTGTATATAATGAGATAAGATTAAGTTAAAATGCAATTTAAGAAATATGTGACTAGAATTCATTGGATAGAGAAGTGGTCCATTGGCAAACTGCAAACCTTGCTTTAAACAACCTGAAAAAGGATAAAGAATTTGAAAATAACTAGGCTTCTCTTTTAGAGCCACTTTCGTTTAATTTTCATCTCGTTTTCGTTTTTTACTTTATTTAAATTTAAATATTTTACACTCTCACAACTTGGAGAAGATCCAACATTTAAAATTTATATATTTTGGACTATAAATAATTTTGAGATATTATATAGTTCATCGTGTACACCAGTACACCTAGATTAATCGGGTCGTTTTCTAAGGATATAATTATTTTTATTATCAAATTTTTAATTTTTTTATTTAAAAGTGATTATGAAATGGAGTAATTTTTTTATCTAATAATTGATATTAACTAGTTGCACCGTTATTTTAGGTGTACCCTAATTTAACTCTCTAATTTTATTGGCTACGAGGAATATTTTTAGTAGAGTTTGTCCTGTAATTCGAATATATTATTATAAATTCGTACCTTCATATTGAACCTTTTGTTTTTAATGAATTATATTATCTAATTAATAAATTTAAAATAATATAATTTACAATATGAGAAAAGAATACTCCATACCCTAAACCCAAAAATCATGAAATAATAATTTGAATAAATTAACAATAAAACCTAAAAGAAAGCAATACTCCATATAACAAAATTATATATATATACCCTAAAATTACAAGAGTGAAATAATACTAGAATAAAGCATTTGGATGTAGTAAACATTAATTTGCTTTCTTACTTACTTCTTTTTTCTTTTTTTCTCATTAAGTGTAAATTGAATATACATATTACTATATTACTAGTATGAATCCCGTGTATTACACAGGTTTAAAGTTACAATTTTAAAAAGTCCACCTGGTCACCGGGCTTTTTACACAAGTGAGTGACCCGAGTTCGATTCCCATTGGGAACGAATAGGAGGAGAGTTATAAGGAGGCTTGAAGAATAAGGGTGCATGGAGTCTTGGTGAAATAACTACTAACTATACTAATAACTAACTTTGCCCGATCAAAAAAAAAGTTACAATTTAAAAAATATAATTCAAGTTTCATATAACTATTTATTCAATTATAATTTAATATAATTTAAATAGAAAAGTAAAATTCAATTTATATACACTAAAATGTGAATTTGCTTTTGTTGGTAAATTAAAAGCTAATTTCGTTGTTAAATTAATTAATTTACAAACAAAATTTTAATAAAATATTAAATTGATTTTTCAAATTTTGTTATGTTGTTGCGGAATTTAATTTATCAATTTTTTAATATGTTAATTTAATCATTGAAAAAAAATTCATAATAAAGTTAATTAATAGTATAAGATAGTAAAATAAATTCAATCAATTCGATGAAATAAAAAAAATTTAAAAATTACTTTAAAAAAATTATAATATTAATCTTGAAAAAAAAATTAATAACATAAAGAAATAAAAAGATTAAAATATTATAAAAAAATTAAAAGAAAATAGAATTAATATCATTTTTAAAATATAAATAATTAAAAAAAGGTTTGAAAAATATAAAAGAATATCCATAAAATTAATCAATATAAAATTTAAAATATATGTATATATATATAATATTAATATTAATAATAATAATAATAATAATAGATACATTTCTCAGAATTTTAATAGAACTTGAAGAAAACTTTTGTTCTTTACGTATATATAATGAATGAATTAAGAATTTTATTTATAAGTGCAGAGTATATTATTTGCACAAAAATTCACATGAAAAATTTCAAAGAAAAAAAGAAAAAGAATAAAGTTCAATATAAAAGTTTAAATAAAAATATAAAATAATTAAAAGAGAATTTAAAAAATATAAAAGTTACAGAAAAATAATCAATAAAAAAATAAAAATAACAAAAGAAATGAAAAACTTTCTAAAAAATGAAGATAATTTTTGTTCGTCTTGATAAATAATTTATGCGAACTAATTAATAAAGAGTTTTATTATATAGGTGGGGAGAGATAATTTTTTTTTTATGTATACAAATAAGACTTGATTTGATTTTTTATTTGATCTAATCATATAAATATTCGAATCTTAAGAAAATTTATTTATTTATCACTAAATATAAATTAGTAATTATTAAAATAAAATTAATTCAGGTGGTGACACATCATTAGAATTAATTTTTTTTTGTAAATTTAATCATAAAAAAAATTTAATAACATTAAAAAATCAAAGATTAAAAATTACTAATAATAATAAAAATCAAAATTACAACAAAAAAATTAAGTAAATAGAAAAAATAATTTAAGGAGAAATCATAAATAAATTTAATTAAAAAATTAATAAAACTAACCAAGAAAAAAATTATTAACATAAAAAATAAAAGATTAAAAAATTACATACTAATAAAAAAATTTAAAAATACATAAAAAAATTAAAAAATAATAATAAAAACAAAAGTTAATCAAAACAGAATTTTAAAAATATATAAATAAAAGAAAAAATTAAAAAAATATATCACATTCATATTCAATCTTAAATAAACTTATTTATATATCATTAAATTTTAATGTTGGTTAAAATATATTAAAAAAACCATAAAATTTAAAAGAAAAAGAAAGATAACTAAAAAAACTTTAGAAAAATATAAAATAAAATTATAATAATATTAATATATATTAAAAAAACTTATTATAAATAAATTTAGAAATAAGAAAATAAAAGGAAATCATAACAAAATTAATTAAATAAATTTGCAAAAGCATGAAAAACGAAATTAATAACGTAAAAAAAATTAAAAAAATTCATACTAATAATAATTAAAAAACCAGAATTAAAAATAAAAAATAAATAAATAAATTATAATCAAAGTGTTACATGCTAACAATTAAAAAAATGAAAAAAAAAAACAAATAATAAATAATTTAAAGAACATAAAAGAAACAAAATAATAATAATAATAGTAGTAGTAATAATAATAATAATAATAAATGGATATCTTTTTTTAAAATTTGAAGAAAGCTTTAGTTCTTCTGTGTGTAGAATGAATGAATAAAGACTCTTATTTATAGGTGGGGGGAGGGGATAAATTTTCTAAATCTAGTATTATATTAGTAGTAGTATATAAATATGTATATATCTATAGTAATTTTTAATTAATAGTAATTTGATAATATCATATCATATCAAATCTTAAAATAATATATGTATTTATTTACATTAAATTTTAATTAATAATTGAAAATTTTAATTTTAATTTTAATTAAAAATTAAAATAACTCAGATTAATTATAGTGACGACACCTCATCAAAATTAAACTCTCCTTTATTAGTATATATATATATATATTAAAGAAAGATATATGTATTAAGTTGAGATTATTACGTTGAATTATTTTAATTTTAAGATTATTCTTTTTCGACTTTTTTTAGACGATGGGTATTATAATCATATGGGATTTCTCTTTCTTTTTAAAAGAGGATATATAATTGATGGTATTTCTATAACGACGGAAAAAAGTATACTAAGATATACTTTTATACACGCACATAGTCTCTGGAGTGATCTTAAGTTTAAGAAAAGGAAGTACAATGGCGTGTGGGATTGTATACGTAAAAATTGCAGCCTACACGTTTTGCACCATATTTTAAAGGTGGATTGAAACATGCATCATGTGTAAATTGATTAATTCTATTTTTTACGGTAATTTTGTGAGATGGTTGACTCGTTAAAATATATTTTTGGTAAAGACTTGTGTGAGACCGTCTCACGTAAGTCCTTACGTGAGACGGTCAGAAAGTGATAACTTTTATGAAGGAAAGTGATACTGTAATAAATTAATGAAAAGTTATAATATTCTTTCTTGAACAATTTATATAGTATAAATAAAAGTAATAACATTTTATAGCAAAAGTGATAATGATTTATAGCGAAAATGATAACTATTTTTAAAAGTAAAAAATGGTCTCACGTGAGACGGTCTCACGCAAGACCTACCTAATATATTTATTATATAAGTAAAATATGTTAATTTGTAATTAAATTATATTTTTTTAAAAGTACGATGAATAATGAATTAAAATATATTTTAAAAGTGTTATGGTATGATTCACTACAAATACACTTTAACTACTATAATCATACTTTACCCACATGACAACTATACTACTCCATAACCGGTTGACCCGTCTTAAACTTGTCTAATAAAAGAGTATCTCGTGAAATTTAATGTTGAAAAATTACCAAGATTTATTTAATAGATGGAGTACTAAATTATTTTTACAATAAGAGAGACTAGGGTACAACCAGATGTAACAATTAAATTGGTACACCCTTGGTCCCCACCCTTCTTAATTAATTTCTGTTCCTTTATTAATGTTGCTTTTTATTTTATTTTTAAAATTTTATTTAAATGACTATTATACCCTAAACCCTAGGGATAAATTATACCCTAAACCAAAAGGGTAAAATTACAATTATACTCTAAACCCTAAACTCTAGGGATAAATTATACCATAAACCACACGGTAAAATTACAATTATACCTAACCCTAAACCCTAAACCCTAGGGATAAATTATACCATAAACCACAAAGGTAAAATTACAATTATACCATAAACCCTAGTGATAAATTATACGCTTAACCCTAAACTCTAGGAGATAAATTATACCCTAAATCACAAGGGTAAAATTATAATTATACCCTAAGCCCTAAACCTTAGGGATAAATTATATCCTAAACCACAAGGGTAAAATTACAATTATACCCTAAAACCCTAGGGATAAATTGTACCCTAAACCATAAGGGTAAAATTACAATTATACCCTAAACCCTAGGAGATAAATTATACCCTAAACCACAAGTGTAAAATTACAATTATACCCTAAACCATAGGGATAGATTATACTCTAAACCATAAGGGTAAAATTGCAATTATATCCCTAAAATTAAATAATAATTAAAAAAAATAGTAACAACAACAGTTAAAAAAAAACTGAAGGTGAAAGAAGGAGATTGTACCGGAGTTGTACAAAATGGAGATTGTATACAAGACATTTTCTTTTACAATTTACTCCAAGAGCTACATCCATTGTTTTAAACATTTATGATAAAGCATGTGATAGTGATAGCAATTAAAATTTATGATAATAATAAAATAAAAATAAAAAAACTCTCAAAAGACCCAATTTATATATTCTTCCTAAAAAAGTGATTGTTTCAAACTCAAAATTTTATTATTATGTATTAAAGCAAGTGTTAATTTGATCATAAAAAGAAGAAATAAAAAAGAGATTGGTTACTACCTTTTGAAGAAGACCTTTATTCCATGTTCCTTGCCCTTTGTAAAGATTGGGGTCCGACTGATGATTAATCCACATGAATTCAAATTAATTAAGTAAGAGAAAACCTAGAAAATTTTAAATATAATTATTTTACTTAATTTTTATTTATATATTAATTAATGTGTTAAATAGGAATTTAGTTTAATATATAAAGAATGAAAGAGGCCCAAGAGTCATTAGTCAGTTGTTAAAGCGGAGTCACTCAAATTCAATGGGCCGGCCCATATAAGGTGATGGACTGCTGGGTCTGGTCCATTTCATTATTTTATTTTATTTCATAAAAATAAAAATATCAATGAAATAGTATTAATTAATCTGTATAAAAGTCGATTAACGAAACCTAATCATTAATCAAAATTCTTACTGGGTTTTGACTGTAGACAGACCTCGAATGAATTTCACCGGAAGTATATAAACCAGTAATTCTCCACTTTGTTTGCTTTAATCTACCGTCGCCAATAATATCTGCTGCTTTCCATGGCCGACATCGAGAGCTCAACCTCGTCTGAGCCTTCGAAACCTGCGGAGCCGAAGCGGTGGGCCGATGTTGCGGAAGAGGAAGCCGATTCAATGACCGAACCGCCGAATTTGGATCCATTGGCTGTGGATGACTCCAATCCTGGCCACAGCGCGCTTACCGATCCCGATGACTCCAGCATTGAAGCTGTAATTATTTTTAGTTTACTGAATAATTGTTTGTAGCTTAATTTGTAATTAATCATGGATCTGATTTTCGGTTTTACTCTCGTTTTATTTGTCTTTTAGGTTTTGAAACTGCTATGTCATCTAAAGTGTTGATATGTTTAGTTTGGATCGGTAATTTGTAATAAGTTTCTGTTTTGATTGAAAGTTCTATGCTTTTTGCGAAACTTTGGAGGTATTCTAGCGCCCGATTAGGTTTTTTGTTTGCTTGTTTATGCAGTAGAGTAGTTTTTTCGTGAATTTTCTACTTTATATTATCTGAAGAGTGTAGCTAATTTTGGATAGTAACTTTGCTGCAATGAGATATCTTTTCTTATTTATTACTATTTTTTTAATTGAAATAGGTTACATCCGGGGACACTCCATATACATCAGCTAAGAGGTTCGAGGACTTGAACCTATCGCCTGAATTGTTGAAGGGTCTGTATGTTGAGATGAAGTTTGAGAAGCCTAGTAAGATACAGGCTATAAGTTTGCCCATGATCCTGACTCCTCCCTTCAAAAATTTAATAGCTCAGGCTCATAATGGGTCTGGGAAGACCACTTGCTTTGTGCTTGGTATGTTGAGTCGTGTCGATCCGAAAATCGTGGTTCCTCAGGCACTTTGTATCTGCCCCACGAGAGAGTTAGCCATTCAGGTTTGTTTAGTTGAATCTCACATGCTTGCTTTCTTTGTAATTTGTGCAAATTTATTTGCTAGGAAAAAAGTTTGGAGGGTCAGGGTTTAGATTTTATTGTTCACCCGAATTGTTGATAATATTTTGCACTTTTCATATCACCTGTCTCAATTTTTAACTGTTTCAGAGTTGATGATTCATAGTTTTGAGCTCTGCAACTCTAGCATCCAAGACGCGTTTGTCAACCTAGATTAGCTTTCAAATGACTAATGGGATCCTTAGTGATGAAAATGTTTAGTAGAGTGTTGTAATTTTCTTGCTTTATTGATGTATTGTTTAAACTTTATAAGTTTATATTATTGTTTGATGACCAATACTGAGAAAAAATTTGGCACAGAATATGGATGTGCTTTTGAAGATGGGAAAGTTCACTGGGATAACCTCTGAATTAGCCATACCATCAGATCCAGCTAATTATATCCCAATTCATAAGAGACCACCCATTACAGCACAAGTAATCATTGGCACTCCTGGTACAATAAGTAAGTGGATGACAGCGAGGAAACTGGGCATGAGTCAAATGAAGATTCTTGTATTTGATGAGGCAGACCACATGTTGGCTGAGGTAATTCTTTAGTCATGAAAATTTTATCTTTCACGATTCTCATTGCACACATGTATTTTTCCGCTAAACTAACTATTACTTTTAATTGGAATATCGTCTGGCTGATGCTTGTTTGGGAAATGATGTAGATACTTTTCATGCTTGTTTAGGTTCTACCACCTGATTGCATGTCCAGTACATGGCTACATGCTCTATTATACTTTGGTTGTGGCTCATGCAATTTACTTATATTTTGAAATGATCTTATTTGTACTTATTACATTTTCATGAATTGGGTGGTGGATCCCCTAGAAAAGTTATTCTACTAGTTTCCTAATCACCATGCTTCACTGAAGCTAAGTTCACCATTTTGTTTGTTTCTGTTTTTTCCCCTTGCGGTGTATATATTTGTCTCCAGTTATACTTATTTGAGCTTTATCTCTCATATTCAGAGTGGTTTCCGAGATGATTCAGTGAAAATTATGAAGACAATTGCGAAAGTCAGTTTTAATTGCCAGGTTAGCATATCAGGACAGGCATTTGGTTTTACATGTGTGGCTCTCAGACATTTTTGAAATCGTATCTTCTAGACTTAACTCAATCTTTTAGGCAATTTTTTGTGTGCAACAAGATTGCATTGTTGATTTTGCATTGGTTTTGTTATTAGGTCCTTTTGTTCTCAGCAACATTCGATGATGCTGTCAGAGCTTTTGTATCAAAAATAGTTGAAGAAATTTTTGTAAGAGATTATAACCAGATGTTTGTCAAAAAGGAAGAACTATCTTTAGAGTCTGTTAAACAATACAAGGTTCATTGTCCTGATGAGCTTTCAAAGATCATGGTGATTAAGGACCAAATTCTTACTCTCGGAGAGAAAGTGGGACAGACAATTGTGTTTGTCCGCTCGAGGAATAGTGCAGGTATGCTGCACAGATCTTTGGTCGACTTTGGCTTTGAGGTCACCACGATTCAAGGTGCTTTGAAGCAAGAGGATCGGGACAAGATTATAAAAGAGTTCAAGGACGGGTTGACTCAAGTTCTAATTTCTACTGATCTTCTAGCTCGCGGTTTTGACCAGAAACAGGTATTGCTTATCCCTTTCTATTGCTGTAATGTTGATTTCCTATGCGCATTTCTTCTTTCTGTTTTTTGGATCTGACCAATTACAATGTGGCGGCATCGCTCCTCTCATCTCATGCAGGTCAATTTGGTTGTGAATTTTGATCTTCCTATTAGATATGATAGACCAACTGAGCCTGATTATGAAGTTTACTTGCATCGAGTTGGTAGAGCTGGACGTTTTGGTCGCAAAGGTACTTTTTCCATATATTTAGCATATAAACATTCTATGATGGTACTAGATTTCTGCATTTATTTTCTATTTGGCTCCTCTATGAGTAATTCCTTGGTGAATATTATGGGCATTCTTCTAGTGTTACTCTGTAGTCTGTAATGTTGTTCCCACTCTGAATGATCCTCAATTGTTGGTAATTAAACAGGTGCTGTTTTTAACTTGCTTTGCGACGACAGAGATGATCTTATTATGGGCAAGATTGAGAACTACTTTAACGCACAAATAACTGAGGTAATTTTTCTTGATTTTATTTTCAGTGTTGCCACTTGTGAGTTCCCATTTAATCCCAATTCATGATGCAGGTGGCCCCATGGAACAGAGAGGAGGAGTTCATGGCAGCCCTGAAAAGTGCTGGATTATCGTGAGTCCTAAATTGATCAGTCTACTTGAGATATCAACAGAAGTGGATGTAAATTATGTTGTCTGCATGATGTGATGAGACGAGACTGTACTGCAAGAGTGAAGACGACCCTACGTTGTTCCTGCTATCTCCTCATTGTTTTGGTGGAGATTTGATATGGATCTTACACTATAAACTCAACTTTCACGCTGGGAGAGACTAGACTTGATATTTATTTTACCACAGTTTTGTGTAGTATGAAATTGTAGTTCCCTACGCTTCTTAGTTAATTATTCCACAATGCTTTGATATTTAAGATTTCATTTTTTATTTTTTAAATTAACTCTTATCTTAGACCATTAATAATATTCCATACCACTCACTTCCAATCTTGACTTGCCATATCATATCATAATAAAGTGATAGTTGAAGGCATGTAAATGCATTAAAATTTCTGTAATGTAGTTAGATGTATTTGGCAATAATTTCAAAAGCCATATTAAAAAAAATTCAGTGCGATTAAGGAAATTAATATTTCACAGTTTAATATAACATTATTGTTTTTTTTTTTTTTTTATAAAAAAAGTAGTATTCCACCTTGAGAACTAGGAGTATATTTTTAATGCGGCACAAACATGCGAGGGGATGAGCAAGTGTTTCTGTGAAATATTGTACTTAGTTGAATAGAAGCTCTTTGCTTGTTCCTAATTATACCCCTAATCCACAATTGAATTTAGAATGAAAAAGTGGTTTGAGTTTGACCATTCCACGTATACATATATATTATATATGATTGATAAATGATGAAACAACTCCTTCATGGATAGCACGTTCAAGTAGTGTCCTTCCACACAAACGTCATCATCTCATCATCATCAATCATCTCCCTATATATACAACTTCATTCTCATCTAAATACATTCTAGGAGAGATTTCAACACCAAAAATGGGAGCACATATTTTGGTGGCTTCGTTTCTTTTTCTGATCTCCGCGGTAGCCGGACATGTCACGTCGGGGAGTGACGTCTTCCACGTCACCGGCAAGGTTCTCTGCCAGGACTGTGCCCAGGGCTGGAACGAATGGGTCAATGGCGCCAACCCCATCAAAGGTTTATTCCTTATTCCCACTTCCAATATCTACCCTTTACTTGCACATACGATAAGGTGTTTTCATGTGCTGCATGCAGGTAGCAAGGTTTCAGTGACGTGCTTGGACGAGAGGGGCAAAGCCGTGCACTTTGCTAGTGACACGACGGATGATTCTGGAGAGTTTGACGTTGCTTGCAAGAAGTACGTCAATGGTAAGAAGCTGAATCCCCAGAACTGCTACGTGAGGCTGGTGTCGTCCCCAGACCCCGTCTGCAACGTGGCCACCAACTTTGCCGGAGGAAAGAGTGGGGTGAAGCTCCACCGCCCCACCGTGGTGTACAGGGACATCTGCAAGTACGTGATGGGACCATTCTATTACACCTCTCCCATGTGTGACGAACCAGATACAAGTGCTGTTGATCGTTCCAGCAAAGAAGATGATAATGATGATGATGATGGTGATAAGAGCAACTACTAGAGCTTTCTGCTTTATTTACATTTAATTTAATTTACTCATAATGTTTGATAATATGAGCAGATTCAGCAGCGAAGGATGTTTTTCTAATTGTATTTCTGTGCTCACTGGTGATGATTGAGTGGTAAATTTTAAAATCAATTCGTGTCGCCCGACAATCACGTATAAGATGAGATCCGTGGTACGATCTCAATGATTTATCAAAACACCACACATACACTGTTGGAAAATATAAATAAAGTATCCCAATTGTATATATTACAGAAGATAGAAATTTATAGAATTCATTAGCTCAATTGAAGATATTGGACAGCATTTCTCCGATAGAGGATTTTCCTAAGTCTAGGTCATGGTAACACTGTTTAATACTAAAAATGTCAAACAAAATCAATCAAACTAGGAGGAAAAAAAAAGAACCAGGCTTAAATGAGAAAGAAAACAATATACAAAGAAAAGGTATGACTTCCAAAAGCATACTATGTCTCAGCTGGTTCCAGATGTCTTGGCAGCAAGGTGTGTAAGAGCACGTTTATGATACGTATAACGGAGCTTCTTGTATTTCTGTACAAAGGCTGGAAGATCAATTTCTCCATCAAGAAGCTGCCTGTGCAGGGCCTCAGATTCCTCATCCGTCTTGCTCATTGCATCTGAAATAGTAAAAATATAACTACTCAGTCTACTGCCTTAAAGATCATCGACTAAAATGTCATGTTTCACTTGAAAAGGATATACGAAAGTTTTGTGCCAATTGACCCTCGCAAGAAATTGAGTACATAAATGACATGCGGTGATTATAACATAAACTAGATGATGTCGAACAATAATTACCATCAGAACATTATAAGTAAATTATATTTATTTTCATTTAGTTGTCCAGATACATGCATAATATAAAAGAGGACGTAAGGACTAATATTGAGATGAATGTTAACAAGATGAACTGAAAAAACAAATAGTTATCAATAACACTTGCTTTAAAGAGTCAAAGTAATCCAAGTATTTTTCTCTTAGAAGGCGCTAGATGAAACTCCCAGTGTACCTTGAAGTCGATGGAGGAGGGAGAAGGGAGAATAATGCTTTAAGGTCTCTTCTTTTTTCCTCTCTAAATCATGCAACTTTTCTTGAGCAGTAGCTAGCTCAGTAGTTCGGATTATTCTACACTGAAACCACAGACCACGTAGACCCAGAAAATAACATTAAAATTGCAAATTGGAAGTTTATTAATGGAAAAATAATATTTATATGCAATCAAACAGAATTCACCTGATTCCTTAGCTCCATTATATGTGGTTCTTTTTCCAGATTCTCCCCTGTACTCGGGATAATTAACTATATTTAGCACAGACTAGAAAACATATTGCAAAGCAGATAATGAAAATACAGCCAGAGAACAAAAAACTTACTAGCAAGCTGCAGTGTTTCATTCCTGAGTTCATCTCTGACCTATTGAGTAATAAACATAATGAATCTGTGAAATATTTATAAATTGCCAAGAAAACTGCCTCAACAGTTAACACAATAACCATAAGCATGAAGTGCACAAATGGCGGATAGTGAGAATACAGGCTCGACATACTTAGACACGAATCACAGACACAATAGAGGGATAATTTACACTTTTCCAAGGCCATTAGGGACTGAAATGCATCATCTTAAAACATAAATGCTGCAGGCATATTTCAAATATTGCAACAAAATGATCAAATTTAACAAAACGAGCTCAAACTGACCCCCTAATGAAGAAGTTTCATGAACAGTTGTACATGTTTTCCATCTTAAAAAGCAACATTTATTCAATAAGAGATAATATAATCCTTTCCAAAATGTATGATATTTCAGATAAAAACGTGTACTGGCACAAATTTATGCCCCAGATATGAGACTTCAACTGCTTCAGGTACTTCACCAGATACAACACTTCAAAAACTTCATATAATTCACTGCTGATTGCACATAATTTTACATTGCATATATGGTTTAAAAGTACTCAAACTTTGAGTCCTTTAAATGATTGAATTATAAAATTCAAGCACCACATAATACATAACAACAGACTACAAAGAAAATCGGAATTAGAAATCACACAAAACAGCAACTTACCCTGTTTTGAGTTTTGACGGGTTCTAGTGAATATAAAAGATTCTGATATGCTTCCTTGTCCGACAGAAGTTTTCTTAGCTCATCAACACTAGAAAAATTAGGTAACAAAAATGATAATGATGAGAAACTGTCTCAGGTAGTAAATTTCCTTTTAATGGTGAGAAACTTCTATACAGAATGAACAGACAAAGCAACAAGAAGACAGCTAAATAACAGTGAAAATATTCATTCATCAGTCTTACAAGCGAAAAAAATGTACTTTTCATGAGCCATATCCTCACCAAATAAGAAAGAAACATACCACCACTGAAAATTAGATGCCTCTCAAGTATCATTCTGAAGAACAATAATAATAACCTAAGTTAATTGATAAGGAAGACAACTCACCTCTTATCTTTCAATATAGCAATGATGCCCGCTGCCTCTGCTGGAGAAACATTTGATAGAGAGCTTGGGCGATCCGTCGGTCTTGATAATCCGAAGTTGCTAGATGTGCTGGCTCCAGGCGTAGTGGGACGTGAAGAACTTGGTGAACTGACAACAGAAGGTGGATACCATGAATCTGTATGCATTTCCTGTGGGCGTGGTTGAGCTTGCTGCTCCTGAGACCCCCTGCAGTTAAATGCAGATAAAGCAAGATATTATATCTCCCTAAACTAGAGAAGAAAATTGATTTCCAACATAATATGACCTTGGATGGATAGGAAATCAAAAGTAAAGAGCATATGCCACAGATGACAGATCTCTACTGCAAAGGGCAGTGTGCTTCTGCATCACACAGACAATAGCTTCTCACATAATCACATTCAACTATAATAAGGGTCAAACTTCGAAGTATATATCAAAAGGGATTTTCGGGCATTAAATGCATGCCAACATTTATCAGACATAGAGCAGAAATGAAAAGGGACTTCCCCACATTCATACAATATGAAAGAGAAGACAGCAGAAAGCAATCAACTTCAACCCATAAGACCATAAAACTCGACCAAATTGTAAACATCACAGTATGTCTTCTCAGTAAAACTAAGAACCACATTTCAAAACTATTCATATGATCTCGAAATGCTTCACTAGTAGCGAAGATCAAGCGCCTACCCTAACAACAATGGTAGAAGAGAAATTGCATTGACACGATGCCACTAAAGCAGATAACCTCTAATTATCATAAATTGGAAATTTCTTCATACCAGTGACAGGAAATTCAGAAGGATTGACCATGAAGCATTCTTTTCACAGAAAATACAACAAAATTTACCAACAGAGAAATTCCCAAGGCACCTAGACCTACTTCAATCATAGGGGTGATCAAATTAAATTTACAAAAAGGAAATTGAGAACGGAAAAGGACTAATTACCAGAAATTTTTAAACATGACTTTGAAGAAGTCTCAGTCGTCGGTTGTCCGATAAAAAATCAATCAGGAAGAAGATTAGAGATTTCGAAACCCTAAAAACCCAATCGATTTGTCGGAAGGAATTCCCAATATAATATGGATCGGATTATGATTGGAAATTTATGTAATTTTTTATTTTTCTTTTTATTTTTGGGTTCACACAAATCACAACATTTTCAAACTTAAGCGTGTTGTAATTCTCTCATTTCTGCGTTCACCAGTTCATTTCCTCTTCTCGATAATTGTATTTCCGTCCTTCAAAATTCCAAAATATGCAATTCAGTCCCTTAATTCGGACGTATTTTAATTTTGGGATGCATTCCTGATTGTTTTATCCCTCTTCCTTTATTTTTAGTGTGTGAAATAAATTGCAAGTTATTATAATCATATTCATTAAAAATAGATTTTCATTTTCTAATTGACTTACATTTACGTTATCTAAAATTTAAAATTAATTAAAAATAAATTCTTTTAAAATTACTACTATATTTTAATAAAAAATATTTTATCAAATACCTTGCATTTATTTTTTAAATTTTTTTACTAACACTATCATCTCTTATGTTATTCACTAGTATTTCTTATGATCCTTAAATTAAATCATTTCTTGAAATCACAATTTCTCTTTAATCTCAAAACAGCCCCAATTAATAGATTTTCATCACATCAGCTCCTTTACAAGATCCAATAAGTTTACGGGCTTGTATTATTCTTTATAAACGACTTCATAAATGATGGCCCACATATATATATGCATGCTTGACTCTGTTTATTTAATACTGTTGGCCCATTTAAGAACAAATATTAAATGGAGTAAAATATAAACTGAGAATTCTTAAGTAAAACTATCTCACAAAATAATTTCGACCGATTCTTTTTTTTAACCAAAAATACATCTAATCTAAGGCCTAAGCTGCTACAATCAATACATATTTTTAACTTTTAAAAAAATTACAAAAATTAGTAAATACCTAATATCCTCTAAAAATAAGAGTATAAACTAAAGTGCATGCACCTTTTTCTCAATACATGGCTATTCGATTCCTAGACCAATTAATTTGAGGGAAGTCAGAATGCACTGTCCATTTACGAGTGGTATTCAATTCATAGATCGACTAACATTTTACACCAAAATTTTTAAGCTCTATATCGATTGGCTCCATACTTATTCGTCATATCCGATAGTTTTGAATCTGAGATTTTAGAAAATTTCACTTTTAAGGCATGTCATGCCCTCACCAATAGGTCAACTTTGGGTTGCATGCACTCTAGAAAACTTATAATAAAAAGTATATGTATATGATCAGCATAATTTATATCTATAAAAAATATTAATAACACACTTCATTAGCTACTTGATTAGTAAGTATACACTATTATTTCAACTGCAAGAGAGAAAAAAATGATAGGTTTTTCCTAGATTGATAATTATCTATTGTGTGATCATTGTCTAATGGATTGGTCAAGAACTCTGTTATGAAACAAACAAGTTTATTGTTAGTAGGGATGTCACTACAGCATTTTTGCATGGAAGTCTTGAAGAAGATATCTACATGAGAATTCCTGATGGTGTAAGTGTTGAAGGAGCTGAAAGCAAAGCTTGTTTACTACTGAAATCTTTGTATGGTCTGAAACAAAGTCCAAGACAGTGGTATTTGAAGTTTGATGATTACATTACATCAAATGGTTTCAGCAGGAGCTTACATGACAGTTGTGTTTATGTGAGGTACAAAGAAGGGTATTATACATACTTACTTTTGTATGTAGATGATATTCTTATAGCTTGTAAGAATCAAGCTGGTGTTGATGAAGTAAAGGAGATACTTAAGCAGGAGTTTGATATGAAAGATCTAGGGGAAGCAAAGGTGATTCTTGGTATGCAGATTGAGAGAGACAGATCAGTTGGTGAGCTCAAGTTGTTTCAAGAATCTTATTTAGACAAGGTGTTAAAGAGATACAATATGAATTTCAGCAAAACTGTAACTACACCAGCAAAGCAAGGAGTGAATCTGTCATTA
Source organism: Pogostemon cablin (assembly GCA_023678885.1). NCBI lineage: Eukaryota > Viridiplantae > Streptophyta > Magnoliopsida > Lamiales > Lamiaceae > Pogostemon > Pogostemon cablin. The sequence continues at coordinate 3,598,207 of CM042984.1, forward strand.
CTCCAAGTTCCTCAGACAGATCAAGAGAAGGTTGAGATGAGCAATATTCCCTATGCTAGTGCTGTTGGCAGTTTGATGTATGCAATGGTATGCTGCAGGCCTGATTTAGCTTATGTGATGAGTATGATTAGCAGGTTTATGAGTAATCCAGGTTTGTTACATTGGAGTTCAGTAAAGTGGGCTCTCAGGTATGTTAAAGGAACCATCACAGCAGGCTTGAAGTTTCAGAAAAAGGCAACATGGGATAAGGCAGTAGTTGGATATGTTGATGCTGATTATGCAGCAAATCTTGACACAAGGAAGTCACTTACTGGTTATGTGTTCAACTTGTTTGGTACTGCAGTAAGTTGGAAAGCAACTCATCAACATATAGTGGCCTTATCAACTACAGAGGCAGAATTTGTTGCACTTACAGAAGCAATCAAAGAAGGAGTATGGCTGACAGGTATCTTGAGTGAGTTTGGGATTGAACAAGAGTCAGTTGAAGTGCACTGTGATAATCAGAGTGCAGTGCATCTCTCCAAACACCAAGGATATCATGAAAGGACCAAGCATATTGATGTGAGGTTGTATTTCATAAGGGACATGATAGACAAGGGGATAGTGAGTGTTAAGAAGATCAAGACAAATGACAACCCTGCAGACATGTTTACAAAAGCCTTAACAGCTCAGAAGTATGAGCTGTGTAAGCACTTGATTCAGTTGAATTAAGTAAGGAAGTAAAGGTTGCTGCTCCTTACAAAAGCAGCAAGGTGGAGAGGATGAAGCTAACATGGTGATGCAAGGTCTAAGGTGGAGATTTGTGAGGAATAGACCATGCATGTGTGTGTATTGCATGCATGTATACATTCAGCATGAACATGTGTGTGTGTTGAAGGGAAATTAAGAACATGACACATGGAGGAGGATCATTGGTAGATTAAGTGAGTAGAAGATCATGTACATTAGCCGTTAGATCAGTTAGCATCAATTGATCAAGCACGGAAGTTAGCATGACAGTTAGCATTGAAGAAACAGTTGGGAGCATCAGCTAAGAATGGAAAGATCAGTTGGTTGCAACTGATTCATCAGTTGGTTGCAACTGATTAATGAGCATGTGTTTGATTGGATGGAAAGGAATCAAGACGTTGAACTCACACGTTGAAGGAACTGTCAAGCTTATAAGTAGATCATCATCATTATCATACATAATCTCTGCACACACATCAGTTAGAAGTGGAAGAAGCAAGCTTAAGTTTAGGGTTTTCTAGTGTGCTTGTTGTCTTGTAACCTTTCATCAACGTTTAGTGAATTCTTCTCTCAAGAAGTGGATGTAGGCTTATGCCGAACCACTATACATCTTTGTGTTGATCTCTTTCATTTCATTCTTCATTCATTAATCGATTTGTGTATGAAACGTGAGTGATCAAACAAGAAAGTGAGTGCAAGTTCTAAGGTGATTTTCATCAAGTTTCTTGCTTAAGATTTCACAACAAACTCAAAATAGATACTTTAAATAATAAATTATTATAAGATCTTGCTTCTTTGGGATTAAATTGAAAGATAAAGCAATAATAAATAATGAAGGTTAAATAATTGGATAACATGCAATTAGGCAGTAGAATCAATAGTGTAGATTGAGGCATGCTCCCATATGTTTTCCAGCATTGCTCACTTACTAAACACTTAAAGCCACCAATTATGGTTTGTATCTGATGCACTATGTATGTATGCATATATTCCAATATATTTTAATAATGGAAAATACCATGTCACACCATCTCATAATTTTTTTTTTCGTGAAATGGATTAAAAGGGATGAAAATATTTACTAATGAAATTGAGAGCTTTATCAACCAAATATTTTATTGTTAATTTTTATCTTTTATTTATTGTGTTTATCATAGAACCATTATATATATATATATATATATATATATATATATATATATATATATATATATATATATATATATATATATATATATATATATATAGTGTGTATATCAATCAAAATCAATCAGCTATTGGCATTGGCTTCATGTTCATTTTACATCATATCCTATCTACCTATTCCTAGCTACATTTGTATTTTATCCCCCAATGACCAATATGAAAAGAAGTCATTCCATTAATGTTGTGAAAGAGTGAACAAATTCTTGTAACAAAAAGTTTTAGGGAGACAAATGGTGCCCAATTTTGATTGATTTAACTTTTATCAAAGTAATTGGGCACTTGATTAGACTTTTCAAAGCTAAATGTAGCTTCAATTACCTAACCTTTTATTCCAAACCACATATAATACGCTCAACTAATTTATTTATTAATCATAAGTTGTACATACAGGACAATCAAATTTATAGTCCATATAAATTGCAGTGTCAAGTGTTTATTTCTTATAAATATAGTAATAGTTTCCTTTAAAATATTAGATTTATTATAATAAACAAAATAAATAAGTAATAGTACTACTTTTAAAGAATCATGGTGCATAAAAAAAAATTACTTTTTAGAATTTCTAGTGTTACTTTTTATAATATTGTGTTATTATTCTGAGAAGGTTAAAACTTATGAGTTTAACTCTTGTAAGTTGGATTGCATAAGGCATTTAAGGGTATAATATTTTGTTTTAAAGAGTATGCACTTTAATTTATAATACTCTCAATGAAAGAGTCGGTTGAAATATAAATTGTATTAGTGTTTGAGTGATATTTTTTTTTCTTAAAAATGAATAGTATAAACTTTTATACTAACTAAAAAGTACGACATTTAATATTACGTGGAGAGTATAATTTTTTGAAACCGTCAAACTTGAGCACACCGTGCTATGGACACAAGTTTTATTCAAAACTTATCATATAAATTAGAGTAATTAACACTAGTATTTGTTTTCAAGATTAACATTTTTTTATAAGTAACACTCCATCATAAAAGGGGCTAGCTCTTGCACAATTTGCCCTCAATGTATTTTTTTTTAAAGGTAAAATGTTTAGAATGTTATTACTAAGAGACTTACGTTATACGTATGTGAACTGAGCATTTAAATTTTGTTACCTGAATTAAATTAGTCCCAAAGTAATAAAAGTGAAAGTGATGCTCTTAATTATTTGGAAACATTTTTACCCCATGCCTAGCTTGTAGTTGTTGTGTGGTATGTAGGTGGGCCTCTAGTCAATTTATTGGGCTAAATTAATAAAGTTTTGACATTTTTCCAAGTATAATTAATAACAATAATAATAACTATATATTAATGATAATATATTTTAATTAATTGATCAATATTAACATTACAACTGTAGAATATTTTGTGAAATTACATAAATGTGCACTCTAAAGTTGAAAAAATAATTGCATTATGATGTACTTAGGCATCGATATTCATATAGTATGATATATCAAAACATTAATATTGATGCAAAAACATGGCATTATTTTTCTTAGATCATGAGCTTTTTAAGTTCATATTTATGAATGGATAATGCTAAAATATGAACATATATAAAATAATGAAAAGTAATGTTTTAATTAATAGGAGTAGTATATAATTGTCATACACATGAGATAATAATTGTTATATACTCTATTGTTTCAATTTATTCTCCACTATTACTGAAAAAATATTTTTTTGACAAATTTATTTATTTTTGGTGAGTAAATAATATTTTTAAGTAATAATTAAATTATAAAGTATGTTGTGTAGGTTAGTTAAGAATGAATATAATACTTTCTTTGTAGTAGATGGTAAAGTTTGATGTAGAATAAACGTAATGGGAAAACGTATAATTTAACTTGGGGACATGAGTACCTATAACTAAATACTACTTTAAAATTAATTTCATATAAAATCAATTTTAGGCTGATCTTTCATGATACTGGGTTATTTGTGAGTCGGGTCGACCCATTACTAAAGTATGTTAATTGTATATATAAAGTATGTTAAATGATTGTTAAAGTATGTTTTCTAAAGTATGCTGAATTATGCATTAAAGTATGATTTTAATGTATTATAATATGATTTATTATTAACATACTAATTTAACTACGAATAAACACACTTTAACTATACAATAAGCATACTTTAGTGATGGGTCGACCGGTCTCACAAGAAATTCTCTCTACATGTATTTACTATTTATAAATTCTAAACTCTTAACATAAAAATCCCTGCAACTACCTAAAGCTAATTTAATTAAATTTAAATTTCTATATTTTGAACATCAATCTATATCGTTTATGAATTGCACCACATCGATTGAAAACCTTAAGTACGCCAAATGATGTGTTTTTATTTGTCGGTTGATTAGGTTGCACTCAAATGCTTGATCAAGACTTAATTAATAGGCCCTATATATCAACGTGATTTAATTAAGTTTATAGTTCACAAATTACAATAATTGAACTAAAAGAAAAAATGACCACTGTTCTTGTCTTAAAAGTGGTTCTCAGTATTAATTTGTCAAATATTGTGGGAATTTCTATTTTAATCGAATTTTAATAATGATTAATTAAGTGGTTAGTCTCACTAATAATTATAGTTTTTTCAGCTGTGACTGCAATTGGAACATGTTTGAGAATTTGTAAATTTAACAAGACCAATTTTTATTATTAATCATTTATTCATTTTGATAATGATTATAATTAAGCTGTTTGTCTCACTAATTATTAATTTTTTAAGCCGTGGGATCGTATTACGCTTTAAATATACGAATTCTTATTCTTAGTACTCCATCCGTACATCGATAATTTATTTCGTTATTGTCGTCGTTTAATCAGCGATTTTTTTTAAGTAAAAGGGTCACACTCTGTCGCACACTATTAATTGTTAATTATTGTATATTGATAAAATAATAATTTCCTTAATTCATGTTAAAAATAAATAAATATTAAAAAATTATTTTTTACCAACGGAATATTTAATCGATAAAAGTCTTAATTTTATTATTAAATAAATTGATGTAGTAACGAAATAACAACAAAATATATTTGTAAAGTGGTGGTTGATATTCCCTTCGTCCGGTTCTGAGGTATCCATTTACTTTTTGCATGTGTCCAGTTCTATGGTATCCATTTGTTTTTTGTTCGTGGATTAAAGAGTATTATTATTATATGTAAAGTGAGTAATTGTATTAGAGGGAAGTGATGAGTCATATTGTGTATTTTTTTACTAAATAGGGAAAATAAATACATTTGAAGCGGAAACCATAAATAGTAAAATGGATACCTTAGAAGCGGAAAGAGGGAGTATTTATTTACCAATGAAAATCTAATTTCATTAATAAATAATTTTATTGTTAATCCGTTGCTAATAATTCGTTGGCAATTTATATAACGATTTTATTGGTAAATAACGACGAACATAATGTTGGTAAAACCGTAAAAAGTATTATAAATCCGTTAGCATTTCATTGCTTAAAAGACAAATGTAGTAAATTTTATTGGTAACGAAATTTTTTTATTTTGTTATTATTTTTTCTTATTTATCTTTTATATATACGTACTCATATTTTATATTGGAAAAGACTTGTGTGAAACCGTTTCACATAAGGGCTTACGATGAAATGGACAAAAAAGTGATAGTAACTTTTATAATGAAAAGAGATAATGTTATTTCATGAATAATTTATAGTATAATTGAAAAGTGATGAAATTTTATAGCGAAAGTGATAATTATTTTAACAACTGTAAAATGATTTTACGTGAGACGCAAAACCTACCCTTTTATGTTTGAGTTGATATATGGTGCGCCCTAGTGTAAGGTTGCACCTATATGTGTATAACTTTTTATTCTATATTGTATACATGTTTTTTAATAATTGTATGTTTTTTTCACACTTAATTTTTCATTAAAAAATAGCATTCATATGTATATACTTTTTATTCAATAATGTATACATGTTTTTTAATAATTGTTTATTTTTTTACACTCAATTTTTCATTAAAAAAACTAACAAACAATTAAAGTGTATACATTTTTATTTATAATTGTATAGTATATTTTTGTTCATAATTGTACTCCATGTTTTTGAAAGTGGTGCACCATAGTATTATCCTTTATATTTTGTCCATTTATTCTTAAATTTTAATATTAATTTTAAAAATATAATCGTTCCTTAAAATACTTTTTTGTAATTTTTTTATATTCAGTTTTACTATATTGAAAAATAATAAAAGTTCTCTTAAATTCGTTTACTTACACATTTTACTAGCCTTACATAATTTGCACATTAATGCGCATTGGAGACGTAGCCGACTTTCGTGCCTAAAGAAATTTATTGCTTCAAACAGACTAAATTTCCTAAATTGGGAAAATCTGCTCATCAGGAAAAAAAAAAATATAGTTACACGTATATGGAGATAATTTTCTTTTTAAAAAACAAATACTCCCTCCGTCCTATGAAAGTTTGCACATCCATTTTCGGTACGGAAATTAAGAAAGTGATAACTTTTAGGAGTATTATTATATTTTTAAGTAATAAATAAATGATAAAGTTGTTAGGTGAGTTAGGTAGGGGTGATTTTTTTATAAATAAAGTGTACGGAGAATGATGATTGTGTTTAACTTTTTGCTTTTTTAGGAAGGTGCAAACTTTTGTGGGACAACCCAAAATGAAAAGTGTGCCTGAAATGGGATGAAGGGAGTATTTCATTTTAAAAATATTATCAGTTAATCAAATTAAAAATATTATTAATTCTCAGTGTTTATACTTTAAATAATAATATTTAAGAAATAGGAGATATATATGGAGTAAGTTACTCCCTCCGTCCGCCCGAAAGGTTCACATTTTGTCATTTTGGGTGTCCGCACCAAAGGTCCACATTTTCCTTTTTAAACACATGTGACCCACACACCTCATTAATATAATAAATTTATGGGACACATACACCCCACTAATATAACTATCAACTACACCTTAAATAATAATACTCTTTAATCCACTTGCAAAAAGTAAATGTCCACCTTTGTGGCGGACGGAGGGAGTATTAAGATAGTTGATCCCAATGGCGATAGTATAATGCTAACTTGTATAGTGATTTAACAACTGGATTTTGTGCCAAACTTGGTAAGGCCGGCAACAATAAAGATGTATTCTTTGCCATTTCAATCATTCTTCATAAATCTTCTCTTTTAATTATGCTTTTAGTCTTCAATAATTTTTTTTTTGTGTAGTATATATAAAATTTATTTAACCATAATTACAATACCCACAATAATTGATCCATACTAGCTATAAAAATAGTTTTTGTGTCGATGAGATGAATTACAAAATTATTCTACATAAAAATAAATATTTTTCAGGTAACTATCTAAAAAATTACAGTTTAATTCTAATTTATTACTCTCTCCATTTTAATAATTACAAAAAAAATGTGCAAAAATTACTGGGACCGTGGGTGTATTAGTTAACTATTCTGGATGTTCTACATTTCATAATGAATGCAAAAACTAGTTTGCTTCATGTTTTACACAAAATCAGGTTTTTTTAGTATAATGAAAAGTTATTTTTCGAACAATAAAGGGTTATTTTATAGTATAACGGTAATAATAGTATTGAGAATGAATTTTTTCAAGTCTGAGTATTTTTATACATTTTAAAAAGTAAAACTCATATTCTAAAAAATAAATACACTCTATTGTACATTAGTATGTGACTCCCATAAAATATTTTCATACTAAATTTATATGGGGTATATATCTGCATTAAAGACTTTTAAATTTGTACTGATTATTTTATGTGGTACCTTTCTAAGTCAACATGAAAGATTAGAAACTCAAATATTCCTTCAGTCATACACGTATATGCACATATGAGACAAGCAAAAACTGTGTTGGAGCTGTAGAATAGAAGAGTGACTAATCATTTATCATCACATTTCTACTCTTAGTTTCTTTACAATGCTGATGTTGGACCATAATACTATAAAAGTTAAGTAATATAAATAAAAAGTGATATTTGAATTAACGGAAAATGATAATGGTACAATAAATTATTTGTGAAAAAATCAGATGTAAATAAAAATGTAATATTGTTTTAAATAAAAAATATTAATTTTATTTGGCTAACTAATTGGGCAAGTACATACATTTTGAATTAAAGTTATATACTTCCTCCGTCCCGCCCATATTGCACTGTTTACTGTAGCTTTTGTGAGAGCTTTATGTAGTCAAACGGTGTACTTTGACCGGGACGGAGGGAGTACTTACTAAATAAAAATAAAAGTTCTAATTTCAACTTAAATTTTCACAACCAACGTCTATATAATTTTGACAAATATCTAAAATTAAATAAGTCAACAACTCAACTATTTCCGAAAAATAAAGTGATTGAACTTTTTTATAGCATACATACATACATTTTTTTAATTTTTATTTCTTGAAAAAAGAAAAAGAAAAAAAAATGTATGGATTGGGAATTCTCACAATTTTGATTACATTGTGAATAAAAAAGAGGAAATAAAATATAAAGAAATTAAAGTTATTAAAAAAAAAAAAAAAAGCAATAAGGTTTATTAAGTGAAGTATAACTCTTGATTTGGACGTGACATTCTGCCTAAATGTGATGCCCTTTCTTAGTAGAGGAGGGAGGGAGAAAATGTGGAGGGTATTTTGGAGAGAAAGAGAATTAATGGGGGACGACGTCGTATTGACGTAGTTGGAGTAGCGTAGCCCAGTGGCCGACCCTTGTGCCTATGTACAGACGCAAAGAAGATCCAAAATATTTGTAGCGTAAGCGCCAAAACCTACCATCTCCTCTTCCTTTCTCTCTCTTATCAAATATTATGATCTTTCTCTCTCTTCTTTCTCTCTCTCATCAAATATTATGATCTAACGCTCCAACAAAATCTTGAGCCACCCCTTGTGATCCTGATCGTCCCTTGAATTCAGTTTTTCATAAATTTAGGCTTTTGTCCCTTCCTTTAGCTTAGGGTAGTTTTGTTGTTCATTTCTAAGTTGCTGGTTGTTTAGGTTAGCCCCTCTCTCCTCTCTCTCTTTTGATCATCACCACCAATGGTAATTCTGGTATAATATTTTCTTTCTCTTCTTCTTCTTTATTCACATTACCCCTCTCTCTACTGGTGTGTGATGAGCGTGAAAGAAAGAAATTTTTGATGAGAGAGAATATTGTTGTTGCAGGATAGAATGCTGGTGCCTCCATGGCTGGAGAAGCTTCTTAAGACGCCTTTCTTTAACGACGTCTGCCGGGCTCACGGTGACGCCGCCCGGTCCGAATGCAACATGTTCTGTCTCGACTGCAATGTCGACGCTTTCTGCTCTTACTGCCGATCATCCAAACACTCTGATCATCAAGTCATTCAGGTCTCATTACTTTTCTTTGTCATTAATTAATGTAATGCTGTAGTAGTTATGAGGTGGAGTTTAATTAAAATGACGTTATGTCAAGAATTGTGGTTCAAGATTCTTGTTTTCTTCGCCTAAGATTGTATTCTTGATCACATATTTGTGGGTTGCAGATAAGGCGATCTTCTTACCACGATGTGGTGAGAGTTTCGGAGATTCAGAAGGTTCTAGATATAAGTGGCGTTCAGACATATGTGATCAATAGTGCGAGGGTTTTGTTTCTGAACGAAAGACCACAACCTAAGGGTGGGAAAGCTGTCACTCATATTTGTGAAATTTGTGGGAGGAGTTTATTGGATACATTTAGATTCTGCTCTCTTGGATGTAAGGTATGTATGTAGTTATATATCATCAACCATTCTTGATTAATCTTTTCTTATCTAATGATGATAATGGTGGGTTTGGGTTTTCCAACCGACATTTCATCTCACCATCACTCTACATAACATTTAACCAAACCCCATTAATTAATAATGAAATTGATATTGAAATTAAAAGCCCCCTCATATATCTAATCCCCCATTGATAAAGAATGAGCGATCATCATCATACTTTACCCACATTCATATCCTTTTCATCGCATAACCAACTAATCCCCATCATTATCATCTTTTTTTGTTATCTAATGTGTGTTTCATTATCATCATTGCCATTACGTTTTACCCTCCTCTCCCATCAATTATTAAGCTTTAGCTAATGAGTAATTAAATAATTGATTGAATGTAGTTAGTAGGAATAAAAAAGAATGGGGATGCAAACTTTAGAATGCAAAGAGCAGGGAGTGAAGAAGGGGAATCATCTTCATCAATAATAAGAGAGAAGAAAGATCAAATATTGCGTGAAGGCTCACAACAAGACATACACCCGCCCACACCTCCTCCACCTCCTTCAACTTCAAAATCAAGAAGAAAAGGCATTCCTCAAAGGGCACCTTTTAAGTCCTAATTTTCAAATTAATATTTCTCTAATTTACATTTTCTTGAAAATAGTAGTTATTAACAATTAAATTTAAAACCCACTATATACAACTCACGTTTTGGGTCCTTGTCCCCCCAAAAAAATTGTAGGTAACATTTTATTTCATGGGGGGATTCTTTCTTTTTCTTAAAAGGGTGGGTGGGGGGTGGGGCGTAGGGGTCCCAATACAATACTAAAGAAAACAAAATCTGTTGAGGGAGGAAAGATGATGGATTGATCAATAATACAGATTTGTTTATTTGCAAGGGTGTAAATGTAATTAAGGAATAATTAAAGAGGCAAAGTGGTCTTGTTGAGTCCATCCCCGTTTTATGATTTTCATGGGGCCCATCAACCCACATGGCCCGTTTACATAAAGAACAACATCTTTTTACTAGTTTAATTAATTTAATATACATCCAATAATCCAATTTTAGCTTTCTTTAATTCCTTCTAACCTGATTTTGATTATTAGATTTGATTCTTTGCTTTATATTACATGTTTCGTGTCTCCCTTTTTTTCTCTCTCTCATAATCACAAAATTTCAGATGCAGAGGTTGTTCGTGGCTGTAATTGGTTTGAGCCAACTAGTAGGTATTAATCAATTAATTAATTGTATAATGTATTATTAGGTAATGTGTGTGATCATATTTATATCATAATATATAAGCCAATATAAAATTTTGCATTTTAAAATTGACTTTGTTTGACCTAATCTTGATCACCATCTCGAATTTTTGAGGGAAGATTACATTCTTTTTGGGCTAGATTGGTTTAGATAAGAACAAATATATATTCAATATATGGAGTATGAAAAAGACTTTCATCGAATCGGTTTATACTTATACCAATTCATATATTCTATTATCCTATTAGGTTCACTTTTATTTTTAGACTTTATTATATTATTAACCTTTACATATATATATTTATTGAGTTTCATTATCTTGGATGAAATATTTTTTAAGATACAGTCCCAATGAAGCAACTAGAAGGGGATATTCAATAAATATATACCAAATTAAAATGTCATTTTTTTTAATCAATTAGAAGCAATACATCTTACAATATAAAAATATATTCAAACCTATTGTTGAACTTAATAGGATAATGGTCCGCCCTAACTATTGTACTCTCTATTCATAGACTACCACCATCTATATATTGCCATATCTTAAATATGGGTTTGGTTTGGTGTACAGAGAATTAGATACCATATCTTTAATTTACTAAACAAACCGTTTAATTAATAGTGGATCTCAAAATTATTTTACTGGTCAACTTACAAATTTCAAGGGTAATTTTGATTTTATCCTAACCATGAAATTTATTTGAAAATTTGGACGAATCTCCGGATGTGATCGTAAATTTTTTTCTTAAAAATATACTAATATATAAATAGGCCCAGCCCAACAAGCAATACAGTACAAACACGTGATGGGCTGAGATGTTCTCGGCGATTCTTATAATTTTCTTTTTGAAGTGGCCCAACATATTTCAGCCCTGTTCAGCCCAGCTGCCATCCATATATACCAATTCGTGGAACCCACGGAAATAAAAAGGAAAGGAAACCACAGTAATAAATGAATAAATAAGTAAAATGAATTAAATATTAATATTTTTTAAAAATAAATTCAATAAGGTAAAATAGCGCCATTGCTCCCTCCCACCATTCGCAACCGTGAAAGGGACCTGATCCACTTGGACGAGGCCCGATCCAAATGGGTCAGGGAACCATCTCCCGGTGAAGATGATGAAACATCGTTCAATATATTATTCCCTTGGAGATTTATCACCACAATCAATGATCGATCCATCGACAACGATCGCTTTAATCGTGACAACGATCTCCTCTCCGTCGCCGGCGTCGGCGGCAGAACCAGCGACGCACAACGCCGGAGCAAACCAATTGTTCGCGGCGGTGGCGGCGGCTGCTCGTTAGATCTCGGATCCAGCGATTGCGCGGCGGTTATTTGCTCGTGAATCGAAGATCTGCACAGGGGACAGCTCTGGTGCTCCGCGAACCACTGATCGATGCAGGCCACGTGAAACGCGTGTTTGCAGTTAGGTAAAAGGCGGACCATGTCCTCCTCCTCCAACTCCCCCAAACACACAACGCATTCTTCCAATTGATTGCATTTCACGGCGGAGAACGCGACGATCGGGATTGTTTTCAGGATTTCGTCGTCCACTCCGGTGGGTTGCGGTTGCGCCGCCGCGGTGGGGGAAACCTGGCGCCGTGCGCAGTATTTGACGAGGAGGAAGTGGTAGAACACTATGGCCACAGCTGTAACAGTTATGCCTACCATGGAAATCATCAGCGGACTGAGGTACGAACTTTTGGTGCTACCTTCAACCAACGGCGGTGATGTCACCCCTTCCATCGATCATCTCAGCCGTTCAATTTCCCGGTACGTTGTAGATTAATTTCACGAAAATAGTATACACAAATCTGTGATTTACAGAGTAATTTTAAGGCTTTCAGCTCACTAGATATATGTCGTTATATAGAACAAAAAGAATTCTTCATTATTAAATTAAATTAAATAAAAAATTAAGAAAAACTTAATCTAGTTTACAAGTGAGACTGAGAGAGTGAATTGGTGTAGTGTAAACACGATCAGGAAAATAGAAAGAATGGACACGTGTTAAGCTATAGAGGTGGCAAATGGCCGAAAGACTGGTTCATAGATGACACGTGGGTAGTGAATTTGGCAGCCTTGAAATACAAGTGTTTGAAGTTCAAAATCTAGGTATAAAAGGACAGAGAGTTGTTGAGAATTTGGTATTTAATGGATAATGTTACGTTGCAAAGGATTTGACATTCTTCATTAATTAACGATGCGTAATTTGTTAATGTTGTTAATTGTCAAATGTTTGGTTTGATGATTGCCATCGGTTTCTTTACACGTAAGTACTCTATATTAATGAACTAACGTCACATAATGAATTGAAATAAAATATACTCCTTATCATGGTAACAAGATATTTCGGCAAAATTAAAGTTCCTAAGGTTTCATCAAAATTAGATCATCGGCTAAGATTTAGTCCCTACTCTCATTTCAGACTGAATAATACTTTTCATTTTGGATTGTCCCACAAAAATTTACACATTTTCATAAAATATAAAAAGTAAAAAAAATCACCCTTCTCCGTACATTTTATATTTATAAAAAAAAATTCATCTCTACATAACATATTTTATAATTTATTCATTATCATTATATCCCTAAAAATTATCACTTCCATAATCTCCGTGCCGGAATTGAAGATGCAATCTTTTGTGGGACGGAGGGAGTATATATTAAAATACAATTATGTTATTTGTAGTGATGTATATATATATTTTTTGTTCTTGTTTTTTCAATTTTAAAGAAATTTGATGTCCCATATCCACCCCATTTTTTCAAAATTTTAATGCTTGTGGTAAATTCTTTTTTTTTTTAAAGTAGACTTTTTATATACTTTATTAATGTTAGGGAGCAATTTAATATTTTAAACTAATGTTATGAATTTATATGTATTAAATAGAGACATTAATTTAATTTTTGTGTGAATAAATATTGGATCAGCAAAAACAAAGACTGAGAAAGTTTTGAAGAATTGATTCGAAAGTATTTCGCGACATGACCACATTTTCTGGTTGATGCCTCGCCAAATCTCCCAATTGGATACATTTTATTTTATGAATTAGTTGAAGATTCACTTTGATTTTCTACATAACTTATTCCCATTTGATCTGATTCCATTTCCAAATTAAAATAATCAAAACAATGTTTGTAAACTTTAATTGATGTGACATTCAATCATACATCAGCCACTCATCAACGATCTCATCCCAAGTATATTCTCTCTCTGAATTTCTCTCACTAGATCATCATCCATGGTGTCCAGATGTTTAGCCTTCCATCTCCATCCCTCTCCCCACCACCACCCACTTCTCTTCTCAAACTCCCCTTTCAACAATAAACCCATCTTCCCAACCAACTTAACTGAAAAACCATCCATCTCACTTCAACCCAAAAAATGTCGACCACTCATGGCATCATCCAACTCAAACCCTCTCCACTTCAACGATTTCGAACCCGACCCGACCCTCACCAACGATGAACTCAAGCCAACGACGTCGGATCGCCGGAGCTTCTCCGGCCTCGAGATGGCCACCTTATGGGTGGGGCTAGTGGTGGGAGTGCCGTCTTATTACCTCGCCGGAAGCCTGGTGGATCTCGGAATGTCGTGGTGGCAGGGGATCGCCACCGTCGTCGCCGCCAACGTCATCCTACTATTCCCCCTGATCCTGACCGGCCACCCCGGTACCAAGTATGGAATCTCCTTCCCTGTTCTTGCAAGATCCTCGTTTGGGATTCGAGGGGCACACATACCCACCCTTCTCCGGGCCTTAATCGGGTGCGGGTGGTACGGAATCGAATCGTGGATCGGTGGAGAAGCCATTTTTATACTTCTTCCAAGAATCATCAAACAGTCATCTCTAGCTAAACCCCTGTCTTGGTTAGGAACCTCCCCCCTCGAATTTGTCTGCTTCATCGTATTCTGGTCGGCCCAGTTGGCTTTCGTGTGGAATGGGATTGATTCGATTAGGGAATTGGAAAAATACTCTGCTCCAATTCTCATCCTTCTCACCTCTCTCCTCCTCATCTGGTCCTACACCAATGCAGGAGGCTTCACCCACATGCTTTCTCTCTCATCAAAGCTTTCCACCTCCCAATTCTGGTCACTCTTCTTCCCTTCATTAACAGCCAACATAAGCTTCTGGGCAACCGTTGCACTCAACATCCCGGACTTCACCCGATTCGCCAAGACCCAGAAGGATCAAATCACGGGTCAAATCGGGCTCCCCGTTTTCATGGGGTTATTCACGTTTGTTGGAATTGCAGTAACCTCTTCAACCAAAGTGATTTTCGGAGAAGTGATTTCGAACCCAATTCAACTCCTGGGACAAATAGGTGGAATCTGGACAAAGATTATAGCCATCCTAGGGATCAGTTTAGCCACCCTGACAACCAACATTGCAGCCAATGTGGTCGCCCCTGCAAATGCCTTAGTCAATCTGAGTCCATCCAAGTTCACATTCCGAAGGGGTGCGGTTCTGACCGCGCTGGTCGGGATCGCATTTCAGCCGTGGAAGCTTCTGCAGTCAAGTGAGAGTTTCGTGTACACGTGGCTGGTTGGGTACTCTGCGTTGATGGGCCCAATTGGGGCCATAATCTTGGCTGATTATTACTTGATCAAACGATGTGATCTGAGTGTGAAGGATTTGTACACCATGAGTTCTGCAGGGGCTTACTATTACTCTGGTGGGTACAATTTGGTGGCAATTGGGGCATTTGTGGTTGGGATTCTGCCAGTGATTCCTGGTTTCTTGAATAAAGTTGGAATCTTGACCTCTGCGCCCAATTTGTTTACTGTGATTTATAATAATGCTTGGTTCTTTAGCTTCTTCTCAGCTGGGGTTTTGTATTGGCTGATAATGTTATTATTGAAAATCAGAGATGATGAACTGCACATGGAGCCACTGCTACCTAAATCTGCATCTTAGTTTTATATGAATTTAAAATGCTGTATTTTATTTATAATCTTTTATACCAGGTTAATATACTCCTTTCTTTTTTTTGTAAATTTTGGGTAAATTCTACCCATGACTATGAAAAATGGAATTTATATATTTATCAAATAAACCTCTTATGTGCAGTTAACGAACGAATTTCATTACTTATGGACACAATAGTGAGTATTGGAGATGTGAAAAAAAAAAAAAAAGAAGAAGAAGAAGTATGCTTTATGTATGTATTTGAACGACTTTTATCATATTATTGTTACTATCTCATTCAGACTCCTAAATCCTGATGTGTGTATTTTTTTTTTTTTTGACAGACTAAATCCTGATGTTGGGTTAACAATTATTTTAAGATTTGGACCCAGTCATTTTATTAATTTCATCGCATTACGACTTTCATAACAATTTTTTTTTAAAGGAATAAACGAAGAAGGAATGGGCCTGGTATTTAGAGTTCAATAATTTGGCCCAGATATAGTAAGGCGCGTATTTTTCACATTAAGTCTATGGCCCATTTAGTTTGGGCCAAGATTAATCAAGTCTACATACTTGTAAAATATCTGTAGAGTTGTACATATAAAAAGAAAAGGTTAAAAATATATAATACGCCATTAATATGTCTATTTCGAAATTCTATGTATGCATAATTCTATATGTTGTGTTTTACTATAATTTACTGCTTAGTGCTTTAAGTACATATATGAATTAATTATTATATTATATACCATATATGAATGAATGAAATTCTAGCATTAGAACAATGACAATTATTAAGACACGAAATCTGAAAATTTGAAAAGTGAGCATGCATGGTAAGACTTTAATCATACGAAAACGATTTTCTAATGATGTACATGGAAATTATTGTTACCTAATATGGTTGACATAGTATCATTTGCTGAAGAATTTTAGTTAATCTGCATTTATTTATATAGTACGGAACAAATGACTTAAGTGCACATAATGTATTTTTCTTATATAAAAATCTTTTTCGGACAGTTTCTTCGTAGAATTTGTGTACTCAAAGGAGAAAATATTTTTCTAAATTAATATCTGGTACATTTAGTTAATACTTATTGTTTCTAAATATAATACATAGCACTCGGAATAAATTAATTGTACTAAATCGGAAAATTAAAACTTTTTCTGTTCCGAAACACCCTTCATGTTTATTGTTTTATGCTGCTAAAAAGAGTTATTTTTTTTACAAAATTTATTGAGTATGTTATGTTTTAAGGGGAAGATGAATAGATGATAAATTTGAAAGAAAAAAAATTGTATATTAAGATTATTAGAATAGTTGGACAATGGCCTTTTTTTTTTTAATGTGAAGATCAGTACTGTAGAATAAATAAGTACTACTGATTTAATTACGAGAGTGAGAGTAATATTTTTAACAGATTATAGAAGTGTTAGCCGAACTCAATACATGCACAAAATAAGTTTAACAAACTTGAATTTTAATACTACACATACATTAATAAATGATGTTGAATTCGAATTCAATTAGCTAAAAAAATTCCACACCTGAATATATGATCACATTTAGACTTGAAAAGTCAAATAATATTTAATTAGTTGACCCAAAAGTATGTTTTAAGTATTCCAAGTCGAGTAGTGTAAACTCTTGCAAATTATCAACTTGAGTAATTAAATTATATATCAGATGATAAAATGTTCAACATCTAATTTTAATAATTTACTTAAAATATCTTCATAAGGACACACATCTTAAAAAATTTCTTCTAAAATATGACATATGATGAATATTAGTATTTTATTTTGAATTGGTAAAGGAAGTTGGCAATTTCAAAACATTTATTTTAGTTAAATGCTAGTATAATTTTTTTTTCTATATGAATACTGTGGTATCTTGACTTATAGATTTGAAATTAAAGCAATATTGATGACTCATCATGCATATGTATATTTAAGAAATTTTATTATATAGATTTAATATTGGAGTTAATCAATTAATTAAATTATTTATTTATATATAATTATTATAATTTTGATTCAAAATATTGGAGTTAATTAATTAAAATCAGGTTTTCTATGTTTTAAAACACTAAAAAAAAAAGTATTTTTTAACAACTGAATTTATCAACGGAGTTCAATTCGTTGGTAATTACCAATGGATTAGCAACAAAAAATGACATTATTGTTTTAGCAACGGAATGCAAACGGATTTATTCTCTATTTTAGCAATAGAATTCAATCTGTTGGTAATTACCAACGTATTACAAAGAGAATCATTGTATAAATTATCAACTGAATTATTAGCACGGATTACCAACGAAATTATTTACCAACGGAACTAATTTTTTGTTGCTAAAATTTTACCAACCACCACTTTACCAACAGAATTTTACCAATTGATTCTGTTGCTAATCCGCTGGTATGTCAATTTAATAATGAAATTAAGACTTTTACCAACGAAATATTCCGTCGGTAAAAACAATTTTTTTATGGAAATCGTACTAATAATAAAAACTACTATAATAAAAACACTAAGCTAAAATTAATAAAAGAAAAATAAATTACTTTTGAGATTAATTATCTAATTAATTTGACAAGTCTTTTTAAACAGTACACGTGGCATGGGAGTACAGTTTATTTTGAAATTATTATTTGTGTTTCACATTTTTAATTTCTCCAAATTCCAGAACATAAGGAGATGCTGCGGGGAATTCAAATGTTTGAATTGAACTTGATGAATTTAAATAAAATGTGTTACGTGTGTATAATTATAATTTATTGATTATATCGGGCAATTTAAAGATTTTTTTAGTTGTTGAATTTTGAAATATATTTAGTAATTGAAAATTTTATCACTTGAATAAAATTTGAATTTATATGTTTATCGCATGTGTACCATCCTATTTTATTTAGGAGAGAATTGTATGATAACTATGAGTGATATTTTCACCTAGATTTTAGTATCTTTTTATGTCCCTTTTCGTAGTATTTCATTCGTATTTATGTGTATTTTGGTTGTGATTTGTGTTTTTATGGAAATGTGTGTGAATGAACTTAAACGTATGAATTTTAGGTAAAAATGGATTCTAGACACAATAAAGAATATGTGGGAAAAGATGGAGCTCAATTCGGAGTTGAAACGAGGGAGAACGAGCCAAAGCAAAATGCTGAAAAACACACGTTCAACTTGAGTAATTTTTTTGTATTCATGTGAAGATCAAAACTGGACGTATGATATATGGTTGGAAAGCCACAGAAGAGAGGATCACGTGAACGTAAGAATCACTCAATTCGGGGTCCAAACGAGAAAGTTATGCGCGAAACGGTGAGACTGCGCTGCTGAAAACAACCCAACTCAAGTTGCAAGGTCCAACTCGACTTGTAACTCGAGTCAAGCAGGAGGTCAGAATTTGTCCAGTGAGCTTACTCAAGTTGCAAGGTGCAACTCGAGTTACCAACTCGAGTCGAGTTGGGGTCCAGAAATTGTCCAGAGAGCTTACTCGAGTTGCAAGGTCCAACTCGCTTGCAACTCGAGTCGAGCTGGGTTAAAAAATCAGGAAAAATCAGAGAACTTCTAGAATCTTCCCAAGGAGTATAAATACCCAATTGTTCAATATTTGATAGATTTTCGTGGGTTTGAGGCTGCACACACACATCACACACCATTTCCTCCATTTTACACCATCATCTTCATCAATTCTTCATCCATCCATCTACACTTGATCCCATCCATCAAATCCACCATCCAAGTGATCAAGGAAGCAAGGGAGAGTGAGATCACAAGAAAAAGAAGGAGATCTCCATTGAAGCAATTCAAAGGGGGAATCTAATTTTAATTTTTGTGCATTTCTTTATAGATTGATCATGGTTTGTAAGGATTTTAATGTCTATGTTGAATTCCTTGTGACTATGAGAGGTTAATCTCCTTTGTGAGATTAGCTCCATGATTGGTGTTGGATAATTAAGTTTTTATGCAATTGGATTTTAATCTTGAATGGGCTTTGTGTTATTTCTATCATTGATTATTGATTACTTGATTTATATGATAATATGTGTGATTAATTGTCATGGACATGTGATTAGATTGAGAAATCAATTATGTATTTAGGATAGTTCATTGAATCATTTATCATACACTTCATGTGCATTAATTTAGAATGAGATAGATATATCCTTATAGATTTAGAACCCTTTGATAGAACATTTGATTAGCTTAATCGAGAGATTGATTGATTAGGTGAGGAGAACCAAGCCATTAGTGAATTCATAGTACCTTAAAAGGGAATATTGCCTATGATTTAGTACCTCATTAGGGAACTCGTAGAGTAATAGTACCTAGTGGGAGGTGTTTGCTTTGGTCAAGATCCTATGTGCTTTTGAGAGCCTTATTGAGGGCCTACATCATATCAATCTCGAGAGAGAGTTTAGGTGGAATTAGTGATCGCTTCTATGCCTTGTCCATGAGAGATTGTAATTAATTGCATGATTTCTTTATTGTCTATGTCATGATTGTAGTTAATCTCATCCTTGCATCATTTGGAACTCATTCACCTTTCATTCATTTTATCTTATTTTTTGTATTAGTTTAATTGCATTTATTTGCATCTTATCCTCTTATTCCGTCGTCCTTATAAAATCACGATAAATTTGAGATCGCTTAAACTCTAATACCTTCCTCCTTGTGGTTCGATGAATTCTTTAATTGGTCATCCCGACTATATTACGACTAATCAAACGGCGCCGTTGCCAGGGAGGTAACGATCGCTAGTGGTTTGACGAAGGATTGTTTAGAGTGGTGTTAATAAGGACATTTATTTTTATTTTTGCATCTTATTTGCTTTAGAAAATTTTGTTCTAATTTTCTTTCTCTTCTAGGTGTATACCTTGAGAAGAAAGAAGAAGGAGAACAAGCCCAAAAATATGAGCTACATAGATATTCTTCGAGATATGGTGAATAGAAGTGCTCATTCCGCTATGAACATACAAGGAAATTTTCAAGGATTTCAAATATCAAATTGTGGGCTAAACTTGCAACCGGATTTCGGAGTACAAGTTCCTACTATGCAATTCCAACAAGGTTATGAAGATTTTGGAGTCCCTCATCAAATGCATCAACAAGTATACCCTGAAGGTGTGGAAGATGTGTTTCAAGGAAATTTTTCTAGAAATCAAGAAGGAAATCAACCACAACTATAGGGAGATTTTCAAGACTCCAACACTTCTAATTCTACCCAAAGTGACTACAAAGAAAGGCTTAGAGATGAGTTGATCGAAAAGATTATGGAGCACTTGGAACATGAGAGGAAGTCTAATGAAGCGTGGATGGATCGAATAGGAAATTGGTGTGAAATGGTGACATATGCAATCGTAGTATTCGGTGCTAGATTGGATTCCATTGAGTACCAAATTAGTCAAGTTGTGCCACCATGGAGATACTTCAAGAAGAGAACAACACGCCTTCTACCTCCGAAACGAAAAATCTATACATGTCCATTAAGGATAGGAAAGAGGATAGTTTGGGGGTTGATGATGATATGAAGGAAAAAAGAGAAAGGGTGCCTAAGTGGGTGAAAGCATAAGAGTTGAAGGACGAGTTGAAGGGGGATTTTGATAGATTTGTTGAGTCTCTTGAAGAGATGATTGAGAAAGTAAAACATCAAAATCGAGAAGAGATTCATGCCCTTATGGAAGAAAAGAAGCCTCCGGAAACTAAGACCATGAATTCTACTCCCTACAAGCCAAAACCTTTTCATTCTATTAAAATTTCAAATTCTCTTAAGAACTTCCATGATTTTATTGATAAAAATTTGTTTGGTGATTGTAGGAAAAAGGTTGCAAGAGGGCATCAACACTTGTTAATGCCCGAATTCTTACCGAGAAATGTGGTTGAAGTTCAAAATGCATATAAAGCCCTATGAAAGAAGTGGAACAAGTGGAAAGGGTCATTCCTTGTGAAGAACGCCTTCAGAGAACAATTGCTTGAGCTATTTAACAAGAAGTGAAACATTCTAGTGGTGGAACGTGAGAGCACAAGGCACTACTTCAAGAAGAAACCTATGACAGTGCCTAAAGACTATTCTAGACCGCCATGAGCGTGATAATATCATCTGGCTTGAAGACATTAAACTTAGCGCTCGATGAGAGGAAACTCATCATTATCTTTATTGCTTTATTTAGTGCTTCCAATAAGGATTGTGGATTTGATTTTATTTTCCAATTTTCGGTATGTAGGTTGATTGTGCTCATGAGGAGAATGCTTATTGAAGATACGATAAGTGCTTGATTTGAAGTGTGTAAGTACGTCACACCACTTTTTACAAACTTAACTCGAAACTCTTGTTTCAATTTAAGTTTGGGGGGATATGGCGTGGTGTGACATACTTTGTCTTGAAGGCATATACTTTTCGTATTTTTTGGGCAAATTTTAAAATTTTTCTCATGAGTTTGGGATTGATTTTGGTCTGATTGGTTGTGTTGAAGTGCATGATAGTCTGTATTCTTATTGCGATTGTTGAGCTAATGGTTTTGATGAGTTGTTGAGCATAAATGAAGTGTAGTGGAAGCACGAATTGAGCCCGGGAATCAAGTCGAGATTCGCTGTACATTCAATCCGGAAGCCCGTGCCAACCATTTCCACTACCAAATGTCTTTCTAAGGGACTTCACTTTACATCTCATCACTTCTATGTGCTTAGCATGCCTTGATATTGATTTGGATTGATATGATTAGCATGTTACTTCATTTGTTATGTTTTTGGGATGTTACTTTCATAATTTAGGATTTTCTTTTCTATCAAAGATGGAGATGTTTGTGAGCTTAATTGATTATGAATGATATGAATGTGTGCTTCATTTTATATTGATGGATGATTTGTGTTGTTTTTGCATGTTATGTGTTTTTGTTTGTTTCTTGTTTGGTGAGTCTTTTCTTTTATGTTTTGTGTGTATTTTTATTCTTGTTTAGGATTGTTGGTGGTTTGTTTTTGGGATGTCGTTAGTCATTTTTGAAAATGAGTGATGATATGTTGTGGTGATAAGTGATGACAAGTTATGATTAAGAATCTCAACATTTTCGAATTGTGACATGTTTTATTTAACTTGTTCAATTTTGAGATGAATGTGGTATAATAAGTTCCTTAAGGTCCGAGCATAAGCTTGTGAGCATTTGAGCCTCAACCTTGCATACATGGTATTTTTTCATGAGTGGATTGATTATGCTTGATAAGCTAGAACTTGCTCAAGGACTATAGGAACGAGCCCGATTAGTGGAGATTAGTGACATGATCTAAGGCCATCCTTGTCATTAATAGTCATTGTCATATATTTCCATACCATGAACATCATCCCTAGTCAACCATTTTGAGCATATAAGCCTATTTCTTGTTAATTTAACACATTACAAGCCTTGATTACCCACATGAGCCTTATATATTCACCTTTTGTGTGAGTGATTGAGGAGATGGTAACTAGAAAAGTTTGATAAGGAAGAAAGACAAGAAAGGAAATGGTAAAAAAAAAGAAAGGATAAATAATAGCACAAGAAAGAATGAACATGCAACCTTAAAATAAGAAAATGAGAAAAGCAACAACATGCTCAAGAAATAGAAAATTCAAAGAAAGGAAGCATGAATCAAAAGAAGCTCAATCCAAGGAAAGTTAATGAATAGTGCTTGAGATTTGCAAAGATAAGAAAGGAAGAAGGAAAAGTGAAAAAGTTGATCATCTTTTCGATTACTTACACTTGTTTAGTCACTATTACCATATTCTTCCTACCCTACCAAAGAGCCTATCATTACATCCTAAGTAAAGACATTTTTGATCATTGATTGAAACTTTGGTGGTTTGTGAATATAGTCCACGAGCAAGCTTATAGCGAGTCGAGCCAATCGATCGATGAGTGTTGTTTTACCACTTTAAAGAGTGTTGAGAGAAATTGATATCCGATGTGAGGCTTGAACCAAAAGGTAATATATTAAACTTTATTCTCTTGTGATTGAACTTGTTAATTCCTTATGTCATGAGTTTAATGTTGTAGGATGACTTAGCATAAATTGTGATTCTTATTGCTATTGATGTGTTATTACTTGTGTTCATTTAGTCTTTTCCTAGGTGAAAATCTCACCCCTTGGTTTATTATTTTTGTTATGCGGGGACGCACAACACTTTAAGTTTGGGGGTGTGATGAGTGATATTTTCACCAAGATTTTAGTATCTTTTTATGTCCTTTTTCATAGTATTTTATTCGTATTTATATGTATTTTGATTGTGTTTTATGTTTTTATGAAAATGTATGTGAATAAGCTTAAACATATGAATTTTAGGTAAAAATGGATTCTAGACACAATAAAGAAGATGCGGAAAAAGACGGAGCTCAATTCGGAGTTGAAACGAAGGAGAACGAGCCAAAGTAAAATGCTAAAAAATACACGTCCAACTTGGGTAATTTTTTTATATTCATATGGAAATTAAAACTAGACGAGTATGGTTGAAAAGCCACAGAAGAGAAGATCACGTGAGCGCAAGAATCACTCAATTCGGGGTCCAAACGAGAAAGTTATGCGCGAAACGGTGAGACTGCGTTGCTGAAAACAACCCAACTCAAGTTGCATGGTCCAACTCTACTTGCAACTCGAGTCGAGCTGTGAGTGGAGCAGAAGGTCAGAATTTGTCCAGTGAGCTTACTCGAGTTGCAAGGTACAACTCGAGTCGAGTTGGGGTCCATAAATTATCCAGAGAGCTTATTCGAGTTGCAAGGTCTAACTCGACTTGCAACTCGAGTCGAGCTGGGTTAAAAAATCAGGAAAAATTAGAGAACTTCTAGATTCTTCCCAAGGGGTATAAATACCCAATTGTTCAATATTTGATAGATTTTCCTTGGTTTGAGGCTGCACACACACATCACACATCACACATCATTTCCTCCATTTTACACCATCATCTTCATCCATTCTTTATCCATCCATCTACACTTGATCCCCTCCATCAAATCCACCATCTAAATGATCAAGGAAGCAAGAGAGAGTGAGATCACAAGAAGAAGAATGAGATCTCCATTGAAGCACTTCAAAGGAGGAATCTAATTCTAATTTTTGTGCATTTCTTTATAGATTGATCATGGTTTGTAAGAATTTTAATGTCTTTGTTGAATTCCTTGTGACTATGAGAGACTAATCTCCTTTGTGAGATTAGCTCCATGATTGGTGTTGTATAATTAAGTTTTTATGCAATTGTATTTTAATCTTGAATGAGCTTTGTGTTATTTCTATCATTGATTGTTGATTGTTTGATTTACATGATGATATGTGTGATTAATTATCATGGGCATGTGATTAGATTGAGAAATCAATTATGTGTTTAGGATAGTTCATTGAATCATTTTATCATACACTTCATGTGTATTAATTTAGAATGAGATAGAGATTTGATAGAATATTTGATTAGCTTAATCGAGAGATTGATTGATTAGGTTAGGAGAACCAAGCCATTAGTGAATTCATAGTACCTTAAAAGGGAATATTGCTTATGATTTAGTACCTCGTTAGGGAACTCGTAGAGTAATTAGTACCTAGTGGGAGGTGTTTGCTTTGGTCACGATCCTATGTGCTTTTGGGAGCCTTATTGAGGGCCTACATCCTATCCATCTCGAGAGAGAGTTTAGGTGAAATTAGTGATCACTTCTATGCCTTGTCCATTGATCGTCGTTGAATTCACCTAGTTTTTAGGTTATTTTGTGTGTTTTCGTGTTGTTTATCGTTTTTTATATGATGGAGAAGGTGGAAAATATGAGTCTAATGTTAAAAAATGCACGTACAGGTGTAACGGAGGAGAAAACGAGCAAAAATGGAGAAAATGGTGCAAGAAGAGTGAAGAATAGATAGCTGATACAGAAATTCGACCAGAATCACAAAAATTCGGTCGAATTTTTTTGCAGAATGAAGGGGAAAACAGGGCAGCGGAGGCTGAGCACACTGACAGGAAAATTTGACCCGAGCATAAATATTCAATCGAATTTTTGTGAAAATATACACCTGTCCAGAAAATCAGTTTTTATTCCATTTTACCTGCTTTTTCCCCAAGTTTGGATTGGACAATCAGCCCCAGCCTCCATTTTCGTGAAACCCACACACTCTACACCATAATCTACACACACTATCATCTCCATCCATTTTTTCATTATTTTCCACCATTTTTCACACTTCCACCCATCAAACTTCATCTCTTTCATTCACCCATCACACTTCTAGAGGAGAAAGAGACATTTGGAAAGAGGATTGCATGTTGAAGGAGAATTTCAAGCCAAACACCAAAATAGGGGAGAAATTACATTTGATTTGCATTTTCTTAGTTTATTTAGCTACAATGGATGTTGTTAAACATTGTTTTGATCATTTGATGATGTTGGTTGTTGGCTAGACCTCTTGTGAGGCTAGCCACATGATGGATTAGGGATCTATGGATTTGTTGAATGTTTAATGGTTTAATTGATGTGATTTTGGAATTTCTTACATGATTTTTGATTTGCTTAATTTGTATTATAATTTGTGTGGTTGAATTCCCTATTTATTAGATTAGGAGGGCCAATCCAATATTATAATTAGGGGTTTGATTGAATCATGTTATAATGTGGATTTTGTGTGTTAGTGTATGAAGTATGTGGTTGCATCTTTATATGCTTAGAACATTCATGTGAGAACACTTAATTGGTTTATCATATTTGGTCTATTAATTGAGTGAGAAGACTAATTTTGCTATCATAGTACCTTAAGGGAATTGGAAGTAGAATTCAATCTTATGTGCTTAAAACTTGTAATAAGTTTAGAACCTAATTTCCTTAGCCTAGGGATTAGGGGATTTCTTTTGTGATTTCTTCTATTCCAATGATCATTGATATTAGCCATTTGAGTTTAAAAAGCCATGTTGTATCCTTGATCTTGAATGTGGTTAGTCTTGCTCTTCTTTAGATTGTTTCTTATCCATCTCATTTAATTTGGTTATTTGATGCTTTAGTTGATCATCTTAATTGTTAATTGCTTTTATTTGGTTCTTGCTTAGATAATTGGTAGTTTAATTGCTCTTTTCAATTTTCAAAACTCAAAATCCGATTACTCCTCTAAATCATGGTTGAAAACAAACACGGATACGCGCTTGATTTAAATCTCTCTTTGTTCGATAATTAAACTAGGTCACTCACTACAAATGATAAGGTTCGCTTACCTTAATCAATTTTAACCAAAAATTGAGTTTAAGTTCATGACACCATTGCCGGGGAGAGATTAAATCTTGGGAGTAACGAGTTTGCGTTTAATTAGCTTTATTAGGAGTACTTTTACTTGATTTCTTTTTATTTGCTTTTATTTTAGTTCTTTGTGATTTAACTTGGTAAATCTTGTAGGTGTATGCACACTCGTTCAAGGTCTCAATCTATCGAGCATTTGGATTTGGAGTTAGAGGCTACCTTACGAAGAAGAATGAGAGAGTTGTTATATCCAACGGAGGAAAAATGGATCACGGATTGGAAGAAGTTAATGAAAATAGTGTTGATGAAGAGGGTAATGGACAAAATTTCCAGCATGGTGTGGAAAATGCTCAAGGTGTTAAAGTGAATCTCAGTTCACAGAGTTGGCTAGTATCATTAAGATCAACGGAGTGAGTGAAGATGTTATCAAGATGAAGCTCTTTTCTTTCTCACTAAGGAATCGAGCTAAGGCTTGGTACAATACTATACCTCCGGGATCTTGCACTACATGGAGAGAGTTAGCTCAGAGGTTCTTGAACAAGTTCTTTCCACCATAAAAATGTTGGATCTGAAGGGTTTAATCATACAGTTCAAGCAGTTGCCTCTTGAAACCTTTAGTGAAGCATGGGATCACTTTAAGGAGATGTTTCGGATGTGTCATCAGCATGGGTCCCCCTTGATTAACAAGTAGGATTCTTCTATGTGGGATTGAATGGAGGTTCTAGGATACTTGTGGATACATCTTCGGAAGGATCTATATTGGGGCAAACACTGGAGAGAGCTATAGCTATTTGTGAGGAAATTGCTTTGAATGCAGGACAGTTGCCTTTGGATCCTTCTTCAGGGATGTATGAGATGAAAAGGATAGCAAAGATGGAAGAAGTGTGCATGAAACAAGTGGAAGCGTCGAAAGAGGATGTCACTGAAAAGGCTATCTCGGAGATACTCAAGAGGATGAATGCTAATTTTCAAGTTTCTCAGAGTTCTCTGCCTATGCCAATCATTAGTCAACCGTTTCCAAGTTCAAATGTTCAGTTGCCTACATCTCAAATTCTTCACCAAGGTATGACCTCCACAATGGGATTTCAAAAATCTTTGGGACAACCAGAGATGTCACTCTAGGAAGTTGCCTTTATGCAAGGAAGGAGCTTCCAAGGGAATTATGGAGGAAATTTTAGACACCAAGGAGGAGGATACCCACCTAGGCAAGGTGGATTTAGTCAAGGGAATTTTGGTGCAACTTTCAACAACCTAGGAGGTTTGAAAACTTGTCATATGGAAATCAAGGCAATGCCCTCACACTTCCACCAGGGATCAATCCGGGGGCTAAAGCTCAAAATAGTGAAGGGAAGCCTACGGTGGAGGATCAAATGAGTAAATATTTGAGCTTATGAAGTATGAGCGAGATGAGAGGAAATTGGAGAAAGAAGAAAGAAGGCAAGAGAAGGAAGTGAATGATCGAAGATTTAAGGCATTAGAGATGCAAATGAGCCAAATGACAAGTGAAAAGGGGGATGTTCATCAACAAGGGAAGTTTCCGTCTACTACTATCACTAATCCAAAGGAGCAATGCAAGGCCATCGAACTTTGAAGTAAAACAAGATATGATGGACCTCCGATGCCTAAGGAAGTGGAAGAAATAGTATGTGAACAAGAGCTCGTGGTAGTTGAGGATGAAGAAGGGAAAGAGAAGGAAGTTGAGTTCGATAAGAATGATGAAGTGATCCCTACACTTGATGGAGAGGAAGTGAAATCCCCGAAGAAGTGGGAAAAGTGTAAAGAAGCAAGAAGGAAAGAGAGAGAGGAAGACTTCGAAAGGGATGAATGGGGGATTCCTAAATTACTCGTACGAATCCCATTTCCACAAAGATGCTTGAAGAATGGCTTAAATGAAAATTTTGCCAAGTTTGTGGAAATGTTAAAGAAGATTCATATCAATCTCCCTTTTGTGGATGCTCTTCTACAAATGCTCAATTATGCAAAATTTTTTAAGGACATTATGGCAAAGAAAATGAGCTTAGGTGAGCATGAAACGGTGAATCTCACGGAGGAGTGTAGTGTCATATTACAAAAGAAGATCTCATCTAAGTTGAAAGATCCGGGTAGTTTTATTATTCTGTGTGAGATGGGAGAACATGTGAGCTACAAGACTCTATGTGACTTAGGTGCTAGCATCAACTTGATGCCTTTGTCGATTTTTAAGAAATTGGGCATTGGAGAAGTCAAGCCTACATTGGTCACTCTTCAATTAGCCGATAGGTCTATGGCGTATTCAAAGGGAATTGTGAAGGATGTCTTGGTAAAGGTTGGGAAGTTTGTATTCCCCATTGATTTCGTAGTGTTAGACATGGACGAAGATGCAAATGTTCAATTAATTATTGGACATCCATTTCTAGCCACGGGGAAGGCTTTGATTTATATGGAGAAGAGGGAGTTGACTCTTAGAGTTAATGAAGAAGAAGTAGTGTTTTCATTGAAAGAAGCTATAAGATATCTGAGGGGGAGCAATGAGTGTAGACGAATAGAAGTGATGGAGGATATTGTTGAAAAGCATCTACATTGTTTTCATTCAAAGAACCCTTTGGAATCAATAATGAGCCACTCTCTCTCTCTTGATTTTTCTAACTCTCCTTGTTGTTTTAATAATGATGAAATATTTGATGATTTGCATTGTTTGAATTCTTGTAGTGAACTTACATTGGAGGAAGCGAGAGAGTTGCTTGAAAAGAAGCTTGATGATGAGCCCAAAGAAGAGGAAAAAGAGGAGAAAAAGGAAGAGTTAAAGCCTTTATCGGAGCACTTGAAGTATGCATACTTGGGGAAAAATGACACATATCCGGTAATTGTATCTTCATCCTTGAATGACTTAGAATTGGAGAAGTTGTTGAGGGTGTTGAGAGAACACAAATCTTCCATTGGTTGGTCCATTAAAGACTTGAAAGGTATAAGCCCCTCTCTATGCATGCATAAGATTCATTTAATGGAAGAAGATAAGTCTTGTGTGTAAAACCAACGACGTCTTAATCCTATAATGCAAGAGGTTGTAAGAAAGGAAGTGTTGAAGTGGCTTGATGCAGATATCATCTTTCCAATCAGTGATAGTCCTTACGTGAGCCCTTTGCACATGGTAGCAAAGAAGGGTGGTATGACCATAGTGCGGTCAGATACTAATGAGGTAATTGCCACGAGGACTACCACCGGTTGGAGAGTGTGTGTTGACTATAGAAAACTGAATGACAATACTCGTAAAGACCACTTTTCATTTTCCTTCGTTGATCAGATGTTTGATAGACTAGCGGGACACAAGTATTATTGTTTTCTCGATGGGTATTCGGGGTACAATCAAATTTTGATAGCCCCGGAGGACCAAATAAAAACAACATTTACTTGTCCCTGTGACACCTTTGCATTTAGGATGATGTCATTTGGTTTGTGCAATGCTCCAGCCACGTTCCAAAGATGTATGATGGCCATTTTCGGTGGGTTGATAGAGAACATCATGGACGTTTTCATGGATGATTTTTCCATTTATGGTTCTTCATATGATTTGTGTTTGACTAATCTATCTATTGTTTTGCAGAGGTGTGAAGAGACAAACCTTGTGCTAAATTGGAAAAAATGTCATATTATGGTTACCTATGGAATTGTATTGGGACACCACATTTCTGAGCATGGGTTGAGAGTGGATAGAGCAAAAGTCGTAGCCATAGAATGTCTTCCTCCTCCCACTAGTGAGAAGAGAGTTAGATCGTTCTTAGGCCACGCGGGCTTCTATCGCCGCTTTATTAAGGATTTTTCAAAAATTTCTAAGCCACTTTGCAAGCTTCTTGAAAAGGATACTAAATTTAAATTTGATGAAGTGTGTCTTGCTTCGTTTCAGGTACTCAATGAGGCTTTGATTTCATCCCCCATACTTGTAGCTCCGGATTGGAGTATACATTTTGAGTTGCATTGTGATGCAAGTGATCAAGTTATAGGAGTGGTGCTTGGGCAAACCAAAGAGAAGAAATTTAGAGTCATTTACTATGCCTCTAAGACTTTGAATTCTTGTCAAGTGAATATAACAGAGAAGAAAATAAGGGCATATCTTCAAGATTACTATTCAGTGGATGATATGCTTACCATATCATTATTGTAATTGTAAACTTTCAGAAAGACAAACATTTTAAACTCAACATATCTGTTCCTAAACCAGCATCATTAAATTAAACGAACAAACACACCAGAAGCTTAAAATTAAAGAGCAATTAAAGAGAGAAGAAAAAAATTAAATATAAGAAAAAGTGCAAACGAAACCTGCAATCAGACTGCTTCAAAAGTCACCATGATTGCTTACGCTGCTGTAACTAAGACGATCACAAAATGATGTTGAGGCGCATTTAGTTCGATAGCCATAAAAAATTGATAACTTGTCCAGAAAATATCATCAAAGTAAATTTTCATGGAAAAAATAAAAGTTAGATCTTTTATTAAAATTTGTTATGGATTAAATGCTAAAAGCAATATGAACTTACCCAATTACATACATAAATGTCAGCAGCTGTATCGATATTTAACAAACCATCGAGATCAAAATTACTTGCATCAAGTGACGAAATCGTTGGCCTGCAAAAAAAACGGAGCATGCAATTTAACCTCTTCTTTTGTAGACAAATAAAGATTTAGGCCCCCAGACATAGCTCAAGTAGTAGAGGGGGGGGTGAAAAGGTCTTTCAACTGAGTTTGGTTGCTGCAGGGTGGGGGTTCGAATCCTGCATTTGGCATGAATTTGGCCCCTTGCAAGCACAAGTTTAACAGTGAGTCCTCTCTATAAGCCACTTAAGGCACATCCTGCGATTTACCTCCTCCACCAATCCCCAGGGCAGGGGCGCTTAGGCCCCTAATGGTGGGGTACATCATTTCAAATAAAGCTTTAGAGGGAAAACAGGCTCCTTTTGTCGACCAATTTATTTCTAGTGTGCATGTGCAAAAATTTTCTACTCCATTTTCCTTGTTAATGAGTGTAGATTTTCACGTCACATTCACATCCTCGTAAATATTCTAAACTTTCACCGCAAATTTTACACATATTTCAATATAATGATAACTTAATAGTATTATTTATTTAAAATAAAATTGATGAACAGTAGCTTGCCAACCAATCCCACCAATCCATGGCTTTTTGTTACTGGCACAAGCCTAGAGGACCTTGTTTTACTCAATAATCATCATAATAGCTTCCTTAATTTATTTCTTTTTATCATTACTTATATTACTATTTGAAGTCAGCTCCATCATGATATTTTCATACTTGATGTTTACTTAATATTTGGACCTTTTATTTCCTGAATTATTAACTTATCGTGTATAATAAAATGTATTACTGTGCATTTTGGCGGGAAATTTTCATGCTACCACTATCCTCCTTTTATATATTTATAGATTTCTTTGTAATCCATGGCTTTCTAAAGAACATACAATTATTTTTTCTTCAATTTGGGACAATACCTAATCAATACTTTTAGTGGATGTACTGAGGTGACTAAGAATAATTTGGATAAGAAAGATAGCGAAAATAACATTTTTTATTTGATCTTGGTGGTAAAACTTTTGATGAATGTATATTTAGCTATGATAGTTTTTTTTTTCTCTCTCTCTTTTCTAGGTTTCCTTCTTACAATTTCAGTAAAAGACTTTTGCATTATTATATATATTGTTATTAATATTGAATATTAAATATATGTATTAGTTATTTATGAATTCTAACTTTAGTTTAGTTGTTAATGGTAAATATGTGAACACATATACTGTAAATAATTTATTATGAAATAATTATGGTTAAATAACTATTAGTTATATACTATTAATCTAATAATATTGATTTTAAGGTTTTCAAAGGCGGCCATCAATAAATTAATTTGATTATTTTCAGAATTATTATTATTAATTTTTTTAGTACTCTTTTAAAGTACACATCTTAATTTATCTTTTATTTTTTTATTTATTTTTAATCATCATAAAATTGGTAATTATATAAACAAATTCTCTCATGAGACGCTACATATGTGAGACGAGTTAAAATATGTCTATAATATAAATAAAGTATATTTATTTATTGTTAAAGTATATTTTCTAAAGCACGATAAATGATTAATTAAAGTATGGTTTTGGAGTGTTATAATATAATTCATTATCGACATACTTTAACTACAAATAGACATATTTTACCTATATAATAAGCATACTCTAATAATGGGTTGACCCGTCTCACAAACAACTCGTCTCACAAGAGAGTATCTCAGTTATATAATTAAAATTAAATTCGACTTCACCCATAACTCATAGGCTTAATTATATCCAAGTACATATGAAATTTATTTATATTAGATTAAGTAGTAATAATTAATTATAAACTTTAAAATAATATTTTTTTTTTATATAGAATGACAATTTGAAGTGTTAGATGTAATTCATATGGTATTAATTAAAGTAAAAATATTATTATGAACTGTATATTTCTAAATTGTTAAATTATGTCTCTTTGAGTTCTTAATTAACAATCAATATAAGACTAAATTTAATGGGAGAAGACAAATACACATGATTGAATGAAAATTAATTATACAAAATAAAATTAAATTGTTATAGGTGAATATAAAATTTAAAAATAAAATTTAATATTGAATGACTATTTGAAGAGTTAGATTTTTTTATATTATTTAAAGTTAATACATTATTGTTTATATTTTTTAAGAGACACTCTCTTGAAATATGTGAGACAAATCGACATATTATTAATTAAAGTATGTTTGTTATATAAGTAAATATACTCACATGTCATAATGACTACGTTTTAACTATACAAAAGATCATAAAAACTACATTTAATTAATTAAATTAATTATAAAAAAGGTGAATAGCCATGATTGTGGAATTTAATTATACAAAATTAAATTGTATTGATATAAGAGTATAAAATTTAAAATGTTTGATATTATGGTTAATTATTTTAATATTTTTTATAATTAATTATTTTAATATCTCATTAGAATTTTTTTATTATTTTATACCTCTTAACGTTTTATTTTTGTTATAACATTTTAATAATTATAGATTATATATATACTCTAATTTAAATTAAAGTCTGAATGATGTGAGAAATAATTATAGGATATTTTATTATTTTATATTGTGTTTGTCTAAATTAAAGTGTGAATCATTAATTAAAAAATTAGGGCAGCATTTGATTCATACAATAATTTACTTATTTAATAGTTTATAGAATGTTGATAAATGGGATGAATATTATCAGACAAAAAAAATTATATACTCCGTAAAGAAGTTTTGATGTAACTAATAAATAGATGATTTACATAGATGTTCATTATTAAGTTCAAAAATAATTTTTTACAATTATTAAAAAGAAAAAGAAATAAGAAAAATAAGGAATTTTATCAATCCAAGACCTGAAAAATGGGTAAACTATCAATTCGGGGCTTGAATTATATTTTCAATCGATTAGGGGCCTGAATTATGTAAAACTATCAATTCAGGACCTGAACTTAGGCCCTAAATTGATAAAATATGAGGTAATATTTGACAAATTCAGGCCTTGGATTGATAGTTTTACATATTTCAGGTCTTAAATTGATAGAAAAAATAATTCAGACCCCGATTTGATAGTTTACCCATAATTTGGGCCTTGAATTGATAAAACTCCAAAAAAAAAATATCACAAAGCATGACGTTCATGTGATGTGCCACGCACATGTAAAAATCTAGTACCCATAAAAGTGGAGTAATAAAATTGGTATAAAAAAAATTAAACAACATTGAGTACAGTGAGAATAATTACTCTATTAAT
Organism: Pogostemon cablin; assembly: GCA_023678885.1. NCBI lineage: Eukaryota > Viridiplantae > Streptophyta > Magnoliopsida > Lamiales > Lamiaceae > Pogostemon > Pogostemon cablin. The sequence goes on from CM042984.1 coordinate 3,633,134, forward strand.
ACTGATACTTATTTTACAAAATCATTACATATATATGGGTCATGTACTCATGTACTAAAACTTCAGTTGTATGAGTATAAGCGACCCTTGATTGATCTTAAATGCCTTTAATTTAGATATAAATAAATAACTCATTAATTTATAGCTAGCTTATATATTATGAATATATATAGTATATATTATATTATATGTATGCATGTGACAGTACCTATAGGTATCTCGTGCCCCTAAATTGGTTTTTTATGCTGGTTCATGGAATCCGAACCATTTCTTAATTTCCTTTTTAATTAACGATTTTATATTCTACAAAATAATATTTCATTTAATATTGCTGGTTATTAGTTGGACGTCACTGCCATATTACATCTTAAATACTGCTATAATTTTTAATTAATTCAAAAATAGGCACAAACAGCCTTCGTAAAATATCCAATTTAGGTTCTGGGCTGACTTTCTTGATGGAGTATTACCTATAATTATATTTGTACATGTATATATATAATACTATATGTATATATACGTACGTGAATGTATATATATGTATATAAAATACATTGCATAATTGGTCAACTGCTGGTCTATTAAATTCACAAGGTCAACGCTTCAGCTGACAGTCACAAATGTGATTTAATTCGTGATGTTATTATTTCATAATTATAAATTGTAGTACATCTAAAAGTTAATTTCTTAAAAAAATCAGGAATTTTGTATTATCTATTTTATCACTTTCCTATTCAATGAAAAAAATGGCAAACCTGCAAACGGTCCCCTTATTCAATTATTTATTTTTATTTTTTTTAGGAAATAACATGTGGATGTTTGGATTATTTCTTACAACCATTTATTGAAATGTTAATTTCCCAACTTCCCCCTCAATTGACTGCTTAATGGTCAATAAAATGTATAGTCTCAAATTTTGTGAGACACTGTATATTTTTCGAGGTTGAATTTAAATTTAATTTGATTGTTGAGTTTATAAGAAAATAAATAAATTATAAGTGAATGGATTTTACAAATGTATAAATTGATCTTAGTTCTCTAATTAACAAGTTTTGAGTAATTAATATTGTTTCATGCAACATATGATCTTGTGTATATTCGTGAGATATTGAAAAAATAAATAAATAAATAAAATAAATAAAAGAAGATTAATGATATTCATAATAATATAAAATGATAGTTCCAACATTGTTTGTAATTCTAGCTATATATAATGTGTAAAATATTATTTTTATTTTCTTATATATATATAAATGAATATTAATAAAGTCCTTTATAATAAATATCCCTAAAATATTTACTAGTACATGTAGATAATTTACTGTATATCCATAACACCAACATCAAATCAAACTTTTCATGATATTAACTTTGATTGGAAATTGGATGCTATATCATTTATTGTTATCTTAATTTCCTCAGCATCCATTATAAATGTATACTGGTGCATTTATTGTGTACGAATTATATAATGTGCATGATATTGAATTTTATTGTTCATTGACCTACGTCAAGAAATAAACAAAAATAATTTTGATTAATACATATATCTAAAAAATCATTAATTAATATCTTATTTTAAATAATTTATTTGGATCTAAGAATGTGGGAAAATTACAATTTCAGAATAGTAACCTGAAATTAAGAAATGTTTGTAATTTCAAGTTATTATATTTTCGAGTTGGCAATTATAAAATATTATGTTTTAATTTTTATACTTAAAAGACAATTTAAGTCCAAATAAAAATTTTATGGCCCAAATTTTTGTACTACAATAATCTCACATGCAGAAATGAATTGATTGTCCTGCATAATTAAGAGCAACAAATTAATTGAATGAAAGAATTGGTAGTTGATCAAGTTTGAATGTATAGAAAACCAGATGAGTATATATATATATATATATATATATATATATATATATATATATATATTTCTAGAAATCAGAAATTCATTGGTCTTCGAATTGATTAGTTTTTAGTTTAACCAGTCAAGTCGAGTAGAACCCATTTGATCCTAATTAATTTTGTTTCTTTAAGTTAGACCTCCACAGAGTTAAAAGTTTTTTTTTCCATAACTATTTAAAACTTTAAATTTTGTTCCAAAGAAGATATTTGTATCGAATTTGTCCCCATAACTATGAGTTTTATTTCAATTTTGCCAAATTTTCACCGAAACCCTTAATTTTCGTCGGAAAATGGTCACGTGCGTTGCACGTGATTGATGAATTTGGGGTTCCGGCAAAAATTGGGTAAAATTAAAATAAAACTCATAGTTATGGGATAAAATCGATACAAATATTTTTTTTGGACAAAATTTAAAGTTTTAAAAAGTTATGGGACAAAAAAAAACTTTTAACCCTGCACAATTATGTGTGATTTGTTTGTTGTGATGTTAGCTTGTGATGTTTATTTCTCTATTTTAATTCTTTAGTCCATTGCAAATCTTGTTCTCACAGATCATATTTTGTTTTATAATTTATGAAACTCTTAAAAATAGTTAAAAAAGATATTTCGATTTTGTACAGAGGTTAAAAGTTTTTTTGTCCCATAACTTTTTAAACTTTAAATTAGGTCCCAAAAAAGATATTTGTATCGATTTTATCCCATAACTATGAATTTTATTTTGATTTTGTCCAATTTTTACCGGAACCCCCAAATTCATCCATCACGTGCAACGCACGTGACCAATTTCCGACGAAAATTGAGGGTTCCGGCGAAAATTGGGCAAAATTAAAATAAAACCCATAACTATAGAACAAAATCGATACAAATATCTTGTTTGGGATAAAATCTAAAGTTTTAAATAGTCATGGGACAAAAAAACCTTTAACTCACACCACAACACATTTATTTTCACTTTTTCTTTTATTATAATTATAGTTTGTCAAATTTTCACCTTTTTAAAATAAAAAAAAAAACATAATGACTCATTTCCCGCAAATATTATTTATTTGCAAAAATATAACACCTACTAATTAATAAATTCGTCTATAATTTTCACCTTTTTAAAATAATTTAAAAAAAAACATAATGGCTCATTTCCCGCTAATATTATTTATTTGCAAAAATATAACACCTACGAATTAATATATTCGTCTATCGTAATTGTAGTTTATCTTTATTTATATTACAAAATATATGTAAAAAGCACTTTAAAAATTACAATTATCATAATTCATGAGAGGAAAAAAAAATTAAGTGCACGCGCTTTTGGTTCAATCTGATCCAATTTATAATCTACTTACTATTTATTACATTCGTCCCAAACTAAGAGAATCATTTTTCCATTTTGGTCGTTCCACTCAAAAAGTCTAATTTTCTTTTCTACCCACATGGGGACCCATATACCCCCTCTAGTACAATTAAAATATGGGATTCACACTCCCACTAATACAACTACCCACTACACATTAAATAATAATACTCCTTAATCTACGTACAAAAAACAAATGACCCTCTTATGTCGGGACGGAGGAGTATATCTTGGGACATAACTCAAATTACCCAAAAATACAAAAGTAACATCTTTTTTACCATGCCAAGCCAATTAGTTCTGTTTTTCTTTATTTAACCCCCCCCCCACCCCCCCCCCCCCCCCCCCCCAAAAAAAATTGACAACGCCAATAGTCTATAATTATGTTTATCCACGAGTAGGAGTATTTCTTATTATTAATTAATTAATTAATTTAAATTTGTCGAATAAATTAAAATAATAGTAATATTTCTGCAAAGAGATCCAATGAGCAAATTTGTGTGGTGGATAGGTTTGACGTGATCACGACCCCAAATTCAACCAATCGCTGCATGACACCACCATTATGGGATGAACAAGTTACTACTAATACTAATATTATTAATTATGAATTTATTCATTTTATATTTTATACCTTAGCCTTTTATATATGTAAATTTCAAAAGTCAAAATCTTAAATAAAAGCAATAAACTTGTGAACCTGATCGAATGTGTATGCAAATAATTATTTAATTGCAGATATATTGTATGCATTATTCGTACCCGTTGACCCTGTTTAATACTCCTTGATGATCAGGTCCTTTCTGCTTAATTATTAATTATTTTTTAAAAATAATCTTGATAGTTCCTAACAATTTAATATAATTAATTTGCAGGTTTAAAGTTTTTTTTTTAAAAAAAAACGAGTAGTAGATGTATTCTTATTCAGGTCGGTGAGGTGTAAACCTCATTCAAGTGTATAGCAAATCATGTCACCGGTGCATGGTTGACATGAGCTGTTTGGAGGATGTTTTCGGTTGTTGTTTGGATCTGTTTGCAGCGGTTAATGGCTTGGATTAACAGCTTCACACGTCAGCTGCAAAATGGAAGTTATAGCAGCTCATTTCATAACTGGTTGCAACTGAAATACCAGCTGGAAAGAGTGCTCATCAAGTTAGTCCTATAACTTAGGAATGATGACATACTTGTGTATATAAGCTGTTTACACAGCCTATTGTAAATTGTAATCACCTCACCTATCAATGTAGCAATAAAGAAGCTCTCTCCCGTGGACGTAGGAGTTTCATCTCCGAACCACGTAAATCCTCTCGTGTTTTTATTTTCTTTCGTCTATCTCAAATATGTGAGTTCTTGTGCATGTGGTGTAATGAGTCTTGTTTTGAGTTTCTGGCAATTTTCACGACAATTGGCACCGTCTGTGGGAAGAAGGGCAGGCCAAGGAAGAAGATGGAGATTGAAAGATCAAGATGGTATTTCCATGAAGGTTGAAAGCGGGTTTCAGAGGATATGAAATCTGATTCGGTGTGACGATGAAGAACGATATGAGATGCAAGAAAGTAGGCAACTCTTGCAGTTCAGCGAGAGGGAAGAAATCAGATTAGTGAGAGAGAGATGGAAGCACTCTTCGGACGGCAGTTCGGAGGAGGATCAGAAGTATAAGAGGTGGTGATTGCCAACACCGCGGTGATCTCCTAGCGGTGGAAAAAAAATCGGGAAGCGGTAGAGATCAAGAAACCGGTGGAGGAAGATTCTAAGATTGGAATTCTTGGTAAGAAGGAATTATAAGTCCGGTGGTCCAGCGGCGATTGGCTGAAAGAAATCCGGCGAGAAAGATGTAACGCATGGCGGTTAGAAGGGATTGGGCGGCACTGACATCAGCGATCTTCCGATGCAATCCAGTGGCGGTTCAGAGTATCATCCGGCGAGGAAAGAAACAGTGTTCAAAGGCTGGTTTCTCGATGGATTGAAGTGTTGATTCTGGCAACTAATAACAGCATTGTTCACCGAAAGATAGTTGTCCAGCGGTGAGGAAAGTAGGTCTTCGGTCAGAAGAACTGGATTTGCAGCAAGATTTTGGCGACATGATTTTAGCGGGATTCATAATTCCAAATCGGAGCTCGCGGCGGCACTTAGCGGCAACACGCTCTGGAGATGCGACGGAGGAAGACAGATCTTCAACGACGGTGTTGCTTCGGAGGAGTTGTCTCCAATGGGATTCTTGGAGTTGCAGCTATTGACGTCTTCGGCAACCGAAAATGGCAGAGCGTTGAAGCCATGATAATTAAGACCAACAGAAATTGAGAATTGCTTCTGGCGAGGATAAGCAGCATTGTTCAAATGCAAGGAATTAGATTCTCACTCATAGTTGAGGTAAGGATCTGATGCAAGGCAAATCCAGCAACGACAATAAGGAAAAGGTCTCCAATGGTGGTGATGCTATCGGCTGGAAAGAAGCAGGGTTGTTCATAGGTAAAGGACAATTTCTGAACAATTAGCAGAGGATCATCAGTGGAGATAGTGAATCAGAAATGGCTTGAAATAGTGGGCATTTGTTCACTACAAGATTCGAAGAATTGAATCGGTATAAGGTAATGTCAGCATCGTTAAAAGTGATGCAGCATGGCATGGGACTCCCAGGAAGGTGGAGTTAGGATATGAGTTTCTCATGGATGTGAAATGATCATGCAGTAGCTTGTTTTTCACAAAGATAAGGTCAGCTCAACACAAGTTTGTAAGAAAGGAATTTTCGCTAAGTGAATGGTGTTTGAGGTGAAGCAGCGATATAACGGGGTAGCTAGGAGATGTGGTACTTGGACTCGTTGGCGTTTAAGAGTGACGTGGTAACAACGAGCAAGTAGGAAAAGCATCGGGTAATCCTAGTGAGTTAGAATCGACTTCAAAGTAATGGCACTTTCATTAGGAAAATGGTTCGAACTTGTTGTGGCTTGGCAGTAAGTCAACGTTGTTACGTTGCAAGTGTTGCTCAAGGTGGAGCAATGTTTAAAGGTAGCTACTCAAGGTGGAGTAGTGTAATGGAGAAGAGGATTGCTATGATTTGAATAAGATTTAAGGTGGAGAATTGTGAGGTGTAAACCTCATTCAAGTGTATAGCAAATCATGTCACCGGTGCATGGTTGACATGAGCTGTTTGGAGGATGTTTTCGGTTGTTGTTTGGATCTGTTTGCAGCAGTTAATGGCTTGGATTAACAGCCTCACACGTCAGCTGCAGAATGGAAGTTATAGCAGCTCATTCCATAACTGGTTGCAACTGAAATACCAGCTGGAAAGAGTGCTCATCAAGTTAGTCCTATAACTTAGGAATGATGACATACTTGTGTATATAAGTTGTTTACACAGCCTATTGTAAATTGTAATCACCTCATCTATCAATGTAGCAATAAAAAAGCTCTCTCCCGTGGACGTAGAAGTTTCATCTCCAAACCACGTAAATCCTCTCGTATTTTCATTTTCTTTCGTCTATCTCAAATATGTGAGTTCTTGTGCATGTGGTGTAATGAGTCTTGTTTTGAGTTTCTGCCAATTTTCAGGACAAGGTCGTACATGCATATGTACTTTTCGCAAGCCATTGACATGGCGTGCTACGATTTTGCCACGTCATTAACTCACCAATTATTTATTTTAATTTTTTTTTTTCAGCTCCAAAATTAGTGTATCATGTAAGCTGCCTAAAACTGTGTTAAAAAGTACACGTTATCGTTTTGAAATTGGATACGTTTAATCATGGAAACCTAACACTCGCAAATAATGAATTTCGAGTAATAAAATATAATAATATTTTGATACAAATTATGTCAAATGATAAAAAAATAATATAGGCTAAATAATTTTTAGTAAAATTAGTAACTAATGAAAAAAATATAAAATAATTTCATCAAGGCCGGTTGTTCTTTACTCATTATACAAATTATCTGTCCAATTTTAATAATTATCAGGATACTTTATGATTCTAATTTAGTTATTTCAATTATCAAAATTTATATACAGAAATTGAATTAGAGCTTAATCTTTTTTTTTAAATATATATATATATATATATATATATATATATATATATATATATATATATATATATATATATATATATATATATATATATATATATATATATATATATATATATATATTGATTATGCTATTTAATGATAATTATGCTAATTAATGATAATTATGATAATTAAGCTGCATTCACATAATTTAGATTTATGATAATTATGCTAATTAATGATAATTATGCTATTTAATGATAATTAAGCTGCATTCACATAATTTTGACAATGTGACTAATTTAGATTTATATATTGATTATGCTATTTAATGATAATTAAGCTGCATTCACATAAACTCTGCAACTTAGTGATAAAATTAAATTAAACTTAATTTAACTAAGAACCATGATGTAATTAACAATTTTGGCATCATATCATTATTTATGAGTTGTTAATTACCATAATTTTTATAAAATGTACTAGTAACTTTCAACCATATTTTTAATGGACTTCTCATCCACACAATGAACAGATATGTTTTCCTCTATTGTGAACCCAACTAAAATCCTATATATAAATGGGAAAAAAAATGCAATTTTAATCTAAATAAATTTATTTTCTCTATAACATGGTCATAAAAACGTGTATTTTTGTTACATTAATTAAATAAATGTTTATATGGAAACCGTTCAATACAGGGACTCATCATTTTGCAATTTTTTAAACCTATGTGGGACCAAGTAATGGTCAATTGAAGATTTCGTTAGATTTCTTTATATAATTCATTAAAAATTTTATGGGAATAAAACTGTAATTAAAGAAAAAAAAAAAGGCCATTTTGAAATTGGACAAATTAAATTACTGAGTCTGAAATTGTTTTTTTTTTTTTAAATCCCAACATTTAACTGCAACTGTGATAATTTTCATGCAAAAGAAAAAGTAAGCATATAATAAAATTAAGTCAAGAATTACATACCACCTCTATTTCGGAATTTCACCGTTACGTGCGGTAGATTAGAAATTTAAAAAATATTAATATTATTATTATTATTATATATATATATATATATATATATATATATATATTTTTTTTTTTTTTTGAAAGTCTTGCGATACTTTTAAATAATAACAAATAAAGGGAAAAATATGATAATAAACTATATATTTTCCGTTATGCATCATCATACTCAATCCAAATTGCATAGAATTTGAGAATTTAATAAATTTTTAAAAAAAAATCCAAATGTGTAACCCTTACAACTTATGGGCATTTTTAAATGCAAGTCACTTTTGAGTCATTCACTCTTTATTTTGGCAAAAGATCGCCCATTTCAATTTTAATGCGGGTGTATTATCTTGTATTCTATTTTTTAAATAAATTAAATATAGCAATATTATTTGCTAGATTTAATGTCATATGCACTAAGTATTTAATAGTTATTTGTAAAGTATAATTTTTTTTTTAATATTATGAAAAACTAATGAGATACGAATAATGAAATATGAAATCTAATCCTCCAACTGTTACAGAGAATGATTGAATTAGAGAACATGCCTTTTTTTTCTTTTTTTTTTTGAAAACGAGAACATGCCTTAAACAATATGTAATTTAGTGATGATGTCGCTATTTAACCTATGATTAAAAGAGATTATTAATTATTCTCATACAAAACATAGAAATTGAACTTTTGTTTATGTAAAAATGTAAGCTTAATTGGAAGGTTTTCTCGCATTCAATTAATATACCCTCTCATTTAATCACTAGATATATTTATTTTATCATTTTTGACATTTTAAATGTATTTATTTTTTCTTTTTAATAGAAAGACTCTTACAATATTCTTCTAATGTAATTGCGCAATACGCATAAAATAATTATATTTTTTAATTTAGGTGAAAAAATCATAGTATTGGAAGGTAAATTAAAATAAAAAAGAGTAAGAAAATAGGAAAAGGGTGAGTGACCAAGTTTGGTGTTCGGGTGTTTCGTAGGTCCACTTTATGTTGACCCAGTCTTAGTCACTGTGAACTTGTATTAATTATTCAGGTCAATAATGGCATGGAAATTTTCTAATTTACTAACTCTCTTCAATGCATCTACTATACATTTATGCTCATCTCTCAAACTAAACCCAAATCCTACTGCCATTTTTTAATATTTAAATTACAACGTAGAATTTTTTATTTTTATTTTTTAATTTCTTAAAGTTAATTATGGTCTACTATAATGTTTATTTTTCACAATCTTATAACATGTGACTAATTCCATTTAACCAATGTCTAACTTGGAATGTTATACATATACTAGTAATTGAATTTAATGATTAGCAGCACAATCAAACTTAATTTATTATAGCACACGCATTTGATATCTTGTTACATTTATTTTAATATCAGTGATAATTATAAAAAATAATTAATTTGAATTGTAAAAAATATTTGTCTCCAACAACTTTAACTTTATATCATCTATACCCTATTAACCATTTATTGACAAAAATGCCCCCACATCTATTTTTTTATGTAATTTAATTTAATTATTCGGTGTCAGAATGGTGTTGGAGTCCCAAAATAGGATAACGACATCATATCCGACATCATCTGTTGGATTCGGTGCCGGTCCTGTTTCAATATACTATTTCGGGGCTCCGACATCTTGACCAACACCGTATCCGATATCTAATATTGTGACGATGGGGTATCATACATCATTACCGACATAGAATAATAATTTTTTTTTAAAAAAGGATGATGACATTTTGTTCCAAAAATAATTACTATTTAGGTATAAATGATAGAAAACTAAATTGTTGGATAACAATGATTTTTAACTTTAATTTTAGCTATTTTAGACATTCTCCCTTAATATTATATATTTTGAAATGAGGAAAAAAAATCTAAACTCTTTCTTTAGTCACTTATTAAATAATTTTTGGACATCAAAATATAATAGAATATCTAGACATATCGAATATGTGGATCGAAAATTAATAAACGAGTGGTCGAAGCGTGAGTTTTGGGGAAGACGAAAGAGTGCTAGATTATATAGAGGACATATTACTATATTATATATGAAAATGAAATTTGTCTTTTTTTTTTTTCTTGAGGGGTCTGATTCATGAATGTGTACACTGCTATTTAATTTCTTATATTTCGGTTGACGTGTTTGCCTCTGAGGATTTATTTGTAGACTTTGGATTCAGACAAATTCCTAATTCTTTTTTTTTTTAATTAAAATAAAAATAAGGCTACCTAGGTGTGTGTTGTCCCTACTACTATGGCCATGGGTCATACAATAATTATTGTCAACGGTTTTGATTGCATGGAAAACCACCTCCCCAAAACTACCTTCTACATACAATACAATATACTTACACTAGATCTCCTATATATATATATATACACCCTCTCTTGAATTTCTTCATATCATTAGCTACCTTACCTCCTCTCATATCATATATTTATTCTTCACGTGACAGGTTATAATTTACACTAATTAATCAATATATATAATTCCATATATGTACCTTAACTAGAAAAATCAAATGATTGAATTGTGTTAATTTGATGCAGGCAGGCAATTAATTAATGTCTCCAGCAATGGTGGTGCAAAACATGGAATCCCTGGAAAACAGACATTTCCAGAAAGGTGTGAAACACATGTACGAGAATGGCGTGGATCGTGTTCCGCGGAAGTATGTGCTCCCAGCCTCGGAGCGTCCCAATGCAATTGGCCAACTAAGTACCCTCGACCTTCATGATCTCCCCCTCATCGACTTGGGTGAGCTTCTGGGCCCCAATCGAGCTCAAGCTCTGGAATCCCTCTCCTACGCCTGCCAGAACTACGGCTTCTTCCAGCTGGTGAATCATGGCATATCGAATGAGATCATCGAGCAGATGGTGAGTTTGAGCAGGAGATTCTTTGAGCTGCCGTTCGCGGAGAGGGAGAAGTACATGTCTGCTGATATGAGCTCACCGGTCCGTTATGGAACCAGCTTCAATCAGAACAATGATGGAGTGTTTTGTTGGAGGGATTTTCTTAAGCTTATTTGTAACCCTATCTCTGATGTTCTCCCCCATTGGCCACTCCAATTCAGGTATGTATATGTATATATTTCTCCATTAATGAAAAAAGCGTGTGAATGACGAGCATGGCCTGAATAATTAATTAATTTACAGGGAATGTGGAGTTTGGTACGCAGAAGAAACAAAAAAAGTGTTCATGATGGTGGTGGAGGCCATCCTAGAAAGCCTAGGGCTAAAAAAGACAGAAGAAATAGTGAAGGAGCTAGAAGAAGATGGAAGCCAGCTAATGGTTGTGAATTGTTACCCTCCATGCCCTCAGCCTGATCTCACCTTAGGAATGCCACCTCATTCCGACTACGGTTTCCTCACCCTCCTCCTCCAGGACCACGTCCAGGGCTTGCAGATACTGCACCAAGACCAATGGGTCTCCGTCCGACCCATACCCGGATCATTCGTTGTCAACGTAGGCGATCACCTCGAGGTATATTGTCCCACAAAAATTGACACCTGATTCTAAAAATTAGTTTAAGGTTTTGGATGGAAACCGTCAAATCTTAAACAGACATAAAATCATGTTAACCTAAAACCCTAATGGCCTAACCAAAAAAAACACCAATTTATAAGCATAACACCTTTTGTGAAAAATACAATTAATTAAAAAAAAAATATTACTTAATTTTTACAGATATTTAGCAATGGGAGGTACAAGAGTGTGTTGCATAGAGTAGTGGTGAACACATTGAAACACAGGATATCGGTGGCGTCGCTGCACAGCCTTCCGTTTACGAGAACGGTGAGGCCGGCGGAGAAGCTCATCACGGAGACGAATCCCAGGCGTTATAAAGACACGGATTTTGCTAGTTTCTTAGAATACATTAAATCCTGTGATTCTACCAAAAAAAGTTTCCTTGAATCCAGGAAAATATTGAGCTAGCTAGGTATTTTGGTGTTTTGACTTATGTATCAAAGTAATTATAGAGAATTAAGTGTATATCTTTGATTTTAGAGCTTTGTTTATGATCAGAGATAGATTAATAATCTATATCCATGTTTTTGTAATTATATATAATGATTTGAATACTTAGCTATATGTATTAACTTATTCTACAAGTTCCTTTCTTTCGATTAATTAGCTAGTTAATTAATTCTCTCAAGTTTTATTTTGGAGTTAGGAAGTTTTCTATACAGGGTAGGTCTTGCGTGAGACCGTGTCACGTGAGACCATTTTATACTTTTTAAAATAAAATTATCACTTTCGCTATAATTTTCGCTATAAAATGTTATCACTTTTCATATATTATAAATTATACATGATATAACATTTATATTATAAATTGTACTCCCTCCGTCCCACCCAAATAACATCATTTTACTATATTGGGTGTCTCATCCAAATTGCAACATTTTCCTCTTTTAGTAAAAATGGCACATCAATGGCACACCACTACCCATCACATCTCTCTAATACACCTACCCACTTTACATAAAATAATAATACTCCTTAATCTACATACAAAAAGCAAATGCATCTATTTGAACGGGACGGAGGGAGTACATGATATAACATTATCACTTTTCATTTATTTAGTGTCACTTTTTAGTATAAAAGTTATCACTTGGTAATCATCTCACATAAGAGTTTATATAAGACGGTCTCACACAAGTCTTTGTCTTCTATAGTATTAATTAACTAAATAATAATAATAATAATAATTACTCCATAAGTATACTTATTTTCACACTTTTCGTTTTCGTCCCTCCCAAACTTATCTCCACCACCCAAAAAAAATGAAACATCAAATTAATCCATAAACTCAAAAATATTGCTTCCACCTAACACACATAATATATTTTATATTTTATTTATTACCTAAAAATATCATAATATCAATAAAAACTCAATAAAATTGATCAAAATGTAACTTTTCATAAACTACGTAACAACAGTGCCGGTGCAGTTAAGTGTAGGACGGAAAGAGAATATATTATATATACATGTGTGATTTTAAAAAAAAGATATATCTAATTTTAGATAAAGACATTAAAAAAATAACATTATTATTTAATCTTACAATTAAATCAAATGTCTCATTTCAATTTCATTGAGCAATCTCCAAACTCATACACTTTTGAGATCGTTTCAAGTAGTGTATACTATTTGAAACTCTTTTATATATATATATATATATACTTCCGGTACTTATATATTTTCTCCGTCTGATTTTAAGGTATCCATTTGTTTTTTGCACATGAATTGAGGAATATTATTATAGGTAAAGTGGGTAGTTGTATTAAGGAGTATTATTAGAGGAAAGTAGTGTACTATATTGTATACTTTTTTTTATTAAATACTCTCTCCGTCCCGTTTCAATGTTTACGTTTCTATTTTGCGCGTCTCATTTCAATGTTTATGTTTTCCTTTTTGGAATATGAGACTCACCTAAAACAATTAATATATCATCCAACACTAATACATCTACCCACTTTATATTAAATATTATATATTTCCACCCACTATCTATTAAAATATTATACTCCTTCGTCAACGTGCAAAAAGCAAACGTAAATATTGAAACGGGACGGAGTGAGTATAATAAAGCCTTTGATAAATAGATAAAATACATATAAGCATGGGCAGCTATGACCAGAAAAACGACTCACATTGACTATATGTACCTACATTTATAATTTTGGTTGACAACTGGAAATTAAATTAAATAGATAATTATATTAATATTGAATTGTTGTTTGTTTTTTACTTGCTACTGCGATTCACGGATTTCAATTTTTGCAGATTCAATAATGTTTGAACTTTTTGAATTATACCTGCACGTTGTACAATTTAAAAGTTTAAATAGATTAATTAAGAAGAAAAAAGCATCATTTTAATTACTCGGAATATTACAATGTTCCTAGTCAAATTATTTTGGCTGCCATTCTTGTTACGTACTAAAAATTAAATACATTAGCAGTTCGGAAGTTTTGAAAGAAACAACACGAAATCGTTGAAAATTAATAAATTTCTTAATTATAAAATAATTTAAAAAAAATATATGTCTTTATTGATTGTCAACAAATATCGGTTTGTATACATATCATTTTATATTTTGGCTACATCTTCTATGTTTAAATCATCAAATTAATAATTCATATAACGCGTGAAACGAGAAATCATATACTCTATATACCATCAAAATGTAATTGAAAATTTTGTAAAAGTAAATATATACTCCCTTCATCTTGTAATTGAAAATTTAATAAAATTAAATATATACTCCCTTCATCTCAAGATGAATGCATGCAATTTGGATACGACAAAGAAAACTATAGAATAAAGTTTATAATATTAATATTATTAAAAAAAATCGATTATGCTATTGGCATGAAAAGAGAGTATTTAGATACTCCCTCCGTTCCAACTTCAACTTCACACTTTCCGTTTTGGTCCGTCCCAAATTCAACTTCACACTTCCATAAAAGGAAAAAGCAACAAACCAATATACCTCTAACATACTTTAATTTCAAATTTGTCATCACCTTTTTAACACATATAACATACTTTATCATTTATTTATTACCCAAAAATACCACACTACCCTCAAAAGTAAGTCAAAAATTGACTTTTCTTAAACTCCGTATCTACAGTAAACGTGAACTTGAATTTGGGACGGAGGGAGTACTAATTAATTAATGTGAAATCAAATATACTTCATCCGTCCTATAGAAGTTGACACACTTTCCTTTTTGGTTTGTCCCACTAAAGTTGACACATTTCTTTTTTAATACATGGGACCCACACAAAAACAATTAATCTATTCTCATGGGCCCCATATCCACTACACATTAAATATTATTTCTCTCACTTTACTCTACTCCACTTTACATTAAATTATTATACTCCTTAATCTCCGTGCCCAAAAAAAATTATACCAACTTCTATGGAACGGAGGGTAGAAGTTAGCTAGTCGTCTATTATAATATAAATAAATAATTAAGGATAGAATAGATTAAGTAGAGTTTTAGCCAACTGTTTCCTAGTGTTAGTAGTGACTAGGCTATTGGCTATTGGGCTATAAACAGTGTTATTCATTTTCTTTTAAGTGGTTTAATGACAATTATGTAAAAAGTTGTTACATAGCGAATTGATTGGTTTGAATGGATCGTTAATTTTATTGCAACTTTTTAAAAGTGTATTGATACTAAATTTTTTTACGACAAACATTGTATTTTATCTCATTGTATTTAATCTCATCTATCAATATCTTGAAAAAGAGTGTTAGGGCCATAATTGGATTCACAATCTATTTTCACATTTAGTTTTTCTTCTTTTAATTAGTGAAATACTATATAATAGAGGCGATTTGCTAAGCTTCATTCGAAAATGTATAATGAGAATTTAGTGTGACATTTCTTTAAGTTATTTAGTACTCCCTTCTTCTAGTCAAAAGTGTGTCTTTTGCTTTTTACACGTAAATTAAGGAGTATTATTATTTAATGTGTAGTGGGTAGTTGTATTAGTGGGAGTGTGGATCCCATATTTTAATTGTACTAGGGAGGGTGTGTGGGTCCCATATGTGTAAAAAAAATAAGACTCTTTGAGTAGAACGATCAAAATGAAAAAAAGACATTCTTTGAATGAGACGGATGGAGTATTTAAGATAAATGAGACTCTTTTGCTTTTTTTTTTTTTTTTTTTTTTATTTTATAACTGCTGGATCACACCCCCTCACACCAATCCCAATGCTTATTCAAGTTTACGATACCCACTGATTTAATTCGCTGTTTCTTTTAATTTTATTTTATAATTCTAATTTTGTAATTATAATTTCACCATTATGCTATAGAGTATATTTTCTCCCATAGAGTTTAGAATTTAGGGTTTATGATATAATTGTAATTTTACCTTTGTTGTTTATGATACTCTTTCCATCCCGCGTTAAGGTTTACGCTTTTCACACAAAATAATTTATTGTTGCATGTAGGACACACACAAAACACTAATACAATTATCCACTTTACATTGAATATTATTTCTCTCACCTCATTATACATTAAAATATTATATTTCTTAATCTCCGTGCAAAAAACAGAGTATACTATTTCACACCTAGAGTTTAGGGTTTAGAATATAATTGTAATTTTATTATTATGGTTTAGAGTATAATAGTATTTTAAATATAATAAAATTAAAAAATAAAAATAAAAATAAAAAACAATATTAATGGGGAAAGGACCACATGTTAATTAATTAGATTAATTAGGAAGAGGTGGGGACCAGGTTTCAACTGGTTCAACCCAAGTTACACTCTTTATTTAATGATCGATACGTGAGAAAAATCTAAACCCTTGTACATAGAATATAGATTCTCTCATGTTTCAAACTTACGTGTCACTCATCTAATAAAGTGGTAAAGATATCAAAGTGTTACATAACATTTCATTTCACAAGTTGTCTAATTTAGAAAAAAAACATGATATAATGTTGGAACTGTACCGATGTTTGGATAAAAAATATATATGGGACACACGAGATTAATTGCTTTTGAAATGTTAGCTTGTAGCCTTTATATTTAGGAAAAATTAAAAGTTGGGGTTATAATTGATTGCTTTAATGTTTTAAAAATATTTCACAAAATACCATTTATAAATGTGGAACTCTATTTAAGTTTTTACGCTAAATGCTTATCACTTATTATTATTATTATTTAATTATTTATACTATCTTAAAGGTATCATTTCTTCTTTTATTTAATAAATTTTTAACCATCTTACATCATTAAAAATAGCTTGTCTAAAATTCTAAATCCAAATAAAATTGAAGCAGCCAATGACGTCCGTTGTGAATAATTGACGACGCCAAATTACTATACTAATTCTATATACATCAACTTTAATTCTTGACTATTGACTTGAAGTACTAACTATTTATTTGGAACTTTCTTTCTTCAAAACCAGTGAATATATACTTATTAAAATATTTATTTATATCTTCATTATTTAATTTTCAAGATTTTCGGCCCTTAATTCTCCATAGACTAAAAGAGTGAATGGAATCAGATGAATGTTAGGCATGACACGTGTTCATTTAATAAGTCTATGCATTCATTTATCTGTCCTTTCTATTAATACGTTCTATGTCTCAATGAAGTTAAATACGAGAATATTCGAATTTATATTAATACATAATTTTTCATGTGATTAGTTGTATAATTTCTATTCTCCATCCCACCTTAATATTATTATTATCAAATATGTCACCCCAATGTTTATATATCTCTTTAGTAGGTAGAGGGCTAGTATGTTCTTTTGGATTTATTTAGTATTTGAAAAATACTCCTATTGAATAATTTACTAAAAAAACTATTTTTTACACGGAATATTCCGTTAGTAAAAGCCTTAATTTCATTGTTAAATTGATTTACCAACGGATTAGCAACGGAATCCGTTGATAAATTTTTGTTCGTAAAGTGGTGGTTAGTAAATTTTTAACAAAGAAAAATCAATTTTATTGATAAATAATTCCGTTGGAAATCCGTTGTTAAAAATTCTATTGGTGATTTATATAAAGATTCACTTGGTAATCCGTTGGTAATTACCAATGGATTGAATTCCGTTGGAAAATAGAGAATAAATCCGTTAACATTTCATTGCTAATATAAAAATGTCATTTTGGTTGTTGATCCATTGGTAATTACTAACGGATTGAATTCTGTTGGTAAATTCCGTTGCTAAAAAAAATACTTTTTTTGGTAGTGTAATAGTATTATTATCTATTATGGATTTTTGGTAAATTAAGTTTTAATTTTATTTGGTATTAAATTTATCAAAAATGTTTTCACGTTAGATTTATTTTATAAATTATTCATAGATATAAAGACTTGTGTGAGACTATCTTATGAGATAAAAATTAATAACATTTTAATAAAAATTGATACTCAAATTAATAAAAAGTGGTATTGGTGCAATTGCTTATTTTATAAACAATCCGCAGTATGAATAAAAAGTGATATTTTTTTAATAAAATTTGATAATTATTTAAAGAGCTTTAAAAGCGATCACGATCTCTCACACAAGACTTGAACATTAGTAAAATAGTTCAATTAAATTATTATTGATCAAGTATGGAGTAATTTTTTTTAAAACAAACAAAAAAAAAGAATTCGATAAATTCCCTAATAGCGTTTGATCCATATGTACGGCCCAGTTCATTTCTTTTGATCTGGGCTTGCAGCCCAATTCTAACTTTCTCTCAATTATAAAAGATTTCGCTCCTAAAAAAACACTGACTCGTTGACTCAATGACTCGGTTCAGTAGACATCATAATCCACAACCCAAACAAGGCTTTACGTGTGGACATGGTGGCCGCAAATTAGTCTCACCAGTTAACTGTGATTCTTCAACTCTCCGGCAGCCACCATGTCCTCTGCATTATCTCTCTCCACATACTCCTCCATCTCCAACCATCACCGCCGCCGCAGTCACCACCGTCACTTCCTCTCTCCCTCACTCTCGATCAAGAACTCCACCAACAACAAACCACCAAACACCACGCCCACCTCATGGGTCAGCCCAGATTGGCTCACCTCCCTGACGAAGTCACTCACAACGCTAGGCCCAAAAGACGACTCCAACATCCCCATCGCTAGTGCCAAGGTGGATGATGTGTCGGACCTCCTGGGTGGGGCCCTCTTCCTGCCGCTCTACAAATGGATGAATGAGTATGGCCCCATATACCGCCTCGCTGCGGGGCCCAGAAATTTTGTGGTGGTCAGTGATCCCGCCATTGCTAAGCATGTTTTGAGAAACTATGGCACCAAATATGCTAAAGGGCTTGTTGCTGAGGTTTCTGAATTCTTGTTTGGCTCTGGTTTTGCCATTGCTGAGGGTTCTCTATGGACGGTAATTATTCTCATCTTCAATTGGTTAATATGCATTTTCTTGATAAAGATTGATTTGGGAACATGAATTGGGAATGTTGGTATTGATTGAATTACCATATAGCAGTAATGAAGTTCCACTCTTCGATGTGTACAGATTGTGCTTGGTTTGGAAGTGATTTGATTTGTTGTAGTATCTTTGGTGCATTATAGTTAAGGAAATGCTTATGTTGGAATAACAGAACAAAATATAGATAGAATATTGGGGAAGGCACTTACATTTTCAGCTCTAATGATCAGGAAGGGTATGCTAATCTACTGTTATCTCTGTAATAAGGAGTTTTGTTCCTTTTGAGCTCGATTAATCTCGATAGTATTCTGTCATTCTGAATAATCTCTTCATCATTACTTGTCTCCATGTAGGAAAGAGTGTCTGTAGATGGCAAGGGCTGAATCTTTTCCATTTGATCACCATCTTTACTGTTATCGTTTTTGAAGAAATGTGCTGGAATATAATTCTTATAACTGCAAATGTCCTGATCTCCATTTTTAATTTCAGTGATGGAGCTGTAATATATTTAGGCTCAACCTATACTTTTTTCTGAAGAAAAAGAAAAAGAAAAAGAACTTGTGGCTATCTTAGATGTTTCAATGTTTTGAGGTTAAAATATGCTCATTTTAGGTAAGGCGCAGAGCTGTGGTGCCATCGCTTCACAAGAAGTACTTGTCGATAATAGTTGAACGGGTCTTTTGCAGATGCGCTGAGCGGTTGGTGGAGAAACTGAAGATCAATGCACTCAATGGCTCTGCTGTAAACATGGAGGAAAAGTTTTCACAGCTTACTCTTGATGTCATTGGACTAGCTATATTCAACTATAATTTTGATTCTCTCACAGCCAATAGTCCAGTTATTGATGCAGTTTATACTGCACTGAAAGAGGCAGAGCTACGGTCAACTGATATATTGCCATACTGGAAGGCAGGCTATCTATCTACTCGTTGACCTTTCCCTTATTAGTTACACTATAATTACAATGTGTGCTTTCCATCTTTATAAATTTATATTCCTTTTGGACAGATCAACGCTCTATGTAAACTGATACCTAGACAAATCAAGGCTGAAAAGGCAGTCTCTTTGATAAGACAATCTGTTGAAGAGCTCATAGCAAAATGCAAAGAAATTGTAGAAGCTGAAGGTGAGCGGATCAATGAGGAGGAGTATGTGAACAAGGTAGATCCAAGCATTCTTCGCTTCTTGCTTGCTAGCAGAGAAGAGGTATGAAAAACTTTTGCTCCGATTTACTATTATCATTTATGTCATTCATCATGTTTCTTTGCCGAACGCTCAGATTTTAGTTCTTGGGTAATATTTGTAATAGGTTTCAAGTGTCCAGCTAAGAGATGATCTTCTATCAATGTTAGTTGCTGGGCATGAAACCACTGGCTCAGTGTTAACTTGGACAGCTTATTTGTTAAGTAAGGTAATTTCCATTCCCTTTCAAGAACTCTTTGGTTTTCGTATGCATATGATGTGCTTCTTCCCAGTTGAGTAAATTGGTAATGCAAGATGCTTCAATTCTACCTTACATGATTCAGAATGTGAAAGTTTAATGGTGCCAATGTGGATATGTGCTGAGAAAAGTCAATAATTTGCTCTTTTGTTTCAATATTTCAATCAATATTTTTGTGCCTCCATAACCTCTGTTTCTGTTTGTGTTACCTTTTTCGTTGTGAAGGGGTGATCTGCAGAGTTTGCATTCCGACTTTTTGTTATTTGTCCTCTTCTTTTCATGATCATGTTAATCAGGATCCAGCCTCTTTGAGTAAAGCCCAAGAAGAAGTTGACAGAGTTTTGCAAGGTCGGCTTCCTACCTACGAGGACGTAAAAAATCTCAAGTTCTTGACGCTTTGCATTATTGAGTCAATGCGTCTATATCCTCATCCACCTGTAAGCTGATCAAATTTATCCCTCCTTATGTTTATTCTCAATCTGACGATCATTCTCCCCGGGCAAAAAAATCGTTAGGTTCTACTGAGAAGAGCTCAAGTCGCTGATGTACTACCGGGGAACTACAAGGTCAATGCTGGCCAAGATGTCATGATATCGGTTTACAATATTCATCGCTCTGCACAGGTATGTTTATACTAAATTAGGATTGTAGTTTATCAAATAGTCCAATCTTTTTTAAGTTTTGTATGAGATGAAGCTTCATTTATTCCATGATTATACTCTTGATTTGAGCGCCTACCAACTTTATGTGCAAGGTATGGGAGAATGCAGATGATTTCGTTCCAGAAAGATTCGATTTTGATGGCCCGATTCCTAATGAAACAACTACAGATTATAAGTATGTGAACTAACTTCACATGTTTATACTGAAGCTTATATGTTAGATCCAAGTCATTTGATCAAATCAAATCGTATTGTAGATTCATCCCATTCAGTGGAGGGCCACGGAAATGTGTTGGCGATCAATTTGCTTTACTTGAAGCGATTGTAGCCCTTGCAGTAGTTTTGCAGCACTTCAGCT
Source organism: Pogostemon cablin (assembly GCA_023678885.1). Classification (NCBI taxonomy): domain Eukaryota; kingdom Viridiplantae; phylum Streptophyta; class Magnoliopsida; order Lamiales; family Lamiaceae; genus Pogostemon; species Pogostemon cablin. The sequence continues at coordinate 3,654,832 of CM042984.1, forward strand.
TCGATTTGATCCCAGACCAAACTATCGGCATGACTACTGGAGCCACTATTCACACAACAAACGTAACTCTCTCTTGACCGCTTAATCTATTAGACCAAAGGGCTTCAAATCCATCCATCCATCCAAATCACACAAAAATGAGTTTTCATGCTATTTATTTGAGCATGTTTTGCAGCAAGTAGAATTATTTATGGCAATCTTTTCGCAGGGCTTGTACATGAAACTGACCCAGAGGCAAACCGAGCCATCTCCCGTTGCAGCGAATTCTTGAAAGTGAGCTTGTGACGAATGGTAATACCACTCACTTTACTTTAAATTCTTATCAATAGAAAAATGCACTAGCAATGCCTGTATTCTTGGTGACTGCACTATCCAGCAGATCGATCGTTTGTTGGTCTTTTCGTAGCTTCATGCTTGGAACGGTGATCGTCTACAAGTCTACATCGATTTTTCACAAGCTGTGAATAGCGTAGCATTCGAACGATTCACATTTCCTTTGTAAAGGTTCTGATGCATTAAGATATTCATTCATTCATATGTGATTCTGTGAAGTTTTGGTGTTAGTATACAGTATACTTTCTCTACACACAATAACATCCCTTGGTTTAGAGTTGGTTGAGAGTGAGTAAATGCATAATTAGTTCCAATTATTTGCAAGTAAAAGATTTACATTTTACAACATACCCCATTAATGGAGTTTGATGTGCAACCACCACCTTAGCAGATTAGTTATAACCAATTTATGAATTATTCTTTTTTTCTTGTGAGTCAACCTGCATGGAGTAGAATACAAGATGGGGTTAACAGTGAAACAAGCTAATTTGGAGAGTGACATATATGATTATAATAATAATTATTTTATTATGAAATGTGGTAATTCCAACGTCAAGAAGCCTCGATAAACCTAGAAAACAGATAATAAATGTTTATTTAATTATTTAGGATTTGATGTGATATCAATTTTAAAGAAAAATGCGTATTCTTTCTGTCGTTCTAAGAGGAAGAAAAAAATGAGGTGGTTGTCTTTTAAGGGTAACTTTTATTTTTTATAAAATAATTATCATTTTTTATTAATAAAAAAACATTTTCTACTAAAATATTATAATTTTTTATACGTATCTCATTAAAATCATTTTATGAGAGGTAATAAATAATCAAGAATTTGTAATCAAAATAAAAACTAAAGCAATTAATGCACCAATAAAGTTACTACACGCACTACCATGTGATATTATATCAAAACTTCATTACATGTTTGTGGGAACATATATATTTAAATTTTCAAAAAAATTATTAATAATAAATGTAGTCCTAATTGAAGAAGATAGCTAGATCTCGAGTCACTTATTGACTTTAGACATAAACATATAGAATATAAATATTCAACTAAATTATTGATTATATTTTTGTAAGGTCATGATCCTATAGTTGATCTTTCACATAACTAGACTTTCATCCTAAGCATAACATAATTAATTAACAAGATTATTATTATTCATTCTCCCAACTCCCAAAATAGTAGATTTATGAACCGATTATCAACCCATACCTATACATCTTATCATTTATGGTAAAATATAAGTGTCTTATTATCCATTGTTTGTCTTTTTTTTTTTTTTAAATGATACGAATATATAAATAAGACCACCACACCAATTAATACGTACGTTGGATATATGAATAAACTAAAAAAAATAAAAAATTAAAGAGTTCTTTTTTTTCCATTATTTTATTCACATGAAATTGCTGCATTGTTGTTTAAAAAATGTAACTTTATCAGTGTCGGTCCTGACATTTTCGAGGCCCGGAGCGAACAAAAATAATAGGTCATCGTTGCTTTCTATATATTTATTAACTAAAAAGTTTTTATTATTTTCTTCATTAACACTTTCTTTTCTTCCATAAAAAGTCAAAATTTTATTTCTAGCAAGTCATTTTATTATAACAAATATTCTCAAAAGAAATTGTCTCCAATGTAATTTTTCATTGGAAATTCGTTCTTGTAAATCTTTATTTATGGTTCTTTTTAATTTAATTTGTAAATCAATCAAACTATTCATATTATTGATATGTTCCATAGTATTTTTATGCGTGTTAAGTCTCTCACTAAGATGTTCTAATCATTATATACTTTATTTGCTAAAGTATTATATCTTTCGGATCTTTCAAATTCGTTGAAAAAAATTATCTAATGATCTTGTTTTTGATAAATGTTATGATATTTTTCTTTTTTCCTTTCTTACAATTACGTTCATGCTTTTTAATATCTAAATATAGGGCATCTTTTTAAGTCCAATAGATTGACGGACCAAATTTTATAAAAACTCTAATGACCTAATATAAAATATATATTTTATTAAAATATAATTTTATTAAGTATTATATATATATATATATAAATAATTTTGAGCCCCTATATTTTTTGGGCCCAGGGCTGTCGCTCTTCTCGCCCCTCCTCAGGGCCACCACTGAACTTTATTTATCTATATTTCAAGAATTTTTGAGATAATAGTCATTTTTATTATAAATTAAACACTATATATGTCATATGTATTAGAAGATAATGACATTTTTTTAAATAAAATATAATGCTGAGAATTTATTTATTGGAATATTTTTTCTATTTAAAATTGAGATTTGAATATAATATGTTATCTTCCATTTACATTTCAAATGAGTTGATATTCTGTGCATTAGGTGCACACGTGCCATCTATATGTATATAAATTTTTATTCAATAGCGTATATGTTTATTAATAATTGTATAGTTTTTTTACACTTAAATTTTCATTAAAAAACTAACAGAAAATTAGTTAACAAAGTGTATACATTTTTATTTATTATGAAGTATATTTTATTCATAAGTGTACACATTTTTTAAAATGAGTGTACAATTTGTATTAATTCTTCTTTTTTTTCCTCATACTAAATACTACACTTTAAAATGGATGATTCTAACCTTTAAATAATGGAATAATTACTACCTAATACACATTTAGACCTATTATTACTCTAAAGTACATTCTTTAAATAAAATTACTCACGGATACAAAAATATAAAATTAGTTTCCCAAAATAACCATGGTCCATCATGGAATTAAAAGCCCTAGAACACTGATGAAAATCTTGAACTACTGTTCAAGCTCAAGAACTCAAACAAAACAGACATTAGAAAATGCTCGTCGTTTGATTCAATGACGAGCGACAATCCAACCGTCTGTCCTAGTGATGAGTCTGTGGTGAGTGATTCCAAGTTTCACAGTTCTTATCTGGATCCAGTGGAGGTTAAGAAGAATGCTGGATTCGAAAGTTGTGAATATTTCGCGGAGATTTTGAAAAAAATGGATGCGGCTTTTAACCTTTTGGTGAAGCCGTGGCATGTGAAATCCTCAGATCATGGAAGTCCAGCTGCAAACAAGACGAACGCAGCTGCGACTAAAATGTCAGCTGAGGATATCCTGATCTTGTTGCAAGAACTCAACAAGCTATTGGAGTTGAGGATCAATGAGTCTAGTGAGATTCATAGGAACCATGAGATTGAGATCAAAGATAGAAATGATGCTATGATTGATGCTAGAAGGAAAATAGAAGAGGGAATCTTGAAAGTTCAAGAACATGAAGAATCCAAGGTGAAAAGTGAAGAGAAGTATGCACATCTAGTGAAGGAATATGATCTTATGGAGGCTGACTTGCTGTCAAAGGAACAAGAAAAGGGCCTTCTATTACAACGTCAAGTGGAACTAGAAACAATAGCATCTGAAATCCGACAAGAAAAGAGTCACTTAGAGCAGGCCTTGGAAGTTGCAGTGAGAGAGAATAAAGAATCATCAGAATGTATGGAGAATCTTCAAGATGACATCCAGAAGCTGAAAGTGGAATCAGAAGATCTGCTGCAACAATGGTTGAGATCAAAGGAAGAGTGTGAGCTTCTTAAAGAAGAGAATCAGACATTAAAGGAAAGCAAGCAACTAGAGAGTGTAAATTCGGAATTGAAGAGGGAAAACCACGAGCTGCATGAAAAATGTTCTGCTCTGGTGGATCAGCTGAACGAATCGAAGAAAAGCTTGTTCGATTGCACAAGAAAGGTTGAATTGTTGGAGGAGCATCTCATTTCCGTGGTGGAAGAATTTGAGATGAGAGAAAACAATCTGAGGTCAGATTTAGATTCACTCATGAAAGAAAACAGCCTCCAGAAAGAGAAACTTGCTCAAGCAGAAGCTGAATTGAGAGTTGAAGAGTTGAGTGATCAAATAGCTGCTTCTAAACAAAGTCATGAGAGATTGAAGGGTGAGCATGAAAGGATTCTTAAACTGTTGGAAATGTGTAAGAAGAGCGAAGAGAAACTGAAGACGGATTTGAATGATGTTGAATTGAAGCATACCATCTCTAACTACGAACGAGAGCAACTTACCAAAGAAACCAGCATTTTGAAGATTCAGTTGCAGAATATTCAGGATGAAATGTTGGTGCTTAAAAGTGAGCTCAAAGGATGCAGGGCTGATAAGGGCAAAGTGGAAATCACTCTGCACTCCGTTTCAGGAGACTACGAAGAACTGAAGGCGGAGAACATTTCATTGTCTGAAAAAATATCCGCACTCGAGAGTGTTATGCATGAGTTTGAGGAATGCAAGAGGAATAAGTTATACCTGGACAAGGATTTAGCTGCAAAAGAGATCCTCTGGATCCAGAATGGTGATCTTAAGAATGAGATAACAGAATTGAAGAGAGTAAACATGCAGTTTCAGCAGAAGATGTACAGTCTGGAGGAGGAGAGAGATGGGTGGTTAAAGAAAGCTCAAGCTCTTGAAGAGAATCTTAAGTTGATGGAGAGAGAGAATATCCATAATGAGGTACTTCTTTCTCTCTCTCTCTCTCTCTCTCTCTCTCTCTCTCTTCTTTTCTCTTCTTCACAGAGTAATATGACACAAAGACAGTTTCTTGAGACAGAAGTTGATGAGGAACCAGATGCAGGTAGCAAGAACAGATTTCTGCATCCAAGGTTGGATATAATGAACATTGAATCAAACAAACAAAGCATAAGATAAGATGTTTATCATGTTCATCTATGATTAATCTTGTCCACATAATGTTTATGCAGTAGTTCTTCTAGGTCTAGAGCCAAAAAGAGCAGTTCAAGTGTAGACAGCGTAGTGACAAGAGAAAGATACGAAAGAACAAAGTCATCACTCGAGACAGAGTTAATAGACCTCAGAGAACGCTATCTAGAAATGAGTCTCAAATATGCGGAGGTGGAGGCGCAACGTGAGGATCTCGTGATGAAGCTTAGAGCTTCAAGAGGTGGAAAGAGATGGTTCTTGTGAAATCAGCTTCTTCGATCCATCCAACTTGTTTTATACACCAATAGATCAAGTTATCAACTCTCAACAAAACTTCTTTTCTTTCTTACTTCATGATTAGTTATCTAAATAAATAGTTGCATAACTAAATATGATTCATGTACATTAGGAGTATAATAGAAGCAGGGCATGTCAGAGAAAGAGACTTACTCATCAAAGAATAAATGAGATTGCAACTTTTTTTCAAATAATACAAATGTAGTATATCTTTGCCATGAGAGCAACAATGTATTTTAATTAGTTTTATCTTATGTGTATAAATTATGTAATGAATTCATGCTAAAACAAAGACAGGAAATTGCCAGACTTCATAAGGGAAGAAATTATACTCTAGTCCAGCATTGTACAGGAGAGTTGCAAACTTACAGTTGGGTCCTTGGATGCAGACCTCCCCTTTCAACTACTATCATATTTGGTCCCTATAATGACACATTTTTTGCATATTTGGTCCCTCAATCCAAAAAACCTTAAAATCAACAGATATCCTCAAATCAAACATTTATGAATAATTACATAAATAAATTAGAGCGTCGAGGAATGATGTATTTTGTTGCTTTCTGACATGAAACATAGTAGGTTCAAAACAAAATATTCATTTCACTTTAATAGATGGAATAATACAAGTCTTCATGTACAGAAGATCAACTAGAGGTTATAGAGTAGAGAGAGTAATAACGCTGTACATTTCATTCCAGGCTAGAGATAAAGAGAGCAGTGACTCCACATATTTCATTCGAGGTTATAGAGTAGAGAGAGCAGTAACACTGCACATTGTCTCAAAATGGAAAACTGGCTGTCTCTTCATCCTCATCTGTCATATCAGAACCATCTTCACTTAACCTTTCATACTCGTCCTCTATTTCATCGTCATCGTCATCCTCTTCATCTTCATCAACCTCCAACCTTTTATCCTTCAAGCCTGTGCTCAACACCACAGTCTCCCCTCTGGACTTCTCCATTTCTTTCCTGAGCTTATCCATGTTTTCCTTTCTGCGTTCTTCTTCCAAACGTTCTTTCTCTGCTCGCCTCTTGTCGAGATCAGTCCTGTAAAGAAAGACAATGAAAGGCAATTTCTCTTATAACTCTTGAACAATAACTGAAAGAAATTTACTAGGAAAATTGAGTACTTGTATGTTTCCATGTATTCTTGCGCACTGGCTTCAATGGCTTTAAAAAATGCATCCATTCCTGCACCAGTGACTGCAGACACTCCGACCGATCTCAAATTATTATAGAATTCCTCCAAAGCCAGGGAGAGACTACGGGTCAAGGTTGATGTGTAAGAATGATCAGAATCTAGTGCAGCATGAAATGCCTCAAAATCTTTCATCCACTGCACTAACAGAATACTATGTCAGCCGTCTACGTCAGGTCTTAAATAAGATAACACTAACCAACAATAAATATAAATTATATACAAAGCAAAGGTAAAATAAAGGAGAAATATAGAACAACAAATGGCAGTATTACATAAAGAAAACAAAAAAAATAAGGGAAAATGACAGAAATTGCACAGGAATGAAGCTTAAGTAAGAGAATAAAAAAATGGAAAGACCTCCAATGCGAACTCATGTTGGGCCACATCAATCTTGTTAAACGCCAATACCAGTGGTAGCCGTGTCTTATAGAGGATGCTGCAAGCATACAGCATGTTGCTCATGAAGGTAGCTGGACTAGCAGAACGAGGTGTATCGACAACATACGCTACCACTGTGGGGAATGTTGATGCAAAAGCTTCTGTAATAATAGCTCCAGATGCAGACCAAGTGAAAATCTCGATTTGGCCAGGTGTGTCAATCAGCACATAGTCTAGCTGGTCTGCTCTTTTCTCGATCATAGATATGACCTACAAGTATGAAAACAATCATTGCAGCTAGTCAAGATAAGAGAACATGATAATTGATACGATTGAATAAATGCAGAAGAAAATTTTGGAAATACAGTCCCCTTAGATCAATAACATCAGGTATGCCTATAAGTCCAAAATGGTCTCAAATGCTGGAATTCTAGGATTATTAATCATATTTTAAGGCTAAATTTGACTTTCTCCACAGCCTGAATATACATACTCCAGTTTTGTAGCTGAATTAACAAAACACTGCAGGACTCTCAGATCAACAATAAGAGACAGAGAACTGACCTCTTTATCAAATAGAAATCAACAAATAATGAATACATGAGTGGTTTAACATTTCAATAACTATATTCTCATATGTGGAAATGAAGGATTGCAGATCTTGCATATCAAAGATAAAAATTCATCTTATATTTTAAATAAATTTAGAAATTTAACCTGAAGTTTAGTGATTGAAAATTGCTGTAATTCAAGAAATGTATACAAATGTTACAAATAAAAGCACCAAAAAGCTCAATGAAAATATTACCTCATCAAACTTTGTAGCAAACAAGTTTAGCGAGGTCAAAATTCCTCCATTTGGTCCAAGATTAAACTGTTTCATGACCTCCTTGTATCGGACAGTGTCTCTAATATCAATATTTGTACCAAATGGGAGAGTCATCACAGCAGGATCAAGATTCATAACATAGCCTCGGATATTTGATGCCATAGTGTGGCAAACCAGGCGATGTAGGAATGTTGTCTTACCACTTCCTAGACAAATTTAATCATGAGTTACGGAACATAATGGTTGAAGTTTTGAGTGTGTGTGCAGTTGGAGAGATAGGCAGGGTGGTAACTAGATAAGTACACATTTTCTTCCTATACAAACCAATACCTGCCATTCCTACGACTATAATAATAACTGGCTTTTTCTTGAAGCTTGAGGATGGTTCTCCAATATCCAGTTTCCCCATTGTTGCAGATATAGAGTCCGCATCCATATTCTTAGACTTTAGATCAAACAAATAATTAAACGTTCATTGATTAGAAAAGAAGGTAAGTATTGATACTTCAGGTACTTACCGCCAAGTCTTCAGCCACAACTTCTTTTGAGTCGATGTCCATTTCTCGTGTAGTAAAATCTCAAGCTAAAAAAATAAAATTATCATTATAGTATGAAAATTGGAGCAACCAAAGGTGTGCCTCTTTAACATGATCAATACACTATATCTTTAATAATATTCTAGCTTTGTCATTCTAAGAGTAGGTCACACAGCGCAGTAAGAGCAAGAGACAAGATTACGAAAAAATGATTGTGAAGTAAAATCAACTGTCTAATATAGCTTCAGGACCAGAATTGAAGAAGAACATAATTTTGAAAATGAACGAATAAACAGAAAGAAAAAAGAGACTAAGAAAATTAATAATTCATAAACAGGTTCAGGCACTTAGCAATGGGACTTGTGATTATAGATAGCATCAACTGTTATCCTCAAGGAATTCCCGGCTTAAGGCATATGAAACCATGGATGGAGAACTGAAAATCCTTACACAAATTTACACCAATAGCTCAGAAGGAAAAAAAAAAGGACTCGCAGATGCAATTCTCTTTACCGGATAGTTAGAGATGGAGATTGGCGGCGCGTCTTCCGGTCATGAAATCAGCGGCGCGAACTGCCAGAGCAGGGGGCTAGGGTTTGATTAATGGGTACGCCGAAGTGCGAGGGACGGGTGACTAGGGTTTTGATTAGGGTATTACTTCAAAATTTCTACGCTGCTCCCTTGGTTCTCGTTTTTAAGAAATGGCGTATAGGATATTCTGTGTACCAAGTAATTGTAATACTCCCCAGTTTAATTAGTTTCAAAAAATAAAAAAAAATAAAAAATACTCCCCTGTTTAATCTAACACACTCCTTGCACTTTTCATTTTTGAGGGGTCTATCTAACTTCCAAGTATTCATGCTCGTCTCGTTAAATTTAATAGTATAAATATATTATTATACATTTTATTTTATTTGTTTTTAACACTTTATTTACCAACAATTTTATTTACTTTTTTTACACTTCATTCACAATAATTTATTTACTTTTTTCCTTTAAATTATTCTTGATTATTTTTTATATTATATATTATAAAAAAAACATTTCTTAATATTTGTACCCGTATAAACAGACATAACTAACGGATGGAGTACCTATTGGTTTTATCTACAATGATTACTAATGAGAGTGACTAGGGTACAAATAGGGATACCAATTGAATTGATGTCCTCCTTTGGTCTCCACCCTTCTTAATTAATTCATGTTCTTTCATTAATGTTGTTTTTTATTTTTTTTAATTTATATTTAAATGACTATTATACCCTAAATCCTAGGGATATATTATATCCTAAACCACAAAGGTAAAATTACAATTATATCCTTAAAATTAAATAAATAAAATAAAAAAAGAAAAAAAAAGTAATAGTAAATTAAAAAAAATTAAAACACACCCTGAAGGTGAAAGTACGAGATTGTAAATTTTAAAATTTGTGTCCCCTTTTCGCCCTAGTCATTGTCATTACTAATTTATAATCATCTAATTTAGGTTTAGGCACGTAATAGAGCATCTAATCAAATCTTTAAAATTCAAAAAGTATGATATTAAAATATAAAAATTTTATCAATCCAAGACCAAAAAATGGATAAACTATTAATTCACATCTAAATTATTATTCTATTAATTAGGGGTTGAAATATACTCCTTTCGTCCCCTTTAAAGAATCTCTTTTCCCTTTCCTTTTTTCATACATATGGACTTATACATACTCACTAGTACAACTAAAATATGAATTTACTCACTACACATTAAATAATAATACTTCTTAATTCTCGTGTAAAAATCAGAAGACCCACCTTAATACACTAAAATATATGTTACATCAAAATATCATGGGTTGTCAGAACCACAACATGCAACTCTTTTATGCGCTACATGTCATTTATTACACCGAAATTTAAACATTATATTTTCGATCTTAGATTCATAATGTATTTCATTTTATGTTATATAATATATTTTTCAATAAAAATATTATTCTATTTCATACTTTAATAAATAATTATTAAACCCTAGTTCATCTAACGATAATTTAGAATATGATCGTGACATGTTACTTATAACATTAAGTGAAATAGTAGATGGAATATGAAAGTATAACGTTTTATATTACATTTGTGAATTTTAGCTAATCACAACTCTAAGCCTATTTGGAGATATAATGGAATCAAATATTTAGCAAAATGGTATAATATTCTGTTTGTCAGTTGTCACACTTTAGTCTCTAACATGAACTAAAACAAAACAGAATATTATTACACCCACTATCTTAGATTGGGACAACTTTTGGAGTTTTTTTTTCCTTTTCTTTTTCTTTAACCTAATTATAGCTGAGGAGATTTTCAATAGCATGACTAGTGCTATAATTTTTGGTGCCCTTGGAAGGTGGGATATGTGTGGAATATCTCGAATTAATATCTAATCTAAATCTTGACACGTACAAAACATATGAAAACCTCATCACATGTAACATAATGTACCCTCTCTCCCACTAAAATTAGGTAAGAAGTTCTCCTACATTTTGCTCATCACATGCATACTTAATATTGTAGTCTGAAATAATTAAATACCAAATTATCCTGTAAAACCCTTTCCTAAGATGAGATAAAAGGGCATTAAGTAAGTAGGTAATATGTATAGCTGTAGGTAATATGTTTATTTGGTAAGATGCATAAAGACTAAAGAGTAAGAATTTGTATAAGGGCAATACTCCTTCCGTTATATTTATTGTTACATTTTATTTTTTTGAGATATTACACGTAAAATAAGAGATGTTATACTAAAATTAGAGGCAATAATCCATATGTTGTGCAAACACTCCCTTATTTATCACTATTACAGTAGATAAAAGAGATGTTGCACTAAAATTACATACTAAATTAGAATGGAGAAATTAAGTGTTGGGCGGTGATGATGCCGATTAAGATTTCCAAACAAACTGGTGGAAAAAAGAGAAAGTAAAAAAAGGTATGAAATAATAAAAGTGAAAGTATAAAAAAGAAAAAAGAGAATTTGGTATAAATATATTGGAGATGCGAAAGGCATATCCGATGGAAGATGCTTGAGTTCAAGCAAAAAGGTGTCACTCATTCTCATAGTCATACTCATACTCATACTCACCTCTCTTTTATTACCCTCTTTATAAACCCCCCCACCAACTTTTATTATCGAACCCCTCTTCCTCCGTGCCGCCGCCCTCCGCGGCGGCCACCACCGCCCGGAAGCTGCAGGCAGATGGCTTGGTTCCAGGTGGCTGGCTCTTATAGGGCAACTTCGTTCCTTTGGCATTTTCTCCATCCAGATTTTCTCTCTCATGGGACCTGGTGGACACATATACTAGTATATTTTGATCCTAGATTAGGTTTCACAAATGTTGTGCTGAATCCTTCCTCCTTCACTTGTACTGCATGTTTTTAATAATTAATCTCCTCTTTTTATTTATTAATTAATCCATGATTATGTTAATGTTGATTTAACAGCCCTGTCTTTTTTTATTTTATTATTTTTTTTTCTATTGGTCAGTTTTTTTGATAATGAGTTTCTATTCTACATTCTTGCCTGCAGTTAATGTTTAAACCAGGTGATTAATAATCTATTTTTGGGAAAGTGGTTATTAATAATTTCTAGTTATGTCTGGTTGTGACTTGTGACCTCTATTAATTCTGATGTCAGGTATTAAATATTTATTATAAATATTAAATGACTGTGTTAATATTGGATTCCTATTCTGTTTATGATTTGTTGATTTTTGAGTTGTAGGGTCAATATCTTCGTATACGACTATCGCGTCACACAGAGTACTTATAAAGAAAAATAGAGATATTATAAAGAGAAAAAAATGAGGTGAAAAAAATATATTCTCGTATTATTAAGAAATAATTATAGGATTTTGGATTATATATGTTCTTGGTGTTGCGTTTTATGATCCAAATTGTCTCATGTTTTATGATTCAAATAGTTTGTGTGTGCACATAAATAGTGTCTTTTATTTCTTTAATTAAATCGATAATTATAATTCTTGTTTCAAACTATTCTTATTTTGACATTTTAATTTAGGGATGTAATTGAATTGAACCGAGTCGAAAACTACTAAATTTGAGTATCATTTGTTAAGGAATTATCTAACTCGAGCCCGAGTTCAAACTCGTCGAGAAAAATATATATCGAACTCGAGCTCGAACAGAGACTGTTTGTTAAGACTCACGAACATGTTTACGAACACATAAGACAATTTTTTTATGAATGTTTGTTCATAAACATATAAATATTTTGTTAATGAACAACTAATGTTATTCATAAATGTTAATAAACAAATTAACAAAATTGAGTAATAAAAGTTAAAAAGACATTTAAATATTTAAATAAACACTTAAACTATTATTATATCGGTGTTTTTTAAAATAAATATTTAATTATTAAATACTAATAAATAAATAATATTATATACTACTTAAATATAATAATAAAATTTACGAACGCGTTTGTGAGCCGTTAACGATTCTGTAATCGAATATGTTCGCTAGCTTTCATGCCGAATATCCTTAAGCTTGAGTTTGGTTTGATAAACTAATCGAGCTTAAATTTTGAGCTTGGTTTGACTAATTAAGGTTAATGAACGAGTTCCAACAAATATTTTATCAAACCGAGACTCGAATAGTTCGCGAACGGTTTAATTTGCTTACATCCCTATTTTAATTCAAAATGTTTGATAAGTTCTTGAAATTTGAGATCATTCCAAGGGGATATGCATTATATAATTTAGGGTATGTGTTATATAATTTTATTTTATTTGATGACTCATTTAACATAAATTAAATGATTCTTGGTTGATATATAGAGCGTGTTTGTACACTTTTAACACTTAAAAATTAAGAAAGTGCTTAATATAAAAAATTTAAATACACTATATTTTATAAAAAAAATGTCATTACTACATGCATATAACTTAATTTATAGCTTATTTAATAACTAGAAATACTATAGTATCTTAAAAGTTTAAAAAACTAATTAGAAAAATAAATACTAGTTTCTTTTAAATAATGTAAAACAATAAATATAAATACTTCGCTAGAACAAGCCGAGTAACTTTTTTGTAAGATGATGTAAACAAAAAGTAGATACTATATTTTAAGTAATTTAATTTAAAATACAGTAACAATAAAACATTAATGTTGGTTTTGATAAGATTATATATTAATCTTTCGTTTGGTAGATTAGAGTAAATAAAACATTAATGTTGGTTTTGATAAGATTATATATTAATCTTTCGTTTGGTATATTAGAGTAAATAAAAATGTATTAAGGGAATTGGTATAATGGATGGTGGAATAAGTAAGTAATATTAATATGCAATTTATGTTTGGTAGAATGTAAAAATGATTGCTATTAATATAATCGTGTGTTTGGTAAGGAATACGAAGGGTTATAAATTAGGATACATTTACAAAATTGTCTTCGGTAAAAATATCATTACCATATTTGACCCAATATATATTACCAATGTATCATTTATAATTAAGATCAAGATCCCCTTTCTTCAAATTTGCATTTTCGCGTGTACTTCACTCAAGATCTCATTTCTTCAAATCTACATTTTCGCGTATACTTCATCTGTACTTATGCGTTTCAAGTAATTTTTTTTGCTATTCTAATAACCTTGTTTAAATTTGAATTAAGGGAGATGAATTACCTTGAATCAGATGGAAGGCATAGTTGGAACCGGAGGAGCGAGGGTGACGAGGGACGACAAGGAAGGAAAATGGAAGGGGAGGAATATGCTGACAACGATGAAGATTAAGTACCCAATTGATGTGTGCGTTTGTACTGTGCACGAGTTTGCGCCTATGAGAACGTAAGAAATGAGAGAGTTTCAAATTAGGGTTCTGGAATTGATTAAGCAATCGTGAATGTGCCCTGACCTATTTTTGGAATTTTCATCTTGAGTATGAATGTACTGTGCGATATGTAATAATAATATCATGTTGAGAGCGATATTAACATTACTGAAGGCTACAGTGCTAATCCACCAAACATGATACATATTGTAGGCCCTTTCACACATAATTATGTCATACCAAACAACGTATTACAATATCCATATTACATGTTATCAAATAAAAGGATAAAGAATATGACAATTTTATTATATTTAAATATAAAAGTACTATGAGAATTTTTATATTGTGAGTTTGTTTTATTTTAAAATGTGTAAATTATTTTGGAATGGGGGCGGCTATTTGCACTCCAAAATTGTTAAATGAACCTCGATTACTAAGCGTACTCCACTGAAATTAAAAACTACTCTTTTAAATTACTTAATAACTCAATGCAAAGACAATTTTACCCTTTTAATTAACTATACCTAAATTTTAAATAACTAATTAATCACAACATAAAAAAAAAGTTGGTGAGTTTTGAAAAAGAAAAGGAATGGTGTTGTGTTCGACCGCTGCATTCGAACACCTTAGTTTGTTCGATTGTTGCTACCGAAAAACCTGTTTCTGTTATTTTTTTTTCACATCCTAAGTTCATCGATACGATGGCAAGGGGCAACTTTTAATATAACGCGAACAAATGGATTAGTGGGATTATAGCGAAGAAATACGTACGACCATCAAACCACAAACATGATTTTTACCACTAAATTACCTCCTCCCATTTAAATTTAATTTAATATTATAATCATTTATTATAACATATTTAAATATTTTGCGTATGTAGTTCAACAGTACTTGAATGTCATCATTCTTTAATTCATCTATTAGGACTGTTATGGGATGCAGAGGCTCGTCAACCGTCACCATCGTTGCACAAAATAATGTTTTAACAGGCTACAAGTACAGGCAGTGAGCTCCGACGGACTCCTAAGATTTGAAGCGGTTGAGGGTAGGAAATAGAAAATACCTATTTAATGTTAGGAGCGAAGCCAATGTGAATGTACGACTTACTCAACTCTTAATTAGGGTTCCAGTTGATCATCATTCTCAGTTTTTGGTCATTCCGTGATATTACGCTGATGCAGAAGGATTTAGGGTTGATCGTGGTTTAGTAATTATAACAATGAGGTGCATTTAGAAATGTGACAGAGGTGTATTTATAAATTTAATTATAATTCATTTTATTTTATTATTTATAAAATGATATTTAAGTCTTCTCACATTATCATATTTTAATTCTATATATTATTGAGGTTCATTTAACAATTACGGGTGCAAATAGCCGCTCTCATTTGGAATGAATAATAATGGAATACGTCTAAATTTAAATGAGATATTACATCCTTTTAAATTAGATCGGATGGATTATGAGTTTATATCCATAATAATACACGAGAGTACAAATGAATTTGTTCAAATTAAATAACACAAATTTTAAAGCATTAAATTAAATAAATATAACATTAATTTTAAAAATTTGAATTTTTTTTCATTAATTGAATGTAATTTTTTATTAAAATATTATTATTTATACTTATGTCACAAAAATCATTCTTGGAAACGGCTTCACGCTACCACGCTAGTGCTTCCTTTATCATAAAATTTTCATTACGAGTATATTTGAGTAACACTTTTGGAATTAATAAAATTGTTTTATTCATTGTTCATCACCATTAAAATGCAGACCTAATTTTATTGCAAATAAAAATTTATGTGAGGTCGTCTAAAAAAATTTTCATAAAATAGATAAAAAACGATTATAAAGTATTAATAAAATGTAATAAAATTTTTATTTAAAAATAATAATATTTTCAATAAATAGTGAAAACTAATTAAAATAACATAAAAAGTAAGTGTTGCCATTTATTTTATTATTAATTCTCTTATTCTTATTGTGGGAGAAGTTAAAATATATTTAAACATATGGGGAAAATTTTAATATATCCATATGAATATTAAAAAAAAACTACTTAGCTATAAATTTTAAAATGCCCTAAAAAGACTAAAATATTCCTAACTCAATTGGTGATTCGATTTAAAAGTTTAATCAGCCCACCAATTGGGTTATAAAAATAGGCAAAAGTTCCTGCGCCCCTTGGAACACGGAGGGATACTGTCCCCATGTGAACACAACCCTCCAATTCTATATTTTATTTAAACCTATGTATTGTTAGGAATTTAAATTGCAAAGGGGTACAGAAATTGCAAAGGCGCACGACCTTCTATATTATATTTAAACCTATGTATTGCTACGGGTTTAATTTGCAAAGGCGCACGGAATGTGCTCCGTGCACCCGGGTGCACAGGAGCCTCACTCATAAAAATATTACTCCCTCCGTCCCGGAGAAGTTGATATAATTTTTTTTGGGCACGGAGATTAAGAAGTATAATAATTTAATGTAAAGTGAAGTAAAGTGAAGTGAGAGAAATAATATTTAATATGTAGTGAGTAGTTGTATTAGAGGTGATATGTGAGGCTCATGAGAATAGATTAATTATTTTTGTGTGGGTCCCATGTATTAAAAAAGAAATGTGTCAACTTTAGTGTGACAAACAAAAAA
Organism: Pogostemon cablin; assembly: GCA_023678885.1. Classification (NCBI taxonomy): domain Eukaryota; kingdom Viridiplantae; phylum Streptophyta; class Magnoliopsida; order Lamiales; family Lamiaceae; genus Pogostemon; species Pogostemon cablin. Next base: position 3,671,625 of record CM042984.1, read on the forward strand.
AAGAAATGTGTCAACTTTAGTGTGACAAACAAAAAGAAAAGTGTGTCGGATGGAGGGATTACAATTTATTCATTTATTTTCAATCGAGTCAAACTTATTTTACTAAAACTTAGTAATTTAAAACTTTCCCTTATTTTAGGGGTAGAAAATTTTTTCCTTAAAAGAAAAAGGTACTTCCACTCATTCCTCAGTATACTTACTCTCTACTAAATTTTATGAAGAAAAGCGTGAATGATTTAGGTCAAAATAGCAAAGCACTGTAGGAAAGAGTATCGTAGTGAGTTCCCGTAGTAGCAGCACTGTACAGTAGCAATTCAATCATTATTATTATTTTATTATTTATTTATTTATTATTTTCCAACCTAAAGATTCTCTTGCAATCCTATTTCGCTGCTGCCAATTTTCTTCTCTCACAGTCTCTCTCTCTATAGGGTTTCTCTCTGTAATTCTTTTTTCTCTTTTTTTGAATATTCATCCCAAAAATCAAATCCGAATTCAACTTTTTGTTCTTCTATGCATGCAACTGAATTATCATGTTCGCGCAGATCCACAGTCGAAATTGTGTCTCTTCTCTTTCGTTCTCTGTTGCTGTGTCTGCAAGCACAGCACCAGTGAATTCAAAGAGCTCGAGAAACGCGAGACGCGGCAATGAAGATCGAGTCAGGATTGGAAATTGAGTGCCCGGCGCAGTTGAACGGAGTCGAATGTCGGTCGATCAAGCCCGACCCGAAGCAGACGGTTCGGGTTGGCTTGATGGCTGCTATGTTCCTAGGGTCAGACCGAGTGAGGCGAATGGTTTCGCAGTTTATACGAGGAATAAAAGGTTGAAGAGTAGAAGTGGGAGCAGATTTGGTTATGCAGAGAAAAACCAGCAAGATTCTGGAGCATTAGTTAAGAGTGAGGAGGGTGTGAGTGTAAAAGAAAAAAGTTTTGGTTCATTGTAGTGATGCAGTTAACGTGGGTGATGTTAAGGCTATTGCAGGGGACAAGGGGGTTACTGGAGGGGAGTGCGAGGGGGAGATGATGGAGATTGAAGTAAAAGAGGAGCCAATGTCTTTGGCGGCAGCGAGCACGGTTGGGCCAAAGAGGTTAACAAGCTCTGTGCTTGTGGACTTCGAAATGGATAATGGAAATTTTGAGAATTTAATGGAGACAGAGATTTTAGATGGATTGGTGAGTGAAAACTTAACGTTATTGGGTAGTCCGAAGACAAGAAAAATGGAGATGAAGATGTCTAAGAAAATCCTTATAAAAGGGCGGCCAACGACAGTTAAAGAGCTTTTTGAGACAGGGCTACTGGAAGGATATCCCGTTTTCTATAACGGTGGCAAGAGGGTATCATTCTAATTTCTATCATTAATCGTTCTCCTTATTACTTTCCTTATTTAGGTTATTTTTTTTACTACTGCTGCCACCGCACTGTTGTTCTTACTATCATTACTGCTCCCCCACGTCACTTCCATAGGTTTATTGATATTAATATTAGGGGGTGTTTGGATAGAAGTGTGGAATGGGAATAGGAATCCCTTTGATAGTGGGGTGGAATCACTTTGATTCATCCCAATTTTGAGGGGTATGGTCCATTCCCACGAACTTGGGAATCAAATCACTTTTTCCATACCCATTCCTTAACACCAAACAATGTTTTTCATTCCATTCCCATTCCTTCATCTCCAAACCCTTCAAACAAACACTCATTTCTTATCATCGTATCCGGAACATCATCTCTTTGTCTATTAATTAGTCATAATATAAACAATCGTTGACATCAACACTTACATCTGAGCATGTTAAATTGTATGTGATGCACATCCAATTTCTGATACCAATGTTGTAAATAAAGAGTTAATATGTGAGTTTTTTTGTGTGGTGCTGGTGTGGAGGAGAGATTGGGGGGTGGGGGTGGGGGTGTGGAGATGTAAAGGAAAGAACCTCATCCCTCTTTGCTACAGGTAGAGCAGTACTTTATTTTATTTTAGTTCTAATGGTTAAGGTAAATTAAATGTTATTTTCCCTAGTTACTATCTCCCATTTTGTTAATAAGTCACTTCTAAATTCTTGCTTGCTTACAAGGAAAAGTAATTAAGATAATGGATAAATAGGGACTGTATCTCATCAGCAAAATGATGAAATCTGATAAGATTTTTCTCTCAAATTAAATAAAGAAAAATCATATTGTTTGATAGTAGAATTTAAAGTTAACTCTATTTTGTATTGAGAATAGGAGGAAATAAAATGTAAAAGCAAGCTCATCTAGATTAATTTCCTTGCATATTCTTTCTAGTAAAAGGTTAGGTTTACCAACATCTCAGATACTAATTTCATCCAAGTTTTTCCTTTTTATTTTTATCTAAATTTAATCAAAGAAAATGATTATTGTTCTTGTCTTTATTCACGCTCAATGAAAACCAAGATCCATGCAAGTAAGCAGAACAGGACAAATTTTAATACCATGAAACTGTGTCTTTGAGATCCATGTAGGATAAATGACTCAGATGCTTGTATGCCTCATCCACTAGATAAAAGGGTAGATTAATTCATCCAAAAAATGAAACTTCATGGATTCAGGATCTAAAATCAAAACATTTGTGCATATGAATGAACTTCACTTTCACATTAATATTATAAAAAAAATGAATAAATTTTTAATGCATCTATGTAAAACTAAAGCCTTTATATTCCATTTCTAAACATAAATTTAGAATGTTCTTGTAACTTTTTTTTTTGGTTGATTCTACTTGAATTACATATTTTTAGATATTCTTATTGAAGTGCTATAGCATTATTTCCTATTACAGCGACCAAATAACAATTGAATTAAGTGAATTAAAAGAATCTGTTTGTAAATAAAATATCAATTTGTCAGGTTTCACATTAATATTTCTAGTATGCTGCTTATCTTAATACTACTTATTGAACTGCCAGTTATAATATAATCTGTTTGTATCTTGTTTAATTGAGCACAATCGATTTAATGTTTAGCTTTTTTTTAAGACTCAACTGACTATAACATCCTTTTAGGGATTCCCATTACGTGGTACCATAAAAGATGCTGGAATCCTCTGTTCATGCAGTTTGTGCAAGGGAATTCGGGTGAGTAGTACCAAAATTGGTTTCTTGCTTGTTTGGCCAATTCATAATCAAAGTGTTATTTATTTTAAATACTATGACCAATCACTTGTCACTAGTGTTTATGATTACTTTAAAATTTGTACAGATAGTTCCACCCTTCCAATTTGAGATCCATGCTTGCAAAACATATAGACGTGCATCACAGTACATATGTTTAGAGAATGGGAAAAGCCTCCTGGATGTGGTCAAAGAGTGCCGGAAATCTTCTGTTAAAACATTAGAAGAAACGATTCAAAACTTCATAGGCCCTATGCCCGTGAAGGAATCTCTCATCTGTCGAAATTGCACAGGTGAGCAATGAACATAGTATATTCTATTCTTTTAATTATTTATATTTATTCAAACATACATAATTACATATGGATATTAGTTTTTTCGTATTTCTATAACCTTGTTGTATGTTTGCTGTAATCACATCTAAATCACAGCTTGGTGTTCCTTGGTCACTAGGGTCATTCCTTGCAACATCTGCAGCAAAGGTGGAACAACTTTGTGATTCTTGCATGATTATCCTAAATTCAGATTTCGATGCAGAATGTGTGAAATCAAGGTATTTAATTTTATCTTCCCAATTCAGTATTTCTTTATGATTCTCTCTCAAATCAATGTTGATTGGATTAAACCTGCCCATTAGTTTTTTTATTTTATTTATTTTATTTTATTTATTATTATTATTATTATTTTGCACTGTTGGACAAGCAGACAACTTGCTGTAAAGTTGATGCATGATGGGAGTTTATTGTTGAGTCTTTGAGAATACAATATGTATCATGACTTTCCTTTACATGCCCTGTCTATGAGTGATGCTTCTGTGTTGTGATATAGTCAGGTGAAGCAAACTTTACCTATTTGATCTATATGGGAAGTTTTTCAACGTGTTCTGGAAGCTTGAAAGCACAAATTCAAATTATACTTGACACTCAACTTACTTCTTAGACTTTGAATATATGCTATTAACTGAAATTTCTCTTGGTTTTAAAATAGTACCGCTAAAATTTAAATGGTTATCATCTGCTCATAATATGCTGGAGTTATGTATATTCCTTGGTTCTCTAAGTATGGTACATGTTAAGTTTAATTAACTGGATATAAAAATGTTTACCTAGCTTTGCACTTATTGTGAAGGTCAACTGTTTTTTCTTTTCTAAATTTTGGTCATTTACTTTCATACGCAGTTTCTTTTTGGTCTCTATTCTTTCTTTTAAGGTAATTTCCTTTTCACTCATTTTCATATTGGCCATTTACCTTCGCACTTGTGGCTAATTGGACAAAAAATGACTAGAATGAAATATTTTTTAAGGTAAATGACCAAAATGTTGTGAAAAAATTTTAGCGACCATAAAGAAAATAAGTTCAAAGTAAGTGACCAATAAGGGGAAAAAAGTTAAGTTAGAAATAAAAGAAGTGCAAAGGTAAGTAATCATTTATATAATTTTCTCTGTAGTTAGCTCAAGTTGTTTATGAATGTTGATGATAAATATGTAAATTAGAAGTCTTATGGAATTGTCCTTTTAATTTTGACCAATATTGCTTGGTTTGGCTCTTTAAGGCCTCTGCAGCCGTTATTGGGCTTAGAAATTTCTGAAGATGGTGAAGTACATAGCACTCCACAAAAAAGAGGTCGTCGAGGGAGGAAAAAAAGAAAGTCTGTATCCTGTCTTCTTTTTCTCACACCCAGATCATCGTTTCTGCAACTCCAGAGAAAGAAAAGATATTAAGCCTATTTTACTTTTTCTCCCCCTTGCAGGCTTTTAGAATTGAAGACTGATACAAAGTCTTCTGGAAAACTCTCGGTGCATATAGGAACCAGAAAGAAAGGCCAACATAAGATAACAAAGATGTGAGCTTTTATTCCTTCCTTTTCACCTTTAACCAATTTCATTTATGTTGTATTCATGTTTTGGCACTCAGGTTGTCACAGCGTGCATCTACTGCAAAGTCTCCCGAAAGTACTTTAGTGAGTTGTTCTAGGTCATCTCCTGATCCAACTTCCAATGGTGGTGCTTCCTCACGTGGGTCACTGAAGAACAAGAAAGCGAAAAAGATACCAAAGAAGTTGGTGGTTATGGTTATCTTTTTAATGTGTCTTGATATAAGAACTCCAGCCAGAAGTGTATATTATAATATTCCTTGGTGATGTCTCAGGTTGCCGAGTACTCTGTCACCATCCAAGTCCCTGAAAAGTGGTTCCCCTTCTATGTCTTTGCAATCAAATAGTTCATCAAAGATAACTAAAAAGTTAGTACAAGCCTCGTTGATGATCACTTGTGCATTCTTCAAAAATATTTACTAGCACTTTGTAATGATATCTCTATTGTGATTTTACTCAGAGATCAGAGGATGCATAAGCTGGTTTTCGAGAATGGTGGATTACCAGATGGCACTGAAGTTGCTTATTATTCTAACGGCAAGGTGGTTCATAAGAGATGCTATATTCTATGTTTCCTTCTGCTGTTTCAGCATTGTAATTTTTGGACGTATTTGCAGAAACTGCGTGATGGCTATAAAATGGGTTCGGGAATAATTTGTCGCTGCTGTAGTACTTTGGTAACAATATTGATTTTGCTTCTGAAGTACCTGATTATTATAGGACATCTATTCATTTATTTTATTGACTAGGAGCAGGTTAGTCCATCCCAGTTTGATGCTCATGCTGGTTGGGCCTCCCGCCGAAAACCGTGAGTTCTTCTGTTTGTCTATGAATTTACTAACATCTATTTTACACCTTTCTTGGTGAGGTTAAGTCCTGATGTCATCTCATTTTCCTGCAGTTATATGTATATCTACACATCTAATGGAGTGTCCTTTCATGAATTTGCCATCTCTCTGTTAAAAGGGCGCAAGTGTTCTCTAAAAGACAATGATGACTTATGCATCATATGTGCAGATGGTGGGAAACTTGTGCTTTGTGATGGTTGTCCGAGGGCCTTTCATAAAGGTGGTTATGTTTATAAACTACATTTTTTCTCTCTCTGTTTATTTTTTAAATACCAGCGAAGCTTATTTTTGAGTCATAAATGTCTTGTCAAATCCTCTATTGGCTTGATTGTGATAAATTTTTCCATGATTAAGCGATCTTGCAACTACTTTTGGTTGGTGTTCTGCATGGGCCAATCCTCCTTTCAGTCATAAGAGTAGTCATTAGATGTGTGCCCCGAGGCGGGAGGGGAGTGTTGAAAAAATTGTGTTTAAGTATGACATGTTGACATGAGTTGACCTTAGTTCAAGCCTAACTTAGAAGAATAGTGGGAGTGTTATATTGTTATAGTATGACATGTTGCCATAAGCATTTTTCTCCCTCAGGTGCTATGGAGCCCTTTGTGCCTCTTAACAACTTTGTCAACTGTTTGTTGACTTGACACCTCTTTATCATGTTCATATAGCAAAATAGTTTATCTGAAACTTCAGCATGGTCCTCTCTTTTGAAAAACTATGTTGCTTCAGTCAGGCGCAAATTTCCTAAATTAATTATTGAAACTTATTTGAGCAGTGGAGTTTCTATTAACATACTGTTAATGAGTTGATGTATTTGTTGAATCTTTATTTTATAATGCAGAATGTGCATCTCTATCGAGAATCCCTCGTGGTAAATGGTATTGCACCTATTGCCAGAACATGTTCCAAAGGGAGAGATTTGTGGAGAGGAATGCCAATGCTGTTGCAGCGGGCAGAGTGTTGGGTATTGATCCAATAGAGCAGATAACAAATCGTTGCATTCGCATTGTCAAGAACCCAGAAGAAGCAGAAGTGATAGCATGTGTGATCTGCAGGTAACTTCCATACGAAGTAAGCTTAATTAGTGCCTAGGATGAAAGAATTTAAAAGAAATATTGAACTTAAAGTATGAATTTCGTTTTATTTGCAGAGGCTATGATTTCAGTAAATCTGGATTTGGTCCACGCACTGTTATATTGTGTGATCAGGTGCTCTTCATGGCTTGTCTCAGGTGTTATTCTAGAATCTAAAAACTCAATATGGTTTCACTTTTTGCAGTGTGAAAAGGAATATCATGTTGGGTGTTTAAAAAAATGCAAGTTGGCCGATCTTAAGGTCTGCACTTCACCAGAAGGATTCATATCCTCTTCTCATTTTGATCATATTTTTGCATCTTCTGAATCCTTGAGCCCTGCTGCACAGGAACTTCCTAAAGGAAAATGGTTCTGCTCCACGAGTTGCAAGTGGATATACTCCACTCTGCAAAATTTGCTGAATGCAGGTGCAGAAAAGGTCCCTGATTCTCTTTGGGAATTATAAATAATAGGGGAACGGAAAATATTTTGTACAGTGATACTGATTTTGATGTGAGATGGAGACTTTTGAATGGGAAATTTACGTCTCGGGAAACTAGAGTTTTGCTGTCACAGGCTGTAGCTATATTTCATGTAAGAATTTGCTTTGTACTTTGATATTTATTGTGCTATGTAGTTTTACTGCTATTAAATATGTAGAACATCTTAGGTTATTCTCACTATCCTGCAAACAGTTCAACAGTGTTCAATATAAAATGTTCCCTTTCCATGATAAATAATTGCTTTAAGGAGTCATCCGGGATTGTTGATTTACAGAGCTATGGAGGACTGATATTTTTTCTAGAGTTGAAATGGAAGCCATACAACAATGCAAATTTTTTCTACATATTTTAGTGCATGGTTATGAAATCTCTTTTATGATCATTAGAACTGGTTAGAGTTATAATTGTTTGAAAGAAAAATAGTTCTCTTTATGTTTGGCTGTTATGATTTGATATTGTCACGAGTGTTTTCAAACTTTGTTAGTATGCTGAGACCTCTCCTTTTTTGTTTTTGAGTTTTGATATATTCAAGGCGTTTAATGTTTCAGGATTGTTTTGCCCCGATTGTTGATTCGGAAACTGAACATTATTTCATTCCATCCTTGGTTTACGGGTATGCACAGTGATTTTCTCTCTTTTTTTTTTTGGCTTATTACAGACATGATTCATTTCTTACCAACAATGTTTTCCTCCGTCTCACTATTTTTTTTTGGTTCTACCACCCTTACTGTGCTTTCTTTCTTGTTTTATTTGTCAGGAGGAATATACGGGGTCAAGATTTCAGTGGAATGTACTGTGCTATTTTGACTGTGAAGTAGGAACCATTCCTCTGTCATCATATATTGTCTAAGCTATTGATAATACATTCTTTTCGATCATCAAGTCCTTGACTATCTTGCAGCTCAACTGTTGTATCAGCTGCAATCCTTCGTATTTTTGGACAAGAAATTGCCGAACTGCCTTTGGCTGCAACTCGCATTGGTTATCAAGGGAAGGTCAGTTTTATCTCTAATTAAGTTTCTACCATGCATTTTTTAGAAAACTAAAGTTTTTTCTGTTATATGGATTTGATTGCTCTGCTCTTATAAAAATTGCATTTGGTTTCCTTCACTAATTATCGAGGATTAAGAATGTTATTTAGTTCCGAATGGAATGAAATTAACTCTAGACGCTAATATGTTTACTTAAGCGTTGAAGGCGTCAGAGTTCATCATCATGTTTTGAGTACTTAATTGTTGGTTTTTTATGTTTTTACTTCTTTCCCTCCTTTTTACTAGGCATATCTTGTTAGGAGCAGGTGTAATTTTGATTAGAAAAATGCTTGTGTGCTCTTTGTGTTGATAAATTGCCATGTCGTTGTACTGACGAATTTTTAAATACCTATGAAGGGATACTTCCAAATACTTTACTCATGCATCGAGAAATTGTTGGCATTTTTGAACATCAAAAGCTTTGTTCTCCCAGCAACTGATGAGGCAAGGTCAATTTGGATAGAGAAGTTTAGGTTTAGTAAGATACCAGAGGAGCAGGTTTTCTAGGAACTAGTACCCCTAACTCTCTTCCCTTTGAATAATACCTAAAAGATCCATCATCGCTATTTGATCCTTTGTCTATTGCAGCTTGTGAATTATAGAAAAATCTGTTGGCAAATGATGACTTTCAAAGGGACGTTCATGTTGGAAAAGCCAGTTCCTAAATGTAGAATTATCAATCAGGATGAGGAAGATCCAGATGATGCTCCTTTGTAGTGATTAGAAAAGCAGACCATATTCTTGGGGTGCTTTATGATTTTGTGTAAATTATATTAAGATATAGTATAACCTTAATGAGTTTCCATGGAGAATCAGAAGTTGCTAACTAGTCAAAAGAGTAGGTGGGAGCCGAAAACACCTTGAAAGCAGCGCGGGAAACTGTTGAATTGTATAAAGTTGTGATCACTATACTATGCTGACTGAGGATTAGAGGGATGGGTCTCAATTCTTTGTTATTGTACCTGTGATATTGCTTGTATATTATTATTGGCTGAAGCTATGAGACGATTACTCTTGTATCTTTTGGTCATACATTGAAGGATATGAATGTTTATTATGCATACATGGATGATGGATGGATCAAAGACATAATCTTCAAAGTTATTATTCCATGTTACATGATGCTTGGTGAGCACACAATATTTGATTATAGCGATTGGCTAGATGTGACTCGTGAGTCATGCATTGACCCGCCCCATATTTAGTACCAGTTTTTGACCCGAACCAACCACGTGATGCTCAACTCTACACTATCTTCCTATTTTTTACACCATTTTTCTACTCCATTATTCTTTATTCATTCACATCAATCATTCATCATCTCCCAACAACTATCTTATTAACTTAGTATTTTAAATGATTTTATTTGTCATTTAAGCTATGTATCATACTCTATTATGATGTGTGAATATAAAAGTGCACAACCTGCTTAAAAAAATGGAAAAACGTGAAATCCGGCCCGGTTTATACGCTGAACCAATTGACTCAAATCAATTCATGACTCAACTCAATTAATTATCTAGATTCTAGACCGAGTCAAGAGTTCACGTATCTAGAACGAGTCAGACTCACTATATAACACTACTCTTAACAACAACTTGCAATTAGTCCCCTTCACCTCCTCCTTTCTCCATTCATCAATGGCGTCTCACCAGCTTCACTTTGTTCTAATCCCACTGCTAGCACAAGGCCACATGATACCCATGGTAGACATGGCCAAGTTGCTAGCTGAACACGGCGTCGTAGCCAGCATAGTTACGACGCCAAACAACACCCCCCGCTTCGCTAGATTTGTCGAGCGGGCTCAAGTGGAGGGTCTACATATTCGCCTCATTGAAATCCCGTTTCCATGCGAGAAAGTTGGGCTTCCAATGGGCTGTGAGAATCTGGACAGCGTCCCATCCAGGGACCTCATAAGAAACTTCTACAATGCTCTCGATCAACTCCAGCTCCCCCTCGAGCAACATCTCATGGATCACCACCCCCCACCTAGCTGCATTATCTCCGACAAGTTCCTCTCGTGGACGTCCCATGTGGCTAGAAAATTCCATGTTCCAAGATTGGTTTTCCATGGAATGTGTTGCTTCTCGTTGCTGAGTTCCCATAACCTGAAGCTTCACTGGCCTCATATACGTGCCAAATCCGACTCTGAGCCATTCATCATCCCTGGATTGCCTCTCCAAGTCGAAATCACCAAAGAAAAGCTGCCTGGATCGTTTGTGGCCCGGCCCGACTTGGATGACATCAGGGATCAAATGCAGGAGGCTGAGTCCAACGCTTATGGTGTGGTGGTGAACACATTCTCCGAGTTGGAAGGTGGGTGCGTTGAGAGTTACAGAAAGGCGATTGACAAGAAGGTGTGGTGTATCGGCCCGGTTTCTCTATGCAACAGGGAAGTGAAGGACAAGTTCGAGAGAGGGAATCCAGCGTCCATTGATGAATCCAAGTGCTTACAATGGCTCGACTCGATGGCACCCGAATCAGTGCTTTATGCCTGTTTAGGTAGTCAGTGTAGGCTGATTCCAGCTCAGCAGATACAGCTGGGGTTAGGCCTGGAAGCATCAAAGCATCCATTCATTTGGGTGATCAAAACAGGGGAGAGGTTTGGAGAGCTGGAAAAATGGTTGATAGAGGAGAGGTTTGAGGAGAGAGTTGGAGGGAGGGGACTACTGATCAAAGGATGGGCACCCCAGATTCTGATCTTGTCCCATCCGGCCGTGGGCGGTTTCTTGACGCATTGTGGATGGAACTCGACTATTGAAGGAGTGTGCGCGGGCGTGCCTATGATAACCTGGCCCATGTTTGCAGAGCAGTTTTTGAATGAGAAGCTGGTGATGGAGGTTCTGAGGATTGGAGTTGGAGTTGGGATTGAGTTTCCAGTGAGATGGGGAGAAGAAGAGAGAGTTGGAGTTGTTGTGTTTAAAGAAGAGGTTCAGAAGGCTGTTGAGTTGTTGATGAGTGGAGGAGAAGAAGGCGAAGAGAGACGAAACAGAGCTCGAAAACTAAGGATGATGGCTATGAGCAAGATGGAAATTGATGGATCTGCTCATCTTAACATATCACATCTCATTCAGGACATTTTTGAGCAATCTAAAATGGTGGATACACATTAGCTACTTCTCATGTTAAAAACAAGAAAAAAAGAGATTTGATTGATCATTCAATGTATATGTTGGTTTCAACAAGCTGAGCAATTTCTTGGATCAAAAGAGTGATGTTGTTGTAAGAAGATCCTCCTACTTGTACTGATCTCTTTGCCACTTGGGCAAGCTCTTGTGCTCTTTTCCTTCTCTCACATCCTTCCTCTCCCTCATCCATCACCTTGTCAATGGCCATCTTAATCCCATCCATTCCCACCTTATCTCCATCATTCTCCCTCTCCCCCAAATGCACCACAGCCTTGGCTCCAACTCCCACCCCTGTTTCCAGTATCTGCACCACCAACTTCTCATTCAGAAACTGCTCCGCGAATATGGGCCATGTGATCATAGGCAGCCCGGCACACACGCCTTCAAGAGTCGAGTTCCATCCACAATGTGTCAAGAAAGCTCCCACGCTCGGGTGCGATAATATCACCACTTGAGGAGCTCATCCTCGAATCACTAGCCCCCTTTCCTTGGTTCTCTCCTCAAATCCCTCATCCGAAATCCATTTCTCAATCTCTTCTGATCTCGACCCTCCTTTCACCACCACAATAAACGGATGGCCCGACGATTCCAGGGCTAAAGCCAGCTGAGTGAACTGATCAGGCGACTGGCGACTTAGGCTGCCATGACAGGAGAAGATCACAGACCCTGGATTCCTCTTATCCAGCCAATTCAGACATTCTTGGACATCAATTGAAGCCTGATTATAACATCTGTGTTCATCATTACTGCTGGAAAGTGAGAACGGTCCAATGCACCACACTTTTCCCCCTCTCACCTTACGAAACTCATCAACATATCTGTTCTCCAGCTCTTCAAATGTGTTGAGCACCACACCATAAGATTCCCACTCCGTTCTCCTCACTTCCTCGCGGGCTACCGACACGTCCACGGACCCTGGATTGAAAATTCCAGGGAGTTGGACCCTGGTGAACTCGACTCTGTCGGGCACACCAGGGACAACAAAAGGGGCCATGGAAGGAACACTCTCATGAACCCTGGAAACATACACTCTGCATCACCAGCTGAGTGAAACAGCTCATTCCGTCGAACACAATCCTCAGAATCCCTAATTTGGCGCACGTTTCGACAGTCCAGGATATGTGCTTGTCGCTGATGATGCAGCTGGGCAGGGGTTCGATCTGGTGGATCAAAATCTCTTCCAGGGTGATCTGAAGCAACTTGATGGCCTTGTAGAAATTGAAGATCAGGTGGTAGGACGGAACGAGGTCGACGCTCTCGCAGCAGGGCGGAAGGCCGGCCTCCTCCGCCGGGAAGCGGCAGCGGAGGAGGCGGATGGATGATCCTTGTGTCGAGGGGAATGACCACGATAGTTACGGTGGCGCCGCGTGCAGCGAACAATTTGGCCATGTCTATCATTGGGATGATGTGGCCTGGCGCAATTAATGGGATGAAGACGAAGTGTAGATGGTCCGCCATTGGAGTGAATTTTGAGGTTTTGCTAAGGCATCTGAATCCTTTTTATTGGAGAAAAGAGGGAAAGAATCAAGATTTTAATATATTGAATTGAATTGAATTGAATTGAATGGAAAGAATCAAAATTAAATACTGTACATTAGTTTCCCTCTTTTATAATCACCCTCTCATTTTACTTATTTATTTATTTTAGAATTATGCTTATTGTTTGTTACTATTCATGATGGATGGTGAAGGTTTCCATTGAACAACCCCACTAAAGAAAAGGAGTATATGGAATTGTATTATAAGCTTAGAAAAAAATACCTTTAATCCATAATCAGTATCCTAATAGTATTTTGATTACCCAAATAGTTGTAATAAAATTAATTTAAAATGGGGGTAATATTAAGTAATGTAATATTACCCGAATAGTTCTGTTACATTTAATATACATAAATGGTTTATGTGAATAATAATTATGTAACAATTTATCCGAATAATTATTTATAGATGAGTAGTGGTCTGAATAGAGTAATATTAAATTATCCCAATAGATGTAATAAGTTCATTCAAAATGGGGGTATTTGGTTTACTGTTGAAAGTAATTAGTAATTTATTGAGGGAATAGTTATGTTCATTAAAAATGGTTATTTGTGCTTTGTTTATTCTTGTTAATTTATCCAAATAGTTCTTAATGCATATCCAAATAGTTATTTCAAATGGCTTATCCGAATAGTTATTTGGATGCCGAATAGTTATCTAATAAATCCACAAATGTCTTATCCAAATAGTTATTGATGCATATCGGAATAGTTATCTAATAAATCAACAAGTGTCTATCCGAATAGTTATATGTATATCCAAATAGTTATTTCAAATTGTTTATTCGAATAGTTTTTGATGCATATCCGAATATTTATCTAATAAATTCACAAATGTCTATTCGAATAGTTATCTAATAAATCCACAAGTATTTATTCGAATAGTTATTTATACACGAATAGTTAACCAAGTAAAGTAAAATTAGGGTATCTGAATATATGTAATAAATTCATTCAAAATTGGGTGTTTGGTTTAATGTTGAAAGTTATATTAGTTTATTGATGGAATAGTTATTTTATTGAAAATGGTTATTTGCACTTAATAAATTATTTTCCTGAATAAAGTATGAGACTTGGACAAATTCTTTGAAATTATTCAATGAATGATGATATCAGGTTTTAATTTTCACTTTCATTCTATCAATTTAAATTATTAGTCATTAGTCCTAATTTTGATGTCACATTTTTAAACTACACTTACACTTACACTCTCAGTGAATAAGGGTATCACAATACATTTGCAAAGAAAGTGGCATATTTAATTAATTTCAATAAAAATGGATACATGTGATTATTGAATATTATTTTGGGCATCAGGCCTTATTCATCTTTAATGGTCTTTAATTAATGCAATTAGAACTTGTTCTGTTGCGCCCTTTATTTATTTATTTATTTTTTCTCTTTTCCTTGTCATAAAATTTAAACAGGTGAATCACAAGCCACAAACACCTAGTGATGCTCCAATAACTTATAAAAAAAGTGATATTTAATTTATTTTTTCTACTCCACCAAGGACATTCATTTATTTAAATTATTTATTTTATATTTCGTATGTAGCCAGCGCATTTGTTCTTTTATGGTTGTAGCCAGTATATTGGACTATTGGAGTATATACCATTGACAAAGTCACATATCCCATTTCATTTTCTCTCCTTTTCTTTTTTTTTTTCAAAATTATTATTATTTTTTAATTTTGAAAAAAAAATTAGTGAGCTGTAGAGATAAATCACGTGATCTAATTTTTTCTTTGTGACCACACCATGTCGTAACTGCTTACATCATATTTCTGACTTGATTTTCTATGGACCCAACACACAATTTGCTCTGTTATACTGAATTATTATTGAGTGATTTGAAAAATATAATCGAGAATTTCTCGATTATAATTAGAAAAACATCATTAAATATAAGTCTTTTTGAATTTTTTTAATACAATTTTTTTGCTATTGTACTTTTAGTTTTGAACAGACTATTTAATTAAAAAACATCTCCATTTCAAAGATAGTTTACCACTTTATCTTTCTTTGTAATAATTCGGGAAAGGTCAAACAATCTCCTGAAAGGAGTAATTTAATTTAACAAAATTTACCTACATGGTACAAATTTATACTCTCAAGTTTCTGATTATTTAATAATAAAGAAATAATTAGTTCCACTTTTAGAAAATATATTATTATAAACCTAAAATATAAAAACAAACAAACAAAATTTGTATTGATCATATGTGTTGAAATTAAGATAGAAATGTGAAAAAGAAGATTTAATTGATCTTTTGTTGTTCTTTACAGGTTCAAAGGCAATCATATTTATAAGTATTTGAGAAAACTAGCTAGTACAAAAAATAGTTGTTGTAATAGTGTTTCCTTAATTTATGGAAGGGTGTTTCCTTAATGGTGGGGAGGGTGTTTCACTCTTCAACACTCCCCCTTAAGTGTAGGGGTGAATGAGTTGATCACTCATAACTTGTCAAGAATGAACTTATGTCTTGATTTGTCCAAGACTTTAGTGAATATGTCTACAAGTTGATCCTTGCTCTCGATATAAGGTATTTGAATCATCCCGCTTTGAACTTTGTCTCGAACGAAATGACAATCCACCTCAATATGTTTTGTTCGCTCGTGGAACACTGAGTTTGAGGCTATGTGGCGAGCAGCGTTGTTATCACAATGCATTTGAATTGCTCCTTTGGTTTGAATGTTCATATCCTCAAGTAGTTGTGTTATCCAAGTAAGTTCGCTAGCAGTTGATGCCATTGCCCGGTATTCAGCTTCGGCGCTTGATCGAGCCACCACGTTTTGTTTTTTACTTTTTCAGGTTACTAGATTCCCTCCAACCATAGTGCAAAATCCGGTAGTAGATCGTCGATCAAAGCTTCCTGCCCAATCCGCGTCTGTATAACCTTGAATACTTACATCTTGGTTGTTTTTTATCCAAATTCCTTGTCCCGGAGTTAATTTTAGATATTGGAGGATCCGATCAATAGCAGCTAGGTGAGAGGTCCGAGGTGCCTGCATAAATTAACTAACCACACTAACAGAAAAAGCAATGTCAGGACGAGTAACAGTTTAGTAAATAAATTTTCCTATAAGTCTTTGATACATGCCCACATCTTGAAGCGGGGATCCATCTTCTGAGTTAAGTTTAGCATTGGTTTCCATAGGGGTGCTAGCGGGCTTAATACTGAGTTTACCTGTTTCTTGAAGAAGATCGAGGGTGTATTTCCTTTGAGAAAGGAATAATCCTTTTTTGGAGTGAGCTATTTCAATTCCAAGAAAATATTTAAGAAGATCAAGGTCCTTGATATCAAAAGTTTGTTTAAGAAAATTTTTGACTTCTTGAATTTCCATTTCCTTGTCGCCGGTGATAATAATATCATCAACATAAACTAAAACACTAATGAATGAGTTTGGAGGAGTGCGAGAAAATAATGATGAGTCAGCGGAACTTTTTTTAAAATTTTGAGAGAGTAATGCATGACTAAATTTAGAATAACAAGCTCTGGGAGATTGTTTTAGACCATAAATGGATTTGTGAAGTTTGCAGACAAGGGTAGAATCTGAATTTTTAAGACCTTGAGGAAGAGTCATGTACACTTTTTCTTCTAAATCTCCTTGTAAGAAAGCATTTTTAACATCCATTTGATGAAAATTCCTATAGAAAGAAGGATTCTTACGGTGCTCATTTTAGCGATGGGTGCGAAAGTTTCTTCATAATCAATTCCATAAGTTTGAGTGAAGCCTTTAGCAACAAGTCGGGCCTTATATCTTTCGATTTTTCCCAAACTATCATATTTAACTTTATAGACCCATTTGCACCCGACTGCCTTTTTCCCTTTAGGGAGATGAACAAGAGACCAAGTATTATTTTTCTCAAGAGCATTTATTTCTTCTATCATTGTTTTACGCCAAGTAGGACAACAATTAGCCTCTTCGAAGTTTTTAGGTTCAAATTGATTTATGCAGTTTAAAAATGCATGATG
The DNA here is from genome assembly GCA_023678885.1 of Pogostemon cablin. NCBI lineage: Eukaryota > Viridiplantae > Streptophyta > Magnoliopsida > Lamiales > Lamiaceae > Pogostemon > Pogostemon cablin. The sequence continues at coordinate 3,688,724 of CM042984.1, forward strand.
CGATTTAGAAATGTGGGAATAAGAAAGAAAGTTTTGGATAGGATATGATACCGAATAGGTGACGTAGTCTTTTAGTTTGTTGGGCGGCTGAGTCTGTCGAAGAGATCTCCGAGGTGAGTTAGCTCGAGTTTTGATTTCCCCCTATCGGAGCATTTTCTTCGACTGGGACATGGTCTCCCCCTGTCGGAGCATCTTTTTCGACTATGTTTTCATCATCCTCGAGAGGAATCATATTGATCAAATCATTATGATGATCCTGAGAAGGAATAAAATCAGTAGGAGCTGAAATAGGAAAAACAAAGTCGGTAGTATCAATGGAGGAGTTATCAATAGGGTAATAAGAATCATTTTCATTTAATGCAACATCTCTTGAAATGTAGAGTTTTCTAGTAATAGGATCATAACACTTGTAACACTTTTGAAATACGTAGTAGCCAAGAAAAATAGCTTTGACTGAAGAAGGACTAAGTTTATCAATACGGTTAACGCGAACAAAACACGTACATCTAAAGGTGCGTAAGTGGTCAAGACTTACATCCTTTTTAAAAAGAATTTTGTGGGGATTAAGGTTATTGAGATTAGGGGAAGGTCGACGATTAATAAGGTAATTGGCGATTAGAAGAGCATCTGACCAAAAATGTTTTGGAACATTATTTTGGAAAAGAAGAGAACGAGTGACTTCTAAAAGATGATGATTTTTTCGCTCTGCGACCCCATTTTGAGCGGGTGTGTAGGGACACGAGGTTTGATGAATAATTCAATTACTTTTTGTAAAATTTTGAAAATTTAAGTTTATAAATTCAGTTCCATTATCCGTTCAAAAAATTTTGATGGACTTATTGAACTAATTTTTTACGTAGGCGGAAAATTCTTGAAATTTTACAAAAACTTCGCTTTTATTTTTAAGTAAAAATATTCAAGTATGCTTTGAAAAATCATCTATAAAGCTAACATAATATTTAAAATCGTTATAAGATGTAATTGGAGCGAGACCCCAAACATCCGAGTGAATCAAATCAAAAATAGATTTTGAATTAGAAGAGGAATTTGTGTAGGGAAGATGTGTGTGTTTAGATAAAGAACAAATATCACACTTATCATGATATGACGAATTAGGAAATATTTTGTTGAAAACTAAATTGGACGGATGTCCAAGACGTTTATGCCAAAGGGACATATCAAAAGCATTTAAAGCAATACTAGGGAAGTTAATTATGTATAAATTATTGATATGAATTCCTTTACCAATAGTTCGTCCCGTCAATCTTTCCTGAAATACAACATCAATGTCAGTAAATATAACTTGACAATTTAATTCCGTGGTAATCTTACTAACGGATAACAAATTCAAAGTAAAATATGGTAAATAAAGGATACTGTTGATCCTTTTAGAGAAAAGATAACTTATCATTTTCCATAAATTGAAATGGCGGTATTATTAGCTACTTTAATATTTTGAGAGTTGTCTAAAATTAGGGAATTTTCTAGAAAGATAGAACGATTTTCGATCATATGATCGGTTGCTCCGGAGTCAACCATCCAAGTTTTAGAGAAATCAATTAAATTATTATTTGAAAACATGCCAGAGTAATTAAAGGATTTTATGTTTAAAAAATTTGGATTTTGAAAAATTAAAAAATAATTTTGGGCCTGTAGGGCTTGAGCAACTTGGGCCACAAGAGAACCACCGGCGACTGACCTATGCTAGCGGCGATGGTGGACGGCAGCAGAGCTTTGCTGCAAATCGCGATTCCGGCGTTGGTGTCGAGCAGCGGCGGCCTTCTACCACCGGCGGTTGAGTAGATCCGTGCGCGACGAACGGCGGCGCAGATACAGAGCGGTGGCGGCGCAACAGCGGCGACCCGTGGCGGATGAGGGCGGCTTCGAACGGTGGACCTGCTGTCGATCACCGGTGGCTGGAAGCGGCGGCTGAGTTCGGATCTGGCGGTGGAGCTTGCGATTTCAGCAGCGGCGAGATGTTGATGGAATCAATGATGGCGAACGGCTGAGGGCTCTGGAGGATGATGGACACCCCCCATTTTCGGCTTCAAGTGGAGCAGCGGCTGGTGTGGCCAGAAACGCCGACGGACGGCGGATCGACTGCTGAAGCGGCGTCTGAACTGACCGTTCCTCCCTCCGATGTCGGCGGCTGACGGACAGCAGCTTCAGTGACCTCCGACGGATGGCGGTCGAGCAGCAGCGATGAGCAACGACGATCAGAAAGCTCTCTCCTATTTGCAAAGCACGAATTGGGCGAGAATGAAGAGAAGGTCATACTTGATTTGAAAGAACAGGTTGAACTTCTTTTGAATTGAGACACATTTAATGGTGTTTAGTAGAATTGATTGAATGAAGAAGGGGTTGAACCTTTTTGAATTGAGACGCCTTTAATGGTGTTTTGTAGGATTGATTGAATAAGAAGAGGTTGAACCTCTTTTGAATTGAGACATCTTTAATGGTGTTTTGTAGGAAGAAATATTGAAGAGATTAAAATCTTTTTTTTTTTTAATCAGAACATCTATGAGATGTTTTTAGATCAGAATAATTGACAGAAGATGATTAGTCCTCTTATTGACAGAACACCTTAGAGGTGTTTATGGAGAGTTGAACAAAAATGGAAGGAAAGGATTAAGAGACATGATGAACTTACTTTGATACCATGTTGAAATTAAAATAGAAATATAAAAAAAAAGATTTCATTGATCTTTTGTTGTTCTCTACAGGTTCAAAGGCACTCCTATTTATAAGGATTTGAGAAAACTAGGCAGCACAAAAAATAGCTTGTATAATAGTGCTTCCTTAATTTCTGGAAGGGTGTTTCCTTAATGGTTAGTAGGGTGTTTCACTCTTCAACAATATGTCAATACGATACTTCTTCAGACGCAATGCATCATTTTCTCCTAAAGTAACACATGGGTATTTTCTTAACTCGCTACGTAAATAAACGGTTGGATTTTTATGTAATTTTGATGTAATATCGTTTATAATACATCGTTGATGAATATCACTATCCCAACTCATGTCTATGACATTTGGGCCATCCAAAACTCTCTTCGAGAACAAAAGAAGATCAGTCCAACATACAACTGAAAAAATAAAATTTGACATTGCTAACTAAGCATATACTCCTATATACTACTAGTCTTGTATAGATAGACTTTAGTACTTTTGACAAGATCTATTTTTTATTATACATGTTTTTGTGATGCATATTGTACTCGGCTAATATAAAAAATATATTTACCATTTAAAAAATTAAAGGTTTTGGGGTAAAAATTAAACTTTGAAAAGGAAAGTATAATTTTACAGGAGTTGAAATTTCATCCTCCTTTCATGTGTCAATAATAACACATAGAAAGAACACAAAAGATAATATCCGAGAATGACAGAGAAAATTAGTGTGGCAAATCGTAGCCCCTAGGTAGTTAAATTTAATACACCATCTACAAGAATATAGTTTAAACATAATATAACAAGCTAAAAATCCAGTTAGATAATTAATATCATCAACTAAAGTCCCAAATTTAAGAAAAAATAGTTTATTGAAAGAGCAAAGAAGTACAAAAATCTATAAATACAACAGGGAATGCATGTTTAAGTACATGGAGTAGTATTTAGTTGTTTACCAGGATTGGAAACACAATAAACTGGTAAATTAAACATCATTAATTTGATTTAGACATAATATCTTCTATCAAAGCAGTGATGTTTCTTTGAGAAGATCCATCTCCATCAATGGCAGCTTTGGCCTTCTCTCTAAGCTCTCCAGCCCTTCTCCTCCTCTCATCACCTTCTTCTCCTTCATCCATCAAAGCTTCTAGACCCTTCCTCACATCATCCTTCTTCACCACTACCCCCACCTTCTCTTCCTCCCCCCACCTAACACCCACCTCAGCACCAATGCTCACACCTATGCCCAGCACTTGAACCACCAGCTTCTCATTGCAGAACTGATCGGCGAAAAACGGCCATGTTAGCATCGGCACGCCTGCTGATATCCCTTCAAGAGTCGAGTTCCATCCGCAGTGCGTTAAGAACCCTCCAATGGCGGGGTGGGAAAGGATCATAACTTGAGGAGCCCAACCACGAATCAGAAAGCTTCTGTCTTTAGTCCTCTCTGCAAATCCCTCCTCCAAGAACCATTCTTCTATTGCATCCGATTTTCCACCTCCTAATGCCCAAATGAAAGGCTTATTCGACGCTTCCAAGCCAAGTGCGAGCTCGATCATCTGTTCTCGTGTCAATCGAGCCAACGAGCCAAGGCTCGCGTAAACAACGGACCCGGGGTCGTGTTGATCGAGCCATGTTAAGCAATCTTGGACATTGATCACAGCTCTGTTTCCTCTCTCAGCTAAATCCAGGCTCTCTGTATTGCACAACGAAACAGGGCCAATACACCATACTTTTTCCCCTTTCACCTTGCTGTAACCCTTCACATATTCAGGCTCCAATTCCTCAAAGCTATTCACCACCACTCCATAAGATGCCTTCTCAGCTGCTCTTATTTGATCGGTAGCATCTTTGAAAGCAGCTGATTTGTTCATATGTGAACTATAGACCTGCCCTTTTCTCAGCACAATCCGATCAGGGAGGTTGGGAACTTCAAAGGTATCCATATCCGAGTTCAAAGAATCAAGAATCTGGCAGTTCCTTATGTTGTGTCCGCAGAGAAGGGAGAAACAACTAGTTCCGTGGAACACTATTCTTGGAATATGAAACTTGTCAGCTATTTGCGTCGTCCAAGGATAGCCCATGTCGGAGATCAAGCAGTTTGGCTTGGGCGACATTTCCTCGAACACCTGGACGACATCTTTCTGCAGCATATTCAGCGCGACCAAGAAATCTATCCCCATCGCGAGTGAAGGAAGGGAGTCGAAATTCTCGCAGCCTTCCGGCAACCCTTCTACGGAAGGAAAACGGAGTTGGATCAGCTGAATTCTGAGTCCGGATCCGACAGCGCGATCGATGGATGAAGCAAAACGGGAAGCGTTTTTGGGCGTGGTGATAATGGAAACCATAACACCTTTTTGAGCCAAGAGTTTGGCGATGTCTATCATGGGGATCATGTGACCCGGAGCCAACATAGGGAACAAGACGAAGTGAGCTGCCATGGTTGAGTTGTTGAGAACAGTGTGGAAGATTTGAGGAAGAAGCTGTGGCAATAGATAAGTGTTGGAGTGGCGTATTATGAGGTGATGATGGTAGTGTGTAGAACTGTTGATTGATTGGAATGACTTTTTTGTGTGGAATGGGATACTCATCCTCTTAAACACGAGAGGGAACAGGTGGGGGAACAGAGAATTTGTATTCACTTTGAATAATCTAAGGCGCGAATTTCCATGTGGTTGGTAATACTATTTGGTACATCATCTTTTGTGCTATATTGTAGATGGACGACACGTACAAGAGAGAAACTATACCATAATCCTTAAACCCTAGGTCAATGTTAGATTTATTTCTATTATTACATGTTAATCACTTAACGTATGGATAAATGATTCATTAAATTGCGCATAAAATTCGGTGTGGGTTGGTACAAAGGTGGAATAGCCTTTTAGGACATGAGATATGGTCCCTGCTGACATTTGTATGGGATCATTGGATGGAGGGTAACTAATAATGCAATAAGGGTCATAATAATACTAATAAATAAATAGTAAATAAAATCCTTTTTTAAATTTATAACTTTATTTTTTTCGCATTCATCCTAAAATTATAAAAAATATTTACTTTTCACTTTTCATTCTATAATATCTTTCACTCTATTTTTTTCCCTTATTTATTTTACCATTTCCTTAAAGTGTTAGTTTAATGTGAATCGGGTTTACGGTGTAAACCTATGACCTCCTTCTATAAATTCTTGTAAATTTTATGGTCCTCCTTAATTTAAACGCACTATCTAAACATAGGGTATAATATAATTATAAGGGGATTAGATAATTTACACGGTGAATCCGATTCACAAGATTGTTTGCCTTTCTTAAAATGGGATTGAATAGAATTGAAAAAAAAAAAAACATTTGGCTCGAATAGGTTTTCAATGAGAACAAATACATCATATCCTATCCTAATATATTAAAAGTGGCATGAGTATGTAAAACTTTTTTTTCCCATTTTATCCTCTACATTTCACTATTTACCTCTTCATCCTTATCAATTGCTTTAATACTTATTATACATTTAATAATTTAATTTTTTAACTTTTTCCTATTTTTTATTAATTACTACATTTTCTGTGTTTAATTCCTGAAATCTTTTTAACTTCTGCCCTTTTAATTTACTTTGATCAACATCATAATTCATACGACGGTTCAATGGATGCCATTAAAGTAGCTCCTCCACTTCTCTCACTCTACTCTCCTCTACTACATCTTTTCGCTCCTATTTAAATCCTATGAAATAGGTTGTTATTTTCTGAAATAATGTGTGATGTTAATTGAAATTAAAATTTCCATTTACCCTGAAAATGCTCACGAAATTTGAAGTGAATTCAAATGATTAGCCATTTCATTGTGCAATGAATTCCTTGCTGTAAATCCAAAGAGAACGTTAAAAAGGTATTGATGATGCTATTTTATTTTTTCATCTTAAGATTGTTTAAGTCTGCATGCATTTGAATTCAAAGTCATGGAAGAGAAATGTGGAGATATTTCTCTTTCTCATAGACTCAAATTTTAATTTGTTAGCTTTTCCTAATATGGATGTTTAACACATTACATATATCTACATCATATCATTTATAGCTACATACAAGTTGCAATTTGAAAATTAGACAACTTAATTGATTATTAACACTTATGTTTCATGACTTAATCCTTCATTAGCAGAACATTTTAATAACCAAAAGATGTGTGCTATACAGTATTATACATGGAATAAGGATTGGTGAATGTTGACACCACTTTTTTTTTCAACCTTTTTCTATGGGTTCCATCAGTGATCTTACATGCTTTGCTTTATTACACATATACTGCAATTGTTCTTGATTCTGTTGGTCGTATGTTATTATTGATTTTCTTTTTAGTTACTTCATGTATCTTAATTCCATTGTTTTAATGCGTTCGTTTTATCTTTTGAAGGCACTCTCAAGATTGTTGTTGTTTCTGGTGATTATCATTGAAGGACAGCAGGGGCATATAGTCTATTGGTTGTGTTTATCTACCACACTAGAGATATTAATCAGGTATTAGAATATAATCTTCATGGTGACTTGACTTACTAATGCTTGATGTTTTGTTTACACTCAGCTTTAAACATATAGAATGTCTTGCTTTTCTAAACAACCTGGACCATTTAATTTTGTTCTTTAAACGGAATATGAAGGTTTTTGTTGCCAATCACACATCAATGATCAACTTTGTCATTTTGGAACATATCTGCTAGGCGAGACCAAAATATGATAGCATCCTCAGTTACATTAGAGGACTATGAACTTGATAAACAGAGGACTTCCTATGCATGGGAATCTCTCATTTTTTTTATACGATGTATAGATATTGCTTATCGACAATGTCTTTTGATGGTCAAGTAATTTAGTACAATGATCAAAGCATGTATAAGACATTTTTAATGCCTCCTTGAAACTACGGCTGCTCATTAGGAGAGGTGATAATAATTTTAAAAAATTTCAGCCTTTTTAACGTGAAGATAACTTATTATCCATTGTGTAAATGAACCTGCTTTAGGAGTATTTTTTATTGATTGTACAACTAATGTGCCATTCCTTTTCAAGCTGAGATTCGAAGGTTTGCAGTCTTTTAGGGTTGGATGCCACCAACATTTTAATAGAAAAGGGTGCTGCCTTAAAGCTCCTTGCTGTGTTTTCTCTCCATCTGTATTGGTGGTGAAATTTATTGTGGAAAATGAAAATGTGTCCAATTCCAAAATGCAATTAATTTATAGTTCATCTCACTTACTTTATTTTTTACTCCAAAAATTAAAATAACAATATATCCTCTTTTTTAATATTATTTTAAATTATTTAAACAAAATATACACATCTCCATTTTTTAAATAAAACATACACATACATATTTAAACACAAAACAAAATTTTTAAAAAAATGCAGTACACACTGTAGTAGCTGCAAAATGCAGTTGCTATAGTGTTTTATTCCCTTCTGCCCCATTTTGTAGCTCGGAATGGAGCACTGTTGGAGCTGGAGTGTGCTACGAAATGGAGTTGCAGCACACTCCTGGAGATGGCCTTAAGGGATTGAGGGATTATCCCTTCATTCCGGATTAAATTACTTTAATACTGTAGATACAGAGTTTAAAAAATGTAGATTTTTTACTAACTTTTTTGACTTATAAAGGATTATGTAATCTTTATAGGTAATAAATACGTACCACTCCCACCTAACACACATAACATACTTTATAATTTATTTATTACCTAAAAATACTACAATACCCTTAAAAATTCAATAAAGTAAATCAAAAAATAACTTTTTTTAAACTTCGTGTCTACAGTAACTAAGACAGTTTGAGACGGAGGGAGTGTAAAATATTTGATTCCCTATGTCTCATGATATTGAATTAGTTTTTTCTGTTTAATTCAGTCATGGGCTTGGACTATAATTTCTTTTTTCCGCTGCTTGGCCTCAATGTTATTGATAGCTTTCTCATTGTTATTGGAATCTTATACTAATAGTTTAAATGTGTTGTTAAATATGTTGAACTAATAATAAAATTTCTAATGCTATCAATGGCCAATTCTAATCCATTCATGGTGCATAAATAAATGGTGGCGTCAATACCGATTTGAAGTTGCAAGAAGGGAAACTATTAACTAAAATTCACACTTCCAAAAAAAAAAAAAAACATGACACATGACTAATGATACTATGATTGACTTTAATTTTAAATTATCATTATTTTCTAACATACTTAACATATTTTGAGATTAAATTTTTATCAAAGAAATACGAAATTGTCCCCCAAATCAAATATGACTTCACTAATATTTGTACTAACAATATTTTATTCATGTTTACTATTCGAGTTATTCAAAATACTATTAGTTTATTTTACATAATATATATCTCGAAAAAGCACTCATATACGTTGAGACTTGAGAGATATCCAAATAGAGGAAGTATATATCGTGGTTAAATTAAATAAAAAATAAATAAACTATAAATTATTTTAAAATATATTACAAAATATAACTTTACAGGCAACGTGCAACGACTTGAAAGGTCAAAACAGGAAAATCTATCTCTCAAAAATGACTCCGACTTATGGCATACTCCTAACGCGGGTGGAAGACCAACGAAGGAATTTCATCTAAGGTGTGTGAGAATAGCTTAATAAAATTCCCTTGAGCTCTACGGATGACTAAGAAGGCAGGATCAAAGTTGGCATAGCCAACGCACGTTATTAAAATCTAGTTTCCTAAAATTGAATTAGAATATAATTGAAAAAATCAGGACGAATAGTTATTCAAAATTATAACGAATAGTTATTCAAAACGAGGACAAATAATTATACAAAATGGGATTGAAATGAATAATTATTAAAAATGGTGGCTAATAATTATTCAAATTAGGGATGAATAGTTATTCAAAATTGGATGAATACATTTTAAACGAGATTGAATATATATATATATAGTTAAACTGATTCATTAAAATAGAAATCAGAGATAATATGATCTTAAAGTGGGTAATTTTGATTATTTGTTAAATTGTGGTAATTTTATTTAGTATTATTTTTCTTTTTATGTTCTGTCACACTTCTTGTTACATCTTCTATTATATGGTGATATGTATGTAAAGAGAAAAATTCTAACCTTTCCCTTTAGGGTTGACACTTCTCTTTTAGAGTATATCATACGTGTCAATCATCCAACATGCACAATAAGCAGGAGGTGTAACACCAAAATATAATAGAGAACTGAAACGGTATTTTAAGCATTTTCACTTAATTCAGCAAACACTTCTGTCTTCCATAAGATTTTTTTTAATTTTTTTTCTTTTCTAACCTTTCCTATTTGTTTACCTTATTTTTCCTTTTTTTTTCTTTTTAGATAAATTATTACGACTTTGAATTTGGTTTCAATTTTGGTATTAATTAATTGATTAGAGCAAGCGTGCTCTATCGCGTAGTAGACCGTAGTGATCAAGTGCAAAATTTAGAAATATCGAACCCAAGGGCGAAAGTGGGTAGCCGTATTTGAGAAATGTTTTACTCTAGTAGGACTAATCAATAAAAGGAAAGGTGATTAACACTACAATTAATAACTAGGAAATCAATTAAAGATAGAACATGTACAAATGAGATGGATAATGGATGAAGGTGAACAATCTAAGAAGTATGTAAGGCAAACAACATCATGGAAAAGGCTCATGTAGACTCACACACACGCATGCATCGATGATCGTCGTTGAATTCACCTAGTTTTTAGGTTGTTTTTGTGTTTGTTTTGTGTGTTTTCGTGTTGTTTTTTACTTTTTATATGGTTGAGAAGGTGGAAAATATGATCCTAATGTTAAAATATGCACATACATGTGCAATGGAGGAGAAAACGAGCAAAAATGGAGAAAATAGTGCAAAAAGTGTGTAAAGTGGTACACTGACACGAAAATTCGATCGAATAAGTATGCAGGAGGTCGAATTTTTGTGCCAGAAGCAAGGGAAAACAGAGCATCGGAGGCTGAGCAAACTGACAGGAAAATTGGACCTGAGCATGAAAATTCGGTCGAATTTTTCTGCTGAATTGCAGAAAAATTCGACGTCCCTCACAAAAATTCGATCGAATTTTTGTGAAATTATACACCTGTCCAGAAAATCAGTTTTTATTCCCATTTTTGGCTGCTTATTCCCCAAGTTTGATTGGATAATCAGCCATAGCCTCCATTTTCGTGAAACCCACACACTCTACACCATAATCTACACACACACTACCATCTCCATCCATCTTCACTTCATTTTTCACCATTTTCCACCATTTTTCACATTTCCACCCATCAAACTTCGTCTCTTTCATTCATCTATCACATATCTAAGGAGATTTGAGGCAAAAGGAGGGAGGAAAGCATATTGAAGAGGAGTTTCAAGCCAAGATCCATTATAGGGGAAATCTTACCTTTCATTTGCATTTTCTTAGTTTAATTGCAACAATGGATTTTGTTAAGCATTGTAATGGTGTTTTGATGATGTTTGTTGTTGGCTAAACCTCTTGTGAAGCTAGGCACTTGATGGATTAGGGATCTATGGATTTGTTGAATTCTTAATGGTTTAATTGATGTGATGTTGGAATTTCTTACATGATTTTTGATTTACTTAATTTGTGTGGTTGAATTCCCTATTTATTGTATTAGGAGGGCCAATCCAATATTATGATTAGGGGTTTGATTGAATCATGTTATAATGTGGATTTTGTGTATTAGTATATGAAGTATGTGGTTGCATCTTTATATGCTTAGAATCTTCATGTGAGAACACTTAATTGATTTATCATATTTGATCTATTAATTGAGTGAGGAGAATAATTTTGCTATCATTCTTATTTATGAAATCAAAAGAGTCCTCATTTCAGAGATGAAATTAGGGTTTAAAATAAATTTAATGGACTTGCTTTATTTTTTTTTATTTTTTTTAAAGAAATCTATTCCTAACGGCCACATCAGCCTTTCTATTAATTTGATGGGCAGAATTTTAGAAATAAAGCAACGAGATCAAAAATACATAAAATTGACAAAAAAATAAAATGAAACATTTTATATGGAATCAGTAGTGAATTCTATAAACATATAAATTAATGGCAAGGGCCGGTTCCAAATTTCAAATTGGTGGAACCGTCCCACTCCCACTTTATTTAGTCCATTATGCCCCCCAAATTCACGGCTTCTTCTCACCCCCAAGTAATTTAATTTATGTTTTTTGTTTTTTTATCGTCTTTTATTCCTATTTTTTTGTTTTATTTTAATTTAAGTTTAGAGATATAATTATAATTTAATCCTTGTGGTTTAGGGATTCACCCTTAGAGTTTAATATTTAGGGTATAATTATAATTTTACCCTTGTGGTTTAGGATATAATTTATCCCTAGAGTTTAGGGTATAATTGTAATTTTACCCTTGTGGTTTAGGGTTTAGGGTATAATTGTAATTTTACCCTTGTGGTTTAGGGTATAATTTATCTCTAAGGTTTAGGATATAATTGTAATTTTGCTATCATAGTACCTTAAGAGAATTGAAAGTGAAATTCAATCTTATGTGCTTAGAACTTGTCATGAGTTTAGAACATAATTTCCTTGGCCTAGGGATTAGGGAATTTCTTTTGTGATTGCTTCTATTCCAATGATCATTGATATTAGTCATTTGAGTTTAACAAGTCATGTTGAATCCTTGATCTAGTCTTGCTCTTCTTTCGATTGTTTCTCATCCATCCTATTTAATTTGGTTACTTGGTACTTTATTTGATCATCATAATTGTTAATTGCTTTTATTTGGGTCTTGCTTAGATAATTGGTAGTTTAATTGCTCTTTTTCATTTTCAAAACTCAAAATCCGATCACTTCTCTAAAGCATGGTTGAAAACAAACACGGATACGCTTTTGGTTTAACTCTCTCTATAATCAAAATTTAAACTTGGGTTAAATCACGACACGATAAGGTTCGCTTACCTTAATCAATTTAATCCCTAAATTGGCAAAAAGTTCAATTGAAGGGCTTCATGTTATGATATTAAGGGCAATCACTTATGTACCCCTAATTCCTAAGGCCAAGGCAATTAGGTTCTCAACTCTTTTACAATTTTAAATCTCCTAAGATTGTCTCTTACTCTCAATTCCCATGAAGGTACTATAATCATAAGTTGGGTTCCCCTCACTAATTCATCACTAATGTCCTATCATGAGGTTCTAAGCACAAGAAGGGTATGGCTTACCTCCCCTCACACTAACTAAGTCATCTCATGCAATCAATGATTCAATTAAACCACTAAGCATAATATTAGAATGATCATCATAACACTATGAATAGATAATTTAATCACACAAATCATACATAAAATGAGAATAAGCATTCATGATAGAAAATATTCACAACAATCATTTCATCAAACATGTGGTGTGTAAAATCTACATAATCCCTAAACAATCCACCACAAATCATTACAAATCTTATACAATCCATGATATACTCCAATTGAGCCAAATAATGAAGAAATTCACAAATTAAAGGTAAGTTGGCTTCCCTTTCAAAGTAGGTTTTCTCTTCCTTCAACATGCTCCAATCTTCACTCCTTGATGAATTCCCCTTCTTAGATTTGTGGATTGATGGAATGATGGATGAATTTGAGGAGATCAAGTGGATTGGATAGATGAAGGGTATAGAGATGGATGGAATAGAGTTAGTGTGTGAAAATGTGGTGTAAAATGTGTGTAGAGCTGATTCCAACTGATTCCTCCTTTATTTTACACTCAAAATAGACATTTATACCCCCTGGAAGTTTCTAGAACACGTTCTAATCATAAAATTGACTTCGGGCCGAGCTCGGGTCGAGTTCGATTGGTGCAGCGCAGTCTCACCATTTTGCACATAACTTTCACATCCAAAATCTAATTTGGGTGATTCTTGAGCTCACGCGATCCTCTTTTCATTGGCTTTCTATGAATATAAAGAACTGAAAAAATTCCAACATTTGAAGGTGTAACAAGTCATGCAAAATAGCACAATCGTGCTAAGTAGGAGCAGCTTGCGCGACATCACCATTTTAATAATAAATTTCTCGTTTGGGCTCCAATTGAGGTGTTTCTTATGCCAAAACAATCATCTCTTCTGTGGCTTTCCAACCATGTATCACACTTCTAGTTTTGAGCTCTACACGAGTACAGAAAAATTACATAAGTTGAACATGCGTTTTTCAGCATTTTGCTTTGGCTCGTTCTCCCTCGTTTCAACTCCTAATTGAGCTCCGTTTTGTCACATCTTCCTTATCGTGTCTAGAATCCATTTCTACCTGAAAATCACACAAATTACACCAAAGTACCAATTCTCTAAATATTTACAAATATTACTCAATTTAAGACACTTAATCATGAAAATCACACATTTATCATTTCAAAGCACAAATCTTCATATCTTCATATAACAACACCAAAAGATATACAAGATGAAAAAAAACACAAGAAAATACATAATAAAAAGACACTAAGATCTAAGTGAAAATGTCACCGATCAACTACTTATAATTTTAATAATATATTTTATCATAATAATTCATTACATATTTTACCTCTCATTTATGAAACTGTCTTACAGTCTATTTTGTTCCTATATTTAATATTTATCTTTAGAGCTGTAATATTTATTCTAAATAATAATACAATGTAATATTTATGATAATGGAAACCATAACACCTCGTTGAGCCAAGAGTTTGGCGACGTGTGACTCGGAGCCAACAATGGGAACAAGATGAAGTGAGCAATTGAAAATGCTGTGCAAGATTTCAAGATGTTGCACATACACCACTTTTAAGTGTCGTTTTATGACATGATGTGTATAGAATACGATGTTCATGAATTGTGTAATTCTACAGTATTTCATTTCTAGGAGAAAAGAGAGCAATTCAATTCACGAAAACACTGTTGTATTTTGTCAAGCCATTACATGAAACACCGAAGTAGTGTTGTTATTTCTACTGAATTACAATTTCAGAAGAATTAGTTTCCTCCAGCTTTGTAACCTTGCCAGATTGCTGCGCCGCCACATCCTGTATCAGCTCCGTCATGTTCCGGTAAGACGACCCCCCTTCTTCCACCGAACTCTTCGCCATCTCCGCCACCTTCCGAGCTCTCTCCCTCCTCTCTCTCCCTTCTTCTCCCCCATCCATCACCTCCTCGATCGCACTCTTCACATCCTCACTCTTCACCTGCACTCCCACTTTCTCTTCATCTCCTAACATCACCGGCAACTCCACCCCTACTCTCACCCCTGTCTTGATCACATTCACGATGAACTTCTCGTTGCAGAACTGCTCCGCAAACACCGGCCACGTTATCAACGGAAGCCCCGCCGTGAGTCCTTCCATAGTCGAATTCCACCCACAGTGCGTCACGAACGAACCAACGGAAGGGTGAGACAGAATGAGCACTTGTGGTGCCCACCCCTGTATCACCAGCCCCCTTCCCCTGTTTCTCTCCTCGAATTCATTTTCAGACAGCCATGCTTTCAGCTCATTCGACGGATTCCTGATCACCCATACAAACGGGCGGTTCGACGCCTCCAGGCCCGACCCGAGCTGTATCAGCTGTGAAGTAGACAAACGCGATAAGCTCCCAAGACAGACGTACACAACAGAGGCTGGTCCGTGCGAATCCATCCATTTCAAGCATTCATGCTTGTCGATGGAGGCCTTATTGCCCCTCTCAGCCTTGTCGGATTCATCTTTGTTATACGAGGAAACAGGGCCAATACACCACACCTTCTTCCCTCTAGCACTCACGTACCTCTGGACATAATCAGGTTCCAATTCCTCGAATGTATTCGCCACCGTCCCAAATGCTTCCTGCTCGCCATCGAACATCTCCTTACGTATATTGGCCCACTCAGGAGTTACCTCCTCAGTGGTTCCCCTCATCTGAACCTTAGTGATCTCGACTCTGTTAGGAAGGTCAGGAAGGACGAAATACTCTGTATCGGAAGGCACAGCTTCTAGAATCTTCGACGTGGTGATCATGTACATGCAGAGGAGGGAGAAGCAGCTCGTCCCATGGAAGACGAGCCGCGGAATGCACAGCTTCCGAGCCGATTCAGTTGCCCATGGATAACACATGTCAGCCAGCAAGCAGGTGGGCGATGGCTGAAGATTGGGCACGATTTCTTCGACCTGATCTTTGAACAAGGAAACGGCCCGAAAGAGCCTCATCCAGTACTCCAGATTAGGCAGCATGTCGAAGTTATCCATTTCTTCTGGCAGCCCGAATTCAGACCATGGGATTTGGAGGTGGGCAACACGAATGGTGAGGCCCGATTGGATAGCTCGATGGAGAGAACTTTCGACTCTCTTTCCGTTGTGTGGAGTGAGTATGATGGTTACGACGACTCCTCGAGCTGCGAGGAGTCTAGCAATGTCCACCATGGGGATCAAGTGGCCTTGAGCCAAGAAAGGTAGAAGAACGAAGTGGGGTTGGCATCCATGGATGACCATTGTGAAGTTTGTTTGATGATGGATGGATGAAGTTGTGAATGGAGGTGGTATGTTTATATCTTGGGAGGGTTGGAAGCTTCTAAATTGTATGTAATGATGTAAGAGCTTACGTAATGTAAAACTTGGGGCTGGAAATGATAAGAAGCTGTGGGGAAACTCTCTCTCTTTCTCTCTGGAAGAAATTAAGAGATGGATGATTCTAGTCAGCTGGGATTGACTGCTCCAACAGGTGTTTCATCTTTTTAGACAATCCTCTAACAGATGAACGCTCGTTGGAGTAGGATTCCGCTGATTAGAGGAAGATGTGACGAAATTTCAAGCGGCAAAACTGATAAAAGGAACCTTGAAGTTGCTGCTGAGAATTTGGATTCTAGCTAACACAATTATTAATTTGATTAATTTCATTATATTATTTTAAATTAAGAAATAAATATTATTATGTGAAGAAATTGTGACTTGTGAGATGTTACATGTGAAGGGTAGTGTGTGGTGAATGATGGAACAAACAAGAAAGGCTATCTGCTGGCAAAGTAGGCTGTTGTCAGAATGGATAACTAAAAGGATCTACAAAGTTGTGGCCGAATTGAATTATTATCCCAGTGGACCTCCTCTTCTAGAAGTAATTGCCCTAAACTTTGCCATTTCTTGATTTACCATACCAATGTAAC
This sequence comes from Pogostemon cablin, assembly GCA_023678885.1. Classification (NCBI taxonomy): domain Eukaryota; kingdom Viridiplantae; phylum Streptophyta; class Magnoliopsida; order Lamiales; family Lamiaceae; genus Pogostemon; species Pogostemon cablin. The sequence goes on from CM042984.1 coordinate 3,705,549, forward strand.
AAAGATTCATGATATTGAGACCACAATTTATCTTAAAAGGTGCGGATAGAGTTGAACAATAAACGTGAACGGTTCTAAGACGTGAGCGTCATTTTTCTATTTGAAATGAATTTTCTTTTCTTTTCCTTTTGAATCTCATATGGAGTGTCACTTTAGTTTTTGACTAACTTTAATTAAATGGTGTTTAATCAGTGATATAAGTCTATCATGGTTTCGTGTTGTACTTGAATTGTATAATACACAATTGTTGCTCCTTAAGTTTCTTGAAGTACTATTTTATTATGAGTATTCATAAACTCTCGAAGCATAATTAGTCTTTGAAGCTCTATTATGAATTTATACATATATGCATGGGTTTATCATGTATTCATAAAATTCTTTGGAATCTGTCGGTCTCAGTCATATAAATGATAATTATTACTCTTCTAAAATTAGTTAATTTTTTTACTTTTCTTATAGGAGTTTCGACCCAATTGATCCTAAACCCATATTTTAAGATTACATTAGATATTATAAAAGCTATTTCCCATTGCATTCATACAAAGAAAAAGATATATCATAGTAAAATAAAAATTGACTTGACAATACCGTCAAACAAAATGAATTGGTTAAAGAAATGGTGTGTGCTTTTCTGTTGCTATTTTTGTTTTTGTGTTATAAATTTCTCAACATGTCCCTCTCGTTCTAGATTGTTCAAACAATATTGATATCTACTCCATAGGAAGTAAGCCACCTAAAATTAGTGAACCAAATTTTAGGAATTTGGAATTCCATGACTTCGACTAGAAAAGCAACCATTTATGTGCACTCCATTTTTGTTTATTAATATGCATTAATGTTATCATATTGAATCATCATATTATAATATTTTAAAATCATACTTTAATGCATCATTTATCATACTTTAATTACTTAATAACATATTTACCTATATAATAAATTAATAGTCATACTTTAATAATATATTAATCCTTTTTATATAAACAGTATTACATGCAGAGGAGGGAGAAGCAGCTAGTCCCATGGAAGACGAGCCGCGGAATGTGCAGCTTCCGAGCCGATTCAGTTGCCCATGGATAACACATATCAGCCACCAAGCAGGTGGGAGATGGCTGAAGATTCGGCACGAGTTCTTCGACCTGATCTTTGAACATGTCAATGGCATCAAAGAGCTTGATCACGTAATCCAGATTAGGCAGCATGTCGAAGTTATCCATCTCTTCTGGAAGCCCCAATTCAGGCCATGGGATTTGGAAGTGGGCAACACGAATGGTGAGGTCAGATTGGGTAGCTCGATTGAGAGCACTTTCAACTCTCTTTCCGTTGTGTGGAGTGAGTAGAATGGTGACGACAACTCCTCGAGCAGCGAGGAGTCTAGCAATGTCGACCATGGGGATTAAGTGGCCTTGAGCCAAGAAAGGTAGAAGAACAAAGTGGGGTTGGCTTTCATGGATTTCCATTGTGAATTTTGTTTTATGAACTCGTGAATGGAGGTGGCTTCTTTAAATTTTGGAGTATTGGAAGCTTATAGATTGTAGCTAATGATGCAATGAGGTGGCGCTGATATGTTAAAAAAAAAAAAAAACTTGCATTTTCATGTTTATCATACCTTACATGTGGAGTGGCAGTGTGTGGTGAATGATAGAACAAACAAGAAAGGCTATCTGCTGCCGAAGAAGGATGTTGTCGGAATGGATAACTGAAAGATGTGCAACGTTGTGGCTGAATTGTATTATTATTCCAGTGGACCTCCTCTTCAAGAAATTATTGTCTAAACTTTGGCATATTTTTATTTAACATACAAATGTAACAAAGATTCGTGATATTGAGACTAATTTATCTTAAAGATGTAAAGAGTGAAACAATAAAAGTGACGTTCTCCAAAGTGTTAAAAATGTAAATAAAGTTGTTAAATTGATGAATAAAGTATAAAAAGTAGATAAGTGTCACATTGTGGGATGACAATTCGAATCCATGTTCCATAATCGTGTTTCACTTCATGTTTCATAACTTGTTTTCCATAAAAATAATATACCCTAGTTGATGATCATTAAACTATTGGGACATGTGGTTGTATTTTAGGCCCTGATTAATACAAGTGGCAAACATCTAATAGATGAAACAGGAGATGAAATACGGAAGTGGAATAGGTGATCCCAATTGGTTGGATGAATGATACGTACGAGAGAGAAAATTATTTCATAAAAAGGAAAGTATAAGCCATTGGGAAAATGTCATCGTTAGATTTTTATTTCATCTGACGTGTCAAACATATAGTATTCAGTAACACAATAGATGATGTATTTCCTCTAATGTGTCAAACATATACTAGTATTCAGTAATACAACAGATAATGTATAAAAATAGCGCAGTAAATTGGATGTAATGTGCATATGTTAGAGTGTCTTAATTAAATATTAAATAATTCTCTCATCTATAAACTTAAATTTTTAAATGGTGTGGCCAGTAAACATGGTATAATAAGAGTATAGCAAATGTCGATGTGGTCATTTAACTACATAAATATTTAATACACCTCAAATAAGTGTGCATCAATGACAATACGTGATACTCTACCTATTTTACATTTTTACATTCGTGAATCGTGTGTATCATTTTTATTTTATTTTTTGAGAATGACTACGGTGGAACCAGTCTATAGAATAAAATTTAAGATCGGATCTTTAATTAAGTTAAATGGGTCAAATCTTTTATTCCCGGATCTTCTATTTTCCACGCACAAAGGGGATCTAAATATGCATCGATCTGCTTTCTCCCTCCTCTCTTCTCGTACTCCCTCCACTTTCCACTGCCGCCCATCTCCTCCGCGATTCTCCAAATTGCCTCGCCGTTACGCCACCGCTAGACTAGGCCAGCCTTGGAGTTGGCGGTGGCTCTCATTACGGCATCGTTTGAGAAATCATGACGGGAGCCTCTCTACACTCTTGGTTGCGCCGTCATCCGTACCACGTTGTTCGTGTTCTACAAACTTTGTCCATTGACTTTAATCACGCCGTCTGCGAAGGCGTATGAATACGACGGCATGGCGGCGGAGGAAGTGGGCTTTCCAATCAACAGAATTTGTGTTCTTCTTCCTACTTTGGTGGCAGAGATTTGAAGGATTTAGAAAGGTTTTTCATACGAATGACAAACAATCCCAAATCCAGTGTATTAAAAAGCTATATGGGTGTTGAATAATTTATTCCTTGTATGAATAAAAAATTTAACACCATAATCCGGATGTTTTAGCAAGTGAGATGAGCATGGACATCTTCAAAGAAAAAAAGCTTATTGAAATTCATTTTGCATTTCTAATTCTTCTTATTGAAAAAGCTTATTGACTCGATTTACTGAATATATATCTAATTTATTTAGTGTCATTGTGGTTTCCAAACTTACGAAAGCTAGCGATTTAATCTACTGCTTTATTCATTTGATTGAAGCATCCATTCTTGAACTTTTTCGAAATGTTTTTGGAGCTAAAAAGTTGAAACTAGAGATAAAAGATTGAAATGATCATCTCAAGAAATGGGGTTAAATTGTGCTTAATTCATTATATTAGTTGTCAAGTTAGAGCAATTAAAGCCAAATCAATTATTGATTGTATCTCATTTCCTACTTTTTATTATTAGTATGTTATTTGCTTGACCTAAATAAAAGATGGAAGCTGAAATTACTTATAATGAGTAAAGATTAATCATCTTTATTACAAAGTGGTCTATCAACTTACTGTATACAATTTAATTCTTCACAAAATAAAATTATAGTCTCAAATCAAAGAGTATTCCAATTAATTCAAAGAGTAATCTATTTATTTCTATAGAGTGATATATTGTATACAATTCAATTCTTCACAATACATAATTTCATTTTCATAAAATCAGGGTCTCAAATGAAAGAGTATTTCAATTAATTCAAAGAGTAATCTAATTATTTCTATAGAGTGATATATTGTATACAATTCAATTCTTCACAATACATAATTTTATTTTCATAAAATCAGGGTCTCAAATGAAAGAGTAATGTAAATTATTTTAAAGAGTAACCCAATTAATAGAAAAGAGTAACTTAAAAAATATTGACCAAACAAAACAATATATAAATAAATTAGAGTCTCAAATGAAAGAGTAACTCAAATTATTATAAGGAGTAACTCAATTAATAGAAAAGAGTAATCTATAAAATGTTGATCAAACAAAACAATATATAAACAAATCAGGGTTTCAAATGAAAGAGTAACCAAAATTATTGTAAAAAGTAACTCAATTAATAGAAAATAACTACCTAGAAAATATTGACCAAACAAAACAATATATAAAGAAATAAACATAAAAAGTAATTTAAAATTTTATTAATAATAACTAAATTTATTATAAAGAATAATCCAATAATCAACAATAAAAATTTTAAAACAAAACTAAACTGATAGAATAATCTAATTATTTTTATAGATATTTTTTTGCAATGGGCGCACCTTGGTTCTTTCATATAAAAGAGAAGAGAGAGAGCATGCATATAATTTTTTGCAACACATGAAAATCAGAATTTAAAATTATTTCAATCCATTATAAAAAAAAAAACTCATTTAATAGAAAAAAGTAACATCCATTTTCAAAAAATTAGAGTTTCAAATCAAAGAGTAACCTAATTATTTATAAAGAGTAACCTAATTAATTTTAAAGAGTAACATATGCATTTTTAGAGTCACAAGTCAAATAGTGATCCAATAAATTTAATAATTTAAGAGTGACCTAATTAATTACAAATAGTAACCTAATTAATTTTAAAGAGTAACACATGCATATTCAGAGTCTCAAGTCAAATAGTGGTCCAATAAATTTAAAAGTGACATAATTAATTCTAAAGAGTAACCTAATTAATTTTAAATTAATTAATTTTAAAGCAAAATGGGGTTTTGAATTATGTCATCAGTTTTTATTTGATTTTTTTTCAATGCAAAGTTTCCATAAAATTTCATGACTCTGTTTTCCTCTCACACTTCCAGTGTACAGTATTCCTTCTCTCTCACATAGTAGAACACTTGTTACCACCTACAGTGCCATTTCTCTCTCTTGCTACTACCCTCACCATCTTCTTGCTAAAATTTGATGTCCATTCAGCAAAAAAAAAAAATCATCCTGCTAGACTTCCTTCTCTACCCAACTATGAGTATCTACTATCTACAACTCTCACTCTCCCACTCTCTCTCATCTCATACACAATTAACTATACTTCCAAACCTTTTGGCAAGATCAACAATTCACCATCTTCTTGTGAATCAATTTAAAAAAAAAAAACCAACTGGCTGTATAAAAAATCTTAAGCAAGAAATGAGATCAATTTCAAGAATGCAACCTTCTCCATTTTCTTCTTCACCCATTCTCTCTAACCCCCTTTTTTGTCATCGGAAAACATCACCATTTTCCACGACGACGAAGTTGACGACAACATTGTCCAACACTTATATCCCTCTTCCGCCCTCAAATTGTCTGTTTTAGTTTCAGAACCCTAATTTGCCCAATTCTCCACAAATCAACAAAAACAAGAGATTAATTTTAGTCATCCTTGTACAATAGCACCGAGCAACATATTTCCTCCCAATTCTACACCTTCAATAGACAATCACATTCACTTATGATTCAATGGTTAATCAAGTTCATCACAATCGGATCCACGCCATCCTTGGGCTGATTTCTCGATGGAATCGAAGCAATTTTATACCATTTGCCCATGTACTCGTCTGTATTCAGGCCCATCACCCCTTCCATCTCTTTGTCTGACATTTTTAGGCTAATCAGAAATCTCGGGAATTAGGAGATTTGGGGAGTTGTGTATCTAATTTTGGAGAAGATTTCTTCCATATTCTCTCTGGGGGTTTCTGCTTTCTTGACGAAGGGTTTAGGGTCGATCGGGAATTTCGGGCAACGTGGGCATGACAGATTAGAGATGGAGAGGGAGGACACAGAGAGAAAGAACAAAGAGAGAAGGAGCAGAGAGACATTGAGAGAGAAAAAGGAAAGAGAGAAAGAGGACGTGGCGGAGAGAAGGAGGACGCGGGACACAATCTGTCAACCCATTTAACCTTTTTTTTTACCCATATTTAATAGAAGGATCCAATTGTACCATTTTTTAAGAAAAAAACGGGTCTATTCTAGTCATTGCCTTACTTTTTTTTTATCTTAAATGAACTTTCTTCCAAGTGAGACATTGCCTTATTTTTTTTTATCAATAGTTTTTAGGATTGCACATATTTCCACAGGAAAAATTAAGAATGAAATCAGAAAGCAAATAAAATTAAGAATGAAATCAGAAAGCAAATACTAAAATTATTTCAGAATTAATCTATTATTCCAATTTCCAAAATGTAAAATTAGGGGCAGAAGGTAATTAGATAGTTGTTTCCAGTAGGGCAAGTAAAGATGCTGCTTCTATCATCGAATGCATAGCTGTAAGCCTGTGGGCACTTGCTCTTGAATATCTGAGAGTAATTCGTCGGTTTGCACGTCGCCGGCGAACTAAACCTGCCGGTGCAACAGTACTGCGGCTGATTGAATGCCGTACACGCACTTTTACACCCTATTACTGCGCCGTTGGGACCTTTCACGGCCAATTCATTAGGGCAGCCGCCGTTCACGTCCGCCGGACAGCTAGTCGCCGGGCACTTTCCGCCGAGGGGAGTCACGGAGACCGGAAGGTTGAATCCGTCGACGAGGCTGATGTCGTAGAAATCGCGGCGATCAGCTCCGGCGAGAGTGAATTCGACGAGGGACGTCGGAGGAATCCCTCCGGATCCGTTGCATTCGATTTGACCCGACTTGCAATCGCCGGTTAGGCAGGTAAATTTGCTGGAATTGGAGCAAAGAGATCGGGCCCAGAATCGGCCCGACCATGGAGCACTAACGACGACGTTTCTTGAAGCTAGAGGTGGTAGATTGAAGCCCGATTCGATTTTCGCGCCCGACCCAGTTAACGCTGCGGGCCATACTTCGAATCTACAGTTATTTTTCACCGTGAACACGGCGGAATCACACCCTGCAAAATTAATATTTTTAAACTTTTTAAAATGCTAAAAAATTATTTCCTCAAAAAAAAAATAATAAAAATAATTAGCTGACTTTTATATTTTGAATCCATATTAAATTTTCGCAAAGCGCTATTTTATTTTCATTTAAAGAAATTACCAACTTTATGTCAATTCTTTTGCTGACCTACTAAGTCAAAATAGGCCAAAATTTTAATTTTGTTAAACACATTTATGGTAATTAACTTTAAAAAAAGAAAAAAAAATACAGATTTGACATGGAGGTGAATATATATGCTATATTATGAATAACAAATATCTTCTTAGCTAAACAAAATTATACTTACCATAAATGTAGAATATAGCTAGAACAAGGGAAGTAAATAAAATTTTAATTTCCATATTTTGAAGTTGTATATGGAGTACTATTTAACTTAATGCAACATGAGTATACGTTAGGTGATTATATATAAGTTACGTTGGCACACATTCACGATTAGAGTTCAGACCTATTCCATTAATTAAAATTTTCTTTAATGTAATTAAAATATATAATAGTATAATAACATTGAAATCATTTAGTAATCCACATTCTAGATCACATCAATATTTACTACTCGTTCCTTAAATGATTTAAAAAATATTATTAACTTTGTTCATTAAAGTCTTGACTTGAATGTAACTTGAAATAATTTCATGATTATAAATCTCAAATATGTAAAGGAGATCTTGAAATCTTCTAAAATCTTACGGTTATATATGCAATTTAGTAAGAATATCACAAAGATTGAAAAAAAAAAATTTGTTTCAGTCTCTCAATAATTTAAGAATTAGATTCATACTTACCAAGTTATCATATCTAAAATTATTGTTACTACTATATAAATTAAGATAGAATCTAGTATGAATCAACGAATAGTGTTGTATAAGAAAACGTATCACTATTTTAGTAACCAAATTTATACTACAATAAATATCACATTACTATGTTAAAAATGTACTTCCTCCGTCCCATAGAAGTTGACACACTTTCCTTTTTGGTTTGTCCCACTAAAGTTGACACATTTCCTTTTTAATACATGGGACCCACACAAAAACAATTAATCTATTCTCATGGGCCCAACATATCACTTCTAATACAACTATTCACTACACATTAAATATTATTTCTCTCACTTCAATTTACTCCACTTTACATTAAATTATTATACTCCTTAATCTCCGTGCCCAATAAAAATTATACCAACTTCTATGGGACGGAGTGAGTATAAATAAAAGTATTACGTTCTAGAAGCAAAGATTATAGATAAATTTTAGGTATTGTTAAAATTGTGGAGTATATTAATCAATAAAGATAAGTTTTTAGAAATAATCTGTAAATGTTTACTCTCTATATTCTAGAGCATATCCATTATGACCTTTGGTCTTCTCATTATCGGAAAACAGACTCTAGATTTTTCTTTTGTTGTAGTATAAGTGTGGATTTGTATGTATTTAACCAGTTGGAACCAAGTATATATTTTTCCACAAAAATTTATCATTATTTAGGTGTTTTTTAGGAAATAAATCCTTTAAAATCTTAACCCTATTATGATAAATTGAAATCAAACTGTAATGTGGGAGCGTACCTTAATTCAGAGTTCGACGGAACACGATCAATATGTATTATGGTCTTCCTCAACTAAGCCTACTTATTCTTTATGGGAACCGTAGTAATACTTCCGATGGGTAGAAGGGAAGACCATGTTCGGCTTAGTGTATTGAGGACCATAACCTGCACAGTCTTTATATACTACACAATTGGGGCACCCATAATCACCTTAGTTATGTAGTATTGAGTATCTACTCAATTGACTCATATCAAAATATTATAGCTCATGGACTTGTAAATTTAATTAGATCACTTTATTTAGTCCATAAAATAATTGAATAGCTAATATAATTGCATAATAATATATTGCCCACAATTAGATTATAATAGAAATTAAAATTTTCCAACAATCTACCACTTGGACTATATATTTCTCAAAGCAATTATAGCAAGAGTCCTTAGTTGCGCAACTTTATGATATTCCTCTCCAAGCTATACTTAACAATCTGGTCCACCTCATATATTAATATGGAATCATCGCGGTATTCACCATATTACAAATCGTGGTTAAACCCCAACAATCACCAATATCAATATACTTAATGACATAGATCAAATATGATGAGTAACATAGAAATTACATATAAAATGTGATCAACATCATGTCTATTTCCAACTGGTTCTACTTTAGTCTTTAGTGTGATCAATCCATAATGTAAAATATTACAAAATGAAAATTTACTTTAGTGAATTCACAGTGAATTCAAAATCATCAAACTTATTCTGCAGAAAACTAAATTACCATATCAAAGTGCTTTAAAAATCTTAATAAGCAATAATATAGACTCCAACTAAATCAATGTATTTTAAAACCATATAACACCCATATGAGTAGCTAGCTCAAACACAGGGCGTTAAATACATAATTGGCGGATCCACATTTAGAGTCTATCACAATATGTGTTACTAGAATTTTATCCACATAAAACACTTTCTTTATCAACCAAGAATTCTATGTCAATTTGCTTAACTTATAAGAATTCATGTTGCTAATACTTGCGAACTAATTGTCACAATAAACTTTATGTTACAAAGTTTCGCAACCTTTATTTCATGTTTGAATGCCCTTTAATATGCTACTGTTTCTCTTGTCATGGTTAATGAGTTATAAGTGTTTGCTTAGCACTTTTTCATAATATAACTCTCCCAACCAACAGAAAATATAGCCTAAAGTTGATCTTATACTCTATTGACATCCAACAAACTCAGAATCAGAATACTTTATGACCTCCAACAAATCTGATCTCTGATGTGCAAGCATGTTATCCTTAATTCTCTATAAATACTTTATAAAGATTCATACTAGAGTTGTTTAAATGTCTACTTAATATACTAACAACATAAGCCAAATTAGGTCTTGTAGAGACCTCATCATACAACAACTTCCAATAGTCAAAACATATAAAATATTTCTATATTTCTTAAATCTTTAGTTTAACTTTAAAGCACCTTATTGAGACTTCATTGTCTCCCTTAGTTTAACTTAAACATTCTCCCACTGAATTACACAATCATTCAATCATTTACATTTGTCTCAAAACCAAATGAGACAATTACCTCTTGATGATACGTATGATTCCTTTATGGAAAAATTTATTTGAATGCATAGATGGATTTCCTATTAGTTCTTAAATCATTTAAATTATTTTATCAATATTACCATCAAGAAATTTTATCTTTGTTAATAAAATGGATTCAATAAAAACCTTATTAAATTAATAAATAATCCAAATAGATTATTAATATTTGGAATTCAAAAACCATCTTGAATGTGGCTTAACCGCAGGAATAGACTAAATTCTTGAAATATAGTATAAAATAAGCACTCTTAATCAGAAAATTGCTAAACAATTCGTCCGATCTAAAATTATCATTTTTTCCCAATGATTCAAATATAAATATTTGGATCTAACACATGATTTCAAATTTCAGAGAATCATAAATAGGGTGTTTCTGATACCACTTGTAGGAAATAAATTCTTTAAAACCTTAACCCTATTATGATAAACTGAAATCAAACTGTAATGCGGAAGCGTACCTTAATCAAGAGTTAGACGGAACACGATCAATAGGTATTACGGCCTTCCTCAACTAAGCCTCCTTATTCCTTATGGAGACCGTAGTAATCCTTCCGATTGGGAGAAGGGAAGACCATGTTCGGCTTAGTGTATTGGGGACCATAACCTGTGAGCCTTTATATACTACACAACTGGGTCACCCATAATCACCTTATTTATGTAGTATTGGGTATCTACTCAATTGACTCATATCAAAATATTATAGCACATGGACTTGTCAATTTAATTAGATCACTTTATTTAATCCATAAAATAATTGAATAGCTAATATAATTGCATCATAATATATTGTCCACAATTAGATAATAATGGAAATTAAAATTTTCCAACAGTTTTTTTCCTTTTCGTCACTCTTCCAAGTTCCACCAACTGGCGTTGATCTTGGGCCCACAGAAACGTATCCTCTGTTGTTATACAGTTATAGTAAATCTAATAAAATGACCAATTTTAATGACACAAGTACTATAACTTGGGTTTATTGGATGCATCTCAATTATGGTTTATATATTATATTTCTTAATTTTAATCTAATAACCTAGAATCTAATATATTAATTTTATAAGTTCACGATACACCAAATGTATATTCTTAACTTGTATACATAGTGGTAAATTTAAGGCAAAGGCATGCAGGGATGAGAATATTGCATGCACCCTTATAAATTACCTTTTGGTTTTTGACATATTTCATTCATGTAGTTTATAACTTTATATCCTATCTTATTTCTAGTATTTAATATTTATTTTTGGAATTTAGTATTAATTATTAATGAATATAAATAATTAATTGGAACCGATTGAATCCAAGCTACGATCTAAATTTAATTGTGTTATAGTACACTGCTTTTTTTTCCATTCAAATTTATTCCAAATAGAATCCATGCAGTTACGACTTGCATTAACCTCAAGTCCACACAAATTTGGTGCTAATAAATATATTTTTTTGAAATATTATTATTATTATTGGCTACGTTGTTGGAAAGGAAAGAGAAGCTGAGAATCGTTTTCTATCAACCAGTGAAAGAGAAACTGATTTTTCATTGAAACGTTGGACCATATCCCGCACTCATCGTAGAATCACTAAATAGAACCATGCAGTCGATATTTAAGTAAGGCAATCACATTATTCCAACGTTTCTTTTTCCACATTCTTTCTTTCTTTTGTCGAAAACCAGCAACCATGCAAGCCTCCATTTTATCCTCGTCCCTGATCACCCTTACACTAGCTGTGCTAGCCCATTCATACCCCAACCCTAACGTCGGAGGCGGAAGCTTCACGCCCGGTCCGTGGAAAAACGCGCATGCTACCTTCTACGGTTCACCCGATGGCTCAGGAACATTCGGTGCTCGATCGCATTAATGTCCATTCCTTTGATTGAAAATGCATGTTTTTTACGTATATATGACAGTTGAAACCATGCAGAGGGAGCTTGTGGGTACGACCAGAACGACAAGAGTATTTACGGTGTGGAGACAACCGCGTTGAGCAGTGCATTGTTCAAAAACGGGGAAGGGTGCGGAGGTTGCTACGAGATCAAATGTGCTAGAGGGGGGAAAGGGTGCAAGCCGGGCAACCCTTCCACCCTGGTCACTGCGACCAACTCGTGCCCTGGAGGGGGGTATGGGTGGTGTAACCCCCCCAAAGAGCACTTTGACATGTCTCAACCTGCTTTTCTCAAGATTGCTGAATACAAGGCAGGAATTGTTCCTGTTCAATATCGCAGGTAGTATTCAAACAAACGATATATGTTGACGAGGGGTACAATGACGACAAGATTCAATTGTTTTATAGGGTTCCATGCAAGAGGAGAGGCGGTATTAGGTTCAAGATAACCGGAAACCCTTACTTCAACATGGTGGCTATCACGAATGTGGGAGGAGCAGGAGACGCGATCAAGGTTGAGGTCAAAGCTGGAAACAAGCCATGGACGACTTTGAGTCGGAATTGGGGCCAGAAATGGGAGTCCAGAGCACCACTCACTGGCCAAGATCTCACCTTCCGTGTCACCACCAGTGATGGCAGAACAATGGTTTCCAATCAAGTCTGCCCAAGAACCTGGCAATTTGGTCAGACCTTTCAAGGCAAGAACTTCATATGAGAGAGACCATCCCTTTTTCAACTAATTTCAACTAACGGTCAAAATTCAGTCTTAGGTTAAACAAAAACTCACCTCTCAATCAATGTTAAATGAGACATTATGTACACAAGACAAATTTTGAACATATATAGCTAAGTAGCCATCATTTTTTGAATATATTGAAAAGCTTTTCTTCATAGCATTTTCAATTTTAATCAAGAAAAAGGCAAACAATGAACAATTCATAACTATGTGTACTAATAGTACAACAGACCATTTCAAGGCTCCAAAATTAGCATCTCAAAAATTGGCCTCAAGGCCGCAGTATATAATTGAATACATCAAGATATATTTACAGCATCCAAGTAAACTCACCCGTCGTCATTTAAGCTCCATGCACAAAATTTGCTATGTACTTGAACTTTGTCTCATGTGGATAATACAGGATATCTGCACATCAAGACCAAACATGTCCATCGTCCAACTTCTTCTGCTTCTTCTTTTTCCTCCTTTCTTTTGTTTGTGTCTGTCCATCAGCATGCTGGGCATATCGTGCACGAATCTCCAATAATTTATTTTTTGCATCTCGAAATGGTGCATCAGACTTCGCATCCATCAATTCCTGGGAAAAAAAATAAGTGTTGGGTATTAGCTCGAAGGATAAAATCTGATGTCTTAAATAGTGGGTTCAGATCTAATTACCTTTATATGGTCCATCGCTGCTAAATTGAAGCCTAAAGTATCTTTGCATTCCTGCCACAATCATAATCACAGACATCAACAAACATGAACAGATTGTGCTTGAACTGAAAGGGCAAAAGTTTGATCTGGAAGGTAACATTCAAGATTTAGACTTGAGAAACCATTTACTAGCACTAAGGATATGTTGCTAGCATGCTTAGCATCCAAATAAGTTGGGAATTCAAGAACTTTAACACTACAATTTTTTTATGAACTTCCTTCAATGATAGTGCTTCTGTTTGTTTTTTTGGAATAGCAGATAACCATACTGCTTGTACTGTTATACCATGACAAATAGAACAATTAATAGCTGCATTTAATTTTAAAATAAAAGGGCTATGATGGCCCATATAGCATCATTCCAGAGAAACACTTATCATTATGAATTACCTTGACCCTTGCATGCAAGATGTCTTTGAGAAGAGATAAGATGGGTCTGGCTGAGACAGTTGAAGTTAGTTGGTTATGATGGATTTGCAACAACACACTGGCAACCCGACACACAAGCTCAACCTGGAAAAACATCAAAATCCAAATAGATCATGTGATAATGATCCTGACTGATATTGTTAACCAGGAAAAGAACCCACAGAGTACCCATAAATTATAATCACAGACCAGTCACAGTTTTTAGATGGGATGTTTCATTGTGTTGGGACAGACTAATGAGAAAATGTAAAAATTGTGTTGGGACGAAGGAAATAATAAAATTGTGCCTCAAGTTCAGGCAGCGGGCACCTTTTCCCATAGGCACCAGCATTTTAATTCACAATAACAAAAGAAAAAGGACAAGGCATCTATTTATTGAAATTTGAAAGCATATACCCCAACACATGCCGATTATTCTCAGCACGTCGATCACACTAACCTTATCAGGGTAGGCAATCCAATCTTTCAAATAAGAGAAAACCCTCAAGGAATCAGAGAATGGTAAAGCCTGCAAGATTGCACGTGAACAAATAAATAAAGCCTCATATGCCAAATGGACAATACAGAAGATTACACCAGACACAAAATTTGACATCGCTGCAATTTTCAAAGCTACCTTAGACATACATAAGTCGCTGGTCATAATTGTTAGCTGTAATTATTGCTCAAGGTGGAAGTTACATGATAACCAAAGAAATTTACAGGAAAACAAAGGAAGCAAGGAAGTTATGGCCAAAAGTTCAAAGGAGAAAGGAACAGATAAAAGGATTTCTGAGAAGGGAAAAAAGAAATAGAGAGAACTGCCACGTGACTCTACAGGTCAACACTGCAGGGTTGTTTCCAAAATCAAAGAAGGGGCGCATGTTGATGAATTTGAGAATGTGTCCTAGAGGGAAGACATCTGACCTAATATTAGTTACACTCCTATTGGTTTCTAGAATTTAGATTTTTAAACTCAATATTCTTTGTAACTGAAGATGAAAATTATAGCACAAGCTGTCCCATTTCCTGTTACAAAAAAAAAGATGTAGTGGTAGGATTAGGATATCAGAAAATTATCCAAAAATTCTTCCATTTCTATCTCTCTCATTCTATTGTGTTTTATACAGGGAAAAAACCTATTTCGTTTCATACAATATCACACCTGAATGAAACATGCATGGACACCAATGCAGAAACTGACAATTTTCCTCTATATTATTGAACATGCGAGATTTTACAAGCAGAAGCCATATCCACCAAACTTACTAGCAATGACTGCTCCAGATCATTTGTGTGAACACTTGATACTGCACGCATAACATACTCAGATGGAGATGCACCAAGCATAAGAATGTTTGGCCTGAAATCAGCAACTTTCCCTTTCGATTTAGCCTCCTGAAGTCACAAAAAAATAGGGTCAAAGTACTGTTCAGATAAATTCCCAAATCCTAAGTCAACCCAACGAGGCGCATCATTTACAATAAAAAAAAATCACAGATAAAGGCATTGAGTATCAGGCATAGTTTTCTGACTTGCCCTAATAAAAATAATAATAATAATATAATCACCTCATATTCTGCAATACGATTCAGTTCTTCCTCTGCTGTATCTAGTGCATCCAGAATAGCATCGGCAGCAGTCACAGTTTCTCCAGTTTTCTTTCCTGCTAATGCTACAGCTCCTTCTTCTGGTAGTTCCTCCTTTAGAGAGTACTTACTTTCAAATGCATTATCCATGTCAGATTCAAACATCTCCTCCAGCCGCTTTTCTTTCTCTTCCTGAAAAGTACAATAAAGTGGAAACATGGACATGATTTTTGCAAAACTAAGTATCACTCCTCATTAACAAAAAAAGGCTGCGAAAGAGTTTAAAGTCAAAGAACATGGTGTAACTACAATCTTAGCATACAAATCAATACCTCAATAAAAAAGGGCTCTTCAGTACGATCCCAACGGCGAATGGATCTATCATGAGATCCTGTTACAAGAAAATCGCCACGATTGCTGACTGCAAGACACCAGACTTCTGAATGGTGACCCTCGAGAGTTAAAAGCAATTCAAACTTGTCCGCATCCCAGTACTTCACTAGGCGGTCTTTTCCCACAGTAAACATGTAATGAGTATTTCTAACAAACTTAACTGCCATGACACTGCATTGAAAATAGGATATCTGAGTTATCACCATAATTATTTTCCATGATTCAAAAAGTGAAGCAAGCGAGGTTAAAGATTTCTACATCATATTTCATCTAGCAAGTATAAAGTTACCTATCGGAGTGGGCAAAAAGGGATTTATGGCAGTCACCAAAATCCAAACCCCAAATCTTCAAGTTTTTGTCAGCAGAGCCAGTAACAATCAAATCCCCATCAGAAGATATGTCCATACATAACACAGGCAGCTTATGACCATACAAGGAGAGGAAGAATTTAAGGGAGTCCATAAAGAAGATCTGGATCAATTGAGTCAGCACATATAATTAGGAATGTATTAAAAATGAATAAATATTTCAACCATAAAATCCTGAATAAAGCTGTAACTCAATCAAACCAAAACATTTTTATTGCTTGAATTTATGAAACACACTAAATTACAGCTAATCAAGTTCATCATAATAAGAAAGAGAAAAACAGTCAGTCAGACACTTGTCCACAGACAACAAATTTATTAATTTAAACTACAAACATGATTTTTTTTTGTATTAAACACAAATAAATAGATAGTTTCTATAGAACTGACAATTTCGGCTCAAAGCGAATGATATAAGCTGAAAAATCACCCCACCCAATACACTCTTTATTTTAACATTGAAATTTAGAGAATCTTCAAATTTGGAGAGCCAAAACAACTCTTCATAATTTATTGCATTAAATATCATTTGGTTCTTTTTTTGTTTTTGCTAGAGAAAAATAGTTTAAAATTTTATTAGAAAAGAAAATACTTATTGAACACTGAAAAAGAAAAATTAATGTGTGTAGCAGTATGAAAAAAATATGGTTCATTTTTAAGAAGAAATCCTATCCATATTATGAGAATGTTCTTCAAATTTTAAAGAAACTCTTCGGAATGCTCTAACAATTGAAAAATGTCATCCAAACCTTCACTGTGCAATCCAACAAGGCAACAGCAATATATTTACCCTCCGGACTGACAGCAACCACCACAACATCATCATTCATTTTCATGTTTCTCACTGCAGATATGGTCAGATGTTTATGATCCTGTAAAACAGCGGTAATTGACACAACATTAACATTTATCTTCTATACAAATAGGAATCACACACACAACACACACACACACAAAATAAATAAATAAATAAATAACTTCAGCATGGAATTATTAGAATATTCTGTTGGCAGGAAATTCAAGAGAAAGATGCAGGAAGAGGAAAGAGAGCAACAATTAATGAAACACACCTTATCACGCTTTTGCAATTGGTACTGCCAAAACTTTACATCCTGGACTGCACTCCCCGTTACAAAACCATCTGCTGTTTCATATATAGACTGGACCGCGCCACCATGAGCTTCAACTACTTCGAGACAAGTACCACTCTGAACATCAATTATTTCAAGTGTCCCACTCTTTGTGCCAACAACTGCATACTTATTACCAGGGGCAAACAGTCCACACAATCCATATCCTGAATCAATAGTTCGAAGGCAAGATCCGGTGCTAGGGTTCCAGATTTTTATAGTGCTGTGGCTTGTTGACATTAAAAGAGTATTATCTGAGCTAAGAGTGACACTTCTCACATCAGAACGATGTCCCTGGAGCTCAATTACACTTGTTTTTGCTGCTGAAGTGCTCTCAATTGAATAAATTTCCAGTAAATTGTTGTTTAAAGACAAAGCTAGAGTTGCCAGTGAACCTTTTGCTGTTATAGGAGAGAAAGATATAGAGCTTATCTTTTTCTTGGCTCTTAAAACCTGAAGAGGCTTAAAGACATCAGGGACAGTGACAAGGAGCTCATTACCCTCCACAACTTCAACATTATTTCCATTTTCAGTGGTATCAGATTTTCCCCTTGAAGCTTTTTTCACTTTTCTGTTGACTCTTCTTTTGGCATTCCGTTTAGATTCAGACTCATCCAGCACACGAAATATTTCAACCATTGTCCCAGCAACCTGGCAAGCCAGCAAATTACCAGACCTGTCGAACTGCACCGTTGAAACCCTATCCTTGCTCTGACGTTGTATATCACCATAATGCTTCAGAACTTCCCATTTGGTTTGGACAGAGGCTTTTCCATTGTCAACATCAGATTCAATTTTCTCCGGTAAAGGTTTTTGGTCTGACACATCATTATTAATTGAGTAAAATCTGAGCTCGGGGTCACCAGACCCAGAGACTAGATATCTTTCAGAGGGATCAATATCAATTGACCAAATTTCACTATGATGCCCACTAACAATTTGTACACAGTGTTGTGTTTCAAGATCCCAAACCCTCATAAACTTGTCCTTTGATGAACTGACAATTTTTTTACTGGAATCTAGGAACACAAGATCAGTTACCTATAGTTAAAGGAAACACGCAATAATAAGAAAAATAATATCCTGAAATTAGAGGTCCATTGAAAGTAAAGAAATCACATTTAACTTTAGAAACCATATCATAGAGTATAATTAGTGGGTTATCTTGAGGGTGTTGTGAACCTGATCGCGGTGTCCTTGAAGCCGAAAGAGGCCAGCTTCACCAATTACATCCCATAAAATTATGTCACAGTCTTTACTTCCAGAAGCAAGTAAGGATCCAAGCTTGTTGTACCTTAGGATTGTCACAGCAGATCTATGTCCATTTAGAGTGGTTTCGCATGTTCCTTTTTCAACATCCCATATTCTTACAGTACCATCAGCATAGCCGCATGCAATCTGAAAAACTCAAGCCCAATCTGACTCTTAAAATCATTATCCAATAAGGTAATCTAAAAACATTCTATACATTTAATACATTAGTATGTTGGTGTAAATTTGTCCATAGCTAGAGGCAAGATTAACTAAACAAAGAGAGATTCAAGTCCAAACAGTAACATATTTTCTACAAACAAGGACAAATGCACGAGAGCATAACCTCTGTTTCAACTTCTAAATCTTTTCACTATGACATCTAAATATATCGTCAGCTAAAAGCTTCCCACCTAAGTAATTCAAATATTCATATACATAACAAATATCAGCAGAAACTATTCTCGTTGATACCCCATAGAAGTACATAAAAGAAACTCCACAGTTAAATAGATAGTTTTTAAGCTAGAATGAATTAAAAATGAACATATTAGACAGCATTACTTGAGAAGTAGAGGAGGCAGCAATGGATGTAACAGCAAGAGACGGTCCGCGCGAAGAGGAGGAAGGGGATGGAGCTAGGGCTTTGGTGCAGATTCCCTGACGGACGTGCCACACGCAAAGCTTCTCCAACGCCGCCGCAAAAAGGTGCTTGCCGGAACTGTCATATGTTATGTTACAATCCACCGACACTATCACCCCAAACGACGCCGCCGACTCGTACCGGAGGTACGCCTTCACCATATTCTTTGATCCTTGCTCGTCGGTGGTGGCGGAGAATATGAAACTGGAGAAGATTAATGTTCAGAGGGTTTAGGGTTTAACGATGCAATTTCTAAACCGTTTATTTTTAGTTCCCTCCATTTTAAAAGCTGTGTCGAAAATTAACGAACCAACTCGGCCCAAAATCCAAATAGTGGATCCTTACTCTTAAAGCCCAAACCTACTCTGATGAACATTAATTTTGGGCCCAATAATGTTAGACCCGATTTATAAACAATGAACCGAATCATAGAGTTGTAATATTGTATAATTAGATTGACCTAATTTAATGGGGTAAAAATTTAGGTGACACAACCTCACAAAATGATATTATGAGATAAATAAAGAGTAATAATATTTTTTATTAAAAATGATATATGATCGATGTAAAATGATAGCCGTCAAATTGAATTATTTTATGCATAATTTATAAAATAAAGAATAACTAACCTAGAAAAAATAAAGTATCACCCAAAATTTGCTCATTTAATTTAAATGGTTTGACAATAGTTTAATATATAAAATTTCATCGTCAATTCGTTTGAAACTATATGAGTTAGCCCAGGTGTACAGACCTATAATTCGTGCATTCGAATATAATCCATTCGTCCCATCGAAAAGTCCCCATTTTATTATATTGGGTGTTCCATTTAAATGTCACTATTTTCCTTTTAGTAAAAAGGTACCACATGTGTCCACCACTCACTACTAATACAACTGCCCACTATATATATAAAATAATAATACTTCTTAATCTACGCACAAAAAACAACCGATTACGTTCCACGGGAAGGAGGGAGTATATAGGATTGACACAAAATTTAATTTAAATTTATGTTTCAAAGTTTATGTTTAGAGTTGATTGGTATGGTATCATATCATATCAAATGTAAAGCTACAAGGGGTAATTAATACTACTATATAACATGACATTCGGAAAAGATAAGGTAAAAAAAAATGTGTGGCAAAAACAAATAGGGAATATAAGCTAGATAATTTTTTTGAATGAAGATGCTTGCCGGATGTTTACTTTTCATTGACGTCTCTTTTTATATATAGTATTTATTAATCATTATAATGGACCACTTTGTTTTTATATCATTCAAATGCCAACCCAATTATACACACACTAAACTATTTTAAAATATATAATAAATGAGTGATTTTTATTTAATTTGATCACTCACACTGTCACAAAACAACTCATTTGACATGATATTGTTTGGTAAATAACATTAAAAATATAAAATTATGCCCTGAATGTACCTGTATTCATTTTTTATAGGGTCAAATGATTTTATTTATATAAGTATATAATTTAATTATACTCTAGTAATTATTTATTCCGTACTTCCCATTTCAAATGACATATTTTTCATTTTAGGTTGTCCACAAAATTTGCACATTCTTAAAAAGCAAAAAGTCAAATATAATCACCCTTCCCCCAAACATTCTATTTACAAAAAAACCACCCACACTTAGAGCCGGCAAATGGGCCGGGCCGGGACGGCCCGATACCGGGCCACTGGGCCAAGTCACATTTATGGGTCGGACCGGGCTTGGCATGGTTCTTGGCGGGCCTTATTTTTTGTGGCCCAACCAAGCCCATACCAGGCCATCGGGCCATTTTGACCCATTAATATTCATTTATTTTTAAATTTTTATTTAAAAAATAATTTAAAATTTAACTACTTTAATACCTATAATAATTATATTAGTCAATATTGAATATTATTCCCAAATTTATAATTAGATATTAACGGTAAATAATTTATTGAAGTTAATTATTATTAATTTTAAATCAAATAAATAAGAATTGATTATTAGTGGTTGAATGTATAATTAAGAGTTGTTAAATAACGGGATTGCAACTATTTAATATTAGTAATCACGATTATTATGTGATTAAAATTATATTATTAGCATCTAACTTATTACATTATGATATAATGGATTTGAATCCAACTTTAACAAAATTCAACAATATTAAATCTTTATATATATATAATTTTTTTTCTTCGCCTTAACTTTATTTCTATCATATAGTAATCAAAATATCCAAGTAAAATAGAAAATTCATATATAATTTGAAGATTATAACTATTTTAGAAAGTTATTTTTATATATTTAACATTAAGTTATTTAAATATAATTTATAAATCAAATATTACAAATAATTTATAATTAAATATTAAATTAAACATAAATAAAATTACCGGGCCAAAAAAGCTTATAAAAACGGCCAAAGGCGGGCCGGGCCATTTGGTCCACCGGGCTTGATGGGCAAGACCAAAACGGCCCGGTTCTTTTCGGGCCTATTTTTAATGGCCCAGCCCAACCTACTTATGGCGGGCTACGGGCCTGCCCGTTGGGCATGACCATTTTTGCCGGCTCTACCCACACGTAACACACCTAACATACTTTATCATTTATTTATTACTAAAAAATATCATAATACCCCTAAAAGTTATTACTTTTTTAATCTCCGTGTCAAAAAGAACGGTGCAGAATTTCCTGGAACAGAGGGAGTATGCGATATAGACAATGTGTATCTTATACGGATAGGACTCCTTTTCAATAAGAAAAAAGATATTGGTAAGCATTTCCATTTTCTAATGTTTATTCTTGTCTTGTATTTATGCAGATTTGGTCAATTTCACGTGGGTAATATATATATATATATATATATATATATATATATATATATATATATATATATATATATATATATATATTGGGTGCATCCGGGGGCAAGAGTGCACCTATATGTGTATGATTTTTTATTCTATTTTGTATACGTGTTTTGTAATAATTCTATTTTGTATACGTGTTTTGTAATAATTGTATACTTTTTTCACACTAAATTTTTCATTAAAAAAACTAACATCCATATGTGTATAACTTTTTATTCAATAGTGTATACATGTTTTTTTAATAATTGTATATTTTTTACACTCAATTTTTCATTAAAAAAACTAACAATTAAAATGTATATATTATTGCTCATAATTGTATATGTTTTTTGTTATATTTGTATATGGGTGCACCCGAATGCACACTATAATTAGCCATTTATATAGAGAGAGAGACTTTGTAAATTTGGTTCACCACATAGACAAATTGTACGTGGTAAACCAAATTTACAAAGACTCTTTTATATATATATATATATATATATATATATATATATATATATATATATATATATATATATATATATATATATATATATATAATTTTATAAATTAATTCTTTAATATATATAAAAAATTATTCTAGAACTATTACTCTATTAAGTGAAAAAATTACTTCAACTAAATAAGAATGTATAAGATCACAAAATATCAAAATTTGAAGAACAATATTTTTTTATTTAAAAGAATACTAGTTTATCTCTCAAAAGAGTAATTTTTTTTTTATATTAAAGGGAAACATATCAATTTTGGTACTCTAGGATGGGCCAAATCCAACTTCGATACTCAGGTTTGGTAATTTCTCAAAAGTGGTCATCCGGTGTCCAATTTTAGTAATGTTTTTTCCACTTTTGGTCCTTAAAGTTGTCGGAAAAAAGGACCAAATGTGGACAAAAAAGACCAAAAGTGAACAAAATGACTAAATTCGGACACCGAAAAACCACTTTTGAGAAATTATCAAACCTGATGACTGAAATTGGATTGACCTATTTTAAAGGACTAAAATTAATATTTCCCATATTAAAGGGTAATTTTCGATAATTTTCTATAAAACTAAGTGCAATGTGAACTCTACTCACGTAATCATCTGTCATACATTAATAACGTGGTCTAAAAACGTTATGCAAAAAGTGATACATTTTGTAAACAATGTAATTTATGTTGAGAAATATTTTTGGTATTTTAAAATTATCCAAATCCCCATTAGTTGATCATCAGAATGAATCAAACCTTACATTTAGTGAGTGTGTAAACAAATAAAGATACAATCAACTTAAACTACAACATGGATTATAAAATAAAAATTCTGCAATAATTAGTTTAAAGGATATCCCATGTTGTTTTGAGTTAAATTTGAATCGCATTTAAATAAATAAAATAAATATTTAGACTGAATTTCGAGGGAAATTATACTTTTGGTCCCTTAAGAATGACCCAATGCCAAAAAGGTTCTAAAATTGGCAGATTCAGTCTCATATGAATTTTTCATCAAAATCTGTTAATAGTTAACGAAATATTCTGAACCGTTAACAAGATCAAAATGACAACTTGTAGATTTGATTTCATAATTTGCAAAAATAATCCACAAAGAAAATTAATACAATGTTTATTGAGAGAGAAAACAGAGAGAAATTGTCGTAATGGATTATGTCTGTGTTGAAAGACAAAAAATAATATAAATCTGGTAATTTATAATAATATTAGTTAATCTGGGATGAAAATTTTCGAAAAATTATGGTTATAAAATTCTTATGGGACCAAAATCGCTAACAATAGGACCAGTAAATTCATACAAGACTAAAATTAAATTGAAAGAATTCTTATAGAACCAAATGTCACATTTTCCCGAATTTCCGATGGATGAAGTTGTGACTTGTGAGTTGTGAGATAGTAGTTGGAATTAAAGAAAAAAATGATAGCATGATTAGGACAAAATCATTTCCCACCTCACATACTGTCTCACCTACTTTAAATATGAATGTGGAGTGGAGCAAAAGTAATTTTGTGATATTTATTGCAATTAATTACAATCATTAATCAAAGGAAACTTAGAAAGACATGTAACATGGAATTTATGATTTATGATTGGATCAAATTTGAAATTTTAATGTTTGGCCCTCTCACATGTGACATGCCACAAAACTAATATATATTGAATTTTATGGATATTACTAATTTAGTCAAGTAAATTTTTTATTTAATTTCTTTTTATGTGAGTATTGTTATTGGAATTTTAATTATTTTTTAATATAAAATTCAGTCATGTTTCATTTCTAGCCTTGTATTTTTTTTCAATGAATTATATTAACATAAAAAGAATTAAATTGAAAAAAAAAAAATATATATATATATATATATAACTAAAATTAATATAAAAAATTAAAATAAAAAAATAAAAACCGCATAATTGAAATTAAATTTTATTAAATCTATGGATTTAACTCGCTATAAAAACTAAAAACAAAAATTTGTATGAGAATGTTTCATAGTAAGAGTTTCGTGAGACAAATATATAGTAATAATATTAATTTATAAAACATAATATCCAAATTGATGGAAAATAACATTGGTGCAATTAATCATTTCATAATTTATAGTATAGATAAGAAGTGATAAATTTTTTTATTAAAAATAATATATATATATATATATATATATATATTAATAAATAAAATATAAACGCTTGGTCTCATACAAGTCATATTGATCCATAGTAAAGTATAAAGTACGTAAAGTTATAAAATGATCAAATCAAATTTCATTAAATTTACTGGACTAGATATTTTCCCTTTGCACCATCCAAAAGTTAATAATCATAACAATATTTATTTATTTTTTTACTAAAGAATTATAATCAAATGCTTACATGTAATTGCAAATATATGTATTTGTATGTTTATATTTTAAAAATAAATAGGAGTACATATTAAAAAAGATGGTGCAGTTACGTAAAAGAAGTTTATATACCCATGACAGCATGAATCTTAAAGCAAATGATGTGATTTTTAGCTGATGTAAAAACTTAAACTACAATCCACTATATTAATAAAAGTATGATAACTTTTATCAAAAGAAAAGATAAAAATACATGTAATCAATTGCATTATAAATTTAGATCGATCCAATTATTTATTTAATCTTGATTCTCATAAACAGAGGTTGATAACTTAAAAATGAGAATTATAACTTATATACCTAATTATTTTTAGCAAAGTTTTTAGGGATGTTTGTGTTATCTTCTAAGTTCACTAATAAATACTCCCTATGAAATATTATGAGGCTAGCTAGGAAGGAAGTGTGTTACAATGTCAAATAGATTTAATAAAGAATTAAGAGAATATTTGTGCTCACACATTATTTAACGCAATGAGTTTTATTAATTTACATATTAATTACAATTATGATCGCTCTACCGATTATATTAACATAATTATTATCCCCTTAAAATTATAATTCTGATCAATATGCTGAAATCATGCTTGAACATTATTAACTTGAGAAAATTCACAATTTCAATTAAATCTTCTCTTTGACCTTTAAAATATAGGGATAGCTACTAAAATGTAGTAATAGTCATGGCACAAAATAAAAGTAACGCTATATATATACGTACGTACATTACTCTCACACCAAAACTTATTTCAAAACCACGTTTTCATATAATACAGTCAATATAGCTTCATGTCCAAAAGATTAATTTACATAATTATAAAGAGTAGTATAATTATTTATATGAGATGATCGAATTTATTGCATACCGATCTCATGCGCTATTTTTGTGCATTATCTTCAATGCCACATGTTAAGTGATTGATACGTAAGAGGAAACATAAATTCAATCATTGCCCCCGTAAGATTTAAATTTTAGGGTATATTTTATCTCTCCTACATATTATTAATCTGTCTATGTAGCACATTAGATAATGTACCAAAATGGCACAGAGAATTCAAGCCTGAATTTATTGAAAAGAATTTACGACAGTAAGTTTGGGAGAGAATGAGCGGTCCTAACTCCTATAGATGTAATATAATAAAATAATATTAACTCCATCGACAATATGATAAGTTCAATTGTACTTGAAGAAGAGGAAAATGAAAATTAAAATCATCCGTGCATTAGTATATGACATAATAATAGTAAAACATATAAAAAGAAAATATCTAGATAAGAATTGACAGGTGGCATGAAGGGATTAGGTGAAGGAATAAAAGTAAGTGGTGGTGTGAAATAAAATATGGGAGGAGGCGGTGGTCAGAGGCCGCCGGACAAAGCAGAAAGGTTCTGGAAAATTCCGGAATAAGACAACAATTGAAGCTGGTACAAAGATGCCTTTTTTCTCCATTAATCATTATTAATTACTCCACTAATTAAGAATTATTATTATTAATTACTTCAGCGACTATTATACCGACATTCAATTTTCAAGTAATACTTGAATTCTTAACGCAAATCTCTGTAAACTAACGCTAATCGCTAATCACTAATCACCAGTTAACCCCTTTAGATTACAGTGACACTTTTTTTAAAAATTTAAATTTTAATACTAGCTATAATTTAGATATGTTTCCTCTCATTCAAATCATTAGTCGGCTAAATTTATTATTTATTTATTATTACAATATTTATATAATTTGGATGTCGAATATGTAGTACTATTGCACATATAATATTTAAAAAAAAATAATGATAAAATAAATGTTGAGGGTGAAATTTGAATTGGTTCAATCAATGCGTGTGTTATTTAGCTTGAAATTTTATTTTTTTTTAGTGATGTTGAAATTAACTCTAATTTAGGTGTTTTGTGGAATGGGTTATTAATTAAATAAATAGACAATAGGCGTACAATGTGACGAGTATTTTGCAACTTATAATTGATGTATTTTGGCTAGTGTGAGACATTCTACGTTGTAATTAGTTATTATTTTTAATTAGAGATATTATAATTTTTATTTTAATATATTATTATAATAATTTTTTATTTATATTATAAATTATTCATGATATATAATTCATAATAACATTATCACTCTTTATTAATTGAATATAATTTTTCTTTATAAAATGTATCACTTTCTTGTATGTATTATAAAAGACATTTCATCAAATGATTTCAGAGAAGTTTTAGCCCAAATCTTGTACTAAAAAGCCTAAAAATAAACGTATCCTTTCAACTCACCAGATTATAATTACGTATCAAATATAAATACCTAAAACCAAAGTTAAATAACATAATTTTTAAAAAATAAAAAATAAAGAAGCTATGTATAGCTTTTTAAAAGCCAAAATGATCGGATCTTTTTAAGTTAATGCTACTTCAATTGGTAAAATAAACTAGGTTTTAGTGCCTTATTTTTATATTCCATATTCTACTATCTACTCTCAATTCGTGAAATGGAGCAAAATTAGGTAATCTAAACTTGTTATTATTTTTTTTCTTTTATTCTTTATTCTTTATTTTTTTGCGATCAATCCATTCTCATGATATACAAATAGGTTATAATATTTAGCTTTCCCTAACATTATTAAATGTTTTCTATAAATAGTGAGTAGTCCTAGATATTTGCTATATGATAATGACCTAATTTATTACATAATTATGGACCGGCAACAAACCCTTAAGTCAAGATCGCACTCTTAAATTCTTTAATGAGTTTAAATGTCACCAATTATTATATTTTTTTTATTCTAATTTGAATTGCAAAACTTGCCACCTTTAGGTTAGCACTCATTTGGCAAAGCCCCTTGAGTGATGATTGTCGAAGTTGAATATTAGCAAACCACAAATCGATTACTAAAATTAAGGGCAACGCTGTTATATATAGTCTCATGTGAGTCCTAATTTTATGTTTTTAAAATTATTATTAGTAGTCTATTTACACTTCAAATTATTCAAAAAATAATTTATTGAATCACTATTATTTATCGTTAATTCGAGCATTACTTTTCATTAAAATATAATAATTTCTTGCTCGTCTCACAGTCTTACATAAATATTTGCCGATATTATATACATGCATATATTTATGCATGGATGAATTTTATGATATGTTTTATTATTTTTATTTGAATAGAGAGAAAATGAAGTGATCTATGATGGGAAAATATCACATTTGGTCTCATAAGAATTCATTCAATTCAATTATAGTCTCGTAGGAATACACTGGTCCAATAGCTAGCGGTTTTGGTCACATAAGAATATTATTATATTCATAATTTTCGAAAATTTTCATCCCAAATTCTTATATTATTATAAATTATTAGATTTATTTTATTTTCTGTCTTTCAAAATAGACATAGTCCATTTTGATCTCGTTAATGGTTCAGAATATTTCGTCAACTATTAACAGATTTTGATGAAAAATTCCTATGAGACTAAATCTGCCAATTTTTAGAATTTTTTGGCATTGAGCAATTCTTACGTGACTAAATTTGAAATTATCCCTTGATCATATAATGAATATTATAATTCATTAATTCGTGGACATAAATGAGGACATGAAATCCCAACTAAAAGCAACTGTGAGTGGAATGGAGATTGGAGGGTAGCCCCTACCTCGTGGCATCGTCTATTGCCAACCCTAGCCATATGTATGTACATAAAAGATTACATTAATTTCATCACATAATTTCAATTGAATTTTATTAAATGCCTTTTATACTAAGTACTCCTTTTATTAAATTTTATTATACATATGTGCAACCATAATTCGATGAAAACTTTTAAATAATTACTCCATATTGCATACGATCTAACACCTTACTCTAAAAGTAAACTCTGAATTTAAAGTAGACCATGTTGTGGAATGATAAACAAACACTTAATTTGCCTTTCAATAATATATAATTCTAATTATACTATTAACCTTTTAATAACTGTGATTAAGTTTTAGATGACATACTACTAAAGATTAAAATTTATTTGAGAAAAATATCAAAATGTAAGAAATTTTATTATAACCTGCGTGGTTTTTTTTTTTTTTTTTCCTCCAATTTTTTTTAACAAGCTCAACACATCAGCAAATATTCTATCGGGAAATTGTTTGTTCTCTAAATTGAAATACCAAATTGTAATAAATAAATGATAATCGAATTTAAAATGACGAAATGTTGTGACAAGATCCAGAAATAATAGGAGTACATAAAGGATATTTTATTTGATTTATTTGATTGTATATATCTTTCCTTATTCGGTGCCACAAATTGTGGATCGCTGTTGTAATCTTGTACTTAAATACGTCAATACAGAAGATCACAATCACAGTGAAAATTATCTCAATTCTCCCATCTTACATGGTATCAGCCAGGTTCATCCTCTGAACCACTCTCTTCTCCGTTCCTTCTTCCTCTTCCCTTTCTCTTCCGCTTCGTCTCTTCCCCACTCTTCTTTCTCCTCATGGCAGGCGTTGACACCCTTCCCATCACCACCATGATAAACATGATCCCTATCAAACTTGATGCCACAAATTATCTCTCCTGGCGTCGTCAAATTCTTCACATGGCTGAGTGTTTCAATCTCATGCCACTTCTGGACGACACCACCACCATTCCCGCTGTAACCATCACCGACGCTGCCGGTGTTGAAACGCCGAACCCTGCATTCAACTCTTGGAAGATGACAGACATGAAGTTGCTGAGTGTGATCTACACATCTCTCTCTCCTGATGCCGCATCTGAAGTTATCGATGCACACACATCACTCGCTGCCTGGACTACGCTGAAATCGGTGTACTCTTCCTCCTCTCGTCAGCACCAGTTGCGCGAGGAGTTGTTGTCCCTCCGCCAAGGCGACTCCTCCGTTGATGATTACGGGCGCCGTTTCAAAACCCTGTGCGATCAACTCCATGCCATCGCACGCCCAATTGACGAGGCTGAAAAGAGCCATCTCTTCTTGCGTGGATTGGGGCTTCAGTTTGCGGGCTTTGCGGATACCAGAATGGCCCTGACTCCGGTGCCTTGTTTCCGCGATCTTCTCAGCCAAGCAAAACAATATGACATGATGCTTAAATCCATGGAGGGCTCCTCGTCGCAGGTTTCTTTTTTTGCAGATCGAAGAAACCCTCATCCCTCGCGTACTGGAACTCACGGCCGAGGCTCTTCCGGAGGATTTCAGCAGCAGCCTGGACGTGGCTATGGTGGTGGCCGTGGCTATGGTAATGGCCGTAGCTTTATTCAGCGTGGTGGTCGGTCGGATTCCGGAGGGAGATACTCCGGGGGGCTGACGGGTTTCAACAGCGAGCGACGATAGTTCGTTCCTCGTTGTCAGATTTGTCGGGGGGAGCACTATGCTAACAAGTGCCCCCAATACCTTGCTGCTCACGACGGTGTCAAGTCGGCCAACCTTGCCAAGGCATTTGCCTCCTCCTGCACTGTTTCTGCTCCTTCGTTAGATTGGTACATTGATTCGGGTGCCTCCGCCCACATGACGAATCAAAATGCTGCCTTGACCTCTTACGAGCCCTATTCCGGTAATAGCAAAGTTGTTGTTGGCAATGGTAATTCTTTGCATATCTCGCATGTTGGCTCTTATGACTTATCTGCTGATATTAAATTGTTGGATGTTTTGGTGGTTCCGCATATAACCAAGAACCTTCTGTCTATCAGCAAACTGACTTCAGACTATCCTGTTAATGTTGTGTTTTTTGATAATTCTTTTATAATTCATAACCGAGTGACAAACCAAATTCTGGGCCAGCGAAGATGTGAGAATGGCTTATACACCCTTGATAAAGGGATTCCTGCTTTGGTGACGGCTGTGAGAGAAAATAAATTAAAGGCTAGCTTTGAATTATGGCACTTACGTTTGGGGCATGTCCCATTTTCTGTTATTTCTTTGCTAAATAAACTTGGACATTTATCAGTCACTTCTGTTTTACCCAGTCCTAAGCTCTGCTCTTCTTGTCAGTTGGCAAAGAGCAAGAAATTATCCTTTCAATTAAATGATAACCGTGCTGCACATGTTTTGGATCTGATTCATTGTGATTTATGTGGGCCTGCACCAGTTTCTACTTCTACTGATTTTCGGTACTATGTGGTTTTTGTGGATGATTACTCGAGATTTTCTTGGATTTATCCGTTATGCGGAAAGTCTGATTTATTTGATACTTTAGTCCGGTTTCATGCCTTTGTATGCACTCAATTTTCAAGTCAGGTTAAGATATTTCAAAGTGATGGTGGCACTGAATTTGTTAACTCAAGAGTACGTGATTTTATGCATAAAAATGGTATTCTTCATCGTATATCATGCCCATACACTCCTCAACAGAATGGTAGAGCTGAAAGAAAGCATCGTCACATCACAAAAACTGGTTTATCGATGCTCTTTCATGCTAATGCTCCGGCATCCTTTTGGTTTGATGCATTTGCTACAGCAACCTTTATTATTAATCGAGTCCCTTCAGCAGTGTTGCATGATAAATCTCACTTTGAGTTGCTATTTGGTTATGCTCCATCATATTCCATCTTTAAGCCCTTTGGATGCCGAGTATTTCCCTATCTTCGTGACTATGCAGCTCACAAACTAGAACCGAGAAGTCGTTCTTGCATTTTTCTGGGGTACAACAATGTTCAAAATGGGTTTCGGTGTCTAGATCCTCATACATCTCGGATCTACATGACTCGTCATGCTCAATTTGATGAATTATTATTCCCTTTTTCTACTGACTCTTCTTCTGTGTCCACCACAGAATTAGACTTGTCTACTTTTACAGATGCAATGGAGCACTCTGCTATTTCTCCTGCTACACTAAAATGCTCTCCGTCAAATCCAACTGTGAGGCGGCCTCATGTCTCAGAGGATCATAATGAGCTACCTGAGCCCATTATTCTCGCTCCGCCTGTAGACGATCTTCCATTGCCAGATGCGGAGCCGTTTGATACTCCAGGCGTCGGTGTTCTTCCACCTCTTGACAATGGGCCACCCATTGCCCCGACCGATATGCCAGCCGACATGGAGTCTCCGATCGTTTTGCAGCCTGCACCACGGTCGGCACCACCACTGCACCACATGGTTACGAGGGCTCGTGATGGAATTTTTAAACCAAAGTACCCAGTTGATATTGCCTCGATGGCTCTTCTTTCTTCTCTTGCCGCTGTTTCTGAACCCCGTGGCTTCAAATCTGCTGCTAAGCATCCGCATTGGTTGGCCGCTATGCAAGAAGAAATTGATGCCCTGCGTTCAAACAATACATGGGATCTTGTACCCCGTCCTCTTGATACCAACATTGTTGGTTCTAAATGGATATTTCGCACGAAGTATCACTCTGATGGATCTATTGAACGCCACAAGGCTCGTTTGGTTGCTCAAGGCTTCACACAGATTCCGGGAACAGACTTCCATCATACATTCAGCCCTGTTGTAAAAGCTGCTATGGTTCGTATCATTCTGACACTTGCCGTACAGAATTCTTGGCCCTTACATCAGCTGGATGTCAAGAACGCATTTCTGAACGAAGTCCTTGATAAACCTGTTTTCATGGCGCAACCACCTGGATTTGTGGATCCTCGTTTTCCCACTCATGTCTGTCAGCTTAAGAAATCTTTATATGGTCTCCGTCAAGCTCCTTTGGCTTGGTTTCAAAGGTTCAGCACATACCTCTACAGTTTGGGGTTTTCTCGGTAGCCAATGTGATCCGTCTTTATTTCACTTTCATAAAGGTTCGTCAGTCGTGTATCTTCTTCTGTATGTGGATGACATTGTGGTTACGGGCAATGATTCACGCCTGCTGGGCGACTTCATCTCCAGAACGCATGCTGAATTTGCTATAAAAGATCTTGGTCGGCTCAACTACTTTCTTGGCCTTGAGGTTTCTTAAACTGAGTCCGGTATCTTTGTTGGCCAAGCTAAGTACGCCTATGACATCCTTGATCGAGCCAAATTATTAGATTCCAAACCCGTTTACACGCCTCTTGTAACGGGTGAATCTCTTGTCAGTGACGGAGTTCCCTATTCTGATCCGACGATGTACAGGTCTCTTGTTGGTGCTCTTCAGTACTTGACTATCACTAGGCCTGATCTTTCTTATGCAGTGAGTTCAGTGAGCCAATTCCTTCAGACTCCAACTGACGCTCACTTTCAGGCAGTGAAGCATATTCTACGCTATGTTAAAGGAAACATCAACCATGGGCTTTCTTTTATTCGGCGACAAGATTCTTCTATTATCGGTTATTCTGATGCCGATTGAGCTCGTTGTCCTGAGACAAGGCGTTCTACGTATGGGTACTCAATATTTATTGGAGGCAACCTTGTCTCATGGAGTGCTAAGAAACAACCAACGGTGGCTCGCTCTAGTTGTGAATCTGAATATCGAGCGATGGCAAATGCTTCAGTTGAACTCATCTGGGTCATGAATCTTCTCCGTGATATACGTGCACCTTCTTTTTCTCGCCCCACGCTCCTTTGTGATAACAGAAGTGCTGTGTTTCTTAGTCAGAATCCGGTGGCTCACAAACGAGCTAAGCATATTAATATTGACTATCACTTTGTTCGGGAGCTCGTTTCATCTGGGAAGTTAGAGACAAAATTTGTTCCGTCTAACCTCCAACTTGCTGACATCTTTACTAAGAGTCTCCCTCGACCTGCCTTCGAACTTCTGCGCACCAAGCTCTGCGTTTGTCTGCACCCCTCGCATTGCTTGACAGGGGGTAATAGGAGTACATAAAGGATATTTTATTTGATTTATTTGATTGTATATATCTTTCCTTATTCGGTGCCACAAATTGTGGATCGCTGTTGTAATCTTGTACTTAAATACGTCAATACAGAAGATCACAATCACAGTGAAAATTATCTCCATTCTCCCATCTTACAAGTAAAATAATCGAATTTAAAATGACAATTTTTTTGTAAATTTTAAATCAATAAAGTAACTGTGTTATTTTTAATGGTAATAACAATTCTGAAATACGCCCATTGGGTAGTAATTTGGACATTTGTTGATGTCATATTGTAATAAGACCCAGTAAAGTAGATATAGATTAACTAGACAATTAATCCACTTGCTCAACTTGGCAAATTAATTAGTTTATGTTGATTAGAGAATTATGTGTAATAGCCTTTTCTAAATTTATAATTCAAGTTATTCAACATTAACAGTAACTTTGACGCTAAACATTAACTTATAATTCAAGAAAATCATGAATGAAAGATAACAATGTTATTTTTTATTACATGATTTATGATCGTCCTAGGTGGAACAAATATATCTGTTATAACAAAAATTTATACGAATCCGTTTAATAAAATATAATTTTAAGATGTACGAAACTAGAATTAAATTATTTAATTGACGGGCAAGAACACTAATTTAATTTCTATAAGGATCGGATATCTATTTAACGCATTAGTGCATTTCATTTAGTACACCATAGTTAAGATAATAATATCGACTGGTAATTATATACTACTACTCAATTTCTTCTTATTATTTTAACAAATCTCTCTCTCTCTCTTAACAAATATCTTGTGGTATAAATAGTGTAGTAGTATATTTATAACAAACATTTATTTTGACAAATTCCACGTGACGAACTTATTCGAATTCGTTCCCCACATCTAATATATATATATATATATATATATATATATATATATATATATATATATATATATATATATATATATATATATATAATTTTTAGCGATTTTTTATCAAATATTTTGTTAATTTTTTTAATGATAAATATGTAAAACGTTTTTAATTGATTACCATAGCACGATCATAAGTGATCATGTCTTTGGCCGGGTAGGTCATTTATCGTAATTCGTACATACTTTCAGACAAATTCATTTAATTTTAATTCAATTGACATTAACAACTCAAACAAAAAAAAATTAAAAAAAATTAATATTTTATATATACTAATTAATAAAACGCTGCTATAAATAAAATTTTAAAAGTATGGTATCGCAACATGGTTAAATTTCGTTTATTTTTTTATTTTTTGTTTTAATATTACATATATAATCTTTCTACTTTTATTTATTATTATTATTATTCATGTATATATATCTTTAAATCATGTATATTTATAAATTAAAATCACCTTTAATCATTTTTTTATTGGTTAAGGAATAAAAAAATCAATAAAATATATCCAACTTATTAATATTATTATTATTCATGTACCTACATCTTCAAATTAAATATCACCTTTTATCATATTTTTTTAATTGAAAATAAATAATTAAGTCATATTAATTAATATACATAAATCACGCATACTAATTTTTTAGGGCTATTCATGTTTATCTTCAAATTAAATACAACATTTAATCATATTTTTTATTAGTTAGGATACTACTTTTATTTATTTATTTATTATTATTATTATAATAATTATTATTATTCATGTATATTTTTAAATTATGTGTATCTATAAATTAAATACCACCTTTAATTATATTTTTTGATTGATTGTAATAATTCATCCGGATATTATATATATATATATATTTATATTTATATTTATATTTATATTTATATTTATATTTATAAGTGATCAATTTAATTTTTAAATAAATTAACAATATTAAAAAAAACTAAAAATAAATAACAAACCTTAAACCATCCCCTCGATCACTTACAAGAAACTTTTATTTAATTGTTTAATTTTTTTTCTAGATATTGTCTTGATGTGGAATTATAAAATATAAAGTATGGTCGTATATGGATCCCTAGTCGCTATTTAGGGCAAAAATATTCAATATTTTCAACTTAGTAAAAGACAAGCAATTAGTAATTTTTTGGTTTATATTTTATTTTTGTTGGAGAATATGAAGATCGAGCAAATTAACGTTACCTTCTCAAAATTTTATTAACTTTATCTGATAAATTTTACTTTTGAAATAAGGGAAATAATTGCGGGATATTACTACTTCAATTGAAATTATTATTTATTATTTATTATTTTTTTATTAAAAATATTATTATTATAATTATTTTTAAAATTATATTATCACTTTTTATTTATATTAAAAATTATTTATAAAATAGTTCACACCATTATATCACTATTCATACATTTAAATATACTCAATTTTCATTTAATTATTACTACTTTTTATAGGTCGAAAATCACCTTCTCACATAAATTTTTCATTGAAATAAGTGTAACGCACTTCAAATCACATATTCCCTTTTTCATTATAAACCTGAGGAATTAGGAATATTAATTTAAACAAGTCTCAAGCAATGATTACTTTGATTTGGCCGAAATTTGGCAAGAGAAAATTAAGGTGGAAAGATTTTTTTGGGTACATGATGGATTTGTATTTTTAAGTGACATAAATATTTTATTCCAAAATTAGTAATGTACTCCGCAAATAAATCATAAGTTGACCTCCACTTTTATTTTTCATTATTTGAAGAGATTTATATTGTTATTTAAATGAATTAAAAAAGCTGTTTGGTGTTAGTCAACGTACATAGAGTTATTCAGATTTAACATGTGAAAAATGAATAAATAAAAAAATGGCACTATTTTATTCAGTTGTTTCTCTTATATTTTTTTTCTTTTTCATGCAACTTTTGTTTACATGACTTTCAAAATTTGTAATCACAGTATAATCATGTTGTTGCAACGATATATTAAGGACACAAATTGTATGATATAATTTTAATTTTAAATATGGAATAATAATTATTGCTATCTTTTAGATTTGATTCATACCAATTTAGGAGTATATTTTTGTCAAAATATAAAATGAAATAAATACATTGTGTGGTCCTATCACTAACCGTCCACTTAACTACTTAATGTTAATTTTTAACTTATTGCTGATAATTCTAAGTAAATGAACAAACTTATAATAATAATAATAATAATAACAATAAATGAACAAAATAGTTTTTATTTTATTATATGCGCGTTATTTTTTTTAATATACATATAAAATTTTAAATTTTCTTAAAATTATAGTTAAAATTCAATTTAAATGACATTTAGATGAAATCTATCTCAAAGTCCATATGTTGAAATTATTCACATATTCGATTTATGATATTTGAATTAAGTTGGTCAAATCAATTTATTCAAACACTTGTTATTTAGCTCTCTAGCAGTTTAAATACAATTCTGATAAATACTTTTAACATTTAAAACTAACATTCAAATTTCAGAAAAGGCTATAAACATACATATAGAATCCAATTTTGTAGTTTAAATTTCAATGTTGGGTCCTAATTTAACAGAGTTTTATTTGAGGATTCGAATTTATTTTTAATTTTTTCAAGCTAAAGTATGTCTTATATAAGGATCATGTTAGTTTTATTGAGCTTGTTATGAATTTGAGGATCTCTAACAATTGATTGAAAAATAACTTCATTCTTCAAATTAACGGGTGATTTTTGGGTGATCTGGGATCACTCATGAACCCGGGTCATATAAGTGGGCTTCCAAATTAACAATAAATGTTGCAAAGTATTTTTAATATATAAAATAACACAAACAAGACACTTTTATGAAATAGATATATGTGAGAGTTGTGAGACAGACTAATTCATCATTAAATTATATACTACTACTTATTATATAGATAAATAAAATATATTAGTATATATAGATAGTTAAAGTATGTTTGAAGTAAATAATAATACTTCCCCATCCGCTTGAAAGATTGTCTTTTTTTCATTTTGGTCGTTCGCTCCAAGGAGGGTCATTTTCTTTTTTACACACATAGGACCCACACACAACCACTAATACAACTACCCACTACACATTAAATAATAATACTCATTAATCAACGTGCACAAAAGTAAATGCCCCTCTTTAAGGCGGACGGAGGAAGTATCACACTTTAAAATTATACTTGAATTCATTATTCATTATTCCTATAAAAACATAATTTAACTACTCATAAATACTACTTATATAACAATCATATAATATCACATTTTACAAACTGTATCACAAAATTACCATATATTAACACATTTCACAAACTTTATCGCATAACTACCGATTTTGTGACTTTTGTCTAACACTTTTATGTAATCTCATTTGCAGTTAGGTCTTATAGATGAGTTTAGTATTAAAAATATCTTAATAAGACACAAATCAAACAATTTATAAGAGAGAGAATATGTTCGAAATCATAAAAAAACAAAGTCCTGGAGACCAAAAATTGGTACAAAATCAAAATCGACGGAGACTCCATTAATAGACCATTTAATAATGTCCATTCAACGAAAATATAATAATATTACATCGAATATTTACACATAAAATAATAAATAATTAAATATATATCCTCATAAAATAATAATAATTGGTTCTTGTGAAAAGATATTTACGTTTTTATAGTGTCCACAACGGACTTTGCAGTTTTAAGATACACATACAATTTCTTGGGATTCGATCCATTCTGCTTCTATTTTTCTCCTTTTAGCAGAATCGAATCCATTGGAAGAGCAGTTAACCCAACGAGAAAGAGAAAAACTTCCATCTCCTCTTATCTTTTTTCTGCTCTTAAAGTGAAGGTATGTTTGTTTTGTGCATGGTTCTTTTCTATTTTTATTTTCTTTGTGTACTAGATTCTTGAAGTTGACTTGTTTTATTTCTTGAATCTTTGATTTTGGGGCTTTGTTAATTTTAATTGTGACCTAACTTTTTTGCTTGGTTTGAGGGGGTCAACGCGTATGGGCTTGCCAAAGAGCTAATCTGACATTGTTATATCCGCTGAAACAACTGCAGGAAGGAGGAGAGAGAAGCCTGTGGTTAGCAAGTGGATTCTAACATGGTGAGATTAGTATGATTTATGTGTTCTTGTTTGTTTCTTGTTGTTGCTTTCTTGTGGCTGTTCTTTCTACTTTTTGCTACTGTTATAAAGATATGAGATGTTGTTTCTTGGCTATGGCAAATCAAGATGATTATGAAAATTGCCTAGAGGATAATAGATGTAAAAATATGTCAGTTCAGTCTAGTGTTTTGAGTTGAATACCTTTGACATCTTATAATTCTCTATCAAGATCATCATGAAAATATCCTTTTGTGAACCTTATCATTGTGATAAGAACAGAGAAGATTAACTGTAGAAGAGAGATTTTTTTTCAGCATTTTGAGGAGGGAAGGAGTTGTTTGTTTCTCTCACTCTTTCAGTCTGGTTTCTGTTTAAACTATATTGAAATTTTAGAGAATATTGTGAGATTATAAAAGCATATATATAAACACTTTGCTGTTTAGAAGTTAATGAAAATTATTGATGTATAATAATAAACAATAATCTTATTTCTCATTTCTAAGGGCTGAAGGTGAGATTTTCCAGAAGTTGTTCTACACTGAATGCCTTGTTCAGAGCTCATGAGAAATTCTCAGTTGCTTTCCATCATCGTACTTCGCAACTGAGAACTCATTAGCATTATGCATGTCTGGCCCTGTGGCCACCGTGAGTAATGTTGAAAGAACACTCTCTTTATCCAGTAGGACAAAATCTCTTGATTCCATAGTAACTAACGAGAAGAGCCACTTAATTGAATTTAATGGAGAGGTTTCTCATGCTTCCTCTGGAATCAATGGCTTTAGAGCTGAAGAGATCTCATTGCCCAATGGAGATTCGTATTCTGGATCTTTGCTTAGCAATGTGCCCGAGGGTTCTGGGGACTATGTCTGGTCAGATGGTTGCAAATACGAGGGGGAGTGGAGACGTGGGATGAGGCATGGGTATGGAAAACTTCTGTGGCCAAGTGGTGCTGTTTATGAGGGTGAGTTTTCTGGGGGTTATATTCATGGAAACGGAACATATGTCAGGTCTGATAACATGACCTACAAGGGACGGTGGCGGTTGAGTCTAAAGCATGGTTTGGGGTATCAAACTTTCCCAAATGGAGATGTCTTTGAAGGATCATGGATTCAGGGATCACCAGAAGGACCTGGAAAGTACATGTGGGCTAATGGGAATGTGTATATGGGAAATATGAAAGGAGGCAAAATGTCTGGTAAGGGAACTCTTACATGGATGACTGGTGATTCATTTGAAGGCAACTGGTTAAATGGTATGATGCATGGCTTTGGAGTCTACACTTGGAATGATGGTGGTAGCTATGTCGGAACTTGGACCCGGGGGTTAAAGGATGGAAAAGGCACCTTCTATCCAAAAGGTGGTAGGCTTCAAGCTGGTCAGCAGCTTTACCTCAATGCTTTGAGAAAACAAGGACTCTTGCCTGATTTTAGAAAACAGAATCAGGTTTCCCATATTCAACATGCGTCTTCAGTAGATATGGGACATGTTAAGGTTGGTGGGAACCAAGTTTTTATCCGGAATTCATCTGATAAACTCTCCAAGGGAAATATATTAAATCTTGAACAATCTCGCAACTCAAATGTGTCCATTGAAAGGCGTTGGAGTCTTGAGGTGTCCATTGAAAAAGTTCTTGGGCATGTTAGGTCGTCGAGTGTGTCTGACACCATTTTAGATGATGTGGATAAGGAGGCTGATGTGAATTCTCCAATCCTGGAAAGAGAGTACATGCAAGGGGTATTGATCAGTGAGCTGGTATTGAGCAATCGCTTTTCACCATCATCTAGAAGAGCAAAAAGGAGGGAAAGGAAACTTGCAATGGAGATAAAGAGACCTGGTGAACAAATTATTAAAGGCCACAGGAGTTATGATTTGATGTTAAGTTTACAGCTTGGAATCAGGTGAAAATACATATTAGCTACTGCAATTATTTTTATGTTTCCCTTGAATTGTGTGCCAAGTTCATCGAAGATTTTTCTCAAGTTGACGCAGATCATATTTAGTCTCCATTTGTGAATGTATTATTGCTATCATTGCTCATGCAGGAGGTGGCTTTCTCCTCTCAGTTTAACACTGAACTTAAAACATATAGTATTTAAAAAATTAAGGATAACTTATTAGTCTTATCTGCTGGTGGGTTTGCATCTACTAATTGAGTCACTTAAGCTATCAAGAGGAGACAAATGTTGATTTCATTCTTGCATGTTCAGAACATTGGGTAACTCCAATCATTTCTAGTCGTAATAGCCACCAATCCTTCAAAACAGTCTTGTAATTCACCAAATTTATCATCATCTCAATTACAAGCTCTCTTCTTTTATTTTTGTAATATTAAAGAGACTATCATGCGCCATTATGAAAATAATTGTTAACCCCACAATACACGTCTCCTGTAGTCTCATTTGCATGTGAAGAGATGCTATGACAAGGAATGATTGTTGTTTGGGTGTCAATCATTGAATAGAGCTGATTTCTTAATGGCTATGTTTGTTATAAACATGTTTAATCAAACTTGAAAATTTCTCAAATTTATCTCCTCTTTATCATAAATCAAATACTAAAGAGCAATTAGAATGTCAACAGATATACCGTGGGAAAAATTACTCCGATACAAAGACGAGAAGTCAGGGCATCTGATTTTGGTCCTCGTGCCAGCTTTTGGATGATTTTCCCTAAGGAAGGGTCACAATTGACTCCTTCTCATCAGTCTGAGGATTTTAGGTGGAAAGATTATTGCCCAATGGTTTTCAGGTTTGTTGAGGAGCAGCCATTTTCATCAGTAGATTTTTTTTTTTCTGCCATTGGATGCCTACTTTTTCTTAAGCAAAAGGCTTATCATTTTATATAAATGTTTTAGTGTATTTATTTCAGCAGGGTGGGTGGGGGGGGGGGGGGGGTACTTCATACATGCATGCTTTTTGACTGGTTGACATAAGCATAAGCTATTTTTTCCCATCTTTTTCTCTTCTGTTTAGAAGTATTTACATGATGTTTCTGTTTATAATTTATTTCTTCAGTACTCACTTGTAGCATCTTATTTATTGCGTTTTGCTTGAACTGAAGTATTTTTAAATGCATAATCTATCATTCTTTTAGTCCTTCCATGCACGTCTCATGTTATTATTAGTGTATGAAAACACTGTTACATACCTTTTCATCCCATGTTTCTATGCTTTCCTATTATGTATTATTTTATTCGATGACAAAACTTGGTATCTGTTACCTATCTGGCTTTTCTGCTTTGCTTGATTAAGTTGACAAACCAAAGTTTTGTTTTCCTGTATAGGAATCTAAGAGAGATGTTTAAGATTGATGCTGCTGACTATATGATGTCAATATGTGGAAATGACACCCTAAGAGAACTTTCATCCCCAGGAAAGAGTGGCAGTGTCTTTTTCTTGTCTCAAGATGATCGTTTTATGATCAAAACGTTGAGGAAATCCGAAGTTAAGGTTCGATTCCAATTTGAGACCCTCTCATCATCTTGATTCAGTTCCTTGACGTCTACCTTTTTTTGGCGGAAACCATTTTCTTAGTGCTACACGTTGGGTTTTTCAAATGAATAAACGCTCAACCATTTTCCTTGATGTCTACAATGACCATGAACTAGCTTCATGGCCTCTTTTATATGAACAGATCTAGTTTACTTAGATTAGCTAGATTCTTGGTGTTTGATTTACAATGACAAGTTCAATATTTTCTGTTCCTCAGGTTCTACTGCGGATGCTCCCAAAGTATCATCAGCATGTGCGCAATTATGATAACACCCTTATAACAAAATTTTTTGGTCTTCACAGGATTAAACCCTCTAGTGGTCAGAAGGTATTATAATTTACCTTTCTTAAGTTTAACAGATTTCCATCATGACATGTCTTTATCTCTTATAATACAACTACCAAACTTAAAAAAATGCTTACTGCTATGCAGTTCCGCTTCGTTGTAATGGGAAATATGTTCTGCACAGAGTTAAGAATCCATCGAAGATTTGATCTGAAAGGTTCTTCTTTGGGACGTTCTGCTGATAAGTTTAAAATTGATGAGAATACTATACTTAAAGATTTGGATTTGGACTACAGCCTCTATTTGGAACCATCTTGGCGAGATGCGCTCCTACAGTAAGTGTGTCTTAATCATGAGATTTTCTTTCTGTTACCTTAATGTTACTTTTAACACCCTGCTATTTTAATTTGTTCTGTATTTCTCACTTAAATGGGCTTAAAAATGATTGCTGTCTTTCCATGTTTCTTTGTAAGACAATCACTTCTTTGTGATTACTACATTGAAATTTCTTTAATGTTCTAAGTTCTACATTTCTGTTATTATGCTTTTCTAGCTTTTCTTCTGTTCTCATTCTTGTGTCTGAGACTTACAGAAGCAAATGTTCAACTATTTGTGGATTCAAAAACCAAATCTTGAATCTTGATTTTCTTGATAAAATACCTATGTCTGGCTTTTACTCCATGATATGGTAAAATGTGTCCATCCATATTCAGGCAGATCCAAATAGATAGCGAATTCTTGGTGTCGGAGAACATAATGGATTATAGCCTTTTGCTCGGTGTTCACTACCGAGCACCACAACACCTACGCTCCCTGTTGTCTTATAGTCAACGCATGTCTGTTGATGGCTTGGGGATTGTAGCAGAAGAAGATGGTAAGTTTAGCTCATACAGTCCTCTCAAGTCTATAAAGTTGGGTAAAGCTTTAATTTGATAAGAACTTAATTTTCTGGTTTTAGCTGTTTACTAGCCAAACCATTCGCACATAAAACTCTTCACATCCTGCGTAAGATAGCTATGAGCAGCTTAACAATTGGAAAAAGAGAAAATGTATATATACACTACCGTTTCAGCACACACACTGTTCAAGATCTAATTTTAAGATGGTTACTCATATTTCAATAACAACGTCTAGTTCTATGTGTTGCATATGATGCTATCTTTGCTTAATTTGGATGTCCTAACACTAATATCTCACCTTCAACGTTGATGATTCAAAACTTCAGAGTCTATGGAGGATGAAATAACTCCACAAGGCCTTGTTTTGGTCCCCCGCGAGTCTGATGACAATAGTGTGGTCGTGGGACCCCATATACGAGGTAGCCGATTGCGAGCATCATCTTCTACTGGGGATGAGGAAGTGGATCTTCTCCTTCCTGGTACAGC
This sequence comes from Pogostemon cablin, assembly GCA_023678885.1. Lineage (NCBI taxonomy): Eukaryota > Viridiplantae > Streptophyta > Magnoliopsida > Lamiales > Lamiaceae > Pogostemon > Pogostemon cablin. Next base: position 3,749,669 of record CM042984.1, read on the forward strand.
TAGGTATTATCATGTAACCTGATTGTCAAGTGTTGTATTAACCATTAAATTAAATCTCTGATCAGCAGTCTCACCACTACTTTGGTTGTTAATACACTCATGATACCCCCACCTCAGCTTAATGACACGAGTAACGCTTTGTAATTTGTCTTTGTAATTTATTTCATCATAGCAGGCTCCAGATCCAGCTAGGAGTGAACATGCCAGCAAGAGCAGAGAAACTCCCTGGAGACGATGCTACAGAGATGTTTCATGAGGTATACGATGTTGTCCTATATTTGGGCATTATCGATATCCTACAAGAGTACAACATGACTAAAAAGATAGAACATGCATATAAATCCATGCAATTCGACTCAGTAAAAATCTCCGCCGTCGACCCCAAATTCTACTCGAAGCGTTTTCTAGAATTCATTCAAAAGGTCTTTCCCCCGAATGATGTGTTGGGTTAGAACATCCGAGTGGTTTCTCAATTTCCATTTTTAACTTCATATATCATCTGTAAAACAACATTATGAGAAGTCTACATGTATTATGTGTATTTAGAGAGGTTGAGGGAGAGGTTATGCTGCCCTGTTTCTAAAGTGAATTTTGTTCTTGAATTCTACTACTAACTTGGTAATTGAAGAATTGATGTCTTTTCTTGTTATATGTCACACTTGTGTGAGATATCTATTTTATTACTTAATTAATTATCAGTTTTCAATCACATTTTACTGAGATGTCACTTTTCCATTATACTATAGTTTATAAAATAGTTCACAGAACAGTCTCTTTCAATACTCAACTTCATTTAAAGAATCTTATGGAGCGATAAATTGAGTAACGACAAGGTAACTGCCTATGATGTCGCACAAAAAATCATAACAGCTCAACCCATGTTAGGTGGTGGAGGGCAGCGACGGAGCTAGAAATTATATTCAGGGGTCAAAATGGAGTTTTGTAAAATAAATACCTCACTCAATCATTTGCATTTTTTAAAATAAGTTACTACTATTTAATAACTTTGTTAACTTTTTTTGGAATTATTTGATGATTTTTTAATAATAAAAAAGTATATTATGTATGTTAAAAATGTGATACCCGAGCTTCTCACTACTCATGTGCCAATATAATTTAATTTTTGTTATGTGCATTTTATAATTATGTGATAATTGTTTTTACATTTTAATTATCTTTACATTTTATTTGATACATATGTGATAAACATAGTGACAATATGTGAATATATGGGTGCATAAATATTTACGTGTATTAATTTGGATATATGAGTAAATTATTTTATGTGTATAAATACACTTTTTCTTAATTATTAAGTATCACACGTATTTTATTTATTATAATAATAATATATAATAAAAAAAAAAAAAAAGAAAGTCAAAAGTGGTGGCTGCATGTTGGCAGCCAAATTTGAAAGGGTGCATGCTGGCTGCAATCAGCCGTGAGTTTTTAAAAAAAAAAAAAAAAAAAATTTGTCACCTCTATATATATATGTATACACGAAAGTAGAAGAAGGAAAAAGAAAGAGAGAGAGAGGAGAGAGAGAAGAAAGGGAAAGAGAGGAGAGAGAGCAGAAAGGGAGAGAGAGGAGAGAGGAGAGAGAGAGAGAGAGCAGAAAGGGAGAGAGAGGAGAGAGAGAGGAAGGAAGAGAAAGAGAAGAGGGAGCGCGCCGGAACGTGCGTGTCGGAGCGAATTAGTCACAGTTCTTTACGGGGTTTATATTACTGTCGGAATCCAAGTAAGTAGAAGTTCAACTACAATGCATAAACATGTTGTTTGTGGATTATTTGTAATTAATATGTGATAATTATATTATGGATTATTGGTAATTAGTTTAATTACAATATGAATTATTTGTGATTAAATTGTTATACAAGCTGTGTATTTATGTGATTTGGAGAAAGTAGGGTTCATATTTAATAATAGTATATGTAAATTATTTGTGATAATATTGTGATACAAGTTGTGGATCCATGTGATTGGAAATATTATTATTATCCTATATAGATCTGTGTGATTGGAAACTGTTGCAAATATATTTATATGGTTTGAGAAAATATTGGTTATAAGGATCTGTGAGATCCAAGATGGAGTTGTTATTTCAGAAGTGAATTTGTATGAATTGAAATTAAGTTGTTACTTTATTATGATTAAATGTTGATATTGATATTGTAAATAGTTTATGATGCACATTTAATTGTTCTGGGTGCATACCATGCATAAACATGAAAAGTGTTTTCCTCAAAATTAATAAGATACTAATGGTGTGTGCGGCCACTATATATGCATCTCTGTCAGGGTTCGGAAAAATCGTTCCCGACATTTTTATTAGGGGTTCGGAAAAATCGTCCCCACCACTTTGCCAGAGTTCGGAAAAATCGTTCTCGGCACTATTTTTCGGGGTTCGGAAAAATCGTCCCCATTGAGCTCTTTTGGGGTGCATATCATAAGTGTGTCGTGGGGATCCCGCAACGTGAACAGTTTTAAAAATAAAAGAGATCAATTAGAAAAATTAAGAAATAGGCGATAGAGAACTAAATGCATTTTCATGCACGGACATGCATGATTTCTACTTACTGAGATTTTTATCTCACTAGTTTATGCATTGTAGGTGAGCCTGTTGATGATTGAGTGTGTGATGTGACTGTGCAAGCTGTGGAGCTCCTTCCAGTTTTGAGAGGATGTACATAGATGACGACCTGTTGGGCTAGGCCGTGGGTTTATTTTGTTTCCGCTGATGTTTTGGTTGTGTAATATAATAAGTATTGTCGCGAGTTTATTTGATTTGAGGTGGTATCAGAAACCAGTCACGTATGTTGAACTGGTGTTATTGTGTTGGTTATAAGTATATTATGTGAAAAAAATAAAATGCAGTTTTTATAATGACGATGGTTATGTAAATTAGTATTTGAATTATAAGTTATGTAAAGTGGGTCGTGTCAGAGTGGTATCAGAGCACGGTTTGGGTCCTGCAGACTGTCTATGTACATGAACTCATTCTTTGGGAGCGCAGCTTTGCAAGTAAGTGTTATTTTCCTTCTGTGTTATTATGTGTCTTATAAATTATATTGGTCAGGGAGTGCAGGAAGCGTAATTATTAGACAATATGGTAAGGGATACAAGTGAAAGTTCTGAAGGGGATAGGACTGCTGAGCAAGCAGCACTTACTGAAGGGAATAATCGTGATGCGGTGATTACTCGACTAATGGAATTGGTTGAGCGCCAGTCCCAACAGATACAGCAACTAATTCAGCAGAGAGATATGGGTGGACAACCAGAGGGTAATGCAAACCAAGATAGACGTCAAGCAGAACGTGTGGAAATGGTTTGTGAGAGGTTTCGAAAGTTGAACCCTCCAATATTTGAGGACGCAGCAGACCCCACAGATGCAGAGGATTGGTTACGCACGGTGGAAAACATGTTTCAATACAGTAGAATTCCAGATGGGGATAGAGTGCTATGTGCTTCTTTCATGTTACGAGGAAGTGCAGGCCACTGGTGGGATACGATTAAAAGTATCGAGGATGTCACGACTATGACATGGGAAAGGTTCAAGGAGTTTTTCAGAAACAAGTACTTTACGGCACCAGTGAGAGCCATGAAGATGAACGAGTTCATACAGTTGAGGCAAGGTGGCATGTCAGTCACAGATTACCTTCGTAAGTTTGAGCAGTTGTCGAGATTTGCTGAACATATGGTTAGTACGGAGGCACTGAAAGTGGAGAGATTTGTGGAAGGCTTAAGGCCTGAACTTTATAGAGATGTGAGTATGGCGGGACTGCATGGAGCAACATACTCACAAGTTGCAGAAAGGGCTCAAAGTGCTGAGCAAGCGGAAACGAGGATCAGACAAGCGCAAACTATCAGACGTCAATTTCAACAGAAACCAATACATCAGTTTGGGAGAGTTGATAAGAGGCCGATGTCATTTCAGAGGCCGAATTCAAATGTTCAATTGGAGCAAGGACAGAGACGAGGAGAACCCAACAAGCGTCCTAAATTTGATCAGGGAAAAGTGCCACCGGCGCCGCCACTACCTATATGTCCTAATTGTCTTAGATCACATGGTGGGGAGTGTCAAATTCCTCCGAGAACGTGTTACACATGCGGGGAGAAAGGACATGTGTCTACTACTTGTCCTAAGAAAGGGAAGCAGGTACAGCAGGGAAGAGCTCCAGCTAGGGTGTATACTTTGACGCGAGAGGAGGCAGACGCGAATCCCTCAGTTGTCACTGGTAAGTTCTCTATTTTTGGCACTTCTACATATGTGCTATTTGATTCTGGAGCAACACATTCATTTGTATCCACTGAGTATGTGAAAAAGTTGGGTGAAACACCTAACTTGATAGAAGCTAATTATGAGGTGATAATACCTTCTGGTGAGTCAAAGCAAACTAATCAACTTCTTCGAGGTTGTGTTATTCCTATTGAAGGAAGAAGACTCCTCGCTAATTTGATTGTGTTAAGTATGAATGATTATGATATCATATTGGGCATGGATTGGTTGTCAAAATACGGTGCTACAATAGATTGTCAGAAGAAGAGTATCACTTTTCAGCCAGTGAAAGGTGAACCGTTCACTTTTGTTGGAATCAAGAAAAGCTTTAGATTTCCGATGATATCAGCAGCAAAAGCACAGCGGTTGTTGGAAAGTGGTTGTGAGGTGTATCTGGTGAGTGTAATGAATGTTGAGGGGCAGCAATGTCCAGTTATTGATAATGTACCAATAGTTCAGGAATATCTGGGGGTATTTCCAGATGATCTTCCAGGTTTGCCACCAGACCGAGAAATAGAGTTTGTTATTGAGTTACAACCAGGAACTGCTCCTATATCTAAAGCGCCATACAGAATGGCACCAGCTGAACTGAAGGAATTGAAGATACAGTTACAAGAGTTGCTAGACAAAGGATTCATCCAACCTAGTTTCTCTCCTTGGGGAGCACCAGTTCTGTTTGTTCGAAAGAAGGATGGCACATTGAGGATGTGCATTGATTATCGGGATCTCAACAAAGTTACGGTGAAGAATAAATATCCATTGCCTCGCATTGATGATCTGTTTGATCAGTTACAGGGTGCAGCTATCTTTTCGAAGATTGATTTGCGGTCGGGGTATCATCAGTTGAAGTTAAAGAAATAGGATATTCCAAAGACTGCATTCAGTACAAGGTACGGGCACTATGAGTTCTTAGTGATGCCGTTTGGATTAACAAATGCTCCTGCAGCATTTATGGATTTGATGAATAGAGTATTTCAGGAATTTCTCGATAAATTTGTGATTGTGTTTATCGATGATATTCTAATTTACTCTAAGAATAAGGAAGATCATGCACTGCACTTGAGAAAGGTGTTAGAGATTCTGAAGGAGAGGCAGTTGTATGCGAAGTTCAAGAAATGTGAATTTTGGTTAGACCGAGTTGTTTTCTTGGGACACGTGGTATCGGGAGAAGGAATTTCAGTGGATCCAGGTAAAGTTAAAGCAATCCATGATTGGCCACAACCCTCAAATCCCACTGAGGTTCGTAGCTTTCTTGGATTGGCGGGATATTATCGAAGGTTTGTTGAAGGATTTTCTAAGATTGCTTCACCATTAACACAGTTGACCAGGAAGAATGTGAAGTTCACATGGACAGAGGAATGTGAACAAAGTTTTCAAGAATTGAAGGGACGATTGACATCAGCACCTATCTTAACTATTCCTACGGAGACAGGAAACTTCAAGGTTTACAGTGATGCTTCAAAGAATGGTCTTGGGTGTGTATTGATGCAAAATGGGAAAGTGATAGCGTATGCATCCAGACAGTTAAGGGAGTATGAGAAGAATTATCCAACTCATGATTTAGAGTTAGCTGCAGTGGTGTTTGCACTCAAGATATGGAGGCATTATCTGTATGGGGAACGTTGTGAAATCTATACTGATCATAAGAGTTTGAAGTACTTTTTCACTCAGAAAGAGTTGAATATGAGGCAAAGAAGATGGTTAGAATTGGTGAAGGATTACGACTGTGTTATCAATTATCATCCAGGAAAAGCCAATGTGGTTGCTGATGCATTGAGCCGAAAGGCAATACAGAGTGTAGCTGCTATGATCGTAAATCAGAAACCAGAGTTGCTTGATTTGCAAAGGATGGGTGTGGAGATCATTCAGGAAGGATCGTTGGAAGCAAGGATGGCAGCTCTGACACTTCGACCAACTTTGATGGATAAGATTCGACAGAGTCAACATGAGGATAAGTTGTTTGACAAAATAAAGAATGATATCAGCTCTGGAAAGTCTTCTGACTTCCAATTAGGAGATGATGGCGTGATTCGTTATGGAGGTCGATTGTGTCTACCTGAAGTGGATGACATTCGGAAAGAAGTTATGGCAGAAGCTCATTCAACACTCTACTCTGTGCATCCAGGAGCTACTAAAATGTATAGAGATTTGAAGACACATTATTGGTGGCCAGGAATATGAAGAGAGATGTTGCTCGATATGTGGAACAATGTTTGACGTGTCAGCAAGTCAAAGCCGAACATCAGAGACCAGCAGGAACTTTGCAGCCTTTATTTATTCCAGAATGGAAGTGGGAGAATATCACGATGGATTTTGTTATCGGGCTACCGAAGACAGTGAAAGGTCACGATGCTATTTGGGTTATTGTGGATCGATTGACTAAGTTAGCTCATTTTCTTCCTATTAGCTCTACGTATTCCATGGATCGTTATGCCCAACTTTATATACAAGAGATTGTCAGACTCCATGGAGTACCACTTTCCATTGTGTCAGACAGAGATACGAGATTCTTGTCTGCTTTCTGGAAGAGTTTACATAAGGCATTGGGGACACGGTTATCTTTCAGCACAGCATTCCATCCACAGACAGATGGTCAATCAGAGCGTACAATACAAATTTTGGAGGATATGCTCAGAGCATGTGTGTTGAATTTTCAAGGTCAATGGAGTAAATTTTTGCCTTTGATAGAGTTCTCGTACAATAACAGTTATCAGTCTACTATCGGGATGGCTCCATATGAAGCATTGTATGGGAGGAAGTGTAGATCTCCAGTTCATTGGGATGAAGTTGGAGAGAGGAAACTTTTGGGTCCAGATTTGATTCGTGAAATGTCAGAAGCTGTTAACCGTATACGAGAGAAGATGAAAGTTGCTCAAGATCGGCAAAAGAGTTATGCAGACAAACGGAGGAGAGGATTGGAATTTGAAGTGGGTGATCAGGTATTTCTGAAAGTTTCTCCAATGAAAGGGGTAAGGCGGTTTGGAAAGAAAGGGAAACTCAGTCCAAGATATGTTGGTCCGTTCACTATCATTGAGAGAGTTGGCAATGTTGCCTATAAATTGGAGTTACCAGCATCAATGTCTAGAGTACATGACGTGTTTCATGTATCTGTGTTGAGGAAGTATGTTCCAAATCCATCTCATGTTCTCAGGCAGGAACCAGTTGAGTTGAAAGAAAATTTGAGTTACGAGGAGGTACCAGTTGAGATCTTGTGGCGAGAAGTGAAGAAACTCAGAAATAAAGAAATACCATTAGTAAAGGTATTATGGAGGAACCAATTAGTTGAAGAAGCCACTTGGGAAAGAGAGGATGAGATGATGGCTAAATACCCAGACCTCTTCAGGTAATTAAATTTCGAGGACGAAATTTTTATAAGGTGGGGATGATGTGATACCCGAGCTTCTCACTACTCATGTGCCAATATAATTTAATTTTTGTTATGTGCATTTTATAATTATGTGATAATTGTTTTTACATTTTAATTATCTTTACATTTTATTTGATACATATGTGATAAACATAGTGACAATATGTGAATATATGGGTGCATAAATATTTACGTGTATTAATTTGGATATATGAGTAAATTATTTTATGTGTATAAATACACTTTTTCTTAATTATTAAGTATCACACGTATTTTATTTATTATAATAATAATATATAATAAAAAAAAAAAAAAGAAAGTCAAAAGTGGTGGCTGCATGTTGGCAGCCAAATTTGAAAGGGTGCATGCTGGCTGCAATCAGCCGTGAGTTTTTAAGAAAAAAAAAAAAAAATTTGTCACCTCTATATATATATGTATACACGAAAGTAGAAGAAGGAAAAAGAAAGAGAGAGAGAGGAGAGAGAGAAGAAAGGGAAAGAGAGGAGAGAGAGCAGAAAGGGAGAGAGAGGAGAGAGGAGAGAGAGAGAGAGAGAGCAGAAAGGGAGAGAGAGGAGAGAGAGAGGAAGGAAGAGAAAGAGAAGAGGGAGCGCGCCGGAACGTGCGTGTCGGAGCGAATTAGTCACAGTTCTTTACGGGGTTTATATTACTGTCGGAATCCAAGTAAGTAGAAGTTCAACTACAATGCATAAACATGTTATTTGTGGATTATTTGTAATTAATATGTGATAATTATATTATGGATTATTGGTAATTAGTTTAATTACAATATGAATTATTTGTGATTAAATTGTTATACAAGCTGTGTATTTATGTGATTTGGAGAAAGTAGGGTTCATATTTAATAATAGTATATGTAAATTATTTGTGATAATATTGTGATACAAGTTGTGGATCCATGTGATTGGAAATATTATTATTATCCTATATAGATCTGTGTGATTGGAAACTGTTGCAAATATATTTATATGGTTTGAGAAAATATTGGTTATAAGGATCTGTGAGATCCAAGATGGAGTTGTTATTTCAGAAGTGAATTTGTATGAATTGAAATTAAGTTGTTACTTTATTATGATTAAATGTTGATATTGATATTGTAAATAGTTTATGATGCACATTTAATTGTTCTGGGTGCATACCATGCATAAACATGAAAAGTGTTTTCCTCAAAATTAATAAGATACTAATGGTGTGTGCGGCCACTATATATGCATCTCTGTCAGGGTTCGGAAAAATAGTTCCCGACATTTTTATTAGGGGTTCGGAAAAATCGTCCCCACCACTTTGCCAGAGTTCAGAAAAATCGTTCTCGGCACTATTTTTCGGGTTCGGAAAAATCGTCCCCATTGAGCTCTTTTGGGGTGCATATCATAAGTGTGTCGTGGGGATCCCGCAACGTGAACAGTTTTAAAAATAAAAGAGATCAATTAGAAAAATTAAGAAATAGGCGATAGAGAACTAAATGCATTTTCATGCACGGACATGCATGATTTCTACTTACTGAGATTTTTATCTCACTAGTCCTGTTGATGATTGAGTGTGTGATGTGACTGTGCAAGCTGTGGAGCTCCTTCCAGTTTTGAGAGGATGTACATAGATGACGACCTGTTGGGCTAGGCCGTTGGTTTATTTTGTTTCCGCTGATGTTTTGGTTGTGTAATATAATAAGTATTGTCGCGAGTTTATTTGATTTGAGGTGGTATCAGAAACCAGTCACGTATGTTGAACTGGTGTTATTGTGTTGGTTATAAGCATATTATGTGAAAAAAATAAAATGCAGTTTTTATAATGACGATGGTTATGTAAATTAGTATTTGAATTATAAGTTATGTAAAGTGGGTCGTGTCAAAAAATGATAATTATTTAAACATTAAATATATTTTTGATACTTTATTGATATTTGTTAAGAACAGAAAAATGAACATATTTGCAATTGACACTCAAAATTGTTAAATTGAATAATTTAGGTGTGGATGGAGGAGTTGTGAGTATTATTATTAATGTTATGGTTATTATTATTATTTTAAAATTTTAAAAAAGAAAAGGAAAATACGTTAGGAAGTGTGGATATATGATGCTGCACAGGGACGGAGCCAGAAATTTAGAATTTTCGGACAGAGAGGCCCAATTCTTTTTATCTTATAAAATTTTCACCTTTGTTTTTCACATAAATTTAGAAAAATGTTATTTTTTGATAGTTTAGTATTTTTAATAAAAAAAGAGTAAAATTTATTTTGCACATAAAAATAATTAAAAGAAACAAATGATAATATTTTTTTTAATAAATGCTCCATTTATTTAAAAATTTTTAAAAATAATTATAAAAGTATTAAAGAAAACAATTTATAAATATATATGTAATAAAAAATCGAAAAAAAAATAAAACATAAGAAAATAGGGGGAGAAATTTTTTTTAGGAAAAAGGAGAACAGGTAAAAGAAAAAAAGAATTAAATAAAATATTAAAATAATAATAATAATATAAGAGAAGGAAGGAGGAATAAAAGAAAAAGGAATTAGATAAAATATTTAAAAAAAATAATAATAATAAAAGAGAAGGAAGGAGGAATGATAGATAAAATAATAAAGTTACTGCCTTCATTGAAATCGAATCCGCGACCTTCAACATGCGCCAACCGTAGGCCACAACCATATAACAAAATAGTTTATTACATATATACTACTTATTTTAAATTTTCAGGGGGTACAGTATCGTGGCTCTGTCCTGGTGGAGGGGGTGGGTATATTCCATGCCCATGCATTTGCTGGAACCCTTGTGTTAATACAATTAGTCACTATTATAATAATAATAATAATAATAATGAAAATTGCAAAATCGTCAAATTTGCGAAAATGGCAAAATCGTGAAAGTCGCAAAAATTCTGCAGACCTATTCGCTTCCTTACTAACCAAGTTTTGTTTTCCTATATAGAATACAAGAGAGATGTTTAAGATTGATGCTGCTGACTATATGATGTGTAAGAGAACTTTCTAAAGTGAATTTTGTTCTTGAATTCTATGACTAACTTGGTAATTGAAGAATTGATTCCTTTTCTTGTTATATGTCACACTTGTGTGAGATATCTATTTTATTACTCTCTCCGTCCAATTTCAATGTTTACTTTTGGTTTTTGCACGTTGATTAAGGAGTATAGTATTTTAATAGATAGTGGGTGGAAAGATATATTTAATGTAAAGTGAGTAGATGTATTAGTGTTGGATGTGGGGATCATGGTGATATATTAATTGTTATAGGTGAGTCCCATATTCCAAAAAAAGAAACGTAAACATTGAAATGAGACGCCCAAAATAGAAATACGTAAACATTGAAATGAGACGGAGAAAGTACTTAATTAATTATCAGTTTTAATTACATTTTACTGAGATGTCACTTTTCCATTATACTATAGTTCATAAAATAGTTCACAGACCAGTATCTTACAATACTCAACTTCATTTAAAAAATCTTATGGAGTGAACGAAATGGAGTAACGACAGGGTAACTGCCTATGATTTCGCACAAAAATTCATCACAGCTCAACCCATGTTAGGTGGTGGAGAGGGTGGGTGATGTCGCACAAAAATTCATCACAGCTCAACCCATGTTAGGTGGTGGAGGGGGTGGGTACATCCCATGCCCATGCATTTGCTGCCCTGGGAAACCTTGTGTTAATACAATTAGTCACTATTATAATAATAATAATAATACTTAAATTTGTGAAAATTGTAAAATCGTCAAATTTGCGAAAATTGCAAAATCGTGAAAATCGCAAAAATTCTGCAGACCTATTCACCTGACTAGCCAAGTTTTGTTTTCCTGTGTAGAATCTAAGAGAAATGTTTAAGATTGATGCTGCTCACTATATGATGTGTAAGAGAACTTTCATCTCCACGAAAGAATGGCAGCGTCTTTTTCTTGTCTCAAGATGATCGTATTATGATAAAAAAAATTGCAGAAATCCGAAGTTAAGTTTCGATTCCCTCTCATCATCTTTATTCAATTCCTTGATGTCTACCTTTTTTGGTGGAAACCATATCCTCAGTGCTACGTTGGGTTTTTCAAATGACTATATAAATGGTCAACCATTTTTCTTGATGTCTACAATGACAATGTTCAACTGTCAACTAAAAAGATATTACTTTTTTTTTTAACGTGCATCACTTTTTCCAACTTCATGGCCTCTTTTATATGAGCAGATTTAGTTTAATATTTTCTGTACTACATTGAAATTTCTTTAATGTGCTAAGTTCAATATTTTTTTATTCAGCTTTTCTAGCTGTTCTCATTTTTGTGTCTGAGACTTTACAGAAACAAATGTTCAAATCTTAAATCTTGATTTTCTTGATGAAATACCTCTGTCTGGCTTTTACTCCATGATATGATATGGTAAAACATGTCCATCCATATGCAGGAAGATCCAAATAGACAGCGACTTCTTGGTATCGGAGAACATAATGGATTATAGCCTCTTGCTTGCGTTCACTACCGAGCACCACAACACCTACGTTCCCAATTGCCTTATAGTCAACACATGTCTGTTGATGGATTGGGATTGTAGCAGAAGATGGTAAGTTTGGCACATACAGTCCTCTCAAGTCTATAAAGTTGTTTGGAGCTTTAATTTGATAAGAACTTAATTTTCTTGTTTTAGCTGTTTACTAGCCAACCATTCACACATAAAACTCTTCAGATCCTGCATAAGGTAGGTATAAGCAAGTTAACAATTGGAAAAAGAGAAAAAATGTCTATGTACACTACCGTTTCAGCACACACTGTTCAAGATCTCATTTTAAGATGGTTATTCATATTTTCGATAACAACGTCTAGTTCTATGTGTTGCACATGATGCTATGTTTACTTAATTTGGATGTCCCAACACTAATAAGTAATAACTGTTTCTCACCTTCAATGTTGATGATTCAAAACTGCTATGGAGGATGAAATAACTCCACAAGGCCTTGGTCTGATTACAATAGTGTGGTCGTGGGACCCCATATACGAGGTAGCCGATTGCGAGCATCATCTTCAACTGGGGATGAGGAAGTGGATCTTCTCCTTCCTGGTACAGCTAGGTAATATCATGTAGCCTGATTGTCAATTGTTGTATTCACCATTAAATTAAATCTGTGATCAGCAATCTCACCACTACTTTGGTTGTTGATACACTCATGATACCCCCACCTCAGCTTAATGACACGAGTAACACTTTGTAATTTGTTTCATCATAGCAGGCTCCAGATCCAGCTAGGAGTGAACATGCCAGCAAGAGCAGAGAAACTCCCTGGAGACGAAGCTACAGAGATGTTTCATGAGGTGTACGACGTTGTCTTATATTTGGGCATTATAGATATCCTACAAGAGTACAACATGACTAAAAAGATAGAACATGCATATAAATCCATGCAATTAATCTCCGCTGTCGACCCCAAATTCTACTCCGAACGTTTTCTAGAATTCATTCAAAAGGTCTTTCCCCCGAATGATGTGTTGGGTTAGAACATCCGAGTGGTTTCTCAAGTTCCATTTTTAACTTCATATATTATCTGAAAAACAGCCATTTTGAGTAGTCTCCATGTACTTGTATTTAGAGAAGTTATACTGCCCTGTGTCTAAAGTGAATTTTTTGTTCTTGAATTCTACTACTAACGTGGTAATTGAAGAATTTATTCCTTTTCTGTTTTTGGCCACACTTGTGTGACATTGTCTGTGATATCATTTCTTTTTTTATTAGTTAATTGTCATTTTTCAATCACATTTTATTTAGATGACACTTTTCAATCATACTATAAGTTCATAAAATAATTCTCACAACAGTCTATCAATTCTTATTAATTGTTATTACTTTTTATATGTTTTTCACTTCTAATCTGTTTCTCATCAAATAGTTCACATAGAGGCGGTCTCAGGCAAATAGTTCACCCACCCTCCCATTTGTCTTGCATTTATTGTCATTGTTTGTTGTCCTCTATTCTTGTTGTCTAGATTTGTTTCGCTAACAGAAACAAGTGAAAACATTTGTTGAGGTGTGTATTCGGGGAATGCAACCAAAAGATATGCATGATTTCATTGTTTCGTTCCTCAAGCTTTCTTTAGATGGAGTTGATTTTAATCATCTCAATGAGAGCACAGAACAAAGTTTGCAAATAATCTTCATTAAAGAATTACAAGATCTATTAACTATATAAAGGGTGAAAATCAAGCCAAACTTATCGAAACTTGACTTGAAATCGTTCAATAACAGCTCGTTTGAGCTTGATTTGATAAAGACATCAAATAAGCTTGAACACACTTTTATGTTCAATAAAATTAAAAGTTTGGCTCGACTCAATACATGAAAATAGGTAAAACCTAGATGTAAATTTATCAAACTACTCGAACTCGGTTCGATAAAAAATCATTCGGGCTCACTTGATTGTTTATCACACAAGCTCAAATATATATCTTGAAGATCGATAATATTTCGAAAAAGCTTTAGCAGCTCTTCGTTCGACTCGACTCAACTCATTTTCACCTTAACTATACACTTATAAGATAAAGATAATGAGATAGGGTCTAAACCGTCGGAATAAATAAACTGTATAATAGAATTCAAAGTAGCACAAACCACATAAAGTAAATCGGAAACCTCTTAGGTGTTGGGGAGAAATGCAAAAAATATTACTATGAATTAAATTTAGTTGGAAAACATCCATTCTTACCCATACAGTTTATTCCCAAAGGCTGGATTCGAGGTAACAAGATTATGTAGAAGATATACAAAAGAGATTGTAAGGAGATAAATAGTTTCACTGAGCAGATTGAGTTAAATTGTAGCATCACGTGCGTCATGCATGGGGTTTCGGTAAATTAGCGATTTCCGGCAAAAATTCGTTAAAATTGAACAGATTCGTGAGTTATGAGATAAAATTGAATTATTTATGTTACTATTAATAAGTTTTTAAATTACTCTTTAAATTTATTTATGTTACTATTAATAAGTTTTTAAATAACTCTTTTTAATTAATTAGACCACTCTATAAACATGCAATATTACACACGACAAATATGGGTCATTTAATTAGGTCTTTGATTTGAAAATCCGATTTTCTAAATATAAATGTCATAAATCTATATAATTACTCTATAAAATAATTAGACTACTCTATAGAATTAATTGAATTACTCTTTAATGTGAATTGAATTACTCTATAATTTGAGAGTCCGAATTTCTAAAAATAAAGATATAAATCTTAGATTACTCTATAAAAATAACTAGGTTACTATTTAGAATTAATTAAGTTACTCTTTACCGTGAATTGGGTTAATTTTTGATTTGAGACTCTAATTTTTTTAAAAAAAGTCATAAATCTGTATGTTGTTACTCTATAATAATAATTAGGTTACTCTTTACAGTGAATTGATAACTTATAAAAATAAATAGATTATTCTTTGAAAAAAAAAGGTTACTCTCTATAATGAATTGGATTACTCGAAACTCTAATTTTCTAAAAATAAAGTCATAAATCTTAGATTACCCTATAAAAATAATTAGGTTACTCTTTAAAAGTAGCTGGGTTACCATGAATTGGGTTGCTATTAAAATCCTCCTACTTCATCATCAAGAGCTAATTAATCCTTCATTTACTTAATTAAACGCATCCTACTTCATCATCAAGAGCTAATTAATCCTTCATTTACTTAATTAAACGCAATATGTGGATTAATAAGTGTCACTTGCCCACTACACATCACACTAAAAAAACTATTATAGATAGTGATGGAAATTTGGGGAAAAAAATTCCATCATTTAGTACAGGAATGACAAAGTTACATAACCAACTATACAATAAATTTGGTTATCTCATCCCCCTTCTGTCCTTTTCAGAGAAATCAGAAAAGGTGGAACGACCTCTGGCCCTCGATTATGGCATACACAAGTTTCTCTTTCATCACTCCCTACAAAATACGATAATTATTTACTTATAATCCCTAAAAACCTTCTAAACTTATAAAATTATGGAAAGAAAATCCAGAGCAAACGCAATCAAACAAAGTGATGATTTAATTAAATAATGAAAAAAATCCAAAGCTGGAAACCAACAATTCCACCAAAATGCAAAAAAGCAAAAGAAGATGCCTAAAAAGAATACAAAATCTGCTATGTGGATTGACCTTCATTCCACCAAAATGCAAAATGCAGAAGAAGAAGAGTAAAGAGAATACAAAATCTGCTCTGTGGATGAGACCTTCAAAATTAGAGTCGTTCTTGATATTAACATGGTGGAACTAGATACGGTTGGCCCAAGGGTGCGACAGTTCAAGGAGGTGTTTGATCTTGTCATTGTAAATATATATCCAACGCTAAAATCTTGTGCTGCCTTTCGGCTATGACCTTGTCGCAAAAATGCGAGCCAATGAAGCCTCCGGCTCCGATCAGCAAACAATGATAGGCTTGACTGGATTTCCATCCAGATCTACCCTCGTGGTGACCATTTTTATACGAGGAGAATCTTGGAGATGGGTGTGAGAATTTGGTTTTACTTGCATGTGAAATTTAAATAAAATGAACGAGAATGTGAAATTGGGAGCAGAATTGGTGAGAATGGAATTGAAGGCACATCTAAAGCTGAAAAAGGAGGCAGGATCGAGAGGAGAGCAACAAAACATTAAAGATCTGCCAACATCAGCAAACCCGTGAGACCGTAAAAATTGCTATATCATCAAATCCCATTGCCGCT
This sequence comes from Pogostemon cablin, assembly GCA_023678885.1. NCBI lineage: Eukaryota > Viridiplantae > Streptophyta > Magnoliopsida > Lamiales > Lamiaceae > Pogostemon > Pogostemon cablin. The sequence goes on from CM042984.1 coordinate 3,766,047, forward strand.
GCCGATTTTAATGCCGCCGTCGATTAATGTATATAGAATGTTCCGAGATGTTCGTCCGCCCACCCAACGAACTCGCCATAGAACTAAAAAATCCCCAAATTGATCTGCAGGTCCCCGTGCTGGATCTCGTCGGAAATTCGGAGGAAGACCGCCGAATGGAGGTGGTGGGTGAGGTGAAACGGGCGTCCAAGGATTGGGGTTTTTTTTCAGGTGGTGAATCATGAAATTTCTGCGGATGTTATGGATGGGATGCTGGAGGGGATTAGGGCAGGATGAGGAGGTGAAGAAGGAATTCGATAAGAGTGATGCGGAAGGTGGGGATCCGCGAGTTTTTCATAAACGAGTGGCGGTGAGGTTTCAACCCTGGACCTTTGTTAAGCATGGGCTCTGATACCATATTAAACGATCATCTTATCTAAAAGTTTAAGTTTGTAGAAAGTTGAATCATTTAATACTTAATCAGGTTACACTCTAATATCTCCACCCTTCAAATGTAACCATTCGCCTTTTCGGGTGGATTAAAAGTATAATAATTTAATGTATTTTGAGGTGAGAAAAATAATATTTTAAAGTTTAATATATAATTGTTTTAGTGTTGAGTGTGGGGCTATGTGTGATTATATCAATTTAAAAAATGAAATGAAGTTTTTTAATGAAACGGATAAAAAGGTAAAATGGATACGAGGGAATGGGAATATAAATTATATACTACTTTTCAAAAATAATAATCGCAAACAAAAGTTGTGTTTGTTATAAAAATCATCCAATAGACTCCGCCAACATTACATATATTTTCTCTTTTTTATAATACTATTTTCTATTCTCCCCCCTCGTCTCTTTCCCTTACATCAATATATACTTTTACACATATTACAATCCATTAATTTGACATAAATTACTGTTTGAAACCTACCATCAAAAAAAAAAAAAGCCAAACAAAAACAAAGATATTCAAAAGTCAAATTTCAAAATCTACACCAAACCTGGGAATAACCATACTCTCAAGTAAAATACTAACTCTATACCATTAAAAAAATTCACAATTATTATCTTACAATAACATAATATAAATGTGAAAGCATTTACACGATAGGAAAATTATAATATACCCCTGCATAAATGTTTCATTTTAAATATAGAAATAATCAATAAATAATGCATGCGAAAGGACACGAGTGTGAAGTGAGATGGTTTGTAAGAGTGCGAATGGAGTGCACGCATGAGTGATGTAAGCAATTAGTTAATTAAGCTTAGTAGTAATTAAGTATTGATGATTAGCATGTAAGCAAAAAACATTGTTATTTCGTGAAAAGATCCGTGTCTGAATAAATAAAGTGTATTGCAATAGAATTACTCAAAGTAGCACAAAAAACATATACGTGAATGTGTAAATTGGAAACCTTTTAGGTGTTGGAGACTTTTGTCTTGGAGAGAGAATGTGTAATAAGGCCTAAACACAACACCAACTTCTGATGGCAAGATTTTTTTATTGAGAGTGGTGCCACAAAAAACCAAAAATATCTCTTGATTATCCCCTCCTTTACACCTTCTTCTCTCTCTATCTGTATTTGTCAATATATCAAATTTACCCCGACCCCCAACCCCTCTCTCTCACCGCATGTATAATTTCCACTCTCTCACCGCATGTATAATTTCCTACCTTAGTACTACTATTATCCTCTCTCCTCTTTTTCTATTAATTTCTAAAATTTGTCTTTAATTGCTCTATATTGTCTAAAAGTTATTGAATGAGACCATACACGAACATGATAGTATACATAGTTGAAATTCTTGTCACGGTATTTACACGAAATAACCCTTACTCAAATATCATTTATCGGTCTTTACACCTTGATCAATAATAATAACAATATTATTATTATTATTATTGTTAATAATAGACAAGTTGGTCTTTTTTTTTTTTGAAATAGTAAATCGTTCATGTAACTACCCTTGCAAGAACTTATGTTTAATTATTTAATTGATCCTTTATTAAAAAACACACACAATTTTCAACTTTATTTTAACAGTACACGTTTGGAAAGTGAAGATACATGTTTTTATATTAAAAGATTACGATATTTAATATTAAAAGTAACAACTATTTAAGGACGTCGGATATTGGCACACCGTGGCAAATTTTATCCCAAAAATTGAGGAATACTATTTGATTGATTGATGAAAAGTGATTGTTCAAATAAATTATTTCAAAAATAATTTATAATATAAGTAAAAAATGATAAAATTTTAAATAAAAATATTATAAGAAAACTATCAAATTTTAAAAATCCCCAATGAAAAGTAAATTTATCTAAAATTCCAGAGTTCCAATAAATTATTCAATAAAATATGAAATTGTTGGACTGACGTCACTAAAATTTGATTAGAATTTTCTCATCACAAAATATTTGTGAGCAACCCATCAATGAGTCACTGTAAGAGAGAAGAAATAGAATTATGAAATGATGTCAACAATAAATTATTAGCCAAACGAGGTAAATCCCACATGTCTACATTTCACTTAAAAATTAAAATACAATAATAGTAATGTTGCACATAATAAATTAAGAAAATATATATTATAAACCACTAAATATACAAACTATATATACATGCACTTTTAACTTTTCTTCCTATTATATCCAAGCACTAAAGAATCAATGAAATAGTAACTAACTCATAAGAAGAAGATGATTGACGCGTATATAATTTTTAAAAGCTAAAAATCACACACGGTTTATAATAATCTATCTACGTCCTCTTGAACAAGAGAGTTTATTATTGATATGAAATTACTATTACAGCTCTCAATGGATCACTCAATTGCATAAACAATACTTCCTCCGCTCCGTTTGTTTTTTCACATTATTAAAGAATATAGTATTTTAATGCAACGATGAATATAGAAAAAAAATTCCAAGGGTATGGCATGAAATTATAAAACTGTTAATCCCTTTGTCCCTATAAATAATGCAGGTGTTTTTTTATGTTTAAATATGTGTAACGTTATTGAAATGCATATAAACAAATGATTATTTTAGATAATATAATGAAAATATGTATAAAGTTGTTGAGTTGTGTGCTAAAAGTGAGTACTATTGAGATATATTATTATAATTTTTAGAAATATAGATAAGTGTTGACGTATTAAAAGAAAAAATGTGAAATACTTATAAGGACGGAGGGAGTATTTGATATTTAAAATCGTATAACAAATAAATCAACACTCCAAAATTATAATTATAGTTGACACCATCGAATTTTTATTTGTAAACAATAATTTAAGATATTATTATAAAGAATTTATAGTATAAATTTATAAAAATAGTAATGAATTTAATATGAATTTGTATTTGGAGGTATAGTTGTACCCTTGGATAGTTAATTAAAAAATCTAATACTCTTTTTGTCCCATAAACAAATTCACATTTTCTTTTTTTATTTGTTCCATAAATAAGTTCGCACTCCCAAATAAATAAATTCACACAAATCAATACCCACATATCACATTTTAATTTTAAAATTGTCACTCTTTTACGAGTCACGTAACTTTATAATTTATTTATTACATAAAAATATCAAGCTACCCCTAAAAGTAAAGTAAAAAGCAACTTTTTCTTTTATAATTGGGACGGAGGGAGTAGTATTTAATGTAAAGTGAGTATGTGTATTAGTGTTGAATGTGAGTCTTATAATAATATATTAAGGGGGCGCTTGGTTAGAGATAGTATGAGTGGGTAATGAGAATAAAAGAGTATTGATTCTCATTCTTCCTGCTTGGTTAGAGGTAATGAGAATCCAAATTCCTCAATTATACCATTGATTCAATGTACACCCCCATTCTTTCAATCACTTTTATTCTCATTACCATTGTCCTCATTAATAATTTCCATCATTGTCATTCCGAAATTTGAAATTATTTTAGGTGAGTTTTATATACTAAAAAGAAAAACATAAAGATTGAAATAGAACGCCAGAAATAAAAATATGTAAAGATGAAATGAAACGGAAGATGTAAAAAATAGCTGAAAACAGTATGAATGAAAATTTTAATTAACTAGCTATCTTCTTGGCTATTTATATATTAGTGCTTAAAATGAATTTGAAAACAAGAAGTTTCCAAACCACAAAGACCATGCATCTTGAAAATAGCCTTCAACACTCTAGTTTGATGATTTGTAACAGTTCAAACTGATATTCCAATTTGTAAAATTAACGTCCATGCATCACGTGTATTTGATCATTAGTTTTCTTCTACATTTGATCCCAATCATAAAAAAACATAATTGGATCAAATTAATTTATCAACCAATCTACAATAAATAATATAAAATGGTAATTTTGGAAGGTAGAAAAAATTTCTAGAGTAATTGAATTAATAATTCGTAAACTTTTAGCGTTAATAAAGTGTGAGACGCGGCTTTCAGCTTGCACATATATTTAGTTTATCAGTACATTTCACCATGCATTGATATTAATACATAATAATATAAATTCAAGAATCTAATTCATATTTATATACTTGAATTTTCATATGAATATATTCTTTGCCAAATTTTAAACCCACATTAATTAAATTATTTATAATTCCACGTAATTGAGTTAACACATCGTCTAACAAAAGAGTAACTCTATTTAAAAATATAAAATTATAAATTTTATTTAAACTATTAATTAAATTAAATTAAATTAATCAATAGAATATATTTTTGTAGGTTCACCTAGTTAAAATATTGCATACTAGTATAATTTTTCACCGTTCTACAATATAAAGATAAGGGTGAGTCTGTATATCTATTTAAATCTTTTTAACCCCAATTTAGAATTAAGTTGCATATGTATAATAAAGGCGTGCCGTGTAAATCGAGTTTATCTGTAAACTTATTTTTTAAAATTACTCTTTAGAGAGTAATAACTTTTATATATTTCATGTCTATAAAAGTAATCGATAAATTATGATTAAAAAATTTGAAGAGAAATTTTCTTTTAATTTAGAAGCCTAATAATTTAAGTATTTAAAGAGTAATTTTTCATTTATTAAAAAATAATAGGGTTTACAAGTAAATCCGATTTACATATGTGATTGTGATATAATATATGTCAATTTTGATTAACTTTGTGGTAATTCAAAATGAAGAAATACATATTAAAATTTACATTAAAATACATATTTTGATAAACTATGTGGTAATTCAAAACGAAGAACTACATATTAAATTTTTCAATAAATGCATCTCACCTTAAAAAATACAAAAGCACTTATATAAATTAAATACATCTCAGATTACTAAATTTACATTAAAATACATCTCATCTAAAAAGTATGAAAGCACTTGTAAACTTAATACATCTCATATTACTATATACTATATTCTCCCTGTTTTAATTTGTTTGGAAAAGCAAAATTGTAATATTTTCTATTCTCCCTGTTTTAATTTGTTTGGAAAAGCAATTGTAATATTTTCTGATTTTCTCTAATATTTAGATAATATCCAATTTTCTAATCATATTTCTAATTATATTTCTTTCAAAATTTGATCAATTCCTTTATTTTCCCCTTTCAATCTTCTAATCATATTTCTAATTATATTTCTTTCAAAATTTGATCAATTCCTTTATTTTCTCCTTCAATCTTCTATAGTTTACGCCACAATTTATTTGTATGAACGCTCTCATTAATTGAGATATGTGAGACAAAATAATACTTCTACTATATTATAATAATAAATGATATTTGATTAAAAAAATATGGCTTCATCAATTCACAACTACAACATTAATGAATATTAAAGTGTATAAAAAACTAAATTTGTGATCAATATAAATACATATCTATCAATTCAAACATATATTTTTGTCTTACATAATTAATTGGAACTAGGTGCTATAGCTTGCTAGATTGCAATCAAATTAAACTGTATTAACTATTTAAAATATAGACATGCATTGAAGCACTAACACTCGAACGCCTCAACAAAGTATAAACATGCATTGAGGTTCTACCACACGAATTTACACTAGTGTGGAGTAATATATTCGACTCATAGAGTTGTCTCTTATGTCTTCATATCATATGTACAAAATATGTAAAGGTACAATATTTGTTCTAAAAAGTATAAACTTTAAATAATAACAATACAATATTTTTTTAAAGGTTATACACTTAAATTAATAATTGTACAATATTTTATTCTAAATGATATGATTTTTTTTCCAAAAATTAAAAATGCATGTCATCATACTAAATTTGATAATAAAAAGTATCTAAGCACACAAAGAATATAGAATTAGATTCAAAGTCTCAAGAACCAAGGAAAAAAGATTGATGTGTGTATTTAAAGCTAAAAATAAAAACAAAGGGTTTATAATAATCCACCTACATCTCTCTTTTGGAGCGAGAGTTTATTATTGATATATATGGAAATATTAAAGCTTACAATGGATCACTCAATTCCATAAACACTACAAAAAGAGTTGAAATGAGCTGGACGAATGAAAATTTTAATAAAATGCTTAAAATGATGTTGGAAATAAATACTTTTGATCCTATCTTGTAAATTGGAATGAGAGCTCCAAAACCACTCTTAAAGCCATGAAAACGGATATATTTTATGATTTCTATAGCAAAGGAAAAATGTGTTGTAAGTTGTACCTAATGGGTTCTCTCTTCATTATTATTAGAGCATATATGTGATTTGGAAACTCCAATAGCTTTTGACTTTTTTTTTAGTGTACATGATAATATTTTACTTTTTTTAATGAGTTAAATTCTTGTGTTTATAAGGTTACAATATTTTATTCTAAAAAATATATTATACTTTAATTAATAAGAGTACAATATTTTATTGTAAAGAATATATATATATATTTTTTTATTAAATTTTTTATTTTTTATTTTTCATTAAATAAAAGTATACGTCCTTATATTAAATAAATGATATACAAAATTATCGTAAAAGTAGGCAGATAGTTTTAACCTTTTGTTTTCATTAGAAGGCCAAAAAAAAAAAAACTCCATTATTCTTTGTTAATAATTTATTTTATTCTTATATTTATAGTATCTAAAATGGATTAATGTATAAAATACGGTTTAACAAAGTAATTAAATGGATCGAGAGAAAGGTTTCCAGTTGGAGAGAGAATAAGGTTCCAGAGGTCATTAATGTTTTACCTTATTCGTGTTAATAACTTTTGAACAATGAGGAGTATTTTGATCGACGAAAAATGATTGTTCAAATAAAATGTTTCAAGAATAATAATAATATTTATAATACAAGTGAGAAGTGATAACATTTTTAATAAAAATATTACAAGAAAACTGTTAAATTTTAACATAAAAATTCCAACAAAAATTTTAAAATTTGAATAAATTATATATCTAATGAAACATGAAACCATCTCATTAATTGAGACATGTGAGATAGAATAATAAATGGCAATCGAGTCGATTCACAGCAAACTACAGCATTTGAATATTAGATTGCATAAATAACTAAATTTGTGATCGATATAAATACATATCAATCAATTTTGAAATTAAACTATACTATGTGACTTATCTATGGAGAAAAATATAGACATGCATTGATGATCAAACGCTCAAATTAAACTATACCTCAAATATTAATAAATGGGTAAACTTTTAGCGTCAATAAAGTGTGAGACGCGGCCTTCCGTTCAACATATATTTAGTTAATCCGGACATTTCACCATCCATTAATACTAAAACATAATAATAATATAGATTCAAGAATCTAATTCATATTTATATACTTAAAATTTCACATGATAATATTCCTTACCAAATTTTCCCAAAAGTAATCTTGTTATAATAATTAGGGGTAATTCTAAAGTGCATTTTAATGAATAAGACTATAACATTTTGTTCTAAAAGATAGATACTCTATCCGTCTTTGGCTAAGATGGTCATTTTACCATTTTGGTCGTCTCACCTAAAGAATCTCATTTCCTTTTTTTGACATATGGAACCCACTAATACCCATTAATACAATTAAAATATAGGCCCCACACTCACTAATACAACTACACACTACACATTAAATAATACTAATACTCTTTAATTCACGTGCTCAAAAATAAATTGGACTCTTAAGTTGGGACGGAGGGAGTATTTTTTTATTTTTCTTGAAATAAAGGTAGATGTCCTAATTATAGTATACTATAAATTAATACTAAAGGTAGACAAGTGTTAGCCTTTTGTTTTCATTAGAAGAAAAAAAAGAACTCCATTATTTGTTATTAATAATTTATTTTATTTATTCAATATGATCTTACCTGATTTATACTAACTTTTGAACAAACCCAAAGATAAGGTTGAATAAATTTAGTAATCCCTAATCCCCCTTCTCTCTCTCCATGAAATAAGTAGCACCTTTTCATCATTATTTTCACTTGAGTTTATGATTTGGGTCGACTGCATATGGAACATTTTTCCTGTTGCTTAGCATAGTATCAGAGTTCTTCTCAATCTTGTTGAATATATCTTTAGACCTTACTCAAATTAATATTATTTTATCCATCTTTGTATACATCAATATTATTATTATTATTTGTAGTTTTAATAGACAAGTTGGTTTTCTTTTCTTTAATTTGAACCGTACATGTCACTACTTTCGCACGAACTAGTTTTGTTCAATTATTTAATTGGATCTTTATTTTTTTTAAAAAAATACACAAGCACACACACAATTTTCAACTTTATTTTAAGGATACACGTTTAGAAAATGAAAGAAACACGTTTTTATATATTAAAGGATACGCCAATTAATACTAAGAGTTACAACTTTTTAAGACCTTCGGATCTACACACACGATATGTGGCAAATTTTATCCTAGAAAATGAGTAGTTTGATTGACTAAAAGTGATTGTTCAAGTAATTTGTTTTAAGAATAATAGTAATTTATAATATGAGTAAAAATTAAATGATTAACATTTTTACATAAAAACACTAATTTTTTTTTTTAATTCTAAGATAAAATTCCAAAATAAATAATAATAAATTTGTTGAAAATTTTAAAGTTTCAATGAATTATATATCCAATAAAACATGAAAGCATCTCGTCATGAAACCATCTCGTTAATAGATATGTGAGACAAAATAATACTATATTTTAACAATAAATAGTAGTTGATTCACAACAAACTACAACATTGCATAACTAAGTTTGTGATCAATATAATTTTATAAATAATCCTTATATTAAATGATACTACTATCACATAATTATTATCGTAAAATAGGCAGATAATTTTTAACCGTCGTTAAAAGCAAAAAAAAAAAAAAAAAAACTCCATTATTCTTGGTTAATATTTATTTTATTCTTATATTTTGAGTATTTAAAATGGATTAAAGTATAAATATGGTTTAAGAAAGTAAATAAATGGGTCGAGAGAAGGGTTTCCAGTTGGAGAGAGAATAAGGTTCAGAGGTCATTAATGATTTTACCCTATTCGTGTTAATAACTTTTGAACAAACTAAAATGAGCTTGAATAAATATAGTAATCCCCATTCCCCAATCCCTCCCCCTCTCTCTCTCTCTCTTTTTTTCTCTCTCAACATGAAATAAGTACCACCTTTTCATCATTATTTTCATTGAGTTTTTGATTTGGGTCGACTGCAGATGGAACATTTTTTTCTGTTGGTTAGCATAGTACCCGACTTCTTCTCGATCTTGTTCAACATATCTTTACCACTTAATTACTCAAATATTATTTTATCCATTTTTATAAACCTTGATCAATAATAATTATATCTAGTTTTAATTGACAAAAGTTGGTCTTATTTTCTTTTGAAATAATAAATCGTTCATGTCACTGCTCTTGTAAGAACTAATTTTGTTTAATTATTATTTATTAAAAAAAAAACACAAACGCAATCTTCAACTTTATTTTAAGGGTACACGTTTGGAAAATGAAAGAAACACCTTTTTATATTAAATGATATGCACTTTTTATTATTAAAGGTTACAATTTAATTTTTAAGGTGGTCAGATCTAGGCACACGAAACGTGACAAATTTTTATCCTAGAAAATGAGGATTATTTTGATTGACGAAAAATAATTGCTCAAATAAATTGTTTCAAGAATAATAATAATTTATAATTATAAGTGAGAAGTGATAACATTTTTAATAAAAACACTAAAAAAATACTGTTAAATTTTAACATAAAAATTCCAACGACAATTGGAATGAATTATATATTCAATAAAACATGAAATCATCTCATTAATTGACACAAAATAATACTATATTTTATTTTAATAATAAATGGTAGAACAAACTACAACATTTGAATATTAAATTGCATAAATAACTAAGTTTGTGATCGATATAAACACATATCAATCAATGAAATTAAAATATAGACATACATTAAGCTCAATTAAAATTAAACTACGTCTCAACTATAAATAAATATAAACAATTTAACACACGCCCTATGATATACATAGTTATTATTTACACCTTACTCTGAATATTATTTTATCCCACATGATAACACTTGAAAATATATTAAGAAGGGAAACGAGCACATGTCTCCATATACTAATTTTTTTCCTGTTATATCCAAATAATAATAATAAAAAAAATTAGATAAATTTTGTTGTGATCTACGTAAATGGTAACGTCTCCTCACTGCCACAGCACACAATTGAGCTTGCACTGCCAGGCAGAAACCGCATAACCACCCCCATGCCACCACCCCCACCCCCAGCCCCCAATCACCCTCTCTCAACCTCTCAACACATAACCATAACCGCTTGTTCACTCTCTGCATAACCGAGTCTTCTCTTTTTCCAACACCAGTAACAATCATGTTTCGCCTCTTGTCTACGCGCTTTACCGCGATCGCCGTCCGACGGAATTCACTGTTACGATGTCTTCCTATCATCATCTCGTCCCCACCGCCACCGCCACCGCCGCTGCCCTACTTCATCCCGTCAACTCGTGGCATGGCGAAGGGCCGTTCCCACAGAAGCAAAACAGGCAAACAACTCAGCCTGGAGAGGAAGTCAACTATGGGGATGTTTGTTTGCAGGATATGCCACGCGAAAATCGTGGCTGAGATGAGACAGAAGGAAATGGAACGAGAGAAAAAGTTGAAAGAAATGCAAGGAATGAACGAAGAAGAAGTCGATGCTGATGAGGATTCGAAAATGGAAATGGCTGAGGAAGAAAGTGCTGATGAGAAAGAAAGCGCTGATGAGGATTCGGAAACGAAAATGGCTAAGGAAGAAAGCGCTGATGAGGATTCGAAAACGGAAATGGCAGAGGAAGAAAGCGCTGATGTGGATTCAGAAATTGAAATGGCTGAGGAAGAAAGCGCTGCAGCATATTATGCGAGAGATTTGCCAAACAAGCAGATTTGCTATCGATTTGATTGCATAGAGGATCTGGATGACCACTACGAAAAGCACCACCCAATTGAACATCATTATGGATTCAAATGCAAAGACTGCGGAAACAGGTTCGAATTTGGAAAGGAGAAGCATAGGTGCGTGGGAGGCCATAAAGATATGAGAGAAGCACTTTCCAAACGAAAGCAACAGAGGTTCAATCCCGCTACGTTGGGAAGAAAAGAAGAAGAAGAAGAAGAAGAAGAAGAAGAAGAAGAAGTAGGCCGAGGAAGAAGACTTGTTTACTTTTGTTGGATTTGAATTGTTAACTGCTGTCTTGTGTTTGATTTTTGAACATTGAACATTTACTTGTTTGTTGATGTGCTTGTTTCTTGTATTTGTGTTGTTTTCCGTTTTTATTTCTATATGGAGCATATTATAACTATACTTCTTGGTAAGATAGGATTGCTTCATCAAGCTTGCTCACTTGTGGTATTAGAGAAGGTGATCTAGTCCTTGATTGTTGGTTTTCTAATGTGTTATCTAGAGTAGATTATGATCCTCTTGTGTAGTCCAGGGTTATGTACAGCTGGTTCTTGTGGGGGAAGGGATGTTTGCCTTCAATTCAAGCCTTCTGAACGAGTTTATGTTTGAATTCTCCAATCCTGGAAAGAGAGGTATATATATCAGTGAGCAATTGCTTTTCAAGGAAACTTGCAATGGAGATAAAGAGACCTGGTGAACAAAGGCCACAGGAGTGGAGTTATGATTTGGAATCAGGTGAAAATACATATTAGCTACTGCAATTATTTTTATGTTTCCCTTCAATCGTGTGCCAAGTTCATCAAAGATTTTTCTTAAGTTGATATTTAGTTTCCATTCGTGAATGTATTATTGCTATCATTGCTCAGGCTGAGGCTGGGGGTGGCTTTCTCTACTCAGCTGGTTCTTGTGGGGAAGGGATGTTTGCCTTTCAACAGTAGTTGAAAGTGGAGGTCTACATCCAACTGTAAGCTTGCAACTCTCCTGTACAATGCTGGACTAGAGTAATATTTCTTCCCTTTTAAAGTCTGGCAATTTCCTGTCTGTGTTTTAGCATGAATTCATCACATATTTCATACACATAAGATAAAAATATATTTGTATTATTTGAAAAGGTTGCAATCTCATTTATTCTTTGATGAGTAAGTCTCTTTCTCTTACATGCCCTGCTTCTATTGTACCCCTAATGTACATGAATCATATTTAGTGATGCAACTAACTAATTATGACGTAAGAAAGAAAAGAAGTTTTGTTGGGAGTTGATAACTTGATCAATTGGTGTTTAAAACAACGTTGGATGCTATCACGTGCCATTATGAATATTATTGTTAACCCCACAATGCACGTCTTCTGTAGTTACATTTGCTTGTGAAGAGATGCTATGACAAGGACTGATTGTTGTTTGGGTGTCAATAATTGAATAGAACTGAGTTCTTAATGGCTATGTTAGTTAGAAACATGTTTTATCAAACTTGACATGTTCTCAAATTTATCTCCTCCTGTCATAAATCAAATACTAAATAGCTATTAGAATGTCAACAGATAATACATTACTCCGATACATAGAGGAGAAGTCAGGGCATCTGATTTTGGTCCTCGTGCCAGCTTTTGGATGACTTTCCCTTAGGAAGGGTCACAATTGACTCCTTCTCATCAGTCTGAGGATTTTAGATGGAAAGATTACTGCCCAATGGTTTTCAGGTTTGTTGAGGAGCAGTAGATTTTTATTTCTGCCATTTGATGCCTACTTTTTCTTAATGATCAAAAGGCTTTCTCATTTTATATACATGTGTGGCTGTATTTATTTCAGTCACAGGATGGAGTGTGTTAGTGAGGGCAAAGAGGCTTTCTGCTGGAGACGCCGTTATTTTCATCTGGTATGCATTGTTTTGCTAAACATTTCTCAGTCTGCTTGTGCTGCTATGGTCATGGTTGGTTCTTTGTTGTGTAACAGTTTGCTTTTCTTGTACTTGTATGCTTTCCCTCTACTGAGTAATCAGTTGCTCTTGGGAATTCGGCGTGCTCAACATCCACAAACCATAATGCCTTGATCAGTTCTGTCAAGTGATAGCATGCACATTGGCCTTCTTGCTGCCGCTGCTCATGTCGTTTTACTAAGTATCTTTTATAATCCTAGGTAAAGCTTCTGCTCTTCTTTATCTATGATCTTATGAAGAAAAACATTACTTTTAAGCTTGTTATTTTCTAATGTCAGGGCAAGTCCTTCAGAGTTTGTGATACCTCTGGCAAAGTATGCCTAAGAGTTTCTGTGGGGATGCGTTTTTGGATGCTTTTTGAGACGGAAGAATCAAGTGTCCGTAGGTAGGCCTAAATAAATTTTAGTTGTAAATTATTGTTTACATTTTATAAATGCATAACATTGAGTTCAAGTTTTTTCAGTCAACTCATCTGATTTATCATTGAAACACTGATAGACTATATTTTACTTTTATCGTCTATCATGCTGCAACATTCTCCAAATCAATGTTGAAAATACTATATAACACCATTTCCATGTTTGTGCTCACATTTTTAGGTACATGGGCACAATTACTGGTATGGGTGATATAGATCCTTTTCGATGGCCGAACTCTCATTGGCGCTCAGTGAAGGTTAGTTCATCATTTTAATGCTCACCTGGATGTACTGTTTTTTTGCTGTAGTTCATAAGTCGACTTATTAATATTCGTCACTCGGTTATGAAGGAGTAAGATTAGCAGAAGTTTACCATTTCACTAGTATACATATTAAGAAGAAAATATTCTATTTTTCGCTTGTCCCATTTTGATGAATCAAGAACCTGGTTTTTGTTACTGTCGCCCATGGTTTGATTCGCAAGGCTTGAAAAACTATTTTCAATGTGCCACTTAGCACCTGAAAATAAGGGAACATCAAAGTCTTCCTCCAGTATGTTCAAATATTGAAAAAAATGGTTTTTCATGTGCACTTGTTTGTTACATATCTTTCATGCATTCAGAACACTGACTAGATTTCAGTTCACTTATAATTTTGAAGCATGATATCCTATATTTCAAATTTAGGTTGGGTGGGATGAATCAACTGCAGGGGAAAGGCAACCAAGAGTTTCCCTGTGACAGATTGAAACATTTCCCATTTACCCTTCTCCATTCTCACTCAGGTTTGAATTACATCATTAGTGTGTTTATATGTAATTTTCTTTCTTTTTTTGTGTGTGTTATTTGGTGATATATCCTCTGGGATTTGATCTTCTAAGAAGATGAAAATAGATGAATGCAAAATTTCTTTTGTATTAATTTAGATTTTGCTTACTGCTTTGCATGTGTTGCTCTACTCATTATTGTTAAGGTGTTCGAAACGGTGACATGAGCATTAATTCTCCTTTTACATGGCTTCATGGGGGCATTGGAGATCAAGGTAACTTCCAGAGATTTGGTGGTGTATCCCCATTGATGCAACTTAGGCTTGACACTTCCATGCTAGGTTTACAACCAGATGTGTACCAAGTAATGGCAGCTGCTTCATTCCAGGACACAGGGTCATTAGATTCCTCAAAGCTGTCCAATCATTCTCTCCATAATCCAGAATCAAATGCTGCAACAGTACTACCATTCTCAACCAAAGTTCCTCTTTCAAGATAACAATGCCATATCTCAGACTCTTACGTGTTGTTGACTTTGGGCCTTTTGGCTTCAATTCAGCCCAACAGCCCCAATTCGGTGGTGAGCTCTTTGGGTCTTCGGCATTATCCTAATTCAATACAGCCCAAATTGATTTACATTTCGCGTTTGACCTTTGATCGGTCAAGTCAAGAGGAAGAACTAGCTCCACCCGCCGATATTATTAATAAATAAATTTTAATTGACAATAAAATTTTGAATAAAATTTTCTAAATAAATATACAGTAAAAGATAGAGAAAAAAAAAAACCAAATATAGTATAAAGAGAATTTCTTTTTATTAATTTTTTTAAGTAAACAGTAAAGTTGTTCTAAGCATATGCGGATCTACATGAGGCAGCTCGGGCTCAAGCTCAGGACTGACCACCAAGAGCACATTATAATATATGTAAAATAATTTGTATTTTTGAAGTTTAGCTCAATCCAAAATTATTTTAAAATCATCTTAAAGAAACTCAAAATTATTTTTTAAGCCCACCCATTATATAAATATTAAAATTTAGTCAATTCTCCATCTACTTTTAATTGAGAAGGTGATTGTGTGTGTATAAATATATATTTAATGTGTAGTTGGTAGTTGTAAGTATAATAATTTAATGTAGTGAAGTGAGAAAAATAATATTTAATGTGTAGTTGGTAGTTGTAATAGTTGTAAATGTGATGTGTGTGTGGGCCCATGTAAATAAATAAATTATTTTTGTGTGGGTCCTATATTATTAAAAAGAAAATATATCAATTTTTTGTGAGATAATCCAAAAAAGAAAAATGTGTCAATATCTTTAGAACGGAGGTAGTATATATATATATAATTTTTTATTTTTTTTAATAAACTTAGCCTGGATTTCTAGATGCGCCCCTGTTCTAGACTTTACTATTCATTGGTATTTTGCTTAATTTTGTAATTGTTTTTAGCTCCATTATAGTTTAATAAAATATTTTTGAACAATACTTATTTTATTAAATTTCCCAAAAATACACATTACCCTTACTCAAATCTGGCTGAACAAAATAACAAATATTCTATTGGGGAAAATAGATTTTTTCGTCCGTTAACTTTCATTCATTTTGAAATTAGTCATTTAATTTTATAACAATTTTGAAATTAGTCCATTAATTTCATAAAATTCAACATTTTGGTCATTTGACATGCTATGGCAGGTCATTTGAATATTTTCTCCCTAATTAATCTATATCATGTTTTTATTTAACCAATTTTATCTCACTTTTCATTTTTCACTTCCGTATACCAAACAAACAATATTAATCTCATTACTAAAGTAGAGCAAATTTGACTAAATATTGATGCTTCCTCCGTCCGCTCGAAAGAGGGTCTTTTTCCATTTTGGTCGTCCGTTTCAAAGAGGGTCACTTCCTTTTTTACATACATGAGATCCACACACACTCACTAATACAATTAAAATATGAGATCCACACTCCTACTAATACAACTACCCACTACACATTAAATAACAATACTTCTTAATTAACGTGCACAAAAGCAAAATGTCCTCTTTCGGGTGGACGGAGAGTATAATATAAATTCTTAGTGGAGACTATTTTTTTTTTAAATAGTATATATATATATTACATATTTTTTATTTATATTTTTTAGAATAACCTACTAATGACCTGTTGAACGGACGATTTTGTTGAACTTGGTAAATATGATGGACGATTTTCAAAATTTTCAAATATAATGGAGAATTTTCAAAATTCTACAAATATAATGGACGATTTTCAAAAAGTAAAAAATTTATGAACTAAATTCAAAATTGGGCAAAGGTAGCGGACAAAAAAAATCTATTTTCCCTATTCTACTGAGTGAGTAGAATAAGAAATAAGTAACAGTTATCCCTTGCATTCACTAGAAAGATCTAAACCAAACGCCTATAATTTTTAAGAAAATAATATAATACAAATAATACAAACTGCATTTTCAGCAGCCCCTAAGCTCCACTCAATAAATTCAAGACATATATAGCAACGAAAATAAATCAAACTCAGAAAGAAAGAAACAAAAGGAAATCGGAGGTGTCACAAGAGAGACGTTTTACCACATACTATGGGCTATTTATACATATTCAAAGCCGCCGGCAACGAGAACCGCAGGCCGAGGGTATACCCCAGTTGAAGATTCCGTTATGCCACCAAAGGTGCGAGTAGATCGATGTTTCCTATGCTTTGTTAGACTGTAGACTTTATATAATTACTCTTCGTTCCCTTTTTCTTTTCTTTCTGTTCTGTTAGAAGTTCATCAAATTTTGATCAATTTTTTCTTCTCCTATAGTTGTTGATAATATTGATAACTCCTTTAATAAGTTGTGGAACTGATAATTAGTAATTAAAAATCATTATTTGGGCTGCATATGATGTTTCATAGTGTCAATCATTTTAGATTCTGCTTATCCTTTCTCTGTACAATGAATCTTCGGTTATGTGCTACTATTTTCGGATAGAGAGGTAGATATGCCAGTATTTTTGATTTAGTTAAATCATTGAAGTGTTTTTAGTTGTCTTTGTTTGGAATAATGGAGCCCTTTACAGCTCATTATTGTCTCATCGACTTAACATACATTTTTAGGCTGTGCTAAATACCTGCAATGCGTACGCTAGGATTAGTCGTTTGAAGAATTAGGAATTGTCTATCTTTAGCTTAACTGAATACTAAGAATATCCCCGATTCATCTGTGACAGAGGCCATTTCACTAAAATATACTTTCTTCTTCAGACTTTGGCATGATGGGTGAGTTCAAGTAAGAACTTCGTGATGGCTTTACTGAGGCTTGTCTCCACCTTGTGAACCGAGATTGGTGGTGAATAACTTCTTGCACAGTAGCCTACAGCCTTGTACCTCTCGTTACTCTTTATAAATTTGATCGTGGTTTATCTTGTTTCTTGTGTGTCTTCCAATTTAATTAAATTTACATTGTCCTTTGTTATGCTGCAGGTATAAATTCAAATTCAGAATTCTTTTTTATATTTCTCTCATCATTTGAAGGTGGTTTTGTCTTTTTATTATGGTTTTACTATAATAAAAATAAAAAGGTACAATGAACTATCTTCCTTCTAGTTCTGTGTTTTAACTTGAAATTTCTGGCTCCTCCAGCCTAGCTTTTTCGGAGGGAATTGCCATAACCTTCAACCCAAATTACAAAGTTTTGGGCAGTATGTACCCTTGGATTGCGTGCAAGGTGCTTGCTGACAGCTCTAGTTCAAGATTAAACTATTTCTGTCTGGAATTTGTGTTAATAAAATCAAAGATGCTAATTTCATGGTGTTATTTTCTCACTAGGATGGAATGTTTATACTTGATTGATTAGAGTCTATTATATGAGGTGAGAAATATTATTTAACATTGTTTCTCCATTGTCCTGTATGTCATTATTTTTAACAAAATACTCAAAATGCCCTTGCCTCTATTTTTTTATGCTCTGTCTCTATTCTGTTCAAGTTGATAATTTGTTATTTGTTACTATAATAACACTAATATCCTATATAGTTGATTTTTTATTGAATATGATAACTTTTAGTTATGATGTATCATATTATTGAGTTTGTTCAATTACAGTCTGTTTTAGCTTTTGTCGTCAAGTCTTTTGAGAGGAATTGGAAGGAAAGAGAAACCTAGAGGTCGCCATCAATGGATTGCTATCTCTATTGGTTTCTGTAGTTGGGGGCTTCTCTTTGATTCTGTGGGTATTTGCTGGTTTCTGATTTGGTTTCTGCATTATATGTACTGCTTCTATGCTGGTGTTTTCTAATATCTGATTTATCTCAAGCTACTAGTTTCTACTAGTAGTAGGACATATCACCCATAAGAGAATTGCTGCTTAATTTATTAGTTTTCCTATGTCTTATATGGTTTTCTTAATTAGTTCTCTAGTCATTCGTTGGTTGTGTATGAGTTAGAGCTATCTCCTATGATTGAGTGGGCATGTACTTGATTTTTGATTGTGGTAGCAGCAGTGGTAATTTTTTGTTGTTGTATCACTTTGTTTTGTTGATGGTAATCCGTAATCATGCTTCTCTATTGTCTTTGTCAAGCTGCAGGGATGAATTTCTGCTGCTTGGATGGTTTGTTGGTTTTTCTGCCTAGTTGATGGATATTCTTCTAAACTCGCTGTTTACCTTCTGCTTGGCTGCAGATGTTGTGTTTGATTTTGTGTTGTTGGTCTGCTTAGTTGTTGGGTTTTTGCTAATTATCTTTTATGCTCTACTAGATGCTGCGTTTTTTTTTTTTTTTTTGGCCAGCTTCTAGGTTGCTAGATTTTTGCTGCTTGGTTGCTGAATTTTCATGTAGGCAACATTTTTGTCTGGAATTTTCTTTGCTGGTTGTAGAGTTAGGTTTATGGCTTTTTGCCTTAGGCAGCTAGCACAATGCTAGTTTTTTCTGCTTTTTTATTATTATGGACTATGGAGCATCACTGAACCTTCTATTTTTTCGTTTCTATTGTTATTTCTTGCTTCTGAAATTTTGTTGTGCATGATCTATGGCTGTTGGTTTATGTTATTTTGGCTACTATGACTGTTTCTCTGGTTTTCTGGCATATGCTATATGCTACAAACTGTTGAAATTTCTGCTATTCATGGTACTACCAGCTGAATTGAAGTATGGTTGTTGTTTGCAATTCGGAGGCACTAAAGCAGCCTGTTAGTAAGAAAATTTCTTATGCTGCCAATATATCTATACTGTTTTGGTACGGTTCCCAGTTACTCAAAAGTCCACGCGTCAAATCTCGATTTGTGCCCTTTTTACGTGGCTTGCGAAGAGTGAAGCAACACACGACACTCTCTCTATCTGCACCTCTCTCTCCACCCACATCTGTTCGTTGTGTTTTTCTTCTCCCCTATTTTTCTGCCTTGCGCCGTAGTGGTCTCTCAATCAAGCTCATGCGGTAATGGTATGTCACTTTGTTTCAAAATTTTCAATTTTCAGAAAAGGGCCTTAATTAGGTTTTCTGATTCCTCTAATTTCGTTCCCCACTCAGCTATTGTTATATGCTTTTTGTGTCAGCTTCTTTCTTGCGGGATAGGTAAGTTCTCGACTTCTATACATTCTAGGTGTGTTTCTGTCATTTTTCGCGCTGGAGTCATAATTCCATAGTTTTCAAAAAAGCCTCTTTATTTCCTTGTTACAACAAGGTTTTGACCATCCCGTAGGATTCATTTACCTCTCTGTATATGGTAAGCACTCAACTTGAAGAAATATTTTCAAATTTACTTCCTTCGTCTATTTTCCTCCATCAGGCTTCTCTCCCTTACCTGCTTCATTTACTATCGCTTAACATACTTGTAAATTTATTCTTACATATGTCAGTGATTTAGAATTCTAGCCCCCCCTTTAACTTATTTGTAACTCTGTGCA
Organism: Pogostemon cablin; assembly: GCA_023678885.1. Taxonomy (NCBI): domain Eukaryota; kingdom Viridiplantae; phylum Streptophyta; class Magnoliopsida; order Lamiales; family Lamiaceae; genus Pogostemon; species Pogostemon cablin. Next base: position 3,786,471 of record CM042984.1, read on the forward strand.
AACCGCAGTCGTTTTGTTTCTTATTTTGGTTTTTTGAATCATGTTTCAATTTTATCTTAAAGAGACTAATAAACCGTTTGATTACCTACCAAATTCTAAATTTTGTAGTGCAAAATGTGTTTAAATGGAAACCCTAACATTTTGCTGAACTTGGGAGATATACATTTATCTCATACTGGAATGTCTGCCAAGTTGGTGCATCTGTACTTGGCACCAGTGAATTTTGTAAAGAATTTTAGATATTACCATAGTTAAAATAACATGCTTGCCTTCACTTCATTCGTTGTTGTACAAAAAACACTGGCTACAATGAAATTCTAAAAGCTATTACCTCCACTTAAATATAAGCAATGTATAAACGTAGGAAATATTTTCTAGCACTTCTATACTATTTGCTAAAAGTTTAGAGTCTTTCCTCTGCAACGAGCCCTGCACACATATGCATCAATTATGTTACACTTATATGCAATGCTTTCGTTCATTCTTCACTTAAAATTAATCACTGCATTCTCCACCGTCTCTAGGTTTAATAATGGACACCTGTACTGTAAATAGTACTCATGCTAATTATTACTCCATATTTCTTTATTACTACACATGCAGCAATTTATTTTCTCCACCGCTTGCTTGTTTCCCCACTGTCTTCTTTTCAATCTTTTTTTAGGTCAATGGTCATTTGTATAACTTTCAAAAGCCTATACCGGACGCTAAGAAATGGTTTGTAAAAGCAGTGGTTGCTGAAAAAACACATATTCATGTATCAAAATGAGGAAAGCAGCAAAAAATTGTTCTTGTTGACAAAGAGTTTAATTCATTTCTCCCTGCGTTAAAGTAATCACAAATAAAGTTCTATCCCTTGCTTTGTCTTTGTGCAGTCTTTCATAGAACCAAAGCATGTCCTGCATAACTTACTCTGCAGATGTGGATCAACTTGACAAAATGCTACTGCTGTAAAAGACATAGGCTCCTGTAATTATGGCGGTTCAGGTATCATATAATTGAATTAAGATGCCTCTGTACAGTTTGTTTTTAAATTTTATATGACGACCTTGATGATTGATGGAGTATGTGTTTTATAAGTTTTTAAATTTCTAATGATTATTTCTTGCAAGTCTTTGATAGTTCGCTGTTTTATTTGCATTAGTTTGTGTATGATTTATAGAAATCACTTCATCATGGCATGTAGAAGTTTTAAATTGTGTTTCTCATGATTACTTCTTGGAAGTCTTTGATAGTTCTCTGTTTTATTTGCATTATTTTATGTATGATTTATAGAAATCACTTCATCATGGCATGTAGAAGTTTTAAATTGTGTTTCTCTTGTGGATGGTGTTGCTTTAGTAACATTAATGCAAATATGTCAGGCGGTAAATATAATTCTGCAACAGGGTATTTATAACTCTGGCGTGTATTAGCATTCACCTAGAGTCTGCATTAATGGGTTTTGCTTTTGGGTATTGATAATGGGTTTTGCATTTGGGTATTGATCATGGCTTTGGCTTGCTTGAGCCAATGAAAATTAATTTTGGATGATTATTATATCTCTTAGTGACAATTTACTGCTAACAGTGGGCTGCAAAAGATTATTTATGGGCCTCATAGAATCAATTTGAACGTCGGTAATTTTGTTCAAACTTTTGATGGTTTTGAGAGCATTGATTACAGATTTGATCCAATATGTGAAACCTATTTATTTTGTTCCTTTCATGTATGAATTCTAGATGTACATGTGTACTTTCCTCTTCCTATATGGCACTAATTTGAATGAGTGTTTCTAATCCACTCCGTATATTGTTTAAGAGACCGAGGGTGATTCTTATTTTTTTCCTCTTCCTGGCATAGACTTAAGATTTGGAGAAGTTGTTTGGTGCTAGAATATGGACAGAAATCATATATACAAGGTGTTATCGAAAAATCTATTTTGCCTTTTAAGTTTTGCCATTAACCCTCACTAGAGGCACTTACAGAAAGCCTACTGATAAAGAAATGGATCTCCTGATTCATCACATCTATGAATTCACATCCTTTGCAATGTGTCCCCAATTTAGCAGATTCTCCAAATAGGCAAACCAACTAACATTTTTTTTTTAAGTTATTGGTTTTGTCTTTTTAAAAGCTTATATTTTAAAGGTAGACACAAACAAACTCTTCATTTTTATTAATGTGGATTCCCAGCAAAAATTTTACCGCCCATTTCACTTTCCATTATTAGAAATAATGAAATATTTCTTTTCATTATTAAATTTTTAAGAAAATAAAGAGAAATAAAATGCCAGTAATTATGTTATTATGTTAAAATTAAAGGAAAGTAAAGTTGCTTTACAGATACACGAGTCTGTCACCGTACCTGTGGCCAATGAAATATGCCGCCCTAACAAAAGAAATGATGAATGTGCAGGCGCGCGAAGATGAGAAGATTTATGGAGAAAAGAGATTTATGGAAGAGGCATGAATCTCCAAACACTTAATCCAACTTTGAAATGACAATGAAATACAGTAATACTCAAATCCTAAACCTGAATCAAATCAAGAGGCCGTCAATGTAATAACAATTGCACCATCATTTCTGTCTTCCATGGCATCCAAAACTGCCGTCATTTCATGGTATGTTCTCTCTCTCTTCTCTGTATTCACACGCATAACACATGCTCACCGCTACTGTTTCCAGGGGCTTTGGGGAAGACGGCAACTAGGAATTGGAAACAATGAAGAGAAAGAATAGTTGGCAAAATCACTGCCCTTCGCTCGGAAAAAGTGAGCTCTGTCGTAGCCATATCCAGAATTTGGTGTCCATTTGTGAAGACAGGAAGGTTCCTTTAAACCCCCCGTGTATTATTGTACTTACATGCTTCTTTTAGCTTTCCTCTTTCATAGGTTTTGAGTAACTACTGTGGTTGCAATTGGGGCTTCTATGTGATTGTTGTTGTTGTTGTTGTTTTTTTTTTAAATTTAGAGTATGGACAATGGGGTGAAGAACTGTTAGAAGAGATATTGTGATTCCAAAAAGATGTGTGCTAAAGCTTTCAGTTCGTCAGGTAATTTAGCTCCTCATATGTTGGGAAGATGAAACAATATGCATCTTAAACTTTGTTACACTTGGTTGGGGTTTACCTAATTTGTTGAAAACTTATGTATGGAGAACTCTGTTTTATTTTGAGAACTATTAAATTTAGAAATTCAGACGGTGGTCATTGGGAACAAATTTATCTCTTGAAACAGATGACAAAAAGAGTTGTTTCTCTGAGATTTTTTAGAGAGGATTTCTTTGTTCAATCCATCAATTGCCTCCTGGAGATATGTATGTTTCTATGAGTCATTACGCAGCACCGTCAGGAAAAACTGTTTTGGAACCCATCATGGCGTACCCTGCTGTCCTTGGATCCAGCTCAACTTATCCACTACTAAGGGTGTACCCGCCACGTATCCTGCTGTGGAGGGAAGCGGGCACGATCCGCCTCAGGAAGTTTGAGAGGCAATGAAGGAATTGAGGATGCTATTATTGGACAGTATGAGGAACTATGACGTGTGGTTTGATTGCGTTCGATTAGAAGAGAGCTGTCTATGAGAGGGCAACACTAAATGTGCCTCCTGCTCAGGAGAAGCGGTATATAAATACTTGAGGTAAGTTCAATGCTCGACCATTGCTTAGATTAATAGTATGTACATGAAAATAGAGTAGTATTATTTTGGATGATTAGTTCATGCTGTCAGTATTTTGTGGAGTGAAACATAATGAGGATGCTATGGAGATTCAGCTTGAGGTTCTTGATGAAATATAACTTGGTGGGTTGTTTAAAACATGCTTTGCTTTCAAGTAACTCACTAATTCATATGATTTGGGAGATTTGAATACACACATGAGGTGTTCGATGTAATTGCTCACTTATGTATTCAATGTGTTCTCTTCACTAACTCATCTAACTGGCTTTCAACTTGGGTACGTCCTGCATTTTTGTGGCTTGCGTGTGTGATTTTGATAATGAAGTATCATTTACCGCTTTGTATTTTAAGTACTTGATAAATTTTCTAAATTATACAATTAAGTGATTTTTTGGTATAATTTGATCTTTATGTGGAGGAAGATATACTGAACATGGAGTCACTGTTTTGAGGAATATCTTCTACTATCTGAAGCTGAAAACTGGATTAAAGCAGGTATGATGTAGTGTAGTGTAGTGAGATAATGAAATGCAAGTTTGGCAATTTGGATTTATGCAACTATGGTAGTTAAGACATTATTCATGATTTTAAGTGATTTTTGTAGCCAAGAAAGAAATGATTAATATTATTAATTTTTATTTTTCCATTTTCTTGAGGGCTAAATTGGTTATTGTGTGAGGTTAAAGAAACAGACATCTTTGTTTTCTAGTTCAAACTCACTTTAGTCAGTTGGTGGATTTAAATCTATGAGGTTTGACTTAATACTTCCTCTCTCTCTCCTTCTAATGGTCCCCTGTGCTTCAATGAATGGATGATTTACATAACCCATGGGATATAGAACACCAAAATACCCCCTAATTCCACACTTTGATCCATCTGTTTTATGCGCAACTTAATCAGTTTATTTGAATGGATTAATCAAACTATATAATAGTATTTTCTTGCTTTTGATCTGATCCAGTTTTGTATTAATTAGATGCAACGTACGGTATAGTCATGTATTTTATACACCAATCAGGTTGGATTTAATTATAATTATAATCACATTTTTATTTTATTAAAAAGGACTTCGTATAGAAAACTAACAGTAGGCCATAATATTTAAAAATATTGACTTCTAATTTGCTAAATGTTGCTGAGAAAATCAAGAAGAAGATCGATTGATCACATTGTTTAACAAGAAACAAAATCTTGATTTGCTCAACGCAGGTTGAATTTGGAGCCAACAGCAAAGGGGGAAGTAATATTTTTTATTTCTAGTTTATACCCACATAAATTATAAATTATAATGTCACTTAAAAATTAATTAATTCAACAATATTTTTAATTTTAAAATTATCATATCTGGCGACTGGGACATGGGGTACAACATAGATATAAGATGTATATTAGTATTCATAAAAAAATAGTACCCCACCATTAGGGGTCCCATCGCCCTTGCCCTGTGGATTGGTGGATTGGAGATTGGTGGAAGAAGTAAATCGCATTGGGCTATGCCCTGGGGGCAAGTATTAGTATTAGTATTCATAATATAGTGGTTTAGGTTTCTTACTGATATATATATAGTATATATTTTTATTTATCTTCAGTTATTTTTCTTCTGCTTTTCAAAATTGATTCTTTAACTTTTTATTTTTTTTCATTTCAAATTTTAAACCTTGTTACACGTTTCTTCATTGCTTCACTTTTTTTTTAATAATACCTTTTTTTAATAATACTTTCCTTGAAATGTGTTATATATATATATATATATATATATATATATATATATATATATATATATATATATATATATATATATATATATATATTACAGAATAGCTTTACAAAAGTATTTCTTCATTACAAGACAGTAAAATATTATTGAACTAATTTATTTTATAAATCTAAAATAATGTAAAGTAATAAATTTAGTGCGGAAAAAAAGAAAAAAAAAAGAAACTATTACATAGACTATCTAATTATGGTCTATAACAAATTTCCTTACCTCCAGTAGAGATTGGAGTCGTCGTTTTCTGGAACTGTGGATGGCGTGGTCCTTAAAGAATTGGTAATAATCTTTCTTAATCTCTCTTGCTGCAAGATATTCCCTTAAAACATCATGCAAATTCTCATCCTTCCTGTAAATATTCCATTGCTAATTATATTATTAAAGAAAATAAGAATAACTATAATATAGAACACAGAATGAGAATAGTAATCAGTTTAATTTGTAATTTATAAGTTCATGTATTGTAGTTAAGAATTCCTGTGTATACATATTAAATTAAAACATGTATTCCTATTAAATAATAATAATAATAATAACCCTAGTTAAGAGTTTTCATATAAAATTAAAACCTACGCTAAAAAAATGAATTAACATTTAAAGGGTGGAATGTGTAAAATTGTATTAATTGACGTGAGCAAAAGATATAGAATATTATTTGGGTGTATGAAGAAATACTAACAAAGTTTGCATATTTTTAAAATAAGCCTGACAAAAATACACGTTCAACTAACAATGTTTCCCTCCCTAGAGTTAAATGTCATAAACTACTTTTAGTCCTAAAAATTTAATTTGGGATTTAACCTAAAATTTCAAGATTAATTTGGGACGAAAATCGAATTTGACAAAAACTAAAGTACATTTAACTCTCATATATAAAAGATTAAAATAAATAAATTTAAATATAAAAAGAACTTACATATGAAACTCGGCATCGCACAACCCTATAAAGGAAAATTTATTGACAGTAATTTGTTGGGTATCAATAGTCAAGTCGAAATTCAATATCCTGCCATTTTTTTTGCAAATTGTTACACCAAGGTCAAGGTTGTCGGTGTCGTCAGTTGATTCGCCATAATATATGTGGGGTATGAATACGACCACATGGACACTCTCTCCATCCAAGTATCTATTCATCTCCACCCTCGCTTTGGGAATATCTATGATGTCCTTGAAAGGACATCCCGGGAAATCAAGTGATAATTTTTGCATCTGCATGAAATGATATGAAAATTTTATGTTATCGACTCACTACTTTAATTAGAAAGAGAGAGAGAGAGAGAGAGATTTACGGGATGCTTCTTCACAACGGCGAATTCAGATTCTATGTTTCTGGCGAGTTTGACACTGATGGCATCGGAAGCAGTGGAGAAAGAGTAGTGAGAATCTGCAAAACCTCTCCTAATTGGGAGGATTCCTTGTCGAACAATCTTTCGAAGCATGCCCATCCTAATTACCTAGCTTTAATTCTCCTCTCCTGATTTTTATTTATATATCTCAAACTGCGAGTATATATATATATATATATATATATATATATATATATATATACCGCGTATAATATATCATATTCGTATGATATGATGCCCCTACGAGAGGTTTAGGGTTGTAAGTTAACTTGTCAGTCTAAGAAATAAATAAAAAAAAAAAAAGAGTAATTTGGATTCATGGTTTTAATTTGACTTGGCAATCAAGAAATCAAAAGAATCCTTAGATGGTCTAAGTTTTCTAAAAATAGTTAGTCTCTCGTAAACCTATAAACCCTAAAGATCTCCTAAATTTAAATATTTTATCAATCAATACATAAGATATAAAGTGAGAACACAAGTGTTTGTGTTCTAAAAATAGATTCTTTTCAAATTATGGCATGTATATAATTTCTTTTTTTTTTTTTTCAAAAAAGTTTGATTTCTTGATTGTCAAGTTAAATTACTCCTTTCTCTTTTTTTTATTAATTAATTTATTAATTAATAAAGGATATGGCATGTATATATCTTGACTGACAAGTAAACTTACAACCCTAATAAACCTCGTATTTAGAAAAAAAAAAAAAAGGAATCCTTTTTTGGCATCTATATATCTTGAATGACAAGTTAACTTAGAATAGATATCTCCTAATAATTAAAATTAATAAATATATTAATTAATTAAGATATGGTCATAAAATAACCCAAATTTTGAAAAGGAATTACATGCCATAATTTTCGGCAAAGAATATCTATAGATGGATTCTTTTCTCCTTTTTTAATACGTTAGACGAGTTAATATTTGTTTGGTCCAATAACTTTTTTTTTCTTTTAATTTTAGTCCAAAAAAAATTACTCCCTCTGTCCCATAAATAAATTTACACTTTCTATTTTTATCCGTCTCATACACAAGTTCACACCCCCAAATAAGGAAATTCACACAAATCAATAACCCCACGACACATTTTAATTTCAAATTTGTCACCCCTTTACAATCTACATAACTTGCTTTATAATTTATTTATCATCTAAAAATATCAAACTACCCCAAAAAAGCAACTTTTACTTAAACTCTGTATCCATAGTAATTGTGAACATCTTTATGGGACGGAGGGAGTATTTATTTATATTTAGTCCCATAACTTCCATTTTTCGTTAATTTTGATTCAATTTTCGTCGAATTTGTGACCTGTCGCCGGAAATTGACGAGCAATGATAACGTGACGAGTCCCAATGTTTAATTTTAATATAATTTTTATTTCTTTAACTGAAATTTAATTTATCAATTGAATTAATGACTTGGAGGGTGACTCATATTTTATTTTTTAAATTTTTTTATACACTTGGACGTGAAATGTTACTTTGGTTGGTTGAGAAATAATTGAACTCACCACATCATCATTTCCGACGACATGTGGCAAATCCAGCGAAAATTGGGTCAAAATTAATGAAAAATGAAGTTATGGGACTAAATATAAACAAATAACTTTTTTGGACTAAAATTAAAAAAAAAAAAAATTACGGTGCCAAACAAATATTTAGCTCTATCTTGAACGACAAGTTAACTTACAACCCTAACCACTCATAGCTTTATATGCATATCATCATATAGCTTTATATACATATCATCATATATATAGCATATATCATATAATAATATAATAGTAATAGTAATAAATAAAGAGGATTAAATCATGGCCATGCTTCGGTTATCATGCTCAAAAATTGTTCGTCAAGGAATCCTTCCTGCAGTTGGGATTCTCTCACAGAAAGCCCCTCTTGCAGTTTCTCATTACTCTTTCTCCACTGCATCTTCCGATGCCATCAAGCAAATCGATCTCAAACTCGCCGGATTCCTGGATTCTGAAATTGCAACCAGGAAGATGGATCCCGTAAATCAAACTTTTCTTTCTTTCTAATTAAATAAAATAGTCAATAACATCAAAATTTTGATTTTCCATGCAGATGCCAAAATTATCAGGATTCCCTTTCACGGTGGTCAACGACGATTCCAGCAGGGTGAAGATGACCAGAGATTTCGATGGGGAGAGAATCGATGTCTTTGTATTCATGCCCGACCACATATACGCATTTGATGGCGACGACAGCGGCAGCGATGATGATTCTCTTGACCTGGATGTCACAATTCGCAAACAAAATGGGAGATTGTTGAAATTCGAGTTGACTATTGATAGCCAAGAAATTACTGTCCAAGCACTTTCAAGTTTGTGCTCTCACCGTTTTGATATGTAAGTTATTTTTATCTTTCATTAATTTCACAATAATTTTAAAATAAACAAACTTTATTAGTATTTCTTAATCCAACCAATTAATATTATTTCTCAATCTCCTTACAGGGAAGAGGAGTTAGAGTTGGATGAGAATTTGCCGTTGCATCTTATAAGGAAAGAGTCAGATATAACTAGGGAGAGGGAGAGGGATGTTTTAATTAGGGAGTATCTTGCAGCAAGAGGTGTTAACAAAGATTATTACCCATTCTTGAAGGACCTCGTCATCCACAAATCCACAAAACTACGACTCTATTCTCTACAGATGCTAAGGAAATTTCTTATAGATCATAATTAGTTTATATAAGTGTTTGTGTTTTTTTTTTCTTGTTTATTACCTCACTTTATTTTAAATTTATTAAATAAATTGTTATGAGTACAACATTTATATTTTAACGGATTGAATTACATTCTCTAAAATAGAGAATAAATTTGTAAGAAAATTGTCATTCTTGTTGCTACTCCAATTACTAAAAAATAGTATTTTTGATGAACCAAGTGAAATCGGTTACATTTCTCACATAAGTTTGATATGTATGAATTAAATTGTTTGTAGGGTGTATCGACGGAAAATGAATTAGAGAGGGTCGGATTCCCATATGGGATGTTGGGCATCAAAGTTTGGATTTTTATGTACAAGGAAGAATAATAAAAAAAAAAAAACTTTCATTATACATGGGAAGTTTTGTCAATAGTTTATGTACAAATTTTCTCGATTTTCTATGTATAAAATAATGATTTTATTTTTACGTTAATTAAATATTGTATATTTTATAATGTCATATAAATTGGTATAAATATCGTTTTAATCCCATAACTTTCCTCATGCTTCTTTTTAGTCCAAAAAAGATAAATTTGTCAAACTAGTCTACCTGTAAAGAAATAGGACCAAATACGTCTTATTTTTTGCCGGAAAACGGTGACGTCACGTGATGGCCGGAATCATCCATTTCCGGGTGGAGGATGACGTAGCGCATTCTTGGCAAGTGAATCAACATAAAAAAACATTATCTTATTGCCAACATGGAACAACTCAATTAAGAAAATAAAAAACTAAACTCAATGTACGGCGGCGGACGCCCTGCTTCTTTCAGTTCTAGCCGCCAATACTTCTCCGCCGCGAGATCAGCCAAATCAACGTACGCCGGCGGATCGCCGACGGGAAACTCTTCCAAAAAATTCTCCAGCTGCGATCCTACGCTGATACTAGGGTTCCGGTCAGATCAGTAGCCGCTCGTCGCCGGCTTGCTGCTTCACCGTCAGATCGTTGCGGATCTGCTGACCGCCACCGCCACTGTTATCCGCCGTCCATCCGCCTCCGCTGACACTTCGCCTTTGCTGTTCGCTCGCCGCCGCGCCACCAGGGTTAATCCTTCCACCGGAATCGTGATCTGCAGAAACACGCCCCCGCCGTTGCTATACTGACCGCCACCGGTCAGATCGAAGCCGCCGTACGTCGCTAAGCAGCCCGCTGGGAATGCGACGCCGAACGCCGCCTCCGATTTGCTCGCATCCGCCGGATCTGCACGGAAGCGCGACCGCAGTTAGGTTTTTCGGCCGCCTCCAGCAGCTGATCGACGCTCCCTCCGACGATGACGACCGCCTCCACTAACAATACCGACGAATTCGTTGTTGTTCTCATCTGCGAGGAACAGCTTCTTTTAATTTTAGTTTTTTTAATTGAGTTGGTTTTCATTTTATTTTTCTAATTATTTAATATAAATATAATTGCCATGTTGGCAATAAAATAATATTTTTTATGTTGACTCAAGCGCCACATCACCCCACATGGAAATTGATGATTTCGGCCATCACGTGACAATCACGTGTCGACTGTGTCACCGTTTTTAGGCCCCGCATGGAAATTGATGATTCCGGCCATCACGTTACAATCACGTGTCGACTGTGTCACCGTTTTCCGGCGAAAATAGACCGTATTTGACCCTATTTTTTCATCAGTGAGACTAATTTGACCCTATTATTTTATGTAAAGTTGGTAGGTGGAGTATTATTATTTTATGTAAAGTGAGAGTGAGTAGGTGTATTAGAGAGATGTGATGGGTAGTGGTGGGCCATTGGTTTGCCCTTTTTACTAAAAGAGAAAAATGACGTCCAATATAATAAAATGATACTATTTGAGTGGGACGGAAGAAATACTTTTCTTTTCATTGGCCCTACTAATACACCTACCCATATATATTTTTAATTTAGTTTAAATAAGTAAAAAAAAATAAGTAAAATAAAATATAAATATATGCATATCTTTCATTAAGTATAATAATGAATTATAATATATTAAGTTATATTGAAAAAATGTAACATAGGATTATTATGCATCATGAGAAAGACATAAATTGTCAAAGTAATTTAAAATATAAATATATGCATAATAGTGAAAACTAAGCGAGTGGATATAGAAGTGGTTATTGGGAGGATAGGGAAGGAGTGAACCAGAGAGGGGCAGGAAGAAGTTTTTTCATAGATGGGATGTGACATGGATAGTAACAGGGCGAGATGGTCTCGAGTCCACAGTCGAAGACTCCGATATCGTGGCCGCCGTATTTACAGTGATCATAGTTTGGGGTCAATGTAATATCGTCCGTATAATACACGCAGTCGCCCTTCAACTTAAACTCAGTATTATTTGGTATGGCAATGGAGTGGTTAAGGCCGACGAAGAGGGAGAGACCGCCCAATGTTCCGCCCATGCGACGCGCTCTTCCCCGCTCCCAATCCACCCAATCAACACAGAAACTCATAGTCCTGTAAGGATAGGAGTGGCCCCCCATACTCACATATAAACCGTCGGGATCCACTCCCGTCATCACACGCCGCGTCAAAACCAACAGTTGATTTGACTGCTCTGCGTACACCAGGTGTGTCGCTACCTGCACCCCCAATTCCTGAACACACTCGTACTCCTCCTGCTCCAGATCCCCATCCCCCATGTTGGCCTTCCAGACCAACCTCGGATCACATCCCGACAAATCCCACGCCTCTAAGTCCTCGTTCCGGGTGGAGCAGAACAACAGATTGCGCGAGGCTGAATACACCATCTCCTCGTAATGCCTACTCCACCATTCCCCATCATCAAGGTAACACCGTTCACCGGGGATCCGACTCCAACCGCTCCTGCCAGGCCGGCAAAAGGCCAGATTGTATCGGTCACCGTAGATTGCCACAGCTATGCACTCTTCATCGTCCGGGGGATGCGACATGATTAGTTTCCTCACACTCGCGCGCCCCTCGTTGAATTGCGAACTACATTCTGGCAAACCGTCGATCCGAGGTAGCTTTATGTCTCTACCCGACAGAGGATCCCACAGAAACAACTCGCCGTCGCCGCCCCTATTGAAATAAGCTAGCCACCCGTGTGACGACCCCACCACTTGGGATTGAGATGATGATGGTCCTCTCTTGTCGATGCTAATTACTTTGTCCTCTGCAACGCTGTAGAAGCTGTACCCACCGCTGGCTGACGGCGCCGATAGCATCAGCCACGGCGTCCGAGGGGCACTTTGAGTAGTGAACCACCGTGAATAAGGTGTGCATCTGCCGGGAAGGCATTGCCGAGAAGCCGCGGAGATCCACCGGATTATGCCACTACAGGAGCCCATGCCTCAATATCACAAACCTATGCCTATAGTCAAACTATTAATACAATTTTTAGTTGGATTTTCTTGTCCCACAAGATAAACAAATATAATGAATCTTAGAGATCAAGTTACAACTATTTCTACAAATTAAATCACCGATTTTATTCCTTATTATTATTATTATTATATATATATATATATATATCTATTAAATTGGCTCCAATACTTTCAATCATTCATTAAGGAAAGTAATGTTATATTAGGACACATGTTTGCTTAATTAATATTTTTGGAAAATAGAAATTCTTTATTTACAAGAGCAAACATGGAATACAGGAAACCCCGTGAACAAAAACAAAAAATTAGAATTGTTTTGAGAAAGGTATTATAAAAGCTAGCTTTTTCCTATGGAAAAAATTATATAAACCGAATTGTTTTTTTTTTCTTTTTTCTTTTATCCAATATTTTCGTCAAAAATTAGTTTAAAATGAATAAAATCTCCATATCCTAAACAAATAATCCCTCGAAACTCGTGAATTTTTTCTCCTTCTATAGTTTTGAAAAGAAGAACGATTTTTTTTTAAAAAATGTTTAAACATACATAAACTAAATATTATTATGTGCACGTACATTCAATTCATACACATCTTTAATATATTAAAAAAGAGAGTTTAATTTTGATTAGTTATTGTCGTCGCAATTAAATCCTATTTGAAATTGAATCAGTGATAAGTCAATTAAAAAAGAAAAAACCAAAGTGATTTTTATTGTCACTTTTCTTCAAATTAAATAAGAATGCTGCCCTGGGAACCCTTGAGGTGGTGGCATCATAGGAGGCCTTCCCATTTGTGCACCGGGGGTAAAGTTCGCCATAGGACCACTGCCGACTGAGGGAGGTGGAGGCGCAGGCATATTTCCACCAGGTGGCATAGGCCTTGGACCATTGGCCATAGGAGGAGGTGGGGGTAAGGATCCTGGCATGGAAGATGGAGGCCTTGGTAGATTCGCCATTGGTGCCCCTGGAGGAGGACCTTGAGGTGGGGGCGGTGGTGGACCTTGGGGTGGTGGAGGCATTCTGGGTGGTGGGGCACCAGGAGCTCCTGTCCCATTAGCTGGTGGCTGGGGCTTATTTGCCTCTGGTGGCTTCGTCTTGAAGTACAATTGCAACTGCATGCCGAAAATTCCAAAAACATTATCAATACAGCACAAAACCCAATAGTATAAAATAAATTGGAACAAATAAAAACTGCTGCAACAGAGCAAATAATCCCAAATTGGATAAAACAGGCAAGCCTTCAATGCTTAAACAACAGTTGGTTATAATGATTTAAGTGGACCTCATTGAGAATAGCTTTTAAGGAAAATAGTTTGAGAAGTTTTGACCAAGTTAGATGGCAGCAAATTACTTTTGACTACGCTGTCTGCAAACTGTAACCCCACAACATACAATTCAAAAAGAAGATGCAATACCGTGAACATTTTTGAGTCTGGATCCCAGTGGGAGAAGAACTTGGGAGTGGATTTATCGATCTCCGTACTTGGGACCTAAAATATTAAAACAAGGATATAAGAGTACGATTTACGGCATTTAAACTTCCATAGAGTAAAAACAAATTATTACCTTAAACGCTATAATTTCATATGGTTCCGCTGCAAACAATAGGTACTGATATCTTTTATCAAATTGTTGAATTTTCTGCAATTTGCATTAAGAGTACCAAGAAAGTTAGTGTTAAACATGTGGACAGTAATAAAAATCAGCATATTAAAACTCTAAATTTGGCTGCAGTGACAGAAGATACCTGCTCAAAGGATGACATAAACCGATGCCTTGGCTTTGTGTTATCTTCGATCTCAGGGTATTCTATCTGCAAAATAATAACAAATTTATAAAAATATCACGGAAAGTACAGTGAAACAAATTCTGGCCATAAAGTTACAAAAGATTAAGTAAGTATGCATTGTGATTTCACAAGAAGTTCAATCCTGTATTTGTTATGCCCATTGAATACAACATAGAAGAGCAGATTGCATACCTGGAAAAGCAATGATCTCTGTTTAGTTTCTGGGTCGAATTGCTTGGTCACTCGGTATCCTGGTCTACCAATTTTAACTGCCACAACAAGAAAAGAGTTAAACAGAATGGATACGTAGTGCAGAAGTCTTGAATTCTTCAGCGAAAAAGGTACTTAATGACGATAATCAATTTATTCGTTTGTAACTGAGACAATATGCATTTGATTATGGATCATATCTTGAAGGTGTAAAGTGAATGTTATGAACTTGTAAGAAATCAAAATCAAATTTTCAAAAAATATGACGTTGAGGCAATCTAGTGCAAATTTTAAATTCTATGAAACTCTAAAGTTGCAGAACTAGAGAAAAAAGAATCATTCTCATCATATCATTTGAGTGACACTGATGATATTCGCCATATACGTCCTAATAGGATCCTAACTACCCCATATGTTATTTAACTCACATCCTGAATGAGGGAAATATAGTGACAGATTCATAAGAGATCCTTGAAAAGCAGCCAGGTTAAAAATGATAATTATATCTGATATCCATTGATCAGGTATAATCTAGTGAATCCCGATGGAAAACACAAAAAAATATTTCTGAAAATTGTTTCGATTGAGACAAAAGAAATGATCGAACCATCAAAACAACAGAATACTTAAAACTACAACTCTTTACTATGAAAATCGGGGTAAAATTAGAGCTAAACTTATAATTACCAATTTTCTTAAGGTTAATTTTGCGCTTATGGGGCTGGGGCTGAGCAGGAGCTTCTTTGGCTTCACGAGCCGCTCGCTTGGCCAAGTTAGTCTGGTGACGCTTCCCCTGTGTGTGCGCCAAGTAATTCCCCTCATTGTTGTGCAATGTTAAACACAGCTTGCACTCATAACTGCAGAGCAATAAAATTCAACAAAACGAGAATATCATAGAATCAATTACGCTAATGGAGAATTAAGAATTCTAGGGTTTAACCTTCCAAGATGGTTGCGCATAAAATAGGGATCTTTAGCCAAATCAATGGTTTCGAGTGCGAGTCTTCGAAGACGCTCGCGGCGGTCGATGGCCTCATTCTGAGCAGTGGCGGCGCCTCCGCTTCCAGGCTTGGAACCCCATTCCCGGTCCATCTTGAGCTTATCCCTGCTGAATAATTTGCGCTGAAAGACGAGAGTTAGAGAATGGAAGCAACGACGTTACTCTTTTGGGCTTAAATATATTCTGCTTTGGTTATTGGCGGTATAAGCAATGGGCCTAGAAAACTGTCAAAAAATTGGGCTCAGATCTACCAAGTAAATGTTTTGGGCTTAAAGTCAATGACAAACCATCTACGTTTTGCTGTACGGTGTGGTTGGGCATAATAGAATGGAAAAGAGGAATCACAAAATTATATACTCCAAGTGTTTGTCTTTTTTTTTTTTATTTGAAGTCCGAAATATTTCAAAAATCATTTTCTATCAATTAATGCTTGAAAAAAATATATATTATCTATAAAAATCATAGAAGACAACATTAAATTTTATATTTTTTAAATGTCTTTTAAGATTTTTTAAATAATTCATTAGAATAATATGGTGAATTTATATGATTATCAATAAATTACTTTTAGATAGTATTTTATAATTTTAGAATTTGAATTGATAATTTTATATTACTTTGTTTTTATTATTAAATTGATAGAAAATATTTTTCAAACGTCAAATTAACAGTTTTACAATATGTAACGTCTCCCTGAATTATTAAATAAATTTAATATTAATATTAGTTGTATTAAATATAATAATTAAAAAATAAATACGTATCCAATATACTTTAAATTTAATCTATAGACTTTATAACGCCCTGAAATGACAATCATAAATTCTTAGTCGAACAAAACAATAGAATTAATTCCACGTAATTCATTCCTATGTATAAAGTGTAAATTGCAACTTATATTGATAAATACAATATCACGGTCACCCTTTTCAAATCACACAAACACATTAATTGGAAGATTTTTGTGTGAGGAAGTCGAGGTGGTATTCTTTATAATGAAAATGAAAAGGTGTGATAATGGTGATATTAGAATATAAAAGAAACGCGATAGTAATATATTTAATACTAATAAATAAACAACCAATTAACGAAAGCATACTATGGTCTCTCACACGTTAAACATTTTATAGATAATAGTCTGACTTCATATTCTTCATCTGACTTAACGATTATAAATCAACAATACAAATAATAAATAAATAAACACCTATATTCAAAAATAAATGCTGTAAAATGAATTCATAAATAAGCTAGTTTAGATCATGTAGCATAGGGCTCAACCTCGATTGGATCAAATAAATTTCCTAACCTTATTACTTACATCAATAAGTAGGTTTATTTCAAATTATTTAGCAAAATAAGGAAGAATATATAATCGTAAAGTCACTGAAAAAAATATACTTATAAGAATGTCGAATCGAAAATGATGTAAATGAATTCTAATCTATTTTTTTTTTTTTTTAAAATCAAACATGAACAGTGACTCACGACCTGACTCGACCCTATAAATCGTTATCATAAATGATCATAATATAATTCATCATAGTGAATAATGATGGTCAAAATTCAGAAAATAGAGTTGGTGATGGTGGTGACACTCTCTACTGGTCACTCTCACAAGGGTCATCAAGGTCATGAGATATGTCCTCCCAACAAAGAGATGCATGAACCACAATTAATTACATTTTACTTGTAATAAATAAAAATATTGTTCCTTTTTTATTTTTGTCATGTCTCTGTCCATTTAATTGAATTTTACTCTTGTTTTATTTGTCCAAATTGTGATTTAAACCCACTGATCTCATGTCCAATTAACAATCATGAAAGGGCCAACAACTTCATATCAAGAGAATATAATTATTAGCATTCCCCATAAACTATATATAGACAGGTTTAAGTTTTAATTATTTTGCTAAATATTTTCATACTTCATTATTTAAATATGGGGTTTTTTTTTTTTAAAAAAATTATTAATATTATTTTTAAAAAATGTAATCATGGATGGCCCATTAAGACGATCTCCTTCAAAACCCAACTCAACAATCGGTCAAGAGGCCCACCAAAAACTTGAGATGGAGCCCAGTCCATTATATCTGTATCCTAGTTATCATATCACCCCCACATTTGCGATTTAACTACAAAAATGCCATCCGACTACAGTCACGGTCACCGTCGAAGGAACAAAACCCACGTTGCGTTGCTTTCGCGCTGAAACGGGGAATCGCGTCTGAGTCGCGCGACTCACTCAAGAAAAGGAAAAGAATAACGTTGTCCTCTGCTAAAAAACGTTCCCTTCCACTTTCTCTCTCTATACATACAACCACACTGTATCTATCTATCTATGCATTATCAAATGTATCTCCCAGCTTTATAGAGATGGAAAGATGAGTCTAGTGATGGCATAAAAAGCTTCCTCCATCCATCCTTTTCTGTTCTTTCTCTCTCCTATTCATTGCACATTGTCACTGTTGTAGTTGTTGAGCGGCCACAAATTCGCGATACAGTGAAAAGGATTGAGAGTCTCTCTGTTTTAATTTGTCATTTTTGAGTGTTTATTTAGAGAGAGAAGAGAGAGAGTTGGATTACTGTTTGGATTTCTAGAAAGAGAAACTCAGGTGCTTGGATGGCGACTTCAGGCCCGGGGCAGAGCAACTACGATCTGTCGTTTAAGATCTTACTCATCGGAGATTCCGCCGTCGGCAAGAGCAGTCTACTTGTCAGTTTCATCACTCACGTTGTTGACGATCTTTCCCCTACCGTCGGTAACTTCTCTGCTTTGTATCTGTCTGCTGTGAATTGCGAAATTTGTTATTGCCTTTTAGGTTAGTGCGAAACGTGTGATCTCCAGCTTCCAGTTATTGGTTGGTAGATTTGTGTAGTAAGTATATCGGTGGAATTTTATGAATATTGAGTTGCTGTATTGAATTCGATCCTTGATTTGATTTGAATTTTTCCTGATTAAACTATTTAATTATTTTGGTTTTAGTATTATGCAATATTTGGAGCTGATCTCTTACTCAACTTAGTCTACATGGAGTGCGAACAGGAATTCTGGTTGTTGTAACTTAACTCATTGTGGATAATTAGGTGTTGTGGATTTGAATTGGGAAGGATTGTTGTTGCTTTACTTGGTGTAGATAGTTAGGTGCTATGGATTCGAATGGACGAATATGTCAACTCGTGGGCCTATGAATAACAATTCATGAGAACTTTTTGTGGAGTGCGGTTTGATTCACATGTTTTGCCTTTGTATCTTGTTTAAGATGTTGATTAACAATGGTTTATGAGTAATCTCTAATTCTGATTTGATTAAGTTATGCACATATACTTCACATGCTGTTGCTGATTCTTATATAACCTTTGACTATGTCTCTGTTGTAACATCTTAACTCTTATGCAATTACTTGAAAAACAAGAAGCTGAATCTGATTGCATACAAAGTACTCCATTATCTAGGTATGTTTAGAATCATAAGCCAGTCAAATAATGGAGTAGCTGCCACATCACCCTATATGACCTAGTTGTGCTTCCCTGACTAACAAATGTTTCTTTTAGAATTCCTAACTGTTTAATTCTCAGCTTTCTTATTGTATACTTTAGATTTAAAAAAGAGAAAAAAATAAAAAGAAATCTAAAATACTCTTCATCCTCCTATTTCATTTCTAGGTGTGGATTTTAAGATTAAGTTTCTCACAGTTGGTGGGAAAAGACTGAAGCTTACAATATGGGACACAGGTAAGAACTTTTTGATAATCTTGGCTTTGATTAATGCTTCTGTCATTTTTCTTCCTCTTCTAAATAGTGATTTTACTATCTCTTTTGCAGCTGGACAAGAGAGGTTCCGGACATTAACAAGCTCATATTATAGGGGTGCCCATGGAATCATTCTTGGTGAGCCATGAACAAAATTACTATCCTACAAGAATGTTTTGGAGAGCTCTCTTTTAAATATTTTACCTGGTAGAAATTTCTTGTTATAAGTCCTCGTATCTACTTGAAGTTTCTTTTATATACCCCCATGCCACTGTTTTTTCTCTTTTTTTTTTCTCTTTTTTTTTCTCATATAGTACAAGCCAATTTTTCATGCTTTGCCTATTTAGAAAATACTAAACGTGATAACTACTATAACAACTAAGAACTTTAGAATAATCACTTAGAAGGGAGGATATTGAGATCTCTAATGTTCCAATTGGATCATCCACACATCTGACCAAGATCAGCTAGAGCACTAACTTAATATAATATTCATTTGATCTAACAATGACCAATACAAATTAGATGAATGAAATAAATGCTGAAACATTTGACTTTTATTTGCTCCTTCTTTAGTTTTCTCTGTGGACGTAGCTTTGTTGTCTTATGAACACTTCCACATCAAGATTGATATTTAATTTCTTTTACTTTATGTCTATTTGTTTTAAATCTTCTGACATTTTTCATGTTTGTAGTCTATGATGTAACAAGGAGAGATACATTTACAAACTTATCTGATGTATGGGCAAAAGAACTGGAATTATACTCCACTAACGAGGATTGCATCAAGATGCTAGTTGGAAATAAAGTTGATAGAGTTAGTTTCCTTCTCTCTCTTGCTTTCTTACCATACATTCCCACTTTCAGTTTTAAGGGATCATATGGCTGCAGAACACTCCCTGTTGGAAAATGTATCTTGTTTCTATCATGCTGGTAAAAATGTCCCTGTAATAATTGTATTTCACTTTTTGCATGTTTACTACTGTTTTCTTTTTCAGATACAGATTGATGAAATAATCATTGTTGTTGCTAATGCATGTCTTGTTCTGCTATAATCTCTCTGTTTCAACACATACTAGTTCAGTTCTATGTTGCTCCGTTTCATTTATAATTTTAAATACAATGCTGTTTCAGGAATCTGAACGAGCTGTAAGTAGGGAAGAAGGGATGTCGTTGGCCAAAGAGCTTGGATGCCTATTTTTGGAATGTAGTGCTAAAACTCGAGAAAATGTGGAGCAGTGCTTTGAGGAGCTTGCGCTGAAGGTAAGTCCATTTGACAAGTGTTCGAGATAATACCAAATTAGTCATATAACTTTGCCAAATTTAATTTTAGTATTGCTACTTTATAATTTTTCAATTTTAATTCTTTTATATCAGTTTGGCCTTTTGTACTTGAAATTTTTTATGATTTCAATTTTAGTTCTTAATATGCCAATATTATCTTCAATTTACAAATTATGAAGTTACAGGACTCTATAATTTAGCAGCAAAAGTTATTGAATCAAAAATGATATCAACTCTGTTGTAATTATATCATTAGTTTATACGCAATGTGGCTCCAAGATCAAGATTTTGTGGATACAAAGGGTTTTTATTTGAACATTAGGATGCATGACAATATAGTTTCTGCGCGTTAGAGAGAATATAATCATCGTGTTGTCAAATGACATTTTGCTGTTCTTCCTCAGATAATGGAGGTGCCAAGGCTACTGGAAGAAGGATCAACTGTGATCAAGAGAAATATATTAAAACAGAAGCAAGAAAATCAGACGTCTGCTAGTGGTAGCTGTTGCTCGTAGAACTGTTTGATGTCAAAACAACACTTCACATTGCTATCCACCGCGGGATTTCTTCAGAAAATTTAATCAAAAATGTGTAAATGATAATTTGCATTCTTTTACCCCGAACTATTGTGTTTCGAGTGGCAAATAGGGATATATGCTGCTCATTGTAGGATTGGTAGCTTGTGTAAAGTTTGACCAGTATGGTGTTTCTGAACTCTCTGTATTTACTGAGAATCCACCTAAATCCAATGGAAATAACGTGCTAATATTTGCCTTTAACGCATGCTATTTTCGGCTTATCATTTTCGATCTCTCTATTTCTGTTGTACTGTAATATTAAAAAAGTAAATATGGACTGTAGGATGGGTATATGTTTTAGACAAACTGGATCAATTATCGAAATATTGTATAGTAAAACAAATTTTGAGACATTAGAGAAATTTGGTTGGAGATAGCAGTGTATTAAAGACAACTTAAAGTGTCTTTAGTTTACTATTACACCTAATATGCAATTTTACTTGGAAATAATATATTACCTGCCTATGGATTAATTAGAGAACACAAATTAGCACCCGGATTCTAACGAAGAACTGCAGCAACGGCAGCCTCTTCCAATATGCTCCGAGCTTCGGTATCAGGATCAGCAAGTTCCGTCGGGGTCTGTTAAAATTACCTGTTAATTAACATTCCGATAGTAATCATCAAAGTGGTGAAATTACACTGAATAATAACTTACCTTCCCATATACGTTAGTTTTATTTGGAGAAGCCCCATAAGCAAGCAACAATCTTACAACATCGCTGTATTCACCTCTAGCAGCATGATGAAGAGGCTAACAGAGAGCAAAAAGTCAGTAAACTAGGATTAAGGAACCTATTATGGACTGGCTAAAGGAATGCTAAAATATTAAATAATCTGGAGAAGCATTAAAACGTGGACTGACCGTATCCCCTTCCATGTCGACAGTTTCTAACATTCTCTTCACACGCTCTGGATCACCAGCGAAGTCCATAAGAAGTTGGGCAATTTCCACATATCCTGCACGTATTGTCCAGTAAAAGAAGTGAAGAAAAAACACAAGGAACAAAAAGGTAATTAGGTGCGAGAGAGTTGATAAAAACTCACCTCCAGCACAGGCATCATGCAAAGGATTTCCCCCATCCTCGTCTGTTGCTTCCAAGTTAGCCCCTCTCTCCAACAAAAACTGCTCATATGTTCGCAAGTTATAACCTTGTTGTAACATTCATATCAATATCCGCGTATAAAATGTTAAATAGAAGATAAAAATGTCAATTCCTATTGCATTTAGTTGAAGGAAGTAAGATTTGACCTGGACACAGGGCAGATGACCGTAGAGGCATGTGAGATGAAGAACAGTATCACCATCCTCCACTGGTTCATCAATGCTACCATTAAAAGTATCTGCAAACACCCATCACAGATTTTGAAAAGTTCATCACACATAATAACATCAAGATTAGTGTGTACCATACATATATATAAAATGATGCTCAGCAACGAATATTCAAAACTCAGAAACTCTGACTGACCAACCAACAAATAAACATGCCCGCAGATATAAGAAATAAGAACCATGAATATGGATTAATTTACTGGTATTTCAATTTCAAAATAAGCTAATAGATTTTACTTTGAATGCAAAAGAAACTTCATATGATCATTAAAAAACTGCAATGCATGCATGTTTACATACAATGACTTATTTTACATCTACTGAATCACTCTGATTTGAATTTAGGTAATCCACTGTGAATTTTGTTCTAGCAGATTGAAGTAACAATTCTTGGTATATCGGACTGCACACAGAAATAATGCTTCAATCAATAGCACAGACACTCGTTCATGATACATAAATTCATGATATGATATCCTGAAACCTGTAAAGGGACCACCAAGATTATGGAATACTAACATAAATGCAGTCACCAGCCTCATCGACAAAAAATAGATACTGATTTGAAATAAAAATAAAACATAAATGTACAAGTACAACATAGATGTACGGTGCAAAGGTCTGCAGAAGGCACAATCAATGGCTGTAAATTAAGGCGAAATGGATGGCCATGCTTTCAAGTTGAAGGTGTGATTCCCAGCCATGCTTTCATCTAGAATATAATTTTCCTATACATGGTGTTTAATTCTAACACAGTCTGCTGAAATCCAAGAGAAACCAAAATCTGATGTAGGTAAAATCGTGAAAAGGAAAAGAGGAATAACACGAAAGTGGCCAATCAAAGGACCTGGAATTTCACCTCTCAAATTCTCAATTCAGACTCTAGCCAGAAATTCAGATTTAATCCAGTCATAAAGTACTTGAGAGCAACAAATTACAGCATCTCATAAAAACAGTTTATACAATCGAGCAAAAACAAATTACAGAAAAGTAGAACCACAAGTTTTTCACTCAAGTTCCATACATCTTAACATGAGCAATTCTGTCAACTTTTTAGTTCTTCGAGATGGAAATCCGGCAGTCAAAAACAAAGAGAGAAAAAAAAAAAAAAAGGCATCTAAAACATTTTCTTTCTTCGTGAATTTCACGAACAAAAATAGTCGCAGTTACCTAGGGCTTGACGGAGGGCGTCGAGGTCGCCGGACTCGGCGGCGGAGACGAGGGGACGGAGGTGGAGAGGGATATCGGAGTGTTCGTCATCTTCATCGGCAAATTCCATGCCTTCTTCCTCGAATAGAGCGGCGCCGTCCTCATCCTCCCCTCGCCGACCATCAGCAACTGCCATCTCTCAGTGATCTCAGCGCCGACGTTCAAACAAAAGTTAAAACCCCAGCGTCTACTCCCACTGCCGCACTTTCTATGTGAAAAGAAAAGTGAAGACTACAACTACAAGCTCAACTCAACTTCAAATTTTGAGCCCAACATTATGATGTCGTGGCCCACAATTTAAGCCCGCTTAAATTAAAATTTTGGGCCCAAAATATTATTTCACTGATCGGCCCGCTCCATCTTTGTTAAACATCTTTCATACTCCCCAAACTGTTACAAGCTCGGGTTTCATTCTACAAAATCACGCAACAAACCATAATATTGCATACCCCTTCGTTATCAATTTTCATTTTTATTCCCTCATAATTTCTAATTTGTCATATCTTGCATGAGATGGTCTCTAGCATAAGGTGCACAAGATGTACACCTCAATATAAGGGAATAAATTTTATTTTAAATGATATATACTTTATTTAATAAGGTTATAAATGATTGGTTAAAATATAAAAAATAGGAGTATAATTTTTTTTCCAAAAAATCAAGGATTTAAGTTCTTATTATAATAAAGGTTAGTGAATATGGGCTCATAAAAGACTTTGCCAGCTTACCGGTCCAGATCCAATATTTCATAAAGAGTATTCAACTTTATATTTCACAATTTGTTTTCTACTATAACCTATTTAATTATCATTAAATTCTAGCACAAGCGTTAATTTAAACATTAATTATAACACATAAGTATTTAAGATGTAAAATAGTAGATGAAACACCATAAATTTGATTGATTATAACACACGATAAATATTTAAGATGTAAAATAGTAGATGAAATACCATAAATTTGATTTTTATTTTATTTTTTAAAAAAACATTTCTGAAACTCACATGTTGCACCGAGACAAGGGAGCATATAGAGTTCAAGGTTAAAATTAGAATAATGTATTAAAATAATTGTTTATATATTTATTAAGACTTGCGACAAAACCAAAATGTTATTCCTAAGGACATTTAAAAATAAAGGGGTAAACATTTTGACACTCTTTACTTGTAATACAAAGCTTAAATGAAGGGTGAAACCATAAATTAAATCAGTATTCAGAGTTGGATGGATATAGTAATACGTTATGTGGAGGTTATTAAAAATTCCAAATAAAAGGATACAGCTGGTTTACATTTAATTAGACCTGTAACGTTCTGCAATTAGATATTGCATTATTGATATTAAAATTAAAAAATAAAAAATGATAGATATTGCGTAAAAGTGAGGTTGCTGCAAAATGATCAGTTCAGGTCCTGTGGACAAGGGTCTGAATGGAGATGCTCTGATTCAGAGGCTACATGCCCACCATAAACAAATTCTTCAAAAATCCCACTATTTTGTATCAATATATATATAATAAGATTATATAATACTCCCTCCGTCCCACCGAAAGGTCACCATTTTACTATATTGGGCGTCTCATCCAAATGTCCTCATTTTCCACTTTTAGTAAAAAGGTATCACATGTGGCTCACCCCTCACTACTAATACAACTACTCACTACACATAAAATAATAATATCTCTTAATCTACGCACAAAAAGTTACCGGTGATGTTTAGGCGGGACGGAGGGAGTAAGATATTAGAGAGAGAAAAAGAAAAGGAGTGGGCATGTAAAATAATGTAAGTTTAACTTACCACTCACATTTCCTTCAATATGTCTTACATGATTCGAATCTCCTATTACATTTAGATGTTGCATATTTTTCTTAAATTATTAGATGAACACACAAAAGGATGATAAAATTTTCACTTAACATGAAAATATAAACTCTATATAAAATTTTGAGTTTTTTTTTCTTTTTTCGGATGCATCTCACAATAAATATAACACTAAAATATAATAAGGTATAGTGAATTATTACATACCCATGAGACATGCAGTCTGTTTTTATTCTTCACATCTACACTTTTTATTCCACAATGCATTAATGAATAACTACCCATCTTCTCAACTGGAGATATTTACCATTATAAAATCATTTATAAAATTTTCAAGTTCTAGCAACATGATCTATTAATTTAATGTGGGGAAAAGTAACTCCAAAATCCATAGCATACTTTAAAAACCGTTTTTTTAGAAACGGCGATTTTGATACAAACCAGTTCTGATTCCATTTTGATCAATTTCGGAATTTCCAATTTTGATTAAACTGTGTATGTCCACGTAAGGATATATATATATATATATATATATATATATATATATATATATATATATATATATATATATATATATATATATAAAATATACTCTAATGTGAGGGTGTTTTACGTTGTTTAGATTTATTTATCTTTTTAAATGTGAAAAATTTTTATGGAACAGACGAAAATGTAAATGATGAAAATTTTTGTGGGCGGGGAGTAACACTTCATAGTTAACTCCTTATAACAGCCTATCATGAACTAAAAATCGTATAGATAAATTTTCATGATCAATCTAAAAATTATTTAAAAATGAACCAAAATTAAAAGAAGAATAATTTACAGTGAAAAAAAAAATTATAATCCCCTAACTTTATCCATATTTCACATTTCAACTAATGTGATTAACAAAAATGTTAGTACTAGTTTGGAAGGAAAGGCATTAATACATACTAAACAGCATCTGAAGTAGCCAAACCAAAGTGGTGTCACTATTGAAATAGGACTAATTCCAAATAGTTGTTTCTTTGACACTCACCAAATCAATTCTTTAGGTGTATTACACTTTACTAACTATTATGAAATTCCTCTTTTTTCATAAATCTTACTTGAATCCATACATTTTACCTGCCTCATTATTTTTATGCAACTTCCAATCTATTTTGGGCCCACTGATCTTTATATATTAATGATGGGTCAGTTAATTTATTCATTATTAAAATATGTTTATTAGTAGTTAAATTATGTTTGTAGTAAATTATATTGTAACACTCTAAAATTATATTTTAATACATTATTTATAATACTTTAAGATAACATAATTTAACAATCAATACACATACTTTACATATATAATAATCTTATTTTAACACCTTTAACAAAATGTCTTATATAAATACCATCTTACATGAAACTTTGTCTTAGCTATGCTCTTATCCAAATGGGTGTACAAACGAATTATATTTTGAGGTATTTTGAAGGGTTTTATATTCCATTAATAAGGTAGTATTTATTTTTATTATACTTAAATTACTTTTTATTACATAAAAATATTTAATTTAAGTAATAATTATATTATTTTTGAGCTGATTACTCTCCCTTTTATTATTAATTATTATTTATAAGGCTACATTTAGTTATTTGAGTGTCACGGAACTGAAATACTCGCGGGCCATGTAATATGCCTGGTTTTAAATATGTTTTCATACATTATGTTTGTAATTTTTTACTTTTTATTCTATATAAACATATATTCCTTGATAACAATGGCCATCCATCCATTCATGATTCAAAGAAAATAAAATAAAATTGGTGTACTATTGAGAAAATCTCAATATAAATGTGGGGCTTAATTAATTAAGGCAAACCATTGTGATGAGATCGTATCAAGGAATGATTTTCGTGAGACGAATAAAAAGTGATAATATTTTAATAAAAGATTATACTTAATTTATGAAAAGTGATAATGATGCAGTGAACTATTCATGAATAATTTATAGTCAAAATAAAGTGTCAAACATTTTTTTAAAAAATTGATAATATTCTTAAATAAAAGTGATAATTAATTAAAAAGGTATAAAATAATTTCAACGTGAAACGATCTCACACAAGATTTACCCGGCTTAAAATATCACAAATATATTTAAAATAATTTACGGAACATGGAACTTAATTACGTTAGTTATACTATCTACTTGCACTAAATGGAATACATATCCAGTACACTAACCTTTCTATGAATAATATAAACTCAACCTAATTCACTTGGTGCTTAATTAATTCTTCTGGTGGAACCTAAATTGTTAAAATAAGATTTTTTCCTTTTTCAATAATACAATTATATGAGGTGAAAGTTATGTGGGTGCATTCTAAGTGTATGTACACATAAATTTGCTCTTAAAATCTAGAGTATTTTGTGAAATTGGTTCCATTTGTTAAAAGAAAATAAATAGTATATGGTGTGAAAAAAAATTATGTTCATTGGATTTAAATTAAATTTTATTGGGGTAGATTTAAAAAAAATTATGTCTAAAATTTGACACTAAATTTAAAAAAAAAAAAAGATTAGTACATAAAATGATAAAATATGACATTAAATATAAAAAAATACAATAATTGAAAATTAACATTAATTAATTCTAAAATAAAAGTTAATTAAACTTTGGTGGTAGAATAATGCATTAACTATGTAGTTGCAACTTGCATGATATTGTTAAGATGTATGGAAATGTTTATGTATGAATTTTTTTTTTTCTTATTTTGTTTTCCGATAGTTTATGATCTATATGTTGATCCTAGGAATTAATATTTATTCTTATAATATAATTAATATTAGCCGTAAGAATTGGATAGGACCACAAATGTTCCATATAAAACTGATTTTATAAGAAACTCCCTCTACGTTAAAGTATAAATGTTCTTACAAATCATTAATTTGTGTAAAATTTAAGAACTTATATTTTAATCGGTTCAAATTTCCTATATTATTATAATATAGATGACAGGTAATATATATATATATATATATATATATATATATATATATATATATATATATATATATAGCTTTAAAAAACTGTATAAATCGCTTTTGGACAATAATTAATTTTTGTTTTTCCAT
This sequence comes from Pogostemon cablin, assembly GCA_023678885.1. Classification (NCBI taxonomy): domain Eukaryota; kingdom Viridiplantae; phylum Streptophyta; class Magnoliopsida; order Lamiales; family Lamiaceae; genus Pogostemon; species Pogostemon cablin. The sequence continues at coordinate 3,815,387 of CM042984.1, forward strand.
ATTAATTACATGTATATTATAAGTAACACTTAAAATTATACACAAAATTAGTGATACGATTATATGCATGCCATGCGTTGACTAATTTTGAGATGGTTCGTTTGACTTAAAAAATGAAAAAAAGAAAAAACGCCTACAGTTATATCTGTATATTAAGATCACCATTCTACTTATATATACTACAAACTTTGTATATATATTTGAGTTAGTCAAATTAAAATATACAGAAACAAATTTATAGTCAAATAAAATAATTAACATGACTCAAAACATAATTACGTATAAGCTTGGTTGTGCAACAGTAGTCATGTGTGGTAGTGTGTGGCCAACATCTACACATGGTGCAACAACCAATGAGATTATAAATATTTAATTCAACAAATTATATGTAATTAATTAATCATTTTTAAATATATGTATATATAAAGTCTCTAGAGTTAAATACACTTAACAGAAAAAAAAAATTTAACTATGAGGAGTTAAATTTATTTTTTTGCCCTATAACTAAGCAAAACTTCGATTTTTGCCCTAAAAAGATAAGTGGTTTAATTTTACTTTATAACTAACTAATTATTTCAATTTTTGCCCAATTTTCACAAATTTAGTAGGATTCTGCCACGTCATTCTTCAATTTGGGGATTTCTAGTTGATCTTATTTACTTGGCAATTTTGACTTAATGTGAACCAATGAATTCGCAACTTCATATGTCACAATTTTTTTATTTTTTTTATTTTCCATGTCATATAATAAAAATAAATTAAATCAGAAATTAAAATTTAAAATGAAAATATTAAATAAAAAAAACATATTAACTGAATTCTAAAAACCAAAAAAAAAAGCAACGGAAGCAGATCTACAAATTGAAGAACACGATGAACTTCAGATTGGGTGCTTTTCGTCGTGGGTCTACCCGGCGGCCGTGTGTGCTGTGTTGAAGCCGCCGACCGCCGAGCCGCGGTATCAATTCGGCGACTCACAGACCATGAACGAGAGGCGCCTGCCTTCCGAGTCAACTGGTCTCCGGTGCCTTCCGCCACCGTAGAGAGAGGAGAGAGAGAATAGCCCCGCCGTAGAATCTGGCAAGAAGATGGGGCCGATCGCGACGAAGAAGAAGAAGGGGAGGCCGACGAGGGCAGATCCGGGTTCTAGGGCCTCCTGTCGGCGGTGCGTGACCTCCGGAGGAGCCTTCGTCGCCGGATTGAGATGCTAAGCGATGGGCATCCTCGAGCTTTTCTTTTATCGCCGGCGGTGGGCATCCGTTTGCTGCTGATGATTTTCTTAATTTGGAATCTTGTATTTTGATTTGGGGATTTTGGACCGCCCACCGTCGACGTCCACGGCTGCGATCGGCTTTACCGTGCCCTAACCGACTGCCACCGCCGTATCCCGACAGGACGGTCGCGCGACTCCGCATGCCGCCACCTCAACCGATCTCTGGCTGAATGCCTGGTGGCCGTGGTCTGTCCGGAGGAGTCCGATGCAGTCCGCAGCCTCTGCTCCAGCAGCGGCACCGCCCTTAAGGGCCGCCAGTGCCAGCAAGCACAGCTATCTCTCTCTGACTGCTTATCTAGTCACCAAGAGGAGCCCTGAGATTCGTCTGGTTTTATTGCTTCCATCGATCAATTCCGCCGTTATGTGAGGCTTCAGAGAACTCAAATTTACATGTCCATGGATGCATATGTAGTATCTAGAGCTTCAAAGCTTGTACCTCATCGAAAAGATTTCTGATTTATCCTGCAATCCGTTATCAGTCCACCGTATGAATTTATGATGGAGCCGGATAGAGCGAAGAATTGGATAATTAATGGAAATTGCTCTCAATTTCGAATGATGGGGAAATTTTCCCCTTTTCTGCCCTAATTTCATCTCTGCACACATTTGCTTTCATCTTGGGACTTGAAGTTTCTTCTCTTCTTGTATCTTTTTTCTATTTCATTGATGTAATCCTATTGTTTAGTTTGATTTGGGGATTTTGGATTTTCATTTGGGATGATTTTCCTGTCAAAGAAGAGGTTGTCGGCAGTGGTTCGAGATGGAGGTTGGTGGCGTTGCTCGTCGGCTTGGTTGGAGATATCGTTGGTGGCGTTGCTCGTCAGGATGGAGATGGTGGTGGCGTTGCTTGTAGGGATGGAGCTGATGGCCGGTGGATGTGTTCTTAGTTTTTTTTTTTTTAGTTAATATTTTTTGTTTTTTATTTTTTTTAATGTACTATCATTTTTAAAGAAATTATAATGTTAGGAGTGATTTTAATTTTATTTTTTTATTCTTTAATTTATATTTTAATTTTTTCTATGCTATTAAATATTTTAGATAATTAAAAATAATAAAATATTTTTAGATATTAAGAGTTAAAGGTGAGTGGCTGCTAATTTAGTTTTTTTTTTAAATATAATCATTTTCAAATTTATTTTATGATTTAAATTGCAATATCAATGTATAGATGATGTGGAAAATGAAAAAAAAAATTAAATAAGTGGAATATGACGTGTCAAATTTATTGGCTAAAAAAAAATCAAAATTGACACGTCGGCTTGACCAGCCGGAAATCCTCAAATTGAAAAATGACGTGGCGGATTCAGACGAAATTCGCAAAAATTAGGCAAAAATTGAAACAATTCGTTATTATAAGGCAAAATTGAACCACTTATCTTTTTTAAGGGAAAAATAAAAAATTTTCTTAGTTACAGGACAAAAAATAATTTAACTCAAGCATATTAGTTTATGAATGTTGAATTAATAAATAAATAATGTTACAGATTTCACAATTTCCCAAGTGAAATTGGTAAAAATAAAACTAAAATGAATTGGTAATAAAACAAATGAAAAATCTTACTAATAATGGCAATCGATTAAAGGAGAAGCTGAGAAGACTATAACTTGTTCACTTGCCGAAAAAGGAAACTTTGATTCCGTGTGTTGTTCATCTTCAGCCGCAGGTAGATTGAGGTCTAAGGACAGTAGATTCCTCTCCCTCTTCACCACTCCTCCGCCTGCCGGAATCGGTCTATGCCGCCGCATGTGCCCGCCCAACGCCTGACCCGACCCGAACTCCGCCCCACATATAGAGCACTCATGAACCCTAGACTTATTCCCCCCTCCACCGATGATTTTAAGAGAGAGTATTGTTGTATCATCCACACTACTATTGTTTGATCCATCATCGACTTCTTGTTTCTCTCTCATCACCACCGCTACCGCCGCCTTCTTCTCCTTCTCCTCCGTCTTATTGGGTTTCTTGTGGCTCGCCCGGTGGCCGCCCAAAGCTTGGAAAGAAAGAAAACTCTTGCTACACGTCTTGCACTGATAAACCTCTCCCGTCGTCTGCGGCGGCGATGACGAAGACCACCTGTTTGATTCTCCTTTAGCTAGGAGAATCAAACAGTTGGCCATATCTTCCTCCTCTTCATCAGGTGTAATTATCTCACCTGAGTTAGAAGGGGAGGAAGCGGTGGCGGAGGAGGTGGTGGCTATGGTTAGAGAGAGGGGGGAAGAGGGGCGGGGGCGCTTGCTCCGCTTACCCTTGATCATAACTGCAAGTTCTTCTTGAGCTTGCATAGTTGAATAAAAAAGAAGCACTTTATGATCAAATAAAGATGAAATAAATGGATGGAATCTCCTTGAGGTGGGGCTAATAGAAGGTAGAAAGAAACAAAGGAAAAGAGTAAGTGTTGCTATATATAGTGTTGATAAGTAGAAAGGTAACTGATTATGATCTTCTTTTCTTGTACTAGCAACTTAGGAACTTAATAACATGAAAGCAAGCCTACGTAGGAAACTTGAACAAGTGAAATAATACATACTATATATGTGTATGTATATATGTGTATGGCTGAGGTTAATCATGAGGGGGGTGGGGGTGGGGGGTATGTGAGAAGAGTGAGGAAACGAGTGAGAATCGGTTGGCTTAGAAGCAAACGCATTACTTTTTGTGAACGATTCTTTGTGGAGAATTGGAGTGCAAGCCTGGCACCACAGAATTTGCGCTACCTTCACCACCCCCACTACTTCCTCCCTTTTTTATTTATTTATTAATTATTAGCTTTATTAATTTATTTGTTACACCACTCCATTACTTTACACACTCTATATATATCTATTATATTTTGTCCTTCCAACCAATAACACTAGCTACAAGATCTGTTATAGTTTAGCTAATTTATTAACAATATCTTAGTTGTAATTTGGTTAACAAATGATTGCACTAAAGTCAAATTACATTTTCAGATAAGACAAAAGATTAAGAGTTAATTCATGAGGTTATACTGCAAGAAGCTATTTATATTTTGTCCAGATGATGACTGAGTATATATTATTGAATTTTGAAGAGTTAAATTAATTAGTTGGAACGTTACTCATTTCAGTAAGAATTTATTAACCAGATTTTATAAGAGCAAGTTTCTTGAATGACCTCATCAGGATGACATTGACACTTAGCTAGGCATTAATTAAATTGACGACGAATTAGTTTATTTTATTAAAAATATTAATTCTATGGGATTAAAATAAGACAAAGTCTCTTATGGAACGATATGAGACGTATTAAAATATAATTGTTATATAAATAAAGTATGTTTATGAATAATTAAAGTATGTTTTTATAAAAACATAATAAATTATGCATTAAAATTTAATTTTAAAATATTACAGTAATACTATAAATATATTATATTCATATATTAAGCATATTTTAATAATGAATCCCATCTTTAACAATTTATGTCACATTTATTCGTCACACAATTGATTATGGACCAGGTTTAACGTTATTCAATGTTTAAAATGAATTAGTAATTCATTCTGTAGTCGGTGTGAAGTTATGAATTGTAGTGTAGAACAGTGAACACATTCACAGACAGTTCGTGCTGAGTGATTAGTACCCAACAATCAGCTTACTTGTAATAATTAATTAGTATTATAACTAATTAATTAAATGGAATTAAATTGCTAATTACTTTACCAATGATTAGAGCTGGTAAAGTATGGAATAATAGCACGTTCCCTTTGTGACATGGAAGAATATCAATTATTTTCTACTTCCAATAATCTTTGATTAATTAATACCCCTACAAGAAATGTGTTCGATGAATACGTCCAAACCAGCATAATATATAGAGAATTTTGGGGAGAAGAGCAAGAGAGATGTATTGTGTATTCAAATATATTTTTATTGTTTTAATTATGCATTGATTGAATGCAAAAAATTGGGCTTTTATATAAGTGTAACTAAGTTATATAAATTAAATTGTGATTACTTTACAAGTATATAAGTAAATAAAAATGGTTTTATATTTTAGTTGAATACGAATTATTTCTTTTAAGTAAGAATACACTTGGATTACAATTTATAATTAGTATTTACAAATGTAAATTAAATAAATTTAGCATTAATTAATGAATAATTTAACTGAAACGAAAAAGAAATGATAATATTTTAATAAAAATAATTTAATTGATGAAATTGAAATATTTCATAAATGTTTATAATTTAAATAAAAATTAATAAAATTTTTAGATAATTCATTAATAAAAAATAAACAATCTTATATGAGATTTTTTCACTAGCTAAGTGCTAGCTCCTCTAGCTAAGATGTTCAATTAAAATTGAGAATTTAAATATTGTGAGGATTATAGTACATTCAAATGTATTTATAAAACAAAATGTGATATTTTACTCTAATATTTTCATTAAATATGCATGGTTTGAAATATTTTTCTAAATATTTTTGCACAAGCAATTAATTTTAATCATGAAATTAATATTTGCCAAAGTCATCACCCTAATACCCCAAAGTTAAATAAATGATTGAGCATGAACATGTCCATAATTAGGACGGCGGCTAGGAAAAGAATCCATGTAATCAATTTAATTTAAGTAATGAAAATGTGAGGGGAGATATATTCTTGGCGTATATTGTGATTATACGTATAAGTATGAGGACAGCACGTCACACTCTTCTATATATTTATTTCATCAATCATCAACAAATACAAACATACGTACGTACAAGGTGACAGGTGTGTAGAATAGAATGTCGTTCCTTGCAAGCACTAACAAAGCAGTACTAATGGAATAATTAATTAGGATAAATATAAACGGATCAAATTGATTCGGATCAATTGAGTTGTTATGGTATGTTTTGAATAATTAAAAATGTTCATAAACTAAATTACCCTTTTTAACATATAAGGTAGTATTAATTATAATTTAGGTAAGAATTTATCATATTAATTGAACTAATGAGATGCATTTATTGTTTTACTTTTCTTATAAAATAATTTTAATTATAATATAAATATTAATATATATTTAATTTATTATTATTAATTAAATAAAATTATATATATATATATATATAAATGGGTTTATAATTATTAGTAAATAATTATATTTACAATTTTAATAATAAAATTCTTCATTAGTTATATTTATAAACTAATAATTATATACACTTATATTTTATATATATTCATTTAAATAAATGTTAAGATGTTGTTTAGCGTATAATTCATTTAAATAAATGCTATAAAAAATGCACGCAATAAGTTTTTTCTTCTGTTCATAATATTTTAAAATAAATCATTTTTTCATTTTTAAAAGTAGTATACTTTATTTTATTAAAAAATATTATCAATTTTTATAACTAAATATTAATTACGAAAGTTATAATTTTTTATTTATTAGATATCATTTTTTATTAATAATTTATCACTTTTATCTAGCTTTTAAATTATTTTTCATAAAAAAATTCAATTGATTATTATCACTTTATTATTATAAAATATCATTTTCTACTAAAAATATCATTACTTTTTCATCTATCACACAAATTTACTTTTTCATCTATCGCACAAATTGTTTATTAAATAATATATTGGATGATTATAAATTTTCATTGATCACACATACTAATATATATTAAAAATATTATCACTTTTCCTGAGACCTCAACCATGATAAATATGATGTTGCGCCAAAAATGCAATTTAATTTGCGTTATTAGCTAGAAACATAACAGTGAATCAAAAAATCTTCTAGAAAACGATAAATCTGGATCTTAAAAGGTTCCTCTCACAGAATTAGATCCGTGAGACTATCTCGTACAAATGTATACCTTAAAGTTAATAGTTCATTGTATATTATAAAATGAATTTTTTACGCTACTATGAAGTAATAATTTATTACTGTGTATGTTTTTTTATATTGTAAATTATATTATATAAATTAAAAATATATACAAATTTAATATCTTTTAATATTTATGTTTAAAATTAATTTAAATTAACTTTAAATTTAAAATTATATTCATTTCAAACTAACTTTAAATTTAATAACACTACAAAAAAATATTTTTACCAACGGAATATTTTGTTGGTAGAAGTCTTAATTATATTGTTAAATTGATTTACTAGCGTAATCCGTTGGTAAAGTGAAGGTTGATAAATTTTTAGCAATGAAAATTCAATTCCATTGGTAAATAATTTTGTTGGTAATTTATATAAAGATTTCCTTGGTAATCCATCGGTAATTACCAACGGATTGAATTCCGTTAGTAAAATAGAGAATAAATTTATTGACATTCTGTGGCTAAAAGAAAAATGTCATTTTTGTTGCTAATCTGCCGGTAATTAACAATGGAATTCACTGTTGGTAAATTCCATTGTTAAAAAATAATTTTTTTGTAATGTAAATCGTCCATGCCTTTTTTTAATAAATAATAATTAATTAAAATTAATTTTAAGTATAATATATATAATTTAATAAATCGTCCATATTTTTTTCATTTTTGAATAAATAATTATTAGATAAAATTAATTTTAAATATAATATATATGTATATATAATATAGAAGAAAAAAAAATAAAAATAGTAATATTAAGATACCATATTCAAATAAATTTAAATTAGTTATAGTTTATTTATGAAAGAAAATTAATTAACCTAATTAATGAACTTATATAAATTAAATTAGCAGTAAGGTTAAAATAGTAATTGGACCTTATTAAAAGACTATTGATCCTGATCAAATTGATCCAAATAGCAAGGTCCAATTAATTAATGGTCTAATATTTAACTTAACCGCATTTTATGATGTTAATTAATTACAATTAAAATAATTACAAGATACGCGTTGCTTGTTTCCTTGCTCCACACAGTGGACTAGCATCCTATCATGGATTTTATTAGTCATATGTGGCCTTAATTCTTCGACCATTTATTTTTTTTAATAATTTTACGAAAGCCAAAGACTTGTGTGGATATCTTAGAAAATGGTTTTCGTGAAATGAATAAAATGTGATAATATTTATGAAAAAAAATGATATTCAATTAATAAAAAGTGATAATAATATTGTGAATTATTTCATGAACAATTTATATTATAAATAAAAAGTGATAACTTTTTAAAATAAAACAAACTCTTGTGTAAATGAAAATTTATTCTTGAAGAGTAATACTTTTTATTGTGAACTATTTCATGGACAATTTATATTATAAATAAATGAAAAGTGCTAATTTTTTTTTAATAAGACAAACTCTTGTGTACATGAGAAATTATTTTTTGAAAAGTAATAATTTTTATTTAGAAGAATAATATTAATACCTCTAAAAAGTTAATTTTCATATACTAGAAAATAATTGATAAATCAAGATGCAAAAATTCGATAAGTAATTTTCAAAATGAAGTGAATTTTCAAAAATTATTCCTCAATTAATTTCATCGCATGCTTTTATGTATTAAGGGTTAAATATGGTATAGATTTAGTCAACTTATATCAGAGAAGAGAGAAATAGGGTTGTGAAGAGTTCCAAAGTTTAGGCTTTGATACTATGTAGGGAATGAATATTTTCCACACCATTATGTGGTTTGAGGAACTATATTATATACACAAAGATGTACAACAATAGTGGAGAAAATTACAGCAATCAAGGAGGAAATAAAGGAAATCATACAATACATTCATTAATCTGTATAAGTTGACTAAATCTATACCATATTTAACCCTTAATATTATTCCATGTCATATTCGTAGAATTTTTTTTAATTTAAGTTTATGAGAATATTCGTAAAAGTTAATTTACATCTAATCCCTAATTTCCAGACTGCAACTGGCGATTCAAATTATTTCGGACGAGACTGTAGATTGAATCATTTAGAGTATCGTCGTCCACCCAATGTCTAAATGAGGTCTGACATTATAATATAAGATTGAGAGGTTGTTCTTTATCAAAATTCTACAGTACATCTAATAATCGATTGAAGGTTCAAAAGTTATCAAATGAAAGAACTTGCTCGAAAATAGCTTTGCTGAGCTCAAATAATTTTTTAAATGATGGTTTTTGAAGTGATGAAAAAGAAGTGTAGTTTGTATGTCGCCCACTTTGAAGATTTTGATTTAATGTTTATACCTACTAGGATTAATGGGCTTAAGCTTCCAAAGGAATGTTCATAGAGTTAGCAAGGATTAAGCATCTGGATATACAAAATAATTGGGCCACATGTGGCCCAATTTTGTGAGAGATGTGAAATATAATTCAAAAAGCCCAATTTGCAGTGTAGATTTTGAGTGGGATTATGGATCATCTTGAAAACTCAAGCCCAACGTTAATAATTATTTTCTCATACATAATATATTTTTTAAAAATAACACATGAAAAATAGGAATGAATTTTATTTTATTTTTTTTTATCAATTGAGGGTTTAAAATATACACAACTATCAATTTAGAGACGGTAACCATAAAAATTATCTAAATAATTTTATGATAATCATATAAATTTGTCATTTGTTGAAATGTTGTTTTAAGGCTGATAAATAAATTTTAAAATTCTAAAAAAAATCATTTCAAATACGTGATGTTTAAGATAGCTTTAATTATATTTTTTAAAAATATTTACTTACAATAGTTATATGTATTTTAGATATTAATAAAAAAATAATTTAGACTTCAAATTAATAGTTTATCAATTTTTTATGTCTTGAATTGAAAGAACTCTTTAAAAAGATCCTAGAAATTTTAGATTTCTATCGATTGTATATATCTGGATTAATTTGAATGAGTAGACAATAAAAACTCTGGAAATTAAGGTAAATAATACATCTTAAATCTTAAGAATAAATTAATATTAGCGCACGTACACAAGAATTTATCTTTTATAAAAGATTGCTATTAGACTTGTATGACTTATATTTATTTATGTAAACTGATTTAAGGATATTAGAAATTTCCAACTGTTAGATAAAATTAAGGAATTTTATAAATTTAGGGCCTGAAAAATGGGTAAATTATCAATCCGGGACTTGAATTATATTTTCTATTGATTAGGGCCCTGAATTATGTAAAACTATCAATTCAAGGCCTGAACTTAGGCCCTAAATTGATAAAATAGGAGATAATATTTGATAAATCCAGGCCTTGTATTGATAGTTTTACATATTTCAAACATTGGATTGATAGAAACATAATTCAGGCCCCGAATTGATAGTTTACCAAAACTCTATAAATTTATTACACAAAAGATTTTGCCTTGGAACTAATATCATGTCTTTGATTGAATGGTGTAGAAGGATACTCTTAAGTTAAATTATCAATGTGTAATTAAAATATGCATGAATGTATGAGTTAAACAAAGAATATTAGGATAATCCTAACATGTGCTCCAATACATTTACTAGTTACCAAATAATTGACCTAATTATTAAGTTTAAAATGCGAAATAATCCTCCTTCCCTCCCTGAATGTATGAATTTACTTTTTTTTAAGTGAATTAATTATTAGTATTATTATTTTGGGTAGGTCTTGCGTGAGACCGTCTCACGTGAAATCGATTTTCACTTTGTAAAATAGTTATCACTTTCGCTATAAAATGTTATAACTTTCGCTATAAAAAGTATCACTTTTAATTTATATTATAAATTGTTCATGAATTAGCATTATCACTTTTTAATAATTTAATATTACTTTCTTATATACAAGTTATCACTTTCTGGTCGTCTCACGTAAGCCCTTACGTGAGACGGTCTCCTACAAGTCTTTGCCTATTATTTAGAAGTAATATATAGTGGATAGTTGTATTCTTGGAGTATGTGAATTACATATTATAATTGTAATAATAATGTTTGAGTCATATATATATATATATATATATATATATATATATATATATATATTATTCCAATGAGACTACAAAATGAGAAAATAAATATATTTGGAGGGATAGGAAGAGGAATAGTAATGGAGTAGAAAGCGTATGATAAAGAATAAATAGACTGGTGGATTTTTATGATGAGAATGAGATGAAGTGAAAGAAAAAGGGTTCAAGATTTTGTGCCTGTCTAAAAGAAGCTTTTGCAAAAGCCTTTGAGCTGATTCATAAAGAAAAACACATGACTAGATATTCTAGGATGAGTTGGATTGGATGCCTTCCAGCTAATAAATTCAATATATACACATTATTTATGTATAAAAGATCATTATTTTATTTATCACCTTAATAATTAGTAAGATTTTATTTTTTTTTACTTTTCCCCCCTCAATCTTCGATAGAATATGTTAGGGTAAATTACAAAACCCCCTCGAGGCTTGTCTAAATTACCAAATAAATCCCGTTGTTTGAAAATTTACCAATTACACCCTTTAACTTATTTTTTATTTGAACAATAATAAAAATACATTTTTTCTTAAAATAAAGAAGGATGTAAATTATATCAAGAATCATATATTTAACATTGTATTTTAAATTTCACTATTTTTTTAAAAAAAAATTTTTTAAAAGGGGTAATTGGTAATTTTTCAAACCACGAGATTTATTTAGTGATTTGAACAAATCTTGAGGGGTTTTGGTAATTTACCCAAAATGTTATTAGTATCTACTCGTTTTCAGGAAGTGGAAATTAAAAAGGAAACATAAAAATTTAGCAAATTTTATATGATTTTGAAATATCATTTATTTGAAAAGTCATATACTATAAATATATACTAAATTTATTATTATTCACATGTATTTGAAGAGATGTAAAGTAATATGGAACATGTAAACAGCCCCATCTTTTGACATTAGTTAAGAACTCAAAACTTCAATATTCATGCTGGATATGTCCATATAGAAAATTCAAATGGAACCAACCTTCCATTTACTTTTCTTGATTTGTTACAAGTCAATTTATTATAGAGTGTATCCCACTGTTAGACATGATAGTGTGGTGTGAATCTATGACCAACTATAAATATGAGAATACAGTTAATCATATACATTAATTAGTACTTATATATAAAAATATATATGTGTATATTTAATGTGTTAATTAGAATTAATCTTTATTAATTATAACTAAGTGCTAATTAGAATATAATAGTTCCTCTCTAATATTTATTCTTACAATATTTTATCTTTAATGATTAAGTTTTATCCTTAAACTTTAGTTGATTGAAACTAAATATATATTTTAAAATTGCTATATATACTACTATAATATCGATGTTGGATGAATCTTTATCCAACAAATTTTATTGGATGAAGTTTGTATCTCCGGACACGATGACATGCCTAAAAATATTGATCCACTACAATAATAGTCAAAAATCTCAGCTAAATAGACAAAAAGAATTAAATTGTGACATCCCATAACTAATTTTTAAGTATTGATGAGAGATCTACTCCAACTCCAACTCTCCAAAAGTGACACTTCCTTATCTCCTCACTCGCCTAGATTCTTCAAATCTTGATTTTTGATGGGATCAATCAAAATTTTATTTATTTATGTTGTTATATTCATTTTATTTTATAAGATGAATATGTGTGGGTTAGGGACGTTCACGGTTTTCTTATATCATGTGTATTATTCCCTATACCAATACTTATATGAATAATAAATAAGGAAAAAAATGAAATTCAATCAATACTTTTAAAATTTATATTTTATTTTTAAGATATGATAATATTTTTGTTCTCTTTTCTAGGTGTCATTCACACTGAGAAAAAAAAAAAACCCTGTTTCTTATATCAATCAGTTTATTAAATTAGATTGCAAAAAAAAAAAAATTACATTTGTCTTTCAGCAACAAAATGTCAATTTATACTATTTTTTATTAACGGAATAATTTTCGTTATTATTTATCTACATATTACTAACTGAAACATTATATAAATTACGTAATTATTAGCAATAGATAGATTATCAATGGAATTGAATTTTCGTTCGTAAAAATTTATCAATCATCATTTTATAAAAAAAATTTACTAATGGATTTTGTTATTAATGTTTTGGTAAACCAATTTAACAATGATATTAAAGATTTGGTTAATTATAGTGTGCACCCGGGTGTATCCATATACAAATATAAATAAAAACATATACAATTATGAGAAAAAATGTATACAATTTAATTGTTAATTTTTTTAATGAAAATTTTAGTGTAAAAAATATACAAATATTAAAAAACATGAATACACTATTGAATAAAAAGTTATATACATATGAATGCCAGTTTTTCTAATAAAAAACTTAGTGTAAAATAAATATACAATTATTACGAAACTCGTATACAAAATAGAATAATATGTATACAAAATAGAATAAAAAGTTATACAAATATAGGTACACCATTGTACCCGGGTACACCTAATATACACTCTAAAGCTTTTATCAATGTAATATTCTATTAATGAAATTCACTATTTTACGAATAAAAAATTACCAACAAATTTATTATTAATTATCACTTTCGTTATAAAATATTATATTTTATTTATATTATAAATTATTTATAAAATAACATCATCATTTTTTATTAATTGAATATCATTTTTAAGTTATATAAGTTTTACGTGACGTGAGCCAGCCTCACAAGTTTAAAAAAAAAAAAAAAAATTGACAAGTCAAATAGCTAAGGAAACTAGGGACGAGACCGGTTTGGAATTAGTGGAGTGAGCGAATGCGTCACACCACACACGGTATTGTAAAGTACGGAACCACCGCTGTCATGTGGGCCCCTGTCCTTGTCAGCAAATCTTTAGAATTTATCCATTTCTTTCTCCAACATCCATTGTTTCCCAAATATCCATTCACTCTTCTTTTCTCTGTCTCCTTCTTCTCCAAATATACCCATTCCACATTTGCTTTCCTCCTTTTCGAATCCACTTTTCTTTTTCCTTTTATATCTTTAAGTAAAATCAAATTATTATAACTTCAATTTCCACCTAATTTAATTATCAATACCAAAGTCACCAAACTTAGAATTTTAATGCAAAAGGCATCAACTATGATCAGTGAACATTAATCTCTCAAAAAATAAATATTTGTGTTATATTTACAATAAACTCTACACTTTTAATTTCATTATTTCTCAAGCTAATTTTTAGCACAAAAATATGATAATGTCATCTTAATCTTATAATATTAAAATATAGTATCTTAATCTCAAATTTAACGAGTGTGCTATTCATTTTTCATTTAAAAAAAAGTTCATTATTAAAATCAATCATTAGAAGAGTTAATTATCATATAATTTGAGGTGATTCCAGAGTGACTCAATGCACCTAGAATTTGTAGATGTAACGAATTTAGAGTGGTTCAATTATTTAACCAAACTTATGTTCACTATAAGAGGGGGAATTCTTATTGATGGAATCTGAACGATGAATTACAATAATAATAAACCACAAGAGCTAAAATAACTAAAAGTTATTGGACCAATTAGAGGATGGATCTTTGTGGCTTGTGATGAGCTTCTAAACATTTGTACTTCAAACTGACTACCAATCGATAGTTGAGGTGTCAAGCTATAAGCTCAAATCCATAACTGCCTAGAACTAACCAATTTAACCACCATATGATCGACTAAAACTAATTTGACCACCTCATGTTCAAGTTGCATACTATATTCTTCAATATTAAACCCACTGATTCACCTATTTCTTCCATGCTTCATATGCAAGCTAAGATACCAACACAAATACATCTAAAAACCTTAACCATGCTGCACTATAGTTTATTTCAGAATTCTCCATTTTAAACCTTATAACATATGCAAAATCACCAATCCTCCAATCTATTACACCGCCTTATAATTTGACGTGGTATGTTGGTTAATAATTTTTCAAAAGGAACCGCAAATGGTATTTTTGGTAATTTGGATGATATAAAATGGCATTGTTGTAAATTCACATCATCATTGGTGTAATGGACCACAGAGTAGTCCTTTTCGATCCAAATAAACGAGTCTAAAAACTCACGCGCTCTGTCGGCCTGTTACGGATACGGGCAACCCACCCGAAACCCCAACTATATTAACGTCTTCCCTCCCTTTCTCCGCCAACCACTCAACACAGAACTTGCACCACCACGACATCGTTTTACTCTCTGTGAGCAATCTCTCTCTCTCTCTCTTCCACTTCTCGCACTTCTGTAGTCGAGAGTCCGTACGAAGCGTTAATGATGCTTGAGGAAAATTGCAAATGAATGTGAATGAGAAAGACGAATTTTCGTTAATTTACGCGTAAAAATGAATTCATTTTGAAAATTTTATGTACTTTAGCGAGGACGATTGGGTGGTTTCCAGCTTTAATTCATAAAATTTAATGAATTCATTTTGTAAATTTCTTCGTGAGTGCAAGATTGTGTGTTTTCCAGCTTTAATTTTGTACTCGATTGGATTTAGCTGTTTCTTTTATGCAGAAATGTTTGACTTTTTTTTGTGCTTTCTGTAAAATTTCAGGGAGATTTTAGGGTTGAAGAAAAAATGGACTGTGGATTGAAGCATCAGATAATTTCTCAATTTACTGCGATTGATGAATGCGTGATGGAGAAGAGCTCTGAGAAATATGGGTATATACAAGCACTCACATGTATCTATCTCTTGGTTCATATTTATCCCTGTTATTTGAATGTGTTAGAGGGTTGAGCTAATTTAAAACAAATCTGTGACATGATTTTCTTTTCACTTTGTTTAATAGAAATTAAATTCAACTTGGGAAATTGATCAAGTGTTCATATATTTCAGGTGCTCGCATTACAGAAGGAAGTGTAAGATCATAGCTCCCTGTTGCAATGAGATATTTGATTGCAGACACTGCCACAACGATGCGAAGGTGCTTTTTGTTATTTGTTTGCTGGATGACTTATATTATATGAATTTATGTAGATTTTAATTCATTTAATCCATGTTTTACAGAATTCAATAGAAGTTGATCCACTTAATCGCCATGATATTCCACGTCACGAAATTAAAAGGGTTAGTTATTCTCATCCTCCTGCACCCTTGTATTTTCTGGATGCTGTTTCTTGTTTGCTCTTTCTTGTTCCATTTGGCTTTCTTTCCTCTGCAAAGGAATTATGTATGTCTTATTTTTTAAGTAAAGGGGAGATTCTCTATTTTAATGAAATTTTTTACGAATTTACGAAACGTATGACATGAATAAGATGGTTGGAGTAGAGAAATATCGATATGTCAAGTATCTTGAATTTATTCCTGCAATATATATGACATGAATCGTGTTTCAATTATGTAACCAGCTTACATGTGTGTGGAAATAAGTTGGTTTTACTCAGTTTGCTTTGTATGTGTCTGCAGGTCTTCTGCTCATCGTGTGAAACCGAACAAGATGTGAGTTAAACATTAACACTTAATAAGTATTTATTCCATCAACTTAAATGTTTTGATGTTTACTGGTTTTGATGATTTGCAGGTTCAACAGATATGCATCAATTGTGGGTTTTGCATGGGGGAATACTTTTGCTCGATATGCAAATTCTTTGATGATGATGTAAGCTACTGTTTTTATCAATCTCATAAAAATCTACAACAACTTGCTGTTTGTTTTGTGCTGCAATAACACATTCTTCTTTCTTTTCCTTTTTAGGTTTCGAAGAAACA
The DNA here is from genome assembly GCA_023678885.1 of Pogostemon cablin. Classification (NCBI taxonomy): domain Eukaryota; kingdom Viridiplantae; phylum Streptophyta; class Magnoliopsida; order Lamiales; family Lamiaceae; genus Pogostemon; species Pogostemon cablin. The sequence continues at coordinate 3,832,260 of CM042984.1, forward strand.
ATTTCATTGTGAAAAATGTGGAATATGCAGGTCAGTTACTTTTGCTCCTCGAACTCATCAGTCATCAATTAGTGAACCTCTGTTAGGGACGTAAATTAAATATGAATTACAAACATCTTTTACAAGTTGATCTTTTGCACGAGGTGGTCATTTAACAGATTCCATGATCGAGACTTACTTCATAACTTACCATCAAATCAGCATATAGCTTCATCATGCTGACATGTTCATTTGATAATGCTTCTAGATCCAAACTATTTTGTATTTGTTTAACATGTTACCCTCAAAAACAGCTAAAGTGACGGCCCACTTTATTTTTTATCTAGTCGCTTCTTTTCAGGCTGATGATTCCCTTGCAGCTCCTTTATTATTAACTTGGTGTAATATGCATCTTTGAATCTAACTTTGTGTTCTTTCTTTTGTGTTGCAGAACTGGTGGCAAAGAAAACTTTTTTCATTGTGATAAATGTGGTAAGTCATACTCTTCATCAATTTTTATTCTTCTTGAAGATAGAAACTTAAACAATGTGTTTCCTGTTTCAGAATGCTGTTATTCTAATTTGTTGAAGGATTCACATATATGTATAGAGAGAGCAATGCATCACAACTGTCCAATTTGCTTTGAGGTAATTAAAAGTTGGCCAATAATATAACTTCAGGCACTTATATAGAGCTATTCTAACTTCTTGTATCTCAACACAGTATCTTTTCGACACGCCAAGAGACACGACAGTACTCCTTTGCGGTCATACTATACATCTCGACTGTGTTAAGGAGATGGAACGCCATTTCCAGTAAGAACATTCTTGTCCTCTTAATCCAATCCCCATTTTGTTATATGAACATATAGCTGATGATACGGGCATGTAGGTATTCTTGCCCGGTTTGCTCGAAATCTTACTGCGACATGACCCGTGTCTGGGAAAGACTTGATCAGGAGGTACCAACATTCTCAAGTTATAAATGTTCAGTTAAAATCAACATGCTGCAACATATCATTACATGAACATTTTGTGGATATTTCAGGTTGCTTCAACACCTATGCCTCAAATATATCAAAACAAAATGGTAAGAAACTGCAGAACAAACCATCAATAGATGTCTTCATTTACAATGATACTAACTAATGCTTGATTGATGGTTTAAATTAGATCTGGATACTCTGCAATGACTGTGGAGAAACATCTGAGGTGAACTTTCATTTATTGGCGCACAAGTGCGTAAACTGCAACTCGTATAATACAAGGCAAACGAGAGGCGGGCCAACACCATGCACGTCGGGGATATCAGAACTTGTTAGATGATTATAAGCTTGCTGGGTAATTGGATCAAAACCAGAAGCACCAACTGATACGAAAACTATTCGTTCTTGGATTATGCATCTCATCATCATCCACGACTGAACCCGAAGATCCCTTTGTTTCTTTATTCTTTACTGATTACTTATCCACTTGCTTTTTCTAGGAATCATCTGTAACTTCATCCCTAGCTTATGTATTCTTGCTAGTTTGTAACATCTGCATAACTATGTAATCTTTAGCATGGCTTTTAGAATGTATTCTTTCTTATTAATGTTATTGGTGAAGCTATGAATTTGCATTACAAAATAGAACAAATGAAATGATTCCTTTCCAGTAGTATATATCAAGTTCAAAGTACAAGTATCATCAAATGATAATCAATAAAAGAATGTTTTTTTATATATGAATCATTGTGTAGCCCCTGGCCCGTAGAGGTATACGTCTCGGCTGTTGTGTGGCTGCAGCGGCCTCGCGTTCACCTCTGCATACTGTTGGATAAAACAAGAAAACACAAACATACGTATAAGAAAATCGGTTTCTTGAACATGAATTGCTGCAAAGAGTTAAGTGTATCATTAATCTCTTACATCATGAACTGCTTCTCTGATCAACTTAACTTGGTCCCTTGAAACACTCTTCACCTAAAAGTCGTTCAAAAGTAATTTAACTTAGGTTGAATCCTCAAGTGTTGGCAGTTATATTAAGGATTAAGGATCAATATTGTTTACCTTTTTATTGAGGGTCCAAATAACTCCTTCTGTACATGGAGGAACAGTAAGTGATCCCTTATATCTATAGTATCTTCTGCTGTGGATTTTAATGTCGTTTGGATTAACCATTCCCAACGTTGATTCATTGTGTTTCTTATCCATGATTGAAGATATATTTGTCATAAACTGTAAATAATCAAGAAAATCTCACTTAATTAAAGAAGTGGATCTTAAAGATAGAATCTTGCAAATAAATAATAGTACCTTGGACAGAAACTCATCAGGTTTTCCAATCTTGTAAAGAACTCCAATTACAGCTATTTTATCTGTCACATTTGGGTCTTTGCTTAGGTGCACCAAGTGCAACTCCATGTCGTATCTGTTAAAACAATATAATATATTTTTAAACAAAAATTTGTAAGAAAATAGCCTCATTTGAATTGTACCTCCTGCCATTGATGGTGTGCTCTGAAGGAGAGTGCCAGTGGGCGTATCGAAGGGCGTACTCATTTCCATTGATGAATGCTGATCCAGCATCACCAGACCATTCAATCTGCATGGTTTTAAACATGAGCATGTAATAATCTTGAATGAAGCTAATGATTAATGAACTTGTAGTAATCTGATTTAAAAACTTGTTGATCTTACTTGAATATCATGTCCTCTGTTCTTGACAGTTGCATTAGAAACTTTGTAGTGTTTCGTGTCGTGTTTGACGATGATCTTCACTCTCTCATTAGACATGTCTATTGGTGACTGCATTGTCCCATTTTTGCAGGCAGCCCATTCTTTCTTTATGTCTCCCCATTTACTTGGACCCTTCTCACCTTGCTGGTAATCGAATTCTCTCTCATCCTCTGTTCAGATACAGAGAGAAACAAAAAATTAAGACAAAGTATACTATGTTTGATCATAAGGGGTTCATTAGTAGCATTACTTACCCACTTCTTGAGCCTTGGTGGGCTTCAATTGCAAAACAAGGCAAGAAATCAACAGGGGCAAAATGATGCATACAGACAAATTCTTACTCTTCATTCTCTCTCTCTTGATGATGAACAACAATGGCAGATGGGATTCTTGATTATAAAATGTTTGATTCATGAGCTGTTGTGTGGTTATATATATGGGAATTGATGTGTATCTCGTGGGGTTTAATTGCCTAGAAGTTTCTTAAATTGTACTCCCTCCGTCCCGAAGAAGTTGGTATAATTTCTTTTGAATACGGAGATTAAGGAATATAATAATTTTAATGTAAAGTGAAGTGAGAGAAATAATATTTAATGTGTAGTGGGTAGTTGTATTAGAGGTGATATGTGGGATCATGCGAATAAATTAATTGTTTTTGTGCGAGTCTCATGTATTAAAAAGGAAATGTGTCAACTTTTGTGGGACAAACCAAAAAGGAAAGTGTGTCAACTCCTATAGAACGGAGGGAGTAGTTAATACATTAGTCCAATATTTTGTGAATGTGAACGTGAATTTATAATAGAAATTAATGGGAAAAAACTGAGAAAGCCAGCAGAGCATCAAACATGTTAATTCATGATTAACCAACAAACCATTTGATTTAACAAAAATTATTATACAGCAAATCAAGATTTTATTCAACTGTGTGTTTACCTAATTAAGAAATTTTGAATAATGGGTGAAAATCATGTCATCATGATCCCCTCTTAAAATGGGTATATGGAGTATAAAACAAATCAATTTATCAAAGTATAAATATTATATATGTAAAGTGTACTTATTGATAATTCATCATTTATAATAATTTAAATTATATATATATACTTTTAGCATTCATCATCATTTATTAAAATATACTCCTACTTTTAATAACAGTTCGTGTCTAACATGTAATTGCGTCACATAGACACTATCTAGGAGTTTGTTATTTTGTTTATATTACTAATTCAATTATTAACACAAAAAAATAATTAGCATTGTCCTAATTAGAGTTGATAGTTGATACTTAAAATTTTCTCATATCTACCATATGCTACATCGTTGTGATCCAAAAACTATATACTAAAAAATGATTAAAAAAATAAAATTGGACCCCTTCGATCAGCTTGCTGACTAATTAATGATTTTAGAAAGATCTAGAAGTAATATAAGATTAAGACGATGAAATCATAACGTGTGTGACGACCACGAAACAAATTCATAAAAAATGTCGAATTAGAATTCAATTCAACTGAAAGAAAAGAAGGTTCCAAGAATAATTGGGACTATAAGTACAAAAATTTTATTTATTCCCATTTCCATATTATTATATATTCCATTATTTAAAAAAATAATTAGGATTGTTAACCATAAATTACTCGAGAGAGGTGTACTATATTTAGGCAACCAGTGGCCTTCTTTCACAGTATCTATTCTAATGTTACCATAGAATATCAACTTACTCCATAGATATTTACTATTTTTTGAATTATATCATTGATTCGATTATAATACATACCTAACAGCTATTTAATTATGTCATAGAAACATAGTGGCTAACTCGTTCTTTCTTGCCTGAATGAGTATAATAATAATAATACATGAATTGGAAAAAATCGAATTATCAAACACATTAATTTCCTATGAGTTTTTTTATTTAATATATCCCTGAAATTATTTAAATTTCTGGCAGTCAAATTCAAGTGATCGGAGCATGTATTAATAGATAATAATTAACTAATATGATAACAATTGTAATAATATAATAATGGATTAATTAGGAATTCTAAAAATGAGTCTTAAAATTATTACTATCTATCAGATTTTGCGTAAGAAAAACTAAAAAAAAAAATGTTGAATTGAAATTGCATATACATAATAATTAGCTGATGATTAAGTACTATATGAAATTTCAAATCAAATAAAATCGTCCTCGAAATTTTAGAATATAAAATGGAAAATGATGTGACTTGGTCAAATTTTGTTGGACCACTTGCATGGGAGGAGACCAATTTTGACTGCGTAATTTCTATGTTACTCTTACACACTGTTAGATTCGTAATTGCTGACATATTCATTTTTATTTAATTGAACTATTTTGAAAACTGTATTTCTAGTCCATGCTTCATGCTTGTTTATTTTTAGTTAAAATTGAAACTTTAAAGAAAATGAAAACTACTACCTCCGTCTGCTTTGATGGACGTTTGCTTTTTGCACGTGGATTAAAGAGTATTATTATTTAAGTTGGTAGTTGTATTAGTGGGGTGTATGAGTCCCATAAATTTATTGTATTAGTGATGTGTGTGGGTCTCATATGTTTAAAAAAGGAAATGTGGACCTTTGGTCCGGACGCCTAAAATGACAAAATGTGGACCTTTCGGACGGACGGAGGGAGTAAAATACAAGCCAAAACATTTGCAAAACGAAACAACCAAAGTGAGTCTGGGCCGTTCACTGATGAGTCCATTTAAGGCCCAACATCATCCACAACCATTTGGGCCATTATCAGATTGGAACTCACTCACTCTAAAGGCCCAAAGTTAGTCAAGCATATTTAAAATATAATTTAATAAAACTTATACTTACTTGAATTAATGTAAAGTAATAATATATTTAATAAAAAAAATTGATACTCCCTCAATATGAGAAGTGATAGTGATGTAATTAATTTTTTATTAATAATTTATAATATAAATAAAAAGTGATAAATTTTTAATAAAAGTTGTAATAACTTAGATAAAATATGATGAGTACAGTATTTATAAAAAAGTTTGTTCGATCTCACATGTGAAGTAGACAGGCATCATTATTTAAAACCGTTGGTTTTGATTTTGGAAAATTATGAATTGAAACTGAACCCGTTCAAGAATGGTTTCGATTCGATTTTAGAATCGTTGATTCTCGATTTTCCATTTTTTAATTTTTTTAACCTCAAATTGTTAAAAAGTACTTCATCCGTCCCGGAGAAATTGATATAATTTTTTTGGGCACGAAGATTAAGGAGTATAATAATTTAATGTAAAGTGAAGTGAGAGAAATAATATTTAATGTGTAGTGGATAGTTATATTAGAGATGATATATGGGCACATGAGAATAAATTAATTGTTTTATGTGTGGATCCATGTATTAAAAAGAAAATGTGTGAACTTTAGTGGGACAAACCAAAAAGAAAAGTGTATCAACTTCTATGGGATTGAGGGAGTAATAAATATAATAGAAGAACCAGGGAGTAGGGACAGGCGTAAGTTATGCATAGGGGACACTGGGCTCTAGGGATGTCAACAGACCGGGTCTGGGGCGGGTACCTAATAACCCGGACCCGACCCGTTTTAGAAGTGTCCGGCCCAGACCCGCACGGGTCCTATTATTAGACCCAAACCCAAACGGGGTGGGTCCGCCCGCCTCGTTCTCTTTTTTTTTTTTTAAGACTTATACGGCACTCATAAACACTAACTCTCTCACTTCATTATTTTCCATAGCTTCAAGTAATAATTATGTCACAAAATAAAAATTAAAATTCAAATAATAATAATAATCACAAAATTAATAGTAAAGTATAGAATTTTAAATAATTATAAAAATAAAAATATAATATTTATATTTAGTACTGGCCGGGGCGATGCGGGTCCACCCCATTTTCAGTTCGGGGTAGGTCTGGGGCGGCCCAAATTATGCGGGCCGGGTGATACTCGTGGGTCCGAGCCAAATTGACACACTTACTAGGTCCTTTGAGATTTTGAAAATTTTTAGTATATAGATGTAGTTGTTTATCTCAAGAAATAAAATGACATAGTGAAATTCCCTAGAGAATGATTGTGTAAGATTGCAGATTTGAATATATTCAATGCATTCTTAAATTCTTTTTCTCGCCACAAATTCTGCATCCGCAGATAAACTATTGGTTTGAGTTAGGAAACGGAACTGAAATATATTTGATTTCGATTTCATAGTGACAGTTTGGTTGAAATCAATGGTTCAACTGCATCCGCCACCGAGAGAAATTATTGATTTGAGTTAGGAAATGAAATTGAAATATATTTGATTTCGATTTCATAGTGACGGTTTGGTTGAAATCAATGGTTCTCGTTTTGAACAGCCGGTTGTGATTATTTTATACATGTGACGGTCTTTACCCATTAATAAAGTAATAATATAAGGAAAAAACTAATAATTCAATAAACTAATCTGATTATTAAGGTTGTTTAGATATTTTCCTAGAAAGTTGTTGATACAATCTTGCACTTTTAATTATAAAAACAGAAGTGTTTTCTTTAAATTTCACAGGTGGCATCATACTCTTCGATTTCGAACTAGTGGCAGCAGATACATGGGGCCCATTGCTGCCACTCAGATTTTTCTACTCCCTCCACCACCTTATTTCTCTCTCTCTCATCGTCTGTATAAAAGAGAGAGAGAGAAACAATCAAATGCTAATCCTAATTAACTAAAGATAAACCATGAATACCAAGTTTAGCGTACTGCTACTCTTACTGATCATGGCGGGAGTAGCCGTGAATAGATCAAGAATGGTGGCGGAGGAGAAAACTCCGGTGGGTGGCTCCGGCAACAGCACGGCCAGCTTGGACGAGGACATGAAGAACCACCACCAGATTCCGAGGGAGGAGTGGGACACCAGCCACAACCAACAAGGAGATGGAGACAAGACCTTGGATGTTGCTAACTCTTCCGACAACCCTGGTTAATTATGAATACACCAGTTATGATTACTATCATTAGTTATGTAATTAATTACTACTCCACTAATTAACAACTGATCATCTGTGTACATGGTTTGAACTTTATACTCTTCTCTTTGCTTTTTGGTATATAGGTTTGTACAAATTAGTACTAGCATATAGTATTGATATCTTTTATTTCAGTTCTTGTACAAATATTTTGTATAGTACATTATATTTTATACTTAGTAACAAGAATGGATCTAATTCTCCCATTTCATACTCAGTCAATTTACTCGTAAATTTCTTTTAAGAGTCATTTCCACCAATTATTACTTTGACACCCACTATTTTATATTTAAATTTTAAATAATGATTTAATTTCTGATTTTTGTATTTCTCATGTCGTGCTTATGGTGACGTGACAAATTCATATTCATAGATATAAATTGAATGATTCAGGTTAAAATAAAATAAGGAAATTTACAGACAGTAAAGGGAGAGGATTCAAATCGGTAATGGCAATTCTAGTTAAGTACAGTTAATAAAGGTTGCATTTTGCAAATAAAGATATTTTTGCAAATATTAATTAATTTTAAAATCCTCCATTGGGCTGCCCTAATTATAGACCATCGTGAACAAAAGCCCACATTAGAAAGCCCAGATCATAGATCTTTAATCTAGCTTCCTAATTTGACTCTCGATAAGCCCATTAACACAAAAGATGTTGAATTTTGATTTCCTTATTTTTAATTGCACAAATTCTCACATGAAATTGGAAATAATAATAATAAATAATAAAATTTTTAATAAAAAATAATAATAATATTTTAAAGTATTGCATTTTTTCTGTTTTTCCTCACTACATTTTTTTCTATAATTTTAAATTTGAATATGCTTTATAACAGAAATAACAAAATAAAATCCATTGCTGGAGGACCCTACAAACCTGATAAATCCGAAGAAAGGAAATAGGAGTAATGAGAAATTCTTTTTCACATGGAAAGAGGTAGGGGTCCCACCAGCAGGGGTTAAAAGGTCAAGAAAAAGGACCTACTCACGAAGCAATGGTCAAAATGTTGTTTCCACTTGAGTCTTGAACCCATGTTCTGCTTAAATTGAGCCACCCACTAATTTTTAACTCTATTTTATTGAAAATAAAAATAAAAATAAAAATAAAACTATATTTTAATGGAAATTACTTGTGCTTTAATCGAGGACGTTGAAAAATCTATGAAAATTAAAGCAATTGATCGATGTATCCAAATTCAAAGATATTGGACCACCATTTTATAGGGCCTAAAGGCTATAAAGCTGCTAAATATATTGGGCAAAGCTCATGCGGTCTCAGGATACGAGGACACGATCCATATCCCAATGTGAATATAATTCTTCCCCTCTTTATTTTATTTAAATCTATATATTGTTAAGGAGTTTAAATTGTAAAGGATCACAGAAATTGTAAAGAAGCATGAATCTAAATTTGTGTGCCCGGACGCACAAGAAACTCATTCAAATATATTTACTTTTAATACTCTATTCCTATTTATATTATTATTTCGTTTCTAGTATTTTTTTAAGAGAAAGTGGATGTTCAACGTTAAAAAAAGCCATTAATGCAATGCCAAAAAAATTAGAATGAAAATAAGACTAATTTGAAGATAAATTAACATAATTATTTTTATTAAAATATTTATGGATGCAATGTATTTCCTCCGTCTCACACTTATGTTCACACTTTTTGTTTTCGTCCATCCCACACTTATGTTCACTACCCAAAAAAGGAAACTTCACATTAACCAACAACCTCAAGAGTTATCTTAATTTCAAAAATATCATTCTCACCTAACACACATAACATACTTTATTATTTATTTATAACCTAAAAATACAACAATATCCCTAAAAAGTCAATAAAATTAGTCAAAAAATAATTTTTTTAAATTATATATATACAATAACGGTGAACATAACTATGAGACAGATGGAGTATATTTATTTTTTAAGCTGTTACTTTTCCCGTTAAGGGCCAATGAAGTTAGTAGTTAAAGAGTAAAGTGCAGAACAGACACCTAGCAGAATAGAATATGCATGCACTTTTCAGAATCTAAATTTATTCCCCCAATATTTGCATTAATTACATTTGGACCTCATCTAATTTTAGTCCAACCAATTGGGCCAGTAATTAATCACCAATTTTTTTTTTGATCGGAAGTAATTAATCACCAATTTAACTTTAATGTTTGATGTAAGATTAAGATCAATTTTAACAACAAATATCACCTCAAATTAATATAGGACAAAAGCAATTCTGGAAGTTCTCTATATCCACTCCCACAAGGTCTGATGCTACAATTCTTTTACTCCCTCACTTCATCCTTTTTTTTTTTTTCTTTTTTCATAGGTAGATTAAAAAATAATCCCTTCATCCCACATTTACTTGCACGGTTAATGTAGATTCAGAGTTTAAAATAAAGTTATTTTTTTATAAAATTTATTAATTTTTTGAGGGTAATATAAACTTTTTAAATAATAAATTATACTCCCTCCGCCCCATAAAAGTTGGTATAATTTTTTTTGGCACGGAGATTAAGGAGTATAATAATTTAATGTAAAGTTGAGTAAAGTGAAGTGAGAGAAATAATATTTAATGTGTAGTGGGTAGTTGTATTAGATGTGATATGTGGGGCTTATGAGAATAGATTAATTATTTTTTGTGTGGGTCCATGTATTAAAAAGGAAATGTGTCAACTTTAGTGGGACAAACCAAAAAGGAAAGTGTGTTAACTTCTATGGGACGGAGGGAGTAGTAAATTATGTTATATGTCTTAGGTGAGAGTGACAAATTTGTAATTAAGATGTACTTTTAAGGTTAGTAATTGATGTGATGCTTCCTTTTTTGGATGATGCAATTTAATGTGAGACGAATGAAAACGGAAAGTGTAAAATTTAATTTGGGATGGAGAGAGTATTATTTTTAGGAGTATTTTGGTATTTTTTAATAAATAAATAATATACTCCCCTCGTTCGGTTTTAAGGTGTCTGTTTGCTTTTTGTACGTGAATTAAGGAGTATTATTATTATATGTAAAGTGGGTAGTTGTATTAGAGGGAATTGGTGGACCATATTATGTACTTTGTTTTACTAAATAGGAGAAATTAATACATTTGAACCGGACGCCAAAAATAATAAAATGAACACCTTAGAAGCGGACGAATGAATTAGTATGTTAGGTGTGTTAGATTATGGTGATATTGTTGTAAACAAATATAAGAGAGAGATTAGTTGTTTTGACATTTTTACTATTTTAAGAAGGTGAAGACTTATTTTTTTGGTTAAATAGAAGGAAAAATGTGAGTAGTTTTTTTTTTTTTTTTTTGAGGAGGGAGTATTTTTTATATAAAATAAATAATAAATAAATCATGTATTATCGAGTATAAGGTTACAATGAATTCTTTTATTAAAAATAGTTATATAATTTTAATTATAAATATAAAGCTTAATTCAATCAAAATTGGAATATACATGCAATCATTTCACTCATGCACGTCCTCAATTTAACAATATATCTCAAGTAGCATACCCTCTGTTGTAGTTCATAATCATGCTGATAATTAATAAAAAATAAAGTAATGTAGTTTATTTAATCATAAAGTTTGGAATGGGGAGACATGAAAATAACCAAAATGCCTCGGTATTAATGGCAAATGAAACCTCTAATTAAGGCTGCTTTACCACGCCTGAGCTAATTGCGGAATTAATTAACAAAAAAAGCATGAGAGAGAGAAGAGGAGAGTCTATGGCTTAGAACAACATCATGAAAAGCATATGTTCAACCTCGTAGCTGACGAGGGTAGAGAGTGATGATGGAAAGGTTTTTAATTGAATCGTTTTATAATTAAATTTGACTGTTGTAGATTGGAGATTAGAATTTTATCTTTAATATAAATCTTTTAATATGAATTTATAAGAACAGTAGGTACTCTCTATAATTCAGTTGAAGTACGACATGATATTATGCAATTTACTTTCTCTACCCAAAAGTATAAATTAGGATTCTAATTAAATTTTAATGGCCCACTAATTTTAAAATATAGGAGTGCATTCTAATTTGTTATGCATTTTTACTAATGTAGGGCAGAAATCATGGGCCCTAAATTTTGGATAGCAAGTGGGACACCTGTGTTTTTTTTTTATTTTTAATTTTATGTTTCTCAATCCAGTTACGTGAGAAAATTAGACCAAAAATACAAGAAAAGTATCCACTGCATGCCTTGATCTTGTTTTATATATATAGATTTTTTTTATTATTATTGATGTAACACTTGCACATTAGTAATATTTGTTATATTTTATTTTATTCTATTCCGAATAGAATAATGTTTACAATAAAAAACCAATTAGGTCCCTCATTCTATGTTTAATTACGAATAGAAAATTTTAGTAATCACTAGTCCTTTCATCAATTAAATATTCTTTTTATTTGCTCCAATATCTTTTATAAGAATTTTTTTTATTTAGATATCTTGGAAGGTTAATACTCCCTATGTCTCGTCGTTATGGTTACGTTTGCTTTTGGTATGTGGATTAATGAATATAGTATTTTAATATGTATTGAGGTGTGAGAAATAATAATTTAATGTAAAGTGGGTAGGTGTATTAGTGGTATATGTGGATCATGAAGACAGAAGTAATTAATTTGTGTGGGTCTCATATGCTAAAAAGGGAAATATAACCATTTAGAATGGGACGCCCAAAATAGAAATATGTAAAGGACGGATGGAGTAGTCAGCAGAACTTTATGTAATACTCCCTCCGTCTCATAGAAGTTGACACACTTTCCTTTTTGGTTTGTCCTACTAAAGTTAACACATTTCCTTTTTAATACATGAGACCCACACAAAAACAATTAATCTATTCTCATGGACCTCACATATCACCTCTAATACAACTACTCACTTCACATTAAATATTATTTCTCTCACTTCACTTTATATTAAATTATTATACTCCTTAATCTCCGTACCTAAAAAAAATTATATCGACTTCTATGGGAAGGAGAGAGTAGATGTTTCGAAAACTAAATCTCTAAAAAGAAATGAAAGAATTACTAATTTTCATTTAAAAATATAGGCATCTATATTTTACTACTAATTAGACTATTTATTTATCCAATTTAAAAAAATAAAAAATTTAAAAGAAAAAAGAAGGTAGTCCCGCTCTTCCACTGGTTGGGAAAAGATTCTTTGCAAGGATTATAAATTATGAGCAACGGTATTTTCACGCACACTGCTGCGAGTAGAAAGAGAGAAAGAATGAAGAAATTACTACAAAAGTAGTAGCACTTGCCTCTCTCTCTCTCTCTAGAGCCCTTCAAAGTCTTGGTATCCGAGACTGTATCGAAACAAATGTACCATTCCTCCTGAAGGGAAGGTACAAGTGGTCAAAGCGTTGGAGGGAAATGCTGAGTGGAAGCTGCATTGCGGTTGTGGTGGTGGTGGGGTGGTTCTGTGGGGTGGGGTGTGGTGTGCTCAACCTCACCCTCCCTGGCCAACACCCCTACCCTGAACACATTGCTCTCGATGTTCACAGGCAACCTTCTATTTCTTTCTAGCTACAACCTTCTTCTCTTCTACTTAATCTTTTGTTTTACTTAATGCTAATTGTGAGTGTCATTATTTGTTGTTAAGTGGAGATATGGGAGTATAGAATAACAGAGGATTAATGTGTGTTCTTGATCCGTAGAACGATTATTGAATAATGTGTGTTCTTGACTCCCCTTTTTTTTTTTTTTTTTTCTGTTTTGTTACTTTCTTCTTGTTAAACCCTTGTTTTACTAGTAACTTATTACTGCATTTGTGTATTTGTTGCTCTCATTTACGCTTCCATTCTTCAGAAAGTAAAGTTGTAGGTTTAATGGGTTAATTAACCTTAATTTGATCTAAAAAAATGAATTTATTTTTCAACAATATTTAAAGACTTAAATTTTTTTTTTGTGATTTCTCATAGGATTAATTTATAATAATTGTAAAGTTTATAATTTTTTTTAATTAACCTTAATTATAAAAAAGAGACATGACGGAAGAGCGGCGCTCTTTTTTTTTAATTAAAATAAAAAGAAGATGTGTGCTTTTACTCTCTATACTGAAAGTGACCCCACCACATCATTTCAGTTTTATGTTGACTGGTATCCTATGCTTTTTTTTTAAATTATATTTTTAACAGTTCTACCTCAACTTTTCATAATTTAACATGGCTAATAATTATTATTTATTAAATATATCACAAATTAGTTTTTGATATGGTGTATATCAATTTCGATGGAGGAAGGGAGTACTTATTAGGTATTTAATAAAAATACATGAGTCAAGTCTTATGAGTAATTAAAATATATTTATTATACTAATTACTGTCGTATCACATTAGCTCCATCTCACACATTTTCAAAATATGTTAAATAAAATCTAGATTAATATGAAAAGTTAACCATGCTAACATTAAAAATAAGTAAGTCCATGTAAATGGACTAATAAAATTTTTTTTAGCAACTGAATTTACCAACGAAATTCAATCCTTTGGTAATTATCAATATATTAGCAACAAAGATGACATTTTTATTTTAGCAACGGAATGCCAACGGATTTATTCTCTATTTTCAGTCAATACAATTAGATGGTAATTATGAACGGATTACCAATGAAATTATCACATAAATTACAACGGATTACCAACAGAATTTTATCAATGGATTCCGTTGCTAATCTGTTGGTAAGTCAATTTAACAAAATTAAGGCTTTTATCAACTGTGGTAAAAAATAATATTTTTTTAGTGAATTACAATGGAATAGATTAATTTATTTAAAAATATAAAAATAAACCCTTAATACATTTTCCCTCTCATGCGTGCAGAAGAGTAAACATGTCACTCTCCCGGAGAGAAATGCTATCATTCACCAGCAACGACCAGGTAGCCAACTGCCTCACCGGAAACCCCATCGACGACTGCTGGCGCTGCAACCCCAACTGGCAGCTCGACCGCCAGCGCCTGGCCGACTGCGCCATCGGCTTCGGCCAGTACGCACTCGGCGGCAAGGGCGGCCGCTACTACGTCGTCACCGACTCCTCCGACCACGACGCCGTCAACCCCAAACCCGGCACCCTCCGCTACGCCGTCATCCAATCGGAGCCCCTCTGGATCGTCTTCTCCGCCAACATGCTCATCCAGCTCTCCCAGGAGCTCATCTTCAACTCCTACAAGACCCTCGACGGCCGCGGGGCCCACGTCCACATCATCGGCGGCGGCTGTATCACCTTACAGTACATCAGCAACGTCATCATCCACAACGTCCATATCCACCACTGCTACGAATCGGGCAACACTAACGTCCGGTCCAGCCCGACCCACTACGGTTTCCGGACCAAATCCGACGGCGATGGGATCTCTGTTTTCGGGTCGAGAGATATTTGGATCGATCACTGCTCTCTGTCTCACTGTAAGGATGGTTTGATCGATGTTGTGATGGGGTCCACTGGAATTACCATATCCAACAACCATTTCTCGCATCATAATGAGGTTATGCTGTTGGGACATTCCGATGATTACTTGCCGGATTCCGGCATGCAGGTGACCATCGCGTTCAACCATTTTGGTAAGAAGTTGATACAGAGGATGCCGAGGTGTCGGAGAGGGTACATCCACGTGGTGAACAACGATTTCACCAGGTGGGAAATGTATGCCATTGGAGGGAGTGGGAATCCCACCATTAATAGCCAAGGGAATCGCTACATTGCACCCTATGATCGCAATGCCAAGGAGGTAATTTCAAGATCATAAATTGCGCACATTCGATGATTAACACGTGTGATATAATAAAACATAGTATACTATGTAAAGTATTACCCTTAGGAAAAGGTTGAGATTTTTCTCCTTGTATACATGTCACTTATCTCACGCGTATAACAGAAAATGTAACACCAAGTTTAACAAAATATCGAATGTAAGCTCTCAGTCTTCTAAACCATATCGATCAATCGACTCATCATGTGTTGATGTTAATTTGCAGGTGACGAAAAGGGTGGACACTGCAGAAGGAGAATGGAGGGGTTGGAATTGGAGGAGTGAAGGTGATCAGTTGGTTAATGGAGCATTCTTTATAGCATCTGGACAAGGAGTGGAAGTCAAGTATGAGAAGGCCTACAGTGTGGAGCCTAAATCTGCTGCATATATTGACCAACTTACCCTCAATGCTGGTGTGCTTGGCAGCAGGTTACTTGTTTTTCTTGACATTAATCAGTAAAGAGAGAGGCCCTTTTGCCTTTAGATTAAAGTAGTTTCATTTCTGGTCTCAATAGATTGAAATATTTGGACCATTTCTTTTGTTGTGGTGGGCAGGAGTAACAATTTGGGGAAGTGGTCAGCTGGGAACAATGGAACCGGGTCGGATCTTGATGTGGATTCGGGCATACTGGAGGACTACGATGAATATGGTGGGAGCCAGAGGCCTTCTTCCTCTCTTCATTCTGTTATCATACTCTCTCTAACATCCTTATTCATCATTTTGTTTCAACTGTGAAATGACTGGAAGAAGGCTCAACTGTGGTCTTCTCCTTCAATTTACTTGTCAATTTACATCACAAATGTTGATGTCATTGTCTTAGCAAAAGTTCTTAGTTTTGAGCACGCCTTCTTTCTCTCTCTCTCTCTCTCTTAGTGACAACTTTTCTTGAATTTCTACCCAACCAATTTAAAGCACAAAGTAATGGAACACAACATCCTTGAAAACAGAGGTAGTGTGAAACATCCACAGAGTTGTTTAAGTTCAGTTCCATTTTCTCTCTCATCATGAACAATGTTGGTCTCCCAACTCATTCTTGTTTGCCAAAAGATGAACATTATCTTGTGTTCACACCACACTCAACTCTACCTATAAAGATAACATAGGACTAAAACCATATCTGGCACAATTTAAACACTCACTAGTGTTGTCCTAATATGTATACAATCTAAGTTAATCACCCCACTTAAAAATAAAACTACAGTAAGGATTTATGCTCTTGGTGGTGATCAAGATGATGCAATGAAAATTCAACCACAAACAATTTGGAGATGATTATGTAAGAATATACGAAGCCTAGTTCGTGAGTGCATTTCACCAGGTTTAGCATCCACCGAGGCGTGTAGAAAGTGCAGTGATTTACGCACTTGGTGGAATGCACTGTGTTGAAAAGAGACGACAATGTTTATTAGGAAAAGCACTAATATTTCATTGTTTCCTGTGACATTGTCCGTTTTTCGCGTTATTGTACATGTTATACTTACAACCCCCACACTATTGTCATAATCTGTTAACCATTACCCATCCCAGAGAGGTATATCCCACATGCTGGGAGTCTCATCTCCGGAGCACCATCCTGGACTGTAAAGATCATAGCTCCACGGCCCGTCTTTGGGATCAACTTTACGTTGATCAGGAGACCAGTTCGACATCCACTCTGTCAATCTTGTTTCATAGGGTGACCGTGTTAGAGAATGATCCAAGGGTCCTGATGAAACGTCGTCCTTGATTGAGAACCACTGATCGTCGTTGCTTGAACATGGACTAGTCGTCTCATGTTCTATCCTCGACAAACTATTACCACTATTGTTTGTGGTGCTGTTGAAGCATTCTGTGCATGAAAACTCAAATCTTTATTGACACTACTTTTCATAGAAACAAGAAAATTTGTATGCTTGTTTTTATTTTTTTTGGCTGTTTACCTTTCTTCTTCAAGTAGCTTCTCCAATAGTTCTTTATCTCGTTGTCTGTTCTTCCAGGCAATCTCCGCGCAATCTTGGACCATCTAACACGAAACACACCTCAGTATATATATATATATTTTTTTCCTTTGCATGAAAATATAGATATATAGTACAAAATCATCATCACATGATTACCTGTTACCCCATTTCTCATGGAGTTCAACAATGATTCTCTCTTCGTCTGCAGATATGTTGCCGTGCTTCAGATTGGGACGGAGGTAGTTCATCCATCGTAGCCTACAGCTCTTGCCACTCCTCCTCAGACCTATAAAATGAAAAAACTCAAATATCCATTGACGATATGATGATCATTCAAGAAAATGAACCTGATGCCTTTGCCAATGCATCCCATCTTCGATCCCCAAAAACAGCAACAGCAGCAGTGAGTTGATCGTCCTCCTCATCGAGCCAAGGACCTTTTCGCAATTCACCATCCTGCATAGCTATCTTATACTACCATTGCTTCAAACATAAGTTAGGTTAACTGAGGTATTTATACTAGATGAAAGGTATCCAAACAGGGAAAGAAGAAGGAGAAGTGAAGTGACCAGAACATGTTACATGAGCACAGTAGGTGGACTACACTACACTGACTGTGGAAACTCCACCATTAGTTTATATGATCTTCAGACTTCTATTAGGTCATCACATGAATCATTTATCATCAAGTTCTACGAATCCATCTCCTCTTTTTCGTCGTGTTTCTTGAATTGTTTAAGTTCAACTACAAACATCTTATCTATAAGGAATATATATATAAGTTTTGTCTCATTTTATTTATGCCAAAAACAGTGCAGTCTTGTGTCCATATGAACAGATATAAAGGTGTAGAAATGGTGCGTAAATAGATAATACAAGTTCCTAATCCACTTTAATTTTAATCGAGGGGACCCAACCCCTTTATTATGGGGTTGTGTTGGCACTTTCTAATGTGTAATTATTTTAATCATGAACATACATGTATCTAATTATAAGTCTAATCTCCTAATACATTTGATGTTATATCTCCTTTTGTGGACCATTGAATAAAAGAATAAGACAAACAGAATCTATAGCCTGAATACAATTTTAATAACAAATACTTATACCATCACATAAATATTTATGTGAGGACCTGTCAAACTAAACTTGGGAGATATGGTAAAACATAATAAATAAATGTTAAAAAAAATCTAAAAAACACAATGAATTATGAGTTGAAGGATTCAATTGTATCCTTTCAACAAAATCGTGTTTGAATTAACTCTTCAATGTACAGAATTCCAGATTGTTACAATATAACTTTAGACAGGAAAAATGGGACACGCTCAAGAGTATCAGAGAGAGACTTGTGCTGTCTACTTCCCAAGAGTTCTTGGCGTTTCCTGGATAAGAAACAGAGATTATGCAGTCGACGAATCATGCTAGCGATCGATAAATGATTTGTTCATAAGATCTACTGCTGAATCCATGAACTGCCACCACAATAACAAAGAAACTAATTAATTAATAGACATTGGCATGTTGAGCTGTTCATCAATTCAAGAAGTGAAGTTTTCGTCGGGGGAGGGAATTAGACATCTGTTAGATGAATTTGATCACACCTCATCTTAATTGCACACCTTCATTTATGAATAAAAACCTGGAACTTACCCTTCCAATGGATTTGAGTTCCCGACCGACTGGTTCCATAAACTTGAAATCCACTTCAATGGGCCATACCTACAAAATGAGAGCCTCGGTGGTTTATGACAAAATCCAATGTGACGGTGAAATTTCATTGCAGTCTTCTTATCATTAAATGACAAATTTGAACCCCATTGAATAATATGGAGTTTGTGGAATCCTACAAGGACCTAAAAGATGCACCATCTGAAAATTGCAGAACATAAAAACGAATAAAAGAAAACTGTAAAGCCTAGGCGAAGGGAAAAATGCTTCGAAGAAATTTCTCATGCGAAATATTTTCCGTTCTCCATGCTAGTTCAAAGCAACAGCAAGCAATGTAACTAACTACAAAACCCAATTATTTGATTTCACACTGGACATGAAATGTATTAAATGAAGCAAAAGTCAAAACAATCCAAAAGGTAAATCATCAAATTTAAATCCATTATAAATGATCTCTTCAACTAGGAGTTAATAGACATTTCTTATTGATGATCATCCTGAGCCCTTAGATGCTCCAATAACAATCCCTTCACATTCCATTCTACCAAAATACCTAAAAAATAGATTCAAGTTTTTCAAGAAAAAAAATCTTACGCTTGTAAATTTCTCCAAAAAAACTCCACAAAATGGTTTCTTTTTGCAACCAATAATTTAGTAGAATGAGCGGCGTAGATATATTATTCCCATGCCACCTATGTGTAATGCGTTCACTAATTAAATCCATAGTCACCGCTAACTTGTTAACAGGTAGGGCATGTTTCAATCGCCTCACATCATAACATTTTCCAAATTATTACAACTAGAGTCCATAAGCCTACCACAGAAGCAGAAGCATAGATGTAAACCAACTTTATACTAAGCCTGCCAGATCAAACAATTAAGTTGGCAACAAATATTTTCTATTCAATCTACCGCAATCTCATATCCATATTTATATCATACTTATCGCAATCCCGAAAGAAACAAATGGCAAATGCAATTAACAGAACCATGGAAAGCTACTGTGACAAGGAGTTACCTTAAGACCAAGTAATTTGATGGGTGTGATTTGCCCAGGCACAACGCAATCCGGCCCAGCAGATTCAACAACAGCCTCTTTCCCCAGTCCACTTCCTATCGGATCATCATGCTGAAAATTTGCACAGGGTTCAATCCCAAATGAAAGTAGTTTCAAAACTATCACAACTTTGAATATCCTATGAGAAACACTTAAATTAAAAATGTAATCAAGATTGCAATTTTGATGAATATACCACAACAATCTCCAGAGCAGCCGTTTATTAATATGAAAGCATTGGAAACCAATAAAGAGATGGACTAATTAATACTGAAACAGCATTACAACTTAAATTTTTGGTACTAAAGCAGCAGCAGTCAAAACACATACACAAACACAAATGCGCAAAAACTCCAAATGCAAACACGAGACAATAAATAGACTGTCTTTAGAATGACCCACCAGTAAAATACCAATATAATTTAAAGAAAAGCATAAATAAGAGATGATTTATAGAATAAACCCTGCTACAAACCTTCATAACAGAAAGGGCATAATCAGAAAAGGGAGTTTGAGATACGCGAAGAACGGGAGAGTGATGAATTTTGGGAATAGGTTTTTCAACAGAGGATACTCTCCATGGGGCGTCTTTCTGCAGAGCCGCTCCTCCTTTCTTTGACATTTGTTCGGAGGATCCTACGCACGTCGATAATTTCCTATATATATGTAATGATTCGACGACAATTTGTGGTTTCGAATTTCGTTTTCTTGGAGTCTGAAATCAAGAGGGGAACTTTCTCGCGGGTTCTGTTATCTCTGGTTAAAGATAAGAATTGGATTTTTTGTTGAAGTGGAAAACTAAGGGCTGTGATTTTGGGATTTAGTTCAAGAAAGAAGAGTATCATATGTCGCTGGTAGAGTTCTTAATATATACTCCATTATCATCGTCAAAAATTTTTGTTTCGTAGTTTAGTTTTGGGCTTATTAAGAAAAGCCCATATTGCCTTATTACTTTGTTAATCAGTTTATCCCATTTTGGCCCAGAAGAATTATTGGGCTTTCTACGGGCTTAATCCATCTAACACTATTTTATTTTCTTGTTTCCGCACGGCTATTGACCTTCCCCAAATCTCAACACTTAAAAAATTTATTACTCCCTCCGCTCAATGCAAAGGTAATCGTTTACTTTTTATGAGTAGATTAAGAAGTATTATTATTATATGTGTAGTGAGTAATTCTATTAAAGAGAAGTGGTGGACCATGTGATGTATTTTTTTTGCTAAAAAGATAATATGGATACCTTTGAATTGGACGTAAAAAATAGTAAAATGGATACCTTTGTATTGGCCGGAGGAAGTATTTTTTATTATATATATACTATACTCCTTCCGTCCCATTTTAATCTTTACAGTTTTTTTTATTTTAGGCATCTCATTTCAATCTCTACGTTTCTCTTTTCCAACACTAATACATCTAATCACTGTACATTAAATATTACTCCCCCCGTCCGGTTCTAAAGTATTCATTTACTTTTTGCACGTGGATTAAGGAGTATTATTATTATATGTAAAGTGGGTAGTTGTATTAGAGGGAAGTGGTGGGCCATATTGTTTACTTTTTTACTAAATAGAGGAAATTGATACATTTGAAGCGGACGCCAAAAATAGTAAAATTGATATCTTAGAAGCGGACGGAGGGATTATATATTCTTACCTACTATCCATTCAAATATTATATTTCTTAATCAACGTGCAAACAGCAAACGTAAGCATTAAAACGGGACGGAGGGAGTATATTTTTTTATATCTAATTTATGCGCCCACATTTAAAACATACTCCCTCCGCCCTACGTTAAGGTTTATATTTTTTATTTTGGTTTGTACTAAGTAAGATTTGCATTTCTTTTTTTTTTTGTTAAGTTTGGCCCACACAAAACAATTAATTATTTTATGTCGGGCTCATACACAATATTAATACAATTACATACTTCACATTAAATATTATTTCTCTCATCTCATTACACATTAATTTATTATATCTTTTAATCTACGTGCAAAAAACAAACGTAAACGTTAACTCGGAACGAAAAAATATACACATTAATAAAAATTTATACAGTTTGTTAGTGGATTTTTTAGCAAATTTCCTGTTAAATTTTTTAATAAACAACCAAATATAAAAAATTAATACACATTAGAAACACATATACATCTTAAAAATTAAACCTATTCGGATAATTGGGTATAAGGAAATTACCGCACGGATATCAATTTTATTTATTTTTTTTAAATTTTTTTGGCAATGGATCAAAATTTAGGCTGAATATTGTTTACTTATTTACTACTACAAACAGCCAAAACATGCACGCTTATTAATACAAAGATAAGAATCATCCATCAAGTTGTTTATCCAATTGTTATTGTTTAAGTGTTATTTGTTCCATTATTTAATGCATCAAGGACATCGATATTTTCGAACATCAACATAGTTTTATAGTTAATCAGTAACTTCTAATAAGACGAACTTAACAATGTTTAATTCATTCGGTTTTTAAACAAGAACATTACTTTAGTACAAACACTTGTTTAGGGTTTATAAGTATATATTTTGTTGATATTACTAGAAGCGTATGGTATGTATCAATAATTTAAATTTAGTTAATAATCATGATGTTATTTACAACGAATGAGAATAATTGGTTCCTATATAAGAAAAGTATAATCCTTTCATTTATACTTTTCTTTTAGATATTTTTTTTTATATCATTCCACCAAAACTATAACTAGAACCAGAAAATAGATTGATAAACTAGTAGCAACCATAAGTAGTGTCGTGTCAAACTTATTATTCTCTCATCCAAATACATCCAATTCCTATACGCCCTTTAAATTAAATGCATGCCTAATTATAACAAGTCCACCTATAATTAGGAGTTAGAACCATGAATTGGAGTTCACATTAAGTTGTTTGAACAAGTGGTGGAGACCAGCCTAGCAAACGACAAGAACATTTGACAGATTGCGACGTCGTTTTACTTTTGGGGAGGCCTTTTTCCTCTTTCGAAGGGAAAAGTCATGCTTATCAAATGTTGACTTGTGGTACTACTATGTGTATCTTCGTTCACACGTGCCGCACGTGCATGGTTGCTGAGTTTCTAATTATATCCCCATCTTTTGTCCCACGTATAAATGGTGTTTGACAATGTTCTCAACTTTGACGTTTCAATGCATCATTATTTTCCACTTTATCTTAAAATTTCATGTCACACACTACTTAAAATGTCACGAATAAATTTATTCTTCAAGAATCAAGATCACTAAATAGAAGAAAGTTTACTCCACCTAAAAATTTGCAAGAATTTTTAACAAAATTCTATAATTAAAATATAATAGATTATTATTTATTCAAATTCCTTGTTTCATCCCTTATTGTAAATATTTTTCATGTATTATATTCAATGTATAAATTACATCCCGTGTGCAAGATTTTAATGTTTAGTAATTATAGTATACGCATATTAACAAGTTATAGAATAAGAAGTATAGATACCGGACCATATAAATCAGTTGTTTATTAGTATTACGCCCTCATCTATATAATTAAAATAATTCACAATCAATATTTCACACTGAGTAATTAAGAATATTGTTTCATATTATTGATATTATATATATGGAGTAATATCATAATAAAATTTAAAATCGGGTCACATTAATCATTTTACACCCCATTAACGTGTTAATAATAAAATTAGTTTACACTGTGGAACAAATGAATTAAAAAAACACACACACACATATACACACGTCAATGTCATATAATTCGAAATTATAGCATAAAAAACTCTACAATTAATCATATACATATATAATTTGAAGTTTACAGATTAATTGAATTACATCGTATCAGATTTGTCGTTCAATTTTTTGTTTATTCTAACACCACCAACTAACATAATTAAACTCTAATTAATTGATAATAGTTGTTCATCATCATGATCACCCTTGAGAAGCTTCTTCCTCCCTAAACTTGTTGTATATGTCTCCTCTATAGAACTTCTTAGTCCTCAAAACCAGAACGAACGACACCATGCATCCGATCACCGTAGCCGCGGTGATGATCAGAAACGCCATCTTGTAACAGTCGACGCCGGAGCACGACAAATCCTCCCCTTTCTTCCTCACCAGCCCCTTGGCAGCCAACTGCTTCAACGCCTCCTTATCGTACAAGTAGCCGGTTACTCTTACATTGAGAATGTAGACCCCAAGGGGGCTGGCTCCCCCTCCGAACGTGTGTAGGGTGGAGTAGTACTTGAGTCCGAACAGCTCCGATATGATGGCGAAGATCAACGGCCACTGAGCTCCGAAGCAGAACCCCATGATCACCGACGCCAGGTAGAGCGAGTTGGGGACGCCGAAGGCGATCAGGAGGTGGCCGGAGCAGGAAATTAGGAGGATTAATGTGAGCATTAATGTGCGGGGGAATTTGTACTTTGTGAGGAGGTATTCGGATGCGAATCCGGATGTGACCCGACCCAGGTAGTTCCATATGCTGACGAGTGAGACGAATGTGGTGATGCTTTTTGCCGGATATCCTAGGGCTTTTCCGATCTGTGCGAGGTTGTCGATGGCGGTTAGGGTTCCGCCGACGCCGAATGTGGTGGCGGTGAAGAGTATGATTAGGTCGACGCTGAATATCGCCTGGAGGATGTTGTAGTCCTCCCCTCTCTCCGGCGGCTTCAGCACGTCCTGCCACCACCGCACCCCGGGTTTCTTTTCGATCGTCTGCATTAGAGGTGGTTCACTTAGTACTGTTGTTGGTGTTGCTGGTGGTAATTCTGCAATTACTTTCAACTGCAGATTATCATTTTCTGCTGATTTTTTCAGTTTCCATGAGTTGAATTCTTCTCTGTAGACAATCGCGAGTGGAGCGAAGAGGAGAATTATGACAACAGCTGAACTCACTGCGAATTCGGATCTTGTGAATCCGAGCCCGTTTTGGAGTATAATCAGTACCATTAAAAAACCCGCTAAACCGAGAGAGATGTAAAGAAGATCGTAAAACACTTTAACTTCATTCTCCTGTTTCTCAGCTTTCATCAGCCGTACAACTCGGAGGAACACCAGCGAAACCGCCGCCGGCAGCCATCCGATGAGCAATATAAGAGCTTTGGAATTATTTTGGCTGTAGAGAGCATGCGACAGCTGTGTAATAATGGCGCCACTTAATCCGGTGAACCCTTTTAAAAGTCCGATGACAATTCCTCTGCTCTGTGGGAAATTCTTGACGCAGGTGACGAGAGCTCCGGTGTTGGAGAAGGTCTGAGAATTAGCTCCGACGCAGATGAAGAGGCACATCTGCCAGACCTCCGGTTTGGATATCCGGCCGGTGACGGCGAGCCATATCATGAAGTAGCCGGTGAAGTTCATAGTCATGCCGATGGCGAGGACGACCCAGGGAGGAGTGAGCTCGAGGATGATGCCGGCGAGGATTCCGATGTTGGCGCCGATGTCCTTGAAGAAGCTGATGAGATTTAAGGTTGTCTGATCGTAGCCGAGGGAGGTCTTGATGTCGTTGGAGTAGATAGCGAAGATGTAGGTGGCTCCCGACATTGACATGATGAGGAGGGAGGCGAACACCATGAACCACCGGCTCGTTAGTATTTGCAGGCCGATGGTTGCGGCGCTGCCGCGGCGGAGCCCCTCCGCAACCATGGTGGTTGTCTTGACGGGTATGGGAATTAATTTATTTTTGTTTTGCAGTGCGAGAGTGAGGAAGGGAGTGAGAGAAAGTGAGTCTTGTTTTGTGGGGCGAGAGAGAAGGTTTTTAAGCCACAAATATAATATTCTTGTGAGCCTTTTATCCGAATTCCGTTATATATTGCAATATCCTTAAAATTAAATTAAAATAAAAGAAGTCAATTTTTAAGTAAAAGTAAAGTAGCGTATGGTCGACTAGTGACCTAAGTGTACATTATGTTTTTTTTTCTCTCAAAATTACTCTTTATTTTATAAAAAAAAAATTACTTTAAAAAGATTTACTCTTAATATTAAATATATTCCCTCTATCTCAATTTAAATTCCACATTTTTTTAGTTTGTTCCATATTAAATTTTAATTTATTATTTAAAAAAATATTGCATCAATTCAAATTCCTAAAAGTGTATCTTAATTAATTAAAATTTTACCACCCCATCTAAACATTACATACTTTATAATTTTATTTATTATCTAAATTATTACATTATTTTTAAAAATAAATAAAATTGATCAAAAAATAATTTTTCTTAAACTTCACATTTACAGCAGCGGCGCTGAAGATTATGTTGGACACAAGGAGTACTATTTATTACTCCTCAAAATTTTCAACAATAATAAAATATCACCTTGTATGAGAATTTGAAAAGTAATTAGAGTACAATATTTTTATTTAAAAGATTTATAATTTCTCTCTAAATAGTATAAGAATTTGAGAAGTACTCCCTCCGTCCGTCCGCCTCTAACGTCCACATTTGTTTTTTACGCGTATATTAAGGAGTATTAATATTTTATGTGTAGTTGGTAGTTGTATTAGTAGTGTGTATGAGTCTCATATATTTATTGTATTAGTGATGTGTGTGAGTCTCATGTGTTTAAAAAGAAAAATGTAGACCTTTGGTGCGGATGTTCAAAATGACAAAATTCCACCTTGTGGGCGGACGGAGGGAGTAAAATTTTTATTTAAAAGAGTAATAATTCATTTTTAAAAAAATTAATATTTTATGTGCTAAAGAGTAACGTGTAAATTAGTATGCACGTGTGAACTTGATTTATACAGATATTTTTGTAATATTTGAAAGCTTCTCTTCAAAGATAAATAAGGAGAGAAGTATATTATAAAGGGAAAAAAATGTAAAAATAAAATGAACATGAGATATATTATAAAAAGAGATACTCTCTTGTTAGACAGGTCGACCCATCACTAAAGTATGTTTATTATATAGATAACAATACTCTAAAAGATACCATCGAAGGAGTTAAAAAAAAATATGGGCAATTTTAAAAAAATTTCAGGAATTATGAGAATATTTGTGACGAAAAATTAGTTATGTGAAGATATTTAACATTTTGAGATAGTTACGGGACTAAACTAAAAATTTAAATAATTTAAAATGAAAATCGAATTTGAGAAAAGTTATAGGATTGAGAGTACATTTAACATCTACAAAAATTCACGTGTGATGGTCCCAATTCGAATTCTCTAAAAATTTTGTGAACTTTAAAGATGAAAAATAAAATAAATATTACAGAGGCACTTTTTAAAATTTAATTTAATTAAATTATCCTTTTCAATTAGATCGTAATGTCAATCACGTGAAGTATCATTCACATTGGCGACCTAATTAAGCCGGCCGAGCTTTTTGGTCCCTGTGATTAAAGAGCACAACTTTATATGAGAATGCCTATTATCCAATATATAATCTTTTTAATAGCTACAAGAATGAGTATGCATAAAATGAATTGTAAATCATATCAATCTATTATTAAAATATGGTCTAAAATATATGTATTTATAATTAAAATATATTAATATGAATCATATTATAAAAATTTAAAATTATATTTTAACTTATCATTTATCATACTTTAGAAAAGCATATTTTAATTACCACCTTTTCAGCTACTTAATGATAGAGGGTTAGTTATATTTTACCTACATAATAATCATATTTTAATAATGACTCACACAAGAGATTTTTTTCAAGGAAAATAAATATGATTTTAAGTTTAATGTACTTATGAACATTAAATCTCAAGTGTTTACCTTATGTAAGAAAACAATGATGCATGCTAAATTATTATTATTTAATCTCATCTTGTGCCAGAATTTCAGGGCAACAAGTACCTCGTGTTCATCCTATGGCAATATATGTGGGATCATGATCAATTGATGTTTGATTAAATTAGTTAATTAAAATGGATATAAGTCAAAAACCCTCCAAAGAAAAGATGACCATATGTATATATTATTAATGCAACGAATTATAGTCCATATAAATCACATTTTCACCATTGAATATTATTACTCTAACTCCACACGAATATATATACAATAAACAAATAATATATCTTTGAAAATATACTTATGATGATGAGATCAATTATTACACAAGTGATCAGTCCTACCTAAAATTAAATATTAAATAAAAATGTTAGAAAGTCACTATCTTGACAAAATTATCAAGGCAAGCAACAAAAATATTCTTACAATATATTTTAAATCTTGGCACTTTTAGGCATACTCAATATTTAGGCGTACATGCGTATTGTATATGGTGGTCCAGCGGAATAATATGGGTATATGAATTGATGTTCATAATATCCAAAGTCTTCTTTTAAACAGGACTTTGGTGTAAACCCAGTTCATCGTTAATTTCATTTTTATAAAAATTAATTTTTAAGTAATATATACTCTATATGTTCATTTATTAAAAGAACAATACTTTATACTAGTAATTCTTTACGTAGTACGAATAACTCGATAATCTTAGCCCCAAGAACATGTACTCCAGATGTTCATTTCTCATACGCAATATTAATGTCAGTCAAAATTGGGGGCTTATATATCAATTGCAAGTAATTAGTGCATATTCATTTCAAAAAAAAAAAAAATGTTGCACATTCATTGAAAATGTATGTTTCATTATCTCCTCTACATAATTCCGATTTCACAATTATTTTAACTAAATATGGAGCATACTTATCCTAAAATTGGACATACACATCCAAAATACCCAATCTCATTATTGTGTAATCAAATCTGATTTCAGACTATGCATATCAATTTAATCTGATCTGATAAGCCTGATCCACTCCAGTCCTAGTGGCCACACCCACTGTTTTTTTGATAACATAAAGATATAGTTGCTAAATCCTACCCCTCGTAAGCCGGATATGTATACATTAATTTTTTTTACATGGATTAAGAAATATTATTATTTAATATGGTGTGGATGATTGTATTAGTGGATGTGTGAGTCTTATATATTAATTGTATTAGTAATGTATGTGGGTCTATGTATTTAAAAAGGAAAATGTGTACTTTTGGTACGAACGCCCAAAATGGCAAAATGTATATCTTGTTGGCAGAAGGGGAGAGAATATTGATTGTGTCACGTTTTAATTTTTACATATTTTTTTTAATTTGAACGTCTTATTTCAATATTTATATTTTTTTTCTTTTGATAAATAGAACTCACACAAAATAATTTTTATTTTTTTCTATGTGTTATTCATCCAGTGTTGTGGCACCGATAATCCAGACTCGAGAGGAATTATTTACAAACTCCATTTTAATGGAAGTGGGCTGGATGTAACACCCAGTTGAGGAGAATTTAGGTGTGATAAAGAGTTGAAGTCGTATGGATTAGCCCACTAAAAAAATCACAGCCCACTTTTTTACTATAGCAACAAAGTATATAGAAATTGGGCTTTATATCACTTTTCTGGGCCGCTTGTTCAAATGGAATTCTTTATTCAACTATATCAATCACAACAGAAAATGCCACTTATTGTGTGTTTTTATAATAATAATAACTAGAAATAGACGTAGAAATAGTTAAATGTTAAGAATCTGCCACACAAATTCTAAATATAACTTACAGCTCATATATTTTTCATAAATACTTAAACGTTAAAGAATCTCTTATACAGCAATTCCATATTATATGTATTTCATGAAAATAATACAGAAAGCTCATATATCATATATTTTGCACGTATATTGAAAATAGCATAGAAATTTATATATCTTTCACGTATTCTAAAAATAATATAGAAGTAAAGATATGTCTTTCATGTATATTGAAAATAACATAAAAGTCTCATCTCATATAATACTTCACCGCTAAGAATCTACCAACTTATTCCAACTGTGTGCATCATTCTCTAAATTCAGAGTCACTGTGCGCACCGTTTGTTAAATTTAGAGTTTGACAGTCATGTCTCATTGACAATGTAGCTCTTAGTCTCACCAGTCATTTGTTAAGATTTTATACTTAGAAGCTTTTCACTAAATTTCTGTCGTTAAGAATTCAATAACTGATATTTCATAAATACAAAAGAAATTTCTTCACTCTCAAGATCTTACTGTTTTTTCTTATTGAGTGAAAGTTTATTCATTGAGTCTTCACAGTTAAGAAATTTTCGCTCTTAAGATCTTGCAACAGCCACGCGTGTTCAATAACTGCTACATATAAACCGACACATGTCTTACCGCTTCGACATAACCCGTTACTACGTAGTAATCATTCCCTAACCAGTGACGCGTATTCAATAACTGCTACATATAAACCGACACATGTCTTACCACTTCGACATAACCAGTTACTACATAGTAATCATTCCCAATAATGTGATAAGGTGCCTATTCTAGGAAATCATATATAATAATCCTCACAATTTAATTAAAATAATATTTAATTATTACTATTTGGAGTAAATAAATAGAGCACACACCCATCGTACAAGAATTAGCGCACTTTCTTAAACCCTCCACGCCCTTCCCACCGCTTCTCTTCTCCTCACCTCTGCTACTGCTACTTCTACTCCTACCCTCTTCTGAAAACCTTTCTTATTCGATTTCACTCATGACGTTTGTGTGTTAATTCCGCTGACAATTGTCGAGAGCGATGAAGATTCAATGCAACGTGTGTGGGGCAGCGGAGGCGACCGTCCTCTGCTGCGCCGACGAGGCGGTGCTGTGTTGGTGTTACGACCAGACAGTACATGCTGAAAATAAACACCAGAGGGTTCCACTTTCTTCTTCTTCTTCACAGATGCCCAAGTGTGATGTTTGCCAGGTTTCATTTTCTTTTCTTCCTTATATCATACTTGATCTTTCCCAACATTTTTTTAGAATGACTTTGTCTTTGTTATTTTGGGAATCGTTTCATTTGATTAAGTGTATTACTGTTTACTATGATTTATTTTTTCTATGATTTTTGGCTAAATGGGAATTTTGTGGTATTAGAACTCTAGCCGTAGATATCTTGAAAGTGTTTTCTGATATTCATATCATGTGGAAAGGGTGTGTTGTGGTGGTTGTTCTTTTTATTTGAGAGCTGTTTCATGTTTCACTCCGTGTGTACTTATGTTTATCCTTTCTCTCGTTCTCACTGATCAACGAATTTCTCTTAGGATGTGTTGCTAAATTAGTTGAAATTTGTTCATGTCTGCGTCTTCCTTGTCATGGAAAAGTCTATAGGTTAATATTATGTACGCGAGTATGGACTATGATGTTTGATTGATCAAGGGATCGGGGATGGTTGAGTCATCGCTGTAATATGGTTGTTGTTAATTGGGCATGTCACTTGATGTACCTTTGTGAGAGGTTAACTTATTAAGCTTGCTACAAGCAATCTAGTCATCTTGCAGCTGTTATAAAATTCACTGCCAGATAATGGCTCCTGCAAATTGGTTCAAGATTTTCAGTTATTATGTTGAATGTTCGACTAGCACTAATCAAACTAGGAACTTGTGTAGGCAAGGTGTGTAGTAGGCTTGGAGAGTTGTCTGAACATCCTAGTTCTAGTCCCTGCAGCTTCCTCTGTGTAGAGATTTGGGGGAAGAGAGTCGGACGTATCTTAGTTGATCTATAGATGTGTTCAAATTGTTACCTTGATTTGTCATGTATTGCTTTGAGTGGTATTGCTCTTTAGACTTTATAAGCTAGGGATGTCATTTCCTCCAGTAGTTGATTCAATCAACATGATTTATGTGCAGAGTATGATTTCCTGGATCCTTCTTTGATTGGTTTGGTAACATCTGATATGAACATCATAATCCATTGCAGGAAACAGTAGGTTATTTCTTTTGTTTGGAGGACCGAGCTTTACTCTGTATGCGATGAGATGTTGGGATACACACCAAGAACGCGTTGGTTTTAAAACATCAGAGGTTTTTGCTCACTGGAGTGAAAGTTGGCCTTGAAGCAACTGAAGCTGGACCGGTGTCACCTGTTGGAAAACAAATTTCTCAATCCGATGAGAGAGGGTTTCGAGCAGAACCTCTTCCTGTTCCAATGAGGACAACTGAAGCCTCATCAACCGGTCAATCTAGTAAGAGTTTTTCTATCCCAGCTAACATGGATGCAGATTTTTCATCCGAAAGTCTGCTTTTCACTGGAGGTTCTGCAACTGGGAGTGTTCCACAATGGCAGTTGGACAAATTTCTTGACCTTAATTTCAGTCAGGAACATGAGTTCATGGATCATGGGCATGGCTCGTCTAAGGTACGATAAACTTGTGTCAATATCTGTTCCACAGGCAAGGGCTACTGATGTTTAGATAATGGCTAGTGGTATCCTTATGTTGCAGTATAACTGAAGCAATATCTATCTCTATAATGTCTACTTTTGCAGCTATAGCTTAGTGTATGTACTTTGCACCTCAGTAGTTCTCTTACTGGTGTAATGTACTAATGTTTTTGCATGCATAATGGAATTTCATTTTCAATTTTCATCACCACTTGAACAAGGGTCAATTAATGGGAAATATTCTCTCATTCTCTGCCCTTCTGCCAGCGTTCATGTGTTTGGGAGATGTTCTTGTATCGGATTTATAATTTTAAGGATTTTGACCATGAACTCATTAGATTTTAAACTCATGGATTAAAAATGAATTTGTGCCTTTGGAGTTCTACATCTACTAATAGGTATTACACTATTCTTCAAGCACATGTAATATTCAAAACATATTAAATAGAATTGTGGAGGAGTAAAGTCTTTGAGTTGTTTTTCCATTTAACATTTGGAATTAAATACTCTTTTTTTATTTCATTATCATTCCCGAGTTGTTTTTCAATTGAACATTTGGAATTAAATACACTTTTTTCTATATTTCATTATCATTTCTGAGTGACATGCAAAGTGCTCTGACGATTGCCTTCTCTAGATTCACACATGTGCAAATGGAATTTGATCAGCAAATTGTAACTGGATTCTCTATTATAATAATGTTCTATTTAGTATTCCAACAGTTCAGTACAATTTTGAGATACATTGATAAAATTGTCTTACTCTCTGTATTTGAGATGTTCAAAACAGGAAATTGTTTTAAGATGGATAGGCCGTATCTGTTGATTGTTATGCATACATTATTTACTTTTTTTGGGTATTTTTGTTGTGATTTATATTTATTTGGAAATGTTATCAGACAGACAAGGGGAAACTCCCCAATCCTCCCAGCTGCTGACGTAGAGTTGGAGGGCGATGAGGGTATGGGCCTGGTGTCGGATTCATTTTGGGCAGTGCCAGAGTTTCCTGATCCTCCTACAGCATCCGGGCTTTGCTGGCCCAAGGTTTTACCAAACACGTCTGACTCTGGTGCTTTTGTGCCCGATATAGTATCCATGCCCTTGCAGGAGAATCACCCTAACACTGATAACTCCAAGCATCGGAGGCGTTTTTAAGTGATCCAGTGAATGATCTTGAGAGGTTATGTTAGCATTAGATGAGTAGACTAGGATGAGATCGAAATGTGCTTGGTTTCCATAGTTTGCTTGAGCTGTTGTTTGGTTTGAATGTTTGTACGTAAGTCGAAGTATTCGTATTGTGGTTTTGATGTTGCTATCTCTCGCACTACTGTAGTTTTGTACGTATGTGTATGTAATCATGGAATTGATGGTAAAGCAACTTTAGAGGTGTAAGAGTAAATGTGTAGTGGGTAATCGTACGAGTGAGTTGTGTTAGCCAACGCCATGGTTGATATGGATTGCGAGTTATGTTGATGAAGATGTCATCTTGAACTGTCTAGCCTTTTTTACATGTTAAAGATTTGATATGAAAGCAGTTCAAATCTACATTTCACTTATATGCACTCTCCATTATATACGAGAAATGAGACAATTTGTTTTTATTTCAAATTTACTTGTATATTCTACAATCTACTTAACAACAAATCCCTTAATTTTAAGATTATACTTCTACTTTTTTATTTACAATTTGTAATCTGATTGAGGTATAATGTTGTTGTTATATTTGAGTTTCGGTATGATACATTAATTAGAAAAATATGACAAAAAATAATAGGAATGAATTTGAGTTAAGATAAGAGTTATGTTCTTTCTCCTTAAGATGAACCAAACTGTATTATGAGCTCACCTTATAAGGAGTACGTCGATTATTAATACATCACGAATTGTTAGTACAATTCAACTTTATTGGACGTCTGCTTATCTACAACATGTTGCTTTGATCATATGTGTTTTGTAACAAAGTGTACAAGTGATTTAAGTGAACTTTAATTGGTTCATTATGGAAATGTAAGGACTATTTATTGATTTTAAAGTGTTTCTTCATGAATTGATATTTATGATTGATTTTGAATTTAAATTCAAATTTTCTTCCAAAAAAACATATTTTTTCAATCATCACAGTTTTTGATCGCAACATGACACAAATGGGATCACCTGTTACACAATGATGTTTCATCTACTGTTACACAAATTAATTATTTGTCACGTGTCATAATCAAATGTCAAAATTCAATACATGCCCCAAGGGTTTAATGATCATTTGTAGGGTATAATTTTTTTATTTAATAAAACATCAATGAAACATGAGATGTGTAACAGGGAATTCAACATGAACATGACACGCTTTAATTAATCTAAGAACGATGCTATTCGGATCAATTTGATCCGATCAAATGCATTTACTCTCTCTCAAATTATTATTATAGCCCTGATTGACAATTCATTTTAGTTAATTATTTCAAGATTTAATTGGCTATAAAAATTCTCTTTCCCATATTCCAAGATTTAACATTTATTATGTATTAATACTTCTATTGAAAAATTCAAATTTATCTCTGGTTCATGTATATAATTATGCGTATTCATAATATATATACATAATAACTTTTGAATATACTAGTGTTATAAACATGCATTGCACGTCACATGCACATCATACTTTTTGTTGAGTTTTTATACTTCAGTAATCATTTTGTTTAATAAAAATAATTTATTTTATTAACTTCATTAACAAAAAAATTGATTTTTTTAACATTATTAACTTTGATGGCAATATATTTTTTTAATAATAAATAAATCACAAACACTTGTATAAATTAGGTTTACATACGTTTGTGTGTAAACCCTGTTACTCTTTAATTTATGAAAAATTACTCTGCAGATCGACACGCAAATTGTTACTCTTTTAAATTAAAAAATATTCTTCAAATTCTTGTAAACTCTAATTTATCGATTACTCTTAGTACATGAAATATTATTCTTTAGAGACATTAATTATTACTCTTTTATATAAAAATTATTACTCTTGAAAGAGTAATTTTTTATATGATAAAGAGTAATTTTAAAAAATACTCCCTCCATCCCATAAAACCTTTCACACTTTCCTCATTTGTTTGTCCCACAAAACCTTTCACCCAAAAAAAAAAAATCACTTTATCTAACAACCTCAAAAGTTTCTTTAATTTTAAATTTGTCACTCATTTTTCACACACATCTCATTACTTTATATTTTTTATTACCTAAAAATACTATAACACCCTTCAAAATCAATAAAGTTGGTCAAAAAGTGCAACTTTTCTTAAGTAACGTGAAACAGTAGACGTGAAAAGTATTATGGGACGGAGGGAGTAGGTTATATGTAAAATCGGTTTACATGACACTCATTCTAATTAGTAAGTTATGGGGAGTTTTGATTTTAAGGCAGGTGCAACTTCTTTCATCGTATTATAAGACATCATGCTTCACAAAGTGATGGTGTTAATTTTTTTAAAATAAAAAAATATTGAAAGAGTGTAAAAATTTTTACTATTTGAAAATATTTTAATAGAAAAATAACATCTGATTGATGAAAAATTAGAATAATTTAAGTAAACTCTTTAATGAGCAATTAGTATATTATTATTATTATTATGATGTCACTAATTACTTAAAAGTGAAGTAACTGGATAAATGTGCCAAATGACATATGCACTGAACAATGTCACTAAACCACCCGTGAAAAGCCCTCTACAACGATTATTTTATATAATATGTTTCAATTATGAGTGAAGTTACATGTTTATTAGTTTTTAAGAAACAATCAAGAGTTACACTATTATACCAATAATGAATGTAACTATGTGAGAGTCTTTCTGCAATTAGGACCTCAAGAACTTTATCGTCCTTTTTCTGTCGTTCTTCTTTGCAATTATTTTTCATTTCAAGATGTTGAAATATAGAGTTAGTAATTCCAATAACCTTATAGAATTTCTTGAGATTTTTTGTGAATGCAACCCAACCATATTGAGTGACTATGCCAAAAGTATATATTATATAAATAGAAGATCTAGATATTGATAGCCGAATCATGAGCTGGGATATATTAAAGCTAGAATATTGTGCATAATTAACACAGAGGAGATGTATGAATTGGTCAGGTTCTACTTTCAGCAAAAGTAAAATACATGCACTGTAGAGAAATCCATCAAGGCATGGTTTTGTAAATTAAAAACAATCAAGAAATGACCAAAACGTATACACCAATTGGAAAGTTTCTTAGTATTTCTTATGCCAACTTTACTGCAAAGTTATAACAGGGTACTCTTTCATTGGCGTGTGTGTATAACTTCTTCTAAAGCTTGGGAGGCCTATAATCCACTTTCGGCTTAAAAATAGGTTTTTTCTTAGTAATCTATGATATAATCTCTTGTCTCTCCCTATTCAACTTCTCCCTTGCACAGTATACACTGGTATTGATATTGATGCTAACTCTCATGTTTTCATAGATAACTCTGGGGAGTGTGACCTAGAATTCTTGGTACGATCATCTAAGAGCATAATATTCAAAGCATGAATCTCGGGATCAAACTCCATACCTGGGCTTAGGCTCATCATTTGCCAACCTCAACAGGAGTTAAACATAATATCAAACATAAAGATTTTAAAATGATAATAGCTGCAAATATTTGAGAGCCTTGATCTCATATATCAAACACAATTAAGCCAATGTAATTAGACTAAGTAGGTTTTATATATCAATCAACCAGACATGCAACATAGGTAGAGAGAGATTACTTGTATAGTTGCAGTGATGCTCATGGAGCCATCGTCTTTAGGGCGACCGAGCTTGCTTATGTCCTGATAAAACAAATGAACAATCCCTGGTGAGTCACCAAAAGACAGTCGTTGATCTCTTCTGCTTCTGATAATGAAACGTTTTAGATGAATTTAACTTATAGTAACATTGGCTAAGAAATTAATACTAATTAACTAATTAAGCTTATTATTAAATGTATTTAATTGTTAGTTTAGGGTAAATAGGTAAAAAGAAAAAAAATAGGAAGAAAATGGGAAGAAAACATTTCTTAACTCATTTGTACTTTTAATATATTATGATAAATTAGAATTTATTCAGATTGAAACTATGGCAATAAATTCTCTCTTTCATTAAGAAAGAAAAAAAAATTAGCGTGACAAATTAAAAAGGTCACCCTAATTACCCCTATTAAAAAAAAAACTATCAATGGCGTTGTGGAATAGGAAGTGAAATACCAAAGTGGAATAGGAGATTCGGACCGTGTTGGCTAGCTTATGATGATGAACACTTGTATAAATTGAGTTGAATTTATGTAAATTGAGTAATTTATGTGATATATTACCCAATACCCCTTAATCAAAAATTAAAAGCATGACTATAAGTTGTAATTATAACTCATAGTATAATTAAAAACTCTTTATTAGCTACTTGCACTTGACTGTATTGTCCATATGTTGATTCATGAAGAAAGATTCCAAATTGAGAAGAAACCAAGCAGATGGCTTCCAAATTCCACTTTTTTTCATTACTCATATCCTTTTTTTTTCCTTGTATGGAGTATATAATATGTGTTGACATTTAAATATAAAAAAAAATGTAAAATCTTTGCACACAGAGGAATAAAGTATTTGAGATGCAAATCAAATGATACAAACATCCACTTTGACTTTTTGGGCCCTCAATCTCATCATTTTGGAACCCTAATTACTTGCATAACTAATATTAGTATTAAAATAAACAATGAACATGGAATTTAAAAAGATTTTGTTTACTTTGTAGTTGAATGGGAGATGTGTGATGAGAGATCATTTATATTTAAAAATTGAATTTGGATTGACCCGATTTTTATGTTAATATGGGACAAAATTAAGGTATTATAGGGTTTGAAATGTGTGTAATTTGATTTAGCCATTAATTTTAATTAATGAAAATGGCTTGTTTACTGATCTTCTATAACAACAGCTAGATGTTGATTTTTGGATAGTAGGGTATAATAAAATTTATTTTTTAAAAGAAAAATTTTAACCCTAAAAGAAAAGATTGAAATTTTCTTTTTCACATGCGTGTGGCTAATCAAACAATACCAAGTGTAATAAGATAACTAACATCCCCCACCAAAGCTATGGACCAATCTTGAATCATTTCACTTGTATAATTGGGCATAAATAAATTTAAAAAATTGTTTCATTTATTTATTTCTACTTTAGTAACTCTTCATCATAAATGTACGACAAATACACTACTTATTGGATAGTAATCGAGTTGAATTAAGTTTAACTATACTGATCAATTTAATTAGGTCCCTATTATGAAATCATAATTAAAATTAGGTGGGTAATAATCAAAATACACTACTTAAGGACTATTAACAACTACTCCATATTTAACGATTAAAAACTCATAATCAAGTTCATGAATGCTTCACTCAGTAATAATATAAATGTTTATTGATAATAATATTAATGTTTATTTTCCTAAACGAAAACATAAAATGAAAGTTTACACAGCTGAGTGTCATGAATCTATTTCTTTGCCTCTTTGAAAATAAATCCAAATTATGAGCAGTTCGAGATGAACGCTCAATTCGTTCACTACACCTACACGAGATTCTCTAGATCATTTTTTGTTTCATACGTATCACTAATCATACAATTAACAAGTAAAAAGTGGAGGAAATTCAATCTTTACATTAATATTTTTCTTTTTAAAGTAGTATACTCTCTCCGTCCTTCACTAAGAGGGTCCTTTGCTTTTTGGCATGTGGATTAAGTAGTATTATTATTTAATGTGTAGTGGGAGTGGGAGTCTCATATTTTAATTGTAAAAAAAGAAAAATGACTCTTTGGGTGAGACGTTAGAAAAAATACCCTGTTTAAAGGGAATGGAGGAGTAATATTTATACTCCCTCCGTCCCAAGAAAACATTCGCACTTTCCATTTTGGTCCGTCCTAATAATACATTCACCCCCTAAAAATGGAAACAATACACAATATCAATAACCTTACAATACTACAATATTACAAAAATGCCACATTTTTTTTACACACAATCTAGTCAAAGTCAGCTATATGTATTCCTGGGACGGAGGGAGTATTTTTTATTTGTAATCCATCCGCCAATTATACAAAAATGTTACATGAAATCTGAAATACGGTCGAACATGAAAAATGGAATAAACTAACCGAATCGAACTAAAGATACGGGCCCTACTTGAATCCATCTCAGCTCCCAAGGGAGGCCGGCGCTGAAGTTACTATTGTCCCCTCTACAACGCTTCACTTATATATCAAACCAGCTGTTTAGTTTGAAACTCCACCCACCCATCAATGGAGGATCCAAAGAAGTTGGAAGAAGGGTACTTGGGAACAACCCCACAGCTCATAAACAAAGACCAAGATCATGCTGCCGCAGAGAGCAACAAGAATGGCAAAGAAACGAGCACGATAGCACAACACGAACAAGACGAGCCGAGGGAGGAGCAGCCACTGGTAAAGCAAAAGACTAAAAGAGTTGCAACCTTAGATGCCTTTAGAGGACTCACTATAGTGGTAAGAAAAAAAAAACTCTGTTTATCTGTTTTTGCTGCCATGAACTTGTGAACTAGACAGATTGCATGCTGTGCAGCTGATGATACTCGTAGACGACGCAGGCGGGGCGTATCCACGCATTGATCATTCGCCTTGGAACGGCTGCACTCTGGCTGATTTTGTCATGCCATTTTTCCTCTTCATTGTGGGAGTAGCTATAGCTCTTGCCTTAAAAGTACACCCCTTCATTCTTTCTTCATTAATTGTTGTAAATTATGATCCATTGGTTCACATTCGACGTAAAATCATGCAGAGAGTTCCAGATGTGAAACATGCCATTAGAAAGATAAGCTTGAGGACCTTAAAGCTCCTCTTTTGGGGTATTCTTCTCCAAGGTATTATTCATAAGATGTGTGTTTTTTTTTTTTAATTTCTATAAGTATTTTCTTACAATGATTTTATCTTGTAGGTGGATATTCTCATGCACCATTTCCATTGACTTATGGAGTTGACATGAAGCAGATAAGATGGTGTGGCATTCTCCAGGTCAGAAAATTAATCATGCTTCTTGAATCTTGAGCACAAATTTGATCAACTTCTCTCTCTTCTCCACTCTCTCTCTCTCTCTCTCTCTCTCTCATGACAGAGAATAGCCCTGGTTTACTGTGTTGTGGCTCTGATAGAAACTCTAACCACCAAGCTCAGACCAACCAATTTAAACCCTAATGGATTCTCCATTTTTTCTTCCTATAAATGGCAATGGTAAGAAGTCTTTCAAGTGTAATTAATTAATCTCTCTTTATATTAGTCAATCTTTTTTATTTTCTTGAATGTTGTTTACAGGATAGGGGGTTTTGTTGCCTTTGTAATCTACATGGTTACAACATTCTCTCTGTATGTTCCTGATTGGAGTTTTGTGGTGTCCAACAATGGAAAATCAGATAGATACACTGTAATAGTCAATATAAATTTTTATTACACAAAAGATTGTATATATAAGTTCAATATTGACAGGTGAAATGTGGGATGAGAGGGCATTTTGGACCTGCATGTAATGCAGTTGGTTATGTGGATAGACAAGTGTGGGGTATTAATCACCTGTATACTCAACCGGTTTGGGCAAGACTAAGGGTCTGTTCTTCTTCTTTCCATTAAAACATTTATAAAACTGTTACATGATTCTTATGCTTAGATGTTGATGTTTCTTCTGGTGGACTCTGCCTTGCAGGCATGTACTTTTAGTTCTCCGGGCTCTGGTCCGTTTCGTGAGGACGCGCCTAGCTGGTGCAGCGCACCGTTTGAGCCCGAAGGGCTATTGAGGTTCTCCACTGCTTTGACTGAATCTTGATTTTTAGATGATTGGTTTGATTAACATGGTTTGGATTTGAATGTAGTTCGATTTCAGCCATCATTTCTGGCACCATTGGGATCCACTATGGCCATGTTTTGATTCATTTCAAGGTAAAGATCAGACATGTATCCTTGAGATGAGGCGGGGTTCTGTTGATGACACGTTTCGTTTCGTTTGCAGGGTCATGCTGAGAGGCTGAAGCAGTGGGTGTCGATGGCGGTTGTTTTGCTAATAGTAGCCTTGATTCTTCACTTCACAGATGGTGAATGAGTTATGGTTTTGATCACATTAAGGATGTAATCATTTTTATTTACTGAATGGATGAATGTTTTGTTGTAATTGCAATTCAGGTATACCTATCAACAAGCAGCTCTATAGTTTCAGCTATGTTTGTTTCACTGCTGGTGCAGCTGGCATTGTGTTCTCTGGCTTCTACATATTGGTACAACTCTCTCTCTCTCTCTCTAAGATGCCACCCTGGACGTGGGATCGAGGGGGATTGCCACCCGGAGTTGTGGGTTGTTAGGCATATAAGCTAGGGAGCCCTAACTTCATCCAAAACCATAGGTGAAGGTGAAGGATTTACCCCACTTATATGCCTTTCCACACTTGCATGTGGAATCGATGTGGTATATCGTAACACTCTCTCTATCTCTCATGTGTTGTTGACTAATGGATGTGCAGATTGATGTGTGGGGAATGAGGAAGCCTTTCTTGTTTCTGGAATGGATAGGGATGAATGCAATGCTGGTTTTTGTAATGGCAGCTCAAGGGATTTTTGCAGCATTTGTCAATGGATGGTATTACAAGGATCCTGAAAACAATCTGGTATGACATTTTTCAAACTATGTATAGTGATG
Source organism: Pogostemon cablin (assembly GCA_023678885.1). Lineage (NCBI taxonomy): Eukaryota > Viridiplantae > Streptophyta > Magnoliopsida > Lamiales > Lamiaceae > Pogostemon > Pogostemon cablin. The sequence continues at coordinate 3,874,385 of CM042984.1, forward strand.
ATTGTGTAATAAATGTTGAAGTTGATCCTTGATTGTGTGTGTATTTTCCAGGTGTTTTGGATCCAGAAGCATGTGTTTAATGATGTGTGGAAATCAGAGAGGGTGGGGACTCTACTCTATGTGCTGTTTGCTGAAATCACATTCTGGTCTATGGTTTCTGGCATATTGCATAAACTTGGCATCTACTGGAAATTGTAATACCTAATTTTGATCAAAATCATTGCATCCTATGTATAAATAAATCTCTCTCCTTTTGAATTTCTTTCAGCTTTGTGTACTTGTAATTTGGAGTTCTGAATTGATTTCTTGTTGAGAGTGTGTATCTGATCCAATAATGAACTTATGCTTGAATCTTAAAAAAAAGGGGGGGGGGGGGGGGGGGGGGGGGTAAATTCTGCTTGAATTGGATAGGGTAATTTACTCCCCCCTTTTTTTTTTGAAAGATTTTTGGATAATTAAAATCAAAGATTAAAAGAGAAAAAAAAAAAAAAAAGAAGAGTACAACTTTACAAGTTACAATGGAGCGACAAATCAAATACTATTATATTGGGTAAAGAAGATCCAACCAAAATAAGGATCTAATTATGCTGTACAGCCCAATAAGGCCCAATGTGTGGGCCGAGAAAATGGGCTAAACCAAAACGAGTACCCACAGTAGATAGACTATTCTTGAGATCTGTCGATTTTCTTTGCTCATTACATAGTTGTTATATAATAAACCAGAGGTAGTAGAAGTTTAGACAGACCTGCAATTGTAATTTGTAAAGATAGGCTTGTTTATAACACAACAATGTACATAGTATATTACACATATACATATGTTGTAGAAGCTTGGTGAGTGAAAAAATAGTTAATAATTAGCTGGACATGCTATAATATATACATGCTGTTCATGTAATGAAGAAGCCAAGAAACGTAGGATGCTACCAACATGTTACTTCCAACTCGTTAACATCTTCCAAACTGTCTCCTCTATCGTTTTCTTCGAAACACTCGTGTGGGCGTGGGCGTCTCCTTCGTCTAGTAGAACTCGATAGAATTCCCACTCGCGGCCTCCTATCAAGTACCGCCCGATTTCAGCCTGTTAAGGCAGCAAGGTTAGTACATCAGTTGGTGTTGCTTATGTTAGAATATATTTACAAACCAACAGATATTACCGAAAAGATTGGTTTGTTAAGCATCTTGAGAGCCAGTGTTATGTCATAGAACACGAGAGGGCGGCCCTTTCCGGACAACTCTACAGGATTTGCAACGAGGAGTTCGGTATCAGGGCCGCGGTTGATCAAGGATACTCTCAGTGGACGACTTAGTTCCATCTGAAGACGAGACCTCAGAGAGTCTTGTTTGCTGGGGTCGACTATCTTCTTACCATCAGCTTGCATGATGAATAAGTCCATCTCACATTCTGATTTACCTTTGGTGGTTACTCGTCCGTAGGAAATCTGGCAATCAATCAATCTACGAGTTAGCTGTCGATAGTCAGGGCAGCAGACAGAAGAAATAAGAGCACTAGGATCATGTGTACCTGGATGTTGTACTCCTTCAAAGTTCTCATAATATCGTACAAGAGGCCCTTTTGATCCTGGCAAACAATTTGGACAAGGTTGTGTGAAGGGCTCAGCAAGTTGTCCATGGCGATGGATGGACGTTTCAGAGCAAGGGAGTCATCTTCGAGTTCATTGAACATGTCTTCAGCGATTGCATCCGGAAGAAACGAAGGGCCTTGAGAACAGGCTGTGATTTCAGGACCCACGAGTTCTATGTCGCAGCTGATCATGGTGTCTCCGACCACATCTTTGATATGATCACATACGTCTTCCTTTCTCGTCTTCGTGTGTAAAAGCTCCCTGCATAATTAACACCATTGAGAAGCAGAACACATATTTCAAAGGATTCACAAAAACAGGCTGTGTTTACAAATGGGATAATCAATTGTTTCACTTATAACATTATATGATCAACTATGTTAAGAAAACAAAGAAATTAACCTAGTATCTGTTATGAAGAAGAGATCCATCACTTTCCCATCTGGAGTTGTGGACACCTTAACTTTCTTTATTGTCAGCTCAAGCTCACAAAGAACCTCAGTAACATCTGAAGAATTATGAGCAATCAAGATTGGGTGTTCACAAGGTAAGCCTTAAGTAGCAATTATAACCAGTATTGAAAGATAGAATATTACTAGGATTTACCATGCAAAAGGGCAGTTCGATCAAGACAAGAGAACTTCAAAAGGAAGACATCAGGAGGCTTAGGTGGTTGCAATTCAGAGGTGAAATAGGAGATTCCAGAACATGATGGACAGGCCTCCATTAGTCTCTTCTTCAGCAAACCCCATCGTGTGTTGTGCCTCCCAGACACCCACATCACTATGTAGCACCATTTGCCATCCGTTGACACATCTTCAACCACACAATTAAAGCAAAGTAAGTTAACAAAACAACATGGTATTCACACAATTCACCATCCATAACCAAACAAAGACTTTGCAGAGATACAACTTCTCAGAGGACAAACATCAAACACCTTAGCGCTATTCAATTACAGAGAGAAACAGAGGAATTCCTCACTATAACATTTCACCAGTCAAACAAGAACAGATAGCCCAATATAGATACACGATTCGATACTACACGTGTATAATTAATTGAAATGATGCAAAAGAGGAGAGAGAATTAAATAGATACCAGTTCTCACAAGAGTGAGACGAAAGAAGAGAATTATGCGACAAAGATCAGAACCCAATCCGGTCTTGTCGGGGCAATTCACAGTGATGACACTAGGCTCCTCTTCTCTCTCCGATTACCTAATTATTACCGCATCATCAAACAGAATCCCCATCCCTCCTACCTCTTTCACTCCTCTTTCTTCAACCATCAATCAAGAAAAAAGAAAAACGTGATCTTTTCAGCCACTAAATACAAATACAATAAGTACCACTCTCATCACCACACAACACAAGTGGGCTTTTCTTTTAAGTAGCACTTAGGGTTTTCTTTCCTTCATCTACCCAAGCCCACACAGCAAAACACACATATGTGTATATATATGGCGGCTTTACACCAATTTTTCTTTATTTAATAGCAAGAATGCTGGTGTTTGATGTCCTGTTTCGTGAATGTTTTCGGTTGGTGAAAAGGAGGCCGATAAGAGGGGCTAACGGAAAGGTGCTACCCCCACCACCCCCCTTCACCCACCCCCCATCCGTAGGCGTAGTTGGGTTGGGAGGGTGGCGTTTCACTTGGCTGTTTTCGGATGATAGTGATGCCCTCTGGGTCCAGAACAACTTTGCTTCATATACAAATATCAAGATTTTCGCACGGTTTTTTATTGTTATTATTATTATTATTATTATTATTAGATACTACTACTTTTCTAGGTTATGTTCAACACTCAAGTCCTAACCAGCCATTCTTGAATTTCCATGAAATTTCAATTAATGTACTAACATTTAATTAAAATTTGTATTGCGATATGTTAATCTTTTTAATCAAAATTTATTACTCCCCCGTCCCATAAAAATTGACACACTTTTCTTTTTGGTTTGTCCCACTAAAGTTGACACATTTCCTTTTTAATACATGAGACCCACATAAAAACAATTAATCTATTCTCATGGGCCCTACATATCACTTCTAATACAACTACCCACTACACATTAAATATTATTTCTCTCACTTTACTTCACTTTACATTAAATTATTATATTTCTTAATCTTCATGCCCAAAAAAAATTATATCAAACTTTAATGGAACGGAGGGAGTAATTATTATAAAGAAAATATGGACAATGCAGAAGAGTGCACGGTGGGAGCTATAATTTTGTGTCACAAATGCCATTTATTCCTTTCACACCCTTGTAAAGTGTATGAGATTTACAACATAAACTCTCTTTTTTAGCAAGGTATATAAAATTGAAAGAGGTAACCACGTGATTTACACAGTGAACATAATTTATACTTGTATTAATCCTAATACCTTTTACACTATTTATGATTATATATATAGATGTAGTGTTTTTTTTAATTCAAATAGTATTTGAAATTCACAAATGCAGTGAGATTAGAAACATGTTTTTTTTTTTTTTGGAATGTTTGGTTTGATTGATTTGAAAGATCAGAAATTTAGTTATTTTCTGTGTAGAGAATTTGAGAGTAAAAATTGTTGGATGAACTTAAAATAGGTCCTTAGAAGTTGGATACTTAATAGATATTTAGCCACAAAGAATGAAATGTAATTTAGTATTTCAAATGATTGGCTCTAGATATCAGTGCTGTTCGAAAAAACTCCATATGTATTGTAATCGTGTTTCACATTTTTATAAATATTAAAATTGCCGATTAAAAAAAACCATGGTAAATTGTGCTTAAAGTAAAAGGGAATTTGAAATTTTATTATTGAACAAATATGAGAATTTATTGGAAATTTTTTTTAAATTTTATTTTAAAGATTAATTTCTTTTTCTAGAACAATGTTTGATCAATTCATAAGTAAAATTTCGCAATAACGGAAGGCCAATTGTAAACCCACCATGGCCAAAAATATCTTAATATTGAAGCAAAATTTATTGCCAAACTTTTATGTTCTCTTCCACTAGTTTCCTTTTCCAATAAAGCAAGATTTTATGTCAATTTTGTGTTTTCTTCCACTAGTTACTTTTTCTAGTGAATTTTCTTCCACTAACTACCCATTAAAGCAATTTATTTCTAAATTATTGTAATAATTTATTTCTAAATTATTGTAATAAATCATTTATGGTTCATTATAGGGTGAATACATGGTGTATTTATATTTTTTCCAAATGAATTAATTTTGCATCAAAATTTTAAAATATGAAAATTATAGCTCTAAATAGTATGGTAGGATTTCTATTTCTTACACGCCATTTGTGATTTTTAATCCAAGCACATGTGATAAAATTACAGCTCTCTAAGTAGTATACAGTAGTAAGATTTCTTGCATGCCATTTGTGATTTTTAATCAAAGCCTGTATGATATATTTTTACAGATCATTTTCTATCTTTTTAATTTTATTTTGTCTTTTTTATTGTCAATTTTGCATATATGATTTAATTTTTACTCTTATAAATTAGTATTAATTATAAATGAATAATTATAACAAACCTGAAAAGTAAATGAGGATCACAAAATTACCAAGTTAGTTTCATTGGATACTCCTTCCTGTTACAGAGTCTCAAAAAAATTATGGATTGCATGAGATTAATATATGTAAAAAATAAATTATTACTCGTTTAAAAAAATTAATTAATTTCTTGAGTTTTTGAAAGGGTAATAGTTTATTATTGAAAATAGTAATAATTGGTTTTAGATTAGATAAATAACAATTTCTAATTCGCATTCATTAAACTCGAGTTCTTTAAATCTATATTGAATATGAATCCACAATAAATAATCTCATTAACGTTGAGTTTCATAAGAAAATAATAATGCATTCGTATATGTGTAGGTTAATAATTGTTGGAAATTATGAATATAAAAATGTTGTAAAGTTCGTATAATGCCAATTGTCACGTTACACTAGAGATTGTCCAAATCCATCCTACTCTTTTTTTTTTTTTTTATTCTAGTAAATGGGAAAGGATGATGATCTTATGTATGGATAGAGTTTGGAAAAAAATAATGGTTCGGAATATTCAGGCCAACATTAATTTAATTTGGCTTATTTTAATTTGATGTGGTGTACACCTAGCTTGGCAAAGACATATCACTAAAGAAATACTATACTCAAAGACATTTTTTTATTAAATAAACAAAGACTAAGAAAATGCATAATCTGCTTAATTTTATTAACTTTTAAAACATAATATAGCATTACGTGTTTTAATTATTAATAAATAAATATGTTATATCGATCATTGTTATGTTACCAATTTTGGAATTTTATCAATTTAAGGCCTGAAAAATAGTAAATTATCAATTCGGGGTCTAAGTTATTTTTTCTATCAATATGGGGCATGAAATATGTAAAACTATCAATTCAGGGCTTGAATTTATCAAATATTATCTCCTATTTTATCAATTTAGAGCCTAATTTCAGGCCTCGAATTTATAGTTATACATATTTCAGGTCTCGAATTGATAGAAAAATAATTCAGGACCCGAATTTATAGTTTACCCATTTTTCAGGTCTTGAATTGATAAAACTCTTTTTTTATTATAATTTAAAAATTTAAGTGTATCATATAGCGTGTTTTTATTAAATTAGGACTAGGATTATTAAGACATAGTGAAACTAAAAATGAAAATTTTCTATAATTTAGATAGTGGGGGAGAGTTGCATATATAAAAATATTAAGTATTTTTCAAGGCAATAATAAATTAATAAGTTGCAATGGATTAGTTTATTCATCTCCTAACTCTAGCAGTGGCGTCGGCTTAATGCCAATGGTAAAGGGACGGTCTGTATTTAATTTCTAATTAAAATAATACTTAATGTTATCTTTAAGGTTCAACTTTTTATATATAGTTATTATATTTAAACGATGATAACTGAGAATGCTAGCTAAAAAGAAAATTCAAATAATTTTACATTTGAAAAGTGTTAATAATAATTCCCTTTATAATATTTTATTGTACAAATTTTGTGTGAGATGATATCACATTGGTCGAAAAATATATTTGAAAAAAAAAAGAAAAACAAAATTCTGTTAATAAAATGAATAAATGTGAAAAGTGTAAAAATTGTTTATATAACATTAAATTAAAGGAATATATACTTACTACTTAATACAGATTTAATACCTATAATTACTATAAAATATGTTCTTAAAAAAATTATTCATAAATATAATAAAAAGTTAAAGATAAATTATACCTAGTATAATCTTAATTACTTGATGTAATAATATTTTTTATATTGCACATATATAATATTTGGGAGGATCACTACTAGTTACACTAAAAAATCCTTAATTATTATGAGATACAAACATACAAAAAATATTATTACTAACTACAAAAATATATAGTGATATTACAATATTACCCTTATAATGTGTTGCACATAAATGTTTGTGTGCAGCAAAAGTTCATGTACAGTAAAAAAAGTGTGTGCAGTAAAAAAAGTGTGGTGGTCCGGCGATTTTTCGGCAGCCGGCTGGCGGTCCGGTGGTGGTCAGGCGACCGGTCGGCGGCAGTTTTTCGGTGTCCAGCCGGTGGCGATGGCAGTCCAGCGGTTCGGTGGTGGGTGAGGGTTTAGGGTTTGTGGTTTAAAAGTGTATGAGTTTAGAGTTATATTTGGTATTTTACTCTAATATTTTGTATGTGAGAGTATTTTTTTTAAATCAATGTATCTCACAGTAATTGGCAAAATACAACCAGGTGAGTTAGCTCACCTGGCCACTGGACTCCTCACTAAGATGAGTGACTCAATTTCGATTCCTTTCGGAATACCCCATCTTTTAGCATATTAATCGTGGAGCATGCACCAATACACCCAAGAATCACCCAAAAACTATTTTTAGAAGTTAAATTATATCACACAAGTCTTTACCAAAATTATAAAAGATTTAATTGAAATTTTATCACGTGGATTATTTAAGATAAGAAAGAGTACGGGCAGAAATATCAAAATATTGTCATGCATATTGTGTGTAATAATAATGATGGAAACTTTTTGTTAACTTTAGAAAATAAAATTAATACTCTGAAATAACTGCATCATGTTGTGTTGTTTTCATTTATCTCCCAACCGTTGGATGAAATATACATGGGTCCTTTTGATTATAAAATTGTTTGATGCTAAAAATGATGCTATTTTATGTAGTATTAATTCTCAGACATTAATAAAAGCATAATTTTAAAGAGATAAAATTTCTTGTGAGTCGAGTTATTTGTAAGACGGGTGTGAGACGGATTGACCCATCACTAAAGTATGTTTATTGTATATATAAAGTATGCTTATTTGTAATTAAAATATATTTTCTAAAGTGTGTGTGATTATATATTAAAGTATGATTTTAGCCGTGTTATAATATAATTTATTATTAACATACTTTAACTACAAATAAACATATTTTATCTATATAATAAACATATTTTAGTAATGGATTGACCCTTCTCACAAATATCTCGTCTCACAGTAGACTATATCTTTAAAAAATATTCTAGGGAATTTAAGAAATATAATGAGCAGTATAACTATAAAATATTATTATTCACATAAAAATAAAAATTAAAAATTGACGTTAAAAAAATAAGCATACATACTAGTAGTATACGATTTTAATTGATAAAAATAATTTACGATTTTAATTGATAAAAAATATTACTTCCTCTATCCCGATTTACTCTTCAACGTTATCTTACATACGAAATTTAAGAAAAATTATTTTTGACCAACTTTATTGATTTTGGGAGTAACGTGGTATTTTAGGTTATAAATAGTGAATGACAAAGTAAATTATGTGAGTGAGAGCATCTACATTGGTGGATGAGTTTAAACTCTTTCTATCTCTTCCACCTCATTTTATACACTTTTCAATTAAACCTAATTATCATTTACATTCATATTTCAGTTTAAACTGCTATTATAAAATATTTTAACTTTTTTTATTAAATAAATTTATTAATTTACATACATATATCATTATTTTAAAAGTACAAATAAACTCAATTTATTACTACAATAAACCAACAGGCATAAAAATAATGGTTTTAATCCATCTACTCACATTGGTTTTAGTTAAAAAAAAATAGTTTAAACTCAAACTTTTGCATCCAATGTGGATGCTCTAAACTGAGAGTGATATTTAAAAAAAAAAATGATGTATTAAGATATTATTTATTTTTAAACTTTTATTTCTATGTGGCAAAGCTTGTATTTAAACGGACTAATATGAAAAGGGTAAAAAGATAGTTGAGAGGAATAAGTATTGGGAGTATTTTTTATTTATATATTAAATACTACAAATTATTAATGAAATAATCCACTGCTCACCACTATCACTTTTATATTAATTTTTATTAAAATCTTCTTCTTTTTTTTTACGTCTTTTAATTTTTAATCTTTATTTTTTTTATTACTGAACAATCATATAAACGCCTGTTTTTGAAATATTTTCATTTGAGTATGGAGAGTCAAGACGTTATAGTCTTCCCACGTGTTTATTTGACAAACGTCATTGTGGGTTGTCCTAATCTAAAAACGTGGGGTTTGATAGTAATGTACTGGGGCTAATTCTCCACTGCAATATGGGCATTATTATAAACAAAAATATATACTTATAAATAAAAATATATATACTTTATTAATGAATTTTTTTGTTAGTTTTGTTAAATTTTTTAGTGTAAAAAAGTATATAATTATTAAAAAACATGTATACATTATTGAATAAAAAATCATACAGACATGTGTGCTAATCTTTTTAATGAAAATTTGAATATAAAAAGAGTATAGAATTATTAAAAAACATGTGTACAATATTGAATAAAAAGGCATACAAATAAGTGCACGCTTGCACTCGAATATAGGGGTGGATATCGGATCGGGTTTCGGGTATTTCGGATTTTCAGATCGGGTACCCGAAATTTCGGATTGGGAGTTTCATTATCCGAACTCGATCCGAAATTTCTTATATCTGAAAATTCAGGTACCCAAAAATATCGGGTACCCGAAAATACCTTCTTCTTTTTTAATAAGTATTCTTATACTAATAACTTAATTAGGTGTGATTTAAATAATTTTTTTAATATTTAATATTTGAGGTAATATTCTATTTGATCTCTTTTATCATTTTTTTCAATAATTATATAAAAGAATATAATAAATCCATATCACATCATAATAATATTAATTTTCATAATAATGTTAGGATTTAGATAGTGAGTGGAGTATATATTAATTATGTTGTGAGATATTTAAATTTATATATTTTTATATGTTATTTTACTTAATTAATTAAAAATATTTATTTATATATTAACGTATATGATAATAAAATTATTTATTTATTCATATTAAAATTAATGATATAAGGAGAATTCAAAATTAAATTTGATATGATAAGGATGTAATAATACAAAATTGTTTTTTATTATGAAAAAATAATTGATAATTAAAAAATAAATAAATTTAATTAAGTAATGTTTAAAGGATAATAAATATATTTTATGATTAAAAAATTAAGAATGCAACAAAATATTAATATTTCATGAATCAAATTATTTTTTATAATTAGTAAAAAAAACTTCGGGTACCCGATCGGGTATTTTGAGTACATTTTCAATACCCAAAACCCGAATCGAAGTTATAGCTTTGGGTTCGGGTAAACCCGAAATTACCCGAAAAAATCAAATTTTTTTGGATAATTTTTTCGGGTCGGATCGGATACCCGAAACCCAAAAAAAATTCCCACCTCTACTCGAATGCACCTAATATCAAACTTTTTAAGATTCTTCGGTCTATGAGTCTATCCGGATGCCTAGCTCTCCATATCTCTTTCCCGGTTAGAAACTTTGTTCTCGGTTAGAAACTTTGTTCTCCAATGGCTACAATTTGTTCTATATTCGCAGAGCGTTGATAATGAACTTGTATTGTGGGACCAAAAATGAAAGAGCAATCTCGTGGTTCCCAAAAATGAAAGAGCAATCTCTTTGAGAGTTTAGATTTAAATCTGTGTTGAATGACGTATTTCACAATAAATCTTTAACGTTAGATCCGATCAAAGCCTCGACATCTCTAGATAAACATTTTAAAACCCCCAAATCAATTAGATTATAGATATAAATTGTTTACTTAAATTTTAAAGTTTAATCCGTCTGGAATATCTTTATAATTCTTTGTATTTATTATTTAATAAATACAAATTTTGTTGTTAATACGACAAAGAAACCGGTTTGGTAGGTGACGAAGAGGTATTGGACGCCATAGCCGAAAACTCCGAGGTAAAAGCTATTTTGAAAATTAAATCAAAGTTAGGGACTAGAATGGATTGCCAAATATTGGGTCAAAGTTGAGATAAATTTAAGTTTGGAAATTAAATCAGCTAATTTGAACTTTGAACAAAAATGCATGACACCCAACTGTGAAATTCAATTATTTGATTAATAATTTTAGAAATGAATGAAAGATTTACACGTTAAACCACAAAACATGCTAAAGTTAATTTAAGGGCCATCATTTCATGTGAGCAGGATTAGATAATTCAGGAAGTCACTTAATTACTTCATACTTTCCTTTTTTGAAAAAATTATCATAAGGAATTAAAATAAATTGTAAAATCCCAGTTTTCAAATTTTCGAACTAATGCCAGATCTTCCTCAATAGGAACTCAAATTCTACCTGGCGAAGGGAAGGAGGAGGCACGTCTCGAATGATAAGAGGAAGAAGCGGTTTTAGCTGCTATCTTACTTCCCTAGGGAGAGGGTTCCAAACCTATTTGCGACTTGGAGAGAATGCTTGAATGAATTGAATAAGTAGGCTAGGCGTTTCACTAGCTTCTTGGGCGGTTGCACACAGTTAAAACCGTAAATGTGCAATCAAAGGCATTCATGCCTGAAGGTTAAAACTGTAAATGTGCAATCAAAGGCATCCATGCCTGAAGTCAAAGTTAAAACTGAACAAAAGAAACTGCACAGCAGAAAGTTTCAAACAACAAATAACAAAAACTTTAAACACAAAATGCCGTCCACCAGGGCACATCGGAACCGGAACTTGAATATCATCTATCGTCCTGTAAATGTGAAAACAAAACAAGCTCATTTTGATGATAATAGAAATCAAGAAACTTATGACTCGGTATTCGGATTGACATATCGAGTGGAGAGAAATTGTATTTTGTCTCAGAATTTTTAAAATTAGAACCTAAGCCATTCATATTAACTCAAAGGAAGAAGGCCAATATAAAGAGATGGGGTGTTTTGGACATGAAAGGAGTGGCATAATGTGCAGAGACAAGTGGGACAGTGTCAACTAGGAGAACTCCAAAAGCTGCAAAATGGTGATATTATACTGGAATTAGCAACAATTTGAGTCTAGAGTAGGTTGAACAAGCAAAAGCATCACGCATTACATTGAGCAAGTTAAGAGAACTATTGTCAATTTCATTAACGCAAGCCGTAATCTATGAGATTGGGCACCTGGGTCCACGATAAACAACCAAATGCAACACAAAAAAGCATAAGTTTTTCCTGTTTCCACACTTAATTTCTAATCACTGTATTCCACACACAGTAGTTTTTGTAGTTGACTAAACAGTTAAGTTTTGGAAGTAGATTAAAAGTAGCATATTGGTTTAATCTACAACTTACATAAAAGTTGGAATGGTTGTTACCATCTCCTGCATGTAACAGTTAAGACATTAAGATCAAATTATAGTCAAGAGAGAAGAAAGTAGGATGATATTCACACATATTTTGTAAAAAGACAACTCAATCAGAGCCATGCCCTGTCTTTCATATTAACTCAAAGGAGGAAGGCCAATATAAAGACTACTGCAATAAAGAATGTTGTATCACACCATCCTACCATTGATCTTCCTAAATACACACATTCCAGCAAGTCATGACATGACAATCACAGTTGTTGTATATGTAGAACATGCATGCATGCATACATGAGCACATATAACAAGTAAGGATGTGAAGATGATGTGTTTGAGGTAGCAACAAGTTGAATGAGTTGGTAAGAACATGTTGCATAATTAAGTGAAGTCTTAAGCATGACAGTTTTGTTATGTTGAAAGATCAAGCCAAGTATAAGTGGTAGTTAGTTAATTGTGGTTGTTGGTGACAGTTAGAAAGAGGCTAATGATCAAGTAGAGGATCAGTTGGCAAGGATTGATTGTAACCAACTGATCATTAGTTGATTGCTTAGGTGATATATGTATGATAATAATTGAGAAGGTGTAGTATATCAGATGAGATTGCTGCGGTTGTTAACTGTCATCACATGACAGTTAACTTGGCAAGATTGTTTCAGTTGGATCAAGAAGATAGGATGCTGATTGGATGGTGAAGATTCAACACAATGTGATCAACATAGTGTTGAAACTGTAGGATCAAGAAGTGTGCTGTTTTGAGAAGTTGAAGTAGTTGGAAGCAGTTGCAACTGAGCTCAAAACTGATCATGTGGAAGTTGTGTTGTTGCTGATGCATTTAGTTTACAGCAGTGGAGTATAAATACATGATCATGCACAGCAAATAGGAGTAGAGTGTTGAATCATCATCATACTAGCTAGTGCATCAAATTAGGGTTTTCTAAGTGTTTAGTTCATCATCATCTTCACATTGTAACCTGTTATCATCATTTTAGTGATTATTCTCCTTTAGAAAGTGGATGTAGATCAATATGATCGAACCACTATAATTCTTGTCCTTCTTCTTCAAGTTTTAGTTTCTGTTTTAGATTAAATCAACACATCAAAGAAATTAGGGTAGGAGTGTAAGCAATTTTGGTGATCAAAGCTTGCTGCATTCATAAGAACAGTATTCAGCACAAAATGGATAGATGCTAATGACTCATATTCAAATTCAATTGACATATTCTATTTTTCCTACCTAAAGATATTAGTAAGAAATCTACCTAGGGTTAGTTAACCCTCTCGAAGGGGCGGCCACGCTGAGTGAGTATCTCTTCAACCGGCGCACAGTCGCGTAGAGACGTTGTGTAAATCACTCCGCCAAAGACGTCCAACTCAATAACCTCTTCGAGCGTGCGGAGATCTCGTAGATCTAAAAGTAGTACGTCCGGAACCAGTATAATCTCCACCGCCGCTTCCTCCAGGTCGTTTGTGAGGACGGCGAGCTGCTCGGCGGCCGACTCATCTGATTTCTGCAAATAGCCACCTCACGCTTCACCGTTCTGAAGTAATTACGAATCCTTAGGCGGCGGCAAAGGGTAACGCCGCCACGACGGCGTTCAGCCTCTAGGGCAGAGCGTTGAGCTCTAAGCTCGTTGAGTCGATTAGTGGAACGGTTAGAGCGTGCATTCTGCACGAACATCGCTTGCTCGATGGTGCGGTAGCGCGCCAGAACTTCGTGCATCTCAAGACTCTTCAACCCTGCCGCCATTTTTCTCCGATTTCAATGGATTTTCAATTCGGTTTCTTTTCCGATTTGAAAGGGAAATTTGATTTATAGCCGCGTATTCTGCATTTCGGCATTTTCCGAGTATTCTGTATTTCCTCTAAATTGGGCTTGCACGGCACTGATATGGCCCAAGAAAATAGAGCCCAACATTGCGGCCCAAGAAAAGTACTCAGCAAGAACTAGAGAGATTTTGATGGATATAAACAATATATTTGATCAACTTTTTAAGAATCTTCAGTCTCTGAGTATCTGGATGTCTTGCTCTCCATATCTCTTACCCGGTTAGAAACTTTGTTCTCCAATGGCCACAATTTGTTCTATTTTTGAAGAGTGTTGATAATGAACTTGTATAGTGGGAACCAAAATGATTAAAAAAACACAAAAATCAAAAAGAAAAAAATAAGATAACAAAAAATTACTAAAAAATATAATGATACATTTAAGGAGAATTATTTAACCTATATATAAGATCAAATAAAAGTACTATCTCATTCCCATCATAATGATTACATATTTTCAGTCACATCATAATGATTACATATTTTCATTTTTGGCGTCTCATCTAATGCTTACATTTTCCTTTTTAGCATATGGAACCCACACAAATTATCGCTCTCCATGGGCCCACTCATCCCACTAATACAACTACTTACTTTACATTAAATTATTATTTTTCTCACTCAATACACAATAAAATAATATCAAATATGATAATAATTAAACCTAAAAATAATATTAATCAAATAAAAGTATAAAAGAAGATAAAATAAATTAAATTACAAAAAATAGAATTTATAGAATTATTAAAAAAAATACTAAAATCAAAGAGAAAAAAAATAAGACAACAAAAATTAAAAAATATAATGATACCTTTAAGGAGATTGATTGAACCTACATATATAATCATATAAAAGTATACTCCCTCCGTCCCATCCAAAGTATTTCTTTTTTGACATTTTGGTCGTCCCACCCAAAGGGTCATCTTTATTTTTTTACACACATGAGACCCACACACCTCCTCTAATACAATTGAAATATGGAGCCCACACTCACACTAATACAACTACCCACTACAGATTAAATAATAATACTCCTTAATTTACGTGCCAAAAAGCAAAAACAACATTTTGTGCGGGACGGAGGGAGTAAAAGACAAAGTAAATTAGAGTAGATTATAAATAATATGAAAATAGAATCTATAAAGAGAAGCAAAATAAGAAGCATTAGAGAAAAAATAAATAAAAGTATGATTAAAAAGAAGAACACAAGATAGAGTATTAAAATATAAAAATAGGGTCATATAATTATTATAAAGAAAACACAAAAATTGAAGAAGAAAAAAGATAAACAAAAAAAAAGAATAATACCTCAAAAGAGAATGATTGGACCTACAAATAAGATCAAATATGAGAATGATTAAATTTAAAAATAATATCAAATAAAAGTATAAAAAAAGATAAAATAAATTAAATTATAAAAAATATATAATTATTAAAAAAATACACAAAAGTCGAAACAACCTTTTGTGCGGGACAGATGGAGTAAAAGACAAAATAAATTAGAGTAGATTATAAATAATATGAAAGTAGAATCTATAAAGAGAAGCAAAAGAAAAAGTATTAGAGAAAAAAATAATAAAAATAAGATTAAAAAGAAGAACAAAAAATAGAATATTTAAATATAAAAATATGGTCATAGAATTATTATAAAAAAACACAAAAATTGAAGAAAAAAGATAGACAAAAAAAATAATACCTCAAAAGAGAATGATTGGACCTACAAATAAGATCAAATATGAGAATGATTAAACCTAAAAATAATATCAAATAAAAGTATAAAAGAAGATAAAATAAATTAAATTATAAAAATTAAATTTATAGAATTATTAAAAAAACACACAAAAGTCGAAGAGAAAAAAATAAGATAACAAAAAAATAAAAAGTATAATGATATCTTTATGGAGAATGATTGGACCTGTGTTGAGAGTGGAATTTCACCATTTTATGTGTGCACATTACACCATTTTGCTTAGGAAAGTTATCGTTTTTGCATGAAATTGTGTATGTTTAAGTATTTACACGATTTTGAGACTACTAAGGTGTTTTTGTGAGTTGAAGGGTAAAACAGGATAAAAAGTTTAAAGTTGGAATGAATAATGAAAGTGTGAAGGAATGCTGAAAAAAGCACGTCCCCGTTGCATAATTTTTCTGTATTCATGTAGAAGTCCAATTTGATCATGCAATATATGGTTGGAAAGACACAGAAGAGAGGATTGTTTTTACGTAAAGAACACTCCAATCGGATTTCAAACGAGAAAGTTATGATCAAAGAAATAACGTCGCGTGTGCTGTACCAAACAGAACTGCTGTGCCACTTTGCATGACTTTTTACATATTCGAATATTAGAGTTTAAATGAGTTCTTTATATGGATAGAAAACTAAAGAAGAGAGGATCGCATGAGCACAAACATCACTCAATTCGAAGTCCGTATGAGGAAGTTATGCTTAAAACGGTGAGATCGCGCAGTACAGTCACTGCAGCTCGGCAGCCCGCTCGGGAAGCAGCTCGGCTCGAGCTACAGCCAATTTTTGCCGAGCTGGGGTCCTACGACACCCTCTCAATATCAGTTTTTCTCCCATATACAGCTCGTCTATCACTCGACAAGGTCCAGACCCAGCTCAGCTCGAGCTGGGTGCCGAGCGGCCCAGTTCCTAGTCCAGTCGTGGCCTGTTCAATTTTGCTACGTTTTTATACATTTAGATCATGTTTTTGGAAAAGTTTTGATCGCGAAAAAGCCCTGCATCAGTTCTAGAATCAATTAGGGAGATCGAGACGCGAATCGAAAAGAACCCATCCATATTTCATCATCAATCCACACCTCCAACACATCCATATCAGATTAACAACCTGATTTCACCATCCATTCAATTCCAAGAGGGTTCCAAGTGCTAATTGATGGAGAATCGAACAATTGAAGAGACAGAAAAGGAACGCGAGACTACGCCTACACTAGGGTTTCATAATTCCTATCTTTCTCTTTCTTTTACTTTGATTTTTGTTATGAATTTCTTAGCCATGAGTGTTGCTTGTGACCTCATGAGCTAATTTCTTATACAGTTCTAGGGTTTGATGGATTGATTTAATTGATTTGGGGATTTAGACCAAATATTGGGATTTTATGCAGTTGATCTTTTGATTTTACTTATTTTATTCAGACTTGTTTATCTGATTCGTAACGTCTTCATAATATATTCATGACATCCGCTATAATGCTTGGATTATTGTGTTAGCTTGTGTGCGTTCATGATTAGTATTGTCTATCTGTTAGGGATTGAAGTAGTTCCACTATAAACACTTTAATTTCATGGACGGGTAAATTAAATACTTGATTAGTTTAGTGGAACAATGCAATTAGACAATCAAGTAGGAAGTGAATAGAACCTTGTAGTAATTCCAAAAAATATCTTGTTAGTCAGGTTTACCATCCGGAGGTATTGTTGCTTGCTTTGATTAATATCTAGGGATAAGGCTTAGTAATATTCGCGCACCTTAGGATTCAAACCAGATTATACTGTTAGTTTAGAATCGAATCATATTCGGTGAGATAACTGTATGAATGAACAATCGTAAGTCTAATAACCCAAATTAATTGGTCAAAACTTGATACCTTAGAGCTGTCGTTCATCTCTTGGTTAAAACTTGATTTATTTTATTATTGCTTTTAATTTATTTAGTTATTTATTATTTCGTTAATTAGATAATTAATCAACAAAACATTGCAAATCGGTTACTCAATTCTGATTAATTAGTAATTCATAGCAAAATAAATAATTAACTGTCTTGGGATCGATAATTTAACTTGGGTGTTTGCTGCTATAATTGACATCCTTATACTTGAGGATTAAATTATAGTGCGCATAAAAAGTCTAACAACCTCCATATAAGATCAAATAAGTATAAAAGATAAAACAAATTAGAGTATATTATAAATAATATGAAAGTAGAATTTGTAAAAGAGAAGAAAAAAAGAAGCATTAGAGAAAAAAAATCGAAAAAGGGATTAAAAAGAAGAACAAAAGAAAAAACTGAAAAATACAATGATTTCTTTAAGACGAACGATTGAACCTACATATATGATCAAATAAAAGTATAAAAAATAAAATAAATTAGAGTAGATTATAAATAATATGAAAGTGGAATCTGTAAAAGAGAAGAAAAGAAGAAGCATTAGTGAGGAAAAAAAAAGAGGGATAGAGTAAGAATTTGATTAGGTAATGAAAAAATTTATATAACATGATTTTAAAGAATCAACGATCGTGATTGAAAACAAATATTTATAGAGACGATTATAGTAAAAATAAAATTGGTATATTCATTAAAATTAAGCATATATTGATTTAAGATTAATCAAATTTGAAAAAATATTTTCTATATTTATCAAATTTATAGTATGCAATAAAAAAATTAAAATTTAAATAATAAAATTCATTATTAGTATAATAATAATAATCTATTAAAAGCATTAATTGAACGGTTAAGATTAAAATTAAATTGGATGGTTAAGATTAAAATTAAATTATTTATAAATAAAGTAAAAATAAAAAAATATTAAAAACAAAAATGAAAATTCAGATTTGTTTTTATATATGTATAGATAGATAATGGATAATTATATTAATGTTGTATAACAACTTACCCAAAAAATAAATTTCATTATTTTGGTAAGACACCCTAATTAATAACATGTAAGAGTATTAATTAATATTAAAGTTCAACGATTAAGACAAGAAAACAACAAACTTTACTTCTATTATAAATTAATCTCCATATGAATTTGCAAATAAAAAAATTGAACACTTTTTTAGTGTTTATTTATTAACTCGTTTATCTAAATTTATAATTATCTCATTCGTTTTTTTTTCTCTAAATAAACAGTATATCTGATAACTCGTGTATTATTATTAGGTAATACAACATTATTACCCAATTATTTATAAATTAATTCTTATCTTTTCTATTTTGATCTGAGCAAATATATCGTATATACTATTAACTCACTCTTAACTTGTCCTATACTTTTGTTAAAGTGTGAGATAAAATGTCACTTGTAAAGATAAAGATTACTTAGTGCTACCAAGTACCATGACCATTATTATTACTGTGATACTCAGAGTTCATTGCACAAAAAAAAAAAAAGAAAAAAAGAAAAAAAAAAGACTACATCTAATATATATATATATATATATATATATATATATATATATATATATATATATATATATATATATATATATATATATAAAAGTAGGACACTGATTCAAAGATGGATTTTCAATTGAGACATTCCAAATATATAAATTATTATTATTATTTATTTAAAGCATCTCCAACTCCAAATGGCAAATATATAATGAGATGATAATGACATGTTCATAGTTGATTTAATAATGACAAGTAATGTGTTGGAAACCAAATTAATCAATGTCCAAAACATAGATTTAAGCAATCTAAATCTAGATTATCCAATCTTTCTATTATTTAAGAGTTGAGTCTATGAGTATAAAATTTTATGAGTAAATTTTTGATAACAAATTAGCGGGTTATTCTAGGCCTTAAAATTCGCTAAAAGTATGTGTAGAGGATGGTTATTTTTAATTTAATTTTTTATTATTTAAATTAATTAATAGTAGAGATTAAATTAAAGTTTAATCTAATGACTGATAGTGTCACATGTGCACCACAGTCAAATCCTAAATTAGCGGAAGAAATAAAATAAATGGTAAACAAACACTTGCGTAAACCTTGTGATCTCATTTCAATCATATTATATCCTATGTATTGTTAGAATTTAAATTAAAAATGAGATAAATCGTAAACTCGATTCCCAAGAAAATATTATAATTGTAAATTTACCACTTCCATCTAATAATACACATAACATACTTTATAATTTATTTATTACCTAAAAAAATTATATTATCCTCTAAATATAAATAAAATCAGTCAAAAAAAAAAAATTTAAATTTTTTTATCTAACTAATAATACAAGTAAATATATGGTATAGAGGAAGTAGTATTAATGCTTCACTCAACCATGAGTTGGGCTTTGGGCCAACGGGTCCTCACATATATCACATACTCCTATAGTAATAATGTTACATTTCACCTTAGTAAATGAATTGGGGTGCACTCTAAAGTTGATAGTTTAAATTTTTTTTATTTTTTTATTTATATTAATGATGAAAATTAGATTAAAATTTAGTTAACAATTAAAATTATTCAAGACACACTGATGCCTCAAATGCATTCTATTGGACGTCATTGTGCCTTAAATTAATATATATTTATAAAATAACAAAGTAAACTATGTAGATAAAGTGATGGTGTCAATTTATTTAAAAAAAATACTTAGGTCGAAAAGTGATTTGTTATGAACTTTTATTATTTTAAGTGTGAAAAATGAATTCGAATATTAAGGCAGAAAAGAATTATTTTTATATTATTATAATTTATAGAAGCATATACTAGTCCCGTAATCACCAATAAACGAAATTGCAAAATTTCATCTTTCTGGGCGGTAGCTGGGAGCTACGAGTTCC
The DNA here is from genome assembly GCA_023678885.1 of Pogostemon cablin. Classification (NCBI taxonomy): domain Eukaryota; kingdom Viridiplantae; phylum Streptophyta; class Magnoliopsida; order Lamiales; family Lamiaceae; genus Pogostemon; species Pogostemon cablin. The sequence continues at coordinate 3,895,034 of CM042984.1, forward strand.
GTTAGAAAATTAAAATATTTAATTTAATTTAATGTATAATAATTTGGGGAAACGGAAACGGTTCACTTTCTGAATTCCCGCTTCTCTCACTTTTTAGCCCTAATTTGCGTGCCAAACCATCACAATCATAAATTCCTCAATTCCCTAAACCCTAAACCTAAAATCTTAACCCCATCGTGTTGGATGAATCGTCATCAGATCACTCTTTTAACTAATTTTGAAGAGGAACAACTCGAATTGCGGCGATTAGAGGAAGAGGAACAACTCGAATTGCAGCAATTAGAGGAGGAGGAAGAAGACGACGACTACGAAGAAGAGGAAGAGGAGGAGGAGGAGGAGGAAGAGGAGGAGGAGGAGGAGGAAGAAGAAGAGGAGGATCGCGGTGGAGATAACGTCGACGTGGGTGGACATTCCGGGACGACATCGCGCCATGTGTTGCGCGATAATCACGTGACCGTCAGCAATTCCAACATGGCTCAAGAAGTCGTCAATCTTGATGATTCGCCTACGGAGAATGTCAGTGATGTCGGTGTGGAGGTTCAAGGTGAATGCAGCAGTGAGAGGGTGGGTATTGTAGACGGTAAAGGGGGTGCGACGGCGTCGTTAAAGAGCGATACTGGTGAGGAAAATGGAGACTTCAACAGGGGTGATATTGATGGCTTGAATTGCCCAATCTGTTTTGAAGCTTGGTCCTCTGGTGGTGGTGACCACCAAGTCTGGTATGCACGCACTTCGTATCACTTATCCCATGGCGAACTGTAATATTTTTATTAATTGTCTCATATTTGGTAAAACCAATTGATTCTTCTCTTTATCATGTTGGAGCATTTAGTTGTTTGCCATGCGGGCATATATACGGGATGTCATGTATCAAGAAATGGTTGGGTCGTCCAGGCTCAAGTAAGGTACTTTAAGATTTTTGAGTGAGTTCTATATTGCGTGACTTGTCTTTGTCAAATTAATTGAAGACTTCTTTATAGTTGTCTTTTCATGTCATGATTAACTTTTCTTATTTCCTGACTTGAAACTCTCCCTGATTTAGTGTCCCCAATGTAAAAAGAAATGTGGAATTAACAGTGTTCGGTTACTTTATGCATCTCGAATTGTTGCCATCGATGGGGAGCTTCAAAAGGTGCTTTGCTGAAATTGTGAAGAAAGTATTCAGTGTTTTTATTTTGGGTTAATTGGTTTGGATTATGGCTTTCCTTTTCTGATTTGTTTGTACAGACGGTACAGTCACTTGAAGCAGAATGTGCGTCTCTTAAGAAAAAGGTGAGGAAAATGTCTAACAGAAGCTTATTAAGCTTCTAGGATACCTCTTGTAACCATAACAACATGACTCCAAAACTTGTGTTACAATGAATTTTTATTTTAATGACAGAATCTTTTGTTGTCAACTGTGTATTGGCTTCACATCCCTCCATGAAATGTGGTCCTTTTTTAATTAGTAAATCTTAATGTGCCAATTGTCAAATATGTAGCCAATTTGCAAAGTAAAAAATCTTTGCCACCCAAAATTTAAATTTAGATCCTTTTTACCCAAATGTAAATTTATTTTTTTACAAAAATGTTCACAATGTCCCAAATGTCAGTATTCTGTGTCTAGGTTCCGACACCATGATCGATATCGAATCAAACATATGTTGCTATGATGATGGTGTCGGTATCCTATGTCGGGGCTCCGACACCATGATTGAAACCAAATCCGACATCCGGTGCCATGACGATGGCGTTGGACTTGATGTCAGTATTCTATGTACCGTATCTGACACCCTGACCGATAAAATAGACTGTTAAAAAAAGGGGGTATGGGGGTATTTTGGTAAAAAAATGGCCAAATTGGTAGAATTTCTATAAATCTAATTGATGGGAGACAATGATTTTGAACTTAAAAAATTGGATATTTTTGCAATTTTCCCTAACTTATTGTTAAAATGAGATAAATATCAATATACGGAATCATAGATTTCATCTTGTGTTTATTACTGTATTAACACTTAAATTAATAAGAAACAAATGGAACTTCATATTTGGATGACCATGTCTAAGAATTTATGTTATACGAGTGAAACATAGATTTTTAATTTCTAATTCTGATGATTATTGTTTACAAGTTATACTTCATTACAGTTTTTGACTAAGGATTTATTATGTCAACATATATTGATGCCTGTTGCCAAGGTGATGTTAAGATGCAGCAATTTTATATGGCCTTGACGTCATGGTTGACGTAGAGTTAAATGAGATGAACTAAAAATATTGTGTTTTTCACTTTTTCTTCTTCTCATTAACTATATCCTAATCCTTACTTGCTGTAATGTTTTGCAGAATGCTGACTGGTCTAAGAAGGAAGTAGAATGGAAGAAGAGAGAAACTGACTTGAGCAAGAAAGTGCAATATCTCAAAGAGGTATATTCATCATCTATTTATTCTGCAGCTTGGTTGGTTTTTGGTAGCCATAAATTTTTTAATTATTTCTAATTTGATGTCTTTGGACCTCTTCCCTCTGTTGTTTAGATAACATTGTTTACCAATATATTTGTATTCCAAAAATTCTCTGATGTCAGCATTGTTTTCTCCATGGGACATTCCCTGTCAAAAACTTATTTTTGCAAATATAAATGGTTGATGTGGGAACTGAGATCTTCCCATCATTTCGGTATTGGAGATCTGATTGTCTTGAAATGGGCAATCTATCGGAAAAATATTATTATAATACCAATTTATCAAAATAATACTTTATTTGTTACTTGTAACATACATCTAGCAGTTAGTGATGCTAATGATCGTATCGTGAGTTGCATCTTTTGTAGTTAGTAATTAGTATTGTATTGTCAAGGAACCAAATAGTTTTCAAATATTCTTAGCATTATCATCGTTATCTACTTCAGCACACTCTTAATCTTCGATAATTTATGGAATGTTGAAACAAACTGTTAATTTGAACTGCATAATTTTGTGATGACTTGACGTTTCGTACCCTTCTTTATTCCATCCCTTTGATTTTTGTGAGTATTATTGACATTTTATCACTCATTTTTCAACTTGTAACATTCTTGTCTTATAGAGGACTCATGACTTGGAGGATCTTTTAGAAGATATGGAACGCAGGGCATCAGATTCGAATTATCCAAGAGATTCAACTATGGGTATTACTCAAACCTTTTGAATTGGTTGGACTTAGCAGCTAGAAAAAATTAAAAATTAAATTTCACGTCCCAATATAGATTATTATTATTTTTTTTTTTTCATGTTCAGGACTTAATGCTGGACCTAATGCTGGACCTAATTTCCTGGACCAGGGATGTTCAAACAAATTTATGATGCAGGTTTGAATTCGTTAAGAATTTTTTATTACTCATTTCATTCTTAAAAGTAATTATAGACAGTCTTAGAATGGGTGAAACTCACCGCCTGAATTGACAACTTTTTTGTCTTTTATATTTTTGATTTAATCGTTTCGTATTATTGTGCACATAGTTTCCTACAGGTATCGAGTGAAAGTAATAGGAATGATTTTGTGTCATTTGATGTGTGTAATCACCATAAGTCTCTTTCAAAAGTTAATTGACTCATTTATTTAGATATTTTGTTAAAGATGCAATAAAATTGACATATGGATCTATCTTCAATTATTTGCTGCATTTAAACCATTAAATGTTTAATATTGCTACTTGTATAGCTAGAAGGTTGCAATTGTCCTGTGTTTGGATTGTACTTTTTAATTTTTAATAGGATTTTGAAACTTTATACACATCAAGTATCAAGTTTTGAATTTTTTTTATCAATCAATTATTCTCAAAGGAGAATAAGTACGTTTTATTATCTCTTTTTTGTTGTCTGCTCTTCTGTGGTTTTATAGGGGTAAGGTTTGAGAAATGTTTTAGCATAGCTTTAATATTATTAAGTTTAAAATGAATGTGTGTTAATACTTTTACAGAAGGACTTTCAGATACCCGGTGCTCGCCTCTTTGACATTGATTCTTCCAGTAAAATTATTGTGTTTGCTCGAAGGCTCTCGGGGATGGGTGGAGCACATATGCTGACCAAAGTAAAGTTTTTCAACTTCTTCCAGAAGTTAATTCTGCCTTTTCAATAATTTTGCTTATTGATTATAAGCCCAAATGCCTTCCGATATAAATTCATTTATAAGGGGTTTGTCATGCTAGCATATTTATTCCATGTATCAGTTACCTGTTTTTGGTGTTAGTGACCATATAACTTATTTTTTGGCTTATAGGTGAGCTTGTTATCTAACTATGAAAGGGAGGACATTCGTCTTCCTGAGAACACAAAAGCTGTTAAAAATCTACAAGTTTCTCCTCTGGCCGGACTTGTACTGTTAGCTTCCTTAGGAAAGAAACTTTCAGTTCTTAGGTAGAGTCTCTCTGAAGTCTGAACAAATAAAATTCATTTTGAAGTAATTTCACTGATAAATTTTTTTTTTATGTCTTGACATGCATGTTTCAGTATTGAGAGCAAAAACACTGTTCTTACATATGAACTGCCGGTAATAACTCTTAATCTCATACTTTTTCTAGTTATTCATTCAGATAAATATATCTGATGCAGTTAATCATTAATCGTATGTTTGGCTTCTGTATGTTGAATGTTTAAATATTATCATGGTAAGCATGCCTTTTATTTTTAGCTTATAGCCACACTAATATGTGATTATACTTAATCACAATGATTAAATAAATAAGATTGGAAGTCTCTGTGGCCGAAGGAGCTTGTGGTGCATTACTATGATTATGGGTGACTAATGAATTTCTTTGAACAGTAGGTGCAGAAAATTATATAACTCGTAGTAGTCAGCATGGCTTAGTAGCAATTTGTAGCTGAATTTTATTTTAGCTAACATACAGGAGTTAATTTATAATATGCTCCAATAAATGCTTCACATTACTGCATGAGGGGGATAACGAGTTTACAAATTACATAATAAACATAGATTAGGCTTGAAATTTTATTTGGTTGTGCTGACCTTGGCTTGGGATGTGCTAATTATGGCGTTACTTTTGAAGGAAGCAGTTGAACATTATACCCTGCTCTGTTTGGATCTTGGATTTAGAAAACGTTAAACCAAAAAGGAAAATGAAATTAATAAATATTTATCACAAATTAAAGTTTCGTAGTTTTATGAGTTAAATGCTTTATATCCACAGCCATATAGCTTAAACTCGAACTGCTTTAATCAAATGCTTCCCCTATTATTATTTTTATATGATGGTCATTATTTTTTGTTCAAGGAGTGGCATGGGTTAGTTATTTGAAAAGGGCACAAAATAATATTGTGTTTCTTGAAATTGTATGGACTATTTTTCTATATCCTCTTGTTCTTCTACTCATGCAAGTTGAAGCTTTAATTGATTTTTGGATTTTCAGGCTGCTGCCTGGTCATGCTCATGGGATATGCGCAGTTCAAATTATGTATATGCAGGCTTGCAGGTTCTGAGAAAACATCATCTGTCTTGTATTTGTTGTGCGATTAATTGGTTCAATCTGATCAAGTATTAAATTGATGCAGAATGGCACAGTTTTGCAGTTCGACATGCGTTACACTGTGAGACCAGTGGAATCCTTGACTGGGTTGACTAGCAACCCAGTTCATACATTATATTCTCTGCCACCTGATTCTTCTCACGGTTCTGGATTTGGTAGTGTTCTGACAGCTTCTTCAGTTGGGTTGTGTCGATGGAACTTTGGTGTAAATGAAAGAAGGTATGTTTTATTAGCTTAATGTTTTACTTTTATAGTTATTCATATTATCTTGTATGCCTAAATCCCTTCCCAAGTATAATTATAACATCTGGACAATTAAGTAAAGGAGAATCAGAAATTTCTTTTAGGAATTCTTTTAATACATTAGAAATCAGTGATGCGGATTACTGTATTTGATCAAGTAAAATAATACAATTGTGCCTATATGGTTCATCAGCTTGTTAGACTGATTCTTTTTCTGAACAAGATGTTCTCCCTGTGTAATCTTCACTTTTTCACTGTCAAATTCTGGAATTTGGAAGAGGTGCAGGGTGCTTAATCACTTTATAGTGGAGAAGAAACCCTATGTCTTGTATGTATTGCTAGAGCTTTATCGTTCAGTAAAGACGCTGATATTCAGCCTGCACACTACATTTTTCTGCTCTTGTTCAGTTTAGGCTGTTTGGTGTGACTACCGTTGGTGCCATTATCCTCGCATAGATTCTATAGTTTTCATTTTTTTCCTTGCATTGGTGTAGATTCAAATCACTTCATGTAGTGTTGCTATCAGATTTTATCTATTCTTTTGGTGCTTTTGGAAAGGGTATGGACTTTATAAACAAGATAATGTATTTTTTTTGCTGCCATTTCGTTGCTCCGTTTTAGAGTCCTTGACATCCATGGTTAATCAGACTCTCTTTATCCTACACGTCCATGTATTAAACTTATGTGATTAGATTATTGAAATCTCTTTCATTCTTATTGTAGGTCAAATTTAATTCCTGAATCTGATAGGCATGGAGTTTGTATATCTCTTTCTTGTTGCAAGTCTAGTGATTATATTGTAGCTTCATATCGTCCAAAAATTGAGATGTCTGGTGATTTGGGACTTACTCAACAAATGCTAACCGCACCTGGGCAAGCAACACAGGGAAGTCATGTTCTATACAGAAAAATGGGTTGCACATACCAAAAGTTAGGAGCAACTTGTGCCAATGTGAGCGATGTCAGATTGCCAAAATCGGCAATTATTGATGGGTTATTTCAAAATCCTGTTTTTGCTTCTGGTGATGAAGCAAGACGTGAACTCGCCTTACAAGAGTTGCCATCTCAAAGGGTTGTTGACCATCTTAAACCACAGCATTATCCCATCCATGATATCAAGTACAACAGTTTAAGTTCAGGAATACTTGGTTGTTTGACTGAGGATTCCTTCCAGCTTTACACAGCCAGGCGCTTGTGATGGTAAATTGTCATTTGAGCTATTATATTTTTCCTAGTTCTGTTGGATTGCTATTTCTGTTTATGATATTTTTTTATTTTTTCGAAGCTAAGATATTACTTCTTTACTGGAATGTTTATGGTCACCGGCTGGCTGAAACCACAATCTCATGTGATAGGTCGTTTGTCCGAGTCATGCCACTGGGCATTGACATGGCGACGTACCTTCACACGCGGATATGGATTGGATTCATTGAGTATCTCTTCCCCCCTCACTTAACTTGAGGTATGACATCAATCCCTCTTCAAATTCATCTGCTAGTGGTAACTCTGACAGGACTCATTGATCAAACGTCCCTTTATTATCTGGTGTTGTGTACAAAAGTATAAACAAGCGTCTTTAAAAAGAAACTAATGTGAATCGGAAGTATGTAACTGTTATAGTTCATCGCGTCAACCCTCCTTTTATCTTGCTGATATTGTTCGCATTGGTCGACATTTGATTTTTGGCTCGATCTCGTTGCAGGTGCCATGGGCCTGTGGAAATCCGTTTTGCTGTATATGCTGCCTGCTCTATCGAGTCCTAAAGATGTTGATAATTATTTTTGTGCTTTCGAATGGTACTCACCTCTTGATTTTGTTCCTCATTTTCCCAAAAAATAATGTATCAATATTTTACGAAATCTTAGTTACTTGTTTTCATTTTGCTGGAGAATATAACATGCATAATTTTTCTGTGAATAAAATTGTAGAAAATTTGAATTCCTTATCATAATGGGCGATGGACACCAGTATAGAACAAGTTATCAGCATTAATGTATAGCCATTTTGCATTTTGATGTTGCTACTCCATTCTTGATTTTCCTATAATAAAGGAGGAAATGTACAATCAGGCTTAATTTTTTTTAGAATGAAGAATTTTAGACTAGTCAAATGGTTCATTAAATCATTTATAAATAAATTATGAAAAGGGTTCATATTTATTTTAAGCTAAAATTTAATTTTTATTTTTAGAATTTATTGTTAATTTTTAGGGTTTAATAATTTCAATATTTGTGGTCAATATAATATTTTAAAATTATTAACTCTACACATTATTATAATTATACATCATCTTACCTTAATATACTCTATAAATGTTACAAACTTCGTACAAATTCAACAATTTTTTTCAAATTTCAATTATAAAAAATGTCCCTTTATTTTGCATCATCTATCCAAAAAATAAAATAAAATAATAAAAAAATTGTATTCTGTTAATTTTGCATAGTTGACGGTGGGATTTTATTAATAATTTATGTAGATTTTTAAGAGAACTTGTGAGTGGAAATGGATCCAAAGTTTGGTTCAATAATTAAAAATTAGCTATACTTGACATTATATGATATGATTTCATTTCTTGTGTAATTAATGATTACAAGAGTACAAACCTTTTCTTTGGTATTATTATTGAATTTCCGGCAAAAATTTTTTTTCTTAAAATCATAAAAAAAAAAAAAACATAAAATTGTGAAGGCTGCATCGAATGGGGTATCCATAGAATTAGAAGACAATAGACTTTACAAGACATCTACATACATACAACATGCATCCCTGCATATATATAGGCCATACATATGTCCTTCTCAATTATTATATTGTGTTTAAATTGTTTTATGAGCTAATTGCAAAAAAATCACGAACTTTACTCTTATTGAAAATTAATCCTTACTTTTGAGAAATTGCAAAAAAAATCACAATATTTAAGTATTGTTGAAAAAAAAACCCAATTTGTGAATAAAAGTAAAGTTTTTTGGTTTTTTTTTGCAACAATACTTAAATGTAGCAATTTTTTTTTTTGCAATTTCACAAAACTAGAATTAATTTGCAATAGGAGTAAAGTTCGTGGTTTTTTTTGCTATTAACTCTTATTTTATTTAATATAAGTAAATCATACTAAGAGGTGAAGAAAAAATAAAAAATGTTGTACTTAGTGGAAATTGCTTCTAGCTAGATTATTTTAAATAGAACATACAAAAATGACCTTAATTCTATTCATCGTGCACTTCAACTATAAAAGATTCGCTATCATGTTGCATGATAATTTTATAAAAATTGTAAACATATCATTTAAAATTCTAAAATAATTTGTAACACAGAAAATTAAACATAATCAACATATCTCGAGTATCATTGAATCCGATCACATCAAACAAAGTGAAGATTCAAATGATCAATTCAAACATTCCATTTCACACGCAAATTATTATAAAGAAAAAGTGAAAATTTGTTGGTAACTTAATTAATATTAAATGATAATCTATCAAACCAGCTTAAATTTTTATACGAGGTGATAATTAAGATAGTATCTGAGCGAAAGTCAAGCAAAGATATTAAATTTGAACCTCACTGCTATCCATTTAAAATTTCACGTGCTAGACTTGAGTAAAATTGACTCATTTGTATATAAGGAGACGTGTCAAAATGACTTGATTAATTGTTAAATAATTTTTCTTTCTATCAAACTTAAATTTCTAGACTAGATGGTAATTTAAATAAAATTGAAAGTAGTTTTAAATGGAGTCCTAACAAAGTTCTAACTGAATGAAAAAAATAAAAAATCCAATTTATATAATGCTATTTTGAGCTCTAAATTGACATATCCCATTCAACTCAAATGCAATAATAGATAGATAAATTATTGCATGGAATTGGTTTCTTGTGAAACCGGAAATTTTCATATCATTCCTATGCATATCAATTATTAGCTTTATTCGTGAACATTATTATTCTTCATAAAACAGACTTGGAATAATGGGATTCGGTGCCAGTTTTTCACGATTCGATTAAATTTATTAAATCAAGTTAGGATATTTTCGTCATTTAAAACATTTTAACAATATTCACTATAATGGAACATTTAAAAAATGATCAAATTTATTTGGGTATATATAATTTAACCAAACTAACTAACTACTCTTCCGTCGCCGAAGTCCTTCATACTATATTGTTGTGTGTGCGGTTTAAAAAAAATTATTACTCTATGTTATTTATATGTTAATTTAATAAAAAAAGGATGTAAAGTTGTTGAGATATATTAAGATGTGTGTAAAAAAATATGCATTAATATATATATATATATATATATATATATATATATATATATATATATATATATATATATATTATATTATTTTTTTTTACCACTTTTAATAAAATTAAAATGTGAAATATTTTATAGGGCGGATAAAAAATGAAAATGTGAAATACTTGGTAAGTAGGATTACGATTTATCATGTATATAAGTAACAATTTTTACTCCATATAGGATGATAACTTATAATGAGTTTCACGTAAATGACTCTTTTGTACCCTTCCCAATAGAAAAGTTTGTCTACAAGTGGTTCATTGGAGGAGCAAAACAAGAAATGGGATTGCATGCCATCTAAAGACAAACATCTTTATTTAGAATAATTAAGGAAAATATATAAAAGTAGTAGCAAGAGAAAACAAATAAAGTAATTAATGTGACAACACAAGGAAGAATGGAGAAGACTAGTAGAGTGGACAATTGAATTTCTACCAATAGCTTTGTGTTTGTCCTTTATTAAAAAATAATGCTCCCCGTCAAATGTCTCAATTTACTTTTTTGCATAAATTAGAGTATCATTATTTTATGTGTAGTAAATAGTTATATTAGTAGTGAATGTTGGTCATATGTGGGACATTTTTACTAAAAATGGAAAATGAAGATCTTTCGGTGGAACGGAGGAAGTAAAAAATTTGGAATTTTGAAAATATGGGTAATAAGTAATCCATATTATGAATAATAGAATTTTGTTTAAAGTGTAAAATCAAAATTGTAAATAAAAATACATTGTTAAAATATAATTTATAATTAAATTTACTACACCACAAAATTGAACCATGCAATAATAAATCCATATATATATATATATATATATATATATATATATATATATATATCGAATTGTATAGCCAAATTTATGCGTTGATCTGTCCGTGCAAATAAAATGATAAATGTATAGTTTCGATTTATTATACATTATTATGATTGAGAAATTGAATGACAACACACATTCCTTATCAGTGGTTTGTGAAGGGTCATCATCATCATTCATCTCTCCTATCATTAACACTTTCCAGTTCTAATTTTCATACAATAATGATGGAACAACAATAAAGTTTTATTTTCTGAAATTAATTTAAAAGGTTGCATAAACTACACACACATATATAATTATTATGTAAATTAAAAAAAGACATATATAAATAGTTTTAAAAAGTGAAATGTGACAATTCCTTTTGTCAAAATTACCTATCCCATAATGATCTTCTTCATAGATTTTTTTCTTGAATAATTTTATTTATTTATTCAATTTTTATATTATTTCATGGGATAAAGTAACGATGCGACTACGACTAGCAGGGATTTCAATGTTTACAGGGGGTAGGACCAACTGACCATACCATATTTATTTTTTTAAAAAATAATAATTAAAAAAAATTGTTTGTTTAAATATGCTCACCTTCTTATACTCAACAACGACCTCCACTTATTTATGTTATTAATTATAATAATTATTAATATATATTTATTCATTTGTGGTTCTTGTTTTTGGATGATATACGACAAAAAGTTGGAGCATTACTTGTGTGTAAGGGCATTATCTCTTAGTGGTGGGAGAGATCCTAGGTCAAGCTCTATTCTTCAATTATTTATTCTATACATTTTAATTTTCAACCCTTAATTATCAAAATACCAATTTATTTCATATTATTATTTTCTCAAAAAAATTTAATAAAGGTAATTTGTAGATATTGTTTTCTCAAATTGTAGCTTAATCCGTATTCCCTTAATTTTAAAGAACGATTCACATTAATATACATAGTAAATGTGAACTGTTTTCTAAATGGTTGGAGTATTAAATTTCAAGAATTTTTTTAATTATATATTTAAAAGTTTACTTACAATCAATTTTTTTAAAAAATGTAAAATACTCACAACTAAATATAAGTCCGGTTAATAATAATAAAGAGAATATGCTCTAGTACTGAAGAGATTGAGTTAATCTGTGTTTCAAGTGTTATATATTCTTCAATTAAAATAATAATCTCTATAAAAATAAATAAATTGTAACTAAATGAAATTAATCTTTGAATATCCTTACAAAAGATAAGAGAGTGTGATTGTTTGTCGTGAATTGGGTCACTATAGATGTTCACGGTTTGGGTGATTTGGAAAAGTAGAAACAATGTAGTATTCAAAGATGGAGGATGGAACTTGAGGAAGAGCATTGATGAAATAAAAGATTAAGTATGAAATTTGTGGACATGGACGAAAAAAGGATTGAATCAGAATATTAAATATGCTGATTGATTTGGAGATCCAAACAGTTGCTTGATAGAAAATGATTAGTTGGTTATTTTGCTATGATGTAATAGATAGTAGTTTAGTAGTGCTTTACGTATAATTTGTACTCTTTATGTTTTGGGTAATTCTCATACCCTAAATATAATAATATTCCTTTAAAAAAATTTGAGTCACTATTTTTGTCTATCTTATTGTCTCTTCAAATTTGGCCATGTCCAAATCGTTTCTCAGAACAATGTGATTACTTTAATAATTACAACAATTGGACCTACTAATAATTGCTATTATCATAATTAATTAATTAATTAATATGATTCTAATGTATGGTTGTCGGTTGAATGTATATAAAAGAGCCATGAAAAGTAAATTGTCTTAATTTTATCATCATTTACTCGTACTAATTAGCGTCAAACTATATTAATTAATTGATTATACTTACAAAAGTTGTTTATCAAGATAAATATCAAAATTGGTCTTGTAAGTATGATATTTTCTAACTTTAGTCCTTTATTATTTGTAATTTTCAATTTTGGTCATTTTTTGTCCACTTTTAGTCATTTTTGTCCAAATTTAGTATTTTTTGTCTAAATTTAGTCTTTTATGTTAAAAAAAAAATCCAAAAATGGTCCGAAAGTGTATACATTTAGGACCAAAAGTGGACAAAAAATGATCAAATTTTGAAAAAAGGACCAAAACTGGACCAAAAGGGCTAAAACTGGACAAAAAGGATCAAAATTAAGAATTGCAAATAATAAAGGACTAACATACTTACAGGACTAATTTTGATATTTACCTTTGTTTATCACCGATAAAAAAATTACACTAAAAAAACTATTTTTTATCCACAGAAAACTTTAGTTTCATACCTTCATTAAATTAGTTTATCAGTAGATTAATAATTAAATTAGTGGTTGATAAATTTTTAGTAAAAAATTCAATTATGTTGATAAATAATTCATTTGGTAATTACTAACTGAATAAATTATAATTCTATCAAAGAAAATTTGTAATAAATTTTGTTTCTAAAAAAGAGTTTGTTTTGTAGTTGATAGATTTTAATTGATATTAAAGAAAAGAGTAAATTAGTATAAATTAGACAGAAAAATAGTACTACTCCATCCAGCAAAGTTATCTTTATATTTTTTTTTCCACTTTTATCCTTCACATAATAAATAGAGTAGTATTGTTTACTCGCCAGTTTTCAAATTCACCTCAGCAAAAAAAATTAATGGATAATTAATATTATAAAATAATAATAATAATTGTGGATTAAATTGCAAAATTAATTAAATAAATAATTAGTGTTATGGAGCATAATAAGTGGTTAATTAGAATGAGAGTGTTGGTGTTGGTTGTTGCGGTAGCACCGCGCACAGTGTAGATTAAATTGCCATAATCAACCCAACTACTCATACTATATACATAAATTCTACCTATATTATTATTATTATTATTATTATTATTATTATTATTATTATTTATTTTTTTAAATATCATTTTTCTGTTACCATCGATTATTTGAATAACACTTAAAAAAATCTAGCTTACATTCTTTATTGAGTTTGTATTTTTTTTAGGATTTAGTTTTTTTTTTCTCTTTATGACACTCATCCACCGTTAACATATAAAAGTTGATGTAGTGAATAATATAGCATTTTTTTTTTTATCGGTAAAGAAAATTTATAATAAAAATTTGGAGTACAATGGGTACTTCAACCCTTATATTCCTTATATTATAGTCTGAAAATTCTAAAATAATTAAATTAAATGATCAAAATTCTAATCACTAATTGGTGTGCTAGTACTCTATATAAATTATTTCTCATATTCATCACTAATATGCCTCAAATACTGCTTCTTCTTCTTTATTTTATTTTATTTTTATTTTTTTTTATGCATGGTATGCCTCAAATACTCTATTTTCTTTTCCAACCTTGCATTCTACTTATTAGACTTACTTATTGAATAAACACGGATCTCCTGCACCATCATGTAAAAATCATTTTGTACTCCATATGATTGACACCTAAGAAGATAAACATATTAACCATTGGGATTTATGTTTTCATTCTTTAGACATAGTTGCTTCTCTTGTGGTATAGGGGCAACATATACTAAAATACACTGGATGACCTAATTCATACTGAACATAATAGAGATTCATGTATAAGTATATAAAAAGAAGGAAAAAAAAATAGAAGTAACCCCCTGCAGAGGAAATGAAAATAGACATTTCAGAAGTGTACTAGCAAACATGAACTGAACAAAAGATCTTTTGCTTTATTTGGGAATTGACAAGTGAATATAATCTTAAATTCAAGCTGAAAATACACTGCCAATGCCCAATGGGCTACCTCACTCACTCTCTCTCCCTCCTCATGTATTTGATCCATCTTGTAAATAATACTATACATGAACAAACCCAAACAAGTAAATTTTTTACCAATATATATTTATTTTTGGGAGACTTGGATGCTCAACACTTACTCTTGCACACATAATTTTGTTTGCAAGTGGGGCCCATCTCAAGAAACCCAACAATATACCATTTTATTTTTTTTTTGGAATATTTTAGAAGACATCTCAAAATGATAATTTGGGCTTTAATAGATTAAGTAAAATTCTCAATTAACTCCAACATTCTGGCGTTTGGGAATGGTCCCTTTTGGAGTCTTGGCAATAATCATATACCTTAGAGTGGGTTTGCACCCACTGCATAGCCCTAGTTTGCTGCCCCGTAAGTCGGCCCGACCTATACGGTGAGGCCGACACGGGGTGGCACCAGGCAGGAGAATAGGCGGTGCAACCGCTAGCTTTGAAGTTCATGAATTTACCGACAAACGGTTGGTATCGATAATCGGCCTTGTATTTGCCATCCTCGGTCGCCCACGAGGATGCATCCCAAATCGATCCGTACACCCACATTGGTCTTAAAGGAAACGTCGCCGCGTTCTTTCTTGGATACCTTCTTATTGGGACATCATCCACCAAGAATCTGAAAAATGATCATTAAAATACAAGAAACAAGGGAACAAATTAGATCATATCATTGTACATTGATCGAATTGAATATCTTGGATTGTAAATTAGATCTCAATTATTGATTATTTTGGTTAATAATTAATACTCAAGAATGTAGCAAGTATCTTGTGGTAGGGTACACTTTCGGTGTGGGCTAGCATTTATGTTTGAATCAAAGTTTTAGGTGGAATATCTGACATTTAATTGGAATAAGTTCACAATTAATATAAAAATAATATTTTAAATCCTATCATATATAATACTCCACATTGTACATCAATTCAATACCTACATAATTTATTTATTCAAAAGGACTGATAGGAAGGTTGTACGTAATAGGTAATCTATGGAACCAAATGTATGGGCATTTAAGTTTGAATTAATCTAATTTAGGTGAAATTAAATTAATTAATCTTACATGATCTCCATTGGGCTCCAAAAAATGGCATAATGGTGAAAATTCTGAGTGGGATCAAACCATAAATGAAATTTCATCTCTCTCCCAATAATTCTTCCATCACCAGTTCCTCTCACATAGACATTGGTTTGAAGTGTATAAGGTTTTCCAAATGTTGTCCCAAGAAATTCAATGTCCACCTCATCGTGGAACCCTGGATGAACTTCACCGTTTGACAGCTGTAAAATAATCATTAATTACTCATCAAATATACCAAAATAGTATACACTATACGTAGTACGTGTGACGTAAAAGTGGAATGTACAAATCTTACATAGAAAGCTGTAATAACTCCAGCTGTATAACCCGGTTGTAGCTTAATCGAAGCTCCAAAATACCCGGATCGAAACGGTTTCACCGACTTGAACCCGCTTCCTATCATTCAAAAACACGTTCGATAACATCGTGTAACACGATCCGGTAAAATAAAATTAATTAAAATTAATAATAATAATAATAATAATAAAGGAAATTATTAAATACCGGAGTTGGAATCGAGCCAAATAGTGACGCCATTATTATCAATACTTTGGTGATTAGCACCCCAGAGGGTTCGGTAACCCTGGTAGAAGCCCAAGTTTCGGAAGCGGGTACTCGGGTAGAATCCGGGTGCGGGTGGCCATTCACCCGCATTGATGGAAAACGGGGCTCCGAGGATGAGGAGGAGGAGGAGAGAGAGAAAATGTAGCGCCATGGGAGTGAGATTGAAGAGAGAGAAAGGGTAGTGTGGAGAGTGAGTGTGTGGGAGTATATAAGCTGAATAAATGCAGGTTCAAGACAAGAGTGTTGAAGATAAATTGGGGTGGGGGGATATGCTACATTCGGTGTTGCTACACCACTTTAACTTTTTATTAATTAATTAAATCGAGATTTGTAAATAAATAAATAAAATAAAATAAAATAAAAATGTTAACGAACAGGAATGAAGAAAGAAATGTGAATTATTAATGAAACAAAGTTGTTTGATGCGTCGACATAAATTATTATTAAATGGTTCATTGGATAGGATAGCATTATTAGAAGAAAAGGATTAAGAATAAGACAGAGAGATAGACCCATTCGAACAGGAGTGACATTAAGAAAATTCCATTTTTGGTGATTTAATTATGGAGTAACTAATTATTCAACATTAACTTTATGAATTACAATATTGAAAGTTGAATAATTTAGTAAATTCGTTCCTAAAAATATTTAGGTAGCAATAGAAACAACTTATGTGACCTAAAAATAGCAGATTCTGATTGTCACGTGTACCAAGCTAGCATAATCGGATCCACACGAGACAGAGAAAGAAAAAAGCCATTTAATTGATATGTAGAAATTAAATAAATGGTAAACTCTATCACACCCGAGAAATAATTGAGATATTAGAGTTATCACACCCGTTTAGAATGTACTTATTCTTCATTTTAATAGAGTTATTATATTTTTTAATTAATGCAAAATTGATGTGATTGTCCACGAGAAAGATTACGTAAAATAATTTAAAATATAATATTTTTAATATATGTTGATATCTAATTAGTGAAAATATAATAATCTGATTAAACATTTCATTAGAAAATTATAATATCTTTAATAAAAATAATAATTATAAAAATATATACTTATAGTTTTATTGTGTAGCGATGTCATTGCTCTTTTTTTTAAGATTTATATTAAATTGATGACAGATATAAAAATGTGATACTCCTACTAACTTTGTCCATTGTTAATGTATTTATATATATACACTATATTTTCCATTTTTAAAAAGAGCATCCCACAATCCATCCTATTATCACTAAAATAATTACTTACTACACATAAAATAGTTATGATTCTAAAAAATAAAAAAATACATTAACAATGGACATAGTTATATAGAGAGAGAGAGAGTTTATTACACTTCAGCATTAAGGTTTTTATGGAGTCAAAATTAAGTTAGATCCATCCAATCGTACATTGGTAGTTTGAATATGCAAAAGAGTGAGGCTAAGTCTGATAATGCATTCATCCTATCCTTTGCTGAAAGCAACATTTATCACTCTCTCATTCTTTAAACCTACGATTCTCACAATATGTAGTATTATTCACTTCACAGTCTCTAGTACTTTTTACTACTTATTTTCCCTTTAAATTCACATTTTTAAAAACGAAAGAAAAAGAAAAAAAAGGATATATATATATATATATATATATATATATTTATACTCACAATTAATTAAACTTTTTAAGATTTAACATTAACATTGAAAGCATTACAGTTGATTTTTGTACCAAGCAGAGAGGGTGTCGAAAATATAGTGGAGCAATCCAAATTCCTTATAATACGGAGTATTTTTAATCATAGTTTTCTAAGGAATATGGGTTATGTTTCATGGTTATTGGTTTGGGTTTCAGGTGTGATATTTTCTGTATCATATAATTGCATGGATAGCATGTAGAAAAGAGAGAAAGCTACACTAGACACGAGATTCTTCTATATCATTTTCATGCATTATTTCATGTATCACTTATTTGACAAAAAGTTAAAATCAACTACTTTAAATATCCAAAACTAACACTATTTGTTGGGTTTACTAAATCCACCTAATCCTAAATCTAACTTTTTTATTCATGTGTAAACTCAAAACAAATATCACTTTAATATTGATATTCTTTTTTAGGAGTAGGTTTTTTTTTTCCATTTTCCTAGCTATAAGTATCATCCATCAAATGATGTGACACAGAAGATGCTATATCAAAATGACACATTGAATCCAAATCGAGAAAACTATACCTTAAAAAGAAAGCATAAATTCAGGGAGTAATTTTGCATTTCATATAATTAGTGCCATGGGATTACATTGCACAAAGTAGAGAAAATATCAAAATTAGTCTTATAAGTATGATATATTCAAACTTTAATCATTTTTCATTTGCAATTCTCAATTTTTTTCATTTTTTGTCCAATTTTAGTTATTTTTGTCCAAATTTAATCCTTTTTTCTAAAACTTAATTTTTTTTGTTCGAATTTAGTCCTTTATGTTCAGAAATGTCCAAAAATTGGTCCGAAATTGTATAAATCTTGGACCAAAATTGGACAAAAATGACTAAAACTGGACAAAAAAGCACAAAAAATGAGAATTACATGAAAAAAATGACTAAAGTTGGAATCCATCATAATTACAGGACTAATTTTGATATTTACCCTAAACTTCTTCTGTACCGTCGCTTGAATGAAGACACCCGATCGGCCCGACTTTCTCAAATTCCCACCGCCGGTCCTTCGCCTTTCCGGGTCTGGATTTTTCGCGTCGTTTTAATCGTCGTGGTCGACGGGCGCCGGGCTAGCAGAAAATCAAAGTTTATCAGAAGTCTGGTCTAAAATTCCTGAAATATTAGCTTTTTATGATTATATCGGCAATAATCCGGCAAAAGGATGATTATTCAGGGCAGGCTCAATGATACCGGCCTAAAACCCTAAACCCAACTGAAGTTCTATATCCGTGCCTGACTAGAAGATGGTCATTCTTGCACACTATATCTGTGTTTTGATTCTTGATGATGCAGTCTACTCCAAATTTTGTTTAAAAAAATTTAATTATTAAGTGAAATCATGATTTTAATATTGTCATTAATTTTTTTTCATCATGACAATATCAAACTAAAAAAAAAAAAATTATTACAGTAATTTAACCGTTGAGAAGAAAGGTGTGTGGGGTCTGAAAAAATGAAGGCAGTGAATGTGACGAGTAGATGGCGTTTTCAAAGGCTGTGAACGTTGAGCATTTTCTTTCACTGAGTAGGGACAAATGTATCGAGGTTGTAAGATTTGATTTGATTTTCTGCCCATTCATACACAACATTCATTAATTACATCATTTACTCACCATTCTTAATTCACATCAAATTATATAATCAATTTTTACTCTTGTATGTACAATATACAAAAAGGTGGTTCGCCTTTGCAAGATTGATTTAGGTGGTCAGAGCCTTCGATCAATAATAGGGTACAATAGATTTTTTTAGATATTCGATTGAATTAACTAGCTATATGAATTTGAATGGTCAAGTCTTTTTTTGAAAAATGATGTGAACCTAATGGTTTATGTTTATCATACCATTAGGATTTAATATTTATTTATTCTTAGAATTTTAATTATTTAGTACTCCATATAATTGTCTTTAAAATTTTTAAATATGGAAAGTTTATGGTCGATGAAGTTTAGTATTCCTAGGATATTTGCAAGTGAACTTACGAAGGATCATATATGTACATGGAGTTTAAAAAAATAAATCATTCCATAACTTTTTACTTTATTTAAAATAATTTAAAAAATCTTAATTTTTTCGAAATAGTCCCATAATTTTCTAATTCTCACTAAAATTATCATTTTTATTTGGAAAAGTCAAAATTGACTAATTTCATGGGTCTCAATCATAAGACTGAATCGAAGCATTTACAAAAGTTACGGGATGAATTGATTAAAAATATTAATTTGGAACAAAATCGGAGCATAAGTGAGAGGTTTGAAACGAAAATAAATATCTTAATTATTTGACATTTTTTTTATAAAATAAAAAGTGGCTTGACGATTTATTATGGTTTAAACTTCATGTACATTCTTTGATAGAGGGTATTCATCGTCTCGACCCACAGTTTGTTTGGACCCCCTAATAAATTTGTTATATAAATATAAATTATTAAAGAACAACGTCCCTCCAAAAATTTAGCAATTGGATGCATTTTATATTCATACTTCCTTTATTTTTAATTATATATGACATAGGTGTAGTAGACGGTTTCCATATAATATTAATTAATTGTAAACTGACACTTGAAATTTTATTAGAGTTTTAGGGTTTTAGTTAACATTTTATCTCTACACATTTTCTATTATTTATATATTTAAAAAAAAACATTTTTAACAACTATCGGGTTTGTCAAATTATTGTATTGAATAGTTCCACCGTAAAGTTTTCTTCGAATTCGATGAAGAATTATTATCCTTATTATAAAACAAAATATCTTCTCTACTGCATTTCCACATAAAATTGGTATCACATAATACAAGTTCTTCTTATTTATCTACGAAAATTAATTTTATATTCAATGGAAGAAAATGAGATTGAAGTGATAATGGAAGAAAGATTCATTGGTATTGAAATGGATAAGGTATTATCACAACCCTATCTATTGAATTTAATTTGCTTTTGATATCCATACAAAGGACGCATGATTTTATTTGTATATTAAATGTTAAATTCAAATAAATGAGTTTAATTTTCATTAAAAAAAAATTACCAGTGAGTTTTATATCAAACTTTTTTTATAAGTCGTTTTTCATCCGTATAAAGAATTGTATATCAAATAATTTAAATATATATTTTATTCTTTTATTCTTTTGACACTTGGAATAACACCACACGTAATTTTTATAACTTAAAATTACCACATTACCAAGTAAAATAAATAAAGTTAGTGAAAAGATTATAGTAAAATAAATAAAGTTAGTGAAAAGATTATAAAAAAAATAAAAAATAAAAAATGACCCTTCATTATTCTAGTCACTCACAATAATAAAATTAATATTACCCGTCATTAATCTAAAGAATAATATTCATTTGATTCCAAAGTAAAAAACCGATTTCATAGTAGATTTTATTATGGCAAAAATTTGTGTGTCCCGGCATACATCCGCCCACGGTGCGCCCAGATACCCTTTAGTATTAAATGATGTACCCTTTAATATAAGGACGTTTACATTTTATTTTCTGAAAAAAATAAAAAAAAAATAAATAAAAGTGTATATCTTTTAGAATAAAACTGTGTACCCTTATTAATTAAAATGTATACCCTTTAAAACAAAATGTTATACCTATAAGGACACAAGAGACCAACTTTTTTATTATTCCATACAGGAAAGAATTGGAAAAAAAAAATACTGTTTTGGCATATAAATAAGTACGTGTTAATTAATCTATTTATTTTATTACTTAATCAAATCAAAAGAATTCTTTCACTTATAATAACCAGAAAATATTATAATCCCACATTTAGTCACGAATAAAAACATACTTCTATTTTGTTTATCCCGGACGATATTGACACACTTTCCTTTTTGGATTGTCCCACAAAAATTGACATATTTTCTTTTTAAGAACATGAGACCCACACACAAACAATTTATTTATTTACATGGACCCACACACCCACTACACTCACCACTAATACAACTACTCACTACACATTAAATATTATTTCTCTCACTTCATTTTATATTAAATTATTATAATCCTTAATCTCCGTGCCCAAAAAAAATGTGTCAGTACTTCCGGAACGGAGGGAGTACTTATTTAAATTTATGGGACCACTGACCGGATTTGGCAGTTGACTTTGATTAGTGGACTTTGACTCCTCTTTGGTGCATCTAAATTAATTGAATTAGTTTTTTTTTTTTAAATTAAACTTACATCATAAATCTTGTGGTCCTAGTCATACATAGAATATATAGAATTAGAAGGGGCCATATGATTTATACCGTAAACTCAATTTACACAAATATTATGAAATTAATTTTATGTAGATCTTCGTGAGATTGAATCCAAATTAGTTTTATGCCTAATAAATTACTGATTTTCTGAATGATGAATAATTATCTTTTGAAATTTATGATATAATAAAATTTCAATTCATTTTTAAATTGATAATAATAATAATTTATTTATTTTGTAGGAGAGTAGCACTTTTTAATCCCACCGTACAGAAAATACCGGGAAATCGTCCAAAGTAATTTCGTCTACAATTTATTAGTGTACAATTTGATTTTTTTTTTTAAAAGATTTCTTATATAGAGTATTACATTTAGAAATGACCATTTTGTAGTGTCGGCCAAAGCTATATTGTCAACTAATTAATTTGTGCCCCTTTTTATTAGAAGGGTGAGGTGAACTTCTCAGATTTAACTTAGTGCAAGGGCTGTTTGTTTTTATTCCACTAGCCCAGATTTAGGTTTATCTATTACATTCCTAAATTTAATATAATTGAATTACATAAATTTCAATGACATCTTATACATATTATATTCTATTATATCACACATTACTCTCTACTCATACAAATTGATCAAACATAAAGTTAAAATTTACCCCACTTAAATTCGATACAAATGTGAATTTGGATTTACTAAATCCAACTAATTCTAAATACAAATTCCTTATTTCTATTTACTTTGAAAACAATGAGACTCAAAATAAAAATTAAAAAATAAATATAAATATAAGCGAGTGATTAGGGTACAACTAGGAGTATCAATTGAATTATGACTCATTTGATCCCCACCATTCTTAATTAATTACTACTCCTTTATTAATGTTATTTTTTATTTTATTTTTAAATTTATTATATTTAAATGACTATTATACATTAAACACTAAACCATATGGATAAATTATATCCTAAACCACAAAGGTATAATTACAATTATTATATCCTAAACCCTAAACTCTATGGGTGAAATATACTCTAAATTAAAAAAAAAACAAAAAAGATAAAAAAAACAAAAAGAAAAAAAAGAAAACAAAAAATAAAAAACAGTAAATCACACGACGCAACAGTAGCGAATTGGGGTGAGTTGTTTGTTTGTGGGGCCGGTCGTAAATTTAAAAAAAAAACGGTGGTATGCTAGTTATATTCTAAATATAAATATATGATATAATACTTTATGAACAAATAATAAGTGCATAAAATAGATAATAATTAAGTAATCAATAAAAATATTATTATTATTATCTTTCATATATATCTTTAAATTAAATACATCCTTAATTATATATTTTTTGATTAGTTAATAAAAGATAATTAAGTCAATCAAATAAAAGATAATTAAGTTAATCAAATAAAATTTATAATCGACAATGGTAGCTACGAATAGATAATTAAATCCACACATTCCCACATAATAAGCGGATGAATTATTATAACTAATCAAAAAATATAATTATAGATGATATTTAATTTAGGCAAAAACTTGTGTGAGACCGTCTCACTTAAGCCCTTGCGTGAGAAGTGAGACGGTCGGAAAGTTATAACTTTTATAAAGAAAAGTGATAATAAATTAATAAAAAGTGATAATGGTATTTCATGAACAATTTATAGTATAAATAAAAAGTGATAACATTTTATAGCGAAAGTGATAACTTTTATTAAAAGTGAAAAATGGTCTCATGTGAGACGGTCTCATGCAAAACCTACCCTTTAATTTATAAATATACATAATTTAAATATATACATGAATAATAATAATGATAATAATAAAAATAAAAATAAAGGTAGTATTACTAACCAATCAAAAAATATGATTAAAAGTGGTATTTAATTTGAAGATATACATGAATAATAATAATAAAATTAATAATAATAATAATAAAATATATAATAAGTTGGATATATTTTGTTAATTATCTATTCCTAACTAATCAAAAAAATATGATTAAAATAGTATTTAATTTATAGATATACATGATTTAAAGATATACATAAATAATAATAATAATAATAAAATTAAAAGTAGAAAGATTATATGTAATAATATTAAAACAAAAAAATAAAAAATATATGACAGTTAACCACGTCGAAACACCTCATACTTTTAAAAAGTTATTTATAGCAGCGTATTCGTAATTAGTATATATAAGATACTTTACGAACAAATAATAAGTGCATAAAATGTAGAATTCAATTATTCAAGATTAGTTATAGAGTATATCCAGTGCACAAGATTTAAAATGGTACACTCTCTGGCACTCTCACCGAAATGTCCCAATTTTAGTATGTTGGGTGTCTCATTCAAAGGTCCCTATTTTCTCATTATAGGAAAATGCCCCATATATGGCCCATTACTCACTACTAATTCAATTATCAATTACACATAAAATAATAGTACTTCTTAATCTACGTATAAAAAAGAATATAATACTCTTTAATTTACACACAAAAAGTAAATGGGGACCTATGCCCGGGACAAATGGAGTATAACATTTTGTTCTAAGTGGAGTAATACATATACACTTTAATTAATAAATGTACAATTTAATTCTTATACCTAAAAGATATAATATTTAATTCTAAATAATATAGTATAATTTTTGGAAAGCATGTGATTTAGGGACACAGTGTTTTTGGGAAATGCAAGTTTTAACCTATATGATATAATACTTCGTGTCCTTATCTCTTCCTTATCTCTTGAAGTCTTTGTGATCTCCTTGCAAGTTACATTTGTATTTTACTTTTAGTATATGATAAATTATTTTTAAAAAATATATACTCTATTATTTTTCTTGATATTTTTTTATCTAAAATATATATATAACAAAACTTGCCTAGGAAAAATATTTTTGATTCTAAAAAATAGTAGTAGTTCATTACTCTCTAAAGTAACCTTTTTATAGACTAAAGAGTGCAATCGAATGTACGTATATATGAGTGAAGAAATAATTTGTCTTTATTTTTTTAATCATAATTTTATTTTGTAATACTCAATATTTTTAAAAGAAGAAGGAAAAAAAATGAGAGGGTTTTATAGGTAACAAGTGGAAGCAAAGGTTATAAGCTGAAGTTTTGCTACAGAAAATATATCATATGCGAGTGACGAGTGTACGGCCCTTGGGACACATCCCTTTCGGATTCGGGCCATAATAAAACCAGCATTAACAATATTTGGCCCGATAATCTGACACAAACTGTTTAACCTTAATTACGACCGTACACTTATATCAACAATAAGGATACTGTCCCATTATAGGGACGACACACCACTTCCAATCAAGACCACCTCTCTAACATTTCCAACAACATATACTCTCACTTTACGAAACACATGTTCAATGGATTCATCTATGTTCTAAATATACAATTTAGATTTGGTTTATCATGATAGAGTTTCAAATTTTAGAATTTATGAATTTATTTCCTTCAATATATGCACTATCTTATAAAGTTAGAAGAATCGAAGCTTGTTCATGATTAATTTCTTATTCTGTAAATATATCAAGTAATTAAAAACTTGAACTTTAAGCATATATATATGTATAACGGTGAGTTAAAAGTACAATTGTATAAATTAATATATGAGATTTATTTTTTAATATGCAAGAGCTCGCTAACTTAATGTGTTAGTGATGCTAGAACAAATCTTCATCCTTTTACTATGTCATTCGGTATATATAATATCTTTTACATTACATCGTTAAATGAGTGACATGTAGAAGAGGAAAAAACTATATCATTAAAAAAAAACTAAACCCTAAAGATACGACAATGGTTAGATTTCTAATAGAAAACGATACTCGAAAATAGCTATAAAATCTATTGTGAGGTTCCACAAAGTATAAAATGGGGGACGTTACCTTAGGACATTTTAGTTTTTACCACATTTTTTGATGTAATATTTAACTAAGCTAAACGTATATATTTATTGAATCCACCTTTTTTACCTTAGGACTCGTTCTTCCTTTTTTTTTTTTTTTTCATTTGTGATCGTTTTGTTGTTATAATGACAACATTATTTTCAATGACAATCTCGTTTTTTATTGAATCCTGAATAATACTAGTTATTTTCTTTATTTTCCACATTAGTAGTGAGTATGATATTTTTTGAGTCAATTTAATACGTGAATGTATATAATTTATCTTTAAATATTTAACCATATATATGTAGAATAATGTCTGCCGACACTATTGGAAAATTACTGGAGTAGCGTCCAGCTGACATGTTTTTTATGATTATTAATTTGAGAAAAAGTAGGTGTTTCAATTTAAAACTGAGAAAAGACATTTTTTATTTTTGTATATTAGTATTAGTACTTGTTAACAAAGTCAATATTAATTTCTTTCTATCTCAGATTCCATTTATAGATGCCACGAGAAAGATTTATATGTTTATTCGCATTTATATGTCCACTGACAATGATTGCCCTAATCAATTTCTTCTTTATTAATGTATGTATGTAGCATTACTTAAATAAATTATGGCATCTCATTAAATCAAATATTTTCATATAGTATAAGAAAATTAATTGTTAGTTAATAATATTTGATGAATTTTGAAAGTGAAATTATAACGAGGCATATAGATATATGGAGTTAGGCTAATCCCAGTCTCTAGCTTGCCTCAATCAAGTATTTTCAGATCAATTTATTTTATTAAAATATATAAAGTTAATCCATGAAAAGAGGTCATTTATATTTAGGGAAGTATATATTTGTGTAGGAAAATCTCACTTGATGGTTTTGTGATACAGGTAAATTTTGTGAGACAGAAACAAAAATTAATAATATTTATAATGATAAATGATAGGTAAAAGAGGTCATTTTATACATACATTTTTAGAAAGCCAACAACTTTGTTAAAGAGAATAAAAGAAAATAATTTCTTTTATATTTATTGAGGCGACAAATCATAAAAAATATAGAATATTTATTCAAAAATCGCTACATTAAAATAATATATAAACAAAAATTCGTGTAAACTCATTTTACGGGTAATTTGATTGATTAATTTTAGGAGTATTCGAATCCACCGACGTTATTTTTGCCAAACAGAAAATTGCCCTCCATCATTAAGGTTTGTGGTTCACACAGTCACACTTATATTTAAGTATATTAATTTATACTTAAGTATTTATTTATTATTAAATAACTGCATCCACGTGTCTCTATTTCTGGTGTCAAGGTATTAAGCTGCTGGTTTTCAATTTAGAAATATAAGTTGTTTTTTTTTTTTAAGTATTATAATTGATTGGTCATCACGTACAGTTGAGATGAATATAATATTTACTGGTTAGTATATAGTTAATGAATCAGCAAGAATTATTAATGAATTTTGAACCTTAAACTCTTATATTAAGTAGTATAATGTAACTAATCAATATCATTCTCATTACTCTCTCATCACCTCCTCTTTTAAGTAGCATTTAAAGTGTAGTAATTTTTTTTAAATGCATATACTTGAATGGATGATGCATCATGTGCATTATTTTTAAAAAAGGTTTATTAGGATATTATTTATCGTAAGGGGATGTTATTTGCGATTATATTTGTTTGTTTGATTATTTTAAACCAAATGCACATTAATAATAACTTATGTTTGTGTGGGTTATGGTGTGATTTGACGGTGTGCAAAAATAATGTGTAAAATAATTAGTAATGATGAGTAATAGAATATTAATTAATGTAAAAAAATAAAAGAAAGAGAATTAAAAAATAATATAAATGATGAAAAAATGTATAAAAAGAAGGTTAACTAAAAATTAATAGAATTAAGTATATATTGAAGTGAACTTAAAAATTAAGAAACCCCAATTAAAATAAGACTAGGATTAAAAGACCCACAATCAATTAAATAAAATAACCATCTGTTAAAAGCCTAGAGTCTTGATTTTTATCGTGAATTAATTCGAGCTAAACTAAATATTATTAATTTATTACTATATCACCCTTATAATATTTTTGAGTTTATAATTCACTTGTATAATAATTTATTGTATTATTGTTATAGAATGTTATAGTCAACTAAATGAAGTTAGAGGGATTCCCTGTCCAAAGAGACAACCCAATAAGAAAGAGATTTAAATTCAACGAATAGCTCAAATGACAGAGGGGAGGGTGGAAAAGTCTTCCAACTGAGCTTGGTAGCTACAGAGTGAGGAGTTCGAATCATGCCTTTGGCATGAATTTGGCCCCTTGCAAGCTAAGCCCTCTCGTGAACAAAAATCACTGGACAGAGAGTAATTGCCCTAATAATTATTGGACAGCGTAATTTAGTCTTCTTTTATGGGGCCATGTCCACTAAATTATACAGAGAATTCTATTCTATAATCTATATCATTTGGTTGGGATTTCGGAAGATTCCTTAAATCTTGTTTGGAATGAAACAATATATCGCTCTTATTGTGCTTCTATGATTATATATATATATATATATATATATATATATATATATATATATATATATATATATATATATATATATATATATTATTTTTATTTTTTGTCGTGTTTTTTTATTATTATTAAAATCTTTTTATTAGATCAAATTGAGAGTAAATAAATTAGAAGTAGTAATTACAATGGCTTAATATAATATCTTAAGATAAGCGTGTGTTTATGCATAAAATATTTACTGTAAACTAGAAAAGAATAATTATGTTACCTAAACTTTTAAGATTGTTTTCTAGATTTAATTTTATTTTTAAATAATTTTTTTCTTAGTTTAAAATTGGGAATCTCTTTCTAATAATTATTTTGAATTTATTTACTTCTTAGTAAAAAATAAGTGAATTCCAATCTATTCAGGGTTGGCATTTGCTGTACCCTCCAAGTCCAACCTGCTTCTATAGTATTTATTTATTAATAAAACTGTATATTCCATTAGGCATCAGTCTAATTAAATTACATCATAAAAATATCAGTTACCCTATTTTGATTACATTATAATATTTCATCCAATTATCCACAAAATTTATTTAATTATTTTCCATTTTATTGAAAATTTTGATAATGTAGATATTTTAATTCTCAATAAGAGTCCAAATATTTATCCAAACAAAAAAGGCGAATAAATGGCGGAAAGAATATCATATCATATTATCATAAATATAATACGCAATCATTTTTTTATATATTATTTGTATTTCATATTTCACATTTCTCAACCCTTGGCTTTCGTTGCCCTTCACAACGTGCATCTTTAAACCCTTCAACAATCTTCCTTGCATTCATTCAACCATCGTCTTCAATCTCGACGTTCAGCTGTTTGATTATCGTCGTCTGATTTTCCAACTGAAGGTGAATTTTCAATATTGAATTCTGTAAGAAATTGCGGTTTTCTCGCATGAAGATTGAGTTCTTTAAGAATGTGTATAACTACGGTTGTGCTTTCATAATTCTCGATCGAGAATTGAAATCCTTATTTTTTTTGCCTCGAGTCTTGGTGAATGATTTTGTTGACAGAGAAATCTTTCGGTTGACTGTTCTGTCTATTCAATGCCGTTCTTTAGTTGATATTTAATTCTGTAGATTCATTGAACCCTACAACAAGTCAAATTATTTCGTGTTTTTCATTGTTCATGAATTCATAATAGTTGCGCTTGAATTTCTCTCTCTCTATTAGTTTATTTATTCAATTTTCGTTTGTATTTGAGCGCAGAGAGAGCATTTAGTGCTATAAGCCATAGATGGAGATCGATGAGGCGATAAATAATTGCGATGATAGAAGGTTGAAGACAAAGTACAACAATGCCATCTATGTTATCCAGAGGGCTCTTGCTCTGTATTCGTATGCCTTTATTCTCAACACTTCATTTTTACGACTTTCGTTGAATATCTGACTTTTTTCTTAGAGGATTGCATATGATACATACATGTAGTTTTGGATGTGTATATTATTGAATGGTGCCTTTTGGTGTTAATTGTTCTCTTGGTTTGACCGTTGGAAACTATTTTCATTTGCCACAATAAGGGTGATTCTTGAGGCATTGATGTTCGTAAGAAACAAAGTTAACCTATACTGTATAAAATTGTTGGCTATCAAAAGTTTGAAAATCTTATGTCCAAGATGAAGTTGTTTTCACCAGGTTTTCAACTAAAATTTGGCTGATTATTCTTTTTTGCAGGTATAATTTAGATTTGCTTTATTCATGAGTGGGAAAGACCATTCAAATAAAATGATATAAATTCTGCGTACACTTCACATATTTTCGGTTTTTTCACGTTATTTTAACATGGTGATGGTAGATACCTGTATTGTGTCCACAAAATAAGATTTGCCCAAGGGGCACTCTGTTCTTGCCTATTAGTGGGAAATGTATTATCCGGAAACAAGTAAACTGTTCTTATCTAAAGAAGTAAACTGTTCAGAAACAGTGCAAATTGATGAGATATTCTGAATGAGGTTAATCTTTTTATGTTTGTTTTGTTTTAACTGTCAAAATTGGGGCTAAATGATTTCATTAACAGTTTTGAAGAGCTTGCATTAAGCTTCAATGGCGGAAAAGATTCAACTGTAAGTCGTTACTTTCCTCTTAACAAACTCTTATGTAGTTTCTTGTCTTGAATGCTAAACAATAAATTAGATGAGATACTTTATACCAAATTTGTACGTGACTTTGTTCCACTGGCATGATTATTATATTAGAACCCAAGTGGGACACGTAAAGTGTTACAAAGAATTTGAACCAAAATTTTATAACATCTTGGGTTCCCTTATTTTTTTTATAGGTTTTGTTGCACCTTCTTAGGGCTGGACATTATTTGCATATGGCTGGGAAGAATCAGCCTGTGGGAGATCCTGGGGATGCTGACGTCGAATTCCCAATAAGGACAATGTATTTTGAGAACCCAACTGTTTTCCCTGAAATCAATTCATTCACTTATGAAGTGGCTTCTACGTATGTGATTTCGCTCTCTTAATCTCTCTTTATTTATCTGTGAGAGCATACACATACATACGCGCGTGTAATATATAGTATATATGTGTGCGCGCGCGTGTGTGTCTATTTTTTTTATTTTTCATTCCCTATTTTATTTGAAAATCTACTTTTTTCTTCCTTTTAAATTTGACATTGCAATATTGGAATTTATTTCATTCAGTTCTTTTATAGTTTAACTAAATTAATTAATTCCATTTTACATACAATGATATTGTCCTTTAATTGGTGATTCACACTTACTTTTTAAAAATCCTGTCAGTTACAAATTGCAAATGGACATTATTCGCTTGGATTTCAAGTCTGGCTTGGAGGCACTCTTAAAAACTACGCCCATTAGAGCAATTTTTCTTGGTGTTCGTATTGGTGATCCGACTGCGGTACGGAATGACTTTTTTTATGAACAGATTTGAACTTGAACTTTTACAGTTTGGAATCAGATAATTGAATATTAAACTTTAGTTTTCGCTGTAATTTGCAGGTAGGCCAAGAGCAGTTCTCCCCTAGCACACCTGGATGGCCTCCTTTCATGAGAGTGAATCCCATCTTGGATTGGTCCTATAGGCTAGTCTATATTTCAGTTTTGTCCATCTTATGTGACTGGATGACTTAATTGACCTTGTATATGGAACTACATATAGATGTCCTAATATATGTCTTCTTTGAAGATACACGAGCAGCAACCTTCCATTTGATTTTTGTGATTTAGTTCTTTTATTATTAGGGATGCCTTTGGTTGGGTGAAGATGATCCGTCTTCATTTTATTTGTACTTTATTGGGAAATTACATCTAAGTGTCACTTTTTGTTTCAAATGGTCTTCAGAGTATTTTTTGCATCTTAAAGTCATTAATAAATTATTATTATTATTAATATTATTATTATTATTATTATTATTATTATTATTATTTCACAAAATCCCTAATAAAGGTGTTTGGAAGGAAAAAAACACTTATGGACTTTTAGATGCAAAAATACTTTTAAGGACCATCCATGACAAAAGTAGTACTTTAGTGACCTGTCGATGCATTTTGCCTAAATTTTCTTCAGCGGATTAGCTATAAGATTTTATTGTTTTGTTCCTCTGTGCTTATCACAGCTTAAAATGCATATATCTTATCTTCTGCGGATTCTATTGCACTATTGCAGAGATATTTGGGCATTTCTCTTGACTTGCAAGGTTCCATACTGCAGCCTTTATGATCAAGGGTAATTTTCACTTTGAAGCTTTGAGTTTCCTCTGAATGAGACATTTATTGTTTTATTGTCTGCGGGTACCTGAATATGTGTCTATGGATGTAATGCTCACATTTTTGAAGTTGTTCTTTCTTTTTTGGTCTCAACTCCACTATACTCTGCTCTTTCATCTGAATTAGCGTGTTCATCTGTCAAGCATTTTAATAGTGCTCTTTTTTCTTTTTCTTTTTGGCCTTACAGCTATACCTCAATCGGTAGCATTCATGACACAGTTCCCAATGCGTTGTTGTGCCAGAGCAAGTCCAGCAGTAGCGAGAATGAATTCAAACCTGCGTATATGCTTTCTGATGGACGACTGGAAAGAGCAGGAAGAGCTAGAAAATTCGTCTGTGGGCCATCAGTTACTACTGATAATGGCCTGAAAAGTGATGATTTGCATTTGAAAAGAATGTCTACAGCCTCAGTCATTGCTGTGGGTGACGAAATCCTGTAAGTTTCTTGTTGCTATTTTTCCAAAGATGCCATTTTGGCATGTGATCTTCAAAAATTTCTTAACTATCCTAGTGTAGCTGCATCCTTGATCATTTCACTTGCACATCAGCTCTTACTCAATTATTTCACTGTTTATGCTCATTATCTCAAATATTTTCTTTTTAAGTATTCCTTTGCCACCAAAGATTAAGTTTGTTACAATATTGTTTGATGACCAACTCTTATGTTTAGGAAAGCTAAGCTATAACTTATCCACAAATGAGTTTTATATGGCTAATGATTCTTCTACCTTTTGAGACTGCTCTGGGTTCTTCAATTTTATGTAAATCAATTAACTGCTAGCTTATCTGGCTGCTCAAAACTTAATTTTGATTAGAGGCACTCTTGTTATGAAGAATTTAGGCTTACAAAAGAGTCTTTTGAACCTTTTTTAGAAATATTATGTCATTTTGTATATAATATTTTTAATTGGTTCCATAGCTCAGGTTTGGCACAGTTGAGGATCAGATGAGATCCATATTGTGTAGAAAGCTCCACTCAATAGGCTGGGTTGTTGCACATGCTGCTGTTGCAAGAAATGATGTAAGTTTTCTTAATATGCTAAATTTTCAACACAGCTAAATTTCCTACTTTATACCTTTTCTGTTTCATTAATAATCGAGCATCATTCATAATCCAAGTGATGGCACCTAAGCTTTCTAACTTCAATTAATTATGGGAAGGTCCACTGGATATAAATCATATTATGCGTGCATAATCCTCCATCTAATGTGCCATCTTACATTTCTGTTGATTCTTTAAACTGTTTGTTGTAGATCTTTGTGTGCTTGTTGCTTGAGATTCACATGCATTATCCTCTATTATTGATTTCTCTGTAACCCGGGCTTGTCCTTCCAGCCTTCGCTTTAGCACTGTAATAGTCAAAATTCCCTTTTGTTGGAGTTCCTGTTATATAATTAACTAACTTGTGGTCGCATTTCCAGATTGATTCTGTAGCAGATGAAGTAGAGAGACAAAAGTCTATGACTGATATGGTAATTTTTTGTTGAACGCTAAATCCTTATGAGTTTTGTGTGCGTGTGCACTGCTCGAGAGAGAATCTGGCATAGGAAATCTTTAGTAAATCCTTGAGATTTCACCTTAAACTGCCTTAAACCTTGATACTATAATGCAGGTGTTCATATATGGAGGGGTTGGTCCATTACCATCAGATGTCACTGTAGCTGGTGTTGCCAAAGCCTTTGGCGTTCGCACGGTACAACTTGTCTATTAGTCATCATGTATTACTTTGACTTGGTATCTCTTGGTTCTAATACTTCTGAAATCTGTCATATCATTTATTATGTTTCTGACCTTATAAAGTCATTGTTCCTACATTATTATTGTTAGGACAGAGAGGCTGTATGGTAATCAATATCTACCGTTGTAAAAATATATTTGTATTCTCTTAGTTTCACTTTCATTACATTTACTTTGTACTATTTTTTCTTGAAAGGCCCCTGATGAAGAATTTGAAGAATATTTGAGGCATCTCATAGGGCAAAAGTGCACCGGAGATAGAAATGAGGTAACATAACGCAACTTTTACTTATGATGAGTTTATGTTTCTTACTAAATGACAAAACAATCGAGCTAGAGTTTAGTAGTTATGCGAACACATTATTGGGATAAGAAGCTTAATCATCATCCATTTTATTTAATAAATAATGCATCTTGTTGAATTTGAAATGATTTACACATTAGAAATTATTTATCCCAAAACATAGAATTACCTGGTTCTATTGCAATGTTTGTGGAGAGATCAAAATTTGACTAGTGAGCTATCTTATTATACGCTGATGCAGCTGAATCTGATATAAAGTAAAGAATAACTATTATTTCTGATTATATAATGTCTTATTACGTTTATTCTATTTTGGGGTGGGACCGTAGGAATTGGAGGGAGGTGACGTGATAAATAGAAGCATGCTTTTCTTGGTTTGAGGTGATGGTTATGGAGCAACAAAAATAACTCATATATGGTGTTCCTCTGTGGTATTCTCATTTAATAGGTTTAAGGAGCCTAGTCAAGGGCACAATTGTAAATCACAACTTGATTTCATGCTATTCTTGTTTTCTCTCTCATTCTTTCCCTTTTCCCTCTTATCCTTTTAACCAAATAGATTAAAATATCAAACATATTCTTTTGAAGAAGTTGCCCCTGCCCCCACCACGAACTTAGTATGATACTTGTTGCAGATTTTCACTTGCACGAGTTACACTGGCAACTCTATAAATTCATAAGTGCGTTCATTATGAAACATATTAACTTTTTCAGTTGAATTTTTATTTTGTCTGTTTCCAATTGCCAGATGGCTCAGTTGCCTGAAGGTATCACGGAATTGTTGCATCATGAGAAGTTGAGTGTGCCTTTGGTAAGTTAATCTTATGTTATATGGTTGGTTTTAATTTGTTATGTTTCCAAGAAGCATACAATTAAACATAATCCGAGGTTCAAATGCTTTATAATTTAGTGTTGGTTTGGTTGTATCCATAGCTAATTAATGTTTTCTTGTTTCATCAATCATGGTAGTTGAGACTCTTCACTTATTTTCGATCTTCTACCACTGTTCAATAATTTAAACACCTTGAACTGCCATTTTTTCCTTGAATACATATCTGAAAAATGGAATTTTGGATAACCTTGTTCTCAAATGTTTCTCATAGATCAAATGCCAAAATGTCGTAATTCTTACCGCGACAAATGCTGCTGAGCTGGACCAGGAGTGGGATTGCTTAATTGAGTTATTAACATCCAATGGGCATTTAGTAAAGACAAAATCGTTTGTGTCTAAGAGATTGGTAACATCACTTTCTGATGTAAGTCTCTCCGACTCTTTGATGTAAGAGATTGATATTTCTGTTTTTTTCTATGTGCCAAAGCTCGAATCATAGTAATTGGAGTAGAGATATATCATGTTGGACAAAATCATAGCATACCTTCAATATTTTACTTCTTATATGTTCTATCCCCCCTGAATCCTCCTTTCCGTTATGGTCGTTGAACACATTATATTTGCAAAAGTGCATTTTATGTCAATTATAATGTTATGACATCCAATCCCGTTATGATGCAGGTGGAAGTGGCTCAACCACTTTCAGAAATTCGTCTTAAATTTCCGGATCTCTATATCGGTGAGAATAACTTCAACTTGTTATCTTATCATTTACACTTTGTATTTATATCCCATTTGCTTGTTTTGTGAAGTGGGCTATCGGGAATCAAGAAGAGGCCCTCTGGTCATTACATTTGAAGGAAAGGTAAGAATGTTTCGGTTATGAATAATTGAAATAGAGATTATCTGCGATCTAACCGCAGAATATCTCCAATTGTTTGCAGGATAAAGAAAGAAATGGTGCTGCTGCAGAAGCATTATGCAAGAAGTTCCATCAAGGCTCGTTTTCTGAAATCGACTGATATGGAATGTCGTTCGAAGGATTTGCAACGGGGGCAAGGGTTAAAGAGAGGACGTGGCTCAGAAGAAAAAGTATGGTCTGTGGATAAAAGGGAAAAGGAAGGAAACGAATACAATGGTAGGTATTATCACAAATTATAAGGAATGAAATTGCTTTTAGAAGAAGCCAACTAATGACCTCATATCTGTTCTGAATGCACGCATAAATTTTTTATTGTTGGAAACAAATTTAGCTCGTTGCAATAATTTTTTTGCTCTTTTTTTTATTAATATATCCAGCATCCTGATCATGGTATTTCATTATATTAATAAGGCATATATATCCAGATCAAGGATCATCGTGCATATTCATGTTGCAACTATGAGAGTGTGTGTAATTCATAAATATGACATAATATTTTATGGAGATTCTCATGCGCATAATATCTTCTGTATGCTAACTCCTAACTCCTGTAAATGAGGGTGTATTAGTACCCTTTTCATTTATACGAGTTAAATGACAAATTATGCCGTCAAATATTTTAATTATTTAAGGATAATCATGAAATTTATAAGTTTAATCATTTAAGAATAATCATGAAATTTTATAAGAATAAAGGACGTAAACTTAGAGTGAAAGATGAACTGAGGCAAGAAATACTCTTGATATAAATGACATTTAAGTTCATAGTCGGTTAGAGCACGACCGTGATGCAATCTGTGGAACGAGGTTAGATGTCATTGACTCATTAGTCATTATAATTGAACATAAACCACTAACTCATGACAGAGTACTTTGACTAAGGCGATATCTAGCTATTTTATTTTACAGCACATCCCACACAAAAATCCAATAAACTCAATAGTTTATCTTCAATAATTTGCTCTATTTTTTTAAAAATGATACTCCCTTTGTCCCAGGAATACGCATATTTGGTAGCATGAAGTTTAAGAAATATTGTAAGGTTATTGATATTGTGTATTGTTTCTATTTTTAAGGTGTGAAAGTATTTTTAGGACAGATCAGAATAGAAAGCGTGAATGTATTCTTGAGACGGAGAGTAACATATTCTTTTTTTAATATTATTTTTAGTTATTTAAATAAAGAGAGTACTCTATTATGAGATAGATATATATATGAAATGGGTTCACCAAATATTAAGCATGTTTAGTATGTGTATTGGTGCTTATAATATATTTGTTGTGAATTACCATATTATAACATGTTAAAATTATATTTTAATATTATTCACATAAGCCCCTATCACAAAAAGACTTTGTCTATACAAAATATGCATATACCCATTATTTATAATAATATATTATTTAAATAAAAAAAATACAACGTGACATTGTACTACATTCTACAACATGCAATCGAATTTAAGGGGACATCAATATGCATTTGGGAGATGGCGTATGATATAACAGAAATCACAGTTTAAACAATCGAATTTAAGAGGACATCAATATGCTAATTGAACACGTAAAAAATTGAAAATTAACCGAGAAAACCGACCAATCTAACAGAATGCTTTGCCTAACAATATAACATAATTCATTTGTCAAACAATTTAACTTAAGGGACATCAATATGGTAATTGAACATGTATAAATTTGAGAATAACCGAGACAACCGACCAATCGCAAAGAGATACAAATTAAGTACAAGGACAAAAAACTCTCCGCTTACTTTCTAGCAATAATGGATGTTTTTAGCAGATGTAGAAATCATAAAAAGAAGCACAAAAATATAACAAAAAACATAAAGTGTTGCAGTTTAATGAAATACAGAAGGCCAAAGAAGACATAATTTTATCAAGCTTTGGGTTTGAGAATCTTGACTGTCTCCCATGTGAAGTCAGGATCATCACGGCCAAAGTGGCCGTACGCAGCAGTCTTCTGGTACCTAAACTTCCCCCCTCTCAACAAATCCAGGTTAATCGCCATCATTCCTGGCCTAAAATCGAAATTCTCCTTGATCAGAACCAAAATATCCTTGTCCGGAATCTTGCCTGTCTTGTAGGTGTCAACGAATACGGACAGCGGCTCTGCTACACCGATGGCGTACGACACTTGCACGATGCAACGACGAGCCAGTCCTGATGCCACCACGCTCTTCGCCGCTTGCCTCACTATGTAAGCACCACTCCTGTCCACCTTCGTGGGATCTTTCCCTGAGAATGCACCTCCACCGTGAGCTCCCCATCCACCGTATGTGTCGATGATGATCTTCCTGCCCGTCAGTCCTGCATCTCCGTGGGGCCCACCAATCACGAATCTGCCGGATGGGTTCAGGTGGAAGATGGTCTTGTCATCCAGGTACTGAGCAGGGATGACTGGCTTGATCACGTGCTCCTTCAAGTCAACTGCAATCTGCTCGTTTGTAACCGTCTCATCGTGTTGGGTAGAGATGAGCACCGTGTGGACTCTAATGGGAACCATGGCACCACCATCGTTTCTGTACTCCACTGTGACTTGTGTCTTACCGTCAGGTCTCAGCCACGGGCAGGTCTTGTTCTTCCTCACCTCAGTCAGTTTGGCACCGAGCTTGGTGGCGAGGACGTGAGTCAGTGGCATCAGCTCTGGTGTTTCGTCCGTGGCGTAGCCAAACATGTGACCTTGGTCACCAGCTCCGATTTCTTCGGGTTTCTTGGTAAGGTGACCGTGGACTCCCTGGGCAATATCAGGGCTCTGTTGTTCGATGTTGACAAGGACCTTGCAGTTGTCAGCATCGAGCCCAACATCTGGTGATGTGAACCCAATTCCTCTACATGTGTCGCGAACTATCTTCTCGTAGTTCACATTAGCCTTGGTGGTGATCTCACCAAAGACCATGACCATGTTGGTCTTGGTGCAAGTTTCACAGGCTACCTTGCTCTCCGGATCCTGCTCTAGGCAAGCATCAAGAATGGCGTCCGAAACCTGGTCGCACAGCTTGTCGGGGTGTCCTTCATTAACAGACTCTGAGGTGAACAAGAAGGTTTCCATATCGTGTCTGAAGAAGATTAACAGGAATACGTTATAAGTCCAGTAATATGATCATTAGCTAAAAAGGCAGCATTCATTGTAGAAGTAACTCTGCTGAACTCAAAATATATATCCATTACAAATTCAAGTGATTAGATGCATGAAATTAATACTCCAAACAGTCAGCAATTCACATTAATGCTTCTTCAACTAAAGAAAAATCAATGTAACATCATTTAGCCATGAATATTTAGCACTTCCGCAAAGCAAAACTTGTTTTCCAGAAGCTCAAACGGGTAGGTTTTGTCATTGATGAAACAGGACTGGAGATCTAAAATCTAATTATGAAATATATACACAGCAGATTTATAGATGAAATCTAATCACGAACAATAAACAAACTCATAAAGGCGAGCTCAATATAGATCTAAATAGCTATAAGCAAATAATGCAGTCAGGATCGATGATAAAATGTTTCGTTTGATTGTGCATCAGAAATCGATCGCAATTTCCGGCGCAAAACAGTAGAGATCCACGGAAAAAAAAAAAAAAAAAAACCTCATTAAAGCAGAATTAAATAACAAGATTTGAATCTCATCTAAATAGCACAGAGATACGTCACGTTCCAAAAAACTTCAATTTGGTTAAACATTGTATCGACACATTTCTCATACAAAATCATATCAATCCACACTGATCCAGAAACAGCTAAGCATCGATTTACAAATAAGCTACAACAAGATCGAAAGAAATGCCAGATCTAAACAAGAACAGAAGTAAGATAACCAGATCTAATACAGTCAACAGACATTACGACATTTTGCATACCTTTTGTAGATCAAGAGATTCAGATCTGCAAATCAAACGGAGGAAGAAGATACCACTAAAGCTCAATGGCGGAATGAATTTTGCTAAAGAAGGTGCAGCTATATATAGAGCTCAAGAAATGAGATCCGATCGACTCGCTCGCATTCTCTCTCTCTTGTTCGTTAGAAGCCAAACGACACCCTACTCCGGGCCCACTCACCAGCCCACTAGGTGGGCCCGATAAATCAGATCTTGCCAGCTGGCTATGAAATGGACGATCGACGGTGAAAATTTTTGGCTCTTAGGAGATTTTTCCTCTGTTAAGTCTTTGTAGGTGAGTGGAATTTACCAAAACTAGAGTTTATGCAGTGAGGAGTTGTACATGGTGCATCGGAGAATGTACGTGGGTTGGTGAAAAGAGAAAAAATGCAGAAAAAGTAAACTCCGAGTTCAAAGGGTTGGTGAAAAGAGAAAAAATGCAGAAAAAGTAAACTCCGAGTTCAACGGATTTGGTCCGTACAGTGTAAGCTATTTTTATTTTTTTTTATACAAAATCAAAGGATTGTGCATTGATCCATTGTTATTAAATATGAAATATTTTTACCATTTATTGTGTTTATTTAAATGAGTACTCCGTACTTTTAATGAATCAAGTCGTAGGTAAGAATAAATACACGTTTAAATAAAAAATCAATATTTTTTTTAATTATCAAACAAAATATTATTAATGAAAAACGTTTTTAAAATATGGTTACATAGCGTATACAATTTGGTGAGGAGTAAACGTTTTTTTCTTTTCCATGTCCATGAAACTAGTCAAAAGGAGTAAACAATATTTTTAACTTAATTTGTTTTATTTATTTATATTTTAATTTTACAGAGAGAGATGGGGAGTTGGTAAGAATTGGGTGTTGTTGCATTGAAACAAAAATAAATAAAAAAAATACATAAATGGGTTGGTGGAATGAAAGATATGCCACACACTTTTTAGTAATCATATTTCTCCTCTTTTTAAGATTGTGGTAGTCCTCCTATGTTACTCAATTTCATGGGAAAAATACATTGGACCTCAATTTATAAATAACAAAAAACAAATAAAATAAAAAATCCTTATGTGTACCATATTTGAGCCACATTGAGGGGGCGTTTGGTATATTTGATGGAATCGGAATGAGAATAATAGTAATAGTAGTAAGGAATGATAATGAATTTGTATTTTATAGTTATGTTGTTTGGTTGATAGTAGGGAATGATCATCATAACTATTGATTTTGTTTGGTATGATTAAATTCTATGGAAATTGATGTGTAATTTTTACAAATTTATTTTTATTTAAATATAATTTTACTATTTGTAAAAGAAAATTATTATTATTATTTATAATTTATAATAAATTTTATATCATTAAAATTTTAGTTAACAGAACTACAAGCATTGGAATTAAAGTCATAGTCATCAAAATACAGTGGAATGAGTCATTCCTACATTTTGAGAAATCAAAAATACTTTGCTACTATCATTCCCACTTAACAAACAACCTTTTGTCATTCCAATCTCATTCCAATTCCCCACACCCATCAACCAAACACTCCCTGAACCATTGATTAATGAATTGGTGAAACGTGTATTTAAGAAAAAAATTTGTACACATTCTAGATATGCATATTTACTATTTTGTGGCACTACATCACAATCCAATCTAAATTTGATAAATTTCCAATCATATACGCTATGTAGGTGTGAATATTATAACACTTGCACTTTTTTTTCTTAATTAAGTATAACTTTATTCAAACATGTTAATATTACTTTTATTTACATGAATGGTTATGAAATAATTCATTGTTTCATCATCATGTTGGAAAAACTGGTTTGAGATTATTAATTAATAATAAAAATAGATTATTAAATTATCAATTTAATTAAAGGTTACAAGTTTAATTTTGGAGGAATTAAATAGTATCGAATTAATCTACGTTTTAAATTGATAATCGTTCTATATTATTTCTAAATTAAATTTTGATGAGTGAGAATTTATTCATAGAGTTGAGTGTTTAATTTTGTAGTCTACACTTAGGCTCAAACCCAATCAAATTATAAAGTCAATACTATAAAGCTCAAATAGTCAATGAATCTAGAGAACTACATTCGTTGAATCACTACGTATTGTAACCTCCCGTCAAACTTATGAGGAAGGGCTTCAATTAAGATTCCCTAATGATGTGAGTCAACTCCTAATAGTAGCAAGCATATCATAGTTGTCTAATGATTGATTGTAATATTCATTTTGCAAGAGGTACGGGTGGTGCATATAAATAAGCCTCATTTCATGCATTACAAACACACCAACGAGCACTTGGATACACATATAACCGCATAATAGTTTGAGACGATCCTCTCCATTTGTTTTTTGTTCGCTGGAGCTATTATACTTGTGTAAGAAAGAAAACCGTTTAACTTCACTACCAAGACGTAATACTTACGAGAAGAGCTTCAATCTTGACTCGACTTAGTGCATATTAAAAGGTGATTCTATACATCTGTCCATCTTTTTTACACGAAGAAGATTTCATAACTTTGAAGACTATTTCTTCTATTTTCGTTTGTATGGTAATTTTTCATTTTTCTTTATAATTTTCTCATTTTGTTATTGATTGGTGTACAAAATCCCAGCAATTCATCAATCGAATATTATTTTTACTTATTTGCATTTGCATATAATAAAATATTAATAAATACCATAAATTATTACAGTATACAATAATATTTTTTATATTAAAATTTCTAATCGAATCAAATCTAGTAATACAGATGCTAAATTAACAGTTTTACTTTTACTCGTACATACTTCAAAAGTTCAAATTTACCCCTCTCACATGTTTTCACACCTCACCCGGTGTGAAAACGCTGTAGGATGCATATTTATGGAGTAATAACTTACTCAT
Source organism: Pogostemon cablin (assembly GCA_023678885.1). Taxonomy (NCBI): domain Eukaryota; kingdom Viridiplantae; phylum Streptophyta; class Magnoliopsida; order Lamiales; family Lamiaceae; genus Pogostemon; species Pogostemon cablin. The sequence continues at coordinate 3,938,104 of CM042984.1, forward strand.
GATTAGCGGTGCCGACTCATTTAAGAGTGTGCAATCACGTGCAATGTCGTTTAGTTCATGCATTAAATTTATAATTCCATTTATGTCCATAATATTAACATGAAGTATTCTGAATTTCTGATGTGAACCTGTTCACCTCTAATTTTATAGAATTATTTTTTTAGTTTTTAAAAAATACTTTCTATAAAAAAAATATTAATCTTTTAAATAATAAATATTACTATTCAAATTTTGCTAAATAATAATATAAAAACTTATACCGTATCTAAATTTGGTGAAATTGGTAAATGTTATTTTACTGGAAACGGTTACAAAGTACTTACGTACAGTGCAAATACAATTCCTATCCAACCTACCTAAGCCGAGTTTAGGGTGAATACATCATCAAAAATTCAAATACAAGGACGCTATCTGCTGTTTAATTCTATCCGCTATGTGTGTGGGGAATAGCATCCTCAAGCCAAAGTGTAGAACGTTTCTTTCCATCCAAATATGGTAGATCATAGCAGCGAAAGCGATGAAAAGAAGTATTCTTGCCTTTGAAAAGTTCTAATTTTCATTTAGAAAAGTAATTGTTTATTTTTTTTTAAAAAAGTAAAATTTCATTTACTAAAAGTAATGGATAATTAGGTCCAAAAATTCAAGAATTAATATCCCTCACTCCCTAGTCCCTCCCCCCTCTCTCTCTCCCCCGTGACTCACGAATTAGTTCAAAATATTTTGAGTGAGGCTCTTGTGCACCGGGGCGCACGGAGCACATTCCATGCGCCTTTACAATTTTCATGCACCCTTTACAATTTAAACCACTAGTAATACATAGGTTTAAATAGGATTGGAAGGGGGAGGGTTGTGTTCACATGGGGTGTCCTCGGGTAAGCAGGAGCTTCTGCCAAATATTATAGGAGTATTTCTAATTTTCTCCATTTTTAAAACACTATCATTTTAAAAAAAAAAAAACTCCAGTACATCAGTCATATACAGAGAGAGAGAGAGGTGTTAAATCAATTTAAATTGATTTGAAGAATATAAGTGTAAGAAGACTAAGAAGAGATAAAATCTAAAGAACAAATATTACAAATAAGAGAGAGAGGTATTTATTTTTATTTTTTTTTCCAATTATAGTATATCCGAATTTATTCAAGACTTTCTGTTCACAATACTATTTTGCATATAAATGCTAGCTGAACTTTTTCTCTTTTTTCAAATAAGAATATTTTAGAGTTGACAAACACAAGAGTGTTCCAACCTGTCAAATCTGAGTATTGCTAAATGAACATAAAGTTGTTATAATAAAATTAAAAAAAAAAAAGAATGATCACCGTCAAATAAAAATATTTCTAAAAAAAACAGAAGAATGGACCAAAGAGGGTAAGTATATCTTTGTCCAAGAACATTCCACCGAAAAAATATTCTTAAAGAACAACTTTATGTTCATTTAGCAAGAACACTCAGACCACTCACCTCAAAGAGTGTTGGCAGTATTGTCTGAACGGTTAGGAGAGCAAGCCCGATGAGGCCCGTTACAGCATGCGGACTGCAACAGCAGAGGAAAAGGGTAACAGAATGAAGAGTTAATTTTATATGCGAAAAAATTGTAGTTCAATAGGGATCATTTCAATAAAGAATTATAGTCTATAGATAAGTAAGAATATGCACACCTTTCAAAGATGGGCTTGTCAGAAGTGAGAAGAGAAGTGATGCCACCAGTAGCTCCAAGAGCGAAGAAGAAGAACATTCCACCGAGAAGCTTAGGATGCAAATCTTTGGCCTTTGCCTTCTCCTCCTATGACAAGGTTGAAGGAATTTTAGAGGGTTGTACATATACTTCAATTATTTCGGTCATATTAAGCATTGCATGTTAGTTCAGTACTTACTACATTATCTGAGAAACGAATACGAAAGCCCAAATAGGTTCCATAACCACCCATAGCAAACAGCACGACAGCCTGCATAAGTAAGAAATAGTTTCTAGTAAAGAGATATTCAAGCAGTTAGTAATGTTAATCCATTTTAATGATGAGGGTTGAAGAGATTGTACAAGGAAACGAGGAGGAAAGAAGTTTACCATGTTTCCTGGATGGCCCCAGTGCACAAGCCAATCAGGGAGGTTCCATGACTTCACTAACTCAACGAAAGGGCCGAATAGAGATGTAATGGTTTTCGCTGAGTCAAATGATCAGATCAGTACATAATACAATGATCACGAGAACATTGGTGATCTCGTAAGAACATAAGAAATCAAGTTTTTTAAGCCTGCCGTAATAATGTGAGTCCTCCATAAAGATATTTGACATGAAGGAAGAGTGTTTCATCATCTATATGTTCACTATGAATATTCATCCTATCCCTTTCTTAAATATGACAGCAAAAGTGAAGTTGATTGGATGTGTGTATATTCTTTTTTGGCTCAGAGTACACTCGCATTCTAATTCCAAACATACGATTACTAGTACATGGCAATATTTCTCATATCCTAACACTCACAAAAACAAGAAGTTTGATCCCCAAGGATTATCTTAATCAAAAACCATTACAGTAACATCCCAAATTCAAGAAAGGTGGAAAAGTAGAAATTCAGGGCCAGGGGACAGAGAGCAGTTAAATTCTAACATCAACCAATGATACGTGGGGTAAGGTTAAAAGCTATAATACTGCCCCTCAACAAAATTCAAAACTCAACTTCTTCAACAATCGCTAATACTTCTTCAATTTTGATTACAGAATCAACACCACCACATTTTCCAATTCAGAGAGCACAAGTGAAATGCGGAAAACGTAATCTAATCTAAGCTAATACAGTGAAGTAGTGATTGCAGAAGTGATTAGCGGCATTACCTCCAGGAAGGGCAGCTAATAGTAATAAACTCAGAGGAGAGAAGGAATACAAAATAGTTTCAGAGGATTCTTCCAACATTGCAGCATTCTTCTCCTCAAACAAATCCACAGTTTCAGAAACCCTGCTTCCTTTCAGAGCCAAAGTGGAAGTTAAAGGATCCCTCTTATTCATCAATTTAGAGGCGATCCTCGGGGACTACATCGTGGGGAGGTGCATATGTGACTGTGACGTGGAAGGAGATGAGTTTGGCGTGAAAGCAAGAAGAAGGGAAGCATTTACGACAGCCATTTTTCTGTTACTAGCTCTGAGAGAGAGAGAGATGGATAGAGAGAGAAATAAGGCCGGGAAAGGTAAAGAACGAGACACGATTCTGCCCTTTTCACTTTGCTCGTGGATTCCACTCTCCCCCTCACTCCCTATCAACAAATTAAATTCCTTTTTTTGGACTTTTCTCCATTTTATTATTGTCACACCAATATGAAACAATCACGGAAATTATTTTTTATTTTATTTTATTAATATACTACTCCTTCCGTCCCACACTTATCTCACACTTTTTATTTTCGTCCATTCCACACTTATCCTCACCACCCGAAAAAGAAACTTCACATTAACCAACAACCTCAAAAGTCCTAATTTAAAAAATATCGATCTCACCTAACACACTTTATAATTTATTTAAAGTTGGTCAAAAAGCAACTTTTCTTAAACTTCGTATCTACAGTATCGGTGCAGATAAGTATGGGACGGATGTAATATATAAAAAGGTATACTACTATATTTATGTTATGGAGTATGAAATAATGATATAATTATTTATTCAAATAAATTTAAATATGGAGAATATTTAAAAAACTTTAGAATAGTTTAAACTCAGCCACCGTCCTTAAGAGGTACTTGAACTTTTTGTGAGACAAATATAAAAAAGACCGAGTTTTAAGACATGCAGAGTAAAAGAAAGATCAGTTGTAAGATTGATTTACCCATCGTTAAAGTACGCTAGTAAAATGTTAAAATATAACTATATTAATACGTATATTTTACCTATATAATAATTATATTTTTACATGTTTCACAAATCGTACATCAGTACGCATATTTTACCTATATAATAATTTAATTTTTACACATATTACACACCGTCTCACACCAACGCCATCTCACAAGAAACTTTATCATTTATTTACATTTTTCATTTAGTTTATTAGATGAACGCTTCTCAAGACAATGGATTACTAAATTTGCAATTCAACTATGGTGGATAGTGAGATCAGTCCAACTGCACAATTTTAACTGATTACATTTTACTTCAATCTCTATCATTTATTAAATTAAATAAAAAAAATATCCACTACCTATGCTTTTAGCCCGTCCTAATGCGCAATGGCCAATGGCTCCCCGAAATGTCCCATAAATTTGTAAACTTGTGAATATAATTGAAAATGCAGACGCAGTTAACCTAATAATAGGACAAAATAAATTATAAATATAGTTTCCGAAATACATGAAAAACTATTTAGTAATTTTTATAAATTTGAACTCAAACAAACTTTACAAGCTATTAACTTATAATTACTTAATAATATGCTGACATTATTTTATTTGAATAATCATCTAACCTAACCTAAAGGAATGCAGCAAGTTTTTCCAGCAATCTCGTGTATCTGCAGTTCTGCTTTCCGTCAGCTGAGGATAAAACGAGCAGAAAAACAACTAATTTCACTCGATGGATGAATGACTTGTAAAACATACACTATATTGACTCTTGAATCCATCATATCTTGAATTATAACATCGTCTGCTCAACGCGTATTTTTTCCATGTCCAAGTTGTTTTAATAGAGATATGCTTATGCATGAAGGAAAAAGTTCGTAGATGCAACAAAGAGAAAACAGAGCAAAATAAGAGAACATAAAACATTGTAGAAAGGAATATGATTTTTTTTCAGTTGTGTACCCTGAGATTCTGTAGAAGATGTGGATACAGTAAGGAGCATAGACGAAGCCATCAATCAACGCAGAGAATGTTGTTATGTGCACCGTTCCGGGTGATTGACTCCCTCTGAGGATCAGTTGTCCAATGGCCATCAACAACAAACTTTATCTGCAAAAAAAAGAAGGTATGAATTTTTAGTGTAGGGAAGCTTGACTCCTGTAATTTAGTGATTTCATGCGTAAGATTTGAGTTGTTGAATGATCTACCATCTATATCCTCAATCATTTGAAATTTAGAACCATTTTCTTATGCATACTCTTATAAGCTATAATAGTAATTATGAGAAGCATGATTTTCAACGATAAGATATGCAATTTTCAAGCTCAAAAACTGTTAATACATGTTGGATCCTCCTGGTTATTTTGAAATCTATAATATGCAATATGACTGAAGCTTTCGTACCTCATAAACCCCCGGATACAACCACAGCACGACCCGCCAAACTTGAGATGTCCTGACATTTGCAAGGAAGTTAACTAGTACGCCCATCGGACTGTAGATTGCTATTATATGTAAAGAGAAAAGGATAAGTGAAGAGAGAAGAAACCTTGATCCAGTAGTGTCTGTGGTACTTGATGACAACAGTGGCTCCATTTGAATTTTATGATGCCAGCCATTGAAGCTGCCAGCTAGCTCCACAGTTTCCCCATCCGCGGAATACTGGATCTCAACCTGACGAGGGGAAGCCACTTCACTTCAGTTACAAAATGCATTCCCTGGATTAGCAGGCATATACACAGCTTTTGTCTGTAAATTCAACAATCAACAAATGCTTCCATCTAATCATTTTCATTATCTATAATGCACAGTAAGATAGCAAGAGTTGGCAGCCTTAGTTAGTACTCCATACTCCTGAGCAAATAAAAATTATTTTGGATCATACGCAGACGTGTTTTAACAGTTGGTACATAGCAAATGTAGGGACTCGCAAATCCATAATGGAAACATTTGAGTGGAGTCTTACACAGTATCAAGGAGTCGTACACAAAGTTATCATCTTCATCTATGAGAAAATGGTTGTTATAAGAAAGCTCAAATTTTCAGGCCTTTTGATGGTTAAAATAATCTTTAGATAACTTCTTCCTTCTCAAAGAAAATAAATAAAATAATAATAGAAAGAAATAGAGAGAAAAGTAATGAATCAAAAGGTCAGAGAGAATATGAAGTACCTCTTTCAGTCCACATAGTGTTTCTTCAGCAGCATGTAATTCACTTTCTTTCTCCACAATAAGTTCCTGTGCTCTGCTTATCTCATTTTCAGCTCTAGTTTGCAAAAGAGATAAAGCATGCTGAAAGGTCAAAACAGAAAGAAAATCATATTTATATTTCTTAATTTGCATATAAAAAAAAGGATCTCAAAAATGCATAAACTGGATTTTACAACGATCGAAACTCGAAAGCAGAATGTTTAGTTGATGCATAATCCTTTCAAAACATCTATGGTAAATATAATTAGAAAAAAAAGTAAGTTATTATTATTCCAATTTCCACATAACATGAAACAATGAATAGAGCTGCATACATACTGAGTTACAGATAGAACTGCACAAAGAAGGTACTCGCCCTACTTCAGCTGGAACTTGTACCATTAATCAAATTAACGGTGCTCAAAGTATAAAGAAATTAGAGAAATTTTCTTTGTAGGAGTTTCTCAGCTGCAAGAGTTATATAACTAACCTTTTCCTTTTCAATCTGCTCCTTCAATTGGGTCAACTCCAGCTCCTTCTGATGCTAAGCACGGAAATGAATTCTACTTAGCTCATTTACGAAATTCCTAGGGGGAAGGGCAGACATACCTTGAGCAGCATGTAAATAAATATATTATTACCAGCAAGAATTTCAGGCGCTCAATTTCAGATTCACTCTCCGCTTTTTGTTTCTTCATGAGGAACAGACGAGACGTATTTTAAAAAAAAAAATTGTGAAGGACTAGATAAGCTTTGGAATTCTATGACTATTATTAACTTATTATTTAAAAGTAACACTGACCTCATCATCCAAATCTTCATCCTGGCCAATATAAGTGTGTTGTTCAGTTGAGATATAAGCATTTCTGTATTACAGCAGCAAGACAATAATGCAGATAAATAAGAAATTATATTTAAAAAGAAATAAAGTATAAAGTTAATTAGGTATCATAACACAGAGAAAGGAAACAGAAAGTGCTATTGTTAATAACAAGACAAGATGCTTTAAAACTCTAATCAGGGTTAGGAAGACAAAAAAAATAAAATTATACATGAGTGCTAGGATATATGGAAAATATTGCAAATAATCCGGCATCAAGTCTGATGCAGTAATAAAAACACTAATGACTTTTTTGGATCAAGGACTTGAAATGCAAACATGAAATGAAACGGATTTTTAATCCAAATGACAGGATATTCAAATCCAATCAAATCATTGAAAAATTAGTTCAAAATTTGTCATTGAAAAATTAGTTCAAAATGTGAGTGATGGGTTTGCTATTTTGGTCAAAAAGAAATACATACTCGAATCCTCAAATTCAAATATAATCTAAACGATCCACCTATTATTGGTCGGAAAAGGATCTGAATTCACCTGGAGTTGCTATTTTCAAACGACGAATCTACAACTTCCCCAGCTGATGAAGGCACATTTCCATTTAACATGCTCAATGACAATTCTGGCTCACATGAGGTTGCTGATTCAGTATTCTTCCCTTCATCAGAATGCTGTTCATACGTATTTCTAAATCCACTGTCTGAAAACAAGAAAATGATTCACCTTAGTTATATCGAGAAACAAAATACAAGTGGTGGGGGAAAAAATGTTGAAGATAGTGAAAGTAACTCACAAGATAAGCAAGTATCATTGCAATATATTTTATACAGAACATTTGATATTCACACAAGGACATCACTAGCGTTCTTTCCCTTTTTCCATGTCTATAAATTAAAGAAGATAAATGATTTGAATGTGAACTTGCAATTTCTTTTTGCCAATAAACTTACCTTCAATGTCATCCAATTCCCCATGTTTTATAAAATTCGCCACCTTTTCCTGCAAGGATAAAGTATTCGACTCAGCACCAACAGGGCTTTGATCAGTTAGCTGGACCTCTACATCTGTTTTTACGTAACTATATAAACTATCGTCTTGGAGGCTTTCATTTGAGAGTACACCAACAGACAACACTTTCAGCTTCTCATTCTGACCTTTTCAGATGACAAAAAGAAATGATCATTAAGCAGAGATTTAAAAATGCATAATCTGAACAAATGTGAAATACACAATTTTTATAATCCATTTCACCTTCAGAACCACCAATCACCTCCAGATTCACAGTCTGACCGGTGTCTATGTTGGACACAACAATGTTTTCCACTGGTGATGTTTCAAGAAGCTGTCTAATTAATTTGTATCCTCTGCGCCTGACTAAGTTTGCAAGATCACTTCTGCAAATTTGTGGAATTAATAGAATACTAGAGAACTAAATGTACTATAAATGCCCCTTATTCATTAACCAGAAATTCTACACAATATTGATTCAGTTATACATCTTAAGACTACCATAAATAAATGTCAGAATATTTCAAGTACAAAGTAAGTTGACTAAAAATCCGAAAGTGTAATATAATCGAAGAGAAAAACATAATGTCTAAATTATACCATCACTGTTTGATCAAAGAACTCTGAGTTCTCTGTTATCATGAACAATGTGCTCTACAGACTACAAATGTGCTCTGCAGACTACATCTCTTCATGAACAAATGTGTCCTAGAAATTAATAACTGTGTTTTCAATTGATAATTCTAGTTGTTTTAACTCAAGTTACTTAAAATAGTCTACATCACCTCATATTTCCCCAACAAATGCTTGATTCCAGTTTCATCAAGTAAATGCACCAATCACGATGATAATAATTTCATATTTTCACTCTCAAATTCAAGATACAAGTATAGCATTTGATGTCTCAACTTAAGGAATAAAACATCATTTCTTTTTCACATCAAGCACAGTTACGATTGGCAATTAGAACCCCATTTACGGTATTCTCCATTAAAAGATAAGCCATGAAATTCGAACCTTCCGTGGTTGGAAAGCTCCTTGGTGGTGGGCACATGATTTTGGGGAAGTCCAACAGTAGACAAGAAATCTCTAATATCATTGCAAAGATCTGCATCGCTCTTCACCTTCCTACTTGCTCTGAAATTAAACTCGAAATGCAACCAACAAACACCAACGTCAGAAAAATAAAATCCATCCCAGAATATATCACTACATACCAACTTCAATTCTGAAGTTGCCAACAAATGAGATGACAACCTGAGGGGTTTTTTGAATGTGGAAGCAACAATTGTAGAGTAACGGCAATGGTGGCGGTGGTTAATGTGGGAGTGTTGGAGATGAAATAAGGAAGAGTGATAGAGTTTACGAGAAGAGAGAGGGTGGAAAACGGGGAAGTGATAATGGGTTGCCATGAGAGAGAAATAGAATATGCAGCATCGATGGAAAATTCTCTTTCATTACCACAAATTTATGGCTCCAAAAATATGTAACCTATTTTGAGGCCACAAAAATATGGGCTTCCCTCAAAACTCCATTGCTAACCCTAAATTTAATTTAAAATATGGGATTTAATTTAATTTGGAGGTGTCTACATTTATAAATTGAAAATATATTTTAGGATAAATGATGAACTACCAATATAAAACATTAAAACATCAAAACCATGAGCTAAAGGGCAAACACTGTAAAATTTTATATGTATTTGATAAGGAGTGATAATATTTAAATAAAAATAATACTCCCTCCGTCCGTCTCAAAGGTGGACATTTGCTTTTTGCACATGGATTAAGGATTATTATTATTTAATGTGTAGTTGGTAATTGTATTAGTGGGCTTGAGTCCCATAAATTTATTATATTAGTGATGTGTGTGGGTCCCATGTGTTTATAAAGGGAAATGTGGACATTTGGTGTGGATGCCCAAAATGGCAAAATGTCCACCTTTCGGGCGGATGGAGGAAGTACTACTTTGGCTTGATGAATATGAAAAAACAATAATAATTCAGTTTATTTAAATTCGCAAGTGTTATGTTAAATTAAGGAATTAAATAGATAATAATAATGACTTAATGACAAAATAGAGTATTACATTTGTTAAAATTATTTAAGAACTAAAATACTAAACTTTAAAAGTAAGCATTAATTATAAATAAATAAGCATAAACTATCAATGTTCCTAGATATATAATGAATGAGTTGCCTTTAGTTTGATCTCATAATAATGTTCTTTTAATTTTAAAATTATTAATATATTATTTTTATATAATAGCAACTCCAAAAACTAATGTAAAATATAAAATATTCATATTATAAAGAGGATTTCAATTAAAAAAATAAGCTCCAATACACTCTCTAGTTTAACATTTAAATAAATTTACATAATCATTTTCACTCTCTAAATTTGAAGAGTCTAAATACACTCTTCAAACTTAAATAGCATTAAATGTTATTGACTTCTTCGTGTGTTTTTTTTTAAGAGAAATAATTTTTAATAAATTAAAAGAGAAAATATGTTATAAATATACATTAAAAAAGAAAATATAAAAAGGTTGTTGAAGCATAATAAAAATAAGATTCTTTAAAATTTAAAATCTTCACTATTTCGTGAAAATCCTCCCTAAAATTTAAATAATCTTTTGGAGATGCTCTACCAAGATAAATTTACACTATTGTAACTTTCTTCAACTATAACTATAAATAATTATGCCAAAACTTGCGTGCTCCATGGAAACTGTGTCCCCAAGTTCCGTATTTTTTGAAAGGTATACTTTTTATATTAAACGATATACTTGTTAGTATAAGAATATGTACCCTTTATTTCCTGAAAAAAAATTAATTAAATATTTATATTTATACTATTTATATTTCAGCCGAATTTTTCATTAAAAATATTACTCTCTCCGTCCCATAAAACATTTCACACTTACCTAATTTGTTTGTCCCATAAAACTTTTCACATCCCAGAAAACATTACTTTATCTAACAACCTCAAAAGTTACTTTAATTTCAAAATTGTCACTCCTTTTTTCACACACATATCATTATATTATATTTTTTTATTATCTAAAAATACTACAATACCCTCCAAAGTTAATAAAGTTGATCAAAATTCTTAAACAACGTGGATCCTTATTAACTAAAGTGTATACATTTAAAACCAAATATTGTATCATTACCCAGCACCCAAAGAACAACTCAAATAATTATTAATCTATTAGCGCTCGAAATTGAAAGGCGTTAATTTCTTCTATTGTTTCATCTTTTATTTTATATTCTAATTTATTTATGAAGAAGAACCATTTTTCCGTAAACAGAAATATGGGTTTTGACTTTTGACTCTACTATCTATCTTATCAATACTATATAAAAGAGCCAGTTTCGCTATTTGGCACGGTATACTGCCGGTTGCCCATTCCTTCCACCTCCAAAAGTCCGCCACGTGTATCAGCTCTCTTCCCTCCGCCTGCCACGTAGTTCATCTGTGTCTTGTTGTAGGTCTATTCTCTCCCGGTCTCTCAACCTTCCACTCTTTCCCAATAATTTGGTTTTCAGCAGAACACGTATATTCTTCCCCCAAGTGGAATTTATGAACCGCCACGCCGCTTGCACGCTACAGGGCCAGCGGTTGCCGGAGAAAACCACGACCCGTCGGAAATTGCGAACGCCAACTGCCGCCGGAGGACTTGCCATAGTAATTGAGTGAGCTCAATATTTACTTTTCACAAGCAATAGTCGGTGCTGTTTTCAGCTGCATTATTTTGCACTACAATTGAAACTTAATCAAAATTGTTTAATTCTATGATCTTTTTGTATTATCATGTATCCCTAGATTGATATTATCACCACATGATGCATGTTGCGTTGTTAGTGTGAATGCACTTGGCACATTTCACAGCATCAACCATGCGATGAGCCCATACATACACATTGCACGCATACATTCCTATCTGAATATGTGATATAACAACTTTATGCGCATCACAGTTTTGAACATAGATGTCTTATTTGATCTTTGAACTCATTAGTCTTGTATCCAATGTTTTGAATCTTAATTGACTGTGAACTAAGTGCATTACCTATAACCTTAATAGGTTGATGATCTTGTCATTAACTAAGAATTGATGATGTACTTATCTCATGTATTGACAGTTAGCTATTCCCTTAACGAAAAATATATGTGCATGAAGACAGCTTACATGATAAAAGTTGTGTAATTTTACTGTTCTATCCTTAAAAGTAATGGCCAATAGCCTAATAGTTAGTTATTTCATAATATCATTTTAAGAAAATGAACCCTTATTTTGTAAACTACCTGTATTGTTTTCGATTATGCGTTGTCAGCTTCTCTTAGATACGATCTTCTCCTTAGAAATAACAACAGTTGAAATACGTCTTAGGATTTGCAAATGAGTCGCTGGTATAGGATTACTGCCCAATAGGTGTGTACGATGAGGCCTTTGAAGCTTCCAAAAGGTAATGGTTGGCCAGTTGTGGCACCCTTCTCATGTATCCCACACCCACAACAACTGAATTCTTTGCTCTTAATACTACTGAAAAATTGACAGCCTTCCCCAAACTATGTCCTAATAAACCAAAGATTAATGATCTAGAAAACTAAATCAAAATGTATCTATATTTTCCATGAACAGTTGGGAGGGTTGACACCTAAATAGTTGTTAACTTCTACTCTTGGTCTAAATAAAATGACTGCAATCTTAAAGGTTCATTCAATAATCTATTTTTATTTACAGTTTCTGTATTGTTATTAGATTATAATTTTATATTGTTATCTGATAACATGTCTTTTGTGAAATCAGTTGAGCACAGTTGATTTAGTTATACTGCCTTTGATACATCTCCTAAAGTGAGGAACATTCTTACCTCCTCAACTGATGGTGTCGTAGCAGCATCAACACGACTCATACAATTCAAATTGTAATGTTGTCAAATGTCATGGATACATCTACAGAAAAGATGGTGATGGTGAGAAATTTAGTGCAATCAAATTATTTCTTTTGCACACTTTTCTTTGTTTTAAATTTTGTGTTGTAATGTCTGAGAGTTTAATTTTCATGCACAAATCATCATCATGGTAAATAAGTATCGTGAACTTGTAATGAGCTCCGAAAAAAATTTGTCTAAATACAAAATGCATGAACCGGTACAGACTAAACGTTTAATTTCAATATTTGATTTAGGTAACAGAGCTCTCATGTTGGATACTTACTAAAGACAGTACAATCTAGACACGAGCTTCTTCGACGTTTTCGGGAATAACAGAGACATTGTAAGCCATGATTGACTAGAAATTATAATCACTACTTCTTACTTCTTACGTTTTGTTATCTTCTTGATCAGGAATTCCTACAGCTCAACTGTCTGATTTTTGCTAGAAAGCTTTTTGAAAACCAATGTGCTCTTGCTGATTATAACATTTCACGCATAATAGATGTAGTCTTGATGATTATAACATTCCAAGCTTGGGTAAAATCCCCTTAACTAGTATCAATAATATAAGTGGGTTTAATAAGTTCCATGAAACCTTTTCAAAATGCCATAAATTAATAATAAAGATCAAAGAAAATAGAAAAATAGATTGAGGCCCTAGCCAGTGTGAGCCCATTAAATATTGGGCTCAAATGAAGCTGTATTTAACAGACCATAAATGCTTAATATTATTTTCACCAATTAATGCAAGAATATGATTATGTGTGTGTATGTCTTAGCCCAATGAGTCCAATGAGAAAGTATTACTATGCTAAAAATTTTGGGCAAAGGGTCAAGCATGCCCCTAAATTTATGCCTTCGGATCAATCAAGCCCCCAAAATTTTATTTTGGTCATCAAGGCCCTTTATCTTTTATAATGAGATCAAATACATCCTTCATTTTTATGAACCAAACAAATTGGTATTTTGACTTTTTTTTTTCAAAACTTTAGGCTATTTCCAAACCAAACATTAAAAACACATTTTTTACATCACAGCCTATATATTTTATTTTCCATCTTATATTTATGTATTTTATCTTCTACTTAATTTTCATCCATATATATCTTCACGCTTCAATAATCATCCATTAAATTATTTTTTTTAATGTTTGGCACTCAACATTTCAAAATCAAATGCAATTCGTGTTATATTCTTATTACTTGTAGCTTTCGGCTTTATTTAATTTGTTGAGGTGCACAAAAAAGTAAACTATATTATCTTGAAATTAACAATATTTAATTTATTCGTTTAAAAGTAAGAATAAGATTTAACACAATTTACATGCTTACATGTTTAAAAGGAAGGATCAATAAGATTTTGAGTTATTATCAATTAAAAAATAAACAATTACTACATGTTTACACAATAATTTGATTGATTTAAAATAAAAATAAAAAAGCACAAAAAATCATATTAATTTTTTCACACTAAGATAATCTATAGTGCTTAATAAGATTTTCATATAAACCCTAAATCATGAAATAATCATCATTATTGAAGCGTGAAGATATTGATAAAAATTGAGTAGAAAATAAAATAAATATATATAAGTTGAAAAATAAAATATATAGGTCTGTTGTATAAGGTGTATTGTAAATGATATGTTGTTAAAGTTTGGTTTGGAAATAGTCTAATTTTTTTAAGAAAATAGTGAAAATATCAATTTGTTTGGTTTATAAAAGATAAATGGTGCATTTGATCCCATTACAAAAGATAAAGGGTTTAGATGATCAAAATAAAAGTTGAGGGGCTTGGTTGATCCTAGGATCAGTGTTTTCATAACCGAGCCGGAGGTCAAACCGGAGAGCCCAACGGTTCACGGTCGGACCGGTTGGACCGGCGGTTCAACCAGAAATTCACTATTTTTAATAATATTTAATTATTTTATATATTATTTAATATTTTATTATTTTATATATGATTTAATATTTTTATATAACTTAATAATTTATTATTTATAGATAATTTTATATTAACATATTAATTTACATGTGAATATACATTTATTAAAAATAATGGATCAAAAAAATTAATTATGAATATTGAAATTGAAATAAAAATAAAATTAAAATGGTTCATTCTAATATAAAAAGAAAATAATTAATTCTAATTTTAATCAACATTTATTAAAAAAATTATTTATTTTTTTATACAAAGCAAATAAATTTATTTATTTCAAATTTAAACAAATAATTAGTTAGTACTAAATTACATGTAGTAAATATTTTGTTTAATAAAATTCTTCTCATCTTAATCAATATCTCACATTGGTTAATTATTGGAAAGAGAGAGCATTGAAACTCTATATAAAGACTAATGATTCCCCTTCTTTTTCTCATCCCACATTGATTTCTTATTAAAGATAAGGGGTATTAGATCACATATAAAGATCAATACTTCCCTTTCTCTACACTTGTATTGTTGGAATTGTTGGCTCTTAAATTAGTCGATGATTCAAGTTTCAAAGTGAAAATTTTAAAAAATAAAAATTAAAAAAAAGTAGAAAATTTAAAAAAAAAAAAAAGAAAGGAACCGCCGGTTACCGGTTCAGCCGGTTATTCCTGTTTAAGCCGGTTCAACCCGGTTTTTCCTGATTTGACCTCAAAAGCGGTTTTAGGGGGCTTTCGGACCGGCTCCGGTTCCCGGTCGAACCGGTCAGTCCGGTCCGGTTTTGAAATCATTGCCTAGGACATAAGTTAGGGCCCTGGTTGACCCTTTGCCTTAAAATTTTTAGTAAAATATTCACTATTCAATAATAATTTATATTCCTAGATTGCGAATGCACTAACTTAAATAACTTCATAAGAGTATATGTGTTGTAACGTGGTTAATCGTTATGTTTTTAATATTTTTTTATTTTAACATTATATATATATATATATATATATATATATATATATATAATCTTTATATTTTTATTTATTTATATTATTTATTAATTTTTATTATTAGATCACTATTATTACCCATCCGCACTGTGTTTAAACTAAAAATTCTGTAAAAAGGCCTTTAATTAGCGGTGTTTCCTATTTCATCTTATTATGAAATTAAATTTGACAAATACACGGATGAGATTAATTAATCTAATAAAAAACTACATTTAAATTAACTAAATTCTAGTGACGTGAATTATTTAGCATTCATAAGGGATCCAACTTATATGATTGATAAATCTCTCTAACTACTCACTAACTTAGGTAGTGAGTGGGTGAGCAAGAAACACCAAACACTTAATTAGATGAGGCACTACTATTTTTGCACAATTTTAATTTACCCTATGCTTCCTTAATTTGGTTCATAAGTATATCTTAAATATTTATTCAATTCATTATATATATATATATATATATATATATATATATATATATATAGAATATTAACCAGCTTAATTAATTATCACAATTATAACGACATGAATACCACAATTTTTTCATCTATTTTTTTTAAAGTGTGACAAAATAAAAAAAAATTCATTGAATATATGATACTGTATTATTGTTGCTATAATTAATAAGGAGAAATGTACATTCCCATGGCAAATTTTAAACCATTTCTTTAATCAATCATCAATAGAAATATATTCAATCTTTTTAATAATTAATTAATTTGTCGCTTCAATGCAACTTTAAATTATCAATTTAAGTATGTAACATATACATGTGCAACTTGCACCTAAATATTTATAATGAACTAAAGACTGAAGAATTGGTCATATCTAATCGTAATTAATTAATCAGCTAATTATGTAATCTAAAAATTAAACAGATGTTAGAGGAGAAAATTGTAATTTTAGAACAATAACTTAGGGAGATTTGTATTTTTAAGAATCACAAGAACAAGAGATATCGAATAGGCCATTCACAAAGTTAGGAGCTCTACCTAACAATGGGGGCTTTCTAAGTTTTGGAAAGCCCGAGCAATACAATGTGTCAAGGTATTGACAGTACGACGAACAAGTTTAACAGAATAAAATCAATTCAACTGGAGTAAGCTTTTGCAATGTGATATAAAATTTCCAAACACCAATTCATCCACTTCTGATTTGGAAATCAATACAATGTGCCAAGGGAGATTTGTATTTTTAGACAATATATTGTTGGACTGACAATTAAAGACATTATGTCTTAATTTTCGTAATTAATTGACAAATTAGTCGTCTAAAACTGAAATTTTCGAGCTCAATTACCATTTTTTTTCACGTGATGTTCAATTAATGAGCTTCTTATATCATATTATCACTGTCATTTCCTCCAAAATTGTCATGTCACCTCAATTTTTTTCTTCATAAATCTGATATCACGGCTTTAATAACGTGTTTAATAACACGATTTTTGGATGATGTGGCAGTGGCATTACATAATAAGCTTATTTATTAGGCCTCATATAAAAAAATTGAGTCCAAAAAATTCAATTTGAGTCTAATTTATCATTTAATTACTAATAAAATTAAGACAAAATGTCCTCAAATTGCACAGTATAATGTTGTGAAAATACAGACTCCCTTAAATTAATGTCCTAAAATTGTAATTTCTTCATATTAGAGTACTAAACTATTGATCTTAAGATCGCTGCCAATATTAATACACTAAACTTCATGTTATTCACGAGTCACGACTCTAATAATTGATCTAAGGTTTCTTTAATTGAAAAAAAAAATGAGTTGGATTATATATATTAGAACACTTTTTAGTTTTCAGGTGTAATACTACATACTTCGTCCCGAAAATTTCTTTTAATTTTGACTGAGTATATACGTACGGAAATACAGAAAAATGTAATTTTTGGAGTATTATAAATAAATGAAAAAATATGTTAAGTCATGTATTAGGTATGAGTAGTTTTAAATAAAGTGTATAAGATCGAGAGTTGTTTTAATTTTTGTTGAAGGTGAAAATTTTTGTGAGACGAATCAAAATAGTATAATAGTATAAGTGAAAACTTTTTTTGGGACGGGCCACAACTATTGTTTTAATTGCTTATAAAAATATTACTAATATTTTTATGCATGACATGTCAAAGAAATAGTTAATTTAAAAAAATCGTACTAATATTATATATATTGCATTAAATTAAATACACATGGGGGGGGGGGGGGGGGACGGTTTAGATATTGACCTGACCTTAAAACACATTGAACTATGAATTAATTAAGAAAAAAAATTAAAATAAGATTGAAATAATTTATGAGTAATCTTTATCATAGTAATTAAATAGTATGGCATTACTTGGGGCACCTAAGAAGGGTGTTGCTATCTTGCACATGGGATGGATAAATTAATTACGGAAATTTAATCACACAAGAAGATGATTAGCCTACTTTTAATTGAAATTATAGTGCATCTAGTTTGACTTGTGTGTATCTCAAAAGTAATAAATATATACTATCCAACACCAAGTAATTGTCCAAAGAACAAGTCTTATAAACAAACAAAACCACCTCTCACAAGATTAATTTTTCCAACACTTGTTGTTGTCTTAGTTAAAGTAATTGGAGAGAGAGAGAGAAAGAGGAGAGAGAAAGAGAGATGGGAAGAGCTCCATGTTGTGACAAAGCCAATGTGAAGAAAGGGCCATGGTCACCTGAGGAAGATGCTCAATTAAAGGAGTACATAGAGAAGCATGGCACTGGGGGGAATTGGATTTCCCTCCCACAAAAAGCTGGTAATTGGTACACACACTCAAACACACACATAGATGTCATGTACATGTATGTATCCATATGGGGTTTGATTATTTGTTGGTTTCTTGAAATTTAATTTTGAATATTGATATTAGGTTTGAGAAGGTGTGGAAAAAGCTGCAGATTGAGATGGCTTAACTATTTGAGACCAAATATTAAGCATGGAGAGTTTTCTGATGATGAAGATAGAATTATTTGCAACCTCTTTGCTAAAATTGGAAGCAGGTAATCAATTATTACTTAATTTAATCCACATTTGTTTAATTTAACAAAATGGTTAAATAATTGGAGAATTATGTGCAGATGGTCAATAATAGCAGGTCAATTACCAGGAAGAACTGATAATGACATCAAGAACTATTGGAACACAAAGTTGAAGAAGAAGCTATTGGGAAAGCTCCCTCTCTCTCCTACAATCTCTCACTTCCCATTCAACAACTCATCCCTTTTACAAACCTCATCTCCATCACTACAAGAATTGAACACCATCATGTCTTCAAATTACAATACTGCCCCTCTCCACCTCCCCATGCATGCCAACAACTCTTACAACCATGTCAAGGATTGTAATAACAACAATCTCTTGGTCTTTGGAGGGTCATCTGGTAAGAAAATGGAGCATGATGATCATCATGGGTTTTTCAGTAATGGGGTTGATGACAAGTTCTTGATTAGTAGCAGTGTAAGTACTGATGGATTATATGATCATCACAAGGGGGGGTCAGATCATGGGTTTTACACTACTGATAATCCATTGGATAATTACAGTTTGGAGGATATTAAGCAGCTGATTAGCAGTAATAATGTGTGTAATAATCTCAACTTCTTTGTGGATGAGATCAAGAAAGAAGAGGGGACATTGTACTAGCATGTTTGATTCTGATTCTTCACAGTACATAGATTTCAGACACTTCTGTATTTTTGTTTCTTAGGAAAATATTAATGTTGTTATCATGTGTATGAAAATTTCATGGAACCCATCATTTTGAATTCAAGAAATTAATTAGAAATTATTTAAGTTACTTATTTACCATTTTCTGTTTTAATTATCATATCCAATCTGATTTGATTACTGGGATATCTGTCTAATTTTTAACCTACATGTCTATAGACCCTTATTCTTTGATTAAAAATTAGTTTAATTTTAAAAATTATCTTGGTTTGTTTAATTACAATCCTATCCCAGTGTTTCTGACAATGATCATATTAAACAGCTGCATTGCTTAATCATTGAGATGCCATGAATCCAAAACTAACATATTGTCTTTGTCAAAAATCAACCGTGTTTTTTTAAATGGTGTTCCATGGACCATCATTGCTTTTTTAATATCACACAAATAAATGTCAAAAGTCACATTATTTTTGTTATGACTGTGTAATGTTGTCATCAAACTATAAGAAATAATTTACAAATTACTATCATTTTATTTTATAGAGGTGTTTAAATTGAATAATATTACCGCAGGCAACTGATCTATTCTTCTGTAAAGTTTTTAAAAAAAAAATAAAAAATTAAAGAAATATATTACAGATTCAGATAAGACCATTTGAAGTCAAAAGAAGCTAAATAATGATTTTGATTATTTCAAAGATGATAATAATTGTTTAAAAGCTCTAGTATCTTAATTCAAATTTCACTGAAAATTGCAGCAATAAAAACAAATCCCACTTGTAGTAAATAGTTTCTTGGAGATTCAGACTAATTAATTAATAAACAATTATTAGTCTCTTCAAAAAGAAAACAATTATTTAATTAAATTAATGCATTGACCACTTCATCTTCTTGTCTGCTTCTGTAAGAGTGAAGTCGTAAATTATTGCAATTGCCAACTATTAGATTCCTTGGAGCTAAGTCCTATATTTTAGAGCGTTGCTGGAGAATTTCTGTTACTCATGAAATTTAAAATAATGTTAAAAATAATATTTTAATTAAAATTATTATTTTTATCTAGAACTTTCTATTGGAGAGGATTTTGTATTTGTCCAAGCACTTGTTATAATTTTAGTTGATTGACTAAACAAAATAGACATAATTAAGAAGGATGGTCTTGACATAAATCCTTTCTTTTTTTTCCCTCCAAATTATTTCTAATTACATAATTGTGAGAGGGGGGGGGGGGGGGGGGGGGAGGGGTTGGGGTGTATGAAGTAGCAGCAAACAAAGCACAGTGAATGTCTAAAAGCATAATGATGAACAAAGTACAAACCTTGAATTCCACTCATTTTAAGTGTAAAGTACAACTACTTTTTTGTAAAGCTGAATGATAAATACTAATTAACAATGTAATTAAGACATGATTACATGAGGTGTGGACTGTAGCAAACAAATATTCCAGCTGTTAGGGCAGAAGTCAATTGATGGTAACACAGATTTTCCACACAGCTTGTTGTTTTACAATTTAAGATGGTAAGAAAGTCTTATGTATGGCATAAATCAGCACTGCCATTGGATACTATAGTGATTAAGGGTGTTTATTCTTGGTCAATGTTAGGCATTTGTTTGAAACTTGAGACACTTTTGATCCAACACATAAAAGTGCCTTAAGATGCACTGAATTTGTGTTGAAATTTTTAGCCACAAAAACTCAATTGTATGCATACAAAAGACGTAAAAATGCACGTTGTGTATTGTCGAATAAGTAGTTAAGACTTATACGTACTACACCTGGTGACGAGTAACCGAGTATAGCATCTTTAACATTCAAGCGACTGTGTGCAAATACGAGCTTTGAATACATCAAATTGTATCATAGACAAAACAACATCAGGTTAAAGACAGTAGTGTAAGAGTAGTTGTAAACAGTATATGATTAGACAAAACAGAATCCCACATGAGAAATTGGGCCATTTATGTGGTGGGTGGGTGGGGTTAGGGGGGTTCTATTGATGATGCATTACTGATGCCTAATTAGATCAAAAACACATCTGAAACTGCAATTCCATTCATCTAGCAAGTGATGATAACTCCATAAGAAGGTAATGTAAGAAAGTGAATTAACACGACGATTACTACTTGATTTAACAGACACAACAACTGGAGATCTTGACAAGCTATTTTAATGTTTAAGCATGAGTGGGTCTCAGAAACAGACAGAATAAAGATGTAATCCCAGAAAGAGAATTTTAAATAAGTGCCATTTGCCATGAGTTTAGAGTATTCAGAACAAGTACAAGCAAGAATGGTTAAATTATATTAACAAGCATGAGTAAATGCAATTACTTAATTACAATTTTTTCAGATTTTATGTTCAATAGCAGCTATTATTATTTACACTAAGCACCAAGAATGGTTAGAAGATTCGATTACGCTATTTACAGGAAGTCCCACTGCCAGTAGACCTTGTCCACGATCCCACCCCCGCTCCTAACTGCAAGGTGAAGAGTTTCGGAAGCAGGAGGAACGCCCCAAAGCAAAGGCACTGCAACAGTCATTGTTAGCTTTTCGTGCAGCCCTCCCCTGCTTGCCTTTTCTGCTGCCACCACCTGAGATTCAAACGGAGCTCTAATTATTAATTGAGTTACAGAAGGAAAAAGTTACATGAGTAAGAATATCAAGATTCGAATGAGTCTGAAACAGTTAGAACTTTGGTGGATGTGATAATTTACTATTGATTATACTAGTTATCAAACTGAAAAATTGAATTTCCAGGAAAAACAATATCGTCATATCAGATCACAGTTACAGCATCACCTACTCAGTCAACACCATTTTAGGATGAATGCATTATCTAATTACACCAAATGGCTTGCTAGGTTAAGACACCACATTGACACGTAATCTTCTAATATGCCACATATACATGCTGTCCTGGGCAACCAAGAGGTAGCCTATCCAAAAAGTTCCTATGCAAAATAATTGTCAAACTTCTATATGTACCTTGTTTGAGAAACAAAAAACTTATTCATTTCATCTACTTCTCCAACACCTTTCAGCTAAAGATCCTCAGATTTCACAGAGGATTATATGAAATTCCACTATCTGCTAACTTTGCCAGCAAATTTCTACCTTGATGACACCGAGTAAGTAGTTTCTCCAATCGTCATATTTTAAACATGCAGTTCCCTTGAGTGATCAATCTCAAATCATCAACACACATCCACGTGTTAAGAAATGAAAAAGGAGAGAATAATTCAAACTTAGTAGTAAAATAAAAACAAAACTCAGGGTCAGTCTCCAGAATGCACTGGAGTACTTGTGAAAGTTACCAGGTAAAACTCATGAACATCTCTCATTCACAAGCATAATAGTGATTTTGAAAATGTCGTTTAAGTAAATACATTGAGGTGAGATTAAACAATTTGACTGATTTTTTTTTCTGTAATTCAGTATTCGTATGTTTGCAGACACAACAGCACAGCCTTACGTACTGTGACTGAGTGAAATGACCACGCATGGAATTATCATGACACAGATCCCTGTTTCATACATGTAACTCCATGGCCTTAGGATAAAACAACATATTTTAAATTGAAAGATCAAAATTAGGCAAAAGATATTGGTGGTTTTGTCATAAGATGAATCCAATCAAGAATAACTAAAAGCTGATATACTAATACAAAGAATCAAAATATATTTAAAAAAGATAAGGATGATATGATAAATCGTACCTCTCCGCCATGCTCCAGGACTGTGTCTTCCACAACATCACAAAGCATCTCAATGGAGCGACAGAAGCCATATATGCACAAGCGCCTACCCGTATTAAGTCCCTAAAAAAAATAGCAATATAAAAAAAAAATTAGAAAATGATTGAAATATAAGTAATTATTTAAAAAAAGAAAAAAAATGATTTTTTTTTTAAATTTTTTTTACGTTTGTTGCTGCAATGTCAAAAAGTGCTCCTAGACAAAGGCTTTGGTTTGGATCCATGTACTTGCTCTCTTTAAGTCGTTGAGATTTTTGTGACACCTTTGAATTCCCTTGTTTTTTCTGCATGATGAAACGTACAGCAGATATTTCATTTAATTTGTTTAAAGAAAAATCTAAGAGCAAATATTGCAGATACATAATCTAGGAGAAAATATGAAACAGAGTTCCAGAAGTTTACAGATATTTACCAAAAATAATATCACAGCAATATGCACTTTCATGACCCAAGTGCATCATAAAGTGAAACAAAACATAGGAAACAAAAAGGACAAAGTATAATTAAAAAATGTGAATGCTTAAAGGTATAAGAGATACCAGGATTCAAGATATCATGATCTTGAAAATGCATAAAATCAAATAATATGTACTCTAATATGGACCAAAATGAAGCCATAAATTCTTAAGTAGCAAACTCTTAAAGACACTATAGATAAAGCACATAGCATTGCACACAGAGGCTACCAACTATTAGCATTTACTTACAATTTAGAAAGAATTATAGATTCCCATATATTAACACAAAAAAAAACTCTCATCGGAATTACAAGATAAAATTTCAAGAAACTTCATAAGCAATCAATAAAGGATCACAATCACAAACATGGAAAATCATACTTCAGCAGAAGAAAGCCGACGCGGAACAAGATTCCCGCCAATTTGGATCAACCCATCAGAAGTAAATAGCGTGATTCTCTCCTCCGAAACCCATTGTATAGCTACAAAGAACACAGTCCAAAAATATAAAAAAAAATAAGGAAAAAAAAAGCGTTCAAGCAACCAAATACGTCTTCAAATAACTGCTACGTATATATCCAATTCGATGCGATGCTCTCATATAGTACTACAATAACGAAAAAGTAATAACAGTAAATGTAAAAAACGAAGAAATAGGAATTACATGAGTCAGCGGCGGATTCATTATTTTCCCAGGGGTAAAATCCGAAGGCATCATCTCCGAGGAAATTGGGCGAACCGGAAGCTCGGATGGTGAAGTTGAGGTAGGGCGATCGAGAGCGGTGGAATTGGGAAGAGAACCTTCGTGGAGTAAATGAGGAAGTGGAAGCCCTAGAAGAAGGGGAAGAAATCGGAATCGACGCAAAAAAGCAGACGGCGGAGGTGGTTTCAGCCATTGATTTTTCTGCAAATTTAACTTTAGGGAAGAAGAAGGATTGAAATTTGTGGGGAGAAGAAGAATCGGAAAAGGAAAGGAATCTAATTATAGATTTATAGTATATGGTATTGGGGGGGAGGAAAAGGAAAAGGGGGGAGATCATTGAGTTGAGTTTTGAGTCCACATGTTTAACAGGTGACGACACTACAAACCGACAGTTAATGGCTGACTTGAACCGGGTTTGAAGCGGTTGGTCGGTTTATTCTATGTCTTCCTTTCTCCTTAATTTTGGTCTTAATTTCTTTCCACTGCCAATTAACATCATCCTAATATATTTTTATGTTAATCTCATGTTTCACACATTACATGTATATGTGAAAAAAAACCTGAACTCTTGAGTTTAAGGTTAATATATTTCTTTTTTATATACATTTTATTAGATCTTACGTTATTGATATTTAAAGGTTCGCAAATCCTAAATATCCATGTTATATTGTTGTTCAATTGAAATTTTAAAACTTTAAATATAATTAAAAAGAAGTTTAGTGTAGTAATTAAGTTTGAAAATTATATTTTAAATTAATTAATACACCTTTGAATTATTTTTTTTTTAAAGTAAATTTAGTAATAAGAGGGAAAAAAAAATACTCCCTCACTTTCTCACTTTCAAGATACATTTTGACATTTTTGGTGTCCCAAAATTGTCAGTGTTTATTAGGCCCACAATAAAATTAATTAGGACAGAGTATGTATGTTCTGGTCTGGGCCTATTGGGCTAAGCTATAATGTTGAGTTAGGCCACGCTAATCCGAACTAATAATGTTGGGCTAAGCTATAATATTGGGTTAGGCCACTGCTATCCAAACCCAATATTTTCTTGTTAGTCCTAGCCCATAGCCTAATATTACGCCCAACATTTTCTCCTTTTGGGCCTTAAATGCAGCCCAGCCAGTTATTAGAGTGTTCGGCCCGACCAAGCCCACTGAACCAGGCCGATTTCCTAGGCTTTGAATAAGAATGCGTAATACTTGTAGCACACTGGATCTGAACTATTTATTTATTTACTTATTTATTTATTTATCCGATTTTATTATTATAAACCCCTGAAACACATAAATCCTTTCTTCTTGATCTGTGATATGATTTGACTTTCAGAGTATGTATTAGTAGTAGTACATTATACAAGTTGTAAAAAGTCAATATTTTACTATTCAATGTTTGGTTTCTCATTGACTAATCACACATGATTAATTTATCACCTTCTACAAGTCAAAGTTTTTGTTGATGGTAGGTATTGGAAGGTGTGCACTTTGGTATTCTTTTCTATACCTTATTATAAACGAAATGTGGTTTCACTATTAATTTCGATTTACTAGTATTATTTTCTTACGTCACATGAGAAAACTAAGCCATAAAAGAAATTTATTCATTTTGAGGTTGATAGAACATACATAAAAATACTACTGAATTTTTTGTGGGTTAATTTTCATCTAACTTTTTTTTATCAATATTTAGCTAATTAGCTTTTCATACTTATATACATGGGTAGCTTTTTCAATAATGTTTCAATAATGTTACAGCATGTTATATCCCACTAAGCTAATCTTGATTAAACAATGTAATTAACAACACTTTCAGAAGACGTGTCTAGCTACTTCAACTCCAACCCCAACAAAATATAATACTATTACTTTACTCAAAAGAATATACAATATATTCCATTCTTTACATTTGCATTCTTCATTTCTTCAAAAAAAAAAAAATCAATTTGCGACTTCATTAACAATTGGAGTTTAAACTCTTCCCATCTCAATTGGAGTTTCACAGTAGATAGAATTTAAGATTTTTTAAAACTTATTTTTAACTTTTTTTCTAGGATAATATATAGTAGTATATATATATATATATATATATATATATATATATATATATATATATATATATATATATATATATATATATATATATATATATATATATACGTGTATTATGTATGTATAACATTTCTAAAATAAAGTGTATATTAAAATATTATTCGCTTAAATGCTCTTATAAAAAATAGAATGCGTAGTATGAAGTTTTTAATGGGATGTACATTGATAGTACAATCCTAGAATCATTATGACACGACCCACCTTACACAACTTATAATCTAAATATTATTTAACATAAACATCATCTTTATAAAAAAAACTGCATATAATATATTTTTTTTTTTCACATAATATGCTTATAACCAACACCATCACACCAGTTCAACATGTGTGACTGGTTTCTGATACCACTTCAAACCACACAAACATGTGATAATACTTATTATATTACACAATCAAAACATCAGCGGAAACAAAATAAACCCACGGCCTAGCCCAACAGGTCGTCATCTATGTACATCCGCTCAAAACCTTGAAGGAGCTCCACAGCTTGCACAGTCACATCACAAACTCAATCATCAACAGGCTCACCTACAATGCATAAACTAGTGAGATAAAAATCTCAGTAAGTAGAAATCATGCATGTCAGTGCATGATAATGCATTTAGTTCTCTATCGCCTATTTCCTAATTTTTCTAATTGATCTCTTTTATTTTGAAAACTGTTCACGTTGCGGGATCCCCACGACACACTTATGATATGCACCCCAAATGAGCTCAATGGGGACGATTTTTCCGAACCCCGAAAATAGTGCCGAGAACGATTTTTCCGAACTCTGGCAAAGTGGTGGGGACGATTTTTCCGAACCCCTAATAAAAATATCGGGAACGATTTTTCCGAACCCTGACAGAGATGCATATATAGTGGCCGCACACACCATTAGTATCTTATTAATTTTGAGGAAAAATACTTTTCATGTTTATGCATGGTATGCACCCAAAACAATTAAATGTGCATCATAAACCATTTACAATATCAATATCAACATTTAATCACCATAAAGCAGCAACTTAATTTCAATTCACACAAATCCACTTCTGAAATAACAACTTCACCTCAATCCCATAGATCCATTTATAGAATAATCACTTCACCCTGGGATCACACGGATCTCTTTTTGGAATCAAACTTCATCTTGGATCCCACAGATCCTTATAACCAATATTTTCTCAAACCATATAAATATATTTGCAACAGTTTCCAATCACACAGATCTATATAGGATGATGATATTATTTCAAATCATATGGATCCTCAACTTGTATCACAAAATTATCACAAATAATTTACAAATACTATTGTTAAATATGAACCCTACTTTCTCCAAATCACATAAATCCACAACTTGTATAACAAATTAATCTCAAATAATTCATATCGTAATTAAACTAATTACAAATAATCCATGACATAATTAACACATATTAATTACAAATAATTCACAAACAACATGTTTATGCATTGTAGTTGGACTTCTACTTACCTGGATTCCGACAGTAATATAAACCCCGTAAAGAACTGTAACTAATTCGCTCCGACACGCACGTTCCGGCGCGCTCCCTCTTCTCTTTCTCTTCTTCCTCTCTCTCTCTCCTCTCTCTCCCTTTCTCTCTCTCCCTCTTCCTCTCTTTCTCCTTTCCCTCTCTCTCCTTTCCTTTCTTTTTTTTTTTTTTTTTTTTTTTTTGAACTCTTGTTTACTCTCTCAGGGGTTTATGTATTTATAGAGGGGTGGGGTGGAAGTCGTACACGACTCTCCCACCGCCTCAACCTCTTTTTTTTTTTTTTATATTATTATCCATTCTTAATTTACGTGCAATACTTAATAGCTAAGATATAATACATTTACATATTAATACACATACGTGTACATTTTTCTACCCACTATTATTATTATTACGAGAACACGTGTGATACTTAATAATTAAGAAAAGTGTATTTATGCTCATAAAATAATTTACTCATATATCCAAATTAATGCACATAAATATTTATACACCCATATATTCACACACTGTCCCAATTTTTTATCACGAATGTCTCAAATAAAATGTAACGATAAATAAAATATAGAAACAATTTTCACATAATTGTCACATTATTATCTCATAATTACCACATAATTATCACATAATTATAAAATGCACATAATACAAATTAAATTATATAGACACATGAGTAGTGAGAAGCTCGGGTATCACATCCTCCCCAACTTATAAGAATTTCGTCCCCGAAATTTACTTACCTGAAGAGGTCTGGATATTTAGCCATCATCTCATCCTCTCTTTCCCAAGTAGCCTCCTCAACTAGTTGGTTCCTCCATAATACTTTTACTAATGGTATTTCTTTATTTCTGAGCTTCTTCACTTCTCGCCACAAGATCTCAACTGGTACTTCCTCATAACTCAAATCTTCTTTCAACTCAACTGGTTCATGTCTGAGAACATGAGATGAATTTGGAACATACTTCCTCAACACAGATACATGAAACACGTCATGTACTCTAGACATCGATGCTGGTAACTCCAATTTATAGGCAACACTGCCAACTCTCTCAATGATAGTGAACGGACCAACATATCTTGGACTGAGTTTCCCTTTCCTTCCAAACCGCATTATCCCCTTCATTGGAGATATTTTCAAAAATACCTGATCACCCACTTCAAATTCCAATTCTCTCCTCCGTTTGTCTGCATAACTCTTTTGCCGATCTTGAGCAACTTTCATCTTCTCTCGTATATGGGTAACAGCTTCTGACATTTCACGAATCAAGTCTGGACCCAAAAGTTTCCTCTCTCCAACTTCATCCCAATGAACTGGAGATTTACACTTCCTCCCATATAATGCTTCATATGGAGCCATCCCGATGGTAGACTGATAACTATTGTTGTACGAGAACTCTATCAAAGGCAAAAATTTACTCCACTGACCTTGAAAATCCAACACACACGCTCTGAGCATATCCTCCAAGATTTGTATTGTACGCTCTGATTGACCATCTGTCTGTGGATGGAATGCTGTACTGAAAGATAACTGTGTCCCCAACGCCTTATGTAAACTCTTCCAGAAAGCAGATAAGAATCTCGTATCTCTGTCTGACACAATGGTAAGTGGTACTCCATGGAGTCTGACAATCTCTTGTATATATAGTTGGGCATAACGATCCATGGAATACGTAGAGCTAATAGGAAGAAAATGAGTTGACTTAGTCAATCGATCCACAATAACCCAAATGGCATCGTGACCTTTCACTGTCTTCGGTAGCCCGATAACAAAATCCATCGTGATATTCTCCCACTTCCATTCTGGAATAAATAAAGGCTGCAAAGTTCCTGCTGGTCTCTGATGCTCGGCTTTGACTTGCTGACAAGTCAAACATTGCTCCACATATCGAGCAACATCTCTCTTCATCCCTGGCCACCAATAATGTGCCTTCAAATCTCTATACATCTTAGTAGCTCCTGGATGTACAGAGTAGGGTGTTGAATGAGCTTCTATCATCACTTCTTTTCGAATGTCATTCACTTCAGGTAGACACAATCGACCTCCATAACGAATCACGTCATCATCTCCTAATTGGAAGTCAGAAGACTTTCCAGAGCTGATATCATTCTTTATTTTGTCAAACAATTTATCCTCTTGTTGGCTCTGTTGAATCTTATCCATCAGAGTTGGTCGAAGTGTCAGAGCTGCTATCCTTGCTTCCAACGATCCTTCTTGAATGATCTCCACACCCATCATTTGCAAATCAAGCAACTCTGGTTCCTGATTTACGATCACAGCAGCTACACTCTGTATTGCTTTTCGGCTCAATGCATCAGCAACCACATTGGCTTTTCCCGGATGATAATTGATAACACAATCATAATCCTTCACCAATTCCAACCATCTTCTTTGCCTCATATTTAACTCTTTCTGAGTGAAAAAGTACTTCAAACTTTTATGATCTGTATAGATTTCACAACGTTCCCCATACAGATAATGCCTCCATATCTTGAGTGCAAACACCACTGCAGCTAACTCTAAATCATGAGTTGGATAATTTTTCTCATACTCCCTTAACTGTCTGGATGCATATGCTATCACTTTCCCATTTTGCATCAATACACACCCAAGACCATTCTTTGAAGCATCACTGTAAACTTTGAAGTTTCCTGTCTCCGTAGGAATAGTTAAGATAGGTGCTGATGTCAATCGTCTCTTCAATTCTTGGAAACTTTGTTCACGTTCCTCCGTCCATGTGAACTTCACATTCTTCCTGGTCAACTGTGTTAATGGTGAAGCAATCTTAGAAAATCCTTCAACAAACCTTCGATAATATCCCGCCAATCCAAGAAAGCTACGAACCTCAGTGGGATTTGAGGGTTGTGGCCAATCATGGATTGCTTTAACTTTACCTGGATCCACTGAAATTCCTTCTCCCGATACCACGTGCCCCAAGAAAACAACTCGGTCTAACCAAAACTCACACTTCTTGAACTTCGCATACAACTGCCTCTCCTTCAGAATCTCTAACACCTTTCTCAAGTGCAGTGCATGATCCTCCTTATTCTTAGAGTAAATTAGAATGTCATCGATAAACACAATCACAAATTTATCGAGAAATTCCCGAAATACTCTATTCATCAAATCCATAAATGCTGCAGGAGCATTTGTTAATCCAAACGGCATCACTAAGAACTCATAGTGCCCGTACCTTGTACTGAATGCAGTCTTTGGAATATCCTCCTTCTTTATTTTTAACTGATGATACCCCGACCGCAAATCAATCTTTGAAAAGATAGCTGCACCCTGTAACTGATCAAACAGATCATCAATGCGAGGCAATGGATATTTATTCTTCACCGTAACTTTGTTAAGATCCCGATAATCAATGCACATCCTCAATGTGCCATCCTTCTTTCGAACAAACAGAACTGGTGCTCCCCAATGAGAGAAACTAGGTTGGATGAATCCTTTGTCTAGCAACTCTTGTAACTGTATCTTCAATTCCTTCAGTTCAGTTGGTGCCATTCTGTATGGCGCTTTAGATGTAGGAGCAGTTCCTGGTTGTAACTCAATAACAAACTCTATTTCTCGCTCTGGTGGCAAACCTGGAAGATCATCTGGAAATACCTCTAGATATTCCCGAACTACTGGTACACTATCAAGAACTGGACATTGCTGTCCCTCAACATTCATTACACTCACCAGATACCCCTCACAACCACTTTCCAACAACCGCTGTGCTTTTGCTGCTGATATCATCGGAAATCGAAAGCTTTTCTTGATTCCAACAAAAGTGAACGGTTCTCCTTTCACTGGCTGAAAAGTGATACTCTTCTTCTGACAATCTATTGTAGCACCGTATTTTGACAGCCAATCCATGCCCAATATGATATCATAATCATTCATACTTAACACAATCAAATTAGCGAGGAGTCTTCTTCCTTCAATAGGAATAACACAACCTCGAAGAAGTTGATTAGTTTGTTTTGACTCACCAGAAGGTATCATCACCTCATAATTAGCTTTTATCAAGTTAGGTGTTCCACCCAACTTTTTCACATACTCAGTGGATACAAATGAATGTGTTGCTCCAGAATCAAATAGCACATATGTAGAAGTGCCAAAAATAGAGAACTTACCCGTGACAACTGAGGGATTCGCGTCTGCCTCCTCTCGCGTCAAAGTATACACTCTCGCTGGAGCTCTTCCCTGTTGTGCCTGCTTCCCTTTCTTAGGACAAGTAGTAGTCACATGTCCTTTCTCCCCGCATGTGTAACACGTTCTCAGAGGAATTTGACACTCTCCACCATGTGATCTAAGACAATTAGGGCATATAAGTAGTGGCGGCGCCGGTGGCACTTTACCCTGATCGAATTTAGGACGCTTGTTGGGTTCTCCTCGTCTCTGTCCTTGCTCCACTTGAACATTTGAATTCGGCCTCTGAAATGGCATCGGCCTCTTATCAACTCTCCCGGACTGCTGCATTGGTTTCTGCTGAAATTGACGTCTGATGGCTTGCGCTTGTCTGATCCTCATCTCCGCTTGCTCAGCAATTTGAGCCCTTTCTGCAACTTGTGAGTATGTTGCTCCATGCAGTCCCGCCATACTCACATCTCTATAAAGTTCAGGCCTTAAGCCTTCCACAAATCTCTCCACTTTCAGTGCCTCCGTACTAACCATATGTTCAGCAAACCTCGACAACTGCTCAAACTTACGAAGGTAATCTGTGACTGACATGCCACCTTGCCTCAACTGTATGAACTCGTTCATCTTCATGGCTCTCACTGGTGCCGTAAAGTACTTGTTTCTGAAAAGCTCCTTGAACCTTTCCCATGTCATAGTCGTGACATCCTCGATACTTTTAATCGTATCCCACCAGTGGCCCGCACTTCCTCGTAACATGAAAGAAGCACATAGCACTCTATCCCCATCTGTAATTCTACTGTATTGAAACATGTTTTCCACCGTGCGTAACCAATCCTCTGCATCTGTGGGGTCTGCTGCGTCCTCAAATATTGGAGGGCTCAGCTTTCGAAACCTCTCACAAACCATTTCCACACGTTCTATTTGACGTCTATCTTGATTTGCATTACCCTCGGGTTGTCCACCCACATCTCTCTGCTGAATCAGTTGTTGTATCTGTTGGGACTGACGCTCAACCAGTTCCATTAGTCGAGTAATGACCGCATCACGATTATTCCCTTCAGGAGGTGCTGCTTGCTCAACAGTCCTATCCCCTTCAGAACCTTCACCTGTAGCTCTTACCATTTTGTCTACTAACTACACTTCCTATATCACATAGCCAATATAATTTATAAGACACATAACAATACAGAATGAAAATAACACTTACTTGCAAAGCTGCGCTCCCAAAGAATGAGTTCATGTACATAGACAGTCTGCAGGACCCAAACCGTGCTCTGATACCACTCTGACACGACCCACCTTACACAACTTATAATCTAAATATTATTTAACATAAACATCATCTTTATAAAAAAAACTGCATATAATATATTTTTTTTTTCACATAATATGCTTATAACCAACACCATCACACCAGTTCAACATGTGTGACTGGTTTCTGATACCACTTCAAACCACACAAACATGTGATAATACTTATTATATTACACAATCAAAACATCAGCGGAAACAAAATAAACCCACGGCCTAGCCCAACAGGTCGTCATCTATGTACATCCGCTCAAAACCTTGAAGGAGCTCCACAGCTTGCACAGTCACATCACAAACTCAATCATCAACAGGCTCACCTACAATGCATAAACTAGTGAGATAAAAATCTCAGTAAGTAGAAATCATGCATGTCAGTGCATGATAATGCATTTAGTTCTCTATCGCCTATTTCCTAATTTTTCTAATTGATCTCTTTTATTTTGAAAACTGTTCACGTTGCGGGATCCCCACGACACACTTATGATATGCACCCCAAATGAGCTCAATGGGGACGATTTTTCCGAACCCCGAAAATAGTGCCGAGAACGATTTTTCCGAACTCTGGCAAAGTGGTGGGGACGATTTTTCCGAACCCCTAATAAAAATATCGGGAACGATTTTTCCGAACCCTGACAGAGATGCATATATAGTGGCCGCACACACCATTAGTATCTTATTAATTTTGAGGAAAAATACTTTTCATGTTTATGCATGGTATGCACCCAAAACAATTAAATGTGCATCATAAACCATTTACAATATCAATATCAACATTTAATCACCATAAAGCAGCAACTTAATTTCAATTCACACAAATCCACTTCTGAAATAACAACTTCACCTCAATCCCATAGATCCATTTATAGAATAATCACTTCACCCTGGGATCACACGGATCTCTTTTTGGAATCAAACTTCATCTTGGATCCCACAGATCCTTATAACCAATATTTTCTCAAACCATATAAATATATTTGCAACAGTTTCCAATCACACAGATCTATATAGGATGATGATATTATTTCAAATCATATGGATCCTCAACTTGTATCACAAAATTATCACAAATAATTTACAAATACTATTGTTAAATATGAACCCTACTTTCTCCAAATCACATAAATCCACAACTTGTATAACAAATTAATCTCAAATAATTCATATCGTAATTAAACTAATTACAAATAATCCATGACATAATTAACACATATTAATTACAAATAATTCACAAACAACATGTTTATGCATTGTAGTTGGACTTCTACTTACCTGGATTCCGACAGTAATATAAACCCCGTAAAGAACTGTAACTAATTCGCTCCGACACGCACGTTCCGGCGCGCTCCCTCTTCTCTTTCTCTTCTTCCTCTCTCTCTCTCCTCTCTCTCCCTTTCTCTCTCTCCCTCTTCCTCTCTTTCTCCTTTCCCTCTCTCTCCTTTCCTTTCTTTTTTTTTTTTTTTTTTTTTTTTTGAACTCTTGTTTACTCTCTCAGGGGTTTATGTATTTATAGAGGGGTGGGGTGGAAGTCGTACACGACTCTCCCACCGCCTCAACCTCTTTTTTTTTTTTATATTATTATCCATTCTTAATTTACGTGCAATACTTAATAGCTAAGATATAATACATTTACATATTAATACACATACGTGTACATTTTTCTACCCACTATTATTATTATTACGAGAACACGTGTGATACTTAATAATTAAGAAAAGTGTATTTATGCTCATAAAATAATTTACTCATATATCCAAATTAATGCACATAAATATTTATACACCCATATATTCACACACTGTCCCAATTTTTTATCACGAATGTCTCAAATAAAATGTAACGATAAATAAAATATAGAAACAATTTTCACATAATTGTCACATTATTATCTCATAATTACCACATAATTATCACATAATTATAAAATGCACATAATACAAATTAAATTATATAGACACATGAGTAGTGAGAAGCTCGGGTATCACACATTATGACAATATAACCTTAAAAAATGTATACTTAACAAATTTCATTCTGTTCTAGAAATAAAAAATTAAAAAAAAGATTGTAATAATTTAATTAAACAAACTTTAAGTATTAAATTATCCTTATCCTTGATGTAGCTATCAAGGCATCCTTTTCTTGATAAAATTTTCTGAAAATTGAAGCAAATTTAATTAATTTAATTTAATTCACACATATCCATTGGAGCAGGTATTAGCACATGCATTCCATTACCAACCTCACTTTATTTCCAATCATAGTATCACACTTTCCAAACTTGATGTACCCAAATGCCTAATTTTAATTTTAAACTCCATTTCTTTCATTCTGCTCACAAATAATTATGAAGATTTTTTACTTTAAACTCAAGAGGAAAAAATGTTCATTTTTCTTAAAATAATCATTTTCACACTATATTTTTTAATATCACATAATATTTTTTGACAAAGTATTACTTTGGATTTACAAGAAACTTAATTGCCCATATTTATGTGATAAAGAAAATTAATGGCTATAACCAAAAAAAAAATTGTTTTAGAAATTTAAGTTACATTTTAAAATTTTGGAAAAGTTATATATAGGAGTATAAGTTTATAAAGTGTTTCTTTGATTTTAGTCCCACATAAATTTTTATATTTATTATTATATAAATGCAATAATATTTAAAAAAAAGTTTATTATTTCAAAACTAATTTTAAAAAAATAATAATTTTTTTTGGTGGGAAAAAGTTTTAAAAATATAAAAATAAAACCCTATAACTCGTATCCTCATTATGGAGGAAAATTGGGCTTTCCAGTTTTGACTTTTTTTGTAATAATAATGACATGAAACTTTTGTTGTTTAGAATTTTCTTTTCCTATTTAAAATGTTAACCCAAAAAAAAAAAAAAGAAAAAAAAAAAGATGCCATAAATATCGTATTCAAATGGCCCATTGGACTCCAACTAGTGACTTAAGTACGGAATTTTGGACCATGAAGGTTTGGATCAATCGATTATGACCCCCCCAACCCCACCCACCTTCATTTTGGATTAAACTTCTATAAGTTCAAACTTCCTCTTGCCAAACGTGGCATAACATTAGACTCGAAAATTTCATCCTAAATCATTATTTTTTTAAATTTATTAAATTATTATTTTTTGAAATTTTATTATATAAGATTAATTCAATTTTTAAATGGACAATAAATTGAGTGAGGCTTGCGTGCGCCCAGGTGCACGCTGTGCGCCTTTAAAATTTAATATTATGGATAAGAGTACATTATTTTGTTCTAAATGGTATACACTTTAATTAATAAGGGTACATTATTTCGTTTTAAAGGGTATACACATCTTTATACTAAAGAGTATACAATTTAACACAAAATTCTAAAGAAGCACGGAATGTGCCCCGTGCACCCCGGGTGCACACAAGTTTTTGTCTAATAATTTTTCAAAATAGCGATGTTATTATTGTGAGGGTAATGTTTGTTTGAGTTTAAAAATCGATTTAGAGCTTTAAAACCTACTCCTTCAAGAATTAAGTAATATGTATACTTACAAACTCTATTAATTTATAATTTACTCACTTTTTATATATTTTAATTTTCAATTACAATACGTTTTCTCTTCTCTTTTCAATCCATACTCTTTCACTCTTTGCATTAATATAAACCTCCAACAAAGAAACGTCCGTTATCATGAACTAATGATGTGTTTGCAATGTATAGTAATTTTAGCAACAATTAATACTCCTCTATTTCCTAATAAACTTGTTTTAAATCATTATAATAACCAAAAAAAAAAAAATACACCCAATCTTATAAACTCAAAATATATTTTAATTTCCTAATATATTTTATAATTTATTTATTACTTTAAAATAGAATATTATTTTTCGAAAATTAACAAAATTAGTTAAAAACAATTAATTTTAATCTTTGTTTTGTATTTTATAGTATCGATGCAATTTACAGGGTGAGCAAATGCTTTTAGTAAGATTTTGGAGTGTATATAAATAATAACTACTCCTTATAAAGCAGGATTAAAAAGATTTCGATTTCCTTCTTATTTACAATTTTGTTCACTTTCTAATTCTTCTTAACGTTGGAGAGTAGTTTTTTTTTTATTTATTTATTTACTAATGTGAAAGGTAGAAATTTAATTGATATGCTAGCTAGTGCTTTTCCACGAGTTTTGTCAACATACTCTTGATGGCTTTTATTTTAAATTTAATTTTTATTTCCAAACACTCATTAATTATATGCATGTTGACCTCTATATATATACTCTTGTTACATACACTATTATTATTGTTGGTATGGCCAATGGGAACTCCAATAAATAATTATCATAAGATAAATATTCTCTACGTCTCGGGTATTTTTACTCATTTGTACGAGCACGAAGATTAAGACGTGTTATTTTTTTAATATATAATGTAAGAAAAAGTAGGGATAAATTAGTAATTTAAAAAAAAAGTAAATAAAGTTATTGAGAATGATGAATAAAGTGTAAAAAGTAATTAAAGTTGTTGGGATTGTAGAAAGTGGGTAATAAAATATTATGTATTCTTACCAAAAATAAAATGGATAAAAATATGTGGGACAGTCCAAAATGAAAAGTGTGTAAAAATACGTGGGACGAAGGTTGAAGTAAATTAGAAAAATAAAAATGTGTACATCGTATTTAATCACCCCAAAACCAGGCTGCCCCAGGTTGGACAGCGTGGGACAATCTTGTCCGTACAATCAAAGTTGGGTTGTGTGCATTGCTTTGACAAAAAGAAATGGTGGCCATTAATCAATACATCCCTTTTTTAGTTATTTTAATATTTACTTAAAAAATATATAAAAAAAAGGCTTTAAATTAAAAAGATTTATTGAAAAATAAAAAAGAGAGAAAAAAGGAAAGTGAAAGAGAACAAAAAGGGGAAGTGCCAATCTCTCGTGAAGATGCGAATATAATTTCCTTATACAAATGGTGGCATTTATCTTTTCTAGAAGTATTATTAAGTAATACATTGATGATGATTAATAGTAGCATTATATAAACATAAAATTATAGAGGATATTGTTATTATTATGTAGATGGCTTCATAAAATATTTGTAACCAAAAAAAAGAAGAAAAAACACTAAAATCATTTTCAACTCAAGTATGTGCATATCACCAATTCACTGACACTTAAAAAAACTGTTTTACCAACGAAGATCTACTTTTTTTTTTGCTAAAAAGTAAATGTAATTTTTATTTGCAATTTATGAGTAAAAGAAGATTTTTTTTTTTTTTTGGTAATGAGGTTTTCGAATTTAAGATATTATTATTGATGTTGTTGTTAACTCTCAAGTGGCAAATGTTAGTGCGTGAATCCACAATAGTAGGTAGGGGTTGGCAAGAAAAACTGTAAACCGCAAAAACCGATCGAATCACATTGCACCGCACCGTAATATGCAATTATTTGAATAAACCGTAATTTTTTATTTTTTAAAGCAAAACCGCACCGTACTATACGGTGCAATTTTATTTTCTTAGTAGAAACCGCACCAACCGCACTGTACATATTACTTATAAATTAAAATGTTATATATAGTTATATAATATATTATTTATGTTAGATTATTGTTAGCATATAGAGTATTTAATGTAGTGATTAGCATGTCGTTCTTTCACTCACCTAAGTATGTAATAAAGAAATCTTCCAAATTACTACCAAATATCAATTTATTACTTTCTTTCTACAATCTACGAATGAGGAATTCACTTTCTTTCTTGGCTATACACACTAACATTCCTTATAAGTATTATTGTTAAATTAAATTCTATTAATTAAATGTATGTTAAATTATTTTTTGTTTTTAAGAAATTAGAAATAAATAGTTATTGGTTGAATTGCCTTATGAATTTTCATCGTCCATCAAAAAAATTAATAGTAGGTCATTATTATTTAAGCTAATCTATAAGTAAAACCATCAAACCGCAAAAAATCGATCGAAACTGTTTAAAACAGCATAATTAATATTATTTGAATAACCGCAGTTTACACTTCTTTGTCTAACTGAACCGTATATAACAATGCAATTTGAATTATGTAGAAAAAATCGTAAAACCGCACCATGCACACCCCTAATTCACATTTTATTTATATATATTAATTAATAAATTAATATTTATAAAGTTTGTTGGAGTTTTTCTTTTCCAAAAATACTGTTAGAATTATTAAGAAATACATATATATATTATTAAATTTAAATTTAAACAATTTAATTATCATGAAAAAAGAAAAAATAGATACAAAAAGTTAACTTCATATATCCCTAAATACACAAAATATCAACTCCTCCCTAAACTCGCTTCCCATTACAAGTGACATTAAAACATCGCACACGATATTTTCTTTTTAAATCTTTAAATAATGAAAAATATTTACTTAGTCAAATTTTTAGACACACGTTATGCCTGTCTCATTCGATTGATAAGAATAGGACAACAATACATGGAAACATATCATCTCAACTAACAAAAATTGATAAGCACACATATACCACTGATTATTGTATTTAAAATTAAATCTAATATTAAAAATTATTTTTATATATGATAATTGTTACTCTTATATTATACTTCTACAATAAAGTATTACTCCCGTAAAAGAATAATAATTTAACTAATTTTTTGAAGTATAATAATTGTTTTAGTCATATACAAGAGTAATACATGATCAAAATTTAAAGTAAAATTTTTATGTGAAATCGATTCTACTATGGATGTGTATAGATATGTGTACGATTAATGTATATATAGATGTAATATAATTAATGGTTATAAATATAATAGCATGTGAGTTGTCGAAGAAGATGCCTAAAACATGTGGTTTGTGCATTAATTAATCATTGTACAATCCAAGTTGGAAAGCATAGCAATTGACAAACGTACCACACTAGAAGCTACATGTACATTTGGAAGATCGACTCTATTATTATTTATTTATTATTACTTATTAAATATATTAATTAGTTTCATTAATTGCAGCTGGTTTGCTTTGCTCCCCTTAAGGATTCCTTAATTAAATATTAATTTCCTTAATAATTTAGTGCCACACTTTTTCTGATTCTTTTACAACAGGTATCCCACTACTACCTAGAATCAACGGTTACAAAATCCCATTAAAAAATAATAATTAATAATAAAAAATTGTAATATATAGTATGTATTTATCATTTTGGTCCGTTTCAAAACACTATATTTTTCTTTTTGTTAAATAGAACTCACACTAAATAATTATTACTGCATATATTCACATGAGGTTCACACACAATATTAAATACAATTATACATTACATATTAAAATATTGTATTCTTTAAATTATTACATTAAAATATTATACTTTTTAATCAATGTGCAAAAGGCAAAAAAATAATCTCTTCATCCCATTCTAATGGTTACATATTTTCTTTTTGGGCTTCCCATCTTAATGATTGTATTTTCTTTTTTAGCATAGGGACCCACACAAATTAATTACTTCACTCTCCATTGATCCACACATCATACTAATATACCTACCCATTTTGCATTAAAATATTATATTTCTCACCTTAATACACATTAAAATACTATATTCATTAATCCACGTGCAAAAAGCAAACGTAACTATAAGAATGAGACGGACGGAGTACATAGGACAGGTGGAGTACAAAACTATGCAAAAAGTGATACTCTCATCCCAAGTTCCCCCTCTCCCCAACCCGATAGATTGGTGGAAATCTTTCAGTATGTGGGATTCGATCCTTCACGATTGTGCAAATTTTCACCAATTGAGCTGTGGAAACACAGTTACAAAATTCTTATAATTTTTTTTTTAAAAAATTTAATTATACTTTATTCGCCATTTCTTTTCTTGACGTAGCTCTTCTGAGTTTATGCTCGAATGAGTTGGTAATAATGTGGTTATGATGGTGGAATATATGCCAGCAATCAAAGGAAAAAAGAAAAGAAAGAAAAAAAATGAAAATCACCAAGATTCTCCCTAGAAAGAGCAGGTGGAATATATGCCAGCAATCAAAATATCTCACTTGCGTGATTTTAAAATTGATTGCATAGGTCTAATTCATTTTATAAAATTGAAAAGTGCATGCAATTTTTAAATGGTGAATTGCTCATACAAATAAACTTATTTGATTGAATTTATGTGAACGACTTCAAGTACAGAACATAATAAACCTTTTAGAATAAAGATTAAGTTATAAATTATGAGGTAAAGTAGTAATAACACATCTCTTTACACATTACAAATGACTTACTAATTCATTTATGAATTAATGATCATAAAATCTCGAAAGAGAAAAAAGAATGCAATAAATATTAAGAGTAAACAAAGTTGAAATAGTAATACTAAATTCGAATTCATGTACAATAAAATGGATATATACCTTTAAAAATGCATTTGTTATTATTAGATAAATTACTAACTATAAAAAACATGAGATAGCAATGAAATATTTTCATTACTAATTTTTCGTTGCTAAAATTTACTCCCTCCATCCTAAGGAAGATTGCACTTCTCTTTTGTAATACAAAAGAGATACACGATCTTTCCTAAGATAGATGGAGTATATATTAGGGAGGAAAAATGCTTGTTGCCATGCTTTAACGTCAGAGGAATGCTTGTCGCAAGAGGAATGCTTGTCACCATGCTTTCGTTACTATAATACAGTGAATTATTTCATCAAAATTTATAATACAAATGAATAGTGTTAGTAATATATTTTAAAAAAATGATAATTAAAAAAAAGGTTGTTTTAATAGATTGGAAAGTTCATTGTCTGTATTTATTTGGCTATGACGTTTGACTTTTCTTTTGCTCTAATATTTCAATCAAAATAATTAATAACAATAAATATATTCCTCGTACTATTTCCTCAACGGGCGGAATTAAATTTCAAATCAAATCCTCTCAAGATCATTTGCCTCCCATTTCTCGATCGATCGATCACATAATTGTCACATGATTTATTTTTACAATTATTAATTTGAAATCGAATAAAAACGTTTAATTTAATTTGACCTACCCACGACTTAGGGAAAACCCTAAAAATAAATTAGAGTTCATTCCTTAGCAAGCAGTGGTTGATGAGGACATCCATTATGCATTTTCTTGAAATTTGATTGGATAAACCCTAATTGGCAGACATATATATATTTGAAAATGTATTAACGGATTTCAATTCATTTATTTAATTAAAAAGATAATTACGTAAGTAATGATTGGAAAAACACCATTAAGGAATTTGCACCTATTTACTCCAACAACTTAATAGGGCAAATATTCTTGTCCTACAATTATTATTTTTAACTATCAATAGCTTATAGGTTACATGCTACGTTTTTTTGTTTTTTGTCATTTTTTTAATTTTTTTTAATACTTAATTCACTAGCGATGCAACTTAATAACTCTAGATTAATTAATGATTTTTTAAAATCATACATATATATTAATCTAATTTAAAAAATTAATTAGTACGATTAGTGGTATATAAACTTACGTTGTTTGAGGTTTGAGAAGCTAGTTGAGTAGATTTGTTTATTAACATTTTGAATTGAAGAATTGTTGAAGGTTAAATTGGATTGAGATTATGAGTAACACGATATAAGAGTTGATGCTTAATATATCAACTAGAATATTTAAAAAATAATAATAATTATTATTATATGATTGATTGTTCATTGTGGAAGAGTTATATATATCATGACAAACTTTTATTAAATTATTTATAAATAATAAATAGTGAGATTCTATTAAATGGGTTGCATCATGCATATATGTAACCAAAAATTTAGGAAAAAAACTACTCCTACAACGTAAATAGGATTTTGCACTAAATAATAATAATAATAATAATAATAATAATAATAATAGTAATAATTTCTATATAAGCCATTTTGTAAACAATTTTACTTTGGAATTTGGATTATAAATCATGATTATCGATTATATTCGAATTAGATCAATTTTAATAATTATTAATCGGGTTATATTTAATTAATCCATGTCTAAAATTTTTTGACCCTACCCAAATATTCCGGATCTAATTATTCAGAACGGGAAAAATAAATTAATAATTATTTAGAAAGGAAAGTTTTCAAGGTGGAGCCCACTTTCTCAAACAAATTTGATTGGCTAGAAACGGCGTGCGATATATTACTTTGTGTAATTTTTACCAATTAATTAATTACGCTTTCTTTAATATTACATAATTATTATATTAATTGCATTGTATATATAAGTTTCTTTTCGTCAAAAATTGTAGCTATATAAATTTCTTTGTTATAAAAATTTGTCACTACAAAATTAGAGCTTCCTAGATATATATCTTACTAAGTATTCATATTTTAAAAAAAATGTCATTTTTTATAAGTGTATATTGGGTATGTATGATTTTTTAATTTATTTTGTATATATATTATTTTATTTAATATATATTTTTTGTAATAATTATATATTTTTTTCACACTAAATTTTTCATTAAAAAAACTAACATCTATATATGTATAACTTTTTATTCAATAGTGTATGAAGTACATGTCTTTTTAGTAATTGTATATTTTTTACAGTCAATTTTTTATTAAAAAAACTAATAA
Organism: Pogostemon cablin; assembly: GCA_023678885.1. Lineage (NCBI taxonomy): Eukaryota > Viridiplantae > Streptophyta > Magnoliopsida > Lamiales > Lamiaceae > Pogostemon > Pogostemon cablin. The sequence goes on from CM042984.1 coordinate 3,982,108, forward strand.
TTAAATTGTATATATTATTACTCATAATTATATATATTTTTTATTATATTTGTATATGGATGCACCCTATCTTAGGATGCACCTGAATTCACACTATAATTAGCCTTTTTATAAATACACATATTAATAATATAATTAATTAGAAATAAGGGTGCTCGTATTTTACGAAATATTGTCGGCCCTACTAGGAATACTAGCAAGCCCAATATTATAAAATAACTAGGAAAACAAAATAAACATTGATGTGATGCTTGTATAATTGCTAGATTTAGTTCTTGATTCAGGCCATGTTGTTGACCTATGGCTATGGTACAATAATTTAATATATATGTTTATGTAAATATTTAATTAGAATATTAGGAGTATTAAATTAATGACCTTATTGCATAACCTATGCCCAACAAATAGGCACACTTAAGCACAAGCAAGACAATGGAATGCCATAATTAGATTCACATGCATTACTTTTTCACTAGTGAATAATTTTAATCAAGTACCTTAACTTATTTAAAAAAAAAACTCCATCATAAATTTTATGTAAAATTGGATTTAAATAATAATAATAATAATAATAAAACTTGTATATTCATGTGCTAGATATTCTTATAAATTAAAATGTAAATAATTTAAAATAAAATATTTTAACCTTAAACATGTTATTCCTGGATGCAGAAGATATGACCCACTCTTAAAAAACATATAATCCATAATAGACTATTAACAAATTTATATAATAACTTATTACTAAAAAGACAATTACTATTTTATTATATTATAAGTATTCAAAAATTAATAATTTAATTTTAAAAAAATAATAGTTTATCGTGTAAAATTGGTTTCATAGTACTAAGTTTTCCATTATTATTATTATTATTATTATTATTATTATTATTATTATTATTATTATTATTATTCATCTTATCCTTATGGCTTAATTTGTTTTAATTATTCCCCCACCCCACATCCCTCTCTAATTGGAAGTCAAGATGGAGTAATTATTACCTCTGATGAGAGAGAGTAAATTTTAATATATTTTAATCTCATAATAATTATTGACAAAAAAATAATATAAAATTGAAAAACAATAATATTGTTGACAAAAACACTTTTTTCTTGAGAGCCTTTATTATTTCTACAAAGGTAGGGCCCTCCTTCATCTCAATAATTAAGGTGATTAGCTCCTAATTTGAAATTAATGATGATTGTGTGAAAACTAATATTCTTGATTAGTGAGATTAGACAACCGGCTCCCATGCCCCTTTACACCAAATTTAAAAATTAAAATTGGGCCTATTTATTTTATTTTATTCTATTTTTATTATTTCTTTTCCTCAACCACATGAATATTATCCAAAACCTCTATAATTGAGATTTGTCTCATTGTTTCTACTTCATCTCCTTTTCTTATACAATCAATATACAACTGAAATTGTATTAATTTTGAAATTTTTGATTAACTAAATATTTTCAAATAATAATAATAATTACTTAATGTATACGTTTATATATATGAATGGTGTATTGGTATTGGATATCGAGTTAAAAGATGGTATTGAATCGAAGCTATTTAAAATTGAAATAAAAATTTGTTTTGAGGATTTATATATTATTAAAGTGATTTTTTATTTTTCTATAATGCACAACAATATTTGTGGAATGGATTTAATGGAAAAGTGTGAAGATAATATATTATTTGATTGATGTAGTATTATTTGTATTTTACACCTCTCTTTAATCCAAAATAAAATTTTCTGATGTAGTATTTATTTGTATTTTACTCCTCTCTTTAATCCAATATAAAATTTTCTTATAATTAACTGATGAATTTTGAATAAATGATTAATTAAAAAATTGAATAAAGTTAATACGGTAATTAAATTTCACAACTCGTTCATTTACCAACTTTCCCTAGTTGAACACGACAGGTGTCAAAATATTTTATTAGCTTGTCAGGGTAACACATGCATGCTTATTATTATTATTAATTTAATTAAAGTGATCTAAAAAATCTTTTATCAATAGACGACACATTTAAAATGAAGCAAATTAATCAACGTGAAATTATATTAATTCAATAAAAATTAGAGGAGAAACTTCTTGTTGTATTTTATCTTCTAGTAACAAATATCAATCTTGATCACATGTGAGATGAAATATACTCCCTCAATACGCTTTCAAGAATATCATTTTTCTATTTTATACGTCCGCCTCCAAGGGTCTCATTTCTTTTTTTATCCACACACACCCCCACTAATACAACTAAAAAATAGTACTCACACTTCCACTAATACAACTACCCACCACACATTAAATAATAATACTCCTTAATCTCTGTGCTCAAACGCACATGACACCCTTGAATCCGGACGACGGGAGTATATTAATGCATGACCATTTTACATACATTCAACTAGTTATTAATAAATTAATGCATCATACTAATGTTTATTTTAATTAGGTAACTTCTTCCAGCAATATTGCTAATATTACGGAATTTTATTCAAAGTATCAATCATATTTTTGAATTATATTTCAGAAATAAAAATCCAATTAAATACTGAGACCCACTAGATGGCCATTTTAGTTACAATGAAGTACGTTTATTTATATATGTATACACTGGTGATGCAAATGGCAGATGAAACTGTGTCTTAATAATTCTACGATTTCTTTATATATTTAATTTGAACTAATATTAACGTTTTGTAGTTTTGTAGTATATTGTTTGTAAATAAATTAATAATGTCTATGAAAATAATAGATTAAAATTCTTTTAATAGAATTAGTTAATAGTAAAATAATTTTAATCTCGAGACGGAACATCCGAACATAATCGGTAGGTTTGAGAATTTTTACTAATATCAGAAAAGCATTCTTAACTTAGTTAATTTTTGGCATTATAAATCACACATTTTATTACATCTACTAGCTAATTTCTGAAATTGTTACTATTTTTTTAGGTTCTGTGAATATCATTAAATAATAGTTGTGATAACATATTGATTAATAGTGAAAAAAAATATTATTTAAGAAACAAATAAAAAAATATGATCAAATGTACGTTCACCACTGCAAAATGATCCTTACTGATCTTTCCACACGTAATTGGGTTGCTTTTCTGAGACTCCAACTTCACTTACTTCTGTGAGAGATAGAGAATTCAGACATGAAAATGGTAATCTCTAATCATTTGTTTTTTGTTGTTTTTTTTTCATGGATTAAGAGAAGTTGTTTATTTATTATTCATTCCTATCAAGATAAATTTTACACTTTTCGTTTATGTTTGTCCCATATTAAATTTCATTACACAAAAAAAAAACATCACATTAATTCCTAACATTAAAAGTATATTTTAATTATAAATTTACCACTCACACCTAACACACATAACATATTTTATAATTTATTTGTTACCTAATCATATTGCATTATCCTCCAAAAGTCAATAAAGTTGGTTAATATTTTTTTATATATTTTGTATCCTCAGTAACGGTGAAGGATAAGTTGGGACGTAGCCCTCTGTCCACACCAAATATTCATATTTGCTTTTTATACGTAGATTAAAGAAGTATAATCCCTCTGTTCAATTTCAATCTTTACATATTTCCATTTTGGGTGTCTCATTCCAATATTTACATTTCCCTTTTTAGTAAATGAGACTCACACAAATTAATTATTTCTCTCTCCATGGGCCCACACTAATACACATACCCACTTTACATTAAAATATTATTTCTCTCACCTTACTACACATTAAAATACTACATTTCTTAATCTACGTGCAAAAAATAAATGTAAAATTTGAAACGAGACGAAGAGAATATATATTTTTTTATTTGTAGTTAGTAGTTATATTAATAGTGATTGATTGATTATATATGCAATTTTTTTATTACTAAAAAAGAGAAATGTGTAACTTTAGGGTGGATACCAAAAATATAAAATGGGAATATTTTGGATGGATGGAGAGAATGTGGTGAATAATTTTATTAAGTAACATTATTGGGTCATATATTATTATTTTTAAAAGATAAAAAATATATATTGACATTCAAAATAATAAAATGAATACTATCTCAAGTCCACTATAACATTTACTTATTTTGATTCGGTACATCTCATTATAAAGTTTACATTTCCTTTTATAATAAATGAAATTCACATAAAATAATTAATAAATCTTTATGATACTCACACACAATAATAATATAATTATTAACTATACATTAAAATTTAATATTTTTCATCTCAATAAACACAAAAATACTGCTTTCTCTGTCTCACAAAATTCTTCACATTTTCCTCATTTGTTTATCCCACAAAAACCCTTCACACATAAAAAAAATTAAACATCATTTTATCCATAACCTCTTCATACTTTCCTCATTTGTTTATTCCAAAAAACCCTTCACACCTTAAAAACTGAAACATCACTATATCCAATAACCTTTAAGTCACTTTAATTTTAAATTTGCTACTCATTTTCCACACATATACCATAATTACTTTAATTTTTATTTCTTAAAAATACTATATTATCCTAAAAAAAATCAACAAAATTGATAATAATAAAAAAGAACAACCTTTTCTAAATAATGTAGAACAGTAAACATAAAACGTTTTATGAGACGAAAAGAATATCTATTTTTATCTCATACAAAATACATACTTCATCCGTCTCATTGATACGTATCCATTTTTTCATTTGGTCCGTTTCATTACAAAGTATCAATTTTCCTTTTTGGATTGATGTGACATACAACCACTACACATGACCCCACACTCAACGCTAATACAACTACCCACTACACATTAAAATATTTTTTCTATCACCTTATTATACATTAAATTATTATTATACTCATTAATTCACGTGCAAAAAGTCAACGAATACCTTTTAAGGGGACGGAGGGAGTATATAAACCTTTATGTTTTATGGGAAGAAAATAATATATAGTATTTTTTATAAAAAAAGTAAATATAAACCTTTCACAAGAAAGAGAGTATTTAGAAATGCACGAAGTGTACATATATGATCTCAACCACTTTCACATACTCCCGCTATTGTTTGCCATCTATATCACTCCCTTTTGCACATACCACTGTTTTTGAACAATTTTATTACTTTTAATAAAGTTTTTACACAAAAATTCTATGCTTATATATACTGTTTCTACAATATTAGGTCGTCAATAAAAAACAATGTGATAATTTTGCGTCTTGGTGATGGCGTGAATTCGTGGGAAATTAAATGATGCTTTTCTAATAGAACAGAATAATACCTAAATGATGATGGATCACAATTGTTATTAAATATATTATCCCTTTTTTTTAAACTAATATCATTAATAAATTTTAGTTGTTTAATTTAAAACTAATTTTAATTTATTATCAAGTTTCTACAATACTAGTCACATCAAATGACGAAACCGTGCCTAATTAAATCTGGGATTTAATATTATTTAGGATTTAAAGTTTTTTTTAATTAACAAATATTTATGCATGTCATCTATTTTGAAATTCTATTACAAGTTTTAAATAATTAAAAACTTAATAATAATACATCTACTTGATAGAGTATAGTTATAATCAAAATTATATTTTATGTACGGATATTCGATTTATAGATCGATCAATTTGTAAAAAGCCAAATTTCATTGTCTATTTGCTGTACCCCATTTCAAGTTAGAGTTTTTAAACGTGATATGACTTGATTTCACAATTATATTTATATCTGCGAATTTCAAATTTTAGAAATTAGACATTAGGTAATTTTATCTTAAAGTTCGGATCAAGTTATCACCGTTAAACTAACCCTAAGGTGATGTTTGTTTTGGATTTAAGTTGATTTAATAAACCAATGAATAATATTATTTTATATTTGTTATGTTTGTTTTGAGTTTAAATATGCTAGATTTAAACTTTATGTCAAATCAAATATTAATTGAGGTGAGAGAATAAGAGAGATAAAGAAAAAAAAAGTATTAATTGAGGAGAGAGAATATAGTGTATAGGGATGAGTAAGTGTTAATAGGATATGTAGGTGTATATTGGGGAGATTTAAGAAAATTTATTAAATCTAAATTTGGAAAATTAAATCCATAGTGAACATAGCCTAAGGGTTTATAATTAATAATCAAAATTATAGCAATGTAAGAAATTATAAAAATGTACTCCGTCCGTCCTATATTTGTCTTCACATGTTACTGTAGACACGGAGTTTAAGAAAAATTATTTTTTGACCAATTTTATTGACTTTTGAAGGATATTGTAGTATTTTTAAGTAATAAATAAATTATAAAGTATGTTATGTGTGTTAGGTGGGAGTGATATTTTTGAAATTAAGGTAACTTTTAAGGTTATTGCTTAATGTGAAGTTTCATTTTTTGAGTGGTGAAAATAAATGTGAGACGGACGAAAATGGAAAGTGTGAAATTAAATGTGGGACGGAGGGAGTATTATTTGTTGGCGTGCGCTTTAGATATTTTTACTTTGAATAAAAATACATTGAACATAAAGTGCTCCAAGTTGTAATTATATACTATATAGTCCATATAAAAAGTATTTTGTAATGAGTCCAAAAAATGACACGCAGGTTGAAAAAATACATTCGATAGAATATATACATATATAATTCGAGTAATAATTATGGTGGAGAAAAAGAGTTACTCGTACTGGATCCAATCAAGTATCCACTAAATTTTGTCTTCAACTCTTCGTCTTTAAGCTCTAATTTTGTCAAGTAATACACCAAATACTTCCACCATAATCAATGCCTTCATCCTTTTTATTTTATTTTATTTTTAAATAGTTGTAATAATTTTAAGATTAGGACACATGCATTACTAATAATCTTGTCAGAAAATATAATAATGAATTTGCAACCCACCAAAAATTAATTATAATTTATTCAGTTTTTAATCGCTTAAAAATGACACAGATATATACTCTATCCTGTAATTTTCTACCCGTAGATTATACACCATATATATATTCTCATGATTAAAATCATCAGTTAGTTTTCGGAGTTAATTTTGGTCACGCAATTATTCTTGGATAAAACTTGATTAACTCGGACACATTGTGATTATATATATTGTATTAGAAAATTGTATTCTTTTAATATTAAATATTTATTTTTTAAGTATTAAAACATGTATCCTTACTTTTCTTAAATGACTAATTATACTGTGCACCCGAGTGCACCCCAAGATAGGGTGTGCCCACTTTAAAAAACGTATACAAATATAAACAAAAACATATACAATTATGAACAAAAATTTATACAATTTAATTGTTAGTTTTTTTAATGAAAAATTGAGTATAAAAAAATATAATTATTATTAAAAAATATTATACACTATTGAATAAAAATTTATACACATATGGATGCTAGTTTTTATAATGAAAAACTTATTGTGAAAAAAGTATACAATTATTAAGAAACACGTATACAAAATAAAATAACATATATACAAAATAGAATAAAGAGTTATACACATATAGGTGCACCCTTGCACCCGGGTGCACCTAATATCAACTCTTCTTAAATGGAGTACTATATATTTCTTCCTCCAGTTGATAAGTGTCCGTTTGTTTTTTGCACGTAGATTAAGAAATAATATAATATTTTAAAGTGTAATAAGGTGAGAAAAATAATATTTTAATGTATAGTGGGTTGTTGTATTAGTGTTGAGCTAGTGTGGCCCAATGTATAGTGAGTTGAGTATAATAATATTATTGTGTTTGTCACATAAACAAAAAAAAATGATTACTTTGTATTAGGACGAACCAAAATGACAAAATTGATACTTATCAAGAGGAGGAGGGAGTATATAACTATATTTTTTTTCTTACTCAAATATTAATTAATAGGTCAAATGATCAAATTAGCTCTTGAATTTTAACTCATGGATCAAGTAAGCCCTTGATGTTATTTTTTTACAAATAAACCCTTCATCTTTAGAAAAAGATCCATTAGCTCCACCATTTAGCTCTTGTTATTTTTTATGTTTCGATTTTTTTAACTGATTCTATTTTCTTTAATGTTTTCAATTTTTATATTTTTAATTCGTAAAACTTAAGTGTGTTCAATTTTTATATTTTCTTTAGTGTTATTTTCTTATTTAAAAAATAATTTTAAATATATTTATTAAAAATGTTATCACTTTTTATTTATTATATAAATTATTTATAAAATAGTTTAATTAACCATTATTATTTACATAGACTGAAAAATGTTATATGAATTATTCATGAAGTATTAGTTTATATATAATATTTTCTAATTTGTAATTTATATATATATATATATATATATATATATATATATATATATATATATATATATATATATATATATATATATATATATTTATTAAATAATGAAAAATGAAATAAGAAAAAAAAATCAGTAGGAGTGTTAAATTTTTTTATTAAATAAATTATACTCCATAATAATAAAATATTAATAAAATAAGAGGATTAGAAAGAAAAAAAAAAGAAATTTAAAAAAAAATAAGAAAATAGATGTGAGGTATTTTTATGTTTAATTAATTTATTTATAAAAAATGGAGGGTATATTTGATTTACTTATTATAAGAAAGGGGGTTGAATGACTTAATAAATAGATTGAGGGTTATAAAATAAGGGGCTTAATTATTCATTTTTTTTAAGATGAAGGGTTTATTTGTACAAAATATTACTTTAGGGACTTATTTATCCATGGAGTAAAGTTTGGGTGTTAATACGACCCTTTACCCATATTAATATTATTTATATTTCAATCTTCTCTTTTGTTGACATTCTATTGGTAAATTTATTATAAATCGATTGCTTATGTGTTACTAAACAAATAATTTTTTGTTGCAAATTTTATTACCATAAAAGATTTTTTTTAAGTGACGTATTATTAAATTAAGGCTAATCACTTTTAAAAAAGTATACAAATATAAATAAAACATATACAATTATGAACAAAACAATTTAATTGTTAATTTTTTAATGAAAAATTGAGTGTAAAAAAATATACAATTATTAAAAAGTATTTATACACTATTGAATAAAAAGTTATATAAATATGAATGCTAGTCTTTTTAATGATAAACTTAGTTTGAAAAAAGTATATAATTATTAAGAAACACGTATACAAAATAAAATAACATGTATACAAAATAGAATAAAATGTTATACTCATATGAGTGCACATAATATCAACTCTCAAATTAAATAAGGTAAAAGCTCATGCGCCCCCAGGAAACGGGGACACGGTCCGTGTCCCCATGTGAACACAATTTTTTTCCTCCCTACTCTATTTAAACTAATGTATTGCTAGAAAATTTAAATTGTAAAGGAGTACGGATCTAAATCCGTTTGCCGAACACACAAAAAACTCATTCATTAAATATATGACAAATTACTCTCCTTATATAAGAACTAAAAAAACTTATCTTAAATAATATGGTATAGTAATAAGTTCGGTGAAATGGAATTACGTTACATCACATAAATTTTGAGCAACAAAGTCAATAGAAAGGATGTGACTTGAATTTCTAATGTTTTTTTACGCTCACTGCTTTACCATTTCGTACACCAATAAAGTCATGAATTTATTCGGTTTTTTATAAGACAAAAGTTCCAACGTCTCCATGATATAGATGGATACTCCGTATCTCAATGTGAACACAATCCTCTTCCTCCAATTCTATTTAAATCTATGTATTGTTAGGAGTTTAAATTGTAAAGGGACATAAAAATTGCAAAGGCGCACGGAATATGCTCCATGCGCCCGGGTGCACAGGAGCCTCACTCTTTTTATAATATTTTTTTTAATTTACAGCGTTTATTCACCTTTTAAATTAATGGAAATAACTTTTCTTAAGCGCAGTGAAAATTACGTTGAAATATTTTATGAGGAGGGATAGCATTTACTAAATAAATGTACTAAATAAGAATTATAAACATAATTAGAGAAAGGACAATTTTTCTGTCATATTCTTAAATGAAATGAAATTAATTTTGTGAGATAAATAATAACTTTTATAATTAATGATATTATAATCTATTAAGAAAAAATCCTTCTCAGTCTCATGTAATTAGCCATGAACGTCATTTCTATACAACTAATAAAAATATATTTTTCATGTAATATTCCATTAATAAAAGTTTATACATCGAATAATTAAAGAGGTAAAGGAAAACTTAAGTATTCTATTCGTTTAAAAAAATTCTTGATATTATAGTTATCTTTTTGTCTTATAATCATACACACTTAAAAAAACAAGAAAGATCACCTTAATTTAATAATTTAAATGTTTCATTAAATTTTAATGGTTAACACGGATGCCTCTGTTAGATTGGGATTTGATGTTGGCTTGAGTGGAGTAGCAAGAGAGTACAATGGGAAGGTTATATGGTCATTCGTTGAGTTGAGAGATCCGAGTTATTACGCTGAGATGGGAGAGACCTTGGCAGCTTTAAGAAGACTTGAGATTGCAAGGGAGGAAAACCACATGAAGGTGTCTATTGAAACTGATTGTCAAATTCTTTATAATGCTCTAATAAATCAAAAGCCCGATCTTTTATACTTTGAAGTAGTGATTAAAGATATCTTCTCTCTACGATCTTCCTTTGATCAAGTCTGCTTCAATTGGATCCGACGGGAGGCTAATTCCTTAGCACGTAGTCTAGCGGCTACAACTTTCACCTACAATGGTGTTTTATCTGTATTTTATTACTCATTACCACACTCATGTGTAAACACTGATGCTTCATGATTTTATAGAAATTTATATTTCTGTAAAAAAAAAACATATTAGTATATACAAATATTACAGCCAGTATAGGTAAATAAAAATCAGTATTTATTTATTACGGAGTATATAAAAATATTAAATTGTTAAAAATACCAATAAAATTGATGAATGAATTAAATAGTAGGAGTAAATTTTTTAAACTAGCAGAGGTGGAGTGTTTTTGAGAGTGTGGGAAGTAACAATTCTAAACTTAAATTAGAAAAAGGACCCATTACACCTTGAAATGAGAATTTTTTTTCTCATTTAATTACTTATATTGAAATATTATTGTTTTTTATTTATATTATAATTTTTTTATAAAATAATTCATAAAACAACTATCACTTTAATCAATCATATACTCCCTCCATCTCGAATAAACTATTACTTTTGGTTATTTGTAGGTACATTAAGAATTAATATTTTAATACATATTGAATAGTGGTATTAGTGTTGTGTGGACTTCATGAAAATATTTTTGTTATTTTATCATGTGGTTCCCATTTGAAAAAAATATACTCTTTTCGTCCCCTTTAAAGAGGTTTTTTTTTCACTTTGAACGTCCTACTCAAAGAGTCCCCTTTCATTTTTTACACATATGAGACCCACACACACCCACTAATACTGTGGTAGGACCCATTAGGCTGGTTCACGTGCAAGCCCGAAACTACACCACATGTCCACCAAGAGGCGTTTACTCCCGCATTCCCCACCTCAATGCATCAAAAGGCATTATATGAGAGGGCGAGCGATTGGCGAGACGCGCTCGCCCTCCCATGAGAAGCAAGAGGAGGGCTTTCCTACCCTCCTCCCCTTCACATCTCTTTCTAATCAAGTGCTCCACTTGACCTGACATCCTACAAACCTATTGGATATCCCATGAGATATCTAATCGTAGAATAATCCTAAACTGATATCTTTTAATAGCCTCATGCGATTACGCATTTAATGCCTACAATATTTATAATAAATGTGATGTGACCTGTCGAAAGATCCCCAGATACAGATGACTGCAACCACGTCCATTATAAGGAGATCACTCCTAACCAAAAGGAGAGGAATACACACGCATAATTTTCACTTCCAAAAAGGCCCTAACAGCCTGGAGGTAACCCGAAAGCAGCACTTCATTCTATTATCAAATCATTATGTTAGATTAGTACGGATAATCACCTTATATTCCCTAAACAGCCACATTATTCCCCTTATTAATGGAGGGTGAAATTCGACTATCCACAAACACAATTAAAATACGAGGCACATACTCTCACTAATACAAATATCCACTACCCATTAAATAATAATATTCCTTAATTCACCTAAAAAAACAAATGACCCACATGGGACGGTGGGAGTATATAAAAATATTATCTTAAAATAAATTAAAATAACAAAACAATTTTTTTTATTTGAAATAAATAGAATATCACTTTTTATTACATTTCCCACAAAACTCATTTCAGTGTCATGCTGGTCTTTGCTTTAGAAAAAAAAGAGGGAAAAAAAGAAAAAAAAAAGTTTCAGATGCGGAGGTTAAAACTAAAAAGCGCCGGATTTATAGGAGAGTCTATTGACAATGATGAATAGTTTGAATGTGGACTTTCCATGTAATAAAACTTGGACTAGAAGCCACACAATTCACTCATTAAAACAAAATAAAAATTAATTAATCTAAACCTAGATTAACTAAAGTATTAAGTTAATTAACTCTGTAATAATAAATATAAAATGCGGTTAATTTTAATTCAACCAAAAAAAAAACTCACATTTACACCAATGGAATCTGTCATTTGGTCAAAAAACCCAATCTCAAGCTAGACACAGTATTATTTGTCGGGTGCCAAAGCCCCCCCACCTCCTTTCTCTCTCCTACCTTCTTCTCTCTCATGGGGGAGAGAGAGAGGGGAGGCGAATCATCTGTCAATTTATGAGGCTTGTGCGTGTGTGCTTGTTTCTTACTGATGCCCCTCAATCAACCACCCCACTGTTAAGAGCAAATATTTATGAATAAATATAAAGTATTAAAAAAGAAAATGGATTGTTGGTCAAGAGAGAGAAAATGTTGTATAGACAATCCCAGGAGTTGAACAAGAAATTAGAGAGAGAACAACCAAATTCAATGAAACAGAGGAGAGAGAAAAAAACCAGCACTTGTTTTACAAGAAACAGTGGTGGGTTGATTTTCTTGGAGCTGTAATTAATTCCACCAATAAAAATAAATTTTAAAAATAAATAAAAATAATGACAGGAGAAGATTGTGAGGAGGAGATAAAGTGGATAGAGAAATGGAAATGGTCTGAAATGCGAGACCTTGAAGTTGTAGTGTCAGTTCAGACAGAGTGCTCTTCTGACAACAACAACCACAACTCTACTCCTCCCCCTTCTATTAAAACCCACTCCAACCACATTAATACGCCATCATCATCTGCTGCAAGAAACCATCAGGGGTCCTCTCCAGATTCTGTAGACAGGGGAGGAGCAGCATCAGCCATGGAGGTTGAAGCAAAGAAGGACGGTGGCGAAATGGAGAAGCCCGGTTCGCCTCCGGCCGTTGGGTTCGGCGAGCTTTTCCGGTTCGCAGATGGGTTGGATTATGTTCTGATGACAATTGGTACAGTTGGTGCGATTGTTCATGGCACCTCATTGCCTCTGTTCCTTAGATTTTTTGCTGATCTTGTTAATTCTTTCGGCTCTAATGCTAACAATGTTGATAAGATGACCCAAGAAGTTTTGAAGGTATGTATGTGTTTGTTTTTCTCTGTCTCCTCTCTCTCTCTCTGGATTGATTAATTAGAAGTTGATGAATTTGCAGTATGCATTCTACTTTCTTGTTGTGGGAGCTGCGATATGGGCATCTTCATGGGCAGGTAAGAAAATTGCAGGAATGAATTTGTTAATATTGTGGAGATTAATTAGTGGAGTAATATTTGATTTGAATTTGTGCAGAGATATCGTGCTGGATGTGGACAGGGGAGAGACAATCGACGAAAATGAGGATCAAGTATTTGGAAGCTGCTTTGAACCAAGATATTCAGTACTTCGACACTGAGGTTCGGACATCCGATGTAGTTTTCGCTATTAACACCGACGCAGTGATGGTCCAAGATGCCATTAGTGAAAAGGTGAAGAAGATTCTCTTTTCGTGAAATGAGATTTCGTTATCTGATCTCTCTCTCTCCCATTTCTGTGATTGGTGTTCTCAGTTGGGAAATTTCCTACACTACATGGCTACATTTGTTTCTGGATTTGTGGTGGGTTTCACCGCCGTCTGGCAACTAGCTCTCGTCACCCTCGCCGTCGTTCCACTCATCGCCGTCATCGGCGGCATCCACACCGTCACATTATCCAAACTCTCCGGCAAGAGCCAAGAAGCTCTTTCCCAAGCAGGAAATATTGCGGAACAGGTGAGATTCATCCTTGCAATAATTTTTCAACCTTTTTTTTAAATGAATTGAAAACTGATGATGTTGTTACAGACAATAGCTCAAATTCGGACAGTGTTGGCCTTCGTGGGCGAATCACGAGCATTGCAGTCTTACTCTGCAGCTCTGAGAGTGTCTCAAAAGATAGGCTACAAGATTGGATTTGCCAAAGGATTAGGCCTTGGAGCAACCTATTTCACAGTGTTCTGCTGCTATGCTCTTCTGCTGTGGTACGGTGGATACTTGGTTAGGCACCATTTCACCAATGGAGGTCTTGCAATAGCAACAATGTTTGCTGTAATGATTGGTGGATTGTAAGTTGTTAATACTATATTTCTTTCCTCCATTGCCATCGCCATTGCATCTTCAATTGATCATGTTCTGTGAGCAGGGCTTTAGGACAGTCAGCTCCAAGTATGACTGCCTTCGCCAAGGCAAGAGTTGCAGCTTCCAAAATCTACCGAATCATCGATCACAAACCGTCCGTCGACACGAATTCCGAATCGGGTTTGGAGTTGGAGTCCATTACAGGGCAGTTGGAGCTCAAGAATGTGGACTTCTCCTACCCTTCAAGGCCAGAAACTCGAATTCTCAACAATTTCTCACTCGTTGTCCCTGCCGGAAAGACAATCGCCCTGGTCGGAAGCAGCGGTTCCGGTAAAAGCACCGTTGTATCCCTCATCGAGAGGTTCTACGATCCAACCTCAGGTGATGATCAATTTTATTACATGAATGTAGGTAGCTAGCTTAGTAAGTGCATTGTTATTATTTAAGTGGTTGAATTCGAACAGGACAAGTGTCGTTGGATGGTCATGATGTAAGAACATTAAAGTTGAGATGGTTGAGGGAGCAAATAGGGCTGGTAAGCCAAGAACCAGCATTATTTGCTACAACCATCAAAGAGAACATACTGCTAGGTAGGGGTGATGCTAATGCAGTCGAGATCGAGGAGGCTGCTCGTGTCGCTAACGCGCATTCGTTCGTTGTTAAGCTACCGGACGGCTACGACACACAGGTTTAATTAAAGCTAATTTTACTACATACTTGAATGGCAATTGTTATTACACTTCAATTATGATTGCATTTGATATACCTACATATCAAGCTGGATTGGTCCACATTCATGTTCGTTTTTGAATTCTTGATCCCATCCCTAAACGAGCCACGATCGATGCAGGGCTTAAAATAGCAGTTATAGTCATTAATGAGGCTATTTGGTCAACAGACATTTTTTTATTCAAGTCAAAAGTTTTGAAGATGTTTGGTCTTGCTTTTAAATAAAAGGTAACGTGGTTCGTTGTCAACAATGCATGTGCAAAGTGTTGGTCGGTATCTGATTTTACTAATGTAAGAAATTTCTGAGTAATTAACGAAACCACCAAGTAAAATAGAGTGGATTCTTGAGCTAAGATTGTGGTTTGGAAATGAATTAACTTAAGACAAAGATTAAGATTGTCATGTTGTGAGTATTCATTTGATGGTTGATAGGTTGGGGAGAGAGGGTTGCAGCTCTCCGGGGGGCAAAAGCAGAGGATAGCTATCGCGAGGGCGATGCTTAAAAACCCCGCTATTTTGCTGTTGGACGAGGCGACTAGCGCGTTGGATTCTGAATCGGAGAAGTTAGTTCAAGAAGCACTTGATCGGTTCATGATTGGAAGGACTACTCTGGTGATCGCCCATCGCCTATCCACCATTCGGAAAGCTGACCTTGTGGCTGTATTACAGCAAGGGAGCGTTACTGAAATCGGGACACATGATGAGCTCTTTGCTAGAGGAGAAAACGGAGTGTATGCGAAGCTCATCAGGATGCAAGAAGCAGCAGCTCATGAAGCTGCTATTAACAGTGCCAGGAAAAGTAGTGCAAGGTAAATTGAACTCTGTGAGCTTGAAAACACGAAATCTTATTTCAATGTCGATTAACTCGTGTATTCGTTCGTGTGTTGTTTGTTCCTACACAGGCCTTCTAGTGCTAGGAACTCTGTCAGCTCTCCAATAATTACCCGAAATTCATCCTATGGTCGATCACCTTACTCGAGAAGATTGTCCGATTTCTCTACCTCCGACTTCAGCCTCTCGTTGGACGGTGCATACCCTAGCTATCGACACGAGAAGCTTGCATTTAAAGAGCAAGCTAGTTCGTTCTGGCGATTGGCAAAGATGAACTCTCCTGAATGGGCTTATGCCTTGGTTGGTTCTGTAGGATCTGTTGTTTGTGGCTCTCTTAGTGCATTCTTCGCGTACGTGCTGAGTGCTGTTCTTAGCGTCTACTACAATCCCGATCACGCCTATATGATACGGGAAATCGCTAAATATTGCTACCTATTAATTGGTGTGTCCTCAGCTGCCCTTATTTTCAACACATTACAGCATTACTTCTGGGACACTGTGGGGGAGAACTTAACCAAACGTGTTAGGGAGAAAATGCTGTCTGCTGTTCTGAAGAACGAGATGGCGTGGTTTGATCAGGAAGAGAACGAAAGCTCTAGAGTCGCAGCGAGGCTGGCTCTTGATGCGAACAACGTAAGGTCAGCAATTGGGGACAGGATATCCGTTATAATGCAGAACTCTGCTCTTATGTTAGTTGCTTGCACTGCTGGTTTCGTATTGCAATGGCGCCTCGCCCTCGTCCTCCTTGCCGTCTTTCCTGTTGTCGTTGCAGCAACCGTCTTGCAGGTACATATATACAGTGACTCACCATTTATTACTCAGTATTCACAACAAATGGCTGAACCTAATGCAATGTCTCATCTAATTTGAGCAGAAAATGTTCATGAATGGATTCTCTGGCGACTTGGAAGCTGCACATGCGAAAGCAACGCAGCTAGCCGGGGAAGCAGTGGCCAACGTACGAACGGTTGCAGCGTTCAATTCAGAAGCGAAGATCGTAGGGCTGTTTACGGCCAGCCTTACAATGCCCCTAAGGAGGTGCTTTTGGAAGGGACAGATAGCTGGAAGTGGATATGGAATAGCTCAGTTCTTGCTCTATGCTTCGTATGCACTCGGTCTATGGTACGCCTCCTGGCTCGTCAAGCATGGAATCTCTGACTTCTCGAAGACTATCCGTGTGTTCATGGTCCTCATGGTCTCAGCTAATGGTGCAGCTGAAACACTGACCCTTGCCCCGGACTTCATCAAGGGGGGGCGAGCAATGAGGTCCGTGTTTCAGCTGCTCGACCGCAGGACTGAAATCGAGCCTGATGATCCTGAGGCTATGTCCGTACCAGACCGGATTCGTGGCGAAGTTGAGTTCAAGCATGTCGACTTTTCGTACCCTACTCGACCGGATGTGTCTATCTTCCGTGATCTTAACCTACGTGCCCGAGCAGGGAAATCTTTAGCTCTGGTTGGACCTAGTGGTTGTGGCAAGACTTCAGTCATTGCTCTTGTGCAGAGATTCTATGAATCGTCTTCCGGTCGCCTCATGATCGACGGGAAGGACATCCGGAAGTACAATCTGAAGTCGTTGAGACGACACATAGCCGTGGTGCCACAAGAACCGTGCCTATTCGCAACCACAATCTACGAAAACATAGCTTATGGACACGAATCTGCTACCGAAGCTGAGATCATCGAAGCAGCTACATTGGCGAACGCTCATAAGTTCATCTCCTCGTTGCCCGACGGATACAAGACATTTGCCGGGGAAAGAGGAGTGCAGCTATCAGGAGGGCAGAAGCAACGCATTGCCATTGCTAGAGCTTTCTTGAGGAAAGCAGAGATAATGCTGCTGGATGAGGCCACTAGTGCACTAGATGCTGAGTCGGAAAGGTGCATACAAGAAGCAATGGAACGAGCGTGTGCAGGCAAGACCACGATCGTTGTCGCACACAGGCTGACAACGATCAGAAACGCGCAGGTTATAGCCGTGCTAGACGATGGAAAAGTAGCAGAACAAGGGTCACATTCTCATCTATTGAAGAACCATCCTGATGGCATATATGCAAGGATGATTCAGCTGCAGAGATTCACGCACGGTGAAGCCGTGAGCATGGCAGCCTCGGGTTCAAGTTCTTCGTCGCGCCCACACGACGATCAAGAACGAGAAGGGCAATGACGAGGCTAACGGAGGATACAGACTACAGCTCCCAATTGAAGTTTAGAGACCCCCTTGTCTTGTTTATAATTTTGATATGGTATAGCATGTGGATGATCTATAATTATAGCTTAAAATGTCATTACAAATCTATTCTTCGACATGAATGGAGCTTAATGCTTAGATTAATTTGATCATGTAAGTTTTGATGACTCCCAAGTGAGCATAACTATGAACATTCAAATTTGAGATGAGATGATGAAATGTCAACGTCCCACAGCATCCAAACATACGTGATAGGAATGATTTAGAGCATGTTCAAAGCTGAATTATGACAATGATTGAGAACTACGTAACGGGGGGCACCATTATGGAGCATCTTCACGTGGTGGTTGCACGTACGACGGAGTGGTGAAAGATACTCAAAAGAAAGCTGCCAAAGAACTACTAACGGACAAAGGAGACAACATTGCATATGATCGTTCATTGCATATAATCATTCATACAAGAATGTAGACCCTAGAGCGTTGCTCGTAGTTGAGGAAAGAGTGGAAATGCTTTCCAATTCACAGGAGATGAGGTCTCCGGAAGCTTCCACGTTCAACTTGAGTCGCATTTCGTAATTTACTTCCTCCATCGTCATATTTTGTAATTTGTTGTGATGGGTGAGGGTGGGGTACTCCATTCATACATTTAGGTGGTAGAGCAAACCGGACATTCTACACTATTTTCGTGCATCATCTTCTGTGTTATACCTTATATGATTGACACGTATTTTCCTGGCACAGAGAATCAGAAGCGATGTTCAAGGTTGCTCGGTTAAAAATGGAGCATGATCCTAAAAAAGGGATATGAAATTAGCTAAACGACATAGTCATGATTCTCTTTCATAATGATAGACAGCTTTATAAATGTGTTCATGAACGGGATAAAGAAAGAAACCACCCCCTCTCAATTATGATGTTTATAGAGTGGCCATCAAAGTATCAAACTGTTCAACTCCCGTGGCCCTCATTTATCCTGTTGCTGGAAAACCACTCATTTCTTCTTTAACGTTTCAACAACGTAGTACAAATTTTGAAAACAAAAATGAAAAATGAAAAGTATAATAGGCAACACTTTCCTAAAAGTTGATAATATCCAGTCTATTTGATCACCCTTTAAAACATGGTCATACACAACCATGATGCCAGCAGTTAGATTTCAGGCTTTCAGCATATTTTTATTTCATTGATTTCAAGTTTCAACTTCAAACACACAAAACCATTTCAGCAGAGATGAGCAAATAAATCTTTAAAAAAATACAGTCACGCTGCGGCCCATAAGCGAAGTTGAAGAGCTATAAGAGAGTAAGCATACAATATACAGATGGAGGCCATTTACAAGGATATTTATCCACTTGGGATCAGTGCGATGCAGCTGAAATCAATCTTGATATTAAACATTGGCAATGTAATTATCATGTAAAAACATAGGAACCTCAACATAGAGCTACAACTAACTAAAGAACATAATATTTGAAATGCAAAAAGGATGTGAAGCCATGACAAATACAACCCTAGTAGATATTAGATATCACTATATAATTTTTCAGGTCACTCTCATCGAAGAATTCACAAGCAAAACTTTAAGCTGACATTAACTTGGGGCCATTGTCTGGCATGCCCATCCCAGCAGCTAGCTCAGCGTCCAATTGGGTGTGAGGTGCTGGCCCCATCATTATCTTCACACTGCAGGAATATCAATAACAATTAGGTTGGAAACATGCAATGTCAACTAGTTCACTTTAATGGTGTTTGCTTTGAAAATTTTGGTATTTATGGATTTAAAATCCACAAAGATCACTAAAAATTTAATTTAAGATGTGAGTGATGAATTTCAAAACCATGCATAATCAATTAATCATACAACATCAAATGGACTTGACTATCCTAAAAATTTTAAAAGCAAAAGATCCTAAATGTCTCAATATTAAGAAGTCATTTAGATTAAGAAGATATCACAATATTTGAACCAAAACAAAAACTACTAAACTGAAAGTGGTTTAATGCATATTGTTCCCAGGCAGTTCATGTAGATACCACAAAATTATAACACTATTCATAGGTCACACACAGACCCAGACAGCTTACAGCAGACAATATCAGCAACATAGTTAATTGATTTCAAGTACTACTAGTCATACTCGTGCTAACTACTAAGGGAAAGTTTGGTTCAAAATGAGTTAATAATACTCATGGGCCTTCAAAATTTACAATAAGTAAGGGAATTTACACACTAATTCACTTAAGCGGGCTTAATTACCTTACAAGCCCTTTATTTCCGATGGATTACAACCTAAGGGGATGTGAGTTACAATATCCCATGAAATTAATAAAGAATTAAGGCAATTCCAATACTCATTCCTTGTTATGACATTTACAAACTTAATTAACACACATATTAACTTTAGTGAACCAAACACACTCTAAATGTCAACACAAAGTCCAATAAACGAAGAAGCAATTATAAGGAACTTCTCTGAGGATTAACAATAGTTGAATTACAATCGTTCACAACATCAAGTTGTACAATAGAGTCCAGATTTAATAGGTGCGTAAGTTGAAATCAATCGTCCACAATGTGAAGTCAAATAATTTAACTATGAATAAAGAAACGAAACAACACATTCACATAAGTTTCCAGTAATCTAGCATAAACCACTACTCCCTTATTATCAAATAAGCTACTTTAAGAAAATCACAATGTTTATTCTTTCCTTTATTCAGCTACCAACATATAGTAAAATATAAATTGACAAGCCACATTTTTTCTGTTACGTGACAAACGCTAAAACATTTGAAAAACTAAATTGAAAATAGCATACCGCTTCCTATGCCGTTTGCATGTAAGCATGTAAATTGTGCAAACAATAGTACTGGCCCATTCCTGGAAGGTCTTCATCTACGGGCAAGGGCTTCCTCTCTCCCTCTGCTTTCTGAAGATCATCATAAACGGCGTCGTCGCGTGAACACTTGACAGTCAAGAAAATCTCATGGCAACAGTAATCCAAATCAGAGACACAAAATTATACAAGAAAAATAACATACATCACACACACACACACACCAAAAAGGATATCCTTGACGAGAAATTTGGCGCCTCTATGGGTTTTATGAGAGTACCGGCGCTTTTTCACGCTCCTGTTCGGGCACTTTCCACCCATTCCTCTTCACTGTATAAGCGAATTGGGAAATTCGTTGACTGGGAACCCTAGATGGAGAAGAGGAAATTTTAAGAAAATAGTATTGTTATTTATTTATTTTTCACACTAATGCGGCGTCGTATGGAGAATGAATATGCAACATCTGGGCCAGAACGCGAGGCCCAGATATATATTGGGCCATTGTCTGTTTTGCTGTTTCAAAAGGTAAGTAGTTTTCACTAAAATAAAGTGTGAGTTTTTTTATTTGGACTGTGCAAGTTATTAAATGTGAAATGAAATTACAAAATGTAGAGATAATCGTGACACGGTGAAGGTATAGTATATTTTTTTGTAAAGTTAGGGTGCTAACCTCGTCAGTCCTCCTTCCTATACGGCTCCATCATGTTCATGAATAAAATTAATTAATAATTTAAATAGTACTCCCTCTGTCCGGTTCTAGGGTATTCATTTGCTTTTTGCACGTGGACAATTCTGACGTCTTTATTTGCTTTTTGCACGTGGATTAAGGAGTATTATTATTATAGGTAAAGTGGGTAGTTGTATTAGAGGGAAGTGGTGAGTCATATTGTGTATTTTTTTTTACTAAATTGAAGAAATTGATACCTTGCGGATGTCAGAAATAATAAAATGAATATCTTAAAAGTAGAGGGAGTACTGAAAGCGGACAGAGGGAGTACTTATTACTGCGTCCACTTTAAATAATTTCATTTCTCTTTGTAGAGACATGGAATCCACGGACACTTATTTATACAATTAAAATAAAATATGAGGTATATATATTCATTAATACAATTACCTACTACACATAATAGCTACCCAATACTCATAATTCACGTAAAAAAAAGTAAATAACACTCTTTAAACTGGATGGATGGAGAGATTGTATTACATACGGAGTATTTTTTATTCCCATTTCCTCTAGTATTCGTGTATCTTTGTAAGATATAATAATAATAATAATAATAATTATTATCTTTTACACTTCATTCAAAAAGTCAATAACTATATCCATATATTTTTATTAAATTATTCAAAATACTCAATATTTATCTTATATTATCACTTAAAAAAACACTTTTATATATTTACATTTTAAGAAGTATAACATTTTAATTTGTAGTTGACCAAGAGATTTTAGTATTTTAATATGTGGTGTGCAATTGTATTAGTTTAATGCATGGAGTTTTATGTAAATATATTAATTATTTGTTTGGATCTCATTAAAAAAAAGAAAAGATATATTTTGTTTTGATACAAAAAAAAATTACAAGATGTATATCTTGTTAGGGAGTAGCTTATTACTCTCTACATCCCTCCGAAAGATATAATATATTTATATTTTTACGATAAATTAAAGAATATGATAGTTAATGGAGTAAAAACTTATTTGTATTTTTACTTTTTCATTTTTATTTAAAACTTTTAAGAATATCTCACCTAAAAAGAGAAAAGTATAGTTAAAATAGAACAAATTAAAGTAACAAAATATATAAATTGTAGCGAAACAAAAAATAAAATATTTAAAATTTTCATTGCTACGGGAATATTAGCTAGATAACAAACACATACTATCTTGAGTTAATGATAAATACACATATATTGATGTTTCTGGCGAAGCTCCACGCAAGGTATTAAGAATCCACGCGGCTTGAACTACCCACCCACCCCTAATTTAAGCCTTTAATACTTTATTTTATTATTTTTAAGTACAAGAGAACATGAGAAATTTTATCATTACATATGACAAATCTCATTTAAGAAACATTTAAAAAAAAAAATCTCGTAATAGTTAAAATTATTGACAAAAAATTCAAATTCTAATGATGTCTACGTGTATGTGAAGATGAGTTGAGCCCATAGTAATCCTCATGTTAATGTTAGATTTTTGCACCTAAATTAAAATATATAATATTTTAATATATAATTTATTAATGAATAAAATATTTTAATGTGCAGTATAAAGTTACATTAATTTTGTATGTGGATCTATAAAAATTTATTCATTATTTTGTATAAATCTTAACAAAATAGAGATGTAAATCTTAGAACAAACCAAAATAACAAATGTAAAATACTATAGATGATGAAGTATTAATTTATTTTGGTTTATTTTGAAGAATTTTAGCACATATATATATATATATATATATATATATATATATATATATATATATATATATATATATATATATATATATATATATATATATATATATAACAACGGATTGATTTCAACCATCACTATACTAATTAATTTTGTTGTTAATCCAATAATTAACTAATCTAACGATAAAATTATGGCTTTGTTGTTGGTAAAAAATGATTTATTTATAGTGGACAAATAAGAATATAGTATTAAAATAGAAAGGTACAAGGAGTAAAAAAAAAAAATACAAGGTACAAAGATAAAGTATTCCTTGTGATGATCTTGTACCCTAATATTAATTCTCAGGATTGGAACATTTAAAAAGTAATTGATTTTTCAATTAAAAGTTTACCATATATCCTGATTCATAACAAACTATCTCAAATACAAAACATAAAGACGTAGAAGTAAGAATTTTTACATGGAAAAACATTACTCTTCGTGTCCATAGAAGGCAGCCACAAATCTTTAGATACAAGTATTAACGAAAACTGTGTATACTTTAATCAAAGAGACAAAAGATCAACATTTGGGTTTTGGGTTTATGTGAAACTTGTTAAAATATATACTCCCTTCGTCCCCTGGTAGGAGTTTCATTTACTTTTGAGCACGTGGATTAGATTAAGGAGTATTATTATTTAATATATAGTGGGTAGTTGTATTAGTGGGTGTGTGGGCCCCATGTTTTAATTGTATTAGTGAGTGTGTGTGGATCTCATATATCCAAAAAAGGAAATTGAATCCTTTGGGTGAGACAACCAAAATGGTAAAATGAGACTCTTACATAGGGACGTAGGGAGTACTTGTTATTTAGACAGAGTATACTTATTGATAGTTAAAGTAAGTTTTTTAAAGTATAATGAACGATACAATCAACAACCTTACTTATAGTATATAATAAACATACTCTTTAATGGGTTGACCCATTTCACAACCAGTAAGAGAGTACCCTTTGAAAAAAAAAGGAATATTTTAAAAAGGGTGAAAGATTACCTTAGGTGGATGAAATAAAATGGAAAGTGAGACTGTCTTTAATGGATGAGGAAATATTTCTTTTCCAATAGTGCATAATAACACCTCATATGAGATGTCTCACAAAGATATTTGTATTTTGTACTGTATGAATAGAAATTTCATTTGGATGCTCCAAAACAGTAATAATCTTCAGATTAAGTAGGCAGCTTTTAATGGATTAAAATGTCAACTAATGCAAACAAACATAGGCTCACCATGAAGAGCAAATTGCACTATAATTTACACCCCAAGATAAGCATTACTTACCGTTTTATTTTTTATAACATGCAGAGGATCATAGCAGGTTCTCAAACAGTTCTCATATTTTAATTCCATTCTGTTTTAAATATTTCACCCTGTAAGATAAATAAGCATTGTATTAGTAAGTGTAGATCAAGATACTAATTAGTCAAAGAAGCCTTACTACACTCAGTCAAGATATTATAAGCAATATGAAAGCATCAGAGACATGAAATGGTTCTAAACTACAGTAACAGTGTTTAATTCATAAAAGTTAATATGTGAATGTGAGTTAATAAAGCTTATAAATGTGTTAAATAAATTGTGGGCATGAGTATTCCCTTAATTTTCAATTAGTTTCATGTAATATTGTAACTCATCTCCCCTATGTAACATTCCATAGGGCCTTAGTTTTTTTTTAACGGGCTTAGAAATAAGCCCGCATAAGTACAATTGGTATGTAAACTCTCTTATTTTTAATAAATTTCAAGGTCTAATAGTATAATATTAACTTTAATACAGTGGTATAATATGAATTGAGACAGGCACTTGGTAAAGGGGATTTGAACTGCTGAAGTCAGATAAGGAAGTTACTACAAGTGACTGTTAATTTCTTTTATGAACAGATAAGCCTAATAACTCTATCCAGAATCACCATTTGCCAGCCACAATTCTTAAACTCATATCATCTCCCCCGGATTATATTTACTACCCTCTTGATTGATTCACATAAAGGAAGCTGCAGTTGTAATTCGTAGAAGGACACTAATAGTGTACCAAACTCCTACAGCAACAAAAATTAAGCATTTATTCCACTGAGTGGAATAAGCTTTAATAACATATCTCACCATCGCTTTCAATTAGACGTCTCGTATAAATTTGGGAGAAATTATTTTTTAAACTATAAATTCAAATTCGTGTTAGGTCTTTGCATTCCCCGGTTAATTTGAGTAAAAAGTCTCTATATATAAAATACTATAGGTCCACATGTTCAAACCAATTTTATTTTGTAGTGTCAATTTAGTGCACTCATGAGTCATGACTTAATTCTGTCGAAAAAATACTTCTATGACTATGTAAAATTTCTTCAAGTGCAGTGAACTACATGAAATTAGTTGTTATCTTTAGATTCCTAAGTAGCAAATCTTATTATATTAGCCATAGTCAACCTGTAATCATGAGATTCGCTAGTAAAATGTATATAATCAGATCTAAATAGACAAATGAATAAACTAATCTAACAGACGCACATATTAAAATTGGGATTAATTAAGTGGCATTTTTTTCTTAATTAAGAAATTTTCACCATAAAAAATTAACCTGAGATTGGTCAAAGTAAAAATCACTCAACATGATATTTCACCACCTTCACGGAGAAAACAACCAAAATATGAGCTATATACATGCATGTAGTGACATTAATCTCATAACGTGTCATATGTATAACGCACCGAAACAGGTTTGTGAAAGCATATAAGACAAATGGACTCCACGACAACATTCAACTCGGTGCACGCAGTATACAATCTTTTCCACTTTCATAAAATTCCAAAAATACTCACGTTTCTTTCACTTATGCTTTATTTATTTAAGTAATAGATTAATCAGCTATTAATCATAGTTGTTAAAGGTGCGCCTCAGGCGAGGCTCAGCCCTTATCGCCTGGATTTGTTGGTATTTTGGGGTTTAGAGTTGATGTTCAAGAGGCCCTCGCCTCTATGCCCCTTTTTGCGCCTTTTTAGGCCAAAAGGCGTGCCTCACATACAATTATGATTTTCAGCTAATTGCTAATCATTCGAGTCTTTGACATTTAATATATTTTCTTAAACTAGAAGGCTTCTACTTATTTGATTATTGTGATTGCCTATTTGTGTTGAGTATTTGAATTGTGAAGTTCATTATGATATTATGTATGGGTTTTCAAATTGTCATTATGTTATTTATGAGTTATTATGGAGTATTATTATTTGATGTTTTGTGATTCTGGCCTTTATTTAGTTAGGTTAATATGTGTTAAGTTGGATATATTAATGTATATATGTTCTAGAAAACAGGCTGTACCTCAGGGGCGCGCCTCAACAAGGCCTTTGCACCTCACGCCTTTACAACTATGCTATTAATACACACCTAGAGATCATCAGAAAGTATAATTTCAACTAAAAAATGAGATATCATTTTATTTTGGAAGAGGCATTTAGCATTTCTTCTGTCCTTGAATATTTTAATACAACAGAATAGGGTAAAAAACAGGAGATGATAATGTCAATTGAGAAAAACATAAGCATGGAAATTAAGTCAGCCATAAAATGTTTAGTGCAAGACATGATCGATAATTAGAGATCCATCAAGACAAGTCTATGATCTAAATTAAGGATGGACTCTCCCTAGCGCTCATCCATAATGATGTCACTGATTAATTAATAAAAAGATCAGACGATATTTAATTAAATTAATAAGCATTTATTACTCCAATGTCAATCGGCAGAAAAAGCCAGAATTGCCGCTTGAAAGGCCTACGCAGCAGCAATTCCACTTGCATTCACAACGTGTCTCTCACAAAGAGAACTTCACTTTGAGTCGATTACTTCTTCTTCCACCTTAGTGCTAACGGTGTGTCCTTATATCCCCCTCTGTTTACCTACGCCTATTTAAAGGGAAAACAAGAATTGCAGAAAGCATCGTGAGTTTCATCTGCATGTAGACATCTCCTTTGTTTCTCTCATCCTCTGATTTTACTCTGTCTCACCCTATATTCAGTTTCTATCTTTTTTACACCTTAAAAGCACTCTATCACCATGAGAGACATAGTTTTCCGTGAGTTAGAGGTGAATGAAACCTATGATCCAACAATAAGCCTAATCCACACTTGGGATAGAATCCGAGTTCCAATCATTGCCCCCATTTTGCGTATTGCAGTTTATATGTGCATAGGCATGTCAATTATGCTTTTTATTGAACGAGTTTATATGGCTATAGTAATTGTATGTGTCAAATGCTTGGGGAAGAAAAGATACACCAAATATCAGCTGGATGCCATCAAAGAAGATCTAGAGAAGAACAAAAACTATCCGAAGGTGTTGGTTCAAATCCCGATGTTTAATGAAAAAGAGGTAAACTATATATTGTTGCTTTTTTAGTCATACAGCAGCATCAAATGCATTCAAAATTTCTTATATGAGTACGACTGGCAATATTTTCATTTCAAAAATAAAAAAATTGTAAGAATCATCAATTAATTCTTATCAAAGTTATAAAATTTTATAAAAATGAAGGAGATTTTTTTACATTCCAACATGAGTAATTTTGTGAAGTCTTTCATATTTTTCTTGTATGTATATGTATATGTACATATATGTGAACACGCACACAGATGCATTTAATATAATTACATGTATTTTTATGTACATATACATTTAAAAAGGAATTAATTACTCTATATGAAAAGAAACTTAGAGCGGTGGAGCATCACAGTGCTGGATAGATCTTAAAGGGATAACCTCCACCAAACTTATTTTCAAGAACAAAATTCTTAAATTATGGAATTGTGCACAAAAAATTAAAGGGCTTGATTCGTTAGATATTTAAACCACACTGGAAAAAAGCTTATCCACGTTGTAAATTTTGCCACAGGTCTATAAGTTATCTATTGGAGCAGTCTGCGGGCTTACATGGCCATCAGATCGGCTAATAGTCCAGGTTCTAGATGACTCCACCAATGAACTCTTAAGGGTATCTTTCGAATCCCAGAGTAAACTTAATTTGATTCTGCGACAATTATTTCAATGGAATGACATGAGAAAAATATACAGACAATGGTTGAATTAGAGTGCCGAAAATGGGAAGAGAAAGGGGTGAACATCAAATATGAGACAAGGAACAACAGGAGTGGCTACAAGGCAGGCGCTCTTCGAGACGGTCTCAAAAAGCATTATGTTGGGGATTGTGAATTTGTCATAATATTTGATGCAGATTTTCAGCCAGATGAAGATTTTCTGTGGAGGACTATCCCATACCTGCTTGAAAACCCAGAGTTGGGTTTGGTTCAGGCTAGGTGGAAATTTGGTAAGGATATATTATATTGTGTCTCACTAGTCAGAAGTAACAGAATTCCAAATTAATTGATCGCAGAATTAATGGAAGTAGTCAAGTGGCTGCCCAATGGTGTGGTTAACATAACAAAAAAGAAAAAGAAAAAAACTACAGTAAAATTTAAAAGAAATGACAAATGTTCACCTGAAATTATAAGTTTGCTTTCTTTCATATTACTGACAGCAACTTAACTTGCAGTTAATGCAGATGAATGTTTGATGACTCGTCTCCAACAGATGTCATTAGACTATCATTTTAGTGTTGAGCAAGAAGTGGGGTCCTCAACATGCTCATTCTTCGGATTTAATGGTAATCCACAACTTATATTCAATTTAATAGTAAAAACAGAAAAAAACGCATGGGAGTCTCTGAACTAGGATTTTACCTTGAATTACAGGGACTGCTGGTGTGTGGCGTATATCGGCACTGAACGATGCAGGTGGATGGAAAGATAGAACCACAGTAGAAGATATGGACCTTGCTGTAAGGGCAAGTCTCAAGGGCTGGAAGTTCCTCTTTATTGGTGATCTGGAGGTGAGTGTTAAAAACTTGAAACTTTTAGTACAATATTTACAAAGGACACTAAAACTACATAAAATACCAAATAATTACCTTTAACAGGTAAAAAATGAGCTACCAAGTACATTTAAGGCGTACAGATTTCAACAGCATCGTTGGTCATGTGGACCTGCAAATCTATTAAGGAAAATGTTTAAGGAAATTATCGTCTGTGAGGTCATCATCTATAACTCATTCTTTTGTTAATCGAAAGAAAACTTGAGCGATCAATGAGAACTTTAAAGTTCCATGCAATTAACATACATACTTCCTTTCTAAATGTAGCGCGTGTCAATCTGGAAGAAATGGCACGTAATTTACGCATTTTTCTTTGTGAGGAAGATTATTGCACACTGGGTTACTTTTTTCCTGTACTGCATTGTCATCCCAGCAACGATCTTAGTTCCAGAAGTTCATCTACCGCGACCACTAGCCATTTATCTTCCAGCAGGCATTACGATCCTCAATGCAGCTTCAACTATAAGGCAATAAAGCCTGTATATATTTCATTTAATATTTCAGCATTTTCATCATCAATCAATTATTCAAAAATTTCAATGGATTTGTAACAGGTCCATCCATCTTCTTGTGTTCTGGATATTATTTGAGAATGTAATGTCTCTCCATAGATCAAAGGCAGCAATAATAGGACTTCTTGAAGCAAACCGAGTCAATGAATGGGTTGTCACCGAAAAGTTGGGGAATACAATGAAGCAGCAAAAGTATAATGTGAGAGCACCCAAGAAGCCAAGATTAAAATTAGGAGAAAGGTAACCTAGTCCTTTAATCAATATACTATTTGTACTTCATTACTGGACAATATAAAATGAGTAACATTAATCAGCCACTGAACAAATAGATGCTAATTATTCAATAAAGAATGTGAAGCCACTAAGATAACCAAGAACATGAAACACTCTACAGACTAAGATACACAACCATACAATTTAGTTTTGTTGGAAAGGGATACAAAATTTTATTGATTGGGCATTACACTTATGTAAGAAAATAATTTGAAAAGTATTATATCCTTGTTTTGAGATAACATAGTAAAATTGATGCTATCAACAGGATACAAGTGATGGAGCTTTTGGTAGGAATGTACCTGCTACACTGCGCGATATATAACATACTCTTTGGGCACAACCATTTTTTCATATATCTATTGCTACAGGCAGGGGCTTTCTTTATTGTTGGTGTAGGGTATGTTGGAACATTTGTACCAAATTAGACGTGCAGCTACGAAGAACAGCCCAAGAAGAACTACAGCTTTAGTGATACTTGAGAGTGAACTAGGTCCTGGTAGTTCTTCTAGGTTTCCCTTTTCTATGGTGTATTATAATTTATAGTTTACAGTAAGGACATGTGCTATATTAAATAATAAATAAGCAATGTTAACGCGTGGCAGGCGTTGCATTCTTGATAAGAAATCATTGGTATCAATCATTTGGTACAACAATGAATCTAATAATAGAGCAAAAAAGCAAACTCCACAATATTCAGCACCAAAAAGCAGATAACATTCTAAAACTGATACTCCACATTAAATAGTAGTTAATACAATATCACTAAACAAAAAGTTCAGATTGGAATGAATGACATTGCTCTTTGAAGGATATAGCCATATAGGAACATAAAACAGAGTCTATCCCTTAACAAGTTAACATGCATAAATTGATTAGAATGCAATCCACCTCTACAGAATGATTTGATACATTATAATTAATTCGTAAGATTATTTTCTTTTATAAAAATAGAGATATTTACTTCACTTGAACTGTAAAATGCTTTAATCACCCAAGCAACCATATAACAACTTTCCAATATTAAACCGACTAATTTATATCATCAGTGTACGGTCATTTTGTTTCACAATTTCAATGTCTATAAAGTCAGGTTTTTCAATTCTAGTCAAGCTTTTATCAAAGTGTATAACATTTATTTTGTTAGCAATCTTGGATAAATTAATAGAGGATTCACCAGTAACTGCCAGAACTATTTGTGTATTGGCATAACTATTAAAATATGAAGGTTCAATCATTTATAACTACTCCATCACTACGGCAATATTACAAGAACAATGTATTGCTTGCGTGCATATTTTTTTTAAAAAAATTGTCATACAAGTGGTGGGGCTAATATTCAAATACTTATGATTGTTTGAATAGTACTTTCCAAGTGAAGACTAACTATAATGGAATTACTAAAACCATTATTTGAAAATTAAAGACCCCTATGTTGTTCAATAGATGCCCTATGGATCATCTTCACTTTAAGATCAGCATGCCATTCAAGCAAGCAAATACACTGTCCTTCCTTTGCTTCTAAAATTTCAGAACATCAATGGCTAGCTATAGATAATTGTTTGAACCTTGCACCTTACCTAGTTCCGTGCATATGCTCTTACGTAGTTTCAGACTTTCAGTACATGCTAAGATCATCCTAAGTTATAAAAGTTAGTATAAGAGCACGTTTACACCTATCTGTTGATGTTAGATTATTTACTAGAATTTTTTCTGATGATTCAGATCGAGCATTCTGTTTGAAACAAATTGATCAAAATAATTTTGAAACCCTAAGATCAAAGTAGTCATATACAGTAATTGCAAGCCTTCCAATAATTTAAAAATTCGGCCTCAACCTCTCCAAAACCAACAAACCTCAAAGCCTCCATAACCACTACATGCAACAGTCACTTCGCAATATCCAAAAGAAAAAAAGAAAATCAGAGAGAGCCTACTCACTTAGGTAGTTGAAAAAGAAATCCGCCATTGCCTCATCCCTTAGAAACTCACGGAGGCGGCAATCCAGTTCGGCCGCCTATCAGGGAGCCGTCACTCTGCCATTACGACCGCGATTCAGCTCAAGCAATGGCTATTAAGAGATATAATATATTTGTAATCTTTGATTCATTGTTGATTAGAAATATATTCTATCTCTTAATAATGGCCACAATACAATACTGAGACGAGGCGTATGGATTGCAGCGCAGCAGTCACGGCGGCACGATGTGGATTCTTTTTCTTCCGCGAACGCCCTGGGTGGTAAGAGGAGGAGGGGAGTCGATCATATAAGCGATGAGTGTTCACACCTTCTCCTCGCCGTCAATGGCGGCGTATACAAGGGGTGCCCGCCGGCGCGGAGGCGCCGAGATTTAGCCGAATTCTTGTAATTTTGCACCTTCAATTTTGAAGATCTATAAATTGGTACTATATATTTTACGGGTTTGAAAGATTTATTTTATCAATTCGGAATGAAAAAACATAAAATTATCAATTTAAGAATTAAATAAATAAAGTCAAATAAGTATCTACTCTTTTATTTATCCATTTTATTATTAAGGTGAGTACAAAACTACCTTCAATTTTTTTTTTTATGATACTCCACACAATATCATTAATACGAATACTCATAACGAAGGGAGTTTTACTCGACCATTAAAAAAAATTGGAATATACTAAGATCATCGAGAAAACATATAATGCCTTTTATAGCTACTAGTAGCATAGTGATAGTAGAACTCAAATATAAAGTCTCTTTTGTAAGTTGGCAATGCCTACTAATATAGGTTTAGATTAGATGCTATTATTCACTATAAATGTAAATAATGACACAAGCAATTTGAGGGTTTGACTAAGAAAATTGTATACAATTTTGCTTTTAGTTATTATAGATCATTTCACATTAGTTTTAATAGGTATATGCACATTTTAATAGGAATCCAAAGTTTTGGAATCAACAAATAGAATTGAAATTTGATATATTTTGGTTTGATTTCAATTTAGAAATCTTTTTTTTTTTTTTTTTGGAAAAACATGTTTTTAAAGCTTATAAAAGTGGAGTTAGGAACTAACGATTCCAAGTTGGAACTATAACCGCCTAAGACCAGTTCGGTACCGAACCAGGTGCATGCCTACTCTTGAGAGCTTAATAAGTTTTTTTTTTTTTTTTCATGTGTTTTTTTAATTTGGTTTTGACACACTTCATTTCATTTGGATATGAGGAAATTTTTTTAGGGAAAATTTAAAAACTACAATCGCTCATAATTGGGTGAAGAAAAAAGACATTATTATTTTTCTTAAAGTTTTAATTGGCTGTTGTAAGTTAGTCACGCCATCTAGATTATGAGAGTTAAGATAATAGATTCTCAATTTTTTTATGATATGACCGTTAATTAATGCTAATAACTTACTTTCTACCCTGATTACATTTGAATTAAAAGTGATATTGAATTAATAAAAAGTGATAATTGTCTAATGACCAATTCATAATATAAAATGAACTAATTTTAAAATGATAATAACTTTTCAAGTAAGGATTTATGTAAGACGGATAAAAAGTTATAATATCATTAATGGAAAGTAATACTCAATAAATAAAAATTGATGATGGTATAGTGAACTATTTCATGAATAATAATGATTTATAATATAAATAAAAATAATAATAACATTTTATAACAAAAGTGATAATTAATTACGAAAGCATGAAATGATCCTCCTACAATAATCTCACATAAAACTTTCCCTTTCAAAATTATCTCAAACAAATGTTGTGATAGTAAACTAACATTACACCGAATTAGTGCATTTTCTTTTAACTCCATTGACAACATAAAGTCTTATAATGATAATAATCCCTTGTTGAATTAATTAGTCGCATGTCGCATAAACTTACACCAGGCACATCAATAAGTTTCATTGTCCTATTTTTTTTTATCAGGAAATTAAAATTATTATTAAATTAAAATACAAGGGGTACTTCAACCCTTATAAATACAGATATTCAGTGAAACTTGTACTCAATTACAGCATATTGTAGGATCTAAACTTCATTCCTTGAATAAAAATTTATTGACAAATTCTCCTCTAACGACTAACCAAGACCATACTTTTGCTTTGACTTCAGAAAATATCTTAGAAGTATCAATTTCTTTTCCTTTGAAAACAATCTCATTTCTCCCATTCTATATTGACCAGATGATTGCAGACCAAATTGTTGTAGAGAATTTTTGGCTTCTTGAATTTCCTAGTAGGTTGTCATGTTGCTGAAGATGTCGCGCATGAATAATAAGGGGTACCATGCTCATCTTTGTTCATTTGTAACAATTTGACCAAATTCTATAAGCTACTTTGCAAGTGAAGAAAATATGTGAAACAGTTTCTTCTTCCTCTATACACAATGCACAAAGAGTATCAGTGTTTACCCGTAGCATTCCACGCTTTTGTATGCTTGTTTTCGTTGGTAATCTTTGCTTAATAACCTTCCAAACAATAGCTTGTACTCTTTTAGGAGTAAAAATCTTTCATACTTTCCTGCAAACCTCCGCTTCAAGAGATACATCTTCTTCTTTTTCTTTTTCCACGACGTACTTATAGGCTACACTCGTTGAGTATAGCCCATCTGCAGCTGGTGTCCATCTCCAATAATCTTTTTCTTCTTTAACCAAATGGTACCTTTTTAAATAAGACATAAGATCATTAAGTTTCATTGCCCTATTTAACTCTTTTGCATAATGAATAAATGATTATTGTTTTATATGATAAACGATTACTTTAATAATCTTTTTTATTTTATATCAGAAAACAACAATTTTTATTAAAAAAGACAGGAGTGTTGCCCCAAAATAAAAATACATCATTGCAACAACAGTAGAGAATGATAAAATTACAGTTCCATATAGTTTCTAGGATTACTAAACCATTCCATAAACTTTCTCATATCCATTATTTTTCAATTTGAGTTTATAAGTCAATTCTAATACTGTTTAGTTTTTACTTCATCAAACATCCTTCTCGTCCCACTAATGATGTAGTTGAAACCGCATTATTCAGCCATTGATAAGTAAACATTCGTCATCTAAAATACTACGGAGTAATACTTTTTGAAATGAAACATTGAATTCGATTATATGTCTCTAAATCTAATGAATGAATATTAATTAATTAAATAATTGTGCTAGTCAAGCCACTGCCCAATGGTGACTTAATTTTATCATTTTATGTAAAGTCAATTAGCAGTAATTACACATCCCAATGCAAAAATCTAATTTGACTAAATTAAATTCGAAGATACTCAGTCGAATGTGGAATAAAGGCTCCAATTCTGTCTTCCATTTGCATATTACTTTCTTTATTCATATTAAATTTAAAATTATTTTTTTTCATTAAAATTACGTTATTAACACTACAATAAGTTTGATAAAAAAAAATATATCTTTAGTTAAAAGAATAAAATATTCCTTTTAATTTTATTATAATTATTAGTAGTATTTTGTTATAGTATATATAAAAGTCATTTCTCCGGCACTCAAAAACTTTGTTTTCCCATTCGAAATTTTATGTTCTACTTAAGCAACATTTACGTTCGATAATAAACTAATATTGAGCTCACATATGATATTCATTCATGATATTCTCTCGATGAATAAATAAATATTACCTCCAAATTCTAATTTTTTATTTAATGTCATAAAATCCTAATTTTTTATAAGGATTTTTGGGAGGTCTTAAAACCTGATATAATGAGGATGGTTGAGGAATTCCAGCAGCATGACAGAATTGTTAATGGATTAAATCCCTCTTTTATTGTTCTCATACCCAAAAAGGAAGCACCAAGTGAGATAAACGACTTTAGACCAATATCTCTTATCGGAGGAGTATACAAGATATTTTCGAAGGCGTTGGCAGGGAGATTGAGTAGAGTATTGGATTCCATCATCTCTGAAAATCAAAGCGCCTTTGTGGGCAACAGACAAATTTTGGATAGTATTGTGATCCTTAATGAAGCAATAGACGAGGCAAAAAAGAGGAGATTGAAAAGGCTATTTCTCAAAATTGATTTCGCTAAGGCCTACGACTCGGTTGATTGGGGATTTTTAAATTTGATGTTAGAACGATTCAATTTTAATCATACCTGGAGAAAGTGGATAATGGAGTGTGTGTCTACAACAACTGCTTCAGTGTTAGTCAATGGAAGCCCATCTGGTGAGTTTAGATTGGAACGAGGCTTGAGGCAAGGTGACCCGCTATCCCCCTTTTTATTCTTGATTGTAGCTGAAGGTTTGAGCATCTTCATGACCAAGGCAACTGAGATAGGGCTATTTGAGGGAGCAAAAATAGGTAGGAATAGTGTCACAATATCCCATCTTCAATTCGCTGACGACACTATTCTTATGGGGGATGCGTCGGTGGACAATGCTTGGACTATGAAAAGAGTCTTGAGATGTATGGAGCTAGTCTCGGGACTAAAAGTCAATTTCAGAAAATGCTGCATTTTTGGGATAAACGTCGAGAGCAATACACTAAGAGAAATGACAGAGATTCTAAGTTGTTCTAAGGGCTCAATCCATTTTATTTATTTGGGGATTAAGGTGGGAATGAATCATAAGAATAAAGTTGAATGGTCAATCGTGGTGGAAAAGATTAAAAATCGCCTAAGGCGATGGGAGGATAAGCATATCTCATTGGGTGGCAGAATCACTCTCTTTAATGTGGTTCTTTCTTCATTGCTTTTTTACTACCTATCTTCCTATCAAGCCCCAAAAAACTCTTATGTGATATTGTGAGCTTACAACGTAATTTTTTATGGGGTGGTAAAGAGGGCTTTAGAAAGGTAGCTTGGGTTGAGTGGAAGGAAATTTGCAAATCAAAAATTTAGGGGGATCTTGGGCTAAAAGATTTGAAATTTTTTAATAAAGCTTTGCTGGGTAAATGAGCTTGGAGATATTTGAGTGAAAAAAATAGTTTATGGGTGAGGGTGGTGCAGTCTAAATATGGGATATGGAGAAATTGTGTTCATTTAGATAGTAGAGTGGGTAGTAGGTGGTTAGGGTGGTGGAGGGATGTGTTTAGTCTTTCTTTCGGAGGAGAGGGAACATGGTTTAAAAATAGATTAGTAAGGATGATAGGTGATGGTAAGGATATATATTTTTGGGATGAAAACTGGACGGGTGAGGGTTTATTAAAACTGAAATTTCAACGTTTTTTTCAACTTTGTAGGAATAAAGAGAGTGTGACTGGAGACATGGGGAAGTAGGAGGGAGAGATATGGAGATAGAGTTGGGAGTGGAGGAGATATTTATTTGATTGGGAACTTGATGTCTTTAACTCTTTGTTGTCTATCCTTAACAGGTTTACCTTAAGGCAGGAGGTTGTAGATTCATGGAAATGGCTTGGAAACTCGAATGATTGCTACAGTACAGGGAGTGCCTATTCAGTCCTTGTTGAACTCAGAGAAAATATAGCAGTGGATGAAGAAAAGATGCATGGATTCAAATTGATATGGGATACATTTGCACCACGAAAATTAATTGCCCATGCATGGAGAGCACTCTGGAATAGGCTTCCGACAAGAGCCAATTTGCTAAGAAGGAATTTATTACTTCCTAGCGATGATTCAACATGTGTACTTTGTGGAAACCATATCGAAACTGGAAGACATATTTTGTTCGAATGCTCAACTTCACATGAGGTATGGATGACTTGTTTCAAATGGTTGAGAATTACTACTGTATTACATTCTTGTATTTTATCCAATCTCATTGCACATAGTCGAATCTTAAGAGGCAAAATAGGGAAGAAGGTGCGCGGTCACAATTTGATTATGTTTGATTTGGAGATTGTGGAAAGGGAGAAATGATTTGATATTTAATGGCGTGGAGCTTAGTGTTGAGAAGATTGTTGAGGATATTAAGTTTAGACTTTGGAGTTGGTTTTATGTTAATAAGATTCGGTGCTCTAAGTTTTCATTTTGTAATTGGCTAGTTAACCCAAGAATGGTATTAGGGTATTAATTGTTGTAAATTTGTACTCTTTAGAGTATCTTTTGTACCCATAATGAATAATTTTTTTACTTATAAAAAAAAATTGATTAATTAAGACTGTTTATACAAATCAATAATTTAATAAACTTACAACAATAATAAAAAAATCAATTATCCGTATTTTAAAATTATTACACAATAAATCTTTTGTTGAAAAAAATTATGTCAAACACTCAATTAAGGTCATAAGTTAAGAGTTACTCTATTTTATTTTGATCAAATACATATATTCCTTTTTGAAAGGAAATACATATATACATATATTCCTAAATAGATAATTTTTTTTTTAAAAAATTAACATTTAATTCTGAGAAACCCAGTAGGCCAGCCTGTACCCCTAATTTCTGCTTTGAACAGATGAATAATAAATTAGAAAATTTCAAACGAATTCAACTAATTTACTCACTAATAAATACTTCAACTAATTTTTTCATTACCAATGGTCCAATACTGTCTTACAATGACAAGTTTATAAGAAGTATTATTTGATGTTACATTATTCATTCACTTTTATTATATGGTTTGTGTAGAAGTCAAATTTGAGCATCTTGTCAAATACTTGAGCTTAGGATATATATGAGGTATTCTTCCACCACATAATCTTTATTTAAAATTATATTTTATAAAAAATAAAAGATTAATCGTTAAAAGAAAAGAAGTATATATGATGAGTTAAAAGTATAATTGTAAAATGTTATAATATTATAATTTACTGTAGGTATACTCAAACAACACACTAATAAACATTCTTTATTTATATAATAGTAACATATTTTAATGATGAATTACTCCTTGTGATCCACCTCAAATACAAGAAAGTACCAAATTAAAATAAATAATATATATATATGTATTCATATTCTTTTCTTTTCTTTTAGAGTATTTATAAAGCACATAGGCAAAGCATGTAAAGTTACAATTATATAAAATCGACAAAGACTTGGATACCACCTCTATTTTGGTACAATCCCCGGTACAACCTCCTTCTTTCACCTTCAGTGTATGTTTTCCTCCTTTTTTTTTTAACTGTTGCGTTTTTTTTGTTTTTTTTTTGTTTTTTATTTATTTAATTTTAGGAATATAATTGCAATTTTACCCTTGTGATTTAGGATATAATTTATCCCTAGGGTTTAGGGTATTATTGTAATTTTACCCTTGTGGTTTAGGGTATGATTTATCCCCTAGAGTTTAGGGTATAATTGTAATTTTACCCTTGTGGTTTAGGGTATAATATCCTCTAGGGTTTAGGGTATAATTGTAATTTTACCCTTATGATTTCGGGTATAATTTATCCCTAGGGTTTAGGGTATCATTGTAATTTTACCCTTGCGGTTTAGGGTATAATAGTCATTTAAATAAAATAAATTTAAAAATAAAATAAAAAACAACATTAATGAAGAACATAAATTAATTAAGAAGGATGAGACCAAGGTCAATTGGTACAACTAGTTGTACTCTAGTCTCTCTATAAAATCTATGGATGATATACTCTCCTAACATCCTAATCCCTATCCATTATTCTACTTTATGATCGTTTGTTGTAACTAAGAACCAAAAATCTTGAAGAGTTGGATCTTCAGGAATGGGCAAGATTATTCCACCCTTTTCCCTATGCAAATAGACAATTATGAATTAATATTATAAGTAATTAATTTCGAAGTATTATATTAAATATTCTCAAGTAAATAAATATATACTCCATATGAATTAAATTAGTGGAGGTAAAGGTTTTAAGAAAGTTAGGTATGATACGACAAGAATAGTAGTAGAAAGTGAACATTTCAAATTTAATATCTAATTATAAAAAATAATTACTATTTTATATTTATTATTATTACGTGGATTCATTAAACAAATTATATGGCTATTCCAAGGAGAAAAGGATGAGATAATATAAACACATAACTAAACGTCAAATTCAAGGGTTATCTGTTGTTTGATTAAGTTAAAAACAAAATTTACTTCTTTTATACTTTAAATAAATAGTATAATACTCCGTATAATAATCATTCAAAGAAAAATGTACCTCATATATTAAATGAGGTAGTTCATATATGTAACAATAATGTGTATCATCAAAAAAAAAAAAAAAAAACCTCAATCAATAATTTTAAAATATATTTTAATTAAAAAAATTGTAATTCCTCCTTAACATGTGTAACATCCGACAAAATAAAACGATATAAAGAAGATTAAATGACCCCTACACATGCATAAATCGAGAAACATACATTTTATTATTATTCTTAAAATAATATATTAAAAATATAATCTTAATTTTTCTTAAACTTTGTATGTATATATAATCAAACATATCTTTGGTACAAGTGTTACACTAGTTGATTAACTCCGAATATAATTTGGTTCATTTCGTATTCGAATTAGAACACACACCGTCCACAGTTGATATGATAAAAACAACTCAAAGCTAGACCAATAAATACATGGGACAAAATTTATATTAAAAATATATAATAAAATGTGGCAATTATTTTTATTAGTGGCCACGTTTTCACACATTATTTTATAATAATGGGTGAGTCATCCACCTAAACCTAAATCATTTAGTTATACCTATTTTCTTTTTCAACTTGACGCTTAAATGAGCGCAATTAATAATTTTTAATTCCTATCTACCAATCTTAATAATTAAAATTATTTTGTTGCGATATCATAATTCACATGGATGATGAAATTTATTTTAATAAAACGTATTAACATAGGAACAATGAGATTAGTTCAGATTTTAGGCTAATTAATTAATTTAAACTTATATTAAATGATAGTAAAGAGATTTAAGTATTTATTATTTTTTATAAATAACATCTTTTACAAGAGTGATAACTTAATAAAAAAAAGATTACATATGTGATTTGTGAAAAGTATTAAAGTGTCTATTATATAAATAAAATTTGCTTAATTATTATTAAAGTAGTATGTTTTTTAAATTATATTTAATAAATGATGAATTAAAGAATTAAAGTATAATTTTAAGATGTTATAATATGATTAATTATTAACATATTTTAATTATAAATAAATATATTTTATCTATATAACAAAAATATATTAATAATGAGTCATTCATCACACAACCATCTCAAAAAAAACTCATTTCACTATAAAGTGTATAAAAAATTGTCTTACTAAAATACTGTTCCAGTATTGCTCAATTCTTTTTTGATATTATCACTATTACTTTATTCTTTTAGAAATGTAAAAATAAAAAAATTAAATTAAATGTTAATTTTAATAAAGTAAAAGTTTGGACGTGTATTGAGAAAAAATTAATACTAAAATTTAGATTGTTAATTAAGTAGCTTCTAAAAACTTGAGATCCTAGTTGAAGCTACTAATTAATTAAACATAGGATTTTATAAGAAATTTCTCTAAAGTGAAACTAAAATAAATAAATAAATAAATTTCATAAAGTGCAACACTATAGACAATTTAAACCATTAATTTTAGTTAATCTTCATCCATAAATTAAATAACTAATTAAGAATAACTATATACTCCATCCTAATTTATACTCTATCCATCTAATAATGTATCAATACATCATATGCATCATGTAATCGTCTGTAATTTCTACAAAACACTAACATATTCGTGACTCAAACAAGTAGTTTTTTTTTTTTAAGTATCCTTACAATTTATTTATATTTTTACCTTAACAATTTTATTATCACTTTATTCAAATTAAATTTGACCAATTTAGATATTGCTATTTTATCATTCTAATTTATTAATACATTATTGCATTATATTTTTTTGAAATTGATTAAATCAAATTTAATGGGATTACGCATTCTAATTTTTTGAAATTATATTAATTTATTGCACTCATAACTTAATTGCGAGTACAAAAATACGTTGGTGATGAGGTGAGTCGTACAATGGGATTTTACAGAATGAAAGCGCGAGTTCAGTAGTACTTCCGAAGATCTGTAGTACGATTACTACTCTACGGAACACGATTTTTCAACAACCCTACAAACCACTGAATAAAAGTAAGCTCACCAAATGCATGCTTAAGTGGCAGCCCCCTTCCTATTGCATTTTCCCACGTACTGTCCTACGTGTAATTATTGGAACCTACTTCCATTTTATTGTGACTCAATAAAAAGACAAAAATATTGTTTCTTTTTCCTCTTTCAGTTTGATTTGTTCATTGTTTTCTTTTTCCCAAACTTTTTGTAAGAAAACTTTGAAGACTGCTAGGTTTCCATATTAAACCTGTCTGTTCTAACCCATTATGGTCAGTTTTAATGAATTTTGGACTAATTGGGTTTCTAATTAATCGACCTGTTTAAATATATTACTAAAAAATGAATCAAATTCTAACTTTTTAAAGTGTATTATTATTTAATGTGTAGTGGGAGTGTGGACCCCATATTTTAATTGTATTAGAAAGGGTATGTGGGTTCCATGTGTGTAAAAAAAAGAAAGGGGATCATTTGGGTGAGACGACTAAAATAGAAAAAAAAACCCTCTTTAAATAGGACGGAGACAGTATAAATTTAAATTTGTTATAAATAATACAACAAATTCAAAATTAACTTTTATATATTATTAAGAATTTGAGAGAATTAAAATCAATACATGCAAAATATTGTTGAAATAATACTTCCTTCATCCCCTTGATAAGTGTCCATTTTGTCATTTTGGTCTGTCCCAATAAAAACTATTCATTTCCTTTTTGGGTTGATGTGACACATAATAATATTATTATACTCAACTCACTACACATGGGGCATATACTCAACACTAATACAACCACCAATTACACATTAAAATATTATTTTTCTCACCTCGTTACACTTTAAAATATTATACTTCTTAATTCATGTGCAAAAATAAATGGACACTTATCAAGGGAACGGAGAGAGTATAATTTAATACTCATTAAATTAATTTTAATATATTTATTTAAGTACTTCTTTATTTATTAAAAAAAAAAGTGGGTTGGAATAAGAGAAAGAATGAGAATGAAATAAAAAATAAAGGGTGATGAGAGTTGTCCTACCATGAGCTAGAGGTACAATGGGAGGGATGATTGATGTGTAGGTGATAGGTGTATAACACCCTTTTAAAAGACTCAACTTGTAAACAGGTTGCAAAATCAAGTCCTAATTCTGTTTTATTTAGGATTAATCGAGTCATCAATACGGACGTCGAGCTTTTTAACAACTCTATACGCAACCATTGTCTTTTTTTTTGTCTTCTTTATATAA
Source organism: Pogostemon cablin (assembly GCA_023678885.1). Classification (NCBI taxonomy): domain Eukaryota; kingdom Viridiplantae; phylum Streptophyta; class Magnoliopsida; order Lamiales; family Lamiaceae; genus Pogostemon; species Pogostemon cablin. The sequence goes on from CM042984.1 coordinate 4,025,669, forward strand.
GTATTTGACTTTAAAAAATGGAGTTTAAAAAAAAACTTTTAATTACATGTAATTCTTTAATTTAGAAAGAAAATAACATAGGGTCTAAAACAGAATATCACACCTTACAAAATTAAAATCTAAAAACAACCAGTAACATAATACAATCCTATTGTGTATATACCTCAGAGCTCACAAAATTTTCTCTTAAAAAGGTTTGTCCTAAACAAGTTGTCCCATTTGATATTTAAGCGTATTTGGAATGAAGTCATTACTCATTAGTCATGCTCATAGTCACATATACACACTAGTCTTACAAATGCAATAATAATTAAAAAAAAACACCAATAATCATTCCACTAATCATTATCTGCGTATAAATATAAAATTTGAATTTCATTTGGTTGCAAGATTATAAATTTTGGAAGTATTAAAGTTGTATTTATCTAGGGTGGATTAGATTACAAAGCCCAACTAATAATTTTGGAACGTGGTAAGCTCAGTGGGTAGAATAGGAATTGCACAGAGTCGTGTTATTAGTCAAACTTAGCGGGTTTTTTACGAAATCAATATTCCAGATTCAGTCTAATCCGGCGTGCATCATACCATGCGCATACCATGCCATTCACATACATACAAGATGCATCCATCATACATCCACATATACATACAGAGCCCTGTCTCTATTTTATTTGTTGGGCTTGGGCCCATCACTCGGTAAAAAACTCGTCTGATTTTTTATATTTTTTTCCCCTATTTCTCGTTCTTTATATATCCCGAGGGTTGCCTCCTTTTTCTCTCTTCAAACAATTCTCAGTTTCTGTTTCGGAACTACAATTTCCAATTTTCTAGAGAGAGAAGGATTAGTGAGAGTGACATGGGTGAGGTAATTGATCTTATTTAGTGTTTAATTTATGAGTGATTTGAATCCAATTCTTCTGGAAATTGGTAAATTCGTTTAGAGAGACGATGATTTTGATCGATTTTTTGTTTATTTCAGAAAGAAGGTGAGAAGAAGGCGGCGGCGCCGGCTGAGGGCGGTGAGAAGAAGGCCGCGGAGGGCGGAGGAAAGAAAGAAGGGGGAATTACTGTCGTGTTGAAGCTTGACTTGCATTGCCAAGGCTGCGCGAAGAAGGTCAAAAAGGCCGTTGCCCATTTCGAAGGTACTAGAATTTTAATTTTCGTTTCTGTTTAATTCAATGACGTTTCCCTAAAATAAATTGAACAATTCAGCTAAATCTCATGTTTAGCGATTTTAATTGTTAATGCCGACCTGCAAGCAATTTTTTGGTCATCAAAATTGAGAGAAGAAATTGATTACTCCTCTAATTCTGTTCATTCTGAGTTGTTTTTCCTTGAAGAATTACTCTCTTCTTCTTCCTCTTTCTGGGTAAATCTTCATCTCTAAGTTTTTCTCGGTGTATTACCATACACCAACTGTGTGTGTATGTGAGAGAGAGTGGGGTAGGGTCGGTTGTTCTTGATTTGGTCGCCACCAACCATGAATTTCGGAGCTCTCAAGGAACAGAATTTAGATGGATCCACATTCAACGTTCCAGAAAAACAAAATTCCACAGAAAAAAAACTTCAATTATTATGTCAATTCATTATTTCATTGTGCGAATATCAAAATTTCGATGTAATTAATTGGCTAAAAAAAATCTCCAATTATTGAAGGTGTTGAGAAAGTGATTGCCGACTGTGACACAAACAAGTTGACGGTGACCGGCAATGTGGACCCCGCGTGGCTCCGGGAGAGAGTTGAATACAAAACGAAGAAGAAGGTTGACCTCATCTCCCCTCAACCCAAAAAGGATGAAAAAAGAGAGGCCGCTAAGGAGGGCGAGAAGAAGCCTGATGAGAAGAAGCCTGATGAGAAGAAGCCTGTGTCTGATGATAAAAAACCAAAAGAGGTAAATTCAATTTGAATTTTAGTTTTTTTTTATTATTATAATCCAACTTGGATTAACTTAATAGTATTGTTTAAACATTTTTTATCGTTTTTTTCAGGCTACAGTGATTATGAAAATCAGACTTCATTGCGACGGATGTGCTAATAAAATCAAACGGCTCATAAATAAGAACATTGATGGTGAGTTATTACATTTCATTATCTTTTTTTACATCAAAATCTCTACTTAATCTTATTATTTATTTTTGTACTTAAACACGCCTATAAATTTATAATCATGAAAATCTCGGTCTTGCTGTCTTGAAATCACATCTCAGGATTACATTAACCATTTATAGAAGAGGGATTTATGAAATTATTGATTAGATTATTTTTATATTCAATTATGGGCTGCTTTAATAAGTATATTATATTTCTGATTAGATTATTTTTATATTCAATTATTATGGGCTGCTTTAATAATCCAGTGTATTATTTTTCTGAACAGGGGTCAACAAGGTCACAACTGATCTTTCAAAGGACTTAGTCACCGTAACTGGCACGATGAATGTGAATGAACTGACAACGTATTTGAAAGAAAAGCTTAAGAGAAGTATAGAGGTCGTTCCCCCTCCGAAGAAAAACGAGGGTGGCGGAGACAAGAAAGAAAAAGAAGGCGGCGGAGACAAGAAGGAGAAAGAAGCCGGTGGAGGAGATAAGGCGGATAAAAAAGACGGTGGTGAAAAGAAAGAAGCGCAGTCGAAAGCCGTTGTGGAGGGCAGCAAGGGCGGGGAAGGTTCAAAGGTGGAAGTGAACAAGTTGGAGTACCATGGTTTGAATCCAGAAACGCACTATGCTATGCCAGTGTATAACCAGAGTTATTTCAATCAAGATTATGGCATCCAACCCTACCATCATCAAGGCTTTTACCCTAACCATGGATACGGACCGTATGGCAATACAGGATACGTCGTGCAATACGCACAAGGACCACCTCCACCACCCCCCACGTACGTGAACAACATGAACATGAACGATCACATGTTCAGCGACGAAAACCCGAACGGATGTTCAGTGATGTGAGCTAGCTTTTGGGGGGATAACAAATGAGTTTAAAAATTTTCAAATGTATATAACAAATTAGAGATATTAATTGAAGAAAAAAATGAAAATTGGAATACAAAACAATCGCATAATACACACTTAAAAAGGCGTATATACGAGGAAAATGGTAATTTCGTAATTTAAGGTAGAGTACGTATACAGTTTCAGACCCGTTGGCCGGTGTTTGTAGGTTTTTATTTAATTGTTTGAATTGAGATGTATGAGATATAGTTGTTATTTAATACAAATAATTCATCTTTGCTTCGCTAATTGCATTGTTAATTTTATCTTCGAGGAATGATAAATTATGGTTTGATGTAATTAGAATAGTAAACCCTTGGTTAAAAACGTTTCCAAGTGGCTAACTGTAATATCTCCTGCACAAGATTGTGTCGTAATCATGTAATTAATTACTTCCTTTAACATTTAAAGGCCGCTGCCGGCCCCTCTTCTTGGTTCAGAACATGCTGTTAGAAATCAGGTTTACTACATGATATCTAATTTTAAAATACTCTTGTCATTATTTTATAGTATGATACTAGTAATTTAATGAGAGGCAATTATTATTTTTGAATATATATATAAGAAAAATCAATTAATAATAATAATAATAATAATAATAATAATAATATCAAAATAGCCCTAAAGTAATAATTTTCCTAATCTACATGCATAAAAAATTGGAAAATTTTTTTTAGGACAGGGAAATATTTTTTTATGTTCAATTTGACCATTAATTTTTCATAAAAAACCTAACAATATTACAAAAAAAATCACTAACAAACTGTTTAAATTTTAATTCATTAATATATATATATTTTATTAAAAATTGTATGTAATTGAGTATGTGACGTCCATGTACTCAGGTCTATGGAATAAGTATATTTTAACAATTTGTTGATCGATCTCACAATTTATCTCTTATATATTCGTCTCACAAGAGATTGTCTCATTTCTTTTTAATTTTTTGTTTGTTTTTTTTAAATAAAAATTATATAAATCATTTTATATGAGTCAACTGTGATACCATAATTAGGATATGAAATGAACATTCCAATAAGAAAAACTTGTATATATATTGTTGTCCTTTGATGGAGTGGATGGTGCGTATGCAACATAGTAAGTGAGAATCTATGGGGATTTCAATCTATCACCTTTCGTCACAAAACACACCTTCAACTTTTTTTAAAAAAAAATTGTTATTATCTCCATCTAAATTACACGGATCATAATCTCGTGGATCATAGTTTCGTGTAATTCATCTAATATTATCATATTAGTCTTGTGATTCTAGTTAATTGCACGATTTTATTGTCAATTAAGTTAAAATTAAATTCATCACTTCAAATCTATCAAAATGTAATATAACTATTGAGTTGATTTCTTGTGTCTAGTGCACAAATGTATAGGGATATAAATAGTATTTTGTAATATATACTTTAATTAATAAGAGTGTAATTTTTTTATTAAAAAAGTTGATTGGAAATATAAAAAATATAAATGTTTGTTAACAAAATTATTTTATTAGCAAAGAATAACCAACAGAAAAATTTAGGGTAAATATTAAAATTAGTTTGGCGTTTTCCAACTTTAATCCTTTTTCTTTTGCAATTCTCAATTTTGATCATTTTTTGTCCACTTTTAGTCCTTTTGGTCCAGTTTTGATTCCTTTTTTCAAAATTTGGTCCTTTTTTTGTCCACTTTTGGTCCTAAATGTATACACTTTCGGACAATTTTTTGACTTTTTTAAACATAAATGATCAAATTTGGACAAAAATGACTAAATTTGGACTAAAAGGACTAAAAGTGGACAAAAATGACCAAAATTGAGAATTGCAAAAGAAAAATTACTAAAGTTGGAAAACGTCATACTTAAAGGATCAATTTGATATTTACTCAAAAATTTACCAATGGATTTGTATTTTTCTAAGTCAAAAATTATGAATCATCACTTTATCAATGAAAAATTACCAACAAATTTTGTTGTTAATTTATAGACAACATTAACAATTAAATTAAGATTTTAGCAATGAAATATTACCTCATCCTTTCTACCAATTGTGTAAATGGATCGATTATTACTTAAACTTAACCATGTACAGCCGAGATGAATTTTGGCAACTGATGAATTATTTAATTTTTAATAGAATTGACAGTTAATTTAGTTTTCTCCATGTTGAAATTATGGCCTTTAAGAATCTCAATAGCTAGTTGAAGGTATTATATAAAATTATAAATGCAACAAAAATAATTACCCCCTGATTTCTATGAAGAAAGGAGTGTTTAATTAGTAATAGTGACTTTTCATTGTAGTAAAGGCTAATATATACTCCATATACTTCAATTGGAAATTTATTTCACTTATTTATGCATATTAGATTTATGTTTCTATTTTATATTATTATTATTGTTATTAAGTTCTCTTTTGATAAAAAATAATTATGTTCAACTGCCGTATTCACAATTTATGATTACTAAATTAATTTGAATGCTTGATTTTTCGATTTTGATATATATATATATATATATATATATATATATATATATCATATTTGAATCCCAATTTAAATATATTAATTAAATAATATTACTGCTCTCTGAAAAAGGTTAATAATATTAGTTGGACCACTAACTGTTGAATTCATGAATTTGACTAACAACAATAAACAATATAAAACTAATATATATCATGTTTTCACGTGGAGTAAAAAATAATTAAACGATAAATTTTCAGTTCTGTCACTTTCAGTTCTTTTTGTTTGTTGGAAATGGTTTCATCGAATTTAATTATACTTTTATTGAATATATTTGCTACCTTTTGGGTTACACGAAGAAACAATAATAAATCAGAGAGAAAAGAAGAAGAATACATTGAGATATTATTTAATAAAATAAATTCACTCTCATCCACCCACTTTTAAACTTCTTATATTTAATTTTGATAGAATCACATATTTACAAAGTTATTTCTAAGGTTGCATTTCCTTTTCCTTTTCAATTCCGAGTCTTAAATGCATATACAGTCCTTTTCGAAATAATTTAGTTGTAAATTTAATAGAAATCATATTACCTAATATATTTGTATAATTTAATTAATCTTTACAGCTCGTAGAATAATGTAAATTTTCAGAAAGTAATTATCCTCCAAATGGTTGTGGATTGACAATTTAAACATTATCGAACATTTTGTAAACTTGTACTAATTAATAGTTATTTCAATGCTAGAAATTAATCAAACAAAAACATTTTTTTTCTTCTTGTAAAAAATACTTAATGAAGTGTTATTTCGAAACTGACAGCACAACTTAATTTAGAGTTAGGGTATGAAACGACTTGCGTTTTGCCACTAATTCATCATCATAATAATAATTCCAACGTACCTTTATTTTGTTTCTACTCATAAAGAAATTAAGTCACGCAAGTTATAACGTCCCAATTAAGCTATTATTTAGACATAACCCTTCTTTATTTATTCATTTATTTATTTATTTGCTAACAGTTATATATGATGGTTATTATATAATTTACATTTTTTATTTTGATTTGTCTAAAGTAAGGTTTATCTATTTATTTATTTTTTTGTTAGATAAGGCCCACATAAAATAATTAGTATATCTTTGTTCCGCACACAATATTAATACAACTATCTATTACAATTAAAATAATATATTTATTAATTTTCTACACATTATAATATTATATTTAATAGTATACTTGAAAAAATAAACATAAACTTTGGGACGATAGTGTTATACAATATAATATACTGGTATGAGTACATGTATGCATATATTATTATTACTTAAATAATTAGAATACTTGAGTGGATGATGCTAATTTTGTCTTTTTCTGCTGAGGAAAATAACATAAAGATATGTATTGATAAAAGTAATTGCGTGACACTTACAAGTGTATACTTACAAACAAATGATGATTTGAAATTAAGAACACAGAGTGAGAGTTTTTTTGTTTTTTATTTTTTAATCAAATAAGATACGACAAGTGATGATGCAAAATGGTAGTAATAACATTTTTTTTCTTCATGATAGTATATGCTATCTCGTCATCTGGATGTCTAATTATTAATAGCTGACCAGCTGATAATTAGATCAGAGATAAAGATATAAGATAAGATAATATTGGACATTGAGTTTTGATTAAGAAATCATTAGCATTCATATATGTTTAGTTTGAGATTGTTTTTATTGAAACTTGTTTTGGATCCCAATAAAAATAGATAAGTGTGTAAATGGTTATTCTCGTTCGAAAGTAGTGGGCTTGGAATAGGGATTAATTAATGGACTCAAACAAATCAATGAAATAAGAAGTAAGGGAGAAAGAAACTCTTCAATTAAATAGAGAGTTTTTTATTGATTGAGAGAGCATTTTGAGTAGTAGAGTGTTTTTTTTTTTTTTTTTTTTTTTTTTTTTTTTTTAGTGTATATTGGCATTCGTTCTGTATTTAATAGGCCTCGATTGAACTTATCCTCGAGCCTTATGACATAAGCCAAACACTTGAGTGGAGCTTGAAAGTTATGAATTTTCCTTTTATTCTTTGTACATAGGCCTCATATTGATTGTAAGATATAATACTCACTAACATATATAAATAGTTAATTTTTAAAGAAAGGTCGACTTAATATTAGAATTAACCGGCTTTAATTAATATAATAATAATAGATTCGTATACGGTATTTAAAATGTCTAATCAATAATTTAATTAATAAGAAATGTAGACACGCCTAATTATATCATATATGTGCATAAGCCATGAAGAATGCCTTTTAAATGTCTAATTTAATAATATTATTTTTATTTTTTGCAAGAATTCAACCAGCTTCCTTATGTAGACTTTCGATAAACTAGATAAATAATTATGAGATGAATAATGTTCGTTAATATGTTATCTTAGTTTAGATAAGTAATATTAATTTAGTTTTAATATTTCTAATAAAATTAATTAACTTTTTTCTTTACTTTTACATGAAATAAATTCACATTAGTCATGTAATTTTTAAATTAAAGGTAATATTTTTTTAACTGTGTACACAGAGTTGATTTCCGTGAAGTAATATATATATATATATATATATATATATATATATATATATATATATATATATATATATATATATATATATATTCTTAATGAATGTATAGTATTTTTTATATTCAATTTTTTATTAAAAAAGAAAATAAAATTTTACTAAAAAATCATTAATAATTGTACCAACTTTTTTGTTTAATTGTAACTATAGGAAATATGTATTTTTCCCTGGCAACAACAGAAGAGTCGTTTCTAGCGGTGGTTGTTTCATGCTAGGATGCGACTTCTTGTGGAAACAACGAAACATTAATAATTTCTTAATTAATTAATTGAAGGTTTTATTTAAATTATATAATATTGTTTTGAAACAGTAATATTTAAAAAACAGATATATAAAATAGGGAAAAGATGATGTAATTGTTTGCGTTTGGTTTAGAAATTTTACGTTGACAAGAAAACAAAAGAAAAGCAGCCAATTATCTGTGGGTATTTTTGGAAATCTATGACGCCATGGCTTACCTCATTTTCCATGTTTATGATAGCAACTTCTTTCGTTATTAATAAGCGTTTTTGAATGTGATGGCATCAAAATCATTTTTGGATTAATTGTGAAAAAAAATTTTGAGTTTTTTTCGATTGCAATTTAATCTCAACCAAAAAAATCAATAAAAAAATTATGATTTTTGAATTTTGTTGCGAATTACATTCAACGGACTTTTAAACTTTGTTGCGAATTGCACTAATCAAGCAGTCAAGCCCTACTGTAATTTATCGAGCAAATAATTTATTATCATTCAAACAATATTTTTTACTTTTATAAAATATATTCACTTAAATTAAGAAAATGAATTTATTGAGGTAATTTGATATTTTAGATAATAAATAAAAATGGAAGAGAAGATTTATAAACCATAATTAATATTGTTTATGATAAGGGTATAATTAACTATCTTTTCAACTTTACATACAACTATTTAACAGAGACAAACTCTTAAAATTTATATTAGAATTTAGAATTATGCTTAAGATATCACTTATGTTTTCTTTAAGTTAGATGGTTAAATAATAAGGATTTTATAATAATAATTCCATAATATTTAACAAAGTCAGGGAGTATACATAATTTTTGCCTGACCATTTCCACATGCAATATTCTTGCGTACAAAAAGCCACACGTTAATACATTACTCCCTCGTCCCGTTTCAATGTTTACTTTTACTTTTTCATGTTGATTAAGAAATATAATATTTTAATAAATAGTGGGTAGAAAAATATAATATTTAATGTAAAGTGTGTAGGTGGATTAGTGTTAGATGATATATTAATTATTTTAGGTGTGTCACATATTCCAAAAAAGATAACATAAACATTGAAATGTGACGCGCAAAATAGAAACGTAAACATTGAAACGGGACGGAGGGAGTATATTAATCGAACAAGAATTAAACAGAGTCAAAGATTAATTGAACAATCCGGTCCAATTCAAAGCAAAATAAATTATTTACTATTTGGGTAATTTGAATAAATCAGTCAAATTTACATAACTATATTGTTGTATATACTCGAATTTGGTGAATTAATATATGTGAATCCAAATATAAAATCAAACTGGTATGATGTACGAATATGCAAAAAAAAAAAATATAGAACTGGCGGTTCGAACCGGGGAATTGGCGGTTTTAATCGGAATCGGAACCGATGGTTTCGGAATCACAAAAACGGAATCGAAATCGAATATATTTTGGTTCGATTCCAGTTCCTCATTCTTTGGAAAATAAACTGGCGGTTCCGGTCGAACCGCCGATTTTTCAATTTTTTTTTATTTTTTTATGTTTTGAGGCTAAAAATTTAAAAATAAAAATAAAAATAAAACAGGAACCAGCGGATTCGGTTTGGAACTGAAATCGTCCTACCTCCGATTCGATTCCGGTTTCCCAAATTTGATTCTGGTTCCTCATTTTCGAAAATCGGAACCGACGATTTCGAATCGACGTGCATTTAGGCTATGAAGTCGTTTCCTTTATTTATTATTTATTTATTTTTCGCACATGAGTGTGTGAACTTTTGCTAGAAACACACAACACGTGTGGATCGAATAGAAATTCAAATTAACAATCTTTATTTGTTATCTTACATAATTAAATTGAGATAAACACTATGTTGGAGAAGTAATTATTAGTATTTTGTTAAAATATTACAAATCTGTCACTTTATTTCTTGGATATATTACATTCAAAATCTTTATAGATTTAAAATAAATAAATAAAGAGTTGGTCTTGAGTGCTCCCGGGATACACCGTGTGCCTTTAGAATTTAGTATTATGGATAAAGGTACATTATTTTGTTCTAAAGGGTATACATTTTAATTAATAAGGGTACACTATTTTGTTCTAAAAAGTATACACTTTTCATTAATATTTTTTATTTTTCTTCAGAAAATAAAGGGTACACATCTTTATACTAAAGGGTATACAATTTAACACAAATTTTTAAAGGTGTACGGAGTGTGCCCCATGCGCCCGGATGCACACAAATTTTTGCCATAAATAAATGCATTAAGTGTCCTACTTTATTTTTTATTAAAAACAATGTTATGTTTTTATTTTATTTAAATATAGTATTCCCCATTCCAGTTTTATTTGCACAGTTACAAAATATATATATATATATATATATATATATATATATAAAGTTTTAGAGAATGATTTTTTTATCCATTTTATTGACTTTTAGTAGGTTACGTGGTCTTTTTAGATAATAAATAAATTATACTCACAATAAATTAATTTATGTGTGTTAGATGAGAGTGATATAAATTTGTAATTAAGATATACTTTTAGGAAAAGACTTGTATGTGACCGTCTCACGTAAGGGTTTACGTGAGACGGGCGAAAAGTGATAACTTCTATAACGAAAAATGTAATGAAGTAATGAAATGTGATAATAATATTTTATGAACAAATTATAACATAAATGAAAAGTGATAACCTTTTATGTTGAAAGTGATAACTATTTTAAAATATGTAAAATGGTCTCACATGAGATAGTCTCACGCAAGACCTACCCATACTTTTAAAGTAGGGAATTAATGTGATATTTTCTTTTAGGATGATAAAATTTAGAGTAAGTATCAAAATTGATCCTGTAAGTATGACATTTTCTAACTTTAGTCCTTTATTATTTGCAATTCTCAATTTTGGTCATTTTTTGTTCACTTTTAGTCATTTTTGTCCTAATTTAGTTATTTTTGTCCAAATTTAGTCCTTTATGTTAAAAAATGTCCAAAAATGGTCCGAAAGTGTATACATATCGGACCAATAATGGACGATAAAAGGACAAAATTTTGAAAAAAGGACCAAAACTGGACCAAAAGGACTAAAACTGGATCAAAAGGACTAAAACTGGACAAAAAAGACCAAAATTGAGAATTGCAAATGATAAAAGACTAAAGTTGAAAAATGTCATACTTACGGGACTAATTTTGATATTTACCCTAAAATTTAATATGAGGCGGAGAAAATAAAAAGGGTAAAATTTAATATGAGGCGGAGAAAATAAAAAGGGTAAAATTTAAGTGAGATTGAGACTATATTATTTTTGCATTTAATTCTTTTTATTTTTATTCTCTTTTAGTGGGTATCATGATTCAGTTTGCATCTATCAAGTTCGAACTTATACTACACTCTTCAAAACTATAATTATATTTTACTAACGTACAAATGTACAACGATAAAAGCGTATAGTTTTTTATATTTGCTTATTTACAATTAATTATCATATAGTATATCTTACGATTACTAGAGATGTTAATACGGTATGGGATTGTAGGTCCGACTCGTTTAATCCGAAAAAATGTAAGTTTAGGTTTATATAAGTAATGCCCGTTTAAATCATGTCTTTTTTGGCCCGGACCAAATAGCCCGCGGCCCTATAGGGTTAGCCCGTAGATTAATAACCTACGGGCTGACCCAGTTAGTCTGATTAAATTTTTTATAATAAAAAATTAATTAATAATATACTTATATTATTAAAATTAATAATATTCCCTCCGTCCCACGTATTTTTACCCATTTTTCATTTTAGGATGTCTCACTTATTTTTACACATTCCATTTATGATAAAAATAAATTAATATTTTATTACATACTTTTTTACAATCCCAACAACTTTAATTATTTTTTTACACTTTATTCATCATTCACAACAACTTTATTTACTTTTTCTTTTTAAATTACTAATTTATCCCTACTTTTTCCTACATTATATATTAAAAAAATAAAATGTCTTAAGCTTCGTGCCCGTACAAACGGGTAAAAATTCCTGGGACGGAGGGAGTAATTTTTTATGTTAACAAATAATTTCTATTGATAATTATATTTAATAGTAATTTAATACCCTCTAACTTACTACATTTTTGTTGGTTTGTCATTTTAAAATATAAAATAATTTAAGAATAAAGTTTGTGAGACATTTTAAAAAGTAATATTGAAAATAAACTATCTTAATTCACAGATAATAATACCGTATTTGGAATCCTAAAATTCTTTTTAATTTTTTACGTATAAACTTATAAATTTATAGTTCATTATTAATGTTAGAACAACATTTAATATATTTTTAATGTTTAATTATGTTTCAAATTAAATTAACTTTTTTTATTTTTTTTATTCACCGACCCGTTAGTGGCCCGTTTAGACCGTTGCTCGCTAGAGTTAGGGTTAGGTTCGCATAAATGATGGCCCATTTAATATGGACTGCTTAACTCATGGCCCGTTTAGCCCGTAGCCCTGTAGGTTCAGGTTCAGCCCGTTTAACATCCCTAACTATTACATACATTCATCGATGGTGTTAATACGTGTGAGTAGCTACAGTTATGAAATTTAATTTTATTTATGATAAAATTTTGTATGCCCCGGAAACACACCGTGCCCCCATAGGAACACAATTCTCTCCCTCTATATTCTATTTAAACGTATATATTACTAGGCGTTTAAATTGCAAAGGGGCACGGTGTCCCCGGGCACAAGAGCCTCACTATTTAATTATTTATAAACCCACAATTGTGTGCATATTAAAGAGAATGGAAAGACTGCACTTATAAAGCCGAATTTCCATTGTTTTTTGTATACTAGACAACGTTTGGTGAGAGTATACGAGTACTCTCCTCATTTTATGTTTTGTCTTTAACATTTTTTTTTTCAAAAATCGTAATTTTGTTCAATTTTGTTAAAATTTTAATGAATAATGTTTAATGTACTTACTCTCTATTTAGTTAATTTTTTTTGGAATTTAATGATTTCCATCCAAAAGGTAACGGTACTAAGTACAAAAATTGCAACTTTTGACCAAAAAAAAGGTTAGGAATAAATAATGAAGGCAAATTATCCCGTGAACTTGGGTGCACAATGGATATCAACTTTAAAATGAAACGAGACTGATCGCATGAGACCAAAAGTATAATTTTCCCCATTTACAAGTAAGTACATGTGTGTAAAATGTGATAAAAATCAATTTAATCATATAACTTTGCTTATGATCTATTTTTGTCCCAGAAAACACTGAAATTACCCATGTTTAGTAATAGGGCCAAACACATCTCATTTTTATCAGAAAGCGCTGAAATCATCGAAAACAACACGTGATTATCATGTGACAATGTGAATCGTCGATTTCCGGCCAGAATGATGAGGTGGCGCTCATCTGCCATTAAAACCCTAAACCCCTGTTGGCATTAAAATACAAATTAATATTTTGAATCACATGTCAGGTGAGCGTCAACTCATCATTCTGGCCGGAAATCAGATTCTCATTGTCACATGACAATCACGTGCTGTTTTCTGGCGAAAATGAGATATGTTTGGCCTTATTTGTGAAACGGTAGTACTAAATTACCAATTTTATATTTTTTGGGACAAAAATAGAACTTAAGTAAAATTATGTGATTGAATTGGTTTTTATCCCTATAATAATAATAATAATAATAATAATAAATTCAATAATAAAAAATATTAAATTATTAATATATTTTTTTAGATTAAAAAACTAATATATTATTAATTTATGTGGTGAACTAAAATACCAAATCCTCATAAACATGCCAGGATTTAAGGGTACAAAATTTAAATTAAACAGTGATATCACCTATTTCGTGTGGCTACATCGTGATTAAATTAATCAAATTTGAATTATTAACAATGACATATCTTGGATTGTTTACTGTTAAAAACACTTTTTTATATATATATATATATATATATGCGTGTGTGTGGTCTCTAAATTTTTAGTAGTCATGATCACATCGATTAATGTCTTCTTGTAATCAAGGTGAGATTTCATATTTAACTTAATTAATTAATTGACACATCAATCTACTGTGCTAATTAATGCATTTTATCTTATCTGTTGTAATATTATAATCAAATTTGATTATTGAGTATTTAATATGAGTGACGATGGATTATAATTACTTTCTTTAGGCAAAGTATCTTAATGTTTATTTAAAATATGATTCAATTCAATAATTTGAAAGTAACTAATAATATAATAACTTAGAATTATACTCTGTCTCTTTTAAGGATTCATTACTAATCCTTAATTACAAAGATTAAAAAAAAACTATAATTTTTAAGGGTATTAATATTAATTTTTTGATAATAAATAAATGATAAAATATATTAAGTATGTGTAATTTTTTTATAAATAAAATTCATGAAGGAGAGTGATTGTTATAACATTTTACTTTTTGGAGAGGTAAAAACTTTTATGTAACAAATCAAAATAAAAGGAGTGCAAATTACTCCCTCCGTCTCAAATGTATTGACACACTTTTTTTTGAGTTATTCCACAAAAATTGACATATTTTCTTTTTAAGTCATATAAAAACAATTTATTTATTTACATGGGTTCACACACACGTCACATTCACCATTAATACAACTACCAACTACATATTAAATATTATTTCTTTCACTTTACTTTACATTAAATTATTATACTCTTTAATCTCCGTACCTAAAAAAAATACTTTTGGGACGGAGAGAGTATAAACGAATGAAATGGGTAATTTAATATGTAATTCATCATATTTTAATAAATATACTTTAATTAAATAATTACATACAATAACCATCTAATAATTACTAATTTAATAATGTATCGAATATAAACATTCAGAAAAAAGTGATTCGTGGAGATTATTGATTAATAAATTAAAAGTATAATTCAACAACCATGAAACGTAAATAGAGAAGAAGAAGGATGAAGAGATTGACCTTCCAGTCATTCTGACTCAGCTCTGACTGTGATGAGCCTGACTTCTTGGCTTCTTCCTTACGTGGCTGGATTTCCGATTTTACCCTCTACAAATATCACGTTTGCTTTAATCTCACAAATTTTCCATCACTTTCACCAATATCCTCTTTTTTTTTTTTTTTTTTTTTCCTAATATTCGAACACAATTTATACTGAATCATATTGGACAAAATAGGCATATGAGTGACAGGATCTCTGTAAAAACATAATTAAACATTTAGCTATTTTGTTTAATAATGTAATTTGTGCTCTTACAAAGGAACAATCACTAAAAAAACTGTTTTTTACCAATGAAATATTTCGTTGGTAAAACTTTAATTTCATTGTTAAATTGACTTACTAACCTATTAACAACGCAATCCGTTGGTAAATTTTTAGCAACGAAACGAAAAATCAATTCCGTTGATAATTTATATAATGATTCCCTTGGTAATCCTTTGGTAATTATCAACGGATTGAATTCCGTTGCTAAAATAGAGAATAAATCCGTTGACATTCTGTTGCTAAAATAAAAAAGTTATTTTTGTTGCTAATCCATTAATATTTACCAACGGATTGAATTCCGTTGTTAAATTCAGTTGGTAAAATATATATATATTTTTTAAGTGAATGTAAAATTATGTTGATTAATTAGAATCATTAATCTTCTTGCCACATGCAAAATGATATAATCAAGTGAATACGAAGCTAACTAAGTCTTAACATTAAAAAATTATATAACTAAAATAAAAGAGGATATTTTTTTAAACCAATTACATCTTTTCAAGTATAAATTAATTAGATAATTATATTCTAATAATTTATATTACTTCCACCCTAAAAAAATTGACATGCGTACTACCTTATTTTAACGACAAAAACTTGTGTGTCCGGGACATATCTTGCCCTATTAAAATACAAGAATTTAATACTATTAATTTTTGCCATTAATTAATATTTTATTCTTGTATTTCCATAGAGGCGCGGTGTGTCCCAGGAATATAAGAGGTCAACTCTATTTTAACATCAAATAAACGTGTCAACTTCTCAAAGATAAATGAAGTGAAAAATTTAAAGGTAAAAATTAAATCATAATTACTAATATAAGTACATAAATACAAGAGTAAAATATTGCATAAAATTATAAAGAGTAAAATACACGATGAACTATGAAGAAGAATGTACAATAATATACTCTACAATTAGCACTAATTAAGTCCTAAAAATTAAAAAGAAATATTATAAAGTAAAATAATACATGAATTGTAGTTAATTTGTAGAAGGAGATAAATTAATCAACTAATTTGCAAATATTAATGGACTGTGTCTTACAGTAAATTAATATAGAGTTACTCACCAACAGTGAGATATTTTTTAAGAGAAACTATCTTGTGAACGAATTTTTTATGAGACGGGTTGACTAATTACTAAAATATTCTTATTATATATGTAAAATATGTTTATTTATAGTTAAAGTATGTCAATAATGAATCTTATTATAACACTATAAAATCATACTTTAATTTATCATTTATCATATTTTAACCATCATTAGACATATTTTATGTATATAATAAACATATTTTAACACGTCTCACAAAGCGTCTCATATATATAACGTCTGACAAGAGAATTTGTCATTTTTTAAATACTAAACAAATTTAATGATCCAAATTAATACTTACACTTTGGCTAAATTAATAAAATATTGTTGTTTCAAAACTTTTTTAATGATATATTAACAGAATAAGCAGAGGCGCCAAGAGTAGTGGCGCCTCTACCACGTGGCCATCACCTCATTAAAACAATGATTAAATAATAGTTCATTGTTAATTTAAGTTAATTTAATTAAATTAATGTAATAATTTAAATTTAAAAATTAATGTTGTAATAATTATTTGATATTCTTTCAATTCTACTAAAGTGTACTCCTATTTTAATACAAAGCGTAAATTTTATTTTTAAGGTAAAAAAAATCCAGATAATTTTTCTTTCTATACCTCACACATCACACAATTATTAACCTACCCATTTTATATTAAAATATTATTTATTTCACCTTATTATACATTAAAATATTTTATTTCTTAATCTACGTGTAAAAAGTAAACGCGTGTCTTTTAACTGTTTAATATCTTAAATGGTATTTACTCATTCTGTCCCAAGTTAAATTTTACACTTTATACTTTCATTCGTTCCACATTAAACTTCACCACTAAAAAAAAGAAATATCATATCAATTCTCAATTTTAAAATTAAATTTTAATTACAAATTTATTACTCTCACCTAATGCACTTATTTATAATTTATTTATTATCTAAATATATTAAATTACTCTCTAAAAATCAATAAAATTGATCAGAAGACAATTTTTTTAAAGATTGTGTCTACAATAATGACGCACAATAATTTGAAATGGAAGAGTATTTTTATTTTATTATTAAGGATATACTCCATTCGTCGCGATGAAACACAAGTGTTTGTTTTTGCAAGTAGATTAAGATATATAATAATTTAATATATTGTGAGGTAAGAAAAATAATAATTTAATATAAGGTGGGTAAGTGTATTAGTGTGATTTGTGGATCCAAAGAGAGAAACAATTAATTTTTGTGGGTCCTTTTACCAGAAAAGAAAATTCACACTTTGTATTGGAACAAACCAAAATTAAAAAAAACGTATATGTTTCAATGGGGCGAATGAAATATTTTTTATTGAAAAGATAAATATTAATTATTATTTATTTAAAATTAACTTAAATTAACTATTAATTATTATTATAATGAAGTGATGGCCACGTGGGCAGAGGCGCCACTACTATTGACGCATCTGCTTATTTTGTTAATCATCAGAAGAATAACAATATATCATTAAAAAAATTTTGAAACAACAATATTTTATTAATTTAACCTTTCACTTGACTTATGTTTAACTTGTAAGAAATTTAGCAACAAATCAGATAATTCATCTATATAATATGACAGATAGAACTGACAATACGTTATATATAAGCATAATAATTATTGGGATAAGTATTGCGTAAAACCGTATGTTTTACGTAATGAGTGATGGATAAAAAGTTATTATTTTTTATATAAAATATTATTATTATTATTTATTTATATTAAATTATTTATAAAATAATATTATTATTTTTATTAATTAAATATAACTTTTTATCTATCCTATGTAAATATTTATATGAGACGGACTCACACAAGACTGCAATAATTTTTTACAATGGACTGTGTTTATGATACATTTTTTTATATATATCTATTATTTTTTTTTTAGTTTTTTTGCAATATTTAAAAAAAGAGATAATGTTATCATTTTTTATTAATTAAATATAACTTTTTATTTATCTCATGTAAGCCAGACGGTCTCACACAAGACTTTTCCATAATTTTATACAATAGACTGTGTTTTATAATACATTATATATATATATATATATATATATATATATATATATTTGCAATATCTTAAGAGAGAGATCACTACGTTGGTAACTATATCGAAAGCTGCCCAAAATCATGAACTAACTATAATTATGTTATTATTAGATATATTTGGATTTTGATATAATATGTTGATTAGGAAATTATAACAGAAAATTATATGAATGGAAAAATATCTTAAAATGATGTTTATTATATTAAACTATGTGTATGAAGATGTGTGATCAAAGGGTGTGTTTATTGAATAGTTATGTCTTTTCATGAAAAGAAATTTGAATTTAAATTCAAAATTAAATATAATGGTTGCATCAATTTACAAAAAGACGTCTTGAATTCTATAAATAGACCCTTCATTTTCGTAATTCGTCACTTGAAAAATACACATTTTCAAACACTTATTCACTCAAAGACACGTGTCGTAGATGTCTAATGAAGTTCAAGTTGCCTAAAGAATTCTTAGTATATTCCTATGTCGTCTTACTCATAAGGTGAATTCATAATATCGGTTGATTCGCCGTATATCACAAGATGTGAGTCGTTGTATCTTGAAGATATTGTCATAGAATCGTAAGTACCTGAGCGGGTCATTTTCATTTAAGAGTACAACTCTGGCCTCGACTCAAATTCATTTCCTATAATTTTCTAGTGAATATATTATATGGAAAATCCAAATATATACAACAGCTACTTCATCACTCTCTTCAATTGTTTAGAGACAAATTATGTTCTTTATTGTCAATTGTTTTATAAGTCAAATAGTGGTGTTATTTCAACTAACATAATTTGTTTTTAAAAAAATGGTGTAACCCACTGCCCATGCCCCACCAATTCTATCTTGGAAATTGGTGGATGAGGTAAATTGCAGGATGTGTCTCAAATGACTTATAGAGAGGGTTCTGTTTAACTTGTTCTTGCAATGGGTCAAATTCATACATAAATTTTAAATTAAATTTATTTTAAAAATTCTTAAAATATTTAAAAATTTTATTTTTTGAAATCCCTCAACACGTCATTTACGAATTAAAAAAAAAAGAATTCTTAAACTTCAATTAGGATGTATATATATATATATATATATATATATATATATATATATATATATATATATATATATATATATATATATATTTTTTTTTTTTTTTTTTCTTTTTGAGATTTCCCTATTTATAAATTTATCAAAATTTTTTAATGGTATATTTTTGTAAACAAACATACTCCAGTTAGTTTAGTTTCTCTACTTTTTTGAATATGTTTTTTTTTTGTTACAAGTTTATCATAATTAATTTTAAATGACTTGTGAACACTATGTTTAAATTAAGTTATACTGATATATAATAAAATGTGGAGATGTGATAAAATGAAGAATTAAAATAAAATTTTGGTAATTAAAGAATTTCATATAATAAAAAATATTTAAAAATATGTCACAGATAAAAAATAAAATTGAACGTACATTAAAAGTTTGAAATAATATATACCCACCATGACATTATATGATACATGGGATGTCATAATATGATACATGATGTGTCGCATGAGGCATGGATGTTTGAATTGCGGACCATAGTAATAGTTTTTATTTTATTTTATTAAAAAATATTTATTGTGTGTGGAATTAAGCATGTATGAAATGGGTTAGAGGTTAGGGTTCGAGAATCCGATGGAATAATTAAGAGTAATAATTATAAGGGGGCGACTATTTGTATCCCGGATCTACTAAATAAACCCCAAGTTCTATATATACTCAGTTAAAATTAAAAGTTAAACATATAAATTGCTAAATACACCCCATTTAAGACTATTTTACCTTTTTAATTAATTAAACCCTAATTACTAAAAACTAATTAATCAAAAAAAAAGAAGAAAGAAACGTCGGTGAAGGAAAGAAGAAGTCGACGTTGCGACTCCGTAGAAGAGAAAGGAGAAGAAAAGAAGAGGTTGACGTCCCGACTCCATAGAAGAGAAAAAAGAGGGAACATTAGAACGACATAAGGCAAGAGAAATAAAAAAGACATATGCATATAAATTCTAAAGCTGCAAACGTGGGTATTCCTAGAGTGCAGATGCATACACTGTCGTCGGAGAAGTCAACATACTCCCCAAACTGCCCCCTTCCACTACACTCCGCCTCCATACAAGGTCCCCACCGCCGTCGAACTCTTGGCGAAATGGAGGGAGTTTGTCAGCCCTCCATATTCCATGTTCTACTTTTACAGCAAACCTGCGAGTTATACACTGCAACTCATTACATCTCTTCTTGCACTGTTATTTCAATTTTTCAATAATTTGACTGATTCACTGCTTAATAATAGGTAAACATTGTCCATGGAAAGACGCAGTACTTGTTCGACGAACATGTGTTGTTGCAACCGAACACATATGCTTGTTCGGTTGTAGCAACCGAACACCATATGAATAAGAAATCTTAAGGTGTTTGGTTGCTTCAAGCGAACAAGCATATAAATAAGAAATCTTATGGTGTTCGGTTGCTGCAATCGAACAACATATAAATAAGAAATCTTAATTTATAATTTATAAATGAATATTTACATTTTAACAAATATGAGTATTTTAATCCTATAAAATTTATGGGGTACATTTATTAAAATTTGGGGTGCAAATAGTTGATCCCTAATTATAATTAGAAAAAGTATTAAAGTATAATTAAAATGGTGGGGGCCTAGCAAGAAGTGATGTGATGGTGGGTCCACTCCACGTCATTCATACTTGGAGCAACGTTGGACCTTTAAAATATTTTTTCTGCCCTCGTAATTTCTACTAATTTTAGTTGAATGGAGATTTTGTCTCTAGTAGCCCACATTAATTTAATTTAATTTAATTTAATTATATTTATTTATCTATTGTAATCCGTACTTGATCTTAATCTTTTAATAGATTTATTTTTAAAAAAAGTGTGATTATTGATGAAAATATTTCTCATGTTCAATATGAACTAGGTTATGTTTGTTTATATATGCCTTTTATTTTAAATTTATTAAAGTGAATTAATTCTAAATCCATAATTGTCGTTCATATTTGAACTAAAACACAAACATAGTTCGAAGATTGTATAATTTATTAATATCATACGTCTTAAACTCAAGTTAAAGATCATGATATCATTATAAAAAAAATTGTCATTTAACCAACAATATCAGTCATACTTTTAATTAAAATTTTCATTCTCACCTGTATACACAAAATAATTTACCATTTACTTATTACTAAAACAAAGATTAAATTACACAAATTTTTTAACAAAAAAAACCTTGTTAATATATTTTTTTTAAATATAGTAAAATTTTACACCTATATCTCAATTTAGAGCTATTAAATTATAGAATGGTTCCATGTAAATTTTATTCTTTCTAAGTGACAAATTATTAATTTATTCAAACTTTATAAAATTAAACAATTTTTTTAGATGAGGAACTAACATTTATCTTCGAAAAACCAAGTGTAACATCTCTCATTCCATACGAATATTTGCACCCATTTTGTTGAATTAAATATATGGAAATAAAACAGTATAAAGTAGTATATTCTAGAAGAGCTGCCTAACCTTAACAAAGATTAAAATAAATCTTTCTATTAATTAACTAAATCACATAAAGTCTTAAATCATATCGTACGAAAATATTTACAAGGAAAAGAACTTTTGGGCTAGTTCAAAAAGTCGCGATAATATAATTGATGTCCCCAAAAGACTGCTACACGCGCACTATATTATTTAATTTATTAATTAATATATAATTATTAAATTGTGACTAGTCTAAAACACGTAAGAGAAACTCTCAAATTCGGGTTTTTTGTGACTGTGAGACGGGTTAATCCATTACTAAAGTATGTTTATTATATAATTAAAATATTATTTATTTATAGTTAAAGTATTTCAATAATGAATCATATTATAACATCTTAAAATCATACTTTAATTCATCATTTATCATACTTTAGAAAACATACTTTAACAATCATTAAGCACACTTTATCTATATAATAAGCATATTTTAATACATCTCACAAATCGTCTCACAATAAAATTTGTCAAAACATAATTTTATTTTCAACTATATTTATTGATGAGTTGAATTCTTTTGAAGGCTTTAACAAAAACATGGGAACACATGAATGAACGAGGAATATAATTTGACATTGCCCTCCAAATCTTGGATAAGATCAAGAAGTCTGATTTAATTTTTCAAAATATACAAGAAAATATTAATTTAATATAATATATGGGGCACCCACTAACACCAGAATTGAAAATTTCCATGTTTATTAAAAAGTCAAAAATAATATCATTTCTTGTTAACATGAATTGTACTATAGTTTGAACTTTGAACAACCGGTGGGTGATGAGAAGGGATCCGAAAAAGACTAGAGAGATGGGTTTCTTATTGGAGCTTTTTTTTTTAATTAAAGTATTAATTTTGGGTTTTAATTGGGCCATTTTAATTGTATAAATTTTAAATTAAATAAATTGAAAACAATCAAATTTGGGTTTTAATAATTTATTAGCCTCGTTATAGGTCTAGTGATACAAACAATGGAAGCCCACAAGAATGAATATTTCAATTTAAATATTCAAGAATTTTATTGTACATGGTTTATTAATTAATAATTAGATCTCACAGTTTGCGTCATCGTCATTCATAAGCTATCTTGAAGTATAATTTGAAAAATATAGTGTTTATTAAGTTATTCAATGATTTTAAATTTTGTGCTTCTAGAATAGAATTTGAATTTAATTAAGTTGCTTTAGCTGGATTAGTAATTTAAAAATATTTTAATGTAATTATGCAACTAAACAAGAATATAATTGCAATATGGAGTATTTCTTCTTCAGATAATAATTAAATTCGTTTGTAATAAATCATTATATGATCTTCGAAAAATTTAATAGTATTAATACACATAATAAGGGTAATTCTGGAGGTTTATAAATTTAGTACTATATGATATAATCCCAGGGGTTAACCTAGCAGTGAGAACTTGAGGTACTTAATGATGAAATTCAGTTGCGATCGACCACTGAGGGGGTCAGTCCATACAAAGCGCCTTGAAATGGGGTCCCCCTAGTGAATGGTGGGTTATGGCCTCCCCCGGATTAGTCGGTTGTACTCCTTCCGTCCCGTCCAAATATCACCGGTTGCTTTTTGTACGTAGATTAAGGAGTATTATTATTTTATGTATTGTAGGTAGTTGTATTAGTAGTGAGTGGAGGAGTATTATTATTTTATGTTTTGTGGGTAGTTGTATTAGGGGGTGTTTGGTTGGAGGTTATAGAATGTAAAGAATGAGAATGATAATAGAGGGGATGTTTGTTTCTCTATTATCATTCCATGAACAGTATTTTGATTCCCATAAAATTGGGAATCATCCATTCCTCCCATTTTTGGGAGGAATCACTTTAATTCCATCCAACTTTTATTCCAATTTCCTTTCCCATTCCACTCAAAATGCCAAACACTCCCTTAATAGTGAGTGATGGATTACATGTGGTACATTTTTACTAAAAGTGAGAAATGAGGACATTTGAATGAGACGGTCAATATATTAAAATGAGGAATCTTTTGATGGGACGGAAGAAGTATATGATATGATGGTAATTAAAAATTAAAAAGTTAATTTTCGGTATTCCAGGTGTACGCACACTCATAATTTAGATATGAAAAAAATTGTACATATGAAGTTAACCAGTGATGTGCTATTTGATTAGAAGTTTAATAAATAATACTATTGTATCTTGAAAAATTATCATAAAGTTTTCTAAATGATGGTATAATCAATAAACAATAGGAGTATAATATTTTGAAATGTTATTAATATTTAAACTCGTTCAACATATTTATTCAAATAAATTGCATACAATATAAAAAAAAATATATATTATATATAAGTAAAAAAATTAAATATAAAAATAAAAATTTTGAATTACAAGTATCAGTTGTGATTATGTTAATTATTACTCCTATTATTTATAAAGACACAATTTAAATAGAGCTGAAAATTGCACCCAATAAGAAAAAATTGATGTGCCGTAGGCCCATAATAATAGCCCAGTCCAGCCATATCTCAAAAAATATACTCCTTTCTTAAACGGTCTGAATTTTGAGCTGATTTGGGCTCATATTGGATTTAAACCCAATAAAAATGTTGCAATATTTCTGCCCATCATGTTAGAATTTAATAGGGCCTAATGAGCTCTGAAAATTCAATTTACTAAAACCCACTGTAGTTGATCGTTTTCTGAAAAATCCAAAACCCATATTGTTGGGTTTTACCAGAATCAGTTTCAGGATTTGGGCTGAACTTCAGACACATACTCTGTTGAATTGTTTTTAATCTTTAAAAAATCGAAATGTGAATCCAAAATTTGCTTCGGAACCCAATCCTGTGGGCTCATGATGTCTAAACAAAATTTTAATGATTTTACAACAAAAGTAATTCATATTTAAATTAGATTGGAAGTATAATTTAAAAATAAAATAAAATAGAGGTATAATTAAAAAAAAAAAGCAATCTCATAATGAAAGTGATAACTAATTATGAAAACGGTGTAACTGTAAGACGGTGTCACACAGGATTTGTCCTATTAATTTTCATCATGTTGCTTTTCACTAAAATATTATATTACGTTTTATCCGTCTCACACAAATCATTTCATATAAAATTTTGCCCAATAGAAAAATAGAAGTATTAACAATGAGTACTAAGGGATAAATAATCGTCTATGCATGCATCTTCATTCACTTGACAAAAGATAAAAATACAAGTATTATAAAACTAAAACTTCAACTTTTTGAGAATCATGAATCTCGTTAATTGTTTTTTTTTTTTCATAATTTAAAAAAAAAAATCTGTCATCGAAATTGAAAAGTTGAGGTTGAGTGGGTGAGAAAGTAAATCAATGTAGCGTCCACTTCATATGTAGTTTACATTTGTGATTCATATTTAAAGAGAAGTAGATTTGTCCACTATATATTTTGCGTTTGTTTTTACATGTAATTTGCAAAATGAAATAATTAATTATTAAATGACTTGTATGCTAACCACACTTCAAATCACAAGAATGATAGCTAAAATAATAGGACATGATATGATGCAATTGCAACGGGCAAGTCTAAAGATTTTATTTCTCACATACATTACTACATGTTATTTAATCAACGAAACAATTAGTACAAAAAATATAACATCAAAATAAAATGAGAGTCTAGAGATACCGTCTCGTGATCCATATTATAACAAATTCATTAATCAAAATTGAAGAAAATATTAAATATAAATTGATCGAAACTAGTAGAACTCATAATCACGAGATTTTTGGTGAGATGTTATTCTCGAGCAGTATAAACATCTTAGAAATAAATTAGAACCACTAAAAAAGTTGATGGGAGTTCCAATGAAGTGCTTACAGTTGCATATAATCTTTAATATAGATCCATCGATATTGACCTCCCCAAATTAGTCGATCTATGAATTGGATACCCGTTCATAAAAAAAATATAGATCAATCGAAATTAGTAAAACTTGTAGTCATGAGAACCCCTAGAAAAAGTTGATCCGTGCTCCAATGAAGTGCTTACAACTGGTTGCATAAAAACTTTGTCAAAAATCTAGATGTATCGATTTCTTGTAGAAAAATTTCAACTGAAAATGACCAAATAATATTTTAATAAATTATTTTTAATGGCGTTTTCGATCTTAAAATCTCACACTCTCGGATGAGTATTCAGAATAAGCCTCTCCTCTAATCTCAGAAACCATGATTATTTATGTGGTTGATGATGCTTCTCCAACCTTCTTCTTCTTCTACTGTCTCATCTTTTTCCTCTTTTCCCTTGTTCTCTTCCGATTCGTCGTCGTTTTGATCTTCCTCTTCTTCGTCTTCCTCCTCTGCTCCAACCTCGTTCACCTCCTCTCTCATCTCCTCTGTCCTTAAAAATCTTTCAGAATTCTTATTCTTCCTTCTGCTCTAACTCTAAGCGCTGATCTTTACTCACTCAACTCCCAACCCTGTTCTTTTCTTTGATGTATCATAAAAAACTCATTAGTTATGGGTCTTTGTGAACTTCTGTCGAACAATACACGGGCAGTCGGGCATGGTGTAAGATCACTTAATAAAGATAGAAAATTTGCGCGATTTACGATATAACTCCTTCATCTGCAGTTGTTTATCTTGATGATGTATGATCCAATCGAGGGTGGTGATAAAGGGGACGATCCGACGATGCAACTGAAGCTGATAATGCCAAAGAAATGGGCTCCAATGTTTTGGGTTCGAAACGCTTCTGTGGAGGCCTTGTTTTCAAGGTCGCCGGAGACGGCCAAGCAACGACTCACCGCAGGCCACCGTCTGCCGGTCTTCAGGTCTCCCTTGCATTGATAAACCGGTGACCATGTTTGAACGCATATCAACTGTTTGATTAAATGTTTATGTAGATTGAGACATTATTTAAGCAAATGAGATCACCTATTTCATTCTATGTTTCATCTCCTATTCCACCTATTATAATCCCGCCACGTGTTCGTAATCAATGCCCAAATTTTCGCCATATGCCCCAAGGGTTTACTGGTTATTAACTAGGGTATAATTTTTAATAGGAAATAAGTTATGGAATAGGGAGTGGAATAGGGGATTAGGGTTGTTATTTAAGTGAGTGCTTAAAGTATAATGCTATGACTACATTGTACATCATGTTTTGTATAAGGTTCTATTTTCTAGCTTTGATTGTATGCTTTAATTGCAAAACTGTTAAATAATCATGTGTATTTATACTTCACAATGTGAGCCATAAAACTATTTATCAGTTTGTAGTCTAAAAAGGTTGGTCGATGTGAGCCATAAAACTAGTTGATTTTCTGATCAATAGGAAATCAAGCATATTTACTTGCTTAAAATCATGCATGGATATCAGAAGATTATTACAACTATGGTCCATTTCTAGGTTGGTGTAAAATATAGTATCACCCCAAAGAACTATATTGTTGACGAGTGAGGCTCTTGTGCCCCCGATGACACCGTGTCCTTTTGCAATTTAAACCCCCTACCAATACACATGTTTAAATAGAATATGGCGGGAGAGAGTTGTGTTCATATGGGGACACGGCGTGTCCCCGAGGGCGTAGGAATTTTTGCCATTGTTAACACATCAATGTAGCCAGCGGACAATACATGCTAGGATTGGAGAGTGATGGAGATTATGGAAGATTTAGAATAATTATAGTCCAGATATATTAGATTTAATATAATTTTGATTTGTTTCCTTTTATTTGTAATTATCATTATTACGTTAGATTTTGTTTCACCCATAAATAGGTGGTCAAATTATTGTATCCGGGAGTTGAATTTGTTTAATGAAAATAAGAGTTGTCTCATAGCCTCTTTTACGGTATTATATTGAATCAACATATTTGAGAAGTCTATCTTTCGGTATTCTTTAAGAATAAACGGATTATAGAGTTTGTTCTACGTATTATCATTTTTATTATACGCTCTGGTTGCATCAGTTGGTATCAGAGCCAGATTCTCGATGTTGGATTCGAGATATCAAGTGGTTTATGATACCTTTCATGATGATCAATCATCGTATGAAGATAATACTATGCAGATCTACCAACAAAACGATTTGTTGGTGTTCGATCCTGTAAACGATGGATCATCAATTTTTGATGAAGAAGTCGAATTTGTTGATAGTGGTCCATCGATCTTCGATGAGGAAGATGATGGAATTTTTGTCGGTGGCTATGATGGTTCACCTATCTTTGATGAAGAATATTCAGAAGAATCTTATGATGGTCACGATAGCCTACCAAAAAGATATTCAGAAGAATCTTATGATGGTCACGATAGCCCACCAATTTTTGATGAAGAAGACGATGCAATTCTCTACGCTGACTATGATGACCAACAAAAATTTTACAAGGAGATTATCATAGTTCATGACAAATATAATGATGATTTGTTTTATTGCCAGGATATTGAAGTCAATGATGCATATGATGCATTTGATCCAAAAGATTCATATTTTGTGAATCTCATAATTAACAGAGATATTTGGAGGTGAACTTCGGAAGAATTTTGGCATATATGAATTTAAAGATGTTCCAGTGCATCTTCGAACTTATTTTGTTTTTGATACGATCAAACACGATTCGAAGGCGAATCGTCTCCCAGCGGAGGAGAATGATGGAGATTATGGAAGATTTAGAATAATTATAGTCCAGATGTATTAGATTTAATATAATTTTGATTTGTTTCCTTTTATTTGTAATTATCATTATTACGTTAGATTTTGTTTCACCCATAAATAGGTGCTTAGATTTTGTTTCACCCATAAATAGGTGCTCAAATTATTGTATTCGGGAGTTGAATTTGTTTAATAAAAATGAGAGTTGTCTCACAGTCTCTTTTACGGTATTCTATTGAATCAACGTATTTGAGAAGCCTATCTTCCAATATTCTTTAAGAATCAATGGATTATAGAGTTTGTTCTCATATTATCATTTTTATTATACGCTCTCGCTGCATCAGAGAGCTAGCTAGCTCATTTGTCTATTAAAACTCCCTTTACTTGAATATTATAAGCATTCATTGAAACAACGATTATACACGTCGGGAAAAAAAATCAGTGTCTATAAATATGTACTATAAATATTTGATTAAAAAAAATTAAGTTTTTTTCTTATAAAGTCAAGAATCTAAAATTTTATATTAAAAGTATAATATATGTAATAAAAGTACAATTTTCGAAAATATAAAATTTGGGACACAATATCCCGGAACATATTACAAGTTTTAGCCTAATTAAAATTAAATTAATCAACCCAAATATATACGGTATAGGTACAATATGGTGAGTCACAACTCACAATAGAGGAAATGAATAAAGAAAATGGTCCCAAATATCGGTGAGTCGTAGTTAATCGTAACCTAAATATGTACGTTTTAGGTCCCCCAAAGTCATCATCAGCCGTGTCGGCGTTTTCAATGGTCAAACCTTGTCTTTTCTTTATTTAATTTAATTATTATTAGTATAAAATCATCATATAACTGTAATTTAATGCCTGATTTTTTAATCTGCATTCTAATATTAATTTTATCTAATTGATATATATTACTTCGAGCTTTACTTAAGGTAAGATAATAATTTAATCTAAACGTTCATGTGAATGATTACATTATTATTAGTATAACAATAACAATACAAAGAATACGCGCGAAGATTATATCGCATGTAAAAGTAAAAAATGAACTTTTTCTTTAAAAAAATTACATTTTTATTTTTCAATCTCATCAAAGAGCCATTTTTAAATGAAATATCCAATGAAGTTTCATGAAATGGACAAAATATCAATTTTTTAATAAAAATTAATTTGAGTAAAAATTAATTTAGGATATTTGAATGTGGGCATTGATTGCATTTTTAACGAACAAAATATATTAATTTTAATTACATTGATAGAAATTTGTCCACATTTTAGTGTATTTAGAAAATTATAATGATTAATTGATTATACTTATATTAAATTAGAATGTATATAATTTTTAAGGTGTACAAAGAAAGTTTCTAAAATATTAGTGGGTTGATCTTCCGTTACACAGTCTAATATATATTGGTACAAAAGTGGAATCGCGATCCGCAACGCCAAAGTCCGATAAAGCGATTGTAAGATAAATTATGATGATTCAACTGATTAATAGAGATTAAATCATTAGCCACGACATATAAAGAGTTCTTTATTTTAAGAGGTTTCTCTCACACTGAAGCAGTGAAATTCGATCCTTAGTTTTTTTTATCAATAAAAATCATTATCATTAATAAATAAGGGTACAAGATATACCACACAAATACAATTTACATCTAATTTTTAAAGAGTATTTTTAATTTCATAATCCTTGATCATTGATATAATATATTACCACTATAATAATTTGAGCTGCCAATGCGGACTAGTCTCAAACATATATTTGCAATATGTGATGGTATATTTTACCAAATCTAAAAGTTAGGGTGTGATAGAATCGGGATTACTTTTTATATAAATGGTGAGTTATTCTTTAAAAAATAATTTAGATAATTTTTTAGTAAAAAAGAGTAATATTAACATAAATAATGATAAATTTTTTCGAATATTACTATTCATTAAAGAGTAACACTTGTTATTTTAAACAACAACTCATTGCATCATACACCTAAAATATTGGACCAATTATCCATATAGTTTATTGACAATAAATTTGATTGAATATAGAAGAAATAAAACGTTTCCATTCTCAACCAAACTAGTACTTAATTTAATTAAATTTGAGTCCTATTAGAACCGCCCGTATTTCAATTTGTATTTAAATATTAAACTTTTATAAATTATTGAAATTATATGTGGTCTAAAATGTGCCAAAAAGTAAGATCGTCCAACCATAAATTAACAATAATAATAAAAAATGTATATTTAAGAATTATTTTTCGTTAATCCCATATCTTACAAACAATAGTTACCCTTTATGTGTGTTTTAGCAAACAAAAAACCCTCTTTCTATATAAGATTACTGTCTTCATATTAGTATTTACGTACGACCGTTTATTATTTTTATTTTATTTTATATAAATACATACTAGAAATCTCACTTCAGTATGTGTAGACGAAAAGTTTAATTAATTTTTCTTATTTATTTCTCTCAAGATAAGGCGGCATGAATGTGATATGCGACAAAACAATTCGTACACTTTTAATACATCCACAAATTAAACACCCAACCATTTAATTGTCAAGTTGTTTTAGTTCTCTTTATGCATAAATGAAGCAATTATTTATTAGTGTCATTCATACCTTAATATTTGACAAGAATTGAAATAATTAAAATGTCTAAATTAATCATAAAATTTAATTCATAATTTTAATTCGTATCACTTTATTGAATGAATAACATATAAAAAAGAGTAAAGAAATTAAATTCAATGTATAAATCATAGAGGCAAGGGTTTAATTTCTTTATCCTTTCACGTGTTAATCAATGAAGATAGTTATAATATATCACATCAAAGTATAATAGGGAGATTGTATGAGCTCTAATTTAACATCAACGCATCATAAATTAATTTCCTCTTCTTTTTGCTGCAAGCTGTCATCACATGATTTGATTTGGAGTGTACCATTTTCACTCATTTGAGGGAGTTACATTAATATTAATCCTAACATGTATCCATATATATGAAAATTGGATCATAAAGATTACGCAATATTTCCGCGTCAAAATAAAAGAGAAGACCAAGAAACACATTCATTAATTGCACCAATCTAACACTGAGTTAACATAACTCCCAATACCCAATTTATTTATTACCTCAATATCCACGAACCTTCATCCTGCTTCCCCAATTCATTCTTCACAACATACTATAAATTCAAGAATTCCCTCCACAACTCTTCAAACAACTTATAATTTGAAATAAAAGAAAGAAAAAATAAAATCTTTTGCACTACATCACCTAAAACAAGCTCAACAATGGCCGTAGAGAGGAGAAACTGCTTGATTGCTGTCAAACAATTCATGAAGAGGCTACAAACCCATCTCCACCTATCAAGAAAGGTTGAAATATTCGGAGAATTCGAAATGGGGGAAGAGGGTGTGCCGGATGATGTTAGGGAAGGATGCTTCGCGGTCGTTGCAAAGAATGAAGAGGAGAAGCCCATAAGGTTTGTTGTTGAATTGTGTGTCCTAAAACATCCGGCATTCTTGAGGTTGTTGAAGATGGCTGAAGACGAATACGGGTTTCATCATAGGGGCGCCGTGCAAGTACCGTGCCAACCCGAGGAATTACTTAGGATCATACAAGAGAAGGTCTACTGAAGTTGGTGAATGTGCATCAACATATTCTTTCATTCTTTTTCTCTTTTTCTTCTATATTAATTTATGGATACAAGTAATAGGTATGAGGAGTTGAACATAGGAAGAAGGTGAAGCATATTTAATATTTATGTTATGATTTTGTCTTCGAATATCATGTAACATGTGTCAATATAGTTGCAGCTAACTTTGCAAATTTAGAATGAGAGTAATAACTTACTTTCAAGGCTCACTTGATCCTAACACAATCTTTATAATCATAACCGCATGTTTTCAAAAGATGCACACAAGTTCACAAGAAGAAGAAGCTTCAAGCTACATTTCTTGTTCCTTCCATTCTTTTGGGGGTGGGGTGCGTGAGAAAATTTAAAGGGGTGAAGGTTAAAAAAGTCCAGATTGAAACCAGTGATGATGAGTAGAGGACGACTCAAGGGAAGTAGGTACGCCAATTGAAGTAGTACGAGTCTCGTACTTCCTTGGGCATCTGATTCCACTGCAACAAAATCAAAATGAAACCTTAGAAACAAAATTACTAAAATCTGCAGAAGCCAAAATGTTGTAGCATGTGAATCTTTCAACGTACCTTAAATTTGTAAGGTTGTTTCTTCTCACGTGCTTTCTTCCAGTGATATTGCTCGAAAAGCATTGTCTTGTCATGCCAACTGCGTCATAATATGAAGCATGCTCTTCAGCCAAACAAATATCGAAATGCTTCACAGATTCAGCACTGTTACTTTAGCAACAAAATGGAAGTCCAACATAAATAAAACTTTGAATAGTTTTAAGTGGAGAAAATAATAGGTGTTGCAGAAGCATTTCTACAAGATAAATGGACAATCCAATCAAAAGCAGAACACTATCTCTCCCTCAGTAACACAAAGAAACTGTTAAAACAGATTTCTGAATGTGCAATGGGTCAATGGTCTTATCGAACTACTTGAAATAGTTCCGCAGACATTCACAGCCACAATGAATGTTATTGATTCCACATTAAAAGAGGCAATTTGAGGCAACAATGTATGAAACAGGGCATGATTACAGGAACATCAATTGAAGGTAAGATGTAAAGTCTCAGCTGAGAACTGTCCAATGATGGAGAAGGATCAGTGATTCTAAAAAGATAGATAGTCATTGTCTCAGCAGATAAAAGAGGGGCTGTAAGTGTAATACTAAATGGTCTTACAGATCAAACACATGGAACAAAAAACAAAGGGAAGTGAACATTCAATTAAATAATAGTGTTTTGAATAATTATAATTTTCCTAAAATTAATAAGAGGAGATGCTTGTCTCTCCCACTCCCACCCAAAAGCTCAAATTTTAATTCACAGAAATCAGTATTAATGGAAAGAGTCAGCGATGAATCAGTGCATGCCTGTCTTCCAGTACAGAATCCCTTCTTCCATGACATAGCCGTTAGATTTAAGAAACACTTAATGGACCTTGTCTTATACATGAATTTTCACAAGGATGTTATGAATTTTCATGCAACACTAAACGAAGTTTCATGTACAACTGACAGAAGGATGTTATAGCTTGAAGGCACATTTAACTGGGATTGTGCGCTTGTATGTGTGATGTATGAACACATATCTGTTATCTTAAGAAAATAAAAAGGGATCAGGGTCATAAAAATGGACTAAAAGATATTGAAATGTGATGACAAACACACCATGTAGTTCACACATTTGGTTACGAAAGTAACCGCATCTGGTTTCCTGGTGTTGACAACTCAGGATCATTCCACTAATTTCCTATGAATGGTTAGGTTACAAGAGTTAGACACCTTATAACGAGAGAACCAACCCTACCAACATTATTTTAGACAAATTGAGCAAGTCTTTCAGGCTAGTGCAATTACAAGAGTATGTATATTAGAAAGTGTTCTTCCTCGACTCACATAAGACATATAATAGTAAAATTGCCAGTAGGAAAGAGGGATTCTTTACCAGAGACTCCACTAGGGTTTTATAACCAACAATCAAAACTTATCATTATATACCTGGCATTACATTTACATAGCAGGAAGTATGAATTACGCTTGAAAGATCTTGATTCCATAAAAATCTTTCTTATAATTCAAACAACTCTACACAAATGCTAGTATTACATTTTGACGTGGAGAGTAAAATCAACACTGTCGTAAATTCAGATGAAATGCCTATAATTCCAATTAAAAGGGGTTCAATTCAGTAAAACAAAATTCAACGCTTGAACATAAAGCACACAAACACGGATTAAAACGTATAAATAAAACGAGTAAGATAGAGAGGAATGGAGGAATACTTGAATTGGTTAGAGAGTTGCCACATGTAAGGATTAATCCAAGTGAGGGCAGAGAAGGCGGCGGACCCGACCCATATGTTCACGAACCTGTCCGGGTCAGCGTGTGGAACTCCCGGGTCGCCCCGATATGCGTTTCCAAAGTACTTCTCCATTGATTCCCTCTCTCCTCTTCACTCGCTGCCTCCACGATACGTATACCTTGTCTGATGATGATGATGACGACGATCTTCTTTGGGTCTGACCTTATTCCTGGGCCTCAAATTTCTCTTGGGCATGTTTTTACTTTTAATTATTATTTCGGGCGACACTATTGCCAGCCGGGGTTTTGCTTAAGGCACCCAAATCATAAACAAAAAAATGCGTGAAATTTCAATTATATCCCGAATTGCTTTTTTAAATACTAAACCATTTATTACATTAAAAAAAAATGCTTTGTACGCCCACCCACCACTACACCTAAAACACACTAAAAATACTATCACACATCACGCGCACTAATACAAAAATGAAGAATGGAGAAGAAGATAGGAAAAAAAGGTTTAAATGCAACACCAAACCTCACCAATTCTCGTAATCTTTGCAAAATTATTCGTATATACAGAAATATGGTTTACTCTCGAAATATTTTTTCATATAACCATGAATAATGTGAGCTATCATTAAAATTTTTAAAATCCTAGTTTTATGGTTTAGCACTGGAAAGAAATCATTTCTTAGTTATATGAAGCATAGAGATCTGTAGAAACGGTAGGTTTTACACTATATTTTTTCTACAAAATTGTGCATTGTGCGATTTAAAAAATAATAATCATGTAATCTTGTTAATATTCACAAAAAATTTCATGTCTGGTTTGCTGAAAAAATTTATAAATTTCGATCAATAGTAGCCGAAATTCTACTAGTATATTACGGCTGAATATAGATCGAAATTTTACGTAACAATTCGACGACCAATGAACGAAATTATTGTAAAATTTCACTTAACTCTAATCGAATGTGGGATTATGCTGTCGGAAAAGGAAAACACTTGCACTTTGAGAGGAGGCTTTTTTAAAGTTCATGATTAAGAGAGAAAGAAAGACGAATGGGTTTTAATCCAAGCAAATTAAGATAAATAGGCCCAATGTAAAATTTTGTTCTTAATTAAAGCCCATTAAACTCCCTTACTTGCGTACTATACATAAATTTTTTTAAAAAAAAAAATTCGACAGTTTACCAATGAAATTTTTACAAATTTTCGGTGATATGAAGCTGAAATTTAATAAGAATTTTATTGAAATATTAAAGCTTCGATTTTAATAACCCAAACAACATTCAACTCTAATTTATGTTATTATCATCTACTAAATTCAAATTACATTCATAATTTTATCAATTCACCAATAATTTGTCAATTAACTACACAATTTCACTAATCCACAAACCTAATAATGCAAAACATGATTTTGAGGAAGAATACAGTGTAATTACTTTTGATTAATTGCTTGGCTTGTTTCATATTTTGATGTTTTGAATATGAAATTAAGGTTCTCTTCTCTCTCTCTTTTTCTTCACGGTGCTTGTGATGTGTAAATGAATGATTGTGTTTTTTTCTATGAGTGTGTATTTTTTGTGTGTGTTTTAGGTGCAGTGATAAATGGGTGTACAAAGCAATGTGTGTGTTTCTTTTTTTTATTTTAATGTAATAAATGGATTAGGGTTTAAAATTGTAGGGGTAGAATTGAAATTTCACACACCTTTTGTCTTCAACTCGGGTGCCTTCAGCAAAAGCGCGGGTGGCAATAGCACTGCCCATTATTTCGAGGTGATGACGATCATCTTTTGGGCCTAAACCTGGGCCTATCTATTTTTGGGCCTGAAATTATATTGGGCTGATTTTTTATTTGAATTTTTCGTTTTGAGAGGATGTATAATGTATTGGTCTGATTCAATCTTAATAGTACGTGAAAACAAGTGAAAAGTGAAGGTAAGAAGTAGAATTATGTTATAACGTGAGGACTAAAGTGCAATAAAGAACAATTTTCTATCCGTTCTAACGCTTGATTAATTATGGAAAGTGTAAACCCCTGACTGCTGATTAAGTACCAAAGAAGATGAATCAGGTTCTAGATTTCCCCCAACTAAATCTTCTCCACTTCAACCGTTTGAATTGCCGATGTTATGCCTGCCTTCATCACATAATTTCATCGCGTAAATCGCGTTTTCATCGCACGAATCTGTCTGCACATTATAAACAGAAATGCAGCGCCATTTTTTCTTCTTCTTCAGGTTGTTTTTATTTATACGTTTAATTTATGTGATTAGATTTAACTAAATGCTTTTTTTTTTAATTAATTTGATGATAGATAGTAAAGCGATTGAGCTGGCTGAAGGCTGATCATTCACTTGTGCTAGAGGTAAATAGATTTAACTGATAATTGAATTTTGTTTTCTACTAAATTCTTGATGCTGTTAATTTTATGTGGTTTGAATTTCAATTTCAATTTCAATTTCTGGATGATCTCTTTCTTAAGTTGGAGGAGGAAAGTAAAAAGAGTCTTGTTAACAAGTTAACATGCAATGCCTACGTGAGTGCACTTACTTTTACTGCAGCCTTTGAAGTTTCTGAGATTCAAAGACTTCCTGTACCAAAACATTGAAACATAATTGGAATGGAAAGATAGAAATCTCTCTGTTGTGTTGAATTTGTGCTGGATGTGGAGTTGCTAAATTAGCTTTTACATAATTTTTTTTAGGATGCAGATAGTGATGGCGAAAAATTCATTGAATTCCCACATGTACAATCTCTTAGGAATTTTCCAAAGGAGGAGCTGTTCAGAAAAGTTGTCATGGTCAGGTTTGATGCAATTATCTTTCTTTATGGAATGAAAAAACATGAATCATTGCCAGCAAATGCCTTTTCCACCATTAAGTATTTGTACGAATTGGGTGCCAAAGTAATTCTGGTTGGTAGCTGGAATGAGAACAGAAATTCTAGGTCTCAATCAAAGCCATGTCTCTCGATAGAATCAGTTGCAGGTCGGCATTTAATTCTACTGATACAATGATTGTGCTAGTTATATTCAGTATGATTTTGGTGTAGTTACATCTTAAGTTCCTTTGTTAAATGTTTTGTTTGTGTTTCAGATTTCCTGTCATCTATGCTTGAACTTGAAGT
The DNA here is from genome assembly GCA_023678885.1 of Pogostemon cablin. NCBI lineage: Eukaryota > Viridiplantae > Streptophyta > Magnoliopsida > Lamiales > Lamiaceae > Pogostemon > Pogostemon cablin. The sequence goes on from CM042984.1 coordinate 4,063,739, forward strand.
TGTTCCAGTGAAACATGTTTCTGAAAACATGCATTCAGATGTGGTAGATAATAAAAGATCTTGCATTCTTCTGCTTGAGAATCTTTACCATGTTAAGGGGGAAAGAGCCAACTGTTTAAAGTTCTCTGAACAACTTGCATCTGGTGTTGATATAATTGTTAATGATGCCTTTTCTGAGTGTCATAAAGTTCTTGCTTCAACAGTTGGTGTGGCTAGCTTTTGTGATGCCTGCGTTGCTGGATTTTATTTTGAGGAGGGCATTTATAAGCTGAAGAAAATCATCAACAGCACTGCAAGGCCTTATGTGGCTATTGTAATGATATCTTCTCTACATAGAATAACTTATTATGAATGATCGATGATATCTTTCTCAATTCTTATTGTATATTATTCTTAGTTTTTCAAATTTTCATGCAGATAGGTGGAGGCAACCTTGCAGATAAAGCTGCTGCTGTGCAGTTTTTGGCAACTATATGTGATGGTCTGGTGTTTGTTGGAAAAATGGCCTTCCAAATAATGCATGCTCTAGGAGTGCCTGTTCCTAATAGATTGGTGGAACCTGGAGCACTAAAAGAAGCTGTCAAGATAGTGGAGTATGCGAAGTCGAGAAACATTCCACTTTGTCTTCCTCGAGATGTTTGGTGCATCAAAGATCACATTCCAAATAAGATGGAGATAGTTTCTGTTTATACAATTCGTGAAGGTAAATCTGCAACCTTTGTGTTGTTACACCACAGTAACTCCTCAAGTTCATGATCTTTTGTTACACTAAAGTAACTCCTCAAGTTCATGATCTTACTTTTTTATAGAAAAAGTATTTTTGACGCACATGTTATTGGTTCTTGAAAATTTTATTCTTTACATTTCATTATCGAACTTATGGTTCCAGGTTGGCAACCTGTTGACATTGGACCAAGTTCCTTGGAAAAGAAATGACCAATTTGCTTTCAAAATGCAAGGTGCTTATAAACTTCTTAATGATATTTTGAGTATTAGTGTATTTTCCTATAACTGCTCTTGTTGTACTCTCAATTCATATCATTCATCTTTTCTAACCCAAGCTCAGTAATTACCGAGATTTCGAGAAATTCCATTACTAGTTATATCAAAATAAATGCAGGAAGGTATTCTTGTATGACTCCCCCTTTGAAGTATTTTTTTAGCCTGATTTTTCCTTTTTCTCTTGGATGAATATCTGCTCTTTTTGCCAGAAAGATAGCACTTTGGCATTCATCACTGTTGTCATAGAGATCTAGTTCATAATTCACTTCCTCATAGAGGGATGACTCAATACTGATAGACATGGTTATTATTTTCTGTTTTCTCAGTGGAGCTAATTTATTCATTTCGGTAAATTTCTGGCTTTCCCTGCAAAATGGTGTCCTGTGGACTTTTCATGTATGTGTTTGTCTTGATATGAGCTTTTTTAAGTTCTTCAGAAGATAGTTTGGATTGGGCCGAGGAGATTTAGCACTACAAAAGAGGACAATGGTGGAACACTTAAACTGCTTGAAGCACTTGGTACTTTAAGCAGTTGTGATGTATCTTTTGTTGGGAAATTGGAAATTGAAGAATTACTGGACAAATCTAAGTTTTCTTCAAATGTTAATTTTATTAGAAGTGCAGCTGTTGTTTGGGAGGTTCTTAAAGGAGCAAAGCTTCCTGGGCTCATGGCATTAGACAGAGTACATCTCTGAAACCAATCTCTCAGTTTATGTGCAAATAATGGTTTTTTAATGGAAATCTTTATAAAGGATCATGTGCCTTGTTGAGCATATATCTATCACATTCTTTCTTCTCCCTTCAACTTAAACTTCAGTTGTTATAAGTTCTGAACTCAATGTCCTTTCTTAACAATGTTCATGTACCTCGTAATTCCTTGAACCTTGCACAGCCATACCCTTTTACGGTAGACTGGAGTATGATTTATGATGATCCAATGAGGCCTCTGGTTGTTGATATCGGAAGTGGTAATTTTAACTCAACTAATGCTCGTGCTTATGCTATTGCATATTGTTGCTTGGTTTTTAAATTTACCCGCATCACTTTATGCGTTGCACCAAAATTGTTTTCTGCTATTGCATCTTTGTTACATGAAATCCTCCCAAACTAGCTAGGAAAAACATTTTAAAAACATATACATATTTATGAGATGGCTAAATTATTATATAGCAAAAAAAAAAATCAGATTCCCAATTGACCCTACATGAGGAAAAATTAGTATTTTTGCTCTGACATAGTTGATAATATTCAGAAACTATTTTTTTTGAATAATTGCTCTATGGATTTTTTTTTATTCTTTTTTTTTATTTGGTATCAATTATTCAGTCTAAAAGATTTGCTAATAGAAGTGAAGTAATATTTGGCTGTTTTGACAGGGAATGGCATGTTCTTGTTCGGAATGGGGACAAGGAGAAAAGATATGAATTTTCTATGGCTTGAAATAAATGCAAAGGTCTTGCTCTTATAAAGTAATCAATGGTTAATTTTTGTGGATTAAACTAATTGGTGATTTTTTGCGTCCCTCTATTCAGCTGGTGGATCGTTGTATAGATGATATTCATCTTCTTGGTATCCACAATGTGTACGTAGTTTCATTCCTATACTATTTCTGTTCTTTGTTACTTAGAACTGATGATTTATGTCTAAGTGGATAAAAATTACTAAAATTTAGGTCATGTAACTATCACATTTCTTTACCTACACTGATCGTGTAGGTTTAGAGAGAGCTATAAATTCTTGACTAAACAAGTTCCAATGTCCCTCCGGATTGAGCCACAACTTGATTTAGTTGTTTGACTGTTACAATCAAGAATTATAATCAAATATATTGGGTGGAAAGTATTGCATTTACAAGGTAATACTTTCCTGTAACTCTTGTATATTGGAACTTAATGTGATTTAGTAAACAGAAGTACTTTTCCAATTTATACCACACAATTCCTTTTTTTTTTTTTTTTTTTTTTTTGAGTAGATACCATTCAATTATTGATACTGGAGTAATTGCTGCTACCATTTTTCTCATACTGCATTATGGTAGTGGGTGTGTTGTGGAACTAGAGGAGATGTGGCTGTTCCTTCTTTTATCTATGAAGAATTACGGTTGTGGATATATAACCAGAAATGAAGAAGTTTCTATATTTGAACCTAAATGATTCGCCTGGTCCTTAGGCGCTTTCTTACAACAAATGCAACATCAACGTTTTGGTCTATAGTTTCAAGTTACCCTGGGAAGTTGGTTCTCGTATCAATACAGGTAATTTACTGGAATTTTACTTGCTTTATGAACTACTTTTATGCTACTGATCTCCAAGCCCCAAGGACATATAGTTGTTGTTCTTTCTTTGGGTTCCATTTCCTACTCATGCAAGTTCTTATCTAAATAATTGAAACGAGTCATTATGGTTTCTTACTTTGGAATACTTTTGTGGTTTCAGTGTCCGAACCCAGATTTCAACAAACCACAATACCGGTGGAGAATGTTGCAAAGGTCGTTAGTCGAAGCAATAGTTAATTTTCTAGTTATCGGTGGGAAGGTACTGAATTATTAACCTGTCCCCGCTATTATATCCCCCATATTTTAAGAATTTAATCTAGTTCGTATCTCTCCTAATAAATAAGAAAGTAATGTGTTTTAATCAGTAATTGCTTAAGTCAGAAACTGCAGTCCTTTTATATTTTTCTTATAGTGATCTTCTTCTTCTTCTTTTTTTTTTTGCCTTTTCTCATCTTCCTTCCAAAGTCGGCTTACATTACTAACTCCTGATACATTCTTTGATGACAATTATGGTTCGATTAGCTATGTATCATTGACCTGATTTTTTTTCTGTCTTTTTGTCTTTTCAACTGCCGTTCTATGCATGGAAAAACAGGATGCCTTGACAGTTTGACTAACTAAAATAACTACATCAAATGAATTCAGTGATTAAGTTTTCTGAGGCCAATAATTAATGAAATCTTGATGTGTTATTGTTATGCCCAAGACCTGTGAATTACAAGAACTAGAGACACCTATATTTTTTCCTATCTGCATATGCAGGTGTTTCTTCAATCTGATATAGAAGCTGTTGCTCTGAGAATGAAGGTTGATTTCATGGAATATAGTAGAGGAAAGCTTGTAATTGTGGAGGATGCCTCTAATGATGAATTCGGATGGCTGAAAGAAAATCCATTTGGAGTGCCATCAGATTGGGAAAAGCATGTGTTAAGTCGTGGTGACCCTATGTTCAGACTTTTACTTTCTAATGTGGAAGTCAGGGGCTGATCATTTTAGAAATTTTCTTGGTTAAAAGATGTTGGTCGATGGTAATTAATCTCTTTGTTTAGTGGCTATTCCCCTTGCAAAGTGTTGAACTATTGTCCTCTCACTCAGTGGTTGCATCGTGGAAAAAGATTCTCCTGATCGAAGGTAAGCCGTTATCAAATTGATAAAGAGATGCATAAACTCAAGTAACAGCACTCACTGCAATACACTTTTGAACTTAGAGCAATTTCAGTCATCAAGCATATAACTGAGTTAAATACTGAGATGGGCCTCCTTTTTAATTTATCTCCAATTTAGTTCTTGAATAATTGAATTCTTATGTTTTGGGAGAGAGAAGGTCGACCATTCTGAATAGTCAAAATTTCACTGAATTAACATGTTTGCAATTGATCTCTACTTATATAAACTTTTTGTTGCATTTTATCAGGTTGCTTGCTAACCACTGAATGCATCAGACAGTTAATCATGAGCTCCTTTGTAGATATTACAGGTAAGAAATTATTTATTACATTAATTTCCTCGAAATTTTTTTGGACTTTATTCTTTACTGACAATTTGGTCAGTAACAGAGATGGCTACCAGTGTTTAGAAGATGAAGAATTAGGGGCAGTCTTGTGTCTAACCGTCTAATAGTGAGATTATTTTACACTTTTTTAATTAATTATCATTTTTTTATTAAAAATATTATCACTTTTCTTTAAAAATATTATTATTTTATATTTATTTATATTATAAATTACTATTAATGAAATAGTTTAATGCATCATTATTAATTTTCATCAATTGAAGGAGTATCATCTTTAATATATTATTACTTTTTCAATTGAGTGATTTTCATCAATTGAAAGGTCTCACACAATTACAAAATTATGATGGTACAACTAAAGGATCATGATTTGCCACTTCACATCCTCTTGTTCTTTTTTCACTAATATTTTTTTAACCCAATTATTATGGAGAGTTTAAAACTGAAACTGAATGGAATTGAATTGAATTTATTCGCTGAAAAGATATAAACTTGCATCAGATTTAAATTAAAGACCAAGTTGACCTTAGGCAGTTTTAGGGTTTTTAGTTTATAGTTTAAGATAGGAGTATTATTATATATATATATATATATATATATATATACCAATCAATAAATGAGTGCATGGAACAATTTCACGATAAAACTTTTGGTGAAATCGATGTAGTAATGGAGCTGTTACATTTGAAGTAAGTTTGGGTTATGAAGTTTAGATTTACAGCACTAAGCTAAAAGTGGGGGCAGTTTTACATGGACAAGACAACTTTCTTGGGATGAGGAGTGACTTTGATGGAGTGGGGACGGGAGTGGGATTTGGATCCTCTCCCGTAGTTAATCTTTCAATTTAAGTGAATTTTTTCTAATCCGCATCATCCAATTATTATTTACAATTGTGAATTTACTTCATCATTTAGCATGATGTAAGAAAAACCGAAATACACGATAAAATAATTATTTAAAATTTAATTAAATAAAAAGATTGTAATAGTGGATGACTGTCGAGTTATTGTTGATGAAGATGATGGTTAGATGAAATTCACCGAATTGAGAGATTAAGAATGGGAGAGGATTCGAATCGACATGAGTGTGCATGAATTACTAACTATGGTAACATACGCGAGTTTATCGCAAAAAGTAGCACAATTACGACGTGATTTATAAAGTAAGATACTTAGGTAGAGATATAAATGTTAAGAATCGTGATAACTATTAATAAATGGGTTTTCAATTATATAAAAAGAGATAATGGTTGTAATAAAAATCGGTCGATAAAGATAAAATTTTGAAAGACATCACGTCATTTTACGATATTTTTTTAGTTATTTTAATGATATCTTCAAATAAACGTAGTTATTTATCCCTGTCCTATTAAATGGGTACTATGTTTTATCATTATAATAATCTATCATGTACTCCCTCCGTCCGCCCGAAAGATGATCTTTTACTTTTGTGCACGTTGATTTATAAGGAGTATTGGAGTATTATTTAATGTGTGTAAAAAAGAAAATGACCCTCTTTGGAACGGACGACCAAAATGGAAAAAAGACACTCTTTCGAGCGGACGGAAGTAATAATAAATTTCTTAAATAACTTATGAAAATAATATTTGAAAAAAAATGGACTTGTAACATAAATGATACTTACTCCGTACCAATAATCTTTTCACTATTTTCTCATTTATTTGCTTTATTACATTCTTCATCCTTAAAAAATAAACTCTCACAAAATCATATTTTCAAAAATGTTCTTTCACCTAACTCATATAATTTTTTTATTATTTAAAAATACCACAATACCCTTAAAATTCAAGAAAGTCAGTAAAAAAAAACTTTTCTTAAACTCCGTATCTATAGTAATAATGAAGAGCTAAACGGGACTGAGAGAATACCACTTTTAAAAATTTATGTTATGTTTTGAGTAGACACTAATCAATGTGTGTGGGAAAAGAGTATTGAATTTTCCATGGGGATAATCTTTTTTAACAATTATAGAAAAAAAGAAATATAGCCTTTTTAATTTGGTGGCAATGCATAAGTCATAGTAATTAATATTTCCTCATTCTTACAAATCACTGCATTTCTCCACTTTCATATCATTTCAAGTCAGATACACAACGGCAAAACACCACATCCATATTTGGAGAGAAATAAAGCATTAAAAAAATGTGTACGAAAATTTTAAAAAATATGGTCCCTAGACATGTTTATATGTTTAGGGGTTCAATATTTGAATTAGCATTTTTGTTACATTAATTAACCACATGCAAAAACTTTTATACATGTGCAATAACTTATATGAGATATATGACTTTTTTGTACATGTACAATAATTATGCACATGATTTTTTATATAAGTACAATATTAATAATTAATGGATGGATTCAAACAAATTTCTGCTTACATTCAAATTAAATATTGGAAAAAATCATGATTAATGTAAAAGTTTAAAATATAAGTATAATTGTATATTATAAAATTTATGCACATACTTATTGTATATTATTAAATGCTATTTTCTATAATTATCAATACAGCACACGACGCGTGAAACACTTTTAGGATTGTTGACGCTCCTCATATTTTTAAGCATTTGGTGTTGTAAATATTGTTCGACGTTATATTTAGTATCATCGTTATATTGAATTTTTCTATAACCTAAATTCACGTTTTCTCGATTTTGATTTTGCAATCCACCTACATATACTCCATCCGTCCCAGGCTAAGAGGGCCAGAGACCTTATGTTAAACATAAGATCTCTGGCCCTCATTACCTGGACGGAGGGAGTATAAGTTTAGTGATTTTACAATCCACGGTGATGTTTATAATTTTTTTTAAGAACATCTACTAAAATAAATGTTCTTTATAGAAGTTTTAGATGTCAATCAAAATTCAGTTCTTTTAACATGAATTTCTTCATAAAATTATTAGATCTCAATTAAAATTTAGTACTTTTAATACAAGGTTTAATGAAGGTTGAACAAATGCTGATCGTAGAATTGATGGAATGGTTCAGCAAGGATTGCACACAGGTAATTTTCTTAACTTTGTCTTTTCATTATGAGTATTTTTTTAATTATTTTATTTGTAATTAATATATAATTAATTTAATAATATATGCCTAGAATTTGCATATAAATAATTAGTTTGTAATTAGTAAGCGCTCTAAAAAAAATATTATATTAAAAATTAAAGATGAAATTAGAAATAACAAAATTACAAATAAAATATAATTAATATTTTTCATAGCTAGCTCTTAATGTTACTGACGTAGATATTAATTGTACGTCAATAAAATATAGTGGTGAAAATTTGACCAACTGCAAAAATTATTTATGCATTAATTATCAAAGAAATATTGTATTATTATTATTATTGTTTATATTAATCTCAAATATTAGATTAGTACATGAAGTTTTTCAATATTATCATGACTACATTTGGAACAGTTTTTCAATATTTAGCAATTTATTCAGAAGGAGTAATGCATATCTTTAGTGGATATAAGTTAATAGAAAATGGACTTCTCATATTTTAGAAAAATGCTTTGTCATCAGATAATTTATTGTGTTCTTTTATAAAAAACTTTGTAGAGAGTACATATAAGATATACGTTTATTTATTTATTCTTTATAATAAAAAATAAAATGAAACTATTTAACATTTTATTATAAATTAAAGAAATTAAAGGTCACCTAAGTTTTTAAATGTTATACGCAAATTAAGAAGAAAAAAAATTGAGATGGAGGGATTTTCTTTTGGGTGAGCTGTTAATATAAATATATTTATTAATTTGAACTCCTAAAATATGCTAATTGTTATAAAAGAAAAAAAAATTCAAAAGAAAAAACTCTGGAGCCTAAGAAAACATTTTGACATGGACTTAGTTTGACTATACGAATATGGATAGAAATGGAACCTATTAATCCTTAATATCTCTTTATACACCCAAAGTTATTAATTCTACTTCCTCCGTCACAGGCTAAGAGGGCCAGAGACCTTATGTTAAACATAATATCTTTGGTCCTCATTACCTGGGACAGAGGGAGTGTATATTGTACTCCCTATGTACCCACTAAATAATAAAAATTTCTACACAAATAACATTTCAAATTTTCAATATATTTATTGCTTAAAATAATTATGTTACTTACAATTAATAAAGTTGGTTAATCGATCACTTTTATTAATTAGTATGGTAAAACGAGTATGAATAAAGGCAAAAACTTATGTGTTACGGGGTACACCGTGCTCCCATACAATTTAGTATTAAGACAAGCAGTCTGATACATGACCTTTTTTGTATCTTTCATCGCACGGTGTGCCCCGAGAACACAAGAGACCCACTCATAAGTAAATAGCAAGATGAAGGAAGTAGTAATACTAAATACAATCTAGAAAACAATAATGGTACATTCTTATAATATTTCGATATCGAAATGTAACTTAGCATTCAGATTGAATACTTTGGTAAATTAGAAAAATGAAAAAGATTATGATTGTTTTTCTGCCGTGGACATCAACGTATGTTTTTGACGCCAAAAGTGTATATAAGAGCTAAAAAGTTAAGTATCGATCAGAAATGAATGATAATATATATATAGTCGAAGCGAAAAGACACCAAACAAATTTTAATCATCTTTTAACATTGAATAACAATTTAGTACAATACCATAATCTTGAAGTTAGCTTAGCATCATTAAAAAGTATATCAAAATTTTGTACAAAGGCAACTTAACATAAAAAATCTCGACTTCGCATAAATAGAATTCAAAGTTGTTTAAGAAGTGAAGTGAAGCATTATCTTGACCTCAAATAGAGTCAAAACTTCATAAATAGTATATTAATAAATAACAAAAATATAAAAATGCATAATCTTCCACTTTTAATTACAGGGATGCAACAATTATGAGGGCATGGCATAACATGGCTACTGAATCCTGGTTGTGTAGAACGCGTGGCATCTCCAAGCTTCTTCAATTCGCAGTCTTGCTAATTCTGCCATCAAAAGCTAAGCAATCCGTCGAAAGGTGGCCTTCATGCCGCCTTTCTCTTAATCTTCTCACATTACCTGCATTGTTTTTCCTCACTCTGTTTCAATCTGTTGGTTTCTATCTGCTTTCAGGTTTTGTTATCTGCTGATTTTACTGTTTCCCTCTCACGTGAATTTCCCCCCCTTTTTCCCTAATTTGATTTTCGTTGCTGCAAGCAATTTCTATTTATGTTTGTCTGCTAATTTAGAGCTCTTCAATTTATTCCAAACTTCACATTCTGACATTGAATTACTTTTTTAAGTTATTTTTGATCTTTCGTTTATCAACTGTTAGATGTTGTGGCGGTGGTTATTAGGTTTTTTTTTTTTTTTGGGTTATTATTTTGAAACGTGGATTCTGATGCTACTAAACTGTTTCTACTGCTTGATTTCTTGAATTCTTTAAATTTGAATGCAGTTTGCTGTCATCGTTTACTGGTTATTATTCCCTCAAACTGTGGTGTTTTCCGTGATATTGTGATTCTTTAACAACACATGTGTGTGTGTGTGTGTGTGTTTGGTTTTATGAAAAACTAATGTTGCATTGTAATTCTTCTTTTCATGGTAAGACTACAGAAATGAAGCTCACTCTCTCATAAGTAGCACTCTTCCATGCTTTCTGTTGGTAGTGATTTATGAAGTAATAACTTGAATGGTAGCTTATTGTGGTTTGATTGCTTTATGATTATATTTACATGTATGTGTGTGTAAAAGTAATGGATCAAGCATCTCAGCATATAATATCAATCATGTTCTATCCTGTTCTTGTATCAAACCAGACTTTTTCCGGCTTGAGGCAACAATACTTATTAGAGGCTATTCACCTTTCAAACCAAAGATGAATGGAAGTTAGCACTTGTTTGACAACACAACGGCAGAAATGGTGTTAAAGCTTTATCTAGATCCTGGGGAGTGCCTCGACCCTGAGAATCTAGGAAATGAGGATGGTGATTCTAGTGTGCCACCATCTTCAGAAGATCATGCTGCTCCACAGAGGCCTGGTATGTTTTGAGTATCTACTTGTACTAATTTAAGTGGTGAAACATTTTCAAAATTGGGCTTCTTTATCTTTAAGCAGTGAAGAAGGAAAGAAGACGATGGGCTGCTTGGACTCGTTCCGAGGAAGAAAGTTTTTTCTCTGCTCTACGCCAAGTTGGCAAGGCAAACTATCTGCTACCTTTCTACAGATTTTCACCCCAAAACAAAAAAATTCTTCATTTCCTCATATTAGAAACATTCTGATATTTACTTTTTCTTCAGAATTTTGAGAAAATCACTTGCCATGTCCCAAGCAAAAACAAGGATCAGGTTGATGAAATCATATGCCAACTCTTATCATTTGTTCTTGATCAATTCTTTTTTTTTTTTTTTTTTTTTTTGATCTCTCTGTGGTCTTCAGGTCAGGCATTATTACTATCGGCTTGTTAGGAGAATGAACAAAATACTGAGTCCAGAACTATGTCTCAATGCCAAAAACTCAGAAGATACAATTGCTGCAATGCTTCGATGGTAAATAGGAACTATTGATTAAGAAGTATTTATACTTAACTGTGCGTTTTTGCCACCGCTTTATCACATTTCTTTTAATTCTTGTTCACCAGTTTGGCTTATTATATTATTTGGATGAAGGAAATATCTATTACAAACCATTCTTCCCAATTAAAAATCAAGTTAGATCCGAAGAGTTTTGTAGTTTCTAATTATCTTCTTTGTTTCATCAATGGACAGGTTTTTCATATTGACAGGTTTTAGTTTTTTGTTCAATCAGAAAAACATAGTTTCAAAAAATAAAAAGCTCTGCAAATTTTAATACTAAATCACAATGACTTCCCATGAACTTTTGGAGATACACATAATCTGTAATCTTAACCATGTATTATTTAATGCTTTACGTTGTGCTTTGACTTTTTTGCATGTTTCTTTAAGTTCTATCTGCTTTTTCTGTTTCACAATACCTGAACTTTTGTGTGTGGTAAGGATTTCATGAATTTGAGTATGCTTTTTTATTGAGGTGGGGTTAGGGTGTTTCATCCGTTTTCTTTTTAGTTTGTCTGCCTTCTCTTTTCTTATTTCTGTATTTCATGTGCCATTTCTTTGGGCTGGTTGGTGTCTGGTATCGAATGGAATCACTTTAACTTCATAAATACAAACCTCTACCAGCATTATCTATTTGCCTTAATGAGAGATATTTCCAAATTATCGATCTGCTAATTGATGCTGTATGGTTGCAGGTGGTCATTATTGGAGAAGATTAGCTGCAAAGCCTCTAAGCTTCACTTGAAACCTCGAAGATTTAAGATGTTCGTTGACAGTCTGGTTAGTATGATACTAGTAATGCTTACTTTGAAGATGCCTTTGCAGACAAATTAAATTCATGCCAATTAGTTGACGAGTCTAAATGGAGGCCTAGCATGATAAAAATCTGTAGTAGAGAAGATTGACAGAGCAATTCCTTCAAAGAGTTGCAAACCCAAGAATTACAAATTCTTGAATTTGTCCTATATAAAGGAGCTATTTTTGTGTTTGTGATCAAAAGATCATATTCATGAAAAAGTGAGGATAAAAGTAATAGATTATACAACCAAAATTTCAATAGGTCCAGCGCACCAATTTTGAATCTTTTTTTGTGTTCATAAATTATAATAGCAAAATTAGTGTTACACATGTTTGAAATGTGATTGAACTGAATAACAAATTGTTCATGAAGGAAAATCAACTTTTGAAAGATCGAAAAAAGAGCCTAAGAAGACAACTTATTGCTGCTGAGAACATTTCGTCAATGGCACAATGTCCTGTCTCAAATCAGGTCAAAGCATCAACCAAGGACAATCATGTTGGCAGACAAAACATCCGAAAAGTTGGTAGTGGTAAACGATCTTTGATAAAGCATCGTATAAGTACAGGAACCAATCATAACTACTCTGAAGTAGTGCCAACTAAAACAAAAGCAGCAAAAAGAAGGCGAAAGTCAGGTCACAATTCTTATATGTTCACTGTTGCTGAGATTTCAGTATGTTTTTTCATTTTTTTGTTCCTCATGATTTATTATAATTTTGGGTGCATATTGATATAAAAGGACTTTAATTAGAATTTGGTCCTCTCAACCCAGTTTTCCAAAATTTTCTCTCTGGAACACTTCATATAAATGGTTAAGAGATAGAAACATAGTTTTCTTCAGGGATCATGTTTGTTTTATGTTCCACCATGCACGCAGGAAATATGATTTCAAAATTACTTGATATAAGACTAATATAAAAGCCTTGTAAATGTCCACTTTCACCAATGTTTCTCCATATGTAGAATAACATGTTTACATAATTGCCTGTATGATCATGAAAATATATGCATATCAGTAGCCAGAATTTATGCAATTTTGAAAACATTGACCCTTTTGACATGTTATTATAGACAGGCAATATTTCTGTTTGTGGGGGGTGAGATGATTATAGAAATTGATATGCCAGTTTTCCTTGTAACGAATTGATGTTTCTGGATTCTTGGTTATTTTCTTTTGTGAAAGAAGTAACTCTTAAGTCTGATGCTTCAGATTTTCCTTTCCCTTTCCCTTAATTCTTTTCTGATTTTCCTTTGATCCCTGTGGTGTCACTGATTGTTGTCAATGCGTGTATCTACAACTGCAGATAAAAGATTGGAGACGGAAGCCATTGCTGGGGTTTTATTAGTTGCTGATGCTGCTGAATATTTAGAACGAGGGTGCATCAATAAAGAAATCGAGCATGCTCAGGATGCACAAGAAACACCAGGTCAATATGCTTTCCTGAACCCAGTGCCGCAGAACTATTGTGCAAGCAAGTAAGAATTTAACTACTTTCTGGCCTCTAATTTTCAGGTCATGAATGTTCTCAGCCTGTAGGGGGAGGGATGCAGTCTTTACCAAAATCTCCACAAAAGACATCTAATAATCAAAGCAGTCGTAACTCTGGAAAGCTGAAGCTTCAGTTGTTCCCAATAGATGAAGGCACTCAGAAGGCCTTAGAAATGGTGGGTAAAAAGCAAGTGCTATTTCTATAATTCATTGGCTATTTATCATGATATTTCCAAGTAATTTTGTAGAACTTAATTTGACTACAGTAGCTAAGAGAATATGAAAAATGATTTTTCTAGGATAACCATAATCCTCATTTGGAACTCACCTTGAGTACATGGAAGAAAATTTCATCTGTATTGGAACACCTCAATCGCAAGTGGGGGAACTTGAGCTTATTATCTCAAGATTTGATGCTTTTTCCTTACTGGGCACAGAGGGAAAACCTGTTGGGGTATCAGCATTGGACTAAAGACTCTCCTCTTTGCGCAGCAGATGTATATAACCTTATCGGAAGTCCTCCGATTTTCCGTCTCAGGTTCTGTTCTCACATATTGTTTATTTATTTTTTGTTTTGTGTTTCTAGAATGGTGTGGTTTTACAAATGTTTATTTATTTATTGAAGATATGGGTGGTTTTCAAAAGCTGAAGTGGAATCTGCAACAACTCAACCAATAATATGTAATGATCTCCATGAGAAAAATCCGAGTTCTAGTATAGCTGAAGAGCTGAATGTTGAAACAGAGTACACAATTGGTCCTTGTGATGAACGCAATGTTTCTACAGAACTAATTACTACCCTGACTCCCCCATTCGAGTGCACTCCTATTAACATAGTTGAGAGTGGCGCCTCTGTTTCCAATTTTAATATTGCTCAATATCCCGACGGCCCTGCTGCTGTATCATCACTTGGAACGCAGCATGGAGATTTAGCATTTACAGATCATTTTGAACTAACGGTATCATTTCCACACTTTTAACAATAATTTATTTTAATAGGATTGCATTCGTACATTAATGCTATCACACATTTTCTGAATTAATTTGGCAGATTATCTTTTATTGCTCTTGTTTTCTGCAAATACCATAGTAGTTTCTGTGATTCTGATATCTATTTTCATTACTGAAGGACACGACTTTTTCAGCTGGGAATTGGGCTGATAGCACTACTACTATCAGTGTAGAAGATCTTCTTTCCGAGTCAATGCGTGAAAATGACATTAACTTCTCTCAGTTTCCTGACCCTGTTGCCTCCGACCCTCTTCAGCAGACCCCATTAAGTTGCGACTCTTTCGATGCTGAAATTGCTTCTTTTATTCACAAACATGAAAACCAAGCTAATTTAGAACGGAGTGTTGCATCTCCTGGACCTCCACTTCCCATTTGGGATGCTGAAGAAACATGCGATGCGTTTATGTTCCAGAGAAACAACGAAATCTGTGATAAAGACTACAGTTCATCTGTACCATGTCCTTTTCCATCTCAAAAGGAAGTTGAGGTTGGATTTCCAAACAGCATTCAGATATGTCATTAAATGATGTAGGATATTAACACTAATCTAATATAATTATTTTTCCCTAGGAGTTGCTTCAAGAGGATACACTTGAAAATAAAACTTCTCGTGGAGACACAATGGATGACCATAGCCCATAGGCCTGACCACAGTTCGGAGAATTCCTGCAAGGATTCGGGTGGGCTCACTGATATATACTGGGTAAGTATTCTCTGTGTATGCATCTTCTCTTTATACGGGTGATAAGTTTGGGGTGTATAATAAAAATCTGATATTTCATGGCGCAGCTCGACTCTTCAGGACCACTGGATACACCCTTTTGTATTGATAACAACGATGATCTAATTCATAACGATAGCCTTGTTGGTATGAACCGCCTCATAGCAAACAGTGTAGATGCGTTTCAGAGTAGCTCGTTGATCGCGTTGGACAAGAAAAAACCAGTATCAACAGCTGTAGCTCTTTAGACAGCTTCCTCAGATCTCAGAATCAGCAGTGAGTTTAAAATTTTGTTGGTGTCATGGTGTGATCAGAGCTATGTCATGTACATATTGCTGAATAAATAGGACTTATTTACTAATCTTTCTTTGCAAGGGGGAAAAAAAGTTGAAGGGTATAGAATTTGAATTTATTATATCAGATCAGATGAAATTATTACTGATCTCTCTATATATAGACCCAAATTTTCATATATATGTTGGATTTAACCAGCTATAAAGAACATTTTATTACATTGAAGTGTACTCTTTCATCGGTTTCTCATCTAATTTTGCTTTCAAATCATTTAAAAATTGATTAAAGTTCATCTCTGAGGATCCATCTCTTTCATATGCATTATGCAATACTTCACTTCTTTTCTTTACCTCTTTCTTCAACATATCAGAGTCCATCAAGCTCTTGATCTTCCTCGCAACTTCCTTCCTATCGACTGACGTTCCATCGCACAGATTGATCCCGATCCTCCAATTATCGACCAACAACTTCCGATTCGTGGGTTGGTCGTAGTCTAACGGATAGCAAATCATGGGAACGCCGCACCAAATGCTCTCCAATATTGAGTTCCACCCACAGTGTGTTAGAAACCCCCCAACTGCTGAGTTTGAAAGAACCATAGTTTGTTCACACCAAGGTACTAAAAGCCCCTTATCTTTAATATCATCACTGAGTTCACTCGGTAGAGAAGAGATCACAGTTTCTGATCTAACTACCCAAATGAAGTTCACTTCACTGAGCAGAAGACCATAAGCTATTTCTTCGATATCCTCCTTAGTAGTCTCAACAATACTCCCAAACGAGACGTACAGAACTGATCCGGGTGGCTTAGAACTGAGCCACCCGGAGCAGTCTGTACCGGTCCTCAAATTTGTGGCAATGTCATTACAAAAATTAAGAGGGCCAATTGCGTAATTTGGCTGGTTTTTGTTGAGAGCAGATATTGTGTCAGATTCCAACTCATGAACTGTGTTATGCAAGATAAAATCTGCCTTCTTCACTTCCTTGAATGACTTCATGACAACCTTATTCTCTAGGGTTCCAATAGCACTCTCCTTAAGATATGGCATCAAATCTTTTGTACTTATTGAGTCAACTCCAGGTACATAGTTTATTTCCTCCTCAACATGATCTGTTAATTAACTATTAATCAACAAACGATACTTCTCTCTAACTAAGGACGAAGAATCAAGAAACACGCACCTTTACTCGGGAAATGCCCGTTTTCTTGAAGAAGTTCGACGTGGTAGACCAAAGAAAACACGAGAGCAGGTTCGGTCCAAAACGACACGTTCAACAGGTTGTACTTGTTAGCTATGGCTGCTGGCCATGTAAACAAAGTATCAGTAACCAAAAATGTGGCCAAGTGTGGATCAGAGTGCATTAATTTCTCCACAAGTTTGCCAACACGACCCTCGAAGTTCACGAGCATGGATTCCCAGTACTCATTGTCGCGATTGTGCTCGATCGGGAAACCATCATCAATCAACATGTAACGTATATCAAGACCTGATCGTCGTGCATCAGAAAAGAAATCAGCCTTGGTGTTGGAATCCCCGGATTTAGCCAACATGTGGTGGATGAATTCGAGGTGCACGAAGGTGACTACGACGCTGTTGGAAGCAAGTTTGATGGCTAGATTCATGTAGGGAGTGATGTGGCCTTGGAATGGAAATGCAACCATGATTGCATGAGCCCCATGGCTTGTTCTGTTGAGCATTTTGATGTTTGATTGGAAATTTGGTATTTCATCATGAGTAATCTCAAAGGTAAGTATATATAAATTTGTGGTGAGAGTTGTTGAATTGATTTTGGTGACTACAAATCAAACTAGTCAAAGCTAAAGTGACAATGTAGGAACGTAACCCTGAAGATTCAAGTATGATGATTTAGAATATTATAAAGCAAAAAAGTGTCTGAAAAGTCAAATTTCTTGACTAAATTTTAGTATTGTCATTCTCAATAGAAATGACGATGCAGCTGTAACTACGTGTGGAAATAGGCCAGATTTCATTAATACAACAGCAGAACAGTAGAAAAAACAAAGTTCAATGCTTTCATTTACACCCACACACTAATATTATATCATCAAGAATATAATTTAGCCTTCAAATCATTGACGAATCGATCAAAATTCCTTTGAGAGGATCCACCTACTTCAACTGCATTCTTCAATATGATCCTCACTTTCTCCATTTCTTGATCGAAGCATCCATTCATCAATTTCTTAATCTTATCACCCACTTCTATCCTATCCACAGTCGAATCATGATCACACAGATTAATCCCAACCTTCCAATCATCAACCACAAGCTTGCCATTATCATTGTTGACAGGATAACAAATCATGGGAACCCCACACCATATGCTCTCCAACACAGAGTTCCACCCACAGTGCGTCAAGAATCCCCCGACAGCCGGATCGGAAAGAACACGGTACAATCAGCCCTCGGTTCTTAACTTGATCCACGAATCCGCGGGGCCGCCAAACGAGACGTAGAGGACCGAACCGGGGGGCTTGGACTCGAGCCAGGGGATGCACTCTGTTTCGGGAAACAGGGTCTTGGTGGGGTGGGTGATCATGGGGCCAATGGCGTATGTGGGGTAGCAGAGTGGATTTGTGATTCCAATTCTTCTACTGTGTTGTTTAGGACAAGATCTTCTTTCCGACATCATAACCTTGTATGCTGCATGGTGAAGGCCGGAACCTCTATGATCCCTTTTGGTTATGGTCTGCCTTCCTGGGATCCATTTTACTTCCTCCTCAACACCATCTGACTCAACAAAATGTCAAACATACATGAGTAAACAAATACTACCATATCGTTACACAAAAATTTTCACCTTTCTTGTAGCAAAAAATTCAAAATAATTAACTTCTCTAATATACTGGAACAATATTTTTCACGTAGCATAAAATTCAAAATAATTAACTTCTCTTATATACTTTATTTACCGATAAAATCATCCTTCCTAATCCACGTGAATCATTTGTTACTTGTTGCTACTGATGGGATAAATGCCACATTCCATGCCCTTCCATTAAATATATATTAATATATTTTATTATTTACACCCTCCCCTCCCTGCAAAGATAATTCACTCCTACCTTATTTGTTCGTTCTATATGATTGTTCATTCCAAAAAAAAAAATATCAATTTAATCTAAAACCTCAAGAGCATCCATTAATTTAAAAAATGTAATACATTCTTTCCACACATAACATACTTTATATTTTACTTATTTATTAACTAAAAATACCAAATCCCCCAAAAGTCAATAAAAGTTAATAAAAATGTAACATTTTCTTAATATCAGTGTTATAGTAAAAGTACAGTGGTATAGTAAAGGTACTGTAAAAGTGAACGATTTTGGAGAACGGAAGGATTAATATTTATTAATTTTTTCATAATACCCAAAAATTATACTCCATCCGTCCCGCGTATTTATGCTCGTTTGTACGGGTACGTAGTTATAAAATTTTTTTAATATATATTAATGTGAAAAAAAATTGGGGTAAATTAATAAATTAAAGAGATAAATAAAATTATTGAAAATGATAAATAAAATATAAAAAATTAAATAGAATTGTTCGAGAACATTGTTCCACTCCCACTTCCAACTTAATTAATTAACATGTGGTCCCCTTAATTAATTTGTTGCCCCTTATCAATAAATATTGTTTAAAAGATTATTATTATACATAAATCATAAGAATAAAATTATAATTATATTCGAAATCTTAAACTCCAAGTGTGAAATATATCTTAAATGGTGTGAAATATACCCTAAACTATAAGGGTGAAATTACAATTATATCTTAAACCTTAAATCATAGGAGTGAAATATATACTAAGCACAAGGATGAAATTATAATTATACCCTAAACCCTCAAGTGGGTGAAGTACATCCTAAACCACAATAGTATAATTACAATTATAACTTTAGAATTAATCATAAACCTTAAAAATAAATAATCAATCCTAGGAATAAAATATGTCATAAACCAATATAATAAAATATATCCTAAATAACAAGCTGAAATTATAATTATACATTTAAAATTAAATTTAAAGAAAATGAAAGGAAAAAAAAAAAAAGAAATAAACAAAAGCAAAAAGGTATATAGCGAAATTATTCATTGAAATAGGAGGGGACGATTCTACCATTTAATTTGGCAGATATTGTCCAAGAAAAGTGTTGCTCAAGTTGTTGAGAGTGAAAAATAAAGTAGGAAAGGTAGGATTTGTGAAAACTGAAGCGAATTAAAAATAATTAATGATTATTACTTTTACTAGGGAAATGAGTGTTTTGTCCTGGAAGTTGGGAATGGTTGTTTAAGGAATACAACGTGGGTGGTACACATTCACAACATTGTACTTGTTTGCAATTTCCGCAGGCCATGCCCAAGAAATGTTTCCCGTGCGGGTCGGATCCGATGATCTCCCCCACGACCTCATCAACCCGACTCGGGAAGCTGTCGAATTCCAACGGAAAACCGTTGCTTATGGTTCTATAACATATGTCAGCACCTGATTTTAGAGAACAAATCAAATCCTTTGGTTGTGTGAGATTTGGACATCATGTGGTGAACAAATTCATGATTGATGAAGGTAACTGCAAAGTCATTAGAAGCAAGTTTGAGAGCTAGGTTAATGAATGGGTTAATGTGGGATTGGTCAGGTATGGGGATCAAGATTTCATTTGCCTTCCCACTCTCCTTAATTGGTGCATGATTCTAATCATAACATCTTGTCATGTTTTTATATAAATAAATAAATACACTCACTAGTGCTAGTCTTACTAGAAACTACTATAATCATTCAAAATCAATAATTGTGTTTTTATTACTAAAATGAAAAGATAAATTAAGTTTGGAGAGTGACTTTACTAATGTGTGGTGGGAAAGATGGAGGTTTAGTATACAGCCTGGCACTTGATAATTATTGGAGATATTACGATATAGAAGATCTTTAATATCTTAATAAATATTCTGTGAATCTTTTTTATTTTTAAATTTATTTATTTCTTTATTTTGTAATTATAAATACAATATATATAATAATGACTTAATACACTCATATCCCTCATTCCCTCGTGGAGATATTCAATTCTTACATGGTATTAATGGCTAAATCATGTCACGACAAAAGTAGCTAGGATTGTTATTTTCACAAGCATTTAACCAACGGGATAGATTTTAAAAAATAGTATAAAATTATATAAATATAAATTTTTTTAATAGTATATATATATATATATATATATATATATATATATATATATATATATATATATATATATATATATATATATATATATATATATATATATATATATATATCGTGGATATATAAATATATATAATTACGTATTCCCCCGTCCCATTCTAATAATTACTCCCTCCGTCTCATAAAAATTGACATACTTTCCTTTTTGGTTTATCCTACTAAAGTTGACACATTTCCTTTTTAAATGAGACCCACATAAAACAATTAATCTACTCTCATGGCCCAACATATCACCTCTAATACAACTACCCACTACACGTTAAATCTTATTTCTCTCACTTCACTTTACTTTACTTTACATTAAATTATTATATTCCTTAATTTTCGTGCCCAAAAAAAAATATACCAACTTTAATGGGACGGAGGGAGTACATATTTTTGAATTGGGTATTTCATTCTAACGATTACATTTTTTTATTAATTTTTTTTGTGTATGAGACTCATACAATTAAATAATTAAAATATCTCAACATGACTCATCCGCCACATTAATATAACCATCTACTATAAATTAAAATATTATTTATCTCACCTCAATACGCATTAAAATACTAAATTTATTAATTCCCGTGCAAAAAGCAAATATAACTACTCCCTCCGTCCCTGTGTAAGAGGCCCATTTGCTTTTTTGCACGTAGATTAAGGAGTATTATTATTTAATGTGTAGTGGGTAGTTGTATTAGTGGGAGTGTGTGTCCCATATTTTAATTGTATTAGAGGGGTGTATGTGGATTCCATGTGTATAAAAAAGGAAAGGGGACTCTTTGGGTGGAACGACCAAAATGGAAAATGACCTTTTAGTATGGGACGGAGGGAGTATTAGAATGGGACGAAGGGAATACATATGTATGAGTTTTTATATTGTGATGATATGTATATTTAGTTTAATTCTTTATGTGTAATAAATTAAATTGTATTTAGTTGAATCGACGTTATACGATCCTCATTCATTTTTCATGCATAATAAAATAATATAATTATAAAAAATCAACAATTCTAAAATTTTTATTAATATTTACTCCATATTTCATTACGTAATCATATGTTATAAACAATTCTAAATAATTTCTTAATTATTTAACCTTATTTTCAAATACGTACAACCCAAATTATCCGAATAATTAACTCAAATTGAAATAAATTTCAACATGTTAATTGATAAAAAAATAAGCATACAAAAATAAAATCAAAATCCAAGAAGCTGAAATCAATTATGTTTTTTTCATTACATGATCATATGTTATAAACAATTTCAAATAATAATGTTAATTACTACGGATTTTGTTTGAAGGAACACCTTTCTCTTTCCTATTGAGTCCTCAGAGGTGCGGCCCACTTGGTGTCGGAATAGCTATACAGCTCAAATTTTTTCAATAATTAACTCAAATTGAAACAATTTCAACATGTTAATTGATAAAAAAAAAATAAGCATACAAAAATAATATCTTTAATTTTAATTATTTTGTTGGACATAAAATTATTAGGATTAAAAAATGTGATAATAAAGTACCTAAATGTATTTATTTAAGGAAATAAGAATAGAATGAGTGGTGAGAAATTGAAGAGAAATTGAGAAGAAGCGAGAAATTAAAGAGATTTTGACCCAAAATTTTGAGTGGGAAAAAGAAGTTGACTTTAGGTGCTTTTATATATAAAATAAAATATATATAGATTTGATATTTCAAGGCGACCGACATGTGTAATATATTTTTTATTTAAAAAAATATAGTATATATTAGGAGACGAATATCACTAATATCCTATGCAATTATCATCGTAGGTGTCGGAAGATTTTGTGATGGTTAAGGTGTCGGAGTCTTGACATAGAATACCGACATCATTGTCGTAGCACCGAATATCTAACTTGATTTTGATCCTGTTTCGGGATTTCGACACCTTAACCAACACCGAATCCCTAAATACGGTGTTATGATGATGGTGTTGGACATGATGTTGGTACTCCAATACTATACTGACACTCAATAATCAAATTATTTTAATACATAAGAGTGTGGGGCATTTTGATTAAAAAATACTATTTATTTGGATATAAATGATATAAAGTTAAGTTGTCGAATAACAATGATTTTTAATGGGATAAAAAAAATTTTACCCCGTAAGTTTGACCATGTACAATTTTTGCCCCAAAAAAGATAATATTTGGGAATTTATCTCACTATCTTCATAATTGATACAATGTTGCCCCGTTTTCATCGAAATTTGATATTTTCGCTGGAATAGATCACGTGCATGTCACATGATCATCGGATTTGGTATTTCCCGGCGGGATAAAATATTTTTTTGCCCCGTAAGTTTTGCCATGTACAATTTTTGCCCCAAAAAAGATAAGATTAGGGCATTTGTCCCAATATCTTTATAATTGCCCCGTTTGCTCCGTAATTTGAAAATTTCACCAGAATCGACTACGTGCATGTCAAGGCAACCGACATGCGTAATATATTTTTTATTTAAAATATATATATATATATATATATATATATATATATATATATATATATATATATATATATATATATATATATATATATATATATATATATTAGGAGACGAATATCACTAATATCCTGTGCAATTAAGTACACCGTGCACGTATTAATTGTAGACCGTGCACGCATGCACCATACTCGTATTGGTATTTATTCAATAATGTATATGTGTTTATATATATATATATATATATATATATATATATATATATATATATATATATATTTATTAGAATAGTCAAAATTCAAAATTAAAAATTATTATTATCTAATAACTTAACTTTATCATTTATACCCAAATGATTATTTTTTGACCAAAATACACCCATCTCTTTTTTTTTTTAATTGTCTTATATTATTCAGTACCAGTAATGGTGTGCGATACCATACCGACATCATGTTCAATGCTATCATCATAGCTCGGATGTCGGATTTTGTGTTGGTCAAGGTGTCGGAGCCTTGACATAGGATACCAAACCATATCCGACACCATCATCGTGGCACCGAATGTCTGACTTGGTTTCGATCCTGTGTTGGGGTTTCGGCACCTTGATCGACACCGAATCTCGACATACAGTGTTATGATGATGGTGTTGGACATGATATTGGTATTCTGTATAGGGGCTCTAATACTATATCGATACTCAATAATTAAATTATTTTTAAAAAAGAGTGTGGGACATTTTGATTCAAAAATATTTATTTGGATATAAATGATATAAAATAATGTTGTTGGATAACAATGATTTTTCACAATTCAAATCCATTGTTTTTACCATTAACACTTTATTTTATTATAGATAAGATAAGATTCTGAATTTATGTGTACCGGACAATTTGCCCGCATCCATTGATTCCTAACAAATCCGTGTGGAAAAATTTTTAAAACTTTAATTAAGAGTCCATATTAATAAATTGACAACCATGTGATTGGTGTTGACGGGTGAGGGCTGGGGACAGCCTAGTCTACAGTGCACAGAAAGCTCCAATTTCTTCATAATAAAGAATAAATTAGACTAAAAATATACTACCTCCGTCCCTTGGTAAGAGTCTCATTTACTTTTGAGCACGTGAATTAAAGAGTATTATTATTTAATGTATAGTGAATAATTGCATTAGTGGGTGTGTGGGTCCCATGTAGGGAAGTCAACGGGCTAGGTCGGGCCGGGTAGTTAAGTACCCGGACCTGGCCCGTTTCAAAACTGCCCGCCCCAAACCCGCCCCGTGCCCCGCATGGATCCTACTTCACAGATCCACGCCCCACTCTGTCCGGGGCAGGTCTGCCTCTCCCCGCCCCTTTTTTTTAAATCAACATTCATCTAAACTAAACATCTCAGCCACAAGTAGTTTTGGAACAGTGAATTGCCACAAGTAGTGAGGTAAATGCTCTAAATTCAAACTTTCTACAATATTTGCTCCATATTTTACTGCACTAAAAAATTTGCTCACAAATTAAAAAAAATCAATAGCAACAGAAGATAAAGATTAAGGTGTGGGCTAAAAAGAAAGGAGAAAGCCAACACAATATCACAGACTTGAAATCCCCCTTTCTATCAGTTGATTAAGCAAATGCAACCAAATTAAACACTCCATCTCCACAGCTCACCAAAAATTCTTCACGGGGAAGAAACATTTCATTATTTGCTGAAACTCCATGTACCATTAACCCAGAAAAGCGAAAAAAACAAAATTCTCCATAAGAAATTTACAGAAACAATGTTCATAATACAAGAACACATCCAAATAGAGTCAACGAAATACAATGTCAACGATTTGTTCACAGCATGATAATTGATCGATGAAAGCAAACTGGAATAAAATTACATTTGGGCAAAATTAAGTACCTTTATCCGAAAACCAAATGCGGGGAGGACAGTGGCTGGCGGGCGGTGGCCGATGATGGAAGAGACGAGAGAGAGAGTGAGGGGAGTGAAACGGCTGGGCTAAGAATAAAATGGAGAGAGGTACTAGGGTTAGAGCTTGAATAATGATATCATAATAAATAATTAATATAATTATATATAATATATTATTATATAATATATAATATAATATACTTATTATTATATTTAACGGGGCGGGTCTGGGAAGGGACGGGGTATAATCAAGATTCGGACCCGCCCCTCATGCTTACGGGGCCCGCCCGCCCCGTTTCTGCTCTGGGCTAGATCTGGGCAGGCCAAAATTTTGCGGGCCGGGGCGGGCTGGGACAATATTGACATCCCTAGCCCCATATTTTAATTGTATTTGTGGCGTGGGTGGGTCCCATGTGTCCAGAAAAGGAAATGAGATCCTTTAGGTGAGACAACCAAAATGGTAAAATGAGACTCTTACCTAGAGACGGAGGGAGTAGTTACTGGTTCAAATTTCAAAACCCATTAAAATACAAATATAATAAATTATTTTTTATCTTTTCAAAAAAGATGAATTATTGCAAAAGATGTGGTGCAACATTGCTACTTTTTAACAAGAAAATATTATTAGTATTAGGACAAATACAATTTAGCTTTCAAATCCATAATAAGTTGATCAAAATTCCTCTCAGAAGATCCATCAATTCCAACTGCATTCTGCAATTTCATCTTCACTTTCTCCAATTCTTGATTGAAGCATCCATTCATCAACATCTTTACCTTATCACAAACTTCTTTCCTATCCACCAATGATCCATCACAAAGACTAATCCCAACCTTCCAATCATCCACCACCAGTTTCCTATTAGCAGGCTGATCATAGTCCAAAGGATAACAAATCATGGGAACCCCACACCATATGATTTCCAAAACAGAGTTCCACCCACAGTTCGTCAAGAATCCCCCAACAGCCGGGTGCGAAAGCACCCTAAGCTGATCGCACCACGGTACGATCAGCCCTCGATCTTTGACCTCATCCACAAATCCGTCAGGAAGAATATGAGGGTCATAAGAACCGGTGACACCGGATCGAACCATCCAAATGAAGTTAACTTCACTCAGAAGAAGGCCGCATGCGATTTCTTCAATCACCTGCTTGCTCGTTTGGACTAAGCTTCCAAACGAGACGTATAGAACTGCACAGGGAGGCTTGGAATCGAGCCACCTGGTGCAGTTGGATGGCGGCCAGAGACTCTTGTCGACATCATCCGCCATCATTGAAAAATTAATGGGGCCAACTGCGTAGTTGGGCTGGTAATTGTTGAGAGCTGATATGGTTTGGGATTCTAATTTGTCCACCGTGTTGTGCAGGATGAAGTCTGCCTTGGTGACAACTTCAAATGCTCCGAAAACAACTTTTTGAGACATAGTTGGAACAGCTTCTTCTTTAAGGTAGGGCATGAAATGCCTTGTATTGAATACAACTACCCACTACACATTAAATAATAATATTCCTTAATCAACATGCACAAAAGTAAAAGATCCTCTTTCGGGCGGATGGAGGGAGTACAAATTTAATACTTCCATATAATTGCAAATTTAATACTTCCACCTAACACATAACATACTTTATAATTTATTTATTATTTGAAAATCCTACATTACTCTTAAAAAAAATTAATAAAGTTGTTCAAAAACCATTTTTCCTTAAATTCCATGTCTATATTAAATATGAAAGATTAAGTTGGGACGATAGAGGGAGTACCTTTCAAAGGGTAATGGCCCTTTTGTCTAAGAAGATGAGAGTGGTAGACCAGAGAGAAAACCAGGGCAGGCTCTGTCCAGAAAGAGACATTAACAAGATTATAGTTGTTGGCAACACTTGCAGACCATGAGTAGAAGGTGTCCGTGACCAAGAAATGGACCGAATTCGGGTCCCCTTCGACTATACGGGCGACGAGCCGGTCCACACTAGAGGGAAAGTGTCGGAACATGGAGTCGTAGAACTCCACGAATCGGAGATCCCGATCGAACTCCAGAGGCAGGCCATCGTCGATGGTGGTGCAACGTATGTCGTAGCCTGATCTACTAAACAAGTCGAGTTGAAGATGATTGTTGGTGTTGGATATCCTGTGATGAATGAACTCGAGATTGACGAAAGTGATGGCGAAGCCTTTGGAAGCAAACTTGAGAGCAAGGCTGATGAATGGGTTGATGTGGCCTTGATGAGGGAGTGGGATCATGATGGCATGGGCCTTCCCCATGATTTTTGTGTTGTGTTGGAATTTAGATTAATGGTTTAGTAGAAAGGTTTAAGTAAATAAAATAATAATGGATAAAGATGCAACAAATTGCAAATCAATTGTCAGAAAAATAATATAGTCTTCATTTGTTATGAATAAGGACAAGTATTGTGATGATAAATATGTTGTCGTTTTGGAGTAGTCTTAGTTGCCTTGGATTCAGATCCTCTCGTGAATTTCCTCTTGCTGTAGCTACTGGATTGGCTCTGTCATTCTTCCGGAAAAGTAAAGTGATCGTACGTACGTACCACGTGTTGCCCTACTAATGGTCGAAATTCGAATGTACGTACACCCGAGAGGATGGAAACCCGACCTCCACAGATTGAGGCGACGGCAGGACTGAATCTTATATGGAGTAATTAATAAATAAATTGAACAACTAATTACGTTACACTATGCTGATTTCAAGACCAATCTTTAATAGCAACGTTCAAAACAAGAAATTAATTAATTAATTGGGTATGCAGATCAAGTGGCATATAGGTTCACTACCCGACTTCATTAATTAAATGCAGTGGCGGTGGACGCCGCGGTGGCTGCAGTGGCGGTGGACGCGGCGTTGTTGGTGTAGAAGGCGGCGGCGTGGCGACAGTCCCAGCGCTGCTGTTCGTCGTGAAAATATTGAATGGGATTTGATTCCCCTTTCTTCTATTTTCTATTCTTTTTTCGGTTGTTAATTGATTAATTAATAAAAGTGAGAAACTCTCTTGTAAGACGGATTTTTTGTGAGACGAGTTGATCCATTACTAAAGTATGCTTATTATACAGGTAAAGTATGATTATTTATAGTTAAAGTATGTCAATAATGAATCTTATTATAACACCATAAAATAATACTCCCTCGGTCCTGGGTATTTTTACCCGTTTGTACGGGCACGGAGATTAAGACGTTTTATTTTTTTAATATATAATGTAAGAGAAAGTAAGAATATATTAGTAATTTAAAAAGAAAAAGTGAATAAAGTTATTGTGAATGATGAATAAAGTGTTAAAAAGTAATTAAAGTTGTTGGGATTGTAAAAAGTAGGTAATAAAATATTATGTATTTTTGCTAAAAATGGAATGAGTAAAAATACGTGGGACACCCCAAAATGGAAAGTGGGTAAAAATACATGGGATGGAGGGAGTACTTTAATTCATCATTTATCATATTTTAGAAAACATACTTTAACAACATTAAGAGTACTTTATGTATATAATAGACATACTTTAACACGTCTTACAAACCATTTCACATATATAATGTCTTACAAAAGAATTTGTCAATAAAAGTATTAAATATTTAATATATTTTTATTTATTAATTATCCATTTAATTTTAATGTTATGTGGAAATATAAAATAAAATTAAAATTGTGGTAGGGTGTCATGTCAATTTTATTGGTTCATGTTAACTCTCAATTGCCACGTTGGATTCAACTGCCGGAAAGCCCCAATTCTAGTAATCATGTGCTGCACATGTGTCATTCTCTGGCCAAAAAATCAATTTTCAGCGATTTTGGGATCAAAATTGACCAATGTCAGAATTATGGGACGAAATTGAATAATTTATCTTTTTTTAGATAGATTCAAAAAAAATGATTTTAACTCTTTCTAGTCCTCTTTGTTCTAATCCCTCATCATTTATTTCTCCGATCGATCACCCATTTTGATAGATAAGGAAGCTATGCAGTATATGACACATGCAAGTTGATTTCTGTAGAAATTAAAAGATTAATAAACAAATCTTGGAGACTTTAACAAAAAAAAAAAAAAAAAAAAAGAGGGCTCGCTCCTTCTAACTTGAAGTAAAAATATCTGACTTTATTACACCAGTTAAACAACATGATTATTGATGAGTTGGTAAGAACTCCTCCACTTATACTCTAAATAGTTTTGTCTGCAAATCTTTCACAACATGATTATTGATGAGTTGGTAAGAACTCCTCCACTTATACTCTAAATAGTTTTGTCTGCAAATCTTTCACAAATTGATCGAAATTCCTCTCAGAGGAGCCTTGATTAATTTTCACAGCATTCCGCAATATCCCCCTCAATTTAAACGCCTCCTGTCTCATACTCTTGGAGTAACCTCCATTGATCACACTCTTAATTTTCTCTGAAACTTCTTTTCTATACACAGATGCACCATCACAAAGATTAACCCCGATCCTCCAGTCATCGACCACCATTTTTCGATTGGTAAGTTGATCATATCTGTCCGGATAACAAATCATGGGGACGCTCTCCAAAGTCGAGTTCCACCCATTATGCGTCAAGAATCCTCCAACAGCTGGACTCGAAAGGACGTCCATTTGATTACACCACGGAACTATCAACCCTCTATCTTTGATCTCGTCCTCGAATCCATCGGGAAGAACTTGGGCAGAACCGGGGCGAACCACCCAGATAAAGTGAACTTCACTGAGAAGAAGGCCATTAGATATTTCGTCCATGACATGTTTGTTGAGATGAAGAATGCTGCCGAACGAGACGTAGAGGACCGAGCCAGGGGGCTTGGATTCGAGCCAATGGGTGCAGTCGGATTCGGACAACAGACTCGTGGTTGTGTTGAAGTTGATGCAGGGGCCGATTGCGTAATTTGGTTGGTATTTGTTGAGTGCTGATAGTGTTTGTGGCTCCAGTTCATGCACTGTGTTGTGAAGGATGAAATCTGCCTTCTTAACCTCTTTAAATGCAACTTGAGTCATTTTAATCAGTAGGATGAATGATTCGGATTCCTTGAAAACTGATGGCAAGTCCTTGATGTTTATAGAGTCCACCCCAGGAATGTAGTTTATATCATCTTTAACATCATCTGTTGTCATCAAATCTTACTTATCTTCACTTCACTTATTGGTTCAACCAAAAAAAAAAAAAAAAATATATATATATATATATATATATATATATATATATATATATATATATACTCCCTCCATCCCGTTTCAATATTTACGTTTGCTTTTTGCACGTTGATTAAGGAGTATAATATTTTAATAGATAGTGGATGGAAAGATATAATATTTAATGTAAAGTAGGTAGTTGTATTAGTGTTGGATGTGGGGGACCATGGTGATATAATAATTGTTTTAGGTGGGTCCTATATTTTAAAAAAGAAAACGTAAACCTTGAAATAGGACGCTCATAATAAAAATATATAAATATTGAAATGAGATGGAGGAAGTATATATATATATATATATTAATTATTTGATATGGTTAGACTATAGTATCTTGTTCTAAGGAGACGTGTGCGTGTTAACTCTTAGGCCATATATACCTTTCATATTTAACAAGAGAAAAATGTTAAAATGAAAATATTTGAATTATAAAAATATATTTAATCAAATCATATATTTTAATTTAATGAAGATACTTTTATCAAATTGAGTATTTAACAAATATCATTTAAATAGGGTAAAAAGTACTTTTAATAGTATGCTTATTTTACATTATACCGACGGAGGTTAGGTTCTTAAGTTTAATACTTCCTCCGTTATCTATACGTTTGTTATTTTGCGCGTGAATTAAGGAGTATTATTTAATGTGTAGTGAGTAGTTGTGTTAGTGGAGTGTATATGTCCCATATTTTAATTGAATTAGTGTAGACATACACATCGGTTTGGAACTGCTGGTTCCGACTCTTGAAAATGTGGAACCAGAATCGAACCGATCCTAGGATGGTTTCGATTCGATTTTGGATCCGCCGATTTCGATTTTTTATTTTTTTATTTTTTACACTCACAACATAAAGTTAAAAAAAAAAAATTGGAACTGCCGGTTTCAGTTCCATTTTGGACGGTTCCGAAACGGACAGAGGGAGTAATACTTTGTGTTGCCAGTTTATACAACATTGTACCTACTTAAGAAGCAGTCCATGAAATATGAGAAGGATGGAATTACCTGGGCATGGAAAATGGTGATTGTGTGCAAGAAGATCCCAGTGATAAAACAAAGAAAACACCAAGGCTGGTTCCGTCCAAAACGAAACATAGATGAGTTTGAACTTTTGAGCAACGGCTGCTGGCCATTCGTAAAGAGTGTCGGCAACCAAGAAATAGACATCATTTGGATCAGAGTCCATCGTTTTCCCAACGAATTGAGCAACACGAGCAGCAAAGTCTCGCGCTCGGGTTTCCCAGCACTCTACGTCGAAAGTAAAGCGGTCGAATTCCAGGGGAAAGCCGTCGCTGATGGTAGTATAGCGTATGTCCAGGCCCGACTCTCGAGCGTGGGAGAACAAATCGAAGCCGTCTTTGCTGTGGTGGGCCTTGGATATGGCGTGATGAACGTGATCGAGATGAACGAATGTGACGATAATGCCCTTGGAAGCCAGTTTCAGAGCAAGGTTCACCAAGGGGTTTATGTGACCTTGAGATGGGATGCTTATCATAATGGCGTGTGCATTTTTCTGCATCTCTTTCTCTCCCGTTTGTTCCATCTTCAGTTTGTAATAAGAGAACTAAAATTGTAAGAAAAGGTCTCCCTCTTCTATTTTAATTCCGTCCACAAAAGATCTTCCCTGAATGTTTAAAAGTCTAGATATTTTCATTTTTTGGTAGCCTGTCAATTATGCTCCTTACCTGTATTATTATAATATAATATTATAATTATAATTACAGCTGGTGTGCACCAGGATATACAATTTGGGATGGCAGTGACAGAGCGGGTATCTGACCGCCCCGCATGCTTACTTTGCTGTCCCGCGCCGCCCGGTGACCCAATACGGGTCAGATATTTAATACTCATCCTGCCCCGATATGGGACGGTCCCATCCCATCCCGCCTTTTTTTTTAAATCTTTTTTTATAAATTATAATACATTCAAATAGGAAATTTTAAATTAAAATAAAATAAAGTAAATTTAAAGAGACCGTCTTATGAATATATTTTTGTGAGACGGATCATCCATCAATCAATTAGACGATCTCCCATAACTTCTCGAAAGATGTGTTAAAATTAATTAAGATCGTCTCCCATGTAGTGTTTTCATAATCGGACCGGAGATCGAACCGATGGCCTCAACGGTTCACAGTCGGATCGGTCGGACAGGGCGAACCGGCGGTTCAACCGAAAAATTAAAATTACACATTTTTTATAATATTCTATATATTTTGTATATGATTATATATTAATATGTTTAGTGTATATTTAAGGGAGGATTACTACTAGATACACAAAAAAACCCTTAATTACTATGAGATACAAACATACAAAAATATTACTAATAACTACAAAAATATATAGTGATATTTCAATATTACCCCTATAAATGTGCTGCACATAAATGTTGTGTGCAACAAGTGTTCGTGTGCAGCAAGGTATGTGCAATAGAATAAAAGTGTGTGCAGCAAAAAAAAGTGTGTACAGCAAAAAAATATGGTGGTTCCGCGGAGCTCCGGTGGCGGAAGTCAACTGTCGGTCAACGCAGATCAACGGCCGGTCAACGCCGGTCCGGCAGGGGGATGGGTGAGAGTTAGAGTTGGTGGTTTAAAAGTGTATGAGTTTAGGGGTATATTTGGTATTTTACTTTAATATTTTATATATAATAATAATTATTTTAAATCAATGTATCTAGTAGTAATTAGGGGTATAAAGTGTGTACCTAGTAGTAATTAATCCTATATTTAAATAAATACCTAATTAAAAAACAATAGCAATAGATTGAAAGAGAAAATTTTAATGTGAAGAAATATGATTTTTGAATTGTAAATTCTTATAATAGCTAACTACTTCGATCACAAATAAATAAATTGGAAAGAAATATACATCCAATTAACTTGATTAAGAAAAAGTGATACACATTCAATTAAACTATTTAAATGACATGTTAAGAATGAATAAAAGTGATAACATTTTTAATAAAAAGTGATGTATAATAAAAAAATGATAAATTTCCAATTAAATTATTTAATGAACACTATATTTTTTTAAAAATAAAAAGTGATAACATTTTTAATAATTAATGATAACTTATAAAGAAAAAGTGATAATCATTTCAATAACTTGGTATAATTAATAAATGTGAAGTTATTTTTTATTTTAATTATTTATTATTTTGACACAATTAATATTATTAATTGTGTTCCTAAAGAAAATATAATCTTACTTTTTATAAATAATAATATTATATAGATGTAATCTTAATATTATATATATATATATATATATATATATATATATATATATATATATATATATATATATATATATATATATATATATATATATATATATATATAAAAGCAGAATAAATTCAATCCTGCTCATCTATTTTTAAAACAAATCTCAGTCGTCCATTAAAATAATTAAATAACTATAATTATGACATTTTCAAATTAGGAAAAGGAGAATAAATCCTGACCATCTTTCTCAAACAAATCTCAACCATCCATTGAAATAATTAAATTAAATAATTGTAATTTTAATTTTTTTAAATTAGGAAATAATTATGACAAAATCAATCCTGACTATCTATTTCTCAAACAAATCTCAGACACCTATATGAAAATGCAGAATAAATCCAATCATGACCATCTTTCTCAAACAAATCTCAACCACCCATTGAAATAATTAAATTAAATAATTGTAATTATAATTTTTTTTCAAATTAAGAAATAATTAAATAATTATAACAAAACCAATCCTAACCATCTATTTCTTAAACAAATCTTAGACACCTATTAAAATAATTAAATAATTATAATTATAACTTTATCAAATTAGAAAATAAGATATTATTTATTAAAAAATTAATAATATTAAATAAAACATGCAGAATAGATCTCAAATCAAATATTGACCAATCAAATTACAGGGATGGAAAGGCTCAAGCCCGCAGGTCAAATCATCCATTGACCAATCAAATTACGAGTTATATATGGGGCTTCCTCACCCTTCACCTATATAAGGAGCCCTCCTCCATTCATTCCAGACACATCGAGAGCGATTCTCTACAAAGATCAATGACTTCAGAGTTGTCTGAATAGTTCTTCGAATTCTTCAATGAGAATCAACTCAAGAACGGAATACATCTGAGATTCAGGTTCTAAACCGCCCGGATTAAGCGTTCTACAGTCAAGTTTTTCAGTGAAATACCTATAATCTGGGATTCAAGTGCTAAACCGCCCGTATTAAAGCATTTTTAAGTCGAGCACCCATTAAAATAATTAAATAATTATAATTATGACTTTTTCAAATTAGGAAATAAGATATTATTTATTAAATTAAAAAAATTAATAATATTAAATATAAATCAAATCATAACAATCTATTCTCAAATAAATATCTCACATATTTATAGAAAATTGAAGAAAAAAAAGATAGACAAAAAAAATGATACCTCTAATGAGAATTATTGGACCTACAAAAAATAGACCAAATCTCAGCCACCCATTAAAATAATTAAATAATTATAATTATGACATAAAGCAGAATAAATCCAATCCTGGCCATCTATTTTTAAAACAAATCTCAGCTACCTATTAAAATAATTAAATAAATATTTTCAAATTAGGAAATAAGATATTATTTACATCTATTTCTAAAACAAATCTCAGTCATCCATTAAAATAATTAAATAATTATAATTATAATCTTTTCAAATTAGGAAATTAAATAAGATATTATTTATTAAAATATGAGATAATTAAGAAACATAAATAAAGAAATAATACGATAACAAAATTCAAACCACACAAAAATCGGATGAGAGAAGCTCAAACAATCTCAGCTACCCATTAAAATAATTAAATAATTATAATTATGACTTTTTTAAATTAGGAAATAAGATATTATTAAAGCAGAATAAATCAAATCCTGACCATATATTTCTTAAACAAATCTCAGTCACCCATTAAAATAATTAAATAATTATAATTATTAATTTAGGTTTTAGGGTTTAGTGAAATTTGTAAATTTTATTTCACTGAATACGGTTACATCAAGTACTTATGTACGATGCGAATACAAAATCAAACAAACCTATCCAACCTACTTAAGCAAAAATGCTTAAGATGAATAAAGAAAATACATCAAGGATTCATATACAAAGATGCTATCTGAATTTTGATTCTGTCTGCAACGTGAGTCGGGGATAACATTCTCGTGCCAAACTGAAGAGCGTTTCTTTCCATTCAAATGTAGTAAACCATGGTAGCAAAGATGATGAAAAGAAGTCTTCTTGCCTTTTTGTTGCTTCTGGTATCCTGCATAATCTTACGGAAGACGTCTGTGACTGATGATAGCCTTCGTCTTCTCCATCCAATCTATCCTCTGACTTCATCCCAAATAAGAGTGGTATAAGGACAATTAAAGAAGAGATGCGATGTAGTCTCCTGATCGAAGCAAAAACTACATCGTTTGTCTTCTCCTGTACACCATACCCTGTCTTTCGTAGCCACTCTGTCCCAATGCACCAACCATAGCCTGAAACTGTACTTCCATACAATCCACTTGTGCCAAACCTGTTTATAGACAAAGCTCGAGTCCGCTGTGTATCTACTCCTCAGATGATCATACATACGGCTAGCTTTAAATACTCCATTCTCACAACACTTCTCCATAACTCCAATCACTCTTTCATTCCCTTCTGATTCATTTTCTATAGCATTCCTAATGGCAATGATAACTCTCCATAAGTATGTAGAATTATTACCAGGAGAGGTCAACTGTCCACTGAGAATTCGAGAGGTAGACAATGTGGATCTATTTTACCCAGAGAGATGAAGCTTCCTTGTGTACGTCCCATAATGCTCCTGCCAAAAGGGCCTTGTTCCAAGTAGTAATGTCCTTCAACCCTAGCCCCCTGCATTCTTAGGTTGAAGGATGTCGTTCCAGCTCACCGGGATCACCTTCGTTCCCCACAAGAACCTGCGAATAATGGTCTCCACCTTTTTTACCACCACAATTGGGATTTTAATAATGCCACACCAAAAAGAAAGAATTCCATAAATCACAGAAGTGATAATTTCCAATCTACCCGTGAATGACAATAATTTAGAAGACCAAGTTTGTATCATATTGTTAATGTCATTCAGAAGGGGTGTAAAATCCTCCACTCCAATTCTTTTGCTACAGATAAAAATGTCCAAGTATTTGAAAGGAATGGTACCTGTACTGAAAGGAAGAATCTGAGCAATCCTGCGTCGTATACGAGTCGGAACTCCTGATGTAATGAGACTTGATTTATGTGGATTTGCAATTAGCCCAGAGACTTCAGAGAAACCTTTCAATATCCTATCAATACACTTCGCAGTTGCTACATCACCATACCTCACAATCAGGAGATCATCCGCAAAGATCAGATGTGAGACATCTACACATTTACAGATTATAGAATGAAATTTATACTCGTGAAGATCCACTGCTCTACTCATCAATCTACTAAGATACTCAATGCAAATAACAAAGAGGAGCTAGGAAATCGCATCACCCTGTCGAATACCCTTATTGGCTTTGAAAAATCCCTCTGGCTTGCCATTAATGAGTAAGGAGTAGGAAGTAGTAGTAACACACTGCTCAATCCAAGTACAAAAAGTAGAGGGAAAACCTAGTCCCGTAAGCAATTAAAAGAGATATTTCCAGCTAACGGGTTTTAGGGTTTAGGGTATTAGGGTTTAGGGTTTTAGGGTTTATAGGATAATGTTTGCAGAGGGCCAAATCCTGACCATCTATTTCTTAAACAAATCTCAATCCCCATTAAAAAAATTAAATAATTATAATTATAACTTTTTCAATAATTAAAAAATTATTAACCCATAAAAGCAGAATAAATCCAATCCTGACCATCTATTTCTCAAATAAATCTCAGTCACCCATTAATATAATTAAATAATTATAATTATGAAATTTTCAAATTAAGAAATACTCCCTCCGTCCCACCCAAAAGGTGGTGTTTAGGATTTTAGGGTTTTATGGTTTATGGCATAATGTTTGCAGAGAGTCAAATCCTGACCATCTATTTCTTAAACAAATCTCAGCTATCCATTAAAATAATTAAATAATTTTAATTATGACTTTTTCAATAATTAAAAATTATTAACCCATAAAAGTAGAATAAATCCAATCCTGGCTATCTATTTCTCAAATAAATCTCAGCCACCTATTAAAATAATTAAATAATTATAATTATGAAATTTTCAAATTAAGAAATACTCCCTCCGTCCCACCCAAAGGGTGGTGTTTAGGATTTTAGGGTTTTATGGTTTATGACATAATGTTTGCAGAGAGCCAAATTCTGACTATCTATTTCTTAAACAAATCACAGCTACCCATTAAAATAATTAAATAATTATAATTATGACTTTTTTAATAATTAAATAATTATTAACCCAACCAAACTTTCATTGCAAATAATTGTTAATAATCTCATAAAAAAATAAATATATGCCAATTTTTTAATAATTATTAACTATATGGCAACAATATATATACATTATTTCGTGAAATTAAGAAATCTTGTTTAATTTAAAATTTTAATAATCTCATTAAATCTTTACCTAATATATAGCAACAATAAACACCAAAAAAAATTAAAAAAATAAATATATTACACCTTTATGGCCTATGAATAAATAAATACTCTCTCTATCCGGTTTTAAGGTATTCATTTGCTTTATGCACGTGGACAGTTCTAAGGTCTTTATTTGCCTTTTGCACGTAGATTAAGGAGTATTAGATGGAAGTGGTGAGTCATATTGTGTATTTTTTTTACTAAATAGAAGAAATTGATACATTTGAAGCGGACGCCACAAATAGTGAAATGGATACCTTAGAAACGGACGGATGACGTATTATTTTCGTGATATTACATTACATTGAAATATTTAATTTAAACTTTAATAATCTCATTAAATCTTTTACTAATATAACAACAATAAACACAATAAATAAATAAATATATATATATATGCCAATTTTTTAATAATTTTATATGGCTAGAATATATACTAATTATTTTCGTGTTCATTTGATTAATACTCTACCAACTAACAAAACAAACATTGCCGTCAAATTCAGATGCGTTAGATTGTTTGACTCTCCTAATTATCAAATTCATGGTTCAACCAATCTGAAAGTGTTTATCATGCTGAGGTTTGTTAATATTTGTTACTTTGTTGTTATTTAGTATTTTCTAATCATTCTGATGCATCATATTGTGATTTGAAACCTGAGTATGTTTTGTAGGGGTATTTGTTTATTTTGATTATTTTATATATTTTACAAATAAATATTATTCGGTTCAAACTTCATAAAATCAAATGAAATTATTGCCCTAAAACTAACACATACCGTGCAATGCACGGGTTAGCTACTAGTAACCAATAATAATACTCCATAATAAATGTTCTAAAATAATTAAACAAAGCCTGAATTAATTGTGAAGAAAGAAAAAATGTCAAACGTGCAAAGTGAATCGGTGGACATTCATTACATGTATATAGCAGGTAGCAAGGTGCATGAGGTTCCGCGAATTTTTGTTTGGTCTTTATTTGACCCGTCTCACGGAATGAGATCCGTGAGACGGTCTCTTTGCCAAATATTTTAAATAATTAAACTTTATTTTTATTTTAATTTTTTATTAAATTATATATTTAATGATATATACTCCTTCTGTTCGATTCTAAAGTGTCCGTTTGCTTTTTGCACGTGGATCAATAAGTATTATTATTATATGTAAAGTGACTATTGGATAGTTGTATTAGAGGGAAGTTGTGAGTCATATTGTTTACTTTTTTACTAAAGACTAATTATATTGTGCACCCACTTTAAAAGGCATATACTAATATAAACAAAAAACATATACTCCACAATTATGAACAAAAATATATACAATTTAATTGTTAGTTTTTTAATGAAAAATTGAGTGTAAAAAAATACAATTATTAAAAAATATGTATATGCTATTGAATAAAAAGTTATACACATATGAATGCTAGTTTTTTTAATGAAAAATTTAGTGTGAAAAAAATATATAATTATTAAGAAACACGCATACAAAATAAAATAACATGTATATAAAATAGAATAAAAAATTATACACATATGAGTGCACCTAATATCAACTTTTTACTAAATAGGGGAAATTGATACATTTGAACCGGACGTCAAAAATAGTAAAATGGAAACCTTAAAGCGGATGGAGGGAGTATATAACATTGTAATAAAGTATTTTGTAATAGTTATATATAATTACCACATATGATTTCTTTTATTTAAATTAAATGAAAATGTATGTATAATATTTAATATATATCAATAAATGATATTATATAATAAATATTTTAAATAAATTTTTTTAATATTTTAATACGGGACGGGGCGAGAGCGAGGTTAGGACTCAGACCCACACTACTCTGTCATTAGGCAGGGCGAGACGAAGATAAGAGGTAGTACTACTTTACCCTAACAAAGTAAATGAATTAATTAAAAAAAATTAACCTTTTCAAGATGTGATACAATAATTATTGTGAACATCGTAAAGAAATGAAGAGAATATATACAAATCAAAATAATAAAATGAATAATATGTTTAATATGGCTAAAGGGATACCTCTCACTGTCTCACTCACTCATTCGAATATTAGTGAATAAAAAATTTTAAAACATTTTGTATGTGCATTAGTATCATGCATGGGTTGTTGCAATTGAAAAATCCCCAAATATTTTGTCACTAGGTGCGGCTGATCAGGTGCATATCGTGGTGGAAATAAAAAAGTTAATAAAGTTGGATAAAAATTTAATAAGAAATCTAAATTGATATTAAAAAAAAAAAAAAAAAAACTCCACTTCATTACAACAGTTAGAAACTTAGACAACATGATTATTGATGAGTTGGTAAGAACTCCAGTTTTAATCTAAATAAATGCAGTGAGTTTTGTCTGCAGATCTTTCACAAATTGATCGAAATTCCTCTCAGAGGAGCCTTGATTAATTTTCACAGCATTCCGCAATATCCCCCTCAATTTAAACGCCTCCTGCCTCAAACTCTTGGAGTAACCTCCATTCATCACACTCTTAATCTTCTCTGCCACTTCTTTTCTATCCACACACGTACCATCACAAAGATTAACTCCAATCCTCCAATCATCGACCACCATTTTCCGATTAGTAAGTTGATCATAACCAACCGGATAACAAATCATGGGGACGCTCTCCAAAGTCGAGTTCCACCCATTATGCGTCAAGAATCCTCCAACAGCTGGACTCGAAAGGACGTCCATTTGATTACACCACGGAACTATCAACCCTCTATCTTTGATCTCGTCCTCGAATCCATCAGGAAGTTCATGCACTGTGTTGTGAAGGATGAAATCTGCCTTCTTAACCTCTTTAAATGCAACTTGAGTCATTTTAATCAGTAGGATGAATGATTCGGATTCCTTGAAAACTGATGGCAAGTCCTTGGTGTTTATAGAGTCCACCCCAGGAATGTAGTTTATTTCATCTTCAACATCATCTGTTGTCATCAAATCTTACTCTTAGTTGACTTTTTTTTCTTAGTTTGACTTATTGATTCAACCAAAATAAAAATAATTAAATATTTTCGGATATGGGAGTTTAACATTTTTTTTTCTAAAATAGTCTAGCACATTATTTTCCTCCAAAATCTTCCAATTTTATTTCGAATTCATCTCAAAATAATATTTTTACCAATTTCTATCACGTAA
This sequence comes from Pogostemon cablin, assembly GCA_023678885.1. Lineage (NCBI taxonomy): Eukaryota > Viridiplantae > Streptophyta > Magnoliopsida > Lamiales > Lamiaceae > Pogostemon > Pogostemon cablin. The sequence goes on from CM042984.1 coordinate 4,104,996, forward strand.
CTTTTACAAAAACACTGATACAATTTCATAATTAAATCTACGAAATTAGAAAAATTGAAAATTTTAAAATAAAAAGATTATTTCAATGAAAATTTAAAAATTATATTATAGGATTAATAAAAGAGTTTTTTTTTTGAAATTATTTTAAATAAAATAAATTTATGTGGAGAGTTTTTGATTTTAAACTTGAGACTTCAAGATTAATGTCATGTTCTAAGAAGACACGTGTACATGTTATCTTTTATATTTAAGATTAATAATAGAGTTAAATCTTTATATGCTCATATGAATTAAACAAATTTTTTAAATGTCAAAATTTAGTAATAAATGTTAAAATGATAAAAATATTCATAATTGATGACTCAATTTTCAATAGAATCATATATGTATAATTGAATAATAAAAATATGCATAAGTCTTAATATTGAACACTTTAATATATAAATGCCATTTAACCTATTATTCATTACTTTTGAATACTAATACTTTGTCTTGCCAGTTTCTACAACATTGATTCTACCTACTTGTGAAGCTGTCCATGAAATATCAGACATAAGGAATTACCTGGGCATGGAAAATGGTGGTTGTGTGCAAGAAGATCCCAGTGATAAAACATAGAAAACACCAACGCTGGCTCCGTCCAGAATGAAACATGAATGAGTTTGTACTTTTGAGCAACGGCTGCTGGCCATTCGTATAGAGTGTCGGCAACTGAAAAGAGAATTGAATTGATTTCTTAGTTGATAGTTTATAGTGTAATTCAACCCCTTCTAGAGTAAAACATCTTTCGAATACGGATACATACACTTTTTTCATTGGGTTCGATATTATAAATTTTGCACTTGATCACCTCGTTCTACACAACGATAGAGTACGCTTACTAGTATCAATTTGTACCAAAATTGAGACTAAGTTCAATAGTCTACCGTGCATTCGTTCACACAGGATTGGATCCAAAACATAACCTACTATTATATTTAGTTTCCCATTTTGTGCATACAATAGAATAGTGACACATGTCCTAGTCTAGAATATTCCTATGCCTATAAAGAAAAGAATGTAAGCTGCTTTATCAATCAATGAATGAAATCGTTTCTTAACTAATTCATTCCTTTTCCCCTGTTCTAATTCATTAGCAGATTTCTCATTCTATCTATGGCCACTAACTATTTTCTATATGGTATCAGAGCACCAGGTTGAACATCTGGTTGCTTCTGAGATACTATTTTATTTTTTGCTAAAATCCCATTTCTCTCCTTTTTTTTTTTTCCTTTTAGCCTACAACCCTTTATTCAACCAAATTTCTAGATCCAAAAACTCTAGATCTATATTGAGCCTTACAAAATGTCTATTGTATCAGGCGACACATCTAACAATACCCAATATCAGCCCACAATCATTCAACCTCAGTGCCAACTCCTCACAATCAAATTATCTGAAAATAACTTCTTGGTTTGAAAACAACAAGTTCTAGTAGCTGCTCGGGGGTATGATTTGGAGGGATATTTGACTGGATCAAATGCAGTACCGATGCAGTTTAAAGAAATTGTCCCTCAAAAGGAAGGTACAACGACTAAGGAAATTGTGTTGAATCCTGATTTTGGTATTTGGAAGAGGCAAGATCAATTAATAGTGTCATGGTTATTGTCTTCTCTCACTAAAAATTTGTTAGTTACCACAGTAGGCCTTACCACTGCTAGAGATATTTGGGAGAATCTTGAGTCAAAATTTTCTTATGAGTCTACATCAAAAATCATGCAATATAAATTTCAGTTGCAAAATTTAAAAAAGGGATCCATGTCCATGAGGGATTATTTGAATAAAATAAAACATATTTGTGATCTTTTGAGAGCTTCTGGTCAGATTCTTGTGATCAAGAACAAATTATGTCGATTCTCTCCGGTTTGGGTTCGGATTACAATCCCATTATGGTTGGTATTACTTGTCGATTACCACCTTATAATCTACGTGAATCACAAGCACTCTTATTGAGTTATGAAAGCAGACTTGAAGGCTCTGATTCTTCTCAGTTTAATACAGAAAGGTCATTGTCATCTGCCAATCTTGTTACACAAACTCAAAACAAAAGAGGTGGTTTTTATGGAAATAGCAATAGAGGCAGAGGGCAATATTTTTCTAACAGAGGAGGCAGAAATGGATATAGAGGTTTTGGATACAGAAGCCGTGGTGGAAGAATTCACAATTACAGATCAAGGTGCCAATCTGTCATAGAAACAACCATACAACTGACAAGTGCTACTATAGGTTTGATGAGAGTTATACTCCACCCTCAAGTAACCCGAATTTTTCGCAAGATTCACACAACAATTTTCAAAATGGCAGTTCCACATCATCTGCAAACTTGACTAGTTTTGCCAATTATGTTACATATGAGCTTGGGAATCTTAACATGGCTTCTGAATATCATGGAACAGACAAGGTGCAAGCAGCTAATGGTTCAGGTATGGATATTTCTCATTTAGGAAAATCTTTATTTTCTTCACCACAAATACAATATCATTCTCATGTCTTCTTACTTAATGATCTTTTACATGTTCCCCAAATTTCCAAAAATCTTCTCAGTGTGTCTAAATTCGCCTTTGATAATAATGTCTTCTTTGAATTCTATCCTAATCAGTGCATTGTGAAAGATCAGGTAACAAAGCAGGTGCTTCTACAAGGGAATGTTAGAGGAAGACTTTACTTTTTGATCTTGTTCACAACAAAAGTTCGCCCATCACTACTCAACCTTTTCAGCCTTCAAAAATTAAGAAACCTACAGCTTTCAGTTATGTTAGAGCACAAAATAAGGCTAACTTAGACCTGTGGCACTCTAGGTTAGGCCATGCCTCTTATGATATTGTCAAAAAGGCACTCTCAAGCTGTAATATCTCGTTTTCTATGAATGAGAATTCTACTTTGTGTTCATCCTGTATGCAAGCAAAATCACATAAACTTCCCTTTCCAAATCTGTCAAACTCCACTTATGAGCCATTAGAATTGATACACAGTGATACATGGGGTCTTTCACCAATAAAATCAGTGAATGGTTACATGTATTATGTTACTTTCATAGATCATGCTTCTAGGTTCACTTGGCTTTACCTTTTGAAAGCAAAATCCGACACCACAAGTGCCTTTATACGCTTTAAAAACCTTACAGAAAATCAATTCAACAAAAAAAATCAAGATATTGCAAAGTGATGGTGGGACTGAATACAAACCTCTTAGCCAATTCTTTCTACAAAATGGAATTGAACATAGATTATCTTGTCCCTACACTCCCGAGCAAAACGGGTTGGCAGAAAGAAAACATAGGCATGTTGTTGAAGTTGGTCTTTCTCTTCTTTCTCAATCCAAAGTTCCATCTATTCATTGGGATGATGCTTTCACCACTGCCACATTTCTTATAAACAGAACACCTTCAAAAATCTTGAATTACAAAAGCCCTCTTGAAACCCTTACAAATAAGAAACCAGAATATTCATTTCTAAAAGTCTTTGGATGCCTTTGTTATCCCATCTTAGACCATACAATAAACATAAATTGCTTTTTCGAAGTGAACCTGTAGTTTTTATTGGGTATATCCCTCAATACAAGGGATACAAAGTTCTCTGCCAAACAAGAAGGTTATTGTTTCTAGGCATGTAGTGTTTGATGAAGGCATTTTCCCTTTTCTTGATCAGAATTTGCCACCACATCAAACACCTACTGAAACAGTCACATCACCCTTATTACATCCTATTGTTCATCCTACTGTTACTTCCCATTTTGACATTACCACAGTCTCTAATCTGGTCCCAAATTCACCATTACATAACTCTTCTTATTCACATACTTCACAGACCTTTTCCACTCCCCACTCTTCGGATAATGTTGATATTAGTGGTGATTTTTCTAATAATTTATTTAATGTGAGAAATGATGTACCTGTTACTATTAACTCTTTGCCTCATAAATTTGTTGCAGATTCTACACACCCTATGGTGACTAGAACAAAAGCAGGGATCTACAAGCCAAAAGTTTATCAATCCCTTAAACTTGTAGAAGCTAATACATAACCTCATAATTTTATGGAGGCTATTCAAATAAAAGAATGGAGAGAAGCCATAGAGCAAGAATATACTGCTCTACTGAAAAACAATACTTGGAGTCTTACCACACTTCCACCAGACAGAAAACCAATTGGTTGCAAGTAGGTGTATAAGTTGAAGACCAATTCAGATGGCTCCATTGCAAGGCATAAAGCTAGACTTGTAGCAAAATGATACAGTCAAATGCCTGGACTTGACTTTACAGAAACATTCAGTTCTGTTATTAAACCGGCAACCATCAGGGTGATCCTCACTGTTGCCTTAACAAAAAATTGGGTTGCCAGACAAATTGATGTGGATAATGCTTTTCTAAATGGATATCTTGATAAAGAACTTTATATGGAGCAACCACAAGGATTTGAGAAAGGGGAAAAACAACTAGTGTGCAAGCTTAAAAAATCATTATATGGGCTCAAGCAAGCATCGAGGACATGGTCATCAAAACTTGGTGGAACACTTGAGTCATTTGGATTCAGATCTTCTATATCAGATGCAGCTTTATTTTTTAAAAATAGTCCACAGTCTTGCATGCTAGTGATGACTTATGTTGATGATATTGTTATAACAGGTAGCAACCCCCAGGAGGTTGAAGAATTGATTTCAAGCTTCAGTATAGTTTTTGCGCTAAAGGATTTTGGAAAACTCAATTATTTTCTTGGGATTGAGTTTACTACTGCTGATGAATATATGTTCCTGAGTCAATCTAAATACATACAAGAAGTGTTGATGAAGGCTAACATGAAGGATGCAAAAGGCCAACATACACCCATGGTGACCAGTCCAATCTTGTCCAAGCATGGTGGGCAACCATTAAAAGATGCATATCTTTATAGAAAAATTGTTGGAGCTCTACAATATGCAACAATCACAAGACAAGACATATCCTATATTGTGAACAAAGTAAGTCAATACATGCATTCACCTTTAGAAAATCATTGGAAGGCTGTTAAACGAATCTTGAGATATCTAGCTGGAACTTTGGACTATGGATTAAAATTTAGCAGGAATTCTTCAATGGAGTTGGTAGCCTTTGCAGATGCGGATTGGGCATCTGATTTGGATGATAGAAGATCAACCACTGGGTTTTGCATATATTTAGGAAAGAACTTGGTTTCCTGGAGTTCTAAGAAGCAAGAGACTGTTTCAAGAAGTAGTACAGAGGCAGAATACAGAGCACTTTCTACTGCCACGTGTGATGTGGTTTGGCTACAATATTTGCTTGATGAATTGAGGGTTGTACAGAAAAGGATTCCAGTAATATGGGTAGACAACTAAGGAGCAATATCACTTTCTTCAAATCCGATCAACCACTCAAGAACAAAGCACTTAGAATTGGATGTACACTTTATCAGAGAAAAGGTGGCAAAGAGTTTGATAACAGTGCAATATGTGCCATCAATTGATCAAAATGCTGATATAATGACTAAGCCATTATCTGAACAATTCTTCACAAGGCTTAGAGATAATCTGAATGTTGATTCCAAGGCCTTGCTTGAATTGAGGGGGCGTGAAAAGATAATTGAATAGATAGCTAATCGTCACTATTTTCACCTAGATTTTATGTCATTTTTGTGTGTGTTTTCGTCCTTTTGTTTCGTATTTTTGTATATTTTTATATTGTATTTTGAGAAAATGATGATATTGATTTTCATGTCTTTGAATAGGTGATTATGAAGATAAATGGTGATAAAAAGCATGAAGAATGAAGAAGAATGAAAAAAAAAAAATTGGCCAAAATACATAAAACACGCCCGTATTTTTATGTAGTGCCCGTGTTTTTCTGCAGGTGACCAAACATACAGAAAGCTGAAAATCTGCAGAAAAACACGGGCAAGTGCATAAAAACACGCCCGTGTTTTCTTGCACTTTGGCCAAAATCGCGTTTTACAACTTTGTGCGATTTTCAAGTGTGTTGAGGGGGTATAATACCCCCAATATCAACATTTGAATGCAGAAAATCGAGGGTTTTGGCTGCCCACACACACCACTCTACCCATTTTACACCTCCATCTTCTATCTCATCTCTCTATCCTTCAATCCATCCATCCATTCCCCTTGATTTCCTCAAATCCATCCATCAATTCCACCAATCCACCAATCTAAGAAGGGAAGAATATCAAGAAGTGAAGATTTGAGCATGTTGACGGAAGATCAAGTCTACTTTGAAAGGGAAGCTTCTCAATCTTTAATTTGTGATTTTCTTAATTATTTGGCTCAATTGGAGGAACCCATGGATTGTATTGATTTTATTATGATTTGTAGTGGCTAGTTCTCATGTGAGGCTAGCCACATGATGGATTGAGACTATTCTAGATATGTAGGATTTTTAATGGTTTAATTGAATTGATTTTGGAATTTATCTCATGATCTATGATTACTTGATTCATGTTATGAATTGTGTGATTAAATTCTCTTTTATAGTGTTAGGATGATCATTCCAATATTATGCATATGATTTTAATTGAATCAATTTATTATATGATCATGTATGTTAGTGTAGGGAGAGGTAAGCTATACCCTTCTTGTGTTTGGGACATTCATGAGATAACACTTAGTTAATGGATCAAAGTAGGTTATTAATTGAGTGAGAAGAACCAAACTTATGATCATAGTACCTTCTAAGGGAATTGAGAGTATGAATCAATCTTAGGGGCTTGCAAACTTGAAAAAAGTTTAGAATCTAATTGCCTTGGCCATAGAGATTAGAGGAACATATGTGATTGCTTCTATTCCATTTTCAATGATATTTGCCATTAGAAACTTGCATGTTTAGGTGATGTCTTAATCTTGATTGTGGTTAAGCCTTGCATACTTCTTAGATTGCTCATCATCACCCATCATCCATCTCATATGTATATATTATATCTTTAATTGATTTCTTAGTTGATAGTTTATAGTGCAATTCAACCCCTCCTTTATTGATTAGTACTTCTAGAGTAAAATATTTTTCGAATACGGATACATACACTTTCTCCCTTGGGTTCGATATTATGAATTTTGCACTTGGTCACCTCGTTCTACACAACGATAGAGTACGCTTACTAGTATCAATTTGTACCAAAATTGAGACTAAGTTCAATAGCCTACCGTGCACTCGTTCACACAGGATTGGATCCAAAACATAACATACTATTATATTTAGTTTCCAATTTTGTGCATACAATAGAATAGTGACACATGTCCTAGTCTAGAATATTTCTATGCCTATAAAGGAAAGAATGTAAGCTGCTTTATCAATCAATGAATGAAATCGTTTCTTAACTAATTCATTTCCTTTTCCCCTGTTCTAATTCATTAGCAGATTTCTCATTCTACCTATGGCCACTCACTATTTTCTATAGCAACCAAGAAATAGACATCATTTGGATCAGACTCCATCGTTTTCCCAACGAATTCACCAACACGACCCAGCACTCTACGTCGAAGGTAGACCGGTCGAATTCAAGTGGAAAACCGTGGCTGATGGTAGTATAGCGTATGTCCAGGCCCGATTCTCGAGCGTGGGAGAACAAATCGAACTCGTCTTCACTGCCGTTGCTGTGGTGAGCCTTGGATAGGGCGTGATGAACGAATGTGAAGATAATGCCCTTGGAAGCCAGCTTCAGAGCAAGGGGTTTATGTGTCCTTGACTTATCATAATGGCGTCTGCATTTTTCTGCATCTCTCCCTTTTGTTCCATCTTGAAATTGTAATAGTGAAAGTGAGGTAAGAAAAGGTCTCCTCTTGTATTTCTAATTCCGTCCACAGAAGATCTACCTTGATGTTGATAAGTCTAGATATTTTCCTTTTTTGGTAAGCGTATTCAATTATGCTCCCAGTCCCTACCCCGTGGCACTATGGTATATGGGACCCATACTTTATCACTACTACTAGAGCTGGTCCAGATGCACCGGGGAAAAAAGAAACGACTTTTTACAAATAAAATGTATTTCACCTTCTATTTCATAATTTATTTTTTATTAAAAAATTATATCTTTAGGATATGTGGTAAAAATTTGAACATTGATTACGACATGTGGCGAGATTATAATACATGTAATAAGAGATGACACATATAATAAAATAGGTGATCTCATTTGTACTTTTGAATGTGTTGGAAAAATACAATCCTAACTCTAGTTTTAGAGGCTTCTTAACAACTCTAATTAGAAGGTATAACAAGAATATAATACTCCCGCTTAAAAGGTAACTATTTTATTATTTTTAGTGTCCGTTTCAAAGATATTTATTTTTCATATTTAGAAAAAAAGTACACAATATGGTCCACCACTTCCCTCTAATACAGCTACTCATTTTACATATAATAAAAATACTCCTTAATCCACGTGCAAAAAATAAATGGATACCTCAGAATCGGACGGATGTAATATTTTAATTATGTGTAATTGATAATTGTATTAATATTGTTTGTAGGCTCTATATATATATATATATATATATATATATATATTAATTGTTTTATGTAGGTCTTATATAAAGAAAAGAAAATATATACTTTGTATGAGACGCTTTAGTGGGACAAATGGAATATTATAATTTTATAGAAAGAATCCGTTAAAATAATACTATTCAACTAAAAAAGTTTTATTTATATTTTTTCAAAAAATTCAAGTTACAAAAGAATATAGCAAAAAAAATCTGTAATTATTATTAGTAATGTAGTCTTTTAAAGTATGAAAAATATTATATGGGTTAGGTGAATCATATTTTAAAATTAAAGCACATTTTCTAATGTGATTGAGGTTATACACATATATACAATTTTTATTTTATTTTTTTACTTGGGGGTGCAAGTTTGGAGAAAAAATAATCTGAAGTACACCTTCCGTCCCACGTATTTTTACCCACTTTCCATTTTGAGGTGTCCCACGTATTTTTACTCATTTCATTTTTGGCAAAAATACATAATATTTTATTACCTACTTTTTACAATCCCATCAACTTTAATTATTTTTTTACACTTTATTCATCATTCCCAATAACTTTATTCACTTTTTTTTAAATTATTAATTTATCCCTACTTTCTCTTACATTATATATTAAAAAAATAAAACGTCTTAATCTCCGTGCCCGTACAGACGGGTAAAATACCCAGGACGGAGGGAGTATGAAATTTATAATAGATGAGAGGGAATATAATTTATCAATCCATTTAAAGGGAAATATACTTTCACCACCATTATTTTGATTTCTCCCATCTGTTATTTCAATTCCTAAAAATAACAATACTCCACAATGTATAGAAGTGGGATAGGTCAACTGATACTCAACCATTACTCGGTAGCAGATGTAGGACATATTTTTGCCTTGAAATCATTGATGAATTGATCAAAACTCCTCTCTGAAGATCCATCGATTTCAACTGCACTAAGCAATTTCGCCCTCACTTTCTCCATTTCTTGATTGAAGCATCCATTCATCATCTGCTGAATCTTATCACTAACTTCTTTCCTATCCACTGATGATCCATCACAAAGATTAATCCCAATCTTCCAATCATCCACCACCAGTTTCCTATTAACAGGTTGATCATAGTTTATCGGATAACAAATCATAGGAACGCCGCACCAGATGCTTTCTAACACGGAGTTCCAACCACAATGCGTCAAGAATCCCCCGACTGCTGGATTGGAAAGAACCTTAAGTTGATCGCACCATGAAACGATCAGCCCACGATCCTTAACTTCATCCTGGAATCTGTCGGGTATACCATTAGCATGATCAGTAGGACCAGCAACGCCTGATCGAACCACCCAAATAAAACTTACACCACTGAGAAGCAGTCCGTGCGCAATTTCTTCAATCACTTGCTTGCTGGTCTGAACAAGGCTCCCAAATGAGAGGTACAGAACTGAACCGGGGGACTTGGAGTCGAGCCACTGGTTGCAGTTTGATTCGGACCACAAACTCTTGGTGATGGAATTTGTGGCAGTAGTGTTGGAAAAACTAACGGGGCCAATCGCGTAATTGGGCTGGTAACTATTGAGAGCTGATATAGTTTCGGATTCAAATTCATATACAGTGTTGTGTAGCACAAAGTCAGCCTTGGTGACATCCTCAAATGCGCCTAAAATAACTCTGTGAGTTAGAGCTGAAGCTTCTGCTTTAAGATAGGACATGAAATCCCTTGTATTGATTGACTGAACTCCAGGAACATAATTTACATCCTCCTCAACACCATCTGAGCCCACAAAAAGCAAGCAATGTTGCAGTAAAAAGTCAAATTTTCTTGAAACAGTGGAAGTTTAGTATAAACATTAACAACAGAGAACTAATTAAACAGGGTTTTACAGTTCAGTAACAAAGAAAAATGTATAAATTAATAAAAAATATTTAAAATTTGAAGTAGTGATGTGTACCTTTTAATGGGAAATGACCCTTGTATCTTAGAAGTTGAGTGTGGTAGATCAGAGAGAATACCAAGGCAGGTTGGGTCCAGAAGGAGACATTGACTAGGTTGTACTTGTTGGCAACACTCGAAGTCCAAGAATAAATAGTGTCTGTAACCAAGAAATGGACAGAATACTGGTTGGACCTTATCATATTAGCAACTAGTTCATCCACACGAGCTGGTACATGTTGAAGAATGGACTCGTAGAATTCCTCCAAGTGGAGAGCTCGATCGAATTCCAGAGGAAGACCATCGCCAATAGTCGTGGAGCGTATATCAGCCCCTGATTTACGAGCTTCACTGAATAATTCGACTTCATTAATTGTGTTTCTATTCTGGGATTTGGATAACATGTATTGAATAAACTCAAAATTAACAAAAGTAACAGCAAAACCCTTCGAAACAAGCCTCAGAGCTAGGCTGATGAAGGGGTTTATATGACCTTGACGAGGGAGTGGGATCATGATAGCATGGGGCTTGCAACTCTTACCCATTTTAATCAAACTTCAAGAATTTATCAAACAAATAATGTCACTCTACAAGTGAATATATAAGATAACCTCACTATCTTCTCAAATCAACACAAAATTTCCATCTAAAACTTCTTATAGCTTGTATACAAGGCATCTGTTAAGAGAGACTCTTGAATGCTTTTTACCCCTCTTTTACTTGGTTTACGTAGTATGATGATGAAATAATTGGACCACAGGTCGGGGCCTCACAAATGATAATGCAAAAGTCGCATATGATCTGCAATGAGGACATGCTAGGGTGGGCACACTCACCTTTTTGACTAACAATTGCTCAGCCTGTCTTTGTTAGTGCTGCCCTCTACGTTCCATCTCCATCATATAAGCATAGTGCTCATGACGCGATAGCGAACCTCCATGTGCAGCAGGACCAAGCAGGGCATAGCTAGGAAGCTGAGTACAGAATGAAAAATAAGATAAAATAATAGAGGTGCAATGATGTAGATAAACATTGGGGATATAGGATGGGAATATACATTAGGCCAGTGTTCTTCACCAGCCACTCTTCTCCTCTGGATACAGAAATTATATTTGTGACAAGCTATCTTAAAAAGAAAAAAAAAAAAATAATTAAAAAAAAAAAAAAAAAAAAAAATATATATATATATATATATATATATATATATATATATATATATGATAATTATGGTTTTTAGTAGATCTAGTAACTTGGAAATTGGACGTATAAGGCAATTTCTCGGAAAACAGGAACCAGGAGTTGTCCTGACTATAAAGAAAATCTTTCTTTCTTTCTTTTTTTTTTTTTTTTTTTTTTTAAAGAAAATCTTGAAATTGTTTTGTTCATTTCTCTAAGAAGTCTTATATTTTACTGCTAATTTAAAAATAAATAAATAAAACATAAGGAAATGAGGAAAAAGTAGCACTTTAGAAAAACATACCTCTGCTGTAGAGTAAGATCAGTAAAACAGCAAATTTTCGTCTTTCATCCGACTCAAGGTCCCGAGCACGTTGAGTATGTCATCCATTCTGGAATGAGAAAAATCTGCTAATAAAAACTTTTCCATGAACCCCTTTACATCGATCAAGCTGCGAGCAACTTCTTTCTTCATTCCACTCGCAAGCAATAATTTTCTTGCCCCTCCAATGCCATCCCACTTTCCATTTGATGCACATAAGTTGGAGAGTAGAACATAAGGCGAAGAAGTAACAGGACGTAGCTGTAATAGTCTTTTAGCTATCCGTTCTCCTGCAGTTATGCCTTGGTGCAATCTGGACGCAGAGAGCAAGGAGCCTAAAACAACTGCATCATCATCTATATAACACTTATACGCGTGTTCTTCAGCCTCTTTCACCCTGCCAGCTCGTCCTAATAAATCAACAAGGCAACACAGATGCTCGATGCTAGGGGGTATTCCATAAAACCTTGCTCATCGAGTTAAAAACCACTTGGCCTTCATCTGCAAGGCCAGAATGATTGCAAGCTGTTAGAAGTCCAAGAAACGTGTAAGAGTCCGGTGGGCACCCTGTCCCTGTCATCTCCTCAAACAATGCAAAAGCTCTCTCAGCAAGCCCATGATTTGCAAACGCTAAAATCATGGTGTTCCATGAGACAAGATTACGAATCTCCATATGCTCGAATATAATGTAGCTTGAACTAATGGAGCCACTTTTAGCATACATGTTAATGAGCGCACTGCCAACAGCAACATCCCAATCTGGCTCTGTCCTAACTAGATTAGCATGAATCTCCCTGCCAATTCTCAAGGAAGCCAGACCAGCAGCCACGGAAAGCACACTAGCATAAGTGTAATTATCCGGATTCACATCATGTTCCTCCATCATCTCCCTGAAAATATCCAAAGCCTTGGAGTTATCGTCACAGTGAGACATAGCCGCGATTGCTGTAGTCCATGAAGCAACATCCTTTTTTATGATCGTCCTGAATGCCATCTTCGAATCATCCATTAAATCATATTTAGAGTACAACAATATCAAAACATTCTCGGAAAACGCTGTGCAATCAAGCCCACGCTTTGCCATTTGACAGTGCAGTTGCACAACTACTGATAAATCATATATGGGTTCACTAGGCCCTAATAATCCTGCAAAAGTGAAGCGATCCGGAACCAGGCCCCGCCGACACATGATATTAAACATTTCAATCCCCATCTCTTGCTTCTTGTTTTCCACAAGCCCCGTAATTGCAATAGTATAAGAAACCAGAGTTGATGAAACACACTTAATATCACCAAAAACCAACAAGGCATCAGAGCAGTTACCACATTTCATATACATCAACGTTAACGAATTAAGGACAAAAATAGAACTACAATAACTCAGCTTTAATGTCTGTCCATGAATTTGCTGCCCAAGATTCAAGTCCTTCATGCAAGCGCAAGAACTAAGAGCGCTAGCGAACACGAATTCATTGGGCTTAAAATGCTCGTGCATTCGGCTGAATACCCGAAGAGCTGAATGGGGTCTACTCAACTGGTTATAGCCGGAAATCAATGCGGACCATGAAACCAAATTTCTCTTGGTCATTTCATCAAACACCTGATGAGCGGATCTCATACGCCCACATTTCGAATAGAAATTCAGGATATGATTACATATAATAATGTCTGATTGTGCTCCTGTCTTGATTGCTGCAGCGTGGAATGGAAGCCCACGTCTGTAATCCTTCGTCTTGGCGCAGAAGAGGAGAAAAGAACCAAGTTTTGGTGGCATGATTTGGAGAAGAAGAAACCAGAGCGACGCATACAGTCATCAGATGAAGTGGAAGTCGGTACTGAAATCACGTGAAACGCCATTTTGAAGTGAGGATGCTTTCCATGCTACTTCAGTTAAAAAACAAGACCTGCTGATTATATTTAATATCATCTGAATTGGGATTATACAGTGTTTGCAAGTTTGACCTAAATGATTAAATGATATAATTAGGTCATTACAAGAATTTGTGAATTCATTGAAACAATAAATTAAATAAAGATCTTAATCTAGTAAAATCAAATCCCAATTATGTTACTAGCACTTTTAATACTTATTTTGATAAAATAACATTCATTTGAGGGTATTTATCAAGAATTTTCAAACCATACAAAACTTTTTCTTTTTTCTTTAAATGAAATATTTTTTACAGAGAACTTTGTTTTGTCACTTACCAAATACTCCATCCAACCACAATATCCCTCACACTTTTTTCGTTTGTTTGTTCTATAAAATTCTTCATATTCCAAAAAAAAATATATATTATTTTATCCAACAACCTAAAAAATTTATTTTAATTTCAAATTTATCACTCATTTATCACTAATTTGAGTATATCATTATTTTATATATTTTTATTACCTAAAAATAATAGACAAAAACTTGTGTGAAACCGTCTCACGTAAGGGTTTACGTGAGACGATCAGAAAGTGATAACTTTTATAATGAGAAGTGATTCTAAATTAATGAATTAAAGTGATAATATTATTTCATGAACAATTTATAATATAAATGAAAAGTTATAACATTTTATAGCGAAAGTGATAACTATTTAAAAAAAAATGTAAAATGGTCTCATGTGAGACGGTCTCGCGCAAGACCTACCCAAAAAAATATTATACCCTCTAACTAAAAAAACAAATTAGTTAAAAAGTGTAACTTTTCTTAAAACAATTTTGCCTTTTATAAGAGAGAGGGAGTATGACAATCAAACTAACTTTCATGCATTGAATTTATTCAAAATCAATTACATGGAGTATAAATTAAGCACTTTAGCATGCATCAACATATTAATGATGAATCACTTAACTACTCAACTTTCATTCTCAATTGCAATGAATCTTTGCCTCCAAATCTTTCATAAACTGATCAAAATTCCTCTCCGAAGACCCTTCTTCAGTTTCCAGGGCATTATGCAATACTCCCCTTAATTTTAAAACTTGTTGCCTCAAACTCCTGGAATAAGCTCCATTCAATACACTCTTAACCTTCTCTGCAACTTCATTTCTATCCACAGATTTCCCATCACAAAGTTTAACCCCAATTTTCCAATCATCGACCACCAGTTTTCGATTTGTAAATTGATCATAAGCTATCGGGTAACTGATCATGGGAACGCCATACCACATGCTCTCCACAGTCGAGTTCCATCCATTATGCGTCAGGAATCCTCCCACAGCTGGATTTGAAAGAACCATAGTTTGATTACACCAAGGAACTATCAAACCATGATCTTCAATCTCATCCTGGAATCCATCAGGAAGAACTTGGGAATAATCAACGGCTCCTAGTATACCCTGCCGAACTACCCAAATAAAATGTACTTCACTGAGAAGAAGACCATAAGCTATTTCCTCCATTATCTTCTTATTGATATGAACTGTGCTCCCAAACGAGACATACAGGACCGAAGCAGGGGACTTAGATTTGAGCCAATGAGTGCAATCTGCTTCGGACCACAAACTCCTGCTAATGCTGGATTGGTTTTTGATGAAATTAATGGGACCGATTGCGTAATTTGGTTGGTATTTGTTCATGGACCGTGTTGTGTAGGATAAAATCCGCCTTCTTAACCTCCTTAAATCCATTGATCAGCATTTTGACAAGTGCAGGTGATGATTCGTATTCCTTGAAAATTGATGGCAAGTCCTTTGTGTTTATGGAGTCGACCCCAGGAATGTAATTTATATCCTCTTCTACATCATCTGCTTGTAATCACAAAACAACCTTATATATATATTTTCGAACAATTAAAAGAAAAAAAGATGGGTCTATCTTAACCAATGGAGTGAGTAGTAGTACAAGTTATTTTAGTTAGGTGGAAGAATATACATATCTCTTGTTGAATAACAAAACTCAACCTGATCCTTCGATATTGGATTGGATGTTCTGTTACACTTGATGTTACATTTTCTATTATACGCTCTAGATGAATGACACGTGTATGGGGAAAGAAAATCACAACCATTGCCCCTAGTGTTTAAACTTTCATGTTAAGGTATATGTTTTATTATATCATACGTATCAATCATCCAACAGTGCGCAATAGGAGATTTAACACACCAAGATATAATAGGAGAACCAAAGAAGATGTTAACTACTTGCAACTAAGCAAATTAATTAATATTAGATGCAGGAAATTTATTGAGTTAAATACACTTTTAATCTCATAACTTTTGTTAAATTTGATTTTCGGTCCAAATTATTTAAAATTTTTGGTTTAGTTCCATAACTATATCAAAATTTTAGATTTCGTACCAAAACTAATTTTTTGTCCCATATGATCCCATAATTGAATTTTTTTTAAAAATTGTCCCAAATTAACTCTTGAAAATGTTTTAAAGCCATACCAAATTCCAAAATTTGGTACAGTTTTGAAAATTTTCCAGGAGTCATGGGATAATTTGTGAGAAAAATTTAGTTTAGGGACGAAATCTAACATTTTGAGGTAGTTACAGGACTAAATCGAAAATTTTAAGTAATTGGGATTGAAAATAGAATTTGGCAAGAAACTGAAAATACATTCAACTCAAATTAATTACCTGAACATGGAAAATGGTGGTTGTGTATGAGAAGATCCCACTGATAACAGAGAGAAAAAATGAATGCATGCTCAGTCCAGAAGGAAACGCTGAGGAGATTGAAGGTGTGGGCAATGGTAAATAGTGTCGGTAACCAAGAAATAGACATAGTTTCAATCATCTTCCCCACGAAATCAGCCACTCGAGCAGGGAAGTCGTTCAATAGGGCTTCCAAATGCTGCTCAAAATGGACATAAGGGAAATCGTCGCTGATGGCGGTGTAACGGATTGTCGAGCTTCTGAAAAAGAATCCAACTCCTCCTCAGTGGTTCTGATACCGTGCGCCTTGCATATTTTATGATGAATGTAGTGGAGATTAACGAAAGTGACCGTAATGCCCCTGGAAGCAAGCTTGAGAGCAAGATTCACAAAAGGGTTTAAGTGTCCTTGACCTGGGACACATATCATTATTGCATGCCCCTTCTTCTGCATTTTCTCTCTTTCTATGCAATGTTGCTGCTGCTCCTTGTTGTGTTCTTATAATTATACACTACGCAGTACTTCTCGTGATTCATGTTGTACCATATAACCAACTAGGATGTAATAAAAAAGTACTATTCCCTCCCCCGGACGGTTTTCGTTTATTGTTTCATATACTTTATTAATTTTAGAGGGTATTGCAGTATACTATTTAGATAATAAAAAATGAAGTACTATATATAAAGTAACAGTATATGTGTGAAAAATGAGTGTCAAATTTAAAGGTAATCTTTGAGATTGTTAGATAAAATGATTTTTAAAAAAAAAATAATATAAAGGGTTAAAGGGTTTTGTGGACAAACAAACAAAATGTGATTGTGTACAAACAAACAAAGGGTTAAAGGGAGTAATATTTACAACTTACCATGCCTTTGAAAGAAAAAATATAAAAAGAAAACATTTCACATTATTTTCATATGAAATAAATACAAATCATATTCAATGAATAAAGAGAGACGGACTAGTGGGATGAATTCTAAATTCTGAGACTTGACAGAAGAGAGGCAAAATTTAAATTGGCAAGTGGACAGTGGTAATATAACAATCACGTGTAAAATGCAAGTGCAACAGCTGTGCTGGATAGTGATCTCAATATTGTTTTATTTTTAGATTTTTTTAATTCTCATTGTTACATAATTATTACTTTTGATTTATACTGTAAATTCTTTATAAAATACTAATTCATTTGAATTATTATTATTTTGAGTTAATATTATGTATACTTGGATGTATGTGTACATATTAGCTTTTATTCAACATTGTTTTTTAATAAAATTATAACTTTTTTATTAAGTGTTTTATACTTTTATTAAAAAAAATTATACAAAATTTACCAATATAGCGTATAAGTTCTTATTTATTAGTGTATACTTTTTTTCTGTGTCACGTTAAAATTTATATTTTTTGTTTTAACTTGTTCCAAGTTAATGTTTTTTTTTGTCAAGGACCCACACAAACAATTAATTATTTTATATAAGGCTTACACACTACACTAAAACAACTACATATTACATAATAAATATAATATCACTCAATTTACTATCCATTAAAATATTATTTCTCTTAGTCTACAGAGTGCATAGGAGAATTTTCCTACTTTTTATCAATAATAAGGTTTCACTTCTTATTAAAAACAAATATTTGTATGAGATCGTCTCAAAAAAAGAGTTTCTCGAGAATAATAAGAAGTGGTAATAACTTTATTAATAGTTATACCGAATTAATAAAACGCAATAATTGTGTAGTGAATTAGTTTAAACAAAAAATAATAATATCTTTAATAAAAAGAAATTACTATTAAAAAAATTAATTTTCATGCTCAGCCAAAATATAAATTTTTAAAATATAATAAAACTTTAAAATATAGAGGGAGTAGTGGATTGAAGGAGAGGTACAAAAATTACATCACCGAAATCTTAATATATATAAAAGTTTTTAATATATATAAAAGCAGAATAAATCAAATTCTGGCCATCTAATTTTAAAACAAATCTCAGTTACACATTCATTTCAAACACACCGAGAACGATTCTCTAAGAAGATCAAAGACTTCAGAATTGTCTGAATAGTTCTTCGAATTCTTCAACGAGAATCAACTCAAGAACGGAATACATCTGGGATTCAGGTTCTAGCCCGGATCAAGCGTTCTACAGTCAAAAATTTGAACGGCCTATAATCTGGTTCTAAACCGCCCGGATTAAGTGTTCTATAGTAAAAATTTTGAACGGCCTATAATATGAGATTCTGGTGCTAAATTGCCCGGATTTAAGACTGCTTAAGTTAAAGTTATTCCTATAATCTGGGATTTAGGTGCTAAATCGCCCGAATTTAAGTATTTTTAAGTCGAGCACCCATTAAAATAATTAAATAATTATAATTATGACTTTTTCAAATTAGAAAATAAGATATTATTTATTAAAAAATTAATAATATTAAATATAAATCCAATCATAGCCATCTATTTTTCAAAACAAATCTCAACAAAAAAAAATTCAATCCTAACCATCTATTTCTCAAACAAATCTCAGCTATTCATTGAAATAATTAAATTAAATAATTGTAATTATAAAATTTTCAAATTAGGAAATAATTAAATAATTATAATAAATCCAATTATGACCATCTATTTCTCAAACAAATTTCAGTCACTCAATAAAATAATTAAATTAAATAATTGCAATTATGATTTTTTTTCAAATTAGGAAATAATATAGTCCAATCTAGAATAAATCCAATTTTGGCCATTTATTTATTAAACAAATCTCAGCCACCTCTCAGCCCACATTAAAATAATTAAATAATTATAATAAATCCCCTATTGGCCATTTATTTCTCAAACAAATCTCAGTCACCTAATAAATAATTAAATAATTATAATTATGACTTTTTCAAATTAGAAAATAATATATTATTTATTATAAATTAATAATATTCCCTCCTCCCACGTATTTTTACTTACTTTCCACTTTGAACCGTCTCATGTATTTTTACCCATTCCATTAATGAAAAAAATACATAATATTTTATTACATACTTTTTACAATCCCAACAACTTTAATTACTTTTTTACATTTTATTCATCATTCCCAACATCATGGCCATCTATTTCTAAAACAAATCTCAACCACTCATTAAAAAAATTAAATAATGGTAATTATGACATTTTCAAATTAGGAAATAAGATATTAAATAATTGTAATTATGACAGAATAAATTCAATCCTGACTATTTTAAACAATTATATTTATGAACAAATCTCAGTCACCCATTAAAATAATTAAATAATTATAATTATGATCTTTTCAAATTAAGAAATAAGATTTTATTTATTAAAAAATTATTAATATTAGATAGACCAATCAAATTGCAGGGATGAAAAGACCCAAACCTGCAGAATTAGGTCAAATTATCCATTGACCAATCAAATTGCGAGTTATATATGGGGTTTCCTCACCCTTCACCTATTTAAGGAGCACTCCTCCATTCATTCTAGGCACACCGAGAGTGATTCTCTACGAAGATCAAAGACTTCAGAGTTGTATGAATAGTTCTTCGAATTCTTCAAACGAGAATCAATCCAAGAACGGAATACATCTGAGATTCAAACCGCCCGAATTAAGCGTTCTATAGTCAAATTTTTGTGAACGGCCTATTAATCTTGGATTCAGGTGCTAAACTGTCCGAATTTAAACCTGCTTAAGTTAAAGTTCTTCCAAGAATGGACTATAATCTGGGATTCAGGTGCTAAACCACCCGAATTTAAGTATTTTTAAGTCAAGCACGCATTAAAATAATTATTATAATTATAACATTTTTAAATTCGAAAATAAGATATTATTTATTAAAACTTTAATAATATTAAATGTATTATTTGAATATATTCAAAATTTTCAAATAAATCTAAGTCACCCATTACAATAATTAAATAATTATAATTATGATTTTTTCAAATTAGAAAATAAGACATTATTAAAGCATAATAAATCCAATACTGACCATCTATTTCTTAAACAAACACATATGAGATAATTAAAAAACATAAATAAAGAAATAATACGACAATAAAATTCAAACTACACCAAAATTGGATGAGAAAAGCTCAAACAAATCTCAGTCACCCATTAAAATAATTGAATAATTATAAATTATTAGTTTAGGGTAGAATAAATCTAATTCTGACCTTCTATTTCTTAAACAAATTTCAGCCACTCATTAAAATAATTAAATAATTATAATTATTAATTTAGGATTTTAGGGCTTTAGGGTTTAGGGTTTTAGGGTTTATGGGATAATGTTTGCAGATGGTCAAATCCTGAACATCTATTTCTTAAATAAATCTCAAACACCTATTAAAATAATTAAATAATTATAATTAGGACTTTTTCAATAATTAAATAATTATTAACCCATAAAAGCAAAATAAATTCAATTCTGACAATCTATTATTTAAACAAATCTCAGCCACCATTAAAATAATAAATAATTATATATGACTTTTTCAAATTAGAAAATACTCCCTCCGTCCCACCCAAAGGGTGGTGTTTGCTTAAACACATATTAGATAATTAAAAAATATAAATAAAGAAATAATACGACAACAAAATTCAAACCACACCAAAACCGAATGAGAGAAGCTCACAAATCTCAACCACCTATTAAAATAATTAAATAATTATAATTATGAATTTAGGGTAGAATAAATTCAATCATGACCATCTATTTCTTAAATAAATCTCAGTCACCCATTAAAATAATTAAATAGCTATAATTATGAATTTAGGGTTTAGGATTTAAGGTTTTAGGGTTTAGGGTTTATGGGATAATATTTGCAGAGGGTCAAATCCTGACCATCTATTTCTTAAACAAATCTCAACCATCCATTAAAATAATTAAATAATTATAATTATGATTTTTTCAATAATTAAATAATAATTATTAACCCATAAAAGTAGAATAAATTCAATCATGGTCGTCTATTTTTAAAACAAATCTTAGCCACCCATTAAAATAATTAAATAATTATAATTATGATTTTTTCAAATTAGGAAATACTCAATTCTTCCCACCCAAATGGTGGTGCTTCCTTTTTGTACGTGGATTAAGAAGTATTTATTTAATGTGTTTTGGGTAGTTGTATTAGTGAGAGTGTAGACCCCATATTTTAGTTGTAATAGTAGGTGTGTATGGATCTCATATGTGTAAAAAAAGAAAGATGACTCTTTGAGTGAGACGCCCAAAATGGAAAAAATGACCCTTTGAGTAGGACGAAGGGACTAAGATATTATTAAAGTAGAATAAATCTAATCCTGATCATTTTTCTTAAACAAATCTCAGTCACCCATTAAAACAATTAAATCATTATAATTATGAATTTAGGGTTTAGAGTTTTAGGGTTTTATGGTTTATGACATATTGTTTGTGGAGGGCCAAATCCTGATCATCTATTTCTTAAACAAATCTCAACCACCCATTAAAGTAATTAAATAATTATAATTATGACTTTTTCAATAATTAAATAGTTATTAACCCAACCGAACTTTTATTGCAAATAATTGTTAATAATCTCATAAAAATAAAAAAATAAATATATTACTCCTTCCGTCCGCCTCAAAGGTGGACATTTTCTTTTTGCACGTGGATTAAGGAGTATTATTATTTAAGGTGTAGTTGGTAGTTGTATTAGTGGGGTGTATGGGTTCTATAAATTTATTGTATTAGTGATGTGTGTGGGTCCCATGTGTTTAAAAAGAGAAAATGTGGACCTTTGGTGCGGACGTCCAAAATGACATAATGTGGACCTTTCGGGCGGATAGAGGGAGTACAACTTTATGGCCCATAAATAAATAAATAATATTTTCGTGATATTACATTATATTGAGATATTTAATTTATAACTTTAATAATCTCATTAAACCTTTTACTAATATAACAACAATAAATACAAAAAAATCAAAAAATAAATATATGTCAATTTTTTAATAATTTTATATGGCAAGAATATATACTCATTATTTTGTGTTCGTTTGATTAATTCTCTACCAACTAACAAAACAAACATTGCCGTCAAACTCAGATGCATTAGATTGGTTGAGTCTCCTAATTATCAAATTCATGCATGGTTCAATCAATCTGTGTTTATCACAATGTTGAGATTTATTAATATTTGTTACTTTGTTGTTATTTATTTTCTAATCATTCTGATGCATCATGTTGTGATTTGAAACCTGAGTAGGTTTTGTAGGGTATTTGTTTATTTTTATTATTTTATATATTTTTTCAAAGAAATATTATTCTATGCAAACATCATAAAATCAAATAAAATTTTTGCCCAAAAACTAATACAAAAAATAACGGTTTGATCACTACGTGTTTTCATATAAATACATTAATTACGTTATAAGGAAATTGAGCAGCTGTGCAATTGAAGGAAAAGAACAACTATGAATATTACATTAGTTACTAATATACTTGATTATTATGTTTTAACATCATTTAGCAAAAATCTTAGCCTTCAAATCATGAATGAATCGATCAAAACTAGTCTCCGATGAACCACTAATCTTGAGGGCATTATGCATGATCATTTTAACCCTACTCACCTCCTCCCTTAATCTCCAAGAATCACCTCCAAACATCATCAACTTAATATTCTCACCAACTTCCTTCCTATCAACACATTCTCCATCACAAAGATCAATCCCAATTTTCCAAACATCAACCACCAACTTCCTATTACAAAACTGCTCGAAACCAATGGGGTAACAAATCATGGGAACGCCGCACCACATGCTCTCCACAGTCGAGTTCCACCCATTATGCGTCAAGAATCCTCCGACTGCTGGACTCGAAAGAACCTCGATTTGGTCACACCACGGAACTATCAACCCTCTGTCTTTGACCTCTTCCTCGTATCCCGGGGGCAGAACATTGGACTCCTCGTCCGCCAGTATACCTGTTCAAGTGACTTGATTAAGTATTAAACGATTATCTGACCTCTCTATTAGCTTAAGCTTTTAGATGAGGTAATCAGGTGGACTAACTCACCTGGTCACTGGGCTCCTCATTAAAGTGAGTGACCCAAGTTCGATTCTCATTATAAACAAATTAGAAGGGGAGGGAAGTATGAGTGCTTGGTGAACTAATTACTAATTATATTAACAACTAAAATTTACCGATAAAAAAAAGAAAGAAAAAAAAAGATGAGGTAGTCGTTTAACAATACCTTGTCGAACCACCCAGATAAAACTTACTCCACTCAGAAGAAGGCCATGAGCTACTTCTTCGATCACTTGCTTGCTCGTATGAACCAGGCTACCGAACGAGACGTAAAGAACCGAGGCGGGGGGCTTGGAGGCCAGCCAAAGTGTGCAGTCTGAGCCGGAGCGTAGACGGCTGATGGAAGTGGTGTGGGTGGCTATGTTTTGGGAGAAAGATATGGGACCAATGGTGTAATTTGGTTGGTAGTTGTTTAAAACAGAGAGTAGTGTGGGAGATTCCAATTCGAAAACAGTGTTGTGGAGGATGAAATCTGCCTTCTTCACCTCCTCAAATGCCTTACGTGTAGTTTTGCTGATTATGCCATCTGAATCGGATTCCCTCAAATAAAGCATCAAATCTTTTGTGGTTATTGACTCCACTCCAGGAATGTATTTTATTTCTTCATCCATGTTTGCTGTTGGGATTTATTAAGCCAATTTGAATTAGTAACTAAAGATACGAATGACACGTACAAAATCGTAGGAAATGGACTATATTTTATTAAGCCATATTTACTGTTTATTAAACGATCTTCAAATATATATTTTGAATCTTTATAATATTTCAAACAAATTAGATAATCAATGAATTCAGCTACACTCGAGTTATATGCACTCTTACGTTAAGATTTAAAATGTTTCAAAGTTTTTACTTTCATTTTGAGTTGATATCATTTTCGCTACTGTAAATTTTGTTAAATCTAAATTTGTTCCTTTAATTTTTAACTTTTACAATTTTAGTCTTTTTAATTTTAGTCATATTTCAATTTTTTTTTGTAAAATTTAAAGGATTTAAAAGTCTTGTAAGTTTGATTTTTTTTTTAAGAATTAAAAGTGAAAAAGTTAAAAAGTTATAAAACTAAAATTGATACAAAAGCACCTAAATTGAATAATAAAATATTAAAGAACTAAAATTAAATTTAATTAATGTTAAAGGATCAAAATTTAAATTCTCTCCTTTTATTTTTATATTTTTATGGATATTATTTTTGTAATAGAAAATCTTTAGAACTTGTTATATCATGAACACTTTATATAAGTGATCAAAATGGCTACCCAATTTTTTTTATAAAATATTTAATAATTCTTAGATAATAAATGCAATAATTTCTTAACAATGATATATTAGTTAGACTAATTATTGAAGATGTTAGGAAAAATGAAATGTCTTCATTATAAATTTCCAATTTAAAAATCCACCAAAGTCATTGGATCATACACCAGCAGCCATAAAAATTGACATTGGGTGGCTTATTTTAGCAAAGAAACAATTAAATTTCTCCAAACGTGACGTAGTTTCTGTAATTATGTCTTTAATATCTTGTTTCTCTCTATCACACTCAACAGAGACGTGTTACTAAAATTCACTATATTTTATTAATGATTATTGAAATTAGTGCAGCTAAAATTAATTTTCTAATGAGTATTATTGTTTCATAGAAAATCAAACAATATTTTAAATTGTTTCACGTTAAATTAATAATATTTTATATGAGCTTTTAAAATTTATTAAAAATAAGAAAGTTTATAATATGTTATGAAACAAAACAAAGAAGTAAGCAATTTCAATGTTAATTTCTTATTTATCATATTTTCAAACTTTATTAATTCACAAAATAATTTTAATAATCAAACCCTCTTCTTATAGACAAATGTAAAAGGAAGAGAAGTGGTGTATGATTTACCTTTACATGGGAAATGACCATTTTGCTCCAAAAGATCCCAATGGTATGCTAAGGAGAACACCAAGGCTGGTTGAGTCCAAAAAGAAACGTTAACGAAGTTGTAGTTTTCAGCTATGCTTGCTGGCCACTCGTATATAGTATCCGTTACCAAGAAACGGACACCGTCATCCGAATCATCTCCGATCATCTTCGCCACGAATTCATCCACGTGGCAAGGAAAATCACGCACGATGATCTTCCAGTACTCTTCAAAGTGGACATCTCTGTCGAATTCCAAAGGAACCCCATCCCCGATGGTCGTGTATCGGATGTCCAAACCCGATTGTCGAGCCTCCGAGAATATGTCGGGCTCGACGTGGGATTTGGACAAGGCGTGATGAACAAACTCTAGGTGAACGAAAGTGACGATAAAGCCCCTGGAAGCAAGCTTGAGAGCAAGGCTGACGAAGGGTGTGATATGACCTTGGAATGGGATGCTGATCATTATGGCATGCCCTTTTCTCTCACTCTCTTCTTCCATTTTTTTTATTTTTTGGTTTAATTTTCTGGGATATGTGAATGTATATAAACTTTTGTGAGGTATTGCGTTGGAAGCAACATACAGATAGAGTCAAATTATGTGAAAAGGGCTATTAGAAAACAGAGACAAATTTGAAATTGACATGTCGTTGTGTATACTATGTATGATATGGTCATGGAAATAAAAAAAAAAAAAAAAGTGATTCTAATATATTAACTAATGATGAAAATGAGCATGTCAATGGACCCATAGTACTAGTTAATTTGTTTTATATGCGGTTGTACTAGGTATGCATACAGTAGATGACCCATTTAATTTTTATCGAATTGATTAACTATGCAAATGTTGCAAGTATATCATAATAATCTATGTATATGTTACACTTATGTTAATGCTTTTTTTTTAAATGTCATGTTTTATGCTTACAATTATGATTTTAGTTAATTTTTAGGATATATTTGTAATTTATTATTTTGATTCATAAAATACATTAACTTCATGTATCACGATTTATTTCATCTTTATATTGTTCATGATTTAAAGATATAATTTTGTTTTCAACTGGTAAATAACGCGAGAGGGTTAGAAAATTTCATATTTGATCTTGTAATTATGTCCGATTCTTTAATTTTTTTTTTGTATTTTGAAATTTTATTATTGTTATTATTATTATTTTTTGTCTTATATTTAGTCCTTGATGTTTAATTTTAGTCGTTTATATATTTATTTTATTAGTTTTAGTCTTAATTTAAAAAAATTGGACTAAATTTGGATAAAAAGATCAAAATTAAACAAAGATTTTCCTAAATTGAAAATGAGAAGAAAAAAAAACCTAGTTTAAATCGATCATATTCTCTTATGGTTAAGGGAAGTGGGCTGTTATCTTAGGCCTGAAAATATCTGAATTGGGCCGTGTGCATGGGTTAGGCTAACTGATCATTTAAATGAGAGGTAAAACTAAATATTGGGACGAAAGAGAAGGTGGCCCATAATCCATAGCAGGAATTTTCAGTAAAAAAACAACCTAAATTTCATGAACTAATTATGATCCAAATATCATGCAATTCAAACCTCAATCATAAATATATTTTTTTAATGTCAAGTCGACTATTAATTAATTAATTCAATCAATCAATTGAGTGTATATGCAATCAATTCCAAAATTTTATCACATAATTAATTTTACAATAGATCAAAATACACACTAATATGAATATTTCCACCCAAACATAAAAATACATTACTCCAAAGAAATTACAAACCGATCAATTATTGCTGGCTACACAATTTTTAAAGATAATTCAAATCTCTCACTGATCTGAACTATAGTTTTTATAATGATAATAATATTTTTTCAAGAAGTACTTCTTTGCTAAACTATAACAATCAAAACAAATTTCAAGAAATTGATTAATTCAAAATTATATACAAAGTAGGCATGCAGTTTAGGCACATTATTATTGATGAACCAGAAAGTTTTCCTACAATTATGTTCTCAAACAGAGTGAAGTTTTGCCTTCAAATCTTCCATAAACTGATCAAAATTCCTGTCCGACGACCCTTGATTAGTTTTCAGAGCATTCTGCAATACCGCTTTCATTTTAAAAGCTTGTTGCCTCAAACTCTTGGCATTCATTAAACACTTAATCTTCTCTGCCACTTCTTTTCTATCAACACATTCGCCATCACAAAGATTAATCCCAACCTTCCAATCATCCACCACCAGTTTTCGATTCGTAAGTTGATCATAACCCACCGGATAACAAATCATAGGAACACCGCACCACATGCTCTCGACAGTCGAGTTCCACCCATTATGCGTCAAGAATCCTCCAACAGCAGGATTCGAAAGAACCATAATTTGATTACACCAAGGAACTATCAAACCATTATCTTTGATCTCATCCTGAAATCCATTAGGAAGAACTTGCGAATAATCACCAGCTCCCAATATACCTTCCCGAATCACCCAAATAAAATGAACTTCACTAAGAAGAAGGCCATAAGCTATTTCCTCCATTTTTTTCTTATTGGTATGAACAAAGCTACCAAAGGAGACATACAGGACTGAAGCAGGGGGCTTAGATTCGAGCCAACGTGTGCAATCACTTTCGGACCACAAACTCAAACTCAATGCATTTGTCAATTGGTTTTCGTTGAAATTAATGGGGCCAATTGCGTAATTGTGGTGATAATTGTTGAGAGCTGATAGTGTTTGAGGCTCTAGTTCATCAACTGTGTTGTGTAGGATGAAATGGGCCTTCTTCACCTCCTTAAATGCACGACGTGTGTATTTGATTATTATAGCAGATGGTTCTGATTTCTTAAAAAGTGATGGCAAATCTTTTGTGCTTATTGAGTCTATTCCAGGAATGTAATTTATATCCTCCACAGCATTATCTGTTGCATCAAAACATTACTCTTAGTACTATTATTGGTGTTGAATTATTACAATAAATTTGTAAATCTCCACCAAACAATATAATGTTGAAATCAGTACTACAGACTTAAAGAAGAGTTGAGAGGCATTGCAATACATATTTTAACAGTTAACAAAAACATAGAATATATTTGTATTGCTAGGAATTTAAGAACTTATAATATATAAATTTAAATTAAGTACCTTCACATGGAAAATGAGCATTCTGTTCAAGAAGATCCCAATGATAATACAAAGAGAAAATCATTGCTGGCTCAGTCCAAAATGAAATGTTTAAAAGATTGAACTTGTGAGCGATTTCGGACGTCCAATGCCAAACAGAATCGGTAACTAAGAAATAGACATCATTTGGATCTGATTCCATCAACTTCCCCAGGAACTCAGACATAACACTTGTGAAATCACGCAACATGGTTTCCCAATACTCTTCAAAGTGGACATCTCTGTCGAATTCCAAAGGAAAACCGTCGCTAATGGTTGTGTAGCGAATGTCCAAACCTGATTCTCGAGCTTCCGAAAAGAAATCAACCTCACTCGTGGGTTTGTCGTGCTTGGCTGCACCTAACTTGTGATGAACATATTCAAGATTAACAAATGTGATGGTAATGTCTTTGGAAGCCAACTTTAGAGCTAGGTTCACAAATGGGTTTATGTGACCTTGAAATGGGGTACATACCATTATTGCATGTGGCATCTCTCCCATTTTCTTTCTTTGATTACACTTCCATTGTGCTTTAAAGTAATCTTATATAGAGTAAATTAAAAAGTACACGAGTAGTTTTTTTTTTTTTTTTAATTTAATGGTAGCTTTTATATTACATTTTAAAATTAAATTAGAATCTAATCTAACAATTTAGACGAGTTTAAAATTAAAATCGTCACGTACAAATTTAATTTATTTTAAATTGTCCAAAATACTTTATTTTTTCAAAGTACTCTAATAACTTTTAAAATTTTAACTAAAATAGTCATTTTTATTTAAAAATATTCAATTTTTTCTAACTTCATGAAATTTGGACTGAATCAGTGTTTTTATAAAATTACGGCAAGAAATTATTAAATTAATCTTGTTTTGAGATGAAATCGGAGAAACGCTAAAAGGTTTTGGGATGAAAATAAGTGTTCTAACGATTTTAAGATTTTTTAGAATATAAAATAAATTAAAATAGTGTTTTAAATTTCAAATTTAAATTATTTAGGAACACGGTTATGTTAAGTGCACTACAGTAAAATTCTTAATTAATTTAATATTAAATGTTACAGTGTTACTACTTTAAGATGGAGTATATTTTTCTAAAACTTTAATTATGCTTTTATAATATGGTATTAACCTTGGTTTTTCTCTATATTTCAAATTTATTCAATATTAGTGTAATCCCGTGGTACAATTTTAAAATTTGATCTGCACAGTGAGTGAGATTGATCGTATTATATTTTGAACTTGCATTTGATTCCATTTAATTTGTTTCATATAAGCGAACCGAATACGAAGGAACTATCTAACTATATAAATTAGTACTATACTTTTCTAAACTACGAAAATTAATTCACAATTCAAAAATAAAATAAAATATGAGTAATAGTTTCATATAATAAAAAATTGACCTTATATTTCTGTAATTTGCAACACCTATGCAATACCGGATAATGAAAAGCGGCCTAAAAATTTAATAGTCAATATTTAAAAACACAATTTTTGTAAAAACTTTTACTAATTAATTAAAAATAATAATTTTTTAAAATAATAAGTAGTATTTAATAGGGTGGAAACCCCCTTATCCATAATCTTAGCTCATTGGATAAAATGTGGACAAAAATGCATGTGATCAAAGCTTGACTAATTATGTAGCAGTAGACGTTAACATGCCAATTGATCATACGAAGCAAAATTGAACTTTGGCAGCTCATCTTAAACAATTATTGATACTCATTTATTTTTGGGGACCGACTCAGTGTACATGTACACAACGATTAATTAATATTCATAAATAATTTAATTTGTGTACAAATATTTAAAATGTACCACATTTTAAGGATAAATTGATATACTCCCTCCGCTCAGGATATTTTTACCTGTTTGTATGATTACATAAATTAAGAAGTTTTTTTTAATATATAATATAAGAAAAAATAGGGATAAATTGGTAATATTGAGAGAAAAAGTAAATAAAGTTGTTGGGAATGATGAATAAATTGTAAAAAAAAGTATATAAAGTTGTTAAAATCAATGAATAAAGTGTAAAAAATAAATAAAATATGTAGTGTATTTTTATCATTAATGAAATGAATAAAAATACGTGGGACACTCCAAAATAATAAGTGATTAAAAATATGTGGGATAGATGGGGTAGTTTTGTAATTGTTTTCTAAAATAAATAAATATTGTTAATAAAAGATGATAATTGAAAAATATTATTGTTCAGTTAAATAGTATAATAAATTAAAAAGTACCTATATGCTACACTCATGTCCGCAACAATTCTTTTTATTTAATTAAAAGCACTCCATTTTTATACAAATTGTGAGATAAATTGACTTATGGATCCAAAATTTGATATATCAGTAAATTATGATTTTCGGATAGCTAAAATATGATTACATCGTTGTTAAAGTAGGATTTTTGCATCATCATTTTATTTATATGTATCATTTTCATATAACAATATTCTTATGAAGATGGAAAAAATAAAAGGATTTATTACTCTCAAATATACACTTTTAAGCATATTTACTATTAGATACATGGAATTTAAATAATTACTCTCACATACAAAATATTAAAGTAAAATACCAAATATAACCTTATACTTCATATACTTTTAAACCAACAACCCTACCCCTCACCCACCCACCGGCGTTGACCGGCCGTTGACCGACGTTGACCGCCACTAGACGCCGCCACCTGCTGCTGGAATTTAAAATGTGCAAAAATAAAATTGTGCAGAATCAAATTGTGCATACTTTGAGTCATGTAGTTTATAGTAATTATACATTATTTTATTTTATGTACTTAGTAAATGACCCAAAATAAAATTATATCCAATTGAGAGAAGAGTTTCAAATTTAAGTGTTTGTGCTTCTTTAGAAGAAAAAAAATATGGTACATGTCATACATGTGGGTCCGAAATGTCCAATAAAGAAGAATAATACATCAAATAACATAAAAATCTATACCAAAAATTTTCCCTTCTAGATGCAGATTTTTATTTTTATTTTTTTCACTTAAAAGGCAATTTCAAATTTTCAACGATTGCTATATAGTACTCCCTCCGTCCCCTTAAAACGTAGCTGTTTGCTTTTGGCATATGGATTAAGGAGTATAATAATTTAATATATTTTAAGGTGAGAGAAATAATATTTTAAAGTATAGTGAGTAGTTGTATTAGTGTTGAGTGTGGAGTCATGTGTGGTCACATTAATCTAAAAAAGGAAATTGATACTTTGTAATGGGACAGACCAAAATAGTAAAATGAATACGTATCAAGGGGACGGAGGGAGTATGCACGAATCACTAAAATATTGTTGACCACCTCCTCCCAAGATTAATACTATCTTCGTTCCATTTCAAATGATACACTTTTCATTTTGGGTTGTCCCACAAAAGTTTTCACCTTCCTAAAAAACAAAAAGTCAAACAAAATTACTCTTCCCCCATACACTTTATTTACAAAAATAAACCCTAAATTTCCATTACATTTTTAAAAATAGTTCATCAATGGAGGAAACGATTCATAGTAATTATTGCTCAATGGAGGATCCGCTTCCGTTCACCACATGAACGGAGATTCCCTCATGATCGAGCCTTGGATCATGCCTGAAAACACAAGATTGAAGATGGCAGACATTGAAATGCAGGCTTAGAAATATTTTATACTCTCTGATCCAAATAACTTTATCGGCGACTGGATTGGACGATGATGTTTGTAACTACGCCGACATGTTATGTATGATGTCGCGGGATTCCCCAGCAAACTCACGGTGGCGGCTATTAATAAAGTAAGGTGATATTGCAGGGAGAAAGGAGAAGAAGGGGTGGGATTGAGATTGGGAATTTAGGGTGATATCAACCACGAAAGAATTTTAATAAAATTGGGATTTTAGTTAGATTTGTTGGTGGGAAATTTTTAAGGTACAGAGAAGAATGGGTGGGATTGGGATTGACGGCAGAGACGATGCAGAGACTGAGAACATAAATGAAGAGGAGAGAGAGGCAGTCAAAATAAAATTTTCATAGTTCATTAAAAAAAGTTGCAATGTCATCATCGGGCAGCATCTTGCTGCCCATAAAGTTAATTTGCAAAATATTGAAAAGGTTATGATTTATTTTGCTAAATTGTAAAAGTAAGGATTAAATTGCAATTAAGTTAAAGGTGTAGTTTTTTTACGCAATTAACCCTAAAATTATAAGGGTTGTCTTTTTATTAGTTGAGCATTTAATTAATATCGTAATTAATTTTTTTTTAATAGCATCAAGGTTCACAGTGTAAGAAACCCTAATCCCCCAATTTCAAAGAATTATAACCAATCCATGCTGCTATGACCCTTAAATTTTCGGAATCCCAATTCGAGCTGAAATCCATTTGACGAAACGTTTGTATGTATAATTGTATTGGTGAAACTGAATAGATTAAACGCAATTGTGATTTCCCAGCAATGAATCAATCAGGAAATTTTTTTGACGTGGAAAATATTTGGTAAGATTTGTTAATTTGTTATGTTTATTCATGTTCTTGATATTACAAGAACGTGAAATCTTAAAAATGCGAACAATTGTTCATTTCATGACGATGAAGCAGGGTAAGAAATTCATGATCACATTATAAACATAAGGTTCAAAAGTTGGTGAAGATGTTAAGTTTGGTTTTATTAGTATGTAGTTTGAATAAGTTTGGTTTTGTGTAGTATATAGTGCAGGTTTTATATGAGCTATAACATTGATTTAATATTTTTAATTTCAAGAATATTACTCTGTTGTGGCACCATCAAAATTATAACAATCAAATCATATTTAAAGAACTGATTAATCTAAAATAACTTAGGCATGTAGTTCAGCCACATGATTATTGATGAAATAGAAAGTTGTCCTCCAATTATGTTCTTCAAACGGGTAAATATCAAAATTGGTCATATAAGTATGACATTTTTCAACTTTAGTCCTTTATCATTTACAATTCTCAATTTTAGTTCTTTTTTGTCCACTTTTAGTCCTTTTTGTCCACATTAAGTCATTTTTGTTCAAATTTAGTTATTTTTATCCAAATTTAGTCATTTATGTTAAAAAAAGTCCAAAAATGATCCGAAAGTGTATACATTTAGGACCAATAGTGGACCAAAATTAGACTAAAATGACTAAAACTGGACCAAAAGAACTAAAATTAGTCAAAAAAGGACCAAAATTGAGAATTGCAAATGATAAAGAACTAAAGTTGAAAAATGTCATACTTATAGGACCAATTTTGATATTTACCCTCTTCAATCAGAGTGAAGTTTTGCCTTCAAATGTTCCATAAATCGGTCGAAATTACTCTGTGAAGACCCTTCATTAGTTTTCATGGCATTCCGCAAAACCATCCTCATTTTCAAAGACTGTTGCCTCAAACTCTTGGCATTCATTACACTCTTAATCTTCTCTGCCACTTCTTTCCTGTCAACACATTCGCCATCATTAAGATTAATCCCAACCTTCCAATCATCCACCACCAGTTTTCGATTCGTAAGTTGATCATAACCCACCGGATGACAAACCATGGGAACACCACACCACATGCTCTCCACAGTCGAGTTCCACCCATTATGCGTCAAGAATCCTCCAACAGCCGGATTTGAAAGAACCATAATTTGATTACACCAAGGAACTATCAACCCATTATCTTTAATCTCATCCTGGATTCCATTAGGAAGAACTTGCGAATAATCACCAGCTCCCAGTATTCCTTCCCGAATCACCCAAATAAAATGAACTTCACTAAGAAGAAGGCCATAAGCTATTTCCTCCATTATCTTCTTATTGGTATGAACAAAACTTCCAAATGAGACATACAGGACTGAAGCAGGGGGCTTAGATTCGAGCCAACGAGTGCAATCACTTTCGGACCACAAACTCAAACTCAATACATTCGTCAAACTGCGTAATTGGGTTGGTAATTGTTGAGAGCTGATAGTGTTTGAGGCTTTAGTTCATCAACTGTGTTGTGCAAGATGAAATGAGCCTTCTTCACTTCCTTAAATGCATGACGTATATATTTAACTGCTATAGCAGATGGTTCTGATTTCTTAAAAGGTGATGGTAAATCTTTTGTGCTTATCGACTCTATCCCTGGAACGTAATTTATATCCTCCACAACATCATCTGTTCCATCAAAACTCTACTCTTAGTACTCTTATTCATGTTGAATTATTACAAACAAATTTGTAAATAAGAGACTATTTGTAAATCTCCACCTACCAATGTTGAAGTCACCATATACTTATAGAAAAATTGAGAGGCTTCTCCAATATTTAATAAGATGACAAGATAAAGACATGATCTAAATTATCAACTATTAGCTAGAAGATTAAGAAAGAGATGTAGAATTACTTTACTAAAAGTCGATTAATGCACCGACTTAAGCATCTATATAGTAGTGGTGAACTGGGTACAGTATATCAAGTAGGCAATACGAGTGTATAAGTGAGTAAATTATTCAATCAAATTATGTGTACCGGTACACTTATTTTAAAAAAATAGTTATTATATATTGAGAAACAATATTGAGATAGCTATGATGATATCATAATAAATATAGGAAACTATATTTTTTTTGTCAGCTTATAATGATAAACAAAATAATTAAGATGAATATGGCAACTGGACTCTCACTAAAATTAGCGACCCAAATTCAATTATCTTTGAGAGCGAATTAGGAGGGGAGGTTTGAAGTAAGGGAGAGTATGGGTCCAACTACTAATTATATTAACAACTAACATTTATCTATAAAAAAATAATAATAATTAAGATGAATATGTAAAATTTTAAAAGATTTCTATTATAATTAAATTAAAAGTATATGGATTGAAATTTTATGCTAGCTATCAAGCAAATTACCATTTAAGAACTTATAATATACTATAAATCTAAATTTAAATTAATTAAAATGAGCATTTTGTTCCAGAAGATCCCAATGATAATACAAAGAGAAAATCATAGCAGGCTCGGTCCAAAACGAAATGTTTAGAAGATTGAACTTGTGAGCAATTTCGGCAGCCCAGCACCAAAAAGAGTCGGTAACCAAGAAATAGACATCATTTGGATCTGATTCCGTCAGCCTCCTCACGAACCCAGATACAAGATGTTCGAAATCATGCAACATAGTTTCCCAATACTCATCAAAGTGGACATCTCTATCGAATTCTATGGGAAAACAGTCGCTAATGGTTGTGTAGCGTATGTCCAAACCCGATTCTCGAGCTTCCGAAAAGAAATCAACCTCACTCGTGCTACATTCATGTCCGCAACAATTTTTTTTTATTTAATTAAAAGCACTCCCTTGTTATACGAATTGTGAGATAAATTGACTTATGGATCCAAAATTTGATATATAGTAAATTATGATTTTCGGATAGCTAAAATATGATTACATCGTTGTTAAAGTAGGATTTTTGCATCATCATTTTATTTATATGTATCATTTTCATATAACAATATTTTATGGTATATGAAGATGGAAAAAAAATAAAATTATAGGAGTACTCCACTTGAGAGAGAGTTTGAAATTTAACCTATGGTGTTTGTGCTACTTTAGAAGAAGAAAAAATATGGTACATGTGGGTCCGAAATGGTCCAATAAAGAAGAATAATACATCAAATAACAGAAAAAGCTATACCACAAGTTTTCCCTTCTAGATGCAGATTTTTTTTTTATTATTATTTTTATTTTCACTTAAAAGGCAATTTCAATGATTGATATGTAGCATGCACTAAAATGTTGTTGACCACCTCTTCCCAAGATTAATATCAAATTTTAATATTAAAAAAACATATTCTAAGAATCTTCTAAAAATTATTATTTTATTCAATATTAATAATTTTAATAATTTTAAATTAATATATTCTTATGTTATATTAATTAATTTAAATAATATTCTTTTAGGATTAATACTTATATTTAGAGTTTGCAAAGTAAAAATGATAATAGTAACTAATTATCAATTTTAAAATAGTCTCAAGGACGCTATTACAGCACCTACAATGTACATATATGCACTGATAAAATATCAATTTTGGTTTGTATCTTTTTTAAAATTCAATTTTAGTCCTGTAATTTTTGGTATTTTTAATTTTAGTCTTTTTAGTTTTAATTTTGGTTTTGTAACTTTTAAATTTTCAATTTTAGTTCTATAAGTTTCAAATTTAGTCCTGTATCTTTTTAAATTAACAAAATTAGTCATGTACCTTTTGAAATATGATATAATCGTGGTATTTTTTTGGTAATAAATAAATATAAAATATGTTATGTGTGTTAGGTATGACTGATTTTTTTAAAATAAAGTGTAAGGGTAATTGTGTTTGACTTTTTACTTTTTTAGGAATGTACATACTTTTAAGGGATAATCCAAAATAAAAAGTGTTCCATGTGAGATGAGATGGAGGGAGTAGTTGTTAAAATATGATTCTTACATTATCATTTTATTTATATGTTTCACTTTTGTGTTGCACGTAGAAAATTATATAGTATACTATCTACATATACTCCACTTTAGAGATATTTTGAAAATTAACATATGGTGTTTGTGCTTTCTTTAGAAAAAAAAGGAGTTATATAAGCTATATACTTAACTATAGTTTGAAATTTAACCCATGGTATTTCTGCTTTTTGAAAAAAAAAAGTTTTTGTAATCCCTCCATTCTAGAAAAATACTTTCATATTTTTGTTTAGTCTGTTTAATAGAGTTTTTATCTTCTTAAAATAATAAAAATGTCAAAACACCTTATTTTTCCTTACACTTAATTTATAATCAGTATTTTCATAATCGGACCGGAGATTGAAACAGTACTTCCAAGTCTCCAACGGTTCGAGGTTGGACCGGTCGAATTGGTTGGACCGGCGGTTCAACCGGAAAAACAAAAGTCACATATTTTTAATTATACTTTTAAAATAACTATTAAAAAATATATAATAAATAAAATTAATTTAAAATATATATATATATTTATAATTTAGCCCAGTACCATTCACTTATAATCCAAATGGCCCATTTATTGAAATAAGCCCACTTCTACCAAATAAAATGGTATGGTTAGACTTGATTGTACTCATTCTTCATTTTTACTCATCCGTGGCTCTCTCCCCCCTCTCTCTCTCTTCACTACAAGAAAAGAGGGCATTAATGATGAAAATTTAATGACAGGAGCAAATTTCTCTCATTATTATTGATTAGTTTTAATGAGAGGAATGGAAAAAGTACATATAAACAATATGTTTTTAGTGAGGATCTTTCATTTCTCTCATTAAAAGTATGCATCCTCTCATTAGAAACTTCAAAAATAAGCTGCCTGTCATTATTGAGTAAAATATTTGCCCATTCATTTCCCTCCAACTTTTTTTTGACAGAAGAAAATTGTAATTAAAAAAGGAAAAAAAAATGTACTCTCACACTCTTACTCACGACTCTGTTAGGGGATGTTTGGTGTGAGGGGAAGGAATGGGAAAGGAATGAAGAAAGGGTGTTTGGTCAAGAGGAATGAAAGTACTACAATGTATTTTGATTCCTAAATATCAAGGAATGGTCATTCCCACTATGCTATGTTAAAGATGCCTCCATTTTTGTTTATCAAATTTTGAGTAATATAAAATTTTTAAAAAAGTTATAAATAATAAAATAATAATTTTCTTCTATAATTACTAAAATTGCATACAAATAAAAAATAATGGTAAAAATTATGAATAAATTACTATAAAATTTAATCATACCAAATAAAACTAATACCTATGATAGTGATTTCTTACTATCTACCGAACAATATAATTATATTACACAAATCCATTACCATTCCATACAACTATTACTATTATTCTCATTTTGATTCTCTCGATATACCAAATGCCCCATTAGTGTTCTCCCACCCCCAAAATGAAATCCCTAATCCCCAACTCTTTGAACATGCCCATCAATCTTTTCTCCATCGACCCTCAATCCGCCGCTCCTTCTCCACCATCCCACCTTCATCGCCACGGCTTCAATCCTGCGAAATCCGAACTCTGCGCCGCCCCAATTTACGTAATCTCTCTAGTGAAGAGGCAGGATGATATCACATAGAGATTCCCCCAATTTTCACCGGTGAAAATGTCGTTGTGGCCGAAGAAATGTAAGAATGGGGATTTGATTGGAACTGAAGAAACGGAGGACGACGAGGTTGAAGGGGAAGAGGAGATGGTACCGCCTCACGTGATCGTGGCTGGGTCGCATATGGCTTTCTCGATGTCTGAAGGTGGTGGGAGAAAGCTTAAGGGTCGGGATTTTGCGCCGCGTACGCAAGCTGTATTTTAGAAAATAGGTTTTATTGATTTACTCTCCCCTATTAAGAGTCTCATTTTACCATTTGGTTGTCTCACCAAAGGATCACATTTCCTTTTATGGATATATGGAACCCACTCACACCCACTGATACAATTAAAACATGGGACCCACATACTCACTAATACAATTGCCCACAGTACATTAAATAATAATACTCCTTAATTCAAAAGCAAATGGAACTATGAGGGAGGGAGGGAGTATTTTGAAATGGAAAAAGTAGAGCAACCGATTTAGATGATGAATTATCTGCCGTAATTTTATTTATTTTCTTCTTCTTGTTATTTAGCTTGATTTATATGTTATAAACGTTAATTTTCCATGAAATAATGGCTAGCTTGTTTTTTTTTGCAGTTTACCCTCAAATCTTAAATCCTCGCCCTTCTACCTCTCCCAGCTCGGCTCTCACAGGTCAGCAGTTCCAGGTGGTTGTCGTGGTGAAGAAAATGACTGAGTGGATTTAGTTTCCTCTTATTTATCTCTCAGACAGAACTAAGAAGTAACGTGGTCTCTCATTTCTCCTCTCACAGGTCAACAACTTCAGAAAGATATATAGAGAGGACTAGAATTCGCTTCTCCCTTCTCCATATCTCAGACCGCGGTGAGAA
Source organism: Pogostemon cablin (assembly GCA_023678885.1). Taxonomy (NCBI): domain Eukaryota; kingdom Viridiplantae; phylum Streptophyta; class Magnoliopsida; order Lamiales; family Lamiaceae; genus Pogostemon; species Pogostemon cablin. The sequence goes on from CM042984.1 coordinate 4,144,584, forward strand.
TTTTTAAGTATTTTATTAAGTCAAAGTTTAATATTTGATGGATACCTTTTGTTTTTCACCAGAATTGTTTCATTTATTCTTATTTAATATTTGTTATTCGAATTTTTAGTAATATGTTGGTCATTTCTTGGGGATGTATCTGCCAAAGGTTTTATCTACATCTTACTGGAACTCTTGTCTTGTAACATTTGTCTTGAGAGTCATATTAAAACGTTATTATTTAAAGGACCATAATAACTGGAAAACTGAACTTAATTCTTGTTTTAACTTATTAATTATGTAAAAATTGATTTATTTCTATTTGTGAAAATATAATGCATATGAGTTTAGTAGACTATGGTGTGATGATGTAAGTAGTTTAAAGGATTCATTTCATGGATTTAATTTCTGGTATTAACAAGTTCTGTTTGTTTTCTTCTTACTTGTTCTTGATTCTATCCCCATTTCCATGATACATATCCTACCTTGTAGGACATACATGTATGGTATATATTGTAATTAACTTCTACTTCTAACATTGTGTTGATGGGAGTAATAAGTGGGGAGCATGAAGGAACTCTTGCAATGAGCCTAATGGTAATTTCTATGTATACATCATCAGGTCTATGCATTTTCACTTGCTTATTCGACTTTTGATAAGTCGTAATTTTACATGATTATTTTGGATGAAATTCACTTCTTTATGCGTGAGTTGTGAATTATTTAATGCAATTACGACTTATTTCTATTTCACACATTATACTTTAATTATTTTATTTCTTATTGAAATAGGTCCAAAAATAAGAGAAATTGTACAATCACCATAATTTATTTTGCGTGACTGTTACAATAATTTTTACTGATGAAAATAAAGAGTTGACCAAGTAAATTAAGAAGAGATTTAATTTGAAGAGTATAAGGAAACTTACCAAAAAGATTAGAGATGCAATGAACCTGGACACTCTTCAAGAAGAAAAGAAATCAATTAGGTTTCTTTTGGGACAAAAAGATAAATAAGGAGGATATATACATCATATCACATCCGAATCACGCGAGGATAGAAGCAGAATAGGCAGCAGATTGTTTTTCTCTCGAAGACAGATTAACGTGAAATTCAAGATCACCATCAGACATCATCTTGGTTTTATTATTATATCTTAATTTTGTTTTTGCTATGAACATGCGGGGCTAATCCCCTTTTCTATTTTAGGATTGCGAGAACCTCCCGTTGAGTGTTAGTTAGTTATTAAGGATTTTTATATCGAATCTTTAGTGTGAATTTATTCTATTACATGCTTTGATGTTCTTTATAGTTCTTTGATAATTAATTTAACCTGATCAATTAGATTAATTGTTTTAATGCTTAATGTTATTCCATGATCCGTAATTGTTGTGAGGATTGAATTGAGTAGCGAAATAGAGGAAGACCCTCTAGGTGTAATAAGATCTAGGTTGTATGATTCCTAGCCGATTTTCGTAGCCTAGTAATTCTATGTTTGAAGTCTTAATGCATTTACGAGTTCGAATCCATAGGGTCACTCGTAAATAGTTCAATTTAGTGGTCGTACCCTAATTGATGATCTTAAGAACATTCAGGTTAATTTGGTTGTACCATTAACCTAGGGATTTGAGTTTGTATAATTGTTTACATGTTTAATTCTTACGATTTTATGAATTAGGATATGGAAGGGGATCAAATCATTGGACTAGGTTGTTATTTTATTTGTTCTATTATTTAATTTTATGTTTTTACTATTTTAATTATTTATTTTCATGTTTAGTAGTTGTTAGTAATTTAATCCAAAGCCCCCTTCCGGTTACTTTTAAAAGCACAATTAATTCAATTGAAATTCAATTACTCTCTGTGGGTTCGACCCTTATTTACCCTACTAAATTTTTAGTTTGTTTGGAAAAATTATAAATCTTATTTTTGGGTGCCAGCGATAACACACCAAATCGCAATGTATATATGCCGGCGACCCTTATTTTTGAATTATTTACATGGATCAGATGTCATTTGTATGAAATGAAAAACTGATCGTTCTAGTGGTGGCTACATTTTTAATGGAAACTAGATAAGATATGGTGCACTAATGTTCTTGTTACCTGAACACATGAAATGTAAACCTGATCATGTTATTTATGTTGTTTTGCAGTCTATCATAAGCATGTATTCCCTCCGTCCCGTTTCAATGTTTACGTTTCTATTTTGCGCGTCTCATTTCAATGTTTAATTTTTCCTTTTTCGGAATATGGGACCCTCCTAAAACAATTAATATATCATCCAACACTAATACACCTACCCACTTTACATTAAATATTATATTTTTTCACCCACTATCTATTAAAATATTATACTTCTTAATCAACGTGCAAAAAATAAACGTAAATATTGAAACGGGATAGAGGGAGTATATATCTATGCAATTTAAAGGGGCTATAAGTTGAAAATGGCCAATTATCCTTCAGTTGTTGCTGATTACAAAAGTGACACGTGTAAGAACATACAATTCTCCATTCTCCTTCTCGGATTGGCTTATTGAAACTGGTTTTCCCTTTTATGTTTTATGCAATTCATAACTACACTTTTATTTCTCTCACTCAGAATTTTATGGTGTGCTTAAGATCTAACATATTTGATTTCCTATTATATGTTTCTTGACCAAGTTCTTCCATGGGTGCTTTATTTTCCTGTTGCCCTTCTACCCTGTAAGTTTCTCCAAATTTTCATATTATCTGAATTATTGGTTCATTATACTTAAAGTTTGCAAGGAACATAGTCCAAATCAATCCTGAACTTATTAGAATTTTGAATACGGATGGTAGAGGTTAATTTTTACTTTCAACACTCTTAGATTTAATTATAAAAATAAAAGAAGATAACAGAAAATGAAAGGAAAAGAGAATAGTTTATGAGAGTTATAGCAAATCTTTTGAGATATTTATGACTTTACATTATAGAAAAAACCATGATATACTATGCAACTTTTAATAACACAACTTGTTATCTAGTTGTAGAAAAATGAGTTTGTTGAGTCTATGTATGCAATAATTTAGTTTGCACTAGCAGCAAAAAAAATCGTAATGTCTATTACTGTGATTTGAATGCTAGGCTAGTATTTTTGCAAACATTTTTCACTTTTAGGCCAATGTATGACATATATAAATACTAAATACTCTTACTATGAACAGTAAAGTAATCATGCAGTAAAAGTATTTAAACATGAAAGAGTACAAGGCAAAATTTTGTGAAGATTTCAACTTTCCCGACTATGCATGTGATATAAGATACAATTTTGTTCACGTTTTGGTGCTACAATTGTGGCAAGACTAAATATTACTTATTAATGTTAAAGTTGGTTTATTATATCTTGGTCATGTTGTTGTGTTTAATGGTGTGACAAGAATATACACCTCTAGAAAGACCTTTCTTTGAGGCAATTTTTAGTATGTAACTCGTGCTAAAGTTCTTATTTTTAACAAGGTGCTTTGTTTAAAGTGCATTAATTGTTTAATATTGTACGAGTTAATATTTATTAAATTGGTAAATTGTATATATGAAATATTTTTTTGATGATTTACTACTAAACATTTAATGAGTCAAATAGTGATATAATGAGAATATATCCTACTGGTTTTTGTGGTGATATTGTAGTTTATAGGATGGAGCTTTTCTTGCTGGTATTTTTGGTTTTTCTGTGCAGCTCTCGCTAGAAATTTTTATTTATTGTAATCTGCTAGTAGATAATACTATTTGTTATCCGTATGTTCGGCTATGACAGGGTTGACTACACCAGATTTTGCTGATGGTTTCTAATTCTAGAGTTAGTTGTTGAATTTGGATGAGCTGTTAAATTTTTTCTTGTTCTTTCTTTCTGCAATATTGCTGCAATACAACTTACGCGTCGCTAGATTTCTGTTTGTTTTTTTCGCTGGGATTTTCTGTTGTTTTTTTCTGCTCTTTCATTATGCAAAGTTGCTGGAACTTCGTTGGTTGTAGAATTAGGTGTTTGCAGCAAGTAGATAGTTTCTTGTTGGTAATATCTGTTGTGTTTTTTCTTGTTGCTGGAATTTCGCTGTGTATGGTCTAAGGTTGTTGGATTTCTGATGCAATTATTTTTGCCTTTATGAACTATTTCTCTTGTTTTCTAGGTGTTACAACATGCAATTTTCTACTATAATATGTTGCCTTGAAGTATAATTTCTTGCGTTCTGTCGGCTAATGCTGCTCATTTTTGTTACTAGATTCTGATGGACTTTGCTGATACTTTACTATTCAAACTGCCTGGGTAATGCCTTGGAAGCTGAAGCCTCTAGTTTTCTACACAAACTGCCTGGGAAATGCCTTGGAAGCTAAAGCCTCTAGTTTTCTACCTAATTTTTGAAGCAACAGTTCCTTTGTTGCTATTGTTGATTGTAACCAAACAGCCTACACCTTGTATTAGTACTTATTTTATAAGCATGAACACTATTCTGACCTAGTTACACTAGGTAACTAATTTTGGTCTTGCACTTTTGTGCTTCCTATGTATTTTACTTTGTATACTTATCTTTTCTTTTTAACATAATTTATCATTTTAGAGAATGTATCCTATCATTACTGTAACTTTTAGTGATAGGAAAATTGTGATTTAATGATGGGAAGTAATATTATTTGAAATGTGTTTTTAATGACAGGAAAATCCCATCATTAATTGTAAAATGCCAATAATGACATGAATCATTCCTGTTATTAATAACATTTATCTAGAGAGCCCAGGAGAATTCGTTTGAATAGTTGAACTCCATCTTCCCCTTACCCTCTCTCAATACAATAATGATAACTATCCAATCATTAAAAATAAAGAAAGTGTGAAGAGTTATGTGAGATGGAAGAGTATAACTTTTCATTAAATTTATGCTATGAGATGGAAGAGTATAACTTTTCATTAAATTTATGCTATGATTTCCCGATCACGTGGAAGGCTGAAATTTTTTGGGATGTGGAAAATATTCAGTAAGATTTGTTAATTTGTTATGCTTATTCATGTTGTTGATATTACATGAACGTGAAATCTTAAAAAATGCGAATAAATGCTCATTTCATGACGATGGATGAGGGTAAGAAATTCATGATCGCATTATAAACATAATGTTCATAGTGATTTACTGTACATAGTGCAGGTGTTGAATGAGCTATAAAAATGATTTAATATTTTTAATTTCAAGATATTACTCTGGTGTGGCGCCATCAAAACTATAACACAATCAAATTATATTTCAAGAAACAGATTAATCCAAAATAACCTAGGCATACAGTTCAGCCGCATAATTATTGATGAACTAGGAAGTTGTCCTGTTGTTCAAACAGAGTGAAGTTTTGCCTTCAAATCTTCCATAAATCGATCAAAATTCCTCTCTGAAGACCCTTCATTAGTTTCCATGGCATTATGCAATACCATCCTCATTTTCAAAGCCTGTTGCCTCAAACTATTGGCATTCATTACACACTTAATCTTCTCTGCCACTTCTTTCCTGTCAACACATTCGCCATCACAAAGATTAATCCCAACCTTCCAATCATCGACCACCAGTTTTCGATTGGTGAGTTGATCATAACCCACCGGACAACAAACCATGGGAACACCACACCACATGCTCTCCACAGTCGAGTTCCACCCATTATGGGTCAAGAATCCTCCAACAGCTGGATTCGAAAGAACCATAATTTGATTACACCAAGGAACTATCAACCCATTATCTTTAATCTCATCCTGTAATCCATTAGGAAGAACTTGCGAATAATCACCAGCTCCCAGTATTCCTTCCCGAATCACCCAAATGAAATGAACTTCACTAATAAGAAGGCCATAAGCAATTTCCTCCATTATCTTCTTATTGGTATGAACAAAGCTCCCAAACGAGACATACAGGACTGAAGCAGGGGGCTTAGATTCGAGCCAACGAGTGCAATCACTTTCGGACCACAAACTCCAACTCAATGCATTCGTCAATCTGTTTTCATTGAAATTAATGGGTCCAACTGCGTAATTGGGTTGGTAATTGTTGAGAGCTGATAGTGTTTGAGGCTCTAGTTCATCAACTGTGTTGTGCAGGATGAAATGGGCCTTCTTCACCTCCTTAAATGCATGACGTAAATATTTAATTATTATAGCAGATGATTCTGATTTCTTGAGAGGTGATGGTAAATCATTTGTGCTTATAGAGTCTATCCCTGGAACGTACTTTATATCCTCCACAACATCATCTGTTGCATCAAAATTTTGCTCTTATTACTCCAATTGATATATTGAATTATTACAAACAAATTTGTAAATCTCCACTTGAAAAACATAGAATATATTTATATTTTGAAATTTGATATTAACTGAATCTCATTTATAAGTTATAACCTCACATCCTCTCTTTTGTATTTTGAATATTAAAAAAATATATATATAGAGTTCAACTATGGAGCATTTATAACACGGTGAACTTAATCTATGTCATTAAATAAATTAAACAATTAAGAATTTTATATAACTATCCATGTTAGGTCTATAAATTCACTCCAACATCACCCTAAAAAGAAATAGTTAAACAAAATTTTATGCTAGCTAACAAGCAAAAACTTATAATATATAAATTAATTACCTCCGCAAGGAAAATGAGCATTTTGTTGAAGAAGATCCCAGTGATAATACAAAGAGAAAACTATTGCTGGTTCGGTCCAAAAGGAAATGTTTAGAAGATTGAAGTTGTGAGCAATTTCGGCCGTCCAATGCCAAACAGAATCGGTAACCAAGAAATAGACATCATTTGGATCTGATTCCATCAACTTCCCCAGGAACTCAGACATAACACTTGTGAAATCACGCAACATGGTTTCCCAATACTCTTCAAAGTGGACATCTCTGTCGAATTCCAAAGGAAAACCGTCGCTAATGGTTGTGTAGCGAATGTCCAAACCTGATTCTCGAGCTTCCGAAAATAAATCAACCTCACTCGTGGGTTTGTCACGGCGGTTTGCTGCAGCTAACTTGTGATGAACATATTCAAGATTAACAAATGTGATGGTAATGTCTTTGGAAGCCAACTTTAGAGCTAGGTTCACAAATGGGTTCATGTGACCTTGATATGGGGCACATACCATTATCGCATGAAGCATCTCTCCCATTCTCTTTCTGTCATTATACTTCTTTTGTGGTCTAAAGTAATATATATATATATATAGAGAGAGTAAATTGAAAAGTATGGTGATAGTTATTTTATTTATTTTTAATTATTTTATGATAGCTTTTATATTAGAATCTAATTTAACCATTTAGATGAGTTTAGAATTGAATCGTCCCATGAAATTTATTTTAGAATTAAATGTTCTTTTTTTTTTTTCTAATTTTATGAGATGAGATTGAATCTATACTTTTACAAAATTATAAGAAGAAATTGATAAATAAATACTATTGTTTTGAAATGAAATTAGAGCAAAATTAAAGTTTTGAGACGAAATTAAGTGTTCTAAATATTTTAAGACAGTTTCAAATAAAAATAAAATATTATAGGACTGGTTTATGTTAAACTTCAATTTTAATTATCTAGTATCACGGGTATTTAAGTGCACCCCAACAAATTTCAATATTAAATGTTACAGTTTTACTACTTTTAGATGTATATTTTTCCAAAACTTTAATAATGCTTTTATAATTTAGTATTAACCTTTTAAAGAGTTCTATGGTTTTTTCTCTATAGCCTTCAAATTTATTCAAAATTAGTGTAATCCCATTTGGTACATCTTTAAAACGTGATCTGCACAGTGATTGAAATTCATCGTATTATATTTTGAAGTTGCAATTGATTCCATTAATTTATGTCATAATAAGCGAACCAAATTCGAAGGAATCACCATTTAACTATATAAATTAGTACTATACTTTTCTAAGCTACGAAAATTAATTCACAAAATAAAATATAATAATAATAATAATAAATTATTTTTACTTTTTATTTATATAACTAAAATCATTTCGTGAGAAGCTCTCGTTCAAATATTTGTCTTTTGTTTTATATAATATAAATATAGGTACAATCTAATGTAATTTTTATTTAATTGTGTATTTGTGTTTTTATACTAGAATTTGTGATTTCCTCATATATTTCTTCCACCCAACAATTCAATTAAATTAATATTTTAAAATAATAAGTATTTAATGTGGTGGAAGCCCCCTTATCCGTAATCTTAGCTTATTGGGTAATGAGCAGATGTGGACAAAGATACATGTGAACAGACCTGTCTTATGGTGGCAGTAGACTTAACATGCCAACTGATCATATGAAGCAAAATTGAATTTTGACAACCCATCTAAAACAATTATTGTACTCATACTCATTTATTTTTAGGGACCGACTCACTAAACACAACACGATTAACATTCATAAATAAAGTTAATTTGTGTAAAAATATTTAAAATGTAACATATATTAAGAATAAATTAATATTCCCCTAGACAAAGAGGGACATAAACCTTAAACCTTATGTTAAAACATAAGGTCTCTGACTCTCTTAGCCTGTGACAGAAGAAGTATAGTTTTGTAATTATTTTCTAAAATAAATAAATATGACTAATTGAAAAATATTATTGTTCAGTATAATAAATTAAAAAGTACTTGCATGCTTCACCTCATCTCCGAAACAATTTTTTTTCATTTTAATTAAAGGCACTCTTTTCTAATACGGTTTGTGAGATAAATGAATTTATGGATCCAAAATTTAATTCGATCTGTAAATTATGACTTTCAGATAGCTAAAATATAGTTACATCATTGTTAAAGTATGATTTTATAGCTCATATTTAATATATCTAAATTATTTTATTATTTATTTATTAAAAAATATATCAAAATATCTTTAAAAGTATTATTTTTCTTAATTGAAATGAATAAGTTAAGGGCACCCAAATAAACCTCAATTATTAAAAAAAATCCTATTAAAGAAGAGAGAAAAATTAATACCATAATTTAATTATCTTTATTAACTAATAAAGAACTCTTTCCTCTCATTTCATTTTATCATTTTGTCACCTAAGGGGCGGTGGAGGTGGTGGCCGACAAGTGGCAATGGCATCTGGCGACTGGTGGCAGCAGTGGCGGAGGGATTTGATGATTAGTATTGGAGGTAGATGCTCTAAAATATGGAGTATTTTGTAAAACCTTTAATGAAAATATATACTATAAAATAAAATACAATAAAAAGAAATTACTTCAAAATAAAGTTTCTGATCAACAATCCATCACATACTGAAAAGGTTTATAATTTTCTAGAATTTTTTCTCCAAATCCAATATAAATCGATCAAAATTCCTGGTTGAAGATCCATCAATTTGTAAAGTATTTGGAAGTGTCTTCTTAACGTTTTCAGCCTATTGCTTCAAAATTGCTGAAACCTCCCCAATCATACACTTCTTAATTTTCTCAGCAACTTCATTTCTATCCACAGATTTCCCATCACAAAGATTAATCCCAATCTTCCAATCATCCACCACTAATTTCCTATTGGAAGGTTGATCGTCTCCTAATGGATAACATATTATGGGCACACCACACCACATGCTCTCTATAGTCGAGTTCCATCCAGTGAGTCAAGAACCCTCCGACCCCAGGGTCCGACAGCACCGCCACCTGATCGCACCACGGCACGACCAACCCTCTATCCTCGACTCCATCAAAAAATCTACGTGGCAAAACATTAGCATCGTCAGCAACTGCAGTCACGCCAGCTCGGACCACCCAAATGAAGTGGACCCCACTGAGGAGAAGGCCGTGAGCCAGTTCTCCGGGCCACGCTGCCGAATGAGGCGTATAGGATCAAGCCGCGTGTTTTTCTCCTACTTATCTCCTAATTAATTTTATTTGTTTTTTTTTTTATTTGGGTCGGGTTTGAACAGTGCCCATCTAGATTTAAAAATATTTTTTGTTGTCATGATTTTAAGGAGAAACCTAAAAATATACAAATGACGAAAAAGTCTTTAATTCGATATTAACACGATTTTAATTTTTAAAAAAAGTTATTATCGAGTCAACTTCTATATTAAACTCAATATATATACTTTGACTTTGGTTAAAGTATGATCTAGTTTTATATTTGAAGTTACAATCGAGTCAGAACATATTTATCGACTCAGTATAAAATTTGACTTCATAGTATTTTTTTCAAGTGTTAAAATAGTATAAATATGAGTTAAAAAAAAAAAATTGGGCACTTTTGAACAATTTTTTAAAAGAGTTTTTTTAAAACTTTTTGCTCACTGTTCAATTTGACCCATTCTTTTATAAGGAACATTCTGTACCAAAATTTGTACACCATTTAAAGAAAAAACTCGTTCACAATAACTCAAATACTACACATAATATTGATTGATTCCGCTACTCCCTTTTTTACCCTGTTTTTGTGTTTGATATAATTTGTGGAGTACTTGTTAGATGTAATTTGGTATTTTATTCAAGTTTTTTTGAGAATGGGTGACTCTTGCAGTAGACTAGTAGTGAAGTTAAATGAATTAGATTGATATGCTATGTCAAAAGATTATAACATCTACTTTGAATTTCCCAAAGTGGAGTAGTCACCTGCTTTGAACATCGTCATTAATTTATTTCAAAAGCTCACATTACAGTTTCAACATCCAATCGTCCACCACTCATATTTACTGCAAAGAAAGCTTTGTCTCCAAATCCATTACAAATTGATCAAAATTCATGTTGGAAGATCCATGAGTTTGCAAAGCATTCCGAAGAGTTTTCTTAACATTTTCCGCCTCTTGCTTCAACACCTTACATCCATCATCAATCATACACCTCTTAATCTTCTCACAAACTTCATTTCGATCCATATAATCCAAATCACAGAGGTTGATTCCAATCTTCCAATCATCCACCACTAATTTCCTATTAGTAAATTGATCATAATCAATCGGATAACATATCATGGGAACACCACACCACATGCTCTCTAAAGTCGAGTTCCATCCACAGTGCGTCAAGAACCCTCCGACTCCAGGGTTCGACAGCACCACGATCTGATCGCACCATGGAACTACCAACCCTCTATCTTTAACTTCATCAAGAAATCCAGATGGCAAAACATCATCATCATGATCAGAGTCTCTAGTCACACCAGCTCGAACCACCCAAATGAAGTGGACTCCACTGAGAAGAAGACCATGAGCCACTTCTTGTATCACCTGTTTACTTGTATGAACTACGCTGCCGAATGAGACGTACAGAACTGAGCCGGGTGGCTTGGAGTCGAGCCACGTGGCGCAGTCTGATTCGGCCTTCAGACTCTTGGTCACGGTGCTGCTGATTCTAGAGAAATTAATGGGGCCAATGGCGTAGTTGGGTTGGTATTCGTTTAAAGCGGATAAGGTGTGGGATTCCAACTCGTAAACTGTGTTGTGTAGGATGAAATCTGCCTTCTTTGCTTCCTCAAATGCTGCAAACAACGTAAGAGCCGATTTGTCATCTGGGTTCGTGAGTGATGTCATCAGGTGTTTTGTGCTCATCGCTTTAACTCCAGGAACATAGTCTACAATTTCCAGCTCTTTCTCACCTGATACACAATAATGAATGTATCAGTCATTCAAATAAAACATACTCCATATGAAGTTAAATCAACTAGTTAATAAATTTTACATACCAGTAGATAGGAAATGGCCATTTTGTCTCAGTAGATCCACGTGATAGAGTAAAGAAAAGACTAATGCAGGTTCTGTCCAAAAGGAGACGCATATAAGCTTATATTTCCTTGCAATGGATGGAGACCAGGCATAGATAGTGTCAGTGACCATGATATTAGGGATCAGATCATCATGATCCGATGATTGGTTGATCAAATTCCCAACAAATTGATCAACGAGAGGTTGAAAATTATGGAAGAGGTGGAGCCAGTGATCCATAGGGTGGAGATTACGATCAAAGTCGAGAGGAAGACCATCTCCAATGGTGGTGTAGCGTATGTCGAGGCCCGATAGTCGAGCTTCTGAAAACATATCAAGGTGATCATTGTGGTGGGCTTGGGTTAACTGATGATGAATGTATTCAAGATGAACAAAGGTGATGGTAATGCCTTTGGAAGCAAGAGAGAGAGCCAGATTCACAAATGGGTTGATATGACCCTGATATGGTACTGAGATCATCACAGCATGACCCTTCTTTTCCCCCATTTTGGTCTCACTCTTATTTTCTTTTATGAATCAGAGTATGGCTAAGCTGAATGCCTTTTGACTGCTTTTTATAAGTAGAACTGATTTGGGGTGTGTGAAATTCTTACACGGCACTTGTAGTCAAATTTTGTAGACGGATATTCTTAAGAAACAATTAAAGATGTCATCAAATGAAGACAATATACGTACATGTGTTCAGTTGGCCATTGCACCCACTATGAGGACAAAACTGAATGTACATAATCAATTACCAAGTCTTGTTTCCAAATCCATGATAAATTGATCAAAATTTAATCTCGATGATCCATCAATTTCTAAAGCACTACGAAGTATCTGCTTAACTTTGTTGGCCTCAAGCTTCAACCTCTCTGAAGTATCTCCATTCATAAAACTCCATATCTTTTCAGCAACTTCTTTTCTATCCACAGATATGATCACAAAGACTGATCCCAACCTTCCAATCATCAACCACTAGTTTCCTATTAGTTGGTTGATCGTACGACAATGGATAGCATATCATCGGAACCCCACACCACATGCTCTCCACAGTCGAGTTCCATCCACAGTGAGTCAAGAATCCACCAATCCCGGGATGTGAAAGAACCCTTATTTGATCGCACCATGGAATTATCAACCCTCTATCTTTACATTCATTCTCGAATCCAGACGGTAAAACATTACCATCACGAGCCACCAAAACGAAGTTCACTTCACTCAAAAGAATGCCATATCCTATTTCTTCAACCACCAGCTTACTAATCTGAGATATGCTCCCAAAAGAGACATATAGAACTGAACCAGGGGGCTTGGAATCTAGCCATGTGGTGCAATCAAATTCGACCCGTAAACTTTTGCTTACATTTCTATTAATTCTTGAAAAATTAAGGGGGCCAACTGCATAATTTGGCTGGTAATTGTTTAAAACTGAGTGTTTCAGATTCAATTTCATGAACTGTGTTATGCAGCACAAAATCTGCTTTCTTTGCTTCATCTATTGCTGTGAAAAATATTTTGGTCATTATATGATCCAATTGCCTATAAGCTGCCATCAAATCCCCTGTATTAATCGATCGAACACCAGGAATGTAGTCTATTTCCACCTTTTCATTTTCTGAAGCAAAAACCAACATATGGAGAAATCAAAATTCTCATTTGGTGTCAATATGATGTTTAAATCGATAAAGAAATTAGCTTCTGACACCCACAATTGACTCTCAATCAAATCCGATTTCAAAATTCTGAACCCATAAAAAAGCCCTAAAAGTAATTCATACCTCTTGTTGTGATATGACCCATTTTTACGAGGAGATCTCTGTGATAAGCCATGGTAAACACAAGAGCTGGTTGCGTCCGCACGGAAACATTCACAAGTTTGTACTTCGCGCCCACAGATGCGGGCCATCCATAAACAGTATCGGTAACCAAGAAATAGACGGATTGTGGATCGGATCGGATCATCTTCCCAACAAATTCGTCAGCAATAGCTGGAAATTTTTGAAACAGGGTGATCCAGTACTCTCCAACACGGAGATCTCGATCGAATTCCAAATCAAAACCATCACCGATTGTAGTGTAGCGAATGTCGAGACCTGATTGTCGAGCATCAGAGAAGAAATCGGTTTCGTTTGTGTTTCCAGGTTGAGTTGCAGATAATCTGTGATGAACTGATTCAAGATGGACGAAGGTGATGGTGAAGCCTTTTGATGCAAGATCGAGAGCCAGATTGACGAAGGGGTTGATATGGCCTTGAAATGGAAGGGAGATCATTATGGCGTGTGGCTTTTCCTTCTTCTCCGCCATTTTCTGTTTTCAGTTAATTACCACAGGAATTACTCCTTGGAAAGGTACTCTGCTCTGGAGCTAGTTCTCACGTGCGATAACACGTGCAGGTACTCAATTTCTATTGGGCCACGTTGTTTGCACCTTAATCTTCCATTTGGGAAATCATAGATTCATAAACACAATTATTGTAGTATTAATTATCTTCATTAAATAGTCAATAGTCAAACAAAATACTCTCCCTCCCTTAAACAAATTACCTTCTACAATACTTTAATGAAAAATAAGTTACTCCCTCCATCCCAATAATACATCCGTCCTTTCCATTTTGGTCCGTCCCAAGAATACATTCGCTCCCTAAAATTGAAAATAATACACAATATCAATAACCTTACAATACTACAATATTACAAAAATGTCACCTTCTTTTTACACACAATTTAGTCAAAGTCAACTATATCATACACTTTATTCTACTCAATTACCCAAAATACCCTTTCTCTTTCTTACATCACACCACCAAAAAATTATTTTTCTTAAACTCCGTGTCTAAGAATACGCGAATGTATTTTTGAGACGGAGGGAGTATAATACAGGATGGAATAGGGAATTCAAACCAATCATGCTCCATTTCCAATAGATGGCAAATAAATCCCATTATTTCACTTGATATATTATATTTCTATTTTGGTTAGTTTTAAATTACATGCTCCTTTTTTGTTACTTTATTTAATTTGGCCTTAAAATCGCTAACAAAATGTTCAAAATTTCTAACAGAGGATCCATCATTACCATCCATTGCACCATGCAAGATCTTCTTTACTTCATCTGTCCTCTGCTTCAAGCTTTTCATCACACCTCCACTCCAAAAGTTTTTAATCTTGGCAGCAATTTCTTTCCTATGAACCATCTTATCATCATCACAAAGATTGACTCCAATTTTCCAATCATCAACCACTAATTTTCTATTAGTAAGCTGATCATGTGCTACCGGATAACACAACATGGGAACGCCACACCACATGCTCTCCAGAGTCGAGTTCCACCCACAGTGCGTCAAGAATCCCCCGACAGACGGATCAGAAAGAACCCTAACTTGATCGCACCACGGAACAACCAGCCCTCTATCTTTAACCTCCTCCTCGAATCCATCTGGCAAGACATTTGAATCAGCAGAGCAGAGGATGCCGTCACGAACTATCCAAATGAAATTCACTTCACTGAGAAGAAGGCCATAAGCTATTTCCTCGAGTACTTGCTTGTTCACGTGGACGAAGCTGCCGAACGAGACGTACAGCACCGAGGAAGGGGGCTTCGACGCGAGCCAGGGGGTGCAGTCGGATTCCGACCAGAGATGCATGTTGACGCCATAGGTGGAAAGATCTTTGGAGAAATTAATGGGGCCAATGGCGTAGTTGGGGTGGTGTTTGTTGAGAGCAGATAGTGTATTGTGTTCTAATTCATGCACTGTGTTGTGTAGGATAAAATCTGCCCTTTTGGCTTCTTCGAATGCCATGGATAAAGCTCTAATTATCAAACCATCTGATTCTGATTGATTCATATATGGCATCAGATCTCTTGTACTAATGGGATTAACTCCAGGAATGTAATCTATTTTCTCCTCAATATCATCTACATTAATTTGAACAAAGTGTTAGTGAATTATTAGGAAGAGTTACTCTTCTATACATCAAATTAATATATGAAATCAATTTGAATGATAAAAACATGAAAAAGGATAATAAAATCTTAAAAATTATCATCAAAATTTAAAATCTTTTAGCAAATAAATTAATAAAGCACTCTGACATATAACCTGTGATTAAAAAAAGAAAAATAAATAATTAAATATATATAGAGAGAGGATAATTACACCATATCCAACACCTTCGTTGTAGTATTACATGTCTGTTTTGGTGTCAATCATAGTGTGAGTATCCTATGTTGAGGCTCCGACACATTAACTAACGCAAAATCCGACACCTGATACTATGACGATGGTGTTAGGCATAATATATAATATTTTGTGCCGGGACTCGGACAATATAACCGGCACTAAATAATTAAATTATTTAAGGATGTAAAGGTATTTTGATTAAAAATGGCTATTTAAATAGAAACCATAAAAGTTAAGTTGTTGGGTCAAATTGATTGCTTTTACAATTGAAAAAAAAAAGAAAATACCACTAATTAATTTTACATGGTAAGGGCTAAAAGTGAGCACTAAAGTATAGAAAACTTTTGCCTTTTTACCTATTTTTAATTATCCATGTTGGAAGGTATTCATTTCATATTGTAATACTATGTTTTATTTATTTTTTGTTCGCTAGCTAGGTCCATTAAAAATCAATACTCTTAAAAAGTATATTGCAAATCATGCCATTAAACAAAACTATACGTTTTGGGTAAAAATAATAGAAACGTATTCAAAATTGATCCACTATCCATAAAATATTGTACCATGATTGAATATAGCAAATGAATAAAGGTGGGAAAATATCAATTTTGATCTCTAGGATATGTCAAATTCAACTTTAGTCTTTAAGTTTGTTAATTTCTCAAAAGTGGTCCATCGATGTCCATTTTTGGTCCTTTTAGTCCACTTTTGGTTCTTTTTGTCCACTTTTGGTCCTCTAAGATAAGTCAAATAATGACTAAAAGTAGACAAAAATGACTAAAAGCGGACACTGGAGGACCACTTTTGAAAATTTACCAAATCTTAGGACTAAAGTTGGATTTTGCATATCTTAAAGGACCAAAATTGATATTATCCCAATAAAGGTCGTTGAGGGAAATCAAAAGTGAAACAAACAATTATTTATTTAGCATAAAATTAAAAATGGAAGAACGAACCTTTACATGGCAGATGATGGTTTTCTCTGAGAAGATCCAAGTGATAAAGCAAAGAAAACACCAATGCTGGTTCTGTCCAAAACGAAACATTCACAAGAGCAGGGAAATCATGCACCAAGCTCTCCCATACTGCAGATAATTCACATCTCGACCGAAGGTGAGTGGAAAGCCGTCGCTGATGGTCGTGTAACGTATGTCCAGACCTGATTCTCGAGCTTTAGAAAAGAAATCGATTTCACCGATGTGAGCTCTTTCTGTGATGAATAATTTCGTGATTAACGAAAGTGACGATAAAGCCCCTGGAAGCAAGCTTGAGAGCTAGGTTGGCGAAGGGGTTAATATGACTTTGATATGGGACACATATCATCAGTGCATGGGGCTTCTTCTTTTGACCCTCATCTTGATCACCCATTCTTTTTTAATTTGGGGTGATTTCTTTAAAGCCACCCATGCTGGCATCTAATTTATAGACCCACTGACCAACTCCATGTGGTAGTGTAGTAATTTTATTATTATTATTATCTTTTATATAAATGTAGTAATTTAGGAGCAGTTGAGATATGGGTAATTATTTATTTACTCTCTCAATCTCATACTTATCTTCACATTTTACATTTTTGTCCGTCCACACTTATCTTTATCATTCTAAAAAAGCAATTTAACATTAACCAACAATCTCAAAAGTTATCTAAATTTTAAAAATATCACTCCTACCAAACACACATAACATACTTTATAATTTATTTATTAACTAAAAATATCCCCTAAAAAGTCAATAAGGACGTTGGCCGAAAATCAATTTTTTTTAAACTTTGTATCTATAATTCTGGTTCAGATAAGGAGTACATATTTTTATAAGTGCATAAGAAAGAGAAAGACCTTATTCAGCTCCACGGCATAGCTTAAATAGTGGAGGAAAAGTAAAAAAAGTCTTTCGATTGGAAGAATATGTGAGTTAATAAAGTTTGAAATGTCAAGTAGTCAGCATAAGAATTGTCTTAATTCTTTATTAATTTCATGTGTTATTTGTAACTCATATTTCTATTAAAGTTTTAATCCGTGAGGCCCTTCTTTAAACTAACTAACGGATTTATAAGGAAAATATATTTATAAATATATTTGTAACGGATTTTCCTTTCAAAAATGTATCACTTTCTTCTTTAATGAAAATATAAGCAACCTTTAATTGCTCTTATGTTATCTTATCAACAATTTATAACGCAGTCTCACATTTTTGTGTTAATGATACATTTTATATATATATATATATATATATATATATATGATGAGAAATGTGATATTATATCATATTTACATTTTTTTTAGCCAATGTGATATCTTAAATCAAACCACCAAATTGTAGATATAATCAGAGTTTGTAATAGAAACTTAAAATTAAAGACACCCAACAGAAAGAGCAAATTAAGCTAAACTACGAGTGAGACATTGTTTTATCAACTTGTCCAACTAAATATAACTCGAACAAGTCTTGACAAATATAAAAAATCTCTTGCACCACAATGTCGAAATAGTATAGTGTATATTTTTACATATTATCTGCTAGGGTGTGTTAATTAAGTATTAAACAATTCTACTCTCTATAAGCTTAAGTTTTTAAATGATGTGAGTTTATGGTTTAAACCTCACCGCTATTCATTTATGAGAAAATTTCACATGCAAAACTTGAGGCAGAAATTAATCTGCCCAAGATTCGACCCTCTATAAGCCCATGCTCTCATGACTTGTCATAACTAATTTAAATAATATCTTACCAAACTGGTCTTAGCATCCGCTAATTAAGGCATTAGAGAGAGTAGTTTAAAATAAATATGATAAACTAATGTTGATTTTCACGTTATAATAATTATTTTAAGATTTTGATAGTGTATATTTTATTTAGAGGCTGCGGCTTAAGTCTTCTTTATAATTTTATTTAGAGGCTGCGGCTTAAGTCTTCTTTATATTAGGTGGAATCGGTTCTACCTGACATGATTGAAATAAAATTAATAGTGCACAGATTATTCAAGGAAGAATTTTATACCAAAATCTAATTTTCAGATTAGGATTAAACTAAGATCTGATATTTTGAGCGTTTTAGTTAAGTATTTAATAATTTATTTATTATTTAAAAATATTAAATTATTATTCTTAAAAACCAGTTAAAAAATAACTATTTTAGAACTATGTATATACAGTAATTCTGAATCATAATGAGATGAAAAAAAATTAAGAGTATAAATTTTTATATTAAATAGTACAAAATTGAATTTGAACACAGAGATAGTTGGATCCATATACTTAAATCCATATGCTTAAGTGCAAGCAAGAGTTTTCCAACTAATTAGGAGTACTTTTTTTTTTTTTTGACATTAATTAGGAGTACTTTTCTAGATAAAATAACAAGATATTTTTATTCTTTTTTTAAAAGTTTAGGGAGAAAAGGATCTTGGACCAAAATCTGAGTATGAAGCCCAACTTACAGAAATGGATTCAATCATACATCTAACTGCCCATCACTCGAGTCTTGGCCCAGCAGATATTGGGCTCAAAATTGTTCAGAAATACAATTGAATTCACCAAACGGCCCATCAAGCTCGTATCTACGGCGCGACTATTTTATATTTTTATAATTATTTATCAATTTTTATTAAGAATATAATCACTTTTCAAGGAAGGACAACTTACTAAGGATCGAATTTCACTCACAGCGTGGGAGCAACCTATTATTAGGGGACTCCTTGTGTGGTGTGGTGATTAAAGCTGTTAATTTGGGATATTGGGCTGGTTCAGCCCATAACCCATCACAACCCGTCCTTTGGTTGCCCCAAATGGATTGGGTCACCACGGGTTGGGCCTATCGCAAGTCGGGTTGTTGCGGGTCGGCCCTTTTTTATTTTAAATTTTAATATTTAAATAATCAAAATATTATCACCTAACCCTACCCCAATCCACCCCACAACCCCACCCACCCAACCCCCCAAATTTTTTTAAAATTTTAGATTTAAATATTTAAATAATAAAAATATTATCAACCAACCCTACACCCACCCACCCACCCTCCAAAAAAAATTTTTTAAAATTTTTTTAGATTTTAATATTTAAATAATAAAAATATTATCACCCAACTCTACCCCTATCCACCCCCCACCCACCCCCAAAAAAATTTTAGATTTTAATATTTAAATAATAAAAATATTATCACCCAACCCTACCCCCTACCCACCCCACCCCCAAAAAATTTTATTTTTAATAAATTTTGGATTTTAATATTTAAATAATAAAAAAAATTATCACCCAACCCTACCCTACCCTACCCCCCTAACCCCTACCCTACCCCCTACCCACCCCCAAATTTTATTGTATTATTTAAATATTAAAATCTAAAATTAAAAAAAATTGGGGGATATTAAAATCTAAAATTAAAAAAAATTGTCGGGGTGGTGGGTACTGTAGGGGGTAGAATTGAGTGATTATACTTTTATTATTTAAATATTAAATTTAAAAAATTTTGGTGGAGGGTGGGTAGGGTGTAGGGTTGGGTGATAATATTTTTATTATTTAAATATTAAAATCTAAAAGAAAATAAAAATATTTGGGGGGGGGGGAGGGTGGGGGGAGTGGATGGGGGTAGGATTGGGTAATAATATTTTTATAATTTAAATATTAAAATTTAAAAAAAAATTAGGGGGGGTGGGGTGGGGTGGGTATGGGGTAGGGTTGGGTGATAATATTTTTATTATTTAAATTTTAAAATCTAAAAAAATTAAAAAAATTTTGGGGGTGGGGGGTGGGTTGGGTGGGGGTAGGGTTGAGTGATAATATTTTTATTATTTAAATATTAAAATCTAAAAGTTATATGTCATTTTTTTAAATTTTAATTTATAAAAGTGGGTTGATGTTGAGTTGGTGGGGCGATGGGGGTTAGCCCATACTTTAGTGGGTTTGAAGTGGGGCGGGCTTTTATGGGGCGGGTTAATTTTGGGTTGAGAAATTGATGGGCTAAGATGCGTTGGGTCGGGTTGGGACGGGTTGGCCCAACCCATTTTGACAGCTCTAGTGGTAATTAAAAGTTTATTGATCAGTTGAGTTACTATAATTAACCTCCTTCACATGCTGTCAGGCCGGCGTGCGGGGACCCTGAATGGGCGGTTCCACCTTTTTGCACATTTTATTTTAACTATAATTTGTTCAAAAAACAGTTTGAAGATTTAACTATAGATCGAATCTTTATTAAATAAATAAAAATAAATTAACTACACTCTTAACTTTTATCATATCAATACTATGACAATGTTTGATTTGGGTTTAATAACTCGGTTTTAAATTTAATAAATCTCCCTATATACACCTACAAACCCTACTAACAGTTACATACCCCTACTATATATTATCTCTCTTCAATTAATATTTTTTTCTTTCTCTCATTTACTTTTATATTTTCTCTCACCTCAATTAATAATTGATTTGACATAAAGTTTAAACTTACCATACTTAAACTCAAAACAAACATAACAAACAAAGAATAATACTATTCACCGGTTTATTAAATCACTTTAAACAAAAACAAACACCACCTATTTATTGATATACAAATGCAACCCTTGTTCAAAGACTATTCCTCAATATTGATTAAATTATCTTTTCACTTTATATTTATTTAGTTTAATCCTTTTTGTGGACGAAATAAAATCCACAATACTTTGTGAAAGTGAGTGTTTTTTCTTTTCTTTTTTTTTTCACATGTCTGATTATGTGGAAGTGGTTCAAAAATGATAGCAATGGGTGTACTTTATGGTTAGTCAGGTGTGAGAGGCACATGGTTAGATTTATGAAACAAAGTTTAAATCATTTGGGTGTGGCCCATTATTTTATAAATGGCCAATTTGCAATTCTTCTCTCATTTTCAACCACACACATTCTCTCTCACTCTCCAACTTTCATGAAACATTTATGGCCCCAATTTTGGAGCATATATACTGGCCATCATATTTTATGATGTACTCCGTCTTAAAAAGATGACACACTTTTTATTTTGGATTGTCCCACAAAAATTTACACATTTCTAAAAAAAGTAAAAAGTCAAACACAATCACTCTTCTCCATACACTTTATTTATAAAAAAATCACCCCTACCTAAAACACATAACATACTTTATCATTTATTTATTACCAAAAAAATATCATAATACTCCTAAAAGTTACCACTTTGTTAATCTCCGTGCCAGGAAAGGGGTGCAATCTTTCCTAGGACGGAGAGAGTATCTTTTTGTTTATTTTATTTTTTAAAATATTAGTAAGGAGAATATTCTAAATTTTGGTCACAGATTCCTACCATTCATTTCATGTGATTTTAGTGACCTCTAAAAATTAAAGTATTATTGATATATTTTAATATTAATTTTAGAGTATTATTTTAATATTCCCACCTTCATGTAATATTTCATTCTTATTATTTTTGAAAATAAAAAAATATTATCCTTAGAGTTTAATCATTTAGTATAAATTCCTTTTATTAACCTTGGAGTTTTGGTAAATTCCTTTCTTTTTTTAAACTGGTGATAATTCAGAAAATTCATGTAAGATTTAATATGTTGGCAATACCATCACTTGGAGTTCTTTTATTAACCTAGTTGATCATTATACAAACTTATATGAATTGATATTGTTAAAATTTGTGCATCAAAGGCCAAAAGCCAAGAATATGAATATTGAATTGAATGTGATTTATGATAGAGATGCTTCAATGATACCAACAGCACATGGTAACAGAGATCTATTGAATCCTTTTATTACAGACACTACCAACAACTCCAAATTTGTATAGTATTTTACTTTTTTTTTTTTATTATTAGCTCACTATTATAATAAGTTTATTAATCGCAGGGCATGGACCATGGACCACAATAAAAAGATTAAATTAAATTATAGTAACAATAAAAAGATTAAATTAAATTATAGTATTTACTTTATCCTTATCCTCATCTGAACTCTTATTCTTGAAGAATTACATATCATATTAGTATAGTATTATTAATTAATTAACCGTACTCATTCTTTTCAATTTAAATTCAAATGTCTTATAACTAATTACATTCTATGTAGTACAAAATGTGGAATCGCCCACGTTGAGTAGTAGAAAAGTTAATTATGGTAACTCAGCTAATTAACTGAGGATAGAACATTCCCATTGCACGTAACTAGCCCTCTCATTTTGAGAAATTACTCTAACACTACGATTGTGTGATTCAGTTTTTGATTATAAACACAAGATGTCACTTATATGACCAATTGAGCTGCCCATACGAGCTAATTACATTCTATTCTTATAAAATGGTTTGCCTGTACTATTCATCTTTACTATTTTATAACTATAACTTTATAAATTTATTTTTTTTACCATTTAAAGTGTTTTTTTTATAAGTAAAAATATTATTCATTATAGGTACAAGAGATACCCAAAATAGTACACATTTAGGACAATTAATATCCTAATACCATTTTAGGATTAACTAGTCAATCACAAAATGAAAAATTAAAATACTCTATCTTATTTACATAAAACCAAATTCGAAGCCTAAACTTAATATACTATGAGTTCTTATGGACCATATATTAAATAAATTAATTCAAAAGGGAAAAAAACACAAAAACATAAAATTTGTGAATCAAGAAAGTTAAATAAATTAATTCAGAAAGGGGATTTTTTTTTATTGGGTTTGATTCGATGCCAAGACGCCATAATGGATAGTTGACTATCAGTCCATTGCGCTACTTGAATGCAAATATTAGTGTGAATATGTAAATACTTTTTTATGAGTAAGTATTTCACTTTTCTTGGTAAAATTTACTAAGAGGGAGAGAGTAATTTTTTTTAAAATCTGAGGGGACTCGGTAACCCTTGGCCCAAGTATACCTCCGTATAAACACTACATTGCGTATATACTTGAATTCATTATTTAAAATTTCCAAAACAAAATATTTACTTAATTTCAATGTATTATTATGCATGGGATAGTTGCTTAATTTTAAAATAAACATGAATTAATCATATTAAAACTACTTTAGTTAAATGAAAAAACAAGAATGGTTCCAAATTGCCAAGAATTTCAGTTCATATTTGTACATGATTATTTTTAATACATGCCATAAAAAGAAAAGGTTTACATTTAAAAAATGCCTAGTTGGGTGCATTTTAATCCATAGACTTTTTAAACATTATGATGAGCCATAATTCCATACGCCACTTTTTGTGATGCCAAAGCCAAACCACTAAACTCTAAATATGGGTGGGACCCTACTACCATACATCATTTACCAATCAAAATAGAGGATTTATTATTATTATTATTATTTCTTTTCATTGACAATAACTCATCTAGTTGTCGGTCATATTATATTTTAATGGATGAAAATTTTATATTTTACTATAATACTTTTAATCTTATAAATAAATAAAAAGGAAAAATCTTAATAAATTAAAATTCAAATACAAAATGTAGAGAGGAGTGTCAGCATATGCAACCCAAAATATAACAAAAACCATACTTCCCATCATCCCATATTTATGTTGATTGTAATTTGTACATGTCCTAACAACTTTTTTATTTGACATATAATAATGTTTATTGTTACTAATTAGACTCTTTTTTTTATGGATTGTTACTAATTAGACTCAACCATGAATTTTAGTAATAAATTGAGAGATAATTTTCTAATAAATATGCGATAACGTTATTATACTATGTGTGAAGAATAAGTTGATAAATTATGAAATTGCATGCAAATTGTATTAATGTTGTATGAAACAAATAGTTGGGCAAATGAAAGTATTTTAAAAAACTCCTCTACTAAGTAAGTGTGCTAAAATTAACGTTGGATTACATAATATTTCATTCATATGTTTTTTACAATTAAGAAAAATATATATTATTCTTTTTAAAATTTATGTGCCACGTGTATGTATAAATACCCCAGTTGGGATATTGAATATGAATATTACGCCTCCACTAATGGTGTACATTCGCAAGATTCACCGACAAAATAATATACTTAAAATTGCATCTGTTGCCAAAAATATGAGGTATCCCGATTTCAAATGATCATAGACATAAGATCTTTAAAGATACGTTGACCAAAAATGGTATATGGTAGTATAATTCATAGAATCCACAACTAGGATGGGATATGCCCAAGATTCTCCACCCCATTACTATTTTTATTTTCGAACAAAAACTGCATCTTAATGACACAAATAAAAAATATAGTATTTTAATTAAATATCCTCTTAATAAATTATTCATGAAATAATATAAAATAATATTGTATTCCCTATTTTAGAGTTCTTTAAATTAATTATTAAGGAATATATTCTAAAATAGTCCTAAAATTAATAATAATGAGAAATAAGACAATACAGAGTTTATTTAAATTAAATTAAAAAAAAAGGGTTTATTTAAATTAAATTAAAAGAGGAGAAAATCCAACGCCTTCAAATTGGTTGTTAGACTAAAATGAGTACTTTATGAGGACCCTTTTTTATCCTGTTTTACAGAGACTTGAGACGCAGGCGTCTTTCATTTATCCCTTTCTCCTCCAACCTCTAATCTTCCATTAAACAATTTAACCACTAACAAAGCACGAAGAACATAACAATGGCGGAATCTCAGCGTAGACCTCACGCGATCATGATCCCCTACCCCTACCAGGGCCACATCAACCCTTTCGTTTCCCTCGCCCTCAAATTAGCCTCTCGCGGATTCACAATCACTTTCGTCAACACTCAATCCGTCGACCGCCGCATCTCCCGAGCGCAGCCGGGGACCAAATGCCTCGACATTTTCGCCGGAGCGCGCGATTCCGGCCTCGACATCCGCTACGCCACCGTCTCCGACGGATTTCCCCTCGGCTTCGATCGGACTCTGAATCACGACCAGTTCGTCGAGGGATTGATTCACGTTTTCTCCGCTCACGTGGATGAATTGGTGGGGAATTTGGTCGAATCCGATCCTCCGGTCACGTGCTTGATAGCCGATACGTTCTACGTTTGGGCGTCGGCGATTGCTCGGAAGTACAATCTGGTCAGTGCGTCGTTTTGGACGGAGCCTGCGCTCGTTTTGTCTCTATACTATCATCTCGATCTCCTCAAGAAGAATGGCCACTTTGCTTCTAAAGGTAAATTTTTTATTTCCTCTTTACTATCCGAAATTCCTTCTTAAATCATTAATGCCAGATGATTTACCAAATCATAATTTGGATTCGTTGCATTGATGAATTGACTTGCTCATAAATTCATGATAATTTGTCAATAAAAGGGGGTGTCCGTTGCAAATTTCCCGAAATAGTAATTGTTAGTGGTGCCAAAAAAAACTCTGTACTCAAATTTAGTATTCGAATAAAGCAATGATAAAGTAAAAATTTATTTTTGAGTTAAAATTCAAATAAACGGAATGTCTGATAAAGTAAAAAATTATTTTTGAGTTAAAATTCAAATAAACGAAATGTCGATTTGTTCGCTCTCGAGCTAATATATATGGAGTATATGAGTAATGTTTTTGAGTTAAAAGCAATGTACAAGTTGACGTATTCAGAGTAATGTTTTCAAGGTAATGTAGGAACTCGAATATTTAGCAATGTATTTGAGTAATGTATGGAGTATATTTTTTAAATATAGAATAATAAGGTAGGTTAATTATAGTGTGTTAGGGTGCACCCATATAAAAATATAAACAAAAACATATATAATTATGAGCAAAAATGTATATAATTTAATTGTTAATTTTTTTAATGAAAAATTGAATGTAAAAAATATAAAATTATTAAAAAATATGTACTATACACTATTGAATAAAAAGTTATACATACATGGATATTAGTTTTTTTAATGAAAAACTTAGTGTGAAAAAAAATACAATTATTACAAAATACGTATACAAAATAGAATAACAAATCAGACACATATGGGTGCACTTGCACCCGAGTGCACCCAATATACACTCAATAAAGTATTTTGTTAATTCTGTCTGGTACTGTAATATTTTTTCCAAATTTCCTCTCTTTAAAATTAGAATTGACTAAAAGTGGATGATCCGTTTTAACCAGTCAACGTAATTTATTTCGTTTCGTTTCAGCCAAACGAAACGACGTCGTGGATTATATACCAGGAGTGGGAGCAATCAAACCCACTGATCTTACATCCTACCTCCAAGCAGAAGACACGTGGACAGTGGTGCATCGTGTGATCTACAAGGCCTTCGAGGATGTCAAATTAGCAGATTTCATAATTTGCAACACCGTACAAGAGCTTGAATTCGGTACTCTCTCGGCCCTCCACATGAAACAGCCCACTTACGCCATCGGCCCAATTGTATCGGGCTTCACCAACCAGCCCGTCACAACAAGCCTCTGGTCCGAATCCAACTGCACCCCATGGCTCGACACCAAGCCCAATGGGTCCGTTTTGTACGTCTCGTTTGGCAGCCACGCCCGCACCACTAGTAAACAGGACATATGGGAAATAGCCCATGGGCTTTTATTAAGTGGGGTGAGTTTCGTGTGGGTGATCCGACCCGACATTGTGAACTCGGTCGAGACCAATTATTTGCCCGTTGGGTTTGAAAATAGCATGAAGGGGAGGGGGCTGATCGTGCAATGGTGCAGCCAAATTAAGGTGATATCCCACCCCGCGATCGGAGGGTTTTTGTCGCACTGCGGATGGAACTCGGTTCTCGAAAGCATATGGTGTGGGGTGCCATTAATATGCTTCCCATTGTTCACGGATCAATTCACTAATCGTAAACTAGTGGTTAATGATTGGAAGATCGGGATTAATCTTTGTGACATGGCATCGATCACTCGAGAGGAAGTTGAAGAAAAGATCAAATATTTGATGAGTGGGAAAACATCAGAGGAGTTGAGGAGTGCCATTATGGAGGTAAGTAGAGCATTGAAGAATGCATTGAGTAGTGATGGATCGTCTGAGAAAAATTTTAATAAATTAATTGAAGATATAGAGGCCCAAATGATTAAAAATGATGGGCTGGGCTTTAATGTACAAGATCAGTCCAGGGCTCACGTTTGGGCCCCCACACCAGTAAATCTATGTAAGCAAGCAATTTAGTGTTTGTTTTTTAGTTGTGTAATTTATTAGGCTAAATTAGGCAGTTGCTTCAGATTTTTAGACTTGTGTGCTTGCAAAATGCAATCGAATTTGAGCACTTCTTTATGATTGAAGGGAATTTAGGATTTATTATCATTGTTCTTAGATTTTTTGTCTTTTATGCATAGGTTGCATTCATATAGCTTAATTAGTTTGAAATCAAAGTATTTAAAGAAAATTATGTTTTATGATAAATATTTTAAGTCTAAGCGGCAAAACTAATCGAATTCTTTGATTATTGATAGTAATCAGTGTATTTAATTAAAAAGAGTTGTTTTGACTAGTGAAATTTAAATTTAAATTAAAAATCTTAAAAAGTGGTTGAAATGATTTCTTGTAGAACTCTCTACAATAAAAATAATTTAAAAAGATTTTTGGAGATGTTTTCAATGCTTGGTAAGCTCATTGTACTCCTATCATGTCAAAGCCAGAACTCTCTGATCGGCTTGCCAGGTTGTATTTCCAACTCCAACAGTTTGAGATTGTATACGTCCCTCAGAAGGCCGTAAAAGGATAAGTGTTGGCAGATTTTCTAGCTGATCATCCAATGTCTGTCGAATGGGAACTGTCTGATGAACTCCCTGATGAAGATGCTTTTGCTGTGGAGATAGCTTCTCCTTGGAAGATGTACTTTGACGGAGCTTCTCATAGAGAAGAAGCCGGTGCTGTAGTCGTGTTTGTAACATCTAGTGGTGAAGTTCTACCATATTCATTTTCCTTAACAGAAAATTGCTCTAACAATGTGGCTGAGTATCAAGCACTCATACTTGGTTTAGAGATGACTGTCGATATAAAGCAATTACACCTTAGGGTGTATGGTGATTCACTGCTTGTGATAAACCAACTACTTGGAGTGTATGAAGTAAGGAAGCCTGAGTTGCTCCCATACCATAAGTATGCTCAAAAGCTGATGGGTTGGCTCGGTGATGTTGACATCGAACATCTGTCTAGAAGAAAGAATAAGCAAGATGACGCTCTTGCTAAGCTAGCATCAACTATAGCTATGCCAGAGGCGCAAATTCAAATTCCGGTGTGTAAAAGTTGGGTTGTACCACCAATCTTCGGAGATGAGGATTATGAAGAAGTTGAAAATCATGTGGTGGAAGTCTTCGAAATTGAAGAAGATGATTGGCGCCAACCATTAGTGGATTATTTGATGTATGACAAGTTGCCCAGTGATCCACGCCAAAGGGTTGATATTCGGCGTCGCGCACCTCGTTTCATCTATTTCAAAGGGACACTTTATAGAAGATCTTTTGATGGAATTTTCTTAAGATGTCTGAGTAAAGAGGAAGCTACTCAAGCAATGGAGGAAGCTCATTCCGGAATTTGCGGTGCTCATCAGTCTGGGCCGAAGCTGCACTTCAGAATCAAGATGATGGGCTACTATTGGACCACAATGGTGAAAGATTTCATGGAGTATGCACAAAAATGTCAAGTCTGCCAGTTCCATGGGAATTTGATCCACCAACCTCCGGAGCCTCTACACCCAACGGTCGCTTCATGGCCTTTTGATGCATGAGGATTAGATGTGGTGGGGCCTCTCACAAAATCTTCTAGTGGTCATCTCTACATCCTTGCTGCCACCGATTACTTTTCCAAATGTGCAGAAGTTGTGCCTTTAAGGGAAGTGAAGAAAGAAAATATTGTTGATTTCATTCGAATCAACATCATTTATAGATATGATGTTCCTCGCTACATCATCACAGATAATGGGAAGCCATTCAGCAATAGTTGGATCGATAAATTGTGCAAGAAGTTCGACTTCAAACAAAGAAAGTCGTCAATGTATAACGCAGCTGCCAATGGTCTGGCGGAAGCATTCAACAAAACCTTGTGCAGTTTGTTAAAGAAAGTTGTCTCCAAGTCGAAACGGGATTGGCACGAAAGAATAAACGAAACTTTATGGGCGTACCGCACTACCTATAGAACGCCAACTCAGGCTACTCCGTATTCTTTAGTTTATATTGTTGAAGCTATGGTACCTCTCAAAAAGCAGATCCCACCTTTAAGGATGGCCATACAAGAAGGCTTAACCAAAGAGGAAAATGCAAAGTTGCGCCTTCAAGAGTTAGAGGCATTAGATGAGAAGAGATTAGAGGCACAACAAAGACTCGAGTGCTATCAATCTCGCCTATCCAGAACATTCAACAAAAGGGTGAAGATACGTTCTTTTCAAGTTGGTGACTTAGTGCTTACTGTGAGAAGGCCTATTGTGGTCATTCATCGTGTGGGGAATAAATTTTTACCCAAATGGGACGGCCCTCATGTTGTGAAAGAAGCCTATACAAATGGCGCCTACAAGCTGATATCAGAAGATGGCATGAATATTGGCCTCATAAATGAAAAATTCTTGAAACGTTACTACGCGTAAAAGAAGTACATACACCCTGCTCCATGCCGCATGAGCCTAAACTGCATGTTACTCCTGGTCCTCATGAGTATAAACTGTGCACGACAAACTCCTATTCCGTATGAGTATAAATTGTGTACGACAAACTCTTGATCTGCATGAGTATAAACTGTGTACGATAAACTCCTGGCCCGCATGAGTATAAACTGTGCACGGCACCCTCCATTCAAACTAAATTATGTCCTTTTGAACTACGTAATGACTTGATCCTCTGCAAATAGGTATGTAGGCAGCTTAGCATTCTGCTAAGTTCAGTCATAATTCGGGCTATTCCCATCAAGTTTGTCAGACATGTAATAAGATGAGAAATAAATTAATTGAAAAGAAAAAGGGTTGATAAGGAGAAGAAGACGATGCAACGCAAATTTGGGTAAAGCAATTCAAATCATCATTGTTCAAAGAACTTGGAGTGATGAGATAATTCCAAATTCTCTCGAAAGCACTCTGCTGTGCTGATACTGATACTGAGAGATGAAAGTCAACTATACAAGAAAAGGAATGAAAGTGATTCGTGTTGTCACATAAAATTTGCAAGTGGATTAAATGATTGATTCACTCCGAAGCAACTTGATATGAACATAAGCCTACATGGCTTATTTGCTAAATGATTGAGCCATTCCAAGTCAAATTGGCATGAATATAAGCCCATATGACTTATTTGCTAAATAATTGATCCACCCCGAAGCAACTTGATATGAACATAAACCCACATAGTTTATTTGCTAAATAATTGATACATTCCGAAGTCAAATTGGCATGAACATAAGCTCACATGACTTATTTGCTAAATAATTGATCCAATATGGATAAGGGACCCAAATGCCTTGAGGAGCCAAATTAATCCCAAATTTGAAATTCAAAATATAAATGAATGGATCATTTTTCTCAAAAAGCTGTACATGAGCAGATTTGTTGGGAACCGCCTTTCTCTCCATAGAAATCACGTGTCTCTCTTCTCTCCAAAAAAAAAAAAAAAAAATTCCAAACCAAAAGAAGCCCACTAGTGTTGCAAGGGAGTATTAAAAGGAAAATATGAGCACATATAATTCCATAATAAAGCCCAAGTAATTGATCAGCATGCAACTAAAGGAATTGGGCCAAATTAAAGTCAAAATTGGCCCACATGAAGTCAACATTGGTGGGTGATGGTAATCAAAATGCAGTTGCCTTTGTTCAGCAATGGCACAGATCCCATCGCCTTTTCTTCCCCAGCTATTCGAACCGGAGAATGTCGCCACAGTCCAGCCGCTTCCGCACGCGACTCCACACCACACTGGCCAGATCTACATCACGGTCGCCCATCAACCACCACGTCGCTGCCGGAAATGCGAGGCTATCACCTTCGTCGGGAAAGCTGCTACTTCGCGGGTGCCAAGGTTGAGAGCACCGCCGGTTGCCGAAATCGAGCGCGTTGTCGCCGCTGTTTCCCGCTGAGATCAGCCGCGCCGTCAATCGCCGAAGAAGAACCACCGCAGGCCGCGGGCCTCCGAGTCGTCAGCTTCTCGTCGACTGCCGTCTACCGGAGTCAACTACTGCCGTCCACACCGCACCGGAGTTGCTCCAGTAGCTGAAGCTGCCGGAAAATCGCGACCACACCGCCGCGATGCACCTCCAGTACCTGTCGCGTCACCACTGCTCGCCACTGACCTCCACATGCAGGTCATTTGCCGCTGTTCACCACCCACACAGCCGGATCTGCTCACCGTGACACCGTTCCTTCATAGTTTTCCGTCGGAAACGCGAGCCTATCATTGTTGTTGTTATTGAGGTCGCAAACACCTAGCTGCAGCTCGCTGTCAACCGCCGAGTGCACCCATCCGCCGCCATCAGCGAACGCCGCTCGCACTCTTCGCCAGAAACAGCCGCCAACATCGCGGGTTTGTAAAACTGCCGCCGGATCATTCCTCGCGAGTTTGTAACACTGCTGTTGTCGCAGGTTTGTAACACCACGCCGCCGGATCGTTCTTCGCGGGTTTGTAACACCGCGCCGTCGGATCATTCCTCGCGGGTTTGTAACACGTGCGGGTCTGAAACACCGCGCTTCCGTCATCTAAGCGGGTTTGAAGCACCGCTGCTGCAGTTCGAAGGTTTGTAACACCTCAGCCGTTGTGCCGCGGGTTTGAAACACCGCCATCGTGGTCACCGTGGGTATTACATCCTTGCGGGTTTGTAACACCACGCCATTTGCCATGAAGTTAAGAAAATCAAAACTGGAAATGTTTTACAATCGGTTGGTGAAGAAATCAAAGGTACAGAAATCAAAGGTACTTAACCCCTCATTATATAGTGGAAAGATTGCAGCAGATTATGGAAAGTATTTGCATGATTAAAATTTCTCAAGATTTCAAGAGATTTCTTTTGTTAATTTTGAGCAAAGATTTGCAAATCAGATGAGCTCCTTATTTTACTGTTTCCCAAAGTCATGAAATTAAGCAGGAAAGAAAGTTGTTTTGGGCTAAAAAAATAAATTGGGCCACATGAGAAATAAAAAAAACAGTTGGGCCAAGGGAAAAAAAATGTTACAAAGGTTAAAAAAAAAGGAGAAGCTTTTGGGATTCCTTCACATCAAGACATGATGTCCGTGAATAAATTGCAAGGGGGCATTTGTAATCAGTTAAAATTTACTGTCCAATTAAATGGCGATTAAGTGTTAATTTATTTTGGAATTTAAATAAATTAATTCCTAAAGTAAATTAATAAATAATTTGAGCCCAACAAATTAAATGAGGCTTATATTAAATAAAGTCTGACCCAAGTCAGATAAGGCCAAATTAAAAGAGGTCTGACTGAAGTCAAACAAGCCCATACAAATTAAATCAGGCCCAAATAAAATAAGTCTGATTACAGCCCAAACAAGTGGAGACCCTAGGCTGCAGGATTTGGCCCAAATAGAGTGGACCAATCAGAATGCAAGACATTATGAGGGGGATCTTCACCTCTCACCTATATAAAGGGGCCTCCTTCCTTCATTTGAAACACACTCAAATATCTGAAGACAAAAGTTCTGAAGAGATCAAGAATACGAGTTGTGCTCCCTTGAATACTTCAAGTATCTTCAAGCGAAGAACAGCCGCCAAATTGAAGTGCAAGGTTCTAAGCCCCTTCGATCCGGTGTTCTTCAAAAGTAATAGCCATCGATTGAAGAGTAAGGTTCTAAACCTTTTCGATCCGGTGTTCTTCAAAGTAATAGCCACCGATTGGAGATTAAGGTGCTAAACCCCTCCGATCCGGCATTATTTAACTCAAGTTCTTCAGCATTCTTCGCGGAAAGCTTCAAGAATAACGTTTTAATCCGAACAAAGACTCGATCCCTCCGGATTGACGTTATACACTTTAAATTCGAGTCTGGATAAGCTTCATTTGAAGATCCGACTCAACATACACAGTCAGCGCGGTCAACACAGTCAACGCGATCAACACAACAAGTCAAAGTCAAAGTTAAAGTCCAAATTGGTTCGAGAGAAGAATCAAATGATAGATAGAGATTGTTTCCTAAATTATCAAGTTCAATCCATCTGGATTATCTTTGTAATACTTTTGTATTTATTTTATAATAAATACAAAATTTGTTGTTACACCTATAATAATAATACTCCTTAATCCACGTGCAAAAAGCAAATAAAGACCTTATAATTTTCCACATGAAAAAAGCAAATGTATACCTTAGAACCGGACAGAGGGAGTATATTATATTAACATGTATAACAAAAATAAATAAATATACTTTTCTGTATAAATTTAATGATGTTACATTTAAGAGTAAAATGTAATACATTTATATGATAAAACGTATACACTATTAAATTAAAATAGAAATTCATATCCAGCATACATATACAGCATGTACAATACATTTGAGAGTAAAATGTAATACATTTATATGATAAAACATATACAACATCGAATTAAAATAGAAATTTCCCACTACCCAATTCTCATCCCTTTCAAAAATTCATATTCAGCCACTGCCACCAATTTTTTTATCCGATCACCACCGGGCCACCAGTCATCTTCCGCCACCAGTTTTTCATATGAGCATCAATTCCGTTGGAAAGAAGAAAATGTGGCTCTTACTTTGTCCCTTAAAATCTGGAAAGGTAATGATTGTTTGAGATGAAGGAATTATTCTCACATAGTACCTTTAATCACATATTTATCTGATGAGAAATTCTTCGTATCCGTTGGATTTACAATTGAAGCAATCGGTAGAAGAAAGGGTGATTCTTCTTCTCCATTGGATTTACAACTGAAGCAATCTGTAGAAGAGACGACAACGTATCGAATGGAAGTAGATCCATAACATGACGAAGAAGATAAGAGGTGGCGCCAGCAGCGTCGGGCGGTGGAGAGAGAAGATCGAGATTCGACCGCAGATGGCAGAGAGAGAAGACGAGATTGGTAGAGAGAGGAAGGGTGAGATTTTAAGCGGTGGAGAGAATCAGATTAGCCGTGTAGAGAGAAGATCAGATTGGGAGAGAGAATTGACAGACCGAGATTGGAGGAGATGGAGTGAGCGATTGAGATGGGGAAAGAATGAGCGATTAAACGACCCATCAGGTTATTTGAAGTATAAATATTCCGGTCATGGGTTAATTTTACCTAATTGCACCATAAAAATTATTGCACGTACTTGCCTTTAATTATTTCTTTGGTTTAAGTTATAAGGATTTAGAATTTAGGATTTCAAATTTTATAGTTTAATATTTCTATATGAAATGGGATAATAATAAATACATTTAGCATTTTTTATAGATTTTAAAACCACACAAAACCTATTGACCCTCCCCACCCTCTCTCTTTACGATTATGCTGTATAAATTAGGTTCATGTAATTAGTATTGTATATTTTAATGGTATATGTTCTCACTATGTCAAAACTGTGGAAAGACAACGGGGAATCTCCATTGTCGTAGTTTCTCCAGCTCCGTTGTTAATTCGGCAGTTGTTAAAGCTCAAGACTTTTAACAACGGAGGAATACCCGTTGTCGTAGCACATCTTTAACAACGGGGCATCCCCGTTGTTGTAGATCCAATTTTCCATTGTTATAAATGGTGTTGCCCAACAAAACACGTTTTAACAACGAGGAATCCGCGTTGTTATAGTTCTCTAAGACAATGGGGAATTCCCGTTGTCGTAGTGCTGACGCTCTGTTGTCAATCCAGGAGTTGTTAAAGGTTAAACACATTTAACAACGGTGTTCGAACCGTTGTTGTAGCTATTGTTTGACAACGGGGAATTCCCGTTGTTGTTAGTGACTTCACCGTTGTTGTATCTTGCTATGACAATGGTGATTCCCCGTTGTCGTAGCCCTTGATGATCCGTTGTTGATCCGGAAGTTGTTAAAGGTTCCACACTTTTAACAACGGTGTTAAACTGTTGTTGTAGCTTATATTTAACAACGGTGAATCCCCGTTGTCGTAGGAAATTAACCCGTTGTTGTTTAGGTAGTAATTAATGTAAGCAATTTTTAACCACGGGGAATCACCGTTGTCGTAGGCTTCTTTTACAACGGTGTATCCTTGTGGTCCTAGGTAGTATCCCCGTTGTTGTTGCCAATCCAAAGCAACATTACACATTAAAAATTAAACAAAACATCTCTAATGTATTCTCCAAAACACAACAAAATTAATATCATGTTACTACAATTACATCTCATAAACCTCACACAAAAAATCTAATAGCAATTAGCAATGAATTATAAAACAATCTATAACAGTCTTGTACTTCCAAATGTATTTTTCATTTATAGCTTTGCCAGAAATTAAAATGAGAATATACCCATATCTAGTCTCCACCTTTCTTCTTCCATGTCAATAGTGTTATTAACCACACTCATAATTAACCTACAAAAATTCATTAAAACCATGTACATTAGTGGAATAAAAGAGTAGTATTTGCACACACATGTACATTAATGGAATAAAAGCAGCAACCTAAATAGAGGCAAACATATATGGAGAAAAATATTTTATGAAACTCAATTTATAAAAATATTAATCAAGGTAAATATTAAATATTTTATATATATTACAAAGTATAAGAAGGTTAAAAGGCTAACAATACAATTACTGATTACACACAAAATAAATAAATAAACATGATATCTACATTGAAATAATATTCCAAATCATGACATTTAGTTATCACACACTTCATAAGAACGTTATAACAAATATAAGTCTGGAAAAATGTTTTTTTTTTTCCTTCTAAATGTTATAATTCTAGCATTAATAATGATTTTAATCTGAAATATTTTGTATCATTTTATGTTTGACAGTGACTATGCATATCTCTTCATGATGGTAATTGTAAATGATAGGAAGTGGTTGGTTATACTTATGCATCCATTCAAATATTGTTAAGTTAGATGTGGTGTAAAAATCAACGAGAAAACTGAATAATATAATTTTTGAAAACAATAAAGTACTAATCCAATTATGTAATCATGTATTATCCCAATTTCTCACTATAAAAACACTCAATATTACTCACTCCATTTCAAAAGACTTGATGTTTATATATATATATATATATATATATATATATATATATATATATATATATATATATATATATATATATATATATATATATATATATATTCTTTTAAATTACATAGTGTTTAATTAAGGAATATAGATGACATTTAATATTGCCTTGATTAATTAATTACTTAAATGATTGCAGAGACATCATAGGAGGTAAACTAATGCTTACCGAAATTTTGGGTTGTGACAAATCACTTTATATGATAAATATCCTTCTGGAAGACCAACTCCCCTTTGTTCAAGATATTCTTCAAGTATGGAAACCAACCGTTTGGCATCATCTACCTGCAGAAGGCCTCACTACTTACTTGAGTAATAATACAGAATAGCCTTCCACACGATTCTAAATTTTGATTGAAACTAGTAAGATAACAAATCCCAGGAAAACACTAGCCATTTAATGGGGAAGATATTAGTTTTCCACATTATTAAACAAAGTGACACTAAAGTTGGTGATCTAAGATACCTCTAGTTCATGTCCTACAATTTATAGCAATAAGCAACTTTTATAGTGGTAAAGGCTAAAGCCTGAGAGGTATGCATAACCTCAGATTTCTCAAACTGAACAGAGCTAATAGTAAACATATTACTCCATTAAAACTAGGTGTTATAAAATCAAGAGTATTAGGAAGGTAAATTGATTAGTTGAACAAGAAATGAGAAGCAAATTATAGGATTTGGAATTATGTCGCATTTATGATGTTTGTCGTCCGTGCACAACCAATTACCATCCTTATCAGTGGACACATAACCTGATATGTTCTTCACACAAATTAGTACAGCCCCCAGTAGAAAGAAGATCAATACCCCATCAATTGTAAATTTCTTGTTAAATAAATAAATAAATCATTTATCACAGATAAAAAACAAACAAACAAAGAGGGAGGATTAAAGGGAATTACTGATTAGTGACAAGTAACAGAACAATATTCTAGCGAGAAGCAGAATCAGCGTCGGGAATTTGCAGCTCGACGTATGCTTTGCTTTCATGATAAAGTTTCTCCAAGCTGCGGTCGAAACAAAACACAAGCAACCAATGAATCGGAGATGAAAATGGGAGATGGAGGGAGAGAGTACCGTTTGGCAACGGTTACAGGTGGAAGCGCAAGATCAGCTGCTCTACCTTTTATTGTACGTTTTACCCAGAAAATTACTTTAAGATCTTTAGTAAACATAAATTAGTATTAAAAAATTAGAAGGAAAAAAAAGTCTTGAATTTGTGCAAGACCCATTACTTAATGGAATCAAACAATCAAGAAACCAAAAAAAAAAAAACTCTTCATCATGTGAGTCATTTTTCTACTACAAA
Source organism: Pogostemon cablin (assembly GCA_023678885.1). Taxonomy (NCBI): domain Eukaryota; kingdom Viridiplantae; phylum Streptophyta; class Magnoliopsida; order Lamiales; family Lamiaceae; genus Pogostemon; species Pogostemon cablin. Next base: position 4,182,815 of record CM042984.1, read on the forward strand.
TTGAGCTTCGATGAACCAACAGGTCAGTCACAAACTTAGAAGCAATAAACAAACATGAATTTCTACTCACCAAACTATCACCAATTTCCCATTTAGTCACAAGAGAAGAATTCTTCCCGTTGACAACTTTCAAAGAACACTTTGGCCTTGCTACGCGTAGAGACACTCCGAACAATGAGCTTGCTTTCAAACTCTGCAATGAATCAAAGCAATATTTATTTCATAAAAAGAATGGACAGATAAACCAGACGTGAATTCAAAGAAAATGCAGATTAAAGAACCTTGGAGGTAGAAGATGGATGAATGGAGCGGGGAGAAGCGAGTGCAGTGGAGTATTGCTGCGACGAAATGTTAGGCAAGATTGCTGTTGGTGAACAGCATGCAATACTGGTTTCAAACCAGACGTGAATACTCCACTGCACTCCGTAGAGACTGGTTTCAAACCATACGCGTAGAGACTCTCCGAATAACGAACTTGCTTTCAAACTCTGCAATGAATCAAACCAAGTTTATTTCGTAAAAAGAATGGACAGATAAACCAGACGTGAAATCAAGAAAAGTGCAGATTAAAGAACATTGGAGGTAGAAGATGGATGAATGGAGCGGGGAGAAGCGAGTGCTGTGGAGTATTTCTGTGACGAAATGTTTGGCAAGATTGTTGTTGGTGAACAGCATGCAATACTGGTTCCAGAAAATAATCTCCCAAATATTTATCCATGGTTAGACCACTGGTTCCAGCCCTCTCTTCTACATCATTGCCACTAGCACCGAGTGTTTTCTGTTCCATCTTCATTAACATATTAAATTGTTCCCGAGTCCTCTAACAACTGAATCAACCTTAGAACCATCACTATGATTTGCAGAATTATTATCTGCTTGTGTTTCCTGCTTCTATAGATGCTGCACCCAGGAAGAACCAAGTTCTTATCTGACACAAATTTCTGCTGTCGCAAGATTATCTTTTAGCTTTGTTAGACTATCTTTTATAACTTTCTAGACCAAACATCTTGAAGTTTCAACCTCCGTAACATCAGACTGAAGCCATCTACCCTATGATTCAGCACATGGCACATTAAGTACTAATCTTAAACTTCAAAATATCCTCCGTCAGTTCATGTTGCATATGACTAGTTTTTTTATAGAAAGAAAGCCAACGAAAAAACATTGATCATAAATTGCAAACATCCCTCACAGTTCATGTTGCACATACCAAGAATTAATAACAAACTCAACAAATCATTACAGACAATTTCTATGATAAAAAAAACATGAATTTCAAAAGTAAAGAACATATGTAAGAAAACGAGTAAAAACTTGAGCAAGTTATAAAGATTCGACGCATAAACTTGACAGAAAATGAAGGCTAATTTATTTATAAAAGAGAAGGGAAACAAAACCTGCAGGAAGTACAACACATTCCTAAAAGTCAAACATATCCAAGTCTCTGTAATCTGAAATTTTCAAAAATTAGCTGAAATAAAGGACAATGCTCAATATATCTTATTGCTGATATTTCACCTCTAATCTGAAATATTCATCAAGAAGAAAATGATACCTTCCATTACAATAAAATACTCATTGAAATTCTTCTCTACCCATATCAAATCTTTTTATTCCTTCCTCTGCCAACATTCTTTCCACAACTAACTGTAAATAGGCAGGTTTTAGTTTATAACCAAACAAGGAGTATACAAAAGAGCACCTCCTTCATTAATACACTGAAAAATAGAAAATAAGGATACAAAAACACATGAACTTAAGACTAATGATGATAGAATTGTTGAAAGAAAATTTGATAGAACAATCGACACTAGTATTGTTGGCGATGTTGCCAACAAATTTGAGAGCTTTAATTGATTCTCAATCAGAATTATAAAGACAAAGAAGAATAATGCATTTTTGATTCATCATTTTCTTCAAAGATTAATTTTGAAAGGTGAGACTTCAATTGTTAGCAAAAAAATAAAGCAAAAGGGTGATTGAGAGGTCTGCGATTGAGAGTTTAGGGAGAAAGAAGGGTTAAAATTTTATAAGGTTTGAAATTTAAAGAGATTATTATTCATTTAAGACTCACCCTAAATTTATATAATTTTATGTGTATTATTTCAACAATTTATCCAAAACTTTATTTTTAAAAAAAATAAAAACTTAGAATTATAATTTTAGAAGGTTAAAAATTGACTATAATTTTAGCAAGAGCCGGCTATTTATACCCTCACTAAATATACCTCAATTAAAATTTAAACTAAAGTAATGAGACTATAATACCATATAAAAAAATATGTTTATATATCTCTACTATTATACCTAAAACTACTTAGACAGTTAGACATACCTATACATTAAACCTCAATTCAATTATGTTGTTTAAACTTGAATTATAAAGGGGCTCTTTGAGTGTAAGGATCGATCCCAATTTCAAGAAACTGGCAGAGTTTGATATATCAACCACAAGATTTCAGTATGATATTCATATTCAGAATTATTAAGAAAATATATATTAATGAATTTAAGACGTAATTAATCTAAAATTTAGGGCTTATATTTTTAGGAAATAAGAGTTTAAAATTTTAGGATTTAATATTTTTTTATTAGTATACTAATTACGTTTTTCTACAAATATAAATGTTAATATTATTGACATTTAGAATATGGCAAAGAATTGGGGAGACCGTCTCACAAATCCCTTTATGTGAGACGGATCACCCAATAACTCATTAATTATATATTTTTAAAGGTCTTATTTGGTTGTAGTCAAATAAGGAAATTTAATTATAAAAGTAAATTAATTAGATCTTTTATATTATTTATATATATATATATATATATATATATCGTTAATTTTTAAATTATATTTTTATTATGAAATTTTTTATTAATTTAAATTTGTTGTTTTTTATTTAAATATTATAAATTTATAAAATGTGATACTCAATCGATGAAAAGTGATAAAAGTGTTGACAATTATTTCATGAAATATTTACTATAATATAAATGAAAAGTGATAATATTATAAACGAAAAGAGATAACATCTTTAATAAAAAAGGTTAATTCCTAAAGAATTCACCACCTTATTAGGGATTTTCAAATTCATCACCACCTTTTATTTTCGTGAATTCAATACATGATCTATTTAATATTTTCAATTATATCACAACCTTTTATTTTTGTCAATTCTCCTAGCTAGCAGAATGTCGTAGGTTCGACTTTTTTTTTTTTTTGGATTTTATGTTTAACAATTAAAAATTTGGCAGTTAAGTTTTATTAAATTGTTTAATTGTTTTTAGCTTTTGTTAGTGTATTCAACATTGAGTACAAATTTTATTAGAGCGACTCTTTTGTGAGACTGGTTATTTATAAGACGGGTGTGAGACGGGTCGATCCATTACTAAAGTATGTTTATTTGTAGTTAAAGTATATTAATAATAAATTATATTATAACACACTAAAATCAAACTTTAATACATAATCAAACATACTTTAGAAAACATACTTTAACAATCATTAAACATATTTTATCTATACTTTAGTGATGAGTCGACCCGTCTCATAAATAATCCATCTCACAAGAGATTTTGTCTTTTATTTAACTAGATATTATTCATCAGTGCGTTGCACGGAAAAAAATTATAGTATATTACAATTATATATTTTTAGGTTGTGTTTAAATTGAGTTCAAATCCAATAGATTTGAAAATGGTGAATTTTAAATTACTTATATTTTAAATCAATTCATTTGAATTCCACTATTTGAATAAATTATGTATTTTTGAAAGTTTTTCAAATTCATAATTAAAAAATTATTTTTAAAATAGAATTTTATATATGATATATAAAAATAATAAAAAAATTATTATATTAATATTAAAATCTAAATTTTAATTAAAAACAATTTTTGGTGGATGAAACTCTACCACGCAACCTACCCCTATCCACCCATCCCAAAAAGAAATTTTTATTAAAATTTTAGATTTTAATATTTAAATAATAATAGTATTACCATCCAGTTCTACCCCTTACCCACTCCCAAACCACCCGCCACCCCATTCCACACATGCTCATAATAAAAGAAGAATGATACCTCAAATAGAATGATTGAACCTGAAAATAAGATCAAATAACAGTATATAATATCAAATAAATTAAAGTATATAAATAAGGTTTATAGAATTAAAAAGAAAATAAAAGATCGTAGAGAAACGAAAATAAGTTAACAAAAATTAAAAAAAATAATAATACTTCAAATGAGAATGATTGAACATGCACATAAGATCAAATATGAGAATGATTGAACATAAAAATAATATCAAATAAAAGTATAAAAGATAACATAAAGATAAGAAAAAATAAAAAAAGAAGAATGATACCTTAAAATGATTGAACATGCACATTAGATCATATCAAAGTAAAATATACATAAGATTAAATATGAGAATAATTGAACATAAAAATAAGATCAAATAAAAATATAAAAGATAAAATAAAGATAACAAAAAGAATGATACCTCAAAATGAATGAACCTGCACATTAGATCAAATCAAACTAAAATATAAAAGATAAAATAAATTAAAGTAGATTAGAAATAGTATGAAAGTGAAATAGAGAAGAAAAATAAGAAGAAAAAACAGTAAGAATTTGATTAGGTAATGAAAAGATTTATATATAATGATTTGAAATAATAAACGATCGTGATTGAAATTAATCAACCACATAGGAAAAAATGTGAAAATTTACCAAAGATAGCATTGAAACATTTGATATTATGAAAATTAGTATATTGATTGACAATTAGTAGAATATATGCCAATAATATTTTTCATATTTATCAAATTTATATTGTTGATTAAAAAATAAATAAATAATTTATTATTAGCATAAATAGAATATATGATTGAGATCAAAAGTAATAGACGGTCAAGATTAAAATTGAAGATAAAAATAGAATATACACATACTAAACTTATTAAAAATTAGTCAAATATGCAAAAAATATATCTCATATTTATCAAATTTATATTGTAAAATAAAAAAGTAAAATTAAAATAATAAAATTCATTATTAGTATAATTAAATTTTATGATTGAAATCAAAACATTATTTGGACGGTCAAGATTAAAATTGAATTGTTTCTAGATAAAGTAAAATTGAAAAAAAAATGAAAACAAAAGTAGAAGTTTAGGTTTGCTTTTATATATGTATAGATAGATAGATGATTGAACCTTAAAATTTAAAAAGAATTATTGAACCTAGATTATAAATAATATGAAAGTAGAATATGTAAAAGAGAATAAAAAGAAGAAGCATTAGAGGAAAAAAACAAAAGGAAGATTAAAAAGAATAACAAAAAATAGAATATTAAAATATAAAAATATGGTTCATATAATTATTATAAAAGGAAACACAAAAATTGAAGAGAAAATAATAGGAAAAAAAGAATGATACATGATTGGACTTATGAATAAGATCAAATATGAGAATGATTGAATAATAATATCAAATAAAAGTACTCCCTCCGTCCGCTCGAAAGGTAGACATTTTGCCATTTTGGACGTCCGTACCAAAATTCCACATTTCCCTTTTTAAATACATGAGACCCATACACATCACTAATACAATAAATTTATGGGACACATACACCATACTAATACAACCTTAATCCATGTGCTAAAAGCAAATGTCCACCTTTAAGGCGGACGTAGGGAGTATAAAAGAAGATACACAAAAATCGAAATGAAAAAAATAAGATAACAAAAAATTAAAAAACATAATGATACCTTTAAAGAGAATGATTGAACTTGCATATAAGATCAAATAAAAGTATAAAAAACAAAACAAATTAGAATAGATTATAAATAATATGAAATAGAATCTGCAAAAGAGAAGAAAAAGAAGAAGCATTAGAGAGAAAAAAAACAAAAAAGAGAATGATTGGACCTAAAAATAAGATCAAATATGAGAATGATTGAACTTAAAAATAATATCAAAGTATAAAAGAAGATATAAAATAAATTAAATTATGAAATAGGGGGCTTATAGAATTATTATTATTATTAAATAAAAAACACAAAAATCGAAGGGGAAAAAATAAGATAACAAAAAATTAAAAAGTATAATGATACCTTTAGGAGAATGATTGAACATGTATATAAGATCAAATAAAAGTATAAAAGACAAAACAAATTAGAGTAGATTATAAATAATATGAAAGTATAATCTGTAAGAAAAAGAAGAAGTATTAGAGAAAAAAACAAAAAAGAATAAGATCAAATATGAGAATTATTGAACCTAAAAATAATATCTAATAAAAGTACATATAAAAGAAGATAAAATAAATTAAATTATAAAAATAGGGTTTATAGAATTATTAAAAAAAACACAAAAATCGAAGAGAAAAAAATATAGCAAAAAATTAAAAAGTATAATGATACCTTTAAGAGAATGATTGAACCTGCAAATAAGATCAAATAAAAATATAAAAGACAAAATAAATTAGAATTGATTATAAATAATATGAAAGTAGAATCGATAAAAGAGAAGAAAAAAAAAACATTAGAGAGAGAGAGAAAAAAAAGAGAAAATAAGAATTTGATTAGGTTGAAAAGATTTATATATAATGATTTTGATAAATGAACTACCATGATTGAAAGCAAATATTTATAGAGACGATTCTAATAAAAATAAAATTGATATTATATTAATTGAAATTAAGCATATATTGATTAAAATTAATCAAATTTATATTGTTAAGTTAAATCAATAAAAAAGTTAATTTAGATAATAAAAAAATTCATTATTTGTATAATTAAATTTTATGATTAATTGAAATAAAAAAAATCATATATCCTATGTATATTAAATTAAATTATAATAATGAATATTGATTAATATATTAATTTAAGTTAAGTATATATTGATTAAAATTAGTTAAATATGCCAAAAATATCTCTTATATTTATCAAATTTATATTGTAAAATAAAAAGAAATTAAATAACAAAATCAATTATTATTAGTATAATTAGATTAGATTTTATTATTGAAATCAAAAGTATTAATTGGACAGTCAAAATTAAAATTGAATTATTTCTAAATAGAGTAAAATTGAAAAAAGATTGAAAACAAAAGTAGAAATTTAGGTTTGCTTTTATATATGTATAGATTTAATTTTTTGGAAGTCATTTTTTAAATTTGTTTAATTATTTCCAACTTTAAAATTTGTAAGTCAAAGATCGTTCAATTTTAGCTTTTTTTTTTTTTGCAAAATGGAAAAAAAATAATAATAATGAATTGAATTGAAAATACAAAATAAGTGGTGTATTAAATTGAAAAATAAAAGTTGTGATATAATTGAAAATGCTAAATAGAATATTTATTGAATTGACAAAAATAAAAGGTCGTGATATAATTGAAAATATTAAATAAATCATGTATTTAATTGACAAAAATAAAAAGTTGTGATAGATTTGAAAATCACTAATAAGATGATGATTTTTTTAGTAATTAACCCTAATAAAAAATGACAACTTAATTATCAAAGTATATTTTACAAATAATTTATAGAATGGATAAAATGTGATAATATTTTAATAAAAAGTGATTTTAATCAAAGAAAAGTTATATCTATATAATTGAATTATTTCACAGACAATTCACTGAAATAAATATGAGGTGGTCATTTAATATGGTATCAGAGCCCATGGTTAACAAAGGTCCAGAGTTCAAACTTCACCGCTACCCATCTATGTGAAAATTCCACATGCAAGGCTTGAGACAAAAATTCTCCGCATGCATGTGAGGGGGCGTGTTAGAGTGTGACTTGATTAAGTATTAAATGATACAACTCTCTATAAGCTTAAGTCTTTAGATGAGGTGGTCGTTTAACATGGTAAAGTAATACTCCCTCCGTCCCGGATGAGGTGGTCGTTTAACATGGTAAAGTAATACTCCCTCCGTCCCGGTCAAACGCATCGTTTTACTGCATAAAGCTCTCACAAAAGCTACAGTAAACGATGCAATATGGGCGTGACGGAGGGAGTACATGATAAGCAAAATATGATAGCCGTTTAATTAAATTATTTTTTGAAATATTCGTATAATAAATAAAAAGTGATAATATTTTTAATATAAAATGATATCCGATTAAAATAAATTGATAGTAATAAAATTAGTTGAATTATCTAAACGATAATTATTAATAACAATTTTATTTTTAAATAATTAATAATAATAATAAAGTATTTATACATTTATAAAAGCAAACCTAAACTTCTACTTTTCTTTTCAATTGTTTTCAATTTTACTCTATTTAGAAATAATTCAATTTTAATCTTGACCTCCAATTAATCTTTTTTTATTTCAATCATAAAATTTAATTATACAAATAATGGATTTTTTTATTTAAAATTTACTTTTTATTTAACAATATAAATTTGATAAATATGAGATATATTTTTGGCGTATTTAACTAATTTTGAATCAATACTCCATATGTTTAATTAAATAAAATGCTACAACTAAATTTAAACCACAAAATATGGACAAAATAAATATAAATATATTCCTCAAAATAATAAAAATATAAAAACAAAAATGTATAATCAACAATAATCCTATAATAAAAAGTTTTTCGTACAACAAACGGACGGAACTATTAGTTTTTATTAAAAGTGAAAAGTATTTGTTTTCAAGCAGCGTGGAATGCGTGGCCAGCCAATTTAGCATGCCAAACAGGGCCGGTGTTAATGGACGGTGTTAATGGACATGATAGAATCCGTCTCATAAAAAAAGATTTATGAGATAATCTCGTCCAAGACATACCCTTAAAATAAAGGTTGCATTTTTTTTATAAATAAATTTGGATAGATCTTGGGTGAGACCGTCCCACGAAACCCCTTATTTGAGACGGATCATCTATAAATAAAGAAAAATATATTTTAAATTTAATTAAAAAAATTAAATAAAAATAATGGCCATGTTTTGGATTAATTAAGGTGGAAATCTAATGAAATAACCGATAAGCGAAACTCTGTGCAGTTCGGCAAGTGTTTATTAACAAAAATTGAATTTATATCATGATTTTATTATTATTATTATTAAAAAAAATTTATTAGATAATTTAATTGTTCTATTATCATTTTATCTTGATCGAGTATCACTTTATATTAAAATTGTTATTCCTATTTATTAATTCTACGAATTGTTTATAAAATAATTTAATAAAATATCTATCACTTTTTCTTTATTATGTATTAATTTTTATTAAAAATATTATCACTTTTTTATTATTCAAGTGAATTGCTCATTAAATAATTTAATTAGACGGATATTTTTTTTTATTCGAAATCACTTTTTATTACAAAAATTATCCCGTCTTATCAATTCTATAAATTTTTCGTGAAATGCTATTTCGTAATTAGTATCACTTTTTATTAAAGAAATATTATCACTTTTCTTTTAAAATTTTATCATTTCTCAGTTATAGTATAAACTTCATGAAATAGTTCACACTGCCTTTATCACTTTTTATTAATTTGGTCACTTTTCCTTATAAAGATTATCACTTCTTATACTTCTTACAGAAATCATTCATAAGATAGACTCACACAATTTTAATATTATGAATTATCATAACATAATTCAAATGAAAATTTATCATTTTTATTTAATTAGTATTTTATTTATATTAAAAGAAATGTTACTACTTTTTAAAATATTATCATATTTTATAAATTTATAATATAGAGGCTCTATTTAATTTTCCTTTCATAAGTAATTTTTAAATTTTATAATTTTGATATAAACCAAATGAGACCTTTTAATTTATTTAAATTTAATTAATTTTATTTTATAATTAATTTTTAATTTTCTAATTTCGTAACAATCATAGAATTCTTTAAAATTATTATTTAATTAGATTAATGGATAATGCATCCCACGTAAAAGATCGTAGTACTATTTCACCCCATTTTTGCCAATAAATTTTAACCAAATACCATTAGTACGTGCATTTTAGAGTAACCCACTAATTTGTACTTAGCGTGCATTTTAGAGTAACCCACTACTTAGTACTTAGCGTGCATTTTAGAGTAACCCACTACTAAGTTTAACTTGAAACTTATTTATGACAACTACTCAGCACCAAATTTTCAATAAGAACTTTGATTTTATTATTATTATTTTTTCTCAGCACCAAAATTTTGAATCCTGTGGTTTAGGATTTAGGGTTTGAGACTTACATATGTGGGGAGACGGAGATTAATATATCAAAGTTTCTACTAAATTATTTTACTCAAGTGCAATTCCTACTTATTTAATTGTATCTTATAGAAGATTCCTTGGATGCAAGCAATTCCTACTTATTTTCTAGAGTCCAGTTAGGATGCACCGGGTGCACCTAAACAATTTTAACTATTAGATTAACACACAATTTAATCTCTACCATTAAAAAAGAAAAAATAATTAATTTTTTAAAAAACAAAAAAATTACCCAACTACCTTTTTAGCTATAAATTTGGGGTGCATGTTGCACCAGATACACCCTAGAATTACCCTATTTTTTATTGTTAATTGATGAAAAGTTATTTTGTCATTTAATCTAAAGTCTAAACGAATAAGTAGCCAATTCCACTCTGTATTTCCAAAGAAAGTGACATATTAAAAGATGTCTACTCATCATAACAAGATTGTCAAATGTTATCTTCTTACCTCCTCAACAGAAAGTAAAGATAGATTCAATAGATTGAGGAAATTTGGAAGAACATTGATCCAATCTTGAGTTCAGAATGAGGGCACATGGTATAATGATTCCACTGCCTTACCAGGGGCATATCAACCCATTTGTCCATCTAGCAATCAAGCTAGCTTCAAAGGGTATCACCATCACCTTCATCAACACCCAACGTGCCCACAATCTCATTTCAACATCCCACTCTTGTAATGATGACATCTTCTATCAAGCTCGAACTGCTGGTCTTGACATACGCTACACCACCATCTCTGATGGCTTGCCTCTTGATTTCGATCGTGACGCAAACCTTGTTGAGTACTGGGAAAATTTGATGAACCACTTTCCATCGCTGGCTCTTGATTTTGTTGGGAAGATTATCGAGTCCTCTGATCTGTCCCTGCCGTCGTTCTTGATTTCTGATACGTTTGGAGCGTGGCCTGTGCCGGTTGCTGAGAAGTACAACATGGTTACTGTCTTCTTTTGGACAATGCCAGCTGCTGTGTTTTCTATAGATTATCACAGGAGTCTTCTTGTGGAGAATGGTCACTATCCACCTAAAGGTGTGTGTCAGTGTGTGTTTTTGTTTCCACTTGATCATCTGATTCTAGTAAGTTTTTTGAATGTGATGTATTACACTCTTATAAACCCGGTTCACAGCAGACTTACTCGTGTTTTGAATGTGACTTGAATTGTGTTGATGGTTCACAGGTAATGATGAGCATGTTATACGGTACATCCCTGGAATCGAGTCGATTAGCACAAAGGATTTGATGTCACATCTTCAAGAGGCTGATGAGACCATCCTTCACAAGTTCGTTTTCAGGGCATTTGATGTTGTTGACAAGGCAGATTTTATGTTGCACAACACAGTGCAAGAATTAGAACCACATACATTGTCAGCCCTGAATGAAATACAACCAACTTATGCAATAGGGCCAGCTAATTCTTACAGCAGAGTCCGTGTCCCCAAGAGCATGCTGTCTGAAACCGACTGCGCCAAGTGGCTCGACTCCAAGCTTCCCTGCTCTGTTTTGTACGTCTCGTTCGGTAGCTTCATGCACACGAGTGAGAAGGTGATCCAAGATATAGCTCAAGGGCTGCTCCTGAGTGAAGTGCACTTCATTTGGGCTATTAGGCCTAAGATTGTGAGCTCAATCGAGGAGAGTACTGCTCTTTTACCCGATGGGTTTGAGAGCGCCATCGGGGATAGAGGGTTGATCGTTCCGTGGTGCAATCAACTCGATGTGCTTTCGAATCCAGCTGTTGGAGGATTCTTGACGCACTGTGGATGGAATTCGGTAATAGAGAGCATGTCATGTGGCGTTCCAATGATATGTTACCCGAGCGTGTACGATCAGCCTACGAATCGAAAGCTGGTGGTCGAGGATTGGAAGATCGGGATCAATCTATATGATAGAGAGTCGATCAAAGGGGAAGAAGTGGCAGAGAAGATAAAGAGAGTGATGAATGGTGATGCATCAAATGGCATAAGGTGTAATGTGAAGAAATTTAGTAGCATACTTCATAATGGATTGGAGAAAAATGGGTCGTCTGAGAGAAATCTTGATCAATTTTTCAAGGATTTGGAGGATAAGATACAGGCCAAGAAAGATGGTGCTGGAAATTAAACTAATACTGTGTCCATTAATCTTTCACTGTTCAACCCCTTTTGCTTTTACCACAAAAGTACGCTCTCCCTATGAACTATGAACCGCTTCCTTGTATCAATAAGAATTGAGAGATCTATCCAAAACTCAACCGCTTCTCATAATCGATGAGAAAACATAAGTTTTCCTTTCTCAATAACTACCTCTCCTCTCAACGAGGAAAACCACACGCCAGCCGATACACATATGAACAGAAAATTAAATATTGGATCATGAACTACCCAATAAACACCACACTACAAATCTCCACCTTAGTTCTTGCATCCAACCAACTTCTAAGCAAGCCTCCTACTGCTCCTTTCAAGAGCTGCAAACAACCGAACTTAATTCATACCAAACAAGTTCAAGCACAACTCATATTTATGAGTTAGCAGAGCCTTAGTGCAACAATCAGCAAGATTATCTTCAGTTCTAATCTTGCATATTTTGATGATCCCTTTATCAGCCATATTTCTTACAAAATACAGCTTCACATCTGTATGCTTGGTTCTTTCATGATAACTTTGATGCTTTGAAAGATGAATAACACTTTGATTATCACAATATGTCTCCACACTTTTCTGAACAATCCCAAACTCACTGATTAAACCATTCAACAAAATTGACTCTTTAACTGCTTCAGTCATGGCCACATATTCTGCTTCGGTAGTTGAGAGAGCTACAATAGATTGATGTGTAGCTTTCTAACTTACAGCTGTATCAAACATAGTAAATACATAACCGATTAAAGATTTTCTTGTATCCTGGTTTGCAGCATAATCTGTATCAACAAATCCAACAAGAGCAGCAATATCATCTGTAACTTTATGAAACTTTAACCCTCTGTCTATTGTTCCTTTTATGTACTTCAGAGCCTACTTAACTGAATCCCAATAAAGCATACCAGGATTCCCCATGAATCTAGTAATTACACTCATCAGATATGCCAAATCTGGCCTGCAACACACCATGGAATACATCAAACTCCCCATAGAACTTGCATATGGAATTCTCTCCATATCAACTTTCTCTACAACAATACGTGTACTTTGATCTAATGAGAGCTTCACTCTTTACTTCACAGGAGTATTCACTGACTTACACTGATCCATATTATACCTAAGCAATACTTTATTAAGATAAGCTTCTTGATGTAGCTCAACAGAATTTTGTTCCATGTACCTGCTGATTTCCATACCAAGTATTACTCTTACTTCTCCCAAAATTTTCATTTCAAATTCAGATTTCAACCGTGACTTCATTTTCTGAATTCCACTCAATGACTTGCTTGCAATGAGCATATCATCAACATACAGTAAAAGATATGTGACATCTTCTGCATCTGACTTGAGATATACACAACTGTCATACTTGCTCCTGTTAAAACCGCAGGATAACATATATTCATCAAATCTTAGATACATTGTCTAGGGCTTTGTTTCAACCCATACAATGATCTCTACAATAAACATGCCTTAGTATCAGCATTCTTAACAACCACACCTTCTGGAATTTTCATATAGATTTCTTCATTCAGATTACCATGTAGGAATGTTGTGGTTACATCCATTTTGTAGAATTCTAGATTAAACTGAGCAACAAGAGTTAGAAGAACTCTAATAGAGCAATATTTAACCACAAGAGAAAAAATCTCTTTATAATCCACACCCTCTTTCTGTGAGAACCCCTTAGCAATAAGTCTAGCTTTGTACCTGATTGCACCATCTTTAGCTATTGTAATTTTCTTCTTGTAAATCTATTTACATCCTACAAGCTTATGAGAATTTGGTCTATCAACAATCTTCCAAGTGTTGTTCTTTTCTTCCTCCATAGCAACTAACCAACAATCTTTTTCACTACAATTTATAGCCTCATTGTAGCTTCTTGGTTCATAAACCTCCAACTCAAGAGCAGAATAGAGAGCAAATGATATCATATCTATTTGATTATACCTTGCAGGAGGATGAATATGTCTCATTTCCTTATCTCTTGCTAACTGATATTCATCATCTTTAAGTCTGTTCTTCGTCAGGTTTCTCTATATCCTCTTCTTCTTCATGGCTTCTATAGTGAGGTTTAATAAACTAAGTTTCCACCTCCACATGAGTGATACCTTGACTTGAACTGCTATCAGAGTCAAATTTCAAAGGAAATTTACTCTCATCATAGGTGACATTTCTACTGATGATGAATCGTTGACCCTCAATAAACCAGAGTTTATAGGATATCCCACAAAAACACATTTCACAGCTCTAGGATCTAGCTTGTCTTGCTTTATGTGAGCATAAGCAACGCATCCAACCACTTTTAGATCACTATAATTTGTCGGTTTTCCACTCCAGAACTCTTCTGAAGTTTTAAACTTAAGAGCAGTAGAAGGACTTATGTTCAAAAGATAAGCCACAATAGTAACAATCTATCCCCAAAATGATTTAGCTAATCTGGTGCTGCTCAAAATGCATCTCACTCTTTCCAACAGAGTTTGATTCATTCTCTCTGCCACTCCATTTTGTTGAGGAGTTCAAGGTACAGTTTTGTGTCTAGCAATACCTTCAACTTACAAAACTAATTAAATTCATCATATAGAAACTCTAAGTCATTATCAGTTCTAAGATATTTGAGTTTCCTGCCACTTAGATTTTCAGTCTCAGTTATCTATTCCTTAAACTTTTCAAATGCATCAGACTTGGATTTTAAAACATATATCCATAACTTTTTAGAATAATCATCTATTATGGACATAAAATACTTACCTCCACCTTTAGTGACGTTCCTGGAAGGCCCCCACAAGTCTGAATGGACATAGTCTAATGATGCTTTTGAAGTATGTTTCCCAACACCAAACTTATGTCTCTTGGCTTTCCCGAAGATGCAATGTTCGCATATTTCCAGCTTAGAAATATGATCTCTGCTGGAAATTAAAGAAGCACACCATAGCTATCTGTTGATTCACTCAATAAGCTCTCACGTTGAATCAAAACTTTTGAATCTAAACTCTCACGAAATTGAATGAACTTGAGTATGTGTTGTATGATTGAAAAACAAGAAGAACAAGATATATAGTGGTTCGGCTTATTAACCAAGCCTACGTCCACTGTGAGGATGATCGTTTCTTATTACTTTTGAGTATGAGAGATTACAACAGCTTATACATAGATTACACCATATATATACAATCTATGAATCAGCTGGACCATCACGTGTATGCAATTTTCAGCGGTTATTAGAGCAGTTAGATGGAATCTTTTTCTGTTACAACAAACTTTAGCTCACAGCCGGCACTTAGAGCTTCTCATCTATGTGTGGAACCTTCCAGAACGCACTCATATAAATTTTGTACATCCGCCGCAAACTACCCCGATCACCACTTATTCCACATGGCAAGATTTGACTTGTTATTAGCTAGTTACTTCCATGCACCTGATTTATACGTATTACATGATCAAGAACTTGCTAATTCACACTCCAACCACATACTAATGTTGATCAGTCATTAATATGAGGTTTCCATCTCAATCTCCATTGAGCAGATTTTGTTTTGACAATTCCTGCAATCCCCTTTCACTGATATGTGCAAGTCTACCATGCCATAATTCTGTTGTATCTTGATTGCTTACGGCATGTACCAGTCCTGCATCAACTCCTCCTTCTAGGAAATAGAGATCATTCCTCCTAAAACCTTTCAAAACCACTGCATTTCCCTTCGATACCATTAACTGACTAGCTTTAGATTGAAACTTATAACCCATCGAATCCAGCATGCCTAATGATATCAGATTTCTTTTCAATTCTGGTATGTATCTCACATTGGATAGTATCCTCACAACTCCATCAGACATCTTAAGTTTCACAGACCCAACGCAATTTATCTTGCAGGACTGATCATTTCCAAGTAGCACAAAACATCCTTTTTGAAACTTTAAATCTTCCAGCCATTCTTTAACGGGAGTCATATGGAATGTACAACCTGAGTCTAACACCCATTCTGTAGAAACTTCTTGTGTAGTGATTGTCAATGCCTCAATGAAGTCAAAATTTCTTCCTGACACATCTGCAGTCTGATTCACTTGATTCTTAGAATCAGATTGATGAGTCTTCCCTTTAGCTTTCAAAGCTTTCAATTTCGGACATTCTTTCTTGAAATGACCTGGTTTATGACAATGATAACATTTCCTAGTGTCAGTACCACCATCCTGATAAGCTTTCTTATCGTTCATTTTATTTCCAGAATTATAAGTCTTCTTGTTGTCTTTCTTATTCTGATTCTGTTTCTTGATCATGTCTTTTTGCTCCTGTTGCAGATTGCTTTTCTGACACTTTCTAGAGTTCTTTGGATTTCAAAGCAAGTTGAACATCCTCAAGCCTAATTGTTTCCTTGTTACCAAACAATAAGGTATCCTTGAAATTATCCAGAGACTGGGTCAGAGATGACAACAAGATTAATGACTTGTCTTCATCTTCCATTTTGACATCGATGTTCTCAAGATCGTCAATAATCTTGTTGAAATCATCAAATTGGCTTAAGATTGACTTATCTTCGACCATCTTAAAGGAATACAACTTCTGCTTCATATAAAGTCTATTTGCAAGACTCATTTACTATATATAAGCTTTCTAGTTTATTCCAAACATCTATTGTCGTTGTTTCTTTGGCAACTTCTCTCAATGCCTTGTCACCCAAACACAGTATGATAGTACTGTGCGCTTTCTCCATTATCTCAGAATCACCATCTACGGCTATGACATCATCATCAGTATTATCAGTATCATATACAGGTCTAACCTTCATCGCTTCCC
The DNA here is from genome assembly GCA_023678885.1 of Pogostemon cablin. Classification (NCBI taxonomy): domain Eukaryota; kingdom Viridiplantae; phylum Streptophyta; class Magnoliopsida; order Lamiales; family Lamiaceae; genus Pogostemon; species Pogostemon cablin. The sequence goes on from CM042984.1 coordinate 4,199,984, forward strand.
ACAAACCTTGTTGAATCAGTATTGCTTTCATCTTGACTTTCCAAAGTCCAAAGTCTGTTTTCTCCATAAACTTTTCTATGTCGAATCGCGTTGTTCCCGTCTTGTTCTTCCACTGAATATTTCCCACAGACGGTGCCAAATCGTGAATTGAGTATATACCAGACAAGATAACATAGAATAACATGGATCAACAACAAACAATTCTTAAGCAAGAATATATATGTAAGAATATATACGTAAGAAATAAGAACACACGAATTTATAATGGTTCGATCTGAAAAATCTACATCCACTTGGAGGCTTGAAGAATTTTATTAGACTTCTGAGAATTACAATGGAAGATTGTTTATAAAATCATGAACAGCAATTAAGTAAATTCCTTAATATTTCACTGTTCACCCTTTTGCTTTTACCACAAAAGTACGTTCTCCCCTATGAACTATGAACCGCTTCCTTGTGTCAATAAGAATTGAGAGATTAATCCAAAACATAACCGCTTCTCATAACCGATGAGAAAACATAAATTTTCCTTTCTCAATAGCTACCTCTCATCTCAACAAGGAAAACCACACGCCAGCTAATACACATATGAACAGATAACAAAATATTGGATCATGAACTACCCAATAAATACCACACTACAGATAATTTTATATTTTTTAGATTTTGAATTGATAGGAGAAAATTTGAATCTCTAATTGTTAAAGTATGTCTATTATTTAGATAAAGTATGTTTAATAATTGTTAAAATATGTTTTTTAAAGTATGATTTAACGTGTTATAATATGATTTATTATTGATATATTTTAACTACAAATAAGCATATTTTATCTATATAATAAGTATACTTTAATGATAAGTCGATCCGTCTCACACCCGTCTCATAAATAACTTGTCTCACAAGAAAGTAATTTAAGATTAAAATAATGATAAATGAATATTGAAAAATAAAAATTACATTATCCGTGAATGATAAATAGTACGCCGCTGCCACCACGCGAGATAGATTAATAATTTATTTATTTAATTGTCTTTAGTATTAAAATTATAAAGGTAAATTTTATTTAAGATTAAATTAAGGTAATACATTGTCATTTTACTAATATTTTATACTTCTTTTGTCGGAGAGAGTATTTTACTTTTTCAAGTGAATTAAGAAGTATTATTATTTAATGTGTAGTGAATAGTTATATTAGTGAGAGTGTGAATTCCTTATTTTAGTTGTATTAGTGGTAGTCTGTAGGTTTCATATGTGTGAAAAGAAAATTAGACTCTTTAAATGGGACGCAAAAAAAAGACCCTCTTTGAAGTGGACGGAAAACTATTGTGTATAAATTTTAAATAAAAAATAAAATAAAATAAAAAAATATGACGGCCTAGCCGCTCGAAAGTTAGCGGCCGTTTGGACTAGCACATATAAGCCCACCTTTAAAAGAGCTTATAAATCTTTAAGCCCAACCTACTTATTTTCAATGGGGGACCTGCTAGCCCAACAGGTCTAATTAATTTTGATGGCTCTAATCTTGCATATGGATATACTCCTATATTATAATCCTTTTGTCTCCCATAATTATTTGTTTTCTGGTTAGGAATACTAATATACAAAGTCTCTTGTGAGACGTTATTTATATGAGACAGTTTGTGAGACGTGTTAAAATATATCTATTATTAGATAAAATATATTTAATAGTTATTAAAGTGTGTTTTCTAAAGTATGTTGAATTATTCATTAAAGTATGATTTTAACATGTTATTACATGATTTATTATTGACATATTTTAACTACAAACAAGCATACTTTATATATACAATAATCATACTTTAGTGATAGATCGACCCGTCTCACACCCGTCCCACAAATAACCCGTCTTATACTAATATTGTAGTGCGTAATATATCAAGATAATATAATATTTTTTAAGTATAATAAATAGTTACATTAATTATTTGTACGTTTACCAATAACATAAATATAATTATTGAAATATGATACTTAAATTAAAAATATGTAACCAAGACATGATGAAATATTTTACCTTAATTATATTGATTTTTTTATATAATTTTTAGATAAATTATAAAATAAGTTATTTAGTTCAAAAATAATAAATGTATAACTAAAATATATTATACAATTATTATAATGAGTTTTTATTTTTTTATATTTTAAGTATGGATATATTGATAAGTATTAATCCTTAATTTATTTTCCTTAAATAGAATTACAGGAGGGCTTATAAATAAACCAAATCAAGGTATCGTATAGATTAGGAAAAAGCATCAAAGATGAGTAAACAGTAAATCATCTTTCTTTCCTAACAAGAAACACTTATAATTCCCCTATAAATTTTCATATTCCGCCCCAAATTTCATATCTCCCATTTGCATTCTTCTATTCAATTACAAACCTTAAAACCCTAGCACAACGATTATTTCTTCACCATGACTAATCAACCGGAGTCCTCTGATTCGTAAGTGTTTCTTCACATTCTCAGATCTCGCCCAATGGTTATTGATGTGTAAAACTATGTTTATGCGTGAGTGTTGATCAACTCAAACGTCGTTTGCAATGTTAATTGAGTTTTGATTGTGATACGCAGCAAGGGTACGAAGAGGGATTTTAGCACAGCGATTCTTGAGAGGAAGAAGGCGGCGAATCGGTTGGTGGTGGAGGAGGCCATCAATGATGATAATTCTGTGGTGTCTCTTCACCCTGATACCATGGAAAAGCTTCAGCTCTTCCGTGGGGACACCATCTTAATCAAGGTATAATGTTATTGCTATCTTTCTTTATGGAGTTTTTTTTCAATAATTACTTGGTTTTGTTTCGTTAATGTTCGTGAATAATACACCTATGTTTTAAGTTCTGCGATTGTTTTACAGTGAATAATACAGTATAAACTTTAATTCTTTTTTTTTTTTGAAAGCATGTAAAGTTTAATTTTTTATACAGTGTTAATTTAATTTAAATTTTTAAAAATCTGCTAACTGAAATTATTACGTTGAGTGGAACGGGAAAAGTATTCAACTTTCAGTGTATAGGCTTCCTACACAACTGGATGAATATACTGTAGAAACTGTTAAATGACATGCTCTGCTTTGCTGTGAAGGTCAAGTGTTGTTTGATTGGAGTATCTCATAATTCGTTGAGTGGGTGGTGATTTCACCATTATTTCCATGCTAAAATTACTGGGTTTATTGGGGTGTTTTTTATATTTTGAGTGCCGCTGTGCAAGATATTATTGGAGAAATCTATAATTATATGGTAGGATTTGTTCCATTGGATGATAGTTTGTTCTTAGGTTGATCCTTTTGATTTTTGAATATCTATTCTTTTACACATAGGCAAGTGCTCATGGAATAGTTCTAGTTGTTTTTGCTTTTTGATAGCCTTGAAGAGAACTTGGAATGGATTAGAGCTTCATATGTCAGGACACAACTAGTTCTTTATTGGTTAGAATTCATTTAACTGTTATAAATAAACTTATTTATATGTTAATGTTTCTTCTGGTCATAGGGTAAGAAAAGAAAGGATACAGTATGCATTGCTCTTGCTAATGATAGTTGCGAGGAACCAAAGATTCGAATGAACAAAATCGTCAGGAAAAACCTCAGGGTCAAGCTCGGTGATGTGGTTTCTGTCCATCAGTGTGCTGATGTGAAGTATGGAAATCGTGTGCACATTCTTCCTATTGATGATACAATTGAAGGGCTTACTGGAAATATATTTGATGCCTTCCTAAAGCGTGAGTTTATTTTAAAGCTTCCATCCGTATTGTACGATTCTATGTTGTTCTGTGGACTTCATACTCCAATAATGCAATTAATACTTTTGCTTGTAATTTTCCTAGTGCAATTGGCCTTGACCCTGAAAATTATTTGTTTAGAGCTTTATAAGAGGTTAAGAGGTGTCTGCATATTGAACTGCCTGTACCAGTTTGCTAGTTGGAGCCATTGCGTGGACGTTAAATTGACAGTTTTTCATTTGCAATTTTGTTTCATGTTATTTTGGGTTCTGTAAAGTATACATAAATTGCAGTTTCTTGAGACTAAATTGATTGGCATGAAATTCTGAAGTTCCCTTTAAGAACAGTAACACAACCTGCAGGAATGATTGGCTTTACATTTTCGATTCCTGGAATTGTAGGATCGAAATTATGTGTGTTTAATTCGTAGTCCGTTTTGCCTGATTGTAGATGCTCCTAGGATGATTTGATATAAATGTTTTTCCTTGTCAATTCTCATGCGTGCTAAGTTTACTTGTTGAATAATGTTCCTCAGCATATTTCTTGGAGGCATACCGTCCAGTGAGGAAAGGTGACATGTTTCTTGTCAGGGGAGGAATGAGAAGTGTAGAATTCAAGGTTGTAGAGACTGATCCTTCTGAATACTGTGTAGTTGCACCTGATACAGAGATCTTCTGTGAGGGTGAGCCTGTTAAAAGGGAGGATGAGGACCGGTTGGATGAGGTTGGTTATGATGATGTTGGTGGAGTGCGTAAGCAGATGGCTCAGATACGTGAATTGGTAGAGCTTCCACTTAGGCATCCACAGCTTTTCAAATCAATAGGTGTCAAACCTCCGAAAGGAATATTGCTTTATGGACCCCCAGGATCTGGGAAGACCTTGATTGCCAGAGCAGTGGCCAACGAGACTGGTGCTTTCTTCTTTTGCATCAATGGACCAGAGATTATGTCAAAATTGGCAGGAGAAAGTGAAAGCAATCTGAGGAAGGCATTTGAAGAAGCTGAGAAGAATGCACCATCCATTATATTCATTGATGAAATTGATTCAATTGCTCCCAAGAGAGAGAAAACCAATGGAGAGGTTGAGAGAAGGATTGTTTCCCAACTCTTAACGTTGATGGATGGGCTAAAAGCCCGTGCCCATATTATTGTAATGGGAGCTACGAACCGCCCAAATAGCATTGACCCTGCTCTTAGAAGGTTTGGTAGATTTGACAGGGAAATAGACATTGGTGTTCCCGATGAAATTGGGCGCCTCGAGGTTCTTCGGATCCATACAAAGAACATGAAACTTGCTGAAGAGGTAAGCTAGATTATGTAAGGCTTTTTCATAGTTAATCCCGTCACTCCTACAAAAGTGAATATTCGTACAGCCATTATAACATCAGTGCTTTTATGCAGGTTGATTTGGAAAGAATTGCCAAGGATACACATGGTTATGTTGGTGCTGACTTGGCTGCCCTGTGCACTGAGGCAGCCCTTCAATGCATCAGGGAGAAGATGGATGTGATTGACTTAGAGGATGATACTATCGATGCAGAGATTCTTAATGCCATGGCTGTTTCCAATGAGCACTTCCAGACTGCTCTCGGAACCAGCAATCCCTCTGCTTTGCGTGAAACAGTGAGTGTACAATCCTTATTTCTCATTATTCACTTGGGTTTGGTATCTAATGTATTTGCAATCTTGATAGGTTGTTGAAGTACCTAATGTTAGCTGGGAAGATATTGGAGGCCTTGAAAATGTAAAGCGTGAACTCCAAGAGGTATCTATTCTCTCTTATTTCTGATGGTTATGGCCTTCCAGCTTTTTTGAACTTTGATTATGCAATTGTTTTTATTCTCTCATTTAATTGGTTTATTGCACTGCTTGTCGTATAGACTGTTCAATATCCAGTGGAGCATCCTGAAAAGTTTGAAAAGTTTGGAATGTCGCCTTCTAAGGGAGTTCTTTTCTACGGTCCTCCTGGATGTGGAAAGACTCTACTGGCTAAGGCTATTGCAAATGAATGTCAGGCAAACTTTATCAGTGTCAAGGGTCCTGAACTGCTAACCATGTGGTTTGGAGAGAGTGAAGCCAACGTACGAGAAATTTTTGACAAGGCTCGCCAATCCGCCCCTTGTGTCCTATTCTTTGATGAATTGGACTCGATTGCTACTCAGGTTTGTAATTAAGAAATCCTGGATTTGTATTATGTAGTTGCTTGCTAATTTCTAATGTTTTCGAGTAACGTCCTCTCTTGCAGAGAGGAAGCAGCGTGGGAGACGCTGGTGGCGCTGCAGACCGTGTGTTGAATCAGCTTCTTACAGAAATGGATGGCATGAATGCTAAGAAAACTGTGTTCATTATCGGTGCAACCAACAGGCCTGACATAATCGATCCAGCTCTTCTCCGCCCCGGTCGTCTGGATCAACTGATCTACATCCCTCTCCCTGATGAGGAATCACGCCTTCAGATTTTCAAGGCATGCTTGAGAAAGTCGCCCATCTCCAAAGACGTAGACCTTAGAGCTCTAGCCAAGTACACTCAAGGTTTCAGCGGTGCAGACATTACTGAAATATGCCAACGCTCATGCAAATATGCCATCCGTGAGAACATTGAGAAAGTAAGCATCCGCATCCCTCGGTTGATTTATACATTTTGCAGAATCAGCATCTCATAATATTGTCCGTGTCGTGTTCAGGATATTGAGAAGGAGAAACGAAGAAGAGACAACCCGGAAGCCATGGAAGAGGACGTCGACGAGGAGGTGGCTGAGATCAAGGCGGCTCACTTCGAGGAGTCGATGAAGTATGCTCGTCGAAGCGTGAGCGACGCGGACATCCGGAAGTACCAGGCGTTTGCTCAGACGCTGCAGCAGTCAAGAGGTTTTGGTTCAGAATTCAAGTTTGCTGAAAATGCTGGTGCTGCTTCTACTGCAGCTGATCCTTTTGCAGCAGCTACTGCTACCAATGATGATGATGATCTTTATAATTAGTTTATTTATTTTTCAATGCTTTAATTATCTTATTATTCTCCCATATTTTTGTTGTTCCCCCTTTGACTTATGAAGAAGGTGAGGCAATTCTTTATATAGATTAATTTTTTTTTTTTTTAATTTTCTTTATAATTGGGGAGTGGAGTCAGTCAAGACACCAACAAATTACTGAAGAAGCCAGCACTATCAACCTCTCCATTAAAAAAAAAAAAAAGAAAAAAAAAAAGAAAGAATTTCTTAGTATATTAATTAAATTTTCAAGTTAATAGTAAGTGCAAAAGATGTCTGGAAATGCGACTGGGCTTGCAATTTAGAGATGTTAAAGGCCAGCCCAAACCCTGTTGGGCTAATCCAGCAAGAACTGTGGTTATCTTTTCAGGCTTTCTGAGTAAGAACTATGGATACAGTTTAGTCCATTTGAATAAGCCCACACATTGCTTGGGCCTCCTTAAAACAACAATTTGTCAGCCTACATATTGAATTTTTCCAATAATAAATCGTTTCAAAGCAAAATAATAAATAAAACAATGGTGCAGCCAATCTTATTAAAATATATCCTTTTTATTGATACATAATTCTTTTAAATTTTTAAGTATTAATTTTACTGTATATACATCCAATTGTAAAAATTACCCTTTCAATTTTAAAATTATACACATTCTCAATAATTCACCAAACAAACCTTAATTGTTCAATCGACTTCACCGACCAAAACTCAAAGTGTTCAATAATTGACTTTACAACACAAACCTCAATTATTCAGCTGGAACACTACTTAGTTTGTTCTTTCTCAGTATATTATCAAACATACAATTAATCTGGAATCAAACTACTGTTTAATTGAGGGCACCCCACCCCTACCCCATAAGTCATATTCTTGGGGGGACGATTTGAATGAGTTACAATACAATAATTATGAACAACTCTTGCGATTTTTCAATTGGATAAGACATCACCTTTCAGTAATAATATGACCATTTTCTTCAGACTTGTCAGAATTGCACGTGTTACACTATTTTTCACCCTAATTTTTTCAATTCCTAAAATTGTAAAAAAAAAAAATATATATATATATATATATATTATTAGTATTACCAAATTACCTTTCTTTGGATCCAGCTATGGCACTATTTAGTATATACATACTGATACGAAAATCACGTGTACTTGCGTAGATGTACTATTAATATTTATACGTAATTAATTATCAATTCTGATGCTTAATTCCTAATTAGGTAACTGGAGAAGTACAAAATCCTAATTTGAGTGCATGTAATAAAATCCTTTCGGTGGTTAAAATATTTTAACCCAGCATGCGTCGAGTTTTCACCTCATGCTCTAAATGTTTGGAACCTGACAACGTAAAACCCATAAAACGACTTCACAACCGTATTCTTTTATGAAGGGCTATACCTACTATCGAGAAGGGATTTTCGTAAACAGTAACACTTGTGTAAATTGAATTTACGTATAGTCTCCCTTCTAATCTTATATATTCTAGGTATTGCTATGGTATTTAAATTAAGGGGACCACATAGTTTATAAGATTTATGATGTAAACTTCATTTATAAGATATTAACTCTTTCGTAAATACGTTTTCGTGTATCGTCTCATATATTATTACTGATTGTATGATTAATACATTAGAGGTGGTAGAAATTATTATACTCCTCTATATCGCTTATCGCCCCATCCTTATATCATTTTATATATCATCTCTAGTATAGTACTTTTTTAGTTTTAATGAATGGTATACATGTTGGAGAAAAGACTTATGTCTGCCTTTATATGCATCCAGAAATTCTTTTTTTTTTCCTCTCCTCATAAATCAACATCTCATCATTCATCCCTCACATTACTTTGATATAAAATTCAAATTTAAGTGGCATAGGAGATTAATACACAAAATAATACTTCCTCCTTTCTTCGTCAATGACACATTTTGCTGTTTAGGCATCCGTTACAAAGAGTCTCATTTCACTTTATACACACATGAGATATACAATTAAAATATAGTGCCCACATATCTACTAATATAACTACTCAATACACATTAAATAATACTAATAACTTCTTAATTAATACACATGCAAAAACCAAATGTCCCTCTTATAAGATTACATCTAGTGTTGTACCATAAAACTGTGGAACCAACAATTATCAAGAGAGAATAGATGAGACGAGAGAGGGGTTAAAAAAATGGCACACGAGCGGTGGAGCAAAGAATGGAATAGAAAGAAATTGGTACTATTTTCTTTTTCTAATGATTCTTGCTGTCTCCTTTTCCCATATATGTGCTCAAATACTCGCTCAAACCATAAATAAGGAGTATAAAAATATAATAAATTTTAAGAATAGATTCTAAACTCTAAATTTGGAGAGATTCTCGTGTATAATCGGTTTTATGGTGCATTATTTTGAAAAAACTTATTCTTTAAAATACGTAGAATTACTCCACCATTATCATAAAATAACTTTTTGGTTGTATTGAGATGTAATTCCGATTCTACACTAGTTTTTGCATGGACTAAATGATTAAACTTAAAAATAAAACAATCTATAGAACCCCAAATTTATATGCATTAAAATTGAAGATTCATCATCTAAAATAAATTTTCATGCATAATTAAATAATGGAGAGCTGAAATTAGTAGCCTGTCTGATTTATTTCTAGTGTAAGTTTCTTTTTCACACATTTTATTTTATATACATGGTCAACATTCTAATTGATAACATTGTCTTCTTCCTGTATCTTTATATATTTTAATAGCCATGATTGTGTTCATGCTATTTGTCATTTCAATCCATTAAATAACAAAACTCTACTAGGAATATATATATATATATATATATATATATATATATATATATATATATATATATATATATATATATATATATAGATAACTTAAAAAAAAAATGTAAGTTTTAAAAATCAAAATTTAGTAATTTCAAAATCCAAACAAAATATAGCTGTAAAGATAACATTTTATTTTTTATTTTTAAAAAGTTATCACTTTTATTAAATATATTAATATTTTTTATTAAAAATAATACTTCATTACTTTTTATTTATACTACAAATTGTTAAAAATAATGAATTGCACCACTACCATTTTTAACAATATATGAGTATTACTTTTTATTCAAATATTATTCAATCTTATATATCCATCTCATGAAACTCTTCTCGTTATAAATCTAGTCATAAGTGTTTGCCTTATTTTAAATAATCATTCTTTTTATTATATTTTTATTTAAAAGATTTTAAGTAAAATGTTAAATTTGACACTAGTAAACAAACAACTTGGATAAACAAATCTTGAAATTTTAAGGAACTAATATTATTCGCGTATGGTGTGATCAAATTATTTATAAATCATTTACTATAATTATATGTTTACTTTAGGTCTTTTGATGATAGTATTAATTTTATGTCAAATCAATAAATAAAAAATAAGTGGTATATGTGTAAGAGAATATTAATTAATGTAAGATAAGAAATAGTAGGGAAAGAGAAAAAATATTATTTAAAGAAATAATGAAGAAAAGATGATTATAAGTTGAGGTTTATATATATATATATATATATATATATATATATATATATATGCACATTTTTTAAAAATGGAAATACATGGTTAAAAATGGGTTGTTAAAAGAGGTATATTATTTAATATTTAATCAAAACATTTTAATATGTTCTTATTCATAGCCAGAACTTTTGTATTATGAATGACCATCTCGTTTAAATGTTGAAGTTGGACATCATTCATCCTTCTAATTAGGAAAACAAATTATCACGTGCACTCGATCCACTATTTCGTTAATTCACATTCAATTTTTACGATTATTAATAAATATAAAATTTATTCCCCTACAGCTTGCTATCGATTTTTTTTAATTCACTTAATTTTTTAATTTTCTCTCCTTCCCATATTTATAATAATATTCACACTTGTTTTTATTCATCCCACACCTATTTTCACCACTTAAAAAAAACATCGCATCAATTAATAACGGTTATCTTAATTTCAAAATTACTATCTCACCCAACACACATAACATTATTTATATTTTTATTATCTAAAAATACCAGAATACCCCTAAAAATCCACCAAATTGGTAAAAAGTTAGAGGAATTGCCCCCTCTTGCCCAATCTCAAAATACAATAAGCAAAAATGTCCGGTTTGATTAAAATGTTGAAAATCTGCCTAATTTTCTTTTAAATTTACCAAAATATCTCTCACATGTGTCAGACACCCATCAAATCACTCAATAATTGAATATTTTAATATTAAAATTTTTTATTTCTGTTAATGTAAGTTAATTCTATTCGGTCATACCATTTTTGTTCTATTCGATTTTTTAATCGATCAATTATTTTTGTTATATTCTGTCAATTTTTATTTTGTTATATTCGATCAATGTCTATTTGTTCTATTCAGTCTTCTAATCGGTCAATTATTTTTGTTCTATTTTGTCAATCTTTATTTTGTTCTATTCGGTCAATGTCTATTTGTTCTATTCGGTCTTCTAATCGGTCAATCATTTTTATTCTATTCTAACAATTTTTATTTTGTTCTATTCGGTCAATACCTATTTGTTTTATTCGCTCTTCTAATCGGTCAATCATTTAATGATTGACATAATCAATAATTTTTTTCAAAATTAAGTATTTAATTTTAAATAAAAATAATATGTCAAAGGGTATTAATGTCAAATTATATTAAAGTATACAGATTTGCTTTATTAAAAAGGAAGTGGACATTTTTACTATGAATGGACATTTATGCATAAGCCCCAAAAAGTTATCTTAAATTAGGAAAAATGTAATTTAGGTTAGATTCAACCGTCAAATTAGGGATAATATATATAGTTAGAAATCAGATGGGCTAGCCCATCTGACTATTGGGCTCTTCACTTAAGTAAGAGACCCATGTTCGATTCACATTGAAAACGAATTAGGAGGAGAAATATAAGAAGGCTTGGAGAAAGAAAAGTAAGGATGTTTAGTGTATACTAACTACTAAATACTAATATTTATCGATAAAAAAAATATAGAGTTAAGAGATAAATTGTAAAAACTAAAATCTTTGATGGTACATAATTAGAGGAGGGGGAATAAGGATATCAGATCACATCATTGATTCCACCTAATTATCGTTATTAGATAAGAAAATAATCTTCTTTAAATCTCCTTTTTTTTTCAAGGCATGTATTATGTGATGATTGACCGACGATATCATCCAATTTCTATTCCAATAAAATATTTAAATAATTACATATTTCATCTAAATCCTTCATACTTAAAAATGGTAAAGTAATCATAACTTTAAATATTAATTCTAAATTGGCAAAGCTCCTGCGTCCGGGCACGGCATGTGCATATGGGAACACAACTATCCCCACCATATTCTATTCAAACATATGTATTGTTAAGAGTTTAAATTGAAAAGGGACATGATGTCTCCGGGAGCCAAGAGTCTCACTCTTCTAAATTTATGTATATTTCGGATTTATTTGGATTTGAAAATGTGAAATTGACTCAAAGTATGTAGTTAAAATATTTTTATTGAATAATATTAGAATATTTTAAAATAGTATGTCAATGTATCATTTTTCATAGATGAGTGAGGAAAACATACTTTAAATATTATAATAAACATACTCAATCTACCTACGTTCTTTGTCTCACTCAAAGGGTAGTTTTTATATTATTGCACGTTGATTAAAGAGTATTATTATTTAATGGGTAGTAATTAGTTGTATTAGTGAGTGTGTGAGTCTCATTTTAATTGTATTAGTGGGTATGTGTGAGTCCGTGTGTGTAATAAAGAAAATGTAACTCTTTGATGGGACACCCCAAATGAAAAAAAAAAGAACTTTTTGAATGAGACAGAGGGAGTATATAACAATTAATCCTTCTGTCTCATCCAAAGAGTCTCTTTTTGTTATTTTGGGCGTCCCACCCAAAGAGTCTTCTTTCCTTTTTTATATACATGGGATCCACACACACCCACTAATACAATTAAAATATGGGACTACATTCCCATTAATACAACTACTCACTACACATTAAATAATAATATTTTTTAATCCACGTACAAAAAGCAAAAACAACCCTTTGCCCGGAACGAAAGGAGTATGTTTCAAAACTTCTCACATAAACGTAATCCCAAAGGAAACATTACGTAGAATGGTGGAAGAATGAAGGCGATGTATTTAACTTTTACTATCACAGGTGGTAAAGCATAGATATATCATATCTTTGACCTATGGCCCCCCCTCTCTCTCTTCAGTATTGCAGATGCTTTTTTTGATCTAGTGTAAATGGATAGGGTATGATACGGATACGCTCAATTCACATACTATTCACATTTTATTTTTATTACCCTTATTCTACCCTATTACCCTCAAATGTATCATCGGGTAGGGTACGGATAATATCCATCGGGTAATGGATAATTCACGGATAAACGATTATCCGAAATTTTAAAATGGTTACCCTTGTCAACCAAATAATATATCACTCTAAAATACACAATGATGTAAGAAAATCAAAGTAAATGCAAAAGATTAAAAAAAAAAAAAAAGATTGAGATATGAGTAGCCTACCTCAATCCCCCAGTAATTAAAATAAAAATTGATATAAAATATTAGATGGTATCATTTTATTAGTCATACCCTTGAAGTCTTTTGCTTTCTTAAATCAAATAGCAATGTGATGTACACTAGCATGTGCGTTATAAAGTGGAACCATTTTTCAGATTATACAAAAACATATATGTATAAATATAAAATATAATAAACTATGCTAAATATAAATATAATAAAATATACTAAATATAAAATGTAATAAAATATATATATATATATATATATATATATATATATATATATATATATATATATATATATATATATATATATATATATAAAGTAAGCGGGTAATCGGGTAGGGTAATCGGGTATTTTATAAATATCATATCCTACCCCTACCCTCAATATTTTCAAGTGGATACGGGTACTACCCTACCCGATACCCGAATATGTTGTACCTTACCCTTATCTAATAGGGTATTATCCGCATACTATCCGAACCCACGGATAAAATTGACAGCCCACCCAAAAAATAGTACCTCAAAAACACCTTTAATGAAATTCAATAATATCTCCAACAACATCAAAATGCTATGCATAAACATCTGAATGACGTTCAATCCATATCCAGCAGCATAGAGAGAGAAGCATGAAGAATATAATGAACTATATATATAAAATATGGGGTGTATACATAGTATATGAAATAAAATACAGAATGGACATATATAACATCCCTTCAAAAATATGACTAAATTAATGATATTCGTAGAATATAATATATGATTAAAAAAAAAGACATGAGAAAGATAGGGAGGGTAGAAACGTAATTAAGGGTGATCTTTGGTGGAGTCATTCCAGCAGAGAAGCATTGCAATGCAGCGGCGGAGAATGTAGAACTTCGCCCTCTGTTTCTTCGCCAATTTGGTGCATTTCTCTCCTATCGATCTTCTGCAACTTTCTTCATTTTCATTTTCGCCCCTCATCTCTTCCTTCTCCTTCAATTCACTCCAATAACTATTTCTACTGCACCGTCTAAAGGGAACTGCATGCTTTATTTATATTGTTATTTCAGTGGGTACAACCAATGCCCAAACTAGGACCACCACCAATTATCTCTTCTTCTAATCCAACATAACCCCATTTCTCATTTCTTAAAAACCCACCCTACTATTTATAATCATGGATATTTTTTTTATTAAATTAATTTTATATACACATCATTCTACCTCTAGTTATAATGTGATTTTTATGGAGATCAGTATCATTTTATATGAATTTTCTTGTGAAGCCACCCAATAAACAGAGAAAGGCTTGGTAATTAATTTATATTAAATTTAAAAAGTAATAATAAATAAAAGAAATAAAAAATAGGCGGGTATTATGGAGGAGGCCGTGAAACAATACATAGAATTATAAAGGATCTTGGATGTCCTGTTACATTTTGGTGTTATATCTCTGTTACACGCGTTAGATGAGTGACACGTATGCGGAGAGGAAAATCTCAACATTTCCTCTTAGCTGTTTATTGTTAGGGTATAGATTAGTCTATCCTACGTATCAATCATCCAATGATTTGTAATAGGAGATGTAACACCAAAATATAACAGGAGATCCGAACCGATTATAAAGTGTGTAACGTGTATTGTTTAACAACCATACAATATGGTCAATATTACTGTCTCAAGCTCAAATTTCTGATTCCATATATGGATATTAAATTAAATGCAAATATAATTATTCCATGCTATTATTGCTATCTCCTAAATCATGTATCATAATGCTTTTATTTTTGGGAAAAAAAGTTTTGTTTAAGTATTGAACTATTACTTTATATTAATTATAATTATAATTTTTTTTTATCCACATCTATTAATGATACTCCTCCGTCCCGGGTATTTTTACCCGTTTGTACGGACACATAAATTAAGAAGTGTTATTTTTTAATATATAATGTAAGAAAAAATATGGATAAATTGGTAATATTGAGAGAAAAAGTAAATAAAATTGTTGGGAATGATGAATAAAGTGTAAAAAAGTAAAAAAAATTGTTGGGATTAATGAATAAAATGTAAAAAGTAGATAAGATGTATAGTGTATTTTTACAATTAATGGAATGAGTAAAAATACGTGAGACATCTCAAAATGAAAAGTGTGTAAAAGCATGTGGGACGGAGGGAGTAATTATTTTTACGGATAAAATAAATAAATAAATAAATGTAGGAAAGATGTATTTTATTTTTTCTGTTAATTTTATCCTATTATATTCATATTAAAGATCATTATTATTTTTTATTTATGACAAGAATAATTTATAAAATTATTCAAGTGTTTATGGAGTATAATGTATTAATTTATAGGCAAAACTTGTGTGATCGTCTTGTTTCACGTAAACCCTTACATAAGACGGATAAAAAGTGATATCTAATCGATAAAAAGTAATAATGATGTAATAAACTATTTTATAAAAAATTTATAGTATAAATAAAAAGTGATAACATTTTATAGCAAAAGTAATAATTAATTACAAAAGCGTCTCACATAAGAGTATCTCAATACAAAACTTGCCTTAATGTTTAAATCATTAGTATCTTGTTTTACTTGTGTTCCCTCCGTCCTGAGTATTTTTACCCTTTTGTACGAGCACGTAAATCAAAAAGTGATGTTTTTTAATATATGATGTAAGAAAAAATAGGAATAAATTGGTACTATTGAGAGAAAAAGTAAATAAAATTGTTGGGAATAATGAATAAAGTGTAAAAAAGTAAAAAGTTGTTGGAATTAATGAATAAAGTGTAAAAAGTAGATAAGATGTGTAATGTATTTTTACAATTAATTAATGGAATGAGTAAAAATATGTGGGACATCCCAAAATAAAAAGTGTGTAAAAATACGTGGGACGAAAGAAGTAATTATTTTTACGGATAAAATAAATAAATAAATGTAGGAAAGATGTATTTTATTTTTCCTGTTAATTTTATCATATTGTATTCATATTAAAGATCATTATTTTTTTATAACAAGAATAATTTATAAAATTATTCAAGTGTTTATGGAGTATTATGTATTAATTTATGGGCAAAACTTGTGTGAGATCGTCTTGTCTCACGTAAACTCATATATAAGACGGATAAAATGTAATATCTAATCGATGAAAAAATAATAATGAAGTATTTTATAAACAATTTATAGTATATTATAAATAAAAAGTTATAACATTTTATAATGAAAGCAATAACTAATTATAAAAGTGTCGTAGGAGTATCTCAATACAAAACTTGCCCTAATTGAAATCATTAGTATCTTGTTTTACTTGGGCTCCTCCACCACATGTTATAAACTTATATGTATATATGACCTTTATTTGATGAATTTATCTAGTTGTTGTACCAATTTAATTAGAATTTCTAAAACCTACAAATTTTATTAATGGAGTATATTGTTATATATCCCATTAAGATTGTTCTTCATTGAATTTAGATTTGAATATTAATATTACACTGAAATGGATCATCTTAAGTCATAATCCCATTCTGAGTTTAGAATTTACTAATTGAGTTAAAATCTTATTTCTCGTCAAATGTGAATTCGGCTTTTATAATTCGTCTTTGGTTATAAGACATAAAATCATTTTACCTCTCACTTAATATTGATTAGTTTGGCTCTTCCTTGTTACTCTACACAATTTAAAATACAAAAAGTAAAAATTAAAATACTACCAACATTTGTATTCCACTATTTGCAAAATCCGAAAAGAATCAAATTGATGGGTCGACATCTCGAAATTGTGGTACCATGTACAATGTTAAATTGGAGACAATTAATGGTACTACTGTGCTTGTAGCGAAGCATCATCAATCAGGTTTAAATTTGTTTGACACCACGAAATATATATGAATAAAGATTAATAATATGTTATAAATTTAGTCCCACCGGTGACGAAATAGGGTCAAATACGTCCTATTTTCGCCGGAAAACGACGATGTTGCCGAAAAACGGCACGTGACTGTCACGTGATGGTCGGAATCGTCAATTTCCGAGCGGGGGATGACGTGGCAGGGGAATCAACTTAAAAAATATTATTTTATTGCCACATGGCAATTATATTTATTTATTTAAAATAATTAAAAAAGACTAAAATTAAAATCTGTCACGTAATAATCTACTTACTAAAACCCCACCCACCCGAAAAATACAATTTCAGAATTCATTTTGATAAATTAGAATCGAAGATGAAGAAGAACCCTAAGCCCTAATTTGGGGAAAAATCGATGAAGAAGAAGATCCGAGACCTAATGTCGTCGTGAACCAAAAGCGCAGAGAATCCTTTTAGTGTCGTGATGTCGCGAGGAATCTTAGAGACTCAATGCCTTTGTTACCTACGAGCTCCGGTTGCTACGACTTGGAAAGAGGATAATTGAGATCGAAGGTTCTTGGGGTGCGGAAGATATCCTGTAAGATATTCTATTTCATTTGTTCTATTACTATACTTCATTAACATTTATTTATACTGATAAATGGCATATAGGCTCGTGCTAATGCAATTTGAGGATTAGGGCTATTGCAATTTGCGGATAAATGTGTAAATTTGAGTTTTAATGTTGATTTTTCTATGTTTTTATGCATATATGATCCGGGCTATTGTAATTTTTTCCAATGGATTGATCCACCAATGTGCTTGAGGTCAAAGATTGTAGTTACGATGGATCGTGTTCAGTTTGTGTATTTTGCAACAAAGATTGTAATTCCGTACTCATTTTGATTTGCAATGAATGAATATGAGATTGCTATTGAATTTTTCCCAGCATATTATTCTTTGTAATGTTTGCAAAATATGAAATTGTTATTGAATGAATAAATATGAAAGTGTTATTAAATGAATGAAAAAAAGTGTTGGTGTAATTTTTTGCAATTACAGATGCATAACTATCCATTATTATGCAAAAGTAAGCCTTTAAATGATAAAATAGCTGCTGAAAAAGCATGCATAGGTTGAATTCATGGATGTATCTAAACTGACTGATACATGAAACTAAAAGAAGGGAGAACTTGACATCATATTGCTAAACTTGGATTTAGGATGAAATTCTTGGAAGGAGCAGAATATGACACACACTATGTAATACCATTTGACTGGATTGGGTGGAGAACCTCCACTAGCATCTAAACCACCTGCTGTATGCTAATGACAATTTTAAATTTTCAAGAATTCTCAAATATACAATAATGCACTATTCTCTAATATAATTAAAAAAAAAAAGGAACAAGGGGAGGATGAGTTCTTGTACCGAAGGGCAATCTATAAAGAAGCAAACTAAACAATCAAAATAAATATTCAAAGATAGCTAGTTCCAACATTCAAAACAAAAACCTGCACAATAGCAAATCCACCATTCCCAAATCTATATATTGTGAGCAACATCATAATAACAAACCCAAAATACAAACTGAAATATGTTCACATCAGCATCACATTTGCTCAGCATACTTAAGAAATAGAAAAAAAAAATGATCCTAACAATCCATTAGTTGTTCAATCAGGACCACAAAATAAATAAGTTAACCATAGCCATCTAGGTGACTTTCTTTTTTCCCTTGCCTAGTGAACCACTGCTTTGTTTGGACAAGAACTCTCCCATAGGTGGAGGTGCTCTGAATTGGATCCTTGGATGCAAAGATGGTTGGCACATATGAAGTTGTTCATACATGGATGGCCCTTGCACTTGAGGTGTGGAAGGTGCCTTGTACCATCTCACTGTAGTGACACCACTCTCTTGAGTAGCAGGAGCAATATTAACTTTAGCAACACAACTCTCTTGAGTAGCAGGAGCTACATTTACTTCAGTAACAAACTTTGGTAGAGCAATCTAAAAATAAAAAACAAATATGTCAAAGAAAAATTATGAGTCACAACACAAAACATATATAACTTTGCAAGTATATAATTAACTCACTGTATTAGCATTTGTAGGCCTGTTGCCACTGCCAATTTCAGCTTCAACCTCATCATTAACTATACCATCATCATGTACAGTTGCATTACCATCTCCCTAATAAACCAAATGAGTTATAAACTATATACATGACAAACATTACCATCTCCATACTTACTCTTCAAGTGACATCCATCTACCCCTAATATCGGTCTACAGCCTGCTAAGAAACCCTTCTTCAACCCATCAAAGCAAATGTACATCTTACTAAATCTGTTCACACCATTATCATTTTCTGTTCCTAAGATAATTGTTGATTCGGGGTTAGTTTTCTTAAGCTCTTTGGTGTAGGACAAAATCTTAGCAAATTGGGCATCAGGATCACCCTCAATCTTGTGTAGTGCCTTTCTCTTAGCTTTATAAGCTTGGTGCTTTGAAATCTGACACCGAGTGTCAACCGAAGCGTCATGCATAAAACCAACAGTATTCCTCTTACCATCTGACTGAAACCTCTGCAAATACCTCTCACTTAGCCAAGTAGATGTCAAATTTCTCACAGTTTGAGTAGGAGCACATGTGTGTTTAGGATAGTATTCCCTAATCTAAAATGCAGCTTCATTTTTTCTTTTCAAAAGATGAATCTTCCACTTGCATTTCTCATCAACACACTTACTATACATCCTCCTTCTATCATTCTTTATAAAGCGAATATTTCTATTGTTCTTGATAGCATGTGACTGAGCAGCTTTCTTGAACTCTTCCTTGGAGGTAAATATCATCTCCTTCTCAAATTTAGGGTTATAAATGGTGGCATGATTAAAAACTGGATATTTAGCCTCCTCATCATCGCTCTCAGATACCCTTCTTTCATCAAAGTTATCAACCTCATCAACTACGTCAGCCTCCATCTCACTCTCGGTACTTTTTTCACTATCACTTTCACCAGTAGCCTCCTCTACAACCACACCCTCAACATTTTCATCATGTTGCTCTGATCTTACATCTCCCAATGAATTAGGAAAAGTCTCCCAAGATGTAATTTGAAACATGTTGGATGGGTCAATATCAATATACTCATTTTCTAACTCAATTACATTCTCAGTAAATAGGTCATCATCATCATCTGTAACTTCGTTACCTATTACAAAGTCAGGATCCTCAAAAAACTCATATCTATCTACATCCTCTTCATCATCCCTAGCATTTGTGTTATTATCAATTTCAACATCATTCTCCACTTCCAATTCCACATAGATCTTTATTTTCCTTTCAACTAGAAACTTTGTTGCCCAATTTCATCATCAATAATCATCTTAAAACTCCTATCTCCAAGCATTAAATTGTATCTTTTGTTACCCTTAACCCCAACATTCTCACTATATATATCCAAATCAGAATACTTAAGCTCTTTAGCCTTAACCCAGTCAACAAGTATTTTGTCCCCTCCACTGTACTCTGTCAACGGCATATTCACAAATTCACCTCCAAAATTAAATTCTACAGTCAAGTAGTCACCTTTCGAAGCTGTAAATTTTAAGAAAAAGTTTAAAAATAAAGCCTGACAGTCAATGTTTGCAATAAAGTAAGGAGGAAAAGTATAATGCATACACATATAAATAATTAAAGATTCCATAAACCCGACATGTATGTCCCTACCCTTCACCCATTTACACAGCATGGGACCACAAATACCCCTTATAAATATGAAACCCCCACCATAAATGTATCCAAACATAGCAAAAGAGAGAGATAACACAACAACAAAACAAAAAAAAACTTACTATATACTGGATTATCCCAGTCCATTGCCCTCTTCTTCCGCACGAATATCATCTTCTTAAGAACAATAAATGATTAAATACAATAGAGGAAACAGGTGGGAAGATTTGGCAGTGAAAGGGTGGGAAGATTTAAAAATCAATATTAGGGTTCTTAGATTGGGAGAACGAGTTTGGGAATTGAGTTCACGTAATTTTGTTTTTGTCTGATCGGGTGGGTGGGTTTTAATTTTGGTATATATTTAATCTAATTTAATGTAATTATTAAGTTTTAATTTTAATTTTAGTTTTTTTACGTGGCAGGTTTTAATTTTAGTTTTTAAATTATTTTAAATAAATAAATATAATTGCCATGTAGCAATAAAACAATATTTTTTAAGTTGACTCCCCTGCCACGTCATCCCCCGCCCGAAAATTGTCGATTCCGGCCATCACGTGATAGTCACGTGCTGTTTTCCGGCGACGTCGCAGTTTTTCGGTGAAAATATGACGTATTTGGCCCTATTTCGTCACCGGTGAGACTGATTTTACAAACTTATCTTTTCTGGGACTAAAAAGAACCATGGAAAAAGTTATGGGACCAAATCGGTATTTATCCCCAATTTATAGTATAAGTAAAAGTGAAAATTTAAAGAAAAATTATAATTTATTTAATAAAAACTGATAACTAATTAAGAAAACGAAAAATGAGAGACAGTCTTATACAAATGTAGCCCTATTTTGTATTACTTAAAAATATTATATAAAAGTTAATAAATTTAGTAAAATAATTACATTTTCTTAATTTCCCATGAAAAACAAGTGCTCACTCTCCCTAGGGACTAGGGAGGAAGGAAGTAATATTAGTAAGCTATTATTAAGAGTAAAATTGTACGTGAGCTAAAGTTGAAAACATAATTATATCAAAATAACCAAAACTAATTTCTGAATTAAAAAATTAAATGGATACATAAATTATTAGTACATACACGTTCTCAAACACTAAATGTTAGTCATATTTGATTGTTTATTAAGTTTTTGAAAGACTTCAAGATGATAATATTGCTTTCAATTTATATTTATCACAGGAATATTAAAACTTGGGTAAATGAGTAATTCCTCCGCCCATATAAATTGTGATACTTCATCCGTCCCATCTTATCCCAGTTACATATTTCCTTTATGGACGTCTCATCTTAATAGTTATATTTCCTTTTTTAGCATATGTGATCACACAAATTAATTACTTATCTCTTCATGAGCCCACATATCACACTAATACACCTATTCACTTTACATTAAAATATTATTTCACTCACCTCAATACACATTAAAATACTATATTCATTAATCCACGTGCAAAAAGCAAACGTAACCACAAGAACGGGACGGAGGGAGTACTTCCAGTTGTCTTACAGAAGTTGTGACATTTCCTTTTCAAGCACATGGACCCACACAAAAAATATTACTATATTCACATGGGGTTCACACACCCCACATACACCACTAATACACATACCCAATATACATTAAAATATTATATTCTCAACCCACTTTCCATTAAAATATTATATTTTTTAATCTCCGTGCCAAAAAAAATTGTTACAACCTTAATGGATCGGAGGGAGCATTAATTATAGCTATAACACTTGAGTGAAAATTTAACTCGAAATATTTTCGTGAAACGAATAAGAAACGATATACTAATATTTTAATAATAAATAATACTTAAATTAATAAAAATAATAAATGTGCATTGAATTATTTTATAAACCATTCGCGATAAGGAAAAAGTAATATTAACTATTTAACCATATGTAAAATCAGCATCACACACGCTCATAATTTGCACCTTTTAAAAAATATTAAAGGAAAATTGAACGCAACAAAAACTCATGGAATTAAAAAACTTAATAATTAAAAAAAAAAACACACACACACATTATTAGAACTCCTTTTCGATTAGTCCAATATCAAATCAAAACAATAAATCTTTCAATCATAAAACCTGTAGTGGATGTTGATCTCCAAGACATCGTAAATATAAAGGTAAAAGTAAATGCAAAAATAGGACAACGAGACCCACACACATTACTAATATAATTAAATGATGGGACCTACACCCCTTACTAATACAATTATCCACTGCACATAAAATAATAATACTCTTTAAGCACATGTAAAAACGGACACACTGATAATAGACTGAGGGAATAGTTAATAGTTAAAAATGATAATAGTTTTATGAACCGTAAAATTATCTTATTGTGAAATAGTTTCATACTGGCAAAAAAAAAATAGTCTATCCGTACATTCTCAATGTATCAATTTACTTTTTGCACGTGAATTAAATAGTGTTATTATTTTATGTGTAGTAAGTAGTTGTATTAGTGGAGGGTGTGAGTCCCATATTTTATTTATATTAGTGGAGGGTGTGGGTCTTATAGTATAAAAAGAAAAATAGATAAATTAAGGATGAACGATCAAAAATGATAAAATTGATAAATTGACAGTGGACGAAGGGAGTATAAAAGAGAGCCGGATAAAGGTATCAAAAACGTGATTTAGAGTTGCACGATTTGGACATTATCCGTTTAGTCTTGGGTGGGAACGCGTCTTTGTCGTGGCTCATGTGTGGACCAGATAAGCCTCATGCATGAATAGCAAATTCTCCAGTCATAAATAATTAATGTAGTAATTAATACCATGACAGCTTTATTTTCCATCTGGAAACCTACTTTCACAATTAAATTTGGTATATAACCCGCCAATTTTATTTTTAAATATTTAATTTAAGGCAAAAGATTTATAGGAGAGGATCTTATGAAAATCCTTCAATGTGATGTATAAATAATGATAGTCTTCATGAATAAAATGATAAAAATAATAATGATGTTGTGAATTACTTTACAAATAAATTTTTATACAAATAAAAATTGATAACATATAAAAGAAATAATAACATATTTAATAAAAAATATTTCACATAAATTAAAGAGAGAATATTATTGTTACATGTGTAATGAAAATAATTATGCTCTCTCTCATATTTACGTTTACCTAAAAGATACATAATTTAAGAAAGATTAAATTATAAAGTATGTTATGTGTGTTAGGTGAGAGTGATATTTTTTAAATTAAGATAATTTCTGAGATTATTAGTTGATGTTATTTTTTTTTTTAATAATGAAAATAAGTGTGAGACGAAATGAGTATTAGTTTTCACTCAAAAAGGTATACTGTATATGCGATACTCCCTCCGTCCCGTCTTTATAGTTACGTTTGCTTTTTACACGGAGATTAATGAAAATAGTATTTTAATATGTATTGAGGTGAGAGAAATAATAATTTAACGTAAAGTGAGTAGGTGTATTAGTGGGATGTGTGGGCCATGGAGAGAGAAGTAATTAATTTGTGTGGTTCCATATGCTAAAAAAGGAAATGTAACTATTAGGATGACACGCCCAAAATGAAAATATATAACCATTAGGATAAGACGGAGGGAGTATATTTTAAATATGGATTGTTAACTTTCTAAAAAAATACTAAGTACTCCCTCCGTCCGCCCTAAAGGTGGACATTTGCTTTTTGCACGTGGATTAAGGAGTATTATTATTTAATGTGTAGTTGGTAGTTGTATTAGTGGGGTGTATAGGTCCCATAAATTTATTGTATTAGTGATGTGTGTGAGTTTCATGTGTTTAAAAAGGAAAATGTGGATCTTTAGTACGAACGCCCAAAATGGCAAAATGTCCACATTTCGGAGGACGGAGGGAGTATTATTTATCGTTATCATTGTTGCCGCATTTGGTATTTTAAATTCTGAAACAGCTACTCATGGACTGCCCTTAAATTAAAGGCTGTAAAATGTTGACTTGATCGAACAAGATG
This sequence comes from Pogostemon cablin, assembly GCA_023678885.1. Taxonomy (NCBI): domain Eukaryota; kingdom Viridiplantae; phylum Streptophyta; class Magnoliopsida; order Lamiales; family Lamiaceae; genus Pogostemon; species Pogostemon cablin. The sequence goes on from CM042984.1 coordinate 4,224,892, forward strand.
ATTGTAACTGTAAGTGTGGACTAATCGAAATTTCGACGGAAGTAGATAGTGCTTTTCATTCATCAACTTCTGTACAATTTTCTTTTTTCTTTTCTTTCTTATTTAATGAAAAAATTAAAAAGATTAATTATTATAAGAAAAACTACAAATGCAAATTATTTATCACATTCATGCATTGTTGCAAAATATATTCAATGGGCAACAGTTACAAAATAACTTGCTCGTTGGATATATTCTACAACAATACTTAAAATATGATTCTTTTATACAATTTTCAAAGGTGAAAATTAATTCACCATATATATGAAGTTCGTAATTTTCTTAAAACCTAAAAAAAAATCAAGTTATAGAAATTTAATACTGTATTTCTTGGTGTTACTGATCTTCAAATTCAGTCTTTACCCACATATTTTTAACATTACTGGACTTCGAATAGGCCCAATTATTCCAGTGCCTATTTAATAACTATAAGTCACTGAAGTTATTTCTAAGCCCACGAAAAAGTAATAAAAGATGACGTCTGTTTTTTTTTTTTAATTAATACTCCATTTAATTTAAGAAATTAATAATCAATTTTAAAAGTTTATCATGAGATACCCTACTCAGCTCTTGTGACACAGGAATACGTGAGACAGTCCGAATTATTATTATTAAAATATATTTATTATATAAAAAAATTATGTTTATAGTAGTACCTTAACGAGAATATTAAAAGTTGCTGTATTTGATGCTAGCATTTTGGAACGAGGAAGAAGTATATTCTGCAGTTATATTGATTCACCCTTTCAATGTTATAAGAGTTTCTTTTTTTATATTAGTTTTGTCTTAATTTGATTTGTATTTTTCAAATTGTTGAATTTTTGCCGAATCAAGATTAACATGGCACAAAACAAAGATATTATTGCATTAATGATTTGACCCGCCTTATTAAATAAATTAGACGTCACCGTTTCATTCTATTTCGAGTATTTAATTACAAGTACTTTTTATTCTTATTATTTATTATTAAAAGGCAAAAGTGAAATTATCATTACCGGCCAACCATAATCCTGATTAACGTAAGACTAATAGGATTAGAATTGGTCATCATGCAAGTCCAATCAAGAAAACTCTTGATACATATAATCAATGCAAAAATGATACAAGTCAATTTCACATAGATTTTAATGGAATCGTGTTATTCTTTAAAACATGATATATATATATATATCAACCCGAATGTTATTTTGCTATTTCTTTTTAATAAATAATTATGAAGTTACTTTTTTGTGTCTCTCGACCCACAAAATGTATAAGAATATAATATTTTATTTGGTTAAGTCACTTGGTTGGGGTGTTCCCACCAAATTTAATTGGTGAAACCGCCACCTAATTCTCAATTTCAAAATTTTCACTGCCTTTTTTTTTTATTTTTTTCCTATTTTGTTTTTGTTTTTTGTATTTTTAATTTAATTACGAGTATAATAATTATAATTCCTTAGGCAATGTTCGTTTACGGTTTTTAAATTCAAATTTTGATTTTCAAAATCCACATCCACATTTTAAAAATCACCCTTATATATACATACATACTACATTATCTCTCCTCAAACAATACACTTTCTCTCTTTATCTCTTCTCTCTCATTTAACTTTTTAAATAAATTAATACATTAATTTGACATAAAATTAAAATTCACCCTACTCAAAACTCAAAACAAACATAGAACACACTATACTTGATTTTCAAACCACACATAACCTCAAACCAAACATCACCTTATAGTTTATAGTATATTTTATCCTAGTAGTTTAGGACATAATTTAGCCCTAGGATTTACGGTTAATTCTAAGGGTATATTTCACTCATAGAATTTAGAATATAATTGTAATTTTATCTTTGTAGTTTATGATATATTATATATATCGTCTTTAGGGTTTAGGGTATAATGACATTTTAAATAAAATAAAATAAAAAAGAAATAAAAAAAATTGAGAAGGGACCACATGTTAATTAATTAGATAATTGATTAAGAAGAAGTGGGGACCATCCACGTTGCACTCATTTTGTTTTAAATAATACACACTTTAATTAATTAGGGTATAATTTTTTTTCGTTAAAAATGTCGGGTGAAATATGAATAGTATAAATTTTATTAAAAAATTAAGTTTTTTTCTCAAAAAATAAAAGTTATAAGTTCTTATGATAATGATAAAGAGTATAATATTTAATATTAAAGATACAATTTTCAGAAATCGTGGAATTTGGGGTACGATACTCTCAAGAACACGTAAGTTTTAGCTATAATCATGATAAAATATGTTGAGTACGTTAGTTAGAGTGACATATGAATATCTACAATAAATATGAAGTCTCAATAGATGGAGGGAATACGAGTTCGTATGTTACTACAATATACTAAAATCATCATTTGGAATATAAAGTTATACTCCTTTCATTTTGAATAGGTATCGGTTTGAAACTTACTCGTACGTTTAAGTAGTTGTTAATTAATGGGCGATGGTGTTATTCGAACCCTATACTTTTTTTTAATATATCATTTTGTTACAAGGTTAAATGATTTAAACCTCACCTAAAAGTTTAAATGGGTAAAAGGATTATCATTTAATATTTTATTAAGTAACCCTATAATAGTTATTAAGTGTAAGAATTACGTTTATCTAAAGAATAGTCTGTACCACGTTAAGTTTTGCAGTTCTATTATTTTGGATCTATTCTTTTTCTTTTCTTTTTTTACAGAATTTTGGATCTATTCTTGATAATTGATATTACTAATATAAAGAGAGATTCTGAGAAATACTTTACTATATACTCTATTTTGAAAAAATGACAATGAACATCATTTTTATTAAACACTTGCGTGAGATGATCGGTCGGAATGATTTGGGTAAGATGAATAAAAAGTGATAATTAATGAAGAGTGATAACTGTTCTATAAATTATTTAATAATTTTATATAAAAAATACAGTCTTATGTAAGACAATTTTATATAAGTGTTCCTCAGATTTTATTTATTTATTTTTTCCATCCTCATGGAGAATATATTTAGGCAAAAATTAGAGTGGAACAATATTTTTTTATACAATATAAGATTACTCTTATTGGGAAGATAAGTATCTTTGGGGAGTAGGCGCACAAAAAGTAGGGGCGCGTTTGTTTTTTAATATATGTATATAATTTTTTTAAATTCAAATTTAATAAGTTTATAAATTTTTTTGGATCGGATAAAGTTAGTTGTTAGTATAATTAGTAGTTAGTTCACCAAGTCTCCATACACGAACCCGGATCACTCACTTGTGTGATGAGTCCGGTGGCCAAGTGGGCTAGCCCATTTGATTATAAGTTTATAAGTTCTTATTTATTATATATATATATATATATATATATATATATATATATATATATATATATATATATATATATTCATTAGAGTATTTGTGTTAAATGTAGGTTCTAAACGCGGATGCATAGAAGAATTTGCATTTATTTAAATTATATGTATGAGGTCACTTGAGTATTACAGACCAAAAATAATTGTACAATTTTTTTTTAAGTATTATTAAAAAGAAATTGTAGTGGATGATATTTTTTTAAAATGAAAATACTCTTATCATTCTACCAAAAAGTCCATATTTTACTATATTGGTTATCTTATACAGAGGGGTCTTCATTTTTTTCTTCTAGCAAAAGAGCCCACACATGTATCGCCACCTACTACAATAATTATAAGTCACTGAAGTTATTTCTAAGCCCACGAAAACGTAATAAAAGATGACGTCTGTTTTTTTTTAATTAATACTCCATTTAATTTAAGAAATTAATAATCAATTTTAAAAGTTTATCATGGGATACCCTACTCAGCTCTTGTGACACAGGAATACGTGAGACAGTCCGAATTATGTTTATAATAGTTAAAGTATGTTAGTAGTGAATTATACTATAGTATCTAAAATTATATTTTAATGCATTATTTATCATATTTTAAAAATGAGTTAGTCTCCTGTAAATTAAGTTTACAATGTAAACCTTGTGGTCCCCTTGTAAACCTTTGTAAACTTGGGATACCGTTATTTAAACACTCTACTTGAATATAGGGTATACTAGGATTGGTGGGGGACCACAAGTTTATACCGTGAACCCGATTCACATGAGTGTTTACTATTAAAAAAAACATATGTTAATAATAAATAAGTAGTAGTATAATTTACTTATATAACAATCCTATTTTAATATATCTCACAAACTGTTTCACATAAGCACGGTCTCATAAGACTTTATCATTATAAAATATCCCTGATTTTTTATTTTAAATATAAATATTTCTGATTAAAAAATATTTTGATCTTTGAAAATTAAACTGTATATTAATTTTTTTAATTTAATTCACTCTCTCGTGAGATCGCAGTTAAATAAAACGAATCGCATGAGTTAGATATTTTTTCCATCCCACCCAAATAGTAAAAGTATCTGGATTAATGAGTATAATTATTTAATGTGTAGTGTATAGTTGTATTAATGGAGATGTGGATCCCATATTTTAATTGTATTAATGTGCGTGTTTGGATCCCATTTGTATAAAAATGAAATTTAACTCATTGAATGAAACGCCGAAATAAAAAAAATGGACTCCTTAGGTTGACGGAGAGAGTATAAATCATGAATTTAAAACCTGATTCATTATTTAGATAGCTAAAATGTAAAAAGGTTAAAGTGTGATTAATTAAATACCTGATTTATAATTTATTCAAACCATTTCATCTAAAATTTATTCCTTATAATTAGGTATAGTTTCTACTCATACAGAGTGCCACTCATGCGATGCTTATATTCTATTACATTTTAATATTACATCATCTTTATATACGCTATATGAATAATACATGTGGTTAGAGCTGTCATGTAAAACGAGTTGTTCGAATACTCGGCTCGACCCGACTCGAAAAAGCTCGAACTCGACTCGTGTCTATTCGAGCTAGGTTGTATACTCGTTTAGTTAACGAGCCGAGCTCGGCTTGTTATGGCTTGAAAATAATAATTAATATTATTAATATTATTAATTATTAGTTTTATTTAATTATAATAGTATATAATAAAATAAATATTTTAAATATAATAAAATATATATACTCCCCCCGTCCCCTTCAAAGAGGGTTTTTTTTTTTCATTTTGGTCGTTCCACCCAAAGAGTCTCATTTCTTTTTATTACATACATGAGACCTACACACTCCCACTAATACAACTAAAATATGGGACTTGCACTCCCACTAATACAACTATTCACTACACATTAAATAATAATACTGCTTAATCCACGTGTCAAAAAACAAAAATTCTCTTAATGAGGGACGGAGGGAGTACTAAATATTAGGTTCGACTCGGCTCGATTCGATAAGGCTCGAAAATTCAATATTTTTGTTTAACGAGCCGAGCTCGAGCTAGCTCGAATATTTTTCGAGTCGAGCCGAGCTCGTATATAAGCTCGTTATCTTAACGAGTCAAGCTCGAGCTCGGCTCGATAAGTACTAGAGCCAAACTCGAGTATGGGGAGCTAGAGCTTGACTCGATAAGTATTCGAACCAAGCTCGAGTATGGAGAGCTCGACTCGCTCGGTTCGTTTAACACCTCTACATGTTGTAGGAAAATCTAAATAATTTACCTTGGATAGATATTTTCCTTTTGAAGTAAGATTTTGTCTTTTAATTACGTATTATTCATCCAATAATTTAAAATGAAAAATGTAATATCAAAATGTAAATTACCTTTGATTGATATTTTTAAAGTATAGATTTTATCTCTTAATTACATATTATTCATCCAAAAATTTAAAATAAAAAATATAATATCAAAATGTACTCGAACATTGCATAGATATAACGCAAAAAAATGTTACACCAAATCACACAAAAATTTGAATGGTGGAATAAGATAACTAACGTTATTAATAATTTAATACGCGTCACCCATATAATTTAATTAATCCATATTACACGACAATTAAGGTGCGTTTATTAATCAGACAGATGCCGGCGGCACGGAATCAGGAGGGTCCGGCACAGAAACCACCCGGCGGCCCCTCTCGGAGCGGCTGTTCTCGGCGAACTTAAGGCTACCCTGATGCAACCCCCTATCCTTCTCTTCCTTATTCCACTCCTTCCCATAATAATACTCTTCACTCCACTTATCACTCGCCGGCAGAAACATGCTCCCCCACTGCGGGAAGTGCACCGCCGCCACCGGCAGAGTGCACGCCACGATCATGATCCCCATCAGGCTCAGCCCCGTCGCCGTCGAGTACTTCGAGCTCGTGAAGAACAGCAGCTGGGTCAGACCCGACCCGAAGTTGCCGCCCGCCCCGGTGAGGCCGGAGATGGCGCCGAGGGAGCGGCGGGAGATGAAGGGTATGATGCCGAAGGTGGCCCCACAGGCGGCCTGAGCTCCGATGGAGAAGAGAATCATGGATGTGATGGAGAGGGGGAGCGTGGAGGCACGCCCCAGGCAGATGCAGAATACGCCGCCTAGGGTTTGGAGGATCCACAGGTTCCAGAGGCGGCCACGCATGCCCCACCGCCGTGCCGCCATGTCGGACATCAGACCTCCGGCGGGTCGAGATACTATGTTGGCCATGCCGAATGTGGCCGCTATTGTTCCCGCCGTGTGGAGATTCAGATTAAACCTGGATTCAATTATATTTCGTTTTAATTGAAATGTAATTACGTGCAGAAATTGTGAGAATTAATCTGAATTTTAGTGCATTTCATTTTGGTGCTATGTTTCTTGTTATATCATTAGATGTTGTCGCTTACAGTGTCAATTCATAATGGTTTTCAATAGAATTTGTAACACGAAAATGCAACCGTACGGTATTATACCTGTCGTAGAAATACTCAGCGATGACATTATCCGTGGTTAATTCTACGCCCAACGACATGCCATACAAAAGAACAAATATCCAAGTTCTATAATTTGTAACGGCGTACCAAAGAACCTGCAAAGTAGATGGAGTAACTTTTATTAATACAGTTTAAAATGTACCATTTTTACTTAAAAATGTTCAATTTTCTAATTTCACGGGATGAGAATGAGAATGCTCGATGCTTTTACAAAATTATGAGACAATTGTTTTTGAAAATTGGAAGATGTGTTTTGGTTTATGAGCAAAGTAAAAAATATGAGAATCTACTCATAATTTAGTTAAAGGAGTGTCTAATTTCGTAAAGTTTACAAAACCTTGGAAAATTTGTCTTTAGGGACATCTCCTTTGTTTTGAAGGGCACCAAGATTTCCATCAGGAAGATCTTGCCCTAAAACCAAAACCAACAATCCCATCACAACATGCATCCACCCCGGAACAAAGAAGGCAATCCTCCACGCCGTAAACGGCGTCGCTCCGGCTCTCTTGATCACCTCAAACAGCAGTGGCATCAGCAGCTGCGTAGCGCCGCCGCCCATATTCCCCCACCCGGCCGCCGTCCCATTCACCAACCCTATAATCTTCCCATTAAACATGGTACTCATCCAGAACTGGCACGACACGAACGTCGCCAAAGAAAATCCAATCATGAACCTCACCGCCACGTATCCGCCGGCCGACGACACGAACGACATGCAAAACACCGTCGGCGCCGATATCATGATCAGGAACGTGCAGGCGTATCTGGGGCCCAGCAGATCGCACGCCGCCCCCATAGCCAGACGGGAGAAGATGCTGCCGGAGACGGAGGCGATGGCGGCGTTGCCGATGTCCGGCTTGGTGAGGTTGAGGTTGTCGCGGATGATGGGGACGAGAGGGGCGGCGGCGAAAGTGGAGACGAAACAGGTGAAGAAGGAGATCCAGGAGAGGTGGAATGTTCTCATGTGGGGTTTGGAGAATGAGTAGATTTTGAATGTTTTGGCTTTGTGCTCTGAATCTACTGCTAGTTTGAATCTGGTGGTGAGATCTGACGGAATTGTTTCGTCTCCGGCGACGGAGAACGCGAAGGACTGTTCTTTTCCGGTGACTCCATGCATGGAGCTCCCCGGAGAGCCTATTTCATTTTCACCCATTTTTGTTGGCTATTGAAAGACTACTTTCTGATCATGACATTTTCTCAATTTTAGCCCATATTTATATACTCCATAAACTATATAGTATATTTTTTATATTTATATTCAAGTGTTCATTAATAGCTAACAAACACATATAATCAAACTTTTATTTTGTAGCACTCTCTTATACTCATGATAGTGTTATATTTTATTAAATAGGCCTTTTAAAAAATATATTATTACATCTCTATGAGATCCATATAAGATAATTAATTATCACACACGCTTGTGTAAATTGAGTTTATGGTGTAAACATGTGATCCCTTTCAATATACTCTATGTATACACTCCATGGCCCACATAAGATATTATCGTGGATATATCGTGGAAATTTTGGGATATTTTCATCATTGTTGTTGATTTCGTCGGTTTATTCATATTCCAATCTGATATTATTTTCAGTATAAAACAACAATATACCATACACATATATGCAGAGGCGATCGGAACATGCAAAATAATTTCAAAAGAAAAAAGGAACTTAGAAAGCAATGCACAAATTTTATTGATCAGAAAATAAATCAGCCATTAAACTCGGGTGCTGAAAAGGAGTAGAAGAACACAACACATTTCCTTCTTTACTTTCAGTAAAGCCAAAGAAACCCTATAATTTTATTTTTACGAAGGAGATGATGAAAAAGGTTAAGTGCGATTTTTACGAAGGAGATGATGAAAAAGGTTAAGTGCAGAGTAGAGTGAAAAAATAGAACGATGGAAATTGAAGGCAGAGAAATGTTTGAATATAATTGTAGTAACCGTAGGGCGGCATGAATTTCCATTTGTGAGTAAAATACAATATTTGTATTTCTGTTCAGAGCATCACTCTAGCACTGCAACGCAACCACAATTGCCACCCTGATGTTCCACTTCCTTTAGTTTTGTCATTTACCAGTTGTTCTACAAAGTTAAGATATATTCAAGGATGAAAATATTTTGAAATTTTCACGATATATCCGTTTTTTTAGAGTACCGATATCGATATTAGAGAAAAATGTATTTCTTTCTGATATCGAGGAAATATCGAAAAATATCAGTAAAAATGTCGATATTGATTTGCCACAGTTCAAATTTTTCTAGATATTGAGATATATCGAGGAAATATCGAAAATATATCGAAAATATTGAAAAATTATCTATAATTTTTAATAAATAAATTATTTTTTGTTTTACTTTTACTAACCAAATACATTTTTTTGTTATTAATATGTTTAATTTTAAAAAATAAAATAAAAAATAAAGCAACACTTGCGTGAAACCATCTCATGGTAAGACTGTTTTACGTTTGATTAATTAATTATCACTTTTTATTAAAATTGTTATCACTTTTTATTAAAATTATTATGACCATATGTTGAGAGTGTAAATTCACGTGTTTTGGGCTCGGATTTATGTGGAAGTTGAGTATGATTTGGTCTATTATCAAGACAAATCGGGTTGTTTATAGAAAATCCATGAATCAGAGGCTACTGAGGTGTTTTGAGCGTATTTATACAGGAAAACATGTTTTAAGGACTCGGAATTGGAAGACACGAATTTCGAGGTATTTTTCGAAGATTGTTCGACCTCAGAGGCTTGTTCGACCATCATCATTGTGGTCAAACAAGGGGGCCAAGTCGAGCAAAATGCCCAAAAACTTACAGAAGTATTGCCCAACCAAGGGAGGCCGTTCGACCAAAATCCTCCTAGTCGAACACCATACGGGCATTTTGTGCTTCAAGGGACACAAAATGGAAGTTGAGAATCTCAAAGTCAGAATCGGGAAGCACTAATTTTGAAATAGTAGCATTGGCAAGAGCGGAGACGAAATCGAGATTATTCAAGGACAATCCGGTTAATGTTTGCTCACACAATGTTGGGTACTTAGTAAACCCACATTGGGTTCTCATATTACTCATTCCATAATCCATCACAAATCACATTTTAGTCATAAACTTATAACCAAAGAGTCACTCCTCTCCTCCTTAATGGGATCCCTAAAATGCAATATTTTTTATTGAATGTTATTGATAACATCAATTTGCACCTTAGTTTGCTTGGCAACTTTTAAAATTTGAGATTAAAAAACTTTTAAAGTGTGTTGCGTATTTTATTAAATTAAATTTGAAATTTTCAGTTCTACTTAAATAGATTTATTTTTATATGCTTTCCATATTTTTTAAAAAATTAAAATTTATTTAAAATAAATTAAAATAAAGGGTAAAGGAAAAGTGAGTATAAAATATTTGAATTTTGGATAAAGTCTCCTTTACAGAGTGAGATGTTTATAAACGTGTTAAAGTATGAAGTATATAAATAGGGTTAAAGTATATTTTTAAAATATGATTTTAGTATGTTATAATATAATAATAACTTATTAAAGAAATATTTTAATTATGGTTAATTATGATTGATATGTTTGTCACTGTAGTAAAGTTAGAATTAGTGTGCTATCTTTGTAACTTGTACTCGTTTGTTTATGGTAAATCTCATACCCAATAGCAATTATGTTCTTAAAAAAGACATATTCTAATTATCACAAGTGAATATACCTTAACGAGAATATTAAAAGTTGCTGTATTTGATGCTAGCATTTTGGAACGAGGAAGAAGTATATTCTGCAGTTATATTTATTCACCCTTTCAATGTTATAAGAGTTTTTTTTTTTATATTAGTTTTGTCTTAATTTGATTTGTATTTTTCAAATTGTTGAATCTTTGCCGAATCAAGATTAACATGGCATAAAACAAAGATATTATTGCATTAATGATTTGACCCGCCTTATTAAATAAATTAGACGTCACCGTTTCATTCTATTTCGAGTATTTAATTACAAGTACTTTTTATTCTTATTATTTATTATTAAAAGGCAAAAGTGAAATTCTCATTACCGGCCAACCATAATCCTGATTAACGTAAGACTAATAGGATTAGAATTGGTCATCATGCAAGTCCAATCAAGAAAACTCTTGGTACATATAATCAATAGCAAAATGTTATTTTGCTATTTCTTTTTAATAAATAATTATGGAGTTACTTTTTTGTGTCTCTCACCCACAAAATGTATAAGAATATAATATTTTATTTGGTTAAGTCACTTGGTTGGGGTGTTCCCACCAAATTTAATTGGTGAAACTGCCACCTAATTCTCAATTTAAAAATTTTCACTGCCTTTTTTTTATTTTTTTTCCTATTTTGTTTTTGTTTTTTTATTTTTAATTTAATATTACGAGTATAATAATTATAATTCCACCTTAGGCAATGTTCTTTTTAAATCTAGATTTTGATTTTCAAAATCCACATCCACATTTTAAAAATTACCCTTATATATACATACATACTACATCATCTCTCCTCAATTAATACACTTTCTCTCTTTATCTCTTCTCTCTCATTTAACTTTTTAAATAAATTAATACATTAATTTGACATAAAGTTAAAACTCACCCTACCCAAAACCCAAAACAAACATAGAACACACTATTCTTGATTTTCAAACCACACATAACCTCAAACCAAACATCACCTTATAGTTTATAGTATATTTTATCCTAGTAGTTTAGGACATAATTTAGCCCTAGGATTTACGGTTAATTCTAAGGGTATATTTCACTCCTAGAATTTAAAATATAATTGTAATTTTATCTTTGTAGTTTATGATATATTATATATATCGCCTTTAGGGTTTAGGGTATAATGACCTTTTAAATAAAATAAAATAAAAAAGAAATTAAAAAAGAAAAAATTGAGAAGGGACCACATGTTAATTAATTAGATAATTGATTAAGAAGAAGTGGGGACCATCCACGTTGCACTCATTTTGTTTTAAATAATATACACTTTAATTAATTAGGATATAATTTTTTTTCCGTTAAAAATGTCGGGTGAAATATGAATAGTATAAATTTTATTAAAAAATTAAGTTTTTTTCTCAAAAAATAAAAGTTATAAGTTTTTATGATAATGATAAAGAGTATAATATTTAATATTAAAGATACAATTTTCAGAAATTGTGGAATTTGGGGTACGATACTCTCAAGATCACGTAAGTTTTAACTATAATCATGATAAAATATGTTGAGTACATTAGTTAGAGTGACATATGAATATCTACAATAAATATGAAGTCTCAATAGATGGAGGGAATACTAGTTCGTATGTTACTACAATATACTATGTTACTACAATATACTAAAATCATCATTTGGAATATAAAGTTATACTCCTTTCATTTTGAATAGGTATCGGTTTGAACCTTACTCGTACGTTTAAGTAGTTGTTAATTAATGGGCGATGGTGTTATTCGAACCCTATACTTTTTTTTTAATATATCATTTTGTTACAAGGTTAAATGATTTAAACCTCACCTAAAAGTTTAAATGGGTAAAAGGATTATCATTTTATATTTTATTAGGTAACCCTATAATAGTTATTAAGTGTAAGAATTACGTTTATCTAAAGAATAGTCTGTACCACGTTAAGTTTTGCAGTTCTATATTTTGGATCTATTCTTTTTCTTTTCTTTTTTTACAGAATTTTGGATCTATTCTTGATAATTGATATTACTAATATAAAGAGAGATTCTGAGAAATACTTTATTATATACTCTATTTTGAAAAAAATGACAATGAACATCATTTTTATTAAACACTTGCGTTAGATGATCGGTGGGAATGATTTGGGTAAGATGAATAAAAAGTGATAATTAATGAAGAGTGATAACTGTTCTATAAATTATTTAGTAATTTTATATAAAAAATACAGTCTTATGTGAGACAATTTTATATAAGTGTTCCTCAGATTTTATTTATTTATTTTTCCCTCCTCATGGAGAATATATTTAGGCAAAAATTAGAGTGGAACAATATTTTTTTATACAATATAGGATTACTCTTATTGGGAAGATGAGTATCTTTGGAGAGTAGGCGTCCAAAAAGTAGGGGCGCGTTTGTTTTTTATTATATGTATATAATTTTTTTAAATTCAAATTTAATAAGTTTATAATTTTTTTTTTATCGAACAAAGTTAGTTGTTAGTATAATTAGTAGTTAGTTCACAAGAATATATTTAGGCAAAAATTAGAGTGGAACAATATTTTTTTATACAATATAGGATTACTCTTATTGGGAAGATGAGTATCTTTGGAATAGGCGCCCAAAAAGTAGGGGCGCGTTTGTTTTTTAATATATGTATATAATTTTTTTAAATTCAAATTTAATAAGTTTATAATTTTTTTTGGATCGGACAAAGTTAGTTGTTAGTATAATTAATAGTTAGTTCACCAAGTCTTCATACACGAACCTGGGTCACTCACTTGTTTGAGGAGTCCGGTGGTCAAGTGGGCTAGCCCACTTGATTATAAGTTTATAAGTTCTTATTTATTATTTATATATTTATATATTTATTTATTCATTAGAGTATTTGTGTTAAATGTAGGTTCTAAACGCGGATGCATAGAAGAATTTGAATTTATTTAAATTATATGTATGAGGTCTCTTGAATATTACAGACCAAAAATAATTGTCCAATTTTTTTTTAAGTATTACTTAAAAAGAAATTGTAGTGGATGATATTTTTTTAAAATGAAATTACTCTCATCATTCTACCAAAAGGTCCATATTTTACTATATTGGTTGTCTTGTACAGAGGGGTTTTCATTTTCTTCTTCTAGCAAAAGGGCCCCACACATGTATTGCCACCTACTACAAATACAATTAAACAACCACACATAAAATAATTAGTACTACTTTTTAATTCACGTGCAAAAAACAAATAAAAATTTATGGACGACAGTGAGAGTACTTTTTAAGAGTGACATTTTCTAAAATAAATAAATTACTCTCGTTATGCCTCAATAGATTTCAATTTTGTGTTATCTCACCAAAGTTATAACTCTCTTTAAATAATTTTTATTTAAAAAAAGATTCTCATAACTCTCTTTATACAATTTTATTTAAAAAAGGATTCTCTTTAATTTCAATGAAAGTAGATTTAATTATTGAAGTATGTTTAGTGAAATAGGAGTGCGAATATTGGTGCCCTAAAAAAGAACTACCTTTATTTAACATCTAATATAATTACTCCTATTTATTTATTTGATAATTTTAGAGTATTATATATTTTTTTAAAATGGATGTATATTTAGATTCAACTGTTTCGTTGTTGAATTTGTTGGGCTTTCCAACTTAACATTTTGAGTTGGAAAATCGGTGTTGATGGAGTTTTCCAATATGGTGAGTTTGTGAATGCAATTTGAAATGTTTCAGAACTCGTATTTTGGGTTGCCCTCTCCCTCTCTCTGTTTTTAGGCGGGTACTCCTTTTGGTTCGCAATAGTATTGTGTGACTATTTTTTGATTGTGGTGTTATTTAGGTGTTACTCTTCTGCCTCTGTTTTTTTTTTTTTTTAAATGATTATGAAATCACTGACATATAAAGCTTTTGATATGTTTTCTAGAATGGGGTGTTCTTCAATCTACATACCCTTCTGAAGGGAATTCGACGACTGTTGAGAAATTATGAATGCGGTTAGAAATTAGGAAAATAGAAGCTGTCACAAGAGATGTGGGTGCCATATTATTTTTTTTGCACGTCGAGAGTATTATTATTTGATGTAAAGTGGTAGTTGTAATAAGAGATGTGGGTGCCATATTTTTTTTCTATTTTAGTGATGTGTGCGGGTCTGTAAAGGGGCAAATGAGACTCTTGTTGGCCGAAGGAGGGAGTAAATTTTATTTCTTTCCTAAGCGTCATTAATTCAACGTTTGCAAGCACCAAAATGTTACGCATCACTCATTAGCATGTAATATGAGATCTCGTGCCGATCTTGAGTTGAAATTTTGTGGTTTATCTACTTAACCAGGGTTTAATCTTAACCTTGGGGTTTAATCCGTTATGTTTAATGACTTACTTTATCCATAAGTTTAGATTTACCATTAGGGTTTAGGGATGATTTGTAGAGTATAATTGTCTGTTTAACTATAATCAAGGAGGTTCTATATGAAAATGGTTCAATAGAGTAATCTTTCTATTGGAAAAGACACATACAATGTTTCCTCTATGATTTTTACAAGTTAAATCTGCTAATAGATAATCGAGATTATTTTATACATGGCCCTTGTTAAGAGTTCATTAACTTGGAAAACTGCTAAAAGCTTAATGCATTTATCATTAGTATAGTATATACTTGTATAGATTGAAATATCGTTTATAGGATTTGTTTTTTATTACTAGAGTGGCATTTCTCCTTTACAACACAATGTAACACAAATACTAATTGTTCTTTGTAGTTTTATTTGAAAAATCAAATACTTCATGTAAAGCAGATCCTTCAATCAGGAAAAAGAGAAAGCAGAGGGAAGTAAATCTGTCTGAACCAAATGGCTACAAAGAAGTTCAAACAGCCAATTCTGATTGCTCTGTTTCACACTCAAAGCCAGAAAGGTATTAGTAATTTCCTCAGAATAATGAATTTTGTTTAGGTAGTATTTGTTCTTTAATTTTAATACATTCAGCTGCACCAAAAAAGGTCAAATTTCTAAAATAGAAAACAGAGACCAACAATATGAATCAGATAGTTGATTGAGTTTGCTTGGTTATCTGACATTGTTAGCATTTTGATTGAGTTTGCTTGGTTTATCATGCCAAAAACTTTTGTCAAATCAGAACACCCAAGGAACTTTTGAGACTTCAACGTTAGTCGCGTGCCAAGATTCATTTAATATCACTGTACCATCTTTAGATGGCATTTTTTTTGCTGAAATTGCACTGATAATTCAGATAACAGTGGTTATCTTGATTGTGTCTTGGCTTAAGTGAGATAGGATTATGATGATGGTTTCCTTGTAGAGAGTGAAGTGCATATTTAAATAGTTTGTTAACCACTTTATGCTTGAATATAAATGAGTAAAATCTGGCATCTCCTACCACTTAACACCTGTCTCAAGTTTCAGACCCTCTCCCTTTTAGCGAATTGAATACTGTTGCGTACGTCATGCTGGCAGGTTGAGTTTTCTGCTGAGACGGGTAAAATACTCAAGTAATGCAGAGAAAAGTAATACTATGTCAAATGCTGTTTTTCGAACAAAGGTGAGTTTGAAGCTTTGTGATGTACAATATTAATTGACTTTCTTATTAGTGTCATATTGTACTAGTACAGGTAGTAACTAACTATGGTGACTTGAAACTTATTGGTTATATTATTAGACCTACTAATTTTTTTTGTGTTGGAGTACTGCAGACTGAACATATTGTTGCATATCTGAACTTGGAACTTATTTCTCTATATGATACAAACTCCCATAAAGAGTCCTGCATGGTTAACATATGTTGCATAAATTTTCATATCTATCCCTTCTGAGTTAATCAATGCATCTACTGAAGGAAAACATTAATTCTTGCATATGATGCTATGATTTGATCTATCAAAATCTCTTAGTTTCTAGATTTTGTCTCTATGTTATATTTATTTAATGGTTTTGTTACTTAAGAGTCTTAGACTATATTTTGATGAAGTTGCAGCAAAAACAGGTCATTTCTGAGAGTAGGTGTAATGTGGAAGAGTCTAAGCTGCATGAAAACTTGACACATTCTGCTGCAGATGACCGCAAGTCCAGCACAATTAATTTTGTGGAGTATTGGGTTCCTATTAGGCTCTCCGATGTGCAAATGGAGCAGTATTGCGGCTCTCTGTTTTCAAATTCAGGGGTTTTATGCTCTTATCTAAGTCATGATGCCCTCCATGAGATACTCATCTCATACAGAAAGGTTCGTGTTCTCTTAAAATTAGAATTAACTTCACTTTAAGACTGCACAACTATCATTTTGGTGCTCATGCACTATTTTTTTTAGTGTTCTAATTTGTTATTTACTTATGTCCCAGTGTTGCGATCATCCTTATCTTGTGGATTCATCTATACGTGTGAATTTGGTACAAAGCCCTCCTGAAACTGAAAAATTGGATGCGGAGATTAAATTGAGCAGCAAATTGATACTTCTCCATAAGATCCTTCAGGAGATTCACAAGCGAGGATTGAGAGTGCTAATCCTTTATCAGGTATAGTAAGAACTATTCTATATTCTATGTAATCCACCTGCATGTATGTAGGCTTAATTTGACAGTATATAGAAACTTTACATAACAGTTCAACACCTACCTATATTATTTGTGTAGGTATATGCTTAGTTGCTTTTGCCTGCTTTATATCTCTATCTTGGCCAAATTATTGTCCTTGATGCATTTGGTTTGAAATTTGAATATGATGTTGGATTTCATTAAATCCTTGGTTATTTATGCTTATTTGTTTGTTGATGTAGATCTTTATACTCTTGTCTTGGAATATAAATTATTTGATATCTGTTCCTTTCTAAACATGTTACGACTTAACAGATACTTGGTGGCCATTTCCCGATTACTATTGGAGATATCTTGGATGACATAATTCATGAAAAGTTTGGCGAAGATTCTTTTGTACGCATTGGTGAAGGGATATCTAAGTCCACACAGCGAGCAGTCCTAAACACTTATAATGATAAAGGGTGTGGGAGATTCGTCTGCTTGATGGAAACCCGTGCTTGTGTTTCAAGCATTCAACTTAAGTCAGTAGATGCTGTTATCTTCTTTAATAGTGATTAGGACCCAATGAATGAATTGAAGGCTCTCCAGAAGATCAACCTGGATTCACAATATGAAAATGTGAAGGTCTTCCGTTTGTATTCAACTTGCAGTGTGGAAGAAAAGCTGCTGATGCTTGCCAAACAAGGTTCTTCCCTAGACACCACTCTATTGAATATAAGTCGAAGTACATGCCATGGGCTGCTGAGTTGGGGTGCCTGCTGTCTATTCGAGAAGCTTGATGAGCTCCATAACTTGAGTACTTCTTGTACACATTCTAAAGAAGACTTTTGTTGAGGATGTATTCGGTGAGCTGTCAATCTTGTTACCTAACAATGAGAAGAGCACTGTGCATACGAACAGCAGTTCATTTATCTTGGAAGCACAACAGATTGGAGGTTTTTATCCTAGGAATATCTCTTTACTAGGCGAAATAGAATATCCTCTCATGAGCACTTTTGAGATGACTGTCACCTTCTGATTTCTGGATACATTTGTTTCAAGGGAGGAAACCCAGGTGGAAATATATTTCAATTCAACCTCCCAGGACTAGAAGATGTGTCCAGCGCTTTGATGAAATTTCCGAGGCACCCAAGAGATGCAGGACAAAGGCCCCAACGAGGAGTCTGAATGAACTTCAGATTCAAAACATTACAGGTGTGCAAATATTTCTGTCCTATGTCTTTGAAAGTAGCTGTAGAAATCTGATTAACATAAGTGATTGGTTGGTTGATTTGAATTCAACTCTTATTAGTATGGTTTTGAGCTCCATTCATGGCAAATTTCTCTGTCCAGTATGTCCAGCTGGTAAAAAAAGAGAAAGTGTTTGCTGTGATATTTATCAAAATAGAATCTGAATAATGTCTACTTTGACAGGAGCAGCTCTGAGAGCAAGACAATCACCGATGCCAGGCAACGCCTCCCCAACGCAACCGTGTCCTCTTCTCAGTTCTCAGCCACTCTCTGTCACTGAATCCACTCACTCCGAATCAGTTTGCAAAATACTTTGGACAGAGTTGGAAAGTATACAAAAACAGAAAACCGGATTCTTGAAGCAGCGAGATGATATGGTAATGTCTTTTTAACCTCTCTCTGTCTTGTTTGATGATTGTTAACTTATTAACTCGTTGTATGTTTGGCCTGTAGAAGTTACAGGCGAAAATTACGTGCCAGAGAGAGCTCGATGTGCTACAAAAGAAGTACGAGATGGCACTTCAACATGCAGATATGGCTTTTGTAGAAGAGATGGAAGCTCTTGATACAAGATACAACAAAGTTTTCACCAGCAATTCATTAGCTGAGGCTGTGCTGCAAAGGGAGGCAATAGTAGATCATCCAGCCTAACCTAATGAGAACAATACATTTTTGTCATATAGAGACTTGTATTTGTATAAAACTATATATATAGAATTCAAGTCTACTTATACAACATGAATAGTGATTATTCTTTTTGATTTAAATTCTACAAGTAGTAATGTGTATTATTGAATTGATTGATGATTGATTAATGGATTTGATGGATGAGAAAATTAGTTAATGAAGGTATTGGCATAATTAATTAATTGGAAATCAATTTTAATATTCAGAGAATATATTTCGTTTAAAGAAGAGGTGGGAATATGTTAATATGTTATAACTTTCACCAAAAGCAGGGGAAGCTAAATAATGTTGTCCAATTTATATCTAACTTTAAGGGTCACACTAGTGACAATATCATATAAGATTATTTTTTAGTTTTTCTTGATTGATTATCATTTTTCAATAATAATTATGTTATTAATTTTTATCAAAGTGTTATTATTATTTTTGTTTATACTCGCATTCTATTAATTGCATCACTTTTTACGTATAATATTTTATTAAAAATATTATTACTTTTTATTCATTATATAAGAGTGATTTTAATTCACTAACATCCACCTGAACCATTTTAACATATTAAATAATTTAATACTCCATTTATCATTAGATTAAATTAAATAAAAATTACTCCTTACATTTTATTTTAAACCTATCAATTCTAAAATGGGGCCAGCTATTTGCACCCCCGAAATTACTGAACGTACCCCAAAAATATTTAAATTGACATAATTATCCTTACAAAATTTATATATGTTCGGTTGCAGCAACCGAACAGAAAAAAGAATTCATATATCTTATCTGTTCGGTTGGGCTGAACAAAACAAAAAATTCATTCATCTTATATGTTCGATTGTAGCAACCAAACAAAATAAGATTTGTGATTTTTTTTAATTCATATCTATATTATCGAATAGATATGATAATAGATAAGTTTCATGACATCATCGATCTTAAAACATTTGTTTAAAGATCGATGATATCTATAAAACATATCTGTTATCTTATCAATTGGGTAATATAGATATAAATTTAAAAAAAATCACAAATTTTGTTCGATTGTTGCAACCGAACAGATAAGATAAATGAATTATTTGTTCTGTTCGGTTGCAGCAACGTAACAAATAATAGATGAATTTTTTGTTCTGTTTGATGATTGCAACAGAACAGTTTGTTAGATGACTGTTCGATTGCAACAACCGAACATATATAAATTTTATAAGAATAATTATGTACTTTTAGGGTATGTTCAGTAGTTTTGGGGTGCAAATAGCTGCTCCATTCTAAAATACACCAAATCATCCTATCCTATATTTTAATGCCTTACAAATCTACTGAAATATTCAAAAAATTTAATTTTTCATTTAAAAATGTGCTTTAAAATTTGGTGTTTTAGAAAATTTACTCGAAGGACAGTAGTTCTTCAAATTTACACTTGCACCTAAAAACCCTGCCTCCTGAGCTCACACATAACCGGCGGTGCTGCCGCATACGAATCATCCACACAACCACCACCGCCGTTGCCACATCGCCGCAACCAATTGGACCATGATAGACACACTGTAACAAAATGGCTAACCCCATCACCTACACCTACGATCGAAGCTTTAGAGGTTGGGGTTACTGCAAATTGTGGCCGTTTACTGCCGGCATTATCGAGAAATTGACAAGGGGATTTAATCCGTACGTTAAAACGAAGAAGATGGAGCTGGTTCCACCGCCACCTAGACCGCTAATTGCCGACGCTTTGATTGGGAATTCAATTATCACATTGGCTTGGAATTTCACGCAATTGATTGCTAATAGGATACGGCACCCATGATGAGCCGTGGTCGACGGTGTGCTTTGATCAGAAAGCCGCCGCCACGGGTTGCGGTGGTTTTGGCTCCGCCGCATTGCGCGTTCGTATGTGTTAATTTTGTCCCATTTGAAAAGGTGCCTACTTTTGTACTATTATATTTGTGATGGCTTTCCTAGGTTATGAAATTAAGAATAGGATCATGAACTTTAATTTGCTTATTCATTACGCATATCAAGAACAGTGATGATGATCATACTTGAAATTTTTATTTTATTTTTTACAGTTGGGTCCAATCATGGTGATTTTGATGGTGATTTTGATAAGGATATTTTGGCTACCTATTTATTGCATTAAAGGGTATACTTTCTGCAAATATAGAACCCATCAATAGTGTTTAAATTAGTGCTACAATCTTGGATAACTTAAAATATGAGAAGGAATGAAGGATCATGTTTTATCCAGATGAGATGGATATTTCTTTGAAAATTTGGAAACCAGTTTAACTAAAGTTCTGATCGAACTATCTTCATATATATTCTAGTTCTCAACTTGCGATACTCCTCATCAAATAAATTAAAAGTGGGCCATTATCATATTTTGGTCTTCAATCTGTATTTGCTATGTGGAAGATCAGGGTAATGAAATGGTCTCGAATTTGAAGTAGAAATCGAATAGATTTTCAGAAAGGAGCGTCTTTAATTGGGTTATTATCCTTAATTTTATGTTAAATGATTTTAATAATCAAGGTAAATATTATAGACACATATATATATATTCTTTTTTTGGGGGGTGATCATAATAGCAATATTGGGAGCTGTTACCAATATCTGGACAAGAACATTAAATGTTGATGGTGTCCCATCTAACACTGACGAGTTTGCCAGAGCTAAGGGTTTCTTTGAACACTTAACAGATTTCCCTATCTAATTGTACAATTTGTACTATTGATTATGATTAACATGAATCTAGTTGTTGCAAATTGCAATGCAATAATTAAGTGTGTGCTGAGGGTAATTATATGTAAAATTGTACATTAGATTGAGAATACGTAATGTTCATGCATCGCATTGTGTTTCAGAATTTTTGTCTTCTTCCACTTAACTTAAGGAAACATTAATTAGCTGAATTCATTGGATCTTATGTATGAAGATTAAATTAGTTGACCACTCACTTGGAAAAATTACAGGAGATCATGAAAACTGCTATTCATTACAGCAGAATTAATGAATATACATATTGTTCTTGACCATAAAAGTGTACGGCAGGTTATGGATTTAGGCAGTCTCATCCTAAATTGAGAGTTAAATAGTAATGAATGGCATTGGTGTTTGAATGGTTATAAGCAGATGGATAGCCGTCGATCCGGTGGAGATTTGGCACACTGAACGACGCTGAGGAAGATGTTCTCGTCGCAGGGGATGTGAAGTCTGGAATCAGCAGTGAAATCATAGACTTCCTGCGCTTGATCAAGCAACGCCAGAAAAAGGGGGTGCTTCAATAAGGTCACTTTGATCACGAACCTCTTGTGATACTCTCCTACGTAAACTACCAAGTGACCCTTGGGGACATCACTCGGCACGATCTTCTCTTCATGCAGCAACGCCCACACGGGCCATTTACAGCACTTATCGCAGGCGGCACAAGGTATGACTCTTCGACCCATCCTTCGCCACTTGTTCATCCATGCTTTTATGAATTTTGCATTCACCATCTTCTCTTCTCTCTTGTATCATATACTATGGAGAGAGAGGGATAGTTATGAATTATGAGCTGGGGGAGTGATGGAGGTTTCTTGGGGAGTGATGATGTATGAAAGTGAGGAAACCCTTATATAAAGAGTGGGAAAGTGCCAACATTTTTGGAGCAATAAATGGTTGACATATGTGTGCAGCTAAGAGGCAAGTTAAGTGAGTGTGATATTTTTTTAAAAGTGCAGTTACACACCAGGTTCTTCTGCTGTACCTTTCTCTCCCCTCCCTCATTTAGTATTGCATCTTCATACGAAATTGTACGAACATGCAAGCCACTATATGTTCTATAAATTAATATATAGTAGTATTTCTCCCGTAGTAAAATATTAACACGTAACGTAATAATAATCCCCTGTATGTGCATGTGTGTGAGATCTTTCGAAGTTCTCAAAGGTAGACCCACCAGTTGAGAAAGAAATAGATAAGATATTAAGAGGGATGGGAGAGATAAGCTTCTTGGACTAAGTGCAATATCCACTTATAATTCTCATCACATTACTTGAGATATTATAAAATAACTCCTAGATCTCTATCCCTCTCTCTCTCTCTCTCTCTCTCTGCATATAATGAAGGGGATGGACATGCAGATGTTCATCTTACCAAGTCCTATTTCTGCTAGTTGACCTAATGAGTTGGTGATGAGTGGTTGCTCCAAACTGGGATTAGGAAGGAGTATTCAATGATATAAGTTGAAGATAGCCCATCATCAACCAAATTACCATTCCTTAATAATTCTTGTTAATTAATAAATCTAAATATCAACCTCAGGGAGTAAAAATTATGGGATCACCTTGATTTGTACAGGAGGGGGGTACTGGCCGTACTGGTGTCATTTTTATGTAGGCACATAACCTTATCCCTGACTTACTCAAGATTCAAGATAGATTTGTGACAGAATTATTTTTTGCAACCAAATCTTTATATGGCATCTCTTCTCTGCTTTCTGACCAAGCCACCATACATACTTGCCGTTGATCCAAAAAAATCTAAGCATCTACAAAGTCTTAGGATTTCAAAAAAGTCACATCCTTTGCTTGTCCTTCCTTAACTACGACCTAACCTAGTACATATGTATTTATATAATCATTAATATTTTGCTCCTAACATATAACACTGTAAATGGATGTTTACTACTGCTTAATCTTTTTTTGTTCCTAGTTTATTTCTTCCTCATGGTTGGATATTATTTGCTAGAAAAGTTGGATATTATTTGCAGAATGGCCAATGGTTCAAATGCGAGCTATCAACGGTGGAGGTCAATGATGGAGCGGATTTTGAATGGATTTTTGTGAGACGGGGTGGATTGACCCAGCAGGTCTATTTCATTTTGATAGTCAATACGTATAACGAAATTTTTTAAATTTTCCAAAAGAGAAGGGGTTTATGTAGTACTACTATTGTATGACTCCATTGACCACAAATCCTATTTCATCTAGAAATAAGTCCATATAGGTTGTAGAATGATTAGATGTCCCATTCAACAACTACAAAGCATGTTGTATGTCTAAAACACATCGATAAAGTAGATAAAAGTGTACAATTAACTCATTGCATAATTCATAGTTAAAAATATAACCTCTGACATAAGATTAAACACCACACCTAGATAAATTGGTGTTTCTTGAGAAAGGATTTAGCAAGCAGTTAGTGTGTGGTTCAAAACATATTGAGGGTTGGCATTGACATTAAATAGTCCCCAAGAAAATGAGCTGTGATAATAAAAGGTGTTGGAGTGGCATTTCCTTAGCTTTCCATGCATGTCAAATGTATGTATGTGTATATGTAATGTGATATATGATGTGATATATCATCCAGAGATGAGACATACATGATTGGAATAGCCAGCAAATTGATTCATCCCCCTATGCCTAAAATTTGATTTGATGACGTATATATTTATATATATGTATGTATGTATAACTATCACAATATTATTATAGAGTATCTAATTCAAGTTAGCAGAGAAAGTGACTACTTTGCTTAAACTTTCTTTTGCTTGCACTCTCTCAATAAGGTGGTCCTGCTAAGTTTCTTTGATGTAATTTATTAGCAAGAAATTTTGGGAGTTTATAATCACTCTATTTAAAAGCTCTCCTCTCATGACCTTTGAACCTTATTAGTGCAAACCTTTGCAAATACATACTTAGATTTGGCTTTATTTTACACATTCAACTCTAAAATGCAGTCAATTCAATGACTCATTTGCAACAGTTAGCTCTATTTTTTACTTCAATAATTAAAATATTAATTCATATATATATATATATATATATATATATATATATATATATATATATATATATATATATATATATATATATATATATTTCTTTTTTAATTTTTTTAGCTATTTATAAAACTTAAATTATTGTTTTCTTTTTATTTTAAATTTTAAATACAAAGATAATATAATAAAAATATTAATATACATAAAGTTAATTAAGTAAAATTGCATTACGCTTCACTTAAACCTAATTAAGACACTTAATCATATTTAAGACAAACACTCTAAATTAAAAATACATTACAAAGTATATAAAATTAAAAATGTACACATTTGAAGTGTTGCTAAAAAAAAAAAAAGTCGAAAGGAAGCAATTATTTAGAGTATTCGATGGATGAGGTTAAAAAGAACACAAGCAAGCAATGCAATGGGTGTAATATTAAGTAGGAGAATGAAACAACATAGATGGGGTGTCTTAATTAAGGAAACCCAGCCCCATCGAGCTTGGGCTTGGCTTTCTGATTGGGCCTCATTAATAGCACATGACCTTTGGGCCCCACTGTGGATCACTGGGCCCAGCAGACATGCATGTTGGTGACACCTCAAAACGCTTGCTTCTCTGAACACCGGCCACACCCTATTTATGCATACACACATATAAATAATACTACTACAATAATAATTTTTATTATTATTATAATTTTCAATATAAATTTCCATTTTTGTCTTCAATGTAGAAGTTAATCAGTTCTAATTTTGTTGTTTTTATTAGAATACAAAGTATCGGTACTGTCACTGTAGTTTGTAACGGAAATTAATAATACTCCATTTACTATGCGAGTGTGGTGACACAACCATATAGAAGCAATTATTTATTTATTTATTGGTAAAATTAAAAAATTATCAATTCTTATAAATTGTTGTGTTGCGTTGAGATTCGATGCATGTATTTCTAACTCTATATATTTATATTATAAACATCGGTAAAAAAAATGATATAAATAGTGTTCCCATTACAATATTCTGCATGGGCGAGTTAAATTAATTGTTAACTAAATTAAAGAATCTCGAAAAAATTCTCTAATTTCATATTTTGCATGGTGTCATGTATAAATATTTCATAAATATGAAATATGTAAATATACTTCCCCTAATTCTAAAGAAGCATAGTATACAATAAATTAGAATTCATAATATTCACCGGACATTTAACTTAAACACGTGTAATACAATTCTAATAATTTCAGAATATATCAGTGTCAGTGACACAGTATGATTGGATTGATCTTATGTTTATTAATATGGGGATAAATTGAGGGATATTCTTTTATACCAATTTTTTTTTAATTCTTTTAAATTCATGAAATCATATCGTAATATATATATATATATATATATATATATATACTGTATAACTTTATTTAACTTTTATTAAAATTAATTTACATGTAATAGTTGAGTTAATCTGTGTTACCATTATGACATGTAAATTTAGCAAAATTAATTAGTTATTAGTCCACAAATTAGGAATAAAGATAAGAGAATTGTGTAGGTGAAAAACGATAATATCTATAGATGATAGAAATGGGAGGACAATGATTTGATTTGATTCGACTACTGAATTAATTAAGTTTCACGTGCATTTCTCAGTTTTTGTACACTAATTATTCTTTTTATTTTATTTTATTTTATTTTTAATTCAATTTATTGGCTGGCATCTGCCCACTTCTATTATAATTATAATTATAATAATTTCTCCTAACCAATTAAATATACTTTTTTAAATCCCCGCGTTTTACTGTCCGTGGGGTTGCAGGATTTTCAAACTTCATTTTTTAGGGCAAAAACTTATACCATAGGATCAATTAAGCTCTCCCATTTTTATTTTTGACATTTAAGATATTTATTTTTTTAAATGAGATCAAATGAACTTTTATCTTTTATAAAACAAACAAATTAACATTTTGACTATTTATCTTCAAAATTTTTTTGTCTATTTCCAATCCATACTTTTACAACATATCTTTAATGTAATGTAAGTTTTTATCTAGGATTTTAATATGTAATGTAATATTCTTTTTTAAAATATTTTAATATTTAAAGTAAATATTTTTTAATTATTTAATAATTTATAATTTTTTACATAAAAAATAATTTGACACTGGAAGTTAAAATATATAATACTAATTATATATAAATTTAGGAATTTGATTCTCGTAAAATAGACTATATATAAACTCTCCATTTCTTAGTGTTTGAAAAGGCAATTATAATTTTAAATAAAGTAACACATTTATATTGTTCAAACGCAAACGAAGAATTGTATTGAATCGTATACTCATTTATAAAATTAATCAACTAAAATTATAAAAAAGAGTAAAAAAAATCAATAAAAAGTTAGATTAAAAAAGAAAAGCGTCTAACCAAACTTTTTTTTCACTTATTTAAATAATTAATGATTAAAATTCGGAAGTAAAATACAAACTCATGCAAATGGCAATGGCTTGCTCTAAATAACTTTGATCTCATTCTCACCAATATTTGATTTTCATGTAATCAAGCGGCTAAGAGAAAAATGCAATCAGAATCAGTTAATTAATAAATAAAATTATTTATTAGTATTATATATTTTAACTTCTAATGTCAAATTATTTTTTATGTAAAAAAATTATAAATTAATAAATAATTAAGTAATATTTACTTTAAATATTAAAATATATTAAAAATTAAAATTACATTACATATTAAAATTTTAGATAAGAACTTACATTACATTAAAATGTGTTGTTAAAGTTTGGATTGGAAATAGACAAATTTTTGAAAAGGAATAGTCAAAATGTTAATTTGTTTGATTTATAAAAGATAAAGGGTACATTTGATCTTATTTTAAAAGATAAAGGTCCTAAATGTCAAAAATAAAAATTGAAGGGCTTAATTGATCTTAGGGTATAAGTTTAAGGTGATATTTGACTCTTTGCCCTTTTTTTCTAATTTCTGACAATCAAAAAAAAAAAAAAATCTGACGACTTTACACATGTTTATAAAGAATGACACACGAGATTTTCTTAATCAATAGTGACTTTGTCTCATAACTTACTAGCAAGTTATAAAAAAATTATTTTTTATTCTATATATATATATATATATATATTTTAACATATTCATTTTAAATAATAAAGTAAATGTGAAGTATCTTATGTATATTGATATAAATAACATTTTTAAAATTAAGTACATTAAGAAGTTATTAAATTGAAGTGACATATTTTTATTTTATTTTATTTTTGAATGATGCAAGTTACTTTTGGATTAAAAAAATGAAAAGGTGAAGATAATAATTTTAAAGTAGCGGGAGCATTATTCTATGTGCTATTAATTATACAATGAGCTTGTATTTTGTAAATTTTAACTTATGTATATTCAGAATTTTCTACTTAGAATTATGAAGTATTAAACTTTTTAAATAACAAATGGAATATTACTTATCTTAATAAAGAGAAAAAAACAAATCAATAAAGTTTTTTTTTCTGACCAAAAAAAAAAAAATAATGAAGATTTTAAAGAGTGAAGTGTGTTTTTATCAAGAGAAGTAATAGTTAATGATAATTTACTATTTTAAAGAATAAAATTTACCCTACTATACTTATATAATTGAAAGGGAAAAAAATTATTACCCTTAAATTTATAATTTTTTTGTAACTATATATTCTTTGTCATATTATACAATAAATACAAATACTATATTAAAATGGCACATGAAGCTAATCTTTATTGAGAAATGACATCACTTATTTTAGTTTGAGGTTTCATTTTGTATTTAATCTTTAATTCAATGATACGTCTATTCTATCCAATTTTTATTAAACATTGAAACTGCTCTTTAAGCTTTAATAAAACTTATATACGAATATATATATCCAATTTTTATTAAACATAGAAACTGCTCTTTAAGCTTTAATAAAACTTATATACTAATATTTAAAAGCTTCAAGAAAAACAATAGGACTATATAATTTCAATTAAATAATTTTATGTTATTTAAAAATTAAATTCAAGTTATGTGTTATTTTTATTTGCAAGAAAAATCACACAATTCTTGTACACTTGACTAATAACTTTCTCTAGACAACTAATTGGAAAGGTTGAGTTATTATTATTATTCCCCAATTTATTTTATTAGAGAACTCTTAAACATCATAATTAAAGTTGGGGTTATGCAACATTTTAAGATTGTAATAATTATTAACTTCACTTCCAATAAATAGAGAAAAGAGTACTGAATTTCATGTGCACTAACATGATAGGATTGATGCTTTCTCTTTATCCCAGTATAATTTTTATACTATTTTTTTACTTATCACTAGTTTTTTTCATACTAATTTTCACACTTCAAAAAAATTAACATTAACATTTTAAAAAATATATACTCCATATTCTCACCCATTAATATTACTTAATTGTTTTATATTTTACGTATTATTAAAAAAAATTATTGTCCTCATAATGTCAATAAATAAAGTTAATAAAACATTTTTTCTCATATAATAATAATCAATTAAAGAAAATTAAAAGTGTGGCTGCTGGGATTCGAGCCCAGGTCTCCACGGCCACAACGTGGAATTCTAACCACTAAACTACAGCCACTGTTGTTCAAAGCTCTTCATATACTTAATTTATCTAGAAAAAAACATTGTATGTATTAATTAATACAGTATGATATTATGAAATAATTCACGATTTCTTTTTTCTACTCATTTCACTATTAATGAAATTTTTAAAAAACGATAATACTATAATAGTATAATAAAGGGCAAAGAGTCAAATTCACCCTTGCCCCGAATCAATTAAGCCCTTAAAGTATTTTTTTGTACAAATAAACCTTTTATCTTTATATAATAGATCAATCATGCCCCTCTTTCATAATTATTTTAAAGGATTTTTTACAAATTAATTTTCAAACGATCCGACCGTTAAAAATTTTCAAACTTTATATTAAAACGAACCTCTTCTTACGAACTTTGTCTCTATGTTTTTAGATTTTCAATTTATTAATCATTAATATGTTTTTTTTACAACAACTTCATTGAAAAATATATATTTTAATAATCTCTTTTATGACCTACTTACTTTTGACAAAAAAAAATAATTAATCTATTGATATTGGATTTAAACCATAGATGAAAATTCATACGAAGAGGTTTGCATTAACATCAAACTTGTACAATTTTAATGGCTGGATTGATTGGAAATCAACTTGAAATATGCTTAAATTGTATAATTGTGAAAAATTTCCAACAAAATTATGGCACAAATAAAATACATCTACTAATATCGGATTTAAAATCTTAAATGGTAGATGATAAGCTCGTAAGAATCCCTTTGATCAATATAAAGTTTGAAAATTTTTAATGGTCGAATTGTTCGCAAATTAACTTATAAAAAAATCATACATTAATGTTATTTTTTTTAGAAGGGCTTGAATGACCCATTTACAATAGATAAAGGGTTTGGATATTCACTTACAAAAGTTAAAGGGCATAATTGACCCATAATATAAAGATAAAGGATTTGTTTGTACAATAAAATACTTTAATAGTTTATTTGATTCCAAGGTAATAGGTCGAGGGTATAATTGACCCTTTGCACTATAAAAATGCATATAATTTTTACATTTATTAATTGAATCAACAATTTTATTCACTTTTTGTCATTGAATTACTTAATCGTACACTTTATTTTACATTAATTCACCTGTTCATTTGTATACGTGTGCTGCAAAAATAGTCAGTGCGGTGAGCATCTAAAACACTTGCGGTAATAAAGATATGATAAAACATATTAGTATGCTAACTATACAAATAAATGAGAAAAATAATATTACTGTTTGAATCTTATCTTCTATTGAAGGGACATGTATCATTTTGCTAATCTATAAATGCGAATTTAATAATTAATGAGGTAAATGCGAATTTATATAAAATTCATTCATAAATAATGAGGGAGTTTTTGTGAATCCATTTCACCATACATCTTGTTTTTGTTAAAATTTTGAAAGAAATTTTTTTCTTTAGATGAATGAACTATTACTCTTTTAAATGAAAACATATTACTCTTTAAACTTTGAATAAAAAATCACAATAAGTTAGAATTTGAAGAGTAATATTTTTAATTCAAAAAAGAGTAATAGTTTATATATCTAAAGAGTAATTTTCATGTATTAAAAAATAATTAGTAAATCGGGATGAAATAATTTGTTCAATAATATTTTTTATTTAAAATAACAATAATTCTTTTCTCTATGTACTAAAAAATACTCCTAATTGGTAAATTAGAGTGCACGTGTCAACCTAATTCACATTAACATTGCGTTAATTAATTGCATCTCATTTTGTCATCTTCTCAATTTAAAAAATACAGGAATAATTTCAAACAAATTCCTAAATTTTAAGCTCTGAATTGAGACTTACACTTAGAATTGAGTCCTTACATGAAAATTGGACCATCATGCGAAAATTGGACCTAATTATGTTATGGATTGCGCTAAAAAAAAAAAAAAAAAAAAAAAAAAATTCCTCCACATTGTGATTTTATAATTTCCACTACAATTAGATGATTTTGATCTCATAAAGAGGCTAAAACAGTAAATCCACAATCCACCAAGTTGACTTGTGTGATTACAACTCCCACTAACGAAGTGGACTTTCCCTATTTAGACAACTAATTTAGACAAGAAACTTCTCCTTTTCATCATAATTGCTGGATTAATTAAAATTAAGAGCACAACAAAAGGTAAATACTGCTCACCCACTCACCCTTGTCTAATTATTGGTGACACCCCATTGGCCATTAATTAAATAAACTCTTATTAATTAGTGTGACCAAACATATTTCAATAATATCAATTCACATCTTCAATATATATCCATACAAGTTTCTCCTTCTTTGTTTATCCAGATTATTTCTGCTTGTCCGAGGTCAGTAATTATACATCAAAAACCCTATTTTTACTTCATACTATGGGTGGGTTGGTGGGTGAGGGGTTTATGAACATATTCATTACCCTATGTTAGTATATAATTAAGAAGCCTGAATCTCTCACAATGCATGTTACTGAGCTGCAATATTTTCTGTATTTGGCATGCAGGCGAGACGAGAATGAAGTTGGCGGCGTTGTTGTTGATTGCTTTGATGACCTCCCTATGCTTGGCAGCTCCGCGAAGAGCTCTACGCAGCAGTGAAGTTGAAGAAGAAGTCATGGTGGAGACGAAAGGAACGGGGCACCTGGATGGCACCATAGAGAATCATCACAACATACCAAGGGAGCATTATAATCAGTGGGGTAACAACCCCAGTACTGGAGGAGGAGGAGATGATGGCACCAACAGTGGTAATGGAGGTGGTTGAACGAGTCGAGTCAGGCTGAGCTAAATCCATGCATGTATAAAATGATGTGTGTGCATATATGGAGTATGTTGTATCAAGACAATAATGAAAAAGACTAGTGCATGGTTTGGATTTGAAACCCTAAAACATGGAATTTAGGGGAAACGCGTTTTAAGTTTATGTTTGATGCATGGATTTTGCTCTCTCATTTGATTGTGTGTGCAACTTTGACCTTCAAACCCTATTTTAATTTATTATTGCAACATGAGAATTCTAAATTATCAAGTCAAAACCTACAACTCTACCAACCATTTCCAAGATATCTCCCTTTACATTTTGTATTTAATATTTATATTTTCTTTGACAGAAAATTCATCACATGACATGTCATACTAAACACAGTTAACAATGACATTCAGTTTTATTATTTGCCATCTTAATTAGTAAATAAATATTGTATTTTGAGGTATTCAATCAAGTGGTTGCATCAGGGCTGTCCAAGGATGGATTTCGAGCATTCAGACCAAAATGAATTTTATATACAGGTGAATGAAAATACATGGCATCAACCAAAAACTGAGTCCCCAAATGGCAAAAAAGTAATTTTCTCCCCACTGATCTATTATAGCTAGCCTGTGTTTATTATTAAGCAGTTAATACTTGAGCTAGCAATGATTGCAGTTGTTTATTGTTCACAAAAACCAGACAATTACTGTGCAAGCATGCTCAAGAATCATCAGTGGAACAAGTGATCAAAACCCTCATGATCTGCATTGTCTAGGGTAGATGTGCTGCGATGCAACGAGGGCAATACGAGAGGATTATAGAAAGGAATTGTGTCTATAGGCACCATACTAGAGGAATCAATTGCCATTAATACTACGTAAGATTCTTCTATAGTCGCTCAATGTAATGTCTGTACTTCTATCTGGAGAAACATGACCATGAATATGTGAAACCTTTGGTTTCTCTCCTTTGGGATAAGGATACATGGTTGCCAGTTCGCAAACTCGGTGCAGGATTGACTTTGGCAGAGGACGCCAAGCCAGGGCGCGTTTCTTCTCTCCCTGCATCATTTTGGAGACATACAGAACTAAGATTACAACCTCAAATTATAACATGTGCAAGATTCATTATAAAACAAGGTTCTCATGATGGATTTGGAATCAGTCAGAATATCATTGATGGGTTGTTTGAAGTTAAGGATTTCCATAATGCTTTTGAAATCCATCACTTTCAACTATATCCCTTTTTCCTAAAGTGATTTGGGTGGATTTGCCACGCAAGTTGTGTAAGAATATCTAGATTCACATGCAGGCAGAAAGATAGAAAATCGAAAAGATGCTTTCGAAAGAAATGATGGATATGTAACCTGATGGTTGCATTGCCCCTGCATTCCACTAGCTTTTAAAAGATTTCGCCATTTGTCCTGTGGGAAATTTGGAGCAACAAAAATTTTCAAACTCAAATTGCCTATACACGAACACCTTAAAATGAAACTGTAACGAAGCAGTGTTCACCTTCAAGTCCACAGAGGTACGATGGGCAGATGCAGAAAAGAAAAGCTTCTTTATTCGACTCCATCGCCCAACACCGTGCTCAGAGACACCATCAATAAGTTTTTTAACCTCTGCAATAGTCCACAGTCTATGATGCTTCCTCCGACCATTAACTTCTTCAGGGCTCTCATCAGAGGGATAGTCATCCCGTTTCTTATGCCATTCTAATCTAACACAATCATCCTTCTTTGGACTCACAGCAAATACGGAGTCGCTTCTTTTCTTATGATTTAAGGCTGTCAGATGGTCATTTCTTCTCTTTAAACGAGCTCCAGTAACTCTTTCAATTTTTCTCTTATGACTTGCTTCTGTGACACTATTGTTCCATTTTATTAGATGAAGAGCTGTCGAACATTCATCCCTTTTATTTAAATGAGCTCCAGATACATCTTCATCCTTTTTCTTCTGACTTGCCATTGTGGTACTCTCACTCCGTTTCATTAGATGAACGGCAGGAGAAACACGGTTGTTTCTTGGCTTAGTTATCACATTTCCTCTATCCGAACTATGCACCTGTTATACATGACATGCTGACTACATTATTTTGGAAATTCAAATCAGCTAGAACCAAGACAATTTCAAAGGTCAAGGTGAAAACAACACACATGAGAGTGGACAGTTTGCAGCAAATACAAATAATAAGGATATGGTCAAATTAAATCTCGATCAAGAGCTTACCATATCATGTGGGGGACTCTTAGGACATTCTTTATGCACTAAAGAGGCAAAAGGCACTTGTATAGCTTTGACTGAAAATTCTTCAGTAGACCCTTCTGCAGGTGGTCTCATTGCTTTAGATCCCGTTTGACATCTTTTACGATCCTTAACTACTTGAGGCTTATCTTTCGATGCTGAAGAAAAAACCTCCCGCCTTATTTTTGATTGTCTGGGTATGGGGTCTGCTAGTTCATCTATGTACCTCCGCGTGGGCTTTCGTGATCTCTTTTGTGTAGGAAGAGTATCAGATTGTCTTTCTGGAGACGACAATGTTACTAATAAATCCGGCCCATGAAATCCATTGGTTTCCTCATTTTGACCTGTGGACGGTGATTCGTCATTTTTCTCATTTTTTGGACAACATGATGCCTCAACTGATTCTGGAAGGCTTGTTTTCTCATCAGTTAGTATATCTTGAAAAGAGCAGCTCGAAATATCATGAAACTTGCTAATATCCTGTAACGTGCATGATGTAAGCGATTTCACAGGCTTCTCCTTGATCAACATTTCGGACTCGCAGCAAGGACTGCAAATTTCACCAAATCCAGAGCTCTTGACATTAAGTTCTTCATTATGGCAATATGGCACTTCCATTATTCTGAATAGATCTGCTTTCCATGGAGAGTCAATACTAGAACCAGAGGTGAGAATGGCATCGTCTGATACCGAAGTCTGCAAGCATTCGCTTGAAACATAATTTGGGTTTGCAATACTTTCAGCAAGTTCAACACCTGCAATCCCAATAAAAATTTAATACATTGCGGTAGGAGGTGGGGTTGGGGGGGGGGGGGGTGTTGTTAAGGGACCCAAGGTCTAGAATGTTACCTAGAAGATACTCTTCTCCCATGCTGCAGAAATCATTGTGCATTCTAAAATATCCAGCTTCAACTTCATTGTGCAATGTGTATACCTACACATGACCATCCTCAGATGAAGAGAACACCATAAGGAACAAAAGTTTCAAGAACTGAATTCTCAAGTTCAACAAGACCATTATTTTTTCATTTAGTGTGGAAATAGTGAAAGATCCTTTGCAATAAATTATAGATACAAGGTGATATTCTATTATCCCTATTAGCTGTGTAAAATATAAAATTATTAGTTCAGCGGATCATAGTGAAAATGTATGAAGAATTTAATGAGCAGAAAATAAAAGGAAAAGGAGAAATGCATATATTTAGCAATATAGAATAAGCATCAATTTCATTTAACCAAGATCATGAAAGATGAGAGACAAAACTAATTCATATCTTCAGCCTTCACACATCCATCACAATTAATTAACCATGAGTTGAGAAAAATAACCAACTATAGCATACATCTCCATTGAAAATATCTTCCCTTTTGTGAGCAATGCCAGTACTTGTCACACCTGCATAAATTACGACGTCAATATGATTAAAGAGAATACAATTAATAGTAGATGTTCTGAGAAGATCAATTATGAAATCTTTGAGTGGCAGATGCATCAATCATATAACATAAGAGCTCAAGAGAAATATCTTTAACGGAATGAGCTGAAAGAAAAATAAACTTTTTTCCATTTAGTTTACAGAACCGAAGAAACTAGTCATAGAGAGGTAGATAGGATAGCTTGATCCATCTCATCCAATAGAAAATATTTACTTGACAATGTAGATGATTATTTTGCATCTCGTGGATATTATACAGAATACGTATAGGAAATCATAACAGGAAAATCAACTCCACAGAAAGCTAAACATCATTATTATAACTATATTGTCAGTTCCCTTTCCTTTCTAACTCATTTCCCCTCATGTTGTCTAATCGCTTCAATTACTACCGAATTACGAAAGTAATTGCTCATTTATGAATTATTATAGTCAGGAAAGGAGGACAGAGAAGTTAGAATTTCTTAGTTTTAGCTTATACCAAAACTGCGGGAAACGTCTTGGATGTCCATAACAGTTTCTGTGTTCTTCTCATCAAATTGCATTACACTATCCACTGAGACATGCCTGTCTTGCGGTACTACAAGCAGACACTCTACATCAGTTGTCACATCTTCAAATCCAACCGTTGGACGTTGGTTCTCCATTACCTGAAGAAGATCCGAATATTACTTTAACAGTACTTGACAGGATATAGATGCATACCAAATGTCAAAAAAGAATATAAAAAATAAAAAATAAAAAATAAAAAAACCACAAAGGAAAGAAAATGATTGATAATATCGCTCCTATCCCAATTGTGTGCCTTTTAGATACTCTACATTCTATATCAACTCTAAATTCTATAAGGAAACTCCACAAAGCTAAAACAGCTTTATGAAATCCAAGAACATGATCCATAATCACATGTCCACATATTAAACCTCTACACAAGTCATATAAATTGGCATATTACCAGTTGCATTTCCAAATGATAGTCCATAGAAATGGGCACAATAAACTCTAGTGTGTCCATATTCGTCTCCAATCATAATGAAACTAGATGGTGCATACATAGCTTTCATCAGCTACTATAATGGTCAATTAGCCTTCACAAAAATGTATCAATGGTAATGTCTCATTAGGCAACCAAGGGTTGATTCACAAACCATTGGTCAGGGCAATACAGGAAAAGAAGCCTCATTTCAAGATTTGGACAAGTTCATGCAGTCATTGGCACGTTTATCTTGAACTTGTGGTTTCAATGCATTAGTAGAAAAGGCAAGTCACGACATACAAAACAATTTTGTCCCAATTCGCGCACAGTTGCTTTAATGGACCTTCAATCAATTATAAATCATCAATGAAAGCGAATGTCTCAGATATCATCCCACACGACAACTAAGAAGGTCTAAACGTTAGAAATTAGGACAGGGCTTTCTTCACCATAACAATCATTTTTCCAATAATCATTTGAGCAATAACTTGCAGTGCAATAACCCGTTCAAAAAAACATATATCTTCGAGAAATTAAACCCTTCAATGCATTTACTAATACTAGTATCGTAGATTTTGATCCAAACTAATCGCATAGCACTTAATATAGACAACTCCTAGATTCCTCGTAACAATCACTCAAAACGCTTCATCTCTCCACACATTCGAACAATTTTCCATCAAGGGTTTACCATTCTTCGAACTCCACCTCCCCTGCCCGGCCCCCTCTTCGAAAAATTTAAAGAAAATCAAAAGGCGGACTCAGAAAACAACCAAACCTCGGCCAAATTTCACGGCGACAGAGAGAGAAGAGTAAGAAACAGGCAACAGTGGATAAATTAAGGAAACAAAAATGTAAGAATGAGATGTAAGCTAACCTAATGTTTCAGTTGAGTGAGGAGTGGTCGAGCGTCATGAGAGAGAGAGAGAGAGAGAGAGAGGGAAAAGCATGTACAGTAACACAATATATTCGACGGAATCGAAATGGGTTGTAGAAAGTTGAAATGGAATGGAGGGTTTGGCGTCCGCCGTGGCGATGCGCAGCAACTGGCTACTGTGATAATGACAGGAAAAGACACGTGTCCTGTCCGAATCCAAGTCAAAGTAGGTCTTACATATTTTCAACACTTCGTCCCTCATTAGTTTTTGTATTTTCTAAAGCAGTAGTATTGTACAAGGAATGGATCTTTATGTTAGATTTGATAAAATTTATTTGATTGAATAAATAATAATCCACTCATTATTATGCTCATAGAAATGAATTGAATATGAGATGGATAAATGAGAGAGGAATCCACTTATTATTAAAGTTTACTCGTTATTTTAGTCACACACATTTAGCACTGTTTCATCATAAATTTTACATTTTCTTTTATAGAGTAACATTTACTATCTCAATAGAATAGTTAAAGTATATTTTCAGTTAATTATATTATAAAATTATACTAATCACACTTTAATAAATCATTTATCATACATATATAACAATTATACTTTAAAAAATTTTTAAATGAATTGAACTTATGAACATAATAATAATTCGTATACTCAATACTCAATAATAATACATAATTAAAGTATTATAAAATAAAATGACAATTTTTTATTTTTGAAATGGAGTAATTTGCAGTACTAGGTAATGTTTATAGTAGTGTTAAATTTAATTCAGATTAAACTATGATAATGTAATGGGCCAGTAGGACTAAGTTTCTTGAGATGTCATAAAAGGTTTTGTCAATATGTCTTGAGTTCCAAAAGGTGATTCAACTTGTAAATATAATTGATATTGACATGTTATATAGTGACATAATATTTGGTTTGAGGTCTAAAAATAATTTATTACTTAAAAACATTCAATTTATGTGGGGTCACATGGAGGCACATAGCTTGTGAATTCATTTGCATAAAAGATTTAAGGCAAACAATTCCAATTATTACCTATTCGGTGTCGTTTATAAATTGTCTCATTTTGATTTTAGGTGGGTTTAATTTTTTATTTTAAGAGTTTAATATTAATTTTTAGTGTATATTTAATTTTTTTTAGCTTTAATATTGATGTTTAAAGTTTAATAAATTTTTAGAACATAATTAAATAATTTTATACTTGCAATTCATATAATATTTTATTTTTGGTTTATGCTTTAATTTACTCTTGAATCAAGCGGTTTAATAGTTGATGGTATAGTTGTGTTTTTATAATTGCATGTGGAGTATGTCACAACATTTAATTACTTATTGCTTCAAATTGAATGGTGACATCAATTAATGGATGAAAGCTAAGAGCTAATTAATATCAATTAATGCACGCAAATGTTGCAGGCTACATATTTGAGGCCTTAATTAGAGGCCGAATTCGTTATAATTGTGTTATTATTGATTTGGAGCACTATTTATTTATACCTAGTAACTATTTTATTAGTATGTGATAATAGGTAGACGAAGGCTTATGTCTAATTAACACGGAATAACGTACATAAAATAAAATGAATAAAAAGTGATACTAGTGTTATGAATTATTTTATAAATAAATATAAATGAAAGTGATAACATTAATTTAACTGACCATTGAGTTCTTCACTTAAGTGAGTGACCCAGGTTCGATTCCCCTTGGGAACGAACTAGGAGGGGAGTTATAAGGAGGACTTGGAGAAAGGGATTGTAAGAGTGTTTGGTGTAATTACTAACTATACTAACAACTAATATTTACCTATAAAAAAAATTTTAAAAATACATATTTAACATCTTTAATAAAAAATAATACTCTTAACTAATTATAAAATATAAAATAGTGTCACACAAATCTAGTATATCATTTCCTACCCTAAATATGGTTCTACTTTTTTCTTTTAAAAAAAATTACTCGTGGTTTTACTTATTTGTTGGTTTTTAGAATTGCTCAACCGTATCGCATGAATTATATATCATTATACATTAATGATTGTCAAAAGATATATAGTTGCATAAGAATGATATTTCGAAAGATGATTCCACAATAAAACAGTTGAATGCAATCATACATCCTTTTTATAAGTTTTTGAGATTATTTTTGTCATTGGCGTAGTGTCATTTAATTTGTTTAAATTGAGTGGATTCTTTACTTATGAGTTTCATAAATCAATGTATAATTACATAAAATTAAAGATTATTTATTATTAAATTATAGACATTTATAGGAATACTCATAAAAATTTATTATTTATTTATATTTAGTTACGTAGTGATATATAGTCTCTTCATATTTTCTCTTTTTTCGACTCATAAAAAAGGAAAAAAAATAGACACAAAATAAATCGATAAGATTAAATTTTTTAAACAATTAGAAACAGTGCATGTGAAAAAGTAATCGTGACAGATATAATAAATAGGAAATGAAATGAAGGTATGTTAGCATATTAATTAATTCAATGGAATGTGGTAGGGGGGAAAGCATTCATACATTATACAACTTCTTTAAATTTTAATACCTTTCTTAGGAATATTCTCTTTGTTTGTTAATTAATTTATTTACGTGCATCACTTTTGAAAATCGTAATGCTAGGCATGTCAAATGTCGCATACCAACATTCCACGTGCTAATTCATTTTAATATTCGGGTTTTTCTTCACGTGGGAACTTTTTTTTAAGTCAATCTATAAGGAGTAATATGTATATTATTTTACATTTAACTTATAGAGGAATTTATAAATGCTCTTAATTTAATTAACAATTAAATGCCCGTAAAGCCATGCATGACTCAATCAATCCTATCCACGCACAACCTATTTAGGGATGAGATTCAAGAATCAATATTGATTTCAGAGGAAAAATGGTAAATAAATTTAAATTTCCAAATAACACATCTCCATGGTGTAACATTTCACCAATAAATAATTCATGTTAAACAAATTATTAATCTTGAACTTTTTTTTATTTTTTATTTTATTTTGAGTTGCACATGGTTTTATTCTCATACATCATCTCTTGTGTTCTTCGATGTATCACAAAAAATGTTATACCAAAATAACATAGGAAACTCGAACCGAATTGTTGGATTAACACCATATTGGAAAAAAGAAAAAGAAAAAAAAAGAGAGCAAACGACATTTTCTGCGGAGAGAGAAGAAAAAGAAAAGACTAACTAATTGGCACAAAATTAGGGTGTCAATATGATACAACAACTCTGCTAAAAAACTAGAGTGATTCCCTGGTGTACAAGAGGAGAAGAATGTCATTTCCTTCCAAATTTGAACAAACAAAACAAAGCTAATAACCTACTACCTATACCACTGGCTATGAGATTAGCTAGACATAT
This sequence comes from Pogostemon cablin, assembly GCA_023678885.1. Taxonomy (NCBI): domain Eukaryota; kingdom Viridiplantae; phylum Streptophyta; class Magnoliopsida; order Lamiales; family Lamiaceae; genus Pogostemon; species Pogostemon cablin. Next base: position 4,266,038 of record CM042984.1, read on the forward strand.
GATCCAACTGTGAACATTGTACCCAAAATCATTTAATGTGGCACATCTAGTTATCAACCATACTCCATCATATCTGATCACCACATATACAACAACATTATTATCAGCACTTCAAACTAATTTTACTCCTTTTTCATCACACAAAACAAAATATACTCACCTTTGAGCATTTGCTATAAGGAACGCTTCCAAAGCCCACGTCGGGTAGCAGAAACCACGTAGCATCTTCCCGTATTTGTCTTCTTTTCCTTGATTAGCAATGAGAGTAAGAACGACGGGGATGAGCACACACCACTGCATTTAAGGCCGGGAGAAAATCGGTTGTCAGCAAAGAAAATAACTAGAATGGCGCAAAATGCATGTTAGGAATAAAGAGTCATCAGCTATATAATATATATGCTCCTTCGAACCAACCAAATCACGCTAGGAGTCATATCCATCACGAATTTACGGTACCTTCACAATCTGTATATAATTGATGAAACATATAATGAGAAATACTCTCAGAGCTTACCAGTTGGGCTTGAGCAGGCTGAAGAAAGATAGCAAACACGTAAGCTATCCCAGTCACGCAATACACAAGGCAGAGTAATACGAGATAGTTTTCTAGGAATGTGGATCTTGGGTTGCTGAAAGAATAGAACATGGAAAGGAAAACCAAAGGCTTGACAAGCACATTGAAGAGATCAACAGTATCTTTGGAAAGAAAATACGCTAGACTGCTCATCCCACTTTCACACTCTCTCATGTACTGTAATTTGTCTGTTGTGAACGATCTTATAGCAGCAATCTTACACAAGAGTGCTGCAACATAAACATAAAAGATATTAAACTGAGAGCAACAGAGAAAGTAGAGAAGATAGCAAGAATAACAGAAGTGTTAACCAATAAAGTCCTTTGATAGAAACATACAATAGTTTATATTTATTGAAAAAGGGGACATTGTCTTGTAACAGTCCTTTGATAGAAACATACAATTGTCATGTAACAGTTTCAAACAAATAAAAGCATGATTATTTGAGAAAAGGATTTGTCATATCATTAAAAGACAATCAAGAAGGATGAAATTCATTTTCAGGGAATTGAAGTTATAATAAGGCAGTGGAACCACATCCATAGAAATATTCAATGGAAAAAAGGGATAAGCTAGCGAAAAATCACTTACAGACTGCAATCACTGAATACATATAACCATAATAGCCAAATGTGTCACCCTTCACTTTTGAAAGACTTCCTAAGCATCCTCCAGCAAGCAAAAGGATAAAAAAATCTGCCGCTTGTATCTGAGCTTCACGCAGTCGTTGCTTGCTATTTCTGAAAAAAAAAAATCCAAGGATATCAATACTAAAAAACACAGCCTAGCGTATCACACTCAGGACAATCAAATACTGCTAATGCAATCATCGAAGAAGCTGCATGTATGGAGCTTTTAAAGACAGGGGAAGATTCTGAGTTAGAAACACAATAATGGCAAAAGATGGACACATTTTTGAAGGCATATATATATATATATATGATCATCTTCATAAAATCTATTTCCCAGAAAATAAAACGATATAAAACAAGGATAATTGTAGAGATGATGAAAGGGAATCATCAGGGATAGAAGAGGTATCAGATGTTAACCTTCCGAGGAAGTATCTATATTGCCGAATCACACCGGGTGTCCTTCGGTTAGATAAATCACCGCCTTTAAAAAGATGAATCTGTGAATTCTCAGGATTATCCTTCAACTCACTACCAGCAGAAGATGGTTCTGGAGCTAAAGCTGGAGCTGCTTGAGCGCTGGTACTTACACCTTTAGAGGCAGATGCAATTTCATCACAGTAGTGTAGCATATCCGGAGGAACAGGGTAGCCATTGTGAAGCATCCATCGAACAGGGAGCTGCTCAACACTCTGAACAGCAGCACTCGGTTTTACTATACCCTCAAGTATATCAATGAAATGATCTGGAGGATTGACACGATCAGGTACAACGATTCCAAAGCTTTCAAAATATTCTTCTACTTTCTTCACGGGTCCATGATACACAGTAAGACCGCCTTTGGCTAAAAGTATTAAGTCATCGAACATCTTGTACAGCGCATAGCTGAAGCAGGAGGATTTTTTTAATTTATAAAAAAATTTATATATTTATTAACTAATAAAAATCATCATCATCACTCTTAAAAGAAACATCACATGGAAAATGTGTCTACGTTTACAAGAGTAATTATGTTGAGCACCTCTTTCTAACATAATAGCCCCAAGGGACCAGCTCGTGGGACTTCAGAAATTTCAACTAGAAAGATTCTCCAACTAGGTGCACCAATTTATTTTTATACGGCGTTATTGAAACTGGATCACAGCCAATGCCAAGCGAGCTTCTTATATATACCTAGCTGTTTCTTTTCTTGAAATAATGTCTCCCTATAGAACTCTCCATACCTTCTGGAAAACTCCCATTTTCTGGACACTCTTTAGTATAACTGCCTACAGACTTCCCCCATCCCAGAAATTATTTTGTTTCTGATTTTCTGACCTTCTCATAACCCTCTCCCAATTTCATTTCTCCCTCATTTTTTATTCACAAACCAAAAGCTACATTTTATACAGTTTAAGGGAAGACTACTCTGCAGACAATGAACTGAGGAATTTTGGTGCATACATTTAGGCAACTAATTAGATTTAGCAGTTAGTCATACAAAAACAAACTAAACCTTAATAAATAATACTATTATGTGGGGTCGGCAATATGGATCATATCTTGCAACTGCTCTTGGTCAAGAAAGATTTTCTCATTTTTATCCAAGTACAGCACATCTTTTCCAATGTTTCTTTCCTATACATTTTTAGGTCTTTCTCTTCCTGTTCCTTGAACTTAATGAAGTATTACTTTCTATATGGCATGTTGGGCATCTAAACTTCTAAAATGTGGATGCTCAAGGCATCTTAAGCGTGTTTCTCATCTAGGATATACCTACTTTCTATCTGTGCACTAATTTCTAATTCTATCTAATTTAGTGTGTCCACACATCCATCTTAACATACCAAATTCTAATAATCGCTTTTTTTTCTTCGTTTTCAAGTTAATGACCAGATAACATACTCCACAAGGCATCAATAATCTTATTAAAGTTCTACTACTATATTTGCCTTTTAGAGTCAATGGTATTTTACAACCGCAGAGTCAATGGTTCCACAAGAACAAGCAGTGATTAAATCATCAGGACTTACCTGGGCTGGTGTACAACCATGCAGATGTTTACTCCTTCAAGAGCCTCACGTTTAAGAGCTTTAATGAGTAAGTTGGAAGATGAACTATCTAAGCCAGATGTGGGCTCATCCAGGATTAGTAGTGAAGGTTCCATGACCATCTCAAGGCCTACATTGACTCGTTTTCTTTGGCCTCCAGAGATACCTCGCTTCTCTACTGTCCCGACAAGACTATCTCGTACTGCCTGTAGTCCAAGGGATTCAATAACTCTTTCAACAACGAGAACTTTATCAGCCTTTAGCATGTCTGCAGAAAGCCTTCATAGTGTTGAAGCCCAGATTGAGTAGATATCAACATTCAGCAGAAAGAGAAAGTTGTATCAAAATCATTTAAAATAAATGAAATTGAAAGAATGTTACAAGCCCAAACAAAACAATAAAAAAATAGCATAAACTAACAAAAAAGTTCTATTTATTTGGAAGCAAGTGCAGAAGTAATGATCAAAAAGAAGTTGACTTGCAGAAATTAGAAAAATTAGCAAAAATACTGAAGATAATTTTCAATAGATAAGTGCATCAGTTAAAAACCAGCTCTATAATATAGAGAGTCAGTTGAATCATATCAATGTATATAGTTTCTTCCTGCACCACTGAAAATGGAATATGGAGTAACAGCGCACAATAAAAGGGTTAGAATATTCAACTCAAAATGATGCAAACTTTCATTAAAAGAAATCTGCAATTTCAACTCTGACTATTCATGAGACAGAAGCCAATGCAAACTTCCTTAACAATTATATGGTGATTTCGAAGAATATAAAGACAGATTTTCTGCGATGCCATACATAGCGATTGCATAAGTTCTACGATTGTACATTTTGTTTTTTTATTGCAACATTAGGCTCCAGAGACAATAATAATTGTTCCACATTAATTAAATCCAATACCTGCATCTAGCATTAAAACGGAGGTTCTCTTCCACTGTCAAGTTTCCATGAACAATATCATCTTGTGGGACAAATCCTATGATTTTCTTGTAGCAACTAATGGAGTCAGGCTTTCCGTTTATGAGAATTGAACCAGATATGTTGCATCCCCTTATTTTTCCTGCCACAGCAGAAAGAAATGTTGTTTTCCCTGCCCCTGATGGACCCATAACAGCAGATATTCTTCCAGGCAAAATTTTCCCAGTCACACGCCTCATCAAGTGTTTGTGTTTGTGTTTTAAAGTTATAGTTAGATCTTTAAAAGAAAGCTCAATGGTAGGCCTTGTCTTCATATCTGTATCTGTCGCCATGGAAATTACTCCTGAAAAGTTCAAGTTCTGCTGTTTCTGTTCCATAGCTTTCTCCTTTTCAAGTTGACCATATGCATACTTAAATATTTGGCTCTTAGTGTGCAACTGTTTTGCTTTGGGAGGCCCTTTCTTCTTTATTGGCTTATTTATTGCCATGTCAGAACCCTTGTGTTCATCTGGATCATGATAAGTGATTGCATCATTTTAGTGAGATTGTGTACTTTTGTGCTTAAATTAGAACCAGCTGGTGGTGTGCTCAAGTTACCAGAAACGATAGGTGGAACTGCCGCATCACCACTTTTACGTGAAAATGTGCGTGATAACTGTTTTTGCAAGCCTAGAGCTCCACTTTTGGCGGCATCTTTTGCAAGTTTCCACCTTTCTCTTGCTTGTGCAGTTTCACGGGCACTTTTAATTGCTCTTTCTCTGGACTTTGCCATCCTTTCATAACGAGTTGTGAGGATTTGATCAGAACAATTGTAGAACACTATCAACACCAAGCTTAGGGCCCCCTGCATGTACGAGTAGAATCAAAATGGGCAGGGCCAAACTCACAAAATCAATTTTCATTTCCAATTCATGCTCCAGAAAGGAGCTGGTAAACAAAAAATCTGTAGAACATGATTTAATAAAGCAAGGCAATATCATCAGTTAAGCACGGTATAACGCCAATCAAAATTCCGCTTACAATGAGCATAAACCCATAGGCATGCAAGTTCTGTGTCTCAGAATTAGGATCACAAGTACTCAACTTGAAGCAAGCTGCAAATGATTTGAAGACTATTAGAAAAATGGTGAAACAAAATGTATTTAAATTGAGAGAACCTTTAAACAAAAATTAAAGAGCTTCTTAAGGAGACCTCTTTGTTCAGAAGTAATGCTAATGAGAATAATAAATGTTTACTCCTAGATTACTAACAATAGTTTTGTACGTATCCAAATTGAACTCTTCAATTCATTTATTAAACCACTTAGGAGTTAGGAGTTCAAGGTTACCTTTTTGTATTGTAGTTCCCTGTCTGCAGTAATGTCTGAAATTGGATGAACAATGGAATAAATTATTTTAAATTATGGTGATGACTGAATAAAGATTTATTTGCAGAAGTCAACTGATGATATACATACCCTTTGGTGCATGGAATCTTTTTGGTGGTAGTTGGACAGTAAGATCCGGCTGAACAAAAAATTTCAGCACTTCCACTTACACTCCCCCACACATCCGCCCCACCACAAGTGTGATTTGTTTTACCCGGAGGCAATTGATATTCATATCTGAAATCATTTTACATCAAAGAATTAGTTGATATATAAATGATAGAACTGATGTTTAACACAAAATATGAACTTACGGTTCACAAATGCCAGTCGCTTTATTGAGCTGTGAATTCGGGCAATACGAGCCTAGAGGACAAGCTTCATTTAAGGGAAAAAAGGAGATACAAGTTAGTTACAAGGGCTTCATTTGTTCACCAATTTTTTAGATTTAAAGACTAACTTCAGATTCTAACCTATTTAAACAGACAATGCAAATTATAGGAGAAATTTAACCTACTTTAGCTAGAATACAAAGAGATGAAGGCTGTAAAACGAGGTTTGAGTATTCTTAAACATCACACAGCACATATTACCCACATAAGTTTGAACACTTTATAATTATATGCAAGTCATGGTTGTCTGCTAACTAGTTTCACCTAAATTAAGTTTTTTCACAGAAATGCAGCTCAACCTTATAATTCAACCTGAAACTTCTCCCCTTCTTTTGCAGTCAGTCATTGAAGCTCCTCCACAGTATTCTTTGACAGGTTAAACTAATGTGTCAATTACATTTCACCATATGTATGCAGAATAAATGATGCCATCTTTTATAAATCACAAATAATGTGACCGTGTATTGATTGGGGGTAAATTTAAGATCTAATAATAGTCATAAACATATTAGGAAGCAGAAAAATCAAGAAGATACTTCAAGTTGTGAACTTACAATTATGTTCGTTAAGATCTGGATGCACTTACCAACATTGCATTTCTCACTCAAAAGGCAAAATATTTGGCTAAATTCAGTCCAAAATAATGAAGGAGAACTTACGAATCATGCAGGTGAGTCCTCGGGGGCAAAAAAAGCCTGGACAACAAGGTTCACTATTATACACCCTATCAGGAAAATTATTGGCGTTTTTTAGGTCAACTTGTTGATCATCTGGAACAGAACAAGCCCAGCCAGGCTCACATCCAGGAACCCACGAGGTTAAATTACAGTTTCTGTTGGGTTTTAGGAATTGAGCAGCATCGGTTGCTTTAGAGTCCATAAAACTCATAAAATAGAACTTCATTTCTGCTGCTGTACATATCCTCTTTGTCACATCTGTTGAATTAAGCAAAGGAAATGCCAGATATTGATATGAATAACAGGTCCTGAACTAATAAAATTTGAATGATGCATACTGATCCTATAGAACAAATGAAAATCAACTCTAGTTTATGACTGGCAAGGAAAGTAACCGAGCACAAAATAGAAGGCACACCCCCATTTTAAGCAAATCTCTCATTCATACATTTCATTATACTCCTACTATAGTATCAAAGGTAAATACCTTTCGTTTGTTTAACACAGTTACTTAGAAAATCCAAATTGTTGGCAAATCTGAATGCTCCGTTCAAATCAGCATCCCTGGAAAGAGAAAGGACTAAAGAAGCATAACAGTGGTGGTGATTAAGAAAATAAAATTCAGCAATGTATCAACTCACACATTCTTAGTGCAAAATCCTAAGGTCTGAGAAATCTCCTTGTTGAATTTGCTGGTGAGATTCAAAATTTGGTTGTAGATGAGAGAGGTAACAAGTGGTAGCACTTTAGGGTCTCCGGACTTGGAATACTCATTTTCATCCACGCACCATGCTCCCCGGGAAGAAGCACACAAAATCAACAGCACCAGCGATGCAACTCGAGAGGAATCGACCCTAATTCCACTCATCTCATCTCAATCATGTGAAATCTTTGCGTACATTCCGAAAAGAATTCACATCAAACTTCGTTTCACGGCCGGTTTTTCCAAGTCAGGTAACATCCGCACAAGTAAATTCTGCTCGCATCCTGTCCAACGATGGATGGATGGTGAAGAAATGGCGGTTGGAATGGATGTTGACAGGGCGGTGGGAGGCAAAGATAGGGAAGTTGAAGTTTCATGGGAGAATGATGCATCCCTTCCCTGGTGTTAGGAGGAAGAGTTGGCGGGGAGAGATTGATGGCGCAATTTTTGCTCTCAAAACATACGGGAGATAGATATTCTTTACTTTCTTTTTTTCATTATTATATTATTTTTTAATAAAATAAAACAATTTTGTTTCCAAATTTTAATAATCTAATATTTTTATGCCAATAGCAGTCAGCCCATAATTAAAATACTTGGCCCATTTAATAGACCCAATAGTTGGGGGAATAAGAAAGGCCATGTTTTGTTTTTCAGTAGAATTAGTTTGGGTTGGCCCAGCCCATCTTCTTACTTGTGTCTACGTCTACGCAACATTAATAAGGATGGCATAAACTTGTGTGTCCGAGGATACATCGTGTCCCCATGAAACACAATCATCCCCCTCTATATTTTATTTAATTTTATATATTGTTAGGGGTTTAAATTACAAAGGGACACGGTGTTCCCGGCACAAGAGCCTTACTCAATAACGAATAGGTTGATTCAAACCCACGTTAAACATGAATAACAAGAAGGCCCCATGACATAGCTCAAGTGGTAGAGGGAATGGTGGAAAAGCCTTCCAACTGAGTTTGGTTGTTGTAGGGTGGGGGTTCAAATCCTGCCTTTGGCATGGATTTGGCCCAGTAAAACAGTGAGCCCTCTTTATAAGCCACTTGAGGTCTCCTCCACCAATCCTCAGGGAGGTGGGCCCAAATTGTGGGATACACCATTTAACAAGAAGATAAAAATGGGACAAAAATGAAGGAAAGAATGCATTGATTACCTTGAGAACATTGGAATATGTCTGGATACAGCTCACTAGAAGTATAGACTATAGTACAATATTACACATGACATTCATATTCAAGAATTTAATATAATAAAATAAAATACTCCTTCCATTTCTCAATCCCTTTTCAAAAGGTTTTGGGTACTTCTACTAAAGTTTTCATAAGTAAAAAAACAACCCTTTCCTCCGTGTATAATTCATTAAGAAAAACTTTTCATATCTTTTACCATTAATATATTTTATTACTTACTCCATTTATTAAAAAAATTATAATACCCCTATATGTTATATTTTTTTCTCAATCTTAGGTGAAAAGATTGTTGAGAGGAAGGATTAAATTTAAGATGTAAAATATCTTAGTCATCTGACTTGATATCCTTTTCTATTGGATCCAATACTACAATTCCTTTTAAAAAACTTGATTTTGGTTAAAAAATAGAGTGAGGCCATTGTGCCCAGGATACCGTGTCTCTTTGCAATTTAAACTCTTAATAATACATATGTTTAAATATAATATGGAGGATACGGAGGGGGAGGGAGCTAAGTACTACGTCATTAATAAAAAATATTAAAATGTTCATTTGCTTAAATTTTCTTTGCACTCGCCAACTGTTAAAATTTCGTGTACACAATTTACAGTTCTTTGATTTCTACCATGCGAATTGTCATTTAATTTTGTCATAATCACATAAGAAAGGAGATCGAGTTTGATTGTGATCTTATTGCAAGATTGATAGAGTTAATTCAGGGAGCTTGGAGAAGATTGCGTGTTGATTTGATTTGTGAAGATTGATTGCTATGCGCTCTGTTGGAAATTATTAATTTCCGTTATAATCTAATTGTGGGTAATATATTATTATACAATTATATTAGTTATTCAATTATTTTATGGACTTAATTAAAGTGATCCAATTAAGATTAAAAGTTCATGGGCTATAATAATAATTAATATGGGCCAATTGAGTAGATACCTAATACTACGTGATTAGGTGATTATGGGTGGTCTAGTCAAGTAGTATATAAAGTCTCCCAGGTTATGGTCCCCAATATACTAAGCCGCACATTGTCTTCCCTTCTCCCCATCGGGAGGGATTACTATGGTCTCATAAGGAGGCTTAGTTGAGGAAGATCATATAACCACTGATCCTGAGTTCGTGTTCCGCCTAGATCTCGTTAATCCGCCTAGATCTCGTTAATCATAATAGGGTTAAGGTTTCATGGATTAATTTCCAACAAGTGGTATCAGAGTCACCCTATTCATGACTCTCTGAAATCGGATAGAATATTAACTTAGATCTAATCTGCTTATGCTCTAGTATAAAAATCTCTGATTTGAATATGATTATTTGATTCAGCAATTATTTGTTGATCTTGTTGTATACTTTCGTGTGATTCATAAGTTTATTAGATATCATTTTTGTTAATTACCTTTGTTGTCATAAAGCCTATATTGACATGAATCACTTTGGATTCAGTATTCTACGGATGCAATTCTGAAAATTTTATTATGATATAATTTTGAATTTGTTATTGGCTAATAATGTATGCTTATATAGATTAATCCATATTATTCAGATTGTGGCATATAATAATCAGTTCTTTATTGGCTTGAATATATTTGAATTGATTGGGATTAATCTTCAAAGGTAATGGGTTAACGCAAATTTTAAATCCATTAAAGTATGCCACATGTTTGATTCATTACAGTACTTTGGATATTTAAAAGCATTAATCAATTTTCAAATTTGGTAAATATTGAATTCTTCTGGGTTGGAATCGTTAATTCCTTTGCGGATGTGATTTGTGTTCCATATTAATTATGATTATGGAAATTAAAGGATTGATGCTTACATAATATGACCAATGCTTTAACAGTCATAAGTGTCTGCCATGAGAATTATACCATTCAGAATATCCCATTATTTATTTGGATTAATATACCAGTTTATAATTAAATTATGTGAATTGGTGTGGGATGATTTGCGTGTATGCTCAGTCTCCATTAGGAGTGGTCCTTAAGATTAGTTATAAAGATTCACAATTATTTTTTTTTGAATAATTTGGTATTTGTGTAATTTTGGTAATGAATGGTTGGATGATAAATTTATATTTGTCATTATATGTGAATTTCAATTAAAATTTGATTTTAATTATTTTGAATCTGCAAATTAGCATGGCATACATGTTATGTCTGACTCAATATTTGTATAATTCAGTTTATATTAAATTGGGATTTTGGAATCCCTAATTAAGTAAAGGAGATCTTTCATCATTATAGGGTAATGAATCATCTAATATTCCTATTTGGTTAGAGGAATAAAATTAAATTAAATTGGGGAGACAGTTAAATGTCGTTTAATTAAATTAAATATTTTAATATTTATTTAATTAGTCTAGTAAACCTTCAATCTAGTCAATCGAAGCACCATGTTGCCACAGCAATATCTTGTGTGGAGAAAAGCATTATTAAAATTACATAGATGGGTGTGGTATTATTTATGTGTTCTGTGTTCGGCCCACAGGTAGGCACAGTTTGACATAATAATAACATACATGTGATAATAAGTATGTGATAATTATTTGGATTATTCATGTGAACATTAGTCGGTCCACAGATAGACTCTTGTTTGACAGAACTTATTGTCAATACTTGATTGTTACACCAAGATTACCCCTACAGTTAATTTTTGTCCATAGACGAGGTTAATGTTGCACAAGGTGTCTTGTGATGGGTCCCTAATTAATAATGTTTTGCAAGTGTATCTTCATGCGGGTATTGATCGGCCCATAGGTAGATTAATATTTGGCAGAAATACACAAGCACCTGTGGTGGTAAATATGTGACGATTATTTGTTTAACATGTGAGTAATAAGTCGGCCCAAAGGAAGGCTATTGCTTGACAGTTTTATTGTCAGTATTTGACTACTACGTAGAGAGTGTTACTTACAAGTTGGTATTGATACTAATGATGTGATAGATTCCTTGAGATGATTATAAACTATTTAAAATTTGAAAGATTATAAAGTTTAGTGCAAGCATGATAATCATTTTGGATTAATTCTCTGTACAATTAAGAAGTCTGCTAATTAAGTTTAACATATGTCAACAACAAAATTATACATGATGAGAACTTCAACAATAAGGATGAACTAATAAGTTTCTAACAAAACTCTGTCACAATAAAGTATAAGGGCAACAAAGAAAAACCCGTTTGGAAAGCTGTTAAAAAGAAACTAAAGTATAACCTTTCGTTTTCTCCTAAAGGCTTGTGGAATTGTTTTATAATACACCACATTAAGATTACTTGGTATGAATGGTGTTGTGGTGTAGTTAAAAGATAAAAATAGTACTCCACAATATATGGTTACTAATTGGAGAAATACTAAAGATTGCGGCTTATGGTCTCAATAAAGTTCCAACCAAAGTAGTTGTGAGAACTCTTTGAGTTTCACATATGGTGATATCCAACTAAGGCTAGATCATTGGGATCTACTATAGAAAATTGGATTCAAATAGATACAAGCTACTTTATTGGTATTAAATAAAGATAATAAGTTTATGATCTAATTGATCGGATCATATTTGAGATGAGTAATACGGTATTATGTGAGGATGTTGATTTTGGGGGAAGAATAATATTAGAGACATTGTCCTTAAGGGGGAGTCGATTCGATCCCCACTTATGCTTTAAAGAATTGGTGCAAATTCAGAATAACTATATGACAATGTCAATAATATTTAAGGAATAACAAATTCAACAACCTCAAGAATTAATGTCACTAAAAAAACCACTAGAGTTGGGTGAAAGACAATTCGAATGATTATGTAATTTTTCTCTTAAATAATGAGGACACTATAGAATTAATGGTAGAACATTCAAACAATGTACATCAAACCATGAAAGGTCCAATTACTCCAAAGTGTGTTAATGCTATAAGTTATGAGTATAAATCAATACAAGATGATTAGGTTTGCATCTTGATATAGGATTATACTCAAAAGGGAAGGAAGACATTATTGTAAGATAATCGTGACATTAGTAGTACATTTTGATCTTGAATCATATTAGATGGATGTAAAGATAAAGTTCCTTGATCGCAACACTGATGATACGATCTAAATGGTTTAAGAACTAATAGGAAATCCATCTATGCATTCAAGCAAATTTTTTTCGTAAAGGAATCACAAGTATCATCATGAAGTAAGTGTTTCATTTGGTTTTGAGACAAATATAGATGATTATGTGATTCAGTGGGAGAATGTTTAAGTTAAACTAAGGGAGACAAATGCAGTCTCAATCAGGTGTCCTAAAGTTAAACTAAAGATTTAAGAAATGTAGAAACATTCCATATTCATTGGTTGTTGGAAGTTGTTGTATGATGAGGTCTCTACAAGACCTAATTAGGCTTATGTTGTTGGTATATTAAGTAGACATTTAAGTAACTCTAGTATGGATCTTTATAAAGTATGTATAGAGAACTAAGAATAATATGCATGTACATCAAGGATCAGATTTGTTAGAGATCATGAAGAATTCTGATTCTGAGTTTGTTGGATGTCAATACAATATAAGATCCACTTCAGGCTATATTTTCTGTTGGTCGGAGAGCTATACAAGTAAAAGTATTAAGCAAACACTATAGCTCATTAACCATGACAATAGAATTAGTAGCACACTAAGGGCATTCAAACATGAAATAAAGGTTGCGAAGATTTGTCACATAAAGTTCATTGTGACAGTTAGTTCGCAGTAAAGTATTTATGACAAGAATACTTATAAGTCAAACAAATTGACATAGAATTCTTGGTTGTTAAAGAAAGTGTTTTGTGTAGATAAAATTTTAGAAGAACATATTATGATAGACTCTAAATATGGATCCACCAATTATGTATTCAATGCCCTGCAATTTTATGAGCTAGCTAATCATGTGGGTGTTATATGATTTTAGAATACATTAGTTCAGTGGGAGTCTATATTTATTGTTTTTTAAAGTTTCAAGACACTTTGATTTGGATAATTCAGTTTTTCTGCAGAATAAAGTTCATGGCTTTGAATTCATTGTGAATTCACTTAAGTAATTTCATTTTGTAATATTTTATATTATGGATTGATCTCACTAAGGATTAAAGTTGGACCAGTTGGAAATAGACATGATATTGATCACGTTGCATGTAATTTTCATGCTACTCACCATATTTGATCTATGTCATTGAGTATATTAATATGATGATTGTCGGGGTTTAATCACGATTTATAATGTGGTGAATGCCGCGGTAGTTCCATATTAGTATATGAGATGGACCAGATTGTTAAGTATAACCTGAAGAGGAATAGCATAAAGTTGCGCAACTAAGGACTCTTGATATAATTGCTAACGAAAAATATATAGCCCAAGTGGGAGATTGTTGGAAATTATTAATTTCCATTATAATCTAATTGTGGACAATATATTATTATACAATTATATTAGCTATTCAATTATTTTATGGACTTAATTAAAGTGATCCAATTAAGATTAAAAGTCCATGAGCTATAATAATAATTAATATGGGCCAATTGAGTAGATACCTAATACTACGTGATTAGGTGATTATGGGTGGTCTAGTCAAGTAGTATATAAAAGCTCCCAGGTTATGGTCCCCAATATACTAATCCGCACATTGTCTTCTCTTCTCCCCGTCGGGAGGGATTACTACGGTCCCCATAAGGAATAAGGAAGCTTAGTTGAGGAAGATCATATAACCACTGATCCTGAGTTCGTGTTCCGCCTAGAGACTTATTGGATCAGGTACGCTTCCGCTTTACAGTTTAAATCTCGTTAATCATAATAGGGTTAAAGTTTCATGGATTAATTTCCAACAGGGACGAGCAATGAAAATTATGACACTTCGAAAAAAAAAAAAAAGGAAAAACATAAGAGTGTTTGTTTTTTGTTGAGTTTTTTTTTTTTTACTTGTGTTTATTCAGCTTTTGTTTTCTTGGTTCTGTTTGTGAATGATTGTCAATTATTGTAATGATCTTTTTGGTTGAGTTTTTTTTTACCTGTGTTTATTCATCTTTTATTTTCTTGGTTCTGTTTGTAAATGATTGTCAAGTTATTGTAACGAACGTGTCGTAAGTCTAATGAATAATTTTGAGGCCATTTCAATTTTATGATATTTTATAACTGAGTTATTTTCGTATTTGTGCATGGAACATCAAAATTAACTACAACCATAAAATGTCCATTTGCTTAAATTTACTTTGCAATCACCATCTATTAAAATTTCATGTACACAATTTACGGTTCTTGATTTCCACGGTGTAAAACACGGCTTGTTCGTGGGTGATTTTTTAAAATCTTAATTCCATTCCATCCATTTCCGCTCTCTTACTTATCATAATCATCCTCTTAGGGCCGCCTTCACACCTATCCCCCTGTTTTTCTGCTCTGCTGTCTTCTGTCTCCCTAATTTTGGAATTACGCTATGTGAAATCTGCTTCTTTACTCGTCTTATTAACTTTGATTCCTTTTGTTCTCTTCTTTGGGGGGTCGTGTTTCCATTTTTGTAATTTATTTTTGGTGGGTTTGTCTGATTGATTGAGTAAAAGACTTTTAATGAGGTGCCGTTGGCTGTTGCCTGTTGCTAACTGAAATCTCTACACGCCTCTCTGCTAATTCAAGATCGAGCTTTTCTGGGTCTCTCTCAAATCAAGATTGAATCTCTGTTCTTAATCACAGGTTAGTATGATTGAATTTTGGTATTATTATTTTTTTGAACATCTCCTTGTTGACTAAGAAAGTCAGAAAAGGCGTCAATGGAGTCCGTAGATTTCGTACAGAGGATATATTTTGGATAATTTGATATTTGATGTGGGTATTTTCTGAATTTTGGGACTTATTCCCACATGCTGCTTTTTTTATGTTTGACGTATGTTTGAATATTGGGGATTGGTAATGAAAGCAAACAATTGGTTTCATTCTTGATTTGGGAGTTGATTTAGCTTTGTGCTGAATGTATGATCCATCTGCTGGAGGTACTGTTAGACTGGTTTAATGCAAAATCTATCTTTACATATTCCTTTTAGATCCACCAACCTTCACCCTCAGTGCTTGGATTATACTTAGTAGAGAGTGTGAAAAAATGATTAGTTTTTCATATGGTTAGAGCTTCAACAGAACTTGTTAACTGCTCACCTTCTGCTTTAGACTTATTTGGGGAGTCAACTGAAGTCTGAAATCTTACAGTATGGGCATGTTGGTTGGATTAGTTAGCATGTTAGTTTAAACATATGATCATCTCTGCTACAGTGTTTCTATATACTAATTGAAAATTGCCATTGTATAACCATTTCTTTGAACTATCTCCCCATTTTCAAACATTATTAGTTTATTTTCTACTACTGCATTTGTAGTGAGTTACTGTATTGCTATCCATTTGTGGCCATGAGGTGCTTCCAATTCTACAACAGAGAGAAAAAGGAAGAACCGAAGACCCCTACGCTGTCATCATTAACTGATCACGAAGTAAAACAATCTGGATCTGAGTTTAATTCTCAGAACGCATCAAATACAAGCACCGAGTCCAGAGCTCGCAGCCAATTTCCGAGTTTGTCAGACAGACCAAGTGATCTCAGGGGTTTTACATTTTCTGAGCTCAAACAAGCGACAAAGAATTTCAGTCGGACAGCTAAACTTGGAGAAGGCGGCTTTGGATGTGTCTTTAAGGGCATCATCAAGCGCTCCGAAGATTCTAAGAAAATTGATGTAGCTGTTAAACAACTTGGTAGACGAGGACTGCAGGTATTTTTTTTCCACCCATTTTCAGATAATTTTCTATGTTGTTCATTTGCTTTCATTTGGCCTTGCAAAAACTTAGATATCTTAATCTCACAAAGTTGTGATAATTTTCTTGTACAAGTTCCCTTGAGTTTTGTTATCAGTCAGAATTCTTTTGTTTTCCTAGTTCACTTGTTGGCATCATTGAATAACTTTCTAAATGGGACAATGTATTATGGATAAATACTGCTATTACACTCAACTAAAAAAAAAACTCCTTCTACATGTCAGGGTCACAAAGAGTGGGTGACAGAAGTTAATGTTCTTGGTGTCGTTGAACATCCAAATCTCGTGAAGCTCATTGGTTACTGCGCTGAGGATGATGAAAGAGGAATCCAACGACTTCTAATATATGAATACATGCCCAATGGAAGCGTGGAAGACCATATATCAGTTAGGTCACTCACCCCCCTTTCCTGGCCAATGAGGCTGAGGATTGCCTTAGATGCCGCGCGTGGCCTGACATACCTTCACGAGGAAATGGATTTTCAGGTTGTTTATCAAATATAACTTGTTTCCTTCACGGCTTATTTTCTTGACAAGCATTTGTTTCCTCAAATTGTTTTGTTTATGTCATGCTGTTTTATCCTATGTCTTTACATTGTTCCTCTTGTCAGTAATTTAGGCAGAGCTTACACTTGAATGCAACTTGCAGCTCCAATATCTTACATATTTGACATTTGTTGCGTTGTCTCCTATATCTAGATCATCTTCAGAGACTTCAAATCTTCTAACATTCTCCTAGATGAGGAATGGAATGCTAAGCTGTCGGATTTTGGATTGGCTCGATTAGGACCTCCAGAAGGACTAACACATGTGTCCACCGCGGTATGCTCAATTCCGCATGGCTGCTGTCCTTAAAATGTGTTGGATTTGAGAAATAATTCATTTTTTCAGGTTGTTGGAACCATGGGGTATGCAGCTCCCGAATACGTCCAAACAGGCCGTCTGACATCAAAGAGCGACGTCTGGAGCTATGGGGTCTTCCTCTATGAACTCATTACTGGTAGATGCCCAGTGGACCGCAATCGCCCAAAAAGCGAGCAGAAGCTCTTAGAATGGGTAAAACCATATCTCTCAGATTCCAAGAAGTTTCAGCAGATAGTGGATCCCAGGCTCGAAGGGAAGCAGACCATTCGATCAGCTCACAAGCTCTCCCTTGTAGCCAACCGCTGCTTGTCTCGACTCCCCAAGACACGGCCAAAGATGAGTGAAGTTCTGGAAATGGTCAACCAAGTAGTGGAGGCATCAGGAGGTGCAGGGGACCCTCAGCATCCTTCTCTGAAGAGTAAGGATCAAAAGAAACCTTCGGATGAACCAGAGAGCAAAGGTAAAAGGAGGCTCTGTGATTTGAAATTCGGGGACACTGGGTGGTTCCTTCGTGTGTGGTCGTCTAAGCTCGCGAAAACCTGCTGAGCTCGACTCGTACGTGTGTAGAATGCCGTTACTATTTGGTACATATCTTTATATATATACATGTGATCGACTCTCTACGTCGCATAGGGAAGTGTATGACATCTTCCGGGAAACTGAAAAGGGCTTCGTCGTCTCCATCAACGCTGTAAGCTACAGCGTCGATGGATAGATTCAGGGATAGATTAACAAGTTTAGAATGTGGTTATGTTGATTTTTTTTGTTTAAGAGGTAGATCTAAATAAGAAAGAGGTGTTTCTTCTTGGAGAAACTTGATTTATTGATTAAGATTGTATATGTTCTTCCATGGATGAAAGATGAAAGTGTAATGTCAAAAAGGGATTCAAATTCACTGTATTTTATCAACTAATATAGTTTGATTTTTTTTCTTATCAATCGATTTGTAATATTTTGAGGTCTTCCAAATAATAGAATGCTAAGTAGTATTAAAAGGATATTTATAGTCGCTAAGCAATATTAAAAGTATATTTGTAATGAATTGTAATATAATACGAGTATTTTAGAATCATATTTTAATACATTATTTATGAAAAATATATTTTAACTACCAATAAGTATATTTTATCTATATATCAATCATATTTTAATATATATTTTATCTATATAACAATCATATATGTCTCAAATAATGTGTTGTTTTACTTTGAATATTTATATTTATTTACTACCCTTCCTGCCCCCAAAAGAAGTTCCCGATTACTTTGCGTGTATCTTTTTATTTATGGGATGAAAGGAATACAACTTTTAAGTCTGCAATGTGGGTGTTGTGGTGTATTTATTGGACGGCAATAATGTTAAATTGAGTTAGTTGTATTTAAATTAGTATTTAATTAAGTATTGATTTACACGTGGAGTGTAACATATCCAACTTTTCAACAATTAGATCGTGAAAATTGGATCCATTTGCTGACTAAATCAATTAAATGAGGCTAGACTGTTTATGTGGCATTTGGTGGGTCAATAAAAAGTAGTAGGATGAATCATTGAGTTAGGACTTTTCTCAATTATTTAAAGGAAAATTAAAATATTTATCAGTGCGTATACAGTGTAAACCAAGAGAATGATTTTTTATTTTTAGTTTTTATTTTTATATCCAATTAGCAATTTAAAATATTGGACTTTAACCTCTTTATTTTAAGATAAATATACTTTTAATATATTATGAACTACAATAATACACCATAGTTATAATAAAATTACAATTATTATTTTAAAAAACAATACTATACATAAATATTTAAATTCTAGTACATAATCATTAGTTACATTATAGTATTTAAACTGAAATCTTCTCTATACATAAATATTTAAATTCTAGTACATAAACATTAGAGTTAGATGATAACTCTTTTATTTAAAATCTAAAATCTTCTTAGCAATTTAAGCGAATTTTTAAACTTTATTATTCCTTTCCAATTTTTTTTTTTAACCTTCACTCTTGTTTCATAAAAAATTTCACTTTTTTTTAAAGGACAAAATGTGAAAACAATCACATTTTATTTTAAAAAAAAATTGGACTCCTTTGTATCCGAGGACATACTGTGCTTCCATGGGAACACAAGAATAAAATATTAATTAATAACAAAAACTATCAATTTTTTTTAATACCTTGTTAACACGTACTTCTCGAACCCACGAGTACCATGTTCGTTTTGCACACTATTTGTGTGTGACCCTTTAATATACTATTCTTTTTATTAATTGTCATTTTTCAGTAAAAATCAATATTATTTCTCTGTGACTTATTTATAATTTTTTTTTTGGAGTGTTATTTTTATATTAATTAGGTATCATTCATTATTAAAATATTAAAATATACTCATTTTGTTCCGTTACAATAATTATATTTGTTTTTTAAACTTATTAAAAAATGTAAAGTATTTTAATGTGTAATAAAGTAATAAACTGATAGATATAATATTTTAATATATAGTGGTTAATTGTATTAATATTGTGTAAGCCTACATTACTCATTTTGTTCAAAGTAATTATGCTCGTTTATATCGATATGCAAATTAAGAAATTTTATTTTTTTAAATATATACTGTAATTTAAGAAAAAATAGGAGTAAGTTGGGAATTTAATAAAAAAAAGTTGTTGGAAATGATGAATAAAAATAAAAAGTAAATAAATTATTAGAATTGAAGAATAAAGTGTAAGAAATAGATGTATAGTGCATTTTAACTAGTAATGGAGCGTGCATAAATATTTGAGATAATTATAAATAGAAAGTATGCATAAATATCGAAAGAAATACAGTAATTATTTTGTATTGATCTCGTGTATAAAAAGGAAAGCATAATCATTGTGACGTCACACAGATGAAATACCCAAAATTGAGTAATACCGTAAGTATCATTATGGGATGAAAAGATTAATAATTTTACATCCGTCTCAACTCTCAATAATTCGTACCTAATTTTTCTTAATTAACAGTTATATCATTAAAAATAAAATAAAATAAAAGAATTTTAATTAGCAAACGCCGTTCGTGTGTTCAGATCCGGCGCCGTTTACTCATCTAGAATCTGCTGAATTTGAGGTGAATCGTGATTGTGACTCAGCATTGAAAATTAACTTTGAATTAAAAGAATATTAAACACTCAGCCATTATTAACTACAGAAATTAAAATTACGTAAATTGGACCTAATTTTATATACCACGCCACCATTAAACCCAAGTAGACTAATTATTACTATTCGTAGTTTCTTTAAACAATTAACTTCATCACTCACAATCAAATAAATACAATAAATCAAGTATAATAATATTAAAGACGGCCAACTAATTCTTAGCTCATCCAGAATTCTCCTCCTGCATGCAAAATGAAAATATAATGTTTATTAAATTTTACTTTAGCTGAAATTAATTATTAAATTTTACTTTAGCTGAAATTAATAATTGAATACATCCTACCAAAATTCTAGAGTTATTCAAACATTTTTACAGATATCGAAGTAAAACAAGCCATGAGTGCAAGGCAATAAAATAATAGCTCGATATTAATAATAGTATTAGTTAATTTCATATTTTGACTTTAATTAGTATTAATTCTCAACTAATCTACATTGTTATTGTTATTAAGAGTGATAATTACAAAATGAATCATATAATTAATGCATGATCTCTTAAAAGTTTTCTTGTATCTTTTAATTTTATTTGATTAATTGAACAAGGTTTTTTGGCACGAAAATACTTTGATGTGACATTTCTTGTAACATCTTCTTAGAAAATAATATGTGTGGAAAAATACAATCTTTTGCTTCAAGTGTTTAAACATTGATTTTTGATATAGTTACCCTCCTATTTCCTACGTGTCAATCATCTAATATCACACTAAAATGACACGTAAGATTCAAACCATTTTCATTTGACTCTCTTTAATTTAGTAGATTTATTATTCATTAATACTCTATTTTATATCATAAAAAATTACATTCTACAAATAAATAGAATATAAAGTATAAAGTAAATTATATGTATTGACATTAATAAAATATTAACATGATGTCTCAATATGGGTCACACTTGCATGAAAATTTAGAGGTGAGCGGTACGGCTATTTAGTATAAGAAAATAGGACATATGTTGCTTACCCATTTTTTGGTATATACCTAGAATATTGATATACCAATCTATGTAAAACGTTTGATGTACCTTTATACACTTTAAATTCATAATAATAACTAAAAAGAAAAAAAAAACAATTCGCATATGATCAAATCAAACAATTATATAAAAATACTACATTTCAAGTTTAAATATTAACAAAATATATTACTAAATGGTATGAGTATTAAGTATTTCCTGATTACAGCCATTTAATAATCTGCAAAAGATAAAAATATAATTGTTATTTTGAATTTGATAAGTAATATACTTAACTCGAGTAATAAATTGATAAGGTTTTGCATTTGATTCACTTAGATTGTATACTGAAATTTCGGTATTTTTTTAAATTCGTGACAAATTTAAGTTTTTCAATTAGTTATCACTTTTAATTTAAGATGTTATTACTTTTTTCTTAAAATATTATTATTTTTATTTATACTCTTCGTTAACTAGTTCAATGCACCATTATTATTTTTTATTAATTAATTAATAATTTCATTAAAATATTATGACTTCTTATCTATCTTATGGAAGTAATTCCACAACACAATGTCGCACAATTATTTTATCATAACTAGTTCAATGCACCATTATATTCCATTAAAATATTACTCCTCCGTCCCAGACTAAGAGTGTCATTTTTCCATTTTGGTCGTCCCTCCCAAAGAGTCTCATTTTTTTTTACACACATGAACCCACACAACCCTTTTTATACAATTAAAATATGAGACCCACACTCCCACTAATACAACTACCCACTATACATTAAATAATAATACTCCTTAATCTACGTGCAAAAAAATAAATGACCCTCCTACGCCAGGACGGAGGGAGTGTATCTTTTTATCCGTAATTCCGCAACACAATCTCTCACAATTCTTTTATCATAAATAAATGATAGAACATCAGTCAGTACACAATGACGGACCACCACTAATGTTGCATAAATATTTAGACGCGAAAAAGTCGATACATTTAAAGTAAAAAAATGTTAAGAATCAACGATCTCGAAATTAGGTTACTCTTAACATTACAATATTTTCAATTTTGGCTCAAAATAACCTGAATGCGACGTAGTATTACAAAATCACAGAGGCTTTTCATATAATCGCGGCAAATCACATTCTTACCAAGAATTAGCTACATAAATTGGTGACATCAAACTAACCAACGGCATTTTTCGTTCCACTCAAAAGCCGTCCATAAAGTGCTGCCAAAAGCTTCAGTGTAATGGAATTCCAAGTTCCCTCCGCTTGTGTTCTTCAATTATTGATTATTGAAATCCTCCTTTGCCCAAACTCTATATAACCGCTTCAAATCCCTCTCTCTAGATGTACGCGTGGTTTGAGTTTTGATTTTCTTCTTGGCGTGCTGCTGGAATTGAATTGCGGGTTAGTTTTTAATTCGTTATGCAATGAGTGGCTCTGTGTTGAGTTTCAACTGGATTGGTGCTGCGATTTGGAATTACTTTGATTCGAAGTTTTGGATTCTTATGGGTTGTGATATCATGCTTTAGTTTTGTCCTTTCGTGTGCTTAATTTTGGGGATAGTATTTTGGAATTAAGTGCAGATTTTTGTTCCTGTGTTGAACATTTGATCAATCAAGTTCGGGTGAGATTTAGGTATCTTCTGTTGTGCCTTTTAGCTTTGCTGGTGTTTATGTAATAGTGATGATATTGATTGCTCTACTTCCTCTCTATTGAAAATTTGATCGGTTTTTTTTGCTGTTTTGGAAGTTTTTCAATTGAAGTGTGGAATTTTTTTTGGAAGACTTAGGGAGGATGCCTTGAAAAACTCACCTAATACCATAATGAAACAGAAAGTTTTGCCCCTACTGAATGTTTGGAAACGTGATTTTGTGAAGTTTCAATTGATAAACTAAACCATATTATTAAAATTTGTGTTAGTGCTTCTGTCATATGCAGGTTTCAGTTGTAATTTTCTGACAATTGTTCATGATAGTATTACACAAAAAACAGACCACCTTTCAGTTAAATTGGATTCTTTTGAGTTTGATCTCTTACTATTTTTTACTATATATTTTTTATATTCATGAATGACATTTGATTAAACCAAATATAGTTGTTTCTTATCTTGAGACTCTTTGATTCACTGCCTACATTAATGCAATCAACAAAATAACTAAGCAGTTCTATGACTAATAAATTTTAGCTTCATTATAGTCTGTGTGTACTTATCTCACCGATCAGTCAACCCTTTTCCATGAATATGTTCGTGATTGGGTTTTATGTTGAAGATATTATTTACTCCATGTATGAGAACTTAAAAATCATAGTTGTAGGTCCTGTGGTGTTCTCCTGTCAATTACACTTATTGGGTTTTCTTGCTGCTAATTTATATGAGAATGATGCTATTGTTCCGCATTGTTGAAATTGTTAATTTGATGGCTAGTTAGCGCCCGGGTAGCACGCGCTTTTAAGGAATGGATATCTTATTTAGATGTGGAATGTTGAATTTAACTTTTAGAAGTTTCTGAAAGTGAAGTCAAGCCTTACAACATACTTTTTCAGCACAATGACAAAGTGTATAACGAATCATACATGGACTTCTGGCCAACTGTTTGAAGGACTCTTACAACCATATAGGACAAATGACAGTTATGGATTATTTATCATCTATACTTGCCAAGTGTTGCAAAAGATTATATAAAGGCAGCCATGTGTGCATGCATCTATCTATGAATTCATTATCTGTGGATATGTTGGACTTGATTCAGATATAGAGATGCTTTTTTGACCATATCAACATTAAGGAAGTTGTTTTTTTTTTTAATTAAAATAATATATCAGCATGTGGGAATACTTATGACCAATGACATAATAATAAGGATAGTTAATTTTACTTCCTTTAGTAAAGAGGTAAAGTTGGTAACTTTTTTATACATGCTGATAACTGTACAAGTTATTTGTTTGATTAAGCATAGAAAATTAATCATACGGAATCACTTAATGTTGGTTGAGTTCCTTTTCATTAGAGGGGTTAAAATTAGTTGGTTTTTTAGATAAGCAGTCAAGACTACTATTCCTTGAATGATAGTTTATCTCTATACTTGTAGCTGAAGCTGACAAGCCAGGATATCAAATCACAACATTTTTTATTGGATGAGTGCACATTTTTTCTGTGGGCACCCTCTAGAGACATAATGCATGAACCTGAGCCTGATGCTGCTTCATGGAGTTTTTTCAACATTGACAATATTTTCAGCAACAGTTACTATGGAGACAGCACTCAACATGATGTAAAAATTTGCCATGAACAGTATATTACGGATGATCATTGTGTCAGCATCGATGATGATGAGATTATTGCTCGTGCCCTTCTACAAGAAGAATTGTCACAATTGTCAGTTTCAGATTCACCTGAATTATTTTCACATTCAGGAGAGGAGCGCATGCGAGTCTCCACTGTTGACACAGATTGGCATAATTCCTGTAGTCACTATTATCTAGGTATGTTATTCTTTCTAGTTTTGTGTGTTTTAACCTACTAGATCATATTGTAATGCCTAAAATAACTACAAAAGTGGCAGGCCAAGAGAGAGACCTGCGCGAGAGTGATGATGCAAGAAGTTCATGCTCCAGTCCTGGAGACAGGTCATGTGATGGAGATGATTATTCTTACACTTTGGACATAACAGATGAGACTGAACTTGATGGAGAAGTTGAGAAGAGGTTGTACCAAATGGTTCCTGTTCCTGTAAGCATCAATTCCAGGAGTCTTCTTAATTTCAGCACATGTTAAAGTCATTAATCGTTCACTGATGCAGATTATAAATCACTGTTGCATCTTGTTGCTAGTTATATTTTGCATTGCATCGGGTTAGTATCACACACTTCCAGTTCTATTATGATAACATATTGGTGGGTTAAAATTTTTTTAATCCTAATGCAATCAAATTACATCCAGAATCTGTTTTTAGGCTGATTCACATACGATGCACCTATGTTGCCAAGAAATAAATGCAACTTCAGTTATGAGAATATCAACTTACACAACTTCTGGGTCATCTGATTGAATATGGTTTTCTTTGCTCAACAATGTTGATTCATCTGAGATGTTCTTTCTAGGGAAACTCAATTTTATTATTATTATGCGCAGCATGTTCCAAGAATTAATGGAGACATACCTTCAGTAGATGAAGCAACTTCTGACCATCAAAGGCTGCTCGATAGGTATTATGACCTCTTGTTGTTGGCTTAAATCTCAAATTTGTTTCTATCTTTTTTTCCCTGTTTCTCTTCATCAAGCTTTCTGATGGATTTCTTAAATATGTGTGGGCTGGCACGTGTCTGTATGTTCATATCATCTATACCCCATCACCCAACACACTGTACATATTCTTCTCGAATCAGATCTGGTTTTACATGTTGATCTGCAAACATGAACTTCAACTTTGTCAAGCTGGCCACACTCAGGTTTTACTCAAAAGTCATAGCAGAGCTTATAAGCCAAATATTTTCTGTTGCCAATCATTTTTATTCAAGCTGACTTTATGAGTATAATACATCTCAATAAGAATTGTTTGGTATTGTACATTGAACTACAGTGAAGTGCTGATCAACAATTTGTTGAAGACCACCACAGTGTATCATTTCTATAACAACCAGTGGACCATAATAATAACTTTTAATTATGTTGATGAGTTATGGAATGAAAGAAGGCTAGAATTGGGATGCCAAAAAACTCATTGAGGATGCTTAAGTTTGCTAACATCACTAATTAGACACTTTATCTATGGTGTCTGATTCCATATTTTATATTTCCAGTAATTGCTGATGTATAATGGAGTATCACATTATTTTTTTGACATGTGAGTGGCTGCATTCATGAGAACTGATTTTACATGTTTCAGGTTACAGTTATATGACTTGAATGAGCACAAGGTTCAAGGAGATGGTAATTGTCAGGTCAGTCTGCTCACTTTTTTTCTTTGTTACCTGTTCCTTAAATATTGCATTTCTTATTGCGGAAATTTGCTTGACCAATGTTAGTTACACCGTGTAATATATACTTCCATGACACATGGAGATACACGTTTATCTAATTATATCTTTTAACTACTTATAATTAGATATAGTTAACTTGGAACTGCTGTTGCCTCCAAGTGGTGATAAGCTGGTGATACTCCAAGTGTAGAATCAACCTTTTGTTTTAACTTATGACAGCGGTTTCAAGTCAAAATGTTGGTCAACTAAAATGAAATGAGCACACTATAATCACCAGTCCCTTAGAAGAGATATACTCCATAGTAGTAAAAAAGCTTTGGTCCCCCCAGATAAAATATAAACCTTATAGCCAAACTTCAAAAGAAGGAGAGCAGATAGCTTTCTTTATTTCATTCTACTGATTTATTTACTATTTTCTGCAGTTTCGTGCTTTATCTGATCAGTTCTATCGGACCCCTGAACACCACAAATTTGTAAGACAGCAAGTTGTCCAGCAGGTGGTAGTTGTTGTAAATAAATATTGATCCTCATGTGTTCTGGCTTCTTGAGTATGCAATCTAACATAATTCTTGTGTTGATATGGTTTTGTCAGCTCAAAGCCCATCCTGAAATGTACGAGGGATACGTTCCTATGGAATATGCTGAGTACTTGAAGAGGATGTCCAAGTATAGTTCAATTATCATCTTTTTTTTTTCTCCCTTTTCTTTTAGACCTTGAACACCAACGATTCTTACATGTTTTTAGTAACCAGGAGTGGAGAGTGGGGTGATCATGTCACACTGCAGGCTGCAGCAGATTCGGTATTTGT
The DNA here is from genome assembly GCA_023678885.1 of Pogostemon cablin. NCBI lineage: Eukaryota > Viridiplantae > Streptophyta > Magnoliopsida > Lamiales > Lamiaceae > Pogostemon > Pogostemon cablin. Next base: position 4,293,157 of record CM042984.1, read on the forward strand.
CGCCTTACCTTAACCACCTCTTCTTACTTATGCCTTGGCAATCCATTCACCATTAGAATTTAATCATGGTTAATTTCCTTTGGCAGTATGGTGTGAAAATTCTTGTAGTTACTTCATTCAAAGATACCTGCTACATTGAGATTCTTCCCCAAGACCAGAAGTCAAAACGAGGTTATTAATTATTACCTCAAAATTTTATTTAATTTAGCATAGATTACATGACATTAGCATATGCAAGTGTTTCTTCATCTGCTTTCATGCCATTCTTCATCTGCTTTCATGACATTCTTCATCTGCTGCCCGTTTTATCTGGTGCACATTGTGATCATTCCTCTTATGAGCTGTTGCCAAAACACTTGTTTGTGTTTGTGTCCTATGCTTGTATTCTTGAAGAAGCCCCCAGTTTCCTGCCTTTTTTACATCGTCTATATATCCTGCTATCTTAGTATTCTGCACAAGCGACATCTCATTGTTACATTTTCTTGCAGTCATATATTTGAGTTTCTGGGCTGAGGTACATTACAACTCCATTTATCCTCAGAACGGTATGTTACAATTTCTTTGCTACATGATTTACCAGAGTTGCATATTTCTTTTAAGTAGTTTCTAACAATTGCTGATTCTGTCTTTATTGATTTGATTGTATAAAATCTAATCGATCAGATATCCCTCCAAGTGATTTCAAGAGGAAAAAGAAATGGTGGAACTTTCGGAACAAACAGTAGATCAAATGGCTGATGAAATTCGGTATTCTGCTGCACCCCTGCACTTCGTTGTATAGTCTACATAAGTCATTTGAAGTTCCTCTAATATGTTTAAAATAAATTACGAGCACATCACACGACCGTATTGTTTAATCCTCTTGATCAGAATTGGAAGATTTTACACGATTTACTAATTTATTCTTCATTGTATTACCAACTGGAATAAAGAGCATGACAATTGAAAATATATACTCCACTATTTTTTTAATCCAAAAGGCTCATTTGTAGTACTACTATTTTATGCCCCAAAATTCAAAATAAATACCCTACATCGCCTCCATGGGGTGGGGTTCTATCATTCTATGAGATAGCCTAGTGTCTATCTCTATTCATGATGATCTTCACCTACCCTAGGGAGGTCCTCCGCTTCTTCCTCCACCGTCGCCTGTTGCAGCAGCAACGCCGTGAACGGCATGTGGCGGTACCCATTTGGAATGAACTCTAGCTCTAACGGAGGCTGGCACAACTCCAGCCTGAACCCACTCGGAGGCGGCGGCACCGCGAATATTCCACTCCTTGAAACCGTGTGGCCGGCGCTGGTGGCCGCCGCCTCACCGGACGGCAGAACGGAGCAGGAAGAGGTAGAGATAGCCTGCGCGGGGACGGTTCCGGTCCCCGTTGCGGCGATGATTGAAGGCTCGGCGTGGCGGAGGAGCCATTCTATGGTTTCTCCGTCGGAGCGGTGGCCGAGCTCCCGCGTCAGCTGGAAGACACGGGCGGCGCAAAGCACCGGCATTCGGACGCGGCGGCCGCGGCCGTTGACCTTGGTGTGGCGGTCTTTGGCGAGAGCATTCCTTCTAGAAACTCCGAGATTGGGCCTTGAGTTGCCGGTGGTGGCGGTGGGATGAGGAATAGCGGCGACGGCGAACTGGTGGAGGTTTGGCGGAGGAGGGACGGCGGTGAGAGGGGTGATGTTTGGAGGGAGCATGTCTGAAGAAGACATGTCGGGGATTTTTGACTTGGTTAGGGTTTTTTGGTACTTTCATTGAAGGGTGAAGGAGACTCCTCAGCAAAATGACCCCATTTTCCCAAAAGTAAATACAAACAAATAAAATGACCCACAAAATTTTGAAGTTTCAATTTTGTTGCATGGGGTTTTTATAAAGGGCTACGCTGTCCACACCTCTCCTTTTACTTAATACACCTCCTAATTTTGATTTTTTTCAATTTTGATCAAAATTTTACATTTTTACTCTTAATGTCTTAAATTTTTAGATACACCCACCAATACACCTTTACTGCATACACCCTCATTTTGACTAGTCAACGTTTGACTAATAGTTGACCAGAAATTTACAATTTTGTCATTTCTGATTTTTTTAATCCCCTTTCTCTATTTTCCTTTTAAGAACGGATATAGTCCATTACGACCATATCAGACCCATCATACTTCCATACATTAATTAAACAATATTAATCTCATAACTAATCGACTTAGAACAGTAACAATATCTTTTTCGACCGTCAATCCATCAGGTATCCGGGAGGTTTTATAGCTATTCCTCACAGCCAACCACTCGCCCCGCAGTGTGATGGTTCAATCCCGTTCCTTCAGCGGACCTCAGCACAACCTTAGTTCGTTTCCTACACTGGGTGTACAGGATGCTGCTACTGTTATTCGTCGGAAAGTATGGAGATCAAAGTTGCAGAAAAATGAAAGGCTAAATATGGGCAGAAGTCCAAGATTATTTATTTATTGAATGGAGAATTTATTACACACTCATCCTCACAGAACAAGAGGAGATAACTCCTTTAGCTACCTATTGTAGCTGCACTCAGAACACTCATACAAAGAAAAGAAAGGAATATTTATTTTTAGAAAGAGAAAACAGAGGGTGATGGTCGATGCCTTCTGCTTCCTCAACACACCTATTTATAGAGGCTTTCGGATTTGAAATCCGAATTTCAAAGCCTCCAAATCTTTTGTGACGTCACTGCTTACGTCATTGCTCTTGTGTCAGCACTTACGTCATCTACATTGGATCCCAACTTTAGCAGTTGGCTGGTCCTTCTCCTTTATTGGGTTCTTTTTTGTGGGTCATCCTCTCTGTCGGTCACATGTCTCTTACCCTTTCGGAAAAGTCACCTGGCTCTTACTTTTTTGAGGAGTCATTTGTCCTTTTTAGTGCCTGATGATTCTCCCGGCTCTTGGGTATTCAGAAGAGATTTTACCCTCTTCTTTCCACGTGTCTCCTTTGGAGTGGATCAACAGTTCTGATCATCCCTATGTCCAACCTTATTCCTTTTCCAAACTCCGGCTCTGTTTGGGTGGAGAACAGCTCGAACATACCTTGTTTGTCCATTGCCCGAAATGGGCCATGTTACAATATCTCCGATGAGTTTGTTTACTCACCGGAATCTTGTTTTTCCAGAGAAGTTCTTGTTTTTCTTGGAACGCCTTCTCCGCAAACATTGTCTTCTTCCCTGTTAAAGTATTCAACAGGAAAGACCCATTCAAAGATTTATGCTCAAACTTGAATGGGAACTTCACCTCCACCATGGCTTTGATGCAGGCATACAAACCCCTCGCTCTTCGCGTAGAGATCTATTCTTCAGAAAATGTAGAAACCAAGACTGGTTCCTTTCCAGAAGACTATTTAATCTTATTTGATGCCGAGACATCAGGGTCTTCTTAGCTTGATGAAATGGAAGGCCTCGTGGTTGCCTTTCCCAACTGGTTCTGGGCCTGCACTGGTGAAGTGCAGCTCCAATACATCGTCTCTGGAAAGAGTCGAGTTGTTTTCCCATGCCTTGAAAACCTTTTCTCCGAGCCAATCTGAAAGTTTTGTAAGTTCTGGGAAACCTGGTGCAACAGTATAGATCGAGGCTAGTGCCCCAAAGTCAAACCACTGTTTTACATCCATTGGATTTGAGCCCTCTCGCATCCAAACTCAGGGATATTCCCCCGATATATCACCCGACATTTCTCCGGTCGGATTTTTTATCTGGTGTTCAATTTCTCCCAGCTGGCCTGGTATTCCTGCCAATAAGAGAAATCAGCTAAGTTAATACCAACCTTAGCAGTTCCCGTCATAGGCCTAATGTTGATCTCTCTCTCTTTGACCCCAGAGGTGCTGGGTTGTCTCGTCGATTTTAGATGTGACTCCAGGTCTTCGATTTTTCCTTGGACCGATTTCTCTTTTGGAGGTTCCAGACTAGGACTTGTGCTAAGGGTACTTGAATCCCTTGTTCCGGGTTTAGAGCCCCGTTCTTGACTACTCTCATTTTGTCGATTGCTACCGCTATCAACAATCCGGAGGAGTGGCTCTCGTAAAGACTCGAAGAGACTCGCATTATTGCGAATACAAACTCATATGCGATTAGACACTTTGGTCTGATCGCTTTCTTATAATTTTCCAGCACGCATTGCAATGGGTGCTAGATTCTCGAATTCCCTTTGGAGCAACTACAGGTTGTCCATCAGGTGCCTTGAAACAGTTAGGATGGAGTCTATCTCAGCTCCTTCCATCTCTCGTCAGGAAATCTGCCAAAACATTATCAACAGATTTAATAATGACAATATTAAAATCATAATATTGTCATTCTCTTGCCATCTTAGTGGTCTAGCCTTTTCAGGTTTAGATTCAATTTTATTTTTCAAAAAGGCTTTGACACTTGTGTTATCAATTTTAAGGATGAATTTCTTCGCGAGAAGAAATAACGACCATTTCTTGAACGTCTTCCGAACCACAAAGAACTCCTTTCATTGATGTGTCACCTATTTACTTCATTCTCTGTAAAAAATCTGCTACAGTATCTGCATGACACTTCTCCTTCGGGTATGGACTTAGTTAGAACTGCTGCCCACCAATGGTCACTGGCATCTGTGTAGAGTACCAGTTCATCCTCGTCATTTGGTATTGCCAACTTGGGAAGCTTCTTGCAAACCTTCTTTAGCTGCTTAACCATCTCTTGGCGTGATTCCTCCCATTTGAATTCGACATCCTTTTTCAACAGAGGACTGAACACCTTCCTGTATTGCGCCAGATTTTTTATGAACATTCCAGCAAAGTTGACAACTCCTAAGAAGCTTTGGAGTTGTTTCTTGTCCTTGAAATCTTCAGAAAATCCTTGAACCTTTTCTACAATATGAGGCTGTAGAATAATTCCGGACTCATCAATTTCGACTCCAAGGAACTCGATCTGCCTTGTTGCTATTACTGCTTTCTTTTCAAAGAGCACTAATCCCTCCTTGTGACATACCTCTGAAAATACTTCCAGATGCGCCAAATGCTCCTTCATGTTTTTGAGGATATGAGGAGGTCATCCACATAAACGAACATGAATGAGAAATAATCTTTGAACAGATTATCCATCTTCCTCTGGTATATCTGGGGTGCGTTCGCCAAGCCCATAGACATGACATTCCAGATATAATGGCCTTGTGGTGTGGAAAAGGCTGTGAACTTCTTGCTCCATTCTTCCATCATAATCTGGTAGAACCCAGATTGCAATCAAACTTTAAGAATACCTTGGCATTCTTGATACAGTTAACCAAGTCTTCCCTACTTGGTATGTAGTATCCATCGAACTCCAAGATGTTGTTGATCCCTTTGTAGTTGATCACAAGTCTCGACTTTTCCCGCTTGACTTCTCCATGATTTCGAACTAGAAATCATGGATTGCTATATGGAGATACTCCTGGGGATATCAACTTAAGGTCTAGATGTTCCTTAAGTATTTGTTGCATATCCTTCCGATCTTCTTGATTCATCAGGATAGACTTGTATCTCACGAACTCATGCTCCTTTCACTTTGAGAGAGGCTTTGAGCTTGTTTTTGTCCACCAGGCTAGAGGATCCTCATTGAAGTTCCTTTGTATCTTCCTTTTGACGTCCTCCAAAGATGTTTGCTCTTCGATTGTGGCGTCTTTCTGTAATCTTTCTCCCAAGCTTGCCTTGAGAAGGTGGATTGTGTTTTCTTCAGTTTCTCCATCTTCCATCCTCATTTGGTCTCGGTTCTCATCTGAAGGACTGTTTCTCCATATCTCATTCGATCATTCATCTTCGGATGACTAAGTTTTCCTTCATCACCACGCTTGCTGCGAAATCTGATTGGCATTTTTCTTTGAAATGCATTACGCAATCTTGGTGCGATGATCTTATGTTCACAAAGGGTTGTGAAGATAAGCCTTCTTGTTGCGTTTTCTTGGGTAAAATGCTTGAATGTCTGTAGGAAGTTATTTTCTAATAGAATATCTGCTCCAGTATCGTGAAAGTATATCAGGGGAGTTTTTACTTTGTACCATGGGGTACGATCTGCTCCTCCGATCATGATCTCCGCTTGTTTGATTCCTCTGTTAAGGATTAGCACCCTTTGAGATAAATCTTTTCCTAGCACTGTTGGCAATTCTTCGCATGCGTCTTTAGGAAAGACTCCTTCTTTTGCTGTGCAGATGCCAGCTCCTGAATCAATGTATGCCGCAAAATATTTCGCACAATGCTCCTTATATATTATCCCGACGGTGATATATATCGAGAATGGACTTGTGGCCACGGGTGGATCAGAGCCTATAAGCTCGAGCCTCTGCTAGTAAACCTTGTATATTTTTCATTTGACCATAAACTCCATTCCATCTTGTAGTCGTTCCCAAGGTTTGTGATCCTCAAGAAACTCCAATCCCAGTACTAGTTGCTCTGAGAATCTTTCTGCAACTCCCTCGATTATCAGCTCAAGATCACCAAGTTTGAGTTGTTCTTGGTATCTCCTAGTTGTTGGTTGTTGAAGATAATACAAGACATCACAAGGAATAGAATTTTCCTTTTTAGTGATATTGAATATTACTTCGACTCCTCTCCATCCTTCTGGGCATTTTAGTTCACCTTTGGTTTTGAACTTCTCCGGTTCCTGGATTACCCCCACGATTGGTTTCTTTCCCCATTTCTAGCTGATCATCATGTCTTCTTGAAAAGAAATCATTCTTTGCTCGAATCTGAGGCTGTCTTGTCTACTCCAGACCGACTTATCCTTGATCCACAAATCCATGTCGTGAATCGGCGATAACTCAATGATCTCTGGCCTGGTTGCACATGTAATCCTTTCAAACACTTCTGATATCTCGATATACTCCTTCATTTGGAATAAATCCGAATGATGAGTGTTGGATAGAGCGTATGAGATACTGTATGTGATAGAGTAGGGTCGGTTCCCTTCTTTCATTAGGTCTTTATTCTTGAAATCTTGATGAAGGATAAGTGCTTTACTAAAGTCTCTATCGGCCAGATTATAAGCAATCCTCGGATAGATATAGGATGCCACCTTGCCTGCATACAAGTTCCCTGAGATTCCTCCCAGGCATACTTCTCTTGGATTCTTGATCATCTTATCAAAGATGGCAATATCGATTGGCGTATCGATTCCGTCTTTGAATGTAGCTTTGATGAGGATCCGAATAGCTCCTATATAAACCCAAGACATAGTCTTGGATACTTCTTTCGAGAGCTTACCATGCTCCCTCCTGATTTCTTCATAAGGAACCAGTTGCATTTGCATCATATTTCTTGTGAGCTCCATCGGGATGGCAATCTCCCATTTGGTCACCTTATATATGATGTTGTGTTTTCTTCTTTTGAAGCTTGGAAAGAATTTGTCCATCATTCCTATGGTGAATCCATCGTATAGGTTGAGCCTTGGATCCTCCTTCATAATCCTCATAAGGGCTTTATGAGAAATGGATGTCTGGGAAAAGAATCCCGACATATTCTCTTGCATCTCTTGTCTGAAGTTTTCTTCACTCCGACTCATCTTCAGAAGACTCGTCTTGGCTAAGGAATTCTTCTTCATAGATATTCTCATCTGAGGGTATATCTTCAAATTGATATACCTGAACTAGATCTTGGAAGTAAACAACTTCCTCCATTTCTGGAGTGGTTTCGAACTGTCGTACTCTCCGCTTCTGGTTTTTTGGGCAATTTGGTGAGATGTGCCCCCTAGCTCCACACGTATATCAGTTACAATCTTTGAATCTTTCATTGACTTGTGTAGCCACTCTTCAGAATGTTTTTCTTGTGGGAGTTCTTCCTGTACTCATCTGATTTGATTCTGAGGATGAAGCTTGACTTCTTGAACTCCATCTTGATAGTCCAGATCTCTGCCCCGATTTATAGCTTCGGGCCTTCTGTTTAGATAAAAAGGATCTTGGTCTTCTGGACCTCCATCTTCCGCCCCTTTGGGTGTAAGGATGATGTTTCTTCATTATTTTATGCTTTCTTGGGTTTCTCCCAATGATAGTTGGAAGATCATTGCTTTCACAGCATAAGGGTACCGTTTTGTTGATTCCCCTTAATCTCTTGTAGTTCTTGTGTAGCGATGCTTGATGACACCACTCCGCAATCTTGGCTTTGAGAAAAGACATCCTCCTCGCTATTGAATCCAACTCACATGGTTCATATTTTTTATCAGTATTTCCCTCTATGAGCTTGGAATCTTAGCAAAGAATAGGTGGAATACTTCCTCCTCCTTGATCTTTGATTTCCATCTATACTCTGTGAAGAGTTTGATGTACTCATCTACGTGACAGATGTCAACTAGTTCTAGGCTGTATAGAGCATTCCTATACTTTTTCTTATTTTCTTCTTCTATTCCTTCGAAGTAACCTACTCCGATGAAGTGGATCTTGAATATCTTGGCTATGCGATCAACAATGTTGTCTAGATCTTCGCCTTCCATAGCCTCCTTCTTGACTTCGTCTGAGAGTACCTCCCAGACGCACTTTACTGATCCTTCCAGGCTCATAGTTAGGAATCTTATGAACCCTTCTTTATCCATCTCTAGTGCACCTCCTGCGATCTTCATGGCATTTGTCCATTAATCGATCAAGGTTTCTCTATTTTTGAAGTCGAAGGTGTCAAGGTTTAAGATCAACTCGTAGGAATTTATCAGTTCAATGTGAGACCGACCATATGGGGTGTTGTGTAGATTAGATCCTTGAGCTCGGCTTGCTCCTATAGACATTCCTATTGCCTTCATTTTGAACTTTCTCGATTGTTGGAATGTGTCTTCTTGTCTCGCCTCATGGACTCCATGTGATCCAGAGGTTCCTTCATTTTGGCTCCGATCTTGCTGAGCCTGCGACTGTTTTTGGGAATTTGATGATTCTCCAACATTCATCTTTAGATCTACAATTGATAGTCCTTGGAAGGACTCATATAAATCTTGTAGATCTTCAAGATTTGCTCTTTCTATCCGTGGATGTGGATTCTCCTCGAAGGATAACAATCATCTTCTCGCTTTCGGACTTTGGCCTTGTGACCTCTGTCGTCTTCTCCTTTTGATGTAAAAGGGATTCTATTCTGAAGGTTGGTAGCAATCTTCCTCCCATCACCTTGGTTTCCAAGAACTTTACTTGTTCTGTCAGCTTCATGATGAGGTCGAGTTGCTTGTTCTGCAACTTCTCCATCTTATCCATCTTAAGGCTGATCTCGAACATTGTCTTGGATATGCTCTGGCAATATTCTCCAAAGAATATCACCGTCTTTTGTAATTCTCTGAGATCTTGATTCATTTTAGAGTTATCTTCCTCGATTGCCTTCCGCTCTGTCATTCTGTCCAGTATGCAAAGTGATAGGGCTTATAGATCTCTCTTGAACCTTAGTTTGGTCGTCTCCTCCATTGTTCTTGTTTGGGGATACGTCCATGGATCTCTGTGAAACTTCGAATTTCCACGATGTTTTTTGGTATCTCTTTCGAGTACCTTATCTCCATCTGGCATAGTTTCTCCAGAGATCCCTCTTTGGTGTGGTTAGCACGGGCTTCCACTAATTTAAACCTTCGATCAATGTTTTCCCAAAATTGATCGGTTTCCTCGTATTCTTTTTCTACATATTGTCTATACAACACACAATAATATTGTTGTATAGAGCTGTTTGTCTCGTCGTAGTTGACAGGCCAGAAATCTCTGTTACTCCAGCTTTGAACAGGGCTGATAGTCCTGTCACTCTCGGATGTCGAACTTTCGTTCGAATCCATATTTATTTGAAACTCTCCTCTCGTTAAGTGATAAATAAGTATATAATAGATTTTTTAATTCATAAATAAATAAACCTAGGGCTCTGATATCATTTTTAAATAAAAAACGGAACGAAAATAGGGATTAAAATGCTTTAATAATCATAATGACAATTCTGTAATTTTCTAGAAATTTTCAGCCCATAATTTTGACTTTTTCGATCAAACGTTGACTTTTGACTTTTGGATGTATTAAGTAAAATATGGGTGTATTGAGTAATGACATATTCGTAATTTTTATAAAATTAAAAGGGTAATTTTGATATTTCAGCAAAAGTTGACCTTTGACTTGGTGTATTAAGTAAAATGAGGGATGTGGTTAGTACATACCTTTTATAAACTATATATAAAATCTAATCTGGTGACATCTGTGTATTGGGGAAATATGGTTGGGCCTTGGGCCCGCATTGAGTGGGCCTGTGAGTGGGCCACATGGGTTCTTTGTATCTATCCCCACATCGGGCCCCACCTCTCGACTGTAGTGTTTGTCGCCAATTTGAATCCGATAATTTTTTTTACAAAGAAAATTTATTTATTGATAGAGTACAAGGGGTACTCAAACCCAAACAAATGATGCATATCTCCTATTACATAAAATCATTCATAGCAAAATAGAAGCATGAGAAGAACACCAATCTAAAAAAGTACTATCTTTACGAATTTTCCTGTTCACCATTAGCCACGACCACACCTTTGCTTTTATACCTTGTATCATCTTCATTGGGTTGGGTGCCTCTCCATTAAATATAAAATTATTTCTTGATGTCCAGATCGACCAAACAATGCATGCCCATAGAGTAACAGCAGCATTACATTTTGGCCTAATTCCAAACAAATCCATGTGTTGTAACATATGGGGGATTAGCTCAGAATGGGGTGCCATAGATTGCCCCAACCAATTATAGTAACAGTTCCAAATCAAACGAGCAATCTTACAACAAAAGAACAAATGCGATAAATTTTCTTCCATCTCACCACACATCATGCATTTGATATTGTTGTTGGGTTGATTAATACCTTTCTTTTGCAAGCTGGATTTTGTAGTCCTCTTTCCTTTCAACACCTTCCAAACAATAGACTTAACACTCCTTGGAGCATGACATGTCCACAGTTTCTTGAACGCCTTTTTCTTATCCTTGTTTGTTTCCATATCAGTAGAACTCATCAGTTTTTCATAGGCTATACTTATAGAAAAAACTCCATCTTTTGCATATCTCCATCTCCACATATTTTCTTTGGATTGATCAATTTGCACCCTGTTAAGACAAGACATGAGATCGTTAAGATAACACATATCACACTCTCTTAATGCACGACACCATTTCAAATCCCAATTCCAACCATTCACTCCCCAGTATCCCATTTGACTCACCACCGCTTCTTTCTTATAACTAATTCTAAACAACCTCCCAAACTTAGACGTTAAAGACATCCTATCAATCCATTTATCAAACCAAAAAGAAATACTATTCCCATTGCCCATCACAATGTCACAATCATCTCTCATTCCCACCCCCCTCATCACCCCCAAACATTTCACAAACATCTTTCCACCCTAGACTTTACCCATTTCCCTAAACCCCAAGGCTCAACACCTCCATATTTGGATTTTATTACCCTTACCCACAGACTCTTTGGCTCATTAAGGAATCTCCACGAACATTTACTAACTAATGCATAATTGAATTTCTCTAAATTTCTAATCCCTAAACCCCTCATTCTCTCTTTTTTTACAAATGTCATCCCAACTGATCCATGGAATTTTTTTGTATTCTCTCCCCCCCCATAGGAAATTTCTTTGAATCTTAACAATATCTCTAATTGTTTTTTTGGCAAGCAAATAGAAAGATAGACAATAGATTTACATTGCAGAAAGGACCGCTTGAATCAACGTGCAACGACCTCCCAACAAGATGTGTTTGTCATTCCACAATGCTAATCTTTTTTTAACTTTATTAACTAGATTCTCCCAAGAAGCTGACCGCTTATGATTGATGCCAACATTCATTCCCAAATAAGAGAAAGGAATCAAACCCACTTCACAACCAAGAACATCTGCCATAGATTCTAGCGTAACACTGCCCACGTTCAAACCCACCAAACTACTTTTGTTGAAATTAACAGAAGCCTGATAGAAGTTCAAAATTTCTCAAGATGTCTTTAATCACATAGACATTCTCCATCTTTTCTGTACACATGAGAATTGTATCATCTGCATACAGTAAGTGAGATACCTTAATTTTTTCACGATCAATACTCATGGCTTCTAACATTCCCAACTCAACTTCTCTAGAAATAAGAAGACTTAAACCTTCAGCCACAATTAATAATAGGAAGGGTGATAATGGATCACTTTGTCTCAACCCTCTCTCGAGTTTAAATTCTTCAGTAGGGCTCCCGTTTACAAGAACTGATGCTGATGCAGTTGAGACACACTCCAGGATCCATTGCCTCAATTTATGTCCGAAATTAAGCCCTATCATCATATCTTCAAGGAATTTCCACTCTACAGTATCGTATGCTTTTGCAAAATTATCCTTAAATATCAGCGTACTCACTTTCTTTCTTTTTGATTCCTCAATGATCTCATTAAGAACCACAACACCATCAAGAATTTGTCTACCTCCAATGAAAGATGACTGGTTCTCTGATATAACCATTTCCAGTATCTTACTCAACCTGGTGGCGAGCACTTTTGAGATGATCTTGTATAAGCATCCAACCAAAGATATAGGCCGATATTCATCTAGCGAATTACAAGAATCCTTCTTGGGAATTAGAACAACGAACGATGGGCTAATAACTTTAACCAATTTCTCATTGGAGTGGAATTCCCCCATCATCTTCAATACTTCATCTTTCATATTCTTTAATGAAGTCAACAGAAAAGCCGTCGGACCGGGACTCTTGTTAGAATCACAAGACCAAATTGCTGATTTAATTTCCTCTTCAGTGAATGGGGCTTCTAAGAAAATGTTGTCACATTGTTGAATCTGCCTTGGAAACAAAGATGTATCCATCTTTAAAAGCTGACTCCAGTATTTTGATTTAAAGTGATCACTGAAATGTTGGTGAACTGCTTTCTTCACTCCTTCAACTGAATCCACCCATGTATATCTCCCCCATGATGTGATTCTCATGGTTAATATCGATTTCGTGTTTTCCACACTAATTATTAAATTAATACGCCCAAAATAAAATATTATCATTACTAAATTCAGAAAGAACGTATCACTAAAAAGGCAATTAATTACGAGACACATACCAATTATAGAAACTATCTGAATTAATCGTCTAATCGATGATTATTGATCATTCAAGTCAACTCTACAAACATAATGTATTAGCCTAATAGAGTAATACGATTTATTAAGTTATTTACTGCATTCTTGAACGTGGAATTTATTGGGATGTTTGTCATATGTAATTTTTAATACTCCTATTGTACCTATTAAACATTCACATTTTGTGTTGCAAATACTTTAAGAAGAATGATTTTTTTTGGCGTGATGATACAAGGAAAAGAAGTAGTATTTTGAGTTTGAGTAAATCATCTTCCCTCGGTCCCGTTTCAAACTTTACGTTTGCTTTTTGCACGTAGATTAAGGATTATAATATTTTAATGTGTAGTAAGGTGAGAGAAATGATATTTTAATGTAAAGTGGGTAGGTGTATTAGTGTGATGTGTGAGCGAAGAGAGAAATAATTAATTTTTGTGAATCACATTTATTAAAAAGGAAAATGTAAATATTGAAATGGGACGCCCAAATAGAAAATATGTAAAGATTAAAATGGAAAGGAGAGAGTATGTAAAAAAAATGTGACATTTTTGTAATATCATAAATATTATAAGAGTTTGATATTATAAGTTTTTTTATTTTAAGAATTTGTAAATTATTGTGAGACGGATTAGAAAAGAAAAGATTGACGTATAAATTTAAATGGGATGGAGGGAATAATTATTTTTGCATGCAATCACAATATGACCCTACATTTGATTAGCTTCAAGAATTGAAAACGTAACGACAAACCTTATATGTAGAATTGGGCCTTTAAGATGAAGCCCATTTATTCAGTTGGGCTATCAATAGCCTTTAAATTGGGCTTTTGTGAATTTATGATTTATTCATCAAGATTTAGATACACCGTTCACGGGATATAACCGTAATAATGAAGTTTTATTGGGGGTAGCTTAGACTCTGAAAATAAATCGAGAAAAACCTCATCCATTTGAACTATGGGTTTATCTTCTCATCTGCAGATTTTTTATCTGAAACTTCTCTTTTGCTTGATATATTGGAACGAAGAACTGAACTTCATGCATTTGAAATTCATTTGCATCAGAAAATTTGATAGATGTATATGGAGGCAGGAAGAAGCTTGTTTTCTGCTCCACTACAATTTTCTCTGAGGAACCATCTAAGAAATCGCTCTTCCTCATCTACTTCGGGTGTGTGCATTCTGTATGGAAGTATCAAATTGGATTGCATTTGTTTTTACTCGATTTTTTCTGTTGAGTTTACCTGGAATTTTTAGAATTCTCGGTCTCGCTTGCGAATTCAATATCCGAGTAGAGCTTTTCATTTGGCAGATTTGTTCATTTTAGTCGCTACTGTGGAACTTGTAATTTTTTCAATGCGTTTAGCTTGAATGTTTCAGGAAATCCTTTTCGAATTGAAAATTTTAACTGTATGAAGTAACGTATAATTTGGATTTGGTTAGACGGAGGTCATATGAATACTAGTGGATGGATAAATTATTAATTGTTATGGCTCATTATCATTTGGTTGTCCTTTGAGTGATTGGTAATATGATGTTCTCTTGTTATTTTTCTAAAGGCTTTTGAACTTCTTATATTAATTTTTATGGTGGTAAATGGACTTATGCAAAGGCCCCAATAATATATATCCAAAAATCAAATTATACAAATGCAACAGAAAGTGTTCTTGTTCTCATGGTGGTAACTGTATGTTCTGATAACATATTCTTATTTGTCAAAGTTAGTGTTAAATCTATGCTATCACTGCAAATGGACATTAGGGCATTATTTAAGTATGTTGCAGCTCAAAATTCTTATCAAAATTTTGTGGAAGTAAGATGCATCGAGTTTGTGTGAAACCTTGTATGTCTTGTCTTCATGGGACCATAAAACTTGGGTTGCCTGATCCAAAATGTTTCCAAGTTTCTTCATATGCATCGTGATGAGTGTTGAACGTCTATTGAGCGTAAATGTATGTTTGACCTTGTGCTTCAGAGACTCGTAAATCGTAAATTAGGATTGCACGTCCTAGTATGGATTTGACAGTAAAAGGAAATTTTGTTGAACATGTATTCTGTTTATTTCGTGTGTTATGATAAGGTGGTGTTAGAAACAATCTGTACCATTCAATTTTACAAGGCATCAATTCTGTGCTACCTGTAAATTTTGCAGTTTTGCTACTCCATGAACAAGTAATTCCAGCTCTTACCCCTTTGTCAACTGCTTCTTTAGCTCCACATCCTCCTTCTTCAGTTCTTATTCAAGACAATCGCAGTGAGACCAGGCCACCGCTGTGTTCGAAAGAGGACAGCACATTTCAGGTAAGAAAGTTTTGTGGGCTGTTTATCCGACAGTAAAACTTTCGTCAAATTATGTTTACGTCCTGCAATAGGGCTTAAGGGTCACCTCTTCCCATATTTTGTATTGGAATCATTGTCATTTTTTAGACAAGATACAGTATTTCTTTACATTTTTTGTAGCGTCACCAAGTAATGTAAAAATGTTGCTGCATCTGTTGATACCTTTTTTTTAATCCTTTTTGGATAAAGAAACTACTGGATAGGCATTTGACATCTGCATCGTCATCTCACGAAGGGAGTAGCAATGATGATCTTGATCATTATGTAAATGCTGTTCAGCTTCAGTTACCACACAGGCCAGAATTATGGTATTTGTAAGAGTAATCAACTATCTAATTTATGTAAACTGCTTTTTTATGAGTTTTCTCTTTTAAATATTCTACATAAGTATCCTTCCCTATTTGATTTTGAATTACATAGTTTTTATTTTATAAATCAGATGGCCATCCTTACAGAGAAATGGAAAATCCTTCCCTATGTCTACAAAGTCCATTTCAAGCAAATGTGATAAGTTAACTGTTGTAGAAGCAGATCATGTTGTTGCACTTGCAAGAGAAGCTTTTTCAGCTTGCAGAGAGGCAATCTTAATTGCCAAAGATGTAGAAAATTTTAAAGTTCATGTTGATGATTCTAGTACAAGGTCTGTGTGATTGGCTCTTTGCATAGTGTAGACATATATTTAAAATTCTCTATATACTTTTTTTATCTAAATCCTTTCTTCCTGTTGGCTTCTTAGAGATTTGGTCAGTATCCCTGTTCGAAGAACTGTGAGGTCTACACGTCTACTGGAGAGACAAACTAAGAGGAGGAAGGTGCCTATTCCAAAAGGTGAGGTTCAGGAGACCAGCCATAATAGGAAGCGAGAAACACACAGGAAACTTGATGAAGGATTTGATCCTGATGATCCTCTTAGACTGTTCTTATGGGGACCAGAAACAACACAACTTTTAACTGCAAATGAAGAGTCAGAGTTAATTAAGAAGATACAGGTTGCAGCTGTTATAATGTTTCCTTTTGAGGATTACTCTTTATGGATGTGATCTCATTATATGATTATACTATTTGTATATTATGTACAGGAGTTGATGAAACTACAAAACGTGAAAGATCGACTCCATGCTCAGTTTTCCCGTGAACCTACTCTAGTAGAGTGGGCTGCTGCAGTTGGGATTAGTTGTCAATCCTTGAAGTCACAGGTTCACAGTGGGAGTAGAAGTCGAGAAAGGTTGATATATGCCAATTTCCGTATGGTGGTTCACATTGCTAAGCAGTATCAAGGGCGAGGTTTAAACCTTCAGGATCTATTGCAGGTGAATAAGTTGCCAATTCAAGTGTTCACTTAGTTGGTTTCAATTTGTTCTTGAATAAATTAACACTGGATTGTAATTTCTCATCTGTTCATGATTTCATTATGCAAAAGTTTACCTTTGTAATGATTATGTATGAATCTTTTTTGATTTGTTGTAGGAGGGAAGCATGGGTCTAATGAAGAGTGTAGAGAAATTCAAGCCCCAAGCAGGTTGCAGATTTGCTACTTATGCCTACTGGTGGATACGGCAATCAATCAGGAAAGCGATATTTCAACATTCTAGGACGATCCGCTTACCAGTAAGCTCTCTTACATAATTGCAGCATTCCTTGACCCAAAACTTTCTTTTGGGAAAATATTCGCTTCCTCCGCCCCAACTATTTTTGCACACCTTCCGTTTCCTTCCATCCCATCATTTATGCAACTTTCTAAAAGTCCACTACACTATATTAACAGCCTCATACTACAATATTGCAAAGATGCCTCCTACTTTTTATACTTAATTAACTAAAAATCAACAACTTTATTCACCTTTTCTTATTGAAATACTCAAAATACCCCTACTTTACATTATCTTACATTATTATACAACTAAAAATGAACTTTTCTTAATCTACATGCCCGCATACGCAGGCAAAAATATTTGGGACGGAGGAACTAGGAGTATTTTATGGTTGTAAAACAATTCTAATATCCTACAACTTAAGCTTATTAAAGAAATCTCAGCTGCATCTAGGCTCTTTTTTTTTTTTTGATAAATAGGAAAGCTGAGAAAGCTCATCCAAAATTATTTGATATTTCAGGAGAATGTTTATGGCCTTCTCTCCAAGGTTTATGAGGCAAAGAAAACATGCATCCAACAAGGTAATCACCACCCATCAAAAGAGTACATAGCTAAATGTGCTGGACTCTCTGTTGAAAGGTTGGAGAAGTTGCTATTTACTGCTAGAGTGCCTCTTTCCATGCAAAAGCCTGTGTGGATGGACCAAGATACTACATTTCAGGTAACTTATTATTTTACCTAGTGGAACTTTTATTGGGAGTCATATTATGATGTATTCTGATGCAAGTATTTGAAATGCATTTGATCAAGTTAAAGTGATGCGAAATTCATCTTTCTTCCTTGGAAAAGATAACAGAAAAATGTGAAGACTATTATCATCACTGAACTTTTTGGACAGGTCATTCAGAGAAATGCATCTATGTATCTGTTCTTGTCATACAAATCAGTCCTAATCTTGTACTCAACTCTTTTTATGGCAATGGATAAACCGACTCCTCTGCAATATATGATAGCTAATATTTATCACTCATGTTTTTCATTAGATTTCTAATGTAGAGTGAACTCTCCCTTCAAATCAAGTTTGTGATGCATACCTTTCGTTAAAAGTGGATATAATATCTGCAGGAGATCACGGCTGATACCACAATTGAAGACCCAGATGTAGGTGCAGAGAAGCAGCTGATGCGACAGCACATTCGAAATCTTTTGAGCGTTCTGAATCCTAGGGAGAGGAAAATCATTCGATTAAGATTTGGAATTGGAAGTGGGAAACTTAAATCTCTTTCTGAAATCGGTGCTCTTTTCGGGTTATCAAAGGAGAGAGTTAGACAACTGGAAAGTCGAGCAATGTACAAGCTGAAACAGTGTCTTAACAGCCAAGGTCTAGAAGCTTATGCAGAGATGCTCATATAAGCCATGGAAGCTGTAGTCTGTAAACTTTGTTCATAATGTGATTCATGATGCAAGTTAGGCCACTATTGGGAATGTACATATAACTGGCATTCTTTTGTTTTTTTTATTAAAGCTTTGCCACTGAATGCCAACTATTACAAATTCCAATATTATTTTCAGAATTTAGAATAAGGAAACATCATTTGTAATACTTCATCTAGCAATGCATTGTATTATCACCATGAAGGCTTCCCACTAGAGAAGAGTACACAGTGTCATCAGGTGTAATGCCTGCCTCTTTCATCTTATCAAACAATTCAAAGGCTTCCGTCGATCGTCCCACTTTGGACAGCCCCGATATCAACACAGAATAAGTGACCACATTTGGAACGATGGCCTTCGTTTGCATCTCTTCGAAGAGCTTCAGAGCCTCATCTATGTTTCCAGCAATACATTCCCCTTGTACAAGGGACGTGTACGTATACGTATCTGGCATCACCTCATTAGCTTCCATTCTCCTCCTCAACTTGCGTGCTTTCTTGATCTCCCCCTTTTTACAATACCCATTGATCAAAGCATTGTACGTCACATTACTCGGTTCCTCTCCTTTTTTCTCCATGTCATCGAGCAATTTCCGGGCTTCTATCAGATCACCTTCCTTGCTGTATATATCAATCAGTGTAGTGTAAGCAAACGTATTTAGTGCCACGCCCTTCTCCACCATCGAGAACAGCAGATTCTTCGCTTCTTCGTGCCGTTTAAGCTTGCACAAACCATTAGCAATCATGTTGTAAGCATATACATCAGCTTCGAGTCCTTTCTTCTCCATAACACCCTGCAATCTCCAAGCTTCATCCATCATGCCCTGCTTACAGTAACCATCCATCAACGTGTTGAAAATCACACGATTCGAGTCTATTCCTTTTCTCCGCATCTCATCGAGCAACAACATAGTTGCATCCATGTTCCCTGTTTTGCACACCCCATGTAACAAAGAACCATAAGTATACTCGTTCGGTTCGAGACCCTTCTCTACCAACTCATCAAACAATGCAAATGCACCTTTAACATCGCCCAATCTATTGTATAAACTAATCATTATAGTATACACATGAATATCTGCTGCCACACCCTTCTCAGTCATTTCGTCAAACACCTTCACCGCATTTTCAATCTTGAAAAATCTCGAACGATACTGCATCAAAAGAGAATAAGTAGCCACATTGAACTCCACCCCACCTCTCTCCATGGATGCAAACACTTGTTCTACTCCCTTACTATCTGATTTCTTTAGATAAGCATCGATCAACGTGTTAAAAGTATACACATTTGGTTTAATCCCTTTATCAACCAAACTGTTCATCATTATCCGTGCTTTCTCAACCTCATTTCTCTTGCACAATTCGTTCATCACCAGTGTCAATGCATAAACTGAGATCATCACATTGCTGTCCACCATCCTTTGAAAGAATCCACAGAGTGACTGAAAATGGTTGCAGTTCCTGAAGGCAATCAGATAAACCATGCAAGAACGCTCATCAATCACAAATCCATTACTCACCATATACTCAAATACCTCCAAGCCCTCGTCAAACTTTCTACAATCAGCATAAACCCTAAACAACATATCAAAAAACTTGGCCTTTAATTCGGATTCCACACCCACTAATGCAGCGATTTCTGGAAGCGGGCATGGAAGAATCCCATCCACAACAGCAGCATTAAAAATATTCTTGGCCTCCGCAAATCTTCTGACACCAAATAGCCGCAAAATAATCGTGACATGGGATTCAAGATCGGGTTTTAGAGGAACAACAGATTGGTTGGTTTGCAGAAACTTGAAGAAACGCAAGCAAGAAGAGACAGGAAGTTTAGGGTTGGAGAGAACAAGGTGCGTTACAGTGGGATTAAAATTCGAAAGGAGAAATGGCGGAATACGGAGAGGGTTTGATGTCGATTTAATTAGGGCTTCCACAATCAATTTTGCAGCCCGTTGATTGGGTCTTGAAACAGAAACAGGACTAAAAACTTGCTTCACAGTATTGTAGAATTTAAGGTTGGACATGGAGATTTGCAATGATAGAGCTATTGGCTCTCTGCCTGCAGATTTTTTTTGAATTTATACAGTCAAGAGGGAGAGGGAGTGGATAGTAATTCATACGCTCCACAGACAGAGCAAAAAGTTTCTAAAAATAGAAATAATTATTTTCCCGGATTTTTTTTTCTAAAACATTTTTGTTTTAAATAGTGAGTAGTAATAATGCTTGCTGTAAATCATCTGGGCTTTAGCCCTATTTCCAATACAGTAGCTACCTACCTTGGGCTAGGCCTCATCATGGCCCAAATTTGGGTCATGAATAGGCTTTATTTGTGAGAAAAGTACATGTTATACTCCCTTGTCATTTTAATTTGTTTTAGATAAGAGTTATACTTCTCTTTAGATTAAGCTAAAACTACATAAGACAATTAATGTATTTTTATAAGCCACATACAATACTAATACAACTGCTCACTGCATATTAGGGAGTATTTTAAAATATTACTAAAAACAAATAAGTTTACACAATAATTGCATTTAATCGAACTTAATTTTCTTTTAAGCTTGTTAGTTAAAAGCAAGGAGCCGTTTGATCACAACTAAGGGATGAGTTATAATATTCCCTGAAACTAATAAAGAATTGCGCCAATAGTTATACTTATTCATTGTTTTTGACATTTTCAAATTAATTTCATTAATTTATAATCAAACTATATGTAAATATTATATCTATTAATCTCAATCCATTAAAATATTATATCGATTATTGCAAGCACCATAGAATGGTTAATTAAACATAACTCAAAACGTTAAATTCATTCAGTACCATAAAATTTTCCTGAGAGTATCTCAAATTCACAAAATTAAATAAGATGAATTCTGACGCCATACACAACGTTACGAAATACGAATAGATGCGTAAATCTACCCATTAAATTGTTTTACATGAATATTCATATATATACACATAATATATTTACTTTGTCTTAAAAAAAAAATCAAAATTATTAGCAGCATGTGTAAATCGAGAAGTAATTAATCCTTAACATACGAAACTGTCAGAATTCAAACAACAATAGTTTGGCATTATTAATCTATTAGTATGAACTATGAAGCTGGCAAGCATGTGGCTTCTCAATTTAATTAATTTTAATTCACTCAAATTATAGAGGAATACAGACAAATTTTATACTAATAATTGATAAATTAAGGTGACAGAATTAATTCGTGTATTATATACACGAATTAATATACCAGACAAGATTATCCACAAAATCTGTGTGGAAGTAATCAAAAACCTGGCCATTACTAAAATATACATAACCACCAAATTTGCCCACAGTTTTAAGAATACGAGGTTGTATTCATTTTTTTTTATTAGGAAAAGAAATTCATTAAAAGCAAAAGTTCCTGCGCCCTCGGACACAGAGGGATACTCTGTGTCTTCATGTGAATACAATTCTCCCCTTCTATATTCTATTTAAACCTATGTATTGCTAGGGGTTTAATTGAAAAGGGGCATGAAAATTGCAAAGGCGCCGTGCGCCTGGGTGCACAGGAACCTCACTCTTCATTAAATTAAAGAAAACGGAAAGTACATGCACCAGAAGTGCCAACTTACAATGTACTCCCTCCATCTCCTTTTAGATGACACACTTTCCATTTTTTGTTTTACACTTTCCATTTTTTGTTTTCTCACAAAAGTTTGCACATTCCAAAAAAGCAAAAAGTAAAAAGCAACCACATTTCCCCATATACTTTATTTACAAAAAAATCATCTCTACCTAACATACTTTATCATTTATTTATTACAAAAAATACAATTATACCACTAAAAACTACCACTTTCTTAATCTCCGTGCCGGAATTTGAGGTGCAATCTTTTGTGGGACGGAGAGAGTATGTCTACTTCAAGTATATATAATTCCAACGGTCTCCAAATGTGTTACAAACCAAGAACTAGAACTAAGCTCCAAATCATTTGGGAATTTAGCCTTACACCAACTCCACAATCTATTTTTTATTTCACTAATGACTCTATTAGAATTCAACCTCCACGCCTCGAAGATAATCTTATTTCTCGAGGTTGTATTCATAGATTCGAATTAGAAATTATTATCATTTTGCTGAATAAATTATTGCTTTTCTAAATTACAAATTAATTATTACCTTTTGGTGAGACGATATTTATGTGAAACAAATTGTAAGATGTATTAAAGCCAATTGAATAAGAGGAGTATTGCATATTTAAATTATACTGAATCATCTACGCTATTTTCGTATATCATCTTCTATGCCACAAATGATATGATTGATATGTGAGAGGGCTAAGAAATTCAATAGTTGCCTTTAGGTTTCAAACATTTCTTTTTGAGTTGATATTAGGTGCATGCGGGTGCAACGGTACACCCATATGTGTATAACTTTTTATTCTATTTTGTATACATGTTATTTTCTTTTGTATATGTGTTTCTTAATAATTGTATACTTTTTTCACACTAAATTTTTCATTAAAAAAACTAGCATCCATATGTGTATAATTTTTTATTCAATAGTGTATACATGGTTTTTAATAGTTGTATATTTTTTACACTCAATTTTTAATTAAAAAAACTAAGAATTAAATTGTATACATTTTTGTTCATAATTGTATATGTTTTTGTTTATATTTGTATACGTTTTTGAAAGTGGGTGCACCCTAGCACCCGGGTGCATAGTATAATTAGCCTTTCTTTTTAGGGTATAATTTTTCTCTCTCTTCTACGTGTCATCCATTCAACAGTGTGACATAAAAAATGATATATATAATTAAATGACACAGGAAATCTGAACCAAATTTAAATTAATAAACCTCATATTATTGCATTTTACACAATATTGTTGTCAAACTCATGTTTTAATTAAAATTTTATTAAAGTTAGATGTACTAAATTGATAGGTACGGAAAGCAAAACTATATCTAGGCAAAATCAAAGAATATCTAAAGGCAAAAACTAGGATTGAAAAGCTTTTATAGTGGAATTGAGGTTACTTTTGCTATAATAAAATATTATCTTTTAAAATAATGAAGTATTACTCTTACTAAAGAGTAATATTACCCTTGTTAATGAACTATTCCAAATAAATTAATTCCTATGTATTTTAAAGAGTACAATTCGATATTTTAAAGAGTAATCCTCCTTCCAATGGTGCACTATACATCCAATTACACACTAGCATCTCTCATGTCTAAATTATGTCCTGCAACTTATGCTCCATGTGGAAATTCCTTTTAACCTAAGAATTCATTAGAACTAATGACTAGATTAATGATCATGTAAAAGTCAATTAACCCATTGTTAATTTATTTTTACTATGTGTGAATAATTAAGCATATTTGCACATGTACATGATCATATGCATGTGTAGTGTAAAATTGAAGCATGTTATATATGTTCAACCAAAAGAGATCTTCACAGAATCATCTTGTCGAATTAATAAAAATTGAGGTTATATAATGGCCATCACGAAAGGCCACATAACTTTATTTAAGAAGTTGCATAATGGTTTATAAATCTATTAAAGTTTTTTTTAATTATACTTAACTATTACAAAAATTTGCGTAATACGTGCATGGGACAAAAATAGTGAAAAAATATGTATATTTAAAAATAAAGAGAATGTTTTAGTAAATATCAAATACTCTAAAATACATCAATAATATTCAATACATAAAAAGTTTTTTTTTATTTCTTTTATCGGGTGAATGTTAGTTGTTATCATCCTTACTTCCCCTTCCCCTTCTCCAAGGCTCCTTATATCTCCCCTCTTAATTCATTTCTAATGGAAATCGAAACTGGATCTCTCACTTCAGCCAGCCCAGGTGGGAATACATAAAAAGTTTAATAACAAAAATATATAAAAAGAAATTATTAAAAATGATTTTATTAAATGCATAATTATGAAATATATACCTCTTTTATATCGTTACACTTACCAGGTATAGGTATAGATTTCAAAAAGTGTCTAAAAATAATGATTAGAAGTATAGATTTCAAAAAGTGTCTAAAAATAATGATTAGAATTCTCTACTCCTCTCTCAGATATATATGTTGTGCTACTTTCGGTGTAAAAATTAATTGGTAAAGATGATACTCATGTATATTTCTCATTTTTTATCCAATCAAACACCGTTATTTGTCTTCCATGATTTTTGCTCGAGATAGCTGAGGAATAGATGGAGAGGAAGAAATATCTTCCATGATTTCTGTTTTTTTATCAAGTAAAATTGAGGTTATTTTATTTGTATTCAAGAGTCACACAGGTGTTCAGGAAATTTGTATTATAATAATAGATTGATAATAGATTATAATCTTAATCTTAATCATAGATGTTAATAAATATTATGAATCATAGACGCAAATTAAATTTTAATCACTTGTTAACAAATTGTTATAGAAAGGAAATACTTAAATGATGGTAGATTCGATGTTTCAAATAAAATTGGTCGTTTTGGAATGCAGAATTAAATCACCAATAATAAAATTGGGGACTATCTATTTTAATTACATGCACCGTCAAATCCTTCAGTAATGCTGGAACTTGTTACTATGTTTTTTTTTGGCAATAATAATATTTGGGTAAATGATGAACATTTAATTCAAGTACAATAAATTGCTGAAAAGGGTTAATATATACCCACAGAACTGTCCATGAGTCAATTCTCCAGTACTCAATTCAAGATGTTCCAAATGAATAGTATTACTAGCCTGAATTGAGGTAAATATGTTGGAAGTTAAAAGAGTTAAATACTTGAATTAAAATAATATCACCCTATTGAATTATTACTACAATTTCAAGAAATTAATTGCAGCTTCATATCGACTTTATATCATATGACATTAGTAACCAAAATCGTAGTTCAAACCTATTAGCACATCTTATTGTTAGAGATGCTCATTCTTTTCTGTAGCCCTTATGCTGGGTAGTACCAATTAGCGCAAGAAATGCTCGTTCTTTCTCTATGTCTTGTGTGGATTTAGCACATTGTATTACCAGAAATGCTCGTTCTTTCTATAGAACTTAGCCTCCGTCTTGCGTGGATGACCTTCTTGACATCTTATGTTCTTGCAATCTGTCTTGTATGGATGGCCTTCTTGACATCTCTCTTCTTGTAATCTCTAGATCTAAAAAAATTGAAGGTGTGTATTAATCCATATTCTTTGTAATTATTTACAATATTAATTACATTTACTAGAAGAAAAAAATCACATATATTATCATTCTCGTAATTGAATCAAGATGTAGAATCCAATCAAAGAAAAGATGCTCTAACACGCCCCCTCACATCACATGCAGGTGGGGAAATTTTGCCTCAAACCTGAGGTTCGAACACTAGGCTCTCATATCATGTTAGAGATGTATCATTTAATACTTAATCAAACCACTCTAACACTAATTAGTAAATGAGAACATATTTATCATGACAACTATATATGAGTTAAATTCATTTTTTGCCTTATAACTAAGCAAAACTTCGATTTTTGCCCTAAAAAAGATAAGTGGTTCAATTTTGCCATATAACTAACGAATTGTTTCAATTGGGCAAAAATTGAAACAATTCGTTAATTATAGGACAAAATTGAACCACTTATCTTTTTTAGGGCAAAAATCGAAGTTTTGCTTAGTTATAGGGCAAAAAATGAATTTAACTCACTATATATATATATATATATATATATATATATATATATATATATATATATATATATATATTTATATATTCCAAAAAAAGATTTGACAGAGATTTAATAAGGTGTAAAGTGAGATCTTTAAACACAAGATCAGATGCATACCTTGCAACCGTGGTACTCCTCCTGACAAAATTAAATATTCATCATTTTAACCTCACCGTAAAAAAAAATATATATATTTACCGTTGTACAATGAGTCGGTATTTGCTAATGCAGCATCATCAAGATTCTCATCGTAGCTCAGCCTCCTGAGTTCAGGGCCTGACTTAATGTGAATCTCGATGATACTGCACTTGCAAACAACGACTTTTTTCCGACGGATCGATTCGGGTCCGTCGCCCGTTATTCATAAGCAATAAAAACAACCCTGATGAGAATAATTCAGAAACCCTAGAGGGAGTATGAGAAGTGGAGAGTAACAAGAGATGGTGATTAATGGATCTCCAATCAACAGACGAGGAAATTGAAGTAGGATTGTTTTCCAAAGTGATGATGATAGTTACAGGGCAGGAATTTAGGATCCGATCCATAATAATCAGACCGTATTAGATCCGATTGAAAAAAAGGAAGTAACTGGAAAGAAGAGGAGGGAGGGATGAAGTGTATATGATCTTATGTGCAGAAATGAACAAGGGTTTATAGGCAGAGAAAACCAGTGTGTGTGTGTGTGAGAGAGAGACTGTGTGTGTGGGAGAGAAACATATATATCTGAAGTAGAGTTGGTGATATACTAGGTTTTATACTAGGTTTGCCTAAACTGCTAGCAGCCGCAATACCCAATAGACAACCACTTTCTTTATTTACTCCCCAACATATTTATTGCTCGACTTATTTTAAAAAAAATTGGTATACCATGAAATTTGAGAGTTAGTTTTATGTGGTTATAAGAAAACCAAAGTATATATATATATATACTATAAATATAAACTCAATAAATATATTTTACTTATATAACAATTATACTTTAATTATATTTTTATGTTTAAGAGTAGTTTATTAAAAAAAACTAACTAAAATTCGTTAAAATTGTATACTTATTTTTTTATTCATTAGTGTACTTCACGTTTTTTATTGTTTATACAAAAATTAAGAAATAGTATAATATTTTAATGTCTAGTGAGTTAAGAGATAGGGTATTTTAATATATGATGGATAGTTTAATAATTGTATTAGTATTGTGCGTGGACTCATAAAGATGAAGTACTCCCTCCGTCTTTCAAAATCGTTCATTTTACTTTACCATGGATATTAAGAAAATATTATAGTATTTTTTTGCTACCTTTATTGATAATATTATAGTATTTTTTTTGCTACCTTTATTGATTTTTTTTTGATAATTTGGTATTTTTAGGTAATAGATAAAATATAAAGTATGTTATATGTGGAAAGAGTGGATGACATTTTAAAAATTAATGTGTACTTTTTTAGGTGTTAGATTGAAATAATTTCTTTTATTGGGAGATGAACGATTATGTAGGACGAACAAGTAAAGAAAGAGTTAATGATATTCAAGGGATGTAGGGAGTATATTAATTGTTTTTTTATGGATTTCTCCAGGATAATGTAACAACGCTAATTAATAGTATTATCATTAAAAAAATATTTTTTAGCAACTGAATTTATCAAAAGAATTCAATCCGTTGGTAATTACAAATGTATTAGCAATAAAAATGACATTTTTGTTTTAACAACAAAAATGCCAACGGATTTATTCTCTATTTAAGCAACGGAATTCAATCCGTTGGTAAATATCAACGGATTAGCAAGGGAATCATTATATAAAATAGCAACGAAATTATTAGCAACGGATTACCAACAAAATATTTACCAACGAAATTGATTTTTCATTGGTAAAAATTTACCAACCAACACTTTATCAATGGATTTCGTTGTTAATCCGTTGGTAAGTCAATCTAACAATAAAATTAAAATTTTTATTAACGGAATATTTCATTGATAAAAAACAGTTTTTTAGTGTAATATGTAACTCTTTTTTGCGAGATTGGAAAAGTATGAATTAAATATGAACGCACTAGGTCTGTGTGTCAGGTTTCACGTAACATTTTACCTTCGTATCATTTTTCACATAAGTCGTAACATTTTACCTTCTACAAAACATGTTTTCTAGCTATAGCTTAAAATAACTCCTTTTTTTTTTTAAAGGGACTCTTTTTAAAATTAAGATAATATTGAGTATTTATTCACGTTGTAATGAAAGGCTAAAAGTCTATTAATTCAATGATCAGGATTTAAAAGTAATTTACTTGCTTCCAAATTAGAATATGATATAGCTCATAGACTAATCAATTAAGAAAACCACAGTATAATTTGTCACATTTTTTTTCTTATTTATTTAAGTAATTGATATTATGCCGTCCGTGATGGATTATCCATTCATGCATCTCATTTAACCTATTTACTTTTAAATGGATTGTCGATAAAACTCTAATAGATTAAATAATGTAATAAACTCTAAAAATAAAAATAAAGACTTCCGTGAGATGCGAAGAAATAATGAAAAGTAGTAATACCCGATCGATAAAAAATATTAATAGTTTTGTGAATTGTTTCAGGAATAATTTATTGTATAAATAAAAATAAATAAAAAGTGATAACATATTAAAATAAAAGTAATAATATTTTTAATAAAAATTATAATTAATTATAAAAATGTAAAATAGTCTTACAGTTAGATGATCTCGCACAAATCTACCTAAAAAATTAAATAGTATATATTCACCATTCCAATAAACTTTCACCTTTCTTTTATTATTACCAAGGAAATTTGGATGGTTACAATTTGTGTGTTCTCGAAGAACCCTGCGCTTAGTATTAAATGGTCGGTATAAGGACGTGTATCTTTTATTTTTTGAAAAAAAATTAATAAAAATATATACCCTTTAAAATAAAATATTGTATCTTGAATTGCTTTGGGATTGGAGGGAGTAAGTTATAAATAAATATACAAATATGAAATAATAATAATATGTACTAATTAATTGAATCATTTAATTTTAACCACAATATTAAAATGATCCACACAGAATATTTTGACTTTTGATTTTATATATTTTTGACAGTTGTATTTATTCATTTATTCGTGACAGCTGACCCTTGTACACCAAAGTATCCATCTTTAAAATCGATTAAAGTGGTTTCTTAAAAGTTACGTGTTGAAATTGGAACCAACTATGGGTAGTAATTATATTTTGATTTGATAGTATATAGGTATCCAAATTGTAGATGTACTAATTTAGGGTGGTTAAATTAAACAAGATTTTTATTTTAAATTAGTGCTTTACACCCTATAGATCGACTCTAAAGTCTACACTTGTTAAAAAATTTATCTAAAGCACCTCAAGCTTTCATCTCTACTCAAATTCCAATTAATTAAAGGTAGTAATTATCAAGATTAAGAACAAATGAAAAGTAAACTCATGAATTAGGTGGGTAAGAATGAGAAGTTTGTGGAATAACTTGTTTAGTTATCTTCGTATTTCACAAATACTACTATTTTATTATTTTTTTTTTTTTAAAGGCAAAAAGTTTTTATTAAATAATTAAAATGGGTATAAGGATTGACCATTAGTATTACACTTCATACCTTTAATTTTTTGAAAAATTATATTTTTCTTATTGAAAGATTAATATCATTCATATTTTAAAAGGCTCCTCCTCTGAAAAAATAACATTCTTATAATTAAAGTGAAATATATCATTTAAAATAAAATATTAGAGAGGCAATTTCTTAAAATATATAATGCATTTGTATATTTTGATTTAAAAATACTCCGTCCGTTCCAAATTAAATTCCATACTTTTCGTTTTCATCTGTTTTACATTAATTAAACATTACAACAATCTGCAACCTTAAAACTTCCAACTCTTACCTAATACACATAATATACTTTATAATTTATTTATTACTTAAAAATACTACAATATCCTTCACGTCAATAAAATTAGTAAAAAAAATGTAAACTTCTTATCAATAAAATTATTATTATCATTTTTTGAAGCGTTATACAATAAGTATGATTTTTTTTTTTTGGCGTAATAAAGAGAATACTCTACATTTTAAATTTTGATTGTATTTGACCCAATATATGTATAAACAATTTTTAATCATAATGATACATACTAACACATTAACCCTCTTTCCATAGTTGTGATAATTAAGCCAATATTGAGGGTTGCTAATGTGAATACAAAATTTCAATTGTTTTTATATATTGATTCAATAATCATTCATTATTCATTAATCATTTTTAATCCCATCTTGATATTTGATCTATTTATTGACATGTATTGCCATTTCGAAGGTTCAATTTGAACCAACCTGTTATATTAGTTTTATGAGAACAAATTTGATGAGTTTATCAATTGCAGTGAATAAACTATTTGGATTGTCAGCTCTATAGCGAATCCAATAATAAATTTATAAATAAGTTTTCATGATATTATGAGTTTCATGTTAAAACAAAAATATAATGCATTATTTATTTTGATATTGTATTCCATCTTAGATATAATGATACATCACACGAAATAATTTATAAATTAAATAAAATGGTGTATTTTTTAATAAAACTTAATACTTAATAAGAAAAATGATATTTAATTTCCTACCTTCCAAAGTAATTTTTTTGTAATCATATAAGAAAGAGAAAGAGTATTTTAGATAATTGGATAGAATAAAATGTATAATATAGCTAATTTTGACTAGATTGTATTTAAAAAGTATGTGATATTTTGTAATATATTGCCAAGTTATTGATATTGTGTATTGTTTCCATTTTTAAAGTGTGTAATTATTTTTGGAATAGACAAAAATAAATTGTATGCAAGTATTCTCAATACTTGTATGCAAGTATTCTCGAGGGAATAGTATATTTTATGATTTCATTTGATAAACAATCTTAGATACATTTTAGGGCAATTTTTGGTTGACCACGAATCGGCAATTGCACATCCCAAGTGAGAGGATCACCCGGTGACCTGACCACAGTCAAGTAAGGCTCTAAATTTTGGCAAAAACTTGTGTGCGCCCGGGCGCATGGAAGCACATTCCGTGTGCCTTTAGAATTTTGTGTTAAATTGTATACCCTTTAGTATAAAGATGTGTACCCTTTATTTTCTGAAAAAACATAAAAAATATTAATGAAAAGTATATACTCTTTAGAACAAAATGATGTACTCTTATTAATTAAAGTATATACTATTTAGAACAAAATAATGTGCTCTTATTCATAATACTAAATTCTAAAGACACACGATCGTGCGCCTGCCTCACTCCTAAATTTTATGCCAATAAAAAAAAGAGAGTAGATATAGAAAAAATAAAATAAAATAAAATTGTTGACGTACTATTACCAACTTCATAATGACATCACAATCACGTGGCCACTTTTATAAAATGTGGATGACGGCGTTATTGTGGGTCTATGTATGGACCATATATATACAATAGACTTTGCTTTGGACCATTTTTATTAATAGCCCAGCCCGGCCCGCTGGATATCATGTTTTTGAAAATTTGTTCTATGTATTTTTTTCACGTGAATTAAGAAGTATTATTATTTTATGTGTGGTGGTAATTGTATTAATAGTGAGTGATAGATCATATGTGATGTCTTTTTACTAAAAGTGGAAAATAAGGACATTTGAATGAGACATCCAATATAGCTAAATGAATAACTTTAAGTGGGTATGTAGGGAGTATATTTTGATGCACGAATTTTAAGAGTAATATTTTTTATTTATAAAAGTAATACTCCCTCCGTCCCGTTTCAATGTTGACGTTTGCTTTTTATACGTTGATTAAGGAGTATAATATTTTAATAGATAGTGAGTGGAAAGATATAATATTTAATGTAAAGTGGGTAGGTGTATTAGTGTTGGATGTGGGGTTCGTGGTGATATATTAATTATTTTAGGTGGGTCTCATATTTCAAAAAGGAAAACATAAACATTGAAATTGAACGCTCAAAATAGAAATATGTAAACATTGAAATGGGACGAAGGGATTCCTTAATTTTCTAAATAGAATTTTTAATGCATTAAAAAACAATCGATAAATTAAAATATATATATGAACTCGATTTATATAAATATTTGTATTAATTTTTTGTATCGAGATGTAATAATTTTCATGGCAATCCTTGTGTTCGACCGACCGCACAGTAAGAACAACAAGAATTAGTAGTATTAAACTCCTTCACACAACAGTGAACTAGCTAGGCTAGATAGTTCCATGAAGATGATGATGGCCTCCAAGAAAATAACTACATTGATGGGATGCTTAAGCATTATAATTATAACACTATTTTATTTTACCATTTTGAATAATTGCTTTAAAAATATCAAATTTTCTTTTTTAAAGAAAAAACCCACCTATGATACCAGGTGTACTAATATTACTCCCTAATAAATAAAGGCGTAATTTTGGACGAGGCCTCCCTCACGTCACGTGTTATCACGTGACATTTTGACGTGATAATTTTCTTTAATATCTCTTTGTAGAATAACTTATAGTGAGATTAATAAATCAAATCTCTAGTTACAGTTAGAATTTACTGGTTGATTTAAAGTATATTATTCATTCTCTCTCATATTTGTTACTCATCCAAAGGAATGATACAAGAGATTTTACACCAAAGTGACACAAAAATTCACTCCTTTCACAGTAAGATTATGTTACGCTTTTGTAATAAGTTATCATTATTTTATTAAAAATTTTATTACTTTTCTTTTAAATATTAGTATAACTTTTCATTTATATTATAAATTGTTTATGAAATAATTCACTACATCATTATCATTTTTCATTAAAAATATTATCACTTTTTATCTGCTCACAGAATGATTTTCGTGAGACGATTTCACACCATTCTTATCCATAACCAAGTACTCCATTCTTACCACCGAAAAGTGATCGTTTGCTTTTTATGCGTAGATTAAAAAGTATTATTATTTTATTTATAGTGGATTCAATCTCAAAAAAACCTATTTTCTTACTCCATTCGATTTCATTCATTTCATCTCATTTTTATCTTCTCATTTATTATCCTTAAGCAAATTAAAAAAAATTACATTTTAATTTATTTTTTTGGGTAGTATGATAAATAATAAATACTCTCATTTTTATCTTCTCATTTACTATCCGTAAGCAAATTAAAAAAAAAACATTTTAATTTATTTTTTTGGGTAGTATGATAAATAATAAATACTCTCATTTTTATCTTCTCATTTACTATCCGTAATCAAATTAAAAAAATACATTTTAATTTATTTTTTTGGGTAGTATGATAAATAATAAATACTCTGTAAATGATAAAGTATGATGTATATATATATATGCTAAAAGACAATGGAGAATTGAAAGTGTGATGAATATTAATTACGTATTTTTTTTTATAAAAGTGTGAAATTGATATTAGTACTTATCAAAATAAAAAGTAATATATGAAGTTAAAGTTAGTACAAGTGACATTATGTAAAATGCAAATACGTGTATGCCCCCACTCTAATTTATAATCTTTTGAATTATAAAATAGTTACTGTTCTCAATAGGTCATAATTTTTTTAAGAATAGCACTAAATATTTTAAAGAATAATATTTTTTTGAAAAAGGACAGCTACATTATGCTTTATGGAATTACATACTTCTCTCGTTCGTCAATAAATATCAATTTTATTATTTTAGACGTCATTCTAAAGGTAATTATTTTTCCGTCATAGAAATAAGGATTCCATACATGATTAACCACTTATCACTAAAATTATTATACATTTTATATAAAATAATAATATCTTTTTAAATTGCATGAACAAAGCAAATGGGTATATCTTGATGAAGGATGGAGTAAAATTTACTTATTCATTAGGGTGGTGTTTGTTTTGAGTTTATGAGAAATAAGAAAGAGATTTAGTATTAGGTGGATTTAAAAATTCAATAATAGTGTAATTTATGTTTTTTTGATTAGATACGGTAAATTTTAAATAATATGTAAGAAATAGAGAGTAATATGTGTGACGGTGTAGAATGTGATGTTATGTACTCCCTCTGTCCCACGACAAGTGTAGTTTTTGCTTTTTGGCACGTGGATTAAAGAGTATTATTATTTAATGTGTAGTGGGTATTGTATTAGTTGGAGTATGAACCCCATGTTTTAATTGTATTAGAGGGGGATGAGTGAGTCTCATGTGTTTAAAAAAGGAAAGAGAACCATTTGGGTGGGACGAACAAAATAAAAAAAAGAGACCCTTGCTTTGAGACGAAGGAAGTAATAGATAAGTAAAATTTATGTAATTTGATTCCAAATAAAAAAAAAATTACAAAATTTTAAATTTATACTTAAAAAAATCGAAAATAAACTTAGACAAAATTTTCTTTTTAAGTATTCTTGTAAAGTTGAATGAGCTAGCTAGACTCTAGAGTAGCTTATATGGAATGCAGAGGAATACTATTTATAATTGTAGTGTGGGGGTTTTTTTGTTTTAAAAAAGTTTGGCAAAATTTGCGCGAAAAATAACTTTAAAAGTATCCTATGCATTGCCACCTAATACTCGTCTGGACTTGAATGGGCCACGAATGGCCATCATATTTGGAATGAAATTGTATTCTCCCTCCATCAATCTTTGAAAATATCATTCTTATTAAACACGAAGAAATATTGTTATTTTATATACAATGTGTAATTATATTAGTAGAAAGTGTGAATTATGGGTAGATATTTTTTTTATAAAAAAATGTAACGATACCCTTTAAATCAATGCATAAAAAAAGAATTAGTTTATTTTAAATCGGATTTACAATATAAACTCTGTACGTGAAATCGATTTAAGCCATAAAATAAATTACACCTTTATAAACAGACGAATGTCGTATATTCTAGACTCCTTGCATCATTTCCGAGCACAATGTGGGTCATTCTTAAACGAGCCGGATATGACCCATATTCCTACCCTCAACAATAATGTTTTCATTTTTCAAATCAAGAATGAAACATTTGTTTAAAGTAAGCATTTTTCTTTATATATATTGGAAAGATATTTATTACAACAGAACAATGGATAGGAGAAAAGTAATAAAATAAAAATAAAATAAGCATAAAATTTAAAATCAGCACCTTGTAATAATAATCATCTTGCAAACTTTATACAATTAATCTCAAGTTCTTTTAAAGCAAACTTTTGCACAAGATGAGGTTAATTGCCTCCATCATGGCAGACAACCTAGTACCAAATCAAAACTAGGGCTTTCTCTCTAGATTCCAATTCCCAACCAATCTAACTCCAAAAACAACAATCTCCACAATTTCATGTCATTACTTAACTTTATTTCTATGAATAAATAATTAGGGCTTTTGAATTAAATCAAAAGACACTTGTTTATATGAAATAGATATTTCAAAGCTCCCCAATTAATTATTGCCGCTATATAAGAAAGTAGTGATCCAGAAACACTATAAAATGCAATGTTAATCATTGAGTGGATGTCACTTGCAAATAAATTCTTTTTAGAAAATAATGTGTACCCAAAGAATGAATATATGGAGGATATCAATTTACTTTGGTAAGTGGGGTGTGTACTTATAATCTTGCTAGGATCAGAATGATGGCCACCTTGAAAAAGTACTGAGTGGATGGTCAGCAATGTTTTACATATAATTATTAATTAGCTAATTAATTAATTAATTGCTTAAATACACAATTTTCCATTTAATTATTTTTATGTAATGATTGAGGCTATTTCGTAATGGCCCATTTGAGCTTGAGCAGGGCTTGCTTTAGAGGCCTTTAATTTGAATTCAAGAACGGCCCATAATGAAAATTTTGATAAATTTAAGATATTTTAGATTTAAAATAATGTACTACTACATCATTTTCCCATAATAAATTTAATGATCTCCATTTTTGTTCATTGCACAATGAATTTTATTGGAACCGTTACATTAATATTATAACTTCAAATATATCTTTATTAAAAAAAATACACACTTCTTAATATATATAACTTACTTTATAATTTAGATAGGTCATGAGACCGTCTCACATGAGACCATTTTACACCTTTTAAAATAATTATAACAGTATCAATTTTCATTAATTAAATATAACTTTTTATTATAAAATTTTAAAAAATATAATATTTCTCTCTAAAAATTAATAAAGTTAATTAAAAGTTTTTTTTAAACCTTATAAAATGTGTGATTATTTTAAACAAAGAGAGTGATAAAAGAATTTTTTATTCACGTTATGAGAAAAAGAAAAAAAAAGGGTCACCTCTTCAACAGACTGAAACTTAAAATTAAAGTTAGAAAAGCAATTATTCTTTAAAAAAAAATAATACATGTATAATGCAGTAAAATAGAAGTGGTGAAAAGTAAAAAAGTAGGGTATGGTAGGTAGATAGGGATAGGGGTTTATGAAGAAGGGGGTAAAATTGAAAGGTTAAAGTTTAAACCATAAGCCAAGGCAAGGCAATTGAAAATCTGGTGAAATTGAAAATGGGTAGAACCAAGAGGCGCCAAATATTCATGTTTCTAGGGCTCATAATGCTACTCGGAATCGCCCTTCACTTCCGCCTCTGGACCATCGATTATCGCATCTCTTCTAACGATTCCCACATACTCAGGTATTTTTTTCCCCTAATTTTTGTTTTTAATTTTCTCCATTCGCTTTCTGATTTTCTGCTCGATCATCACTCAATTTACGAGTAATCGGACCGCCTCTGTGAATTCCTTCGGTGTTAATTGAAACTAGCTTTGCATATGATGTTTATTTACGGTTTATGTTGAATTACATGCATTATCTGTGTATACATGGATTCCACTGTGCTTATGTGCAACTATAGACCGTAGAAAAATCAAGTTTGCATAGATGTTTTAGTGTGAGTGGTGGTGCTGTGTTGTACATGGAACTACAATGTCATTGTCTTTTTGTAGGAAACAATTTGATCTTGCTAACAAAGAAGCTATGGATGAATCTGCAGAGTGGAGAAGGAGGTTTGATTTGGAGTTTGAGAAGGGTGCAAAGTGCTACACGGAATTACAGAAAGTATGTGATCTTGTATGATGCTAAATGTTAATTAACTTACTAGTTTTGCTACATGCCTAATCGGTTGCATTGATTATCTCAGTTGGATAGCATGAAACTAATGTGTTTAAATGATAATCATTCAAGTTTGTACATTATTTCAAACTACTGATTGTCTTATTGTTTGCTTGACAAAAGAGTTGGACTTTGGTTGTTTGTTAATTCTTTTAGCGGAACAAATACTGAGTTATTCGAGCTGTTGTTATGCTTCCTTGAATTGGATTCTAAATTGGGTTCTTGTTAGGCCTGATATGTTTTTTCCAAAAACCTACTTCCATTTTGTCCTTCCGTATGCTATGCAAGAAATGAAATTCTGGACATGTTGAGAGAAATGGGCTACTTTAAATTGGTACAGATGTTGAATTACCCAAAATTTTGGACTTGATCTCGTTTTTTGTCGAATAAGATGCATGGACAAAGTATTTAGGTATGCATACCCTTGGTTAGTTGTGCTCTGATCTTTGATAACTGATATTGTGTTGTTGTCCTTCAAGTAACTTCCCTCGTGGTGCATTGAATTTTCTCTGGTTAGACTTTTCACTTGAATGAAATTTTATTTTACTATTTATCTGCATGTTTCATCACCAGATTCAAGTGGTGACTAAGGATAATGACTATCTAGTTTTCTCGAGACGTTCAACAAGCAAGTTAACACATCTTGTTCCTATTGTATGTGAAAATAATTGAGTGTAGAATCACTAACTCAATTTTCTGTCGACAGCTTAAGAAGTATGGAGAAACAGAGAACTCTTCTATCCTGAACAAAAAGATGGAAATGTTGCAAAAGGTGCCTTTTAGAGTTCATCTTTGTCTCGAAAAATCTGTTTTTTAATTTTCTTTTTGCAGTATAATGCAAGTGTGATAACATCCAACATTCTCTAATTTGTGCACTGTCCAGGAAAACATTGATTTGCTTGATCGAGTCGAGACTTTGAAACAAGAGCTTGAGGCAGAGAAATTAAAATGCAGCATGCGGAATGTTTAATTCATAGCATTGCCCATTACAATGATCAACAAGATTGATTGATTGATTGATTGATATAGTACGTAAATTCGGTGTATCAAGTCTTCATCACAATGTGAAAGATCAAATCGTATATAAATCGATGTTGTAAGTTTTAACCTAAGATGATCGAATACCTCAAAATTTCTTGTTCGTGATATCCCTCGTCTATTCCATTTTCCTTGTATTCTGTATATACCCATAAATTTAAAACTTCAGATTGATGGAATCTGGTAAGGTGCATCAATTCACATTTTACTTTTTCTTTCAATTATGGTCAAGCTATTGTTATTTGTTAGATAAACACATTTTCAATTGTTAATATTCTCTCCGTTTTGGAATACATTGATGAAATTTTTAAGGCAGAATTTAACCTACCTAATAATTTTAATGAACCAAACACTCTTTAGATCGATATCAATCCACTATTTCGAACATGCAATTCTAGGACAAATCTCGATGCAATTTGAAGTTTAAAAGAAGTATCAACCCAAAATTCGGCCAAACCCCTACACGAGCAGCAATTCTGAAACCTAGAGATAACAATCAAGGATAAAAAAAAGACACCTAAATTAAAGACAACAATATTCAATTAGTAGAAAAACAGTTGATATTTTACCTCCGATAAATTGTTGATTCTAAACTACCAATTAACTCAATAACCGAACCCAGAGATGCATGTCGAGGCAAGTATCAAAATCCAGGTAATCGTGAAGTCTCTTCACAGCTTTTATTTTCGAAGTTGTATTCTGTGCTACCGAGAAGCCAGAGACCAGAAATTCA
Source organism: Pogostemon cablin (assembly GCA_023678885.1). Lineage (NCBI taxonomy): Eukaryota > Viridiplantae > Streptophyta > Magnoliopsida > Lamiales > Lamiaceae > Pogostemon > Pogostemon cablin. The sequence goes on from CM042984.1 coordinate 4,332,186, forward strand.
GAAAAAATGTGGGGGAGACCACGAACCAGCTTAGAAAAGCCATAGCCGTAGCTGACATGAATCTTGTGCAGTGGTTGAGATTACACTTATCAAGATCGTTAATCAGGACGGTGATACCAGCTGACGCACAGGCTGCAGCAAAAGTTAAAGTAGAAGTAACCTGTAGAAGGACATGTATAATATGTTTAAAGATTTTGGCATGGAAACAGACAACGTAGATGTGTGATACGTGCAAATAGAACATATGCAAGGATTGGGTGTTTGAGAAAGAATATTGAGATTAAGTCTACTAAAATTAGATTAGTTTACAACGTTTAACAATGTTAAACACTTGTTCAGAATGAGTGTGATGTATAACTAATTCTTTCTATGAACCTTTTCATCCAAACTACTCATGTGGATTTTCTATTCTGGGTTTTAAATTCATCTTCCAACCGAATGGCAACCTGAGTTAAAGGTGTTTCGGAAAGAAACTGAGACTTTCATAGAGCTACAGCACCACGTAGGTTTTTCTTTAGCTCCAACAGATGATTAGAGCATAACTAGAGCTTACAGAGAAAATCTGAAAATGATTGTGGTGGTTTAATTATTGAGTTTCTAAAAAATAAATACATTACCGAAGAGCCAAAGAATGTTATAAGCAAGAAAAACTAACTCAACATTCTATTTACATACTGCAGTTTCTTAATGGGTAAGAGTGAAGCAACTACCATAATACACTAATTACCTCAACATCCAGGAAAAAAAAATTCCTCGTTAAATGTTAAAACATCTAAGCCCAGGCAAATTAACAAAAACTTGAATCTGGTCCTTGTGTTGGTGTGACATTCTCAACTGAATAAAATTAACGAGTCCAAACAAATACAACGACTAGGTAATGGATAACCAGATGGATAGGAAATATTTTACAGTGTCATCAAAGAAAAGCTTTTAAATTAAAATCTTGTAAGAGCTTATAAGTTCTTTTGTCTATTAAACTTGTTTCTTACCCCATCACCAATGGCAAAAAAGCTGACAACTCCCGTATTTCTGAAGCTTCGTCTCACCAAAAGAGCATATACATCAGTAAGAGCCAGAGACAGGCTCCATAAACTTTGCAAACCAACAGCAGCAACAAGGTAGCTAACGGGAAAAACAAACACACGGTTATTCACAATCCCTGTCATAGACTCATAATAGAGCATCTCAGCAAGAGGATACAGGTCCACATAAATGGAAAGACAAAAAATGTATGTGGTTTAAAAATTTACCACGTTTCAGACAGAATATTTCCCAATGTTCTATTACAAGGTCACATCAGATGCAAACCTAAAACAATTGACGAGTAAAAAAAGAAATGCAGAGACAGGAGACAATTATACCATAACTCACAAAATTGAGGTGAGCAGCAGTGGTTATTTATCAAGAAGCTCAAGGAAATGTGCTAAAATTTCATTAAATCCATACTATATACTCTAATAAACAACACAGTCTCTAAACCTCTCACTCTCCCATATAAAGCATTCAATGTTCCAGTCCCCATGCTTCTAGAAGTACGTTACTCATGTAGCATGAGTGGACATGGGTGCTTCTTTGTATTATTACTACATCTTATATGATCCTATAATCTCTGCAATTTAATCTATCACATAATTCCAAAATATAGGCATTGATTACTAATATGAGCTCCATTTAATCATTTACAAGCATACACACACACACACACAAAATAAAAGTAAAGTATATTTTTCCAATATTAGCCGCCTTTACTAAAAATTCAAGGAATCTTTTTAACTTTACCAAACCCTAAACCCTAATTCAAAACAAAAGATAAATTGATAGAAGCTACAAGTGAGAGCGTTTAAAATGTTACCGAAAGGCGGTAACGGAGGGGAAATCGGAGGTGGTGGACATGACGCATAGAGAGACGGCGGCGAAGGCGAATTGGAAGAGGCGGAGAAAGAGCGCGACGGATGTGCCGGCCATTCCCTGAACGTCTTTCATCCTAACTCTCGGCGGCGGCGCCACAGTCATCGGCGGAGGAACTTCGACCGGGTGCACCGCGGGCCCGCTCATTTGCATAATTTTCCCTCAGTATTTTCCCATTAGAACATCAATATCAAACTATAAAACAGAATTCAACTACGAAACGATGAACTCATCACTCGTAGTTTGATTGATTCACTTTGTTTGAGAGCGGAGGAGCCACAGTCAGTGCTGACGATACACGACGGTGGTAGTGGAAGTGGAAGTGTGATCTTAATTAAATCACTAAAAATATTATAAATAATTAAATAAATCAATCAATATATATATATATATATAGCTGTTATACGTAATAATTATTTGTCCACTATTTTAGTCAGTTATCCGTAAAAACGTGTTGACACTTAATCAATTTTAATGAAGTCGTGTTGCTATTGACAACTTCAGTTGGAGATTAATTGTGAACAGTTTTATCTGTTTTTCAGACATAATAACAACATAAATATGACTAATTTTTCAAACATAAAAAATAGTAAAACAAGTTTTTATGTTGTGATTATTTAATTAAATACTCTAAAAAATGATAGCATCACCCAACCTTAAGTTTAGAATTTAGATTACTACCAAGCCACTAAAGTAGTATTGCTACTGTGTTTGCTAAAGAAACTTGAACTTAAAAAACAAAAAAAGAGCAATTATTATATTCAAAAAGAGTGATTAAATGAACCCTATTATTAAAAAATGGATGAAGAAAAAACTTTCTTAATTAATATATTAAAATTAAAAAAGATCATGCAAATATAGTTATAATTTAAATCTTAGAGAGTGTTTATTTGGGAGGTTTGGCGGGAAAGAATAGATATAAAAGTAAATATAAATGTTTGATAATTGATAATGGGTATACAAATGTAGTAATTTAATTCCATGATTTTTTAAAGTGAATTTCCTATTCCAAATGGTGTTCCATTTGGTGTTGTTAAACACCATTTGGAATAGGCAATCCGAAGTGGTGATTTCTTGGAATCTATCAAACTGTTGGAATGTAAAGTCATTTCTCCAAACACCCTCTTTGTTCTTTCTCCAAAAATTTATTACATAAGGTCTTTTTTCATTGCAAATAGTTGTGTGAGATCAACGAGTCTACTTGATTAAGAATGAATCATCTGATAATCCATGCAATACGTTAAAAGATGGTTTTCCAGTTTCATTTCTTGCAACACCAAAATGGTGTTCATTAGAATGAAAATACAACCACCACCTAAACACAGTAAGTATATGAATTAAGGCAGTAAAAGGGGACAACTAACTAGACTCCCATCCTTCAAACAGGGGGGCATTCTTTAGGGCCGAATCTTTATCCAACCGGCCGACGAACCCTTGCTGCTCGGCTTGCGTCTGGCAGCTGTCAAAGCCATAGTTGAAGTACAGCAGAGAGGCTTCAGCCAAATGATCAAGAAACTAAACAGATTTGAGCCACTTTGTCTTTCCTTCCAGTAAGCCTTCAGCATGGCCAGCAATTCTAGCTCACAACTACTTTTTATCAGCATCCATAAGCTCTTCTTTAGTTTTCTTATTTTCAGTTTCCAAAGCAACGAGCTGGCTTTCATACGAGGCAAATCGCGAGGAGAGCACTCTATTCCTGTGTTTTAGACTGGAAATGGTGTCCTTTAACCTCTTCTCATTGCGGAGAAGCTTCTTATTCTGGAGTGTCAATCTAGTGATGGTGGCTTCTAGGTCCTTCTCTTTGATGCGACCACTTGCTACTTCGCGTTTTAGATCTTCTAACTCGGCCAGCACTGAGCCAGGTGGACGCGATCGAAATTCTGGCAGCAGCTCACTTAGAGCAACAGAGGCCTACCAATGACACCAAAATCAAATTTCCTTTTTGCCACATTTTCAAGTTCCATGCAAATCAAGAAAACATTAAATATAGACATGGGATTACCTAAACCTCCTTATATATTCAATAATCACTACAAACTTGACCTTAAGTAAGAAAAAAATTGAATATAAGTTTATATAGCTCAAGAGAGTTGGTTAAAATGGAATGGAGTAGAAGAGAAGTGGCACCTTGGCTTGGTGGAAGATTAAAACTTTGAGCTTTCTCTTATAATCGTTGTCACACATAACTTGGCAGTTTGGAGGAGTGGCTAAGCCCCGGAAATTGTCAGCACAAACCTCATTGGTTGCAGTTGGCTGAGTTAATCTTTTGGCTGCCGGAGCTGGAGTGGCTAGTGTTTCAGGCTGATTCCTTTTGGCCATGGGACGAGCAGGCGGAGCTTGTTGGGAAGGCACAGGATTGCGGAGAGGGGCAGGCCTTGTTGATGGCAACACCAACGGGTGGAGAGTCGAATCTTCTAAGATGTTGTAGGAAGCAAGGGTACGTTCATCTTCAAGTACTTTTCCACCATACATCAATCTCAACAAATCACAACGGATTCCTTCTTTATACTCCAACCTTCTCTTTACGCTTCCAATCGACTCCATAATCTCCACCCTCACACTGCTTGTCTTTCCCTTGAGATTTTTAACAAAGATTTGCATCTCATGAATTTAAGACAGCAGGGTAGTTTAAAACGCAATGAAAACTTAAATAACTCAAAGCAAATCAATCAAAGATTACCCACTACGTTGTCTTACATAACTAAACGTTAATCTCTTGGTTGAGATAACATAGTTAATTTCAGGTAGAAAATGATCTTTTTGGACAACTAGTGTAGTCCATCTATTCATGTGAACAAAATTTATACAACCCAACAAAGAGAGAGAGAACAAAGATAGAATCACAAGAAGCTTTTCTCCTTTGAAACCAACAAAGTATGAAGCATCCATGTAGGAGTAGGAGTTGGGGTGGAGGTACCTTGGCAAAGTAGAGAGCAATTGTGCCTACATTATCAAAACATAGAAAACCCACAAGAAAATAAATAATAATAACTCACATTTGAATCTGGAGGAGCATCTTAATGCTTGATTACTGATTACATTTTAATCTATTTTTTCTTGTCAATTACTAGCTAGTAAGTCAGTGAAAGAGCAAGTCACATTCTTTTATACTTTTATGAAAGAGCAAGTCTCTTTGCTTAATCTTAAACGATAATCAATTTTTGTGTTCGCATGCAAAAGAGAGAACCTTTGTATTTCAAACTACTTTGATATGGAAAAATATTCTACTTTATCTGATTATATAATCCATGCAATAAATAGAACAAAAGACCATAAACATTTCTACAAAATATCATATTTGCAGGCCACAACACCCAGATTTGATTAGAAGGAAAGTGCAGAAGGATGATGAGGGAGAGAATATACAATTTCAAAAGGATGTGGTTAACAAAACAGGGGTGGTGGTGATCAGAGGAGGGGATAATAAACTGTAGAAGTGGAGGTCAAGCATCCATAATCTGCTACTGTCTGCCAAAGGGACACTTAACTAGACCCCATCCTTTTAATTGGGGGGACATTCTTTAGGGCAGAATCCTTATCCAGCTGGCCGCCAAAACCTTGCTGCTCGGCTTGCTTCTGGCAGCTGTCGAAGCCGTGGTTGAAGTACGGCATAGAGGCTTCAGTCAAATGATTAAAAAGTTCCAAGGATTCGAGCCACTTTGTCTTTCCTTCATTTAAGCCTTCAGTAAAGCCAGCAACTTTAGCTCCCAAGTACTTTTTATCAGCAGCCATAAGCTCTTCTTTAATCTTCTTATTTTCAGTTTCCAATGCAACCTGGCTTTCATAAGAGGCAAACCGAGTGGAGAACATTCTATTCTTGTGTGTCAGACTAGAGACGGTGTCCTTTAATCCCTTCTCGTTGCTGAGAGCAGTGGCACATTGGGTAGAAAGCTCCTTATTCTGTTGTGTCAGACTAGTAATGGTTCCCTTTAATACCTCCTCATTGCTGAGAGCAGTGGCACACAGGGCAGTAAGCTTCTTATTCTTTTGTGTCAGACTAGATATGGTTTTCTTTAATCCCTTCTCGTTGCTCCGAGCAGTGGCACCACGGCAGAAAGTTCCTTATTCTTGAATGTCAGTGTAGTGATGGTGGCGCCTAGTTCCTTCTCCTTGGCTCGAAGACTGCCAATTTCTCGTTTCAGATCTTCTAACTCAGTCAGCACTGAGGCAGGAAGACGTGATCGGATTTCTGGCATTAGGGAGCAGCAGTAGCCTACAAATGACAACAAAATCAACTTCTTCTTCTTGTCTTTTTTAATACACATACAAGGAATGTTAGAAGAGAAGTGGTGCCTTGGCTTGGTGGTGAGCAAAAACTTTGAGCTTCGCCTCGTAATTCTTGTTACATATAGCTTGGCGGTCCTAAGGATTGGCTAAGCCCTTGATATACTCAGCACAAACCTCCCCATCATTTGTGTCAAATATGGCAAAGGAATTGGGAGGTGGTACGACGAGTTCTTTTGTTAGGAGTGGGAGGAGCAGGCGTGGTTTGAGTTTCAGGCCGACATCTTTTATCTGCAACCACATACTATTAAACATGATGTACAATCCTCCAAGTTTAGATAAACAATCCCAGCTAACTAAGAACAAGAATATCACATATAACCAGCTCATTGCTCACCTTTGTGTCGAACACTAAGATAAACAAAGGAACCGGATTCCAAGCAGTAGCCAACAAGTGATCGTCTTTCATCCCTAAGAACTGCACCAGCAAATATAAGACGCTGCTCAAGTGGTCTAAAGCCCATCTCCTCATAAATTTGGTCCTGCAAATCACCCAGTGTATCACAACCCCTAACCTCCAAGCTTCTGCTCTCCCCACCCAAGATCTCAACACATATCTTCATTACCACAATCTTAACACAGCTAGAGTCAAATCCTTTTAGCTAAGTAAAAGGGAACACCAATCTTTAACTAGCTTTAGTTCACAGCCTCGCTATAGATTCCATCCTTAAACTCATACTCTCCTTATAAGTCCAATAGTCTCCTTACCCTCCAATAGACTGCCAGTCCAAAGATTAGCATCAGTCACAAAACTATATACATAATACCTCAATTTGGCAATTACTAAGAAAAAGAATTCTAATATATATGCAAGTTGGTAGTTTTTTTGAGGGAAATGAGAATGATAGTTATAGTAGTCTCTGTTTTTTCTTCCACAAATTTCATTACAAGTCCACTTCAATTCATTACAAATATACAGAACACCACTTAAACTGCTAAACACAGGATAAACGGTAAATTGGAAAGCTGTGAAACGTTAAATACATGAAAAAACTCAATGAAAACATAAGTAATCCTTATTTATACGCTATGTTTGTTTTCGATTTTTTTTTTTTCAAAATTATCCCAATACACCTTTTATACATTTTCTCCCTCCAAATAATACTCATTTTCTCTGTCCCCTCATCTCTCCTCTCCTCCCCTCTCTTCTTTTACAAAAACCCATAACAAAACATATATAGATATACCACTTTTTACTAGTTTTCAAAAGTCAGTCAAACACATAACACATTTATACGAGCAATCATGAGAACTATAAGATTAATCTTAGTGAAATAATATTTCTTTTGAGGTAGAATATACTCCATAATTTTGGAATATCCCACCAAAAAGTGAAAAGATCACAACAAGTTTGTGGCCTTCAAAATCAACAGGAGTATTTACATTCATATTGTGATTGTGAAAACATGGATGGGGATCAAAATGGTTGAACAGAGATTTAGCATTACCTGAAGATCAGAATTTTAAGAGAAATGAAATAGCAGAGGGTTAAGACTTAAAAGAGGCTTTACCTTCACCATAAAAATAGAAAGTGTTACTGGAAAATTGTGAACTTCTTGTATATTTATCTGTCCATATATCTAATTATAAGTTATAACATTAGATTTTATAACTCACAAAATTCTATATTTATGAATTAATTTATCATGTTGAATATTCTCTCTTTTCATTTGAAATGTATTTATTATTATTATTTTTTAGTAGATACCACACAAAACAATGATGTCTTTTTCATAATACACACAATATTAATACAATTATTAATATACATTAAAACTCTTCACAAAACTTTCTTCCATTTCATATAATCCTTTATGTTTTCTTTAGTTGTTTATTCACAAAACACTTTCACAAACTCAACCCCACCAAAAAAAAAAAAAAAATAGAACATCATTTGATCTAACAATTTAAAAAATTACTTTAATTTCAAACTTATCACTTATTTTTCTCACATTTACACCACTACTTTATATCAATATATTCTAAATTCAATAAAATTGATCAAAAGAACAATTTTTATAAAAAACGTAGATAGATCGAGGGAAACGTTCTTCGGGATGAAGGGAGATCTTTCCACCCATAACAAAATCCATTTTTCTTTTGAGTTCTTATTTGATGAACCAAATAAAATGTGACTTCAAATCTTTGCGACATGATCGTTGTCTGAGTACACTGTGAGTAAAATTTTGGTGGCCATTAGCCATGGATATAGTCAAATTTATGTTTAATACCAACTATGTTGTCTTACTTGCTTAACTAAATCTTCATCTTAGTTGAGTTAATTTCATGTAGAAAATGGAGTATTTTTTTGACAATTAGTGTAATCCATGTGTTATAAATTCCAAGAATCTGTCTCTTGTGAATAAAACCGACATAACCCAACAAAGAGAGAACACAGATAGCGCCATAAAAAGTTTTTCTCCTTTGAAACCACAAAGTATGAAGAAGAAATATTTCCTAAACAAAAATAGTAGAATTTATTCACCTTGGAGGACACCTTAATCCTCATTAAATTCGACTCCATTTTATTTATTTTTTATTTTTTTATTTTTTCAACTCAAGTATTAGTGAGTTGGTGATATTCAAGTTAGAGTATTATTGAGTTTGAGAGTTAACTCGCTACATATTCTTCTACTCCCTCCGTCCCATTTTCGATGACACACTTTCCATTTTAGGTTATCCCACAAAAGTTTGCACAATTCTAAAAAAGCAAAAAGTCAAATACAATCACCATTCACCATATACTTCATCTACAAAAAAAACTTCTGTCTAACACACATAACATAATTTATTATTTATTTATTACTAAAAAATACCATAATACCCCTAAAAGTTATCACTTTCATAATTTTCGTGCCGGAAAGAGGGGTGCAGACTTTTTGGTACAGAGGGAGTATATTGTTGACACCCATATTTTATGAAATGCTGTTTTTTCTACCATTATAAATTATTTACGGAATCTAAAACTATAATCAAATCTTTTTTGTGAACGCATGCAAAAGAGGGGGCCCACCGGTATTTCTAAATATTTTAAAGTAATTTGATATGGAAAAATATGCACATTGATTCCAATTCATATGATAATCCATGAAATAAATAGAACAAAAGACAAACATTTCTACAAAATATCATAACTGCAGGCCGACCATCTCCCAGATTTGATTAGTTCTACAAAATATCATAACTGCAGGCCGACCATCTCCCAGATTTGATTAGAAGGAAATACAGGAAGGATGATGAGGAAGAGAATATACAACTTCAAAAGAATGTGGTTAACAAAACAGGGGTGGTGACCAGAGGAGGGATAATAAACCACAGATTAAGGCAGTAGATTGAAGGTCACTACTGACTGCCAAAGGGACACTTATTTAGACCCCATCCTTTTAATTGGGGGCGCATTCTTTAGGGCGGAATCCTTATCCAGCTGGCCGGAAAAACCTTTCTGCTCGGCTTGCTTTTGGCAGCTGTCGAACCCGTGGTTGAAGTACTGTATAGAGGTTTCAGTCAAATGATCAAAAAGTTCCAAGGATTCGAGCCACTTTGTCTTTCCTTCATTTAAGCCTTCGGTATAGCCAGCAACTTTAGCTCCCAAATACTTTTTATCAGCAGCCATAAGCTCTTCTTTAACCTTCTTATTTTCAGTTTCCAATGCAACGACCTGGCTTTCATACGAGGCAAACCGAGTGGAGAACATTCTATTCTTGTGTGTCAGACTAGAGACCGTGTCCTTTAATCCCTTCTCGTTGCTGAGAGCAGTGGCACACTAGGTAGAAAGCTCCTTATTCTGTTGTGTCAGACTAGAGATAGTTCCCTTTAATCCCTTCTCAGTGTTGAGAGCAGTGGCACACTGAGCAGAAAGATTCTTATTCTTTTGTGTCAGACCAGATATGGTTTCCTTTAATCCCTTCTCATTGCTGAGAACTGTGGCACTACGGGCAAAAAGCTCCTTGTTCTTGTGTGTCAGTGTAGTGATGGTGGCATTAAGTTCCTTCTCCTTGGTGCGAAGACTACCATTTTCTTGTTTCAGATCCTCTAACTCGGTCAGCACTGAGGCAGGAAGACGGGATTGTATTTCTGGCATCAGATCACTTAGAGCAACGGTGGCCTGTGAATGACAACAACATCAAGTTTTTCATTGTCTTTTTTAATACACATAAAAAGATTTTTTACCCACATTAAATATCTAAAAAAAAAATTTTTACCCACATTTAATATGATATTTCAAAATTACCCCAATGGATCTTCACCTCAATCTCAGTACTTTTGAAAAAAAAAAAATAATGATAATAATAATGAGTGAATTTGTTGTTTATACTCCCTCCTCCCGTAATAAGTTTAATCAGCTGTTCCAAAAAAAAAAGTTATTTTTTTTATAAATTTTATTAACTTTTTAGAATATTTTTATGTAATAAATAAAACGTTATTTAAAAAAAGATATTTTTTCAAGGCAAAGACTTGTGTGAGACGGATGAAAAGTGATAATTTTTATAATTAAAAGTGATATTGAATTAATGAAAAGTGACAATGCTATTTTATGAACAGTATATAAATGAAAAGTGATAATATTTTATAGTGAAAGTGATAACTATTTTAAAACGTGTAAAATGGTCACGTACAGTCCCACGCAAGACCTACTTTTTTTTAAATTAATTTTATTGATTTTTAAAACTACTTTAAATTTTTAGATAATAAATAAAATGTATAGCGGAGATTATTATAGGAATAGAGAAAATTGGTGGGACCCTTGACCGGGTCAAATCCTTTCAATTAAAAAACTATACCCTAATTAATAATCATTTAATCACATGGTATAAGTGGTGAAACATAAAACAGGGGGAATGATACACTTAAACATGTCGTTAATGGAAAAATATCCACATTGATTCTACTTTTTATCTGTTAATCCATGCAATAAATAGAAAAAAAAAAAGGCCATAAACATTTCTACAAAATATCATAATTGCAGGCCGTCCAACAATCAGATGTTAATAGAATGCAAATACAAGAATAAGGAAGATAATATACAATTTCAAATGGATTTGATTAATTAACAAAAACAGGGGTGGTGATAAGAAGAGGCCATAACAAACTACAGATTTAGGCAGTAGAAGTGAGCTCAAGCATCCATAATCTGCTACTATCTGCCAATGGACACTTAACTAGATCCCCATCCTTTTAATGGGGGAGCATTCTTTAGAGCAGAATCCTTATCCAGCTGCCCGGCAAAACCTTGCTGCTCGGCTTGCTCCCGGCAGCTGTCAAACCCGTGGTTGAAGTACGACAAAGAGGACTCAGTTAAACGATCAAAAAGTTCCATGGATGCGAGCCACTTTGTACTCCCTTCATTGAAGCCTTCTGTAAAGGCAGCAATTTTAGCTCCCAAGTGTTTTTTATCAGCAACCATAAGCTCTTCTTTAATTTTCTACTTTTCAGTTTCCAAAGCAACGAGCTGGCTTTCGTATTGCTTCTCGTTGTTGAGAGCAGTGGCAACCTGGGAAGAAAGCTCTTTATTTTGATGTGTTAGAGTAGTGATGGTTTCATTTAATCCCTTCTCGTTGTTGAGAGCAGTGGCAACCTGGGCAGAAAGCTCCTTAATCTGATGATTCATACTAGTGATGGTTTCCTTTAATCCCTTGTCATTGCTGAGAGCAGTGGCACACTGGGCAGAAAGCGCCTTATTCTGTCGGGTCAGACTAGAGATGGTTTCCTTTAATCTCTTCTCGTTGCTTCGACCAGTGGCACCACGGGCAGAAAGCTCGTTATTCTTGCGTGTCAGTGTAGTGATTGTGGCATCAAGTTTCTTCTCCTTGGTTCGAAGATTGTCAATTTCTTGTTTCAAATCTTCTAACTCGGTCAGCACTGAGGCAGGAAGACGTGATCGGATTTCTGGCATCAGATCACTGAGAGCTGCAGTGGCCTATGAGTGACAACAATATCAAGTTTTTCTTTGTCTTTTTTTAATATACATACAGAAGGAATGTTAGAAGAGAAGTGGTACCTTGGCTTGGTGGAGAGCAAAAACTTTGAGCTTCGCCTCGTAATTCTTTTTACATATAGCTTGGCGATCTGAAGGAGTGGCTAACCCTTGGATATACTCAGCACAAACCTCCCCATCATTTGTGTCGAATATGGAAAAGGAATTGGGCGAGGGAGAGATTTGGGTTGTATGCCGAGTTCTTTTGGCTGTAGGAGCGGGCGTGGTTTGAGTTGCACGCCGACTTCTTTTGGTTGCAGGAGCTGACGTAGTTTGAGTTGCAGGCCGAGTTCTTTTAGTTGTAGGAGCAGGCGTCGTTTGAGTTGCAAGCCGTGTTCTTTTGGCTATAGGAGCAGGCGTGGTTTGATTGGTTGTTGGAGAAAGTGTGGTTTGAGTTGTAGGTGGAGTTGTTTTGCCTGTAAGAGAAGGATGAGCATGCGCTGTTCTAGTTGCAGACCGAGTTCTTCCGATTGTAAGAGTGGTTTGAGTTCTATCATCTGCAACCACATAGTATTAAATGTGACGTGATTTAGTTCAATCCTAAGTTTAGAAAAACAAGCCCAGCTAAAAACAAGAATATCACACATAACTTGCTCATTGCTCACCATTGCGTCGAACACCAACATAAATAGGTAAACCTGATTTCTCTTTGTAAGTAGAAAGTGTTATACGATCATCCCAAAGAACTGCACCCGCTCGTACGAGACGCTGCTGAAGTGGTGCAATGCCCATCTTCTCATAAATAATATTCCGCAAATCGCCCAATGTATCCCTTCCATTAACCTCCAAGCTTCTGGTCTCCCCATCCAAGGTCTTAATAAATATTTTCATTATCACAATCTTGGAGAGTTGAATCTTTTAAGATAGTAAGTACACCAATCTTCAACTACCTTTACTTCACACCCTCAATGTAAATTCCATTCTAATCCTCACCCTCCAACCTTCTCCTTACCCTCTCTACCAGACTGCTACTCTATCCCTTGAGGAATTTTTTTGCAAAGATTAGCATCAGTTAGATTATAACTCAATTTGGCAATTAATCATATACCCATAAATTCAAAAAAAAAAACATCTTTTAAAACCCATTTCATTCCAAATCTAGTTCAATTCCTTATAAATAGCATCAGCCACTACACTATTTAGATTATAACTCAATTTAGCAATTAAAGATATACCCATGCATTAAAAAAAACACCTTTCAAAACCCATTTCATTCCAAATCTAGATCAATTTCTTATAAATATGCACAACACCACTTAAACTAAATGCTAAACACATGATAAACAGTAGATTGGAAAGCTGAGAAAAGCTAAATACAAGAAAAACTCAATGAAAAATGAAGTAAATCAGCTCACTACTACAAGCAATCAATAAATGGTCTTCAATAAAGAAAAATTAATGTTAGTTGAAATAATATATTTAGAGAAGTAATGTACCTTTTTTAACAACAACAAGTTTATCTCCTTCAAGATCAACAAAGCAAGAGCAGAGAAACCCACGTTCTTACAACATTTCAGACGAGGATTAAAAAAATTGAAAACATATGCATTACCTGAAGATGAGAATTTCAAGAGAAAGGGAAATAATTTTAAGAGTTTTACCTTTACAAGAAAAGTACGACTTTGGTTCATCATCTTCTGTGTCACACCGTTATATTGACGACACATAGGAGAGAGAAACTATACCATAATCCTTAAACCCTAGGGGCAATGGTTGGATTTGTTTCCTCATCTTACGTGTCAATCACATAACGTGTGACACAGAAGATGATGCACCAAATGACACAGAGAATCCGAACCGGGATTCACATATTTATAGGAAAATTGTGTTCTATAACTTTCTTTTCATCTATTCACTCATTTCAAATATCAAACCAAATATGATAATTGTAATATCCATACCTATTCTCCTCAATATTTTGTTGAACAAGATTCTACTCCAAATACTATTTTCTTTATTATATCCTATGAATATGAGTTTTTGCAGTTCCCTAGCAATATTACGTGCAACACTATTTCCTTTACTATTTTACTCTTGAGTGTGGCCATTCATTAGAGTCTATTACAACAGTGTTTTCTTCTTGACTATCTTTCCTGAGTCTAGTTTCTTTACAACAGTCAGTTCATTAGATTTCTTATTCTCATTTCATTTCATTAAATATACCAAACACTCCCTTAGTCCATATATGTCCATATATAATATATCTATATACTATTTGAAACTCAAAAAATTGGAACATGACTCATACATAGAAATACTTTTTATTTTTACTCTTATTTTTTTAGTTATTTATTTCATTCATTCTATAGGAAGGTCTCATATATAGGAGTACTTTTTATTTTTACTCCTATTTTTTTTAGTTATTTATTTAATCTGCTCTATAGGAAGGCTTATATATTTTTATTTTGAAATCTCACTAAGTGTGTTTAGAATTTAAAGAATATAAACATTAAAATACTTAATATAAAAAAAATTGAGAAATAAATAGTTTTGAGAAAATTTTAAAAAATAATCATGTCAATATGAATATATTAATATTTGTGAATAAAAATATTAATTTTTTAATGTTTGATATTAAGTATTTTAGATTTTTATATGCATTTACTCTTTAAATTCAAATAATTTTATTATAAATATTAATTTGAAGGTTTATATATTTTTATTTTGACATATCACTTGAAGGTTTAAGTTCTCTTTTAATAAGTGTGGACTCTAAGTCTAAACACTAATCCCCTAAAAATTTTATAATATTTTACCATTTATCAACCATTTAAACTAAAGTTAAGAGAAAAAAATTAAAATTTACGCATTATACATTAAATATATATATATATATATAGTTATTATACGTGAAACATAACCGTTTGGATTGGAGAAATATTATCAAGTGAAACATAACCGTTTGGATTGTAGAATTATTATCAATTTGACAATTAAGACAGGGAGGATTACTACTAAATACACAAAAAAAATCCTTAATTACTATGAGATACAAACATATAAAAGTATTACTATTAACTACAAAAATATATAGTGATATTTCAATATTACCCCTATAAATGTGCTGCACATAAATGTTGTGTACAGCAAGGTTCGTGTGCAGCAAGGTGTGTGCAGTAGAATAAAAGTGTGTGCAGCAAAAAAAAGTGTGTGCAGTAAAAAAATATGGTGGTCCGGCGGAGGCAGTCAACGCTGGTCAACGGTGGGCGGCGGGTGAATGGGTGAGGGTATGGTTGGTGGTTTAAAAGTGTATGGTTTAGGGGTATATTTTGTATTTTACTTTAATATTTTATATATAATAATTATTATTTTAAATCAATATATCTAGTAGTAAATAGAGGTACCTAGTAGTAATTAATCCATTAACGGGAGATACAATATTTACAGCATTATTTACTTCTTAAAACCTACCATATTCATATTATCATAATACAAACATACATTAAAAACATTAAAAATTAAATTTAATTCAGCAATTTGACAATTAAGATACACTATTTACAGCATTATTTACTTCTTAAAACCTACCATATTCATATTATCATAATACGAACATACATTAAAATCAACAATTAAAAATTAAATTTAATGCAGCCAAATACAGTCTCATGACTATTTCCATTAATTTATAGATAAAACTTTCCAAAATTCATGAATTTTTATTGTACATGCATTTTGACTTCTATTTTCCTCAATCATTTTCTTACAAACCCCTCCTCTCTTTCAAGTCAAAGTAATATTGAGATTATGATCTTACCTCACTCAGCTGAATAGGCAATTGTACTCACTTAATACAGTTAATCTAAATTAAAATTTTTATTGAATATTGAAGGAGTAATAATTAAATTCTTACGATATGCATCACAATTCACAAAGAAAGATGGAAAAAGTAGGTTGCCCTATTTCAAAATTGGGAAAAATAACAATTTTGCCATACAATGAGTTTAACAAAAATATTTTTTTATATTTTTAAGTTACAAATTTTAAAATGTCTAAATGAATTAAATAACCTTAACTCAACAAATGACTTAATTTAAAATTTTAACCGACTCATAAATATATGGACAATTAGGTGAGCCGGCTAACAGGTTACCCCGGATCACTAATTAAGCCCCTAAATATATACTAGTCATAAAAATATTACAACCGAATCATTTAATCTTAATATCTTATCAAGTCAAGGGCATTATGTAAAATTGAACATTAAAAATTTTATAACTAAATTTATGGCATAATTTTTTTATTAAGTCTAATAAAGGGTACGGTGGCTGATTTCTCAGATAGACGTAACAAAATATGCTCATTGTGTGTACTTAAATAGGAAAGATTATCCAATATTATAATTTGGAAACATCGTTTTCCTGTTTCTTTTCTTACAGTTGAGAATAAAACACCCCATTGGCATTCCTACAAAACACCAAAGGTGATTAGAGTGAAAACATGACTATGAAGGAAGAGTATATATACAAAGGCAAAAAGGAGTTTGCTAACAAAAGAAGGGGTTGTGTAATATAGAGCAAGGCAGAGGTAGGGCATCCATGGTCACACTCTCACACTTAACTAGACTCCCATCCTTTTCACTGAGGGGGAGCCGTCGAACCCTTGCTGCTCGGCTTGCTTCTGGCAACTATCGAAGCCGTAGTTGAAGTACTGCATTGAGGATTCGGTCAGACGATCAAGAAACTCTACTGATTTGAGCCACTCTGCCTTGCCTTCATTTAAGCCATCAGTAAAGCCAGCAATTTTAGCTCCCAACAACTTTTTATCAGCATGAAAAAGCTCTTCTTTAATCTTCTTATTTTCCGTTTCCAGAGCAGCGAGCTTGCTTTCTTGCGTGGCAAACCGAGTGGAGAACATGTTTTTTTTTAGTTTCAGACTGGTGATGGTGTCCTTCAATCCCTTCACGTAGCGGGGAAGCTCCTCGTTCTGGTTTGTCAGTGTAGTGATGGTGGCTTCTAGTTCCTTCTCCTTGCTGCAAGCACTAGCTATTTTACGTTTTTGATCTTCTAACTCGGTAAGTGCTGAGGCAGGAGGACGGGATTCAATCTCTACCATCATCTCACATAGAGCAGCACAGGCCTACGGATGACAATAATGTCAAGTTTATCTTTTCAGTTTATTCATACATATATTTAAGGAATGCTAGAAGAAAAGTGTACCTTAGCAAGGTAGGGAGGATATTCATCGAACTCAGCCTCATAATTCGTGTCACATGATGGAGAGCCCTGGATAGACTCACCCAAAACCTCCCCATCATTTATTTCAGACTTAACTCTTTTGGGATCAGGAGCAGGAGCGGTTTGGGTCGCAGGCCGAGTTACTATTGTTGTCTTTGTGGGAGTGGAAGGAGCAGGAGTGGCTTGGGTTGCAGGCCGAGATCTTTTCGTTAACATTGTGGGAGTGGGAGGAGAAGTGGTGTGAGTTGCAGGCAGAGATTTTTTAGTTGTCATAATGGGATTGGGAGAAGCAGAAGTGTTTTGGGTTACAGGCTGAGTTCTTTCATCTGCAACCACAAACACTATTAAATGTGGGGAGATTTTGGACAATCTCTGAGACTAAGATGTACTAGATG
This sequence comes from Pogostemon cablin, assembly GCA_023678885.1. Taxonomy (NCBI): domain Eukaryota; kingdom Viridiplantae; phylum Streptophyta; class Magnoliopsida; order Lamiales; family Lamiaceae; genus Pogostemon; species Pogostemon cablin. The sequence continues at coordinate 4,349,924 of CM042984.1, forward strand.
TTAGACATTCAAGACCTGCTAAGAACAATATAAATACAATCCATGCATAAAAACAGAAGACACCACCCACTTATTTCTCACCTATGAATCCAATATGATAAACAGTGGCCCAACTTGAAATGCCATGATCAAATGTGATCCCCTTAAGAAATGAGAACGCAAAAAAGAGACCCTGCTGCCGATACCTCCTAACAAATTTTGGCCTTGACATCGCCTAGTATATCGAACCTCCAAAGCTATGATCTTCCTAAGAGGAGAGTTGAATCTTTCTAGACATATTAGGAAGACAAGCTACACTCGTCTTCAAGTACCTCGCAGTCCTTTCCCCCATTCATCAAAGCACTGTAGATTTTATCCTTAACCTCACACACCTACCTTCTCTTTATACTTTCAATCGTCTCATTACTCTCCACCCTCGCCTGCTGTTCTCTCCCCAGACATTTTTTACAATTAAACTCCCACAGAGGGCTGATCTTTCCAATTATACTTTTCACAAAGATTTGCATATTTCATCAAAACTACTTAGAAAATAACTCATTAGGTAATTACTTGCAACAAATACACTAATCTATCAAATGGGGATATCATAATCAAACCCCATTTTAATTCAATTCCTAACAAATATACCAATCAACACTTAAACTAAAAAATGCCAATTCTCTCTCATATCAATCTACTGCCCAAGAAACAACATTAAGAGACATCACAGATTAAAACATAACGTGATTGAAAGTAACTCATCACAAGATTAAATGGAGTACTGAAAAATGGAAAACTTTGGGAAGTTAAATATACTAAAAAACTCTAAGGAAAAATTAAGTAATCCCTAGTTACTTGAAATTACCCTATTCGTACTAGGAATCAACAAGCTGTCTTCAAGAACTAAAAGACTAACAGAGTTTGAAGCATCCGATGAAGCTACGTAAGAGCACACAAACCCCACATTCAGAAGCATTCACACTATGATACAACAAATACATCAACAGTCGACTACAATGACATGAATATAGATTAAAAATGGGTTGAAAAAGCTTCACCTTTCATGACGACCAGAATTTCAGGAGAAGGGAAGAAATTTAAGGGTTTAAGAAGTTTTACCTTCAGAAACGGGAAAACTGTGAAGTGTGAATTCATGTATTGCGCATTTATTTATTTTTCTTATTAATATAAAATAAATAGTTGGGTTAGTAGTAAATTGTGGATCATGTGTAAAATTTTTTATCAAAAAGCAAAAATAATTTCTTTAGGATTTCAATTTTGAAATTTAGTTTTTGATTTTCAAAATTTACACTTAGAACATCCCAAAATTGTCTTTATAATTTGGAGAGCAATTTATATAATTTATATGATATAGATTATTTAAAATATAGATAATCATATTTTTAACACTGTCACAACCCCATTTTTCTTAAATCAATAAATAAAATAACCATTCTTTTCCTTTCATTTTTTTTACAATACGATTTTCATAAAACAGCTCATTACACCGGCCCAACAGATCGTCATCCATGTATACAACTCTCAGGATCTGACGGAACCCCAACCACCAGCATCGTATGTAATTTACCTACAATGCATAAACTAGTGAGATAAAATTCAGTAAGTAGAAATCATGCATAATAGAGCATGAAAATGCATTTATTTTTCAAATCTTTCTAGTTGGTCTCTTTTATTTTAAAAGTCATTTCACGTTGCGGGATCTCCACGACACACTTATGATATGCACCGAAAATGAGCTCATCACTTGATTTATCAATTTCACAATATAAATATGGAACTGCTGTGAGGACTATCATTTCGTGGTCCAACAAGCTTCCTGCCGCTCGTCACTTGTCCCGCCACAAAGAATCATCTCCCTCCACAGAGTCTCACGTGGTGCAGTTCGAGGATCCACCTTTCCTTACAGCCCGCTAGGGTACATCACCAACTGACCTACTACTGCTCGAAGTCCCCTCACTGAACACCACTCTCTCTCTCTCACAATAATTCAAGACGGTGGCCCACTCTGGGTTTTCCCAGGTCGCTTCCGCCACTCAGTGCATATATAGTGGTCGCACCCACCATTAGTATCTTATTAATTTTGGAGAAAAATATTTTTCATGATTATGCATGGTATGCAAGTAGGAGAAACTAAATATGCATCATATATAACTAAAATATTAATATCAACATTTGATCAAAATAAAATAATTATTTCTTCTAAGATCACACAGATCTTCAATTTGAACAATATTTGATTACCTAGTCCAACAAATATAAAACAACGATAATATCTCAAATCACATAAATCTACAACTTGTATCACATATTAATCACAAATAATTCATAACGTAATTAAACTAGTCACAAATAATCCATAACATAATTGTCGCATATTAATAACAAATATTTCACACATAACATGTTTATGCATTGTAGTTGGACTTCTACTTACATGAATTCCAAATAGTGGTAGTACTAAAGACCTTGTGAAGAACTATAACTAATCTCTCGTGCGAGCACATCTATTCCGTCACGCACGTTCTCCTTCTCTCCTCCTTTCTCTCATTTCCTCTCATCTCTTTCTTTCTTTTTTATTTATTTATTTATTTATTTTTTCTTCTCGCTGAACTATTTCTTGTAATTGCTCAAATGAAGATTAACCCAGGTGGTAAAGGTTGGCAATTGTGGTGAATTACATTTGTGAGAGGGTGAAGCCACGTAAACACATTTCAAGCCACTAAATCATGTGGAGAATTATTAACCACGTAGTAATTTTATTATTATTATTATTATTATTATTATTATTATTATTATTATTATTATTATTATTATCCATTACAAGAATAAGTGCAATACTTAATAACTAAGATATGCTACATTTACAAATGAATACACATACGTGTACACTTTCTTACCACTATTATTATTACGAGAACACGTGTAATACTTAATAATTAAGAAATAATGTATTTATACACATAAAATAATTTAATTATATACATATCCAAATTAATGCACGTAACATTTATGCACTCATACAAATTATCACAATTATTATCATAAATGGACAAAATAAAAAATGCAAAGACAAATAAAATGTAGAAACAATTACCACATAATTATCACATAATTATAAAAATGCGTAAAATACAAATTATATAATAGGGAAAATGTAAAATATTATTAATCATATTTTTAACACTTGATATTTTATGGGTTGGTGTTCTTATGTCTCTAGGTGTATAAGGATATAATATTTTGTTTCAAAAAATATACACTTTAATTAAAAAATGAATAATTTTTTCATTGAAAAGATCGACTAAAATATGAATTGTATAAACGTTTGATTAAAAAAATAATTTTTTTCAAGAAATAAAGGGTACACGTTCTCATACCAAAGAGTATATCAGGAATAACTTTCGAAAAATGAAGGATTTGGGATTACGGTGTCTTCGGGCACGTAAGTTTTAGTCATATTTTATTTAATTTGTTCTCTTCTCAATGTTTTTTTATTTTACTCCCTCCATCCGCCAATAAAGTATCCATTTTACTGTACCTTATTGATGGATGGATGTAGTAGTATTTATTCTTTCTTTTATTTTTTGTTTTTCTTTTAATTTATTTTATTAAAATAGGAAGTAATAAATATTTTAATGTTAATTTCAAGAAATTAGAGTGTTGAAACTAACGAGACTTTCGGTAATTTTTGTTATATGACTATTTAAATATGGATGGTATTTCAGTTAAAGAGCCTTTAAAAGATATACTTTTAGATTTTAAAAATCACTCATTATTATGCACCTACAAATCTTATTACTATCAAACTCACTATCTTTTATACATTCTTTAATCTCAAACTCCTTCGTTTTAAATACATTCTTTTAATACAATTGACATTCATTGTCCATATTCTCAAATTAGTACACACTTACAATATCATCACATTTTATATATATTCATTTGATATAAAGCTAAAACATCTCATGTCAAAAATTCAAAACAAACATATATTATTATTAATTATTTTTTAAAAATCAAGTAAATCAAAAACATTAGTAGGGCAGAAGCCTAAATAATGAAATGAATGAATACTTGACCGAGTTGAAAGAGGGTGTAATTTAACATGGTATATTAACGGACTAATACTAACGGCTAGATTATGGGCTTCGATATCATTGGGCTTGTCCAAACAGGCTATTAGAAATTTAATCAAATTCAAATTCATATGTCGACAAATTTCGAAATACACGAATTACTATTGGTGCTCTTTAAAACAATTAATTTAAATATAAAATTAAAATATAAGATAATCCATTATTTTAAATACACCCTCCTTCCCAATAAGCATTTCATCTTTTTTGCACAAACAAAATTAACATTCCAAAGAAAGATGGAAAAAGTAGGTAATATTTTGAAGTAGATTGACATAGCAAAATATACTCATTGGTGTCAACTTCAATAGGAAAGATCATCCAATAATCCATGAAATATATGGAAATATTGTTTTCCTGTTTCATGTCTTACAGTTCAGAATAAAAACACCCCATTGACATTCCCACAGAATTTCATAACTGCAAGCTCACTAACACCCAGAGGTGATTAGATTGAAAGCACAAAAAGGGTGGCTAGGAAGAGAATACACAATTACTAAAAGGAGTTTTGTTAACAAAGAAGGGGTGGTGATAAGAGGGCATAATAACCTAAATATAGTGATGTAGAGTAAGGCAGTAGAAGAGAGGTAGAGCATCCACAAAATGCTACTGACACACTTAACTAGCCTCCCATCCTTGTAACTTGGGGGGATTCTTTAGTGCAGAATCCTTATCCAGCCGGCCGGTGAACCCTTGCTCCTCAGCTTGCTTCTGGCAACTGTCGAAGCCGTAGTTGAAGTACTGCATTGAGGATTTGGTCAAATGATCAAGAAATTCAATGGACTTGAGCCACTTTGCCTTTCCTTTAATTAAGCCTTCAGTAATGCCTTCAATTTTAGCTCCCAAGTACTTTTTATCAACAACCATGAGCTCTTCTTTAATCATCTTATTTTCAGTTTCCAAAGCAAAGAGCTGGCTTTCATATGAGGCAAACCGAGTGGAGAACATTTTATCTTTGAGTGTCAGACTAGAGATGGTGTCCTTAAATCCCTTCTCGTTGCGGAGAAGCTCATCATTCTGGTGTGTCAGACTAGAGATGGTGTCCTTAAATCCCATCTCGTTGCGGAGAAGCTCCTCATTCTGGTGTGTCAGCGTCGTGACAGTGGCTTCAAGTTCCTTCTCCTTACTGCGAGCACCAGCTATTTCACGTTTTAGATCTTCCAACTCTGTCAGCACTGAAGCAGGAGGACGGGATTGGATTTCTGGCATCAACTCAGACAGAGCAGCACTGGCCTGCAAATGACAATAATGTCAAGTTTATCATTTTTGTTTATAAATACATAGCATGCTAGAAGAGAAGTGGTACCTTGGCTTGGTAAACAGAACATTCTTTGAGCTTTGCCTCAAAATTCTTGTCATGTATAGATTGCCGGTCTGAAGGAGTTGCTAAGCCCAGGATATACTCACCAAAAACCCCCCCATCATTTGTGTCAAATACGGAATTGGTATTAGGAGCTGGAGCCGGAGTGGTTTGGGTTGGAGAAGTCTTAGTTCTTTTGGGATCGGGATTGGGATCAGGAACAGGAGTGGTTTGGGTTTCAGGATGAGTTCGTTTAGTTGTCGTTTTGGGAGTCGGAGCAGCAGGAGTGGTTAGGATAGCAGAGTGAGTTCTTTTGGTTGTCGTTGTGGGAGTGGGAGTGGGAGTGGGAGTGGGAAGAGCAAGAGCTCTTTGGGTAGCAGACCGAGTTCTTCTGGTTGTCATTATCGTTGTGGGTTTCATCTGCAACAACAAACACTATTAAATGTGAGTAGATTTTGCACAATGTCTGAGGCTAAAATGTAAGTATTACTTGTTAGACATACAAGACCTATCTATCTTCAAGTTCCGCCATTCATCAAAGCACTATGGATTTCACTTTCCAAGGATACTCTTTACAAAAATTTGCATCTGTCAACAAAACTAATTAGAAGATGCTTCCGTGCCTCCGGGATACAGGAACACGGCCTGTGTCCCCATGTGAACACAACTCTTTCCCTCCCCATTCTATTTAAACCTATGTATTGCTAGGGAGTTTAAATTGTAAAGGAATACGAAAATTATAAAGGAGCAAGCGCACAAGAGACTCACCCTCAAAAGATACCTCCATTCGGTAATTATTTGCAACAAATACTCTAATCTATCCAATCCAATGGGGATATCAAACCCATTTTCATTCAATTCCTTACATATATACCAAGCACCACTTAAACTACTTAAATGCCAATTTTCTCTCTTATCAATCCACTTCCCAAAACATGAATTCGTTTATTAAACCTTAAACCTAAACCCAAAACTTGATTGAAAGTAACTTTACGACAAGATTAAATGGAGTAATAAAAAATGGAAACCTGTGGGAAATTATTGTACTATAAATCAACGTATTGCCTTGAAGAACTAAAAGACCAACAGAGCTTGAAGAATCCAATGAAGCTACGGAAGAGCACACAAACCCCACATTCAGAAGCATTCACATTTCACATTATGATACAACAAATCCATCAACAGAATGACATGAATGTAGATTATAAAAGGGTTGAAAATTGCTTCACCTTTCATGACGACCAGAATTTCAAGACAAGGGAGGAAATTTAAGGGATAAAGAAGTTACGCCTTCAGAATTTGGGTGAATTCATGTACTGCTCTACTTTCTATTTTTAAGTACTTTGGGACAGATGAGTATAAATAGACTGTATAAATAAGTAATTACTCCTATGTTGTAGGTAAATTGTGTACATGCTTGGGACTTTTTTTTATTAAGGAGCGAAAATGAATATATTTAGGTTTGTTTTCGATTTTAAATTACAGTTTTTTGTTTTCAAAATCTATATATATATATATATAGCATCTCAAAGGTATCTTTATACTCCCTCCTTCCACCGTCAATCTATCTATTTTACTATTTTGGGTCGTTCATCCTTAATTTATTCATTCCCCTTTTGGACTATTGGACACACACCCTCTACTAACACAAATAAAATATGGACACACATCCTCCACTAATACAACTACCTTTGAACTTGTTCAAACATACTATTAGAAATTTAATATAATTCATATTTCAAATAAATGAATTACTATTGGGGCTCATTAAATATAAAATTAATATATAAAATAATCAATTATTTTAATTACTCCCTTTAATTCCCTCCCTTCTAGTAAGCCTTTCATCTTTTCGGTATATACAGATTTTAGAAAATATGATGAGAGATTATTTATTTTAAAACTTTTAATTAATATTATTTTTTATAGGTGAAGTGTAATAAGAGAGAGTGAGTGACTAATAAATATGACTATACCTCAATAAATAAGCCACTGAATCAATTATATAAATAAACAAAATTAACATTCCAAATAAGATGGAAAAAATATGTTGGTTTAGCTAAGCCCTCTTGGTATTTAAAAATATTTTGAAGAAGATTGACATTTCAAAATATGCTCATTGGTGTCTACTTCAATAGGAAAGATAATCCAATAATCCATGCAATATGTGGAAATATTGTTTTCCTGTTTCATTTCTTACAGTTCAGAATAAAAACACCCCATTGACATTCCCACAGAATTCCATAACTACAAGCTCACCAACACCCAGAGGTGATTAGATTGAAAGCACAAAAAGGGTGGTTAGGAAGAGAATACACAATTGGTAAAAGGAGTTTGATAACAAAGAAGGGCTGGTGATAAGAGGGCATAATAACCTAAATATAGTGATGTAGAGTAAGGGCTGGTGATAAGAGGGCTACTGTCACACTTAACTAGACTCCCATCCTTCTAACTTGGGGGGATTCTTTAGTGCAGAATCCTTATCCAGCCTGCCGGTGAACCCTTGCTCCTCAGCTTGCTTCTGGCAACTGTCGAAGCCGTAGTTGAAGTACTGCATTGAGGATTTGGTCAAATGATCTAGAAATTCAATGGATTTGAGCCACTTTGCCTTTCCTTCATTTAAGCCGTCAATAAAGCCAGCAATTTTAGCTCCCAAGTACTTTTTCTCAGCAACCATGAGCTCTTCTTTAATCTTCTTATTTTCAGCTTCCAAAGCAACGAGCTGGCTTTCATATGAGGCAAACCGAGTGGAGAACATTATATCTTTGAGTGTCAGGCAAGAGATGGTGTCCTTAAATCCCTTCTCGTTGCGGAGAAGCTCCTCATTCTGGTGTGTCAGCGTTGTGACAGTGGCTTCTAGTTCCTTCTCCTTGCTGCGAGCACCAGCTATTTCACGTTTTAGATCTTCAAAATCTATCAGCATTGAAGCAGGAGGACGGGATCGAATTTCTGGCATCAGCTCAGACAGAGCAGCACTGGCCTGCAAATGACAATAATGTCAAGTTTATCTTTTTTGTTTATAAATATATAGCATGCTAGAAGAGAAGTGGCACCTTGGCTTGGTAAACAGAACATTTTTTGAGCTTTGCCTCAAAATTCTTGTCAGGTATAACTTGCCGGTTTGAAGGAGTGGCTAAGCCCTGGATATCCTCACCAAAAACCTCCCCATCATTTGTGTCAAATACGGAATTGGTATTAGGAGCTGGAGCTGGAGCCGGAGCCGGAGCCGGAGCCGGAGTGGTTTGGGTTGGAGCAGTCTTAGTTCTTTTGGGATTGGGATCGGGATCAAGAACAGGAGTAGTTCGGGTTTCAGGATGAGCTCGTTTGGTTGTCGTTGTGGGAGTCGGAGCAGCAGGAGTGGTTAGGGCTGCAGGCCGAGTTGATTCATCTGCAACCACAAACACTAATAAATGTGGGAAGATTTTGCACAATGTCAGAAGCTAAAATGTACTAGATTTTAGACATACAAGACCTGCTGAGAACACTATTAATACAGTTCATGCATAAAAACCAAAACCAAAACAAAAACAAAAGATAACATCACCATCTTATTTCTCACCCTTGAATCCAGTTTGATGACTGCCATAAGATAAGTTAGCTAACATATACTTGTGAAATTCAGCCCTGCACCTTAGTACATCCTCCAAGTCCAAATTCATGGTCTTCCCAACAAAAATCACAAACCGGCCAAGATTTGAATCTTTTAAGATATTACAGGTAGCAAAGGTACACCTATCTTCAAGTAACACCTTTCATCAAAGCACTATGGGTTTCACTTTCCAGGGATTCTCTTTACAAAGATTTGCATCTGTCAACAAAACTAGTATTTAGAGAATACCTCAAATTTGGTATTTACTAGCAACAAATACTCTAATCTGTCAAATGGGGATATCAAACCACACTTCATTCAATTCCTTACAAATACTAAAATGCAAATTTTTTCTCATATCATATCAATCTATTGCCCAAGAAACAACATTAAGAGACTTCACACATCAAAACATAACGTGATTGAAAGCAACTTAACACAAGATAAAATGGAGTACTAAAAAGTAAAAAATGGAAAACTGTGGGAAGTTAAATACACTAAAAAAAAAAAAAAAAAAACTCAAGGAAAAATGAAGTAAACCCTAGTTTCTTGAAATTACCCTATTCGTACTAGAAATCAATACATTGCCTTCACGAATTAAAAGACCAACAGAGCTTGAAGCATCCTAAGAAGCCATGACAAACTCAATACAACAAATACATCAGCAGTCGACTAAAAGGGGTTTAAAAGTGCTTTACCTTCCATGACGATCAGAAGGGTTTAAGAAGTTGTACCTTCAGAATTTCGGTAAAATTGGGAATCCATGTAGTGGTACTGTGGTAGGATATTAAACTGGGAAACTCTAACTTTAATATGGCTGGATATGGGCTTCAATCTAATTGGGCCTGTCCAAACAGCTATTAGAAATTTAATCTTATTTCAACAAATTTCGAAATAAATGAATTACTATTGGGGCTCATTAAAAAAATTAAATTTCAAATATAAAATTAATATATAAAATAATTCATTATTTTAATTAATAAAATTACTTCTCCGCACTTGCACTAAGTTTTAGGAAAATAACTTTTGGTGTGATGTTGTAAGAAAAAGTAGGAGATTTTTGGGTAATTTATTTGAATAAAGTAATGATATAGTTGATTTCGAGTAAATTTTGTGTAAAAAATGTGATATCTTTTTAATATTGTTGATATTATGTTATTTGCGTTTGGCACTTTTCCATGCATCATTAAGGCCTCCATGTATTGTTGACGATTACCTATCTCTTTCGGTATCAATTCATCAAGTAAAATTTCTTTTCTTTTAAAAACAAGCTCATTCTTACAGCACCAAATGATCCATAGAAAAATAGCAAATAAACCCCTTTTAACTTCGTCCAACATTTTCAGTCTAAATCCACCCTTGTATTAGCTCCCATGTCAAATGTTTACGAAAAGGCAATATCATCTAGAAGTTATGAATTAAATTATAATCTTTTAAAGCATGGTCTATAGAATATATGCTTGGTGATAAATTCTTTTCACTTTTAGTACAAGAAACTCAACATGGTTTGAAGTCTTGAACAACAGAATCACCATAAAATGCCAAAATTCAAGATATTCCAACAAAATTAAGAGTGAATATATATCATTTTGGGTAAAAACAGAGTTTGTATTAGCAAATAGTAGAAGAATACGAAGTAGATTTATACTTCATAATATATACTTTGAAGTAGATTGACATAGCAAAATATGCTCATTGGTGTCTACTTCAATAAGAAAGATCATCCAATAATCCATGCAATATATGGAAATATTGTTTTCCTGTTTCATTTCTTTCAGTTCAGAATAAAAACATCCCATTGACATTGCCACAAAATGTCATAATTGCAAGTTCGCCTACACCCAGAGGTGATTAGATTTAAAGCAAAAAAAGGGTGGCTAGGAAGAGAATATACAATTGCAAAAGGGAGTTTGTTAACAAATAAGGGGTGATAATAGGAGGGCATAATAACCTAAATAGAGTGATATAGAGTAGAGCATGCACAAAATGCTAATGTCATACTTAACTAGACTCCCATCCTTTTAGTTGGGGGGCATTCTTTAATGCAGACTCCTTATCCAGCTGGTCGGCGAACCCTTGCTGCTCGGCTTGCTTCTGGCAACTGTCGAAGCCGTAGTTAAAGTACTGCATTGAGGATTTAGTCAAATGATACAAGAAACTCAATGGATTTGAGCCACTTTGCCTTTCCTTCATTTAAGCCGTCAGTAAAGCCAGCAATTTTAGCTCCCAAGTACTTTTTATCAGCAACCATGAGCTCTTCTTTAATCTTCTTATTTTCAGTTTCCAAAGCAACGAGCTGGCTTTCATACGAGGCAAACTGAGTGGATATCATTTTATCTTTGAGTGTCTGACTAGAGATGGTGTCCTTAAATCCCTTCTCGTTGCGGAGAAGCTCCTCATTCTGGTGTGTTAGCAACGTGACAGTGGTTTCTAGTTCCTTCTCCTTGCTGCGCGCAGCTATTTCACGTTTAAGATTTTCTAACTCTGTCAGCACTGATTGAATTTCCGGCATCAGCTCAGCCAGAGCAGCATTGGCCTGCAAATGACAATAATGTCAAGTTTATCTTTTTTGTTTATAAATATATATAGCATGCTTGAAGAGAAGTGGTACCTTGGCTTGGTAAACAGAACATTCTTTGAGCTTTGCCTCAAAATTCTTGTCACATATAGCTTGTTGATCTGAAGGAGTGGCTAAGCCCTGGATACCTCCCCATCGTTTGTGTCAAATATGGAATTGGTATTGGGAGCTGGAGGGGTTTGGATTGGAGCAGTCTCAGTTCTTTTGGGATTGGGATTGGGATTGGGATCAGGAACAGGAGTGTTTGGGTTTCAGAATGAGTTCGTTTGGTTGTTGTTGTGGGAGTCGGAGCAGTAGGAGTGGTTAGGGTAGCAGACTTGAGTTCTTTTGGTTGTCATTATCGTTGTGGGAGCGGTTTTGGTTGCAGGAGAAGTTATTTGATCTGCAACCACAGACAATATTAAATGTGAGAAGATTTTGCACAAGACCTGCTGAGAACACTATTAATACAATTCACGTATAAAAACAAAAACAGAAAAATTGGCATCACCCAATTATTTCTCACCTGAAGAGTCATAATCAAGAAATGGTCGCTTTTCATCCTTATGAAATCGGGACCTTAAATACCTCAAACCTGCATCCCAAGCTAAGTCATCTCTAGACAGTGAGGATCTCAGTTTCCTAGAATACTCTTTACAAATATTTCCATCTGCCAAACAAAACTAGTATTTAGAAAATACCTCAAATTTGGTAATTACTTGCAACAAATACTCTGTGACATTTGGTACACCATCCCCAGTGCCACACCGTTAGTTAGATTGACGACACGTAGGAGAGAGAAACTAGGGGCAATGATTGGGTTTGTTTCCTCATCTTACGTGTCAATCACATAAAGTGTGACACAGAAGATCCGGTGTGGTCAAACGGGATATCAAACCATATTTCATTCAATTCCTTGCAAATATACCAAGCACCACTTAAACTACTAAAATGCCAATTTTCACTCATATCAATCTACTGCCCAAGAATCAACATTAATAGACATCACACATCAAAACATAACGTGGTTGAAAGTAACTTAACACAGGATAAAATGGAGTACTAAAAAATGGAAAAAAATTGTGGGATGTTAAATATACTAAAATAAATCAAGGAAAAATGAAGTAATCCCTAGTTTTTTGAAATTACCCTATTTGTAAAAGAAATCAATACATTGCCTTCACGAACTAAAAGACCAACAGAGCTTGAAGCATCCTTAGAAGCTATGTAAGAGCAGGCAAACCCACATTCAGAAGCATTCACATTATGATACAAAAAATGCATCAACAGTCAGACAAAAAAGGGTTGAAAAGTGCTTACCTTCCATGACGATCAGAATTTCAAGAGAGTGGAAGAAATTGAAGGGACACAAACACTCTTTAAATAGGGTTTAGAGCAACTCCTACGGGCTTTAAAATCGAGAGATTAAAATATAAAAATTCATTTTCAATAGTCTCTTCGAAATAATAAAATTTTATGATTTTTTAAATTTAGAGAGTAAAAATAATTCTTTAAAATTAATTTCATTAATTATTTCATTACTTCCCACCCTTGTTTTCCTTGGGATGTCCACTAAAAAAGCATCTCCAACCCACCCTTTAAAATTTGAGGAGGAATTTGTTAATATAGAGAGGATGTTAATTTTAATAATAAAAAATTTTATAAGTCTCCAAAAGTTCTTTATTTTTGCCTTTTCAATACTCATTTATGGCTTGTTTTAAAAAAAAAAGTAGAGTGATATTAAATTCCATTAAATTATAAAGGGTGATTTTGCTTATCTAAATTTAAAGAGTGAAAACATTATGTAAATCATAATATTAAATTAAAGAGTGTGTTGGATACAATTTTTAAGTCATTTACTCTTTAAAATAAAGAAGATATCATGTTTAAATAAATTTTTAGAAATGCTCTAAAAATATTAATTAATTCACATTTATGATAAAATAAATTAGAATATAATACAATATAATAAAAAGTAATAAATAAATATTGGGAAGATAAAAAATTAATTAAAATATAAAGAGAGTGTTGGATGGGATAAAAAATATGATTCTCTAAATTTTAAATACTCTCCATTTTACACAAAATACTCTCTAAATTATACAATTGCTTTTGGAGATGCTCTAACATAGTTAAATCTGTTCCTCTTTATTATATACTAAAAAATTATTCTTTACACACCTAAATTATTACTCTTTCAAAATTGTCACCCTTTTACAACTCAAATAACTTACTTTATAATTTATTTATTATCTAAAAATACCAAATTATCCCTAAAAGTAAAGTAAAAAATAATTTTTTCTTAAATTCCGTATTTACACTAATCAGGAACTTCTCTTTGGGATACAATTTTATAATTTATTTATTATCTTAAAACATCAAACCATCCCTAAAAATAAAGCAAAAAAACTTTTTTTAAACTTCGTATTTACGTTAATCGGGAACTTCTCTATGGAGGGAATATGATTTACACAAGACTCACTTAAGAAGTTACTTCAGAATTTCGGGAAAATTGTGAATTCATCATGTAGTGGCGGCCCTGGTGGGATATTAAACGTGGAAACTATAACTTGAACAGAGCTGGATATGGGCTTTTCAATCTATTTGGGCTTGTCTAAACGAGGTAGTTCATATTTCAACAAATTTCGAAATAAATGAATTACTATCATTAAAAATATTAAATTTCAAATATAAAACTAATATATATGAAATACTCTCTCTGTTCTACATTTAACTGCACAGACACTGCAGTTTAAAAAAAAATTATCAACTTTATTGATTTTTTAGGGATATTTTGATAATTTTAGATAATAAATACTCCATATAAAAGTACATAGTTTTGTGTGTTAGGTGAAATAAGTATTTTTTAAATTAAAATGATATTTTTAGATTATTGATTGATAGTGAAGATAAATGCAGAACAAATGAAATTAAAAAGTGTGAAATTAAGTATGGAAAGTGTGTAATTAAGTATGAAATGGAAGGAGTAATACATTATTTATATTGATTGATAAATAAATATTACTATGCCTCAATAACTAAGCCACTAAGTCAATTATATTTACAAAATTAATTTTCCAAAGAAAGATACAAAATTAATATTCCTTGGTATTTCAAAATATTTTGAAGTAGAATGACATGCAAAATATGATCATTAGTATCTACTTCAATTGGAAAGATCATCCAATAATCCATGCAATATATGGGAATATCGTTTTCGTGTTTCATTTCTTACAGTCAAGAGTAGAAACACCCATTGACATTCCCACAAAATCTCATAACTGCAGGCCCACCAACACCCACATGTGATTAGAGTGAAAACACAAAAAGGGTGACTAGGAAGAGAATATACAATTGCAAAATGGAGTTTGTTAACAAAGAAGGGGTGGTAACTGGTAATAGGAATGCATAAGAGTTAAGGAGAGGTAGAGCATCCACAAACTGTTACTGCCACACTTAAATACACTCAACACTTCCATCCTTTTAGTCGAGAGGCATTCTTTAAGGCAGAATCCTTATCCAACTGGCCGGCGAACCCTTGCTGCTTGGCTTGCTTCTGGTAGCTTTCGAAGGCGTAGTTGAAGTACTGCATAGAGGCTTCAGTCAAATGAACTAGAAATTCAACAGATTTGAGCCACTTTGCCTTTCCTTCCTTTAAGCCTTCAGCATGGCTAGCAATTCTAGCTTCCATGTATTTCTTTTGAACAATCAGAAAATCTTCCTTATTCATCTTATTTTCAGTTTCAAAAGCAACGAACTGGCTTCAAAGTAGGCACAACGATCAAAAAACAATTTACTCATTGTGTCTACTCAAATGGGAAAGATTCTCCAATATTATAATATGGAAACATCATCCTCCTGTTTCTTTTCTAACAGTTGAGAATAAAACACCCCATTGACATTCCCACAAAACACCCAGAGGTGATTAGAGTAAAAACATGACTAAAAAGGAAGAGTATATATACAAAAGGCAAAAAGGAGTTTGCTAACAAAAGAAGGGGTGGTGTAATATAGAGCAAGGCAGAGGTAGGGCATTCATGGTCACACTCTCACACTTAACTAGACTCCCATCCTTTTAACTGAGGGGGATTCTTTAATGCAGACTCCTTATCCAGCTGGCCGGCGAACCCTTGCTGCTCGGCTTGCTTTTGGCAAATATCGAAGCCGTAGTTGAAGTACTGCATTGAGGATTCGGTCAGACAATCAAGAAATTCTACAGATTTGAGCCACTTTGCCTTGCCTACATTTAAGCCATCAGTAAAGCCAGCAATTTTAGCTCCCAACAACTTTTTATCAGCATCAAAAAGCTCTTCTTTAATCTTCTTGTTTTCCGTTTCCAAAGCAGCAAGCTTGCTTTCACGCGTGGCAAACCGAGTGGAGAACATTGTATTTTTGAGTTTCAGACTGATGATGGTGTCCTTCAATCCCTTCACGTTGCGGAGAAGCTCCTCGTTCTGGTTTGTCAGTGTAGTGATGGTGGCTTCTAGTTCCTTCTCCTTGCTGCAAGCACTAGCTATTTTGCGTTTTAGATCTTCTAACTCGGTCAACGCTGAGGCAGGAGGACGAGATTCAATCTCTTCCATCATCTCACATAGAGCAGCCCAGGCCTACGGATGACAACAATGTCAAGTTTATCTTTTTAGTTTATTCATACATATATTTATGGAATGCTAAAAGAGAAGTGGTACCTTGGCTAGGTAGGGAGGATATTCAT
The DNA here is from genome assembly GCA_023678885.1 of Pogostemon cablin. Lineage (NCBI taxonomy): Eukaryota > Viridiplantae > Streptophyta > Magnoliopsida > Lamiales > Lamiaceae > Pogostemon > Pogostemon cablin. Next base: position 4,366,217 of record CM042984.1, read on the forward strand.
CGAAATCCGCCTCATAATTCGTGTCACATGATGGAGTGGCAGAGCCCTGGACAAACTCACCCAAAACCTCCCCATCATTTATTTCAGACTTGGCTCTTTTGGGATCAGGAGCGGGAGTGGTTTGGGTCGCAGGCGGAGTTATTATTGTTGTCGTAGTGGGAGTGGAAGGAGCAGAAGTGGTTTGGGTTGCAGGCCATGATCTTTTGGTTGACATTTTTGGAGCAGGAGGAGGAGTGGCTTGGGTTGCAGGCCGAGATCTTTTCGTTGACATTGTGGGAGCGGGAGGACGAGTGGTTTGAGTTGCAGGCAGAGATTTTTTAGTTGTCATAATGGGATTGGGAGAAGCAGGAGTGGTTTGGGTTACAGGTTGAGTTCTTTCATCTGCAACCACAAACACTATTAAATGAGGGGAGATTTTGGACAATCTCTAGACTAAGATGTACTAGATATTAGACATACAAGACCTGCTGACAACTCTATTAATGCAATCCATGCATAAAAACAAAAGACACCACCCACTTATTTCTCACCTATGAATCCAATATGATAACTAGTGCCCCAACTTGAAATGCCATAATCAAACAGTGACTCCTTAAGAAATGCAAACACAAAAAAGAGACCCTGCTGCCGATAACTCCTTATAAATTTTGGCCTTGACATCGCCTAGTATATCGAACCTCCAAAGCTATGATCTTCCTAAGTGGAGAGAGTTGAATCTTTCAAGATATAATAGGAAGACAAGGTACGCTAGTCTTCAGGTACCTCACGGTTCTCTCCCCCTTCATCAAAGCACTGTGGATTTCATCCTTAATCTCACACACCTACCTTCTCTTTATACTTTCAACCGTCTCATTACTCTCCACCCTCGCCTGCTGTACTCTCCCTAGACATTTTTTTACAACTACACTCCCAAGGGATGATCTTTCCAGTTATACTTTTCACAAAGATTTGCATCTATCATCAAAACTTCTTAGAAAATACCTCATTTGGTCATTACTTGCAACAAATACTCTAATCTATCAAATGGGGATATCATAATAAAACCCCATTTTCATTCAATTCCTTACAAATATACCAAGCAACACTTAAAACCACAAAAATGCCAATTTTCTGTCTCATATCAATCTACTGCCCAAGAAACAACATTATTAAACCATAACGTGATTGAAAGTATCTTAGCACAAAGTGGAGAACTAAAAAAGGGAAAACTGTGGGAAGTTAAATTAAATATACTAAAAAACTCAAGGAAAAATTAAGTAATCCCTAGTTACTTGAAATTACCCTATTCGTACTAGAAATTAATCATTATCTTCGAGGACTAAAAAACTAACAGAGTTTGAAGCATCCGATGAAGCTACGTAAGAGCACACAAACCTTATTACATTCAGAAGCATTCACATTACGATACAACAAATACATCAACAGAATGACATGAATGTAGATTATAAAAGGGTTGAAAAGTGCTGCACCTTTCATGACGACCAGAATTTCAAGACAAGGGTTTAAGAAGTTTTACCTTCAGAATTCGGGCGACGGGAAATTTGTGAATTCATTTACCTGTTCTTTTTCATTTACTTATTAAAATATGAAAAATGAATGAATACTTTTATTACAGTATTTGTTTTCGATTTTAAATTTCATTTTAATTTTCAAAAGAGTACATGGAACATCCTCAAAAGTGTATTATTCGGTCGGGAATTTATATAATATAGAGAAGTTCTGGATGTTCTATATAATTTAAGATAGCATATAACGGACTACCTCTAACGGCTACATTTTGGGCTTTTATCTAATGGGCTTGTACAAACAGGCTATTAGAAATTTAATCTAATTCATATTTCATCAAATTTAGAAATAAATGAATTACTATTGGGGCTCATTAAAAAAATTAATTTAAATATAAAATTAATATATAAAATAATCCATTATTTTACTTACTGCCTCTTTCTAGGTAAGCTTTTCACCTTAACTGCATACATAGTTTAAAAAAATACGGTTATTTGGTTAAAATTTTACTATTTCTTATAAAAATAGGATGAGAAATTTGATTTAAAACTTCACTATTTCTTATTATAGGATGAGAGGTGACTTGTTTTAAAATTTTATTAACAGACAAGAGAGCGAGTAATAAATATTACTATACCTCAATAAATAAGCCACTAAATCAATTATATAAACAAAATTAACATTCTAAAGAAAGATTAAAAAGTAGGTTGGTTTAGCTGGCCCTCCTGGTATTTTAAAATATTTTGAAGTAGATTGACATAGCAAAATATGTTCATTGGTGTCAAGATCATTCAATAATCCATGCAATATATGGAAATATTGTTTTCCTGTTTCATTCTTACAGTTCAGAATAAAAACACCCTATTGACATTCCCACAAAATTTCATAACTGCAGGCTCACCAACAGAGGTGATTAGATTGAAAGCAAAAAAAGGGTGGCTAGGAAGAGAATATTCAATTGCAAAAAGGAGTTTGTTTACAAAAAGGGGTGATAATAGGAGGGCATAATAACCAAAATATAGTGATATATAGTAGTGCAGTAGAAGAGAGGTAGAGCATCCACAAAATGCTACTGACACACTTAACTAGACTCCCATCCTTGGGGGGATTCTTTAGTGCAGAATCCTTATCCAGCCTGCCGGTGAACCCTTGCTCCTCAGCTTGCTTCTGGCAACTGTCGAAGCCGTAGTTGAAGTACTGCATTGAGGATTTGGTCAAATGATCTAGAAATTCAATGGATTTGAGCCACTTTGCCTTTCCTATATTTAAGCCTTCATTAATGCCAGCAATTCTAGCTCCCAAGTATTTTTTATCAGCATCCATAATCTCTTCTTTAGTCTTCTTATTTTCAGTTTCCAAAGCAACGAGCTGGCTTTCATACGAGGCAAACCGAGTGGAGATTATTTCATCTTTGAGTGTCAGACTAGAGATGGTGTCCTTAAATCCCTTCTCGTTGTGGAGGAGCTCCTCATTCTCGTGTGTCAGCTTAGTGACAGTGGCTTCTAGTTCCTTCTCCTTGCTGTGCGCACTAGCTATTTCACGTTTCAGATTTTCTAACTCTGTCAGCACTGAAGCTGGAGGACGGGATTGAATTTCTGGCCTATAAATGACAATAATGTCAACTTTTATCTTTTTTGTTTAAATATATATAGCATGCTAGAACAGAAGTTGTACCTTGGCTTGGTAAACAGAACATTCTTTGAGCTTTGCCTCAAAATTCTTGTCACACATTGCTTGCTTGTCTTGCCACATACCTCCCCATCATTTGTGTCAAATATGAAATTGGTATTTGGAGATGGAGCAAGAGTGGTCTGGGTTGGAGAAGTCTTAGTTCTTTTGGGATATTCGGGATTGGGATCAGGAATGATTCGGGTTTCAGGATGAGTTCGTTTGGTTGTCGTTGTGGGAGTCGGAGCAGCAGGAGCAGGCCAAGTTGCTTCATCTGCAACCACAAACACTATTAAATGTGGCAAGATTTTGCACAATGTCAGAATTGCTAGATGAACAATATTGACATAATTCATGCATAAAAACAAAAACAAAAACAAAACAAAAAAAATCGACATCACACACTTATTTCTCACCTGAAAATCCATAATCAATAAAGGATCCATTCACGTTATGAATTTTGGCCTTGAGGCTAATACAGTCGGGTTCACAGGGTAAACTGTACCCAAAAATAATATACTACTCCTACTGCCTATTTAAAAATAAATAAATTTTGCACCCCATTTCGATTAAAATTTGAATACTCTCCATCCCAAACTCACATAACTATTAATAAAAATCAATTTTTAACTTGTAGGGGGTGACTACGTATTTTTATTTTTTATAATAAATAAATGATTAAGAATCTTATAAACTTATATGTTTCAAAAAAAATGAAATTAATATGTGATATAAGGTCATTAGTTTAGTGTTACTCCTATTTCTTTTATGTGAGTTTGAACTTGAATTATGGATGGATCCAAACAGTTTGAAATTGAGTTTGGGATCGATGGAGTATATATTTTAATTAATTATACTCTCTCCGTCCCGTAAGTACGTGCACACTTGGTTTTTACGTATATTAAGAAAATTGATTTTTTTACTTATTTTATTGACTTTTTGAATTAATTTTTTTAGTCAATAAATAAATTACAAAGTAATTTATGTAGGGATGTTAGATGTAATCGAGCTGAATATCACCAGGTTCAAGTTCGGCTCGAGTTCAATTCGAATATTGATATTTAGGCTCGAGCTCGACTTGTTCGATTAGAATATTAATATTTAGACTCGAGCTCGGCTACTTCAAAAAATATTGACTTTGCAAATAGTTCGAATTTGACTCGATAAAAGCTCGTAATAATAATTTAAGTTCAAACTCGAATTTGAGCTCGAACTCGAGTTCATTAGAATTTAGGCTTGGGTTCATTAGAGCTCATTTATACTATACTAGATATTTAAGACGTGCGATGCACGTTGTCGACACGTTTTATTTTGTAAATTAATATTATTATTATTATTTTATTATAAAAAATTAGATTTAAATATTTAAATATTATATATCTAATTTCACAAAATCCATAAGTATCTTCTCCTTTTAATTCATAAACCAGGTAAAAAGACATTAATACATTTATATAAAATATATGAAAGATAAACATGATGAATAATAAATGCTATGTATCTTATATAAATAGAAGATCTGGATATTGATAAGCTGAATCATGAACTTGAATATATTAAAGTTAGAATGTTGTGCATAATTAACACAGAAGACATGTATGTTGTTGGATAAAACTTTACATCTGCCAAAAGTATAAATAATTAAATATTATTACATGAATTGATCAGGAACTACTTTCAGCAAAAGTAAAATACATGCATAGTAGAGAAATCCATCAAGGCATGGTTTTATAAATTAAAAATAATCAAGAAATGGCCAAAACGCATACACCAATTGGAAAGTTTCTTGAATTCTATTTCTCTATTAACTGCATCTAATGAAACTTGTCAATATATGGTTGAAGTAAGTATTATGGTGAAATTTAGATCATAGCAATAAATAAAATTTTAGTTATCAAAGATTTAAAGGATATTGAAGTTTAGATGAGTAAATAATAATATTATTGAAATAGTTCTCTTTTAGTTGTTATAAAGAAGGGCGGTTAAGAGTTGGGTACTATCTTCTCATTTTATTTTATCATCCCGTTAAATAATCATAATTTCTCTTTTATTTTTTTATACTGCTGAGGTCTTGAGGATATATTCATTTATTTAGTTCTGCCTTTTGACATTTAGCTCTTAAAAATTGTATACTGTTAACAAAAATGATGATCGAGATTCGAGAATATAATTTATGAAAAGAAAAAATGAATACAATTTCTAATCAATTTACATAATTTAAGAGAAAGAATAGTACGTTTAAATTCTTTTAAATTTGGTATATATGATAAGAATCTTGGCTAGTATAAAATTCAACAGTTGTTTTAAATCCTATAATACATCCAGGTGCTAATTTTTTTATTTTTTTATAAAAAAAGTGCTGTTAAAAAAAGTCATAATCAATGCATTAGTTATATTTAAATTATTCAGGTATCATATAAAACTTGTAGAACATGAATACAGAAAGGGAACAACCATTACTTAAAAAGAATACAACATTAGAGCAACTCCAAACGACTCTGTAAACAGCCAACTTCTGTTGAGTAGTGACCTTCAAATGAATAAAGAAAATCTTGAGTCGTGACCTTCAAATCAATACAAGAAATCTTCATTGGTTGTTGAATGATACTCTATCATGAAAAAATTGATCATTGTTAAAAATATAGTAATAAAAATAATAATCAAAATAAAAATGATGATATATCAATTGTAGGGAAGAATAAATTAATTGATAATTTAGGTGATTTGGTTGATTGCATGTGAATATTTATACATGTAAAATAGACCTTTTAAATTCTTTTTTCAATAAATGTATTGTATGTGATGAGGTGAATATTTATAATTGTGAATTAGACTTTATAAATTCTCACCTTTGTAAATATTATTTATATTTAATAGTATGTTATTAATTGAGTTAAGATTAAGATGTAAAAATAAAATATAAGTAATGATATAATTGAAAAAATATGTTTTTCAAGTGCTAGCAACTTTTAATATATTATTATTATTGTATATATATAGTATAGCCACTTTTAATATATTATTATTATTGTATATATATAGTATATTATTATTATATGTGATACCCGAGCTTCTCACTACTCATGCGCCAATATAATTTAATTTGTGTTATGTGTATTTTATAATTATGTGATAATTATGTGGCAATTATGTGATAATTGTTTTTACATTTTAATTATCTTTACATTTTATTTGAGACATACGTGATAAACATGGTGACAATATGTGAATATATGGGTGCATAAATATTTACGTGCATTAATTTGGATATATGAGTAAATTATTTTATGAGTATAAATACAATTTTCTTAATTATTAAGTATCACAGGTATTCTCAAATAGTGGGTAGAAAAATATACACATATGTGTATTAATTTGTAAATGTATTATATCTTAGATATTAAGTATTGCACGTATATTTGTAATAGATAATAATAATAATTTCATTTACTATAAATAGAAACTTACTATAAATAGTATGTTACTATTAATAGTAAATTAATTAAAGTTTGAGGCGGTGGGTTCATGCCCCCTACTCGTATAAATGGGTGTTCACCCCATTTGGGGTTGAAGGCAGAAGCATTAACGATAAAAAAAAGAGAAGAAAGGGAGAGAGAGGAAGAAGAGAGAAGAGGGAGCGCGCCGGAACGTGCGTGTCGGAGCGAATTAATTACAGTTCTTCACAAGATCTATACTATTATCACTATTAAGAGTTCAGGTAAGTAGAAGTTCAACTACAATGCATAAACATGTTGTTTGTGAATTATTTGTGATTAATATGTGATGATTATGTTATGTGTTATTTTTGATTAGTTTAATTACGTTATGAATTATTTGGAGATTAATTTGTGATACAAGTTGGGGATTTATGTGATTTGGGGAAAGTATGGTTCATATTCAACAATATCATTTATAAATTATTTGTGATAAATTTGCAATACAAGTTGTGGATTTATGTGATTTGAAATAATATCATTATCCTATATAGATCTGTGTGTTTGGAAACTGTTGAAAATATATTGGTATGGCTTGAGAAGATATTGGTTATAAGGATCTGTGGGATCCAAGATGAAGTTGTTATTCCAAAAAGAGATCCGTGTGATCCAAGGTGAAGTGATTATTCTATAAATGGATCTATGTGATTGAGGTGAAATTGTTATTTTAGAAGTGGATTTGTGTGAATTGAAATGAAGTAGTTGTTTTATTGTGATTAAATGTTGATATTGATATTGTAAATGGTTTATAATGCACATTTAATTGTTCTGGTTGCATACCATGCATAAACATGAAAAGTGTTTTCCCAAAAATTAATAAGATATTAATGGTGTGTGCGACCACTATATATACATCTCTGTCAGGGTTCGAAAAAATCGTTCCCGACACTTTATTAGAGGTTCGGAAAAATCGTCCCCAACACTCTGCCAGGGTTCGAAAAAATCGTTCTCGGTACTTTATTTGGAGTTCAGAAAAATCGTCCCCATTGAGCTCATTTGGGGGGTATATCGTAAGTGTGTCGTGGGGATCCCGCAACGTGAACAGTTTTCAAAATAAAAGAGCCCAACTAGGAAGACTAGGAAATAGGCGATAGAAAACTAAATGCATTTTCATGCACCGACATGCATGATTTCTACTTATTGAGATTTTTGTCTCACTAGTTTATGCATTGTAGGTGAGTCTGTTGATGATTGAGGTTGTGATGTGACTATACAAGCTGTGGAACTCCTTCAGGATCTTGAGCGGATGTACATAGATGACGACCTGTTGGGGTAGGCCGTGAGTTTATTTTGTTTCCGCTGATATTTTGTTATGTAATATAATAAGTATTGTCACGAGTTTGTCTGGTTTGAAGTGGTATCAGAAACCAGTTACGTATGTTGAACTGGTGTGATGATGTTGGTTATAGACATATTATGTGAAAAAAAATATATGCAGATTTTTATAATGATGATGTTTATGTTAATTAGTATTTGAATTATAAGTTGTGTAAGGTGGGTCGTGTCATTATATTAGGATAAAATTATTGATATAATCAATAAGATTAAAAAACTTATGACTTCATGAAAATTAATTATTGAAATAAATTATATGAAAAATAAAAAGACATCACATTTATATTTCATAATTAATAATGTCATTTTTAATATATTATTAATATTAGTAATATAATAAATGAAGGGTAAAAATGTATTAAAGAAATATAGGCAAAGATAAAATGGGAAAAAATGTTAACACTTGCTAAGCCACTTTTAATATATTATGATATGATACTAAACCTGTATGGAGTTTCTTGACGAACATGTTCACGAGTCTATTCGCGAACTGGTTGGCTCAATATTTGGGCTAGGCTCGTTTAACTTAACAAACGAATTAGACCGAATAAATTATTGAATCGAGACCTGAATAGTTCGAGTTTAACTACATCCCTAAAGTTATGCAACAATAATAAAATAGGAGTATATACAATAATTTTGAAAATAATGTGATTTGAGTTTATGATGTTGAGTGACATTTTCTCGTTGACGTATACATAGGATGAACAAGAAAAGAAAGAAAGTGTGTATGAGAGATATGTCGTACCTAAAGCAAGAGTGTAATCCTCCAACATTGTCTTCCAATGACATTTCCACGACCGCTGGAGAATGAAATCGTCTGTCATATCCCTAACACATATTAGGCGGAGAGTTGAATCATTTGACATATTATAGCATCAAATGTTTTACAAAGAATTTGCATCTGTAAACAAAACTAATTAGAAAATACCTCAATTTGGCAATTACTTGCAACAAATACTATAATCAATCAAATGGGGATATCATGATCAAACCTCATTTTCATTCAATTCCTCACAAATATACCAAGCACCACTTAAACTACTATAATGCCATTTTTTTCTTATATCAATCTACTGCTAAAGAAACAACATCGTGTTTGGTTTCGGTATTAAAACCGCAATTGGTTTTCAAAATCCACAAAAAATCACCCCAATATACAACTACAAAACCTTCAGGACCCTTGACATACTCATTTTTTACATATTCTCCCTTCTCAATTAACATAATACATTACACATTGATTTGATATAAAATGTAATATATTACACATTAATTTGACATAAAATTAAAACTCCAAATATTCACATTATGATACAACAAATGCGTCGAGACTAAGTTGAAGGGTATAACAAGTTTTATCTTCAGAATTTCAGGAAAATTATGAATTCACGTATTGGGATACTAAACGGGGCAACTCTAACTTAATAAGGCAGGAATATGGGCTTAAATCTAATTGGGCCTGTCTAAACGGGCCATCAGATATTTAATCTGGTTCTTATTTCAACAAATTTCGAAATAAATGAATCACTATTGGGGCTCTTTAAAAAAAAAGCTAATACTATGTGCACCTAGTTGCTGGGTCCCACTTTCAAATCATATATAATCATGAATAAAAATATATACAATTTATTTATTATTAGTTTTTTAATGAAAAATTGAGTGCAAAAAAATATAACTATTAAAAAATATGTATACACTATTGAATAAAAAGTTATACACATGGATGCTAATTTTTTTAATGAAAAACTGAATGTGAAAAAAATATACAATTATTTAAAAAAACATGTATACAAAATTGAATAAAAAGTTATACACATAAGGGTGCACCGAATATCAACTCTTAAAAAAATTAAATTTCAAATATAAGACTAATATATAAAATAATACATTATTTTAATTAATAAATATTACTATACCTCAATAAATAAGTCACTAAGTCAATTATATATAAAAAAAAAATTAATATTCCAAAGAAAGATGGAAAAAGTAGGTCGTTTAGCTAGCCCCCTTGGTATTTCAAAATATTTTGAAGTAGAATGACATGCAAAATATGCTCATTAGTGTCTACTTCAATAGGAAAGATCATCCAAAAATCCATGCAATATATGGGAATATCGTTTTCCTGTTTCATTTCTTACAGTCATAATAGAAACCCCCCCATTGGCATTCCCACAAAATCTCATAATTGCAGGCCCACGCACCAACACCCAGATGTGATTGGAGTGAAAACACAAAAAGGGTGACTAGGAAGAGAATATACAATTGCAAAAGGGAGTTTGTTAACAAAGAAGGGGTTGGTAATAGAAAGGCATAAGAGTTAAAGAAGTTAGAAGAGAGGTGGAGCATCCACAAACTGCTACTGCCACACTTAATTACACTCCCATCCTTTTAGTTGGGGGGCATTCTTTAAGACAGAATCCTTATCCAACTGACCGGCGAACCCTTGCTGCTCGGCTTGCTTCTGGCAGCTTTCGAAGCCGTAGTTGAAGTATTTCATAGAGGCTTCAGTCAAATGATCAAGAAATTCAACAGATTTGAGCCACTTTGCCTTTCCTTCCTTTAAGCCATTGGCCAGCAATTCTAGCTTCCCTGTATTTCTTTTGAACAACCTGTTGGGTTGGGTTTCCAAATATGTGAAGAGCCCAATATCCAACAAGGTGGAAAAGCCCAAGTAGGCCCAATACTTAGGTTATATTGTCACATAAGTCATTGATGGGAATAAGTAGGAATGTGATAGATCAGCTCCACCACAATTGAGAAAAAGAAAAAGAAGAGCTGCCACCTACTCCCACCTTTCTCTCTTCATCTTCATCATTGTAAGATAATATTGCAGAAGCAATATCAACAGTTTCAACCATCGGATCGAGCTGAATCTTGGTCAGCACGTTCGGAACTTGTGGAGGTATATTCTGAACGGTGGAGATCGTGTTTGGAGCTTTGTGTTGACGGAAATCAGCCAAAAACAGAAGCAGGTTTTGGGCGATTCAGTTCTGCGCGGTTGAGAGGAAAGAGACGTTTCTCACAAACTAACCGTTGGATCAAGCTGTAATTTGAACAGCACGTTCAGAACTCATAGGGGTTGATTCTGAACGGTGGAGATCGTGGTTTGAGCTTTGTGTTGACGGAAATCAGCCGAAAACAGAAGCAGGTCTTTTGGGCGATTATGTTCTGTGCAGTCGAGGGGAAAGAGCCGTTTCTCACAAACTAACCGTTGGATCGAGCTGTAACTTGGACAGCACGTTTAGGACTCATAGAGGTTGATTCTGGACGGTGGAGATCGGATTCTGAGGGTTCTACAGTTGCGAACTCAGAACGTCAGTTTGCGTAGTTTGGTGAGGTCTTTCTAATCTCGTTGTTTGTTATCAAGTATTGAGTGTCTTGATACATTTGTGGTAGTACGTCTGTGGTGGCAGATTGTAACTCTTGAATTTTATCTCATAGTGAAGTTTTTGGTGGGCTTCGGTCCCGTGGTTTTTTACCTTCTCACATTGAGGAGGTTTTCCACGTTAAATTGCTTGTGTCGTGCATTGTTGATTGCTTGCTTTATCGTGCATATTATTATTAGGATTGTTTCCTGCTAGATTCACACAAGAGAGGGATAATTGATCATTCCGCTGCGTAGACGAATAGTTTATTATTTGATTATTCGTGTGTTTATCCCAACAAAGTGGTATCAGAGCGGGTTGCTGCTCTGTGCCTTGTGGTGAATATGGAAACCAATACTAATAGAATGGTGAATCTCAATGGTTCTAATTATCATGTGTGGAAAGGCAAGATGGAGGATCTTCTTTATGTGAAAGATTATTATTTGCCTGTATTTGAAACTGAAAAGCCTAATGATAAAACGGATGAGCAATGGGCAATATTGCATCGTCAAGTATGTGGTTACATTAGGCAGTGGGTGGATGATAATGTATTGAACCATGTGAGTGGAGAAACACATGCACGATCATTGTGGAAAAAGTTGGAGGAACTGTATGCTAGAAAAACTGGGAACAACAAGTTATTTCTAATCAAGCAGTTGATGAATTTGAAATTCAAGGATAGCACTCCTATGACAGATCACTTGAATTCATTTCAGGGCATTATTAATCAATTGTCGGAAATGAATATCAAGTTTGAGGATGAAGTACAGGGCTTATGGCTTCTTGGTACATTGCCGAATTCATGGGAGACATTCAGGACATCTTTGTCTAATTCAGCCCCCAATGGTACCATTACAATGGATTTGGTTAAGGGCAGCGTTTTGAATGAGGAAATGAGGAGAAAATCGCAGGGTCCTTTACAGCAATCAGAGGTTTTGGTTACAGAGAAGAGGGGGAGAAGTAATAGTAGAGGTCCAACAGGCAAGCAAAAAGGCAGGAGGAGTAAATCCAATAGATACAGCAAGGTTGAGTGTTGGAATTGTAAAACTCCAGGACACATAGCAAGGTATTGCAGAAAACCCAAGCAAGATGACAAGAAAGAAAATGGGAAAGAAAGGAAGAATGAAGAAACGAAAGATAATGATCGAGTGTCTGCTGCAACAGGTGATTTTCTTATCTTTCGTGATTATGAAGTGGTCAATCTTGCATATGGTGAAAGCAGTTGGGTGATTGATAGTGGGGCATCCATACATGCCACATCTCGTAGAGATATGTTCACATCCTACATGTCAGGTGACTATGGTAATGTTAGGATGGGTGATGATGGCTTAGCTAAAGCCATTGGCGTTGGAGATGTATGTTTGCGGACTAGTAATGGTGCTACGCTAGTTTTGAGAAATGTGAAGCACGTGCCTGATCTTCGATTGAACTTGATATCTGTTGGGAGACTTGATGATGAAGGTTTCTGCAGTGTGTTCTTCGATGGTCAGTGGAAGCTTACAAGAGGTTCTTTAGTTGTTGCTAGAGGTCAAAAACACTCCTCATTGTACTTGATGCAAGCAAAGTTACTTGATGGCTCTATTAATGCAGTTAAGAATGAGGGGATAGTTGAGTTGTGGCACAGCAGACTCAGTCATATCAGTGAAAAGGGATTGAAGATTTTAGAGAAGAGAAATCTCATTCCAGACTTGAAGAATGCATCTTTAAGGAAGTGCTCTCACTGTTTGGCGGGAAAGCAAACTCGAGTTGCTTTCAAGACCTCAACTCCTACCAGAGCATCAGGTATACTCGATTTAATTTATTCTGATGTTTGTGGTCCTATGAAAACAAGAACTCTTGGTGGTGCTTTATATTTTGTTACTTTTATAGATGATCACTCAAGAAAGACCTGGATCTACACGTTGAAGACGAAAGATCAGGTGCTCGATGCATTCAAGCAGTTTCATGCCTTAGTTGAGAGACAGACTGGGAAGAAGTTGAAATGCATCAGATCGGATAATGGAGGGGAATATATTGGTCCTTTTGATGAGTATTGCAGAGAGCAAGGTATCCGACATCAAAAGACTCCTCCAAAGACTCCTCAGTTGAATGGTCTTGCAGAAAGGATGAACAGAACATTGGTCGAGAGAGTAAGGTGTCTGCTATCAGAAGCAGGATTGTCTTCATCATTTTGGGGTGAGGCTCTGAGTACTGTTGTACATGTTTTAAATCTTACTCCGTGTGTTCCTTTAGACTTTGATCTTCCAGATAGAGTCTGGTCAGGAAAAGATGTTTCCTATAATCATTTGCGGGTCTTTGGATGTAAGGCATTTGTGCATATTCCCAAAGATGAGAGGTCTAAGTTGGATATGAAGACTCGACAGTGTGTGTTTCTTGGTTATGGCCAAGATGATTTTGGTTACAGACTTTATGATCCCGTGGAGAAGAAGCTTGTCAGAAGTCGGGATGTTGTGTTTGTTGAGGATCAAACCATAAGAGACATTGAGAAGACGGATAGCTCAGTTTCTACACCTGGTGATGACTTGATTGACTTGGAAATTGTTCCTCATAGTCAAGGTCAAGTAGAAGCTGAAGAGGAGAATCAGGATCAGCCTGATTTCGGTAATGATGAGCATGTCGATCATCCTTTGCATGATGAAGAGGATATCGATCAGCCACAACCACCTGATGTTCCAGAACAGGAGGTTCAAGAACCACCTAGAAGAAGTAGTAGAGCTCGTGTACCTTCTAGGATGTATCCTCCTGATCAGTATGTGCTCTTGACCGATGGGGGAGAGCCTGAATGCTATGGAGAAGCAGTTCATGGAGAACACAGGAATGAATGGTTGGAAGGAATGCAAGATGAGATGAAATCCTTGCATGAAAATGACACATTTGATCTGGTGAAACTACCAAAGGGGAAGCATGCTTTGAAGAACAAGTGGGTGTACAGGCTAAAACAAGATGAACACACCTCAAAGCCTCGATTCAAAGCTAGATTGGTTGTTAAAGGTTTCAGTCAGAAAGAGGGAGTTGATTTTGAAGAAATTTTCTCTCCGGTTGTCAAAATGTCTTCTATCCGTTTTGTGCTTGGTTTGGCTGCTAGTCTTGACTTGGAGATTGAGCAGATGGATGTCAAAACTGCTTTTCTTCATGGTGAGCTAGATAAAGAGATTTACATGGTGCAACCTGAAGGTTTCAAGGTGAAGGGAAAAGAAGACCATGTATGCAAACTGAAGAAAAGTCTCTACGGTTTGAAACAAGCACCTAGATTGTGGTATCAGAAATTTGAGTCAGTTATGGGGGAGCAAGGCTACCAGAAGACTATTTCTGATCATTGTGTGTTTGTTCAGAAGTTCTCGGATGATGATTTTATTATATTATTGCTATATGTTGATGATATATTGATTGTTGGCAGGAATGTTTCAAGAATTGACAGGTTAAAGAAACAGTTGAGCAGATCCTTTGCCATGAAGGATTTGGGGCCAATAAAGAAAATCCTTGGTATCAACATCACCCGAGATAGAGCAAACAAGAAGCTGCACTTGTCACAGGAGAAGTATATTGAGAAAGTGCTTGAGAAATTCAATATGAGCAAAGCTAAAGTGGTTAGTTCTCCTGCTGCCACTCATTTTAAGCTTGGTGCTCATCATAGTCCTTCAACCGATGAAGAGAAGGAAGCAATGAGAAGAGTCCCATATGCTTCAGCTGTGGGAAGCTTGATGTATGCAATGGTGTGTACGAGGCCTGACATAGCTCATGCAGTTGGTGTTGTTAGCCGTTATTTATCTAATCCGGGAAAGGAGCATTGGAATGCTGTGAAGTGGATAATGAGGTATCTACGAGGTACGTCTAGTTTGAGACTCACCTTTGGAGGTGGGAAGCCCGAGTTAGTTGGCTATACCGATTCAGATATGGGATCTGATGTGGACACCAGAAAGTCGATTTCTGCTTACCTAGTGACATTCGCAGGTGGCGCTGTGTCATGGCAATCAAGATTGCAAAAGTGTGTTGCACTCTCCACAACAGAATCAGAGTACATTGCTGCAACGGAAGCATGCAAAGAGGTGTTATGGTTCAAAAGGTTTATGGAGGAGATTGGATTGAAGCAACAGAGGTATGTAGTATTTTGTGATAGTCAGAGTGCTATCCATCTCAGCAAAAATGCTGCATTTCATTCAAGATCGAAGCATATTCATGTGAGATATCATTGGATGAGGGATGTCATCAATGATAAGTTGCTTGAGCTTGAAAAGATTCATACAGATGATAATGGTGCTGACATGATGACGAAGGCATTGCCTAGAGAGAAGCTCGAGGTATGTCGTGTGATAGCCGGAATGGCTAGTCTCTCCACATAATCAGAAAGGGGGAGATTTGTTGGGTTGGGTTTCCAAATATGTGAAGAGCCCAATATCCAACAAGGTGGAAAAGCCCAAGTAGGCCCAATACTTAGGTTATATTGTCACATAAGTCATTGATGGGAATAAGTAGGAATGTGATAGATCAGCTCCACCACAATTGAGAAAAAGAAAAAGAAGAGCTGCCACCTACTCCCACCTTTCTCTCTTCATCTTCATCATTGTAAGATAATATTGCAGAAGCAATATCAACAGTTTCAACCATCGGATCGAGCTGAATCTTGGTCAGCACGTTCGGAACTTGTGGAGGTATATTCTGAACGGTGGAGATCGTGTTTGGAGCTTTGTGTTGACGGAAATCAGCCAAAAACAGAAGCAGGTTTTGGGCGATTCAGTTCTGCGCGGTTGAGAGGAAAGAGACGTTTCTCACAAACTAACCGTTGGATCAAGCTGTAATTTGAACAGCACGTTCAGAACTCATAGGGGTTGATTCTGAACGGTGGAGATCGTGGTTTGAGCTTTGTGTTGACGGAAATCAGCCGAAAACAGAAGCAGGTCTTTTGGGCGATTATGTTCTGTGCAGTCGAGGGGAAAGAGCCGTTTCTCACAAACTAACCGTTGGATCGAGCTGTAACTTGGACAGCACGTTTAGGACTCATAGAGGTTGATTCTGGACGGTGGAGATCGGATTCTGAGGGTTCTACAGTTGCGAACTCAGAACGTCAGTTTGCGTAGTTTGGTGAGGTCTTTCTAATCTCGTTGTTTGTTATCAAGTATTGAGTGTCTTGATACATTTGTGGTAGTACGTCTGTGGTGGCAGATTGTAACTCTTGAATTTTATCTCATAGTGAAGTTTTTGGTGGGCTTCGGTCCCGTGGTTTTTTACCTTCTCACATTGAGGAGGTTTTCCACGTTAAATTGCTTGTGTCGTGCATTGTTGATTGCTTGCTTTATCGTGCATATTATTATTAGGATTGTTTCCTGCTAGATTCACACAAGAGAGGGATAATTGATCATTCCGCTGCGTAGACGAATAGTTTATTATTTGATTATTCGTGTGTTTATCCCAACACAACCAGAAGCTCTTCCTTATTCATCTTATTTTCAGTTTCAAAAGCAACGAACTGGCTCTAAAAGTAGGCACAACGATCAAAAAACACTTTACTTTTTGTGTGGGTTCAGAGATAGTGCTCTTTAGTCCCTTTTCGCTGCTTAGAGCAGCGGCATACCGGGCAGAAAGCTCATTATTTTGGTGCGTCAATCTAGTGATGGTGGCGTCTAGTTTCTTCTCTTTCCTGCGAGCACTGGCTATTTCACGTTTTAGATCTTCTAACTCGGTCAGCACGGAGGGAGGAGGATGGTATTGGATTTCTGGCATCAGGTCACTAAGAGAAGCAATGGCCTACAAATGGCAACAATATGAACCTTTTTTTTTTCTCTTTAACATGTATTTAAAGGGAAGTGATGTAGTACCTTGGCTTGGTGGAGAGCGAAAACTTTGAGTTTTACCTCATAATTCTTTTCACGTAAAGCTTGGCGGTCAAAAGGAGTGGCTAAACCCTGGATGTACTCAGCGCAAAGATCCCCATCATTTGTGTCAAATATTGAATGGGTACTGGGAGTGAGATCGGGAAATATTTGGGGTTCAGGCTGAGTTCTTTTGGCTGTAGGAGCGGGAGGAGCATGGGTGGTTTGTGTGGCAGGCCGAGTTATGTTGGTATTGTTAGTGGGAGTGGGAACCATTTGGGTTTCAGGCAGAGTTCTTTTGGCTGCGGGAGAGGGAGTAGCATTTGTTGTTTGTGCTGCAGGCAGAGTTCTGTTGGTACTGGGAGTGGGTGCGAGAGTGGGAGTAGGAACCATTTGGGTTTCAGGCCGAGTGTTTTTGGCTGCTGGAGCGGGAGGAACATGAGTGGTTTGTGTTGCAGGCCAAGTTCTGTTGATACTGGGAGTGGGAGGAGGGTGAGCAACAGTGGTTTTGGAGGCTGATTTAGTTTTGTTGACTGTGGGAGTGGGAGGAAGGTGAGCGGGAGTGGAATGGGTGGCAGAACAAGTTCTGTTGATTGTTGGAGTGCAAGTAGAAGTGGGAGAGAAAGAGGGTCTGGGAGGAGGGTGAGCAGCAGACCAAGTTCTGTTCGTTGTTGGAGCGGGATCGGGAGAGGAAGCGGGTCTGGAAGGAAGGTGAGCAGGAGTCGTTTGAGTGGCAGACCAAGGTCTGTGGGTTGTTGGAGTGAGAGTAGTGGGAGAGGAAGAAGGTCTGAGAGAACAGCAAGCAGGAGTGGTTTGGATGGCAGATCGAGTTATGTTTGTAGCGGGAATGAGAATGGGAGGAGGGTGAGCAGGAGTTGTTTGGGTGGCAGACACAGATCTCGATACATATTTTCATTTGGGTTGCAGGCCGAGATTTTTTCGCCTGTTTACGAGCGCTTACTTGGGTTACATAGTGGGGCTTGCATACATGTCCTAGCTGATAGGAGAGGGCTCCCACCTGCAGCCACAAATCAAAGGTTTAAAGAGCACATATACAATACTTCTTTCCTTTAATAAAGAGCATAAGTTTGATATAAATCACCCCACTCAAAATGCATCTTAACAATTGTACCTCACACATTTTCAAAACATAGAAATCCATAACAAATCTGATTAGACTTCACAATTCACCTTGGAATCCCGGAGGAGTAACATCAATCTGAGGTTTATACTCCTCATCACTGGAAAAGCCCATCTCCTCATTGAAGTAATCATCCTCAAAATCCATTGGATCCCGACAGCCAACCCCAAAACTCGATGTATCCATTCCGGAATCGAAAACCACACAAAAACTAGATTTTTTGGTGAAATTATAGGAGCGCTCATCTTCGAGCAACTTTCCATCACTCATTAATCTCACATCACTGGTGATTCCTTCCACATCAATAATCCTACTTTTTATACTAGCAATCGTTTCACCACCCTCCACCTTTAGAATGGTGCACTTCCAGCAGGCTCCTTTTACACAGATAATCATCTGTGATTAAACTAGTTAGATACACATCAATGTGGTGGTTACTTTAAAAATACATACAAATATCAAATCTATTATATGTGCCCTAGATTTCAATTTAAACACATAATCGTGTATCTAAGAAAAAATATCAAAAATGTTGATACGGTGGGTAGCTGTAATTCAAATTCTACAATTTGAAGAGGAAGCTTGAGTATTCATAAGACGATTAGCTTCACTCCAAGTTCCATCTTCTATTTCATCACTTTTCCCAAAAACAAAATTAAAATAATTTTCACCAGTAGAAATAAATCAAGGATCCGACCGCCATAACCACTCGAGAAAATGTACGCATTTGTAAGGGAAAAAAAAACCCAACGACGTTCGTATTAAAATAATTAATCCATAGGAAGAGTCATGAAATGACTGGCATTGTTGATGAACTTTACCTATTGGAGAAGAAGGGAGAATCCAAAGAGAGGAGATAGCTGTGATTTTTACAGTGTCATCGAAATCGAAGGGAAGGGAATGAAGGGAAGGTTAAGAAAATGAGTATAGCATTAATTGTTGTTGCTGCCATGCTCACCATCTTCGATGGAAATTACTAGCTTGAATTGATTAGGCGTACACTAGTTTAGAGTCTAGATATATCAAAAAATAATACTACCTCCGATACCGGGTATTTTTACTCATTTGTACGGGTATAGAGATTAAGACGTTTTATTTTTTTAATATATAATGTAAGAGAAAGTATGAATAAATTAGTAATTTAAAAAGAAAAAATGAATAAAGTTATTGGGAATAATGAATAATGTGTAAAAAAATACTCCCTCCGTCCCCCCACAAAGGTGGACATTTTCTTTTTGCACGTGGATTAAGGAGTATTATTATTTAAGGTGTAGTTGATAGTTGTATTAGTGAGGTGTATGGGTCCCATAAATTTATTATATTAGTGATGTGTGTGGATCCCATGTGTTTAAAAAGGAAAAAAATGTGAACCTTTGGTGCGGACGCCCAAAATGGCAAAATGTGGACCTTTCGGGCGGACGGAGGGAGTAATTAAAGTTATTGTGATTGTAAAAAGTAGGTAATAAAATATTATGTATTTTTGCCAAAAAATGAATGAGTAAAAATATGTGGAACATCCCAAAATAAAAAGTGGGTAAAAATACGTGGGATGGAGTGAGTAATAATAAAATAAAATAAAATATCAAGTGATTTTTCGAATATTAATTAATTATTATCAAAATTTTACCATTAGTTGGTCAACAGAGATGTAGCGGGCCCGGTACAAATGAATTTTGTCAAGAAAATTTTCAAACTCGAAACCTGTACTGCCTAGTGAACTCGTTTTGTCTCGCCCTCTCATGTGGAGTATTAACATTTACTCCCTCCTATACGTTTATTTTTTGTATGAAGATTAAGGAGTATGATATTTTAATATATAATAAAGTGAAAAAAATAATATTTTAATATGTAGTGAGTAGTTGTATTAGTGTAGTGTGTGGGCCATATGAATATAATAATGGTTTTGTGTGGGTCACATGACTCACATCAACCAAAAAAGAAAATGTATATTTTGTTTTGGGACGACCAAAATAAAAAAATGTATACCTAATTATGGGACGGAAGTATACATTTCATATTTAAATTAATTAAATTCATAGAATCAAGAATATCATAAAAATAATTTTTTTAAAAAAATATATAAAAAACTATCCAATTAATCAATACATAGTTAACTACTCAAATAAATTGTTTATCATTTATATTTAAGTTATTCAATTATATATATTAAAACAATTTTATACAATTACTTGGAGTAATTTGTAATGTGTGTGTGACAAAAAAGATGTAGAAATATAAAGAAAATATTTATATGGGGTATAATAAATAATAAAACTAGCGGGTGGGACCTGTTTGAACCGGCGAACCAAAGCTCGTTTGAGTTGAACTAAACCGCTTAAGATGACAGCAGAGCATCTCCAAACTAGAGTACACAAATGGATACACCAAAAAAGAAAGACTACAAGTAGCATCAAATAAAATCTCCAGTGATGATGCAGGAACTAAGGAAGTTACTCTTGGAGCCAGGCCAGCTTTAAACAAGCCCTGCTGCCAGACAACGCTCCTCTTACTCAGCCCAATCCACCGCCTCCTCCCCCTCGTCATGCTCGGATTCATGCCAATCTTTAAACTGAACCATGTTCTCAGATTTTCGCCCTTGTGTACGTGTACCTCCCAGCCTCCGCCCTTCCTTCACACGATCATAAACACTCACTTCATGATCCATTACTACCTTCTTAAACACAATGCTCTTCTTCGTGGACTTTGATGCTGGCCTCTCCACTCTCGTCCTTTTACGACGCCCCACGTCAGATTGCAGGGAGGAGTAAGCACTTGTCAAGCAATCCTTATTGTGCTCCTGCGTCAGCTTCTTTTCCTCCAGCGACTGCTTCTTTTGCCTGAGCTTTTCCTCCGACAACATCTCCCTTAGGAGAGCATTCTCCTCCTTAAGCCGCTTCACCTCTTTCTCCGCTTCATTTAGACTCTCCTTATATTCCTCCAAGCGGCTCTCCAGAACAGCCGTAGCACTAAGTGTCTAAAACAATGCATGAATCCCAAGTGAGATGATTAGACTAAAGAGAGAAAAAATTAGTACAGCCAACCAAGCGAAGCATTTGAGTGCATACTCGCAGGCTCTCCGAGCACCCAGAAGGTGTGGAGTTCTCCCAATTCCACTTTGAACCAAACTCGGGCAGCACAATCAAATCCTCAGCTTCAGGCTCCATTCTTTTAGATTTTGACCGCTTATATGGAGGAGGCTCTGTTCTTTTAGATTCTGAACGTGGAGTCATCTTATATGTTAGCAGATCAGCAGTATCCACTTCGGCATCTGCAGAAAGTAACCAAGTAAAAGAAAAATCAACTTCAACAGAGCATTGAGCAATGGAAGTAAAACAAGGCAAACAACAGCACAGAAACCAATCATTAGGAAAGAAATCCGAGTCTCTGACCAAATAACAGTCTGAAATCTTGGATTCAATGAGAAAAAACTCAGGAGAACCAATAAATTGCAACCTAACTGAGTGGTTGGCTATTCAGGCAGGCGCCTAGCTTTCCACCAGAGGCATGCCTCTCTACACAACTCTAGAAGTCATAAGAATGTGTCCATAACCGTATCTAGCTACAGCTCTTTTGAATAGATTGCAAGCAGCAGCCTTAACTGGTTTATATTTAACTAGATACTGCAAAATATTGAAGTCCTAACAACTACTCACGGGATGAAGAATCCCACCAACCTTTTACCTAGGACAGCGAACTACTATGCAGAGAGGAATTAACTACCAAAAATCATTATCAATAACCCAATTTCTCTGACAATTACATAGTTACTAACAACATACAGCAAAAATAAATCCATGAAACAAAAGTAGAGCGTTCATTTCATAGTAATAACTAATCACCTGGGAGTCGAACAAGGTGAAGAATAGACCCAATTTGAACGTGATGCTGTGCGAGAGTGCTGCCATCCTCAAGTTGTTTGCCAGCAAATATGAGCCTCTGCTTATCAGGAGGGATGCCCTCTTCCGCTTCAACGATAGCCTTCACATCTTCTACTGCAGCTGATCTCGCAACCTCCAAAACAATGATCTTCCCAGACAAGGTCTTGACGTATCTCCGCGGCCGCCCTTCTAGTCTCAACACCAAATTTAGGGTCGAATCATCGTGGATGTCGTAATCGGCGATGGTCTTGTAGTCCTCCAATTGTTCCCCTGTATACGTCAATCTCTGCTCGTATCGACAAATCCATTCTCTGTCCTCAATTTGGGCCTTCACATAATCAATTGTGTGAGTGCCTTTCACTTCCAGAGTGATAGTCTTCCCTGCGATCGTCTTCACAAATATTTGCATTCCACCTTCAACACCGAGGATACGATGATTTAGGGTCGACAAATCAGCCTGATTAAGATTTTTGGCACAAAATTCCGATGCTGATCAACAGCAATTGTTAGAGAGTGAAGTCTCGCCTCTTCACTTCGAATTCGGCTAAACCCTAATTTCAAACGGAACGACGCCGTTCGACAATCTTGAAAAAGAAAACCTGGAGGCTGGATTTTTCAATGGACTAGTAAGTAATCATTCTAGAATCGTCCAATTAAATTTAGCCTCGTGACACGTTTTTTTTAAGTAAATAATCATTAAAAAATTTAACAGTTAAAATTGTCTATGAACACTTAAGTTGGACTAGATAGATATAACCCCAGGCTAATATCCCATAAATTTTTAAATTTAAAGAGTTTGCCATTATTAACACCAACCTTTTTAAAAGATCAAATTTTATACCAATTCACAAATTTTTTTTCATTAATTTTCAGCTTTCAATTCTGTCCACCAGATTTTCAATTCTCAACAAATTTTTAGTATAATTTATCATATACTCTATCCATCTCATCCAATGGTTTACACATTTTTTTTAAGGTCTCATCCTAAAAATTACATTTCTCTTTTTAGTATATGAATCCACATAAATTAATTACTTACTTATTTCTCCACGACTCACACATCATACTAATACAATCACCAACCATACATTAAAATATAAATTCTCTCACCTCAATATACATTAAAATATTATATTCCTTAATTCCCGTGTAAAGAGCAAATGTAACTATTAGGCCGGTTGGAAGGAATATTGATTTAGTCCATTTGGGTTGATTTAGTCAATAGAAAATCAATTTACGTTCCATAGTCGATCAATTTAGAAACTAAAAAATATTTTACTGCTCGAGGGCTTAGGTTACTATATTTCTTCCCCTTCCGTTTATGTTTGACTTTAAAATGAAAGGTAATTTTGGGGTGCATGGTGTAAAAGTGCACCCACTAGTTTATTGATTTAAAGTGAGGATAGTAGGTAGTTTTAATTTTTAAAGAGAGAATTATTATTTTTTATTTAATAATAGAGATTAAACAAATTTTTAATTTAATGATTAAGATTATTCAGATACACTGATGTATTAGATACATTCAAGTTGGACTCTAAAATTAAAAGACATTATGTTTTGTCAAACGAAAAAAAAAAGTCAAAAGGCAAAGGCAAAATTACAATTTCAATTTGTTGTGGTTTATTGACTTTTTACAGCACAATGGCAACTTGGATCCAAAATCCAGAAACAGATAGGCAATGTTAGTTTCCTGATTTTAGTTTTCAAAACCCACATAATACATTTAAAAATCACTCATATATATATTTATTACATTATTTCTTTTCAAAGTATATTTTTTTCTCTTTATCTCTCCTCCCCCATTTATCTTTTTAAATAAATAAATTAATTAATACATTGATTTGACATAAAATTAAAATTTACCATATTCAAAACTCAAAACAAACATACAACTCACTATTTATTATTTTCAAAACCCACATAATCTCAAACCAAACATCATCATAATGTTTAAAATTTCCTAACTATGGATTAAAAATCAATTCAGTACCATAAATTTCCTCAGTCTATTTTAGTCTCAATTAAGATAAATGTGTTAATTTAGTTCCACCGACGAAAAATAGGGCCAAACACGTCATATTTTGGTCGGAAAACACTAACATCACCAGAAAACGACACGTGATTGTCACGTGATAACCAGAAACGCTGATTTCTGGCCAAGACGATGACATGACGCCTTAATGACAGATGAGTCAACAAATTAAATGTTATTTTAATACTAACAAGACATTTTTATTTTTTAAAATTAAAAAAAAACAAAAATAATAAAAAACATATTAAAAAATCTAATTAATAAACCAAAAGATTAATAAAAAAAACTCTTTACTCATTTCACAAAAATTATTAGTATCAATTATCAAATAATATATTTTTAGTAAAACGAGAAATAACTTTAGACAAAAAAAAATGTGATACTCATAAAAATTACATTTTGAATTGCGAAATTAGTGTACACATATTACTAATATATTCGTATGTACCATTACACGCAAATAACATGATATGTACTACTACTTTTTAAAGTGAAATTAATAAATTATTAATATACATTTGAATGTGTGTTTTTTTTTAAAAAAAATCTCAGCAAGCAAATGCAATTTTAAGCTTCATTAAAGATGTTAATCGATTATGGATTTCCATGCAAATCGAGTGCATGAATTATATGTACACACGTTTGAATTTACTTATTTAATTTTTATTAATTAATATCAACAATTTTAAGAAAATAATGCTATTAATCTAGAGATGAAAAATAAAACATGGAGTAAAATAAAATATATAAGATTAAATAGTAATTCGTATGCAATGATCAATTAAATTTAAATAAATGAATTCACAATAGAATTATTTAAAGAAAAAATTACATTAAAATAGGAATTTTAATACAGAACTTTGCCATCAAGAAAATACACCAACAATTAATGCTGCATTATCGCATCATCTTATCTAAAATAATCACGTGGAAATTAAATTAATCAATTCTAATCGTGGATGGAGCAGCTCAAATTCGTTTGATCATTAAATGGAAAGAGTATTAATTAGTGCAGTAATAAAACTGGCCTACCTGCCAATAGTCTTTTAATAACTATAGCCTCCCTGGCAATAGTAAAATCAAGTAAATGGAAGAGTGTTAATTAGTGCAGTAATAAAACTGGCCTACCTGCCAATAGTCTTTTAATAACTATAGCCTCCCTGGCAATAGTAAAATCAAGAATTCGTCCCTCTTTTTTATAGGAAAAAGAAAAAGAAATTTGAAAAATCTGATTCATCTTCCTTCTCAATTTCCAAAATCGCCTACTCCCTCATTTCCCCACCAATCCCACCCTTCAGACACCCCTTTTTTGTTTTCAATTTGCTCACATCGTACGTTAATCTGTGTGGCTACGCGTTCTACAGAAGGTTTTCGAGAATAACAAGAGGGAGAAGTCAAAATGTCGCCCACGGTGGCGGCGGAGGAGCAAGCCGAGAAACTCCGACAAGACGGCAACACCTACTTCAATAAAGGGCGATTAGGTGCGGCCGTTGATGCTTACACTGAGGTTGATTTCTCCTTGGTGTCTGATTACGTTATTCTGCTGTTAAAGTTTTATATTTATTTGTTTTTTACTTTGATTTTGATTTTTAGGCTATTACTTTATGCCCTAATGTTCCTGTATACTGGACGAATCGAGCTCTGTGTCATCGCAAGCGGAAGTATGTACGATCACTGCACTCATTTACAATGATGTTGATCGTCATTTTCTTGCTGTGGGGTGTTCTTTTTTCGTTTCATTTCTTTCTTGTACTATTTATTAGGGTTAATATGTGATTTTGGTGTACAGTGAATGGTCAAGGGTGGAGGAGGATTGCAGGAAAGCAATTCAGCTCGATCACAACTCTGTAAAGGTGTCGTCTGTTAAACAACATTTCATTACTGTTTTGATGTTTTTATTACCTTTCACTTCGGGTGTTTTTTTCGTGCTTATCTCTCTACGAATAAATTGGTTTTGTTGTACATTCTATAATTTCCATTGGGAGCATTTTGAATCTTTGATTCCTTTTCTCTTACCTCTTTTGTGCTAGACTTCAGTAAAACATCATTATTTGCTGGGCCTAAATATAATTAAATATCTTTTTTGTCCAATGTTTTGGTTGCTCAAGACGTATATCTCCGCAGCTGTCAATTTTGTGATCAATATATGCTCACGTGTAATATTTTTCTCCATAACCTCTGAATAAGTGTTCACACATTCTTTAAGACTCACAGAGTTAGGGGCTGCGAACACGAAGACTATCTGCTGCGGTAATTTATTAAAGAAAGAACATCTATTAACAATATCCAATGGCTTTGTCAAGGCTTCAAACAATTTATCATGTGATTGCTTCTGCAAAAGCGAGTGTGTACATGAACAAGCTTTATTTCTTTCTTTCTTTCTCTTTTATTTCCCTTTAAATATTAGCCACATGGTAGCTCTTTACTAGTAATATAATATGGTGAGGTAGTATTCAATTAATGTTGGCCAACAAATTCTGTAGTTAACATGAGCATATCCTTACTGCTAAGTCGTGTTATATTGCATCACGGATAAAGATGGAGGAGGCAATTTTGCTCTTCCTTATTTGAAATATGTGGAAACCATAGGATGGGTTCCAGCACCTTTTTTATTTTTTGGTAAGAATAGGATATCAGGAATTGCTGGTGCTATCAGGCATGTCATGGAATATATTTGACACCTGAAATGTTGTGAGTACAATTTTTTGGGGGAAATAAACTTGTAAAGTATATCCCATGGAAGCTCTGTGGTTGTTTAATAATTGAGAAAGCAACCCTGGTCTGGTGTCCATATATCTCTTCTCTCATGCGTCATGCCTCAAGTGTAGAGCATATGATTCTCAATTCCTGAGTTTTTTCTTTTTATTTGCAGTTTTAATATCATGTATATTTTTCCTAGTTGAATAATAACATCAGATGACGATTTTGGACAACTGCTCCATATAACAATATTGTACAGGTCGTGCATTAAATTGAAATTTTACTTCTATAAATATGTTAGATAATTGAAGCTGCTAGAACAAGCTAACTATTTTCTTATTAGATCCAACTAACATTGAAAGTCTTTGAATTTCAGGCACACTATATGCTTGGACTTGCTCTTCTTGAAAGGAAAGAGTATGGGGTAGGTGTGAAGGAATTGGAGAAGGTATGAGATATATAAGATTACTGAAGTTTTTGCCTTTCTCTGTAATATTAATTTTTACATTTTCATTTAACATTGAAATCTCTCTTAATTAAAAAAAAGGATACATTTCACTTTTCAGTGCAATCAGTTGGTAACATGTTTCTTTAGGATTCAATAGTTTAAGTTTCTGAGCTGGTCCTTTTATGGTTGGTTATGAGTTAGCTATCCTGTAAACCTTGTTTTTTAATGAACTGTGTTGAATTTCCATATTTGCGTGCTTGCATGTATTCCTTGTACCCTAATCTGGTAACATATTGATGCGTTACAAGATGAAGGGTGTTATCAATATATTTTACTGTAATTTTTTTCTTTGGAACCTATTGCGCATTTGTTGTGATCATGATTTTTTGTTAATGATGGTGATGTAAAGTTGTAACGATGCAGGCTTTGGACCTTGGTAGGGGTGCAAACCCCAAGAGTTACATGGTAGAGGAGATATGGCAAGAGCTTGCAAAAGCTAAATACTTGTTGTGGGAACATGAATCAACCAAGCATTCTTGGGAGCTTCAAAATTTAAAGTAAGTGCTGTATATTCATCTTTCGTCATTTCTGCAATCAGGTCATGCACTATAGAGCTCTCTCTTACTCGGATGAAATTAATTTGCTACACAGAGAATCATGCGAAGAAGCTCTCAAGGAGAAATTTTCCCGTGATGCTCATCAAGGGGAAGGTTTTGTAGATGAAATTGCCATGTCTAACGCAAAGCAACTGGAAGCTTTGGGTCAAGTATTCAAAAAAGCTACTGTAGATGATACTCCGACTGAGGTGAGAATCATGTCCTTAGTACATTTTTCTCTTCTTCTGGATTTTCTGTGACACCAAGAAGGATTCAGGTGCCTGACCATTTATGCTGTAAAATTACTCTGGAAATATTCCGTGATCCGGTAATCACTCCTAGTGGTTTTACATACGAGAGAGCAACCATCTTGGAGCATCTGGAAAAGGTAACTCCATTAACTCTCTTTCTCAGTTGATATAATATACAAGCATGAATTTTGAGTTCAAATTTCGCCAATCTAGGTGGGAAACTTCGACCCCATTACTCGTGAACGGCTATTTCCATCTCGGCTGGTACCAAATCTGGCCATAAAGGAAGCTGTGATGGCATATCTGGATACACATGGATGGGCCTACAACATGAATTGATCGCTGTTGAGTCGTTCGTCGTCTGTCTTCAAGAACATGGCTATTCAATGGTAATCCTTTCTTCGAGTTATCAAAATTCAAAATATTGTGATATTTGCATCACCGTGGTGATGATTAGCATATATGCAGATACTTTTGTGGCCAAATAGAAACTGTCATTTGAAGTGTACAGTCTCAACAACCGTGCATGTACAGTATTGTAGCAATCCCTCTCTACCTAGATATCAAATTCTTTCTGTTTTGTTTCTTCATACTTTTGAGTTCCATTTATATAGTCGTTTCTGTCCATTTTCTATATTTATTTTGTGTATTTATATTAAATACTTGAAATATTTCTAAATATAGGCATATTTTCTTAATAAAACTTGTTTTTAAAATATAAGTATTGAAGTATCAGTGGATTAATTAGTTAAATTAAGTTGTTAATTACTCCATATCATCGAATTTTAACGGAAAATATACTCTTCTGTCTCGATAAACATTCCATGATTCAGGATATTATAGTTTTTTTAGTAATAAATGTATGATAAAATAAAATATGAGTATGAGGTGAGTGATATTTTAAAAGTAAAATTTGAGAAATTATTTCATTGAAATTTATTATTATTTTATTATTATTTTTTAAAAAAATGTAATGTAACAAATCAGTGAAAAAACAGTAAATAATTTGTAATGGAGTGGATTATTAGTATTCTAAAATTGACTTATAAAGTATAGGATGTCTTATATACCTAATGACCTTTAATTATATATTCTAATATATATATATATATATATATATTTTTTAAATGTGGAAATTTATCTTAGAAACTGAATTTTATTTATGTGGATTCATACAAGAGGTTTGGTGGCACGTTATGATGGTCCACGAGATGTGACAAACAATAATTGTCAAATTAAATCATGCACTTCACTTTAGGAATTAGGCCAAAGTAACCGACGTACCATATAAACCATATAATTGTCAAGTTGAAGAAAATAAGATATTTTATCCCATTGTTCAAATTTAATTGGATATATAATCTAATTAAATATTGCATCTTGCATGTATTAGTTTTATAATCACGTCATGTTAATAATGCAACTTAAAAATAAAAAACAAGTGATTAATCCCATCCCATCCCATCCCCCTCACCCCTACCAAACATTTTCATGCATGTAGATGAACTGTGTCTAATAAACATATGTAAACTGTTAATACTATGATCAAGCTTTTTTCCGACCTAAATTCAGAAATACAAACAAAATTATTTACTAAGTGTAATAACTATATCTTCTTTTGAGTTCTTGACTAGCTATGCAGTGTGTACACGGTTCAATACCCTATTCATTCTATCAAGAATGCCTTGGGCTTTCCTTTTGGCTCTTGATGTGCCGTTTTCGGCCACCTGAGACAATGTTCGACTCGTACTCTCCTCTTTCCTCGTGTCGTTGAGCTTGGACCGATCGCTCAAGCAGATCGCGTAGAGGATTGCAACGCAATTCTCCTTATTACGACCACACGACGTCTCCCTGATTATACCGAGCAAGCAAGGAACTCCACCTAGCTCTCCTATTTCCTCTATGGCCTCTTGACCTGTCGAAAGCATTGCAAGTATGGATAGCAGCTCATCAACGTGGACTCTGCTAACGAGCTTGTTCATGATCACTCTCACCGCCCCGTCTCTAACAGCTCTAGTTTTGTTCTCATGAAGTATGCAGAGGTTGAAAATGGCTGAAGCTACATCTTTCATAGCTAATGGATTTCCTTCGTCCAATAGGTCAATAAGAGGCTTCAACGCACCGGATGCACCGATTAGTGCTTTATTTGAGTTGAGAGCTGATAACGTGAAGATCGTTGCAGCTGCATTGCTCCTCGTTTCAATCGTTCCCCACCTCAACGCATTGATGAGCAGAGGTATAACCGTAGGCGTCTCTGCCACGAGCTTCTTGTTACCATCATGGATGGATATATTTAAAACCGTTGTGATCAGATCTTCTTGGAGCTTCGAGTGATCAAACTTGGCGTTGCAGTTGGTTCGACAGAGCGGGGAGAGCAGCTGAGGTATTGCATCGACTGATTCACCGAAAAGAGCACGAAAAGGGGGGATCTGTTTAGTCAAGAAACGAAACTCTCTTGCAGCTTCTTCTTGATCGGACAATGTGGAAGACATTTTGTTGAGCAAACGGTGGAAATGGATCCTGTCAGCTTGGATTAAACCAACATCAGTGGTGGGATGAACAGATTGGGGGAAGTTGATAGCATGATTGTTGCACCATTGTGCTATCATTTGGTGAATCAAGTGATTAGGTGTGAGAATAGTGTGTGAGAGAAGCTGTTGAGTTCTAGGGCATGTTCTGTTCCCATCATCCAACCATTTCTGAATGAATGCTCTATCAAATGTCTGCAATTTTTTCAGAAAAAATATCAAAATTGCAGCCAAATTAGGGCATGAATTCCACCACCAACAAAACTAAGCATCCAAAACAAAATTCAGGCAATTGAGAATTCATCACAAACAACAACATCAACAATCTAATAATCAACTTAACAGACGAATTTCGAAGGCAGAGAGAGAGGGCGAAATCAAACAGGAACCTGTCCGGATGCGATGATAACAGGATCGGCCATGACCTCCGTAGAAAGCGGACACTTGAAGACCTCCGGCGGCGGTGCCGCAGAAGTGGCGTGGCCAGTATGAAGTCTCAATTCCTTGAAACGAGATAGCATTTTTTGAGCTCTATCAATTGCTTCCACATCGTCGTCATCTGCAATTGCTTTCACTAAATCCTGCAATTCCTTCTTCATCACAATCACATCATTGTTCTTCCCCATCACCCTTTTTGCCTCCACTAACAAAACCCCCATTGCCAATTTTATTATATAGCCTTTCGCGTTTCCTCTGTTTATTTATTTCAAATTTTCTCTCTCCCATTTCTTTACCCGCTTCGGTGTCTATTTTCGGCATATTTTATTAATTTAATTTTTATTAATATAAAATATCAATATTTTTATGGAATTATATTTCAGTTTGACAACTCTTTTTTACGTAAAAAAACTAAATTTGATGAAAAAAATATGAAACTAGTACAAACGTAATCGAATGACGTTTAATAGATTAATGCACTACCAAAATTTAAGTAGCACGAAATTTGTCGGCTGAAGGTGATTAGTGTTGTATAGGAATTATTTCATAATTCAAACTAATTAATTAAAAAGATATATAGATAATGTTTGGTCGAACATAGGAAAACTTGATTATATATGTGGGTTGCTTACTCAATATCTTTTAAATTTATTTGTTTATATCGTGTACGCCATTTAGAAATGGCTATTAATAATGATTTAATATTTATATTTAGTATTTTTATTAAATCAAAAATAAAGATTCATTTATTAAGTAGAACAAGAACCAAAGCTATCGAGTCCAAAAAAGTAGATTTCTTAAAAAGAAAAAAAAAGACATATTTAGTTGATAATTTGACCATTAATATTGGTATGTCGTTCCATCTTAATCTTCCATGATTAGAGCTAAAGAAGCAGGGTATTTGAGCTAAATACAAAATGAAGTTAGAGCTCAAGGATTCATTAAATATTCAAGCTTGACTTGTACTCAAGTCAAATGAAAAATTATTAACCTCCATTTAATTAATTAATCAATGAATAATTACAAACACAATGTAAAAAAAAAAAAACAGCGACAGCTGCGTGTCACTGGAGTAGTGAATAAGAATCCAGCTGGCATGCTGGCTATACATATCACATACTGCATCAAACATATGATAGGTATAATTAAATGATTTAAAAGTATTTTTGCTATAAATTTAACTATTTTTTTAATCATACATTTTGAAATTTCTTAAGGTCTGTAATGGAGAATAATTTTTTTTATTTTTTCCTTTTAAATAAATTTAACTATAAATTTTTTTTGATAGGTATTTTATTACTTTAATTTTTGGTGGGTATAGAAAATCAAATAAAATACTCCATCCGTCTCATAATTATTGTCACCGTTACTGTAGACACGAAGTTTAAAAAAAATTACTTTTTGATCAACTTTATTGATTTTTTAATGATATTGTGGTATTTTAAAGTAATAAATAAATTATAATGTATTCCCTCCGTCTGCTTTCAAGGGTATCATTTTTCTATTTTAGGCGTTCGCCCCCAAGGATCTCATTTCCTTTTTAATCCACACACACCCACTAATACAATTAAAAAATGGACCCACACCTCCACTAATACAACTACCCACTACACATTAAATAACAATACTCATTAATCTCCGTGTCAAAAACAAATAACACCCTTGAATCCGGACGGAGGGAGTATATTATAGTATGTGTTAGGTGAGAGTGATATTTTTTAAATTAAGATAACTTTTAAGGTTGTTAGGTTAATGTGAATTTTTTTTTTTTTGGATGGTGACACTCATTGTGGAACGGACGAAAACGGAAAGTGTGACACTTATTATTATGGGACAGAGAGAGTATTAATTATTAAAATGTGACGTAAAATTAATAAAATCAGAAACCCAAGCTACGTTAAATGGTAATGGATTCGTAATCGTCATTGTCTATTTAATGTAGTAGAATTTTTTTTTTTTAATTGAATGGTTGAGATGTGAATTGGATAAGTTGGGAGTGTTTTCAATGGTAAGGTATTAATTAAACACATCGAAATGCTGTTATATTCCGTAATGAAAGTTTTGATATAGGCAAACTATTGGAAGAACTAAAGGCACGTCTTTGAGGTTGGATTTTTGGGAGACACTCAGAGAGCTTATCTATTTGGCAATTGTAACAAATGAATTATATTCAATTATCAATTCAAAATTGTAGTTGAAATTTCAAAATTTTCATTAGTATATGAAACGATTATTTTGAGTCATTTAAAAAGTAAAAATCATTTCTCATCAGAAGTGATTGATCACAATCTTTTGATTTCACACTACTCTAAGATGATTTAGATGTGTTTTTTTGGAGTAATTTATTTAAAAAAGATACATTAATAAAATAAACTCTTTTATCACACTCACAAGATGATTTAGATGTGTTTTTCAAGTAATTTTTTTATTTAAAAAATTATATATTAATAAAATAAACTCTCTTTCCCAATAGTGAATGTACTCCATCTGTTCCCGGCAAACCGCACTATTTGCTTTTTGCACGTAGATTAAGAAATATTATTATTTTATATAAAGTTGGTAGGTGTATAAAATGTGATGGGTATTGGTGGACCCTTTTTACTAAAAAGAAAAAATAGTGCAATTTGGACAAGACGTTCAATATAATAAAATGATGCTATTTAAGCGGATAGAGAGAATAGATTTTTACGTCGACTGTATTACCTTTACATTCATTTCATTCTTGCATATAAATTCCGGTAAGAAAGTGTTGTTCCGAGTATTATACAATCCGGCATAACATCTTGACAGAAATAAATCTATATAATTTTGAATTTAAAAAAATAAATATTTGATCAATTGTAAACATGGAGTCGGCGAGTCAAACGTCAACCGTGTCGTGGCATGAGGGAGTCGTCGGTTTGTCGTCACTCCATTTTAGAAATTAAAATAGAAAGTGCGTGTCGGCGTTTAGGGTTGATTTCCATTGCAATAAACTGGACCCCACCTCTTTTTGCTTTTTTTATTTTTTTAAAGAAAAATTATTTGCATAATACTACGGCCCATTTCCCTTTTTTTTCTCAAAATTACCACCCATCCTCTCTTCTTCTCTATTCATGTGCCATTTATTTATTTATTTATTATTATTATCTATAAATGTTTGTTGTTAGTCCAGTTAATAGTTAATATACACTAAGTACCCTTACTTCCCCTTCTCCAAGCCTCCTTATATGGCCTCTCCTAATTCGTTCTCAATGGAAATCAAACCTGAATCTCTCACTTAAGTGGAGTATTAAATATTTTCATCATACATCTATTTGATGTTTATTACTCCCTCCGTCCCAAAGATATTGATACACTCTCTTTTTTAGGTTGTCCCACAAAAATTAACATATTTCTTTTTTAAGGATATGAGACCCACACAAAAATAATTTATTTATTTACATGCCCCACACACACATCACACTCACCACTAATACAACTACCCACTACACATTAAATATTATTTCTCTCACATCACTTTATACTAAATTATTATACTCCTTAATCTCTGTGCCAAAAAAAATGTGTCAATTGTTATGGGATGGAGGGAGTAATAAAAATATAAGTAGTATGAATTTGTAGATAAATTGTACTTTTGAATTTAAATTTAATTATTTTTTCTTTCCTAAATTAGAACTATGTGTGTATCATAATATCCATATATATCTTCTGGGAGAAGGTAGTCTGTAATTCCAAAATTATCTGAATGAATTCGTTCGTAAGAAATAAAATATAAATTGAATTATTGAACAGGAAAATCCTTAGGAAGATTCCCAGAATGCAACATTCCAACCAACGAAATCTTTGCTTTTGACCATAGTTTTAAAAAGTCGTGTTAGTATTCATTACGCTTAATAATTTTAGTTTACCAACCTATAATAATATATTTCTCCTTTCATCTATAAGGATTTATAAACTTGAGATCTAAATCTAAATATTCTCTCCCCTTTTTTCTTTATGCTCACCACACTGGAAGTTTCACGATTTTTTTAATTAATTATTATTTTTAATTAAAAATAAAACTTTTCAATTATACTCCCGCCATTTATAGAGACTCATCTATTTTTTCACGTGAACTAAGAAATATTATTATATTATATATAATGTGTAGTAATATTAGTAGAGAATAGTAGGTCATGAGTAAATTTTTTTTTTCCAAAATGAGACTATTTGAACCAAACGTTCAAAATGACAAAATAATATCTTTAAAAACAAACGAAAAAGTATTTGAAAGATTATTAGTTTTCATCAATCAAGTACTCCTTCCGTCCGCCCGTGCATTTATTTTTTGCACGTAGATTAAGGAGTATTATTATTTAATGTGTAGTTGATAATTGTATTAATAGGTGTGTGGACCCTATATTTTAATTATATTAGTGGTTGTGTGTGGGTCCCATACGTATAAAAAGAAAAATGAGACCCTTACGTGCGGATGCCCAAAATAGAAAAATAGGACTCTTTGGAGGAGACGGAGGGAGTATCACTTTCACTTCTATTAAAAAGTTGACAAAAAAGTGTTTCTCTAATCTTTAATACTCCCTCCGTCCAAAAGATATTGACACACTTTCCTTTTTGGGTTGTCCCACAGAAATTGACATATTTCCTTTTAAGAACATGGGACTCACCCAAAAATAATTTATTTATTTGCATGGACCCACACACACATCACACTCACCACTAATACAACTACCCACTACACATTAAATATTATTTCTCTCATTTCACTTTACATTAAATTATTATACTCCTTAATCTCCGTGCAAAAAAAAAGCGTCAATTTCTCTTAGACGGAGGGAGTATTTACTCCTTGTTACAATTTATCATTAGAATAAGCCAAATTAATGTTGTGTAAGATTTTAACACAAAAGCCAATGCATTTACGGTATTAATTCTCACCTCAATATTATTGTATCCAGATCACATGTTTCAGTATACGATTGTACATCACTTGTAGGTCGTTTGGTTTGAATATTTTTAATTGGAATGGTAATGAATATTATTAAACAAATAATTAAAATAGGATTGAAAATTATTAAAGAATGATGATAGTTATTCTTCAATGTAAGTGATTAAGAAATTTTGATTCTCACTAAATCAAACAAGCATTAACAATAAAAATTAATATACCTTTATTTTCATTAACCCTACTCATTACCCTAACCAAGCATCTCCCAAATTGATAACATATTACAAATATAAAATAAATAAAATAGGATAGAAATCATTAGTAAGAAATAGAGGGAATTATGAATAAAAGTTGGGCCCTGATCATAGATTCAGCCAATTATTGAATTGGGCAAGCATAACTTAAAACCTTACATCGTGGCCTGAATATCGAATATTGAGGCCCAACTCTGTCAGTATTGGGCTAAAATGGAACACTTTTTCATTACTTGCCACTCACAAATCTTGAAAATATATTTTTTTATTTAAAGGAGCAAAAATTTAAAAATCTAAAATATATATATATATTCTTTTACTAAATAATATTCCCTCCCCCTCATAAAAAAAGTTTAATATTACTATAGATATGGATTTCTAAAAAAGTTGCATTTTTTTTTCTTTTAGAGGTAGTTTGTTATTTTTTTTGGTAATAAATAAATTATTAGGTGAATTGTAAAGTGGTGACAATATTGAAATTAAAGGGTGTTGCGAAATTATTAGATTGTGCGTTATTTTATTATTTGGAATTGTAAACTTGTTTATGAGATAGAGGAAAATATTAAGTGTGAATTTATTTATAAGATGTATAAAGTAATCTTACTAAATTAAAATGTAGTATTATACATTAAGGTCACAAGGGATAGCAAAGACATAATAATATCTTCAAATTGTAATATATATATATATATATATTATTCTTATTACTATCAATATTATCTTTACACCTTTCGGTGCCATCCGTCCTATAATTAAGCTTGAAAGAGGGCTTAGACAAGGAGATCCCCTTTCTGCCTTTTTTTTTCTACTTGCAGCGGAAGGCTTGAGTATTATGATATCCAGAGATGTGGATATGAGTTTTTTCCTTCCACTTGATGTGGGAAAAGAAAAAATAAAAATCTCACACCTTCAATTTGCGGATGATACCTTATTTTTGGGGGCTGCAATTGAGGAAAACATATTTTTAAAGAGATTTTTGTCTATCATGGAACTTGTTTTTGGGTTGAAAATCAATAGAAATAAGTGTGAGCTGCATTGCTTAAATGTAGAAGGCGATTGGATGGCGAATAAAACAGAATTTTTGGAAAGCAGTTTGGGAATAATACCTTTCAGATACTTGGGGGTGAAGGTTGGGTGCGCACATCAAAAGATTTCAGATTGGGACTACATGGTTCAAAAAATTAAGAGAAGGGTTCAGAAATGGATAAATCTCAAGATTTCAATTGGTGGAAGGCTTACTCTTGTGAATTCTGTTTTATTCTCTCTCCCGGTGTACTTGATGTCCGCCTATCGTGTTCCTATAAAGATCTTGAATGAGATAGCTAGGATTCAACGTATCTTCTTATGGGGGGAGGGGAGAGTGATCATAAAATTTCTTGGGTCAAATGGGCTACGATATGTAGCCCAAAACATATGGGGGGACTTGAGGTTCGAGATCTAGATTGCTTCAATAAAGCTTTGTTGGGCAAGTGGGTGTGGAGATATTTTAGCGAGGGTGATCGTCTATGGGTGAGGGAGGTTAGGTCTAGGTGGAGTGTCTCATGGGAAGATAAAGTCTTAAGGGGGTGAATCAAGGTAGAAATAAACCAAGTGGTTGGTGGGGAGAGGTGTTGAAGGATGTAGAAATGAGGGATGATTCTCAAAAGGTCTTGTTAGAGTCATAAGAGATGGTAGTAACACTAAGTTTTGGGATGATAAATGGATGAGGGGAGAGGAAAGATTGAGAGATAAGTTCAAAAGATTATACCAATTATCATTAGATAAGGATAAGAGTGTGAGGGAAATGGGTGAATGGAGAAATGGGGAATGGAGTTGGTCTTGGAGATGGAAGAGGGAACTTAGAGAAAGAAAAAACGAGTTATTAAATAATCTCTTATCTTTGTTGTCTTCTTTCAGCCTAATATTGGCGTAATGGATATGTGGCCATGGAAGGAGGGGAAAAACAACATATACTCCACAAAGGCAGCATATGATGTGCTTCTAATAGACAAAACAACATACAATACACCAGCTAGAAAAGAGTTCATATTGATGTAGAACAAGTTGATCATTCCAAAAGTTAGTGTTCATGCATGGAGAGTCCTTTGGAAAAGAGTACCTACAACAACTAATCTATAAAAAAGATAGTGCCTACCAACAAACACCAACACCAATTGTGTCTTTTGTGCAAAGTGTCCGTACAGTATGCCATGTTTTTTTTAATGCCCTTTTGCGAACCATATTTAGATGAAATGGTTGAATTGATTGGGAGTTCAATCAGCTCTTTGTTCTAACTCATCTATGAATTTACTGCACCATAGTCATCTACTTGGATAAAGGAAAGGAAGGAATCTTTGACCTGAAAAAATATTGACCTGAAAAAATGAAAAAGAATCTCAGCTATATCATCGAAATGGAATGGTGGTAAGAAGCAGTGTGTAAAATGAAATGATCCTGTTTCTTGAAACCCAAGACAGACCAGACCAGTAAAATATTCCCATAATAATTCATGAGAGAGAAAGTGCAGCTTATTAATGAACAACACGTTTCTCAATAATATACAAAATCAACTCCAACTTTATTCATTATTCATCCCCTCACTTTCTCTCTCCTGACCTTTTGCACTCACCAAGGGACACCCCTACCCTACCCCATTACACATATTTCCCCAGAAGGCAGAAGCCAATACCCTCGTTAAATCCAATTCTTTTTTATTTTATTTAAATTTAAATCAACTACTATTTGCAACTTACAATTTTAATACTCCTTCTGTCCAATAGAAGTTGAGACACTTTCCTTTTTAGTTTGTCCCACTAAAATTGACATATTTTCTTTTTAATACATGGACCCACACAAAAAAACAATTAATCTATTTTCATGAGCCCCACATATCACCTCTAATGCAACTACTCACTACACATTAAATATTATTTCTCTTACTTCACTTTACTCCACTTTATATTAAATTATTATATTTTTTAATTTCCGTGCCAAAAAAAATTATACCAATTTTTATGGGATTGAGAAGTAAATTTTTGGTTCTTTGAAACTTGCACCATCCATGAATAGATCCACAGTTTCAAATAAAAGTCGGATTGTAATTAAATTTAAATACTACTGATAATGATCACCTGTCTTTTAGAAAAAACAAATGACATGTGGGAATTGATTTTAAAATTGGGGTTGTCATTTAAGTTTCTTAATTGATCTTAGTACAAGTTTATTTAATAAAATTAAATGTAAAATCTCCTATTAACATTTAATTTTTTAAAGGAGTTTTACCCTTTTTTAAAAATTGAGTAATTTATTTTAAATACAAATTTAAATTTAAAAATCCTTAGGCCCTACATTGGGAAAAAGAGTAGGTCTTGCGTGAGAATATCTTACGTGAGATCATTTTTTTACTTTTAACAATAGTTATCACTTTCGCTTAAAACATTATCACTTTCGCTATTAAAAATGTTATCACTTTTTATTTATACTATAAATTGTACATGAAATAGCATTATCACTTTTCATTAATTTATTATCACTTTCTGACCGTACGAGAGACGATCTCAAACAAGTCTTTGCATGTGAAAAAAGCTTCATGTTTTCTGTTGAAATAATGAATAAAATTTTTAGTGCAATAAGTAAACATGCGTTCGAGTTTTAGAAAAATCAATTTCAAATCATTAAAGAGAAGTCTTCAAATTGTAAATCTTAAAGTTTATTGTCAATATCCAAATTAAACGTGGCTTACTTTCACTTTTCTACTTAGGCCATAATCACTGGAATTACTAAGGTAGATCAAAATAGGATAATGAATTTAAATAGGAACAAATCAAAACGTTTAATTAATTTCGTAAGGTCATCATAGTTAAATAAATCAAAACGTTTTACTAGCTAGAAGTTGATGATTTTTTAAAGTCATGAATTAATATTATTATTATTATTATAACTTAATATGACAAATTTCTAGACATTAAGTTTCGTAAACTTGAATACATAAAATTTGATAAGATCATATGATATAATTGAAAGCCATTGAAGGATATAATACCAAAAATAAATACGAGTTCTGAAATGAATCACTGATAATTAATTATTATGATAATAAATAGTGAATGCATTTTAAAAGTTAACCTTATCTGAATTTATTTATGAAAGAATTGAAGGGAGCTTCGTGTTTCAATTTTAATGATTGAGCGAGCACAATTTAGACATGTAAGAAGGACCCCCTCCTCTCTAAAACAAAAGGTCAAGAACTTGAAAATGTAGTTTCGTGGTTGTGATTTATTTTAAAAAATAAAAATAAAAAATCTATAAAAATGTAATCTTATTTTTATTATACCGAATAAAACTTTTTATTACCATCATATTATTCCATCTTTATATATGAATCACATTTTGCACCAATAATTAAAGATCGAATCACACTGTATGGAGCAATCTCTCAAAATAAAGAATTCTTTGTTTGCGATCTAGGTCTATTAATTAGTTGAGTCACTATAATTTATCTCTCCATCATTTTATCAAACCAAAATATGAAGGCGCCTTCTTGTGTACGCTTTTCCAATTTTTTGCACCAATATTATTCCATTGTTTTATCTAGCACACTTTTTTTTTTTAAATCATTAAATAATAACTTGCCTAACCCAAATAAAAAATTATATATTTTCAATAATCTCAATTTTAAGTTAAAAAAATAAAATATCATCCGTGTGTCCACATTCAATTTGTATATTATAATAAATACATTTATACACTAAATAATAAAGGAACACATTTATATGAATCGAGTTCACAACTACACTCTTATTTATAAACTAATCTTTAATACATTAAAATTACCCTTTAAAGACATTAAATATTACTTTTCTAAATGAAAAATATTACCCCCTTCCCATTCTTGTAAATTGATTTACCGATTACTCTTTAATAAATATAATATTACTTTTTAGAGATATGAACTATTACTATTTTAAATGAAAAACATTACTCTTCAAAGTGTGATAAGTTGTGATTTTTTATATTTCTATTGAGATGGATAATACTCCTATTTTTTACTAAAAAGATAATAATTCATCACACTAAGTTTAAATTTTCACATACTACTAAAGAGTAAATTTGAAAAAATGTGGTGTATGTATGAACTGGGATCATGGGAGACTCACATGAGGGTGTGAATTGAGTTTATAAATTATACCCTCATTTAGCAACTACTTTTTAGAATTGAGTTTATAAATTACACCCTCATTTAGCAACTTCTTTTTAGTATATAAAATTTATTTAAAGGAGATGAAATGTTACTACTTAGTATTTCTTAAATTTTGATATGTCATGATCTTTTGTATATTTGTTGTGTACCTGGGCACCGATGCACCTAATTAGTAATAACCGTTAGATTAAAAAATTGATTAATAACCGCCATTAGATTAATTAAAAAAATAAAATTTAAAAAACTAAAAATAACTGCACCCTAAAAGTTAACCTATCAACTCTAGGTGCACTACAGAATAACCCATAATTTACATTTATCTAACGTTTTGTTAAATACTTCTTCCATCCCGTCTTAATAGTTACTCTATAAAAAAAGCGTAACTATTAGGACAGTACAGAGGATTACCCTTTATTAAATATATTGGAGTATCACTTTTCAATAAAATATTATCATTTTTTATTTATACTATGAATTATTAATAAAATATATTATTAATTTTATTAATTCAAATATATTATTTTATTAAAATATTCACCTTAAAATTTTTTTCCATAAAATGATTTTAGCAGATTTTCTTAAAATAAGAATATTACACCATAAATAACAGAAAATCTGAGAGATTAGTACTCCTGTAACATGCACAAATCTCGCATTGAGTGACTTGGGTGGAACCAATTCCACCAATCCCATCATTCTTAATTAATTTTTTCTCTCTAATTAATTTTGTTTTTTATTTTATTTTTAAATTTATTATACTTAAATGACTATTATACCCAAAACATAAATTATACTATAAATCACAAAGATAAAATTACAATTATATCATAAATCCTAGGGATACATTATACCCTAAACCACTAGGGTAAAATTACAATTATACCCTAAATCATACACCCTAGGGATAAATTATACCCCTAACCACAGAAGTGAAATTACAATTATATCCTAAATCATAAACTTTAAGGCTAAAATATACCCTAAACTAGAGGAGTGAAATTATATTTATGCCCCAAAATTAAATAATAAAAAACAGAAAAAATAATAATAAAAAACAAGAAAAAAAAAGAAAAAAACAAAACAAATCGAGAAAAAAAAATCAGCGACAACAGTAATTGCAATTGGGGTGGGAATGAGCCAATGAGGTGAGGGGGGGTGATGGAATCCAGCAGTTGTAAATTTTGGAATTGGTGTACAAGTTCCACTCTAGTCTTTGCCTTCTTATTTTTTAAAAAATTTCAATACCTCTCTTAAATGAGTTTATTCAAATTTTCTTATGTCACTTGATATAACATTATTTGTGTCATACCTTTGAAAAAATTACATATAATATTACCTGTGTTATAGATATGTAGAGAGAAAAAAAAAACTTTTAAGTTAAATATCAATAGCAACGGTTGAATTCCTTCCTCTCTTGTGTGAATTAAGAATGCATAAAAATGGTAATAAGAATTCGTGTGCAAATGCGCAATCCATTTCCCTAATTTAAATTTTAATTAATCTTAATATGCAAAGCATTTGAGAAATTTTTTTAGACACTTTTATCTTTTATGCATTTTATTATTTGCAACATAGTCCTAATTTATTATCTAAGTGTATTATTAATGACAAAATATTAATGTAATGTCTCTTCATATTATTCATTATTAATAACAAAATATAATTATGATAGTCTTTTTATTTTTCATAGATTAATGATCTTACCTATAATAGTTTGGGTAATGTAATGTCTCTTCATATTAATCATTATTAATAATAAAATATAATTATGATAGTCTTTTTATTTTTGATATATTGATGATCTCACCTATAATAGTTTGGGTAGGCATTGCGTGAGACCGTCTCACATGAGACTATTTTTCACTTTCTAAAATAGTTATCACTTTCGCTATAAATCATTATCACTTTTGTTATAAAATGTTATCACTTTTTATTTATACTATAAATTGTTCATGAAAGAACATTATCATTTTTTATTAATTTATTATCACATTTCTTCATAAAAGTTATCACTTTCTGACCGTCTCACGTAAGGGCTTACGTGAGACGGTCTCACACAAGTTTTTGCCTAATAGTTTTTATTTATTTATTTATTTATATTTATGATTATCTAATTATAATTTATAATTTAATTAATGAATTATTTAATTATAAAATACAATATTAACACACATGAATGCATTCACAAAATCATTTGGGTGGAGAGTACGTGCATGCATAAAAACCATCATCTTCATATCATTAATGTATTCACAAAATCATTCAATGAATGGATGAATTGAAGAGCCTAAACATTATAAATTGTGGAGCCATTTAAAAAATATTTTTGCATTTTTATATAGGGAATAAAGCTCCTCTATAAACATGGATGGAAATTTGAGACGTAAGCGTTGAAGTGGAGATGAGGAAGTCTCCAAGCTTTCGATTTTGGCATACGTTCAATTCTATTCAAATCTAAGTTTTAAAAGCAGAAGTTTTCAAACACAGATATTGATTAGATAAACTTTCTTTGTTTAGTTGAATATTAATCAGTTATATTTTTTTAAGATTTTATTTTGAGATTTTGAATTGGAATTGTTATTTGGGTAGTGATTGTTTTTTTACTAGATGTTCAGGATTATGAGCTAATTAATTGGTTTTATTGGTTGTATGAAATTTTATTATTTGATATGTACCAAAAAAAT
Organism: Pogostemon cablin; assembly: GCA_023678885.1. Lineage (NCBI taxonomy): Eukaryota > Viridiplantae > Streptophyta > Magnoliopsida > Lamiales > Lamiaceae > Pogostemon > Pogostemon cablin. Next base: position 4,410,451 of record CM042984.1, read on the forward strand.
GAGTTGATAAATTCAAGAAAACTAATTATTAGTTCATATTTGCAATAGGTGATGAAGATTTCTATAAAAAATAATGTTATTTGAATGTGAAAAGTAAGAAATATAACTGTATGAATTCTTTTTTTTATATTATTATTACTGTAAAGTATCTTTTAATGTTAAATTATTCTTTGAGAATAGTAAAATTGTTTATTAATATAATTATGGAGTATTTAAAGAAGTTTAATTATTCTAATAGATATTGGATGATCATCTAATAACTAATACTCCATAATAAATGCAGGAAATTGATACACGATGATTAAGAATTACATTGAGACATAAAACTTAAAATTATTTTTTACATGGATCAACAACTTAATTGATTTAATGTTAATTAAGTGCTGTAGAATTACATTGAGACATAATACCTTTTCATTTTTTTACAGGGATCAACAACTTAATTAATTTAATGTTAATTAAGTGCTATAGAATTACATTGAGACATAAAACCTTTTCATTTCTTACATGGATCAACAACTTAATTAATTTAATTTTAATTAAGTGATGTGATGATTTAATATTTTTGTATAATTATAATGTCTACAAACAGAATAAATATTAAATAAAGGGATTAATAAAATAAATATTCTTAATATTTTTAGAATATTAAAATATATTTATAAGATACTTCAAATAATTTTAATTTAAATATTATAATCGATAAAATTGATGGATAAGAAAACTAAAATTAATGGTGTGAGATTGTTACATAAAATTAATAACATGTAGCTCTTCAGAAACGAATGCATTATTATTTTACGTTCTAATTTAAGAGAGAGATCAGATTTTAGTGTAAGAAATGATGGAAAAAAACCGAATAAAATTGTATAGTAATAATTCTTCACCAAATTAAATTCACATCTTAATAAAATAAAATGACACTTAATTCAATGATTTCATAACATATTTTTATTTAAAAAATGACACTTCCACGTAACAAATACTCCTTCATACTTGTAATTTTTATTTGAGTTGGTCTTTTAGTCTCCCGTACAACAGTTGTGTAATAATACAATATTTTATTTTAAATGATATACACTTTAATTAATAAGGATATAATTTTTTTATTGAAAAGATGAATTGAAATATGAATTAGTACACATATTTGATTTATATATATATATGGAAATAAAAGCTATACGTTATTATATTAAATAATATACAATTTAATAATAAAGGATATAACTTTCGAAAAATATAGGATTTGGGGCACGATGTCTTGAGGGCTAGCCTTTTTATCTTCTCATTTACAGTTTATACAAATATTTTAAAAAAAAAACTTTTTGATTTGCTTTTAAAAGTAATTTGATATTTTTGGATAATTAAAATTATGTAAAGAGTTGCGTGGAAAGATTAGTTGATTATTTTTAAAATTAAAGTGTGTTGCGAAAATAATAATTGTGTGAAGTTGAAGTTTATGGATAACTAAAATAATGAATTATACGTGCACTTATAAAATTCAATAATTTATGATAAAACTATAACTAAAAAAAAGAAACTACTCAAATAAAAATAAAATAGTTGAGAATTAAATGCCATAAGTCATGATCATTACCAGACAAATACTCTTATGAGATGTTTTACGATACAAATAAAAAATAATACTTAACTAATGAAAAATGATCATTTTAATTTAATTCTTGTAACCTACTACTTTATTATTTATTATTTAAAGGACAACATTACTATAAAAAATAAAAAAAATAAAAAAAAGTTTTTTTCTTTATACAATATGAAATATTTAATATAAAAGGCCAACCGAAATGATGAGAGTAACATGTAACATGCAGCGCATATTATTATATCTAGTAAGTAAAATATAGTACAAGGGATATAGCACTAATCTATAAATACATAAAAGCAGGATAGTGGAGAATGAAACAATTTCCCGCCAAAATGTACAGTATTTCTTCACATGTTGTACATGCACCTACTACAATTATTAAAGTTGCAAAAACTTGCATTGACTAAAAAGATGATTTAACATTAAAATAATAATTTTGGAAGAAAATATGACTCTAACTATTGAAGTGACAAGAATTGATATTTGCAGATCGAGTACCACATTAGGGCATGGCAACCATGCTTTTGACAGATTTAAATAATGCTACATTAGGTAGCCTCAATTGAGATATAAAGGAGAAGTCAGTTTCTCATTTCTTCTATTTTCTTTGATTAAAGGTAACAATCTTCAAAACATATGAGGCAGTGAATATTAGTGTGGCTAGGCTATATGAGGTGCATGGATATGTAGGAAAAGAACATCTTTCAGCTTGGGATCCATGTTTCATGTCACTGAGATTGAAATACAAATCATGTTACATTTCATACATAGGGGAAAGTTTGAAACTGGAGCTTATGCACTCATATTGTGATTTGTATACTGATACATGCATTCAATCAATTTTTAGCATGATGGAAGCATAAAGTATTTATATGAAATGACAGTAATATAGCATATTCAATAATGTATTTTTTGAATCTATACACAATAATATTTTAAAATAAGGAATAGAATGATATTGTGAATATACTCAGTGACATAATATTATAATTTCTGATCTACAACCATGATCAAATCATTCATAAAGTAAATCAAATTTTGAGTATGGACCTGAAGAACTAACTAATGGTAGAAGCAAAAGACAGACAACACAGTTTGAGATGAAACAACAAAGGCCAAAAAAATGAAAATGGCATGTGAACCATATACCATTGAGAAACTTGTAAGTGTAAGAGCAATGAAGAAGCTGACGAAGAGCTGCACAATTGACCATATGCGGAAGAGAGGTAACAACTAAAAACACTTCTTTTAAAATCATTATTATGAGATTATGAGCTTAATACAAAAATTGTTCAGGTAGTTCATGATTGCTTCTCCTAAATAATGTAATCTTTTAAAGCATTTCCAAAGGTGCTCATGCTATTCATAGAATAACAACAAAAGGATGATTGTTAATCCTAATTTACACAAATTGTCAATTTTGGTTTAATACCACAAGTTCTTCATGTGTAGATGGATATTGCTAATATATCTTTTTAAGAATTTGAAAAGTTAAGTTGCTTGATATTGCATAACACAACAAAGAGAGATAAAAGGATGGACCTGATAATTTGATGAGCATTGTTATCTATCAAAGAGAACGAGTATTTGAATCCATAATAAAAAATAATACCTCTCAGTATAATTAGAGAGACTAAAACATGCTCTTATTTTCATATTGAAAAATAAAGATAAAAGAGTTTGTCCTAACAAAAACAAAGGTTTAAATCTTAAACAAAATAGTTTAGAAAGTTTACATAACATCATTGATTAAACAATTTAATCAATAACATTTGTATAAACTTAACTCGAAATAGTTTCAACAGTTTAATGACAAGTTTTTAGCTTATGTTTAAATTGAGTTTGCATTCAATATACTTTATGCACTTTATGCAGTTAGGAAAGTACAAATTTTAGTAAATGAAAGAGTCAATGCATTATAAAATGTTAAAAATTTTGTACAAAAGCTGTATACCGGATAAAGGTCAATTTAAAAACTCACATCCATTAAACTCTTTGAGCCACCAGGAAAGCCATATAGAGCAAGTAGATCCAAACAACAATAAAGATCAAATTGTAAAACTATAATAAAGTCTGCGCAGATTAGTGATGGAAACCTATGAAAGACAGAACAAATCTATCGCTACAAAACACACAAGAAATTACTTTTTTACAAATTTCAGTATATTGCTTAAACCAATAATACAGTATAACAAAATCGAAAATTCCAACAAAAAGATCTTGAGAGTATAAATCATAATATGAGATTTACCTTAAACAGAGATTTGGAAGAGCAGAGCACTGGTAGATCTGAGACGAGCTTCAACCCCAACACGAGACTCGACTTCGATTTGAGTCCACAATCATTTTTCCTATAGATATCGACACCACACACAACATACCATAGTTTTATAAATACACAAAATTATTTCGATAAAAGTATACTAATGCCAACAAAAATAATGTAGAGAGTATAAAATCTAAACGATAATTACCTTAACCGAAGTTAGCAGAGTTAGATCTGGACTTCCAAAATTAGATGCAGAGTTAGATCTGGACTTCTAAAATTAGATCTACTTGCGGATCTGAGTGTGGCTTCGACCACACGATACTCGACTTTGCACCCTTCATCTATCTGCGAACTAGGTCACGGCATTGGTAAATGGTAACATAAACTAGAGAATTTTGGGAGATAATTAAAAAGGAGAAATGATGAACGAGACGACACAAACAAGAGACTTGGGTGAATTGAGTGTAAGTTAAATTTTTTTGTTCGGCCTTTTAGGGTTGTAAAAGATTAGAAAACTTCCTCACACTAATTTGAGGTGATGGGCTTTATTTTCAATTTTTTTTGGCTCTGAATTAATCTAGAAATGGTTGGTTTAGATGATCCATTTGATAATTAAATGAATTGGGCTTGCAGAATTGTGTAATTAATTAACTTGCACATATGACGGTTGATTTAGGCAAGTGAAGAATAAGTACAATTCCAGTGCATAATTCCTTTTCATGGTGATGATAATATTGTATACTTCCGCACAATTTGCATTGAGTTAATACGGTTGAAACTGTATTTTAAAAATAAATTGTTTTTTCATTAATTTTTGGAGGGTAGCCTAGCATTTTAGATATAAAGAAATTATAAAATAAGTTATTTGTATTAAGTTAGCATGATAAATTTAAAATTTAGAGTTAGAAATTTAAATAATACTCCTTCCGTCCGTTTCAAATGTGTCTATTTTACTATTTTTGGCGTCTGGTTTAAAGGTATCCATTTCCCATATTTAGTAAAAAAATACACAATATGGTCCACCACTTCCCTCTAATACAATTACCCACTTTATATATAATAATAATACTCATTAATCCACGTGTAAAAAGCAAACGGACACCTTAAAACTGGACGGAGGGAGTATTTTTTCATTTTATAGGTGGTACATACATAGATTATATATTATAGTCCCTCCGTTCCATCAAAAGAGGTTTTTTACTTTTTTCCACGTAGATTAAAGGGTATTATTGTTTAATGTGTAGTGGGTAGATGTATAAGTGGAAGTGTGGGCCCCATATTTTAATTGTATTAGAGGGGATGTGTGGGTCCCATGTGTGTAAAAAAAAAAAGGGGACCCTTTGGGGTGGACGACCAAAATAAAAAAAAATACTTTTTAAAAGAGACGGGGGATTATGTTATTCCATTACTATACTTTAATAGTAAATTTATTTTCAGTAAACACACGAATTTTATTAAATTAATTCACACATTTGAGAATTGCAAAAAAAAAAAAATTTACAGTATTATTGAAAAATTTTCTCAAAAAAGAGGTTATTTTTTAGAAATTGTGTGCATTTTGCAATAATATTCAAATGTGAAGTTTTTTTTACAATTTCTCAAAAGTTAGATTAATTTATAGCAGAACTAAAATTAGTGATTTTTCTAGAAATAAACCCAATAATTAACATATTTGTGTAATATTTTCGTGTGGCTGACTAACTTTTAAGATTAACATGCATTTATATACAACTACATGCAAATGTTTTAAAATTTTGATGCACTTAATTTTATTATAACATTTATATAAATTTTATTCTCTCTTTTAGAAAAAGTTTTCACTCACTCTGTCCACAAAACTTTTTACCTTTGGAAAAAATAAAGAGTTAATTACGCCAAAAGTTCTGACCTTTTTCCGAATTTCAAAATAGTCCAAATTTTTCAATATTTACAAATAAGTTTTTGACCTTAAGTTCGTTTTGCAAATTAAGTCATCGGACAGTTGGAGGTCTGTCCGGTGACTGACGTGTCGCTATATATCCATGTATTTCTTCATTACAGGACCTGAAAGATAGATAAACTATCAAGAAGGGACCCGAAAGATTTTTGCTATCAATTCAGGACCCGAAAGATATGAAACTATCAATACAGGACCTGAAACCATGAAATTTTAATGTACTTTTATCAATTCAGGACCTGAAATTCTATGATTTTAGGTCCTGTATTAATAGTTTCATATCTTTCGAGTCCTGAATTGATAGCAAAAATCTTTCGAGTCCCTAATTGATAGTTTACCTATCTTACAGGTCCTATATTGAAAAAACTCTTAAAAAAATTAAGAACCACATTTAAGTTTCCACGTATTAAAAAAAAAATTAAGAACCACAACTTTTAAGTTTTCTTCTCACCACTTAACGCGGCCTCCATCTCTGGATTGAACCACCGCCACCGTCTGTGTTGTCAATCCCAACGCGGCAGAATACCTACTGCCGCCATGTTGCAGACTCCAAAGGCCACATCAAAGTATACAACTCCAAGGGGCCAAGGGACCGCCACGTACGACTGTCGGTGCACACCGCCATTCAATTTTATCGGCTACGACCGCCCCAGCAAGGTCGACCATCAAAAAAATCCAAAATCGCCATTGATAAGCTCGACGAGCTTGCTCCGGCCAAATACTACTCTAACCCTAGCTCCAAAGATTTGCCCCTTTTGGAGCCCCATTACACGCCCCACCCGGGTTTTTCCTTCGTGGCGGAGACCATCAACCCCACTCCCATTTCGTCAACACCGTCAGATCCTTCTTCCCGGCGGTGGCCGCCAACTTTTTGGGGTTTTCCGACGACAATTCGAGTTCTTGCAGGGGAAGATATGAGGCTATTTCTCCATAGTTTCCAGCAATAGGTGGAGTACTAACAACAGCAGTAATGGAGAGATGGATGCAGGCAGTAGGGTTAGGCTTGTGATGAGTACTCGGACGCCGGGAAGGTCAGCGTTTTCGATCATGGGATGCCAATTTCTCACCGGGAACTCCTTAGTTCAATTTATCCATGAATCCATGGAATCAGCATCACAGTCCCTTACCTTAGTAAACAATATATTAAACGCTGTTATTTTCTTTTTTTTTTATTTTTTATTACGTGGATTTATGTGGTGGCTTGATTTTCAAAACGTATTGAAAGTTTGAGAATTTATTTATAAATATTGAAAAGTTTTAGACTAATTTGAAATTAGCGAAAAAGTCATCACTTTTGGCGTAATTTACCTAAAAATAAAAGTCAAAATAATAACTTTTAATCGTACACTTTATTTACAACAAACCACTTCCATATACATAAGACAATTAACATACTTAATAGTAATTTATTTATTAGAAAAAATTCATTATACCTCAAAAAAATTATACTTTTCTTACTCTCCACACCACTCAAAGTGAAATTTTTTGGGACGGAGGAGTAAACAATTATTAAGTGATTTTAATGTTTGAAATTCTTGTTGATATTGTAGTGTCTTAAAATCAATATATTGAAATCATAAAGGTTTTCGCTGTGATAACTTTATCTTAAATTATGATAGTAATAAAATATTTAGTGTTTTATTAATTATATATCATATTTTTACGAGATAATATTATAATTAACTTTAAATTAAATTTTATGATTAAATTATCAGATTTAGTGAATAATTTTTTAGGCTTACTTAGGTGACCACTGGTGAGCTCTCACATGGGTATGCACTGTGCACACCCTATGTGAGAGGGTCATCGGTGACCACGAGTCAGTTAAGAATCACCCATAATTTTTTTAAGTATCTTTAAATCATAATTTATTTATACAAAAATACAATTAATAACACAATTGATAGATCATTGAATCTATTAACTTGTAATCCATCTTATACAAAAACCATTTCAAAGAAAGATATATCTTTAAAAATATTATACTTTTATCTTATTTCATTATTATTTTTATATACTCTCTCCGTCCCACCCAAATAGCACTATTTTATTATATTGGGCGTTCCGTCCAAATTGCACTATTTTTCTCTTTTAGTAAAAGAGTCCACCAACGGCCCACCACTACCAATCACATCTCTCTAATACATTTACTCACTTTACATAAAATAATAATATTCCTTAATCTACGCGTAAATAGTAAATGTTGCAGTTTGATCGGGATGGAGGGAGTATATATATTTTTTTAAAACCGTGCATCGCACGGGTGTATTAGTAGTATGGAATATAAAAGCCAATGTCCTCAAATGAGTTGTATCGACCATATTCATTGAAACACTAGTCACATTAACAATAAAATATCCAGCATAAGAAGGTAACTTATTAGCAATTTAGGAATAAAAGATGCATGCCCTAGTCAAAATTTAATTAATTAATACTTTAAGTTAGAAAACAAAGTGGGGCCAGATAAAGAAATTAAAGTAAATTATTTTTCAAATGATAAAAAAAGAGAAACCAGCCACATGGTTCATGGATCTTCATTAACCTAGACCAGAATAGAACTTTAGCATGAATTTGGTTCCTGCAAGCACAAGTTAAACAGTGAGCTCTCTTTATAAATCACTTGAGTCACATCCTGCGATTTATCTCCTCCACCAATCCTCGGGGAAGGGCTATGGGGCCATAATGGTGATGTACACCATCTATAGAATAATCCAATGGATATGCTACATAGATACACAATTTACAAACCAAGAATATACTTCACCACCATCATATCCACTTCTTTAAACAAACACCCATGATTATCTACCCATTTTTCTAGAATATACTCTCTAAATTCTTGCATTATTCCAATTATTTAAGCTAAATCCTGTTTTATTTTAAGTATCTATATAAAGGTGTAACTCGTAAGATCAAAAGCGTCTTTAACCAGAAAAAGAAAAAATGAAAGCGTGTTTTACGAGAACGAAAAAAGTGACTGACCCGTTGGATGACAAGGCGAAGGCGCGGATCGTCGGACGGGAGGGAATCGGGTCGGGTTATTTCAGCAGCGGCAGCGAGTACAGTGGACAAGCAGACGACGACGTATTGACCTCGCCGAGTCTCTCCGAGCTCTTTTACGGTTTCAACGGAGATGAAGCCGGAGAAACGCTGCCGGAGAGCGGCGACTCTGATTGCGATCGCGATTGGTCAATGTGTGAGTCGGATTGCCCTAATTTTGATTCGATTAAACCGATTCTGCAAGACCAGAGAGATGCGTATAAGAATGTGCTTAGGGCTCACGTTTGTAAATCTGTGCAAATATTTGGGTGCGTTGGATCGAATAACCAGATTCTGCGGAGAAGCGTGATGGCGTATTTGAGAAATTGCGGTTACAATGCCGCGATCTGTAAAACAAAGTGGGAGAGCTCCGGCGGACTTACCGCCGGGAGCTACGAGTTCCGAGTCACGGCGTGAAGTGCCGTACCGTAGGTTTTGACGCCGCCGTTAACGGCGGGCATTTATTGTTTCCCGCGACAGCCCGTACGAGATGATTTTGATCAGATATATTAAAATAATGCTCCCTGTATTATTTTAATTTTCTTTATTATTAAAGAAAACAGAATTTAGTTGTTTTTTTGTGGATAAAAAATATTTTATTGTGTGGTGCGACGCGGCGAGTACAAGTTGCACAGAGGACGGCGTAGATTAGCCATTAGCGTATTATTCACTCACGTGCAAATATTCAATATTTTAACTTTTTAGTGAATTCATTTCTAACCTAATTTGAGATGTGAATTCTGAATACAAAATACTGAAATAGAGTACAAATCTTTGTTACGATAGTAAATCGTTAAAGACTCTCCTCCTGATTCTTGGTTTGGGGTTTGAAAAGTATGAAGAGTCGTTTTAGTTTGAAATCATTATGTTAAGGGACGATTATTTACACCTTCATTTTTATTAAACGTACCGTACATCTATAAAAATGAATTATCCTTATATGTTACATCATAAAATAAATACCCTTACTACATTAATATCTTTATTTAATTTATCATTATTAATTATTAATTAACTATAAACCTGAAATGTCAACACGTTTCTGACGCGGCAACCGAACATGTTAAGTTGTTTGATTGTTGACATCGAACGAAATTAAACAGTTGTTCGATTGCTGACATGTAACGAAATTAAACTAGGCATCGGAGTCCATGTCGTTGCAGCTCAAATCCAAGCTCTTCATCAACCCCAATCTCCCTACTGAATCAGGTAATTTGCCTTTAATTAAATTATGAGACAAATTTATGTACTGGAATTCTAGTTGCATCCCCATGCCTAGTTGCTCAATCCCACTTGTGAAATTATTATCTGAGAGATCAAGAAACGTCAACGATCCACCATCGGGTCGACTTTGAATCTGAAAAACGAACTTCAGTGAGCAGGATAATCTATTTGAATGAAGATCTAGAATCCCTAGGTTTGCAAAATTTGTGATTGAACTAGGAATTCTGTCGGTCAGATTGTTGACAGTTAATTCTGGTATCTTCTCTGTAAGATGGTTGACTAATAAATCGATCTCTTGTAGTCCACTCGGAGTTGGTAGCAAGTCCACTGATATTTCACCCAGCCAGGAAAATTCGAGACAGAGACGGCATGCACAATTGCAGAAAAAGTCGAGAATCAATACTTTGATTTGTGATTTATGGGATTCGGGAGATTTCTTAAAGGGCTTGACGCAGGTTTGAGTTGTTGAGACGGGGGATTTCGAAGAACATTTGATGCGATCGTAGTTGGAGTTGTGTGGAAGAACAAGGGTAGGAGATGGCGGTAGGTGATTGTGGCGGTGCTGAGCAAGAGGAGGGAGATGGAGGGGTGGGGTATGACAGTATTTTATTTAATTAAAAGGATAAATATTTTTTTTAATTGAAGGTAAAATTGTGGGTATGTTTAGTAATTTATGTATATATTTCTTAAATTATTATAGTATACTTTTTTTAATAAATGAATGATAAAATATATTAGGTGTGTTAAGGTAATGATGGTGTTAAACGACCACCTTAATCAAATGACATTAACACGTCCCCTCACATGTAGGGAGAATTTTTGCCTCAAACCTTGCATGTGGGTTTTTTCCATAAATGGATGGTGGTAAGGGTCAAACCCTGAACATTTGTTAATCATGGGCTCTGATATCATGTTAAACAACCACCTCATCTAAAAGCTTAAGTTGGTAGAGAGTTGAATCGTTTAATACTTAATCAAATTATTCTAAAAAATGATTTTTTTTTTTAAAATGTGAATTATTATTTTGATTTTTTACCTTTTATTTAAGGAATTGTAAATGAACGACCAAAAATGAAAAATGTGCAATTTAAAAGGAAATTTTTTTAAGAAGATGCTGACGACCCAAAATAAAAAATATGCAATGACAAAGGAGACAGAGTCACAGAGTATATAAATATTGTAAATCCAAAGATATCCATTTTGACATCTATGTTTCAAAACTAAACAATCTTTCATTCTTTTTTTTCTTTTACTTTTTTATTTTTAAAATATGGGATTCATACATATAATTAGTAATTACCTATTAAATATAAATATTTTTTAATTCAAGTGGAAAAAATAAATAACACATTTACGCTATGTTTGTTTTCAAATTACCCATATTTTAAAAATTAATGAATAGTAGTATAAAATATGTTATGTGTGTTAGGTATGAGTGATTTTTTTTTTTGTAAATAAATTGTATGAGAAAGTGTGATTGTGCTTGACATTTTATTTTTTTAAGAAGGTACAAACTTTTGTGGAATAATCCAAAATGAAAAGGGTGTCATTTGAAATGGGAAAGTATTACTATATGTTTTCAACAATTCCAATTACATTTTCTTATTTATCCCACACAAATCGCTCCAATTAAAAGCAATTTTTATAGTATTTTAAAAATTTAATTTTAATTATTTTTTCATGGACCCCACAAATCATAGAATTGATCAACCTACAATATTAAACGAGCTTTATTTTATGGAATAGATCAATAGATTTCATGTAAAATCCAATGAAGATATATTACTTTGCACCTAACATATTATTACATGACACAAAACTTACAATATAATACTCCCTGTGTCCCATAGAAGTTGGTATAATTTTTTTTGACACGGAGATTAAGGAGTATAATAATTTAATGTAAAGTGGAGTAAAGTGAAGTGAGAGAAATAATATTTAATGTGTAGTAGGTAGTTGTATTAGAGGTAATACATGGGGCCCATGAGAATAGATTAATTATTTTTGTGTGGGTCCCATGTATTAAAAAGGAAATGTGTCAACTTTAGTGAGACAAACCAAAAAGGAAAGTGTATCAATTTCTATGGGACGGAGGGAGTAATTTTTTTTTTAAAAAAAGTAATAATTTATCACGCAAAATTATGACACCTAATTAATTATTTAAAACAAGTTATTTCTATACAATAAATTTATTATATTAAATTAAGCGAATTGATATTTACTTCAATGAAATAAATAAATCTTTAAGTATCATGGTATGTACGTGGTTTATAAGTCGTGCTCAGCGAAGAGGCAAATTATGGCATCCACTTAAAAATGTAATGGTTTTATTAGTTAAATCAAATAGAAATAAAAATAAAATACCCTTAATTTTGAAACGACAATAATAAATTATTATACTAATACTATTGATATTACAACGTACTATTTTTATTATAAAAAAAAGTACCCGTATTAATTAAAAAATTACAATACCATATGCAGTAGGAAGGTTTCGTGGTTTATCCGTTCCTTATTATTTCATTTTAACTTGGATATTTTTTTATGTTTAGAAGTTACTTATAACATTGAGGTAGGATGAAAAGAATTTCATTATAAAAAGGAGTAAATATCGACTTATGCCAAGAATATGATTTCTTACAAAGTTGTTCTATATCGTATGGTAGGTAGTACACAATGTTTCATTTTCTCTTTTGAAAATTAAAAAAATTATGGCCTACAATAATATGTATGCTATTACAAATATTCCCTTCACATAATATTATAAACTACCCTCCGTTAAAAAGTCTCATTTTGTCATTTTAGCAGTCCATTACAAAGGGTTATATTTTTCTTTTCAGACAAATAAGACTCACACATCTCATTAATATAATTAAAATAGGAAATCCACATACCCAACTAATACAACAATCCACTACATATTAAATAATATTTCTTAACTCACGTGAAAAAACAAATACTCCTTCCATCTACACCAAAGGGGTGCATTTACTTTTTACATGTGGATTAAAGACTATTATTATTTAATGTGTAGAATGTAGTTGTATTAATGAGTATGTGAATTCCATATTTTAATTGTATTAGTGGGTGTGTGTGAATCTCATAGGTGTAAAAAAGGAAATGAGATATTTAGGAGCATACGCCTATAATAAAAAATTGAGACTCTTTAGAGCGTAAGTAGTGAGAATGAGTAACACCTTTGCTAGCATATGGGGAGAGAATAATATTCTTGGATTCATAGCGATAGTGAGGAGTAATAAACATGTTAGCATTGTATTGACATTGGCAAGGCTAGAGAGATAATATCATACTTTTGTCCTTTGGAAGTTAGCTTTAGTTTAGGGTTGGTGCCCCTTTCTTTTGCCTGTGGGGCTGTCTTCTTTCCTTTCTACCCTCCCAGGGCCAATATCCCAATTTGTCCATTCTCTTTCTCCAAATTTAAGTGATGCATTTGATTAAATGAGCTGGATTTTAATTGTATATTTTTTTATATACCTAATATAATAATTAAAAGGCTGTGAATTATTGTGCACCACAAATTCTTTGATTTTGGACATTCTATTCATTTTTTTTTCACAAAACACAATTGGAAACTTAGTCGAATCAATGGTATTTTGGATATAAATTCATAAAAGTGGATAAAAAATATTTTTAATATATAGTTGACAACAAAAAAGATGTTTTACATTTAAAGGTACGTACGGTTGATTTTGTCCCATAGTTTTATTGAGAGTATTATTTTAATGATTTGTAATTAGATTTTAGGATTTTAATGCTTACTCCAAAAAATTTATTGTTTATTCGCATTTTTTTTAATTAATATCAAATTGAGCACTGTATATACCACCTACCTACACTAACTCATCGTAAAATAATGTTTCATTCTGAGGAAATCATCTATCATAAAATGGGAGAGAAAAAAGTTATTCTGTCTCCTAATTATAACGTGATCCTCCATAAAATTCTTTCATAAGAAAATTAAAAATAATAACAAAATGAGCCCTAAGATTAAAGTCCAATTGTAAAGCCACTATTTATTTTTACTTGTAACATTGTCGAGCCTATATATATGGCCCCATTTATAAATGAGTAGGTCAGGAAATTTAGAGAGTAAATATTTAATGAATGTACTGGGCCTAACGGCTACGGACCGGCCCATTCACAAACTAACTAAGATCTCTAGGTGGTGGTGGCGGCAACATTTTATACTCCCGTCGAAACTCCAAAGCATTATTCTACTCTTCCCGCATTAAATTTTTAAATTGTATTATCTATTAAAAAAAACATCACATCAATTTTTAAATTTAAAATACATCATAATTACAAATGACAATCATTAGAATGGAGCAGGTTTATTTTTCAAATTGATAGAATCAGATCTTTTATTTAAAATTGGGTTTGATTATTTTAAGTGATGTTTGATTCCTGTTTAATTATCCTCATTTAGATTTAATAAATTTCTCTTATATTACACCTACATACTCTATATAATGGGGTCTTCATCGTTTCATCAATGGACCTGTCGACGACGTCGGAGGAATTGGGTGAGATCGTGGAGCTTCCGAGTCAAGACTGGTTGGACCCTATGTCGCCGTGGGTCGGCGGCAGCGACGCTGGAATTCCGAACTGTTTTGAAAGTTTGATGTGAAATTATTATAAAATTGAGGTTTTTTTAGACTTGCAATTTGCTTTTTGTTAGCGAAGAATTTGAGATTTGTTTTGAAATCCAAAATGGAAATGAGGAGTGCTAATTATACTTGTGGAATAGTCCAGAATGTAGAACCCTTTGGCTTCTGGCTGCTCACCTCGATTGAAGAAGAGGGAGAATGGGGGCGGCGAAATGGGAGATCTGATGCAAAAAGTGGTGGTGGTGGCCGTTCCTTTAAATAAAGAAAGTTGCAAATCCATTATATGTCTATTATTCTGAAAATTCAATGAACTGTCGTAGTCAGCCATCTTTTCTCGATTTTTACGTACGCGCAGTGTGTAATATTGTTCTGCCTTATCAACATTTTTTTTTTGTTTATTTCAACTCTAGGTTACTCTTCACGACGGATTTGGGTTACTATTTACAACTTTTTAAATTACTATATGTTGATTTGTTTATAATATGTTCTATTTAGTCAATAAGGTTACTTTTTATTGTTAATTAGATTACTCTTATTAAAAAATTGAATTATTCTTAATTTGAGATTTTAATTTTCTAAAAATTATGTTACTCTTTAAAATTAATTGAAACACTATTTTAAATTTATTAGATTACTCTTTGATTTGAACTCTAATTTCTTAAAATAAAATTATGTACAGTGAATAGTTAAAATTGTATGAAATCTGTAATTTTGATAGATTACTCTATAGAAAACAACTAGTTAATTTATTCTTGTGTTAAAAATTTTATAATTGATTAACAAGGCTATTTTTTATATAATTTGGGTTATTTTATATAATAAATTGGATTACTCTATTTAAATTAAAATTTAATGAATGAAACCCACAACTTATTTGTATTTTTGCTTTTTGTGAATACATAGAAGAATCAAGCAGTAAGGTTTTTATAGACTCTTTATGGGGAAAAAAATAACCGATAATGAAGTATTGTTTTCAACCAAATACATTTATACCATTACCCAAACACATTTCCTGAATTTAAAGAGAGTATTGGTGAAGAAGAAAACTATACACACCAGATTACTTATGTAGAATTTTGAAAAATATTACACCAATACCTATCTATCTACAATTATTCAATAAAAAAAACAAACCATTCTTTCAGAGCTAAATAACAAGTTTTGGAACTTTTGGATTCATCTCTTCCACTGATCTACATAACCTCTCAATCTTAGTTTGAATTAAATTCTCTCTCTAAAAATTTTGTCCTAAGGAAAGAGTAAAAACCCCAATGTTAATGTTAATTAATTAAACATAAACTCCGCCCAAATATAACCAAATAGTATAATTTTTCACTCTATTCTTCATAAGGAGTTTCAAGGAATGACGTCGTCGCCTAGTCGGTGTCAGGGCCCGCAACACTGCCCCACTTGTTTCCATCGCTCCGTCCATGCCTTCTCCTCCGAAAAGCAACTTTAGACTTCACGGCTTTGGCGGCGGTGAAGTCCTCCGGCAAGCTTACTGTGTGATTCTTTTTTCACGCATAGGTCAGCAGCGAGCAGTGAACTCCAACAAGAGAAATGAGCGTCGCGATTGCCGACAGATCTAAAGGGGTGACCACGTGCAGCGGTGGTGAGGCAGTGGAGTCCTCCTAGATTTCTGGGAGGGCCGAGCGATTGCGTAGTAAAGGGTAAAAGTGTGTGAGAGTAAATAGGGGAGACGACATAACGATGATTTGTGAGGAGAGAGGAGAGAGAGGATAAATAAAGGGGAGCAGTAGTTCACGTGAGAAGATCCGCGAAATTAATACGGTGAATTTAAAATCCGGTTCTATGAAATATTCATGGGATTGGTTCCACCTCAGTTGCTCTCATTACAAATTTACTTTTTTCACCAAACACAAATAATATACTCCTTCCGTCCCACGGTAAGGAAAGATAGTTTTTGCTTTTTGTCACGTGAATTAAGAAGTATTATTATTTAATGTGTAGTGAGTAGTTGTATTAGTGGGAGTATGACCCCATATTTTAATTGTATTAGAGGGGATGAGTGAGTCCCATGTGTGTAAAAAAGGAAAGAGGACTAGGGGTGTGTACGGTGCGGTTTTACTATTTTTTTCTACATAATTCAAAATGCATTGTTATGTACGATTCGGTTTGGCAATGAAGTGTAAACCGTGGTTATTCAAATAATATTAATTATGCGATTTTAAACGGTTTCGATCGATTTTTTGCGGTTTGACGATTTTACTTATAGATTAGTATAAATAATATTGGCCTACTATTAATTTTTTTATGGGCGACGAAAATTCATAAGGCAATTCAACCAATAACAATTTATTTCTAATTTCTTAGAAACAAAAAATAATTTAACATACATTTAATTAATAGAATTTAATTAACAATAATACTTAAAAAGAATGTTAGTGTATAGTCAAGAAAGAAAGTGAAATGCCTCATTTGTAGATTGTAGAAAGAAAGTAATAAATTGATATTTGGTAGTAATTTGGAAGATTTCTTTATTACATGCTTAGGTGAGTGAAAGAACGACAGACTAATCACTAAATTAAATACTCTATATGCTAACAATAATCTAACATAAATAATATATTATTTAACTATATATAATATTTTAATTTATAAGTAATATGTAAGGTGCGGTTTCTACTAAGAAAATGAAATTGCACCGTACAGCACGGTGCGATTTTGCTTTAAAAAATAAGTTGCGGTTTATTCAAATAATTGCATATCACGGTGCGGTACAATGCGGTTCGATTTTGCGGTTTACAGTTTTTTTTGCCCACCCCTAAAGAGGACCCTTTGAGTGGGAAGACCAATATAGAAAAAGAGACCCTTGCTGTGGGAGGAGGGAGTACTTTGTAATTTATTATCTAAAAATACTATAATACCTTTCAAAAATTAATAAAATTGGTCAAAAAACAATTTTTTTAAAAATTCCGTATCTACAGTAAGGTATGCAAGTAAATATGGGATCGAAGGGAGTAATATTAAAAGACAACCATACCCCCCTACATATATTCAGGCAAACACTAATGTGAGATTGCAAATTTCCATATGTCATGAATAATTTTATCTACCGCTTTGGATATCACCACAATTATAAGACCTGATCAGCAGTGCGGTAACAGAAAGCTCTTTAAAATCAATCCATTTTATTTGAAGGTCATATATATCTGGAAAAGCAGATTTAGAATGTAGTTATTAACAGTAGTGAATGATTATCCAACATGAAATAATCAATCAGTAATATACCTGGCTTAATGTGCACAAGCACCACCGTTAGTAGGTTGGGAAATTCGAATCCACATCGTGTGCCCATGATTCAAGCCCGCCAATGATGTCTTTAGCTGAAGTGAACCCGATTTCGTGAAGGTACTCGACGGCCTTCTGTGAATCATTGCCTCTTCTGCAAATCACATACAAAGCAGCAGCATCACGGGTGGTGTTCTCTTCCTCCCTTGCCAAGGCTGCAGATATTTCGGAAAACCTTCTTTCCAAGCTTGCTAGAGGAATGTTCAAGGACTTCGGTAGAGAGATGATCTTGTAGTGATGTGCAGGTCTCACGTCTACTAAGACATGTGGCTCGCCTTTCCTCTCACTGTACTCCTTGCTTGTTATTCTAGCCGTTGATGGAAGCAGGTGGAACCTCAATGGAGACTGTTATGATTTTAAGACGCCATGAATAGTGTAGAATAAGATAACATACGTCGCATGTGAGATCATAAGAACATTTATATTTTAAGTAAATCAGACTAAAGCATAGAGGTAGCCAAGAAACTAATTAAAAGTCAGTGAGATGGATAGTTCAACATGGTGGAAATAAAGAGTATAAATGCTTATTTGTGGTACTGAAAATAAGAAGCCCACAGCCTTCTTCAAGCTTCATTAAACACTTCAATAGACCAAAGATCAACTATTAGAACTAAGACCATGTGAGGCATTATTAATAACTTAAAATAAGTAGAAGCTGACAGCCTTCTTTAAGCTTCATTTAAACGCCTCAACAGACCAAATATCAACTATTAGAACAAAGACCACCATGTGAGGCATTATTAATAACTGAGAAGCATTCAAGGTACAACAGATAATAAGACCAGCAGGTTGATACAAAACTCTGAAGCACATCAGGCGTGAGAAGCTCAATCACTTCGCAAACACAGTTCATTAAGTGTGCGGGTTTGAAACAATTTAATAAGAATGAAAACATGAAAAAGGGAATTAACAAAGAAAATATGTACCGTGGATACTGGAGATTGAGTGAATTGTTCGTAGTCAAATTTGCGAAACTCCTCTTGCATCAGTGTTGCATTTTCTCCACAGGCTTCACAATTTAAAGACCGTTCTCTGATTTTGACCTATTGCATGTAACACATGTCTGAGGTATAATTTTATGCATGAAAAAGGCAATAAAAGAAATCATTAACTATAGAACATAAGAGCGCCTCATCATTTGAATTACCCATGCACACCATAATCTAAGTTTTTTTTTTTTTTTTTGTATATCTACTTGTTCTACATGCAAGAATTAGGAAAAATAATAAACTTTAAACTGAAGATGATCAACATACAATGCGAATTCGAGTAGAAAGTGCATCAAACAAAAGCATCCGTCCTGAAAGCGGTTCCCCAACTACACCTGCAACTTTAATAGCCTCCAGGGCCTGGAGACACCCAATAATGCCAGGAACTGCATTCGAGTACAAGAAACAGATCAACAACAAATAAGATACTGAAATTTGCTTTAAAAAAATGAGTAGGATGTAGGTGTTTTATTATGGGTGTGATTTTACACTTTTTATCAACTCTTGTCCTTTCCACTCCACAAAATTTACCGAGTGTAGAAACATTTAAATTCTAAAATTATCAGTCGAAATAATTCAAGTTCAATATACCTACTCCAAGAACTCCACTGTCTGCACATCGCTGACATGCTGTTGTAGGTGGTGGAGTAGGAAATAAGCATCGGTAGCATGGACCTCCATTATAATTATAAACAGTCAGCTGTAAAAGCAAAAAATAATCATGAAAAGCATCATTTCATAAAACTAATTATTACTAGTTTAGCAAATAAGTCATTAGTAATAGACATAATAATAGCTTTAAAAAAAAAATAGACATGAAATAATACCTGTCCTTCTAGTCCAATTGCAGCTCCAGAGATTAGTGGCTACAATCATAACCAGGTTTGGTCAATGATATAGTGAAGATAACAGATTGAATCTCAGAAAGGATAGAATCATAGACATAGATGATTAAGGAGCTTACAAAATGGACTAATACCAAGTGAGAAGAAACATGATATTTACATATTTACATTTTCTTAAAATAGAAGACATAACAAATGACTCCTTACCTTTCCCAACACCACGCAGCAATCGCTGATCATGTAACGACTAGGTGCATTATCAGTTGCATCTACAACAATGTCATACCTATTACATAAGTGAAGACCCCAAATATGAATTCCAATCCACAATAAAATACTAATAAAGCATGCTGTACGAGGAATCAAAAAAGAAAGTAAAATCATACTTTCTCATAATATCCAGAGCATTTGATGTACGCAATGCTTCCTTGTGCTCTACTATTTGGATAGTAGAGTTAATCCTGAGAAACAATATCACAATGAATAAAAGGTAAAACAATGATATATTCACTACTTTATCCTTTCATTGTTGCTATGTCACAGTAAGTAAAACTAATAAGAAATGAACAAGTAACATACGCACGGCATGCAGCAGCAGCTGACTCTACTTTTGATCTTCCAATGTATTCTTCCGAATGAATTATCTAGAAAACAATAACAATAATCAGTTAAGAGCTCCACAAATATTCAAATGACCTCATACACTATAACACATCCGTAAAACCATTTGTCTATTGTACATAGCATAGCACCCATATCAATTCGAACTAAGCAACAGGAGGACTAGAGAAACTATCCTCTTTAACCTATATTATTTCCTACATTCCAATATATGTTGGAGTATGGTGAGTTCTGTGATTGGCAAACAATTTGGGGACGTCATCGATTACTCACTATGCCACACAAAAACATTGGAACTACGATGTGGTTTCATTTCCCCAATTACCTGCCTGTGCAGATTGTTAAGCTCCACCACATCATGGTCAACAATACCCACACGGCCTGAAAACATGCGCCAATCCAGATAAAAATCCCAATCAGTTCACTCCAAATAGCAGAAAAACAAAATCGAAACATAATCAAATCTCAGTAAATTACAAGACCAAACCAACACATATTACACATACCAACACCACAAGCCGCGAGGTAAAGCAGGGCGGGAGATCCCAACCCGCCAGCGCCAATAACCAATACGGACGACTTCAACAAATTAGCTTGGGCTTCAACACCAAATGAAGGAAGTAACAAATGGCGGCTGTATCTATAGATCATACCAGCTGATAATTGGCCATCGAAAGGCGTGTCCAACGGCCTGGGGCATGTAGCGCATGAATCATCGGTCACATCTTCCACGGTATGAGCATTGAGCCGAGCTTGCAGAGCTGATATACGGTCCTCGATTTCCAATTTGGACTTCTGTAAAGACTCAATTTCACGGCGTATATCGGAAGCAGTTTCCCTTGCTCCATTGGAATCCATGGCCAACTGCTTAGATGTTTTCTGGTTTATATTAGAGAACAATAGCTCAGATTATAAAACTCTAGCCGTAGGAAAATTTAGGGTCATGGGTTTATTAAGCTATGAAATGATACAAGATAAATAGCAAGTTGAATGGGAGGGTTTAAGTAATAAGATGCGTTTTTGTTTCGCATCAAGTTAATAATTTATGAGCTTTAAAGATGAACTAAAATAAAAAAAAAAGATATTAATTGTAATTAAACTGGTTTAAATTTTATTTTAAATTCTTTAAGTTAAAAGCAAGGGTGGATTACAACCTAAAGGAAGAAGTTTACTATATCTCATAAATTTAATAAAGAATATAGATAATTCATATGCTTGTTCTTGTTTATATTTTCATGTTTTATTAACCTAATTAAAAAGTAACCTGATGAATTACAATTTTACAGGGGAGAAGAGTTACTATATCTTATAAATTTAATAAAGAATTAAGATAATGCTCATGCTTATTGTAGATAATCAATTTTTAATGGATGAAGTGAATATTTAATGTGGTTGTTATATGGTTTAATCGGACTAATCTAACATAATATGGAAAAAGTAAAAGGAAGAAAAACACAAGAATTCCTCCCACGTTGTGAGAGTTAAAGTAGAGAATTTATTTCTCTCTTTGTTTTTTTGTTGTGGTGGAGGGAGATAATTCTCCTTTACAGTGGTGATGATGGTGAAGTTGAAGGTGATGTTGAGCTTGAGGTTGAAGACGGAGGTGAGGATGAGGATAGAACTGATGTTAAAGATGAAAGTACCGCCCCCTCTTATACAAGTGGTCTCTTATACAAGTGGGGTGAGTCTAGTAGCAAGTGGACATTAAATGCGTATCCGCATGAGACTATTAAAATATATGCCGTAGGATTATCTTCCTAGTAGATATCTTAGGGGATATCTACTAGATTTGTAGGGTGTCAGACCCAAGTGGAACATTTGGGCAGAGTGAGAGAGTACCAAGTGGGCATCTTGGTGGTGAGAGAGGGAGTAAGTGTAGAGAGAAGTAGGGGGAGTCGGATCAAATGGGTAGAGAGGGAGAGTAGAGAGTGCAAGTGGGTAGAGAGGGGAGAGTAGAGAGTGCAAGTGGTAGAGAGGGAAAAATGGTGTAAGTGGATAGAGAGGGAAAAAAGGTGTTAGTGGGCAGAGAGGGAAAGTAGAGTCAATAGAGAGAGGGGATGAGTGTAGAGAGAGAGAGAGAGTGAAAGCAGGGAGCAATGGGTGAGAGAAGAGGGAAGAAATGCCTTCCTCCTGCCTCCTCCAAGTGGTCGAGCGCGTGCTTCTCCTTCGCTCGACCTCCCTTGCTCTCCTCCTCAGATGGACAACCTCTGTCTTTAAATATTGATCCAAGCCCACTTATGAGTCCAGTGTAAATGGCTCTACCACACTTATTTCTTATTTATAATATTTTCAAGTTTTATTATTCCAGTTAATATTTTTTTTTAACGAAACACACTCTACTTAGGGGCATTTAGGGATAACAAAAACTTAGGTTAAGTTAACCTCAGACCAAAGGTTCACCCTCCACGACCTTTAACCGACGGTTGTTTACTTTAAAGTTGACAAAGGTGTAATTTTACAAAATTATCTTTACAAATTGTGCTTTTGAATTACTCCCTCCTCATAATATTTGATACTTTTTAGGGGTATTATGATATTTTTTGTATTAAATAAATGATATATGTGTTAGGTAAATGTGGTTTTTTTTAAAATAAAGTGTATGAGGAAGTGATTTTTTTGTAAATAAAGTGTATGAGGAAGGGTGATTGTATTTGCTTTTTTAGAAAGATGCAAACTTTTGCGGGACAACTCAAAATGAAAAATGTGTCATTTGAAATGTGACAGAGGAGTAGTCGGAGTATGTCTTAACAAATTTTAAGATTTATGTTACAAAATTTCCAACGCACATCCTTCAACCAAAGCATTGTTCAATATTCTTGAGTAAATTTCCAATATTACACAACTGAATCTTGAGGCTGTCTTCCGTTTCCATCCATGTCAGTAAGATTTTTACAGTTCCACAAGTGCAGCAGCTATTCCCCTTTGCTGTTCTTTAGAAACCAAACGTTTAATTGGGAGATATGAAACTAGGAATCTGCAATAAAGGTGAGAATAAAAGGGTAATTTCGTTGGCTTAACCCCTGGGTTTGAGAATTATCCGCCAATTCAAGAGACCTGAATCCAGTGTGAATTAAACTCCTTAGTTTAACAATCGATGTCAAAGTCTTGCGTGCACCCAAATACTCGTTGACTCATTAGGGTTTAACTGTCAATGTCCAAGTTTTCCATGAACTCGAATGCACGGATTTAGAATTATTGAATTTGAATTACAGGACTAGTGAATTTTAAAATCTCAAAAATTGCATCACATAAAAGGTATAAACTAGATTCAATTAGAAGGCTCGTAACCAATGAAAAAATAGAGTGAAATTCCCTGAATTTATAAACTCAAATCTGACCCATTTATCACAATCCAACTCAGTCTGCTGTAACAAACTAATTCTAAAAATAGCATAGCCAATAAAATTAATAAATTAAAGGAAAGAAATTTTATTTCATCACGCAGTAGATGTGAAAGTTGTCACTTATTATGCTTTGCTGTCAATGCTCACAGGTTGTGCCTCCTTTGGGGCTGTTGCTTTCTGCAAAACGTAGAACAAACATAAGAAATTATCTAAATCTTAGCCCCATGATTAAAATTATATAGCAACATACAAGTACTTACATTAGAATCAAATGGTTGCAATTTATTCAATTTAGCAAACATGTTTCCGTAAAATTGGGCATCCTTTTTATTGATTTCCTTCATCTTCTCCTTGAGAGCTTTGTATCCAAGCTTCACCTCACTATTTACATCACAGATTTAAAGATTAACAGTGAACTCAGAAATGGATCATAGATCATGAGAAATTACTTCTAATCATATTACCGATTCTCAGGGTCGAGTTCGAGCGCCTTCTTGATATCAAACTCGGCCAAATCAAGATCCGTCATATTCATGTATGCTTGAGATCTTCTGTAGAGTGCCTTCACATTCGTGCTCTCGAGTTCAAGCACCTTCAAGAGAGCTTCGTTGTTAGCTCAAATGGTTAAGCATATGTGCACAAAAGATCCCATAATATCAACACCATAAAAAGGAAACACGAACAGATGTAGAGCTGTCAAAATGGGTTGGACCTAAACCCAAAATTAACCCGCCCCATAAAAGCCCGCCCCACTTCAAACCCCCTAAAGTGTGGGCTAACCCGCACCGCCCCACCAACCCAACATCAACCAACCAACCCAACCCTACCCCCTACCCACCCCACCCACCCACCCCAAAAAAAAAAATTTTTTTAATTTTTTTTAGATTTTAATATTTAAATAATAAAAATATTATCATCCAACCCTACCCCCTACTCACCCCCACCCCTATCATACGTAGATAAGGGGGTAGGGTGTGGGCTAATCCGCGACCCGCCCCACCGGTAGCCCGCCCCACTTGAGGTCATCATAAGGTGAGTTGTGGGCTAAACCGCCCCACCAACCCATTCTGACAGCTCTAAACAGATGTAATCAAACCTTGGTACAAAGCTTCTCCGCTTGCTTATAGTCTTTCAGTTTCAACTTGCAGGCTGCATTGTTCAAGTTGCAACTGATCTTCAATGCTTTCGATTGTTTCTTTTCATCCTCACTGAAAGATGTGTCGTATTCAATGTACTTGGCAGCCTGGTCCAATATTCCTCGTGTAAGCATTATACCAATTATCAAATGGACAGCGAATGTTGACTCAAGACAAAGACACCACTCCATCCAAAATTAATTACCTTCTCGTATCTCTTTGAGGCTTTCAGGTATTTGCCAGTTTTGAACAATCCGTTCCCTTCTTCCTTTTTCTTAGCAGCAGCCTCAATTTTTTCTTCAGTATTCATATCCCAAGATTCCTTCTCCTGTGAGGGATAGTAACAAGCTCAAATTCTCATTATGGTTTACCCCAAGGCTTTGAGTGTAGTTAATGCTAAATCTCAACACGTGCAACTAACCTTGACAAAAGATACGAGCTCGATTTCATAGTACACAGTTGAGTTTGGAAGAATCTTGGCCAACTCTTGCTGTGACTCCGATGAGCCAAATGCATATTCTGGGGCAATTGTCAAGAGTGCAACCTCCCCCTTCTTCATTGTCGTCACAGCCCTGTCCAAACCCTCAATAACTTGATCTGTTACAAAGAAAGAGCACAAACTTAGATATATGAGAGCACAAAATCACATACTTACAATGGAAGAATCAATATATACATGTACCTTCATCTGTTTTAAACTCAAAAAGATCATTTTCATCATCTCCATGGCCTTTCTTCACAAAGACAGTACCACCTTGCAGCTTTCCAATCAATTTCACTGAATTCAATGGGCATTCCATTTAAACTATATTTTAAAATTTATAAATGACAGAACCAACAAAAGTGTTAATGAAAATACATTTAACAACCGCTCCTTCATTTGGACGCTCGTATCCCTCCCCTTCTTTCAGTATTTTCTTAACAACTTTCTTGTCATCCGTGATAAAGGACACTGCCTTCCATGATACCAATTCCAGATCAATATCCAGTGTAGCATTTGGTGGAACAGCACCTTCATCACCAGAGGCTGGCTTGCCCTTCTCACCAAATCCATCTGCATCAGAATCGTATACATGAACAATAGATATATACAGCAGATATATACAGCAGATGAATCAATTTCCATTTTAAATACTTATTCCCTCTTACATTGAGGTTTGACAGTGAGGAGAACCTTTTCCCCCTTTTTCATCGTCTTCACAGCCTTGGAAAGAGCAGGACAAAAGTGACCTGGAAGAGCAATTTTATTAATAGGTTCAACAGAAACATATGCATATTTCATTAACACGATTGTAAAAGATTAGCTCCTTTGATGAATATTCATAAATAAACATACCTTCTTGCACTGTGAATTCGACACTATCCAATTTGGCAATAACAGTTCCATCTTCCAGCCTTGCCTCATACTTGACTGCAGAAATAGAGACAATTAGTTTAGCAATAATTTAATGCAACATAAATCAATTGTCTTTGCTTACCAAGCACATCATCAGGATCCTTGGGGTTCTCCCATTTCTCCCCCTCTTTAATAATCTTCTTAAATATGCCACCATCTTTGCAGATGTCCTTAACACTTACCCAGGACAGCAGCTCAACATCAAACTGTAATGTGGCATTCGGAGGGATAGTAGGAGGAGAACCAGATTCTCCATATGCCAATTCAGGTGGTATGGTGAAAAGAGCATTTTCACCCTTCTTCATTGTTTTTATTCCTTCATCCCAACCTTTGATCACTTGTCCTGCAAAAATAAGCAGAGATACAATTCACATCTACATTGTAGCTCACAACAAAAAAGGGGAAATAAGAAATAACCTCCCACCTTGGCCAAGCGTGAAAGAGAAAGGCTCCCCCTTATCTCGACTCGAATCAAACTTAGTCCCATCCAGCAATGTTCCAGTGTAATGAACTGATGAGTAACAAT
Source organism: Pogostemon cablin (assembly GCA_023678885.1). Classification (NCBI taxonomy): domain Eukaryota; kingdom Viridiplantae; phylum Streptophyta; class Magnoliopsida; order Lamiales; family Lamiaceae; genus Pogostemon; species Pogostemon cablin. The sequence continues at coordinate 4,437,322 of CM042984.1, forward strand.
TACTCCCCCCAACAAATAGTCAGTACTCAATAAACGATCACAGTAACCGCAATAATTTCAATAAAACAAAACGAAAATTGAATACAGGATTCATAATTCGTCGATTCAAATAAAGTATATTAAAGGAAAAGCAAAATCACAAATTCTACCTTGGACTTCGTCGTCATTTTCAGGAGTGCCCCAGCCTTCACCTTCCTTAACAAGCTTCTTCTTAAGACCTTGATTCCCTATCTCCTTCTCCTCTCCGACCTTCAAGAAGCTGGTGTCCTCTGGCAGATCCAAGTCATCTTCCAAACCCGCGGCAGCCGGAATATCGAAATCGTCTTCCATCTTAATGCTCCAATTACTTCACGAAAACGGAGACTCGGTCTGATTCGTTAACCCAAAATGTCGCTGATGATATGATGCGTAGGAACTGGGGAGAGAATAATGATAGAGAGTCGAGTGAGCGTACAAGTCTCCTAGAAAGTTCCACTAGGGTTTCTCTAAGGAATGAGATATTCCTCCATGTCCCCAGCGCAATATACACCAGTGAGATTTTCATGGAGTAATAAATTATTAAATTTTGGAGTAAATGAAATCTTGTAGATTAAATAGATCATTATCATATCATTAGATTAAATAAAATAATTAAAAATAAAAAAAATTCACTAAACCCTATATACCTCAAGCGAACATATAATTATATGTTTTGATGAATAAAAGAAACATATAAGAATCACACTTTAGTTAATAGATAAACTTGTCTGAAATAATGGAAATTTTGTTGGCAAAATAAAACGAGCACAGTTTCAGTTCTCCCACACATTAAATATTCGGGAGTAATTAAAATAGTGGAGTGTTATTATTAAAAACGAAAATATAAATAAATTGTCTACACTCAAACGACCATAACGGCCATAGCGTCCGCTTCTCTTGTTCTTCCCACCAATCTCTCCCTCTCATATGGGAAGGGAGAGAACCACCAGTACCTCCGCCACCCACCGCCGGAGAAAAACCAAACAGCCACCAGATGCCTAAAGAGGGGCAGAATCTCCTCTCTTACAACACCATTTTTCTCTTCACCACCATTTTCTCCGCCCTCATCCACCATGCCTCCTCCGACGATGCAGCTATTATGGTCAAGTTGGCCAAAGCCCTCACCCCCTCCCCCGCCGGATGGACGGGTCCCAACTTCTGCAAATGGCCAGGCGTAAGCTGTGAATCCTCAAACAAAGTCACCTCCATTAATCTGTCAACAAAATATCTCTCTGGAACCTTGCCATTGGAGATTAGCCAGCTTTCTAACCTGAAACAGCTCAGCCTTCAACGGAACCGCCTCTCCGGCCCATTACCAGCTTTGTCCAACCTTGAATCCCTCGAAGATGTAAATCTTGATGAAAATGGCTTTAATTCCATCCCTCCAGGTTTTCTCTCAGGGTTAATAAGTTTACAATCTTTCAGCATGAATAACAACACCAACTTCCACCATGGAAGCTACCAGAAACCCTGAAAGATTCTACTTCTCTCACTAGTTTTTTTGCCAGCAAAACAAACATCTTGGGTGAGATTCCAGACATTTTTGGGTCACTCCCAAATTTTCAAAGCCTCAGGCTTTCATACAACAACCTCACAGGGTCATTGCCACCATCTTTTGCTAAATCCGAGATTCAGAATCTATGGCTCAATAATCAGATGAATGGATTTACTGGAAACATTGATGTTTTAGGGAGTATGCCAAGTTTAAAAGTGGTTTGGCTCCATGCAAATCAGTTTACAGGGCAAATTCCTGATCTTTCAGCTTGTACTGAACTCTCCGACCTCATGCTCCGAGATAATCTTCTCACCGGAGTGATTCACGACTCACTTACTAAGCTTCCAAAACTTCAGAATGTTGCTTTGCAGAGCAACACTTTCCAGGGTCCCATGCAGAGTTTCAGATTGGTGTTCAAGTGAATCTTGGAACTGAGAACCATTTCTGCCGGTCGACACCAGGCCCCTGTATCCTCAGGTTACTGCACTGCTCGAGGTTGCTGCCGCAATGAATTACCCTATAGAATTGGCCAAAGCTTGGGAAGGAAACGACGCATGTGACCAATGGAGTTTCATAACATGTGAGAAGGGAAGTGTGGCTGTTATCAATTTTGCTAAGCAAGGTTGGACTGGAATGATATCACCTGCTTATGCCAATTTAACAAATTTAAAATCTTTGTATTTAAATGATAATAAACTAGTAGGCACCATACCTCAGAGTTTGACGAGATTAAAGCAGCTGCAGATTCTTGATGTCTCCAACAACAATATTTCTGGAAAAATACCGGTGTTCGCTTCGTCAGTGATGATAAAACACTCCGGTAATCCATTTATTGGGAAAGATGTCCCAGTTATTATTCCAGAAGGAGAGGGAGGGAGTTCCTCTACAGATAATGCAGTGAAGGATGCAACAAGCTCTTCTGTCTCGCATTGGGTGATCATTGTTATTGTACTCGTCTTGACAATTGCCATATCAGTCCTTGGTTTCGGGATCTACAGATGCTGCTTTAGTAAGCAAAATAACAAGCAGAAATGGTTTACCAAAAGAAGTGAAGTAAATAGCAAAACAAACAGCAATGTAGATGAGGGAAGTATTGGTGCAAAAAGCCGGCCGACTAGTGTTTCAAGTGAAATTCCACTAAAAGCAAGTATAAACAGTGATTTCCAGGTTTATGAGGGGGGGAATATAATCAAACAATTTGAAGTTTTGCGCCAAGCAACCGATAATTTCAACGAAAACAGTATAGTGGGGAAAGGGGGATTTGGTGTTGTATATAAAGGCGAGCTCCAAGATGGCACTAGAATAGCAGTGAAGAGAATGGAATCCTCAGTAATAAGCAACAAAGGACTTAACGAGTTTAAGGCTGAAATAGAGGTTCTCACGACGGTCAGACACCGGAATTTGGTTTCTCTTCATGGTTTTTGCAACAATGGTGGCGAGAGGCTATTGGTTTATGAGTACATGCCACAAGGGTGTTTAGGGCATCATCTATTCCATTGGAAAGAAAATGAAATTCTTCCACTAACTTGGAACCAGAGAATGAATATAGCACTGGATGTAGCAAGGGGGGTTGAATATTTGCATAGCATGGCACAGCAGAGCTTTATCCACAGAGATTTGAAACCATCAAACATTCTTCTTGGAGAAGATATGAGAGCTAAGGTTTCTGATTTTGGCTTGGTGAGAACCGCGCCTGATGGCAACTATTCAGTCGAAACGCGTTTAGCAGGAACATTTGGTTATCTTGCTCCAGAATACGCTGGTAAGTATAGGTTTCTATTAATCTTTATTCAGAATGACATCACAACAAAAATGCTGTTATTAGTTTATTTAATATTACTTTTTTTACAAAAATTATATGCATTCGGAGAACTTTTTCAAGAATGCGAGTCTATCCTAGAATAGGAAAGGGCAATCACACAGGACCCTACCTTCAATCAATTATAATAAAACACATGCATCTCATAGTTGTTGAAGCCCTCATCACCTAGGATTCTTGTTTTTTTTTGGGGGGTTTAGGTGATGTTCAAAGGCGCATGTCACGTACAATTCCAAATACAGTCAGTTTTTTAAGGATTTTTTCTAAAATCGTCGGATGGTAAACACACTTTTATTAGTAAAATATTGAATTTTATCATTAAATAGGGACTAAGGTTTGAGTTTCAATTTCAAACTTTTACTCTCTCCAAAAACCACAGACCATGATAATTATGATTTTTAGCTCATTGCTAATCATTTGAGTTTTTGACATTTGATATTTTCTTGAACTCGAAGAATTCAACTTATTTGCTTATTGTGATTGTCGATTTGGGTAGAGTATTTGTATTGTGAATTTCATCATGAAATTATGCATGGGATTTAAATTTGTCATTATCTTATTTATGAGTTATTATGTATTATTATTTGAAGTTTTTTTTTTAATTTTGACCTTTATTTAGTTGGGCATTTATGTGTTGAGTTGGATATATTAATGTATATATGTTTTTGAGTAGATAGTAACTCAAGCACGCGCCTCAAGCTCTAGCAAGGCCTTTGCGCCTCTCGCATTTACAACTATGATGCATCTATAACATTTATACATAGTTAGACATGTATGATAAAGACAAGGTGGAATAAAATCTAAAATGTAATTGTTTAATTCAATAAACAGCCACTGGAAGAGTTACCAGAAAAGTTGATGTGTATGCCTTCGGAGTGGTCTTGATGGAGATCATAACTGGGAGAAAATCCTTGGATGGCTCTCTGCCAGAAGAAAGAAGTAACCTGGTGTCATGGTTCAGGCCACTCCTCCAAGACAAAAACGAATTGAAAGACAATGTAGACCCTGCCCTCTGCTCAGCTATGGATGAAGAGACCTTCCAGAGCATCTCGAAGGTGGCTGAGTTAGCAGGGCACTGCACAGCTAGAGAGTCCAGCCAACGCCCTGATATGAGTCATGCTGTAAATGTGCTGTCGTCTCTGGTGGAGCAATGGAAGCCCGCACCAAATGAAGAAGACAGCTTCCATATGGACTTTAACATGAGCCTCCCACAAGTGTTGCAGAAATGGAAAGCCAACGAGGATAAATCCTCCACAATGTCCACAAGTTTCTTCAATCAGAATACTAGTGGTTATGGCACCAGCTCCACCAGCATCAGTAGTAAACAGGATTGATCAAATTACATATTGTTAATTGCATGCTGGCTCGAATTTTTTCACCAAAAGAATACCAATTACATGCATAAAGAATTAAGATACTATATTTGGTAAATACTCAATAGTATAGATGCTGTAAGAACCTTAACATCTTCTGATATATCTCATAAAAAAATGATTTGGTCAACATCAAAACGTTGGACGAAAAATTTTTATTCGTTAATGTCTGTAACATTTTGGATAAATTGATACACTGAGCATGGGTTTCTACAAATGCAGTTAAGGCCAAAACATCAGTTACATGTTTCACAGTCTCACTAACTTCTAGTATTAAAAAAAAAAAAAAAAACAATGCATGCCTAAAAGCATTTAAAATAACTTAAAAGGATGTAAAACAAACCACAAGATGCCTGGAATTAGGAATAATTTGGAGAAATGTGGAATCTTAAGTAATTCTGCTATTTCCACTCCATGACTACTATATGCACTGATTTGTCATACTAACAAGAAAATCAAGATGTATACGATCTTCGCTGACCAGGATCACAGTAACTGGTAAATACAGATATTGAACTATAGTTGAATAGAAGAACACCAAACGGCATTAAATAGTCACTGAGAAGAGCTTCCGCCACAACTGAATCAAGAAACACTTGCTCAAATGCTTACAGTGAAGAGCGAACCTTTTCGATATTCAGTAGAAGACATCACTTAAGCATCCGCATTCACCAGCTCAATCAATTCCTACTCACCATTCACCAATGCCAAAAACTTTTTCATAATTGATACAACATCAAAAAAAGTGAGCTGGCATAAAGATGGTAAATTCCTTGCAAAATCAAAGGTTCAAAAAGATATTCTCTCATAAATGTGAATCTACATTTAGAACACCTGATGAGTCAAAGCAACTAGTGATCTCTACTTGAAAAGTGAAGTACATTCATCAAACTACTGTAAGTCTTCTCATTCATAAAACTATCTCGTTTTCTGAAACACTCAAGAAGTTTGAAGGCTTCATTGCCCTTTCCGTCTCTACACATTTCATCCAGCAATGTCTTATAAGTCAAGAAATCAGGCGACATGGAATTGCCAAGCATGTCATATGCAATTTCGATCGCATCCTGAAACCTTCTCTCCAACGCAAGACTACAGACTATAATCATATAAGTGCTCGATTTTGGCACCAACATTTTTCCTCTCATCTCCCTATAAAACACCAAACCTTGATTCACCCTACCCTTCTCACACAACCCTTTAGTCAAATAACAATAAGTATATGAATTAGGCTCACAACTATACAACCCCATCTCACGGAAAACCCGAATCGCCTCATCAACTTCAAGACACTTAGAGTATGCTTTAATGATCATATTTAGAACAAATGTGTCGGGGATAATGCCGGATGCCTTCATTTGCTTAGCTAATGATCTTACAGCATGCAAATACACATAACATACATTCAACTTATCAAACTTCCTCAAGAGTGAATTGAAAAGCAACGCATAGGTCTCCAAATTCGGCTTAGCATTCTCCGATTTCTGCATTTTCTTATAAATATCGAAAGCGCGATTAAACAGGGACTTACGACCACAACAGAACTTGATCATGGTGTTGAACAGGGGAAGGCTAGCGGGGCACGTGCCGGCGATAACTTCTTCGATCAAAGTCTCGGCGACGCGATAACGCTTACCTGAGACTGCAATTTCAATCATTGTGAGGTAGGTGACGTGATTGTGCTTGTATTGGCGCTGAAGACCCGTCCACCGGAAAATGTCGAGGGCGACATCCGGGTCGGATTGGGCTCGGAGGGCATCATCTACGTCGGATTGAGTGAACCCGGGCTTGAGATTTTGAATCCATGTCTCGAATTGTTTTTGCAGTGGGGTTCGGGTGCGTGGATGTGGATGTGGGAGTTTTGGTAGTGGAGGCGGAGAGTTAGGCAGCATAGGATCATCCGGAGTAGTAGTGGTTGTTGTGGTGGTGGTGGTGGTGGTGGTGCAGAGGCGACGGAGGGAGAGACGGAGGATGGAGGTTCGATTGATACGAGGTAGAAGGAGGGCCATTGTTGGTGTCCGCCGTCCGTGGACGGAGACAGAGAGTCGGGAGAGAGTATTGTATGGAATCATGGATTGGGCTTTTTCATTGGGCCATTGTAGGCTCTAAAATTGGGTCAAGACGGGCTGATGCTTGGACTTGTATTGCAAATTTCAACTAATATGATTTGCAGAACCCTTGGATGATTGGATATTTTTATTGATCAAGAGCATTCTCAAAATAAAAAAATTAAAAAAAAATTACCATGCGGTTTAAAAAATATTAATGTATTATCATTGAATTGTAATGCAATTACATTGCAAATTTTTTATAATTATAGTAATTAATACTTCATAATTTTTAATTGGGGGCGGCTATTTGCAACCCCAAATTTACTAATCATACCTCAAAAATAATTTTAAAGTTAAAATATTTTAATTAATATGACTTAAATACCCTTATGTAATAATATATTTATAATTATTCCCTTCGTCCCGGCGTAAGAGGACAATTTCTTTTTAGCATATAGATTAAGAAATATTATTATTTAATGTATAGTGGGTAGCTATATTAGTGGGAGTGTGTGTCTCATATTTTAATTGTATTAAAGGGGGTGTGTGGGTCTCATGTATGTAAAAAAAGGAAAGGGAACTCTTTGGGTGGGACGACTAAAATGGAAAAATGGTCCTCTTAAGCTGAGACGGAGGGATTACATTAGTAAATGAACTTCAAAATTACTAAACATAGCCCATCTGATTTACCAAATTTCTTGTTCTGTCTTTGAATTTTTTACAACTTATGGCTAAGAATATACACAATGCATAATCCATTAGAGGATTTGTTGTTTATTGTCTTTCTTGTGAAACTTAAGCAAACACTTGATGAAGAACATTCAAGAACTTGCACTCACTTAAACGTCTGATCCCTCACGTTTCACACATTAATTGATTAACAAATGAAGAATGAAATGAAAGAGATCAAAACAAAGATGTATAGTGGTTCGGCATAAGCCTCCATCCACTTTCTTAAGAGAAGAATTCACTAAACAATGAAGATGATGGTTACAAGATTACAAGCACACCTGAAAACCCTAATTCTTAAGCTTGTTTCTAACTGATATGTGAAGAAGATGTGTTGATGATGATCAATCTCAGCTGACAGTACTTCAACTTATATAGATGTGTGTCTAACGCGTAGAATCATTTTCATCCAATCACAATGCGCATACTTCAATCAGTTGTAACCAACTGATGAAACCGTTGTAACCAAATCAGTTGCAACCAACTGATGAAACCGTTGTAACTAAATCATATGCAACCAACTGATCATCCACCTTCCAGCTGATACTTCCTCCATCTGATCATTTTGCTTTGTGTTCAATCCAACGGCAGCTAGACAATCCTTTTACACACTTAATCCACCAATGCATGAACTCCAAGTGGCATGTTCTTAGTTCTTACACACACATGCTCAAGCAGTATACACACATGCATGCAACATTCACTTATGCATGGTCTATATCTTCACAATTCTCCACCTTAGACCTTGCATCATCATGTTAGCTTCATCTTCTCCACCTTGCTGCTTTTATAAGGAGCAACAACCTTTCATTCCTTACTTAATTTAACTGAATCAAGTGCTTACACAGCTCATACTTCTGAGCTGGTAAGGCTTTTGTAAACATGTCTGCAGGATTGTCATCTGTCTTGATCTTCTTGACACTCACTACCCCCTTGTCTATCATGTCTTTTATGAAATATAACCTTACATCAATGTGCTTGGTCATTTCATTGTATCCTTGATGCTTGGAGAGATGCACTGCACTCTGATTATCACAATGCACTTCAACTGACTCTTATTCAATCCCAAACTCACTCAGAATACCTGTCAGCCATACTCCCTCTTTGATTACTTCTGTAAGTGTAACAAATTCTGCCTCTGCAGTTGATAATGCCACTATATGTTGATGAGTTGCTTTCCAAGTTACTGCAGTACCAAACAAATTGAATACATAACCAGTAAGTGACTTCCCTGTGTCAAGATTTGCTGCATAATCAGCATCAACATATCCAACTACTGTCTTATCCCATGTTGTCATTTTCTGAAACTTCAAGCCTGCTGTGATGGTTCCTTTAACATACCTAAGAGCCCACTTCACTGAACTCCAATGTAGTAAACCTGGATTACTCATAAACCTGCTAATCATACTCATCACATAAGCTAAATCTGGCCTGTAACATACCATTGCATACATCAAACTGCCAACAGCACTAGCATAGAGAATATTGCTAATTTCAACCTTCTCTTGATCTGTCTGAGGAGCTTGGAGTAATGACAGATTCACTCCTTGCTTTGCAGGTGTAGTTACTGTTTTGCTGAGATTCATATTGTATCTTTTTAATACTTTGTCTAAATAAGATTCTTGGAATAACTTCAGCTCACCAACTGATCTATTTCTCTCAATCTGCATATCAAGAATCACCTTTGCTTCCCCTAGATCCTTCATATAAAATTCCTGCTTACGTATCTCTTTTACTTCATCTATACCAGCTTGATCCTTACAAGCTACAAGGATATCATCTACATACAAAAGTAAGTATGTATAACACCCTTCTTTGTACCTAACATAAACACAACTGTCATGTAGGCTCTTGCTGAATCCATTTGATGTAATGTAATCATCAAACTTCAAATACCACTGTCTTGGACTTTGTTTCAGACCATACAAATATTTCAGTAGTAAACATGTCTTATTCTCAGCTCCTTCAATACTTACACCATCAGGAATCTTCATGTAGATATCCTCTTCAAGATTTCCATGCAAAAATGTTGTAGTGACATCCATCTGATGTAACTCAAGATCAAACTGAGTTACTAATGCTAGTAAAATTCTGATAGAACAATGCTTGACAACTGGTGAGAATATTTCATTATAATCAACACCTTCTTTCTGTGAGAAACCTCTTGCTACAAGCCTTGCCTTGTACCTAACACCCACTTCTTTGCTTGTAACAGACTTCTTCTTATAGATCCATTTACAGCTTACTAACTTCTTGTTCTTTGGTCTGTCAACAATTTGCCAAGTCTTATTCTTATGTAGTGATAGCAACTCTTCTTCCATAGCAACTATCCATTTGTTATTGTCATTTCCTGATATAGCTTCATCATATGTTCTTAGCTCATAGTTTTCTATATCAGATGCAACAGACAGTGCATATGATACTATATCAGCTTCAATGTATCTTACTGGAGCTTCAATCTGTCTCCTTAGCCTATCCCTTACAAGTTGATAAGAACTTAGATCATACCTTGAGCTGGATGAGCTAGGAGAGCTATCTTCCTTATTTTGATCAGCACTGTTATCTTCTTGATTACACTGCTGAGCTTCATTCCTTGCTTGCTCCACCTGAGGCTCATCAAGGTCTGTAGTAATTGATACTACAGAATTTCTTTCACCTAATGGCATCTTTCTTTCACTGAATGTGACATCTCTGCTAATAATAAACTTATTAGCTTCATAACACCACAATCTGTATCTTTTTACTTCTTTGGAATATCCAACCATCACACATCTTACTGCTCTAGGTTCCAACTTATATTGGTTCACATGAGAGTAAGTCTAACATCCTATTACTCTCAGATGAGTGTAACTAGGTGCCTTTTCAGACCACACTTCTTCAGGTGGTTTGAATTTCAAGGCTGCTGATGGACATAGGTTGATCAGATAGGCTGCTGTAATCACAAGTTCACCCCAAAACCCTTTGGTGAATCCTCCACTACTCAGCATACATCTTACTCTTTCTAACAATGTCTGATTCATTCTTTCTGCAACACCATTTTGTTGTGGAGTTCCAGGTGTAGTCTTGTGCCTCTTAATTCCCTTTTCTCTGCAGAAAGCATTGAACTCTTCTGAAACAAACTCAAGCCCATTATCTGATCTTAATCATTTCAACTTCTTTCCTGTCTGATTCTCCACCTCAGCAAGCCATTCCTTAAATGCAGTGAATGTTTGATCCTTTGTTTTAAGAATCTTAACCCATAGCTTCCTAGAGTAGTCATCTATGAAGGATATAAAATATCTTCCACCTCCAATAGTTGGATTTCTTGAAGGTCCTCATAGATTTGTATGAATATACTGAAGCTTCTCTGATGAAGTATGTTCTCCTGAACCAAACTTCAACCTCTTTGCCTTGCTTAGAATACAATCTTCACATTGATCCATCTTACAGGTTGAACTTATATCTAGTAGCTTCTGTCTTGCTAGCTCTTGTAACCCTCTCTCACTTACATGAGCTAATCTTCCATGCCACAACTGAACATCTTCTTGCTCTTGAGAAGTGTTCAACTACCCAGAGACAACTGATCCTTCAAGAAAATAGAGATCAAAGCTCTTTAACTCCTTTCATTACAACTAACTTATCATTTATGATGGTGAGTACACCTTTCTTCACATAGTACTCACATCCCAAGGAGTCTAACATTCCTAATGATATCAGATTCCTTCTCAATCCTGGTACATATCTCACATATGTGAGCAACTTAATGGATCCATCAAACATTCTGAATTTGACAGAACCAATACCCTCAATCTTCCCTCATGGTATGATTTTAAATCAGTAAACAAATCCTTGACTGATGTCATATGAAAGGTGCAACCTGAATCTAACACCCACTGGTCTGACACTTGACCAGAAACAACAACCAAAGCTTCAATATAATTTTGATCCTTGTTACCTCTATTTTCAGTCACCTGATTGGCATGGATTCTTTGATTTTCTCTCTTTTCAGCAATCTTCCTGGCCACCATTGCTTTCCACTTATGACATTGCTTCTTGAAATGACCAGACTTGTTGCAGTGGAAGCAGTTATTATTTTCTTCATCTGCCGATGTACCTTGATTACTTCTTTCATATTTCTTCTTATCAGCACCCGATTTCTTATCATTCTTGTTCCACTTATTTTGTTTGTTGGCAACAAGACCTTCTCTTGCAACTGCATTATCTGATGTCTTGTGGAACACCTTTGCTTTGATTGCTAGAATCACTTGCTCCAGGGAGATTGATTCAACATTTCCATACAACAATGTGTCTCTCAACCCTTCAAAAGATTTAGGAAGAGCTGACATCAATATGACAGCATTATCTTCACTTGACAGTGCTACATCAATGTTCTCTAAGTCATCTATGATCTTATTGAAATCATCTAGTTGGCTTAGAATGAACTTATCTTCTGATACTTTGAAGGAGTAGAGTTTCTGCTTGGTGTACAACCGGTTTGCCAATGTCTTCACCATGTAAAGATCATCAAGCTTCTTCCACATATCTCTTGCAGATGCTTCATTAGAGACTTCCCTTAGAGCTTTATCACCTAAGCACAGAACGATGACACTTCTTGCCTTGGATTGTTGATCTTGATCTGCAGCTAATGCACCAGCATCCACAGCAGCTGCTTGATCTGGAAGTGGTTTAACTGCAACAGCAAGGCCTTGTTGGATCAGTACAGCCTCCATCTTCATCCTCCACAAACTGAAATCAACTTTCTCTGTAAACTTCTCCACATCAAACTTGGTTGTAACTATAATTATTTCCTTCTGATCTGGTATTGTGGCAGCTTCTTCTTCTTCTTCTTCTTCCCACAAACGGCGCCACTTCTTGTGAAACTTAAGCAAACACTTGATGAAGAACACTCAAGAACTTGCACTTACTTAAACGTTTGATCCCTCACGTTTCACACACTAATTGATTAACAAATGAAGAATGAAATGAAAGAGATCAACACAAAGATATATAGTGGTTCGGCATAAGCCTACATCCACTTTCTTAAGAGAAGAATTCACTAAACAATGAAGATGATGGTTATAAGATTACAAGCACACCTGAAAACCCTAATTCTTAAGCTTGTTTCTAACTGATATGTGAAGAAGATGTGTTGATGATGATCAATCTCAGCTGACAGTTCTTCAACTTATATGGATGTGTGCCTAACGCGTAGAATCCTTTTCATCCAATCACAATGCGCATACTTCAATCAGTTGTAACCAACTGATGAAACCGTTGTAACCAAATCAATTGCAACCAACTGATCATCCACCTTCCAGCTGATGCTTCCAGCTGATACTTCCTCCATCTGATCACTTTGCTTTGTGTTCAATCCAACGGCAGCTAGACAATCCCTTTACACACTTAATCCACCAATGCATGAACTCCAAGTGGCATGTTCTTAGTTCTTACACACACATGCATGCAACATTCACTTATGCATGGTCTACATCTTCACAGCCTTCAATACAATTATGGCTATAATAATATACAATGGACGATGCTGTAGGATTTGGTGTTTTAAAGGGTTCAATGCCGAGAAAATATCAATTTTGGTCCTATATTTTTTATAAAATCCAATTTTAATCCTGTAACTTTTAGTCTTTTCAATTTTAGTCTTTTTAGTTTCAATTTTGGTCCTATATATTTTAAATTTTTAATTTTAGTCCTATTATTTTTAAAATTAGTCCTATTATAAATTAGTATATTCTATTTCAAAAGATAAAAGACTAATTTTGATAATTCAAAAGGATATAGGACTAAATTTGAAAATTATATGACTAAAATTGAAAATTTAAAAGTTATAAGACCGAAATTGAAACTAAAAAACTAAAATTGAAAATACTAAAATTTACAGAACTAAAATTGGATTTTGTAAAAAATACAGCACAAAAATTGATATTTTCTCGTTCAATGCCTGTTACGAATAATTTGTGACGGATGCGATCTCAAAAACTTTGCAGATTCTTAACCATTTGGTGCAATTTATCAACCCTTTAAGATGAAAGTTTTTCTTTTGAAGTTAACCCATGAATTTTGATCTCAATCAATTTCCGACACCTGGCCGGTTCATTTCTCTCTTCTTTATTTTCGACGAGATGGATGTTTGAACTCATGTGTCTTGTCCTGTTTCCTTTTCGTTCCTGACAAATGGTGATAAACAGAGCAAATTCCTTGCAGATTACATGGATATGAAGGCGAGTGGATGTTTCCGTGGCATAAATATTATTTCTGATTTTGCTGGAATCCAGAGGTTCGTGACTGCATACAGAGCTTGAGGGTTGTACCATATGCATACAGTTAAATTTTAAGGTGTTTTGGGGTATGTTTAGTAATTTTAGGGTATATTTAGTAATATATTTATGAATATATTATTATATAAGGGTATTTGAGTTATATTAATTAAAATATTTAAATTTAAATTATTTTTGGTGTATGATTAGTAAATATGTGTGTGTAAATAGCCGCTCCCTTTATAATTTCTGACTTTAATTCATAGTTATACATCTTATAAAGGATAATAAATATACTCCTAATATTGATTTCATTTTAATTCCTATTTATTTTATGAAACGATATTTTTATCAATGTTGAAATCAAATACAAATCAAAGAGTGTAATCGATAATTTTTCAAGTTATACGGTTTATTTGGTAGTTTGAACAAAACTCGATGGAAGTTTTGATAATTTACTCCATTTCAAAATCTAATTCATAGACAACTTTTTTTTTTATATTTCAATCATTAAATTAAAAAAAACACCAATAAATTATGCAGTTTGATAAGGGTGAAATTTTAAAATTAAATTTTATTAAAGGATTTTTTTTGTATTGAAATTTTTAGTTATGTACCTTGTACTTCAAATCATAAAATTAATTTTATGTAGACATGCATTTTAGTTTTGAACCACCGATTCTGATTCGAGGAATTAGAAATCGAAATCGAATCGGCTCTAAAGTGGTTATGGTTTGGAATTACCGGTTTCGATTTCTCTTAAAAACTGTTGTTTAAAAAAAACTCAACGGCTTCTATTCCGCTCTGATTTCTCATGGAATCAAAACCGAGCCGAATCTGTATATATATCCAATTTCGATGCTATTTTGATATGTTTCAAAACCGGTGGTTCCGACTCCTCATTAACGATAGAGTGTTTTTATAAGTACGATTTATTTATGGTGATTAATAAATTCGAATGGATGCAAAGCGAATGAGGCTAACAGCCGATAGGGATTGAGGTTGGCATTTTCTCTCATAAATTCATGAAAAAATATAAAATCCAAAGACATCTAAGCTCTGCTGAAAATAAAAATGATAGTGATAAAACCTAACAAGTTATTTAGTTCAGCTTTCATGAATAACTATATATATATATATATATATATATATATATATATATATATATATATATATATATATATATATATATATCACAATTGATTTTAAAAAACCTTCGTAGAACTTCACAGGGTCCCCATAATATAACTTGTAGTTCTATGTTTGCATGTGATTTAATTTAAAGCGGATCCTTGTGTTAATAAACATGACAAAGGGGACACTAACACAACACACCATACTGTTGAAAGAAAATGTTTTGATATCACCTATTCACCCCAGACAATGTTCCAAACTTACGAGGTTATGTAAACTGTGAGAGACTGAGGGAGAGATTTCACTTTCAATTCAAAAACTATTAACCTTATTCGCAAAAGCAAAAAGTGTTAACCTTATTCACAAAGGCAAAACGGAACTAATTAACCAACAAAAAAGAAATACTAAGCATCATGTGAGTGTAGAATGCTCTGCCCCCATCTAAGCCGAATGGGAATTTCACATTTATAGTTTGACAATTGTGAAAGAAGCAACAGATGAGTCCACGGCAGATGCTGCGACTCTGCAAGACTTAATTCGAAAATCTCTGCATTTGGTTCCACAAGATCAAGCCAGTTGCTGCGGCAAATTGCATTTCTTTCAGGTGAAAATGTCTCCCAAAGCGGCCTTAGGAACAAGCCATCGTCATATGAAGAGGGATGGTTTCCGATTATGAACTTCGGGCGACAACACCATAATAGACCATCCAACAATGCTGAAGAAGGATCCAACACATATAGCATAACATTCTCCACCAAAGGTCGGGTAAAAGATGAACACCTCCAGCTCCAGCACCAGCATCAATAGGTTGGGGTAAAAGTTGAACAAGTGTAAAATCATTGCTCGCAGACACAATTTTAAGCAAGAGAGATATCCAACTTGAGAAACCATGAATCAATACGGACTCCCATTCACATTTCCTTGATGCTGCTGCTTTAAAGGAGAGATTGGGAAAATTTGCACCTGAAAAGGTTAACTTACGAAGATTTGGAACATCAAGACTTGCTGAGTGCATATTCGTCTCCGTGAAGCTTAAGCACTCAAGTGAATGGCTAGATAGGAAATTTAGTCGAGAAATCGAGGAAAAACGAAGTATCAATATCCAAAGACTCCAAGATCAAACATTTAAGCTGATGAAATTCATAACATGTATAGACTGGACCGTCAACAGCCGATCCCACATACCGTTCACCAAATTCATCAATTTCAGAATAAGGACCCAATGGCAACAATCCAAAGAAATAAAAATCTAAATCTTGTAATTTGATATTGCAAAAAGAGAAATGCAATTTCTCAATCAAGGGGCAGTTGGAATAAATATCCCAAATCAAATTTCCTACTAAGGTCACCAAGTGCAAACTAAGATGTCTAAGTTTAGAAAAATTCACCTTCCCTCGATGGAGGTGGCACCCAGTCACAGATAATCTAATAAGGTTTTCATATTCGACAACCTCATGCGGTAGATCCAGTAAAGCAGCTCCAGGACGAACTTCGATATTCAGGTCAGCAGCCCCCAATCGCATCGCTCCGATGATTAGATCGTTAACAATTGGAAATCTGCAGCATCTCCCTACACCGTAGCAACAATCACCTCCTATCGATAGCTTTAAACTCTGAATCTTTCCAGTGTTTCAATGGTCTTCTTCGCGATCCATAGGTTCGTTGATTGAATTCGAATTCTAGATTGGGGCGAGTCAACCAGGCGTACCAGGTTTTGGAAAGAATCGCTGTTCGAGCAGCTTCTTTTCCACTGAGAAATGATTGTAAGTGATGAATGATGGGTTCCAATTGCTGTTCGCTTTCCTTTGCTTTCGCCATCGTTTGATTTGCACTTCAGAAGAAATTCATACCCGTGTATAGAGATATTGATCGGATCAATCCTAGGTAAATATATTAAACGGGCTGTTCCAAATTTAATAGGATTATGGGCTAAATGGGTCACGAACTAAATTTCAGGCTAAACGGATTCGCCTGAAATCTCTCGTTTCTCACCTGAACCCACACTTAGTTTCAACAATCATAACCTTGAGCAGCGGGATATTCCATTGCCTCAAATTTTTTGAACGGGTATGCAATCAGTCAACATATGGATAGCAGAATTCAGTTATTGCATTTGTTGTGCCCCATAATTTTTGGGGGACTATGCATAGAGCTGACGTGGAAGAAGACAATAATGCAGAGATATATTTGGCACAGCGGAAACACAAAACTCCCAATAATATATATCAATGCTTCAAACCATCCACTTCAATATAATAGGGCAAAAAACCACAATTTAATAAATATGCAAGAAATATGTGAAGCTCAACCAAATCATAAGTTTCATTTTTATGCAAAGAACTCATCTCTTCTTGCATTGCCTCAAACCACTGATTCTTGTCTTTCATAGACTGTACTTCTTGGAAAGTCTCCGGCTCCCCATCATCAGTGATCAATGCCCACTCTGAACTCGGATATAGTGTATTTGGTCTCCGGCTTCTCACAGGTCTTTCACCCTGCTCACCTGAATTTTCTGGTGGTACATGTTGTATTTCCTGTTCCACGTTGTCTGTATCTGGCTCAACTGGATCAGGCTCAATTGCTATCTGCTCACCATCTTCAGTCTCAGCTTCATTTTCATTTTCAGCTTCTTCTCCACCATCTCTAGCATCAATGGTAGGAATCTTATCTGGTGTTAAATCAACTACACCTGTAGGCATCTGTGTAGTGCTCTTCCCCCTTTTCAAATCTTCCATGATTTCATTTTCATGAAAAATGACATCTCTGCTTCTGATAATAGTCCTCTTCTCTGAATCCCATAATCTGTATCCGTACTCCTCATCTCCATAGCCAACAAATATACAAGGTATAGATTTGCTATCCAGCTTGCTTCTTTGCTCCTTCGGTATATGCACAAAAGCCTTGCATCCGAACACCTTCAAGTGGGAATATGAGACATCCTTCCCACTCCACACCCTCTCCGGAATATCACCTTCCAAAGGAACTGAAGGGGATCTGTTGATCAAGTAGCAAGCAGTCAACACGGCTTCACCCCAAAAAGATTTTGGGAGTTTGCCAACCTTAGCATACATCTAACTTTCTCCATAATGGTTCTGTTCATTCTTTCTGCTACACCATTATGCTGAGGAGTACCGGGCTCTGTTTTCTCATGTCTCACACCATATCGAGCACAATATTCTTTGAACTCTCTGGAAGTGTATTCACCACCATTATCAGTTCTCAGACACTTTAGAAGCTTTCCTGTCTGTCTTTCAACCATGGTGTGGAACTTTTGAAAAATCTGAAATACTTCACTCTTGTTCTTCAAAAAATACACCCAAACTTTGCGTGAAGCATCATCAATGAAAGTGAGGAAATATTTATTTCCACCTAGGGACTCCACCTTGAGAGGACCACAAACATCAGAATGTATTAGTTCCAATACGTCATTCTTTCGTTTAAAATTTGAACGAAAAGAAATTCTAGTTTGTTTACCAAATAAACAATAATCACAAGGGTTAAGTGACTTACCTTGTGTAGTGGGGATCAGAGACTTCTTGGCTAGGATTTGCAATCCTTTCTCACTCATATGCCCAAGTCTATTGTGCCACAAGTTTGGGGAAGAATCATCAACAGCTGCTAACAACTGGTCTCGAGCAATCTTGAGCTTTGTCCTGTAAAGTGTACAACAAAGCTTCCCTTTGCCAACCAACAAAGAACCTTTGATTAGCCTCCAATTGCCATTTGCAAATTTCTGCTCGAATCCTTCTTTGTCAAGTACATTAACAGCAATCAAGTTGTGGCGCAACTGCGGGATATGTCTCACATTTTTTAATGTCAACGTGTAACCCAATTCAGTCTCAACAACCATGTCACCAATACCAACAACTGGTGCAACACTCTTGTTCCCCATGAACAAGTGCCCAAAGTCTCCTGCTTTGTAGCTCGTAAACAACTCTCTCTTTGGAGCACAGTGATGAGAAGCACCCGAATCAACAATCCACTCTACATCGGGATCCTCCACATGACAACACTCATCACTGACACAAACTACAGTCTGATCATCATCGGAATGTGTGGCAATGGCCGCTGTGTTCTTATCCTCTGATTTCTTCTGATTCCCCTCTTTCTTCTCTTTCCAGAGTCTACAATTTCTTTTTATGTGATTTGCACCACCACAATGATAGCATTTGAATTTTTCTTTTGACTTAGACCTGTCTTTGTCTTTTGATTTACCACGGCCTTTATGTCCTCTGCTCTTGTTTCTACCTCTATTTTCTGTGACAAGTGCCTGTGAAGAACTAGCCCCTACTTCCTTTCTTCTAGTCTCTTCATTGAACATACTTTCTTTGACTGTGTTCAATGTCAACTTTCCATTCGGAGCTGTATTACTGAGTGTCACTACCATAGTCTCCCAGCTATCTGGTAGAGAACTCAACAGAAATAAAGCCTGCACTTCATCATCAAAAACAATTTTCATGGTAGAAAGTTGATTCACCAAGTCTTGAAATACATTCAAGTGCTCTGCCACAGAACTCCCATCTTTATACTTCAAGTTTACTAACTTTCTGATAACAAATGCTTTGTTCTGTGCATTCTTTCTCTCATACAATTCTTGCAATTTTTTCCATAATTCACTTGGGTCAGTCTCCTTAGCCACGTGATGAAAAACACTGATATCTACCCACTGTCTGATTGTACCAATTGTTTTTCTACTAAGCTTCTCCCATGCTTTATCATCCATGTCATCCGGCTTAGCATCTTTCCCATCAATAGGGTCATACAAATCTTTGCAGTAAAGTAAATCCTCCATCATAGGCTTCCATACTGAATAATTCTCAGCATTTAGCTTAATCATAGAACCACTGCCCTCCATGGTTTCTGCCTAACCTCAGCTCTGATACCACTGACGTGGAAGAAGACAATAATGCAGAGATATATTTGGCACAGCGGAAACACAAAACTCCCAATAATATATATCAATGCTTCAAACCATCCACTTCAATATAATAGGGCAAAAAACCACAATTTAATAAATATGCAAGAAATATGTGAAATTAACACCAACGATTTTTAACGTGGAAAACCCCTCAAGTTGAGGGTAAAAACCACGGGACCTAGTCCAGGAAATAATCCACTAATCAAGCAAGAGTTACACAGTCCAATCTCTCTATTACTAATAGAGGAATACCACAGAATCACCACTCTATGAATAAGAGATAACAATGGGAGAAGGGAATAATAAAATAGCACAAATAGAATTCGAATCACCCGATTCTCTTCATGCCTCTCCGAGACGTTTGACTGAAATCCACTCCGATCAATGTGTAGAGGATGTCGCTACAGACTCCCCCTCGAAATTTGGAGTGAAACGGTGAAGAAACGGACCACCAAAATGATGAACCCTTACCTCCCTTTTTCCTCCCCTGTTTCTTCCTTTCCTTCTGTTCTTTTCTGGACTGTCTCCCTTTCTGCGCTGATTTTCTGTACTCCATAGGTGATGCTTAACTTATTTAATCAACTCACAAATTGATTAAAATTGTTGGGCCATTAACTAATTAATCATTGGGCCAACTACAACCTTGGGCTTCTTTTTATTTATGGGCCAACTTCATTTGGGGCAAGCCCAACAGAGAGCACTTGTTTTTAAAATTAAAGAGGGTAGTGGCTCTCGATTTTGAAGCTGATGAGCGCGGTTAGAGAAATGCGGGAAAATTTTGGGTTTCAAATCAATTATCCTTGTTACAGTATGCTTTTGGTTTGTTTGGCGAAGTTAGATATTGGTTTGATTGCATTTTCAGTGTTCAAGAGTATGTTGGAGGATGGATTTGTTGCGAGTGGAATTGATTACAGGAATGTTGTGAATGCGTTGTGTAAGAATGGATTCATACAGGCTGCAGAAATGTTCATTTCTAGAGTTATGAAACTCGGATTCGAGTTGGATGTATATATTTGTACTTCTTTGGTTTTGGGTAACTGTAGAGCTGGAGAACTCTGTGAAGCCTTCAATATGTTTGAATTAATGTCTGAGAAGGATTGTTGTGGTGTTAATAGTCTTACATATTCAAATCTTACACGGTTTTAATGAAAGCTATGTCCGATAAGGGGCTGATCGATCAGGCACTTCGTTCGCTAAATGAAATGATAGCGAATGGGTGTAAGCCCAGTGTTCATACCTACATTGTCATTGTAGATATGTTATACATGCAGAGAGGGAAATATTGAGGAGGCTAATAGGATGTTCAGAAGAATGCTAAAGGAAGGACTTAATCCTGATTAATTGCTACTGTAATGAAGGAATGGTGGTTTCTGCTTTTGAGTTGCTTGGGGTGATGGAGAGAAGGCAGTGCAAAGAGAGACCTCAGAAAGCAGTTGCATTGTTGAGAAAGTATGAGCCATGGTCTATATCCTACCAAAGTTACCTTCAATACTCTCAATAAAGGGTGGAGGCGTTATCGAGATAGAAGGTCTAAGTGTACCTCGGTGGGGCGGCGGTTTGTGCAGAGGCACATTTCAGTTTTCGCTCGCCGGGAATATCCAGAGTGCTATACCGAGTTATTTGAACTTCATCGATCAAATAGTGACATAATTCTCCCAACTAATAGAGTGATTCATTTGTGATCCACTGCTCCAACTGATTGCTTAATCTTTCTTGATATTTTCTAAACAAATGGATTATTATGAGAGTAGACTTGCATCTATATATAGACGACGGCATGTAACGAGTGGGATCTTGGCGATTTTACATTTTTTATAAATAGTATTTTTTTATATTTTTTATTTATACTATAAATTAAATATATAAATCAAATATTTATGTTATCATTTTTTATAACTTTTATAACTGATACATCAAATTATTTGATTTTTTTTTTATAAAAATAAACTATATCAACATAAACTTATTAATATTTATAAGTAAAATTAGTATTTAAATAATAAATCATTTGTTAATTAATATTATCAAAATTCTACTAAAATGGTTAGTATTGAAAATTTTTATAAAAATAAATAACATAAAAGGAAAAAATAACTAATTATATCATATTAACATACATTAATTTCAAAATTGTTATCATATTTTTAACACACATAACATATTTTAACTTCACACTTTCCATTTTGATTCGTATCAAATTCAATTTCACAATTCCATAAAAAGAAAAAAAGAACTAACTAATATCTCACTAACGTACTTTAATTTTAAAATTATTACTACATTTCTAACACATATGATATACTTTATCATTTTTTAATTACCAAAAAATATCATAATATCTCCAAAAATAAATAAAAAAACGACATCCTTTTAAACTCCTTATCAAAAAGTAAATATAAAGAAGAATTTGAGTCGGAGAGCATATCTTATATATACTAATTACGAATACGCTGCTATAAATAACTTTTTAAAAGTATGATGTGTCGCAACGTTGTTAAATTTCGTATATTTTTTATTTTTTATTTAATATTACATATATATATATATATATAATTTTCTACTATTATTTATTATTATTACTATTAATGTATATATCTTTAAATCATGTATATCTATAAATTAAAATCACCTTTAATCATATTTTTTTGATTGGTTAAAGAATAGATAATCAATAAAATATGGAATATAAAACTTATTAATATTATAATAATGTACATCTTCAAATTAAATACCACATTTAATCATTTTTTTTATTGAAAATAGATAATTAAGTTAATCAATAAAAATATATCCAACTAATACTATATAAATAGTGCAAATATTAATTAATATACATAAATCACGCATACTAATTCTTTAGGACTATTCATGTTTATCTTCAAATTAAATATCACCTTTAATCATATTTTTTATTAGTTAATTAAGTTTATATAATATGATTACTTTAATATAAATATATATATATATATATATATTATTTTTAAACATGTTATAATAAATAATTACATATTATTAAACACAGCCTTTTATTCTTGGGCCCATTTGGCCCGTTGCTTTTCAACCCAAAATCGGTCCCATTAATATTAACATAAGAATTAAGATAAATCAGGCAGCCATTGATTTACCTTTCGCGCCAGTGTTTCAGTTGCGGACCTGGTTTCTAGAATTTCTCAATTCACACACAATACACGCATACTGAGTCGCCATGCATGTTGCTTCGCTCATTCAGGTTTCAATCTCGTCTAAGTAAACCCCATTTTCACGCACTCCAGTCTCTCACTCAACTTTGCACTACCCCTCATCCTGAATCACACAGCGTCACGCTCAGTGTTTCCGCTCTCATCAAGAAACCCTACTGGCAGACCAACGTTCGCCTCAAATCTCTCGTTTCTCACCTGAGCCCACACTTGGTTTCATCAATCATAGCCATGAACAGCGGGGATATTTCACTCTGCCTCAAATTCTTCGAATGGGTATGCAATCAGTCAACATATTGTTATAGTATAGATAGCAGAATTCAGGTATTGCATTTGTTAGTGCCTGGTAATTTTTGGGGGATTATGCATAAGTCACTTGTTTTTTTAATTAGAGATTGTAGTGGCTCTCGAGATGACATTTTGAAGCTTATGAGTGCTGTTGGAGAAATGCGGGAGAATTTCGGATTTCGAATCAATTATCCTTGTTACAGTATGCTTTTGGTTTGTTTGGCGAAGTTAGATATGGGTTTGATTGCATTTTCAGTGTTCAAGAGTATGTTGGTGGATGGGTTTGTTGCGAGTGGAATTGATTACAGGAATGTTGTGAATGCGTTGTGTAAGAATGGATTCATACAGGTTGCCGAAATGTTCATTTCTAGGGTTATGAAACTCGGATTCGAGTTGGATGTATATATTTATACTTCTTTGGTTTTGGGGAATTGCAGAGCTGGAGAACTCTGTGAAGCCTAGGTGTTTGAATTAATGTCTGAGAAGGATTGTTGTGGTGTTAATAGTGTTACGTATTCAAATCTTATCCATGGTTTTTGCCAAGTAGGAAGGTTAGATGTGGCACTGAAGTTGAAGGAAGAAATGAGGGAGAAAGGGTTTAAATTGAGCACAAGCACTTTTACGGTTTTAATGAAAGCTATGTCTGATAAGGGGCTGATCGATCAGGCACTCGGTTCGCTAAATGAAATGATAACGAACGGGTGTAAGCCTAGTGTTCATACCTACACTGTCCTTGTAGATATGTTATGCAGAGAGGGAAAGATTGAGGAGGCTAATGGGATGTTCAGAAGGATGCTAAAGGACGGACTTAATCCCAGTACTGTAACTTATAATGCACTGATTAATTGTTACTGTAAAGAAGGAATGGTGGTTTCTGCTTTTGAGTTGCTTGGAGTGATGGAGAGAAGGCAGTGCAAACCGAATATCCGGACATATAATGAGCTTATGGAAGGGTTGTGTAAACTCGGGAGACCTCAGAAAGCAGTCGCGTTGTTGAGAAAGATTATGAGCAATGGTCTATATCCTACCAAAGTTACCTTCAATATCCTCATTTTTGGGTTCTGCAGGCAGTGCAGGCGAGCCACATATGGCTTTCAAGATTTTGCAATCGATGAGCACGTTTGGCATTGAACCCGATAAATTTTCTTACACTGCATTTGTTGATCAATTCAGCAAGATGGAACAGCCTGAGCTAGCATGTGCCTTCTTAGGACTGATGATGAAAAAGGGAATTTCCCTTGATGAAGTGATACTGACTTCTCTTATCCAAGGTTATTGCAAGATTGGAAAAATTAAGTATGCATTTCTGTTATTGGATGAAATGGTTGACAGAAGCGTGAAAACTCTGGATAGTTTCAACATATTTCTCGACGTTCTCAGCAAAGGAGTCGAACAAGATGCTGTGCTAGGAAAGATGTTAAAGCTTGGTTTAGTTCCGTCTGTTGTGACTTATACCATACTGGTTGATGGGCTCTGCCGAGCAGGTGACACAAGAACTTCATTGAATATATTGCAACTCATGAAACGGGACGGTTGTCCACCAAATGTCTATACATATTCTACAGTCATAAAGGGTCTATGCCAAAGTGGTAAACTGGAGGAAGCAGAGAATCTTTTGGTTGAAATGAGAAATTCTGGAGTATCACCAAGTGATACTATATATGCTTTACTGATCAAGTCACATGTTGCAGCTAGCAAGTTGAGCCGAGCTTTAGAGATTATGTGCCAAACAATCAGATATACTCTGCATTACTTTATGGAATTCTAACGTTGGAAACGACATCACTGAGTAGAAAGGACATCAGTGTTGATTGTTGCTCTAACTTGCTCTTTATTGAGATCACTATCCACCATGCTATCCAGCTTGTAGACAGTATTCAAGATTGTGGTGGTCGCCCAGCTGACGCATACAAGTATTTGATCACGGGCCTGTGCAGAGCAGGAAGGACATCAGAAGCCGACGTCCTCATAAAACGAATGGTTGGCAATGGCCTCACCCCAGACAACTACATATCTGCTTCCGTGATTTCACATTGGTGTAGAAATGAAGACTACACCCGTTCTCTAGAGTGGATCAAGAGATTCGTGGCATACTGTTGCGTTCCGTCTCTTGCATCCTACAGCCGTGTCATCATTGGCCTTCAAATGGAGGGAAGGTTTCAAGAAGCTGCATTGCTGACAGCAGACCTTCTTAGCAGTGCTGGCGTCGAGGATCAACGAGCACTCTCGCCGTATATCAGTTTTTTTGTAAAGGGAGCCGAGTCGAGCCAAGCTCTCGATGCTCTAAGAGTAGTAGAGCAGATGGGATACAATGAGAGACCTGTTGTTTAGTACAATGGGCAGATGAGCCTTCTGTCTCATCTCATCATGTAAATAAGCTTTAGTTATTAACTACTACTAGTTAGTTATTTAACTAAGCTTTAGTTTTTGGTTGATTTTAATCAGATGATTGGATCTTTTACTATGTAGCGTATTTTGAATATGTATTTTGTTTCGTTGTTGCACATTATCATTACAGTAGTTTGATTTATTTTATTTTTGTATCTTTACAGTAAATTAATTAATTAATCTATCCATACAAGTGTCTGCTCCAAAAGAAATCTTCATTTTAGCTCTTATAAAAACTGATTCTCCTACACGAATGATATAGAATTAATCCGACGATATCATTTACTACGATTTTATTCATTAATTTAGAATGTTTAACTTTTTTTTTTAGTTTTTTTTTTTATTTTATGGGATTAATTACAGCCATTAATATGTTAAATTTTACTCGATAACAATTCAGCGTTGGACTCCTATCAAAATTGTACCATGGAGTATTATGTAAACACTTGCATAAGACTGTTGTATAGAAAGAATCTGGGAGATGAATAAGAAAAAATATAATAAAAAATAATAATGAAAAGTAATAATATTGCATTAAACTATTTTATAAATAATTTATAATATGAATGAAAATTGATAAATTTTTATTAAAAGAGATAACATCTATGATAAACAGTAAAAATTAATTAAGATAAAGTAAAATCTGATATAAATATTGTCCATACTCCTAAATCCTAATGATGATAAACAGTACTAAAAAGTTAATTAAGATAAAGTAAAATCTGATATAAATATTGTCCATACTCCTAATTTTTTCATTTCTAATTTAATGCCCACTAAACTCAAATTTAAGTTATAGTACATGCATAACATAAATTTCTTTGAGAGAAAAAAAATCATTCATTTTCAAATTTCAGTTTTAATTTGGATTTAGAAAAAAAAGAAGAAAAAAAATCCAATTTTCCCCTCCTAGTACTCTATGAAATTTTTTTAAGACGTAGTTCCATTCATCTTTTAATTACGTAATTTTAATTACACTTTAACCTACTACCATACCTCTGGATTATACTTCTTGTTTCATTTCATTTAAAAAAAAGTAAAATAAAAAAATCACTGTATAAATTCTTTAAAAATATGAATAACACCAGATTCAAAATATAAAGGCAAAAACTCCTGCGGCACCGGGGACACGGTCTGTGTCCCGTGTGAACACAACTATTTCCTTCCTTATTTTATTTAAACCTACGTATTGCTAAGGAATTTAAATGGTAAAGGGACACGAAAATTGCAAAGGGATACGGATCTAAATCCGTGTGTCCGGCCGTACAAGAGACTCACTTAAATATAAATTGTTTAAAATAGTCAGGTTCACGTTTTTAATGTTTACTATGTTTAAAATTTAGTTAATTGCAAAAAAACTACGAACTTTACTTCTATTGCAAATTAATCCTCACTTTTGAAAAATTACAAAAAAAACCACCACATTTAAGTATTGTTGCAAAAAAAATCCTATTTTTAATATAAATTGGGTGCGTTTTGCAACAATACTTAAATGTGGTGATTTTTTTGCAATTTCTCAAAAGTGGAAATTAATTTGCAATATGAATAAAGTTCGTGGTTTTTTTTTTAAATTAACCCTTTAAAATTTTATTTTCTTATAATAATGCTTGTACTAGTAGTATAATAATATAATATCCATATTTTTAAACATATGCTAGCCTGCGTTTTCGCCTGCAACGCTGCTTCAGCGGATTTTGCCGTTACTATTTTAATAATAGCATTTACCCTTTAATCACACCCTCTCTCTCTCTCTCTGAGAAAATATCAATTTTGGTCCTATATCTTTTACGAAATTCAATTTTAATCCTTTAACTTTTAGTATTTTCAATTTTAGTCATTTTAGTTTTAATTTTGATCTTGTAACTTTTAAAATTTCAATTTTAGTCCCATAAGTTTCAAATTAATCTTATTTTTTTTGAATTTTCAAAATTAGTCCTATTATAAATATATCATATTTCAAAAGATACAAGATTAATTTTGATAATTTAAAAAAATACAGGACTAAATTTGAAATTTATAGGATTAAAATTAAAAATTTAAAAATTATAAAATTAAAATTAAAACTAAAAAGATTAAAATTGAAAATACTAAAAATTACAATACTAAAATTGAATTTTGAAAAAGATAGCGAAGTAAAATTGATATTTTCTCCTCTCTCTATTATAATCAACGATAACAACATTCTTGATCCGAATATCCGTTTCTTTATTTGCACGCTGTATCTCTCTTTCTAGATCTTTCTACTCATGCCAGGTTTCTCTTCAATCGCCCATAAATTTTGAAGTTACTGCAGTTTTGTGATCTATAGTTCTGATTTTTCGTGGATATGGTTTTCGATCCTGTAGTTGTGTCCGATATGAATTTTCAGTGCTTACACTAATTGGAATCGTCTTCCTTTTATTACATAATAATAATTTGAAGAGTTGGTCGTTGGTCGTTATCAATCTTGAATTTTCATCGCTATTTGCGGTTTTCTTAGTAGTTGAGTGTAGTTTTTGTGTATTGATTGCTCTTTATCAATAGTATTTTGCAGTGAAGCTGGTTAATTGAACCTTTCCTTTTCAGATTAATTATTTAATCGGGTGTTTATTTTTATGTTACATTTTTGGGTTGATAAAAAAATTCATCCACTTAAATTAGTAATTTTAGCTGTTAAGAGAATTATTATTAGTGATTGTGCTATCACGTTATATTTCATAAGGCAACGTGTGTTTGGTGTGTACTATAATGGCAATGCTTTCATGATATAAGTGATTCTGAAGTTATTTGAGTTTGTTCTTAATTGTCAACAGATAATTTGCATCCATCCAATTGTTCTATCTTGCGTGTGTTGTGGTGGTGGGGGTTTGTATCTGATAACCTGTATAGCTTTGGTAAATAGATGGGCATAGTCTTTGTCTCGTTGGCTCAAATTTACAGGACTTCGACTAATTTGTATGTGCATATTTTGCTAGATGGCTGCATTTTGACGTTGTGGAGGAGTTTCCATCCGATCATGGTGGAGGTTCAGACTGCACCGCCTAAGTGTTTATATTAAAGATATGCTATCCAAGTGACTCTTTTAGATGTTAACCCCTTGCTTGCAGCTACTAAAAGGCTGCAAATAAGCATGTTGATAACATTTTGGTTCTTATTGGATGATGCTTATAATGAAAAGCCAGCAATGTATTACATGGACATAAGCACAGATGCGTACATAGAGATTGTTGAAGAGCACAGTATAAACAATAAAAAAACCTCTTTCAAGAGGGTATAAGTCCATTGACCTAAATTTTGTCTTCAGTGGTTAAAATGGAAAGGTGAGTATATCTTCGAGTATTTATTTTATATGAGCTCATACAATTTATACCTGCAAAGCTGTGAATGTGCATTGTTCGTTCCAGATATAAATTTTTGGCAGCGCTTGGTGATGGAACTTGTGGAAGTGTATATAAAGCCATGCATAAGGAAACTTTTGAGATTGTAAGGATTTTCAAGATTATGTTCCCTTCTCTATCTTGGAAGTCTCACTCATATGAAACACTTGTATCTAGATGCATCTGTTTATATTCTAAATTTTATTCCAGGTTGCGGTCAAGAAAATGAAGAGAAAGTTCTATTACTGGGAGGAATGTTTAAACCTGCCTGAAGTTAAGGTTTGTAATCTACTATGTTAGGCTTATTACTAAACAAAAAAAAAAAAAAAAGAAAGAAAGAAAGAATGGTACTCTTTAGAAAATTTGGTGGATACAGGTGGCTGTTTTAATTGGGAAAGCTAACCGTCTTTTGAACTTTTCTTTTGCAGTCTCTACGTAAACTAAACCATCCTAATATCATCAAGCTGTTGGAGATTGTCCAAGAAAACAACGAGCTTTTTTTCATATTTGAATATATGGTACATTTCATTGCTTTTAATATTCTACAGATTCTTGTTTATGTTAAAATTTTAATTTTCTATACGGCAGCCTTAAGACCATGGACAGTTTGTTAGATTGCAATATCAAGATTAAAATACAGTGAACATTCTTGAAACTAGGTTTGTGCTGGTTAATCAGAGAAGTATAAAAAGGTGAGGGTGGTGAAGAAATAAGATGGAAGGGACAGAAGGAGTGGCTGTACCTAGAGATGTAAAAAAATTCCCATCTTAATGAATAACAAAATTTATGATGCAACTAACGCGCTTTATGCCTTGACCTGATTATCAAATGGAGGATTAGCTAAGTAGTTATTAATTAGTGTGACAAGTGGAAAGCTGGACTTTGTAAGGAACGTCATATTCTCACGAAGAGCAATAAATATACAGTTTTTTTTTTTTTTTGTGGGGTTTTCTCTTCACTAGTTACTTATGGAACTAAATCACTAATATGCTTTATGTCTTCATCTAATTATCAACTGGATCAAAATTTTCTCTATCATGATGGACGTTATATATTTCCAGGAGCACAACTTGTATGAAATAATGAAAGATCAAAAAGAACCTTTTTCAGAGAAGGAGATTCGATGTTTGATGTCTCAAGTGCTACAAGGGCTTGCTCACGTTCATAAGCATGAGTATTTTCACCGGGATTTAAAACCTGGTATAAAATTTCTGAATAATGATTTTCCACATGTATGTGTGTGGGATCTGTTTTATTGTATAGATTAGGAACCCGTCTCATAAGCTGATTGTCTTAAATTCTTCCCAAATGCAGAAAACTTGTTGGTTACAAAAAACATAATAAAGATTGCTGACTTTGGATTGGCTAGAGAACTGGACTCGCTGCCTCCTTTTACTGATTATGTTTCCACTCGCTGGTGAATAATGATCACCAACAAAATACACCCTTTTTTGTAGCATTTCTGATTCAGGGTTGTCTAATGGATGCTCTATATCCTCTTTTGGAAAAGGTATCGAGCTCCGGAGGTGCTGTTGCAATCTTCATCCTATACCACTGCCATTGGTATGTGCAAACTCTATTCTCAGTTAAACTTAAGTCATGCTAATTTTAAGATGTGAATGAAATTGGCAGTCCCGTCTTCTTTCATCTCTCTCTTTCTCTTGTTGGATTTTGTCTATCATTTTTTGTTCCTATTGCAAAATTGATGGCTTCATTGTGAGACCCTGGTGATTATGGTTTTTTGAATTATGATAGATTCTGATTGGATGGATAACTAATAGATGGCTCTAAATCTTCACAGATATGTGGGCTGTTGGTGCGATACTTGCTGAACTTTTCACTTTGAGCCCACTTTTTCCTGGGGAAAGGTGATCAAATAATTTACCCTCATCTCTAATACTTCCAGTAACTACATAAATATAAGTCTTTCCTATATTGTTTTATGTGCAACCAGCTAAAGAATAAAATTTGTTATGTGAAGTGGCTTCTTTATTCTGTCTTCATTATTAGTATTGGGATTTCTATTTGTTTAAGATAATAAAGTCAACATTGTTTAGCTGTGCCCAATACACCATGTTAATCTCAATCTCATTTCATGATGTCCAGTGAGATCGATCAATTGTACAAGATTTGCTGTGTACTTGGGGCGCCTGATTGGAGAATCTTTCCTGTGGCTAAAAACATGTCTCGGTTAATTATAATCACTTATTCAGAAGTGAGCAGTACATAAAACTTCATTTCATCTGCTGCTGTCCTGCCCAGTGAGATATTATTTCTGTATTTTTGAGATATTATTTCTGTATTTACTGATCTTAATCAATGTTCTCGATAGATGATGCCTGCTGATCTTTCTGACATTATTCCAAATGCAAGCTTGGAAGCCATAGACTTGATCAAGGTAGCTTTACTTCTACAATCCACTTAGAAATCGTTCCAGGTGTGTAAGCACGCATAACCCATCCTTTTTTCTCATTGCCAGCAACTTTGTTCATGGGATCCATTGAAGAGGCCCACTGCCGATCAATGCTTGGAGCATCCTTTTTTCCAAGTAATAAGCATAATTTTTATAAGCTTAATTTTGTTTATGCATGAACACTAAATTTCTATTTATGGCTAGGTCTCCATGCGAATACCTCGTAGACTTGCAGCATTACATAATCTAAATCTTGGTAAGTGGTTATCTAACAATGTTCCTTGATGTATTATGATTTATGTTCAGTTCTAACCCTTTGCTTTGCCTATAGGATCAGAGCCAAATCTTGAACTGAATCTCTGTAACTTTGGCACTGCAGCGGATGATTTTTTTTTGGGGTTGACGTTGGCAGTGAACCCTAGTGATCCAACCTTCGGTAATAAATTCTAGTATTTTTTGAGATCCTATGATTGGATGTAGATTCTTATTCCTTACATTAATACTTCTCTTTCCATTTGCTGTGTACTGGGTATAAGTAAAGGGATTAGAATTGTGAAATTTGAATATTTTAAGATAAACCTTGTCTAATGGGGCAACTGACTTAAAGTACGTGTATACCCTAAACAAAGGCTTCAATCAGAACACTTGATACAAAAGTTTCTTTTTAGCTATTCAATTGTTCTATAAAAGTCCACCCTGTTCCCATAAACAAGTCAGGATATTGAGCTGTCTTTACACTTGCTCATGATTCTTCGACTCATCCATTGAATAAACATACTTGTTGGCCATATAAACTAGGAAGCTTAACTTAACCCAACCATGGTTAAAGGTGAAGGGTTGACCCCCACTTATATGTCCTTCTACACTTCCATGTAGAATCAATGTGGGATATTGTAACAATCCACCCCCCTTCAAACCAGCATCCATGAATGACATGCGCCGGGTAGCAACCTACATACCAAGGCCCACCCTAAGTTGTAACCTCCCTTGGGCCCAGATCTAGGGTGGCAACCCCTAAGCCCAACATTAGGTAGCCCTTTCCCTTATCTGGCATGTCAGACCACATTTTAAGGCAATAAAAAGCTCGGGAGTCCCAAATTATACCAAAATGTAAAGGGTTGACCCCACATGTATGCAGTCCCACACTTCTGTGAGGAATCGATGTGGGATATCATATACTTTCTTGCGGAAGGCATTACATCTTTGTAGTAAAAGTTCAGTTATGTGTTGGAAACAAGACTTCCTAGCACACTATCCAAATATGTTCAAAAATCATTTCACAAATTCAATGCTATTCTAGAAGTGGATGATGTTATTCTGAGGTGTATTTGTTTCAAACTTCTAGTGAAATTTGATTACAGAATACTCCTTCACTATTTAATTTTTTATTCAAGTAACATATCATAGCCCTAGTGAAGTATTTTGGCGTATTTCAGGATTGTTTTCTTGGGACATTACCAAGCCTATTCTCTTAAAGCCCTCTTCACAATATCAGAAACATTTACATTTCATGTTGAGTCAATTAGCTGGAAATGGTTTTTCAAAATTAAACAGCAAATTATCACATCCAGTGAAATTGGTCGAACTTTGCAAGTTGCAAACTCCACATATTTTCATTTTCATTGATTCTTATAGAGAATAATCCGTGAGTACTTCTGGGAATTATTTCCCAAAAATGATATAGTAAATTGTTTTGCAATTCGAGACAAGATAATTATAGAGTAAGATTCAGAATTAGAGTAAGTTGTTCTTGTCATTCCTTGCTGGATGTTATGTTTTTAGTTTCTAATTTTCTGGAAATTTCCTGTTATCTGATGACTGCTTTAATATCTTATAGAGAAGGCCAAGAAAAGTCGAGGTTCCAAGGAGGTATTATTTTAAGCCTATCTCCCTCTTTGCTGGTGTTTGGTGTGGTGAATAGAGCATATATATATTTTTCCAATTGTATGTGTTTGACTTCATCTGGCAGGATATAATGATCTCCTCTGGTCTTCAAGATCATTCATATCAATCAGGTATTTTCTGTTTTAGTTCTTCTCATAATCCATCTTGGTGATCCTTTAAATAGGGCGCAAAATAACTCTTTTTAACCAACTTTGTCCCTAAAAAAAATGGCAAATGTATCCATCCACCCTTTACACATAAACCCTAAACACATGGAGTAATTATTATTTCTTCATTGACACAGGACAAGCTCCAAAAAGAAATGATAACAATATGCCTACTGTTATTTACAGTTTTCTGGTCACTGTTTCCTTTTGATCACAAAGTGACAGCATCCATCGACTCTTCCCTATCCTTGTCTTTCAGGTATGTTTCAAATTGCTGCATTTAATCTGATTTAGTTGTGATTTTTTTAAAGAGTACTCAAACAACTCAAGGAGAAAATAAAACTGAGAACTAAAGGCAGAGAGAGAGAGAGAGAGAGAGTGCTTATTGTTGCAATATTGCCTATTCCATGAGTTTATTAACATCTCTTTCTGCTATTGTATGCTATTGCAGTTCATTTTCAGTCCCACATACATCAATTGGAGTTCCACAATCAATGGCGTGTGCTATGAAATCTTTCCAGTTGAACCCATTAGACCATTCCTTACTGGTGACATCATCCCCATTCCAGCAGGGGTATTATTACAATTGACAATGCACAGAATGCCTGGTAGGCATGTTTGATCATATACAAGTATGGTACGAAAGTTTGGCCGTACTTGTCACTCATGATCTTCGTCTATGTGATTACCTTGTACATAACTATGCTTTCTCTGCAGTCACTACTAGTACAGCTGAGTAGGATTTACTGTTAGAGTTTCCAACAAAAAAGAGAAGTTTGATCGTTCTCATTCAAAGATTTATAGTTTATTCATACATAGATGATAATAGGATCCAATTGTACAGCGTGGTTCAATCTCCAATTTGTTGACTACTTGATTAATTTAAGTCATTTTAAGTTTTAACACAATATGAAATATATCTACTGTACTCCTAATAGAGTATTATTTTTTGCAAGATATTGAACTCTTTTCGACATAAAAAACTTTTGTGGGTTTTTTTTTTATTATTTATTAATGAATCAATTTGCAAAATCTATGATTTTCGGATATCAGAATATATGATTTGCAAAATTGGCACCCTAATCTTTTCTCTTCTTTTTCTCCCCTCCTTATAGTTAAAAGATTTTTTAGAAGATAAGATTTAGAGTTGAAGAGACGGTTTGGTTAATCATACAACAATAAGCAAATGATTATCTTTAATAGTTTCAGAATAAGGTTTCTGTTATATTGTTGTGAAAAAAAAAAAATATACTATTTTAACTAAAAATCACAACTTTGTGTTATTCTCTTATATATCACGAAATTAAAAACTATATCATGATTAATATTTAAACCATATAATTCCATCGCATTATATCTACTTATTTTAACAAGAAAAATTATTAAGAGAAGAATTGGCGTGTATTAAAAAAAAA
Source organism: Pogostemon cablin (assembly GCA_023678885.1). NCBI lineage: Eukaryota > Viridiplantae > Streptophyta > Magnoliopsida > Lamiales > Lamiaceae > Pogostemon > Pogostemon cablin. The sequence continues at coordinate 4,472,215 of CM042984.1, forward strand.
ATTATTATTTAAAATTTGCTTTGGGTTTACAGACCCATTCTCAATTACAAGGACATGCTATCATCTCTCTGTCAAGTGTCAACTACGAAGTTCACAATAAACAGACAAAATCGATCATTGAATAATTATTTGAATATGAAGAAGATGATAGACAACATAAGAGTTTCCATGGCCTATAAGGCCTCTTATGTTACAGCCAGTAATAAAGAATATTATGACAAAAAACATATTTCTGTAACTTGTTTTGCTATTGCAGCTTCAATGGCACTCTCTCAGATGAAACAATATTCTGAGTGTACCTGCCATGTTCTCTTGTAGCTCCCATCCAACTGTCTGATCGACCTGCTGAGCTACACAGCTGCATGAATGACTTCAAGAAATTTAAAAAACTGTAATCCTGTTTTCGATCCGAAAATCAGCCTTCACCAAGACTGGAGTTGGGAACCATCTGCAAGAACTTTGATCTTGCGGAAGGTTCGTTGGAAAATCGACCCAGTACAGCAATCGTAGCCGTGTTGCTTCCATATTTCTCGATGCCTCGAGAGATCATGCAGGTGTGACTTGCTTCGACAACTACTATTACATCCTCACCTAAGAATGATGAAGCTGTTTCGGCTATTTGTCTGGTTAGCCTTTCCTGTACTTGGAGCTTGAACCCGTAAAAATGTACTATCGACTGTAGAAGGGATTTTGCGACTGGGTTGAACCCGTTGGAGTTGAAGTAACCAATGTGCACTACACCATGAAAGGGAAGCAAATGGTGTTCACATTGAGACCAGAAGGATAAGTTCAGATCAGAACAGAGATGGTCTTCGATGTGGCTGAAATCTCCGTTGCATATAAAAGAATCTCTCTTGCTTCGTACAAATCCATTTAGCTTCAAATCCAAAACAGAATTCTTGAAGTTCATCATCCATCTAAGAAAACGGGCAGGAGTTTCTAAAAGCTCCTTCCTCGTTGGGTCCTCGCCCAAAGAACAGAGTATTGAAGCTACTGAACAAAACAAGGGAGAATCAGACGCCCCTGTTTTGTTAAATGTGTGGGAGGGGCACCAAGATTTGTCGTTTGAGCCATTGGAATGGATGTCCTCAACATTTATTCCTCGGAATCTCAAAAGGCTGAGGAAATCGGTCCAAGTATCCACCATCTCATCTTCAAAAACTCCTGTACCAGACTTAACCAAGGTTTTTACATAACCTTTGTGATTTGGGTCAAATAGTGCTGATTCGAAGTTGGGGAAGTTAATGTGAGAACACTGGAGGATAACAGCAACACCGGTTGGCGTAAAACCATGCTGCAATGCTGCAGAAATCTCATTGGCTAATCGCTGTGGATCTTGTAACCGCTTAGCAAAAACATCAGCAACTCGAGAGAGCTTGCTCAAACCTACAACTCTCTTACCAGATGGGACATAACCAACGTGACACTTAACTTGGAACGGAAGCAAGCAAGACTCACAATATGAGAAGAGATCAAGATCACGAACAATTACAAGCCCACCAGTTCCACCAGCGTGACCTGCCCGGTTTTCCACCCCGACTTCAGGGAACAAAGCACCACTGACTATGTCCTTCACTCTTTGCTTATAACCTGGATATACATCCAAGGGTGAAATTCATAAATCAAGCTTCCAAGAAACAACACAAACATTTTCGTAATTCAACGAGTGTATATCAACCATTTTACACTTACGTCCAACCGAAATCTCAGTATATACGGACCACCAAAGTGAATCTATTTTTGTGACTAAGATCTATCATCTTCTATATATATATATACATCTCCACATTGAACTTTTAGATGAGGTTGTCATCTAGCACTTGTGAGCTTTTGTTAAAGGCTAACTAGATATAGGAGCTTAAGATTCATTGAATAAACTTGGCCTAAGTTATCTAGCCAACTTCAAGAACTTCATTACCCAGAGGAAGCTACTATGTTTGCAAGGGATTACAACTTGTTCCTACAATCTTTCCCATATTCATGACCTTTTTCAATGCATGAAGAAGTACAATCTACTCATTACTTGCCTATTCAACATTAGCAATCCAAGTAGTATTTATTAAGTTCCATACTACCACAGATCCAATCCCATCAACATTCATTAATAACCCCATAAGTTACTCAAAAGCAATAGATCCAACTACAACAATAATGAACAAATAGATAGTATATATGACGGGAAAATCACCTCGGGTCCCTTCTCTGAGGGCCTTAGCCACACGAAGGGGTGTCTTTTTCAGACCTTCACGATTAAAATCTTCACCCAAACCCTGCAACAAAAGTTTGACAGCTTCTTCAATGGCCAAAATCTCAGGCTCTTCCTCAAAACCCAGCTCCCCAAGATTCACTCCATTGCTCAGCACCACATCATAATGCCCCTCATCTAAAGCGCCCATTGGCAACAACCCAGATCAAAGATTCAATCTTTTAGGCTCCCAAATGGGGAAAAATTGCAAGAGATTCAAATTTGAGGCAACCCCAGTTTTTTCACAACAACATCAACAAAAGCACAAATGAAAAGTACCAAAAGGAAGCTCGAAGAATGGACGTCGAAAGTGGATAGAAATACGAGAGGATGTTATTAAGAGAAAGATGTTTATTAGTGTGTAAAACGTAGGGTTGCCGTTTGTTTTCGTAATGTGTGGAAGGATTTGGGTTTGTTTTCTATTTTGCTCTAAAGTTTTTCGCCCAACTTGGATTTGCCTCGTCGGAAAATGGGACCCAAATCAAATGGGGCTCTTTTGTAGTAATCCCTCCTACCCTACTCCTCTTCCCAACCCAAAAATGTCTTTTGCACTTAAATTAAGAAATACCCTCTATGTCCATCACAAATGTATTCGTTTGTTTTTTAACATAAATTAAGAAGTATTATTATTTTATATAAAGTGAGTAGTTGTATTAAAGTATGGAGTAGTGGGTCATATGTGCATTTTTTTGCTAAAAAGAGAAAATGGATACTTTAAGAATGGACAACCCAAAATGACAAAATTGATACGTTAGTAATGGACGGAAGGAGTATTTATTATTTAATATTTATTGAGTAGTTATATTAGAGAAATATGAGTTCTATATTTTAATTGGATTAATGAATGTGTTATGTGTATAAATTTTATATATGTAATAATAATAATAATAATAATAATAATAATATTATTATGATTCTATGAATGGAACTTACAAAAAATAAATTCTTTAAAGGGTACACCGAGAGTAAATCATAACTTAATAAATATCACAAATTTCATTTTCGTTTGTTCTAAACTTCCATAATAAAGTCACACTTAAAAAATAAATACGTTGTATTAATTTATAATATTAAAATAATCTTAATTTCAAATTCATCACTCTCTCACATTATTACGTAATTACATATTATAACTTATTTACGGAAAAAGCTCTGTGTCTCCATGTGAACACAACTCTTCCCCTCTATATTTTATTTAAATCTATGTATTGCTAGGGGTTTAAATTGTAAAGTCGCACCGAATGTGCTCCGTGTGTCTGGGTGCACATAAGTCTCACCCCTTATTTATTATTACAGTATATGAAAAGACTACGATATTCTCTAAAAACAATTTTTTCTTTTTTCTTTAATTGCATATATTGCGGTAAGTGTGACAGCTAATTAGGTTGGAGGGATGGAGTATATGATTAGATTTGGGAGTAATTAGGTGGGAGGGAGAAAGAGAGTATATGATTAGATTTTGGAGCGTTTGTTTTTATTGCATTCTGGGATTTAAGAACGGGCGGTTTAGATCCCATCATAATCTACGGTTCATCGTCTCTTATGTTTTTTCTTTTCTTTTTTCGACATAATTTTCACTTTCAGTGGGATTATTCTCTTGCATCAAAAAGTATTTTGAAGATGTGAGATTTTTTTTTTTCTTTTTTTTTTGAAGCAGACACTTTCAAAAGAATTAGACTCCCTTTCTTCAGTAATGAACTTCAAGATACACATTTTTTTAGTTCGAGATAAGGATAATTCAATTGCTTTATATAATAAATACTCCTTCGTTCAATCTCGATTACCCTCCCTATGGAGTAAAATATAATCATATATTATAGTATATACTCTGTAAATTATGTTGTGTTAAGTAATGATTATTTAAGGTGTATTGGACAGATTTTTTACAATAAAATTTAAATAAATAAAACACAAAGGCTTTACTAACTCCCTAAACATAATGATGAAGGTTATATCTGATATTTTCCCTTTAAATGATTTTTTTTTTATATAAAAACAGCGAACTTAAACATTCAATATTTTTTTTAATTTTTATTTTTATTTATTTATTTTGGTGTGTGGGTGTGTGAAACCACGTAACAATTACCCCAAAACTGGATGCCAAATTAACTCGACTTTACTTTAATAACACTAATGGACTTGCAGGCCTAACCGCAACATGACTATCTAAGCTGATGGGCTTAATGGCCCACTTGACGGTTGGCCCAATAATATAAAGAAGAAAGAAGTGTTTGATTGGACCAAAGAAAATGAAAAATAATTAATCTGCTAATGTTTTTAGTTACTCCCATAATAATTACATTTTTTTTCCGTAAATATTAAAGTATTTTAATATGTAATAAGTTATGAGATGTAATATTTTAATATATAATGAGTAGTTGAATTAATATTTTGTGTGGATCTTATATAGATATATTAATTGTTTTGGCACGGGTTCCATTCACAAAAAAATGAAATTTATTCATTGAAGTTAGTTGGCCAAATTAAAAAAGAGTGAGACTTGCGTGCGTCTTTAGAATTTAGTATTATGGATAAGAGTATATTATTTTGTTTTAAAGGGTATACACTTTAATTAATAAGAGTACACCATTTTGTTATAAAAGGTATACACTTTTCATTATATTTTTTATTTTTTTTTTCAGAAAATAAAGGGTACACATCTTTATACTAAAGGATATACAATTTAACACAAAATTCTAAAGGCATACGGAATGTGCTTCGGTGTACCCGGGCACACACAAACTTTGCCAATTAAAAATATGTATTTTTTGTATTATTAAATTGTTAAATCTCGTTTAATCAAAGTAATTTAACATGCTTGCATGATTATTTCTATAATTGTATGCATATATATGAATTTCGAGTTTAAAAAATTACTTGACATGATTGAATTGGATTGTCTTAGCAAGATTGGTCTTTTATGTTGAAATACTTGATTGTTTTCTTGCCATTATTTTTATTTTAGTTATTTATTATTTTCAATTTAATTAATTAATTAATAATCTTAAAATTTTGGAAATAGTCTTAGACAAAGAGTCATAATTGCAATTTATTTGTTATTATGATACTATTTCGTAAGCTCTATAGTTAACTTGTTCATGATTACTTATATTACAATAGATACTTAATCCTTCGAGTGAAACATTTTTTTTTAAATAGTGAACATTTACCTTTTAACACATTTTTAGAAAATAATAAAAAAAATCCTTAAAAATTGTTTATTATCACCCATTTTCCTCAAAAAAAAAATATATATATATATATATTTATGTTATCATTTTTTTTTGGTCCACAATCATTAGTGACACACTGACAGTTCTGTATGAACAAGGTAATTTATTCCAAGGACCCCACCCACCATTCACTTGGTCGTGAATCATGGACATATATCCAAAATTCCAGATGCCCCACATTTTCTCCAATAATACATGAGAGAGAATATTTTAAATTCGATTAATATATACTATTAATTTTATAAAATTATTATTCATTAATATATGAAAACAATCATTTAAATAAATAAAGTATTATTTTTTTAAATAAAAAATATTACTTATATTATTATAAAAAATTATAATACATTCAAATTTGAAAAGTTATTTTTCATTCAAAAACATATAAACCCGATTCAAACATTTTGCATATTATATAAATATAAAAATTTGTATTTCCTTTACTCCGAATAAAAATTTACATTTTATTATTTTGATTTGTCCAATATAAGGTTTATATTTTTTTTTCTTAAATAGGAACTCTTTGCTTTTAATATTCCCTCTGTCCGATCTTTCTGATTTAAAGAGTTTTTTTCGTTTTTTGGACGTGAATTAAGGAGTATAATTATTTAAAGTGTAGTGAGTAATTGTATTAAAGAGTGTGTGAATCTCATATTTTAATTGTATTAATGGGTGAGTGTGAATTTCATACGGTGTATATAAAAGAATATAAGACCCTTTGAAAAAGAGACGTCCAAAACGAAAAAAAATTGACTCTTTAAAGTGGGCGGAAGAAGTATATATTTATGAAGCTCACATAAAATATTTATACAACTATAAACAATCACTACATATTAAAATATTGTTATATATTCATTAACATATTACACATTAAAAAATTAGATTTCTTAATCACGTATAAATAATTTTCTCAAGACAGGAGTATAAAAATAGAAGTATTAAGTTTGATCTCACTCAGTCATTTGGTGATATTTAATCTGATTATAGCGTAAGAATTTAAATAAAATTCTAATAGTAAAAATTAAATTTTGATAAAATAGAATATGAACTAAAAAAATAAAATAATAGATGAAAAATAAGAATAAAAGTATAATCATATTTCAAGAATTAACGATTGTAAAGATAAAGAACACGATATCGATTATTCTAATATAATGTTTCTTCTTATATTTTACTTATTAAATGAATAACATGGGTTAATATTACTTTTTAGATTAATGGGAATGTCCTAAAATGTTAATGCTTATTTGTAGGATATAATTTTTTTATATTATAAAATATCAATAAAATACATTAATAAAATCTCATTTTACCTAATAAAAAAAATACCAATAAAACAAGAATGGTGAAATAGGAAATCCAATATCTAGTTTTTTTTTTAATATTATAAAATATCAATAAAACAAGAATGGTGAAATAGGAATATTCAATCCCATGATAAAGATTATATTTTAAGAATTGATTAAATATGACATGTTGATTAAGACGTACATAATTTTATGAGTACGAACCGTTATGCGACACTTTGATACTTTGATAGTATATTACTCCTTTTCTTTTTTTAATGTCATATCTTGAATGATTAACAAATGATAAATATTTAAGATAAATCTAATCTTTTTTCCCATGGCCGAGGTTTTTTGTAATAATTAACTTTAGATATTAAATTTTATTTTCTCTTGACTTGCCATTAATGTAAAAAGATGTCACGCCACTCACCCACATAATGAAATATAAATTTCAAACATGAATTAATATATGGTGGACCATGTTTAACTATTGTTACAAAACGTATCCAATTTATAATTAAAAGTAGGTTTTTTTTAAAAAAAAGAGTGCGTTTTGCAACTATAATTAAATATAATTTTTTTGTGCAATTTTTAGAATTAATTTGCAATGGAATAAAATTCATAATTTTTTTTTCAACTAACTATAAATTTCAAACATACATTTACGACTAGTTTTGGAGTCAAAATTTCAACTATAAGTTGTTTAACCTTGTGGAAACATAGGGTTGTCGAGAAAAACGTGAAGCTCTTAGCCTTCATTGTCTTCAAAATGCGAATTTTATTTTAGAATTTCCACCTTTCCCTATCCACGCATACTATTTTATCATATAATAATAATAATTCTAACAACTAAATTAATACGTACACCTCTCTTTTCACCATATATTTGATATTTATAAATATTAAATACACTCACATAACCCACGTACTAAAAACACTAAATACACTTACCACTCCACAAAACAAATTAAACATCCTTCCCCTCTTCCTCGCACATTTCACCAACCAAAAAATAAAAATAAAAATCTAGTTACTAAAATAATTTTAACAAAGTCTCTTGTGAGACGGTTTGTGAGACATGTTAAAGTATATCTATTATTTAGATAAAATAGTTTGGATTATGTATTAAAGTATGATTTTAATATATTATAATTTGATTTATTATTAACATACTTCAACAACAAATAAATATACTTTATCTATATAATAAGTATACTTTAGTGATGGGTCGACCCGTCTCACAAGAGAGTCTCTCAATAATTTTTGATTCACTCCCACACACAAATCTAAGCATAATAGTGGACAAAATAGCTCAAAGATTATAATGATACGTGTTTTTATACATTTTATTCGTTTAAAATGTTTTTTTTCCTTTTTCTGAAGTCGCTAAAATGTTTAACCAACTAAGATCGAACGGTAAGCAAGATGTTCGACCATCTCTAAACGATTTTACCTATTTTGTTTGACCACCACCGGTCAAACATACCTAATATTTTCAACCAGTATTGGTCGATGAATCTGAGGTGTATTCGACCATCACTGGTCAAAATATTTAAATATTTTCGTTAATCATTGATCGAACAGTAGCTTATGATGAGGGACATTATGATGTGGTCGAATAATAAATTTAAAATTAAAGTAATTTTTTTAAGTTATTAAATAACGTGATATTTTTTTTAGGTGTGAAGGACTCTTGTTGAGATGAATAATATTTTTTAATAAAAAATAACAGCTCTTTTTAAAAAAAAAATAATTTTTCATATACTAAAAATATTTTTTTAAAAAAATAGTGCATGTGTGAACCAGATTCACAAAAGATACACCCCAAAACTTTTTAGTATGTGTTTCACTTCACATTATTCTTATCTCTCTTATATAAAATAATTTATAAAACACAAACATTTTTATAAATCCGATTACATAGCTTAGTATATGAATATAGGTTCTGTGGTCCTTATTTTCAATTCTATTATATCATATGTATTGATAGGGGTTTAATTAAATTAAAAGAGACTACAATATTTACAACGTAAACCCAGTTCACATGAAACTAACTCTTTATAAAATAGTGATGAATATACATTTATAAATAAGTATGGATCTCTTGTTAAATTTAGTGTTACGCCTCTTACTGAACGGTTAGATAAATGATATAATAGTGAATGACAATTTATACTTTAAAAAAATATATCTATACTCCATTCGTTTTATAAAACTCTTACACTTTATTTATTTATTTATTCTATAAAACTCTTCATACCAAAAAAAACATCACATTATCTAACCACTTAAAAAATTACTTTAATTTTAAATTTATCATTTCTTTTTTCATAAGCTTATCATTACTATATATATCTTTTTTGAGATAATTTATTTTAAGAATTGCTCAATGTCAAAAATGTCCAAAAACTGACAGATTTAGTCCTATAAGATTTTTTCATCAAAATATGTTAATAGTTGACGAAATATTCTGAACCATTAACAAGACCAAAATAGACTATATCTATTTTGAAAGACATAAAATAATATCCGGTAAATCTGGTAGTTATAATAATATAAGTTAATTTGGGATGAAAATTTTTGAAAATTATGATTATAATATTCTTATGGGACCAAAACCGCTAGTCATGAGACCAGTGTATTCCTACAGAACTATAATTAAATTGAATGAATTCTTATGGAAACAAATGTGATATTTTCCCTATCTTTTTTTATGTAACATTAAATGGTAAGTGTTTCTGAGATAGAGGGAATATGTTTTAAAAATAAAGGTTCTATTTTCAAAATGGTGTACCCCACCATTAGGGGCCTCCATCGCCCCTGTCCTGGGGATTGGTGGAGGAGGTAAATCGCAGGATGTGCCTCAAGTGGCTTATAAAGAGGGCTCACTGTTAAACTTGTGCTTGCAAGGGGCCAAATTCATGCCAAATGCAGGATTCGAACCCCCACCCTGCAGCAACCAAGCTCAGTTGCAAGGTCTTTCCACCCTCCCTCTACCACTTGAGCTATGCTCTGGGGCATGTTCTATTTTCAATCTTATCGCATTGCTGATCATCTAAGCATGTAACACTTATAAGTTGCATGTATAAATAGCCCTTGCAACAAACATTTTGATCACTAAAAACTTTGATTTCCCACCATGTATACTCTCCTTATATACATCATAGAACTTGCCATACTTATACCAACAATCTACATTATTTATGACTACATCAAAACATCAATTCAAAACACACAAAAAGGAGATAAAATCTGGGCACCGGAGCCACCGGGAACATGGCCCATCATAGGCCACCTTCACCTCCTCGGCGGCCAAACTCCGATGGCGCGAACCCTCGGAGCAATGGCCGACAAACATGGCCCGATCTTCTCGATCCGCCTAGGGAGCCACTAAGGGCTAGTAGTGAGCAATTGGGAAGCAATAAAAGAGTGTTTCACCACCAACGATAGAGTCTTCGCTAGCCGGCCGAGCATGGCGGTAGGAAAGTATATGGGCTACGCAAATGCAACATTTGTGTTGGCCCCGTACAGCCCGTACTGGCGGGCCGTCCATAAGATGGTGACCGTCGAGCTTTTCACGGCTCGACGGCTCAACGATCTCAGCCATGTACGGGCCTCCGAGGTGGACCAATTCATCAAAGATTTGTACTCCAACGACTCGTGTGGAAATAAGGTGGTTTCCATGATTAGCTTGTTTGAACACTTGACCTTCAATATTATCATTCGTACGCTAGCTGGAAAGAAGTTCTTGTTAGGCGGATACGGTCGTCATCGTCGTCCGTGTTCGTCGTCTACGCCGGAGAAGGTGGTCGAGGGATGAACTTCGTAGTACTCAGATTCTCGTTGAGCTCACACAAGAATTCAAATTCACGTTCTACCCGTTAGGGTCACAAATGGGTGATTAAATGGGATCAAAAGTGTAAGGCTATGGGCCCTCTTCCAATTAATTGGAATGGTCCCAATACTTAGGAAAGAAGACCATCATTTGGGTCATAACCCAAAAGGGCCCAACAATCTCCACCTTGGCCCAAATCATCCACCCTTGTGTATAACTAAATGGGAATTCATCATCGCACTTTTCCACGGACACCTGCAAAACGAAAGACACAAAGTCAAATGCAAGATCCAAAAATTTGACACGAAGTCAAGGTATCACAAAAGATACATAAATCTAAATCGGAGCAAAGATCATGGACACACAGTCACAAAATGTTTAAAATATCCCAAGGACTAAATAAACGGAGCACACAAGCTCAAGAGTGGACACAACATCCACGGAAAAGAACTGCATGCAACATGCTTCAATCAAGAGAGTCGAAATTTAAAGTCCTCATGCAAGACCTAAATTTTTCAACAGATAAGCATTTAGTACCCATATCAGCAGGATTAAACTCAGATGCAATCTTTTCCAGTTAACAATACCTTTTTCCACAATATCACGAATGAAATGATACCTAACATCTATATGCTTGGTTCTATCATGGAAAATAGGATTTTTACACAACTGAATCACAGACATACTATCAGAAAACACAGTGGCACATTTGTCAAGAAAACCTATTTCATTCAAAAGACCTTGCAGCCAAATAGCTACCATTAAAGCATCAGTAATAGTCACGTATTCAGATTCAGTTGTAGATAAAAACAACCACATGCTGTAACTGAGACTTCCAACTTATGCAAGAGCTACACAAAGTAAACACATAAGAAGTTGTAGACTTCCTATTATCACTATCATTTGCATAATTGGAATCAACATAGCCAACAAGGCTCACACCATTTGCAGATTTGGAAAAGCGTAAACTTACCTCCATGGAGCCCTTGAGGTATCTCAAGAGCCATTTTAAAGCCTCCCAATGAGGCGCACCTGGATTAGCCATATACCTACTCAAGTAACTAACAGAATATGCAATATCTGTTCTAGTGCTAACCATAAGATACATAACAGACTCAATGACATTGGAATAAGAAATCTTTTCCATTTCAGCAATTTCAGAATCAGTCTTTGGAGACTGATCCTTACTTAACACAAAGTGAGCAGCAAGAGGCACATTCACAGTTTTAGCAGACATCATAGAGAATTTACTCAAAATCTTTTCAACATATGAAATTTGATTAAACAAGAGAACATGGTTCTTCCTATCTCTATCAATGTTCATACCAAGAATCCTTTTAGCATCTCCAAGATCTTTCATATCAAAATTATCACATAGACTCTTTTGAACAAGCTCAACATATTCAAGATCAGGGCTAACAATTAGCATAGCATCCACATATATGAGCAGAAAAACAGGAACAGAAGTATCAATCTTGAAGTAATGACAATTATCATGCAAGCTTCTCTTAAACTTCAACGATGTCATGCATTGATCAAACTTCTTATTCCACTGTCTAGGAGATTATTTCATGCCATACAAGGATTTCTTCAAAAAACACACATGATCAGAATTTTTGGGGTCCACAAAACCCTCAGGTTGTTTCATGAAAATCTTTTTGTACAAATCACCATTAAGAAAAGCCATTTTGACATCTATTTGCTTCAATTCCCAATCAAAATGAGCAACTAATGCAAGCATTATACGAACAGTGGTGAATTTAACAACAGGAGCAAAGATTTCATTATAATCAACCCCTTCCTTTTGAATAAAACCTTTTGCTACCAATCTAGCTTTAAATCTAACATTTTCAGGCTCATGTTTCACTTTGAAAAGTCACTTGCAATCAACAACAGAGCAATGAGCAGGTTTGGAACCAGAGTCCAAGTATGATTAACATGCAACGATTTAATTTCATCTTTCATAGCATTTAACTATTTCACAGAGTTGTCAGATTTTAAAGCCTCTTGATAAGTCTTAGGTTCATTATCAAAACTTTCAAACGCATTACAAGCATGAGTATCAATATGAAAATAATCATACCTAGCAGGTGGCCTAATATTTCTTCTAGGTCTATCCCTAGGCAACACATAGTCATCATCTTCAGGAATATCATGCACATTTTCATCATTGATAGCAGGTTCATTGGCAACAAGTTCTTGATCAACAGCAGTGTCAGACAAGTTTTTAACATCAAATAACAATGGAGACAACTCCACCTCACTCGAAGAAGTTGTAGGTCATGTAAAGACACAACATCAGACAAAGGAGCAGATAAGCAAGGAAATTCAGATTCATTGAAGATCATATCCCTACTAATCACAATTTTGAAACCCGATTCAGAAAAATCTCACAGCCTATAACCTTTAACACCTTCAGGATAACCAAGAAAAACACATTTTCTACTCCTATGATCCAATTTGTCATGTTTTTTACGCACAAACGCAGCACAGCAAATACACGTAGCACAGAATAATCAATACTTTTACCAAAAAACACATAGTCAGGGCACTTACCCTTTAAAGGCACAGAGGGGAATTTTTTTATTAAAAATGTTGCGGTACTAAGCGTCTCACCCCAAAACTTTTTAGAAAGTCCAGAAGACACCAACATGCTCCTCACCCTTTCTAACAAAGTCATATTCATCCTCTCAGCAACCCCATTCTGTTGGGGAGTGTAAGGAGCAGACTTATATCTCACAATTCCAGATTTGACACATAAATCATCCTTGGCATTATTGTAAAATTCCAATTCATTATCAGTACTAAGATACTTAATCTTTTTACCCATTTGATTTTCAATCAAAGTTTTCCAATTTTTGAACTTTTCAAAAACATCAGATTTGTTTTTAAGCAAAATCACCCACACTTTTCTAGAAAAATCATCAATAATGGACAGAAAATACACATTGTCACCTTGAGTTGGCTCACTAGAAGGCCCCCACACATCAGCATGCAAGTACTCAAGTATATCACTACACGAAGAAGTTTTAGGGTACGGGAAAACAGGGAATTTCACCTTCACATGTTTGTCTTGCACACAAGAATCACATAAAGGAATGCATGTAAGCTTATCATTACCAAAAGAACCAGTTTTATGCAATATTTCAAGACCTTTTCCACTCATGTGACCTAACCTACCATGCCAAATATTTGTTTATCCTCTTTAACAGCGTTAGCAGACATAACAACAGATTTAACACAACAAACATACAGGTTATTCCTTTTTTCAGCATTAAAGATAGACACAGAACCCTTTACAATAGACATGCAACCCTTTCCCCACCTACCCTCAAGCCCTTCATCTTCAAGTGCAGCACAAGAAATCAAGTTGTTACACAAATCAGGCACATGTCGCACATTTTTCAAAGTGAACACAGAATCATCTTCAAAATGCAAGCAAATGTCACCAACACCAAGCACATCATATCTTTTTTCATTAGCCATAGACACAGATCCATGAGAAACATTTTTATATGAAGAGAAAAAATGTTTAAAAGGTGTCATATGAAATGTGCAACCGGAATCCACAAGCCATTCATTATCACACAGAGATGAATGCACAGGATTCACACAACTATCAGAAATAGCAAATACATCACCATAATTCACAGATTCAGAGGCAACATTAGCATGATCATTAGAATTATTCCTCTTAGGATAAGGACACTTGTTCGAAAAATGTCCCCTTTCATGGCAATTAAAGCATTTCTTCTTTTTCTTGTCACCATTCTAGTTATTCTGGGGTTTCACATCAGAATTTTTGTCATTGTTCTTATTCTTGTTCTTGTTCTTGTTACGATTGTTAGGTTTCCCCTTAACATGCATAATCTTCCTAGAATTCTTAACACCCCATTTTGTTTTAAATCATGCTCTTTGCTTTTTAAGGCATTCACCACAATATCAAGAGTAACGTCATCACGACCATACTTTATAGCAGACTTGACATCATTGTAAGAATCAGGTATAGCATTTAAAAGCACAATAGGAGTGTATTCATCAATATGCTTGTCATCAGTTAGCTTAATATCTTTAATCAACTTCGTGAACACATCCAAATTTTTTTCAACATCTTTGTTTACATCAAGTTTAAAACGCAAGAAGAAACATTTTACTAGGCAAAGATGTTTCAGTATACAGCTTATCCAGCGTTTCCCACAAAACTTTTGCGGACTCATGCACACCAACTTTTCTAAGCACAGGATCAGAAAGATTCAAGATAATCGCAGACAAAGCAAGCTCATTCATCTCAGCCTTTTTAGCAGGTGTATCATCCTTATCATACGAGTGATCTACAGCTTTGAATACCCTTTGTTGAATGAGTATGCACTTCATTTTCTGTTTCCAGATACTGAAGTCTTGCTTACCATCAAACGGTGCTTGTCCAAACGAAGACGAAGCCATGGGTATTTAAAGTTGAGTAGAACACACTTTGAACGGAAAAATACAGAATTACAGAGCAACAATCTGTCACACACCAGGTTGGCACTACTCTAATCACATACAAAGCGAAAAACGGAGCAGTATAACACACAAGAACAGATTTTCAGCAGCGGAAATTGAAAGACTAAGATGACAGTTTCACAAAAGAAACAAACAAGAACAGTGATAAGAGGGCCAGCCGCCTCAGGGCATCACACAAGAGCAAATAAGAGGGCCAGCCGCCTCAGGGCATCACACAAGAAAAATAAATAAGAAAGGCTCAAGCTATTTCACTAGAGCGGTGTCTCCGACGAGAATACCATATCATCTCTACGAGCCACCAGCCCATTACTTAACGGGGGCGGATCCCTCGTAGTCTTGTTCACGTAGCAAACACGAATGGGGCAGCCTCCACTCCAAGTTTCAACCTACACACAAAGTGAGAAACATTAGGGGTTAGTGAAGGTACAATCTGAAAAAAAATTCAGAAAAAAGAACGGTCCAAAAAATAACAAAACAAATCTGAAATTTTTCGAAAACAATTTAAAAGAAGAGGAGAGACACTTCTCTTCCCCTTTTTGGACAAGCCAATCTGACCGGAACCCTAGCTCCGGCGGTCAGCTCCGACGGTCAGCGTGGTCAGTAGCTCTGATAGTTTCCAACAATCAGCTCCGGACGGCGACGGTCAGCAGCTGGATGAACTGACCATGAATGGCTGACAGGCGGAACCCTTGCTCTGGTGGCGGGCGACTGTCACCGGCGGCTGGAGGACAGGTCGCGGCGTTCTACTGTTGGTGGACGAAGCAGCACCGGTGGACAGCTCCAGATGGAACCCTAGCGGCTGGCGTCGTGTTTCGAGCGGTGGCGGCGCGGTCAGATCCTAGCAAGCAGCTCCAGGTGGAGGCGCGAGCTCCTTCCTGTCGCGTTCCCGATGACCAGCTCTGGCGGGCACCGGCTGAGCGCGGACGGCGAGCAGTGGCTGAGCGCGGACGGAGACAGACGGGCTGAGCAGGTCCCGCGACCTTCGAGCGGCAGCTTCGACCGGTGAGCAAGTGAGCAGATCCAGCAGCGGCGGTCGAGAACTGGAACAGCGGCGGCGCGGTGGCGCGATCTGGAATGGGCTGAGCAGATCCGCGACGATCGCGTTCAGATCATGGCTCAGCGGCGGTGCTCCGATCACCATGTGAGGAGGCACCGTACAGCGGCTCCGATCCGGTCAGATCGCGACTCAAATCACGATTGCAGCGAGGAAATCCAGCGACGGCTGGAATACGGGCGATCTCCCACCGGCGGCTGACGGTCAGCAGCCTCGGAAGACGGACGGACGACGAAACCCGCTCTGATACCACTGTTAGGCGGATGCGGTCGTCATCGTCGTCCGTGTTCGTCGTCTACGCCGGAGAAGGTGGTCGAGGGATGAACTCCACAGTGCTCAGATTCCAGTTGAACTCACACAAGAATTCAAATCCACGTTCTACCCGTTAGGGTCACAAATGGGTGAATAAATGGGATCAAAAATGTAAGGCTATGGGCCTTCTTCCAATTAATTGGAATGAACTCAATACTTAGGAAAGAAGACCATCATTTGGGTTATAACCCAAAAGGCCCCAACAGTTCTCTCTTTCCAAGTAAGTACTTTGGCATTAATAAAATTGATATGTACCCATCTTTGATTAAGTTTAATAGAAAATCTATTTCATTGTGTAACATATGTTATACACATCAGTTTAAAACATAAACTTTTTTACTTTATCCAAAATATTCCAAATAATTAGAACATTCATTTTCTTTTCAAACCCTTTCAGTTTTACTTTGATTTCGTCTCAAGAAAGTAATACTCCCTCCAATCGCTTCTAAGGTATCCATTTTACTATTTTTGGCGTCCGCTTCAAATGTATCAATTTCTCCTATTTAGTAAAAAATACACTATATGGCCCACCACTTCCCTCTAATACAACTACCCACTTTACATAATAATAATACTTCTTAATCCACGTGCAAAAAGCAAATGGATACCTTAAAACCGGACGGAGAGAGTATATTTTTACTAATATCGTCTCATATCTTCATAAAATCATCGATTCAGTCTCGTTCGTAGAATTAGAAAAATTGAACATTTTTAAGTAAAAATGACAATTTTTGTGAGAATTTAAAAGTTATAGGACTATTTCAAAAAAAATTAAGTTTTTTGGATTATTTTGTATAAAAAAATTGTATTGGACGATTTTGATTTTAAAGTCATATAGTACATTTATGTTGCAGTGGAGAAGGTAAAGATTGGGAGTTCAAAGAGTCAATAAAGAAAGGACTTTACCTTGGTGGAGTATTTGTGTATTCTGATGCAATCCCATCCTTAGAATGGCTAGACATTGGTGGATTCATAAAAGCCATGAAAGAAACAGCTAAGGATATTGACAAAGTCTTGGAGGGTTGGGTTCAAGAAAGAATTCAGACAAGAAAGCAAACTGAAACACACTTGGATTCTGATTTCATGGATGTCATGCTTTCATGCATGCAAGAAGGTGAAATCATATCTGGCTACACCAGGGAAACTGTCATCAAAGCCACTATTTTGGTAATTAACCATGCATGATCATCAAGTTTCATTAATTAATTACTATAATTTCTTACATGTTTGCTAATTTTGATTCATGTTTGTGTGTTCAGATACTTATCTTAACAGGGTCAGACAGCACGGCGGTGACGTTGATTTGGGCGCTGTCGTTGTTGCTAAACAACCGACGCGCCTTGGAAAAAGTCCAAGGCGAACTTGACAGCCGGGTCGGGCGGAATAGATGGGTCCAGGAATCCGACATGGACAACCTGGACTACTTACTTGCCGTTTTCAAGGAAACCTTAAGGTTGTACCCTCGGCAACCAGGGATTGCCGTATCGGGAATTACTACGTCCCGAAAGGCACCCGGTTGGTGGCGAACTTGTGGAAGTTGCATCGGGACCCGAACGTGTGGCCCGACCCGGAGGAGTTTCGACCGGAGCGGTTCATGGAGGAGAGCAGAGATGTGAATTTTAAAGGACAGTTTTACGAGTACATTCCATTCAGTTCGGGTCGGAGAATTTGCCCCGGAATGACATTCGGGTTGCAAGTGATAGAGTTGACTCTTGCTCGTTTGTTCCAGGGCTTCCACGTGTCCACCCCCATGGGGGAAGCTGTTTACATGGCGGAAGGATTGGGAATTGCTCTGCCTAAGCTCAACCCTCTTCAAGTCCTTCTCTCTCCTCGACTTTCTCCACAGCTATATCAAAATCTCTAATGCAAGTATTAATTTTAATTAAAAAATAGTTAATTTGGATTTAATAAAATGTATTATTATGTTAATTGGCTGATATGTATTGTGACCCTGTGGGAGTAATCAGGTGATGAGCGCCAGCCGCTTTGGCTAGCAATTGTTTTGGTAATGTTTAACAATTATTATTATTATATTCTATTTATGATTAATCATTTATAATTAATTTTATTATAGTATTAATAATGACCAATCTATACTTGAACATTAATTGAAAAATGTAATGCATGGAACCTCTTCACCAAAATCATTATACAATGCAGATTTTGAGCTTTTTCTTTCTTTTAATTATTTAAATTTAAATCATTTCAATTCAATGTATGAGACATATAAAATTTCTAGTAGTATAGTGAAAAATTAATCTCTTGCATATTATAATGAGTTATAATTAATAGTTGTAAATAATAATCAATCCCTTGCACAGGAGAATAAAAATTAATCAATCATTAATAGACAACTATTAAAAAATATACTCCTAGAATTAAGGTGATGATTTTAATACTTTCAATTTCAAAAGTAGTTGTTATATTTCATAATTTTAAATTACGTAATTATATTTTAAAAAATAAGACAGAAACAATGAATTTGGTGTTGGGCGACTGGTGGTTTAATTCACGATTAGAGACGACCTTAAATATGGAAAAATCATCTCTGAAAAATCCGTCTTTAAAACTATTTTTAAAAAAATCCATCTAAAAAACTGTATAAAAAAAATCTATTATTTCTAAGCTGAACTGGTCAGGAGGTTCTCGATGTGAACCAACTGGACCTTGCATTGGATGGATGGTGAGATGGAACATTCTTCTAAACTAATTTATGATGATATGAAAGGAACCGGGACAAAACAAACGCAATCAAACTAATTAAACTTTCTTTTTTTTTTTACTGGCCTATATTGAGAGTTATTATAATTAGTATTATTTTTAATTTTTAACTTATCACTCATCCCCTACACATCAATCACCCCCTCCAATCCTAACCCCTCACTTTTTAATTTTTATTTCTTTCTCATTCTTTTTTTCCCTCTAACATATCATTTTCTCTAATAAATAAATTAATATTTAAATAAATATATTAAAAATATCATAAATTCTACTACATTATTTAATTTTAACAATATTTTACATGTTTTAATTTAATTCTCTTAAATTCTAAATAATGTATGAATTAATTTTAAATTTATTGTATTATTTATAATAAATTTAAATTTTTTTGTAATATTTTTTATCGTACATCTCATACCCGCCTAATTAAAGCCCATTAAAATTAAAATTAGATTTACTTGTATAAAAATAACCGATGAGCCTAAATCCTACTCCATTAGTAATGAACGTATCGAGTTATGACTGAATAATTTAACATTACTAATTTTACCTCCAATCGATACAAATAAAATTTAATTAATATCCCCCCTGTAACATAAAACGTTCAGTGTTTACTGTTCCTCATTTTTATATTAAAGAATATACCTATTTAATATTAAAGGATATAAATCTTAAAATATATAAATTTGCGGTTGGACAAAAAATGTCCTTTATTTGTTTTTCTTCATATATTTTCTCGATCTTAGCTAGCTCAAATCAAATATCAGAAAAAGATTACGTCAAATATGGTTGGACAAAAATATAAGACGTCAAATATGGTTGGACAAAAATATAAGAAACCCACGGCCACACCAAATTTTTTATTGATGGCTTGAAAAAGTTTGCGGTTGGAAAAGAAATGTCCTTTATTTGTTTTTCTTCATATATTTTCTCGATCTCACATGACTTATTTTATTTTATTGTTTTAAAATCATATTTTTATATTTTCACTTTACTCAATACAATAACTTCAAAGCACTAATATACTTTATAATTTATAAATATTATAAAATAATTATAAATTACTTTTAAAAATTGGTTTAAAAAAATGATTTTTCTCAAAACTCAATCTACTATAATTCTAAATTTTTGTGGAATCAAGAGTAACTACTATTCACGAATCAATAAATTTAATTCACATTTATAATTATTTCATTAAACTTGTCTGTCGAGCAAAATAGAGTGTACATACGAAAAAACTAATTATATGTTTAAATATATTATGAACCTCAATAAACTATACTCCCCCAGTAATGATTATATTTGCTTTTTGTATGAGATTAAAGAATATAATATTTTAAAAATAATACTCTCTCCGTTCCGAGTATTTTTTCCCGTTTGTACGGGCACGGAGATTAAGACGTTTTATTTTTTTAATATATAATGTAAGAAAAAGTAGGGATAAATTAGTAATTTAAAAAGAAAAAGTGAATAAAGTTATTGAGAATGATGAATAAAGTGTAAAAAAAGTAATTAAAGTTGTTGGGATTGTAAAAAGTAGGTAATAAAATAATATGTATTTTTGTCAAAAATTGAATGGGTAAAAATACGTGGGACACCCCAAAATGAAAAGTGGATAAAAATATGTGGGACGGAGGGAGTATTATAATTATAGTGTGTAGTTTTGTATTAGTGTTTTGTGTAGGTCCTGGAGTATTAATTATTTTTTGTTGGTCACATTTATCAAAAAGAAAAACGTAACTATTAAAGGAACGCCCAAAATTACGTAATTATTGAAGTGATACGGAGAGAGTATATATTACATTATAAAACTACAATTTCACCCTAAAAATTAACTTTAAATTTTAAATATAAAGATTAAATTCTAAAAATAAATGAGATATAAAATCTTGAATGAAAATACTAGGAATAAATTAATTATTTTATTCTATATGCTTAATTTTGGTACGACAGACAGACAGACCTATGTGAATCACCACCACAAATAAATAAATATCCCCAATAAACGTGCAACACGTTGCTATACGACAACATTCTACTGCTGATATTTCACGTACATTTTTTTTAGAATTAATTCTTATTACATGAAATTATTATCATGATAGAATTAGAGATGTATTGGGGCTTAATTCGGACAATGAAGTCAATTGTACTTAATTTTTATTTTATTTTTATTAATCTTATTATAGAGTTAGCTAGGGCAAAATTATGTAAAATTTTTATTTGTATAAGTAATTTGAATTCCTATCGTATATATATTCAACAATGTTTAATATACTATACTCTAAAAAAAACATAAAAGTAGGAGTAATATTTTTTATTTTAATTAAAAAAATAGTAGTTCATCTATTTAAAAAGTGATTTTTCATCTAATTTAATTTTGAAAAAATAGGGTGCATTTTGAATTGGTTTCGTAAGACTTTATCCTAAACCTGTAATTCAATAGTATTAATTTATTGTATTGCTCATATATTTTATAATCAGAATTAGATTTTACCAAATTTAAATTGAATCGAGTACTTGAATTACACGGATATTATATTCATATAATAAGTGTGCATAAGATAAGATTTATAATCAAATTAATGAAAATGTATATTTGCTGTTCCAACTAGTTTCTAATTCTAAAGGATAAAAATCGTTTTACTCTCATAACTTTAATCATGTCTTTTTTAATTTTAAGAAAGATAAGTTTATCAAATTAGTCTCACCAGTAAAAAAATAGGGCCAAACAAGTGTTATTTTCGCCGAAAAACAAAACGTGACAATCGGAACCGCCGATTTCCGGCCGGAACTATAACGTGGCGCCCACCTGGCATTACAACATGACAATTTTTTCTGAAATTTTAAATAATTAAAAAACATAAATTAAAACCATTAAATTTATTAAAAAACTAATTAATAAACCTAAAATTAGATTTTAACTATGAACTCCATTGTCCACCAGCCGCCGTCTCCCGCCATCATTTGCCGGCGCCGTCTTTCTATGGGCGAAGACAGTTTGAGCTCCCATTGCTTTTAGGGCGAAGACAGCCGCCGTCTCCCGCCATTTGCTCGGATCGAGTGTGGATAACTTGGAATTAATGGGATCGCCGAAGGGGAAGAGATTGGGAGAAATGGGATCTTGATTGGGCCTCATCAGGGTAGGCCCAATGGAAACAGAGAGTCAAAGAATATGAACATTAGGTTGGTTGAGGAGAAATTGAGCCGTGAAAATTGGGATAAGAAGGAGAACCATGAAAATTGGGGCAAAGGGATTGGATATTGAGAGGTGATCTTGCGCCTATTACCCCCACTTTCCTCTACCTCCAGTCCTCCAGCAACATTCCAATGGCTAACATCGCCGCCGCAGTCCACAGTGCAAATACCGATTCTAATTCCACCAGATTTGAATCCGAATCTGCCGCAAATGGCGCACTGAACCCCAACTCCATTCAACCTCTTGGAAAATCGCCCTGATCGGAGTCGGCAGCATCCAGGTACAGGCGGCTACTGGAGCTGCTCTGCCCGACAACCTTTCCGGTGGGCACGTGCGTAATCCGAACGAGCAAGCCGTCGTGGACATGGGGAGTGAAGAGCGTGCAATTGGGGTCGGCTATGCTCTCGACGGGCTATTTGAAAAATGGAAACGGCGACTATGGTACTCGGTCGGCCGTACTCACGGACCAGTACCTGCAATCAACACCCAACGCATCAACCACATCTATATCGACCCTCACAACGCCCACAAGGCTCTAATAAAGCTCCACTACGACGACCTCACCGACGCCTACTCCCTACACCGTTGGCTCGACATTATTCTCCCCGACAAGGTCTACAACCTCGCCTCCTAGTCCCATGTCGCTGTCTCATTCGAGATCCCCGATTACACGCCAACATCATTGCCACCAACGCCCTACGCCTCCTCGAGGCCATCCGTTCTCACATCACCGCCTCCGGTCGATCCCACATCAAATACTACCAAGCAGGGTCATCGGAGATGTTCGGATCCACGTCTCCTACCCATTTGTTCAGAGATAATTTCAGGTTTATTAATTAGTTTTTTTTAATATGTGTAATAGTTTTAATTTATGTTTTTTAATTATTTAAATTTTTTTTAAAAAAAGCCATGTTGGAATGCCAGGTGGGCGCACGTCATCATCCCGACCGAAATCGACGATTCCAGTTATCACTTGTCGTTTTCCGGCGAAAATATGACGTGTTTAGCCCTATTTCTTCACCGGTAGAACTAATTTGATAAACCTATTTTTCTTGGGACTGAAAAAGACCATGAAAAAAGTTATGGACTAAAACGGTTTTTATCCCTAATTCTAATTAGATTGGAATCAATTACTTGGTATTAAAATTGTATAACTGGTATGAGAGTTTTAATAGACAATTAATGAAAATTTATAGTATTGTCTACCCATTACATTTCAAACTTTTAGTACATAGATAAATTTTGTAGAACGAGCGCTGGTAAATATGAGATAGATTGTGAAATGGCTCGACTCAGTGTTAAAGTATACTTAATTAGTTTATGTATATTAATAATTAAAGTATATTTATAGTGAATTATACTATAACGCCCTAAAAGTATATTTTAATATATACTTAAAAAATATATTTTCACTAACAATAAATATACTTTACATATATAATAATAATATTTTAACAAAGAGTCGGCATATCTCACGTATTAACAGTCTCCCAAGAGAATTTTTCTTGTAGCATATATTTCATTACAAGAGTCAACCATATTGTAAAGTATATTTATCAATTTTGATTTGTTACAATTATAAATTTTTAATTCAAACAGTTTTTTTTTTCATATCATGGATGGAAAAGGTGACTATCTGGAAGAAGAAACCTTAAAGAAGAGAGAGTATATACATTATATTATTATTAATACATATAAATCTCAAAATAAGAATTCAAATATTTTCTCGTCTATGCCAAATGTTATGATAAGATGCAAAAATATATAACCACCTACCTAAAATAACCCTAATATTATCAAATATTTAAAAATTAAATTTTTATTTATACCCCACCCCATCACTTCTATTTTTACGCCTAATTAATAGGCACAAGACCAACTCTAATTGTTAAGATATCGAAAATTTAAATAAATATAAATATGAGAAAGGCAAAAAAATCTTGAAGAATCTCTGACTGCAACAATGGCGTGAGGTCCCAGCACAGAGCAGATTCGACAGCAAGATCGAAGGGAGTATGGCAAGATCAAAAGCAAGAATGTGTTTTACTGATTTAGAATCACAAGACTCGTGAATGAAAGGAGAAACGCTTCACTGCTGATATCCCCCCGCACAAGCCCCCTGTGATGCTGGAAAAAGGATTGCTTGTTGTCATGCTCGTTGTGAGTGCTGCTCTTTTTAATAGATAGACATACATTGGCATCACATTTGATCTCAGTGATAAGTAGTCCGTCCATCATCATCAATGACGTCCGCCCGACATTCCGCTCTTTAAAGCGTCCAATTTGGCCCATCCATGTCCGATCGAATAATTGGGATTTAAATTTTTACAGATCTGTAACGAGTTTCATTCTATACAGTATCATTCGCTAGAGAATATTCACTAGTTGTTCATCATTCGTCCAAAAAATATACATGTAAAAACTATTCACTAGTTGTGCATAATTATATGCTAATTGTGCAAAATTATTCATAACAAATTTGCGGACAATATAAATTAATCACTAGTTGTGAATAATTATACACGTGCAAAATTATTCATAACAAATTCGCTAGAAAAAAAAAATTTATTGTGCAAAATTAAATATTAGTGTGAATAATTATACACTAATTGTGCAAAATTATTATACAACCCTATTGTGCAATAATATAGATGTGTTGTGAAACAATGTAATTTGTTATGCAGATTTTTACACGTGTTGTGTAGATTTAATTAATATACGATTAATATATTTACTTAATATGGAGAAAAAATTGAATTTTCCAAAATATTTTGTTTCCTAAAATATAATTTGGATAAATATACAAATTACACTAATTAAAGGAGATTAATAAATTTAATTTTTAAAAAATACGTTTTCAATTGGATTCCATAAATATAATTATTTCCTAAAATATAGGTTAGATAAATATATAAATCCCATTAATATTGATAAAAAAATCATCTCATCAACACGTAAGCAATTAAGTGGGCAATATGAGAATTCCATTGTGCAATTTTATATTTTATATTAATTAAAATTTAAGCTTGTATCTAACAATAATAATAAGATATGCATTGCACCAAAAATAAGTCTCTTTTAATTTTTTAAAGGGTATAAAGTTATAGAGTAAGGTAATATTGAATTTTGTTGTATTGTGTGATGTGAGTGTTGATATTGTGTGGAAAAACGCGCATAAATTTTAGACCACAAAAGAAAAAAATATCCTTTCTATTTTTTATCTCGGTAAAAAAATTATTTTTTATCTTTTTTTAAGATAAAATTATAATTATACTTTAAACCCTAAAATATTTCTTGAATTATAAGGGAAAATTATAATTACTCTTAAAATTAAGACTAACACTGAGGAGGATAAATAATAAAATCTAAAGATAAAATATATCTTAAACAATTAGGCTAAATTATAAGCTAAACTACAAAGGGTCTTATTTGTCTCCCACAATTATAAAGCTTCACTTTTTATCAAAATAGAAATCATCATGCGAAATTCCCTCTCAGGAAAGGGGTGGTACTACAAAATAAAAGGGGTCAGGACGGTTTTTGCCATTCAAATATTAATTTCATTCACGCAAAGTATTCAAAGATTTAATTATCATTTTTAAGAATTATTTTTTAATTTTTTAAAAAAATGTTTCAAATGAAGTGCAAGATAACAGAGCATGAGTAGAATGAGTTCACTGTTTTGCAAAATTTAGTTTATCAAGATTACTACATGATCAGTACATATAAAAACATAATCACTCTGGCCGCTTGTATATATTAAAAAATGCCAACATTTAACAATTAATTACATCCTTACCTTTGCATTATAAATAACCCCATGTTAGAATCTAAGTCATTCCATAAAACCAAATTCACTAGAATGGATTATATCCTACTATGTGTCTTCATACAAATTGCATCCTTTTTCATCATTTACCACTCCAAAAAATCAAAATCCAACCTATATAAATCTCACAAAATAGCCAGGGCTCCAGAACCACCGGGTGCATGGCCCGTTATCGGCCATCTCCACCTCCTCCGTGGCCACACCCCGGCTTTCCGAATCCTCGGAGCCCTGGCCGATAAATACGGCTCTATTTACTCCCTTCGTTTGGGCAATCACCACAGCATTGTGGTGAGCAATTGGGAAGAAATAAAAGAATGCTTCACCACAAATGATAAAGCATTCGCCAACAGGCCGAACATGGCCATCACTAAATACGTAGCGTACGATGGAGCTGGTTTCATATTGGCTCCATACGGAACCTGACTGTTGAGCTCTTCACTGCTCGTCGGCTCGGCAGCATGAGCCACATTCGGGCATCCGAAGTGGACCTCTTCATCAAAGACTTACACTCTTTGTCAACATCCTCAGGTGATGTTTCAAACAAGGTTGTTGTTCCAATGTCCAGTTGGTTTGAGTATGTGACGATAAATGCAACTCTAAGGATGGTTGTTGGAAATAGGTTCTCAATCTGGAAGTAAGTCTACATTAACCAAATATACCTTTAACCACTCCTCTGTCTCTAAGAGTATATATATAATGTGTGATGTGGAAGGAAAGGAGTAGACAGAGATTGGGAGTTCATAGAAGCATTGAAGAGGGCACTGCATCTTACTGGTATGTTTGTTTGGTCAGATGTAATCCCATCACTGGAATGGTTGGACATTGGGGGATACATCAAAGGAATGAAACAGAGTTTTAAGGATTTGGATCAAGTGTTGGAAGAATGGTTTCAAGAAAGAATTCAGACAGATTCGAGCACAGATGATGCATCTGATTTCTTGGATGTGATGATGTCAGCTATACCTACTAACCAATCCCTGTCTGGTTATGACAAGACTGTTATCAAGGCCACTATGCTGGTATTTTCACTTCAACTAATTTTATCTTAAGTCCGAAACAGAATTAAAATTACTTGATGAAATTTGCATTTTTAAATTTCTGATATTCACTAATTAATTCGTGCATCAGATTCTAACACTGACTGGATCCGAAAGCATGGCGGTGACGTTAACTTGGGCATTATCGTTATTACTAAACAATCCAAGGGCCTTAGAGAAAGTCCAAAACGAACTGGATCTTATTATCGGGCGAGATAGATGGGTCCAAGAACCCGACATAAACAACCTCCACTACCTGCGATCCGTTTTCAAGGAAACCCTACGGTTGTACCCGGCGGCCCCACTGGCGGGGCCCCACGAGGCCACCCAGGACTGCCACGTCGGAAAATACTACGTCCCGAAGGGCACCCGTTTGATCGTGAACCTGTGGAAGATGCACCGGGACCCGAAGGTGTGGGCCGGCCCGGAGGAGTTCCGACCCGAGCGGTTCCTTGAGGAGAGAAGTGGTGTGAATTTTGGAGGGCAGTGCCACGAGTACACTCCGTTTGGTTCTGGAAGGAGGATGTGCCCTGGGATGATGTTTGCACTGCAAGTCATAGAGTTGACTCTTGCCCGTTTGCTCCAGGGCTTCCACGTGTCCACCCCCTTGGATGAACCTGTTGACATGGCAGAAAGGGTGGGAATTGCTCTTTCTAAAGTCAACCCTCTTCAAGTCCTTCTATCTCCTCGACTCTCTCTAAAGCTTTATCAACGCCTCTCCTCCTAAATTAATTATGTCATTTTTTATTTTTTTTCGGGTTTGATAAATAGGAGAATAATGATGCAAGAAACCATGTTTAATGGTGGTATGTGTATTTAATTTTCTTGTACTTGGGCAGATTTCCCATCATTTAGGTTTATCAATGCATAAGCGACAGCGTATTGATGATGGTGGTACTGTAATTAATGGAAGATGTTATCTTCTAAGATGTAACTTGTAAGTATAAATTTTGAACGCAATAATTAAACTTTGAGTTGATAATAAGTGAACCGGGTACAATGAGCATTTATATGTGTATAACTTTTTATTCTATTTTATATAATACATATTATTCTATTTTGTATATGTGTTTCTTAATAATTGTATATTTTTTTTCATACTAAAATTTTCATTAAAAAACTAGCATTCATATGTGTATAATTTTTTATTCAATAATGTATACATGTTTTTAAATAATTGTATATTTTTTTACACTAAATTTTTCATTAAAAAAACTAACAATTAAATTGTATACATCTTTGTTCATAATTGTATATATTTTTATTTATATTTATATACGTTTTTTAAAGAGGGTGCACCTTATCTTAGGGTGCACCCATAGAGTGCACTCGGGTGCACAGTATAATTAGCCTTGAACTTTATTCTCTTTTATGTATTAAGTGTATAACTAATGGTGTAAATTATGATGTATGGAAGTGTAAAGAGAGTGACTAAGAAATAATCAGGTTACCAATTGAATTGGCGTCCCCTTTGGTCCCTATCCTTTTTAATTGATTAATAGTCCTTTATTAATGTTATTTTTAATTTTATTTTTAAATTTATTATATTTAAATGACAATTATATCATAAATCCAAGGGATAAATTATACCCTAAACCATAAGGGTAAAATTACAATTATACCCCCTAGGAATAAATTACTCCCTCCATCCTAGAATTTTTTGCACACTTCCTTTGTAATTTACAAAGGAAGTGTGCAAAAAATTCTGGGATGGAGAGAGTATATCCTAAACCATAAGAGTAAAATTATAATTATATCCCTAAAATTAAATAAATAAAACACAAAAAAAAAAAAGAAAAAAAGTAACAATAATAGTAAATTAAAAAAAAATTGCCATATCATATACGATGAAAACATGTTTTGTAGTTTTGTTGTTGAAAATCTCAGATGCCCTGTTTTTCTGACGAATTATTTACTGTCTAATTCCATGAAAAAAAGTAACAATGTAAATGATAAAGACCAACAAATGTCTCTCGAACACCACAAAAGGAAGAACATCCAAAGAAAAGTGCTCACCTTAATCTCCATCATTAATTTCAATTCAACTTATAATCAAATACACACTCAACTTTATTAATTACTCCCTCCGTAACATACAATACTACCGTTTATTTTCCACGTTATTTAATAAAAATTGCTCTTTTTGATCAAATTTGTTGATTTTAGAGGGTATTGTAGTATTTTTATGTAATAAAAAAAGTATAAAATAATTATATGTGTGTAAAAAAGTAGTGACAATTTTGAAATTAATGTAACTTTACAGTGGTTGGATAAAGTGATGTTTCCTTTTTTGGAGTGTGAATGTGGGACAAACAAATGAGGAAAGTACGAAGGGTTTTGTGGGACGGAGGGAGTAAAAATTAATCTCTCGTGAACCGGGTTTACAGTATAAGCCTTGTTTCCTCTTTTAATTTAAACGCGTAGCAATACATAGGATATATTAGGATTGGAAGGGGAAAAAATTAAGATTCCAGTAATAATTAGTATTAGGATATTAGGATTTGAAGGGGGAGGAGGGTTGGGATGAGAAAAAAATCAAGATTCACATAATAAATTATATAAATTAGGTTTATAAGGATGTTTGTGTTTAATTAAATTGAACATGATTCCTACATTCAACATTGTCACAGGCCATATATATGGCCACATAAATTGAATATTTTCGACAATATAATGAAAATATTACGTTGATGATATCACTCAAAAACTTTGTAAAAGTTTAATATAATGCCTATTGAGAATTATTTGTTTGTCATCATAATAATATAATAATTAGATAAGTATGTGGTGACTGGTGAGGGATATTCAAATTAAATAGTATATTTTATAAATTAGTTAAAGTGGTAGTATATAATTATTTTAACTTCATATATAGAACCAAAATTTTTATTTAAGATTTTTTTTTTAGATTTTCTAAAATCAATGCCCACAAGTAAGTGCAGCACTGCAGCATAAGCATATTCCTGTTTTGTGGGTTTGTTTGGGGTTAAACTGTTAAGTAACATAAATATGCATAAACATTTATTGCATGAAAAAATAATACTAAAAAAAAATAAATTAAATAGTTGGTGCACTTTTTTGGAATGGTGGTCGCAATAACCCTCTTCTATATATATTTGAAATAAAAATAATTAAATTAATTAATAGATCAGCTATATTTTTTTACATTATAAATATATAAGTATCATAACTTTTTATTAGATTTGTTATAATTTTTTTTAATGAAAAAGTCTAACCGTGCTACGGGTTTAGAAATGTATTAAATATGATGGTTATATATATAGGTAAAATATTTTCATTAGTAATTAAAGCATGTGTTTTAAAGTATAATTAATGATACATTAACGTATAATTTTTGGATGTTATAATATGATTAATACAAAAGTAAGAGTAATTCAACTACCAATATGTATATTTTACATATATAATTTGCATTCTAATAATAGGTCGATACTATCATAAATACATTTTACAAGAGAATGCTTAATTTCTTATGGTTAAAATTTGCATGTCTTCGGATATCGTGTCCCAAATTCAATATTTTTTTAAAGTTGTATCCTTTATGTTCTTTAATATAAGAATTTATACATTTAATTTTTCGAGAGAAATTTTTAATTTTTTTATTCAAACATTTATATATTCTATTCAATTAACATTTTCAATGATAAAAATTATACTCATATTAATTAAAGTGTATATTCTTTATAATAAAATATTATATTCTTATACACCTTGTGCAATGACACAAAAGACCAATTCATTTTTTATTTATATATATAAATAAATTATTTGAAAATTTGTCGCTTTTTTTTAATTAGACATTATTTTTATTAAAATTTTTTCGAAGAAATCACCCCCATAAGACACTCTAACATTAAATATTTCCCAACAATTTATTTATATTTATAAATGATTGTCACTGAATATTTTAAGGATTATTGCGACAACAAATAAATACTCCTAATTCAGTTACTTGTGAGAATATTTTTGATAAATTAATCGGTTTCTTTTAGAACCGATTAAAGGTAATTGCAATTGCAAGTGTTTAGGTGAATTTTATTTTATTTTATTTTATTTTATTTTATTTTATAAATTTTTTTATGTAACTAGCTAGTGTGTCACGTGAAGTTCATCAAATTGATTTAGACAAGACTGATTCTCACTAATAATAAAATAATTAAAAAAGTAAAAAAGAAAACGTAACAAAGCGAATCACCCAATCCTTGACATGAATAACATGTTTCGACACAGCAATTTCACATTTATTATTTCGTGGAATTTGCCTCTGACTGACTATTTGCAATCTATTGCTAGACAAACCTCAATTAGTAAACGTAAAAGTAAAATTTACATATTTAAATTACTAAATATATCTCAAATAAAGACAATTTTATCCTTTTAATTAATTAAAAAATTATTTAAAAAAAAAAAAGAAAACATGTAAGAGTGTTGAAAAAGAACATGAACCGCGATATGGATGTGCTGCGATTGTCTAGAAGAGAAAGGAGAAAAAAGAACGCCTTCTATCTACCGCAACCACTTGTAAGTCTCCGGCGGTGACGGACATCAGTCTTCCCGACGATGACGATATTTGGAAATTTTTCTTTAAAAAACTAAACTCTAGGGTCTGAAATTGGAAATTTTGGAATTGATGCAGATTAATCATCAGATCAATATAATTGGGTGTCCTGCTGATCAGAATGTAAAGTTTATTCCGTAGCTTTTTTATTGCACCAATTCATCGAGGAGAAGTGAACTACACATGGTGTACTTACTAGAGCATTTGATTCGGGATATACATTCGATTGCCCCTTGATTGAGAAATTGCATCTGATAATTGAAGCGGAAGGTTTTTTCATTTTCACAACTTTTCTTTTCTTTTTCTTTCGTAAAATTCCACCCCTCCCTAATTGCTTTCTTCAAAAAAAATAATAAATAAAGTGTTCGATTATTACAACTGAACACACGTATCATTTTTTTTTCAGATTTAGTGATTATTTATAAAATGGTATTTGCGTCTTCTCACATAATCATATTTTAATTTTATAAAGACTAATCTTATCTGCACACCTCCTCCCAATAAGTACACATCTATTATTATAAAAATAAAATTAATATTTTAAAAAGTCTAAATTACCCTTTAATTTATTGAATACACACATGTATATTTTATATACACAATATTATTATAAAAACACTATTATATATTTTTTGTATTTATCTTATAAACCATAAATGAAGATCACGCTCCGAAATGGGCTCTTGGTGGAATTTACATTGTGCTGAACCAAAAGCGTGGGCAAATATTTGAAGAAATGCCGGAGAAGACTAAGAATTTGAAATTTGTGTCATGGTGTTAAATTTCTCATGAATGTTTATCTAAATACTATGTTCATAAGTCTCCATCAAATATTACATCACAACCAACGATCTACTAGCAACAAATCTGATCTAAAAACTACACATTAATGAAGCAATAATTATAATTTATGAGTTTCACTATTCCCAGGCCACTCCTCAAATTTAAAACTCATCAAATCATGCTCTAAATTGCAACGGTAATTTATGGTTCCCTTGTCATTCTTCCACAATTCTTGCCCCGGCGGAGATGAAGAAGGAAGCCGGTGAAATTGCTGCGGTGATTTGAGAAGTTTTGAGCGAGGAAGAAGGGTTTTCGGTGAAAGATATTGATGATTTTTAAAAGGGTAGATTAGAGATTTTAGGATGTGTTTATAATAAAATTAAGAAATAAAAAATTAAAGGGAATGTGCATTTAATGAAAAGGGTGTACTTATTAAAAAGGGGTGTGCAAATAGCAACTCTTTTATAAATTATTGGGGTTTGTCTAGCAATTTTGGGGTGCAAATAGTCATTCCTAAATAATATAGTATACGCAAACAATTCTTATTTTTATAGTGAAAAAAATATTTATATTTTTAAATATATCATGAACATAATGATAAAATATATCATAATTATAAATTACAATGAAAAAATTACAATTTTATTTTAAAAATTAATTTTAAATAAAATATAATAAGGATTAAACCCTAAAAATATAATGAGATATAAAAAAATACAATGAAAATCACCTGGAATAAACTAATTATTTTGTTCTATATACTTAATTTTGGTACGAGAAGAAATTGGTAGACGTACGTTAAGCAGAACCACAAATAAATAAATATCCACAATAAACGAGCAACACGTTGCTATACGACAACATTCTACTGTTGTATCTCACGTACTTTTTTTTAAAAAAAAAATAATTCTTATTGCATGAAATTAATATCATGATAGAGGTGTAAGGGGTTAATTCCGACAATGAAGTCATTTTACTAAATACTACTCTCTCTATCTCACACCCTTCACGTTTTTCTTATTCCTTTGTTCCATATCATCCATCACACCAAAAAAAAAAAATCACTTTAATCAACAACCTCAAAAGTTACTCTAATTTCAAATTTGTCACCCATTTTTTACGAACATACAATTACTTTATATTTTTTTATTACCTAAAAATACTACAATACCCTCTAAAGTCAACAAATTTGATCAAAAAATACAACTTTTCTTAAACAATTTGATACAAAACCATTCATTTATATTTTAGAAAAATATATTTTAAATAGTAATAAATATATTTTAATACTTTATATAACCCGTCTCACATCAATATTGTCTCATAATCTCACAAGAACTTTGTTAATATTATTTATTTTAATTCAAATTTTATTTTTTTATATATTCTTTAAATTAATTTATATATAACCATGCATTCAATTCAATGTAAATAAAAGAAGACTAATAAGTCTTTTAAAAGAATTAATTACTCCCTCCGTTTTGGGTAGAGGTGGTCGTTTACTTTTGCACGTTTTAATTAAGGAGTATTACTATTTTATATATATTGAATAGTTGTATTAGAGAGATGTCATGGGTAGTGGTGACCCTTTTTACTAAAAAGAAAAATTGTAAATCTTTGAATGGAACACTTAAGATAATAAAGTGGGGACCTTTCGTCTGATGGAAGTAGTAGATTTTTTTGTCCTCTTAAATAAGAAAAAAGATAGTCATAGTTGGCGACTGCTAGGGGTAATTGACCACCCAAAAAATCCAATGTTGAACCAGAGCTTTCTGATTTATTTAAAAGCTTATTAGTTTAACCTGCTATTTTTTTCTTAAAATAATTATTTATTTATTATTTTATTTATATATTTATTAAAAAACAAAATTTTATTTAGATTAAATTATTTCAAATTCAATAAATTTGAAAAGAAATAGATTTTAAATTGAATGAATTTTAAATCATTTCATTTGAATTCCATTATTTGGATAAACTATGAATTTAAGAAATGATTTTCAAATTTATAATTCAATAATTTTTTTTTAAATAGACTTAAATATTAAAATTTAAAATTAAAAAAAATTGGGGGGAGTGGGGAGAGTGGAGGAGGAAGGGGGGTGGGGTGGGGGTGGGGGTGGGGTGGGGTGGGGCCCTTGGGAGATACTATAGGAAAGGGGTAATGCTGTTTTTTATGTTGGGATGGGGTGAGCTGGGGATAGGTTGGGTGGTAAGAGTTGAATTTTTTTAAAAAACAAAATTAAAAAAAAAAATTATTAATTTTATTCTATATTTTTGTATATGATTTATTATACAACGGAAGAATTTCAAATGACACGATTTGAGTCAAAAATTGATACTTCGTCCAAAACAACTAAAAGAACATCAAAATCAAATTCATAATTTGAAATCCATTTATTTGAAATTTTAAATTTATAAATGTTGAATTTAATGATGGATACAAACATGTTATTAGAATGTGACAATCCCTAAAAAAATGTTGTATTGGCTAGAATGAGATAATAATAATTTATAAATTCCTCTCAAATTCATTCATCCAAACACAATCATAGAGTTTAAAAGGTTATATTGGCTATTTTTTAATATTATTATTATTATTTTTTTTTTATATATATATATATATATATATATATATATTATTATTGTGTGAATTATATTATTTTTAACATATGTATTGAATTTGAACGAACAAAATTGAAAAATGTGGAGTAACCATCGGGATAGATGGAGTTCTTTTAAAACGCTACATTTGCGTGATTTTGATAAAATAAATATTTGATGCAAATATTAATCTAACTATTTTTGTATTTTGTACTCACTTTAAATATATGAATTGAAAGACCAATAAATAGGGGTGTAAACGGGTATGGTATGGTACGGGTACGCCAAATTCATATCCTACCCTATATCTATTTCCTTCACTCATACACTATCCTATTATCCTCAAATGTATCATTGGGTAGGGTACGAGTATTATCCATCAAATAATGAATAATCCGCGGGTAAACGGATATCCACCAAATTTAAAATGGTCACCCTAGTTGTCTTCACTATTCTCATTTATCCCTATGATGTCGATACTTCTCTTTATATTATTCGCCTCAAATAAATACAAATGTCCAACATATAAATAAATCATCACTCTCAACCATACAAGAATCATGAATCAAACTACAAAATAAGGTTTTAAGTTATAGTAATAGCATTAAAAAATCAAGTAGCACAATAAAAACTCATCAAACTAATCAAGCAATGTTTATAAAATCAACTTCAACTGTTGCATGGCTTCAAGTTTACACAGATTTGATAACTTCAAATGTAACAAAGATCTTTATAGTTCCATAATTTCAAATTTGATTGGCAACAGATTCATCCTAAAAAAAAAAATACATATATAAATATTAAAGGACATATTTTAATAACTATCATTATAATAAGTATAAAGAAATAAAAAGAAATATCGATAAATATAAGAAATAAAGAAATATATATATATATATATATATAAGTATACGGGTAAACGGGTAGGGTAATCGGGTAGGGTAGACGGATATTTTATAAAAATCATACCCTACCCCTACCCTTAACATTTTAAACGGATACGGGTAGTACCCTACCCGATTATTCTCTACCCTACCCTTACCCGATCGGATATTACTCGTCGGGTACCCGAACCCTCGGGTAAAATTGACACCCCTACCAATAAAGCATGCACTCCTAATTATCTAATTTATTTATAACACTGAATTTCATCTTCGATTTCCATTCTTTAAATGGGTATCACAGCATATAATTCAGTATTAATTTGATTCACTCCAAGAATTCAAATATTTAATTATCATTTTTTAGATATTGCATTTTTATTTTTTATAAAAATGTTTTAAAATGAAATGCATGACCATAACAGATTATGAGCATTATAGGTTGAGTTCACTCTTTAAAAAAATCTAATTTTCCCAAGATTACGACATGATCAGTACGTTTAAAAAAAAAAGATGATTTATTTTAAAATGCTCAATGATTAACAACTAATTACATCCTTACCCTAATTTGCATTATAAATAACCCCATGTTCTAGTCTAGGTCATTGCATAAAACCAAATTCTCTACAATGGATTATATCCTACTATGTGTCTTCTTACAAATTGCAACATTTTTCATCATTTATTACACCAAAAAATCAAAATTCAACCTATATAAATCTCATAAATTAGCCCGGGCTCCGGAGCCACCGGGTGCATGGCCCGTTATCGGCCATCTCCACCTCCTCCGTGGCCACACCCCAGCGGCCCGAGTCCTCGGAGCCCTGGCCGATAAATACGGCTCTATTTACTCCCTTCGTTTGGGCAATCACCACAGCATCGTGGTAAGCAATTGGGAAGAAATGAAAGAATGTTTCACCACAAATGATAGAGCGTTCGCCAACCGGCCGAACATGGCCTTCACTAAATACGTAGGGTACGATGGAGCCGGATTCGCATTGGCTCCATACGGAACCTACTGGCGTGACGTCCGAAAAATGGTGACCGTCGAGCTCTTCACGGCTCGTCGGCTAGCCAGCATGAGCCACGTTCGGGCATCCGAAGTGGACCACTTCATTAAAGACTTGCACTCTTTGTCAACATCCACAGATGATGTTTCAAACAAGGTTGTTCCTATGTGCAGTTGGTTTGAGTATGTGACAATCAATACAACTATAAGGATGATTGTTGGAAAGAGGTTCTCAATCTGGAAGTAAGTCTACATTAACCAAATACACCTTTAACACCCCCCAACCCCCCACATACACACACACACACTCCTCTGTCTCTAAGAGTATATATAATGTGTGATGTGGCAGCAAAGGAGTGGACAGAGATTGGGAGTTCACAGAAGCGGTGAAGAGGGCACTTCATCTTAGTGGTGTGTTTGTTTGGTCAGATGTAATCCCATCACTGGAATGGTTGGACATTGGGGGATACATCAAAGGAATGAAACAGAGTTTTAAGGATTTGGATCAAGTGTTGGAAGATTGGTATCAAGAAAGAATTCAGACAGATTCGAGCACAGATGATGCATCTGATTTCTTGGATGTGATGATGTCAGCTATACCTACTAACCAATCCCTGTCTGGTTATGACAAGAAGACTGTCATCAAGGCCACTATGCTGGTAAACAAAACTTAACTCATGCTCTCTATTTCTACTTCAACTAATTTTATTCATTTTTCTGAAAATTAAAGCAAATTTATGTAGTTCAAAATTTTGGTCTAAACTTGATTTTAACTAGGACATACATTAATTATTAGTATTTTTAAGGGTGATTTAATTAAGTAATCAATGAATCACCTCTCTATTAATTTAAACTTCTAATAATTAGTGAAGTATCGGTAAAGATTAAGATTTTTTTTTTAAGTTTATAAAGTCTGAGGTAAATGATGGATATTTAGTGTAATTTAATAAGAAAAATATGAAAGGTTATTTAAGGTAAAATAAAGTGATAATTTATAATATTATGATATTATGTGAATTGCCATTTGAAACTTGGCATAACTTTTAAGATGGACAAAAATAAAAATTATGGAGTAAATTTTGGGACGAGAAATATAATTTAAAGTTTTTTTATATATTAATAGTCTTCATGTTCTGTACGAGTGCGGACACTTATTTTTTCACGGATAAAAATTGACTTTTCTACTTCCTTTTTTTTTAACTTTTAAAATAATTTAATATTTTTAAATAAAATAAATAAATCATAAATTATAAATTATATCATGAATGCTAAAGATGAATGCCAATAATCATGAAATTAGATATACATTTGAGGTTATGGTATTAGTCATTTTTCATTTTTTAAAATATTAATATAAATATAAAACAAATAAAAAAGAAAGGGAATAATATATGCATGGGATGGGAAGGGAGTAATAAAGATACAAAGGGTTCACTTTTTTAATCTGTTAAGAGCCCTCAAAATGTCAGGGCCGGCTCTAAATATTATAATGAGTTGATGTAGTTGTCACTTGAGAGTTTATGTTGGGTAGGATGTTAAGAGTATCTCCAAAAAATTCTTTAAAATTTAGAGAGCACTTTTATAAAATAGAGAAGATTTTTAAATTTAAAGAATCAAATTTTTATTATGCTCCACCAAGCTTTTTATATTTTCATCTTTCAAACAATTCGTAATTTGATAATATGAGTAGAGTAGGTTGGAAATAAATTATAAGTTTATTTTTGGAAATTATTAATTTATTATTCTATAAAATATCTAGGTAGCTCACTCTTTGTTACATAAAAAAAATTCCTAATAAAACTAAAGAGTGGAGAGTAATTTTGGTGTCTAGACTTTATACGGGTTCCTATGCCTTTTTTACAATTCTAGAGGAAGGTGTTGCTAATTTACCCAATATTATAACTACACATATTATCCTTGTTAATTAGGGATTATTTTTTTCAAAAAAAAAATAGGGATTATTTTAATTTAATCTTTATTTATTGAATTAAAAAATTCAATATTTTTCTTAATTATTTTTGTATAAATTTCTGTTATTCTTTTATTTGAATTTTAGTCCTATAATTAATTTTAAAATTGAAATCAACATTAAAAACGATTAAATTAAAATCTTATTATGAGTCCGAAACAGAATTTCATAATAATTACGTGATGAAAATTGCATTTTTAAATTTCTCATTTTATATCAAATTTAAAAGTTTAAGATAGATATTACTAATTCGTGTATCAGATTCTAACACTGACTGGATCCGAAAGCATGGCATTGACGTTAACTTGGGCATTATCGTTACTACTAAACAATCGAAGGGCCTTGGAGAAAGTCCAAAACGAACTGGATCTCACTATCGGGCGAGATAGATGGGTCCAAGAACCCGACATAAACAACCTCCATTACCTGCGATCCGTTTTCAAGGAAACCCTACGGTTGTACCCGCCGGGCCCACTGGCGGGGCCCCACGAGGCCACCCAGGACTGCCACGTCGGAAAATACTACGTTCCGAAGGGCACCCGTTTGATCGTGAACCTGTGGAAGTTGCACCGGGACCCGAAGGTGTGGGCCGACCCGGAGGAGTTCCGACCCGAGCGGTTCCTGGAGGAGAGCCGTGACGTGAATTTTGGAGGGCAGTGCCACGAGTACATTCCGTTTAGTTCTGGGAGGAGGATGTGCCCTGCGATGATGTTTGGACTGCAAGTCATAGAGTTGACTCTTGCCCGTTTGCTCCAGGGCTTCCACGTGTCCACCCCCATGGATGAACTTGTTGACATGGCAGAAGGGGTGGGAATTGCTCTCCCTAAAGTCAAACCTCTTCAAGTCCTTCTTTCTCCTCGACTCTCTCCACAGCTTTATCAACAGCTCTCCTCCTAAAAGTTAATTAGTCGTCGTTTTTTTTTCCCCCAAGGTTTGATAAATAAGAGAATAATGATGCAAGAGATTATGTATAATGGGACGTGTATTTAATTTTCTTATACTTGGGAAGAATTCCCATCATTTAGGTTTATCAATTCATAAGCGACACCGTATTGATGATGGGTGATACTGTAATAAAAGGAAGATATTATGTTCTAAGATGAAAGCATATATTTTGAATGCAATAATTATATTTTAGGGTAATTCTCTTTTATGAATAAAGTATATAACTAATGGTCTAAAATATGATGAATGAAAGAAGTATAGAAAATGCCATATCACATATGATGAAAACATGTTTTGTAGTTTTGTTGTTTGATCCAATGTTGTAGATTTAAAAATCTCATTTTTCATCTAAGGTGCCCTGTTTTCTGACACATTAATTACTCATTCTAATTCCATGGAAAAAAGTAACAATGTAAATAATAAAAACCAACAAATAGTCTCAATAACACCACAAAAGGAAGAACCAACAAAAAGTCCTCACCTTAATCTCCACCTTCTTCTAGTTTGTGGTGTTTTGACATTTATTGTCCAATTCCAACAGAAGGCAACTCTGAAATATGTAATAGGAGTGCAATACAATGTTATAACAAATTATAACTTGTCAATATCAAGCAGATCGATATATAAAAGCATTTACTGATGGTTAAAAAAATTCAGAATTACCTCTCTCAAAATTCTCTAGCTCATCTATTTGTTCAACTCCTGTAGTGATCTCTGAATGGCGAAGCCAATCTTTTCCACATATCAATGCCTCTACTAATTTTGGAGTTAAAGAGCTCCTAAACTCATCTAGTACACTCCCACTAGTACTAAATGTGGCCTCCAATGCAACAGCTGAGATGGGAATGGCCAAGATATCACGAGCCATCTTAGAAAGAATGGGAAAGAATTCAGATTTATTTTTCCACCACTTTAGCAAATCTAGATTCTCAGGACCCTCTATAATATTTTCATTCAAGTAAACTTCTAATTCGGTTTTTTTTTTCAATCTCCATTTTTAACCTTTTATACTTGGCTCTAAATCGCACTCCAGAATAGAAATCTGAAAAAGTACGCAAGCTAGATCTCGAGAGGTCACTGCCTTCACTTGCATTTGCATCATTACTCTGCTGGTATTTTTGTGCATATTCCTTGAACAGCTTCAAAAGTTCATCCTTCAAAACTACAAGTATTTTTCCACCGTTTTCATCCCCATACATCTGATTTAAACAAAACTCTACGAACCCAAACTTCTCCCGTGGATCAAAAACACTGGACCAGAAAATAAGTTTATTCATTTTTTCCAGCTCTCCCCAATATTTGTCAAATTTCAATTCCATTGACTCTCCCAAATTCTTCACTAAAATATCATCACTAGCTGTCCATTCATCAAAGTACTAACATAAATCACTAATCTCACTAAAAAATGAGTTAGAATTGACACGTAATGGGTCTGAATAACGCAGCATCATCTCATAGAAGTGCTCCAAAATACCTGAAAGCTTCTGAATACAAGCCCAATCATAAGAAGATGGAACCGCATCCTTCCCTAAATCAGCCACATAACTCAATTCTTCTCGTTCATACCTCTCAAATGCTTTCTCAAAAATTACTGCTGTTTTTAACATCACATTCGTGGAATCCCACCTTGTAACCACATCCAAACACAAGGAACACTTGCTTTTTATCCCCTCAAGATCCGCACATTCTTTGAATTTTCTAAGTCTTGCTGGGGAAATTCTAATGTATCTCACAGCATTCCTCGCCCTCTCCACTGAAGGGTTCACATGTTTCAAGCCTTCTACAACCATTAAATTAACTACATGTGTGACACACCTCATGTGAATATATTTGCCATTTGCCACACTATCCCCCCAATTCACCAATCTCTTTGATACAATTTCTTCAACTGAGTCATTTGAGCTAGCAATATCTATAGTGATGGTGAACACATTTTTAACCCCCAATCAAGAACACATATTTCTAGTGACTTACCAATGTCATCACGGTTTGTAACAGGGACGAAGTTCAGAATTTTCCTGTGTAAACTCCATTCATTATCAATGAAGTGGGCAGTAATGCACATGTAGCTAATTCCTTGCAAAGAAGTCCATGTATTGGCGGTAAGACTAACTCTTTGACAATTATCTTCCAAAAAAGACTTCAATTTAGTCCTCTCATTGACATACAGCTGATAACAATCCCGTGCAACCAACCATCGAGAAGGAACTTCAAACCTAGGACACAGTTCTCTCATCAATCCCTTGAACCCCTCCCCTTCCACAAACTTAAATGGCAATTCATCAACAATTATCTTGCGTGCAATTGCTTTCCTAATTCTATCAAACTCAATTTTCCTAGAGGTACTCTCCTGATTGCTGGTCTTTGATAATGTAAGATGAGTTTGTTCATCGGGATGATCCTTCATGCATGCATCCATGTGACATCGAAGTGATGGAGTTCTACTTTTTTCTTTATGACATTTATAAATTCTATCACAGTAATTGCACTTAGCTGAGGTAACGCAGCCCCCCTCATCTCGAATCTTCTCAAAGTGATCCCATATATCTGACCTTTCTTCCATTTCTTTCCTCTTTAATGTGGACCTTGCATTCGTCGTATGTGATGGGGAATCTTGTGTATTGTAGATTCCATTGCAACCATCCTCTTCTTGCTGTGAGCTTAACATCTATACAGAATGTGAAATAAGTCAGCTAATTCAAACTCTAGTTTGCATTGATATAAAATGTGAGAGAAAGCAGCAAAATTATTTCTTTATGCCATTAAATTTTTTTTTTCTTCTTTCCTTTCCTTTCTTGTTTCTGGTTTCGTTGTTTTAATTGAGTGACATGGATTCTTTTTGTCATTCAACTTGATTGGTGGACTATTGAAGCATTCTACGACTCTAATTTTTTTGAGCAAATTGTGCAGTCATCTTGTCCAGTTAAGAAGGTTACCTAGAACAGAGATAAAGATCATGGTTTTATTGCCTAATTAAATATTTCGAAGGAGAAGGTATTGGAATCACTAAACAGATCACTGTCAAATATATAATAAAATAGGCATAAGAAGTCGGT
Source organism: Pogostemon cablin (assembly GCA_023678885.1). Taxonomy (NCBI): domain Eukaryota; kingdom Viridiplantae; phylum Streptophyta; class Magnoliopsida; order Lamiales; family Lamiaceae; genus Pogostemon; species Pogostemon cablin. The sequence continues at coordinate 4,515,295 of CM042984.1, forward strand.
GCCAAGCAAATATATACAGGATAGATATAGCACCCAATCAAGAAGATCATTTATTCCGAATTTTCGTTTTAACTATATACAATGTTTGATACTCATCAAAGAAATTGGCGAAAAGAAGCTTTAACTCTTGGTTTTTTCCACTTCATAGGTTACTTCTCATGTTTGATCAAAAGTACAACTAATCCTACCCACCTATCCCCAAATGATAAAAGAAGAGTTTGCATAAATGAAAACCACAAGCAAATCTGAAACTACCCCAAGCATCATAGTTCACTCCGAGCCACATAAATTCGTCATACTTCGCTGTAAGGAGAATACGATTTTGTTGCTATCTTATGCTTCTCATAGAACACAAATTAGTGTGCTTTTGCTTCAAAATCTTACTTCAAAATTAAGCTTGACCCAGGAGACATGTGAACTTGTAGGATTAGAATGAACATTCCTCTCTAAAATTGTTAATATAAAAATCCCATAAATCGATTTCAACATTTCCCAATTATCACGGTATTCAATTTATTCTGCAAAATCTGGTATACCATGAAAACGAAGCTGCTGAGAGGTTCACATAAATAGATAAATACAAAACACATTCCTCTTACACCGCCAAATTTCAATACAACAGAAATTAAAAAGAAAAGTAAAATAAATTAAAATGCAAAATCAGTACCCTCAGATGCTGCTTGAAGAGTTGGAGTGAGTAGGCAGTATAGCTTCGTCCAATAGAGAGAGAGAGAGAGAGAGTTAATTGTTGAAGAGCTGCGTAACCATTGAATGAGGGAGGCAAATATGAAAATGTGAAGAGAGGGAAAGGGTCATTTTAATTAGGGTTTACATATTTGGCGGGAGATACGCCAGGTGGAAATTATTTTAATTTGGGGTACTTTTTAGTAAAATGGATATGACGAGTTAATTAATTACTTAAAATATGTTTATTTTATAAGTAAGTTATGGTTGTTTGTAATTATAATAGGTTTGGGTGATGCTAACTGTCCAAAATATATATCCATTCATACTATATTCATATATTATTAAAAAAATTAAGTTTACTAATTTATCATTTATTAAAGAAAACTTTAAATTTAAAATATAAATTCTAACCTTTAAAATTATAAACCTAAAACATTATGCCCTAAATCACATTTAAAATTATAAATCTAAAATATTATGCCCTAAATTACAAGGTTAAATATCGCTTAAATGGATTAATACATCGTTTTTATAAAATTTTGGATGTCTAAAATATGGACAGAAATATTTATCCTATTTTATAAGTAAGTTGTGTTTGCATGTAATTTAAGTTTGTTTGTAATTAACTACCATATAATATAGCACTTTAAGAACATATTTTAACGCATTATCCACTATACTCTTAGAATATCTTATTTTAATTACAAATACAAAAAATGAACATATTCTACTTATGTTATAATTATATTTTAGCACATCTCACGTATATAAAAATCATAACAATATGTATTATAATGGAATATTACTTTATATTTATACTACAAATTGTTCATGATATAAGTTTTTGTCAACATCTATCAATATCAGTTTTCATCAACATGTATCACTTTTTTAGTAGAATTTATTACTCCCTCCGTCCGCTTAACCATTTGTTTTTTGCACGTGGACCGTTCTAAGGTCTTTATTTATTTTTTGCACGTGGATTAAGGAGTATTATTATTATAAATAAAGTGAGTAGTTGTATTAGAGAGAAGTAGTGAGTCATATTATGTACTTTTTTTACTAAATAGAGGAAATTGATACATTTGAACCGGAGACCAGAAATAGTGAAATGGATACCTTATAAGGGACATAGAGTATTTGTTATCTCTAACTCACATTTCTCAATTTTTATCAAATATTTAATTTATTAAACATTCTGTAACGCACATTTCTCAATTTTTATCAAATATTTAATTTATTAAACTTTAGGTTGATTATGTATCTAGGTTACATGTAAAATTAAGGTAACTTAGTTTAAGAGAAATCATTTTATATTTTTTTAAAATAGTATTTTGCTATTAATTAAATATGGAGAATTAATTTTTTTATAAAATATTATCATTTTCCATTTTATACTATAAATTATTTTAAGTATTTTAATTTAATTAATTATGAATTTTAAATTAAAACTTTATCTAGTTAAGATTTTTTCACTCTAAACTTTAATAATTTAAGCATTATTTTAAATAAAAATGGAACACGGGTTTAATGAGTAGTTATAAAATGAACGTAAATAAATATTCACACTTTTTTCTCAACCGTTTGCCTTTTCAAATGGATTGATTTACCGTTTACGTGAATAGTTATAGTTTTGTTTGATGTGCGAGTTTTAAGCTATCGATAGTTGATGCAGGCTGTGGAGGAGGGTCTCTTAAAAAAACGCTGCCGTTTTCAGACTGCCAGAGAACTGATTATTAACAATGTCGATCCTGAATTTATGCATTGGATTTACCGCCCCGTGAGTGGGTGCGACATTCATCGAAAGGTGCTCTGTTCTAAACTTAAATCTCTTAGTTTACACAGGGTGTATGTAGTAGGGTATTTGCTTATGGATTTATGTTCGAGCTACCCCTTGATTAAGAGATTGTATATGTTTGAATGCAATCTCAGATTGCAAGTTCCTAAGAGAATGATTTCCTCCAGGATGTAGACATTTAATTCATGTTATGAATTTCGTAATTTGAAATGTTTGATCTTGGAGAAATTGGAATTTAATTCTTCATTTTTCCACGATTTCTCATCTAAATTTCATTGCCTTAAGGTTTTAACCATTTGTGATTGCGTTGGATTTAAATCAATTGAAATATCTCACTAGAGTTTTTAAGCATTATGGAGAAGATGAATCTGATTAGGAGAAACTTGATGTTCCGAATTTTCAGGTTCAAAATTACCATGTCTTTGCTTTAAAACAGGTTCAAGGTTCCAAATATTCAGAAGTTCAATTATTCAGATTCAAGGTTCCAAATATTCAGAAGTTTAAATAGGCACTAAACTCTATATGAAATATCTCTATCCCTATTTTGTTAAAATGAGTTAAAATAACAAAATTTGCATTTTGGGTATGACTAATTCCAATCTTAGTTATTTTTTATTTTTCATTCTTAATTTTGGTACATTTTGTTTGATTTTGAATTTTGATCCTTTCTATTTAAATTTAATTCAATTTTTTTACTAATAGCGAGTATAGTTTGTCAAATTTTGATCCAAAAATTAAACAATAAAATTAAAAAATTTGAACAAAAATATCAAAATCCAACTAGAAAATGATAAAAATTGAGAATAGTAAAAAAAAATTAAACTAGAAATTTATCACACTTAAAGTGTGTGAATCGAGTCATACATAAATTATGTTATTTCAAACTTACTTTATTATTATATAAAAAAGTATTCTTTAAAAATAATAATTTTTATTAAAAAAAAGTATTAAATAATGAATTTTGATATTTTTATCAAAATGACCATAAATATTCATATTTTGTTTTAAACCCTTTGTTTTTGGAGTGTATATTGGGTGTACAGCACTCATATGTATATAACTTTTTATTATATTTTGTATACACGTTATTTTATTTTGTATACATGTTTTGTAATAATTGTATATTTTTTTTTACATTAAATTTTTTATTAAAAAAATTGACATCCATATATATATATATAACTTTTTATTCAATAGTGTATACATGTTTTTAATAATTATATATTTTTTTAATAATTATATATATTTTTATACTCAATTTTTCATTAAAAACCTAACAATTAAATTGATACATTTTTTCTCATAATTGTATATATTTTTATTTATATTTATATATGAGTACAGATTATAATTAGCCTTATTTTTTAATGCAACGCCATTTCTAGGGTTTACCAATGGCGAAAGGAAATGAAGGCGATTTTCTTTTACAGGAAGTAATCATTCAGCACATACAATCATTTCTCATTGCAAAAGGAGCTGCTCAAACAACGATCCTTTCCAGGTCTTGGTACTCCGCCCGGTTGACTCGCCCCAACCTCGAATTCGAATTCAATGAACGCAATTCTGGATCAGCTGGCGTTTGCTTCTTTCGCGAACAAGACCATTGAAAGGTACGAAAGATTGATCCGAGCGACATTCATCGGGGAAAGGTGCTCTGTTCTAAACTTAAATGTCTTAGTCTACGCAGTGTGTGCATATAAAAGAGCATTTCTTTCTTTATGGATATATGTTCGAGCTGCCCCTTAATTGAGAAATTTTGTACTTCTCTGGATGCTATCTCTATTTGCAAGTTGCCGGAATGATGCTTTCGTTGGCAACATTGCCATTGCCCTTGACTAGATTTGGGGAAAGATACGTGGGATCGGTTGTTGATGGTCCATTGAATCCACGTTATGAATTTCGTAAGCTGGAATGTTTGATTTTGGAGAAATTGACTTTTCGGAGTTCGTTTTTCTTGACCTGTCGTCTAAATTCCCTTGCCTTAAGGATCTTAGCCTTTCTTATTGCTCTGGATTTAAATAATTTCAAATATCTAGCCTTTCACTTAAGTGCTTAAGCATCATGAATATGAATTCCAGAAGTTTACTTATTCAGGTTCAAAATTACCCTTTCTCTCCTTTACACATTCAAGGTCTACGAGATGGGAGTCTTATGTGTCTATAACCTATGATAAGTGTATTGCTCCGTGGTTTCTTAGGTTGAAAAAATTTCTTTATTGTTTGTTCTCATCTAAGATTACTCTTTCCCTCAAATTCTTTGAGAGGGGCAATGAACTTTTATTTGAACCCTCTGTTCATCTTTCATACCGGCCTTTGGTGGAGAATATGATGCTTCCGAACTGTTGGATGATCTATTATATAGTTGTGGCCCTAAGCTCATAACCAGAGACGATCCCTTGTCATGTGACAATGGCTCGTTGTTAAGGCTGCTTTGGAAGACATTTGCAGCAACCGCAACCTACGTGGTCTTGTGGAAGTAAATGAGTGGCAGCCTCTTCCATGGAACAAATTGTTGGATGCTTCAGCATGTAAGGAACGTGAAATACGTGTTCAATTGAAATGGGGGCGAGAGTTTTCCACATCCACATGATGCTGAGTGTTTCCTTTTTGTTGTCTTGTGATGTAAATAGGTTTTGCTAGAAAGCTCCCCTAAGAACTAGGCATTGAACTTTTATGTGAAATCCAGGCAAAGTGGTGGTGATCAGTGAGTGGTTCGAGCAGCTGAGTTTGAGCATCATCATGATGATGATCGCGGGGAAGAACTACTCGGACGAGTCGAATGCGGAGGCTCGTTCGTTCAAGAAAATCATCAAAGAGTTTATGTACATATCAGGGCAGTTTGTTGTGTCTGATTCAATTCCATTTGCACCACTGAGGTGGTTGGATTTTCAGGGTCATATCAAGACTATGAAGAGGGTTGCCGATGAATTGAGCGTTATTTCTGAGGAGTGGATCCATGAACATGTCGAGAGGCGAGGCGAGGCGAGGCGAGAATGGGTTGGTGGGAAGTGAGCAAGACTTCATTGATGTGATGCTGTCGGTCATTGATGATAAATTTACGAGCTTTGGCCATTCGAGGGATACTATTATTAAGGCAACCATACTGGTACCACCTCACTTCTCTTACTTATGTTATATATATATATATATATATATATATATATATATATATATATATATATATATATATATGGACTAGATCATGTTTCATATTGTGCTGCATTTAGGAACAATTTAGGCAATCTTGGAATATAAGGGTGTTCAGTTTTTTTTTTGTTAATCTGATCTAATGTTGAGTGTCCTGTTTCTGTCACGTTTCCTCTCTCTTATTTCTTGTTTTTCTTCTGAAGATTAAATTTTCAATTTCTTCATAATATGGTGGATTTTGTTGGATACAAGAAATCAAAAGCACCCCAAGATGGGATTTCCTAGGAAAAACTTCCTCAACTTAAAGACTAGCTACAAGTGTTTCTTGCAAGAACAATCCCATGTTACAAGATTTACACCATTTTCAAACAAAAGAAACTTGCATTTGATTATTACTTTGATTTTCCAGAACCTCATCTTAGCAGGCTCAGACACCACATCCATTCACTTAACATGGCTCTTGTCTGCAATGCTAAACGATCCACAAGCCATGCAACTAGCTCAAGACGAGATAGACACGAAAGTAGGCAGAGAAAGATGGGTGCAAGAATCAGACATCAAGAACTTATCCTACCTTCAAGCCATTGTCAAAGAAACTCTTCGCCTTTTCCCTCCAGGGCCACTCTCAGTACCACATGAAGCCATGGAAGATTGCATTGTGAGTGGCTACCACGTCCCAAAAGAGACTCGAGTGATGGTTAACGTATGGAAGTTGCATCGCGATCCTAGGATTTGGCAAGAACCAGACAAGTTCATGCCCGAGAGGTTCTTAACAAGCCATGCTGAGGTTGACTTCACTGGTCACCATCATGAGTTCATTCCATTTGGGTCGGGAAGAAGATCGTGCCCGGGCATTACGTTTGCAATGCAAGTTACTCACTTGACCATGGCCCGTTTGCTGCAAGGATTCCACTTTAAAACGCAAGGAATGTGCCTGTGGATATGACTCAAGGACTTGGGGTTACAATGCCTAAGGCAACTCCATTGGAAGTAGTCATTACACCTCGCCTTTCACCTGATTTCTATCAAAAATAGTTTACTTATTTACTTATTACATCATGCTTCTTCTTCAGTTTTTTATTGTAGTATGATGTTTCTTTAATGTTGTATTCCATCTTACATAAGAAAAGGAAGGTTGTACGATACTTTTTATTTTAATAAAAAGATGAAGATTTGGAAGTACTAATTATTTTGTTTGACATATCATTGAAAATAAAAAAAAGAGATCAAAATAAAATATGGAGAATGATTGAGTGAAATAATGAGTTTGGTGCCGTGTCATTTATTTATGTATATATACATATTTATTATTTTTAAGTAAGACTATGTATTACCATCCTACACAATATTAGGTCGATTCTGCACAATATTAGATAGGATCGATTCTATCCTCCAAGATTGTCCTCAAAGAAGTCATTGCCTTTATTTTTTCCATACAAACAGGATTTTAATGCAAATTAGTATATAAATTTGGAGTCAAATTGGGGTGCATGGGGCACCAGTACACCTAATTAAAAAAAAATGATCAGTAACTCTTGGATTAAATAAAATTATTAAAATTTTAAAAAATAAAAATAACTATACCCTAAAAAAACTAACTTATCAACCCTAAGTGTACCGGTGGTATACTCGGTGCATTGCAAAATAACCCATAAATTTGTATTAATAATTTTTTTTATAAATGTAGTATATAAGATAACTTGTATCATAAGTTCATGAAATTTTTGTTGGTAATTGATTTTTCCCCCAAATATTTTATATTATTATCTTTTTGAGGTACAAACCCGTGGCAACGTTGATGGCCCAGGCTCCTGGGAGCCCACCTCTAATAATAACTCGACAGGCCCAAGCCCATCCAAGATACGCATACAAAACTGGATAATGGGCCCACTTCAGACTGTTAGCGTGGAAATAGCGGATTCCGCCACGTGGAGATTATCCTCGAACTGACAGCGACGGCGACGGCCCGATTCGAAAACCCATGAAATAATACACCACGTGTCCCTGCCCCTCAGCCAAACATGAAGGACGAGCCTCTTACATCGCACCACGTGTCATGTCTTGGTGGGTCTGGTGGTATCCCGTTACGTGGCAACGTTAATACATGCAGGCTCTTTCCTAATCATGGATAAAGTGGGATATTAGGTGCCACTGATTCTGGATTTTGGAGAGCGAGAGCCCAAATCCGTATTTAACTCCCCCTCCCTCTCTACTCTCAACACGTGGCGAAAGCCCAACTCCTCCCCCCTTTCTCTCTCTTCCCCTCTGAATATATATCTCCCTGCACTTTTTCTGGGGTGCTGTCAAACGCTGTTCAAACCTAGTCCAACCGAGGGAAATCAAACAAAAGGGGGCGGAGAGATTGAAGAAAAAGGAGGGTTCTTGGTGAAGATTGAAGAAGAATGGGGAGAGAATGTGGGAGGGTGGGTATGGAGATGGGATTGGGAGGAGAGAGAAAGGGGGTTGAAATGGAGCTGAATTTGGAGTTGTCCATAGGTGGGAGATATGGGAAGAAGGAGAATTCTTCCAATGGGGAAATCAGGAATAATCTTTTCCAAGAAAACGTTAATGGCGATTGTAGCAATTCTGTGCTTTCAAGATTCAATTTTCCGAGTGATGAAGTGGATCTACAGAGGAGAAGAGAGATTCAGTATTTGAGAAGACAAGAAGCCCGAAGGAAAAGAGAGGGGAAAATCAAGAAATCAAGAGGGCAAAACGACGACGTAGGGTTTGTGGAGGATAAATTGTTCTTGGAGGCTCAGAAACTTCAAGCCAGGGTTCAAGAGAGGGAAATTAGAGAGAGAGATTGTCTTTCAGAGAACAATGCCACCAGGAAGAAAGACAAGAATGACAGCAATGGTGTTGGAGATGACTTGAGCCTCTCCTTGTTCGCTGATAACAAGATATCAAACCAGCAAACAGGTTCGGACAGTTTGTACCCTAAGGTACAACAGCATTTAGCCCATTGGAATGGGTTTCCATATTCTTGTGGAGTAATTCAATCATGGGGGCATAATGCTGGAGAAGGTGAGAAGAATGAGGGAAATGTGTTGTGTAGAATATCTGGGGCCTATTCCTCTGTAGATTGTGATTCAGAACATAGTAATGGGCTCAATGATCTTGGAAACGGGAAAACGACGTCGAGTAGGTCCTTGGAACAATGCTCTTCTGCTGTTTCTGATTATCATAGCATATCCCACAGAGGTGATCAGTTCTTCTTAAATCTTTCTTTATATATATATATATATATATATATATATATATATATATATATATATATATATATATATTAATGTTGCTTATTCATTAGTTATTGCTCTTAATATTTATGTTCAAGGGATTTGTAATTTGTTAATTCCTAGATTAAACAGTAAGTAATATGAGAATAATATTGGTAATTCATGATTAATTTTTGCAAGTGAGTTTTTGGATGGTGATGATGCATTGTGTAGATTATATGGGTTGCTTGAATCTGCCTCATTTAGTATGAGGAGTGAAGTGAATTCATGTGGCAATATTTTGGACAATGACAGAAGCTATTTCACTTGTTCAATGAAAACTATTTCATTTTGTGTGTACTTTCTCATTAACATCTTTAAAGACTTTTTATATGTTTGCTGGCATTTTCTTATGAACATCTTCAAAATCTCTGTGGTTCAGTTGTTTGACAGATTCTATACAATAGCTGAGATCAAGGCTTGTGGCTTTTGAGGCTTTTCTTTCTTTATTTGCTAAAGTTTTTGTTTTCTATGTAAAGCATCCAATTAATTCTAAATCCGTCCGGATATTCAGTGTTATTTTGATTTATACTGTCAAATAAATGACATGACATCTAGGAGACTATACAAGCATACACCCCTAGGGCAATTGTTCGATTTTATTCTCTCCCTTACCATCGGTCATATATAACTAATGACACAAAAGATGAAACACGACAATCGCACAACAAATCACTTGTGCTACTAGAGGATGTCTATGCATAGTTTTTCAACTTTCTATTTTGCCTTTAATTAGACCTACCAAGCTTACATCGATCTATTATAAAGAAATTTTTTGATTTAAATTGTGGAAATCTTGAAATGCCAAACAACTTGTGTGCTTGTTTTCAGGGGGGAGCAGTAGCGACACGGGGAGCCAGTCGAGTCCCTCGCGGCCATCTCAATGTCTGGCCATCCCTAGAAACTCATTCAGTCTGGAAAGGCACGAGTCTTGTTCACAAGCAGAAACAGATCATGTTGTGGTTGGACCAGATGTGGGTCGTAATAGTGTTCAATCCAACTGGAGTAAACCTAATGATGTATCCAAGCAAGACAGTTGTTTGGACCAAACTAACAACAGTAGGTCCAAGGGTGTGAACCCCTCGAATGACACAAATGCTAGTGTCAACAAGAAGCCCCCGAGACCATCTCCAATGCCTAAAATACCATGCGTGTCAGCCACTGGAAATGGCCCCAATGGGAAGACTATAAGGGGGGTATTGTACAAGTACAATGAAAGGGAGGTGAGCATTATGTGTGTTTGCCATGGAACCTCGTTTTCTCCGGCTGAGTTCGTCGAGCATGCCGGAGGTGTCAACGTATCGCAGCCGTTGAAACACATCACCATTGTTTCCGCAGGTTTATGATGTTAAAGTTTCTTTTAATTCTTTTTTTTTTCCTTTTTGTGGCTTCTTAGTTAACTAGTTTAGAGTAGTTGATCAACAACTCTGGGAAACAAATTCCGAGTTTTGGACTAATTAGGACACAAGTCCTTTTTAACTATTGATTCTTGAAAATCTTTTTGTTCTTTAATTACTTGCTAGAGATGCTTTAAATGGATTTTTCATGTTGATTTGGAACATTATGAATCATGATAGAGCGAGGATACATATCATCAATATAAAAGTAATATCCTAAATTAAAAAGTAATGGGAAAATTGATATCGCTTTGGTACTATAATTTTTGTTATAATTTCGAATGAAGTATGAATTTCTCATTATTGTCTTTCTTTTCTTAAAAATTAAGTGGTCAAATGATCAGATTTAGAAATGCAAATTGAGGAGACAATGACAAGAAGCAAAATCAAGTAATCAACTATGTAAATACTTTTTTTTTAAGAAAAAGAAAATAAAAATTTGCTAGGTAATGGATAGGTAGGGGTGTTAATAAAGACTCGATTAGATAAGAGCTCGTTTATGTATGATTAGTCAAATGGACACTAATGGGACTCATTTTCAAGTTCATTTTATAAACGAACCGAGTTTAAACATTGCATAGCTCGTTTATTAAAAGCTCGTAAATAGGCTTATAGGTGTCCATGAACAAGACGATCATTTGTTGTTAGCGAATACATCATCGAACATGTTCGCGAACGAGCTCGAACAAGGTTTTTAAATTTTAAATGAATTCGAGTTTGTTACCTGCTTAAATATTAATGCTCAATCAGGTAAACCTCGGCTCGATTACACCCTATTTATGGGCAACAATCGTACATTAAATGGAAGATATTTCAAACTTTGCTCAATATTCAAATATTCAATCAAAGACAAAATAAACTTATTCAATATTCAAATAAATTAAAAAATCTCAACTAATTCTTGAATTATATGGGGCTCTGGATCTAATAAGCTTTCATATTATAATCAAAACTCTTTGAATTTTTATTTGTGTCATGAGAATGGATAGTTAGCAGATTGATAAAGGAAATTAAACATTGAAAAATACAAGCTTAATCTAAGTGCGAAGAAGAAACGAGAACACGAGGGTTTTTTAGAGTGATTTGGCTCACTGACGAGCCTATCCACTATGGAGAGAGACCATTGTTACATTCTGTGCGAGGGAGATTACAATGAGAGTATGCTGATTTTTAAGCTTATATAATCCACATATGCCAACTAGAAAAGTTACTGGACTAATCCGCTGCAGCAACTTTGAGCTCCCGTTTGATCTACGAAACGGTTACCAAACTGAGTGAAACTAATTGCAACAGACAGTTGACATATCAAGGTTTCTATCCATGTGTAGAACTGCTCATAACTCATCCAAACAAATCATATCCACTCACTTCAAACTCCCTTGTCCACATGTGCACCAGTTGCACCAGATTTGCTACTTCATGATCTTAAATGATCGTATGCTTTATGCAGCTCTTGAATCTTTTATGCAGCATAACCATATCACAGCTAAGACACCTAACCAACCTTAATCCATGCTAACTCAGCAATATTATAAAGTTTTCCTCCACAATTTATTTATTTTTTGTGGAGGTAATAGAGGCCTTCTTTTCAAATTTCACTCTCAGCTTAGTAATGTTACGTCAGCCCAGCAAGTAGAAAACAACGGTTCTTTGTCTTGTTAAAATCTCTGGCCCAATAAAGCTGCCTAAGAGTTGGGCTCATTCATATGGGCTAGAATAGAAGCCAGATTACATTTGCAACACTTTTGGGCTGGGATCCAGATAATGTTGGGCCATTAATATGGGCTTGTTGATGGGTTTACTTTTATACTAGAATTAGACATTTAACTTCTTTTTTTTTTTTTTTGACAGAGACATTCAACATGCTTCCCTCAATTCTCGCACAAATTCAACGAAGAATTCTGCCCTAACTCCACAATTGAACTTTCCATTATTTCAGCAGTTAATCATGCCATTGCCGCACAAATTCAACGAGGTACGTTGTGCTCTTCCGATTTATATACTTCCATTAAGCTTACTGTCAATGGATTTTGTGTTCTTTAGGAACTGACGCATAATTTGAAAAACGATTACGGACCTAAATGTTTGTGATTTACTTTGATTGATCGGTATTTCTGCACTCCCTCAAAAGTCACACTTAATCTGGAGTAATAATTTAGAGTAGAGGGGCTGAAATGTTTGGATTACTGCTTTCGTAGTAGTATGAAAGCATGAGCATTTTGTTGATTTTAAGTGAGAGATGTAATACCAGAACTTGCTGTGAAAATTCTCTTTGTTGCAAGGGAAAAAGTAAAACAGTTCACTTTTGAAAAATTATTTGCCATTTCTTCCTACAGGAGTTCACTCATTCTAAAAGGTAATGAATACTACAGCTGACAAGAAAAGCTCCAAGTTTGCGATTCTTGATACCGGTAAGTTTGCATCAATTCTTCTTGTTGCAATTTAGATGTTACAGAAAGAGTATTATGTGGGAATTGACTTAGTCATACTTGATTCTAGGTCAACCAATATATACTACCTGTAACTGATTTGATTTTGATTAATCATCACATTTATGCAGTACCTTGTTTATTTATTAGGGCTGGGTATAAAATTTTAATAAATTAGTTCTTTTCAAATGGGCTATTGTGTGAACTTAAAATAAGTTGAGCTCATTAATATGTACTGTAGGAAATTAAAGCTCTAAATGCACCAGAATCTAATCTCCCAGAATTTTTTTCCACAGCGGAAGCAAGCCATACGTTGCTGCACACAAAGTGTACGGCAGAAGTTCTGAGGATCCATTCAGAGATACAATGGAGGTGTTCAACCTATTTTTATGTATTGATGAATAGTGATGATATTGATGAATGGTTCACCTTTTTTTGGGTGTATTCATCCCTAAACGTGCTTAATTTTCTGGGTTATTGTGTACGAGCGTGGTGCATGCTTGTTCTGAATTTCAAAATTAAGAGTCTGAATTCAGGCAAGAGAGATGGTGTTGTTGAGACCTTTACACTTTTTTATGCCGTTAAATTATTTTAAAATATATATATATTAGAAGCAACACTTCCAATTCTACGTCTTGTTGACTGCAGAGGATCCAAATTTATTTTAAGCATTTTATCTATTGTATAACTTTGTGATAGTTGAAAGAAAATCTACTTTGCCTTTCATTTCGAGCGACTTCTGAATCAGATATATTAACCAATACTCCATAAATTTATTTGTTGTGCTTTTTATCAATACTAACAAGTCAATTTTTAGGTGAATGGAGCTAATAGTTTATTGGAAGATTGTGGAATTTCCATACATCTATAATACACTTTCTCTGTGCACAATGCTGCACATTGATTAATCACCACCGTCATTTCAGTATGTAATTTAGATACGTGCATGTGGATTTCTTTGTTTATTCTTTTATTTTATACCAGTTTGAGGAGTCAAAATCTTGCTATTAGTTCCCTTGAAATTTGATTAGTTCATAAAATTATTTTCTTGATGTATATGCAGGGGAGTATTGCTAGTGAACTCTACTCAGAAATTTTGCAATCATCTGCTACAGAATTAGACAGAGGATCAATTGCAGCCCAAGCAAATAATGATTTACATGGTACGCAATTCAGGTCATTCTTTAAATATCTATCAGATTCTGACTTCGTTTGTTGTGGTCTTTCATATAAACTTATGATATATATATAGTTATTAAACTCTGTGGAGTGCTGGGCTTCAGATGTATAATCCTAGTGCTTTCCAAATCCTTTTCAATTGATTGGGAAACAAGTATCTTTATGCAACCTGTGTTACTAAAATCTATATAGAAAAATAATATTGTGAATCTTCACCCAGAAAGTTGCACTCTTTTCATTTGGAACATTTTGGACTCAGCTGAAAATTTTTATAGATGCTCTTGGATGCTTGAGTGAGAGCAATTGTATTTGTACTCTCAGCCTGTTGTCTAATAGTGAGTATCAAGATATACACAAATGGCCATTCCTTTCTCTTTGATAGAAACAAATTATCTTGTACATTTAAAGAGTTGCCTAATTCTGGTTATCAATAACATTGCACAAATGTGTTATTTTGTTACTTGTCAAGTGATATTTCCTTTCTTGATACCTCAGCTTTCTGTTTGAATATATTCTTTGTTGGTTGGTGAAATTCTTGTTTAGAACACTAAATTTTTTTATTTATTTTTTTATCTCAGAAAGTGATCCAGGTGACTCATGGTATGATGATGAACCTAGTGAAGAATCCATTGAACTATTGAATAAAGAATCCGATATGGACAGAGAGTGGCGGAGGAGGCGTGATCAATTTCATACGGTATCTTAAGAATTATATCATGCCTCTCTTTTTAATACATGTAATAAATGGCATTAATCTGCAGTTTTTTCGCATAATTTCTTATTATTTCTTGGTGGTCCAGATTGGCTACCGTGATGGTGTCATTGCTGGAAAAGAAGCTGCTGCACAAGAGGGTTTCAATATCGGGTTTCAGGAATCTGTGTCTATTGGGTACAACTGGGGTCTTGTGAGAGGGATCACCAGGTACATAATTGAAATATGGAGTTCAAATTATGCATACTGACTGTATCTGTGTTTTTTCGGCTTTCAATTTTTTATCATTCTTGCAATGTAAAGAGTTTTAAAATCTTTATAGTGCTATGGCTTGCTTGCCCGTTGGGTTGAAGGAGAAGTTGGTTGAAACAGAGCAAACAAGAAACGAGCTCCAAAGCTTGCACGAATCCGTGCACTCTCTCTCAACAACAGACGCTTTGAAACTGTTTTACGAAGACCAGAAAAGGAAATCATTGAACCAGACGAATAGTGGTACGCCCAGTTCCAACTCCAACGATCACAACCATCAAAGCCCCGATGCAAGCCCCCTCGAGAATTACTCTTTGCATCTTCGATCGATACTCAACAAATCTCCAGTTGTTGAATGGCATCCGAAATAAACCAGTTTTGATTCAGTATTTAAGCTGAAGCCAGGAAATATCTCACAAATCTTGGACATAGTTTTGCATGATTGTATTTCAGCATAAACTGGTTTAGAAATGTAGTTTTATTATTTATATAACTTTTAAAATAATATGATAAGCATATTAAATTATCTAATTCATAATTAATGCTTAATAAATCAATTCATCTTATGAACCAACAAGGGTCAATAAGGGTAGGTCTTCCGTTTCACGTAAGATCATTTTATACTTTTTATAATAGTTTTCACTTTTGCTCTAATATTATCATTTTCATTATAAAATATTATCACTTTTCATTTATATTATAAATTCTTCATGCATTATCACTTTTCATTAATTTAGTATTATTTTTTATTATCATTTTATACTTTTTAAAATAGTTTTCACTTTTGCTCTAATATTATCATTTTCATTATAAAATATTATCACTTTTCATTTATATTATAAATTCTTCATGCATTATCACTTTTCATTAATTTAGTATTATTTTTTGTTATAAAAGTTATCACTTTCTATTCGTCTCACGTAAATATTTGATTATTTTTATGTTTTTTTTTCGTTGATATCGTATATACTCCATATTGTACATTTTACTTTTTGATTTGTCTCAATACTTATTCACTTTTTTTAAAATGAAAAAAATACATCTCAATAATACTCATTTTTACTTTACACATTTTATTCGTGCATTAATTACTGGGACGGTTCTTTCTTCCCATAATACATATCTATATTTTGGAACCCTATTTATATATTTTTATTTGAATAAAACATTTATAGGGAATATTGATTGGAATAAAACACTGCTAAGGATAATAAATTTATGGAATATCAATATATCATCAAATAATTTGGGGTCAGGGAAAACGAAATTTGATCCGCAATATCCTTGCGAGTACAGATTCTTATTACTTGGTTATCGATATAGATCTAAATTATTTAAATTAAATTATTAGTAATACTCATTATTATAAATTAAATGATTTTTAAAATATCTTAAATAAATTTATAAACACTAAAATTCCCCTATAATCACGAAGATCTAATTTAGCGCACATTATTATTATTATATATAAGAAATTTATTGAAAACCCTTTTCTCACTTCTAACCTTTCCGAGATCCACCACTCCTCCTCCGCATCCGCCACTTAAACCCTAGATAAAACCACCGGAGCTGCGTAAATACTTCGCTGGGATTTCCAAGAGTTTGAGTCTATTTTCGTTGTAGAGAGAAACAAACGAAGACCTGTTTCTCTCTCCGCCTACTTTCAATCGGATCCGATTCGCAATTCCACATCCAGGTATGACCCTGATCGGAAGATTATATTTTAGTCGCATGATTTTACTTCTTTCTGGTATTAGAGTGAAATGAGTAGAGAAAGACATGTGAAGCTATAGGTTTATTTACGGGTGAACATCAAGAGAGAGATTAAGCTTACTTTTTTTTTTCTTTTTTTTTTTTTTTGAAATGTTATATGGGATTCTGCAGGTTTTCTATCATTGATCAGTGATGGCAGCAGCAGAGGCAGCAGCGGTGGCTCAGCAGCCAGTTTCTGCCCAAGTCGTGAGTTCTTTTTATTTTAATGGTAGGGATGTACTGTTTTGCTTTAAAACAGATATAAACTTCGATTGATTCTTTTCCTGCAATAATAGGTCGGGAATGCATTTGTGCAGCAGTATTATCACATACTGCATCATTCACCCGGGCTTGTTCATCGGTTTTATCAGGACATCAGCAAGCTTGGTCGCCCTGAGGAGGATGGCTCCATGGGCATCACCGCCACTATGCAAGTAACATCTCTCTCTCTTTCTCTATCTCATTCTCTTGCACACAGACATTGGATTTCAAGTACTTTTGTTAACTAAAATTGGAGCGGGTTAGGATTTTCTAATATATTATAATTAGATATATTGGTTGATTTCCTAGTTATGGTGTATGAGTGAAATAGAATGCAAAATTGTTTTTTCTTTGGGAATGTGTTAGTTATCATTGTGGTTCCTCGGTTGGTAAATTGTGAGTGTCCTGCTGTTTAATTCTGTTATTGTTCTTTTTTATTATTGTTAAGCATCTTTAAAGGTGGTTTTTTTTTGGTGTTGAGTGTTTTGAATTGAATTCGAGGTTAAGTATTCATACTGTTAATTTCGGATCTGGCTGCAGGCTATCAATGATAAGATTGTTTCACTCAACTATGGAGATTTCAGAGCTGAGATTAAGTCTGTGGATGCTCAAGAGTCATTTAATGGTGGCGTCCAAGTACTTGTGACTGGCTATCTGACAGGAAAGGACAACAAAAATAGCAACTTTGCTCAAACTTTCTTCCTTGCTCCACAAGACAGGGGCTACTTTGTTTTGAATGACGTATTCCGATATGTGAATAGTTCTCCTCCAAATCCAGCATTGGTCCCTGATGTTGTGGTGCCCGTAGATCCAGAGCCTGGTAACTTAACATCTTAGGGGTTTCTTTTTGGTTCCTTTTCTTTTCATGTTTAATTGATTTTTATATCCAATTTACTCTCACAGAAGTTTCCACTCCAGTTCAGGAGAATCACGTTTCTGAGCAGTCCACTCCATCTGCAGAGGAAGCCATTTCAGGAGAAGTTTACAATCCACCTGAGAATGGAGATGTGCAGATTGCTGATGAAGAAGCCGACGAAGAAATCCCTGTGGCCGAGGTTGTTGATGAAGTGCAGGATGACTCTGGATTGGTGGTTGAATCCCAAGCCAAAATTGATGAAGTGCCTAAGAAGTCTTATGCTTCAATTGTAAGTGTTCTTGTGCACTTTTGAGGAATAAGTCAAGTCACATTTCAACCTTTACCTGGTATCAGTATGCGATGGAATGACCTAGAGTTGATTGATTAAACATTGTTAATCTTTACTATATGGAGTACTTTACTTGCCTGTTGGTGTTGCAATGCACGTTTGTCAGGTTCCTGTTGGTCGATTTTGCTTATCCTTCTCTTGATATTATTTCAGGTGATGCATCTCAAGGAAACTGCTGCGCGTTTCTCACCCCCTCCATTGGTTCGTCGGGCAATACCACCAAAGAGTATGTCCCAAGTAAACCCTGCATCGGCTCCATCACTTGATGGACAAGTTTCCAGCTTGGATTCTGTTGATAATAAACATAACCAGGAGGGTGAAGGTATGATATTCTAAACCATTTATTATAAAATGCTTGGAATTTAATGGATTGAAAAGAAACTATTGAAAATGACATGTCATACTAAATGTAATATGTATTGGAACAGTTAACAGTGTTGATGTAATAATCCATATGAACAACCGTAAATGGGGAGAACAGCTTAGTATTTTGGGTTTTCGTGCTTGTGGTTGCTTTGTTCTTCTTAAGTCTCTGGTAGAAGCACCTTTCCTTGTATGAGTAATGCTGTGTGTCTCTTCTTGTGCAGCTGATGGTTACTCCATATATATTAAGGGCCTTCCAATGAATGCTTCAGAAGCGTTACTTGATGAAGTGTTCAACAAATTTGGAATCATCAAGAAAGATGGAATTCAAGTTAGAAGCAATAGAGTATGTTTCCAATTTTCTAGTCTTTTTGCAAGTATTTTTTCAATTAATGGAGAGATATTTGATGCTTATTTTCTCTGGATAAGTTTTATGAGTACACAACAGGCCTTTGATTTTGTTCTTGGCATCTTGCTGCAGCAACAGCAATTTTGTTTTGGCTTTGTGGAATTTGAGGAGGCTAGCGCTGTGCAAAAAGCCATTGAGGTATATTGACTTTTATGATTCATAGTTTATGTTAAAACTATAGCTAAGTTTAAAAAGCTATTAATTGGATGATTCATGATGCAACTTATGCTGCCAGTATCATACTTTTGCTGTTTTGCTTATGTTTTTTACATGCCCATACTCTTTACTGGATTTTAGCGATTAAGTTTGGACAAGATATAAATTTCATTTTCTCAGTTAGCTTAGTCACTTCTAGATCATGCCATTTATTTTTTATTTATGATTCATATGTCCAACCCCACTTAGCTTCTAGATAATGTCATTACTTGTGAAGATATGACTCTAATAGCCAACCCCACACTGATGAGCATCTGTCTCAAAATTTCCAGTTATATACGATCCAAATAAAGCGTTAATGCTATATGTTTTGGATAATTTCTGCTTACGTGTGTAAATATGTATGATATGAATGTGCTTCCCTATTGACATGGAATTTGATTCATTTGTTGTCTTGATTTTACAGGCTTCTCCAGTAACAATTGGTGGACGTCAATCTGTTGTTGAAGAAAAGAGGTCTACAAATACTAGAGGCAAGTCTAAATCCTCTTCTCCTTTTTCCTATATTATTCAATTGACCTCTGCACGTTGAAAATTGTAATTTCTTGAATTAAGATAATTTTGGTCTGTCTTTTTTTGTTCAACAGGAAGTGGTAGGGGAAGGTTTCAATCTGGAAGGGGCACTGGGTTCAGAAACGAGGGAGCTAGAGGACGTGGAAGTTATGGAGGCGGGAGGGGCTATAACAGGGGTGAGTTCAATGGCCGGAGTGAGTATGGCAACAGGGGTGGGAATCGTGGAGGATCCTCAAACCGTGATGGGTATCAGAGGGCTGAAAACATCAACAGCAATGGAGGAGGCCGGATGAATCGTGGTGATGGGATGGCCAACGGAAATGGAAATTCAAAGAATATGACTCGGGTTTCTGCTACTGCCTGAAGCAAGTCCAGTAGGCTTTCCCTCTATTTTGTTTCTTTTCAAGTAGTTTTTACCTCCATTTATCTGGCAGTTCTTTTGCAGCGCGACTGTCTTAGATTTATTCGGCCTTTCTAACGTATTCGTTTTGCTATTTTTCTCGTTTCTGGGTATAGTCATTGGTAGGTAAAAGATGTAGTAGAGGTTTTCTCTTCTTCTTTATTAGTGAATTGTCGAACCAGGGAAAGCAATTCATCACATTTTTTTTTTTTTCATTTTTTTGTATTTGATAAATGATTTCAAACATGGTGGAAATTGTTATATTCGTCCTATTGTAGGAACAACTCTCTTCTTAACTTGCCTTCTAAACATATTCATGTGTGAAATTCTATGGCCGTACAGATGAGATTCGTAAATTTTCTTTAGTTTGGGATTATCAATTGTTTTTTTTTTTAAATAAAAAGATTATCAATTGTGTAATTAAAAAGAAAAGGTACACTGGTTTAATCAATAAACTTGGTTAGTAATCGTATATATTGCCTGTTTAACTAAAAAGCTTGTCCACTATGTTCATAATTTAAAGTAAATTTTGTTTTTTTACTTTATAATAAAAGGTGCGGTGTCACAGCTTTTTAGTAACAAAATTTAAGAATCATTTAAGAATAAAGATAAGAAATCACGGAATAGATGATAATCCTCATCCACTCCCGATTTCAAAAACTAGTTTGGGATATTCCATTTTTGCTTTCATATTTACCTGATAAATATTTGAATTTGGAATCATTTTCAACCATGATAAATGACTATAAACAAAAAATTTCTTGAATTTTTTGTCACCTTGTAAAGTATGAACCAATTGCAATGCTTTGAAGTCAACAATTTTCAGCATGATTTCAATTCAGACCAAAAAAAAAATGTCAACACCGAATAATCAATCAAATCAATTCGGTGAGCACTTATTTAAATATATGGTGAACCCCCTTATTTGGTCCCCTCAATTACGCAATCAAAATTTTAAACCTTAAAAATAAATATTAAACTTAATCATAAGTCGTAGAGTGAGGAAGAGAACGACTTACATATAATCAAATATTTGTAACATTGACAAATATGATGGAGCAACAATAAGATCTTGTACATACAAGATATGGAATTTGCAAGAATAGAGAATAATATCTCATTGCCAACAATATATATGTGATCAGCGTTCAGACACAGTGAACAACATATGAACATAAGAAGATCTAAACTATTCTGAATAACGAATGCTTCGAATTAAATAGCACCCACATTCATGGTTAAATACGAGGACAAAATCACCCACATTCATGGTTAAATACGAGGACAAAATCTACCGTGTGAGCGAAAGCCTCAAAAGATACTAACTTGGCCAGTTCCACAAACACAAGCTTTACCTTGTGGATAGAATTGTACATTTATAGGCCAAAATTGCAGGCCTGCACGTACTCATTTTCATAGTCGACGTACTTGGCCCAAAGTGGATGGAATTGGGTAATAGCAATGTCAAGCCACGGCTTCATATTCCCATTGAAGTGTATAACTGCAGCATTGTTGATCTCATCCATACTTATGCTTGGGTTGTATCCGAGCCCCAAAACATGCCAAGATTTGTCCAGTGGCTTCGTTGTGGAGTAGTAAGTAATTAGACCTGGAGGCAACGTCCCCAATTTCCACAGTGTTCGATTCTCATTCTGCAGAAGACAACACTGTTGTTATCATCTTTGCTTGAATGTGAGGGAAATGTGCAGTTAAGAAACAAAATAGACAAATCATTGAGCACCAACTATTCAACAAAGCACAGTGAGCTCATTAAATCTTGTGCAATATTACGCTAAAGGCGACTAAAATTGCTTATAAAGGTATATGTGAGGAACATAATCATATAAGTGAAGAACTAAAGTATAACTAATGAAAACCAAATAACCAGTCATAGATAGAATTTAGTCTCACCAGATTCTGCCAGTAGTGGTACTCTTCAGTACATTTTTCCCTCCTCCAAGCATCCAAATCAAAAAAGTTCATCCCATAAGCCCATGCACATGCCTTGGGACTAAACTTGGCTTTGATCAGAGGGTGAGAGAAATTCATATATTGTGCATACCGATGAAACGATCCAAAACATGTTTCCACAGCCCCATTCACCTTTCCATCCATGTCTATCTTCCAGAGCCCAGTTAGATCTTTTTGAACGACTATGTCATCATCCAAGAACAAAATCTTGTGTAATTTCGGGTACATTTCTGGCAAATAGAACCGAAGATGATTCAATATAGACAAATACTTTGGATTCCTGAACTTCATATTAGTTGTATCCTTTGTCGCATTCTCAAGCCTATTCTCAAAGTAGAACTGCTGTAACTTAGAGGACTCTAGCTGTTTTAGCACCGGAACATAAGAAGAGTTGAGGAATTTATAATCCTCCACAGCCTTCACTTCAATATGAGCACCACTGTAATCCCTCATCTTAAACATCACCTGCATAGCCCCCAGATTCATCTTATCAGTCACGACATGGAACACGTGCTTCCACGGCTCCTTTGTATTTTTCACAGCCGAATTTACCACAACAGAAGCGGCAATCACATTGTCAGAGAAAATAGCATAGTGATAAAGCTTTGGGTCTTCAAACTCTGGCTTAGGGGGATTTGCTTCATCAGTATACTTATCAGGATGAGCGATTCTCTCTTCCATCAATCTCAAAGCCAAGCAATGCAAGCTCTTTGGAATCGACTTGGCCGCAATCAAGCTCGAAAAAGCACCTTGCTTCTTAGCTTTGGTCAACAGCTCATTCAAAGCAAAGATGGTGTCTTTCAACTTATGTATCTTTAATTGATTATCAAAAGACTCTTTCGCCTCGGCTATTACTTGCCGTGTGAGCTTAATTCGCTCCTTCACCTCTTTCTCAAATTGTCTCAATACAGATTCGTTAATTGAATTTGCATCCAAACCAAACATTGCTTGATAAACGGGTTTTGAGATGAGATCAGTGTAGTTCTTAGAGAGATCTGCAAAAATCCTTACCACCTTCGAGTACTCAAGCTTGAGCTTCCGAGCATATGAAGCATAAGCTCTAGCTAAAGCTCTGTGATCATCTGCTTGTTTCCGGAGTTGATCCAACCGGGGCTTCAATGGATCCGATTTTAACGCCAGCATTGATCTCCGGAGAGATGCGGATTCGGATGCGGAGGAATCGTACACAGAACCCTAATAATTACACAGAGGCACAAAAATTAGTAAATTCGTGAAGAAAACTACATTATGAAAACTGAAACATGAGAATGCGGTATCGATATGGGAAGGTAGAAAATTTAACGCAAACACAGCATTGATTGACCAAAATGACAAAACAGAATACGCCATCAGGATCATCAATATAACCATAAATGAATCTATGCATACAGAAAATAACCTATATACCTAACCTTTTTTTTAAGGATCATAATTTGTACAAAGAAAATTGTACTGAAACAATCAGCAGAGCAAAATCTACTCAGAATAAAAACAAATATATAAAATAAAACAGAACATGTAAAATAAATCAAAATCAATGCGAGCAAAACTCACGAATCCGAGATCGGAGGGACCGGAGGAGGCAGTGAGGAGAGACAGCGCGAGATAAAGCGAAAAGCAAATCATGAGAAAACCGGCGACGTATCTAAACCTAGCCATGGAGCCCAGAAATCGAGGTCCGGCGACCCGACCCGGTGCCGCATTTCGACCTGAATTCATTGCGTTTCTGCACCTCCGTATGAAGAGTGGGTGAGAAAGAGTAGGAGTTCTCGAGATTTTGCTGATGGGGAGAAGAGATAATTAATGTGCGATACAGATTACGCAGGATTTGTGCAACTTCGTGCTTCACATGAGTTGTACCTTGACAATTTTTTAAATCAAAGGGTATGGTTTGTCAATAAGGTACAAGTATTATTAATTAAAACACGTTGATCATGATAGCTGGCCCCCACCAAATGTCGTGTGAATGGAGGATGCCGGCGAGGTTGTCGGTGTTTATAGACTTAAAGTTACTGGTTTACTTTTGAATATTTATTAGATTAGATTAGATTAGATAATACTTCAATAATAATATTATTTGAATTTTTTATTGCCACTTTTATGGTAAATAATTTTAATAATAAATTAGTATTATTTATAATAAGAATAATAATTCATACGGTTTTTATTTATTTACTTCTCTAAGTTCAGATTGACATCACAGATTCACAATAAAACCTAACATTAATTTTGTATTAGAATTTTTTTATGCACGTTAAAAAAGATTTAAAAAAATGCTTTTTAATCAATTCATTAAAAATAAACGTATTTGATTGAATTTTGACCATGAATACCTATCCGAACATTCAGATGCACAATTGAGAGCACCTTAGGTGCATTTATTTAGAGTGTTACACTCAGTTCAAAACTTATACACCTATAAATAGAAAATGTATTCTTGAACAAAAATTTATATACTTTGTTAATAAATTTTCTATTAAGTTTTTAAAATTTTATGCTCTTTAGTACTTCCTCCTCCCACTGTCCTCAATAGAAGTCACACTTTGATCTTCACAATATAAAAAAAACGTTATTCTTTAACTAAATTTAATAGGTTGGTAGTAATAAATAAATTATAATATTTATATATGTAAAGTGTAAAAATTTGAAATTAAATTATAATACTTCATCCGTCCCATAAAAATTGACACACTTTCCTTTTTGGTTTATCTCACTAAAGTTGACACATTTTCTTTTTAATACATGGACCCACACAAAAAATAATTAATATATTCTCATGTGCCTCATATATCACCTCTAATACAACTAGCCACTACACATTAAATATTATTTCTATTACTTCACTTTACTCCACTTTACATTAAATTATTATACTTCTTAATCTCCGTACCCAAAAAAAATTATACAAACTTCTATGGGACGAAGGGAGTACAAAATTATTGAGTTTGTTGTTGTTTCCAAGTATGAAGATGAATTGAAGATATACTATAAAAATAGAATGCGTGAAGATGAAGTTGGGAATGAGAGATTATGAAAATTTTTATTACTCTTAATTTTTTTTAGAAAATATATATACTCCCCCGTCCGCCCAAAGGGGTGCATTTACTTTTTGCTCGTGGATTAAGAAGTATTATTATTTAATGTGTAGTGGATAGTTGTATTAGGGGATGTGTGAGACTCAAATTTTAATTGTATTAGTGAATGTGTGTGGCACCATTTGTGTAAAAAGGGAAATGACACCCTTAGGGGCGGACGCCCAAAATAAAAAAATGATACACTTTGGAGCAAATGGAAAAAGTATATTTTTTTAATTAAAGATTAATACTCTTTATATTTCAATTGATTTTTTTTAAAAAAAAATTAGAGTTATTAAAAAGTTGAGTTAATTGTACGAAAAATATCAACCTTTACTCCAGTTGAAATTTTGTCCAAACCTTTCGTATTTAGCAAATAAAAATACGAACTTTAACAGTGATTGCAAATTGCACCCGGGGAAGGGAGGATCTGCCCAAATGCTGATTTGGAATTTTTATGACATGTCAGACCACTCAATCATAATAAAAACGATGTCGTTTAGTTAAGAATGTTACTCTTATATCCTAATTTCCTAAATTAAAGACCCTCGTCGAACGCAATACCCCTTGATTTTTCTTCTCCATACCACAATACAAAACTTCTCCAATTCAGGTAAAGAAATATGGTGCGATTTATTTCTCTAATCAGGCGACTGACTGTTCTGGGATTCCTCAATAATTTCGAGCATCCAATTTCCTCGTCAACATGTTGGATTAATTCCAGAATCTCATCTTTTTAATGTTCTCTAGTTCACAATTCTCAACAATAGTAAATGTTTTCTCCAATCCCTCCCCCCTCACTCAATTTCATGAATAGTTTGATATTGGGCGTCAAATTTATTACAACTCTTTGGAAATTCTTTTGCAGATCACCAATTGATTGGCTCGGTTTGTATCAATTTTATAATTGGCTTTCTAAATTTTTGTTAATGGTGTGTTAATTTACAAATCATTCTCCCTGCTTTACTGTCTTCTGTTAGGAAATGGACTATGATAAACTTAAAATGTGATGTCAGCGGAGCAAGTTCAAGTCAGAAAACTTAACTATTAATATTCTTAAGTAAATGACAGCGTTTAATCATTATTTGGAGGACTTATGTGGCATAAAAATGTCAATTCAGAATCGGCCAGATTTTTCCTGCCATTTGGGCGTGATTTGCAACAGTTGTGAAAGGTTGTGTTTTTATTTGCCAAATCTTAAAGATTTGGACAAAATTGAAATTGGAGTAAATGTCGATAGCCCAAAAAATTTTAAGGCTCGTTAGGTCAATCCGACTAGACATGCACAAAAAAATTAGAACCGGGGAACTGTCAATTTTAACCGAAACAGGAATCGGCAAAAACGGAATCGAAACTGGATATGTTTAGGTTCGGTTCTGGTTCTTCATTTCTTGGAAAAAATCGACGGTTCAGTTCGAACTGCCGATTTTTTATTTTTTTTATTTTTTTATGTTATTACGCTGAAACGTCCAAAAAAATAAACTTGAACCGGCGGTTCCAAAGCCGAACCGAATTTATGTTCTAATTTCACATTTTCAGAAATCAGAATCGACAGTTTCAAACCGGCCTCCATGTCTAGATCCGATTAATCCTAAAAATAGATAAGGTTAGGGTCGTGTTTTTTTAGCCCAAACCAATTAGTATGTGGGCTAATATTGCTGGTACATAGGGCTTAAATTTTTATTTTTTATTTTTTATTTTTTCTTCCCATCCCACTGTTTTCCCTATTTTTTTCCTCTCACATTCTTACTACTCTTTCTCCCTTAGCACAATGATATCTTCATTCACTCATTTATTTTGTGTGATACTTTCTCTCGCGCCTTTTCATTTTCCATTTCTCTAATTCCTCATGTTCTTTCTTTTTCACTTTTCTTTTGTTAATTACGAAAATATTATTCCCTTCGTCTATATTATCCTTCACTGTTACTTTAAATATGAAATTTAAGAAAATTTGATTTTCGACAAACTTTAATAATTTTTTAAGGGTAATATAGTATTTTTGAATAATAAATAAATTATAAAATATGTTATGTGTGTCAGGTGAGAGTCATAAATTTCTAATTAAGTTGTACTTTTAGGATTAGAGATTAATATGATGTTTCCTTTTTAGAAGGTGAAATTTAACGTGGAACGGACAAAAATGAAAAGCGTAAAATTTAACTTAGGACGGAGAGAGTATTATAAATGTATTAATTTTAATCACCACAAATTTTCTTATGTCTTATCACTTTTATTCTATAAAAATTATAATTATAATCTATAAATAAAATATAAATTAATTAATTTATCTCAAATTTTATTTAAAATGATAATACTAATTTTTTTTAATTTTTTTTGGTGCATTAATTTTACTAATTTTTAAATTTTATATAATTAATTATATATTTATTGTGTTATGTGTTATTAATATAATAAAATAGTATTTATAATATTTTTTTAAAAAATTTACTGTATAGCCCATAGGGCTTGTCTATTTAGTCCGTTTAACCAAAACCCAATACGACTGAGGCAAAAATTTGTGTAATTCGAAAACACATTGTGTCCCATAAAAATACAACTCTTTTCTTTTATATTCTATTTAATTTAAATTATAGATGATCACGGTATCTTGGGGCACGAGAGTCTCACCCAACCACTTACCTTAATGTGTCCGCACTGCATTTTTTAGCATCTTTAAACATCTCGTGTATCGGATTCACGACACACTTCATAATTAATTTTTTTAATTGATTCGTAAATCCTCGAATTAAATATTGTTATTAAATTCAAAGGCTTGTTTTACGTTATTATATTTCTGGAATGGTTTAACATAATATCACCTCATCAGCTCTACTCACCGCCAATTTACGCGGGAATTCTTTTCGTTCTTCCAATTTCAGCCTCTGCAAATGGAAGTGAATTCTATGGAAAAGCTTTGTAAATTCGTGAGTGTAGATTCTCAGTTGCTTTCGGAAACTCTAAAGTCTACTGTACTGCAAATTTGGTGTTTCCGCTTATACATTCACATCTCTGATTTGATTTTCCGTTCCGTTTGCAGCTGATTTCGTGTGCGTTTCAGAGATGCCGGACGTTAGACGATCTCTGCAGAATATCGGTGTCTCTCAAACCCACGCCTCCTCTGGTCCTAATTTCAGGCATGAACCCCCGGTTTTGTGGTTGAAATGAATTATAGCGTTGCAAACTCATGTTTCTTCAAAATATATGTTTCTCAGACTGAATTGTTATCGATGTTGGGTGGATATATATGAGATTACAGAATCTTTATGGTAACTTGCTTATTGGATGTTTTCAAGTAATTTATGATCATTACCTTGTAACTTAGTAGTAAATTAACTTATGACAAGGTGTTGAAAATGTATTGCTGCTCTGATAATCATAAAATTTACCGTTATTTACTTCGTATGAAATTCTATTATTTAACTATAACCTTCTCGGCTATTTATTTTGTTGATGGTGCTTGTGTATGATGCAAGTAGTAAGATATATGAGAATGCAAAATGTGTAGTAATTTGCAAGATATCGTAATTTTATTTTAGCCCCCTCCTGTCTGCTTCCAGTTTCTGATACAGGTAGTCGAAGCACCTTGGAGGAGTTTCAGGAATTAAAACACCAAAATAGTTGCATTTTTTCTGGTAAATGGGGTAAGTAAAACTACTGTTAAATACTGGTTGAATGTTTAATTATAATAGCGATTCTTATCCAAGTAGATCGTGTTCTTCCATAGCATGTTCAATATGTCTGTATTGTTAATACTAATCCTTTAAATATGTTGATTTGAGAATCTATATGTAAACTACATTTCCATGATTCCTTTGATAGTGGTCTGATGATCACATATTCGTTTTTCATTTGAGTCTATGGGTGGGAGAATGGAGGAAGCTGTGGATTTGCTAGTATATTAGTGAGCTTACGCAGTATATATAAAATCTTGTATAATATTCCCAACGCATTAAAGAGTTGCTAGCTAGTACTGCATTTGTGTCTGGCAGTATTTTGCCACCAACTAACAAGTGATGTCACTTGTTTCAGATGGGTTACTTTGCATTGCAACCACTGGTAAGTTTTATCTTATGTTGTTTTTCTTCTATTCAATGTCTGAGTATCATATTCTTATTAAAGCTTTCGCTTAGATGATAGCACAGTATTTTCAGATTAACAGAATTACATAGACTGCAAATGAAAGTAAATTAGGGGTAACATTTTCTTATATTTAGTTTGGAAATGTTCAATTCCAACACACCAAAGGTTGCAGTATTTCTATATAGATATTGAATATCATGGCTATTTCCCTACAGTCTCATTGTTAATTTTAAAATCTTGCTCAATCTTAGTTAAGAATTTCAGGATTTTTGTTGGTATGACTGGATTACGATAAGGAGGTTTTGTAGCATGTTACTATCAGGCTGCTTTTATTTTCTAGTTAGTGGTGTTATCTCAGTTACCTTGATTAGGACATAGTATCAGCAAATAGTGCAAAAGTTGAGTCTAGATTTTAGATTGGTATTTCTGAGAAATGTTGATCAGGTAGCAGCTCTGTGAGCTGTAAGTAGAAACCTTCAAATGTTCTGGCAGTCTAATACAACCAAGCTGCTATAAGCTTTAATTACCACTTTATCATGATACTTCATTTTGTCAAAACTCAAAACAAATTACATATAGGTAGATATTAGATAGTGATAACATGCATTTTCCTTAAATAGTTTTTATGATTTTTTATTGCACTGCCACTGTGGGTCTTTCTTGCTTGGTGGGCTTGGATTCGGAGATATATATACACTAGTTTACTATTAGCAGTCAGTTTCGAATTATTGGAAGGCCTCAGTTATTAAAATTAATCACTCTTGTCTTCTTGCTGAAGGCATCTCTGATAAAGAGATACATCACTCAAAATTTGACTTGAAAGAAGTTGTTTCCTCAAGAAGACTCATGAAACTACCATCAGCCACAAAGAATGGTGCAAGATTCAGGCAACACTGTCCACTCCTCATTCATGTCGCCGATATATATTTTTATGCTATATCCAGTTTGACAATCTATATTGCTTTAATTATTCTTCAGTGGGACTGAAGTATTATTATCAACATATGAGGAAATTGATCATCTAGTAACACTGATATCCCAGTTTTTCCAGAAGGTTGTAATCCTCATCTAAGTTGTTCTAGTGGTGTCCAACTAATTTAATTTATTGCTGATAATTAATTCTTTGGCATATGTTTGTTTGCAGATGCTTCTTCTGAAAACTCCTGTAAGTAAGTTGGACTACCTTATACCGTCATTTTGTTCTTGTTTGCTTTTACTCAGGCAAATATAGTTGTTTTTGTTATTTATCTTCTCCCAGTACAGTGTTAATTTCTGTTATCGCTCTTCACGATGATTTATCTGCTGACTCCTGTATCCATTTTTTATTATGTCCAGAAGATTGCAGTCGAACTGATAGTTGAATCTGGCTTTAGTGGAAAATCAATAATTTTGCAAAAGGCATGCAGTACTGTGGATGCTGAAAACATTGAACGTCTGAAGTTGGGACTTAAAGATTATATTTCCAAGCATGGTAACAGAATGGTTGAGCCTTGCCACTCTTGCTTCACAACTGGGTATGTTTTGATAAATTTGATATTAATATAAATTTAAAGGCGAAGACTTGTATGAGACCATCTCCATGAGACGGATAAGAAGTGATAATCTTTATAATAAAAAGTGATAACGGTATTGTAAACTATTTTATGAACAATTTATGGTATAAATGAAAAGTGATAACATTTTAAAAGAATAGTGATAATTAGTTACAAAAGCGTAAAATGGTCTCACACAAGTGTCCCCCAAATTTACGTGTGCCCCCAAATTTAAAATGGGATGTTTCTGTTCTGAGGGAACATTGATAAAGATGTTTAGATAGTCTGTAATCTTGGTCAATAGTCTCTAATCTTGATTTTGACTCGGAGAATGTTTTGATCTTAAGAATTTTTCTATCATAAACATATAGGCATATGTACCACTACATTATTATTTTCAAAGGTTCATGTCTGGCAGTATGATAGTTCTCCTGTAGAACCTCGATCCTTAAAATCACCATGGTTGCTAGCGCTTCTTTTGGTTACAGCAATCAATTACGATTTCCATAAACCGCAAAGTTTAGCTAGAAGTTGCTTAAACATTATCGTGTGCATGAAATAATTTGTACACCTTCAGGAAAATAATCTGTTTCTTTAGTATATTTTACCATGCTTTCTGGGGTAACAAGTTGTTTTACTTATTCTCTGGAAAAGGCTTATCCATCCATTTTAAATTTAAGATTTTAACAGATCCTTCCACACTTTTGATGTATAATAAAATCATGCTTTATCATTTCATGTTTCCAGACCCATTACTATCTGGAATAATTCCATGTTAGAGTTTTTGATCATTCACAAGTTTACATCGCCTTCTTACCTGGGACACATTCGTAACTCGACCTTTATCTTGTGAAAAATTACAGAAATAATCTCAAAGTTGGCATTGGGATAGCTTGTAGGAGAGAAAACCAACCAAATCTCACTGAGGTGATGGAAGTTGTAATTATCTATAGCGTTATATCAATGTCAGACCAAGGGTCCTGCTCTAGGTTGTATGGCAGAAGAACAGAGGTTAATTCTGAATATATCTACTTTTTTACGTGCATGAATCAATCCTAATTGAAGATTAATAAAGAATTTATGAGAAAAAACAACACATGTGAAAATTATCTTTTATATTCAGCGTAAACTCCAGAAAATAAATTAAATAGTCAGACTTAAATAATGAAAGAAGCATGATTTCTATTTTCTACATTCAATTTTTTTTTTTTCACCGGCATATCCTCTCCCTTCTTTTCTCTGGCAACATGTCCTTTAGCAAGGATGATAAAACATTTTTCTGCATACTTATGGCTGCCTTAGGTTCATGATTAACTACTTTAATTTCTCTGTCTAGGTCCTACACTTCCAAGACTTCTCACCCTGCCCATTACCCCAACCATCTCTTGAAGCATTGACCAGCATTGAATGGAAAAATTATGGCTTAGTTCTGAAGAGCGTTGGTGATCAAGATGGTGTCACATTATTAGAATGGGAGAATTTGCCACCGTGCTCTCATATTGACATTGCGCTCCACAGATATCATAAACAATATCCTCACTCTTATGTAGAACAATGCGAGTTTATATGATTGTTAAGTAACCATGGAGTTTTGGTCTACTGCAGTCACATTTCCCAAATACGTATTGCTTGCTTTTCTTGACTTGAAGCCAGGGTAATGATGCGGCCCCGAGTTCAAAGTAATACAATTGATAGGTCTCTTACCAGAAAAGCCGTCAAGCTTGCATTGACTGACCTAAAGAAGAAGAATGCAGGAATCTTACTCAGTGAGCGAGCTGTCAAGGTAAGATAAAGATTTTAAAGCTACATTTAGGAATAATATTCATAGCGCGAGGCATTCTCTGAAACAATCCTCAATTCCCTGCTGTGATCCTCGAGCAAATCTTTCGACATGCTCACATTAATCCATATACAGTTAATTGCTCATACTGTTCGAGTATAATTCATAAGCTATATCATTTATCATTTCCTTTGTGAGTAATCCACAGCATAGAGATACACTAAGCAGGCAAATATATTTCACTTTTTTATGAGTTCACAAAGGGACAAAAGCTTGATGGAATCATAGAAACAGCAGATTTTGTAACACAGTAACTTGTCATTCTCTCTTCCTAATTTTGCAGATATGCAGTTATGCACCTGATCTTGCCAAATCAATTTCAGGCTTGATCATGTCTTCACATGATTCGGATTTCCAACAAGAATGCCTTTCCCTTCTCGGGCTACCATCTCATGAAAATGAGGAGCGTGAAGTCGAGAAGTGTATCAAGGATAAGATAATTTCTGTCACATCAATAAATGACTCGAGTCGGTGGAGAGCAAGGGAAGCTACCACTCTTTTTGAAGACAACAATCAGATAGAAAAAACTTACTGCCCAGCTGAGGAAGAAGATGAAGGTGAGGATGCATTTGAGTATTTGGACATGTAATACATTGGGGGTTCTCTTCATCTTTCAAGTGTTAAAACTTGCAAACTTAACAAGTCAGTTTAGTTTATAAGTTGCAACATTAAAAAATGAAAGTCATACCCAATTTTTTTTTTCCCTGTGTGCATTAAAAAAGAAAAAAGAAACACTGCATGAACTTGATTAAACTTGCACATTCAAATTTTCGTTGTTAATTTTAATTATAAATATCTAGAGGAAACCAAAGACACCTACCCTAGGAGTTGGGGTGTAAACGGGTAGGGTATGGTACGGGTACGCCAAATCCATACCCTACCCTATATTTATTTCTTTCACCCATACCCTACCCTATTACCCTTAAATGTATCATCGGGTAGGGTACGGGTATTATCCATCAAATAATGAATAATCCGCGGGTAAACGGATATCCACCTATTTTAAAATGGTCACCCTAGTTGTCTTCACTATTCTCATTTATCCCTATGATGTTGATACTTCTCTTTATCTTATTCGCCTCAAATAAATACAAATGTCCAACATATAAATAAATCATCACTCTCAACCACATAAGAATCATGAATCAAACTACAAAATAAGGTTTTAAGTTATACTAATAGCATTAAAAACCCCAAGTAGCACAATAAAAACTCATCAAACTAATCAAGCAATGTTTATAAAATCAACTTCAACTGTTGTATGGCTTCAAGTTTACACAGATTTGATAATTTCAAATGTAACAAAGATCTTCATAGTTCCATAATCTCAAATTTAATTGGCAACAGATTCATCCTAATATATATATATATATATATATACGGGTAAACGGGTAGGGTAATCGGGTAGGGTAGACGGATATTTTATAAAAATCATACCCTACCCCTACCCTTAACATTTTAAACGGATACGGGTAGTACCCTACCCAATACCCGATTATACTCTACCCTACCCTACCCTTACTCGATCGGGTATTACCCGCCGGTACCCGAACTCGCGGGTAAAATTGACACCCCTACGTAGGAGACTGTATTAGTGTATAAAACTTTTTCTGGTAAAATTGTGTATTAACTAGGAAGAAAAACGAATAAAAGGTGGTTGGAATTTGGATAGAGAATTAATAGAATTTGTAGGTACATGTAAGGTTGCTTCTTAAAATCCAAAGTAGAACGGGCGTATGTTCCAAAATCTAAATTAGACTTTGAAAATCCAAAACAAACATACCCTAAATCTCAAAAACAAATATCTTCATGATTACAAAACAAAGAATAGAATAGTATGTTATTGGCTATAACAACAAGAAGTGACAGATATCATCATCTCTATCTCAAGCCACTACATCCACCATGCATCTCAACCTTAGCTTCATCCCGAGTAGCTTACAAGATTCCAAAAAAAAATTGGACTCGTCGCGTAAACAAATGTACATATCTTACATACAGGACGAAAATGCCTCATTTGTCTAATTTGCAGCAAGAGTAGATCCTTGACCTTTGCTATCTTCGTAGTTGTTCAAAAACACTAGGCTTTCACGAATACGATCTACTAGTTTTGATCCTTCTTGATCCAGCTTCAGTGGGCGCCTCCGTATAGACTGCATACATTTTACACCTTATCAGCATTTCGACTCATCACATGTTTGAACAGATATCTGATTACAGATGGATAGCACATACCTCAGATGTCCATAGGCAGTCGTGTGCCTTGCGTGGTATTATGTGAATGTGGGTCTAATATTGTAGGATATTACAAATTTGATCAGTAATTCCAGTTTTAATAAACTAATAAGATCGAGGATAACGAAAACCTCTGTACGATTGTTGAAATTAAGTGAGAACTTACATGATATACAACTTGACCAGCAGCTGCACCATTGTTGACAAGCAAGTTAAATGAATCTGCATGGTTAAACAATCAGAGATAGTAGAATTTAATTTTATGCTATGTATAAAAAGAAAATACTATCATATCTACTTTGATAAACCAGTATACATAGTCTTCTAACTTACATTATCTTTACGACCAAGTAGATTTAGAAAACTAAAAATGTTGCAGCAAAAATATACACCAGATCTATACACAAGAGCAGGCCGGCTGAGTTTGTCTTAAACTTAACTTCAATTATCTTAAATTCCTGTATTATTAGTTATTGATCCTTCTTTAATTAGCTTTAGATTAATGCTTGATTGTGTTTTATTTGGTGATCTTGATTTTAGATTTTACTTAAAAATCCCTTGTGATATACAGCATCAGTATTTTTCCTTTTTGCTGTTAGGGTGGGTCTGCAAATACGTCGGTGTTTGGTAGTTGGACATGGATATTCATTCTAGAGTAGGACCATAATCCTATATCGAAAAAAAGGCAAGATGCCAAACACTGAGGTCACTGTCTTGCATAGATTTTAATTCATTATCGTGAAGGTATATCGTGTCAACCATAGGATTTTATCATCTGCGGAAAACTAGAAATAAAAAGAATTGACAATCAGTGACCAAGCCATATTAAGGTTCACCAAAATTGGTTTCTATTTATCATCAGGCAATCAATCCATGAAGACTTTAGTTGAATGATATATGGTTGGATTCTTTGGTTTTTGAACATTTCAAATGATTCCATTCAGGTTCTTGTTCAAGAGCAAATTTCAAGATTGAATTTAGGCTTTATGCACGATGTCATTGACATGTAGTCTCTTTCAGAAACACATCACACAGCATTACAAGTAATACAAAATCCAAATATTCAACAAGAGGATAGAGCATCCAAATTAATAACAAGCAAACTAAGAGGGACAATATAAAGATAACTATCACAAATGATCATGTGCGAAGAGGAGCAAAGACGAAACAGTAAAGCAAAATAAAAGTTTTAGTTACGTACCGCAACCAGTAGCTTTCATTACAGCATTGCTGATCAAAGGCACTTTTGAACACATAGCCCCTATAATCTGTATCATTGATACTTCAAGTCAGAGATAAATGAAATTCAGCATTCTAACAGCATGCGCATGCCAATATGGTTAGTGACTCAGTTCGCATGGCATTATTGATAAGCTTAGATTCAGGGTTCATGGTTCGTCTACAATAATGTCAGGGTAGAAATTGAACAGTACAGCTAGGCATGATCACTAATCAGGTTTGATCAATCAAACAAAGCAAAGAAGAACAGATATCAGTCAATACAGTTACACAGGTAACAATACAATCCCTAAAATCTAAAGAAAATAGATTCATGTTTATTCCTGCATGTCAATTCAAACATTCTATGTATCACCGACTTGTTGCAGCAGATATTAACAACCGTGAGAAACAGTATAACAAAGGAAGCCAAAAGGTTGAGGATAGTAGGCTGGTATGGGATGATGTTATTGCCTGATACAGAATTGACAGGGCAACAAAATTACGGATGTGGCAATTCAAGAACTAGCATGCATGTCAGTTACCAGCCATATGCAAGTCAGGATCTCATGTTTTTTGCTTCAGTTCATGCACATAAGCATGATTAGGGCTTATAGAGTGAGCTATGTTGGTGTGAGTGTGACAGAATGTGCAATGTCCTTCTACATCATAAATTCCCAAATAAATGTAGATAATGGAAAAGTTTATAGTAGTTCACTAGAAAGACTCACCGATGGAGGAGTTGCATCGAGTGAAGGATAATGACGTTTTGGAATAATAAGAGAGTGCCTACAAGAAGTTGCAAGATTTTGAACTTAGTAAACTCAATTGTATATTGTGATTTCATTTTTTTTTCTTTCTTTATTATTAAAGTAGAATTGGATGAAAGCAAGATAACCAAACTCAAGCCTTCTGGCTGGCACTTTGATAAATTTAACAGATCAATTATCTAGCAATTTCAGATGTGAATCCGTAGAACTAAAAATAATACATAGAAATTTCACTGGTTGTCCATTTTATATGAAACTGGAATAATGATTGCATATAACAAAAATAAGGCAAGGAAATATAAGGCTCTATAAGAGATTATCACCTTACCCATGACACAAGGGATATATATCCAAGATGCACAAGCATTCATCATCTTCATATAACTGTAATCAAATCCAATTTGACAAATAATCAGACATCAGAAAGCTGACACATAAAAGTTTTGGTTTCAATTCTCTTACTACTAAATAAAAGCCCAAGAGAGAAATTTTTATGGAGGAACTACCCAATTTTTTTTGAAGGAATGCAAACATGGATATCTTAAAAATGAAAAATCATCAATTTTAAATAG
This sequence comes from Pogostemon cablin, assembly GCA_023678885.1. Lineage (NCBI taxonomy): Eukaryota > Viridiplantae > Streptophyta > Magnoliopsida > Lamiales > Lamiaceae > Pogostemon > Pogostemon cablin. The sequence goes on from CM042984.1 coordinate 4,552,581, forward strand.
AGAGCAGCAATGCATAGTATAATATAACTGCAATCATCAAACAACACAAGCATGAAAGAACAATTATAATAAAAAAGACAATGGTGAATATAGATGTGCCGTTAAAGTCCTCAATTCAAGCATTAAAATTCTGATTCAGAAAATAGGCAGTAAACAACCCTTCAAAATACTCCCAGAGAAACTCCATCTTAGCATTTCAAAAGAAACCATTTTTAATTCCATCTGCTGCGAAATTCAATTTGCTGAAGCACTTCAGAAACATCTACATCTCAAATCTGCTTAATGGCTAGATTTAAAACTCCTCCAGAAAGTCTGCTCAGTAATTTACATCATTATCTAAATTCATAGACAGAACCTCCACGTACAGATTCATTTCAGAAACAAACTGGATGAGTCAAGACATAATTACAATTCACTCTCCACGACAAAATTGGACGAAAGAAACTTTTTATTAAAACATGTCGAATGTGGACTTCCTAGCAAAGGCAAAACGCAAGAGCTTATAGTATTCTTGGGGAGCTATGTGAAGCTTAAGGCATGCATATATAGAATAGCTACAGTTAATAGTCTGGTTCCTTTCCAGCACTCCACATTCTCCTCAGAAATATTCAATCTCTTTCTTTAACAGAAGGGAATTGGTAATAGCAAATCCATTACAATCATGTAATGATTTCCTCTAAATACAAGGCACAAAAACAGTTTCCACCATTAAACCCCTCACATAAGCCAAAAGATTAAAGAAACCACAATTAATCACACATTTATGAGAAGTAAAAAAAGTAGAAATACTACACCAACAGATCAAAAAGACTATTAAACCAAAAGCATCCATGAGAATCCATATCTTGAGAGAGAGAGAGAAACATAGCAAGAAATGTGCTCGTACGAGATTTTTCCAAGAACTCAAGCACAAGGTGAAATCATAATAAAAAATTTACCCCCAAAAGAAAAAAAAAATAGCAATAACAGAAAAAATAAAGATTGCACCTTTAAAGCAAGAGCTTCACCACGAATAATCTTGCAAAACACACAATCATTTTCTCCATTTCTCAATAGCTTCTGTCCATTGTCATCAGAAGCGCAAGCGGAAGGCGAAAGGCAGCTGTGGAGCGAGGTTCCACGTGGGTTAATGTGAGAAGAAATGACAGCAAAACGACGCCGTGCGGTGTCATCCATTGTTGCCCAGAGATAGAAGAGCAAAGGTGTTGGTTACTATGAGAGAGTGTTGGCCATGGATTTCTGAGTTGAGGAGCTGTTGATAATATGAAGAAGTGAAAAGGAATTTTTTTTATTTTACAATAAATATTTCATTTTCTATTAATAATAATAATAATAAATTATTTTTCTTTGGCCAGAATTGAAGTTGTTATTTACTCAACAACGGAGAAATTTTGGTGGTTAGCTTATACGTTATCCACGACAACTCATTTACATCTTCTATTTTTGGTTATGACTGTTGTCGCTAAACGTATAAAAACTTTTAATAAAATACTCCCATTCTTCCCGTGTTTTAACGTATGTGTTTCTTATTTTAGTTCGATCCAATACAAATTATATAATCTTTTCCCTTTTTTTAGACGAGAATCATATAAATTAATTTATATTTTTTCATTAGTTCGATCCAATACAAAATCTTTTTTTAGAATAGACTCACATAAATTAATTTATATTTTTTCATAAAATCATCACACAATACTAATACAATTATCAACTTTATATTAAAATATTTATTTCAATAGTACTTAATTGATGAAAAAGGATATTCCTATAAAAATTAAAAGTAATAATATATTAATTTTAAAAAAATAGTACTCCCTCCGTCCCGTCCTAATAGTTACGCTTCCTTAATTATAAAGGAAGTGTAACTAGGGATGTCAATTTCGACCCGACCCGCAGGTACCAGCCTCGCCCCGCACGTTCTGGGGCGGCCCAGACCCGGCCCGCATGAGAAACGGGGCGGCCCAGCCCGGACCCATGAATACACAAGGTGAGTCCGAATATTAGTTCAGACCCGCATATAATATAATAAGAATTTTTTATATTTTAACATATAATTATATTTTATGTTAATATATAAATTTATATATATATATTATATTATTAATTATGATTATATTATTTTATACAATTATTTTATATTTTATACATATAAATCATTTATAACTATATGTTATATATATATATATATATATATATATATATATAATTATATTAAAATATAATTCTATTATATATTCTTATAGTTTATTTATTTATTTAAATATATGGATATTTTTTGTATGTGAGTAAATGTTAAATTAAAATTTATGTGGTTGATGAATATTTAAAAAAAAAAGCGGGGTTGGGCGAGCCGGACCCGCCTCGTACGGGTCTGGGTACGGGGCACATAATATAGGACTTGTGTGGGTCCGGGCCAGGCCAGGCCTCTTACGAACGGGTCGGATCCGAGTAGTTAAATACCTGCCCCGTACGGATCTGGGTATGGGACATATAATATAAGATGAGATGTAACATGTGGTGGAATATGGAATTTGAATTGTCAAAATGTATATTGATTTCGCGGTGCACTTGATAATTTTAAAGGTAGTTATTTATTTTAAGTTTTTAATTATTTTATTTTAATTTAATGAAAAGAGATTAAAATAAAAATTAGTAATATAAAACTTAATCGTATACGGCACCTGTTTATGAAAAACATTAGCAAGGCCACCTATACCTCAAACTCATCCACCTCTCCACCGCCGCCATGCACGGCGGAGATCAATATGATCATGCCACTGATGCAGTTTCTCTAAGCTTAAACAACCTCAAGGTGATATCGGCACTCGGTCGCGGCGCCAACGGCGTCGTTTTTCTCGTTCAGACGGAGAAAGGAGAGTTGCTTGCTCTCAAAGCCATCTTAAATTCTTCAACCAGTAGCCATGGCGACGAATACTACAAGCGACTCTGCTTCGAAAGACACGTATTGAGCTCCTTCGATCATCCGCTACTGCCGAAGCTTCACGGCGTTCTGATCACCGATAACATCATCGGATGCGCCATTGATTACTGCCCTGGACGCCACCTCAATTCTCTGAGGAACATTCAGACTGAGAAAATGTTCTCCGATGACATCACCAGGCATATAATATAATCATACTGCTTTCTCTCTCTCTCTCTCTCTCTCTCTCTCTTTTTCAATTGATAATTTCTGATTTCAGATTTTACGCGGCGGAATTGGTGCTAGCGTTGGAGTATCTCCATGGAATCGGCATTGTTTACAGAGATCTGAAACCAGAGAACGTGATGATTCAACACAGCGGCCATATAATGCTGGTGGACTTCGATCTCTCCACCAAACTCGCCGGAATTCATCCCCAATCTAGCACCGCCGCCTCCGAATCCAAGCCGAAGAAGAAGAAAAACTTCACATTCTTCAGCGACGCCGGAATCTCCCCGGAGGAAACCGAAATCGACGGCGGCTTAGCCGAGAGAACCAATTCATTCGTCGGAACGGAGGACTACATGTCGCCGGAGATGATCCTAGGGCACGGCCACGACTTCGCCGTGGACTGGTGGTGCTTGGGTGTCGTTTTGTACGAGATGCTGTACGGAACGACGCCCTTCCGTGGGTGGAATAGGAAGGACACGTATCACAGGATTATAACCATGGAGCCGAAGATAACGGGCGAATTAACGCCGTTAAGGGATTTGATCGGAAAATTGCTGGAGAAAGATCCGACGAAGAGGATTTGCTTATGGGAAATCAAGGGCCACGATTTCTTTAAAGCAGTTGATTGGGAAGGGATATTGGAGATATCCAGGCCGCCGTTTATCCCTGAGTTGACGGACGTTGACGGAAATAACGAAATTAACTTGGAGAAATATATCCAAGATGTGTTTAATGTTATGGAGTAGGGTTAGATAGGGTAAAGACTTTGATATTGAATTAATTAAATAAGGATAATATAGAGTGCATGTATACATACATGAAAGTACTCATAGGCACGTATCACATAGCCCAATAAACATAATTTTTAATAAGGTCAAAGTTGGTTTTGGTGGACTTATTTTATCATTTTATAATTAGTTTTTTTTTTTGAGATATAGTATATTTTTTTGTTTAAAATGTTATTGATTTTTAATTTATAAAATAATTCATTATATATCGTTATCATTTTTTATTATAAAATTGGTTTCACTCATTCCCCATTGTCTTTTAATACTACCTAACAAAAGTTTAATTATTATTATTTTATATATGTAGCATAATAAATGGATATAATGAATATAATCCTTTACTTGAAAATAGAAAATGAATATTTTGAATTGATTGTTTAATAGTAAAAAGATTATCTTTAAACTGTTTGGACATAATACCTACCTACTAAATATAATTACTCCGTTTTTTAAAATTCAACTATACATTGATTCTCACGATTTTTATTTTTTCTCCATACTTTTATATTCTCTAATTGTACTAATTAACTAAACAAATCAAACATACTACTACTTCATAACGCTTCTTTTCTTTTCTTTTCTTTTCTTTTTTCACTATTCACAAACCATAAAACCAATATAAAACCAAACACACCAAAAATGAAACAATTGAAAGAAAATAAGTTAACCAAATAGGGTTGAACAAACATCATTTAGAAATTAGAATCAATCAAATTCGAGTATTCAAGCATAAATGTGAAAAGACATTTAACCTATATATGCTTGATCATTATTTAATCGAGCATTTCCACATGCATGTGCAATCCAACCTATAAGTTGAGAGTGATTTGTGTTAAGTGTATCTAACTTAGACCCACCTTTATATTAACCCACCTATACAATTGACTCTAACACAAATAAGACCCACTCATACTTGAGTTCTCATTCTAATGATTGACAATTGGAAGTTCAATCAAATCAACGGAAATCTTTAGGAGTGAGCAACTTCAAATTATTTTTATTCGATTGATCGAAAATATAATTATTATTTTATCTAACAACCATTTTATCTTACAACTTTAAATTTAAACTTTTTGGCAACAAACCGCATCACTTTTTAAATATGAAAAATTAATACGCTTCACATTTAATTCTTTTTATGATAATGCTGGTTCTCATAGAATAATAACACAATTTTGGTACTCCCTCCATCAAGACTTATTCTTCACTATTTCTTCACTGTTAGTGTAAAATAAACTTTAAAAAAAATTACTAACTTTATTTAATTTTAGAAATAATATGATATTTTTAGGTAATAAATGAATTATAAAATAAGTGATATGAGTTAAGTGAGAATGACATTTTTTTAAAAAATAATGTATCAATAGATTATTTATTTAAAAATTTTTACTAATTTAGTGGTGAAGAGAATATTGGGATGAACTATGGAAAGAGTAAATAAGCAATTAATGGAGGGAATACTTAATTGAGTTAATCAGAACATTCATATCGAAAAACAACTCAAACTCCATAAACAAAACAGTAGCAGGGGGATCCAATTATAATGCTAGTCACTGAAACAATGAAGTGTAGAATTTAAACCATAAATATAACTGCAAGTCATAACGAAATAGCATGACATACATGATGTAACGAGAGCATCACAGTTGAGTCCAAACAAAATTGACCAATTAACTCTGTTCAATCTTCTGTTTGCCACTAAATAAACGAAAACACTTCACTAGAAATAACAAAGGCTTACTCGTCCTCCTGGCTGCGCAACCTAGCCAATTTATTGGTCACAGCGATGTCCAATTGAGCTGCTCTCTCAACAATCTCCTTTCTCTTCTTGGTGGAAATGTTGTGTGCTATCTCAGCACAGTAAGTCCTGTCATTGCACAGATGTAAAGGGTAAGCTGCATCTCAAAATTCCACTGATATTGAGACAAGGAAAAGAGGTCGATCACAAGTAATGTGCAAATGAAATGTCTGACAAAGAATTATATTGGAACCTGTTGTGCATCATGAGAACTTCTAGCTCTTTGACATTGTGCACAACAAACTTCTTGAATCCATTGGGAAGATAATGACGGGTCTTCTTGTCTGAGCCATAACCAATATTTGGCATCAAGGTGCATCCTTTGAACTTTCTCCTGACACGGGAATCAATACCCTTGGGCCTGCGCCAGTTAGTCTGTCACATGAACAACAAAGTTAGTAGTTGATAATAATAACTGAATATACAGACGCAAAAAACTAAAAGAAAATTAAATAATTAATTAATTAAAAAAACAAGGTGAAGCGAAGCAAGATTATAAAATTTGAAATCAAATATAGGCAGCCAGCAAATATTAATGAGAAAAATAAACAAACATGGATTACAAAAACTCGCTGCTAGTTTCCATCTTTTAAACAAGAGTGCCAAAGGACCACACCTAGAAATAATAACTTGCTGTATTATATTACGACATAGTATATCATGGATGAGTTTGTTTGCCAAGGGAGAGGAACATATTTTATAGGTGGAAATTATTTAATTTAGGGTTTAACATATCTCTAAACAACAGACATCAATCCAAAGTTATCGGGATGACTATCCTGCTCAATTCTTTACATCTAGCACTGTAATTAGAGCAGAGGATAATACAAATGCTCAGCAGGAAAAATAATGTACTGCTTAAATTAGAGAAAAGCAAATGAAGACTTTGGCTAATCCAGATATCCTCCGTGATCAAGATACAGCATTAGATCTACATATTTAAATGTTGGAAAGCCAACAAAGACAGCCAAATACCAGTCATCAGTCTACTCATATAATCATGTTATTAGCAAGATGCCACAGGCTACACAGTAACAGCATGGAGGCCTTCAAAAATTCCATAAAAATTTATTAACTTCTTGAAGCACGATACATTTTACTCACAACCAAATCATTAAGAGGGGGTGGGAGGATACATTAAAACCAGAAGCAAATGGGAGAAGAAAAAACCTTCACTGAGATGAAACGGTCACTCTGGTGCCTCTTGAACTGCTTGGCACGCTTCTTCACGATCTTCTTGTCCAACAAAGGAACGGCCATTGCTTCTGCAAAATGGTAATAAAGTTAGGAAAAAAGCAGGCACCAGAAATCTAATTTCACAAGCCTTCCTAGATGTTCATCAATGATCTCACACAGCACAAATTGATGGGAAAATAAACACAGTGCAGAGATCACTTAAACAAGTAATATCCGCTTTCATTGCTTATAACAAGCATAATGTCTGATTTATAGCTTCCATTTAAGTAAGTCCAATTAATACACCTAGAGGCTGAGCTACTTTCACACACCAAACACAGAAAACTGAAGAACCATTTCTGCAACAACTTCAGAAAATATTCCATTCTCATATCTAACAATGAAATCAGACATTAAATACAATTTCTAACATATATTCCATAAAAATATTAATAATTCAAACGGAACAGGTTTCAGCTAGACAAATTGTGTAAATTGAATCTCAGCGGAATTAGCAAAAAAATCACAATCAGTACGAAATATGAAAATTTGAACAACCAAATTAACATCATGAAATGAAGATTAACCAAAATAAGCAAATACAACGAAGATTTCGAACCTGATAGCTACGCGGCGGCTTAAGCCACTCCTCCTGTGGTCGGATGTTGTGAAGAGGGGTTAAAGAAAGCCAGTTAGGGTTTCGTGTTTTTATATTGGGTACAGCTTGGGTATAATCATCTCTTTGGGCTTACGGCCCATTTAATACTTGGGCCATTATGTCACTAGCTCAATAAACGATTGGGTTATGTTTTTCACAGTAACCAAAAGGACAGTTAAAAGCTCAAAAATCGCATATATGCATAATAAATACAAGAATAAAATAACACTACACAAATTAATAATTTAGTTATATCTTTTAGGTTAAGTGTTAGTTCTTTCTTCGCTTATTGCAATTAAATTCACAAGTATACAAGCTGAGTTACAGATTCGATATAATAATAGTTTAAAACTTAGATTTTTTATTAGTTAGACATCATAAATAAGTATAGTATTACATACCGTTAATCTAAATTGCTAATATACAAGAGATTAAGTAATAGTAACAGAAATGTGAGTTAGTTTTTTAAACCAGTTTTATAAACCCTTGTGATTTAAATACCCTAAAAAATACATAATTAATATATAAGTGGAAGGAGGACCACGGATATGAACCCATTTTACATAGTAAGTGTTTGCGTTGAATTATAAGTGGAGAACCTGATATGGAACTTGGAGATGCATCCAGAACTTCCACCACATTTTAATAGTTTATTGATTTATTCATTATATCTTATCTTGTTTATGAGTTGTCTTGTCACTAAACAACCCACACATCACCATACTTATACTATAGTGAGCAATCTCTATAAGCCACTTGAAGCACATCCTGCGATTTATTTTCTCCATCAATCCCCAAAGCAGGGGCGGTGGGAGCCACTAATGGTGGAGTACACCATTTTTTTTATACTATTATCTACTCAAAATTTAGATTTTATTAGTATACAAGTATTTTTACTTAAATTATACGAATGACCATAACTATATAAGAAGAAGAATTTCAATTATAAATGATAAATAATTATACCCTACAAAAATAAAACTAAAATTTAAGCGTAAATAAATATCCTAAATATCTAAAATATTGTCTAAGAATTATAATTATATATACAATTAATAAGTAACCTAAACTCTAAGAATAAGAATAAAATTACATGAATAAAATAAAATGTGAACCACATACGAGTGTAGATAACTTTAATTGACACTCCCTTGTTTTCATTTGCCTAAATGCCTAATACAGTTTAAATTCCATAAAATAATACTCGATAAATTAATAACCTCAATAAAACTAATAATTTGTATGGCCCCAACTCGGGACTAGTTCAAATTTAAATACCAATCAATTAAATAATAAGATAATATTTTTTTAAAAAATTCTTAAATATACTTAAGGTCCCAATAAAATTATAAATTAATAATTATAAAAAAATCTCATATATATAAATAAATCAAATGGATTCATAATTTACACATTATTGAAATATTTAATTGTATTTTTATTGTATCTTTTTCATCTTCATATCGATATATTTATAGATATACTCAGTAATAATAATCAAATAATACAATTAACTGTTTACTGTTAATGTGTAATTAAGAATCTTTTAAAATATTATATACTTATATATTCCTAATCAATATTATTTTAATAATATTAGTCCATGAAACATTTCTTATGATATAACCTCTCTAAATTAATAAATTATTAATTTATCGAATATATAATTTTTCTAAATTAATAAAATTCTCTGATCCCAATAATATTAATTTATAGAAGTTTTACTATATTAATAATAGTTACAATACACATAAGAAGAAATAATTACATCTTAATTTGTAAAATAACAAAGCTATTTCATGGTGCATTGTACATTACATTATATAATATGAGTTAATATTATAGTGTTGATAACTATGATTATTTTCAATTACTTTATTTAATTTAATTCAATATTCCCTTGATTGCTGGTAATATACTCTATTAATTTTGTCATTTTGATCATTTATTTTAAATTTATCCATTTTATTTTTTTAACAAAAATATCAACTACTCACCACTAATACAGGTATTTACTTTTTTATAAAATAATAAAATTATTTAATTTAAATACAAAAAGGCAAATAAATACGTTACAAGTGGAGTGGAGTATTATTTTCAATAATATACATATTTCGGTTAGAATTTTATGCGCTATTTTAATATATATCAAGAAAAATTTCAACTCTATGGACATTGATTATAGTATTTTTTTTTTTACGTTCAAAGATTTAGCGCGTGTCAACATACAAAAATGCCGAAGAAAATGTGTATATAGTCTAAATATTTAGATTACTCCGTATTTCTTTATTTAAGTCGACAGCGTATAGTCTTGCTATTGTGGTGCTTCCCATCATTAACGAAGTCCCCCCACCGTCATAAACCACCACAACTACTCTTTATAACCCGTCGACTCCATGACATAGCTCAAGTGATAGAGAGAGGGTGAAAAGAATTTTCAACTGAACTTGATAGTTATAGGGTGGAGGTTCGAATTCTGCCTTTAACATGAATTTGGCTCTTTCAAGCACAAGTTAAATAGTGAGCACTCTTTATAAGTTACGTGAGACACATCCTGCGATTTACCTCATCCACCAAATCATGGCATCCTCTCCGCCATTCGCTCCCTCATTTCTCCTCATCGCCGCCGTGGCTATGCTAATCTCACCGGCGGCCTCACAGCCCTGCAAATCACAGACATTCTCTAAAACCGCGCCAAAATTCACCACCTGTACGGATCTCCCCACGCTAAAAGCCCAAATCCACTGGGCCTACGATCCATCAGCAAAGCCCAACCCAACTCTCACCATCGGCTACCTCGCACCTCCGCCCAAGCTCGACGGGTGGGTTGCTTGGGCCCTTAACCCGACGGGCCTCGGCATGCTGGGGGCCAATGGCTCCGCCGTCGTGAAGACGTATAATATCTCCTCCTACACCGCAATCGCCGAGTCGAGAATCTCGTACGAGGTTCTCAGCAAGGAAGCGGAATATTCCGACGGGTTGATGAGGATATTCGCCACGCTGGAACTGCCGCCGGGGAGGACGGTGCTAAATCAGGTGTGGCAGGTAGGATCGTCAGTGAAGGATGGTGTGCCGGTGAGGCATGATTTCTCGCCGCAGAATTTGGGATCGAAAGCCACTCTGCAGTTGGGCGGTAACGCAGCGGCGAGTAGCAAAGGCGCACCTACGCCGGCGCCGTCAAAGGCGCCAGCGAGAGGGAGTGATTCAGGGGCTAGTTGGAGGATTTATGGGAGTGGTGTGGGGCTGTTTGGAGCGCTGGCACTGCCAGTTGTGCTGCTTGGGGTACTTTCGGGTTTTTAAATTTTAGTAGTATACTATAATTTGAATTTTACGTTTCTTATTCATCACTAAATTCTGGAACGTTTGATTTTTTTTCTTTTTCTTAAATTATCCCACGTTCTATGTGCTATTTGGTACATCATCTCTTGTGTCACACTGTTAGATGGACAATACGTAGAAGAAATAAATTATACCCTAAACTTTAAACCCTAGGGGCAATGGTGAATTTATTTTTTCTCTTATGTGTCAATGATGCACGAAAATGGCGTAGAAGATCTGATGTGAAATTATCCTATGCACGGATGCATAGTGCAATACTAATTTAAAAAGCTTTATACACTTATAAATAAATGGGTTATTCTGTGGTGCACCGGGTACACTGGTGCACCTAGAGGTTATAAGTTATAATTTAGGGTAATTTATTTTTTATTTTTTAAATTTTAATTATTTTATTTTGTTCCAAAAGTAATACTCCCTCCGTCTCTAAAAAGCTTGCACATCTCTTTTCGGCACGGAGATTAAGAAAGTGATAACTTTTAGGGGTATAATGGTATTTTTATGTAATACATAAATGATAAAGTATAGTAGGTAGAGATGATTTTTTTTTTTGTAATTAAAGTGTATGGGGAGAGTGGTTATTTTTTATTTTTTGCTTTTTTTTAAATGTGCAAACTTTTGTGGGAAAACTCCAAATGGAAAGTGTGTCATCTGAAGAAAGACGGATGGAATATTAATTAATATTTTAATCTAATAATTGAGATTAACTAGGTACATTAGTAAACCTAATGCAACCTAATCTAACTTTAAATGAAAATATCATATTAATAAATTAAAATGTTATTCACTTTATTAATGAATTTTTCTATTAACATATGTTTGTTTTGAGTTTGAATAATTTTAATATTTTCTTTGTCCACATTAAATGTACCCATGCATTTTGTCATTTATCAATTTGAATGTATTCAAGTATGATATTTTATCTCTCTAAATTTATCATTTTGAATGTAATATGTTTCAAATGTGATATTTCCTCTCTAAAAATTTGTGGACCCATACATCACAAAAACGATCTTCCGTAATTGTTTCCTTAAATAATAATAATCCATCAGGCAAATAATATAAAAAGTTACCCCTATGTCTCAAAAGTAATCATTTTTATTGTTCTACATTATTTAAGAAAAAAATATTTTTTTATTAATTTTATTAAGTTTTGAGAGTATTATTACACTTTTAAATAAGAAATTAAGTATAAAATATGTTGTGTGTATTGTGACAATTTTAAATAAAAAACATAAAATTAAATGGATTTACTAATCCTACATCTTAATACGTTCTACCTTAGGTTTGTGTTTGCATACATATCAGTCTACCTAACTCCATCTTGATCCGAATGTGTCTCATATTTTTATCTTTACGTAAATTAAAATTATGTTATTTTTAGTAGTATTTTGGTATTTATTGATAGTAAATAAATGAGTGTGTTATGTATTAGGTAATCGTGTTATTTTTTAAATAAAGTGTAATGAGTATGTCAATTATTTTGATTTTTTTACCATTAAAAAATGTAAAAGTGTTTTTGTTTTTTTACGGAGAGAGTATGTCCTTAAGTAGATAAATATACTTTTGATAAAAAATTAAATAAATAAATTAGTCAAATATTAATACCTTTCGTAAATTAATCCACCTTTTATAATTAAAAATATTAAATACCTTATTATTTATAATGAATATCCTTGAACTGCTTTAGCTTTTTTATTTTATCTTTGTATAACATATTCTCCCTCGGCCACTTACAAGGTATAAATTTTACTATTTTGGACGTCCACTTCAAAGATATCAATTTCCCTTATTTAATAAAAAAATATATCATGTGGCCACCATTTCCCTCTAATATAACTATCCACTTTACATATAGTAATAATACTCCTTAATCCACGCGCAAAAATCAAACGAGTACCTTGTAAGTGGCAGGAGGGAGTAGTATTTTTTTACAACTGATGAATGACATATAGAGAATTAAATTATACTCCCTCTGTTCCATGATAAGAGAGTCATTTTTCTATTTTGTTCGTTTCACCCAAAGAGTCTCATTTCCTTTTTTATACACATGGGACCCACACACCCCCTCTAATACAATTAAAATTTAGGACTCACACTCCTACTAATACAACTACCCACTACACATTAAATAATAATACTCATTAATCTAAGTGCAAAAAAGCAAATGATCCTCTTACGTCGGGACGGAGGGAGTACTCCATAAGAGATAAATATTGTTTGCTCGAAAGTGAATCTTTTTTCCATTTTAGTCGTCCGTCACAAAGAGGTTCATTTCTTTTTTTACCCACATATGACCCACACACACTGATACAATTAAAATATGGGGTCCACATTTTCATTAATACAACTACCCACTACACATTAAATAATAGTACTCCTTAATCAACGTGCACAAAAATAAAAGACCATCTTTCGGGCGAACGGAGGGATTATAATACTCTCTCTATCTCACCACAAGAGTTGTGTTTACTATATTTATATGGATTAAAAAATATATTATTTTAATGTGTAGTAGGTTGATAGATACTCCCTCCGCCCCCTTGATAAGTGTTCATCTTGCTATTTTGGTCCGTCTCAATACAAAGTGTCCATTTTCTTTTTTTGTTGATATGACAACACATATTAATACTATTATACTCAACCACTACACATGAGACCCACACTCAACACAAATACAACTATCCACTCCACATTAAAATATTATTTTTATCATCTCATTACACTTTAAAATATTACACTATTTAATTCACGTGTAAAAAGCAAACGGACACTTATCAAAGGAACGGAGGGAGTATAATATTTTATGTATAGTGAGATATTATTATATTAGTATTGTGTGTCGACTCCATGTAGATATATTAATTATTTGTTGTGGGTCTCATTTACGTAAAAAGAAAAAAAATAACTTTTTTAGTGAGACACCCTCATTAGTAAAATACAATTTTTGTGACTAAATGGAAGGAATATATAATTACTTATTAAATTTATTTTCCTCTGATTTCTTTGAAAATGTCTTAGTAAAATAGTGAAAAACAATATAAATCTTAATAGACAGTAGTTGAATTTCATCATCTATTTCCTTAGGAGGTGGTAAAAGTTGTGGATACCCGTAATTTGGGTATATAAGTTAATCAATTCATTCATGAATTATTTGAGTTTAAGTTTGAAAAAAAAAATGTTCGAAAGTGTCCATGACACTAAATGAGCCTAGTTAAGCTCATTCTCAAGTTCGATTATTTTATTGAGCCAAACTCGAACTCGGATATGTTCAATTCAAAAACTCACAAATATGTTCGTTTACATGTTCATGAACATATTCACGAACTAATTTGTTCATAGACTTGCAAATTTTTTTAATTTTATTATGTTAAAAAAAAAACTTTCGACTCAATAAGCCTCAATAAGTTTGAACTTGAACTAATAACTATAGGTTTTTTATTAAGTTCAATTCGAGCTTAAGTTCGGATTTGATTTTATTTATTTAATAAAAAAAAAATTTCGAGACAAGCTCGTGAACTATATATTTTATAAATAAATTGAGCTTTAATTCAAAAATTAAAATTCAAATCGAGCTCTAAGTCGAAAAATAATCAAACGGGTCAAGTTCGAGCCCAGCGATATTCGGGTTGGCTCGATTATGTCCTTACCTACAATTATGCTGGAATAGTAAAAGATGCCAATTCGGCGCATATCGCATAGGCCCAAAATCGCTTGTGCCACCGGATAACCGCCAGATCCTACTCCCTCCTCTCTCCCACCCGTTTACATCCAATTAGGGTTTTTTCTTGATAGATTGCATGGGTAATGGAGTCACTGCAGAGGCGAGTGGAGACTTGGATCCGAGATCAGAGGACCAAAATCATGAAGGTGACGTGGCCTCCGCCGTGGAGGGTGGTGGTGAAGTGGCCATGGCACAACGACCGACGCGAACAACAAAAGATGATCAAGGAAGAGTTAGAGCGGGGGAAGAAGCAGTTTCAGGAGTTGTGTTACGCCGTCAAGGCGGAGACAATCTCCGATTTGCAGGAAATTTTGTGTTGCATGGTTCTCTCCGAGTGCGTCTACAAGGTGAGCTGCTCTTATTCGTAATGGTGAATGAAACTGTGTTTGGTGTTGTTTAAACTTTTATTGGAGTGAAGTTTCTGGACATATAGGTTTGTGACTTGTGAGTTGTTATCTTTCCCTGGTTAAAGAATTGGTTTGTATGCAATGTTGATTTTCTTTTATTGAAAATTGTTACTATACGGGTTCCCTGTAATTTGTCAATTCTTGTTATTTTTGTTTCTTTGGAGTTGTATCAATGTGCATTAATGTGAGCGAGTATTTTGAACCTTTGTGAGCCTGTTGTTCAATGAAATGTGTTATAAGTCTTGAAGCAATGACACTTAGATTTCTATGCCTTTACTCTTTGTTGGACTATGGGTGGCACTTCCGAGTTCTTGACTTCAATATTCCTTCATGATAGAGACCTGCTGCTGAGATGCTTCGTGCAGTGAACAAATTTAAGGCTGACTTTGGAGGGCATCTGGTGTCTCTAGAGCGTGTCCAGCCATGTTCTGATCATGTCCCTCACAGGTGTTTGAATGAAATATTAGTATGATTTTTTTATCATTCTATGCGTTTCACTATGAGTCTATTCTTTAATATTATGTTAGATTATGTAGTTTAATTTGATTCTAGTTTTTTTTATTGCAGATCTCTTTCACATTCAAGAAGATTCATAAATTATTTTGTTAGAAATTAGAAACTGTATGCGAATGTTTGTGAAGTTATAAAAGGAATGTAGTTGCAAAGTCTGTTGTAAATAGCCGTATTTATCTTTTTGATGTATGATGTCCCCTCTCACATCCAAATTGGATTTTTGTTCTATAACCACCAAAAAAAAAAAACCCTAAAAAATGAATGTCGTCAAGGTTAAAGCACTGGTACCAGATAGAATGAAAGTCTCGCCTTATCAATTGGTTAGAGTGGAGAGACCTTTTATTGCTGTCTTCAATTTTGTGAATTTAATTATTTAACAGTTGTACAAAGTTCAGTTTTCTTGGTTAACTTGTCAGATTCTTTTTGAGTCTACATATAATTAAGCCATTTGTGTTGTGTTCACTGCTGACTGATTGTTTCTATAGAACCTTATATGCCTTCATATTGAAGCATTTCTTTCACCCATTTGCTGATTCTCTTGGTACTTGCATATCGCTTGGCTTAACTTCATTACATTCACACTTCTAGGTATCTATTAGCTGAAGCTGGAGACACTTTATTTGCTTCTTTCATTGGGACCAAACAGTACAAGTAAGATTTATGTGGTATACTTTGGCCAGCTATTTTACCTTAATTCCAAGATCATAGTGTAAATTGTGTTTTACTTTCTTTTTGACCCTACCTGTTATAAAGGGATGTCATGGCTGATGCAAATATATTTCAAGGTGCCATATTCCACGATAGCAGGACTGAATCCCCTGAAGTTGATAGTCAAATGGCTAATGGGGAAAATGGCTCAAAACTTACAGAGACCACCCCTAAACAATCAAAATTTAAACCAAAGCCTGCCGTTCACCGGGTACTTAAGACACTCTCTTGCATATTGTTTTTGATAATGATGTGGGATGCCTTTGTTTTCTCACTTAAGCACACATTTCTTTTACTTTCACTTTTTAATGTCTTCATCGTTCTGTAGGGGTTCATGGCTCGTGCTAAAGGCATACCTGCATTGGAGTTGTATAGGCTGGCTCAAAAAAAGAGGCAAAAACTGGTTTTGTGTGGACATTCACTTGGTGGAGCAGTATGTTTTTAATTTGAGTCAATTGACTTGCTTTAATTCTAGTCGACTGGTGGTTATATCTTTATTAATAATTTTCTCAGGTAGCAGTCCTTGCCACTCTTGCTATTTTAAGGGTTATTGCTGTTACGTCTAAAGAAACTGAAAGGATACCTGTGAAATGTATTACATTCTCTCAGCCTCCAGTTGGAAATGCTGCTCTTAGAGAGTATGTTTATTACTATTTTTTTAAAACTAGTTTTTCTGTTTTAACCTGAATTTCACCGTCTTAAGCTTTCTGAATTCTTACATATTCTTTCAGCTATATTAATGGAAAAGGGTGGCAGCATTACTTCAAGACCTATTGCATTCCTGAAGATTTGGTGCCTCGAATATTATCTCCAGCATATTTTCATCATTACAACTCACAGAACCTCTCCGGACCAGCTAATATTGAAACTTCACCGTCAATATCAAAATATAAAGGACTTGAGAAACAGAAGGCAGATAAATTGAAAGAGAATGAAAGTGACCAATTGGTTTTGGGTTTAGGTCCTGTGCAGAATCCCTTTTGGAGGCTTTCAAGACTTGTCCCCATAGAAGGTCTTAGAAGAAAGTTTTGTAACAGGGAAAAAAGAGTTGATCCCATTGAAACTTCTGTTGTTCCTGATTCTGCTGCAACATCAACTCTTGATGATTTAATTACTGCTCCACAATCTCTTGAAATTGAGGAGAGTTTTGATGGCATTTCTCTTCGGCCTTTACCGGAGACAAATGAGGAGATCTCTGGAGGAGTGAAAAATGAGAAATCTTCTGGTACAAATAACAGTAGCGTTGGGGACAAGAGAGGGTGGCGAAGAATACCTTCATTGCCATCATATGTACCTTTTGGGCAAGTAAGATTCTGAATTTTCACATACTTTTTGGTATCAATCGGTATGATCGGCTCATGAGTTATGTATTAGTGCAATTTCATATTTGTGCTTCATGGTCATCTTTAACTCTTCTATACTATCTTACTTTTTTGAAGCAATCATCAGATGATTTATCTTATGCACACTATTATTCACTGGAAGTTTGATTATTTATTTATTTTTAAATTTTATTTTTATAAATATTTTATTTCTTATTCGATTTTGTTTTATTCTTATATAACAGCTTTTTTTATTGGGAAACTCATCCGTGGAGTCACTCTCTGGTTCGGAATACTCAAAATTGACATCGGTGAGATGGCTGCTTCTCATAATTCCCTTCACTGGGCAGAATTTTGTACTTCTTGCAATAATATATTAACCGTAGAATCTATTATCCTCTTAAGTCTATTGTCTTGCTGATAGTGTTGTTTTTTCCAGGTTAGATCTGTCATTGCTGAAGTAAAAGAGCGGTTTCAGTCACATTCTATGAGGTCATACAGGTCCCGCTTTCAAAGGTAATATTTGTAAGCACTCCTCCTACGCCAAGTATGCTTTTCAACTGATATGGTGCAAGTTTGTGGAGATTCAATTCTTTTTGTGCTTTACTGATTTTCAAAACATTTACTCTGTTGGATTTTTCTGGGTAATTAATTTCTGGAGATTATATATATTACATTGTGGGTTGGAAAAGAACTTACATTTGGATGCTCTTTGGATAGACATAGATATATAGATGGGAGATGTTTCTTGTCAACAAGCTTTTGTTGTCATTAATGTTATTCTGTTACAGATTAATGGAGTATCATTAGATGATAGTAATAATTTGAAATGGGTTAGTTTGAAAGGATGTTCATGTATTTTTCTGAATTTAACTTAAATTTTCTGTTTACAAAAAATAATGGAGATGGTTTAAATTTTTGTTGCAATTTGTATCACTTTTAATAATCCGTCAAACACTTCAAAGCATGCCAGCATGTCTGGCTATGAGAATTGTCTGAACGAGTCTGAATGAACAAATTCTATTAGATTTAAGTCTGGTCTTGAAGGATTGCTTCACTTGGCTTTACCCTTTATTTTTAAAAAGGGCCAAGTAACCCCCACCAACATAACCCAAACCCCATTTTTTCTTAATGTCAAAATTGAAAGCTCCTGTTAAATTAGGTGTCACATGGAAAATCCTTGTTTTGCAATAAACCTTAAAAATATTATAATAAATTGATATTTGGGAGAATTAAGAAGCTAACAAGTTTTGTGGAGAAAGAAAAGGAAGAAACAAATGAACCTAAATGTGCTCCTACATCATTACATACTTGCGTTCCATTATCTATGAGTCTTAATAAAAGATGAAAAGAAAGAGGGGGAAAAATATATATATATATAGCATAAAAAGTTTGTAAATTTGAAAATTGGTGCAAGTAATCTTATTCTCCCTATGTGATGACATTGTTTTGCTTGTCTCTTAATAACAGCTTCACTCTTCGTGAATATGCTTCTCTGAGTTCTCTCAATTTCCCATGCCTCAATCCTGTAACTTTGCAATGTCTTGGTGATCTTTTCAGATTAATTGATTGATGTATAAGCTCAATTTATTTCTTTCAGGATCTGTGAACATTACTTGAATGACAGTGCATTTTCATTCCTGGGAAGGGATCAAGAGCTGCAATTTCCTCATCTCCAAAAATGGTTAGGAATTTCGGTTGCTGGTGCGGTTGAACTTGGACATATTGTCGAATCTCCCATTATTCGTGCAGCTACTTCTTTGGCCCCTCTTGGATGGACTGGTATTCCATGTGAGAAAAATGGAGATCCATTGAAAGTAGAGATATCCGGTATTGGATTACATCAGTGTACATTAATTCAAGCTCGAGTGAATGGTAAATGGTATATTTCTTGACCTTTAGCTAATTCAATGTGATTGTCGTGTGCTTGCATCTTGATTTGCATTTTGCTTTTGAATCCTTAATATATCATCTGGTCGTCTCTTGACATAATTCACATGGAACAAGGAAACACAGTATCTGATATAAATCTGTAGCATAGTTGTTCAAGCGAGAGGCGCAAGGGCCTTGTTGGAGCCTGCACCTCTTGTACATCCTTCCCTAGAACATGTATACATAAATATATCCTTCTAAACACATAATTACTAACTTAATAAGGAAATGACTTAACATCGCACATGATTGTACATAATAAGTAATAACTCATAAATAACATAGTAACACATTGAATATCCATGCATAATATCATAATCAACTTCAAAGTTCAAATAGATTATAGGCAAATTACTAAAGGCCTTCTAATTTATTAAAGTTATCAAGTGTCAAATGATAAGCCACTAGCAAACTAATCATAATCATCACGGTCGCTGTCATCCTCCTCAACCTCTTCCTCTCATCAATATCAAATTGAGCATCTTTTTCATTATGTTGTTGGTGGAAACCCTAGGTTAATTTCCCGACAGACTGAACTCAATTTCCCCCTACCTAAAAAGAGCTTAAGAAACGTTTTTATGATTAGAAAACATTTGACAACATATTAAAAATCATAAAAAAAAGATTAAAAAAAATAAAATCCCCTCCTGGGACAGAAAGGTGCATGAGGTGCTCGCCTCTTGCACATTGCCTATGTTTAGCAAAAACCTAACAGTCTTGGCGCATAGGCTTGGCACGCCTTTAACAACTATGATCTGTAGCATTTTGTAAGCCTATACAATAATCCTTTAACTCAAGTTATATCTGTATTCCTTAACCTTATCTTGCTGATGAGTGGAAAATGTCGTAATTTATGTGGCAATTATCTTTCTTTCAATTAGTGAAAAATGGAGTTTATGTAGCTTTATGTGTCGTACCGCAGCAGAGTGTTGGTTAAAGTAAAACCTGTTGTATGATGGACATTTCACTGCACTGAAACATTTTGCTCATTCGAAGTAAAACTTTTTAGGTGTTCAACTACTGTAGAGTGTTTTCCTTCTCCACCAGCATATTCTCCACAACATGAACGACAACTGGAAATGCAGAAAGTTCGATTAATTGTCGGAGCTCCTTTGAGACGACCACCGAAACATCCAATATATGATGATAGGTTGATGCCGGCATTTCTTTCTATTGATCAAAGCTCCGTTGATCTGAAGTTGATGCAGAATAAGTCTCCAGAAGTGGAGGAAAATGATGTCCGTCCTGATGGTCTAAGTGATTTTGTTGTATATTTTACGACGGATTTTTCAACTGTTGCCAAAGAGGTTCATGTTAGAACCCGCATGGTGCGGCTAATTGGTCTTGAGGTGATATACTCTATTAGTTTTTCATTCATTTCTCTTGTGCTTATTCCTAAGTTATGTATCATTTTTAGGGTGCTGGTAAAACCTCTCTTATTAAGGCAATTTTGAATCAAGGAAGAACTAACAACAGAACAACTCTTGATACTTTTCCTGTGGATGTTGAAGTGCAAGAAGGTATTTCTGGTGGTTTGCTCTACTCAGATTCTACTGGAGTAAATTTGCAGGTTTTTCCAATAACTAGCTCTAGCATTTAGTTTTTACTCGTTGATTATTTGCATGGGATTATCCTGTTTTAAAGCAGACAATTGATTAATTTATATTTCATGTGATTAAACCATTCTACATGCTCACAAGCTTTTGACTCGTCTTTCATGAACAAGATAATAATTGTTCCCTTCAGTAAAAAGTGTTCCCATGGAGCATTTGTCTTTCATTACAGCGGATGTCATCTCCCCTGTGTGACTTGAAAGGAAAGTTTAATAATTTATATTGCTTAATTACATGTATTCTGTCTTTATCCCTTTCTTAAATATTTCACTAATTTCTTACTTGAAAGATAGAGATAACTTGAAGTTATGATAAACATTTCATAGTCGAGCATTATTAAAAGTTTATGCAAACTAAGGAAATATAAATGCAAGATGTCAAGATAAGAATGATTTTGCAGGAAAAACACATCAATTTTGATTTATTAGTATTAGCGCCATCTTTTACTAGCTTTCTAGGCAGTCTTTTAATTAAAATATCTGTAAACGAGGGTACATTAAAAAACATGCTAGTTTTGTGGGCATAACAAATTTCCACTGTGCTCCTTGTGAACTATAGTCCTGTAAGACTGACGAAGTGAGGAAGGTATCTGTAAGTTAGACTAATGGTTAAGGGAAGCGGGAGTCATCCAAAGCTTCATCATTTCCTCTTTCTTTTTACTTGCTGTTCTTCTAGGATGTGCTTCTTCAGGATGCTCTTTGCCATATGTCATGCTTCATTGATGCTTTACATAAATCAGGTCATGAATTCGTTGTGTGATCCAATTTTGGTTTTAGTTAAAACCTTTGTTATTTATTAAAGGTTAATCAATTGTTTACCCGGCCACTGGGCTCTTCACTTAAGTGAGAGACCCAGGTTCGATTCCCAATGGGAACGAATTAGGAGAGGGGATATAAGGAGCCTTGGAGAAGGGGAAGTATGAGTGCTTGGTGTAACTACTAACTATACTAACAACTAACATTTACCGATAAAAAAATAAAATAAAATTGTTTACCCTATTTAAAATGTATGTGTTTTGCTGGAGGAACCTTGGTAAGCAAGACTCGAGTATAATTAACTTCTCTATTACTCTATTTATAATACTCGTGTACAGTTGTCCCTTTTAGTAATTGAATGCGGGTGTTCTTTCTCTTTCTCCTTATCACTGGTGCAGAATTTGAGTTTGGAAGCCTCAAATTTTAGGGATGAATTGTGGAAGGGAATCCATGATCTTAGGCAGAAAATAGACTTGGTTGTTCTTGTTCACAACTTATCCCACCGTATACCTCGTTATGGCCTTTCAGATGCATCACAACTACCAGCTCTGTCACTACTCCTAGATGAGGCTAAATCTGTTGGTGTTCCATGGATCCTTGCCATAACAAACAAATTCTCAGTTAGTGCACACCAGCAAAAGTCAGCTATTAATGCTGTAGTGCAAGCATATCAAGCAACTCCTAGCACAACTGAAGTAGTGAATTCATGCCCATATGTAATGCCCAGTGCATTGGGTGATTCACTGTCATGGCATGCAGTAAACAGCGTTCCTGATGAGGCTAAAGGAGGTCCGAAGCTCATTTCTGCTCCACTGAATGTTGTTCGGAGGCCATTTCAAAAGAAACCAGCTGTTCTTCCCGTTGAAGGTGTAACAGCATTACGTCAACTAGTCCATAGTGTGCTCCGCAATGATGAGGAAACTGCTTTACAGGTAAATTTTTCAAGGTTGATTTTCTACAAAAAAAAAAAAAAGGCCTAATGGTTGCGTACCTTTCACTATATTAATCAATTCTTTTAAACTGTCAATCTAGCCATGATTTAGCTATTTCATTTGGGTGGCAGATTTTAAAAGATGATGAAAATGTGTTGACGTGTGTTTATTGGTATGAGATAAAAATTACCCATTTTAGACCCGTGTACTTTATCCTATGTGTAAGGATAGTGGAGACGATGTTGGATGCATCTATTCTGGTGTAGCTTTTGCAATATACCCTTTCAATTTTCATATTTCAGTATTGAAACTAATTTGAAATTTTTTGACCAATGTCACAAGTGGGCTAAAATTGCACCCAATTGGTCAAATCAAATTATGGTCAAATCAAATTAACCAGGCCTTAAAAGCTTGTTGTACCTTGGTCTGGGTTGCTTAATGCATGATACATTTAGGTACATATTGATTAGTTCTGAAAAATATATTTGCTGATGTTACATTTTACACTATAGGAACTCACGAGGGATAGGGTATTCCTGGAATTGGCGAGGGAACGAGCAGCTGCAAAAACTATGGATGGAGATGCATTGGCCAAATCGAATTCTCTAAGTGCAGCAACTGTTGGTGCTTCTGTTGGTGCTGGAGTTGGCATTCTATTGGCGGTTGTCATGGGTGCAGCCTCGGCCTTGAGGAAGCCATGAGAATTTTAGGGGTGGTGCTTGTTTCGAATCTGGGAGTATAAGTGAGGATGAATATTTTAAGGGATCAATGGAAACGGGAGTGATTGTGAATATAAGGTAATGTATAGCAAAAGAATCAGTGAAAGTGATCAATGGAATTTGATTCTTAACCCCCTATAGCATGCAAGATTTTTCATTCACAATATCCATCTTCGTTACCTCTCACCAGATAATTAGTTTCAAGTCTGATTTTTGTAGATGTTTTATAGTCTGTAGATATTTAAATACCAATAACAAATTTGTAATATCTATTTTACTTATTCTTCATTTTTTAAATGAGAATCTGCTAATCTGCAGTTTTAATTATATAATAAATTGGGCCTCAGAATTACCCTAAATATGATATTTTAATTAGAGCATGCACATTGATAGGGGTGGTTTAAACTTTAAATCCACTCTCTCACCTACACCTCATTTTGCACATTTTTCAATGAAAATGAACTATCACCTGCATCCATACTTCAGTTTAAACTGAGGAACTGAGTGCTAAAGGACACATCTTTTATTTATTTTATATTTAAATAATGAATTTAAATTTAAAAAGGACATATAAACCGAGTTCATTGCAGTGAATTGAGTTTAAGTTGGTGGTACTGTAGGTTTAAACTCATTCATCCACATTGGTTTGAGTTGTAAAATTTTTTGGTTTAAACTCACTATTCTAAGACCAATGTAGATGCTCTTTATATGGAGTAAACCCTAGAATGCTCAGAATCACCTAGAATTCATATTAATTATTGAGGCAATAAAAATAATATCACCGGCCAAAAAAAAAAAAAAATTACACCTAATAGGGAAATTCTGTCGTACAAAACAACGATATGATTTAAAAAAAGAAAGAAAGAAGACAAACCAATTATTCATTCAATTACACAATTTCCTTTTCGAAACAGAGGAAGCTGATTTTATTGTCTGTGTAGGTGTAATTCTTTTGGTTCATCACCACCATTCTACTCTTTTTGAGATCATAAGAACAAAAAATAGATTATATATATAGCCAGCAGCTGGGAAAAGCTGGATTAAACAAACGTAGAGGTGCACGGACCGTGCACGCATTCTGGTAACTCATCTTGAACAGCACGAGAGAGAACTTTTTTGCTTTGATAAGTCGACACCGTTCGCCAGGCTGACCCGATTGACTGATAATTCAGCTTTATAGGAGTCGGAGTTTAGAATTTTGCGGCTTACTTTCTCATAGATCTCACGGATGACAATCTCGAATGCCTTGTTCACATTTGTTGATTCCAAGGCAGATGTTTCTATGAAGAACAATCCTCCCTCTTCAGCAAGGTTTTTACCCTCCTCCACACTTACCTCTCTAATATTGTCTAAGTCGCACTTGTTCCCCACAAGCAAACGTGCAACTGTAGTATCACAGTGAGCTGCGTAATCATTTGAAAAGGATGAAATACATGCAACAAAGAATATAAAGCAACTAGAAAGTGGAGCCACTTGAGAGTAGTAAGTCTTGCTAAAATGAGCCAAACCCTCTTTTCCAACCGATGGTATGTCAAAGTGAATAAGGAGTATTTTTAAAAAAAAAAATTAAGTGGAAAAAT
The DNA here is from genome assembly GCA_023678885.1 of Pogostemon cablin. Classification (NCBI taxonomy): domain Eukaryota; kingdom Viridiplantae; phylum Streptophyta; class Magnoliopsida; order Lamiales; family Lamiaceae; genus Pogostemon; species Pogostemon cablin. Next base: position 4,577,693 of record CM042984.1, read on the forward strand.
CTTCCCCTAATCAGATTCTTTTCCGAATCAAGGGAGGACAAAAACCAAAAAACAAGAACAAACTACTCTATAATTTCAAATTAATCATGCCAACATCTGCACTGTGTTATAGATGCAATTATTGTGTTTGTTTGCAACTCTTAAGAGCTCTGGTTAAGTTCATGTGCCAATAAAAAAAAAGCAAAGGCATTTTATGAGTTTAGGTGAGAGTCTCTGTCAAACATCATTGTTTATCTACCCAACAGTCTTATTAATGATCCTTAACACTAAACCCGTATCTTTTATAATAACACAGTGTTGTCTAGACAGGTGAGTTTTAACTTATTTGAGAAAGGTGTTGGTGACTAGGCGAGTCACTGACTCACTGGGTTAGTTTATCTTCCAATCATGCGAAGAATGAAGATGAAATCAAATACTATGTTTTTGCATATAAGGCTTTTCAGAAATGAGGTAACAAGAATGCTACTAAACACAAGTAGATGGTGAAATATTAGACTAAAGGTGATGCTTTGACAACATATAAACATTGAAATGCTTTGCAAGTGAGTAGCACTAAAAACTTCCACCCGAAAACATATACTAGTTCAGATCATCAGCAAAACAATATTTGACTATGAGTTCATATCACTCATATCTTGCTTAACCATTTCCAATTCTACATATGCATCATCTCATAGTAATCTAAGTTCAAAATCACAACTAAAGATTGACATCTATCTGCAAAGAAGACAAATCAGAACAGTAAACTAGCACTCTCCTCACTATCTTTCAATCATCAATATCATTTGATCAAATCTACCACAGATGAACAATTCATTCAACATTTGACTTGAATTCCACGCTAAAAATGAGTTTGAGCTACCTTCATTGAACAGTTTTTTTTTCCAACTACATTATTTAAAATCAACATACTCAAACTTGTCTCAAATTCAATTCAACATTATCTATATCACATAAAAATTAATAAAAAAAAACACATACCGAGAAATCGAAACTTGAACAATGAACAAGTTGAGAAACAGGAAAACATACTGTTTAGCTCATCGAGCCAGCGGTTGATGCTTTCAAAAGTAGTCTTCCGGGTGATATCATAGACAACGAGAGCACCAACAGCGCCGCGATAATAGGCGGAGGTGACGGCGCGGAAGCGCTCCTGGCCGGCGGTATCCCATACCTGCGCCTTGACTTCCTTGCCGTCGACCTCCAACACCTGCGTCTGAAATTCAACCCCAATGGTGGCCTTGGAATTATGGTCGAACTCATCCCGAGCAAAACGTGAAAGCAAATTGGATTTTCCAACTGCAGAATCACCGATAACAACTATCTTGAACAAGTATTCTTCCCCACCATCTTCCTCCATCTCTTCGGGGAAAGAAGCCTTATTGTTTCGTTTCGGATTTCTTCACTTGAAGGCGGTTCGTGTGTGTGTGTGTGTGTGTGTGTGTGTGTGAGAGAGAGAGGAAGGAAGAAAATTACTCAATTAGAAAATGCAGAGATTTTTGTGCTTGATTGAATTAAATGAAGAAATGGTGCGTAATTCAAGGTGAGAACTAAAGTTAGATCTATTATTATTAATAATTTGTTAATTTATTTTTGCAAAGTCGTTGTTTCTTTTTTATAAAGGAATCGTACCTTCCCCTCCTAATGAGTCAAACTATATAGTCTGAGACTCTGATTATTTTATTTAATTTCATAAAAGAAAAATGAAGACTAAAATTGACGTTAGTGGAATTTATTTATATTTTTTAAAGAATAAATCAACGTGACATGTAAATTTACTCATCCACATTATTTGGTTGATTTTCTATTTCTATGAGTTATAGTACTACCTTTCAAAAATGTTATATCCTCTAATATAATAATTTATATTTTTGATTTTGTGTAATAGAATCATAATTTTTAATTAAAGATTTATACTCCTTTTAGGATATACATCACGGTCGGGATCTTATGTGATATTTTGGTGTGACATCTCTTGTAACACTCCGTTGGATGAGTGACACGTAAGAGAGAGAAGGGAAACTATACTTAAGTCAACCAGTCAACCCTTGGGTCAAGGGATTGAATTTATCCACTCCGACACGTGTCATTCCATAAGTAGGTGTTACAGGAGATGTCACATCAATGTGTCACAAAACATCATGTGTCATACAGTACTCCCTCCGTCTCAAAAGTTTGCATACCTCTCCCGGAGCATGCCTCTCCCGGCACGGAGATTAAGAAAAATGATAACTTATAGGGTATTATGATATTTTTAGTAATAAATAAATGATAAAGTATGTTAAATGTGTTAGGTAAGAGTGGTTTTTGTGTAAATAAAATGTATGAGGAAGAGTGATTGTGTTTGATTTTTTGTTTTTTTTAATAATGTGCAAACTTTTATGGGATAACCCAAAATGAAAAGTGTGCCGTCTAAAATGGGACAGAGCGAGTATATCTTAATCCACATAAAAAAAATACTCCCTCCATCCCATTCAAAGAATTTTTTTTTTTCATTTTATTCATCTCACCTAAAGGGTTTTCTTTCCTTTTTTTACATACATGGTACCCACACACCTCCTTTAATACAATTAAAATATGGGATCACACTCAACTAATACAACTATCCACTACCCATTAAATAATAATATTTCTTAATTTACGTGGAAAAAAAAAGCCCCAACACATTTTTGGTAGAAGTTATAGATTACCAAATAAAACCCTAATACACTAACGGCAGCCATCGCCTCATTTACCTCTTCCGCCTAGTTTTCTCGCCGCCGCGCCGACCAAACCAACGCCGCCATTCTGTATAGAATTGATTTTATAAGGTGTAATGCGGCTGAGCTCCGACTCTCAGAATGTAAATCTTCCTTACGGATACCGGCGCACCCTGCACTGCCTCCTAATTACTTGATACTCTATATTCCGAAGATCACTCCTCTGTCATTTCGATTTCTTTGTTTCATTTCCTGTTCGAACAAGTTCCTGTAATGGCGTCGGCTCTTGGATGCTCTTCTCTCAACACTGCTCATCGAGGTAACGGTGCTTTAGTGCTACGTATTCCCTTATTTAGCTCCTTTGCAGTTTGCATTGAATGATTACCGTATTTCACCTATAAATATGCTATGTTTTCTGCATTTCCATAAAAAAGAGGAATGGAGCACCTTTTGTTTTTAGCTTGCAAACACAATTATGTTATTTGTGTTCAGTCTATGTTAACATTGTTCTTGATTCTTTTGTCCACTTGTTGTATGTTTGGGCGCCATCAATATCTTATAGTAATAGTAGATAAATCGTTATCAAACGCTTTGGCTTGTAGATAAAAATTAAGAATCCTTGATTCTTATTGCCAGGCATCATCGAAAATGATGATCAGGGCATGTACATATACTCGATGTTGTGTCTAACTCCTTAGAGACATTTGCTTTGTTGGTATTAGCATTTCGATTGAGAATCTTGTAGATGGATAGATATCATTTTAGTAAAAAGATAAAGATTTGATTTTTATGTGCATCTTATGGCTTTGGCGGAAGCTAAATAGTGTCCGTGGAATTGGGAACACAGAGTATGCAAATTGATGTTTAAAACGTCGGTACTAATATTAGAGAAATTTTAAATTAAAATGACAGTATCTCCCTGCATTAGCTGAAAATTCATAATGTAGATATAGTTTATCATTGAGATTGATGTGATGTTGCTGTAGACGTGCACATTAGTGCTCTATTCTTGTATATAGTTTTGATGATGATCTTTAGAATTACCAAGCAGGAGGGAGGCTGAAATGGAGGTCACATAGAGCAGCTGTAATTCCCTGTTTTCATCTCCCGATGCATAGTCATGAAGTTAAAAACAGGTTGCAATTTGAGCTACTATCTAAAAACAATTGATCTATCCATTCTTCTATCTCTGCCAAATAAATTTCATGCGAAACCAAAACTAAAAGTGTGAACCATCTATTTGCAGGATAAATGTTGATGACATAAAGTCGCTTAGATTGATAACTGCGATTAAAACCCCTTATCTCCCGGATGGAAGATTTGACATAGAAGCCTATGACGCCTTAGTGAATATGCAGATTGAAGGTGGTGTTGAGGGAGTGATTGTTGGTGGAACCACCGGTGAAGGTCAGTTGATGAGCTGGGACGAACACATTATGCTCATTGCTCATACTGTGAACTGTTTCGGTGGATCCCTCAAAGTTATTGGCAACACAGGAAGCAACTCTACTCGGGAAGCAAGTCATGCAACCGAACAAGGCTTCGCTGTTGGAATGCATGCAGCCCTTCACATTAATCCTTACTATGGTAAGACCTCATTAGATGGTATGATATCTCATTTCAAACGCGTGCTTCCAATGGGCCCTACAATTATCTACAACGTACCATCCCGTACAAGCCAAGACATACCACTCGATGTAATCCAGAACTTAGCAAACAGCCCTAACTTGGCTGGGGTGAAGGAATGCGTAGGAAACAATAGAGTAGAGCAGTATACAAGCAACGGAACGGTGGTGTGGAGTGGGAACGACGATGAATGCCATGATTCAAGGTGGGATTATGGGGCTACCGGTGTCATTTCTGTAACGAGTAACTTGGTTCCTGGTCTAATGAGAGAGCTGATGTTTGAGGGGAAGAATCCATCTCTAAACTCAAGAATTATACCTCTTATTGAGTGGCTGTTTCATGAGCCAAACCCTATCGGCCTAAACACGGCCCTGGCTCAGCTCGGGGTCGTGAGGCCAGTGTTTCGATTACCGTATGTACCCCTTCCTTTAGCAAAGAGGGTAGAGTTTGTGAATATAGTTAAGGAACTTGGGAGGGAGAATTTTGTAGGGGAGAGAGATGTGGAGGTCCTCCAGGATGATGACTTCATTTTAATCGATCGTTATTAGCTGCATTGCTATCTTTGAGAACTACAGTGTAAGTTCTTAACAATAATTATCATCTCTCTTTTTTTTATTTATTTTTTTTAATTATCATTACTTATTATCTTGATCTCGTATGTTTGGAGGGCCTTTAATTTTATCTCGTTTTACACTCTCATACTATGTTTGAGTATATCCTTTAGCAATCTTTTCAACAATAGAGTTTTCAAGGTGATGTGTATTATCGACTTTGCTAAATGCAGGCAGGCAAAGGGAAAGCTTAGTCAAATGATAAGTTGTGCCTTTTCTCAACCTTTTACCAAATAGATACTTGAACAGAAATATTGGGTAAATAGGGGTTCCTTTGAACAGTATAAAGTTAAAAACTTTTTCACATGCAGTCATAAATTTTACTGAACTGGAAAAGCGCAGAACTATAGAAATAACACAATACAAATGGAGTAAGTGATTTTAATCATCTGTGTATCCTCGAACTAAACGTTAACAATTTTTTTTAATAGTCCATTATTACTTATTCATATTTGCAATCAAGTCATAAAATATATACAATCGAATCATAAACACATACAAATGAGTCATTTGTTTCAATCGAGTCAAGGTTAATTTTGTTGGCATTTTATTACTTATTCTTAAAATGGGATTTAAAAAAAAAAAAAAAACTGGGTACCGTTACCCATTACCTCTAAGAAATACTTATCAATTATCAATTACAAGGTATGTCAGCAATTTGGAAATATTGGAAATTAGTAAAAAATTGGGTCTGTTAAAACCAGAAAAAGAAAAGGTGATAGGATGTGATAATGTTATTTTTCTTTTTTTACCATTCCATGAAGTTTTGAAATATGAATGGCGACCCAAAAAAGCAACTTTTGTAGATGTATTGAGAAAGTTACTAAGTTAAGAAATACTACTATATCTGAAAGCATGTAAAATATTGACAACATTATTAAGATGATGGTGATTCTTCAAGCATCTTTCATACAGCCCATATTGTTGATGGAACACATGGATGATGATGGATCATCACTTCCACACACACACACACAGACACACACAATTCAAGAAAATTGCAATATATGAGGAGCTGAGCATCAAGAGATAAATTAACCATGAAACTTCTACTGCAACCCTGCATTTTTTTGCCTTCATTCTCTCTCTCTTTCTCTCTCTTCCCCCACACTATAGAGGGGACCTCTGCAGTACTGCTGCATATAGCTAGCCACTCTATCTCATTACTCTCAATGTATCCCCTTAGATTTCTTTAATATGCAAATTTATACCCTTTTGTTCCTTCATAGTTCATAATTTCTGAAACAAAGTGCCAAAACACTTGTATTTATTTTTACTTTTTAGATTGAAAGTTGATCATTAATCTTGTTACAAATTCAGGTTGAGAATGGGAAATTTGAAGATCATACTCTATCAGTTGCTTTTACTTGCACTGTTTTGTGCAGCAGTTCTTCCACAAGGTGATGAGTAACATTACCCCTTTACTTTCCAATCCCATTTTCTTAATTCTTACCAAGCTTCTAGTCTTCCTTACAACACATCAAATTGTATAATATTCACTTCTTCTAACTGTTAATACACCCAACTGTCATTTGCAAGCAACATCTCAAATTCCATGGTTCAAATTTCTAGTTACACATGAGTATGATTTTTTGCTTGATTGTTCGTCTTTCTTTCTTTCTTTTTTTCTTTCTTACGTGTCACTCATATGCAACATAACTCGATTATCCTTCATTTTGTCACGTCAGACGTGACAGGATCTAGAGTTCAAACTGCAATAAACAGTCATCACACTGTAAACTTCAAGGTTAGACCATTTCTGATCAAAATTTCCAGAATTAGATACTAAATGATCATGTCATTCCTTGCCAGAGGGTTCGAAAGGATCGTTGATCGGATCATCGGCACCGAGTTGCAGTTACAATGAATGCAGAAGGTGAAAACACAAGTGTAGAGCTGAGGAGGTTCCAGTGGAAGCCAATGATCCCATCAACACTGCTTACTACTTCAAATGTATTTGTCTCAAGGTTTAAAACATCCCCCTAAACATGAAGTACTATAATATTTTTGGTGGATTTTCTCTCTATCATATAGAGATATCCCTAATGTTACTTATTTTTGTGTATATATATCATCTTTGTTAAGCTTAATGATGTAGGAAATGGATTATATAATTCTACCTTTTCTAATCTAATCTTTTAATCTGTAAGTGGTTTGCAATTGAGAGGAGTGTCTTAATTACCTGCAACAGTAAGTAAATAAATATATGTTGGTATATTAATTTTCTGTAGGAGTGTAAATAAGTAGAGCCGAAGAGTTGTTCAAGCTTGCTTGAATATATTATCCAGTTTTAAAATATGTGTTTGAGCTTGTTTGATAAGAAATCAAATTGAGCCTGAACGAGTTTTATTCAAATCAAACACAAGTCCTATTTGAATAATTTGATAATCTTACACTTACTTTGCCTATTTTCTTAAATCAAGCCGAGCTTTTAATTTTATGGAACCCAAATGCCTATTTAGATTTGTTTGATATCTTTATGTAATCGAGGTTTCGTTTTTAACTAATGATCTCTGGCCGAGTAGTTTTGTTTGATTTTTAACCATAATTTTTTTTACAGCACCTCCACCATTGGTCAACTTGTGAGAGATTACAAAATTAACTCTATATACGGAAGATTACAAAATTATAAAGTGGGCTTGAATATTGGGCCAATTAAGTAATAAGTAAAGATTAATTGGGCTTGTTATGGGCCAATTTGGATTTCCAATCCCATCGAAAGCTTTAACCATTACCCAGTAGGCTTGATAAGGAAAGAACTTCATTTTGTAAACGGTCTTTGATTTAAGCATTTTTAAATTTTAAAACATGTCACACTCATTTTTTTTTTTATTATTCATAAATATTGGGCTATAAGTAATATAGCTAGAATATTAGTGCATTTTATGAGATTATTACATGTGTAAGATTAAAAAAAATTGTACTCCATATTTTAAATTGGTAAGAATTTAGTATATTTCCTAATATATTTGCTATTGATGCCTTCCATATTCAAATAACTTGCGAAAATAAAACACTATATCCGTTGCGGAAGAATGTTCGTATTTCCTCATTTATTTATTTCACAATATTCTTTCACACTTAATCAAAAATGAAATAAAAAATAAAAATTCAATAACTTTAAAAAATACTTTAATTTCAAAATTATTACTCCCATCTAACACATAATATTATTTTACACTTTATTTATTATCTAAAAATACTTAAATACCTCCTAATAACTTAAAGTCAATAAAAATAGTTTTAAAAAAAAATTCTTAAGCGTGAAATAATAATTTTGAAAAGTTTAATAAGACCAGGGAATATAGAGCTAAATGGAGTATAAAATTTGAAATAATTTTGTACTAAACATAATAATTAAATTAGAACTAAACATGTAAAACAACTCTACAAGTAAAGACATTATGTAGGTACGTATATAATTTATTAATTAATATAAACATATAAAAAATCAATTTATATATTTTGTAATTCTAAATAAATAAATAAAAATCATGATACAGTATTTTGAGGGAGTAATTATTAAGCAATTATTTTAGAGTAAACTCTCAATGATATGTCATTTATGCTCGTGATTTACCAAATTAAGTTCGATACATTTTATTTATTTATTTATTAAACAATCTTAATTTTTTGAGCTAATCGATGAATTAGATCTGCTTCATATGACAAACAAATATTTAATTGTTTTTGACTTAATAGATATGATATATAATTGGAATAATTAATAATGATTGAAGAATATGTGTGATAAAAGTAATAATATAATGATGGGACAATTAATCTCTTGGAGGCTTCTTGAGTTGTTTTAAACCCATTCGATTGATGATTGGCCGTAAAATGCCCTTTCAAGTTATCCAAACAATATCAATTCTGGATTATTCATCACTCCTAATGGCTACATTTTATTTATTTTGAATTAATTTTTAAGATAGTTTTTTAATGATATTTATTTTCTGTATTTATTATCTCTATATAAAGTCAAATAAAATCCCCCAAAATACTTATAAAATATTTTATCGTGATAAAATGTTCATAAAAAAGATTATCATTTAGATGAAATTAATGTTTTGGAACTTGACGTATAGCATGGTCATAGTAGTATTTTTTATTTTTTTTTTGTAATCTTGTGAAATCATCTTACAAAGATTGATTTTGTGTTGAAATGTTACTAATATTTTTAGAATTATTCTCATGTTAACCAGATTCACCGTGCACCTAAACTTTTTATAAATTTTTTAGTATATTAATTTTTTTTTTAAATGAACTATTATTCTTTTAAATAAAAAATATGAGTATTACTCATTTCAACAAAATTAAAAAATTAACATATCAAAAGTTACAGAATAATATTTTTTATTTAAAAATATAAATAATTCATCACTATAAATGGAGTTGTTTTTAATATTTTAAAAATAATTTTGATAAAATAAGTGTAAAGTAAATTCGATTCACATAAATGTTTGTCATATAAGTATTGGAAAATAATAATACTAGATCAATGAGTGATAACCTATAATAAATTATTTCATGAATAATTCGCTAAATAAATAAATAGACAAAATCTCATGTGAAAATGATGTTTATATGAGACGGATTCCATAACGTTCTAAATTACTTCATCCGTCCCGGGCAAATGTCCCTATTTGCTTTTTGCACGTGGATTAAGGAGTATTATTATTTTATGTGTAATGAGTAGTTGTATTAGTAGTGAGTGATGGGTCATATGTGAGGTCATTTTACTAAAAGGGGAAAATGATAACATTTGAATGAGACGCCCAATATAGTAAAATGTAAAATGAGGATCTTTCGGTGGGATGGAGGGCCAGGAGGGGGTATATTATATAGTAGGTAAAACAATGCTTATTGGTAATTAATATATATTTTTCTAAAATATGATAAATAATGCATTAAGTATGATTATATAATTTACAACATATATATTTTAAGTATCAATAAACATACTTTATATATATAATAATTGTATTTTAATAACGAGTTGACTCATTACATGTAGAGTGTGACTCTTGTGCCCCGGCCAGTATATTGTTTTGCTCTAAAGAGTATACACTTTAATTAATAAAGGTACACCATTTTGTTGTAAAGGGTATACACATACACATCTTTATACTAAAAGGTATACAATTTAACATAAAATTCTAAAGACGCATGAAGTGTGGTCCGTGCGCCCGGTGCACATAAGTTTTTGCCTTTCATGTATACTTATGTCATGAGAGAGTGTTAAAAATTTATACTCCCTCCGTCCCGAGTATTTTTGCCCGTTTGTACGGGCACAGAGATTAAGACGTTTTATTTTTTTAATATATAATGTGAGAGAAAGTAGGGATAAATTAGTAACTTAAAAAGAAAAAGTGAATAAAGTTATTGAGAATGATGAATAAAGTGTAAAAAAATAATTAAAGTTGTTGGAATTGTAAAAAGTAGGTAATAAAATATTATGTATTTTTGCCAAAAATGAAATCGGTAAAAATACGTGGGACACCCCAAAATGAAAAGTGGGTAAAAATATGTGGGACGGATGGAGTAATATTTTTAATTAAAATAATCTGTAATAAAGAAACATACTAAAATAGTACTAAAATTTGTTGTTTTTTTTTTTAAACAACTGATTAATTAACTTCTTAGGCTGATATTGATCTGCACTTAGACCCATTCAGTATCATGAGGTGGCAATGCGACACGAATTTATGTGAAATTAGTGCCCACGTTATTAAAACATGAGGGGCGCATCTAGACATGCACAAATGAACCGGAACCGGCGGTTTGAACCGGGGAACCGCCGGTTTTAACCGGAATCGGAACCGCCGGTTCCGGAAACGGCAAAAAAAAAATCGGAACCGGCTAAGGAAGGTTCGGTTCCGGTTCCTCATATTTGGGAAAAAATCGACGGTTCTGGTTCGAACCGCCGGTTTTTTAATTTTTTTTTATTTTTTACGCTTAAAATCCAAAAAAAAAAAAGGGAACCGGCGGTTTCGAACCGGAACCGAAACCGTCGGTTCCGGAACCGAAAGCTTCGTACCCCAGTTCGATTCCGGTTCCCCTATCTTGAAACCGGAACCGCCGATTCCGAACTGGGATGCATGTCTAGGCGTATACTTGAGGGGGCTTAGCAACCCCCCAAAAAAAAAACTTCCCTTACTATATATGTGCATATATTAAATTTTAATGATTCTTCTTAAGTTGTGTAAACTTCTAATAATTATTCTTATAAACAATTTGATGTTAAATTGATAAAGAAATAACTGTTTCCTTCTACACAAACTTTATAATATTTCAGTTTGAATTCATAAGAAAATGATATGTTTTACACTTCTAAATTATTATGCTAACAATATTACACTATTTTGTTTTTAATTTATACCATAAACACATATGTGTAATTTAAGATAAATGAGTTTTTGGAATGATTATGTAACAAAGGAAAAATATATGTTAGATAATAATTTAATAAAATAAAATGTATGATTTGATCAAATAAGTGCAAAAATATAATGACATTTTTGTGAATTATAAGAGTGTTAATATTATGAGTTATTGTCATTTTTGGAACGTACAAATTATTTTGGAACCGATAAAAAAATGTGCATGTAAAAAAGGACGGAGATGACATTATTTAGTGTACGAACAGTTAGCCCCCCTAGACGTTTCTTCTAGCTCCGCCACTGTAAAACATGTTTATTATAAAGATAAAGTATATTTATTTGTATATAAAATATAATAATGTATTATATTATAACCCCTACAATTATACTTTAATAATTATAAATTATATTTATAAAAAAACATGGAGTACTCTATATAAATAATTTACTTATACTACAATCATATTATAACATGTCTTACAAATAATATCACGTAAATAATGAGAATTTACCTTAATTTTAACCTTTAAATATTGAATTTGTTTTTTTGAAAGAAAACAATCAATCTTAAATTCAACAAGAAAATGTTAAAATAAATCCTGTAAAATAGTAACTGGATATAAAATAACTTTCGGCGATGGCTTTTATAATTAAAAATAAATTAAAGTGATAATTCCAGAAGTTAGGGATCGCGTAAAGATTCGTCTTACAACAAATGGAAAAATAGAAAACGATAAAACTATTTTAAATTTGTCAATTATGTTAACCGTCAACCTACGTTTCCAACACTCTCCCTACTATAAATTCTAATTCATTTCAACATTTTTTTAATAACTACACTATATTTTTTGGACAATTTATTTAACCTTAAATAAATAAATTGTAAAAATTCTAATAAGAAAATGAATTAATATTAATAATAATAAAAAATTCTAAACCACAATATTATAAATATACAAGGGGTGTTATTTGTGAATAGATCACTATCTTTATTTAGATGGAATAGGAAGAAACTCACAAATTAGACCGATTTTAATTTGTTCCAAACATTGAACTAGTTTTTTAATTTATAAATAATATAGAAGTATTAATTATAAAAAGAAGACATATTCTTGAGAATTAATAGCTGGCCCACAAGTGGAATTATTAAAATTAAAACATGTTCTTCTTAAGTAAAGGCTATATCCTGCAATCATGACACTAACACCTCTAAAGATAAGTGCCAAATATTGCAGACTTTATTTGTGTTAAACAAATACTACTTTATTATGCACAACTATTGTATTAGAATAATCCTTTTTTCTTTTTTTCAAAAATTCTCATTATAATGACCTTGATCATTACCACTTTGCCCTACCCATTATTATTTGAGGCATAAATAAATACAACTAATTAAACTCATCATTTACTTAAAATGACAATATAATTTTATAAGTTGTTTCTGAATTTGCTTAGCTCTAAAACACTATTAGAAAGTAATAATGATGCAGTAAAATATTTCATTAATCATTTATAGTTAAAATAAAAAGTAATATGTTTTTACTAAAAAAAAGCTATTTAATTTAAAAAAATATAAAATGATGTTATGGTGAAATGATCAATGTTTTCATCCAATCAAATGAGCCTGCACAATTTAAGATTTTTTTTTTAATTATTATGGTTTTATCAAGTATTCTATAAACATTGCAAACACAAGTTTTTGCCTTTTCAAATTTGAGAGGAGTTTAAATATAAAACTATCTTGTAACTTTTAATTAATAAACTTTATAGGCACAACCACACACACTCACATATTCTATTCTATATATAAACCATCCATTGTGTAAACAGTTAGCACTAATCCAAATAATTAATTACCTGATTAACAAAAAAAAATGCTGCGGAGAGCGTGCAGTATCTCTCTCCTAACGAATTCGGCGGTGGTGCTAGGGTGGTGCCGTACGAGTCGACGGCGGAGGCGTGCGAAGGGCGGCAGCATTCGGCTGGGGAACCGGCGGAGAGGATTCTGCCTGGGCGTCCGGCGGGTGGTGCATTGGGGAGTGATGACGCGGCCGCTGCGGGCATTGAGGAAGCTGGTGGCGCAGATGGCGGCGAATGGGCGGTTGGTGGAGGCCTATTGCTGGTCTCTGCCCTTATTGCGCCCTCAGCTATTTCCCCTCTGTTGACAATCAATGTATTCTCTGTGTGTAATTATGCTTTTTTTTTTTTTTAATTATGTGAATATGTTGCTGTAAATTGCATACACCCATTCATAATTGATTGGGTGAGTATTTAATCGAATTTATATTAGAATTATTATCATCAACGACAACCCTAGGCTCCATATTCGTATTTTCATTTTCTTTTTAAACCCCGCAAGTTTTATCTTCAATGTTCCTCACATTTTTCACTGTTTTGATTTAATTTATTTTGTTTTTAGTTTAAACTTCGTCATATGCCGAATAAATCACTTACTCCAACCTCTTCACATTATCTATTTCTATCTATCTTACAGTAATTTTCATTAAAAAAAAATCTCCATCCCAGGTTAAATTCCACGCATTTAGTTTTCGTCCGTCCTACAGTAAACTTATCATCCAAAAAAGATACATCACTTCAATCCCTAACTTTAAAAGTATATCCGAATTACAAATTTATCACTTTTACCTAATACCCTAAACATATTTTATAATTTATTTATTACCCCACCTAAAAACACTACAATACCTTTCAAAAGTTAATAAAATTAGTCGAAAAATAACTTTTTTTTTAAATTTAATATTTACAGTAACGATGTAATTTAACTTAGAACGGAGGGAGTATTATAATGGTGTGCCCCACCATTAGGGCCCCCACCGCCCCTGCCTTGGAATTGGTGGAGAAGGTAAATCGCATGATGTGCCTCAAGTGGCTTATAGAGAGGGCTCACTGTTTAACTTGTGCTTGTAAGGGGCCAAATCCATGTCAAATAATACATTTCAAAAGTTAATAAAATTAGTAGAAAAATAACTGTTTTTTAAATTTCATATTTACAGTAACGATGCAATTTAACTTAGAACGGAGGGAGTATTATAATAGTGTACCCCATCATTAGAGCCCCACCGCCCATGGTGTACCCCACCATTAGGGCCCCCACGGCCCCTGCCCTGGGATTGGTGGAGAAGGTAAATCGCAGGATGTGCCTCAAGTGGCTTATAGACCCACCATTAGGGCCCCCACGGCCCCTGCCCTGGGATTGGTGGAGAAGGTAAATCGCAGGAGAGCTCACTGTTTAACTTGTACTTGTAAGGGCCAAATCGCGGTGTACCCCACGATTAGGGCCCCCCACCCACGATTAGGGCCCCCCACCACCCCTGTCTGGGATTGGTGAAGAAGGTAAATCGCAGGTGGAGAAAGTAAATCGCAGGATGTGCCTCAAGTGGCTTATAGAGAAGACTCACTGTTTAACCTGTGCTCGCAGGTGGAGAAAGTAAATCGCAGGATGTTTAACCTGCTGTGCTCGCAGGTGGAGAAAGTAAATCACAGGATGTGCCTCAAGTGGCTTATAGAGAAGACTCACTGTTTAACTTGTGCTTGTGAGGGGCCAAATCCATGCCAAATGGAGGATTTTAGAGATGACTCATTGTTTAACTTGTGCTTATAATGGGCTAAATCTATGTCAAATGGAGGAAGTGGCTTATAGAGAGGGCTTACTGTTTAACTTGTACTTGTAAGGGGCCAAATCGCGGTGTACCCCACGATTAGGGCCCCCCACCACCCCTGTCTGGGATTGGTGAAGAAGTGGAGAAAGTAAATGCTTATAATGGGCTAAATCTATGTCAAATGGAGGATTCGAACCTTCCACCCTGCAACAATCAAGCTCAATTGGAAGGTCTTTCAACCATCCCCTCTACCACTTGAGCTATGCACGGGACCGAGGGAGTATTATAGTATGTACATCATATTAATCATATATAATTTTTTAGAATTCATATTAGTCATATAATCTTAAAATACATTATAATTTTAAAATTACTACCTCATCCACGTATTTTATTCATTAAATGAAAAACTATATATATATATATATATATTTAAACTAAATGAAGACTATATTAACCTCGAAGAACAAAAAAATTAATAAGAAAACAACTTTTTGTACAATTAATCTTGAAATAAGAAAGTAGTATAATATAAATAATTCAAATTTTGAAGTGATTTTTAGTGTTTTTATTTGAAATACAGATGAGATCTGGCATGTCCAGTTCAGTTGGTCAAGTAAAGGGATATGATCAAATCTCACCGTACCATAAGAGTAACCTCTTAATTAAGGAACTCTTTGTGTAGTGAATTATATTATTTAACTGTTGTTGGTCGATTGAGTTATCATAATTTACCTCTCTCACAAACTATCGGGGAGGAAGTGCAGTGAAATCACCTTTTGCACAATAAAATACAGATGGAAAATACTTTTTTTTAATCCAGCATCAATTTTTATATAAAAAATGCAATATATTTTTTAAATTTTATTTATCCTATAAATTATTCATAAAATAATTTAATTAATTATGTTATTTTTATTTAATTTATGCATAACCTTTTATTAAAATTAATTTCTTTTCCATCTAATAAAATCCAAATGATGACAGACTTTTTTTAAAAATAACACATTGGTATACTTATAAATATAACTCGTTTCCTAGTTACAATCGATCCTACACAAATTTCTATGATAAAATCATAAAATAAAAATATTAATATACTATTTTATAACCTATAATTAGTATAAACTTTCCTAGATAGCACTTGGCACATATCAATTGCCGCAGCAAAATTGTTCCTAATTTATTTTAAGGATATTTGTACAAAATTATTGTGAAAATGATAATTATTTAGTTCTATTTTATTAATTACGTTAATAATTAGGTTAATCAATAATCACGAAAAATTAGAGTCAGAAATAGGGCACAAGTAGTGTGGATTTCGGAAAAACCAAGATAATCCGAAAAGGCCTTTCTTCTCTCATGGCGACCCAAACAACCCTCCTCCTCAACCAATCCATGGTTTCTCTTCGCTCCGGCCGCCCCATCGCCGCCGTCTCGCTGCCCAATTGCAATGTCCTCGGAGTGCCTCGCCGCCTCTCTTTTAACGCACTTCGGAAACCATCGAAACCAATGATTTCTGCTTCTGTCTCCCCAGACCTAAAAATCTCCGAACTGAAATCGATAAAACCCCAAAATTCGGATTCCGATGTTCTCTCTGGTTCCACTCGGACAGTCACGACGCTATTTTCGATCGCCATTGCCGCGTCAAAGTTCTTCGCCAACGAGATTTTCAACCTAGCTGTCCAATTGAAAGAGCCTGCTATCTCCGCCGCGTGCCCCGCGTTCTTCGCCGCGATTAAGGAGGTTCCGTCGGGTTCATTGAATACGCCGCTCACGGTGGTGGCTGCCGGAATGGCGAAATGGCTGGATATTTACAGCGGAGTATTGATGGTTAGAGTTTTGCTTAGCTGGTTCCCCAATATTCCGTGGGATAGGCAGCCATTGTGTGCAATTAGGGATTTGTGCGATCCCTATTTGAATCTGTTCAGGAATATCATTCCTCCGATTTTCAACGCATTAGATGTGAGTCCCCTCCTGGCTTTCGCAGTTTTGGGTACGTTGGGTTCGATTCTGAACAGCAGCCGCGGCTGATCATCACTTTTGGTCGAATTGAATCACGGTCAGTGAAATTTTGGAACAATTTTGGTAATGCAGTTTATGCATTGGCATTTTGGTTTAAACGCAATCAAGAAATACATTATCTTCGACTGAATTTATTTATCAAAAAAAATATAGTTATTCAATTTTTCTGAGAATGTGAGAATCTTGGATGTTGTAATGTCAGAAATGGAGTATTTTTAGCTTTTATAGTTGCATGCATTGATAATTTTAGAATTTGGTTGTTGATAATCATACGAATATTTTGTTGGAAAGAGAACGATACTCTGTTTGTGTTTTAGTTTCTGCTGAGATTGAGAATGTCACATGTCATCCTTGTTACTTGGAATTTCATTATTTAATCAAGCCATGAAACTCTAGAGCTGATAATTACAATATTTGATTAAATTCCAGAATGTTTGTTAAGGCTTAGTTTCAATTTGATTGAACAGAAGGATGAGTAGATGTTAGAGAAATCTAATTTAACCCAAAGTGGTTTCTCTGAGTCATACAGAAGTGATAATGAGAAAGAGCTGTCTTAAGGATTGAAATTTGGAGTCACCAAACTTCAGCAAATCCCAGACAGCCTCATGATAATGATCACCGCAAAATTCTTCTGCTGCGGCTCAAAAGAAACATCAAAACCTAATTCATATTCAGCCAACAACATTCTACATGAGTTTTTATCTACATGGTTGTCATAATAAAACACATATATATTAGCTTCTTCCAAAGTAAGAAAAGAGTGTTGGTTGTTTATCATTGGCACCCTTGTTTCTCTTTTTTGCTGGACTCTGGCTGCTGGTTTCTTTTGCAAATGGCTTTGAATGACCAGAAAATTCCGCATGGTATCGTTTCTCTGGAGCCCTATTGGGAGATATTTTAGTCCCGTAGCTGGTGTTGCCACAATCATTTTTCTTTGTAGTAAAATTATCACGGTGATCTTGGTTTTCTGGTTCATTTTTCACACTAATCTGATAAGTCAGTTCACCTTTCATTCTGGTGTCGTCATGTACAGTCAGGCTTTCAGGTTCCTCAATTGCACTTTTCTGCAGACTATTTTCAATAGGTTCATCCTTCACTCTGGTGTTTTCAAGTGATGATGGACTCTTAGGCTCCTCTTTCACACCACCTGCTTCACCAACTTCTTCAGGATCTTCGCTTATTTCATGTTTAGGATCCTTTTTTGAGTCCTTTTGGAAAAACTGCGAGATTGTCTTGGTCTCTTCCCTTTTAATCTGTATATGTGAGTATAATAACATAGATGCATCACATGCTGTTAAAGAGAGCAATTCATTTGGTAGGGACATGAAACTTCTCTTCAGTAATTAAGACCAATCAATGTTAATGTTAATATGGGTATGCTAACATTGAAGGTTAAATTTAGACCTTTACACTATGATCTTTCAATCAAATTCATCTCCATTAGTTTTCTACTGTAATGACCAACACTTTGATTGCTTTGCATACAGCAACATATTTTCACTCAAGTGTCTTTATTAGGAGACAAAAATCAAAATTACCTCCTTAATGCAATCTGGTCCATCAAATGAAAGCTTACCCATTGCTGGTGTCACTGGATACCATACCTGTCATAATAAACATTCATATAATTGTTCATATCAAGAAAACCATTTAGAGAACAAATTTAGAGCCTTGCCAGATCTGCTGCGTCATATGGTTTGAGAATTTTATCAAGATTGGACGAGGAAGAATCATTTAGCCAGCGATCAACGGATTCTTTGTCGCCCAAGATTACAGGCATCCTGTCTGTAAAGATAACAGATGATCAACCAGAGGTGGATGGGAATTGGGATATATACGGCACCACGTGCTACTTGAGGGTGCCAGACATGAAGGCTATCGGGTATAAGATGAAATACTATGTCTCTTAATTACAGCACTCAGATAGTTATTTTGAACTTTGGAGATGATGTACAAACCATGAAGCCATTCAAGAGATGATGATGATGAAGTTGTGATGATGGTGAAGGTATAAAGTATTTCTCCTGCTTGATAAAAAGGGAAAATAGGTTAATCATAGAAACAAGCTTAGCAGAAGAATCTACCGTAAGCTACTATCATGCTTTCAAGGAGAAAAGATCAAAGATGAACCTCAAAAGGCTAATACATACAGAAATATAAAAGGCATACTTTACAAATATGCTCTTATTTAATTGAACTATATGAATTTTAATACTCCCTCCGTCCCAGTGAAATGCGAAAAATACCTTATTATAAACATTAGGTAAGTGTTCGCATTTCACTGAGACGGAGGGAGTAATAGATACTGACGTAAAGGAATCCATTTAAGTGAACATCGAAATCTTCACAGCAGTTTTACATTGAAAAACATGTAAATAAAAGTTTCACCTTCTGAACTCTTCCAGGAATCAAATAGAGCAGCAAAAACCAATGGACGACCATCCTTGAAGTGTACATAGTAAGGTTGCTTTTTTGACCCGTCCTTTTTCCATTCATAGAATCTGATCAGAAAACCGCATGGAACTAAAAAAGAATGCAATTGAACTGACAAATCCATATCTGCAAACTAAAATGATTAAGCAAATTACTGAAATCTTTTTTTACCAATTTTAGTTCAGATGAAATCTAAATGCATCTTAAAACTAGTTTACTGGAGCAAAGGATCTATGCAAAGTGAAATACACAAAAATCAACCAACAAGGCTTAAGATCTTGTTTTACTTGGAAAGAAAGCAAAAATAGCCAAGGCAAAAACTTATTCATAGAAACGCAGAGTGCATACCCCTCAAAAGAAACCAAACACCTATTCTTTGGAATAAGCCGGCGGAAAGAAGCCTTCTCGCTAATCGACTCGGACCGAGCATTGAACTGAAATCGACAATACTAAATAAGACACATTTTAACAAGAAAAATGATTCATGTTCTTATCATCTTCACCATTACTGTCTAACAAGGCGCTTCTTGCAGCTAAGGAATTGGAACTCAAACAAAAATACAACCAAGAATCAGTCAGTTTAAACTATCAGCAAAACACAACATATCATGAACAAAATCATCGTTAATTAGACAGAAAGGGCATTTCTAATTAGATTTTTTTTCAATTCATAAAAATATCTCCCTAATTCTCTGTAAAACCCTAATATTGTTGTGTTCATACCCAGCCATGTAAATGAGAACCGAATTCGATAAACACGAAAGACAGAATGTAATCGCACTACCATCTTAAAGTGGTCGAGTTTTTCATTCTTCTTAGTGAAGCTCGGAACGAGCCCCCATTTCATACAGTGCAAAACGACGCCGTCGCCATCTCCTTCATCTTCTCGCCGGACCACCGGCACGTTGAAACCCGGCGCCACGTTGTATGAGGGCCGGTACCTAATCGAGTTCCATTAAACCCAGAATCAACGGATTTTTTCCTCCGATTAAGCGATTAATCTAACATAGATCGGCGAAAACGTAGTCGTAATAGTTATTTTAAGCAGAGAAGATACCGGTCCATATTAAGGTGGCGCGCGGGCCGGGCGTCGTGATGGGTGGCCCGGATGAAACCATCGGGCCTGAGAGTACACCTTCCCCTTCCGCACATCGCCTCTCTCTCTTGGCGGGAAGACTGTAGAATGAATTTTGGGAAAGTGGGAACTGAACTGACTGATTGATCTCACCGGCACTATTACTAATTAATTGGCAAATGTTTGTGTAAATATTTAAACATTTTCATTCCTATTTTCTCTGTAATATAGTCAGGGTTTTTAATACTACCCGGTGGACATTTGCTTTTTGCACGTGGATTAAAGAGTATTATTATTTAATGTGTAGTTGGTAGTTGTATTAGTGGGATGTATGGGTCCATAAATTTATTATATTAGTGATGTGTGTGGGTCCCATGTGTTTAAAAAGAAAAATGTGAACCTTTAGTGCGGACGCCCAAAATGGCAAAATGTCCACCTTTCGGGCGGACGGAGGGAGTATTTATTTTTAGAGAGAGAATAGGGTGCAACCGGTTGTACTAGTTGAATTTGTACAACCTTGGTCCCCACCCTTCTTAACTAATTCCTGCTCCTTCATTAATATTGTTTTTTATTTTATTTTTAAATTTATTTTATTTAAATGACTATTATACCCTAAACTCTAAACCCTAGGGGATAATTATACCCTAAACCACAAGAGTAAAATTATAATTATACCCTAAATCTTAAACCATATGGGATAATTATACCCTAAACCACAAAGGTAAAATTACAAGTATACCCTAAACCCTAGGGGATAATTATACCCTAAACCACAAGGGTAAAATTACAATTATATCCCTAAAAAAAAGAGAAAAACACACACTGAAGGTGAAGGAAGGAGGTTGTACCGGATGTTGTACCAATTGAAGGTTGTACACAAGCCTTTGCCTTATTTTTATTATCAATTACTCCTTCCGTCCCAACAAGTATTTCACGTATTGATGTGCGTGGAGTTTAAGAAAATTTTGTATTTTTATATATAAAGTAAGAAAGAGAATACTCTCTCCGTCCCGGTCAAATTGCACCGTTTGACTGCATAAAGCTCTCACAAAAGTTACAGTAAACGGTGCAATATGGGTGGGACGGAGGGAGTATATATTTTAGTTGATTTAATGAAAAGGTGTGTAAAGTTGTTGGGAGGTGTGTAAAATTGTTGGAAGATGTGAAAAAGTAAGTATTTTATTGGGATGTGTGTAAAAAGTGAGTATTGTTATAATGTATTTTTTTACCAAATTTAATAAAAATAAAGTGTGAAATACTATGATGAACGGATGAAAAAAGGAAGTGTGAAATACTTTGGGGAACGAAGGGGGTATTTTATAACATATTCTTTTAGATAGAATTTCTTATGAATGATTCGAATTTTAATTATTGTTTAATATATAAAATATTACTCTAAAATGTCACTCTTTTAAATAAAAAAAAAATACTCAACAAGATTATAAAAGTTTATATATTAGAATTTGAGGAATAGGAGTAATATTTTTATTTATTATAAATAATTTCAATATATCAAGGTGCAAGATGAACTCATTTCACACCAGTCACAAGTATTTTCTTTTATATGGAGTAGTAATTATTATTTTAATGTGATAGGTAATTTATCATCAAATCATTCAAATTTTCAAATTATTGTTGTACAACACATTTGAAACCCAATGGACCAAAAAATCTTGATTCTTGGAGTTTCTGTGTTCTGCATGAAAATGGCATCTACTGAACCACCCCACTTTTACTCACATTACTTTCAATAAAAACATCATTTTTTCACAACCATTGATTCCAAAATTTCCACCTCAATTGCTTGAACTTCACAAAACAGACAAAAATTCTTTGAATATTCATTCAAGCACAGTTTGATAGAATGAGACAGTACAATTGTGGGCATGAGGGAGCCTGTCACTTTTGACAAGCCTTCACAACTTTTAGAACCCTCAAAACTTTGATTCCTCCCATTTTTCAATAAGATTGGGACTACAGAAAGAAAAGAAAAGTACCTGAAAAAGAAGCGAACAGTAAGCATGAAGATTTGGAGATTCAGTAATCACCATAATCATATGATAACGATGAGTTTATAATGTTCTCGATCCAACACACATCTTCAAAAAAACAAACTTACTACATTGAAACATCACACTATTCTAACATGATAATATTTAGCTAGCTACATTCATCATCAAGATTCTTGGTAATCATGCAAACATCTTCAGTAGTGACAAGTTGGAATGCAGCTTAAGAAGAAACTCCATGCTTTATTCTGCGAAGAAATCGAAAAGGGTTTCGTTAGCAATGGGTCTTGAAACCTAAAGGTGTTAGAATTGATCTAGTTTAATTGTTCCACATTATTTAAGAAAATTTGTTCTTTTTGATAACTTTTTTTTACTTTAGTGGGTATTGTAGGATTTTTAGGTAATAAAAAAAGGAGTATAAAGTAATGGTACGTGGAAAAAGAACGACAAATTTGAAATTAAAATAACTTTCGAAATTGTTGGATAAAATAATGTTTCTTTTTGGGGTGTGCGAAGAGTTTTGTGAGACAAACTTGCAAGGAAAGTAAGAAGAGTTCTACTCTTTTGGCTTGGGAACGGAGGAGGTCCGGGGAGATCTTGTATAGATCTTCGTCGACGGCTTTAGGTGGCGGTCGACGCGCCTGGACAGGGGTCGGTGGCGCCTTCAACTCACAGCCACAATCACACACCACCCACTGATCATCATCATCCTTTCTCCCTTGCTTCTTTCTTGAATACCCTGCTCTCCTCTGCCAAAAGAAAAAGGGGTAGCAAATTGCAATCATAATTAATCACACTTAAAACATCACTAAGAGTGGAAAACAAGAAGATGAAATATGTGGTGATGAACTGACAGCAGGGTGGCGAGGTACGACAATCATGGCGGGCGCGACGACGTCGTTCCGGTACAGATCACCGGCAACGTACAAGTCGCGATCCTGTGAGAAGCTGTAGCGGAGAAGGGCTGTTTGGTTGGCTGCAGATTCGAAGCACTGCGTAAATGGGAGATCATAGTTGCAATCCCAGCTACCAAACGCAGGCACATGCCTCCTCTCAAACTTGAATTCCTGCATGAATTATTACATCAGTTTTCTAGAAGGAAATCAACATTGTAAGAATATGCTAAATATTAATTTATGGGCCTCACGTCCATGGGTTGAAGAATCTTGACTAGAATTGAGAATGGTGGAATTTTGATGGGGGGTTTAAAGGGAATGAGTGGAAAGAGAAGGGAAATGGGATTCTTTTCTTTTCAAAGAGGAGAAAAGTGGAGGAGGATAAATGAGAGATGTGGGGTTTAACACAAGATAAAGGGAAAGCAAGCCCAGATATGTAACAAGAATAACAGCACTACCAGACAGAAAAACAGAGAGAAAGGGGAGGTTTTCATCTTTATCACCTTTTGAAGAGGAGAGGGAGTCTTACTATTAATTACACCTCTGCATTGTGAATTGTGATGTACAACAGTAGATGGTAGTTGTGGGGGGTGGGGGAATGTTAACTCCTTATCACCACTCCATTCATGGCAACTCTGTACCTCTTAACTTTCAATAAATTCATGTTTTCATCACTTCTGTTTTTTTGTGTTGCTTCTCGCCGGTCCAATTTCTCAACTCTACGCCTTTGTTCCATCTTGTATGAAATACTATGAATGTGTGGAGTTAATCACACATTACTCATTTTCAAATTTACTGATAATGTGCCTACTCCGCACCTATGTGGAGTATAAATTAGAACACGAATATGGAATAGGGGATTCAAATCGCTTCCCACTAACTGCTCTACACAAAAATTTATTTACAATAATTTGTAACATTCTAGCTTGTTCTAGTAATGTTAATGGTATAATTTCAAAGCTAAGTGATTTGCTCGTATATCATCTTCCTTGTCATGGATTATATGTGTAACACTAATAAAAAGAATAAAATCCTTCATTGCCCCCATCACCCTTCGTCATTAATTCCTTGTTCTACGCATCATTCATCAAATGACAGTACTGTATTACATAAGATTAATTCACTAATGACACCATAAATCCGTATTATAATTCTAACTATAATATTATCATATCAAATAGGATTTACTATTCCAGGACATGGTTCGTTCACTATTCCAACCCTCAATTAATGCAATGTGTAAATAAGGTCATGCGCTCGGCCCTCAGGGTTTAATTATAAAATTTAGGTTAAAAAAATCTCAAGTATGAAATTATACTTGGACATAATTTCAAAGAATGTAATGGTAGATGAAAAATAAAATTGCAATCGTAAAACCGGATTTATTATCATAGAGACAACTCTAAAGGAAATGGAATGAAAGACGATGAAAAAATATTGTAATTACAGATATACACTTAGCTTTTGTCCCTTTGGAATGTTTACATTTTACTATTTTGAACTTAAAAGAATTACGTTTCTCCTATTTGGTAAAAGAGCTCTATCAATCCTAACACATTATTAATACACTACTCACTTTACATAAAAATAATAATACTATCTCTTAATTTATGTTAAAACAAAAAAAAAGGTGTAAATATTAATTCTTAATGTACGAGGGAACTTGTATTTCTTATTTCACTTCTATTAGTATTAGTATTCCTAATATATTAAAAATTATACCTTAAAAAATCAATAAACCCTTGGACTATGTAGCATTAATAAAAAAAAATAAGATTGACAAGTATTATTCAATTAAAATATCATAATTGAATAAATAATACGAGTGGCCTTATTTGGAGTATGTTACACAATCCAACACCGGCTAAATTAATAAAATATTGTTATTTCAAATTTTTTTTAATGAGATATTGCTATTGTGCGGATAATTATAAGTAGAGGCGCCAATAGTAGTAGCGCCTCTGCCCACGTGGCCATCACCTTATTAAATTAATGATTAAATAATAGTTAATGGTTAATTTAAATTAATTTAAATTAAATTAATGTAATAATTTAAATTTAAAAGTTAATGTTGTAATAATTATTTGATATTCTTTCGATCCTACTAAAATGTACTCCTATTTTTTCATCTTAATTTGTATCAATATAAAGCGTGAATTTCTCTTTTAAGTAAAAGATACTCATATAATTTCTCTTTCTATATCTCACACATCACACAATTATGCACCCACTCATTTTTTATTTTACCTCACTACGCATTAAAATATATTCTCTCCGTCCAATTTCAGATGACACACTTTCCATTTTGGATTGTCCCACAAAAGTTTGCACATTCCTAAAAAAAATAAAAAGTCAAACACAATTACCATTCTCCATACACTTTATTTATAAAAAAATCACCCTACCTAACACACTTAACATACTTTATCATTTATTTATTACAAAAAATATCATAATACCCCTAAAAGTTATCACTTTCTTAATCTTCGTGCCGGAAAATGGGGTGCAGACTTTCCTGGGATGGAGGGAGTATTATTTTGCCTAATTCACATGTAAAAAATAAATGCGTGTCTTTTAACGGTATAATATTTTAAATGGTATTTACATATATTCGTTCTACATTAAACTTCACCACTAAAAAAATAAGAAATACCATATCAATTCTCAACTTTAAAATTAAATTTTTATTACAAAATTATTACTCTCACCTAATACACTTAACTTATTTTATAATTTATTTATTATCTAAATATATTAAATTACTCTTTAAAAGTCAATAAATTGAATAAAAGACAATTTTTTAAAAAATTGTGTTTACAATAATGACACACAATAATTTGAAAAGGGAGAGTATTTTTATTATTATTAAGGATATACTACATCTGTCTCGTTGAAACGTACGCGTTTGCTTTTTGCACGTAGATTAAGAGATATAGTAATTTAATGTAATGTAGTCTTATTTGCGCACCCCTTATTATTAAATAAACATCTAATATTACATTATTTGAAAATTTAATTTTTAAAAAGTCAGTATTACCCTTAATATATTAAATGCACCCCATATATTTAAACTTATATATTACACTCATCCTATTTAAAACCTATAATGATGAGCAGAATAAATTTTTTAAAATAATACTGTAAAGTTGGAAACTAGGGAGGAACTCCATTTCCCTTTTCCTCCGTTTCCCACACTCTTCATCATCTCCAATTTTATTTTTAGCATTACAGATAGCAAATATATATACGTACATTAAATGCCTCGTTTGAATTTGAATCGTTGACAGTTAATAAAATATTCATTTTTACATTTCTTAAGAATTCATATGCAATACAACTAAGAAACTGGATATGGTGAAAACTATTTAAATGTAAAACTTGTTTGTGGTTTATTTATCATCAAACAAGACTTAAATAATGCATAGAGGCTAGAGCGATGACACTACTCATGTTCAATGGGGACGGAATAAAAAAAATTAAAAAAAAAAATCTAGACGTATGGATTCAGACAAAACAGAACCGCAGACTTCAATCTTGTGCAGATTGTTGTTGGATGTCGGTCGATACGTTGTGTACATGTTGTGATGGTTTTTGGACAAGATAGGTGATTGTGTCGAGATATTGACGATGAATACGTGAGAGAGAATTAGGGATTTCACGGTGTTTAATTTTCATTTTAATGGGGGTAGTTTTGAAAATTTAAAGGTGTGTATACAATAAAATTAAAAAATAAAATATTAAAGAGGATATGTCTGTATTTAATAAAAGTGTTGTATTTAATAAAAAGGGGTGTGCAAATAACAACACTCTTTAATGTACTGTGAGGTAAGATAAATAATAATTTAATGTAAGGTGGGTAATTGTATTAGTTTGATGTGTGTGCCAAAGAGAGAGAATCAATTAATTTGTGTGGGGCCCTTTTACCAAAAAGAGAAATTCATACTTTGTATTAAAACGGAACAAAATTGTAAAATGCGTACGTTTCAGTGGGATGAATTGAGTATTTTTTATTGAAAAGATAAGCCATAGTAATTATTATTTAATTAAATTAAAATTAACTTAACTTAACTTAAATTAATCATTAATTATTATTTAATTATTATTGTAATGAGGTGATGGTTATGTGGGCAGAGGCACCACTACTATCAGTCGTACGAGAGTTCCTCTCTCGATTTAGCGATTCGTTAAACTACCACGTCAGCTACCCTCAAGAGAAATCTATTGGCACATCTACTTATTCTGTTAATCATCCGTAGAATAACAATATATAATTAAAGTTTTTTTAAATAACAATATTTTATTAATTTAGCCCCCAACACCCGACAGAATTCAAGTGCAACACCATTGTCAAATTGGAGCATTAAATTTGAAAATGAGAAGAAGAAGTGTAGCATTGTGTAGGTAAAATAGATCGCAATTCGGTAATTTTGTTGACGTAATAATTTACGGTATTTATCCGTAGACGTTAAAAATGACAAACATAGGATTGGGTAATTCAGTAAAATTTGATAATTAATACTCCTATTTTTTTTTAAATAAATAAATGATGTTAATAAATAATATAGAACATGGCTTGAATTCTCTGTGTCATTTCATCACCTGTGTCAAATCGTTAGATGAACGACACGTAGGAAAGAAGAAACTAAACCTTAAATTCTAGGGGCAATAGTTTGATTTATTTTTCCTTTTACGTGTCACTCACTTAACGCGTGACACAGAAGATGATCATGAAAATTACAAAGAAGATCCTGTGTACATAGAACATATGATGGGGTGCTTGTAAAAATTTGTTGAATGAGTGAAGTGAGTGTTAATTGTTAGGCATTGAATTGTCTCCCTCATTAGATTGGTCTGAGACATTTATATATCACGCAACAGATTTTGTACTATTTTGGGAGTGTCCTCTCCTCTGTCCACATCATTAATAGTCCATTATTCCCACAACTAAAATTTCTTTTTTCTCTTTTTTTTTTTTAAATCAATCTTGAAAAGAAAATTACTAGTAGCATTGGGATGGAAAAATTATTGACTCGATTTTGATATAATAATAAAAAAAGATATTGAGACAACATCTTTTAAATATCAAATCATTATCGAGTAAAAAAAAATCTAATTATAGAACGAGTTGTCTTGAAAATATTTTTTTTTTCAGAGAAATGATTAGAACAATGATTCTATAGAATGTAGACATTAAATACTCCCTCAGTTGTCGAGAAGGGCGTCATTTGTTTATTTTTTTATGATTAATAAATATTATTATTTAATGTGTAATATGTAGTTGTATTAGTTAGGAATACGATTTGTATATTTTAATTGTACTAATATTGGGTGTGAGTCTAATATATATATATATATATATATATATATATATATATATATATATATATATATATAATTAGTAGATTCTTTGAAATAGATGTAAAAAAAAAAAAAGAGTTCCTTGATTAAAAAAAAGAGTATACTAAGGTAGAATTTCCATATTGCGATTGAATTTAGTAATAAAGACAAGGTAAAGAGGGATAAAAAGTTCATGAAATGTTATCACTCACCTTCGCTATAAATTGTTATCACTTTCACTATAAAATTTTATCTATTATAGGGTTTATTTATGTTATAAATTATTCATGAAATATTTCACTGCACCATTATTTTTTTCATCGATTAAGTATTACTTTTTATTAATGATGTAATCATTTTTTAGTCTCGCGTATGAATTTACTTGAGACGATTTCACACAAGACACACACTAGAGATTAATAGTGAAAAGTGGGGCCACATTAATTTTGTTAGTAAAAATAAAAAGAAAAAAGAATAAAAAACTTTAAAAAGTTAGAAATGCGCTTTTAAATTAACCCCACACGCGTTAAGTCAGTTTTACTTGGTGCTCTGCGCCTTATGTCTCCCTTTAGGCATTAAAGTTCGAATTAAAGAATTCATGATTTGATAAATGGATCTCTATAATGATTCCATTCTCAAATTTCGATGTCTTACTACTCAAATTACTTGCTTTAATCGTGTCGTTATATCATTTTAATATTAAGATTTTGTGGCATAATTATAATTTTACAAGATGTAGTAATAATTTTTATGGTGTAATAACAATTTTATTTTTATAATTTACATAAATATTGTAATTTATAGTCTATTTTATCCGTCCATTTATTATTGTTCATACACTAATTCATCAACAAAATTTAATCTTTGACGTTTGAGTTTAGTGTTAATTTTTAAAACATAATAATTATAATTTCTTTCTTGTAGCTTTTTATTCTTATAATTCATGAATTTTTTATTTCAAATTTAAAATTCATCCTCCTAAAAGTTCCATTTTAAATTTTATACTTATTTTTTTCAACTTAAAATTTAAAGGTTTACATGGAATTTACTCCCCAAAATCCTCTCTCAACTCTAATGAACTAATTAAGTTTGCATATATGCATAATACATGATTTAAAGTTGGACCTTGATATCTTTTCAAGAAACCTACCCACTTATAAAAATAAAACTGGGCTTTAATAATTATTTTAATACAACTCCCAATCCTAGCCCAGCCCATTAGATGATGCCTAATGAAAAAACATCACTTCCAATTTTCATCCTGTTGTTTTTCATTTAATTCAAGGTAACTTAATTTACATTTTGATATTATATTTTCGGTTTAAAATAAATGGTACATAAAATAGAAAAAAAACTTTATGATTTATACCTTTAAGGGATATATTTCTAATTTTTTCCTAAACATTGTTCATTCAACAATTTATAACAGAAAAATGTATATGTGATTAAACTAGAATGCCATGTATTCAAAAGAAAGGGGGAAAATTAAGGTGTTACTTAACTATTCTTTTAGCATGAAGGCAATCTAGACAAATAGTTAATTGAAGGAAAGAAAAAGAAGGGTGATTGGTGGAGATTTTTATGTTTTTCTAAAGAAAAAGAAGGGGGTTGTTGGAGATTTTTCATGTTATGTTTCTTAAAATTAAAACAAAGAATACTAGATTGACCAATTATATGGGGAGAGAGAAAGAGGGAGTATTCACGAGAAATTCAGAGCGAGTGGAGCGATCCATAAAACCAACATCTCATCTCGTGAGATACGTCTCCCAAACTCAATATTACATTTTGGTATTACATTTTTTACTTTAAATTGTTGTATGAATGACACATTAGATATGAACAAAATCTATACAACTAAAATAAAAATATCAACCCTCAAGAAAAATATTTAAATTCCTGTAACTTATTTAAAAATATAACACTAAAATGTAACAGTTGTATTACGTCATTACTCCTAATTAACAAAACCAATTCGATTTGAATTCTCCGTATTTTTTTAGCGTAATATTTTCTGTGTAACGTCATTAGATAAATGACAAGTAGGAAAAAATAAAAAATATACTCTGAAAATAAAAGTATCAATTCTATAAATAATGATTGAATTTTATTTTCTCCTACATATTAATCATATAATTAATAACACAAGACACAGATAACAAATGACAGTAGAGTGTCCATCCCTATGAATCCCATTCACTACCTAAATACATGTTTGGATTAACACTACGAAGACTCGCTGCGAAATGGTAACAAATGACCACTTACTCGGTTGCTTAAGAAATACTAAAATATAAAACAAGAAATGTAAATACAAAATGAGTTTCATTCAAGTGGATTACCCATTCTTCAGTTGGTTAATTAATTATTATAATATCCTTAAGGGACGGCTATTTGCACCCCGAAATTTACCCCATTTCTTAAATATACCCCAATATTTTTACTAATATATATATAAACATTACTAAACACACCCCAATTAAGACTATTATACCCTCTTCTCTTTATCTTTATTTTTTTTAAATAAAAAAATCAAATTAAGCCACCGGCTCGATAATTCATCGCCGGTGCTAGATTGCGAGGAATGAATATCGGACGATCGGTATTTACTTGGAAGATAATCGTTTCGTCGTTCGCCGTTAATTGGAAGGGACGATTCCGAAGAAGAGCGATCTTGACATGATGCTCGCCGTTAATTGGAAGGGCAGATTCCGAAGAAGAGCGATCTGATGCGTAGAGTTCGTGAATCCAATTTGTCACCAATACAATTAAATCTAGTGATCCACTGCAAATTCTTCAGATCTGATAAGAAATCAAGAACTCTAGAGGGGTTTCGCTTCGATCACAATTTCTATATTTTATAAGATAAAAATATCGAACGCTCTGTATAAATTGTATAAATGTAGCATTAGCGTATATCATCGTTTTTGTATGTATCGTGATGTAATAGAAGAAAATCAATCCATCAGAAAATTCCAGATAATGTAGGGAGAAAGAGTAGTGGAATCATAAAGAATGGTTATCTTTTTCATTTTTTTCCGTTATAAATGGATGCCATTATCACCTGCAGAATTCTGGGTTTTGATCATCCTCTATGCTCAACTACCATCCATCTCAAAAGTCTGAGATAGTGTGAAGGTTCGTTGGCTGATGATCTTTGATGTTCAAGATAGTATGTGATTCGAGAGATATTTCTTATGGGAAGAGATTTTACACTCCCAATAAGATTTCATTATCATTCGCAAGCAGCCATCCATGTCATCTCGTCATTGGTGTGAAACGGTGAGTGAAGGTGAAGCTTTATTTTTAGTTAATTTTAATTTAATTACATAAGGTGAAGCTTTATTTTTAGTTAATTTTAATTTAATTACATAATTTTAGAAGAATATTTATGTCTTATTATTCAAGGATATTATAGTCCTTAATGCAAATGGGGTACGCTAAGTAATTTCGGGGATATGAATAGCTGCACCCTATCCTTAAATGTTATGAATATATACAAAATGAGTTTTATTAAAAATCGGGTGGATTAGATATAAAAAATATACATACCGTTGCATCCCTATTGGTGTGTGGAGAGTCATTAGAGAATGAGACATTTCAAAATTTTAGTGTATTTTAAAGTTAATTGATTGAGTAGACATTTATCATTATAATTTGAAGAGTTTTATGGCATGAGAAATTAGAAAAGTGAAACAGAATCACACAATAAGTGAAAACGATCAAAAGAAACAAACTAATTATAAATTTAGTTTATAAAATTTATGAAAGCCGGTAGAGCGCATGGCTTTTAACCATGTGGTCGTGGGTTCGATCCCACAGACGGCGATTTTTTCTAATTAATTGTTAATATTTTTAATTTATTTGGTTTAAAGTTTCACAGAACATTTTAGATAGATTGTTATGTCACATAACATTTTAGACAGATTCTTATGTTACCTGAACAGACGGTTGCCTGTACAATCATTAACCGCATTCTCAAAGATAAACAACATGGACGATGTGCCAATTAAAATATTTATTTAAGAAATAATATATATTTATAAGATTACAGGAAATAAACGGAAAATTTTGGGTAATAGATTACTCAGGTCACCCAAGTGACATTATCTTCATCTGATATTTGAAAATATTTTTAATTTATTTTGTTTAAAGTTTCTGATGAAAATCAGAAGGTAATATCGAAAACTCTGGCTCAGGCCCGAAATTACGACGATAGAGAACTGAGACTCTAACTCAGGTCAGCAAGTCATCGGGTTTGCAAACACTGTTGCTAAAAGTCAATTTTACTTTTCTTATTGATTTTCAATTCTCACGTTACAACTCATACTTATAAGAATAGCAATCCTAAAGATTAGGGGAATATCTCAATCTTGATAACTAACTAATAAAAGATAAATACTACGTAAAATAAATAATTATGCAGAAAGTAAATATCCTAAACAATATTTTAATATCTAAATATTGATAAATATAAAAATAATATTAATACTCATCATTCCCATCTCATTCAAGAATAATTTTGTCCTCAAGTTTAATTTTAGAAATGATCAACCGTAATCGTATGGTTCGATTGGTTTATCGTCTGCTCTAATCAACCATGCTTGCTTGGATTTATGCTTATGTCCGGGCACAAACTTTTCATCGCAGTTGAGACGAATCCCATTTCCTTTCTTTTGCATTTCACCACATAAGAAGCTTGAATACCGACTATATGCATCCAAAATCCTTATATCAATATTATCTTCATAAAAGTTTTGCAAAATTCCTAGAATTTTTTCTGCCACGTAAGAAACTGCATCGTACTGGTTTTCCTCTTAGACAAGATGGGCCAATATTAGCGTAGACGATTGCATCATCTTCTTCATCATAAACTTTATCACTTTCCTCGTCATCTTCCATGTCACCTTCCTCGTCGAAATCATACTCACTAGAAGATAAACTGGAGTCTCCAGTCGATGAACCGTCTTCCATAGATGAAGTGGTGTCTTCCTCCGCCTTCTCTAATGGATGCCCCTTTCGATCTTTCTTCTCCGACTTCTTACTATCTCTCTTCTTCTTACAAAGCAATTTTTTAGCGTGCGCGTTCCATCTTATTCACGGATCGACCAAGGTCTGTGAAATTTGTCTCGATCAAATTTCAATTCCAGTAATCGAATCCTTTTATGAGTTCCCACCATAACTATTGAATATGTGTGATTCCCGACGATCTCCAAAAAATCTCTCAACGAAAGCACCAATGATGAAAATCAAAAGATAAATATTGAAAACTTTGGCTCAAGCCCGGAGTTACGACGATAGAGAATCGAGACTCTAATTCAGGTCAGCAAGTCAACGGGTTTGCAAATACTGTTGCTAAAAGTTAACTTTACTTTTCTTATTGATTTCCAATTCTCACATTACAACTCATACTTATAAGAATAGCAATCCTAAAGATTAGGGGAATATCCCAATAACTAACTAATAAAAGATAAATACTACGTAAAATGAATAATTATGCAGAAAGTAAATACCCTAGACAATATTTTAATATCTAAATATTGATAAATATAAAAATACTCATCAGTTTCACAAAACATTTTAATCATTATTCATTCATGTGCAAATGACATTATCTTCATCTGATATTTTGAATTATTTTTTTAACCTTATCACTATCAATGTATAAATCCATATTCATTTTAGTAATTTTCTTGTTATGCACTTATATATTGTTTGTCTACAAACGTTTTATTTAGAAACATAGATTTTATAATAAAATTCAGGCAAATACTTCTCGAAGAAAAGTAAGTTATTGTTCCTCTTGGACGAAAATATTAATCTTCTTTAGGAAAAACTTATACTATTTTGAATAATAAATATTATTTTTCGAAGAAGAATATTTGTAGTATAAAAAAAAATATTAATCATTATTGAAATGTATAATATAAATAATATAATTTTGTATAAAAAAGAAAAATATTTATAACGAAATGTAATAATTCTTATATTTATTATAAAAAAAACATGTCTATAAAATTTACAGTATTATATTTCTGAGTCATATTTCTACAATTGATTTTCAAGTCACCACTCATAAGTCATGACTCATGAGAATTTGTTGACTATTATTTTATTATTTATTTCATAAAATTGTTTAATAAATAATAAATCCAAAATTTCAAAGATATACTTTAATTTAAATTGTCTATTATTTTTTATTCATTATTTAAAATTTCAAAATTATCAAAAAAAAAAAGTTAATAATTAAATTATTAAGTAAAAGTGACCATTTCAGCCCATGGATGGAGCATTATTTTTAGAATACTATATTCTATAATTTTTCTTAATATAATAATAATAATAAAATAATAATAATAATAAATTAATTTGGAATATTCATCAATTGGAGGATTTGATAGATCACTTAATTTGATCAATATTCAATTGATCATATCCAAATGTACGACCAATAATTAAGAGATAATAACATTAGCTAAGTAGTCTTATTATTTAGAATGTTTGATGTAACACTTAGGGTCCAAGTTTAAGGCATGTGAAATTTATGATATGATTTAGTATTTTTTGCCGACAATTTTTAGCCGTTAATTTTTATTAATAATGTGAATGTGTTTATTAATAAATACGTATTTTTTTGAACAAGTTTTTATTTAATTTTTTTTTATTTAAAAATGCTAACAAAGTGTATAAAATTTTATTTATTAGTATATATATTATCATTTATTAATGTAGAAAATTTTGAATGTGAGGAGCACAGATTTGAATTTGTGTACTTATGCATCAAATAATTTGTCTTAATTATTCATCGGATAATGTCTTTAATTAAAATTGCTAACTCTTTTATTTTATATTTCGTGGATAAATTATAGAATTTATAGTAATAAGTGTTGTCTATTAAATAAATAAATAAATGTACTTCGTAGCCATGCATGCGTGTGTTATCATGATTTGATTATTATCTAAACTTTATTACTTTTATATATCCTTTTCATCATAAGTCATTCAAAATTTGATTACAGAGTGGATTATTTATTTATTTATTTATTATTTTCTAACTAAAGACATTAATTAGGGCACACTTTTTTATTTTATTTTAGTAACAATATTTCAGTTGGTGTGTTTATATTTTGATTTCATATTTTATGTATGTAAAATCTGTTCACAAAATACCTCTAAAACGTTTACGTGATCAACAGAATTACAAGTAGGGAACTCAATTTTCTTTATAATTTAGCGATTATACTTATCAGAAGACCAATATTTATATAAAATTTGAGGAGGTTATAAAGAAAATAAAATGAGTTGGTCTATTGTGTTTCTAGGTGTACAAATTGTGTAAGGATACATCATTTTATTTTAAAGGTATACATTTTAATTAATAAGGGTACACAATTTTATTCTAAAGGATATACACTTTTATTTTAATTTTTCAGAAAATAAAGGGTACACATCCTTATACTAAAGAGTATAATATTTAATACTAAAGGGTATTTGGACGCACGGTGGGCGCACAGGGCACACAAGTTTTTGCCAAATAAAATATATTAGTAAAAAAATTGTAAAGATGCGTGTCTCACTTAATACGTAACGAAATAAGTAAAGGCTTATTTGAGATTGTCTCGTGTAACATGAGATGGATAAAAAGTGATAACTTGTATAATAAAAAATGGGGGTTATTCTGTAGTGCACCGGGTGCACTTGGTAGTTTATAGGGTAAAAATAGGGTGTGGTGGGGTAGTTTTTAAATTTATTTTTAATTATTTTATTTTATTGAGTGGTGAATATTAAATACAAATACGATCTAACGGCTAAGATTATTAGGTGCACCGGTACCCTAGCTGCACAGTAGTTAAACTCTAAAAAGTGATACTCAGTTAATAAAAAGCGATAATGCTATTTTATAAACAATTTATGGAGTACTATAAATGAAAAGTAATAATATTTATAGCGAAAGTAATAATATTTTATAGTGAAAGTGATAACTAATTTAAATTTAAAAAGAATAAAATGGTCTCACGCAAAACTTGTCCAAAAATTATTAAGGGTGATTGTGGGGAGCACCCCATGTTTATAGATTTAAAATGGGTGGTGGGTAGTTTTTTTTGGAATTTTATCAATTTAAGGCTTGATAAATGGGTAAGCTATTAATATGGGGCCTGAATTTTTTTTTCTATCCATTCGGGGCCTGAAATATGTAAAATTATCAATTTATGACCTAAATTCAGGCCCCGAATTGATAGTTATGACAGATTAATTTTATACAATTACTGTAGATACGAAGTTTAAGAAAAATTTTTTTATGACCAACTTTATTGATTTTCGGAGATAATATAGTATTTTTAGGTGATGAATACTCCCTCCGACTCATGATTATTATTACTACATTTTACTAAGAATGGTGTCCCACAGATAATGATACATTTCCCCTTTTGGTAAATGAGATCCGTACTAAATAATTAAATATTTTCATGAGGCACACAATACTACACTAATACAACTTATACCCATTATAAATTAAAATACTCCCTCCGTCCCGGATATTTTTACACATTTGTACGGGCATGGAGATTAAGAAGTTTTATTTTTTTAATATATAATGTAAGAGAAAGGAGGGATAAATTAGTAATTTAAAAAGAAAAAGTGAATAAAGTTATTGAGAATGATGAATAAAGTGTTAAAAAGTAATTAAAGTTGTTAGGATTATAAAAAGTAGGTAATAAAATATTATGTATTTTTGCCAAAAATGAAATGAGTAAAAATACGTGGGACACCCCAAAATGAAAAATGGGTAAAAATACTTGGGACGTATGAAGTATTATTTTTCTTACCCCACTACATAATAAAATACAATGTTTTTTTAATTTTCGTACTAATAATAAACATAACAAAACTTATGTGATGGAAGGAGTAGATTACTATAAAATATGTTATGTGTTTTAGATGAGATTTATAATTATGATATATTTTTATTTAAAATTGAAATTAATATAATATTTTATTTTTTTAATGATGAAATTTAATACCGTAGAAACTTAAACGAAAAGTATAGTACTTTGTTAGGAAGAGTAGTTAATAAGGATGTTGTTGCAATCTTGTATGTATATATGTGATGAGCACATGCTATGTGGTCTAAAGAATCTAGGTAGGCCTAAATTATTTGCTAATTAAAACTTTTAATATATGCATGCTTTTGGATTCATATGGTTGACAGCTCGCAACGCATATACTATAGTAATTAATTTCGTTGACCTTCATTTCTACTACTAGTAATTAACCATTTATACACATTTTGTCACAAAACAATTTTTATATTTTTTACTGTAAATTTTTCTCTATTTCATGTTCCATCGTCCCTCATAAACATCCGCATCCACTTATTTATTTGTCTTACAAATTTTTTCACAAAGTATAAAATTAATATAATTTAAAAAAATCATTTTGTTGAACAATCTTTAAAGTTAATTTAGTTATAATTTTATCACTCATTATAATAATTTTATAAAATATTCTCTAAAGTCAACATAATTAATAATAAAAAAATCTTTAACAATGTGAAATGCTTTCTTTTATAATTATTTATAATTAAGTACATATTCAGCAATAACTTTTTATAGGAGTAATACATACATATAATATACTATTTCGAACCAAATTTTCACAAGTATTTATCCACCACCACGCATCCTTTTACAACTTTGTTGTCATGTTCAATATCTTGGTGCATATGTAATAATCCTACATTAATCATGATGATATGATCAATATAAATTTGATTAAATGAAATATAAAATTAATCAAACAAATAATAAATTTGAACCACTCCAAGTTAAGGGTTGGGTTAGGTGACTAGGGCTTTTCACTAAGACAGAGAAATTCCATCAAGGTGGTTAAGCCAAGAACTCCATTATTAATTTCAACAACTTAATTAATTATTCACTACCATAATTAATGCATGACTTAACTATATTACATGTACTATCATATTTTAGTATTACATTACATGTTATATCTCAATCTTTTTTGTGTAGAGAAATCTCAATCTTTTTTCCTATAATTGATATTTTCTTTTTAATAGGATTGTAAATTTTATCTACGGAAGCGGATATCTACTGGATAATATTCCATCGAGTGCGGGTAGAATATGTTATTTCGGGTTTCAAGTAGAGTAGTACCCGTACCCACATAGAAATATTAAGAGTAAGAGTAGGGTATGAGTTTTGTAAAATACACAATTGCTTTATTATATAATTTATTACATATTATATATTTGTGTGTTATAGGATATACATTAACTTGATGTTATGCATTTATAATTAATTTGTTAAGTATTGTTGGATTAGTTTGACAAACTATGCATTAGTTTGCAATTTTATTTAATTTAGTTTTGATTATATTATATTATTGTTTAAGGTGAAAGTGACTCGATTATATTTTGAAATTATTTATATATTAGTTAATCCCATAATATGCTATACTGACTACGATTTAAAAAAAAAATCAAATATTAAATTCGGGTCATATGTGTATGTTATGGTAAGTCAAACATTTATAAGGTAGATCGAACATTGACCATTCACTATTTTTTCAAATTGCAGGTAATCGTTTATCCACAATTTATCCACGCGCCAAATCAACAATATATGCACCATAACTGATGATATATTTGAGGATAATAGCACAATATAAGAATAATAAAAATAGGATTGAGGATATTACGTGGAGTAGTCTACCGTACTTTATCCTACCCATTTACATTTATTTTATCATATGCATTAATCATTCAATAATTTATATTAGAAGATAAAAAAAAATTGATTGAACAGTGTGATTTAACATGCAAATTTATTTTCATCTCTAAAAGTGTTGTATCTTGATTTGTTTGAAGATAGAAACTTCTTCGAAATCAAGGTGGGCTCCATCGATCACTTTCTTTCACACAAGTCACAAGATCAATTTATATAGTCACTTTCAAATTTCAATAGAATAAATAAAAACATATTATGATAAATACTAACCCACATGCCACACGTACAAATAAATAGATTGACGTTTTTTTATTTTATTCTTCTTTTAATTTTTTTATAAATAAACAAATTAAAGAGCTAGCTAGCTTGCTATAACAAGAAAGTGGGGTGGGTGGGTTATTATTTTTTTTCTTTTTTGATTTTTTCCATTTTTCGGAATATAGCTTTAATAAGTGTATTTTGCGCTTATACATCATGCGATTTTTTTTATTATAATTTATCTAATTCAACAATCTATTTCTAAAGATGGGTGTATTTATTAATAATGATTGCTATTTCCATTTCTTATTAATTTATGAACACCCCCCTCCAAAAAATAAAAATAAGTATACATTGCTTCATTGGAATTGTATAGATGATTAGTATAGGTTGGAAATATATATAGGCCATAGCCCACATAAATGGGCCCAAAAGAAAATATAAAAATGGGCCATGATTGTGGAGGGGTCATGAAACCATGTGCAATCATATGGTAGTTGGAACTTATCCAGCCCCACAAACTAAACCTCTCTTTCACCTTCAAACCCTAAAATCAAAATGAAAGACTAAGACATACTATATGCGCATTTTTTGTTTTTTTAACTAACTAATTAATTGCAATAGTTGTGTTGGAACATTCAAAAATATACAACTCAAAATAAAATGTGTGCAAAAAATATCCGAGATGGAGGGAGT
Organism: Pogostemon cablin; assembly: GCA_023678885.1. Classification (NCBI taxonomy): domain Eukaryota; kingdom Viridiplantae; phylum Streptophyta; class Magnoliopsida; order Lamiales; family Lamiaceae; genus Pogostemon; species Pogostemon cablin. Next base: position 4,618,103 of record CM042984.1, read on the forward strand.
AATATTTACGTAAATTTTAGTATGTATGTAGATATGTGGATTAATTTTATTGTTTTAGAGATTATGAACCATATATGTGATTATATATGAGTATATTAATTAAATATTAAATAATGATATTAAAAAAATAATACTCCAATAAATGTCATTTTTTCAAAATAAATTATTAAAATGGACGTGGAACGCAATTTATTCTACAAATAAGTAATAACTCAATGAACTATGCTTTCATATCAAATTTGAAAATTAATGAATTCTTGTGAGAGAACATATGCAAACATAATTAATTAATTATCTCATTTTCAATTTATTTATTAATCAACCTACTATATTCGTTTTAATCAATTTAGATGGTATCACGTCCTTCTCTATCTCTTACACACACACACGAATGGATGCACACAGATGGTAATTATATATAGATCCTGTCTCATTTTTTTCCATTACACATTAATTCACTCCAAAGAGATATAAAAAAAAATCAAAATTAATTATCTCTACAAAATTAAAATTCTCTCGAATGAAGAACACAACAAGGGCAAGAAAGTCGATGAAAATGAGGATGGCTTGTCGTTTTGTGAAGGCCATGAAGAGGGTTTCAAGGTCAGCATCCATGGCTGACAGGCAGCATGCAGTGAGAGCTGCAGCTTACGGGTCGATGGCGGCCGCGATCGGGCCGAGAAAGGCCTGGAGTCGGGCCATACTCGGGAAGATGAGGATGATCAAACCAAGAAGAAGAGGAGGAAACCCTAGAATGAACGGTGGAGATGATCAGTTGGGTATTGCAGATGAGTTGAAAGATCTATCTGAGGTGGTGCCAGGTGGCAAAGCCATGGATTCTTACAACCTTCTCAATGAAACTCATCATTACATTAAGTGTCTAACTGCACAGGTGCAGATCATGAGAACCATTCTTCAATATTCTACTTCTATATAAATATAAATATATATATAGTATATGTAAATGATATATCAAAGTGTTGATCATTTACGTGGCTAGAGTTTATTTGTTTGATTAAGGGTTCGGTTTCTATTGGACTAATCTCATTTGTACACGTGTCGAATTTAATTATACAAAAAACTCACGATGGGTTTTTTCTAGAGCCAAATTCGACAGGTGTAAATGTACGAGATGAGTCCAATAAAAATATTACCTCTTAATAAATCTTAGTCATGTGGATTGTCGAAGAAAGCAAATATATATATATATATATATATATATATATATATATATATATATATATATATATATTGTATATATTGGCAGAGAGTGCACCGAAGGGGGCAAGAGCTTGCAGACATATTTTGATTATTAATTAAGTAATTAATTTGTACGTACTTAATTGCGTAGCAAATATAATATTTTATTAATTATATATGGATTATTGATTAAATAATGATTAGCTATCATATGAATGATTGATCACTTAGATTACACGTGTATATTCATCTCTCTATCTCATATATAATTGATATACTAGATGGTATTTAGACATGTAATTATAGATTATGAACGTTCTTATAATCTGTATCACTAATTAATGAATAGATCTTTGTAAGAATTATAGATTCTATTTCATTTTATGTGTTGTCTTACGAATAACATCACAAAAGGCAATCTCTGACTATTAGCAACTTAACTACTCCTTAACTATTAATTACTCTTTTTTATTGGTTCATCCCATATAAAACATGTTATGTTTAAAAAGAAGGAATAATATTTTTTAGGTATTAGATTAGATATATTTTGGGTGAACAATTATGTGGAATTAACTAATGAAAAAAAGAGTGAACATGGAGAAATACAACATTTTGACTTTAAAAAAATGATGTTGATGAGAAAATCTGTTATTTCTTGAATTAGCCAATTACATGCAAGCTTTGAAATATCGAATTATTTATTTTATTATACCAATTTCTCTATTAATACACATATATACTTACATATATAAATAAATAAATACGGAGTAATGTTTATGTAGAGCAAAATATTGGAATTTGAAAAATATGGTCTAAATTTTGAAGGGTTGAATTATAAAAATCATCAAAAAGCCCAAAGGCCCATTATGTAGAGAGTCTAATACAAGGTCAATTAACATAATTGTTGTTGGGGGCCCATTTATCTCATAATACTAATAGTTCACAACTACAAGGTTTTGTTATTTTTGAGAGAAATAATATCAGTGTATATAAATATATAAATTGGGTTATTCTGTAGTGTACCTAAGAATTTATAGAGTAAATGAGGTAGTTAGTGGGTGGTTATTATTTTTAATTTTAATTACTTTATTTTATTTAGTAGTTAAGATTAAATATATTTATTATTTAATGGTTTAGATTATCTGGGTGCACCGGTGTACCCGTGCATGAAGTTTGACTCATATAAATGAGTTAGTATGACCCTAAAATTTATCATACAAAATACTATAAATAATAAAACTACCCCCTTAACTCAATATGTTATTCACATTTCCTCATTTATTATTTCATTATACTCTTTGAACCCAAAACAGTAAAAACTTCAAAAAAACAAATAACCTTTTTAATACATCTTAAATTTTAGAATTGCTACTCTCACTTGACAGTCAACCCTCGTAATTTACTTTATAATTTAAAACGGCTATATTAATCTAAAAGCTAGTAAAATTACTAAAATATATCAAATTTCAATAAAATTAATTAATAAAATATCTTTTCATAAATAACGTGACATAATAACCAATAAGTGTGAATAAATAATTGAAATGGCAGAGTAATTTATTTTTAAAGTGATAAAAAAAATAAATTATAGTTTTATTATTAATAAATCCTGCACTCAAAAACATTTTACTCCACTTGGAAGCCTATATTTGACCCAATTAGGTACACAAATGATTCGTTAATAATGGTAAAATTACACGAAGGCAAAATTAATGCTACCATTTATAAATTAGATACTATACATACATGAAAGAATATAAGTGCAGGTGATGTAGAAAAGCAAAGAAAACTTTACATCTGATCATCAAACTACACTTTTTTTTAATCTCTATTATACTGCTATATCTGTCACCCCCTGTATATCCATGCTGAACTATGCTAATTGTATTTCGACTTCATCAAGCGCTAACCGTGGAACCGGTCTGTGGAACGAGACGAGCCGATAGGCCTCGGATTCTGTATCCACAGCCCCAGAACGAGGCGAGACAAAGCCCCATGATAGCCATGGCCACGACCGAGCAAGCAGGGGGAACGGCTTGAGTGGAGGATCCGAGGAATTGAGTTGCAAGAAGCCCTGCTAGGGTTGAACTTTGCATTCCCGTGCACAGTGATATCGTCCGGCTAACTTCTTCCTCTAACCTGTCGACAAAATGTGCATCTGTTAGGGTCCCTTCTACAAGAAAACACACAAGAATAAGTGGCGTGTAACGAAGAAAGAATCAGAACACCACGAGTTGACAACATTGCCAAGTTGGTTTCCCGGAATTTAGTGGAATTCAATTTGAAAGGTTTCTTCTCAAGGGTGTGGTGTGGTTTTAATGGAAACAACCAAATATATGAACAAAATAGGACTCGTAGGAGAAGAATACCGACGGTAAGACCTAGGGAATTCTAAAGTAGATTCGGCTTCTATTGTAAGAATTTTCATGGCATGGTTTGATCATCAATAGACACATGTCAAATCAGTAATCGCCACTTTAATGACGTTTGAATGTATGACACAATGTTATCAGATCCATCCAAGATAATGAAATTGAGCATATGATGTAGAAAAGATCATACCTCAAAAATTGAATTTTGGAGATCCAATAGCCAATGGTGAAGGCCACTGCATGAAACGACAGCACAGGACCGACCAATCTCAGGCCCTCGGCTGAAAGGATTTGGCTCCTGTTAATGGCAAGAGGGCTTCCAATACACAATGAAGTACAAAACATTGCAACAAACGGCATCACTGGCTGTAGAATTGACACAACTGGTTTGGCATAAGTGTTGAGCACCAAACCAAGAGCAATGGGAGCAAGAACGACCTGTAGGGTCGATAGCACTAACAAAATGACTGCTCTGAACTAAAATTTAGCATCAACAAAAAACACACAACTAAATTTGTCGGCCCTCAGTACCTGCAAAATTGATTTCGACATAGCAACAGCATCAACCGGAACAACAGAGCCGATTAGAAGACCTGTTAAAAGAGGAGTAACAATAACCGAAGCAATAGTTGATAAACTCGTTAAAAGGATGCTCAATGCCACGTCTCCTTTGCTCAAGAAACTGGCATAGCTAGATAGCTGAGCCCCTGCAACACACGACGTCAAAACAAAACCAGCATAGAATATCGGAGATATTCCAAAGGCCTGTGCTACAAGCACTCCAAGAATGGGTTTCAAAATGTACTGAGCAACGAATCCAACGGTTAATGGCACCGGTCTGCAACAAACAAAAAGTTACATGGTTGATAAGCCAGTATCATAACAACCCAAAAAATGCAACCACCAATTCTTATCTCTCTCTCAAATAATTGTAGAAGGGAGAACACGTAACCTCTTAAAAGCCAAAGCAAAATCATCAATGGAAAGTTTGATGCCAATAGACAACATAATTCCTCCAAGTGCTGGAGCATACATCTCTTTCGACACCCTGCAGGTTCCTCTATCATTTACAAACACAAGAATATACACAATTTGAGAAACCATTTACGCATACATATATAAGCAACAACAATCCTAGAACTAATAATCAGACAAGAAACAAGATTTATACAAATAGAGTTATTTAATCAATTAAAATAATCAAAGCTTCTTCTCAGAGTGATATACTGATGCAAGTTGTTGTATTAAAATAACAGCAAATGCAATGTCAAAACACCAAAATAATAGTAAAGAATCTTTCAAGCCAGAGTATTTATAAACTAGAATACACTACTCCAAGGACTAAATTTGTCAGTATAATAATGAATTAAAGTAATTGATCTTCAAGTCATTTCTATTTTTTCAAAAAGCAGAGTTTCTTGAGGATGAAAAACCAACCATTAAACGATCAAAGAAACTAACAAGAGAAATAACAGCAAATCAATCAATCAATCAATGAACTAACTGAATGAAATGATAACAGTAGCACTGACCAAGTGAAAGTGGAGGGCTTGGCAAGGGCGGCGACGGCGGTGAGCGCCACCAAAAACGGAAGCAACGCCGACAGTAGCTGAGAAGCATCAGATTTATCCTCTGTTTCCACTGCAATTTTTGGGTCTACACCAAACGAAAGCAGAGTAAAATTTCCCTCCCGTTTGTGCAATCCAACCCTTCCAATGAAAGGCGGCGAAATTGAGCAGGCAACAGCACCCACACAGCCTCCTCTAACATTCTTCTTGATCCTCGAAATCCCTAATGGAAAGGGGCCGCTCCTAATGCCAGAATGAATTGAGTTTTTGGAGGAGGAATTGGGGAGGAAATATAGAGTTTCGGGTAGAGTTTGAAGGGATAGGCATGGAGTTTGAATCATTGTCGAGTGGCTCGCCGGCGGAACAATGAGTGTTTTCCGGCGAGTGGACGGTGGTGGCGGCGGAGAAGTCGATAAGGAATAAATATAAAATTGTTTGTATTTTTAGTTTAAACGAAAATAGACGGAAGGACGGTATTACAGATATAGTATATTTAATTAAATTATTTTATTAAAACATGAGTATTATGGTTATATTATTCTAGGATATGGTGTAGTATTATTAACTAAATCTAAATAAAACTATTGAACTATTACTTGAAAATAAGTAAAGTACCTAATTTGAAATACGAGCCTGCTATCGACACAATGATGAAGGGTGAATCGTTTGCATTGGTGCAACCAAGTTTATAAGATTGAGAGTGTGGGTAGTTTTTTTAAAAATAAAATTAATTATTTTATTTTAATTAATAATGAAAATTGAATAATAAATTAATTTAACGACTATAATTGTTCATATGAATTGGTGTATCTGTACACAATAGTCGACTCTTAAATCAAGGTTTGAAATACTGATAATTATCTCATAATTAAATTTTTTTTTTTCAATGAGCTAAATGGTGTTGCTACTTCTTGTACGGACATAGTTTTGTGGAGTTATAATATTGTAGATTTGCGTGCGATTCATGTACTAATATGTTAGGAGTATTAATACTCTCATTAACATTTTATTTCGTTGTAATTTAATTAATTTAATAAATATAATAATATTTTCTAGAATGTTATTTTAAATTTTTAATATTTTAATTATTGTTTAGAATTGCATACCAATATTTTGAATCTAAAAATTGTTTATAGTTAATTACTCGTAATTGATGAAGAGGTTTCAAAAGATTAACTTTTGAATTTTGGATTTAAGAATAATTAAACATTCCATGACTAAGAATTTTTATTTTTTTTAAAAAAAATATAGGAAATTAGCTTTTGAATAAATTTCGAATCTTTTGCTCATTAATTCATTACAATTATATTGAGGTTTTTCTATGAATACATTATATATGACAAATTATATATGTATGTACTCCCATCGTACTATCTTTAAGGCTAGTTTTTATTTTTTACACGTAAATTAAGAAATATTATTATTAAATATGTAATGGATAGTTGTATTAATGAGAATGTGGTCTCTATTTTAATTGTATTAGTGGATGTGTGTGGTCTCATATATATATAAAGAAAAATGAACTCTTTTGATGAGACATTTAAAATAGAAAAAATAAATGGAGGAGGTGGAGGAAGTATACGTAGTATCTGTTAATAGGGGGAACCAGTTATGGCAAGTGAGCTATAAGTTGTAAGTACTCATGTACATGATTTTTTTTTATAAAAATTCCTATCGTTTGATAAAAAAAATAGTTATCATTTTCATCACGTGACCATTCCAGAGTTAGCTAAAGGAAAAATGAATATTTGATTGATAAAAAGAATTGAAAATAAAGAAAAAACCCCTCACCATGCAAGTTCAATTAGAAAATGATTTCATGGTAATTATTATTATTATTATAGGTGGGAAATTGATATCCTTTTATATAACACTATTTATCTAGAAAAAAAAAGAAAAAAAAATCAATTTTATATTTTATCATGAGTTTTTAAAAGAAAATAACATTCAAAATGAGTAATAAAATAATGAAAGTCCTATTTTAATTATACATTAAATCGGTTTCATAAATTACATGCTCTTTAAAATAAAAACTGAATTCATAAAACATAAGTTCTATAAAATTAAGTTGAGGGCTGTAAACACAAAATACAATAATTTCTCAGTATATCAATTTTCTTCCAGTTAAGTTAACATATTAGTACTATTAAATATTGTTAATTATAATTCATGGAGCAACTCCTAGATCCTTACATCTATCGGATCTTATTTCATCATGCATCAAACAAAATTTCGTTAATTTGAGTGAGCCGAAAACTATTCCCATTGTCTAAAAATTGAAACATTTATTTTTTTTTTGTTATTTTTAAATACATTATTTATATTTTTTTATTTTTAAAAAATTCATTATCAGGTATTACTTTTTATTTTAAATATTATCACTTTTTATTCATTTTACGAATTGATCATAAAATAATTTAATTTTACGAATTGATCATAAACTAATTTATTTGATCGGTTATCATTTTTATTCATCATATATCTTTATTTTTAACAATATACATCACTATACTATTATTATTGTTGTTGACAAGTGAAATTCAACTCTAAGTTTCTCTATTTTAACGCTTTTGGTGATCCAATCAAATTAGAGGAGTGGGCTTCAAATTGAGTTAATTTTTAGAGATAATTGTGGATTTGTGATTGAGAATATTTGGATCATGTATAATTTATAAATCAACCAATCAATCATATAAAATATCAACAAAAACACAAATAGCAGCCTTTCATTTATATTTATTATTATTTCAAGAAATAAATTTACTTTGAAAAGGAAATGCGGGTAGAGATGGACATAGAAGTCTTAAATTTATAAAGCTTTAACATTGATAATTATTTTCCACAACTTTTACTTTCATTCCTTTTTCTTTTTTTTTTTTAATAATTAATGATTAGTATTTATTATTTCTATTATTATTATTATCCTGAGGAGAGAATGTGATAAATAATGATCATATCTGCAAAAAAGTTATTTTTAGAGTTAACACTCCATTTTAGTTTCAACAAATCTTGACATCGTCCTATGTTCACATCGTTTTACTTTTTTTTAGTTGTATGGAGTATTTTTGTATTGAAATTATTATTGCCCTTTATCTATGTAGCGGATTGGACCCGGATAATATTTATTATTATTTAAAATTTTGAAAGTTTTAAAAGCATTAGTGTCACACTATCCTATGAATTTTTATTTTTAATTGAAAGTTGTGGAATTTTTATTTCTGGCTGAGCTTACCTAAAATGATCTTTAGTATTATTTGGAGAGTTTAAGATAAATACATGTTCTTCAGTTAATAAATAATACTCCAAACTAAAATTAATTTTATAGTTTCAAATTAGGGGTAATTCTAAAGTGTACATGTACATATAGAGTTATAAATTAAGGATTAGTGGGTTGTTATTAATTTAATTTTTTTATTATTTTATTTTATTTAATGGTTAAGATTAAATTAAAACTTAATTTAACGGTTATGATCATGCAGGTGCATCGGTACATACCAGTTGAACTCTCAAATTATATATATTTTTTATATAAATCTTAAATTAACAGCATTTTTTTTATATTGATTTGATAAATCTACATAATAATTAAAATCTGAGGACTTATTTATTAAATATAATAATAATGATTTAACAATGAAACCGTCTAACATTAACTTGCAAGATAAAACATACTACAAATCTTTCAAAAATAAAAAAATATTTCAAAATTTAGAATGAAAAATTTTTTAGTGAAAAAGATAGGTTATGATTTGTGAAACCAATTTCCAACCTCATATTGAATGGACCACAATTCATGACTATACACCACCACCAGTGTAAGTGTACCCCCACGTTAGGCTCTGACCATGGTTGAGGGTTTACGAGTACCCCCACGTTAGGCTCTGACCATGGTTGAGGGTTTACGATTTGACTGTATTTGTAATGGAAATTTCTACAAATTAAAGGTAAAAATAGAACTTACCCTACAATGTCAACTCAGTTAAAAAGCTTTTCCACAGTTCCCTCCTCTACTATTTAAGCTATAAACGCTCACCGGAGTAGCATTCAAATTTCAACTATACTAACAACTAACATTTACCGATAAAAAAGTTAGAAGAAGTGGATACACAAAATGTCTCTCTCTCTCTCTCTCTCCACCAGACAAGCCCTGCAACAAACTCAGGCTCCAGAAAGAAACAAGGCTAAATGAAGTTCATTGATGGTTTTCAATGATTACATGACAACATACTGCACTACGATCAGAAAGGGATAGAAAGTAACTTGCTAAGCTCACCTATTTGAACACATCTGCTTAAATCATGGTGGTAAAAACTAATGAAATTATTAACATGTAATCATCAATGCCAATTTTATGATCAAATGATACATGAATTGGAGAATAGCTTATTGGCAGAACAACCACAAGAACTGATCTAGCTATCATGCCCATCTGTTTTGTCTATCTTGTCTTTTTCCACCACCCCCCCCCTCTTCTCACACACATACACACACACACACATCTAGATGACAAATATGGCTTCCATTCTTACCTTCTCCCAAAAGTAATAACTGATGCAATCCACTGTATTCAAAGTAAAATGAAAATTGGTGAGCTAACAACACATGGCCAATGGTGGAACATAAGAGAAGAGGAAACTTTTATTCTTCATATGATATATAAGTAGGTATAACTAATCATCTAACACATGTACCGTAAAAATAGGGAAGCAATTCAATAATCCTGCCCATGTTCACATTCATAATCACATACATGTGCAAATTTATCACCTGATTTATCCGGAATACGACAGCTTTGGTGTGGTCATTCTCCATCTCTCACCCCACAATATCCAAGATGACATGTGTATGTTCCCCAACAATTCCTCCCATTCGAATTCATCATCTCGAAACGTTTACTCGATGGACTAATCACCACCACTATAAGCACACATACAAGAACGAAGAAACACCACCTCTATAGCAGACTCTCTCCGCAGTTCTGTACATACAAGAATGCTAAATACACAATGTGATTGAGCTAATTTGCAGCTTCTTCCTCCTCAAATATCTACAATTTCAATGGTCTAGTAGGATCATCCAGATCAAGCACAGATGTGATCATCTTACTCGTGCGAATCTGATGAAAACATTTCATATTGATCACATATAAATCTGCATTAGAATCTGATGAAAACATATCATATTGATCACATATAAATCTCAATGCAGATGAAAACATATCATATTGATCACATATACATCTTAATGCAGTCAGGGTTATTACCAAAATCCATCAAAATTACAGATTTTTTTGCTTGGTTTGCTGCAAATGATGGCTAAGTAATAAAAAGGGCCATACAAAAAAGCAACATCTTTGATTGACCAAAACAAGTAAATCACCTTTTCAGCTGAAAAAGTCTACAGTGAGGAGCAAAGATAATAGACTTTTCACACCTTTTATGCACTAAACATAATAGTCTTCCATTAAATTTTTAATTTCCAGCTCAAAAATTCTAATATCTGCAGCCAAACTGGGATACTACTATGCAGGATACACTTTTCCACCAAACTTTTCTTCATCAAACAGAGTAAACAAGGAATTGCACACAGCTCATTAAAACACAACAGTCCAAGAACAGAGAGAAAACCAATGAACAAATTCCCAAGAATAGAAACAATCATTGGAAATTATTTTTAACCTTTGAAAGAGTCTGCAAAATTTGGATTCCGTTTTGAAGATCCGGACCCGGAGCAGCCAAACAGTCTCTTGGGATTTCAAATGAAGAGAGAGAGAACTGCTTAGAAACCACGCTCACATTGAAGTAAATCAACCCGGAGCTTGGAACATCGACCCGAATTTCAATCACCGGAAACCACAAAAACAAGTCCTGCGCCGAAATTCCCGATAATCCGTCGATCCGACCGTAGCGGAGAGTGCCGGAAACATTCATGTCGTAGTGAATCTCGTTCTCGAACTTGGCATTGCAAGCCTGATCCAAATGAACTTGGAATTTACCGGAATCGTCCAGGGTGAAATTCTTTACCCCCTTGGGTAGTAATCCCATCGGTAGGCCATGAATCATCAATACTTCGTATATCGATGAATCTGATAAGTCATCACAGTTCGTTACAGATAGCAGCGACGAATAGATTAGGAGAGTGGCAAAAAAGATGAAGAAGGATGGCATTTTCACCGCTATTTCTTATGGCTATCGCGTGGAATAATTTCTGGATACCAGAGTATGGAAGGCGGCGGCGGCGGCGGCGGCGATAGTGGATGAAAATGAGGAGATTAGAGAAGAATAAGGAAACAGTGCCACCAAAAGTACAGCATAGGGGATTACGAAAACGATCAATTATTGGTGGCGATGAAGGGGGAGTTTTTTATTCTCTGCACGTGGTGTACTGCGCCAGCTAGTTGGACTAAATTTTGCTTGGCCAAATCAGGATTTTGATGTGTATTTGGACACGTGTTGTTTTTGTGGGTCGGAGAGATGGAAGCGCGTAGCAGGAGATTGTTCCCCGTGATATGCATGGAAATTCAGCGATAAGTACGATATGGATGGGTGTAGGGGGGGTTGGGGGGGGGGGGGGGGGGGGGAGGATCCGACCAGAAACACAGTTGTGGACTTACATTTGCAGAATATACCTTCCACTATGTGTTTGTGCGTGTTTAAATACAGCTTAAAAAATATATGATTAATTATTAATGAAAGAGTACGTAAAAAATTCTCTTAATTTTATTTACGTAAATATTTGTGTTAACATATATTTTATATATTTGAAATGTTTGCCTTATTGAATTCAAGCACACCCCAAAAAGAGGGAAATAAAATATTAATTAGATATTTTAATTTGAATTAAAATTGATTCAATCTATATATGGTGATATTATAAAAATATCCATGTTGATTAAGAAGGTTCAAAGAAGGTGTTGACCCGTGGGATAATCTTCACACACTTGGGTTATGTCCTCTGTAATATATTTATTTACTATTTATATATTAAATAGTAGTAATTATATTGATGATGGTCGACCTAATTTAGAGTGGTCCCATTTTTTACAAATATCTTAATTGAATTATGTAATAGACAATAATAAAGATACATTTGTATTAGCCTAATTTGAAGTCATTATTCCTTATTGAGATTATGTTATTTTTGCACTTCAAACCTTTACTAATTTAACAAAAAATAGTTTTTATTAGTAAGGATGAGAGAGACTATTGTTATACTCTGTATGCTTAATTTTTCTACAATTATTACTACTCCACTATTTTTAATTATTCATTATTATAACTAAAATAATAATAATATTATTATAATTAGCATATATACAATAAGGCAAAATATTAAATCTCTAATAGCTGTATGCATATAATTTGAAGAAATTGCATGTGAAGATACGGCTGGAATAATGATAATTATTATTTTTGTCTTCGAATAAAATGTGCTCAATAATTCATAATTTCAAAACTTTTTTTCGTCCACTTAATAAAATAAATAAATAATTGGTCTCTTGGAAGTTTATTATAATTGAGACCGTTGCAACTGTGTATATATAAATAATATATATATATATATATTATTTATTTAATATTCAAATGGGATTGGGTAAATGGGCTCAGATATCCAGAAGGAGTACAGTAATATGGGCCTAAATGTAGAGAGCCCAAGAAGATTGGTTCTGTGTTCGGATGAATGGGCCTAATAATGAAAGGAAAAACATTTTTATTAAACCGAATTCAATAATTTATTTGGACTGTTTTTTTATGGCTTATAGAATATTGTTTTGGAAGCTTGGATAATTTAGATTTCGGTGTCTTCCAGAGAAATAAAAATAAAAAATAATTAAAAACTTGGATGTGTCTCATAAAATACTTTTTTTGATAATAATAATATAAAAAATGATAAAAATAAAACAATAATATCCGTATAATCGAATGGATTCTATTCCTTTGCTTTTCAATTTAGATTTTGGTCCCCAATGAATTAAATCACGTTTGCAGTTCATGATTGGACTAATCTTATAAACCAATATAAAACTATCACTCTTGCCAACTCATCAAATAGGGGACCAAAAGAGCATGAGATTCCATGTGCCAAATTTTTTTAATTAAGGATATATTTTTTTTATTGAAAAGATCGATTGAAATGTTTTACTAATAAAATTACTTTCTTTCTAGAAAATTGATAATATGAATTCTTATATTAAATTAAAGTATATAATATTTTGGATACACGCAAGATTTTACTTAAAGAGTAATCGATAAATTATGTTTGAGAAAAATTTAAAGATTATATTCATAAAAATAATATATTTTTTTTTCATAAATAAAAAGTATTCCCTCCGTCCCCTTGATACGTATCTATTTTGCCATTTTGGTCTGTCCCATTACAAAGTATCCATTTTCTTTTTTAGATTGATGTGACCACACATGACCACACACTCAACACTAATACAACTACCTACTACACTTTAAAATATTATTTCTCTCACCTCAAAATATATTAAATTATTATATTTCTTAAATCACGTGCAAAAAGCAAACGACTACGTTTCAAGGGGACGGAGGGAGTAATTAGTAAAATAAAATTCACTTGGCTAATGCAATTAGGGGTAGACATGCACATTTTAACTGGAACCGGCGGTTCCGGAACCGGCCAAAATGGAATCGAAACTGGATATATTCTGATTCGGTTTCGGTTCTTCATTTTGTGAAACTGGAACCGGCGGTTTTTTAATTTTTTTCTTTTTTTCTACGTTTCAAGGCTAAAATAAAAAAATAAAAAAAGAGAAAATCGGAACCAGCGTTTCCAAATCGGAACTGAAACCAGCCTACCCTCGGTTCGGTTCCGATTTCATATTTTCCAAAATCGAAACCGACGGTTCCAAACCGCCGTGCATGTCTAAATTATGCAATTAGTCCAAGGGAGATCATTATTATTGACTCTTTTAGTTAAATAATTGAGATAATGTTCTTAAATAAAAAAGAGATTATTTAAAAAGAAAAGGCAATTAAGTTAAATCAAAATGATGGAGCATATGATTGAAGGTTGATATTGAACAATGTAGTAGGAGTGACAAGTAATATGAAGATTGAAGGGGTCAAATAATAATATACTTTCTCTTTAATATGAAGATTGAAGGGGTCAAATAATAATATACTTTCTCTTTCTCTCATAATTTTTCATATATGAGTGCAGAAATAAAAAATCTAATATATATACTATTTTAGTGTATGATGTTATTAAAAAAAAAAGAGTACTCTGAATAATTAAAAAAAAAGTCTTGTCCAATAAATGTAAAAAGTCTATTGTGATATAAACAAAAATATTAAATATTGGAATAAAATAATATATATATATATATATATATATATATATATATATATATATATATATATATATATATATATATATATATTTATACAATCGTTAAAGCATTCACTCAATTTTCATCTACTTATATTAATAAGGAAAAATCTAACATGATTTAACTATTTTTTTCTAAATAATTATAAAATATATGAGAATTATTTTAGAAACAAATTTAGCTCTAAAAAAATGTGCAAGTATAATCGAATATTATGTACTCCATACTATATTATAAAAACAAAAACATCACTCTAGCCAACATATGAGCCAGGGACCTTAATTTGTATACATTTCCACGTGCCTAATTTTAGATCGTGACATGACTCAAAATAAATAATATATATATATATATATATATATATATATATATATATATATATATATATATTAAAATTATTAATAATTAGGAGGATCATTTGGGTGACCACGGTCACCCAAAAATTACCCAATAATTAGTTCAACACGTGAATCGTGGCATGGCAAATGATTGTTAAAAAGCTAAAGCAATAACAAAAGCTAAATTGCAAACTTCTAATTAATTAAAGAATTAACCACAATGTTCATAAATGAAGTATACATGGAGAATACATCAAGTTAATTATAAGTAATAAAGTCAAGTTATACCGGTCGGGGTACAACAATAGTGGGTAGAAAGAGATAGAAGGAAAAGATTTAGGTACAAATATTTGGCATTCAACAAAAAAGAAATTCGAAGGAAACAAAAAGCTTTTTAAATTTTTTTTTTTAAAATAATAGATCATAGGGATCTTCTTTGGATATAAATCCAGACTTAGTTTCTCTATCAATGTACTCTAAAATTTTTAAATCAATTAAAAAATATTTTATAAAGAAAAATGGTCTTAACTTCCTTGTGTATAAATCGAGGTTCGTGCTCGATCCGTGTGGTCAGATCTAATTTAGAATGTAATATCATTGTTAATTGAATACAATACCATTAATATAAAAATTAATATTCTTGATTTTTTAGGAAAAAATATCTATATTTCAACTGGTATTTTTAATTAAAAAATTAATTTTTTTATTAATTAAAATAAAATACTATAATATTCTTAAATATTTTATTCACTTGGATAAAGAGACAACTCATTTTATCATGCTCATAAACTTGATTAATAATACTCTGTGTGCTACCCATACTAATAAGATATAATCTCATGTATAAGTATATAATTAGTATATACGGACAATGATAATTATAAACAATAATATGATACTCTCCTCACTTATTATTTAATTGACTATTAAATAATAAATAAAATAAAGTATATTATTAGCTAGTCATATACTAATTTTAATTAGTGTGATTTATTTTTATTATTATTTTATTTTATAAAATAAGTAGTGTGAGGTTATGCTATTAAATGCAAAATATTCTTTTTAGGAGTGAAAAAAATACCAATATATGTGAAAAGTGCAAAAGAAAATCAAACACATGCTCAACTAAGGCAACACTTGATGATGTCTCACAATAGATATTTTTTACGTTTTCTATATTTATAATTATTTTTTATTTTAGATATTATTATTAATTTTATTTATTCTATAAATTTATTTATAACTATATATGTATTAATATAGTCATAATTTATTATAAATGTTTTTTTATTATTACTTCTTATCATCTTATTTCATAGGGAAGACTTTTCAAAGAAGAGAGTGTATATAGGCATAAAAAAATGTTAAATATTTGGCCATTTAAAAATTTAACCCCCGAAATAATAAGTGTAGTATATTTCTACTAATGAAGATAATAATGGGAATCTAATAAAATTGTAAATGAAGAAACATTAATTTCTAACCATTCGTAGAACACATCGAAGTGTGTGAAAATCAAAACTATCTCCCAATAAAATAACGTAAAAATAACGACGGACATGAAGATAAAAAGAAGATCGTTAATGGCGTCAGAGTTGTTCATGGATTAACTTTAATGAATTCTCCACCACAACTCACCTTTTCTGCCCACTTCCTCCGTCTCTATAAATATCTACTTTGTTAGGTAAACACCTTCAACTCAACACTCCCACTCTCCATTTTTTGGGAAATCAGGGGATAATTAATTAAGCCCTCTCCTGATTTCCCGCATTCAACATGATCACCACTCGTTCACTCTGCTACTTAGCATTCATCTTGATTCAACTTGCATTCAGTTTCGATCTAGTTTCATCAGCGCCTAAAGGCGCTCTTGTTACCTCTCTTCCTGGATTTCATGGCATAATTCCCTCCAAACACTATGCTGGGTAAGAACAAACACTTTGGAAATTTTCTACAGACAGAATTAATTAATTTGGTTATTTTCTGTTTGTGGGATTGCAGATACGTGACTATAGATGAAAATCATGGAAAGAAGCTGTACTATTATTTTGTGGAGTCTGAAAGGAATCCATCGACAGACCCTGTTGTTCTCTGGCTTAATGGTGGTCCGGGGTGCTCTAGTTTTGATGGATTTGTGTATGAGCATGGTAATATGAGCTTTATTTATGTGCATTTATAATGGGTTCTGATATGAGTTGGAGTAATGTTGTATGACTTGCTTGGTAATTGTAGTACTCCCTCCGTCCCAATATAAATTGCACCACATACAGGGTTAATGAAAGTTAATTTTTTACCAATTTTATTGACTTTTGGAGGGTAATCTAGTATTAATGTGGGACGAAAACGGAAAATGTGAAATTTAACTTGGGATGTAGGGAGTATAAGATTTTGTTGCTATACAGAAGTAGATCTGCTTCTCTAGATTTATAATGGGTTCTGATTAGTTTTGCGAATAGATTTGACATCATGTGTGGTATGTTTCGTCCATGGTATGGCACATTATCCAGAAATCACTGTTTCATTGACTATCTAATTGATGATTCTAGAATTTCAACCATGTAGCTTCCTCTTGGATTCTTGGTTTTCTTATGATACCTTATATTATACATAACGTGAACAACTAAATCTTAAATGATATGTTTGCCTTCTTACTTCTTTCAACTTTAGTATTATTAAAAGTTTTGACTCAAGAACAGCAACTTTATTGATATAATTGTAAGAACTTCGTTTTATCACCAGTAGTCTATTGAGAGATTATTTTCTTTTCATTTGCATTTGTTGATAATATGCAAGCCCCTTCAATTTTGAGGAGGGAAAGCCACGTGGTAGCCTTCCCCACCTGCATCTTAATCCATACAGCTGGTCCAAGGTTATGGTTTCAATATTATAGATGAGTTCTGGTTTCTTTGTTATGCTTGATTCGGAAGGTTTATCCGTGTGTATCATGTAAGAATGCAACTTAACAATATAAGATTCCAAAGTTGAAAACCACTCATTGGCATTCCAGGTATCTAGTGTTCTATATTTAGACTCCCCTGCTGGAGTTGGATTATCTTACTCAGCAAATGAATCTGATTACACAACAGGAGACCTAAAGACTGCTTCTGACTCCCATATATTTCTCCTCAAGGTTGCATAGTCACATTAAGTTTGAATCTCTCATCTTAATATAGGTTTTATCTACTCGACCAGACGATAATTTTGTATATTAATTACCTTGTAGTGGTAATTAATATACAATCCATTTTACTTATCTGGAGAATCATATGCTGGAGTGTATGTGCCTACTTTGGCTTTTGAAGTTGCTAATGGTAATTATTTATGACATTTGAACTGTATCTGTATTGAAGGCCTTACAAACCTCCACCAAATGTGGTGCATGCTCACAGGCTGAGTGTCACAGCACCCAGTGGATGGTTGAAAACATCCTGGAATTGAACGCTTGAAAAATGATTTGGTTATTTCAACTTTGTAGGAATTGATGAAGGTGTAAAGCCCATCCTCAATTTTAAGGTATTATTAATATATTTTAAAACTCCACCTTTCTAGCATGGTTTGTGCAGCAAGTGAAAGTTCTTACATTACAGGGTTACATGGTGGGAAATGGAGTTTGTGATGAGGTGTTTGATGGTAATGCTATTGTACCATTTCAACATGGAATGGGCCTTCATCAGAGCACACTCTCTTACTGTTGTGAAAACTTAAGCAAAAACTTGATGAAGATCACTCAAGAACTTGCACTCACTCTATTGTTTGATCACTCACGTTTCACACACGAATCGATTAATGAATGAAGAATGAAATGAAAGAGATCAACACAAAGATGTATAGTGGTTCGGCATAAGCCTACATCCACTTCTTGAGAGAAGAATTCACTAAACGTTGATGAAGGTTACAAGACTACAAGCACACTAGAAAACCCTAATCTTAAGCTTGCTTCTTCTTCTAAACTGATGTGTGTGTGCAGAGATTGTGTATGTAGATGATGATCTCAGTTGACAGTTTCTCCAACTTATATAGATGTGTGTCCAACGTTTAGATTCGCTTCCATCCAATCAAAATGCACGCACATTCATCAGTTGTAACCAACTGATGAATCGGTTGCAACTGTCTGATCTTTGCAGCTTCAACCGTGGCTTCTTGCTGATGCTATGCCTCCACTGATCATCTTGCTTCAAGACTAATCTAACGGTCCTCAACCACTATCCTTCAATTACTTGATCAACCAATGATCAACCTCCATGTGTCATGTTCTTAGTTCCTATTCAACACACTCACACATATGTTCATGCTGCATGCAGTACACACACATATGCATGGTCTATACTTCACAAATCTCCACCTTAGACCTTGCACCACCATGTTAGCTTCATCCTCTCCACCTTACTGCTTTTATAAGGAGCAGCAACCTTCACTTCTTCACTTAATTCAACTGAATCAAGTGCTTACACAACTCATACTTCTGAGTTGGTAAGGCTTTTGTGAACATGTCTGCAGGGTTGTCATGTGTCTTGATCTTCTTGACACTCACTACCCCCTTGTCTATCATGTCCCTTATGAAATACAACCTCACATCAATATGCTTGGTCCTTTCATGGTATCCCTGATGCTTAGAGAGATGCAATGCACTTTGATTATCACAATGCACTTCAACTGATTTTTGTTCAACCCCAAACTCATTCAGCATACCTGTCAGCCATACTCCTTCTTTGATTGCTTCTGTCAGTGCAACAAATTCTGCCTCAGTAGTTGATAAGGCCACTATATGTTGATGAGTTGCTTTCCAACTTACTGCAGTTCCAAACAAATTGAACACATAACCAGTAAGAGACTTTCTTGTGTCAAGATTTGCTGCATAATCAGCATCAACATATCCAACTACTGCCTTATCCCATGTTGCCCTTTTCTGAAATTTCAAGCCTGCTGTGATGGTTCCTTTAACATACTTGAGAGCCCACTTCACTGAACTCCAATGCAGCAAACCTGGATTACTTATAAACCTGCTAATCATACTCATCACATAAGCTAAATCTGGCCTGCAACATACCATTGCATACATTAAACTGCCAACAGCACTAACATAGGGAATGTTGCTCATTTCAACCTTCTCTTGATCTGTCTGAGGAGCTTGAAGTAATGACAGATTCACTCCTTGCTTTGCTGGTGTAGTTACAGTTTTGCTGAGATTCATATTGTATCTCTTTAACACCTTGTCTAAATAAGATTTTTGAAACAACTTGAGCTCACCAACTGATCTATTTCTCTCAATCTGCATACCAAGAATTACCTTTGCTTCCCCTAGATCTTTCATATCAAACTCTTGCTTAAGTATCTCCTTTACTTCATCAATACCAGCTTGATTCTTACAAGCTATAATGATATCATCTACATACAAAAGTAAGTATGTATACCACCCTTCTTTGTACCTAACATAAACACAACTGTCATGTAGGCTCCTGCTGAATCCATTTGATGTAATGTAATCATCAAACTTCAAATACCACTGTCTTGGACTTT
The DNA here is from genome assembly GCA_023678885.1 of Pogostemon cablin. Lineage (NCBI taxonomy): Eukaryota > Viridiplantae > Streptophyta > Magnoliopsida > Lamiales > Lamiaceae > Pogostemon > Pogostemon cablin. The sequence continues at coordinate 4,638,453 of CM042984.1, forward strand.
GTTTCAGACCATACAAAGATTTCAGTAGTAAACAAGCTTTGCTTTCAGCTCCTTCAACACTTACACCGTCAGGAATTCTCATGTAGATATCCTCTTCAAGATTTCCATGTAAAAATGCTGTTGTGACATCCATCTGATGTAATTCAAGATCAAATTGAGTAACCAATGCCAGTAAGATTCTGATAGAACAGTGTTTGACAACTGGTGAGAATATCTCATTATAATCAACACCTTCTTTCTGTGAGAAACCTCTTGCTACAAGCCTTGCTTTGTACCTAACACCTCCTTCCTTGCTTGTAGCAGGCTTCTTCTTGTAGATCCATTTACAGCTTACTAACTTCTTGTTCTTTGGTCTGTCAACAATCTGCCAAGTCTTATTCTTATGTAGTGATAGCAACTCTTCTTCCATAGCAACTATCCATTTGTTATTGTCATTTCCTGATATAGCTTCATCATATGTTCTTGGCTCATAACTCTCTATATCAGATGCAACATACAGTGCATATGATACTATATCAGCTTCCATGTATCTTACTGGAGCCTTAATCTGTCTCCTTAGTCTATCCCTTACAAGTTGATAAGAACTTAGATCATACCTTGAACTGGATGAACTAGGAGAACTAACTTGCTTAGTTTGATCAGCACTGTTGTTTTCTTGATTACACTGCTGAGTTTCCTTTCTTGCTTGCTCCACCTGAGGCTCATCATAGTCTGTAGTAATTGATACTACATAATTTCTTTCAATCAGTGGCATCTTCCTTTCACTGAATGTGACATCTCTACTAACAATAAACTTGTTAGTTTCATAACACCACAATCTGTATCATTTTACTTCTTTGGAGTATCCAACCATCACACATTTTACTGCTCTAGGTTCCAACTTATCTTGCTTCACATGAGAGTAAGCCTGACATCCTATTACTCTTAGGTGAGTGTAACTAGGTGCCTTTCCAGACCACACTTCTTCAGGTGGTTTGAATTTCAAAGCTGCTGATGGACATAGGTTGATCAGATAGGCTGCTGTAGTCACAAGTTCACCCCAAAATCCTTTGGTAAATCCTCCACTACTCAGCATGCATCTTACTCTTTCTAACAATGTCTGATTCATCCTTTCTGCAACACCATTTTGTTGTGGAGTTCCAGGTGTAGTCTTGTGCCTCTTAATTCCCTTTTCCCTGCAGAAGCATTGAACTCTTCTGAAACAAACTCAAGCCCATTATCTGATCTTAAGCATTTCAGCTTCTTTCCTGTCTGGTTCTCCACCTCAGCAAGCCATTCCTTAAATGCAGTGAATGCTTGATCTTTTGTTTTAAGAATCTTAACCCATAACTTCCTAGAGTAGTCATTTATGAAAGATATAAAATATCTTCCACCTCCAATGGTTGGATTTCTTGATGGTCCCCATAGATCTGTATGAACATACTGAAGCTTCTCTGATGAAGTATGTTCACCTGAACCAAATTTCAACCTCTTTGCCTTGCTTAGGATACAATCTTCACATTGATTCATCTTACAGGTTGAACTTATGTCTAGTAGCTTCTGTCTTGCTAACTCTTGTAACCCTCTCTCACTTACATGAGCTAGTCTTCCATGCCACAACTGAACATCTTCTTGCTCTTGAGAAGTGTTTAACTGCCCAGAGACAACTGATCCTTCAAGGAAATAGAGATCAAAGCTCTTAACTCCTTTCATTACAACTGACTTATCCTTTGTAATAGTGAACACACCTTTCTTGACATAGTACTCACACCCCAAGGAGTCTAACATTCCCAATGATATCAGATTCCTTCTCAAACCTGGTACATACCTCACATTTGTGAGCAACTTAATGGATCCATCAAACATTCTGAATTTGACAGAACCAATACCCTCAATCTTGATGGCTTGATCATTACCTAACAAGACTGATCCCTCATGATATGGTTTTAAATCAGTAAACCAATCCTTAACTGATGTCATATGAAAAGTACAACCTGAATCTAACACCCATTGATCTGACACTTGACCAGAAACAACAACCAAAGCTTCAATATAATCTTGATCCTTGTTACCTCTATTTTCAGTCTCCTGATTGGCATGGAATCTTTGATTCCCTCACTTTTCTGCAATCTTCCTGGCCACCATTGCTTTCCACTTATGACATTGCTTCTTGAAATGACCAGGCTTGTTGCAGTGGAAGCAGTTATTGTTTTCTTCAACTGCTGATGTACTTTGATTTCCTTTTTCATATTTCTTCTTATCAGTAGCAAACTTATTTTCATTCTTGTTCCACTTATTTTGTTTGTTGGCAACAAGACCTTCTCCTGCAACTGCATTATCTGAAGTCTTGTGGAGCACCTTTGCTTTGATTGCTAGAATCACTTGCTCCAGAGATATTGATTCAACATTTCCATACAACAATGTATCTCTCAATCCTTCAAAAGACTTAGGAAGTGCTGACATCAAAATGACAGCCTTATCTTCACTTGATAGTGCTACATCTATATTCTCTAAGTCATCTATGATCTTATTGAAATCATCTAGTTGACTTAGAATGGACTTATCTTCTGATACCTTGAAGGAGTAGAGTTTCTGTTTGGTGTACAGCCAGTTTGCCAATGTCTTCACCATGTAAAGATCATCAAGCTTCTTCCACATATCCCTTGCAGATGCTTCTTTTGAAACTTCCCTCAAAGCTTTATCACCTAGGCACAGAATGATGGCACTTCTTGCCTTTGATTGTTGATCTTGATCTGCAGCTAATGCACCAGCTGCATCCACAGCAGCTGCTTGATCTGGAAGTGGTTTGATTGCATCAGCAAGGCCTTGTTGAATCAGTACAGCCTCCATCTTCATTTTCCACAAACTGAAATCAGTTTTCTCTGTAAACTTCTCCACATCAAACTTGGTTGTAACCATGATTCTTCCCTTCTGATCTGATATTGTGGCAGTTTCTTATCCTTCCCACAGACGGCGCCACTTGTTGTGAAAACTTAAGCAAAAACTTGATGAAGATCACTCAAGAAGTTGCACTCACTCTATTGTTTGATCACTCACGTTTCACACACGAATCGATTAATGAATGAAGAATGAAATGAAAGAGATCAACACAAAGATGTATAGTGGTTCGGCATAAGCCTACATCCACTTCTTGAGAGAAGAATTCACTAAACGTTGATGAAGGTTACAAGACTACAAGCGCACTAGAAAACCCTAATCTTAAGCTTGCTTCTTCTTCTAAACTGATGTGTGTGTGCAGAGATTGTGTATGTAGATGATGATCTCAGCTGACAGTTTCTCCAACTTATATAGATGTGTGTCCAACGTTTAGATTCGCTTCCATCCAATCAAAATGCACGCACATTCATCAGTTGTAACCAACTGATGAATCGGTTGCAACTGTCTGATCTTTGCAGCTTCAACCGTGGCTTCTTGCTGATGCTATGCCTCCACTGATCATCTTGCTTCAAGACTAATCTAACGGTCCTCAACCACTATCCTTCAATTACTTGATCAACCAATGATCAACCTCCATGTGTCATGTTCTTAGTTCCCATTCAACACACTCACACATATGTTCATGCTGCATGCAGTACACACACACATGCATGGTCTATACTTCACACTTACTATCTTGTGTTTCGACAAATCATTTAGAGTGATGAAGTTGCGACAGCATGGCTGAACAATGAAGCAGTTAGGAAAGCAATTCATGGTGTCAGTGTAAGCTTTTGATGTGTTTTTTTATTGATGACTTCACCAGTAGCAAACTAAAAATTTGTATCGATATCAGATGGATGAATCTCTCAAGTGGGAGCTGTGCACGTCCAGAATCGACTTCTATAAGCATGATCAAGTATCACAAGAACCTCACATCCCGAGCCCTGGTATTCAGGTACACAGCAGTGAAGTCAAAAGTACATAATTTCACAAGACTATATATATCTAAATATCTACAGCTTTCTCCATTATGCAAGAAAGCAAGTGCCTAAATGTTTTAGTTTAATGTTGTATGGCAGTGGGGATCATGATATGTGCGTTCCGTATACGGGTAGCCAAGGCCTGGACTAGGTCGTTGGGATATAAAAGAGTGGAGACCTTGGATGCTGAATGACCAAGTTGCAGGGTATGTGACACACATTGTTTCACAAAATGACTGTGCAGTTATTCTTTAGACAATGAATTTAACAGAAACGACTGTGTTTTTGTGCGTGCAGGTAGCAACATTCTATGTTCTACTAACTAGCTTTGAGATATAACAAACAGTGTTTATTCGAGCGACGAGTTCACCGTGTTCTGAATCTGGACACACTGTGCCGGAATACGAACCAAGTGAAGCATTGGCGTTCTACACTCGTTGGTGTAAAAGTCTGAAACTAGAGGTCTTGCTGAATGGAAGATCTTGTATTTTATGTTCAACTACATTGCTTCTACAACCTATTTTCCTTCAGTATTCTCTCACTAATGTAGCTAAAGTGAGAGGGAAATTGAGTGAAGTACTTCATTCCAGTGAAACGATGTCGAGATTTGATTATCATAGCATTATTATTAGAGTTCATCTTCGTTATTAATTTAATTCAATAATGTGTACGTCTATTTCTTAATGAACCTTTTTTTTTATGTTCAATTATTCCATAATAAATTGTATAAATTTTTATTCATTAATATGTTTTTATTAATAAGTGTATACTCCTGTTTCAATGTTTACGTTTGCTTTTTGCACGTTGATTAAGAAGTATAATATTTTAATAGATAGTGGATGGAAAAATATAATATTTAATGTAAGTAGGTTGGTGTATTAGTATTGGATGATATATTAATTGTTTTATGTGAGTCCCATATTCCAAAAGGAAAATGTAAACATTGAAATAAGAAGCGCAAAATAGAAATGTAAACATTGAAACGGGGCGGAGGGAGTATATTTTGAATGTGTAGTAAAATTTGCATATTTATGAAGTCGATTTGATTATCACAAAATTATATATTATTTTATTCTATCTTGTAAACAAATTCACACTTACCACTTTTTTTCGTTCCATAAATAAATTTATACTCCTAAATAAAAAAAATAACACACAATTCAAACAACCACACAATATACTTTAATTTTAAAAATTTCACTACTCACGTAACTTACTTACTACTCCCCAATACCCATTTACTTTTTGCGCTAAATTGTCGATCGTGGATGTCCTGTTACATTTTGGTGTTACATCTCCTATTACACGTGTTAGATGAGTGACACGTATACGAAGAAGAAAATCTCAACATTTCCCCTTTAGGGTTGATTGTTAGGGTATAGAATAGTTTATCATACGTGTCAATCATCCAACGGTTTGTAACAAGAGATGTAACAACAAAATGTAACAGGAGATCCAAACACTAAATGATCACTACTCACATATTTATTTATTACCTTGCGATTTTGTGTCATTTTTTTTAGATAGTATCTAAAGAATGAGTGGACATCTTTATGGAACAGAGCCAGTAACATATGTCAAACACTACTATAGTTTATTCTTATTATGGTCGTGCCAACAGGATGAACAAGAAAATTCAGTGCAGCATTGGATTCTTATTTCTTGACACCATATTGCATAAATGTTTGTGATTTTAGTTATAAATATCCACATCCACATAATCATTTGCAGATCTATCTACGGTCTACCACATAATAATTAGATGATGAATGGTGAATATTATAATCGAGATTCCAAACATGAAAAGAATTCGATAACTAAACGTTGACTTTGTTGCTCATCTGGCAACCGCAACACAATGCACTGACAAAATAAAAAATAAAATAATGAAAAAGAAAAAACAACAACGAATAAACAATTCAAATATTTTTACATAATTGCAATCTTGAATCAAATGAAGCTCCATTGAAGAAACATTTTCTTGCCATTAGTTAATTAAACATGAGAAGTTCGTGTACTGATTTCTTGTCCAACCTAACACTGCTACTGTTAGTGTTGACCTTCAAAACAGCTTCATCTGCACCTGAAGCTGCTCTTGTAGAAACCCTTCCTGGTTTTCATGGCAGTTTTCCTTCCAAACACTATGCTGGGTATCTGCAAGATTCATCCTTTTTTGTGTTTCTTGATGTATTTTCTTGTTCTGAATATCTAATTTTGGATGTATACAGGTATGTTACATTGGGTGGAGCTAATGGGAAGAAATTATACTACTATTTTGTTGAGTCAGAAAATAATCCTTCCACTGATCCTGTGGTCCTCTGGCTTAATGGTGGTCCTGGGTGCTCTAGCTTTGATGGCTTCGTCTACGAAAATGGTAATGTGGGTTTCCATTCGTTGTGGAGTAGTTTTAATTACTTTTAAGATTAGGTTTTTTGTTTGGATGAAGATTCTATGGGGGGTTTTTGGTAGAAATGATAGTTCTGCTGGTCTTGTTGAAAATCTTATTGGGGTTTGAGTCAAGAATATATTTCCAAGGAGTTAGTCTCCTATGAACAGGTTCACGGTGTAAACCGTTGGTCCCCTTTCAATCCTATTGTACGGGGACCACAATGTTTACACCGTGAACCCAGTTTACAGAAGTGTTTGCCTTTTCCAAGTATGTTGATTGGGTTGGATTTCTCTGTAACAAATGGTTCCATTATGTATGTTTAGTGAACTTTTAGATTCATCTGCAAATGAATTAGGCATCTGAGATGATAATTGAGTGAGAATGCATCTGATCATCTGTTTGTTTACTTCATTCATCATGTTTTCTGCTCTGTAAACGAGGTTATTTGACAACTTACGACTCACTTGTCGAAGAGCTCCGACTGCAGGGCCTTTCAATTTTGAAGCAGGAAAAGAATATGGAAGCCTTCCCACCTTGCATCTGAATCCTTACAGTTGGTCTAAGGTTAGGATTTGGGGTTGTATTCGATGAAATAACTCATTTTATGTATCCTTGGAACACTTTTTCAACCAATTAAGGCGTCACATTTTCTTGTTAGGTATCCAGTGTTTTGTATCTAGACTCCCCTGCTGGAGTTGGCTACTCTTACTCGGGAAATGAATCTGATTACATTACAGGAGACTCAACCACTGCTTCTGATTCACATGTATTTCTCCTCAAGGTGAAAATTCTTACTGTTCTACTCTGCCTTTTATTTCATCATTCCCAACATTTGATAGCCTCGTCTGTCATCTGGTTAGTGGTTTGAGCTCTTCCCTGAGTTCCTATCCAACCCGTTTTATATATCTGGAGAATCGTACGCTGGTATATACATCCCGACTTTAGCTTATGCTGTGGCTCAAGGTAAATAGTCTGTGAACTGGGAATAACTTGTTTATTAAGAGAATGTTGAATGATTGTGTCGTTTTAAGTTCGAAAATGTAGGTGTGAACTGATGTGGTTTATCATGATCCTGTAGGAACTGATGCAGGTGTGAAGCCTAAGATCAATCTTAAGGTACTTTTACATATTAGAACTTCTTACATATATGTTGCTGTAAGTAAAATGATGAAAGTACAGGGTTACCTGGTGGGAAATGGGGTTGCTGACATGGACTTTGATGGGAACTCTCTCGTACCGTTTGCACATGGAATGGGTCTTATATCGGATGAACTATTCGAGGTATGCTGATTCTGTCCTGATGGATTTATGAATGCAGCATTTGAAATGAATGGATTTCAAATCGACGAAAATAAGAGCTTTGTGTTTCAAATTCGTATCAATCTGTATGCCAACGAATTCGTTACTATGAAATTCAGATTCATCCTCGAATTTGAATCAAAATGCAGCCTAATGGATCTTCCAGTTACACAGACAACCTTAAATTGTAATTTACTGCTATCTCATTTGGTGTTTTCTTGTTTGTTTTAAGAATGTAGTCGAAAACCTGCTAGGAAATTGACAAGGAACACGCCAACACCGCGTATTTGTATGTATGTATGTATGTTTTTGCTACAATTAACGTTGTTAAATCTTCTGCTTCACTTTTGCAGTCTGTTAACGATGAATGTCATGGTAAGTACTACAATTCGGAGAATGTCAATTGTCTAAACAAGCTTGAAGAAGTTAATAAGGTAAGATGATGTTACTTTGCCATGTTTTTGGTTTACTTTCGTGTTATATTCTGCTCTACATTTTTGAGTTGTTACAGGAACTTGCGGGCTTAAACAAATACGACATTCTTGAGCCATGCTATCATGCCCCAGAAAGTAATATTCAGCTTGAGGAGAACATAAGCTTGCCACTGAGTTTCAGAAGATTAGGCGAGACGGAGAGGCCCTTACGTGTTAGAAAAAGAATGTATGGCCGCGCCTGGCCTCTTCAAGCTCCTGTAAGAGACGGATATGTCCCAACTTGGCCTGAAATGAAAACAGGAGGCCTCCCATGTACTGTAAGTAATGCTGGCAAACTAACAAACTCGATTTTGAGCTTCGTTGTTCTAACTTCTGTGGATTGAACTTGTAGAGTGATGAAGTTGCAACTGCATGGTTGAGTAATGCAGCAGTTAGGAAAGCAATTCATGCTGAAAGCGTAAGTCTTTTAATCATCGAATTCGACTGAAGCCCGTTTTTTGAAGTAGTAAACTGACATGATACTTTCAACAGGAAGAAGTAACAGGTGAGTGGGTGCTCTGCACGGATAGAATAACGTTCTATCACGACACTGGGAGCATGATCAAGTACCACAGGGACCTGACAACACGAGGATATCGAGCCCTCATATACAGGTACGTTCGTTCAAATCCACGAGCATGACATGATATAAAGATTCCAGACTCTAGAGCTTACTCAGTATGGTGGCAGTGGGGATCATGATATGTGCATCCCGTTTAAAGGAACCGAAGCCTGGACTAGATCGATGGGATACAGAATCCTAGACAAATGGAGGCCATGGATTGTAAACAACCAAGTTGCAGGGTAAACAAACATGTTTATACTTTAAGTTTTCATCAATCAATCAGACAACCAACTTGTTTTTGTGCCCATAGGTACATTCAGGGATATGATTACAATCTCACATTTATGACTATAAAGGTATGCATTACAAACACTTCGAACCTCAAACAGTCAAACTCAATACTACATAACGAATCGAAATCTTGTTCATCTACGTACACAGGGAGCTGGACACGCGGTACCAGAGTACAAGCCACGCGAGTCGTTGGAGTTCTATTCGCGCTGGCTGGCCGGCCTCAGAATCTGAAAATTTTTGGCACGAGAAGATCATGATGTTCTATGTTTCTGGAGAACTTAGAATGTTGGGCATGTGTTGTGGAAACAATAAGATCATGAGAGTTAGTACGTGTCTGATGAATTCATGTACGTTTTTTTGGCAAATGATTTGTGGATTTGAGCCTAACTTGTTAAGGTTTGAGAGTTCATTAAGGTATGTATTCTGGAAATCGAGCATGTAATGCTCGAACTTTGGTTCTAGAAATCATTCAACGAGTAGTTGATTTTAGAATCATTTCATAGATTTCATTTCATACAAAATGAATGTTGTGTTAGTAGTTCATTTCTCGATTATGCTTGTCATTCTTTTGTTAAAGTTATATTAATAATCTCTATACTTGTGTTCTAAAATCTAGTTGGTTTTTTAAACGATAATATATACTCTCTCCATCCCGTTCTAATGTTTACGTTTGTTTTTTGCACGTTGATTAAATAGTATTATATTTTAATAGATAGTGGGTGGAAAAATATAATATTTAATGTGAAGTGGGTATGTGTAGATATATTAATTGTTTTAGGTGTGTTTCATATTCCTAAAAAGGAAAACGTAAACATTGAAATGAGTCGCGCAAAATAGAAACGTAAACATTGAAACGGGAAGGACGCACAAAACGCAAACATTGAAACGCGACGGAGGGAGTATAAAACTTGTGTGTATAACTATAAAGTATTTATCCTAAAACGTGGAGTACGATGTATTAAAATTCGAATGTTATAACTATAAAGTAATTATCCTAAAACATGGAGTGCTATGTATTAAAATTAGAAAGTGTTTTATTTGGGATGGACTATAAGACATGTTAAAATATAATTTTAATGCACTACTAATATATTTTTATTCTCAATAAATATACTACACCAATTTATCTTTATAATTAAATGTTTTTATTAAATAATAGATGGAGATTACCTTAAAATTTATAAATTGAAACTATCTGTTATTTAAGAATGCACTATTCTAGTCAAAAACTTTTGCGCCACTGCACACACACACGAAGGATATTCTGTTAAAGACGATCCTCCCCTCTGTATTTTATTTAAATTTATGTATTATTAGAGATTTAAATTGTAAAAAAAAATAAAAATTATAAAGACGCACGAAATGTGTTCTGTGCGCCGAGTGCACCGACCTCACTCTGTAACTATATTTCAGTAGGTTAAAAAAAATAAAAAAATCTACAGCAGAAATCAGAATGTATTTCAAACGGTTTCTCTGCTCCCAAACTGCCGCCGGCCGCCGCCGTCGCAACCAGTGGCCAATAAAACAAGTGACGAAATCCAATTTCTCCGAAGCTTTATCAGAACTCAAAGAATGCATATTCAATTCCGACTTCGTCGCGGTTTCGTTGCAGAAAACCGGCGGCTACTCCGCGCCGTGGCAGAGAAACCTCCCCATTGATATGGCGGAGACGGCTTATCTTAAGGCCAAATACGCTGCTGAGAAGTTTCAGATTCTCCAGTTCTCCGTCTGCCCCTTTTCCGTTAAAGCTTCTAAGCTCATAGCGCATCCGTAAGACTTCAATTTTTATCTTAGGTATTCGTAAAATTCGTTTATCCTAGCAGAAATGGAATGTTCTGATTGGCTCGATTTATTCTTTAGTAACAGATTAATAATGTCACTGTGTAGGTATAACTTCCATTTGTTCCCCAGAGATGATTTAAAAGTTGGGATGCCATCTTACACTTTTTCATGCCAATCATCATATCTGAGCTCCATGGCGCTTGAAGGTTTTGATTTTAATGCTTGTATATACAATGGTATGTGATGTCACTTTTACGCAAGATCTTCAGTCTGCCTATTTTATCCTATTAGGTATTAATTTGGGATCTGGATGTGTTTCATTGTCGTTTGATAGGTATTTCATATTTGTCCAGAGCACAAGAATCAGCTGCTAATGTTCAAACTGGATATTTATTACTGAATAGCTGCACAGAACAATCGTCTCCAGTCCATTCAGTTGCTGATACTATATTTACAGAAAGGATCAAAACTCGAGTTAAGCACTGGATAAAGTCTTGTACAGATAAAAATAAAACTGAGGGTGAACAAAGTTTAAACTCATCTTGTGATATTTTAGTTCTCATTTTGTGTTCTAATTTATTCTTCTGACAGTTGAAGATTCTTTGATAAGTTCATTGAGAAACGTGATTTCAAAACATGAAGTTTTTGGATCCAGACCATCCTTGACCGTAGATATCTGCTCCAAACGCCAAGTGCCACTTGTATTAGAGGTGAGCTTACTAGCATTGGCCATTGAGTACAATGTTTCTGTTCGCAATTGATGTGATGCTTCTTTAATTGTTTTGACCTATGAGTGAACTTCAGGCTTTAAAGGAGTTTGTGAATATCGTACCACTGAAAGGACAGGGTAAAGCTGGCGTACATGTTGTTCGTGTCGTTTTAGCAAGTTCAGAAGAAGAAAAGAACCTTCTTGTGGTATTAAATGGACCAATTTTCTGGATTATTGTAAAGTATGCATGGGCTAAACTAGATTTTTTACTTTTATATCCATTATGCAGAAGGAAATTCAAGATAAGGAATTGCAACAAAGGAGGCTAGTTCGTGGCTTTCGAGAGGTGATAGACTTGATTTCTTCTTCTCAGAGACCTGTTGTCGCACACAACTCACTTAATGGTCTATCTCTAATTTTAAATTGATCTAATTCAAAATGTGATGTCGAAATTTATTGTTGATATCACTATGTTCATTTTTCTCAGATTTTGCTTTTATACATTCAAAGTTCCTATCTCCACTTCCGCCAACTGTGGATGAATTCCTGAGTTCGTTGCTTTTGGTCTTTCCTCACATACTTGATGTCGGCCAGCTTATGAAGGAAATTGGACCATATGATAAAATGAATAACTTGCCAGCAGCCATTTCATACTTGGAAACAAGGTTCTCTGCACCAGTAGACATGGACATCTGTAGTCGCGGTGAGTACTCAAGTTTATCAGATCTCATAATTTAGTATAGAACTCAGACATCCTGCCGATATCATACAATAAACATCTTGCCAGTAATATGATAAGCTTACCTTTTAAGTGTTACTAATATGATAACTTCCTTTCAACAGAAACTGACCAAATCAATAATCATGGACAAGATGTTCTGAGAGTATGCCAGTTGTTTGCTAAACTGTGCTCCGTACTGAAAATATCTTTAGAGGTTCCTCGTGATGATCATAGCCAGTTGCATTCTTCCCTTAAACGCTACTCCAATATGTTTTGTCTTTCTTCAAGAAATTACACAGATCCAATTAACGACAAGGTAAGAATTTGGACAGGCAGCACTAGAACAGTTAGCATTGACAACTTGGTGTTCCTATGGGGGTTTCAAAGTGGTACATCTGCTCGAAATCTGAAAAACCTTCTATGTGATTCACACGATGTTTTCACTAAGGAATTTGATGTTAAGATGGTGGACAGAACATGTGCTGTAGTTGTTTTCTGGACTCCTGGTTTCTCTGAAAGTTTCCTCAGTATAATGAATTCTGGAGGAATTTCTTTTGAGAAGCTGAAAAATATGATCTCAGATGGCCTAAAAGCTGCTAGCTATGAAACATACAAAAGAGTTTGCAGATCAGATTTATGGAAACCAGATTTATCTGAGAGCTTCGAACAAGCAATGGATGAAAATGCAATACTTTCTGTAGTAAAAACACAGCAAGAGAAATCAGTTATATTCTGGAACAGTGATGAAATTATTAACTTTGAAGAACTTTAGTATTCATCATTTCACGGTCTCTCTCAGGATTGCCATTTCTACACTGCAGTGGGATTCCTTACAGATTTTCAGTGGATGAATATCTTGGAAGCCATGGACTACTTATTTGCAGCATCAGTACAGCTGTCCAGTTTAAGATCGTGCTCTCCTGTTAATGAACTTGGCTAGCCCTCTGTTACTGTTTACCAGATCAATCTTGAGTCTACATGTTATTTTTTTAGTTCGATTCTCTGGTGGGGGTCCGGGGGATATCTGCTGCTGCTGGATGATGATAAATACAAGTAAAGCCTATAATTCTTTAGTTAAAATCTTACTCATTGACCGTTCGAAAATGCAGTGTCACTGTTTATATGCTTCAGAACTAACAATTTGAATTTACTGGAGAAATTTGAGCCTTGAGGGGGAGTTTATTATACAGAAATTGGGATGTGTCTGTAAACAACGCTGAGAAGTGTGAATAAATTTATATTTTATACTACATTTTTTAATATTTGTTTCCTGCTATATTATGAATATTTGGTCCTGCAGCTAGATCCATCTTCAAGACAGTCACATGAATGTGATGTTAGGAATTCCGCCAATGGGGATCACAACATCATTTGATCTAACCTCTGATGATGTTTCAGGACTCAAAAGCTTGTATTGAAAATCTAATTTCCCTCGTCTGTTCTTCAGCTTTGGATCTTGATTCCTGCTTCTGATTTTTTCCTTCACATCTCTTAGTTCATCTCCAAATTGCTTGAACATAATATGAATATTTTCATCGTCTATCCACTTTGGTGATGGCTGTTCTCCTAGGCGCGTTTCACTGGCCGTATGCTTTGACAGAATATCAATCACTGCTATTCCAAGAGTCATCTCAAACCTTTTAGGCATCATACTAAGAAAATATTTGTCAGGATTACGGAGGAACTCAGCAAATTCCATTGTCCCTTCGCTTGGAATAGGTTTTCTACATGCTGTTGACCGGTTTAGTGGATAACCAGCATAGTCATATTCTCCTAAGGTTACAGCAGCATGGAGGGCTGAGACGATCCATATTAAAGTCGTCAGAGTCTCGATTAGTTGAGACCGAGATGTGATAGCATACCACCATGGTTCGTTGTGTTTGTCACCGTGACCAATGTATCTGATCTCTGACCACCACTCTTTGATCTCATCATCGAGCCTCAAAGAATCCTCGTCTTCATAAAAGTATGAGCAGTACTTTGTTACCCAATTTTTTATGCATATCCAGATATCGAGTCCATCAGCACCATATGGATAGTCTTTAAAGAGAAGCTCGACGTTTTCTGGCTGATTCGGATTGTAAAAAGCCATACCTCTGCATTATGGACAGAAGATGGTTAGAAAAGGACAGGAGATTAGTAAGTGCATTTTAAAGGGAATACCGTTTGATCATGTCAGCAGGGAGGCTTTGTTCGTCAAATCTCCAGCTTTTGTAAAGAAAAGACGATAGCTCCGTTGAGACTTCACCGCTGAGCAGGGTCCTTTCAAGAATCCCTCCAGCATTTAGTAGCATACTCCTTGCTAGTGCATTAACTTGTATGGTGTCCTTGAAATGAGGATGAAGTAGCTGATGAATAGGGTGCATAGCACTCAACCTTCTTCTAGTGGCAATGACAAATGGCTCAACTATTGCATGTGTTTTCAGCCTACAGAAAAAAAAACCCAAATAGTTTTAACACTTGAAACCATAGTAGGAACATAAATATTGTTTCTTGTCACACCAGTGGTTGATTAGTTGATGGTAACATGAATCAGTGGCTGCTACATGAGCTTTTGCAAGTTGCCAGAGGGCAGCCTGTGTCCCATTAGCTGATGGAAGGAACACTCTGTGGATCTCCTCCTCAGGCGAAGGGCCAGGTAAGCTTAGTTCAATGACTAGTGGTTTTAGTGTGGAATCATCTCTCAAGAACAGTAAGGTACGCGATGCATAAGCACATACACCATTTCTTGTGTTGATTCTTCTCAAGAATGGCATCAGATAATCATGGTGATCTAGTTTGAAGATTCTCCACTGGTTCATTGCCTGCATTGTGCTTGAAGATGAAAATCTGTGAAGAACTTTCTGTCTTCTCCTGTCGAGTATGGAGTGTGTAATCAAAATCAGTTTTCTTACCTCTCTAATTGTCAGGCCATCAAGATTACGCTTTATGTCTGATCTCTTTATCGAACTCCTCACTCCAGATTCTCCTCTTGGTGGAAAACTCTGTTATGTGCTGAGACTGTAAGTGTAAACTGGGGCAATGATATGGATTTTTCACTTAAAGATATTGCTATGATAAGAAATGACTGAAGAAAATGATTCACATAGGCAAAGCTGGTGTTATTTCAAATCTAATTGAACTGGTTTTGGTGCACCTGTAAACCTGATATTACAGTTGGATTAGTTCCTGCAAGCATCTGGCGTCCAAATTCGTCGTCATCCATCCATGCATTCCCTGAAATATATAACAAAGGAATAAGGTTTCCAGTCTCTTGAGTAAACAGAAAAAGATGAGGACAACACAACTTTCCAAGACCATGTTATCCTTCATTACCTGTTGCAATCCGAGGCAATGGGAACTGGACAGGTTTCTCGTCCCCTATGTGTTTAACTTGCTTGAAAATATCAGGAGGCAACACTCGTTTCAAAACTTTAACCAACCTTCTATCAACTGAATGGCATCTGTTACTGGTGAACAACCTTTGAATCTGATCAAAGGACTCGAATTCGCTTGATTCTTCGTTGGAAATTGATCTTGTTTCAGGCACCACAAACTGCATTGCAGCTCGTATTACATTTGATGTGAATTCTGACAGTTTCTTCTGGCTAAATTGCTCATCTGGAGGGACATACCAATCCATGCTGAACCATTCTTCAGGCCGGCTCTCAGTTCGAATATCTGATCAATTTTCTTATGAGCTATTACAAAAGCCAAGATTAATGGCTGTGATACAGCACAACAGACATACACATTACCATAATTGTTCGGCGGACGACCAGTTCTCAATCTACGTGGATATGGAAACGACTCAGAGCCGCCCAAAACAGGTCTTGCTTGTTCAAGGCCTTTTCCAGGATTGCCGAGGTCATTGTAGTAATCATAGTCGTAGATTCGATCCCACTCCCTTCTTTCTCCAGTTCCATCTCCTCTCAATCTCGTAAGTTCTTCTTTCCTCAGCTCCACAATACCAACTGGTGTCTGCTTTGGTAGATAACACTATACAGGAAAAAAAACAAGAAAACCATGTTGATTACATCTGTTTCTTGATTCATTCCTGTATTTGAACTTAAAATCTAGTGCTAACTCACCTTGTTTGAGAAAAAGATTCGTTCTTGCTTGGTTAAGTGAAAGGGATAAATCCAAGAGTTACATTCAAAATGAACTATCTGGTTGTAAGAAACTTGGAGTGATGCAGATAGAAGAAAGAATCTGTGTTTGAGCTCGTTTTTTATTACAAGAGCCCCCGGGGTTCCAAAGTCTTGTCCAACATCAAACTCTACTTGGTACCTCATAACATCATTTTGCATGCCCTTGTCCACATTCCCATGCTTTAGAATAACTTTCTGAGTCAGTTTTCCTTTTCCAGTGTCTGAAAATTTTTCACAGATGATACGTTAAGCGTATATTGGTGGTGATGTATGAAAACTGAGACATAATATGGAAAAGAGATGTCTGAGTTTACTGTATTGATGAACTCACCAGGATCAAGATTGGATGCACTGTGTAGCTGAACTGAAGCTGGTTTTCCAGACACTGATTTTCCAGGGAGAATCTGGATCAAGATCTCGCCGTATATGATGTTTTGCGGCGGAATCTTGAAACTGCGAACACTATCTGCGCTTACATCGCCTTGAAACCAATTCAGGCAGTGTACTGTCTTTGAACATATGCCTCTTTTCTCCATTTGTGTTTCTTTTCTCTACCTTGTCAAGTGCTTATTTTTCTGCATTTTTTCGACGAATTCTTCCAACATTTCCAACTTTCAAAATAACAAGTTGTTCAAACTTGGGTTTGGAGCAAAGTACCAGATTCTTGTCCACGTTCAGGTTTTACTTGGCTTGTATAACGTGATTCAGGAGAGAATTTGCATGGATATTTTTTATTAAAAAAATATTAATAATTAGAATTTCATCCTAATTTGAGCGTAGGGATACTTCCAGAGTATGGAATCACAAATATCTACTTCTTCTGTATAAGAAAATGCATTCTAAAAGATGACCTAACTAAACAGCAGTAGTAATTTTCTTTTATTTTACAGTCTCCAGCTGAGATATAATTTCAATAGATGTAATTTTTTTTCATGTAGTACAACAATAGTATCTTACTAGCATGAAACAACAAATCATGCAATGAAATGGAGATTTAGATTAGTCTTATAAATCCAGCTATTGCTAAAATTGATTATTATTCAAAAATTACTCTTATTTATCTGTTTAATTAAAACTATTTTGAAGGAGTATATGAAATCTCTAAATTTTACTATCACATAAATACTAGTAGTAGTATATGAATACTTAAGCTTGTAACAATTAAATTCACCCCCACAAAGTAACAGGACAGGGAAAACAAAATTCAGCAATTTTGTTTCTAATAAAATATACTAATAAATATTTTTTTTTAAAAAAACAAACAAAAAAAGCAGGCGAGAATATAATTAGACTTCCCCCATTCTTTTATTCCAACCCTTGAAAGCAGTAACAATGGCGATCTCCACACTCCAGAAGCTCGCCTCCAACATTTCCAAAAATTCCTCACTCTCGCTTTCCACTCGCACCGTAATCTCCCGCTTTTGTGCCTC
Source organism: Pogostemon cablin (assembly GCA_023678885.1). Taxonomy (NCBI): domain Eukaryota; kingdom Viridiplantae; phylum Streptophyta; class Magnoliopsida; order Lamiales; family Lamiaceae; genus Pogostemon; species Pogostemon cablin. The sequence continues at coordinate 4,656,144 of CM042984.1, forward strand.
CTCCGCCTCAACCACCGCCCGTACCTCCTCTGCCAAAGTCGCCGATCGGATCGTTAAAATCTCCGCAATCGACCCAGATGGCCACAGGCAAGACGTGGTGGGCCTCTCGGGTCAAACCCTACTCAAGGCTTTGATGAACAAGGGCCTAATTGACCCGGCTTCGCACCGGCTCGAGGAGATCGACGCCTGCTCCGCCGAGTGCGAGGTTCACATCGCGCAGGAGTGGCTCGACAAGCTGCCGCCTCCGTCGTATGATGAGCAGTACGTGTTGAGGAGGAATTCTAGGAATCGAGTTTTGAACAAGCATTCGAGGCTTGGATGCCAGGTGATTCTGACGCAGGAGTTGCAGGGTATGGTGGTTGCAGTTCCTGAGCCCAAGCCATGGGATACTCCCTAAGGATTGGATTCGTGAAGCCATTGTTGATGCGCCGGCCATTGTAAGGCTCTTTTGTTATTTTTGAATAATGTGGATGGATTCAAAGGATAATTGACCTTGATGATGATGAATATTTGGGGAATTGTTGTGTTTAAGTTTGGGAGGTATTGAATGGGTTTTTGATAATTGAACCATGAACTTTCTCTTTCAGTTATGATATGATAATGCACTAGAAATATGAACTTATCTTGTTACATGAATTATTTGATTGACTAGGAAGAATTGCAATTCTGTTCTATCAGCATTTTCTTGATGCTGTCTGCAAGAGATTCTTGACAATTTTTGTGTGGAGCAATCTTTACTAGATAACATGTTATTGTTTTTAACTCCAACTTAGTTCTTTAAGCAATAATGGTCACACTAGGAAGTATTAGCCTACTTCTTTTATTTTTGCCGCATAATTAGCAACCAAATGATCTTTGAATTCCGGCAAGAAAACTGCGGTAACTTTTTGGGTCTGGTCTCAAATCCTGAGGGGACATATATGTCATCCCTATCTCCAGTGCAGAACTTAGCATTGTGTTAGGTCCATTAAAAATTTCATAGGCGTAGCCAATGCCTGAGAGCCTGAAAAGATGATGTATAACAACTATAAAAATTGAGTTTTACAAACTGATCTATTGACTGTAGTGTCATGCATTTGTATAATCAATATGCATACTCTATGTTCCAACATTATAAGTTTTTCTAATTTTACTGTATGGGAAGGGGTAAGTTCCATTTGGTATGATAAGTAAACTAAGTTGCTGATGAGGATATTGCTTTTGATGTGTCATTCATTGGTTCATTTCCAGTGATTATCAGCTACAATAATCTATGTTTTTAACCCCAATAAATGGATATTTGATCTTCTTAAAAGTCTCATCTTTATACTTTGTATTTTAAAAAAAGTTAACATGATAGTATTTGGCGTAACATACGTGATGATGCTGAGGTATAATCCTAGAAAAACTTATTGCCATAATATGTGCATTTTCAATTCTTACATCCTACCTCCACACTTCCTCCCCTCTTGTGGCCATTGCCTTGAGTTAATTGTTTCCATCTAGGCCCCTCTCTTTATGCATTCATCTCTATGCTCTGGAGAACTTAGAATCCTACTGAATTTCTATGAGAATTCTGGGAGTGTTCTTTGACATTGTAGGCTGAGTGAATGTTGTGGAAGTGAGTCAGTGTAGATAAGAAACAATCTTTTAGTTTTGGTAAGTTGTGCAGTTTCCATGATCCATCATTTTTTGATGAAATATTGTTTACCTCATTTTGTTGGATTCATGTAGGACAAGTTGTTAAGTATAAGGATTCTGTGTAGCCTGTTACAAGAAGTGTTTCTTGTGGAACCGTATTACCTTTAGACATTTACCCTTGAAAATACAACTTACAAACATACATTAGAATGGGATTTCCTATTCCAATCAGTGTTCCATCTTGTGTACAAGTTTAGATTATTGATACATTACCTTTTTAAAATCTGCTTAAAAGAATAAAAAAAATGATGTGTAAATCTTGGAATACTGGTCGGAATAGGGAATCCAAGCTGAACACCAGATATAATGTTTAGTAACTGCTAAGTCGCAATTACCACATTTGCGTGTGAGTATATGATGTACTCCCTCCGTCCGCCTTTAAGAGTGTCATTTTTTCATTTCTGGCGTCCGTTCCCAGGGTCTCATTTCTTTTTTTACACATATGAGACTCACCCACACATTAATATAACTAAAAAATGGACTCACATCTCCACTAATACAATTATCCACTACATACTAAATAATAATATTCCTTAATCCATGTGCAAAAAGCAAATGACACCCTTAAAGGTGGACGGAAAGAGTAATTATTAAATGTTACTCCAATAATATTTTTACGTGGTTGATTTATTTCTCCGATGGAGTATTTGTTTTTCTAATCAAGGTTAAACTTTTAAAGCTACTATGTTTGTTTTGGGTATTTGGCTTGCTATGGTATTGCAAGTTTTGTCTTGTTGAAATAATTTTATACTTTTAATCAAACTTCTTATTTATTTTTACATTATATTATCCGTCATTTTGTCATTTAGTTCGTTCATTTTAAAAATATCAAATTTTCATTTTAGAAAAGAGACCCAACACATGACTCGCTAATATAATTATTCAATATATTTATATAAAATAATAATGTTTTTTAATCCATTTGAAAACAAATGGTTGCATTATTGAAGTCCTTTGAAATTCTAGTATTACGGTTCACTCACATTTAATATTTTTTATACTAAAATATTCTATAGCTTTCCTTATATTTTGTAATTCAAAAAGTTAAAACTTTGATAAACAAATTTGAAATTTTTTGATATTAATAAACAAATTTGTGTTTGGGTCAGCCATAAATAATGAGCCCATAAATTAGTGATGGGCCGATCTCAGGCCCATTAGTAAATGTGCCCTAATTATCTACTCCTTAATAAATACAGCCTCCCAAAATCCCACAACATTCACGCCCTTCCAGTCGCTCAGATTCGTCTCTCTCTATGTTTTGTGATGTCGTTCTTCTTCTTCTTCGATAGTTTATTTTGAATTCTGTAAAAATCTCTGATTTGAAATGAGAAAAAGCAAGTTCAGCTTCTTGACTGGATACAGTGATGAATCTGGCCAGCCATTTTACGATTCAAGCTTGCGACATCAATTCGGTAGCACTCGCCTGAATCTGATCCATACTTGATTTTTCAGGCCCTTATTCTACCGTCACATAATTTCTCTCATTTTTTTATTTATTTTCTTTTTAATAGGAGTATAATTTATGGCAAACTCACTCTGTCCCAAAACCCTTAACCATGTCTTGTGGCAATTTCTATGTTTGCCAAATTAATTCTTTTTTTTATCCGATTTACTCGTCCCTTTGATCTATTCATTTTCTGATCATTTTGGACACATATTTGGATTACATTTTCTAATTATTCAGAATTTTTTACAATTATTTTTTGTTCAATAATTAGCCACAAATTAATTCCATTTTTGGTTGGCACCAAATTAATCTAACAAATTTTGTTTAATCTCTAGGAAGCCTAATCAATTTTGAAATAATAAACTGAAATAGGTCAATGTTACGAACATATAAGAATTACTGGGAAAAAGAAAAGCAAGTTCATAATTGTAAGAAGTAAATGTAACTAAAGTTACCGATGGGAGTGATATTTGGAACTTTCGTCTCAAGGACTAGAATGCACTCTATGCAAACTATGCAATCAAGGGTGGGAGTGATATTTGGAACTTTCGTCTCAAGGACTAGAATGCACTCTATGCAAACTATGCAATCAAGGCTGGGGCGGTACGGTGTATCGAAGATTTTTTGTCAGACAAAATATCGTATCGAAATTTTCGGTATATAAAAAATCTTATCGTTACCTTACTTAAACGTTCGGTATACCGATATTTGAAAATAGTATACCTTCTACTTATTAATATTTCGGTATATCGTATCATACCTAAAATATCGGTATATACTGTCTTATTAGATAATTTGTCACGTCATGATGCACCTAAAATTCAATAAATTTAATTAAAAATTTTGGGTTTACATGTAAATCCTATTTTTTAAAATTACTTTTAATATATAAAAAATTACTCTTTGAATAGTAATGATCTTTTCATACATAAGAGTACTAATTCATGTATCTAAAAATTTATTTTTCATGCACTAAAAAATAATCGATAAATAAGGATTTACAAGAATTTGAAGAGTAATTTTTTAATTTACAATAGTAAAATTTATGTGCTAAAGAGTAATTTTTTATGTATTAAAGAGTAACAGAATTTATATAATTAAACGTAAACCTGGTTTACACAAGTGTTTGTCATTAAATAAATAGTACCTAAGAGATCTACCCAAGAACCATATGGAATTTATATTAAAATCAACACTTTTAAATTTTTATATAGGATAGAACTACATAATTAAAAAAGAAGTACAAGATATCATGAAAGCCAATCAACTTTATCACTCATTTATAATTATGAAATTTACAATAGACCCATTTATAATTATGAAATTTACAATAGAATTTTAAATTTAATCTTTTAATTAAATAGTGTATATACATAATTTAATTAAAAATTATAAAATATAAATAATAATTATAATTGCATATATCATGTAGTATGGTATACCGTACATATTACCCAAAAATTGAATATTTTACGATATTTCGGTATATACCAAAATACTCCGGTATTGATAATTTATATACCTTTATCAGATCAAAATTTTCAATACGGTATCATACCTTATCAAAAATTTCGGCATACCTAAAATTTCGATAAAATCGATATTTTTTTATATGATCAGGACGCTATACCGAAATTTCGGTATTTTTTTCCAGTCCTAAATTGATACGGATTAATGGAATGAGCTAGTATTACTTAAAGTTGCAATTTTTTTATATTAATTAATTATTATTCGTTTAGAAGTACATTTGAGTTTATTTATACATTAAATTAAATTCATCAAGTGGAAAGTAGAAACGGAGTTATCAAATATACTACTCGTCTGCATCTTTGAATAATGGAACATTATAATAATATTGATTAAAGATGAACTTGCCATGGACCAATTCCAATACATACGATTTGCGATTTGTTGATTTGCATCTCCTATCCTGAATCTATAATGAGAACGTACAAATAAAAATAAATAAAAAAGAGGGTGAAACTCTTGTTCGTGCACCTTTGCAATTTAAACTCCCTAACAATACATAAATTTAAATAGAATATGAAGGGGGAATGTTGTGTTACCATGAGGTGTCCCCGGGAGCGTAGAGCTTTTGTCAATAAAAAATACTAAAAATTAATGGATGAGTTGTACTCCATAATTTGTTGAATACTTGAGCATTTTTGTAACCAAGCAAGTCCTTAATATATTTTTTGAAAGCAACGAGCCCTTAATATTAAGAGTTGATATTAGGTTCACCCATTGAAAGGGTGCGCCTATATATGAATAACTAACTTTTTATTCTATTTTATTTTATACTATACATTTTATTTTATTTTGTATACATATTTTTTAATTATTGTATAATTTTTTATATTAAGTTTTTCATTAAAAAAAACTAGCATCAATATGTATGTAACTTTTTATTCAATAGTATATACATGTTTTTTAATAATTGAATAATTTTTTACACTTAATTTTTCATTAAGAAAACTAACAATTAAATTGTATATATTTTTTTATAATTGTATATGTTTTTTTTATATGCATCCCATCTTAATATGCCTGATGCACAATATAATTAGCTTAATATTAATATAAACAGTCATGTTCAATCAAAGATAAATGCGTAATAACCGGAGCGTTAAATAATTTTAGGCAGAGTTATTGTGGTGCAAAATCACATATATTTCGATAATTTGAATCATCATATTTACACCTTTAAATTAAGTTAAATAATTTTCATTATTCACAGCATATTTAATACCACTAATTTATGGCAAGTATGTGAATGAATGAATTATTACTCGAAACATATTAATATTTTTAAAAGTCTTACTTATTAATTTATTGATTACTCTTAAATAAAAAATATTTTTTTAAAGCTATGAAAACGAAAAATACTAAGTTGATATTCGAATTTACCAAAAATATTATTGTGAATTCTGATTTCTAATATTCTTGTTTAGATTAATATTTTTTATTAAGAAAAACAATAATTATCTCAGAACAGTTTGTAATTAAAAAAAAAAAAAAAGAGAATTTGTTTCACATGAGAGTCACCGTAGCTCCACAGCCTCCACTTTTTTCTGACTCTCAATGCCGAATGCATAACTGCCCACCAAAAATTACATCCATAATCATTTCTCATATTTCTCTCGAAATTTCTACAATATTTGCGCCTTGATATATTCATTCATCCCGAAATTAATCCCAATTCTCCATTCCTGTCAACCTTAATCAACAACACTTGATTGATTGCAGAAATCAACCTCCACGATATTTGCAGAAATCTGACACACAACAGAAATTCCGCATCGTTTTTCCATCCGCAGAGGTTTTGTTGTGATGAAGTAATGGATTCTCGGGAGCTGCGTCGGGTGTTCTCAATGTTCGATCGGGATGGCGACGGCAAAATCAGCCGGAAGGAATTAAGCGATTCGCTGGAAAATCTGGGAATGCAGATCGCGGAGAAGGAGATCAAGCAAATGGTGGAGAATATCGACGCAAACGGCGACGGATTCGTGGATGTCGATGAATTCGGATCTCTGTACGCGACGATTATGGACGACAACGAGCGGAGAGATGAGGAAGACGATATGCGTGAAGCGTTCAAGGTGTTCGACCAGAACAACGACGGTTTCATCACGGTGGAGGAGCTGAGATCCGTGCTGGCGTCGCTGGGGCTGAAGCAAGGGCGGACGTTGGAGGATTGTAAGCGGATGATCATGAAAGTCGACGTCGACGGCGACGGTAAGGTTAATTTCGATGAATTCCGGCAGATGATGAAGGGCGGAGGATTTGCCGGCTTGAGTTGACTATAATTATATCATTTTTTTTATTCAATTTCTTTTGCATCATTTTTTTTAATTAATGTAATTAATTAAATTTTAATTACGTATATTAGAAAAAAGAAAATGTTCCATTCCTCAAACTTAATTTCCTGTTAATGTTTTCCCATATTGAACTTTTATTTTTAAACTTAACCAATTCCAAAATATTATAATGATAGAGTTATTTAGGATTAATCTTGACTATTAAGATAATTTTTTGAGATTTCTGTACTATTTTCCTATAGTTATCTAATTATATGTGTGAAATCAAATTATCTTTATTCGATTTCTTTGTTGTTTCTCTTTTGATACTCATTTTGAAAAGAATCCAAATGGGAATTAAATAATTCAATTTTTTCTTTTATTAATTAAGAAGTTGTAAAATTACAATTATTTTCTAATTCTTGTGATAAAGCTTTTATTATACAACATTGATATTTAAAAAGAAGGTTATGTTTGATTGATGTAATGGGGATTCATTCGGATAAAAATGATACTTTATATGGATTTTTTAGTAATTTATTTACATATAGTTTTTTCAATAAAGGACCTAAAAGATAGGTAAATTATCAATTAGAGACTCGAAAAATTTTTGCTATCAATTCAGGACCCGAAAGATATGAAACTATCAATGCAGTACCTAAAATCATAAAATTTCAGGTCCTGGATTGATAAAAATACAATACATTAGAATATCATGGTTTCAGGTCTTTTATTGATAATTTTATATCTTTCGAGTCCTGAATTAATAGCAAAAATCTTTCAAATATCTTATTGATAATTTAACTATATTTCAGATCATGTAATGAAAATATTTCTAATAGGGGATATATTAATGGACCAAATCCAAACATCACAAATTGGTAAAGCCCATATTTAAAGTCAAATTAAAGCCCACGGCCCAAAGACCCCTTCAACAAATTTGGAGAGCAAGAGAAAGAGCAGCAACTAAAAATAAAAAAGGGGAAGAGAATAAAAATGGCGGTGAGAAATTTTGTGTGTAAATTCCCATCTCTCCAACGTCTTTTCGTCAATTCTACGCGCTTTCCCCCTCTTCACTCGCGATCCCACTACATAATTCGACGCCCAATGTATGTTTCTCTTCATTTCTTTTTCCGAGTTAATTTATACAAATAATGTGTATGAAGACTGCTAACGTAGTGTTCGATGAAATGATTGCTGACTTTTTATGATTTTTTTAATATAATTTATTGGTAGAATCTGATCTTACTATGATGCTTTTAGTTATGTTCGTATGCCTTGGATTGTCAGCGGAGGCATGTCTCTTACTGATGAGTTTGGAGTTCAAAGATGTAATATTGGTGGTATTTCTTGGATCCATACGGGTCACTGCTCGATAAATTCGGAGCCTGTTGTGAAGCAGAGTGGTGGCGATGATGGTATGGACACCGGGTCGGGTCAGATTGAGGTGAAGAAGAGGAAGAAACTGAAGGGAAAGAGAGCAGTGGTGAGGTGGTTGAAGTTTTTCAGGTATAAGAAGAAGAAAGCTTATGAGAGAATGACCCCTGAAGAGAAAATCCTGTTCAAGTTGAATAAGGTAGTAATTTTTTAATCAGATCATTCTCATTCATGATGTTTAGATGTTTGATTGATTGTTTTTATTGATGGTGACAAATAAATAAAGTAGAGTTTGGATCATGTCCAATAGTCAATAATTGTTGTTTAGCATCATTGATTGGTTCTCAAATTTTGCTTGATGGAGTGTCATATCCTTATTCCATAGACTTCAGGGAGGGCTTTGTTGATTTATGGTTAGTGTTTAACCTTTCTTTCAATCTTGTTTTTTCCTGGAGATCTCTCTATCGATTCAGATCCTTTCTCCTGATTATTTTTCGAATCGAGAAAAATCAGCATATGCAAAACCCACGAATGCCTTATAGGAAAAGGGCACTGTTAATTCTCATGATATACATTATCAGAGTTGTTAGGTATTGACAGCTGGTATTTGGAACATATGGAGGAGGCCTTATTTCATTTCTGGTTATAGGGGTAGGAGGCATACATCAAGAATATACATATACTGATATTTGTATGACTGACATTTTGTTTGTAATGTGTTGTTACTTTATGTAGTATGTAATACTAGTTATGAATGTTGTCTGTTTGGATTTGATCATTTTGACATTAATGAGTGGTTGATTTCATGCTTCGTCAAGGCTCGGAGGAAAAGGGAAGGACTAGTCGAAGCTCTCAACAAACTCGAACCTAAAGAATCATCAGAAATTAAACATGATCCTGAAATATTGACCCCTGAAGAACACTTCTACTTTCTGAAGATGGGTGAAAAGTGCAAGAATTATGTACCGGTTGGAAGGCGTGGGATATATCAGGGTGTTATACTGAACATGCACTTGCACTGGAAAAAACACCAGACTTTAAAAGTTATAGTGAAGACCTTCTCTCCAGAGGAAGTGGAGGAGATTGCATCAGAGCTTGCAAGATTGAGTGGCGGAATTGTGCTCGAAATTCAGGAAGAGAACACCATTATTATGTACAGAGGGAAGAACTACTCTCAGCCACCAACGGAGATAATGTCTCCCAGAGAGACACTCTCGAGAAAGAAGGTCGTGTCTCCATATCCCTTCTTCTCACTTTACTCACACACGCTAATATTTGTAATGCGTGGTCTGTTTTAACCTGATTATCTTTACAGGCTCTGGATAAGTCTAGGTACAGAGATGCTTTGAGAGCTGTTAAGAGATGCATCCCAAAACTTGAGCAAGACTTGGAGCTGATTCAAGCTCAGAATGAAAGAAAAATAAGTACAAGTGAAGAAAATCAGTCGATGATGATAGATGCTTCCGATGCTAACTCTGGAAGCCTTTCCAATCAACAGATTGAAGGATCTGATAGGCTGAAAGAACTGTTGGCTAAAAGTGTTGAAATTGATACCAATGACTTGAGTACGAATTCAGATATGGTTTCAGATTCCGAAGATATCTCAGATATTTTCGAGACAGACACTGAGAATGAGGAGAAACATGAAAAGCCACTTTTTATGGACGAGTTTGACAAGATCCCAGCCCAGAGTGATGGAGAGGACGATGATTTTGATGAACATCTTCGTCGAATATCTGCCAACTCCAGAAAAGAAAAAACTTGGGACAAAGATGAAGAAATGGCAGATCTTGATGAGGTTGATAGAGTGGTTTTACGAGCTGCTTCACTTTTGAAGAAAAAAAGGAAATAATCAGAATCTGTGCTTCTCTCCTAGGTGTTCTTGTTGAGTTCTCTGAAGTTCGGTTTTTCTGAATGAAGAACGAATGAGAGTGTGATTGAGATTTCTTCAGATGAACTCAACCAGAAGCGGTGGCTATGTTTCATTAAGGTTTCGTTAAGGCAGAAAGATTCGTCCCTCTTTTAGATTACTGAACGAACATTGTTCAGGATGCAGCTAAGTTATGAAGCATCACTGCAAAACCAAAACACTAGATTGAAATGATGCATCAGTTCTTGAGATTTGGTAAACAAGCGAACATGGAGGATTCTACGGTACTTGACAGAAACTTGATTTTCTTTAGCTTTAGCTTATACTCGAATGTGTATGTATACAGTATAGAACTTTTATATCAATCTTCCTTCATTTCAGCATCACTGTACATAAATTTAGATACATTTATCATCCCCCTTCTCATCAGTTCTTGAAAAGAAGTAGCTAACATCATACAGAATGTCATTATGCAAAATCTCTCATTCTGGAAACATAGATATGCTCTTTAATGTAAGTTACTTAAAAGCTGCTATACACTACTATCTTCAGCTTCAGCTCTTTTCACATTTTCGACCACTGCCAAAACTTTAGAAGACATTTGCTCAGCTTGGTTCTCCACGGTGTCCAGAAGGTTAAGTAACCTCTCTCGATACGTAGAACATAGTTGTTCTTGTCGTTGCAGCTCCCTCGAAAGTTCTAGTATTCTCTTATCCTTGTCAAGCTACAAATAAGAGACAGTAAACAGTAGAGAAGAAGGATAACAAACAAACAAACAAACAGCTGCAGATTGTGATGCTTACCACGTTCCTGTATTCATGAGAAGTGATCCCTAAAGGGTGGTTATGATCCTTTACAAATCTTGTCACCACCCACTTTCCAGACTTCTCCATCTTGAAAAGTATTGTTGCCTTGCAACCTTCACGTGCGCTGGGCCGTGGCTTCTTTTCTGGTCCGATTTTCCCTTTTGCGTTTGGAGAGAAACCCTGTTTGTTGCATCCAAGTCTTCGAGCGAGAGTTCTGCCATCTATCTCAGAGCGACGTCGCTGCATAACGCGCACAACAAAACCTGCCCTCCTAGAGTAGTCATTATAAAATTTCCTAGCATCATCCTCTGATTCGAATTCCATGCCCACGTACGGCTCAATAACTTCCCCTTCCTTCACTAACACTGTATTCTCCTCCACTTCAGTGAGGTCATCTTCTTCTGAATCCCTCGAGTTCAAATCTTCTTTGTCGGATTCAGTAGCTGTTGCTTCCACCACTGCAAGTTATTGAGCATCCAAAATTACCATTGTTGCAGATAAATCAAGAAACTACTGTGTACCACTATCTGTCAATAGTATAATTCCCACATCCATCAATTTATGCTACAAATAACAGAATAGATGAATACATACTGATCTAAATGAGTTTGTTTCTTAGGCTATTGAATGTAAAATGCGCCAAAAAATGGTAATTTCCTGAGAACGTCTAAAATGTTTTCCTTTAACTCCTGCAATTCTCTATGAACATTTTATCCATTTTCTACGACTATTTGTGAAGAAACAAAGCTTAGTCATATAAGGGCATATAACTTTGCATGCTACATATTAAGATAAATAAATCAAGCAAAATGATCCCCAAAACACTAGCTTGGTGAAATTCCAAAAATTACACCAACCCAATTACCAGAACTCAGAATGAAGGAGCAATTCACCAAGCCCAAAAAATCAAAAACAGAAATTCCAGTCAGAATTATCAATACAGAAAAACCCACAAATCAAAACGATCAAGGGTTTACCAAATAGCATGAAATATGCATACAATTCAGCAATACAAGAAGAAAATCACAGAGAAACTTACTGGCTAATAGAGAGAAACGAATTTGGAGATGACAACAATCCCTAATTTTTTAGCTTTTCTATCTGCAGCTGAAATCCGCAGTATATGCGTCTATCTACCTCCCAATCCCAATTACCCTACTTGAAAGTTGAATCTTTTTTTTTTTTTAAAATATTAACTACTTTTATTTTATGACTCCGAAATCCTCATTTTAATGATTTCTTAGAAAAAAAAATATGAAATGGGTTCTTCAACCGTATTATTTTATCTTCTTATTCACAATTTAGTCTTTAATTATCTTTTTTTTAAAATTAATCAATTTTAATCCTAAATTCTAATTTTAAAATATCTTTGATATTAAGTGGTGTAACAAAATTAAAATTTTGTATTAAAATTTGTTACCTAAATTTTATTAAATTTAATTAAGGAATTTAATTACTTATTATGTGTGAACACGATTCCTCACTACTAGTATAGAGGTATGTTAATACTATCATATCTCCTAATTAATATATAAATAATGATAAATAAATAAAATCATCACTGCTGCATGTTAAGAGTTTGATCCAACAAAAAACTTGGGGCAATACTTTTGTGTAATCAATAAAATTTTATATTTTCTGATAATAAAAATAAAAGTTTGGTCCAACAATTTGCATGCTAAAGTTTCACAAAAAATCACTATATATTATACTCCCCCCTCATATTGAAATATTGGAGTTCGCTTTTTAAACGTAAATTAAATGATATAATATTTCGATGTATAGTGTAATTAATTTATATGGATCCTTAAAAAAAGATATGTACATTTTATATTGAAACAAACTAAAATGACATGCGTAATACGTACGTTTCAGTAAGACAAGGAGAACAAAATATTATATCTCTCAATATATTAAATATTGGAGTAATATATCTGTACAAATAGTAAATATATTATGAGTGTATATTGGGTGCACCCGGTGTAAGGGGTGCACCCATATGTGTATGACTTTTTATTCTATTTTGTATACATGTTATTCTATTTTGTATACGTGTTTTGTAATAATTGTATATTTTTTCACACTATATTTTTCATTAAAAAAACTAACATCCATATGTGTATAATTTTTTATTCAATAATGTAGTACATGTTTTTTAATAATGGTATACTTTTTTACACTCAATTTTTCATTAAAAAAATTAACAATTAAATTATATACATTTTTGCATGTAATTGTGTATGTTTTTGTTTATATTTGTATATAAGTGCACGCTATAATTAGCCATATATTATTTCATGAGTCGGGAATAAGAAGTAAATTATTTATGCATATAAATTCATAATACTAATAATTACAACGTTAAAAAAATATCACATGTATTTTATATTTTATTCATCGATTCCAAAGTATTTATTTATTTATGAATTTTGGATAGGTACGGAGATTTGAATTCAAGTAATTACAATGTTTTTACATTTCTAGAAAATAAGAGTACTATATTTATTTTACTATATTTACACAAATTGAATGCAATTCGGATTTTCATTTTTATTAATTAAAATTATTTAAATGATTAATAAAAAAAAAAGATAAAAAAAGAAAAAGAAAATTGATAGACCAGAATCCAGATCTGTATTTCCCCATCCTCCGCGATTACGTGACGTCTACCATCAGTCAAGCCTGAGTTGGAGTTGAAGGAGCCGCTATATACCTTCAATACACACACTTACTCTCTCCTCAATAGTTGAACATTTTCAGTCGACTTCAATTCTGTAAGGAATCGCTCACCTATCCTTTTTCATCTATCTCTTCCGTCACTCGTAGTGAAAAGATGCCGACTTGTTGCGAGTGATTTTAGCATTGGCATGTTTTTGATTTTCTGCATTTAATCTGTTGAATTTAACGAAGCCCACTTGCACGTTTTGAATTCTGATCTGATTTTACTTATTTCCGTAACTCTGATTGAAAATGCTGGTGTGTTTATCTGTTCAGGATCCTCTATTATTTTGGTTTTTGTAGTTTTGGTGATTTAGTTGTTTAGAAGAATCTGATTTTCATGAATCATTTATTGTCTTATGATTTCTTGTGGAAATTCTTAACTGTGTTGGTGAGAATTCACTATCAGCTATTGTGCACACACTTGAGGCAAATCTTGAAACAAAATTGATTCAGTTTACCCTTGTTGTTGGTTCACAGCACTTAGTTTCAACTCTTTTCCGGCCTCGTTGAGGTTCTATAGCTTTTGTTGTATGATATAATAATGCTTGATCCCTATTTTTGCTCTAAGTTTTCGATTTGGAAATTGCAGGGTCTGGTGAAATGAGTGTAGAAGGCGGCGCGAATCACCCCTATGTGCCAAGAGATCTAAAATTGCCAGGCTTTGTCCCTGGATTCCTCTCCATGTCCACAATTCTTGCTGTTTACGGCGTCTCTTCTCTGCTCGTTGTTTCCTTCATGTGGATTCTATCTGGTGATACTTCTGTCTTATGTTTCTAAATAGATTCTTGAAGACATTATAAACCAAATCTATGAAAATATAAATGATGTACCTCTCTCCCTTTTAGTTCTACAACACTTAAAAGATATCTGGTCAACTAGATCACTAGATGCTATTCTTAAATCGAATTGCTTCTTTTGCACAATATTTTGCTCGTCTTACTGAATTCCCTTTTCCTTCTTTTTTTTTTTTTTTTTTTTTTGTTCGGGTGGGGGGTGGTGGCCTTTCGTCGAGACAATATTTTGTTAGTTTATTGATAGATGTATGATTCCCCACACGACTTCTCTGAAACCTATGTTTGAATCCCTGTACTTTCAGTGAAACAGAGCTGTTCTTTTTTTCAACTGATCAATTGAAGTTTGATTTCTAGATTGTTTTATAGATTAGAAATATGATTGCATGTTTTCATGATCTTATTCATACAAGGGCGGGTTCGTAAGATAACAAAAACCGATAGACTATTATTGTGCTGGTGGATATTCACTGGCCTCACACATATGATTCTAGAAGGCTACTTTGCCTTTACCCCGGAGTTCTACAAAGAGACAACACCTCATTACCTCGCAGAAGTTTGTAAGTTGTTGACTCCCTCTAACCTGTTCGTAGATACGTTAGAATAATGGATTATTGATTTTGTGTGTTTTGACTACAATCAGGGAAAGAATACAGCAAAGGTGATTCAAGATATGTAGCACGGGATTCTGCTGTGGTTGCTGTCGAAGGGATTACAGCTGCTATAGAGGGTCCAGCTTGTCTCCTTGCTGTGTGCGTAGTAAAATATATTACTATATTATTCCTCAAGTTTTTAATATCGAGCTTTCGATTCATTTGTTTCTTTGGGCATCTGCAGATACGCTATAGCAACGAAGAAGTCGTATAGTTGCATACTTCAAATAGCCATTTCTCTGGGACAGCTCTATGGAACAGCTGTGTACTTTGTTACAGCTCTTTTGGATGGAGATGACTTTGCGACCAGTCCATTCTATTATTATGCGTATTATGTTTTCGCTAACATGTGGTGGGTTTATATTCCGACCGCCATTGTTGTGCATTCCTGGAAGAAGATATGTGCTGCATTCCAAGTCCAAGAACAGAGAAAAACAAAAAGTAGTTGAACTGTATTGTTGCCCATCTCCTTTACTCATCTTCTTTGGATTAATCGACACAAACTTGTCATCTAACTGAGACAATTTCAATGTGACAATTCACAGTTGGGAATCTTTGTTTTTCTGCTGCGTTCCAATTTTATATTTCATTTTAATTTCACATGGATGAAATGGAAGATAAAAACATCATGTGGAATTATTGATATTTTATCCAAACTGAGAATACATTGTGTTCTTTAGTCCATTCATATGATTTGATATTTACTTTGAATACTTTTAGGAGGATATGTTTTGTTCTCCATTAGATTTTTTTTTTTTTTTTTTTTTTTTTTTTTTTTTTTTTTTTTTTTTAACACTAGTGGATTGATTCTTATTTAATCATACTTATATAGTCAACAATGTAAATGTAAATCCTATACTCCCTAAAGAGTGTAAACGTAAATCTTATACTCCCTACACCCTAACATAAGATAAATGGAAAAATATGAAAAAACATTTTTGGGACAGAAGGTGTAATAATTTTCTTTTATTTAAAGTAGAAGTTGGGTGGCTAAACATCTTTAAATAAAGACTGAATGTTACACCAATTACAGAATCAAAATGCATTCAAAAGCTTCAAAATTTATTTGATAATTCCATCTTAAAAAATGATTTCGACTAGTGCATTTCAATACATTGAAGAACATTACACCTCCCATGAAGTTAACAAAAAAAAAAAAAACTTCCCAGCCTTAGAAGTGGTTTAACACATTTTAGTAACACGATGATATCACCATCCATATTTTCCTTGTGTTTGAGCTTTGGTTAGGAATCCTCTCGAGCGTCTCTCAGCAAGCTCTGATTCTTTCTGTTTCATCTCGAAATAAAGAGAGCCAATTTGATGCTTCCTTTTATGCAATTTCGTCGGCTTACCCTTGGTAGAGGCAGGCTGTAAAAAGGCGAAGTGGAGATGTAACACAAGGAATAACATCATAGCATACATTTTGCCAAAGCAAGAATCTTAATACTGGATAGAATAGCAACACATTTGCACCCACGTAGACCATCCATCAAAACAAGAATACATACAGATGCAACAATATTAAGGATATGTTAGCTAATATTCTTAACAAATTCAATTTCATCAAAAAGACTTTTGTCTATCCTCCCCACTCCCCCAGTGTTAACATGCAAACCATATTTGCTGCTCATAGTTATCCATTATATCAACTAACTCTGTTAATTTAAAACAGAATTTTCAGTGTACTTGAATACCAAGGGAGTGTGGTGTTCAATGGCCATAAAAATTGTTAAAAATAAGAAAATTTGCACACTAACTGCAATTATGTGGGCTTAATTATCTTCTAAGCTTGTTATTAAAAAGTAAGGGGCCCGATGGAATGGAACCTAAGGGGAGAAGGGTTCCAATATCCCTTGAAACTAATTAAAAATTAAGGAAACTTTATGCTCACACCTTGTTAATCACATGATCAATCTTTATTAACTCACATATTCAATCCATGTGAATTAACAACCCTCCCCCCCCCCCCCCCCCCCCAAAGCAAGGTCAAGCATAAACTCCTTACAAAAAATGGCAGCTAATATCACATTTAACAAGAACATTTGCAGTTGATACAATAACATGGAGTACTTTAGAAGTACATTAACAAACAAAATACATTTTAACCAACTTTTCAACCTAACTTGATTTCTAAATGACTTCTACAAAAGGTTTCAAACATAGAATAGAAGCACTCAAATTCAATTACATTAATTCAGTAACATATAACAGCAGGGATATTCTACCTGGTATGCAGGGCCAAACGCAATCCCAGTCAATTTGACCTGGTCTTCCCTCGGACGATTTTTCATCAAATCATCCTGCTTCATCTCAACAATGTCAGGTGGAATATCTTTTCTGCCCCTCTTTCCATGCACCAGCAATGCATTTTCAACTATCCCTGATACCTCGGGTAAGGCCGTGGCATTTGCACAATTATCCTCATACTGAGTGTATTCAACTTGTTGCTCAGGTGCGTAAGAATAATCAACAGCTTCATGAGATCCCATATTGGCATCACTTCCAGCTGCACTAACGCTATTTACATCCGAGGAATAAACACCATAATATGCACCATCACCATTAGGTGTAGCACCATTATAATAAGCAGAATTTTCACTCTCTGAAACCCAACTAGAATAAGCAAAATTTACATCACTCGACTGATTGTTCGAGTATCCTACATTTGGATCCACAAATGCATCACTTCCAGTAGGATTAACAGGACTTACATCGGAGGATGCAGCTTCGGTTTCAATCACTGATCTTCTGCTCCTACCCGATGCGGATGGAAGAGCACCTAAAGTAGCTGAGTGCCTAGGTGCCGGGATGCTGGACAAGAATGATGCAGCGGAAGAGGTAGATATAGTCTCTTTCGATCTCTTCTTCTTTCTTTCTTCTTCACCTTCATCATCCTCATCATCTTCATCATCTAAACTGACGGAACGTGGGTTAGTAATTGTCGGAGGCCTAAATTGAACAACTAGTTTTGAAGAGGAGGATGAAGAAGAAGATTTGGGCGGAGGAAGAGAAGAGAATAACGAAGAAGATGAGGACTTGGGCTTCGAATCTTTGGGTGGAGGAAGCGAAGAGAATAACGAAGAAGATGAAGACTTAGGCTTCGAATCTCTCGAAATTTGGCCGTCAGGTTCATCGACTCCTCCTTGACGCTCAATTTCTGCCTGTGGCTTAGGGTTAGCGTAAGGGTGTGACTTGGGCGGTGGGAGTGAATTGAAGAGAGAGGATTTTGGAGGTGGAAGAGAATCAAAGATACCGCCATGTTTAGAGCTGGATATTGTATCTTCTTTCTCTACTCCGGCTTTGGATTCCGATTTACTTGGCGGGGATCGCTGTTCTTCATGTTCTTCATCGGAGGAAGCGTAAGTTGCCAGCAAAGAATCCATACAACCAGCACACAGAGAAATTAGACACCAAATTTAGAAGAAGAAGATGTTATCTAGGGTTCAAAAGGACAGATTGATTTACGTGTTCGATCGGAAATTGGGGAAAATGAGAGAAGCGATTCAATTAGGCCGGTCTAATTATATGGGCTTTGATTTAATGGGCCGGAACCATTACTCTGGGCTGCTACTATGGACAATTTTGGGTTTACGATTACTCAAGCAGGTAAAGGAATGTTGATTATGTTAATTTTTTATAAAGGTTATTTTGAGGAATTTAATAAAATAAAATGTACTATGATATTTTTAACTTTAAACTAAATTATTATGTGTAAAAGAGAAAATTATATATTCTTGTAAAAATGTAGTTTTGTAAGGATTATTTTGATAGTTTGGAATTGACCAGAAAAGAAAAAGTTGAATATATTTTTGTTAAATTGAAGTCGTCAATTATTTAATGGTTATATTCAGAATATATAGTAACATATTTTTATTTAGTATGTAAAATACCAATGAAATAGGGGTTTTGTAATAGAAAATTTTGATCAAATAAGTTTTAGTTTCAAAAGAAAAATATGGATTAGAACACGTTGTTTACAATAGATCTTTTTGATACCACATGTTTTGATCTTGTCATTCAGTTTTAAGGACAAAAGTAACTTACAATAGGTTTCTTCTTTTTTACCCCCCTTAAAACTAAAATGAACAATTCCTACTAAATTTGACACAATGCAAAAAGGTTGGCCAGATATAAAATTATTGAATTCATCTATTACAATGATGACTATCTTTTTAGTAATATAGAGACCATCTTCCTCTGAGTCAGATCCAACAAAAAAACGTAGCAGCTTCACATATCTTATTCTCCCTCTGTCTAGATGGTACTCCTTCCATCATAGAGAAATAGGCGCATTCAACTTATGACATAAGGTAACAACGCCTATTTCAAACAAATGTTTGAATTCTACCTCATATTCTAAATATCAATCCTAAGCATGAAATTATGAATAATAATTCTCCCCATTACATCCTTTTCAAAATCATACTACTTAACATCATCTGCAGATTTAGTTTTAGAAAACAAACAAATGTAGTGATCTGATTAATATCTAAGATACTGTACTCTCCTCTAAGCACATGATCATATACTCCACTTAACAATCTCTTGAAACCATCCCAAAATCCCATCTTCATATATAAAGTAGAGACTCTTTTCTTACATAAAGTAGGAGTAATTAATTATCTTTAATAACATTCATTCAGTAACATAGTTTAGTTGCAAGATAGGATGGATTTGGAGTCAATGCAAGAAAGCATAGACAGCAGTGGAGATATAAACCAGCAGAGCAGAAGTAACCAGAACAATGAGGACTGTCACAGCATGAACTGTGGACTTGCTCCCACAGGATAACATCCCCAGTCTGATCTCAATCACGCTCACCATTGACAGCATCAAGAACAAGCACCCCATCACCGACCCGATCGCCGAACCCAGCATTCCGAACCTCAGCACCTTCAGATTGATGTGTGCTCTGAAGATCTCGTCCACATCTTTGCTGTTGAGCAGATTGATCGCCAGTTTCAGCCCCTGCGCCACCAGGGAGGAGAACAGGAAGAAGCTGAACGAAACCACCTCGAAAACCAGGAGCTTCTTCGCCACGTCGACGCCGGCGTCGCACGCCGACGGGTTTTCCAGGCTGTGCTGCCCTGGGGTGGTCAGTGAGAGCCCTACGAAGACGGCGATTGTGAAGAGGGAGTTCACGTTCACTAGTCCGTCCAGGGCGGTGACGTGGACGCTGGTGGTGGAGGAGGATGATCCGCCGCCGGAGTAGGTTCTCGACGAATAGGGCTCCTTCGGAATCGGGTACCCGTCGGATCTGCGAGAAAAGGGAAATTGAGAGGTGAGATTCGCGAATGGATGTGTAAAGGAGGAGGCTTTACTTACTCCGACATAATTGGGGAAGCTTGGCGGGCGGAATTAGGGTTTCAGGTGGGGAATGCTGCTAGAGGTGACGATGTTGCTTTGAGAGATTGTACATTGTGGTACAACTTTTCTTTTTCCTGGAGTAGAAGGAAAAGGAGAAGGTGATAGCTTTGCTTTTTAAACTTTGGATTCTCGATGTCTGAACGCATTCATGGTTTCTTACTTTTTTTTAAATACAGCTTCTTAAATCTTAATCCACGTTAATTAAATGTGTATTTAAGACAACAGTCTAATTCCAATTAATTAGATTTTTTTATTTTATTTTAAAATTGAGAATCGTGAGTTAAACACACCTTCTTTACAAACCCTATCGATTTCCCTCCGTTCAAAATCAATTGCAAACACTGAACGATTGAAATATTTCTGATCTTCTCTCCTGCTTTGTTTCTCTCTCCTCTTGCTTTCTTCTCAAGCTAATTGTAAATTTTAGTGAAAATGAAAAAAAGTAGTCACTATTACTTAAAAGTAATTTTAAGTGGCCACAAATGTTATATACAATTTATTCTAGTCACTTTTTATGGAATAGACCAAAATACCCTTAAGGGGCCCCACTTTTTTACATGTTTGAGGAATCAGATTCCTCACTTTTATGACCAAAAGTACACTAGGGGAATCCGATTCTTATTATTTCTGAAAAAGATATCAAAGTACAACTATGTAGGCATGTGATCCCGCATGTTTGAGGAATCAGATACCTCACTTTTATGACCAAAAGTATACTAGGGGAATCCGATTCTTCCTATTTCTGAAAAAGATGTCAAAGTACAACTATGTAGGCATGTGTTCTCTCATATGCTTACAAAAAATGATGTATATATATAATAGCGGTCCAATCATGGTGCTGCATCATACACATATATTCATTTTCATTGTTCTATTTTTTTTAGTGTTGAGCATTCGGGAAACAACTATTTTAACTAGATTTTTAGAGGCGTGAGAATTTGGGGAGCAGTATACAAGGTATGTTGTAAACTTGTTTTAACAGCTATGAATGCATTAATTTGATCATTTTTACATGCCGCATGAGTGTATTTTATGTATTTCAACGTTTTATAATAGAAATAATAGTATGTCGAATAGTGTATGTGAAGTGTAAAATGTATCCACATTAAATTTTATTTTTTTAAAATTAGCAACTCGTAGGCCGAATAGAACAACTATGAAGGACGAATAGAAGAAACGTTGGCCGAAAAGGCCCAAAAAATATATCCTACGATAAAAAAATAAGTAGGCCGAATAGAACAATTGTTGTAGGCCGAATAGAACAATCTTATGGGCCGAATACAATAAACGCAGGCCGAATAGAAGAACTTAAATTTCCACATTTAATTTTCATTTTTAAAAAATATGTAGGCCGAATAGAAGAATTTTGGTTGGCCGAATAGAACAACCTTAAAGGCTGAATAAGAGAGACGTAGACCGAATAGAAGAAAAACATACAGAATTTGAAAGGCATCTGAAGGTAGACCGAATAGTGAAACAGTGTAGGGGCGAATAAAATAATACATTGGCCGAATAGAGTACATTGTTGGCCGAATAGAATACTTGTAACTAATTATGATATCGTCATTTATATTTTCTTAAAAAAATATGCAGATGAGTTATAAACAAGCTGGGATGTGTTGGGGTGGATATTGGGATGGGTTACTATACAAAGGTGGACAGGTTCACTGGTTATACTTGCGGGATGACAATCTGTACTATACTAGTTTGCTATTAGAAATTCATAACATAATACAAGCTGATTTGGATAATTGGGGTTATGAAGTTCATTCTCTCGTCGAGTACAGTGGCCGTATGTCTAAATATAAGATAAAAGAATGATGCTCGTGTGGCAGAAATTTTCAACTGTGTTGATGTAGGAATGATGTACGTGACACTCGTTCCTGTCGCTGGCAATGCATTCGTTGAACCTCCTGCACAAGGTTCAGGGCATAGTTTGGAGTTAGGGTTGGGTTATAATGACGGAAGTGGTGGTCCGAGCAATGATCCATGTTCGAGGGCACAATCTAGTGTTAGGCCTGATTTTGATTTGAATGTAGCGTACAGTCCGGCCTCAGAGATGCAGCGGTGTGGTTTTAGGGAATCTGTAGATGCTGAAGATGATGACAACTCTGGTGAGGGTGAAGATGATGTACATGCTTATAATGATGATGTTGAGTCCGGGAATAGGACTATCGAAGAAGAACATGAAAACAACGAAGATGACATACATCAGAATTGTAATCAGTCTTCTAGCGAAAGTGATGATGGTGCTGAGGAGAGAAGAATCCAATTGTATGAAGAAGTCTGTGATTACATAAGTCAGAGAGGCGGCCCTAGCTTTCTTGAACCGATTAGTCGCGACTTGTCCCGTCCTGAAATGCAGCCACAAGATTGTCAAAGTATTCGACCCACCACCCGTCCATGGTTGATTCCAGGTATGAATATTATGTTTATTTTGAGGAGAACTAAAGTAAACTTATACTTTGAACTAATGCACCTGATACGGTTATAGGCATTCCAGTTGTAGCTGACAAAGAAGATCAGATGACTGTCTCTGACTTTGATGCGTCTGGCGTTCTTCACCAGAAAAGTGTATTTGATACAAAAAAGAAGTTGCAGACTGCTGTAGGAATGTATAACTTGCGAAACGGAGTTGAGACCACTGTTGAAAGATCTAGCTCGACCATATATAACGTGGAATGTAAGCTCAAAGGTAAAACCGGTTGTCGATTTGTGATGCACGCACGAATGAGCCTTGGGTTGTGGGGGTAGTTAAATTCGTTCAACATCACGAGTGTTTGAATGATCTAGACAGGTCCACTCCTACACAGGTGTCATCCAATGTCATCGGTTAATATTTTGCTGCTAGGCAATTTGACAAGATTACTGGGCTCCGACCCCAGGCGATGAGACAGGAGATATTAAAGGATTTCGGGTTCGACATTAGCTACAACGTGGCGTTAAAGGCGAAACACCGGGCTGTTGGACATACGTACGGGGATCACGACAACTCATTTCATATGCTCCCTACGTACATGTATTAGTTGGAGTTGGCAAATTCCGATACGCACACCTGTATCTCTGTTAATGAAGAGGACCATTTTCGGTTTTCATTTTACGCTCTTGGAGCATCTAGGCGGGGATTTCTAGAGTTTGGTCGTCCAGTCATTGTCATAGACGGGACTCATATGAAGGGAAAGCAGAAAGGCATTGTCTTCGTCGCAGTTACGAATGATCCAAACCATCAGATATTTCCACTCGCCTTAGGGGTTGGCGACGTTGAGAGCAACATGTCGTGGACATGGTTTTTAGAAAGGGTTCGAGAGGCATACGGATGTCCACGAAATCTTTTGATAGTGTTAAACGGTCATCGCAGTATCGCAATGCTATTTCTACTGTCTATCCTGATGCACATCATGGTTTGTGTGGTTATCATTTAAAGAATAGGTTGGCAGGTTATGGAAAGAACGTTTTGTATAGATTTCAGAGTGCGATGGATGCATACCTATCGAGAGACTTTGACAGGTTAGTCTTCCAAATCCACTTCGTCGTAATGTCACATTTACGAATCTCATCCATTCAATGGATTTTTACAAATGTTTACCTTTCCATATTTGTTATTTTCAGCTGCATGAACTCATTGAATGCTCATCCCAATTTGTTACCCAAGCTGAAGGATTATCCGTGCGCTGACCAGTCCACCGATCCTCAACAGCCACACCAGAATAGTACTGCTGATCCCATAGATTACTAGTAGGATCGTATGCCTCCGCCGTGGTCTGCTGCTCCACATATGTGAAATCAGGCCCTAGGACGACCTTTCGTCTGGGGTTAGAGAATGCCTTTGTGTACAGCCTCATGATCAACCCCTGTAAAGGATCATCATCTATTCCAATCCAATAAACTTTTCTGTGCTCCTAGGGAAACACCCCCCCGGAAAATCCACCACTACAAGATCCTGATTAAAAAAACCCAATACATTTAGATACAATATCACTGATTTATCTGTACCGACATGTATTAATGATTCATAAAAATTTAGATTTCATTCCCTAGAAAACAGATTCCTGTCAACCATCTTCACCTTACGAAAAACCCATCGCAAGCAAAGTGGCCTATTTTCCTCCCTATCGGTAGGGACATGGCCATACGGTGCAGCAAGGGCAGGTAGACGCTCGTACGCCAAACCTGTCACACGTAAACTACATATGTTAGATTATTATTGTTGCTGAAACTAGTAATACACTATAACTTTAAGTGATCTACTACAACACGTACCAGGAGCGCAAATGTGTACCCGTAAAAGTGGTATCTGTACTTGTTGGGGGTTTGTTCCTTTAGGAAGTTCGGTCAAAATGTGGTCCATAAAGTGCAGTAGAGTCATATAACTGACCTGGCTCCAAGGGAATAAATCTCATCTACGCTCGTCTCCTACTAGGACCCAAACCCAGTTGTCTACACTCACGTTGGTAACATCCGATCCAAGGAGAAAGTAGTACAACAACAGCACCTTAACAATTTTGACCGCGTTCTCGGGGCTAACACCACTAAATTTTGTACCCTCAAAGTCACGGGCAATCTCACTTATTAGTGGTCTTTCGCCCTGACCATAATACATATCGTACACCCCACCAAACGGGATATGATACGACAAATTCGGATCAAACCTCACTCTGTCCCGAAAGCAGAGCCCTATTATCCTCATGAACTCTACCCTACTAAAGCTAAGACACTCGTTCCCTACTTGAAAATATCTAGCGGTTACATCATCCCCGCCACGTATGATCTCCCGTGTCATGAGACCGTGAAGATTAATATGCGCGATCCAATCGTCGTGAAGACCCCAGTAATGACCAAAACAAGATCACCTGAACATCTCCTCTGCATTACCCCCAACCGTTGTTAACTGCTTACGGATAAGTGCCATAACAACCCCAAGTTTGCAGTAATTATGTACACTGCAGTTCTGCCCCTGCATGGTTGGATGCTTCCATTCACCCTGCACAAATTTAACTTTTTGTTAAATAATATATAACATACATCAAAAAGATGTACTCTGCATCAATTCAACCAGCTTACTTAATAAGACAATAACTGATAATTATATCAAATAACAATAAGTTCAATGCAGCAACTGAACAAATATTGACACACTCAATCATTTGTTCTATTCGGCCTACTTTTCCTTCTATTCGGCCTACAAACTGTTCTATTCGGCCTATGAATATTGCTCTATTCGGCCAATGTCAGTGCTATGACATTATTCAAACTACACTTTGTTCTATTCGGCTTACACTTCTTCTATTCGGCCTATAAAACTGTTATATTCGGTCTACAAAAAATCTCTATTCGGCCAATCAACATTTCTAAATATTCCAAAAATTCAAGTCCTACAATTTGTTCTATTCAGTCTACACTTGTTCTATTCGGCCTACAGTTTTGTTATATTCGGCTTAAGATTTGTTCTATTCAGCCAACCAATATTTTCAAAAAATTAAAAAAAAAACTCCTACACTTTGTTCTATTCGGCCTACACTTGTTCTATTCTGCCTATAAATTTGTTCTATTCGGCCTACTAAAAAAGCTCTATTCGGCCAACCAACATTTTCAAAAATTCAAAAAAATAACACTCCTAGAATTTGCTCTATTCGGCCTACACATGTTCTATTCGGCCTACACATTCGTTCTATTCGGTCTTAAAAAAAAACCCTATTCGGCCAACAAAAATTTTCAAAAAATTCAAAAATAAAGTAAAATAAACAACACCACACAAAAAATTCTAAACATGATGTATACACAGTTAAGTCACATTCATCACATTACAAAATGAATTCGCATTTTACACATATGAACAAAACCACACAAAATGTATTTCGTATCCTCGAAAATGAGTACCACAAACTCAATATAGGACACATTATAAACAAATAACTCATAATTTAAAAATGCAAATAAAACAGTTTTCATACATACCCGAAAATTTGTCATTTCAAAAATTCACCAAATTCACTTCGTCGGAAAGGCCTATTCCGGCAGATGAAAATGGGATACTGAGAAATGGGTACTACAAATGGGTAGCGCTGCTCTTTGTGCTTTGGGACGAAAGGGAGAGAGGAAGAGAGAGGATGTTGGACAAAAGATGAGAGAGAAGAAAGATGGAGTATTTGGAATGAAAATGACGTTAATGATATGATATATACCCCACCAACCCACATCCAAAATTTTAATTTGAAAAGTTTTAAAACTTTAAATGTGGTCCACCAACCCATTAAGTACAATTTTAAATGTGGTCCACCCACCCTATTTACTGCAGTCAAAACTGAAATGATATGACCCCTTAATTTTCGTACTTTAGGCGACAGTTATTGAGGATAATTTGGGGAGACCACTAAATAGTGGCTAGTAAAAATTGTTCTTATTGGATGTGGCTACTTCAAATTGTACTTAGTCAAAATGGCTATTAAAAAATGTTTCATTTTATCACCAAGCAACCAAATTGATGGATTTTATCGGAAGAGGAAATACAGAATCATATGATTCTATTCACGCGATTAAGCATTCAGTCAGCTGTTGATTTTGGAAAATCGAGTTGTTTGGATCGCGAATTCATATCCATCTCCCTGCTTGTGTCACACATTGAACAAGTCAAGGAGGTTTTCTGCTAAATTGCTCCGGTTACGCAGCCACGCACCACTAAAATGGCGTTTTTGGAACGTCAATCGGAAGAGGAGGATAATGAGGTACTTTCGGATTTTGAATTAGCCTGAAAAATGCATCAATTAAGATCGAATAATTTGAAGAACTTTATTTTTGTTAGAAAAAAAAGGTCACATTGAAGATGATTTTGTTAAGATTAGTTTAATTGGGTGGCATTCTCCCTCTCTCTCTTCCTCATCTAGTATAATATATGTATGGAGTTAGGAATCTAGATCATTGATGCTTGATATGGCTTGGTTGTTCTGCTTCCCACACAGTCCCCATCCATGGAAGATGATGATACAGATTCCCCTGAACCATCACCTAATCAAGACATGAAGGCATGTTCTCAGCATTACTTTGGCAGCATTGAAGATGGTTTCTCCATCAGCATCATTGAGGTGTTGAAGTTTTGCTCGAATTTTATGTCTTGAGTCAAGAACCGTGAATTGATAAAATATAGATTTATGTATCAATGTTATTTTATATTCATTTTTATGATCTCATTTCAGAATATGAAAGAAGAGTATGGTCTATTTGTATGGCCATCAAGTATAATACTGGCTGAGTACATTTGGCAACAAAAGACACGGTTTTCTGGGGCTAATGTTGTTGAGGTGAGTTGAGCCACACTTGTTTAATAAGTTTCCTGTTTCTTCAACATTCAATCATTCAATCATATTTTTCCTTAACAGCTCGGCGCTGGAACTTCATTGCCTGGATTGGTTGCTGCTAAAGCGGGCGCTGATGTAACACTGACTGATGATTTGAGTAGATCTGAGGTTTGATGTTTTTGATCCATGTCACACGAGATATTGTGTTTAATGTCAAAAGTAAACCTTCATGGCTGTTCAATCATTGGTTTATCATTCCTTTGCACTTTCCTCTTCATAACTGCAGAGTTAACTATATAGTTGCCCACTAGATTTAGGTAATTTGCTGTCTAAATTTTCTTTGGATTCTGTTTCAGAGTTAAAACAAGAAGTTCACTTTCTGTCCCTTTTGTAGTTGACATACTGAACGATCTGAATTTCCAATTATCCATGATTTATCTGATTGCGGTCAATAATGGCATCTAACGATCACTAGAACTGCCAGAACACTACTGGTCTGAATTAAAACGTGCTCACTGTAAATTTTCTTTTTATTCTTCACTCATGGTCTCTCCTTGGACTTTCAGGTGCTGGATAATATGAGAAGGGTGTGTGACATTAACAATCTTAAGTGCAGAGTAAAATATCATCCACGGGTTTTTACATCCTTGATTTGTTCTTCTTACACGCGTAATGATACAGGCTATACCGGGATGATACTAACAACCTTCTCATTTTCTATAGGTGATGGGACTCACATGGGGCGTATGGGACGCTCCAATCTTTGATTTGTGCCCAAATATCATCCTCGGAGCTGACGTACTCTATGACTCAAGTGGTTAGTGTGATGTCTTTTTTCCTTTCACACAATTAATTTTTCCATTCTCTCTCTGTATTTACAATCTGAAACATTACCTTTGTCTTGCATGGTGTTGATAAGCCTTTGATAATCTTTTCGCAATGGTGACATTTTTACTTGAGAAATGTCCTGATTCTGTTTTCATCACCACCTATCACAACCGAAGGTACTTCTTTCACTTGAATGCATAAATTATCAAAAGTAGCTTCACTCCTCAAAACTTGGTTTTCCAAACTGGAGAATACGACATACATTTGTTGCTGTACATTTGCAGCGGGCATCATCTCATTGAGTTCCTGATGCACAAATGGTGCTTGAAGTGCACAAAGCTTCTTGACGGGATTTCCCTCATGCCGTCTCACAAGGCATCAAAATTAAGTGGCAGCATTCAGTTGGCTGAAATCAGTCTAGATCCTGGTCCTGGGGTACAGCAGCCACAGTCACGCTAATTTCTTGCCAGGTAGATTTTGGCTCTGTGAAGAAAAGTCTATATACCTTAGCTACAGTTAATAGCAAAGGTTTCAACTGTCATCCATATGGAAGTAATTTGAACACAAATTTTCATTGTCCAGCCAGAACACAGTCGAAGAGGTATGATAGACATAATCAACACACATTGTGTGATAAAATGACCATCTGTTGTGTCCTCATTAGACCGTTCTTTGAAGTTGTCTAGTTCATCTTCTCCTTATCCTCACAGTTCAAACCCGCACCTGATCATAAATTAGCAATATGGATTCGAACGACCCACGTAAAACCAATATAGCCCCATATGTTTTCTAATTCTGGCTTCGAGTATGATGCCAAGTAGTATGCATGTTTCTGTTAATTGTGGATTTCATTTAATTGAAACTTTGAATGTATTCTTGTGGAAGAATTCCGACTACCTGTCTTTTTTTGTGGGGTTTGGGCTTCTGAGTCTACGATTGTATATGTTGCAGTCATTGCACTTGTACAATTATAGATATGCATCAAATAGCAGAAATGAACTTTTGGAAAGTGCTTTCTACAAACAACAAACTAAGTTCTCTAGCTAGCCTCTAACTCTACTGTGTGATGCTCTTTACTGCTCACTTCTACAAAGAAAGAAACATAAACAGCTGTGGATGCATAAACAAGTAGCCCAAATCCTACAAAAACCACCAGTGTCGTGATTGCATAAGTTGATTTTCCTCCACATGAATACACTCCAAGCTTCACTTGAATAAAATCCACTATAGATAGCAACAGAAACACGCATGCTACAAGGGATCCGGAGGCGGAACCAAACAGCCCGTATTTTAGGATATCCTGGTTTATGTTGGCTTTATGTGGGTCGTCTGGATCCATATTGTTGATCAAGTTGATACCCAGCTTGAGACTCTGAGCTATGAGCGATGAGAAGAGGAAGAAGCTGAAGGTGACCACTTCAAAGACAATTAGGCGGCGGACCGTCTCTCGAGTTGCAGTGCATTCAGGAGTAGAACCGGCATGGCTGGCTTCGGGTGTGGTTAGGGAGAAGCCGATGAAAATTGCAATGGTGAAGAGGGAGTTTACGTTCACTATGCTGTCAAGGGCCGTGACGCCAATGCTCGTCAGCCTCTTGCCGGCGGAGGGTTTAGGCTCTCTGGCAGCGGCTGTATGGTTGGAGGTGTTAGTCACAGACTCCATCCTGGAACACAATGTTTGAGAGAGAGAGAGGAGATTCCAATCCATGGGACCATATATATTTAGTAAGCCTTCACCATGTCTATGCTCTTTTTACTAGCAAGTAAAAGCTGAAATTCTACTATTTTCATAGGTAGAAAGTGAAAAGAGCAAGACAAGTAAGATGAATACGATGTTTGTGGAAATAATCTATTTTGATGTTGACTGTTAGCATATGTTTATTTTTCAGTTTTAAATTGATTTGAGGTCACATATTTTCATCCAATGTTTTAGGTAAATGAAAATTGGAGTTGGATACATAGACATTAACATTGTGGCGGGTAGCACATGCAAGAAAAAATGGGTTCCCCTCCTAATGGGGATCTTTAAATTGTGATGTCCATCATTTTAGACAAAATTTTAGGCCAATTTCTCATTTAGATCATGAGTGTCACTGATGAATGACACACTAAATGTGACATAAATTCTCTTTCTTCTTCTTCTTCTTATTTATCTTTAGTGTTAATGAATGAATGACACAATAAAATATCGCTGTGAGAGACAAAATATTAAAGAAACGTCAAAGTTTATATATAAGGTAATTAGGAGTGATAGATATTTATGTATGAAGAATAAATGAGATGAGTGGGTGAGAGATGTCCATGGAACAATTTAACTGCGCAGTCCCCATCTTGAATCACCAGTTTCCATGGCACCAAAATAATCCTCTGGACCACACTGCTTTCATTCTTACAACTCTTATTATTACTACTCCAACTCTCCAATCACACGACACAACTCAACAGTCAACACACAGCTTCAACATTCCCAGTAAATGAAAATTACCAAAACATCCGTCTCCATATCCACATGAAACAAAAATGTGAAGGGACTTTACATTTTATGCGAACTCTTTCGCCTGTTCTATGGGACGTATATACATGCTAATTACCGAAAAAAAAAGCTCTAGTGCGGCTAGAAATGTCTTGGCATTGCTTTTAAAGACATCTCAAACGGAGCTACATGGGGTGCTCTCTTTGCTAACCATGATGAGCTAATGCTTCTAACGTCTTAAAAACTGATGTACTCATCCTCGACGTCTTTAACACTCTGAACGACGTGTTGGACACTTGTGGTAAGGTGATCCATGTGAAGTTCTACATTGTTAAGGACAGCATCAAGCTGCTTCTGGCATTTTGCTAATTGTTGTTTGGTGTGGTGAAGCTCTGTGGATAACTCGCGAATTTTCTTGTCCTTCTCGTCCTACAAGAAACAAAGAAATGCCACAACAAGATGAATCAGAATCAACCCTGCTTCCTGTTGATCTTTCTGAGAACATGTCAAACATATTAGTATGCTCTAAGTTATGCTCTACCAAGCTAAGACCTTCGGATGCTAAAACTCTAATCCTCACTAAACTGCAGTCTAATGGTTGATCCGTTTAACCCCACATATTTTAATGAAATCCATATTCTTCAACTATCAAGATGTTTTCCTTGATTCGTTTCGTGTTTTTTCTAGCAGCATTAAGATGTAGCTCCAAGTTCAGAAATATGGCCTAGCTGGGTAGAGTTACAGCGATTTCTCTCCTTGTTGCTGTTTCCGGATAACACGTGATAACAAAACACGATGTGAAAAGCAAAACACAAGTTACAAAACAGAGAACAATAAATATCAACTACTGCAGATGGAACTCTAGCAATAAAACATTAGTTTCGTCTCACCTGTGGACTTAATCGTACTGAACCACGCCGCGCCTTTCTAGGAGATACCCCCAACGGATGATTGCGATGAGTTTCGACTTTGGCAACAACCCATGTCCCAGACTTCCCTTTCCTAACCATAACCATTGCCTTACAACCTTCTCGTGTCACAGCCCTTGGCTTCCTCACTTCTAGCCTCTGTACCTTCTTGTTCACACGAAAACCTTCTTTGTTGCAGAGGAACCTACGGCTAGTAACCGAGCCATGGCTCGAACGATGACAATTGCCTATCCGCATGATAAAGCCTACACGATTAGCATATGCATTGTAATATTCCATGGCTGCCTCCTCAGAATCAAACTCCATTCCAACATAGGGATCCATACTAGAATCTAATTCTTGCATCTGAAACTCCTTTTCTTCATACAAGTTCATCATTTCTCCCTCATCATCAGATATACATATATCACTGTCAACCTCCATCAGCTTATTATCTACATCTGAATCATCAAATTCAGTATTATGATCTACATATTCCCTCTCCTCTACTTTGTAGTTTGCAGCCTCATTTGGAGCAAAATTCACTGTAAAACAAAAAATAAGACTCAACTTGAAGAACACTAATAACACAACAAGTATGTAGCCACCAAAATAAATAAATAAAAAAAATTCACACAATTGAAAATTTCAACAGTTGAATACAGGTCTAACCTATTTATCCAAAGCTCAATATATAATCTCTGAACCATCATTCTCCTTCTCTCTCAACAACCATCTATACCTTCTTTGCTTTTCTCTCTCTAAAACAAAAAAGTTAACCAAACATGAACTGATTTACAATTACACATACACACAGCAAGAAT
The DNA here is from genome assembly GCA_023678885.1 of Pogostemon cablin. Taxonomy (NCBI): domain Eukaryota; kingdom Viridiplantae; phylum Streptophyta; class Magnoliopsida; order Lamiales; family Lamiaceae; genus Pogostemon; species Pogostemon cablin. The sequence continues at coordinate 4,688,978 of CM042984.1, forward strand.
GGCCCAATACAAAAACCCATTCGAATAAACATCAAACAGTTGAAACCCACAACGTCAAATGAATGTTTAGAAACACAAAATCCTAAAAAGAAAGCAACAATCGACTAAATTTTCGAGCCTTTTCGAATTCATGCTGCAGAACAGAACATATTTAGGTCGAATTATTATTATTTTAAAAAAGAAAATTGGAATTATCATAATAGAATAAGAGGAAGAAAGAGAGATTGGCAGGCTTACTGATGGATAAGGATGAAACAACGGCGACTCTGTTACTTCCCTGTACTTTGCCAAGCCTTATTCTAAGCAGAATTGATGGAATTATTGAAATGACAAATTTTTGGAAATTTTCAAGGTTTTTCCATAAATAATTAAATATAATATCCTCATCAAATTATACTGAGAATCTTAATATTTATTTAATTTTTATAGGGTGACTTAATTTTTAGGAATAAGAATGTTATAATTTTGAATCGTTGCTACATCGATTCTTAAATTCCATTTCATTTTGTTGATTTTTCAATTATTATTATAGAATAATAATTGATATAGCAGTGTTTTCATTCAGGTCCACATAATAATGAACAACCAAGTAGAATAATTTGAGTAACATTCTTGAGTGGAAGAGCTCGAAGCAGCTAAATTAGCAAGATTACAATAAGAAATCAATCTATTCTTAAAGATAACGTTAAAGTTACACCTATCAAAGAGATTACATAAAAATTGAATATCATTTGCAGTTATAGAATTTCTCTTACCAAAACATTATCATTTTTCTGATTCCAAGTGATCTCATTCATCATCATTAACAATATAAATGTCCTTCCTGCTATGGTCGAAAGCAAAGAGTTGAGAAAGCAGCTTTTGAGATATATCCAAAGACCAATATCCAGCTTTTGAGAAAGCAAAATTAAGTCGAACTAAATTTTCTAGTTAAAAACATTTTTAGTGATTAAATATTACACTGGATTTAATAATAATATAACAATAATAATATTGTGATAATAAAATACCCAAAGAACACTCAAATACTATATAATACTGCCACCAAAGCATATACTCCTTAATTATATGCATGTCAATATCAATACATACATGTCTACCAATAATCACCACAAGAACAACTCCCATTCTCAAAATGGTGGAACCTATTTCTATCCCTCATAACTATCTTTCGTCCAGTGATCATTTGCATGTCAATCATCACAAACTCTTAGATTCTTCACAATTCTTAATGTGCTGCTTCCTTGGGTGGATATAAGCCCGTAGCATACTGCCAGCCTCTCGCTGTGTATGCCTAAAGCTCGTTCCTTTTCTTGATATGCAATGTCCTGTGATACAACATCCACTTGTAGATGATAACCATGTGCTCGTAGTTTTTGATCCATTTCGTCTAGTTTCTTGTAGATTGCTTTCTTCTGAGGATGCCTTATGTCACCTAGGAGGAATTCGTGAATCTCATTATCAACTTCAATTAAACTGCTTCCTGGCTCCTTCTGAATACCCTTGTCCTTCAGCTTTCGTCGTGCTGATAAAGCTTCGTTCCATTTTCCACACAAACAATAGAAGTTGGATATGAGAACATACGTCCCTGTATCAGAACAGTCGTTGTTCAGTAACATTTCTGCCACTCGTTCCCCTAATTCGTATCTTTTATGAGCTTTGCATGCAGCTAAGAGTGATCCCCATATGATATGATCTGGGGTGGCTTTCATTTCTTGAATGAAGTTATAAGCTTCATCAACCTTCCCAGCCCGGCCTAAAAGATCAACTATGCATCCGTAGTGCTCGATTTGTGGCTCTATACGGTAGCCATCCTGCATACTGCGGAAAAACTCTAATCCAACATCCACAAAACCCCCATGAGTACATGCATTGAGAACACCAACAAAACTAATGTTGGTTGGACTTGTGCCTTCGTTTATCATTCTTCTGAACGTTTGAATCGCCACTTCGCTCTTACCATTCAACGCAAAACCAACTATCATCGAGTTGTAAGTGCTCACTTCTTTCTCCTTCACTTCCTCGAAAACTCTCTCTGCCTCTACACTCCCACATCTTGAATACATGTTGATTAATGCTGAACCAACGAAATGATTAACCTTGATATCGTATTTATCCATATAGGAATGAACCCATTTTCCAAGCACCAATGCTCCTAAATGAGCACAAGCAGATAACACAGACAACCGTAACTTCATTAGCTTTTACACCTTCCCTCTGCATCAACCTAACGTACTCCAATGCTTTGTTCATTTCTCCGTTTCTTACGAGCCCATCGATCATTGCTGTCCAACAAACTGTATCCTTATCCTTCACTGAGTCAAAAATAGTGCAAGCCCTTTGGACTAACTTATGCTCAAAGTAGGATGAAATCATCACTGTTTTTGCAATCACATCTCTTTCAGGCATTTCATCGAACACCCTTGTCATATCATCAAATTCTCCACATTTTCCATACAATTCCATCAATTTCAGTTTAACCAGCCGATCTGAAAAATCACCGAGTTTCATACCCTGACCATGTACTTGTTTACCCATTCTCAAATCTAAATCAAGCCCGCACGCCTTCAACACAGAATTAATGACAAAATTATCTGGGACGATACAATTTTCGATCATCTGCACGTAACAACAGATGGCATGGTAATACGATCCAGATACCACAAGCCCGTCAACGAGAGCGGTGTACACGTATGACGCGGGAATTTTGGGTGAAGATTTGAAGTCTGCAACATGGAAAAGCTATCCATTAATGAAGACCTTAAACTCAATACATTTGAACAAAATGGTCCAACTATACAACATTAACTCAGCAGGAGATCATGAACAGTAATTCCAATTCACGAATTTATCTGTTTTGATTTGGATAGAGTTATGGTTCATGCCATACACCATTGGAAAGCTCTTGAAGTCTAGTTTTCTACAAAATTTACGGATCTCAAAAATAATATTCTTACAGAAAGTTATGGCTGTTTGACTGAAGTGTGACAGGCTGGTGCATCAACAGAAGTTACAGGACCAATTCGAAGTTTGCTGATTTTTGATGATTCATCTCCTCATTATGGACATTGGTATCTACATATTCTTAGTCTTTGATTATCTTTCATTAAGTTTACATTTGTTAGAGTCTAAGTTCATATTTTCTATGTGCATTGAGAATATTAAATCTCATTTATTTTCTTTGACTCACTTGGAGGGTTGTTCCAAGTCTTGCCTATATAATGGCATCATTTGTAAGCTCTCAAGGAGCCAATTTGGAAATTAAACTTATCTTGAGCTTTTAAGCTTGTTTAGAAGATGTTATCTTCTTATATCTTACTCTAAACTCTTTTGGTGGATTCCTAGAGTGGTGAGTGCACCTCTTAGTCTTTCGGTGGATTCCTTAAGACGACGAGTTTATTCCAAACTTGTGGTGGATTCCATAGGTGAGGAATTGTATCCTAGTGTGTGCTTGTGTTGCCTCCTACTTCTCTAAAATCCCGGTGTCAACGTAGACATTCGGCTGCTGAGTACGTCGGAAAACCTTGATTGCATAATCAATGGCGTTGCATTTGAAGCAAGCGCGAAGAAGCTCGAATATAATGAAGTTGTCGCGTTCTTGGGCATTCTTGATTACATGTGCGAGAATTGGAGTGATATGGTTGGCGTTTCTGCATTTCTGGAGAAGGGAAATCGTGTTCTTGCGGTGTTGGGAAATGGGATTTGAATCTGGCGGGAGAAGAGATGGAGGTATGGCGACTTGCAATATGGAACTCATCTGGATCCTAAATTTTTCGATCTGGATCCTAAATTTTTAATGAATAAAATTAGTACTATCAATATTTCTGTACTATAGAGTATTATTTTTGGATTGCGAAGATAAGTGTAGAGAGATAAAAATAGAAAGTATAAAGATAAATTTAGGACGATTATTAAATACTGTTTAAAATATTAATACTCCATTATCCCAATCAGTAGTATGAACTATGAATTATGAAAGGCAGTAGTATAAACTATGAATTATGAAAGGAGGCGGCTATTTCTACCCCCGATTTTATTAAATATACCCTAATTATTAAATATGCTCCACTAAAATTATAAATTACATATATAAATTCTAAATATACCCATTGTAGACTCCTTTACCCTTTTAATTAATTAAACCCTAACCTTTAAATAAAACTAAATAATTACATCACTAACAGAGAATGAATTGCATGATCATATCCCCAATTAATCATATGCCTATGTATGGTGTAAACGTAATTGACTGAAGAGTGCATAGAAATATCATCCGAGGCTACTCCAAAATATACACAACATGAAGAATCTTGTGAAGAACACAACCCAAAAAGAGATGATATACATCCCATCTCTACCAATACAAAGGCTTTAGTTTCCACATAAAGTTACTCCTGGGATAATCTTATCCCCAAAACACTTCCAATCTCAACATTCCAACTGGTTCCTTCTTGGAGATCGATGTCTACACCGACAATCGAACATAAATTTGTGTTCGATTACAGGGTCCGAACGGTGCTAACGAAACACGTTATTCTATGATGTTCGATCACAGTAGTCGAACACTTCAATCTGTTCAGTTGCACCGTCCGAACAGATTGAATTTTAAGGGTTTCAAGACATATCCCAGTTTATAGGGTTTATAGTTCTACGATTCTCACATTACGATGATGAAAAATTAATAAGGTTTATAAATCTGTGAGATTGGGGTATGTATAGAAATTTCACTGGGGTACGTATAGAAATTTAGAGAAAGATTAAATAAAAAATATTAGTTAATATTTTTGTAAGGGTATTTATGTATTTACATATAAAGATAACTTAGTCTTAAAATTTATGGGGTACATTTAGTAAAATCGGGGTGCGAATAGCCGCCCCCTTATGAAAGTTAATTTTACGTGCTTGTTTACTTTGAATCTTGATGTCATGTAGGGGCGTATATTTTCAAGGGTAGCACCGGGCTCAAGCCTAGTGCTGCTCATTAAAAGCTCATTATAATTTATATGAGTAATTTAATTTTTTTTAATAAAGTACAATTCAAAAAATTATTAAACCCACCTCAAATAATAAATTTAACCTCTAAATTATATATATCTCTTAGCCCACTTAAAATAAAATAAAATTTTGACTCATGCCAAATTAAAAATAAAATATGGTTTGTTATATACTCCTTCGTTTCATTAATTATTTTATACTTTTTTTTATCAATCCCAACAGTTATGCACGTTTCTAAAGCGTAAAATACATTTCAATAATATCCACGTTTTACACATATATATTCCAACAAATTTATGCACTTTTTTAATTAATTATTAAAAATACTGATTTTTTACACATATTTTAACAACTTTACATACCTTTATTCATTTTTTCTTTTTACTAAATTAGGCGCACAAAAATTTGTGAAATACTTCATGGGACGAAATTAGTATATTTTTTTCATAAACTATTGAGGTTTTTTTTTTTTAATTAGCCCACCCCATTATTTATTCTTGAATCCGCCACTTATGTCATGTGTACAGTAAAATGTACCATACACAAATAAATGAAGTAAAACAAAATTTTAAATTATAACGCAAAGTTGAGAATTTTGGATTTGCGAAAGTATTAAAGAATCTTTATATTACAACCAATTACAGATGGATAAGGGTCCTAAGGCTTCCATTTGCCCTAATTTTTGAATCAAGAGTATTTCTGATACAAAAATGAAAACAAAGAATAAAGTTACACCACACATTTTGTTTTTCCTTTTGAAGATAAGAGTATTCTTGATTTCATAAACATAATAGCAAAATATAATTTTCAGATTTATTCTTGATGACAATTATATGAGCCCCAATTCCACAATCAACTTATCCATAGTAGGAATTAGAACTGATCATTATCAAACATTCCAACTTGCAAAACATGTAGCCAAAATTTCCAAAGCAATTCATACATGGTGTCTCAAATCTAATTCAAGCATTCTTATCTTATAAGTATAATTATCAAACAGACAAAAAAAAAAAAGAATTGCAAAATCAAAATTAACATCAAGTATCCATATGAAGTCATAATCAAGAATGATCCACCAATATACAACATTTTAATTAACATGAGACATGCATTACAACATATCCCACTCTACTTAACAAAGTAGGGAAGATCAAGAACATAGAGAAGGAAATAAGCCCAAATAACACCAGAAATCCCACCAAAGAAGAATCCACCAGTAAACTTTGCCCATCCATCAGCAGTTTGAAGCTGATCTGGCTCCTTCTTTCTCCCTGTCAATGTCAGTGATGGTGCAGTCGATGGATCTCCTTCCTTGAACGACGCAATGCCGTAGATCGTCAGACAGATGCTGAGGATCACGACGAGTCCAGCTGCAGCCAGCGAACCGGCTGCACCATGGATCTCGGTGTTCCTTAGTGGGCCCGTTATCACGAACGGGCCCACTAGGAGGTACCCATGGGCCAATCCAACCTCTACGCCCCGGAGTAGCGGGTTCACCGCTGTCCGGTATCCGGGGAGGTTGGACAGGTACCATGCTATCAATGGGCTGGAGGTGATTGGTGTTTCAAGACTTCCAATGAATGGGTCACCATTGATTGGTTGGATCACCTGGTAGGTGGGCTGCATGATAATTAAATGTACTATCATTAGTACACATATACATACACATACACATACACATACACACATGAATATGATATGCATGTATTATAGAAATACGAGATAGAATACGAGATGAAACACGAACCTTTTCGGATTGAATAGCCTTGATGGTGAAGGAAGAGGTCCTCTTTGAAGGAAAGACTCTAAAGGGAGCACCAGAAATGCCTTTAGGAGTGGCAAGTTTTCTTGTGAATGAAGAAGCAAAATTGCTCTTGAGTTGGCTAGCCATGGTTGAGGCTGCAGCTGCCATTTTTGGGGGAGTTTCGAGAGAAACAGGGTTGGTTAAAGGTGGAAATATAACCCCAAGAAAGAAATACAAAATGCGTAATCAAGAAATGGATTTGGTGATGTGTGAGAAAGCAAGAGTGGTAGATCTTTTGGTGGTGGATTGGTGGTTCTCAGTTGTGTGTGTGTACAAACAAATGTTTCTCATTGGGTGACTTTCTTTTGATACCTTATCCCTTATCTATATTGGGACCCAATTCTATAGTGCATAAGACACCTCTCTCTCTCTCTCTCTCTCTCTCTCTCTCTCAACATTTAATTTTACTTTTATGCTTAAAAGAGTAAATCTCAGTTTAACTTGGGATCCTTTTCAACACCCCTCAATGTATTATGAACTATAGTTTCTTCTTATTTTCAACACCCCTCTAACGTTGAACACCATTGAAATCATATCATATCTATAAACATATATGTATATGTTTTCTTCTTTGTAGTGAAAAACAGTGCAGTTGATGTGAGAAGGAAATATCATAATGTTGAAGTCCAAGAAACAGGGATCCAAGCCGCCCTAGAGACAATCTTCATGTATTAATCCTACCAATATATGCAATTTAATATGATCACAATTTATATGCATGTTGTAGAAAGCATTCAAATCGGTATCCCAACATTTACTCATAAGAAGGGAGAATGAGAAGTGGAGAGAAACAGCTCACAAGTAAATTAAACAACATAAATGATGCATCAACAACAAAGGGAAAATGAGAAAACAGAGCAATATAGAAACCCTAATGCAGCATTATAAACATTAGAAAGAGTGCATCTATTAGAACAGAGTGATATTAGCTTTTACAACAGGCTAGAAATTAATATGTTTTTTTGTTTTTTTGTTTTTTTTTTTTTGGGAAATAGTAAATTTGCTGATAAGTTGAACATAACACAAACTGGGAAGGGTCAGCACTAATAGTTAATGGATCATGATGCTGTCTCAACATCCCTACCAATTAGTGCAGGTACGCGGTGTGGTACTGGTACGCGTTCCCAAAGAAGTTTCCATGACTAGGAGAGAAGTTATAAGCTGCTGCGCCAACATATGATGGAACATGGTGGTCAGTTGGTCCGATGTAAGCATATGCTGGCCTCTCGTAGATGTACTGTGGGGGCCTTTCAGTCATCCTGCCATAGAAGCTCTTCTCAGTGGCAACATTAGTAAATCGAGGTGCATGTGCGTGGGCAACAACATTAGCACGGGGTCTTTTGGACTGTGGTTTGGCAACTTCTGTCACGCGTTTCTTGTCCGCCTTTGCTTTCTCAATTTCAAGAACCTGTTTCTGGAGAGGGTCTACTGGAAATTGCTCCTCTAGCTTGTGATCTTCAATGCAGCGAATAACAGCTTTAAGTGCAGTTAGCTCTTTCTCATTCACATCGTTCTGGAAAGACAGGTTTCCAGAAAAAAAAAATCTAGAATTAGAGTCGAAAACATGCATAAAGATACAACTACGTTAATATAGCTAATAAACTTCCTAGTGTTCAAGAATTCAATCTTGCCTGAACCCTAAAAGAACAAGTAGAAATTGTCTAAATTTTAAATTCTTGATCGAGACATTACATTTGTTGAAAAAGGGATCATATCTCAACAACATATCCAAATATATACATATTTTGTTTCTCAAGACAGCATATTTTTTAATGCTTAATTGAGTCTAAAATATTGATCGAGACATTATATTTGTTGAAAAAGGGATCATATGTTAACAACATATCCAAATATATACATATTTTGTTTCTCAAGACAGCATATTTTTTAGTGCTAAGTCTATATTGAGCCAGCAACCACAACAAACTAAATTTAATGGATCATATCTTGCTATCACGTCAACCTAAAGATATGCTCTTATTAACTTTTAAAAGTATAACATATCTTTCTTTATAGCTTCTTTCCAAGTCTTTTTAGGTCTTACTAACAGTCTTCCACTTTTAATGTAGTTAAAGATGATCTACTGTTTAACTGTGAATGGCTCTCCTATGCATTTATCCAAATCTCTTCACAAGAGTGTAAAATGAGGCTACAAAAATATTGATTGCTAGTGATTCCAACAAATTTAAAGAGTGATATCTTTGCAGATTGACTCTCCAAAAGTTGGGACGGGACTCCATTGAATTGAATACCGTGAAGGCGTGAACATATTCAGTAAAGACGAAGTATAAAAATTATACCTGTGCAGAACTAACCGATGGGTTTCCAGGTTTTGCAGGTGATGGCATTTTTTTGGCCTCAGACAGGTACATTTTCAGTAATTCAAGAGGTGAAAACTGTTCCGTGAGCTCAAACGCAAAGGCTAAATTGACGGCATCTATCTGTCTCCCATTCTTAATCAGAACACCAATCACACCTGATGAGACACAAGACACCAAAGGCATGAATACATTTGAAATTTTTTTCGAAATAGAAGTAACAAATGCTAGAAAAAAGTATATAATCATTAGGTGTTTCAGATCCAACTACTATTGATTTCACACGTATAAATAAAAATTAATGATTTTAAATAGTAAGAACTCCATTCAACTAAAAGTGGAAAGATCCATCCTAAACATTTGAGGAATGTCCTTCAGTACTCCGCAAAAGCCACGAATGCCCCACCTACTTATTCAAGGCAAATGCTAGAAATGTATGAGTGACTCACAAGGACATAAGCTACAAGACATAAAATCTAGAGAGAAGTACTAAGTCAAAATTGGAACTTTTGCCACTATCCAAAGCCATGATTAAGGACAGTCATGAGAAACTTGCACATTTAAGGAACTGACTAATTTAGAGGAGAGAGGAAGACTGATGCATACATTCAGGTAGAAATTAGGTTTTTCTCACCTGGTAGGTAGACCAAAAGCCAAAAACACTAAGTTCTATAAATGATTTCATCTTGAGGTTAAGTACTCCAATAAAGCTTCTACTTTGGTTTTCAAACTGACACAATGGCATGTGATATTATGAAAGGATATACCCAAACATGGAGAATTCAATGAACATACAGGCAACAGATCATGACACAAGTTTACAAAATAAATAACCTGGCATTTTATCCGACAAGCCAAGATTACGGCATAATTCAGCAGTTTGTCGACGGCGAGAAACCATGGGTATTAATTTGGACAAGCAATCCTGATCAAAATCCGAATTAATGCCAAATGTAGCAAGAAGTTGTAGAAATGCATGAGCCTCTAAGGAATTCCCATTGCTGGCATCAACATCAAGATAATCTAGTTTTGGTTTCCATTCTTCAGCAATTGATTTTGCTCTTTCCTTTACAACATCTGAGATAATATCAGAAGTGGAACACACATCTATGCTTTCAATTAAACTGCTAAGGCACTCCATTAGCATTATGCAGGTTCTGCGAATGCCTAAGAGATTTGAATCTTTCCGAGAATCAGAATTTGGTATGTTAGTGCCATAAAACCCCTTAAGTGCATCCAAAACCAGGGAGGCAGGGTCACGCGCAGCCCTTAAAGCAATCGGTATTTCCTCCCTTAATGTAACGAGGTCCTTCCTGTTGTCAGATATAAATTTGTGGAGTCCCTCAGAATTCATCTCTTGGCACAATTTTACAAGCTCCGGATAAGACTTCACCAGTGAACTGGTATTTTCAATAGGCTTAGTGATACCATTCATGTCACTCACAGAAACTAGGACATCAGGTGCTTTTTCTTCCGGAAGTGGGGCTTCAACTTGGATCTCTCCCTTAGTGATAACAGAATCCATAGAAAATGGCTTCTCATGCTTCTCCATAGCAGTCAAAATGGCAGACACTGCAGCATCTCGCTTCTCTTGGAGCCTCTCAAGTGAAGATTGCTCCTTAGCCACAACAGCTGCTTGACGCTTCTCCAATATCTCCTTAGATTCCACAATTTTAGTCTCAAATTCCTTTTCTTGTTCTTCAAGTTCAGTGAAACGTCTCTTTAAGGATTTTTGAAGCCCATTAAAGTGCTCCTCAAGCTGTTTCCATTTCATGTTAAGAGTGATGGCTCGATGACTTTCAAGTTCAGCAAATGCTTTTTGTAGTTGTTGAATCTTGGAGGCTGTTGAGTCCATAAGTGAGGAAGCTGATAAAATGTCTTCCATGACATAGAGTTCCTGGACAAAATACACTAAATTTTTAGTTCATGAAGGACGCGAAAGAATCACAATTTTGGAGAGATAACAAAAAAAATCCAACCAAAAGAAGCTTTTGTTGCCTGCTGAAAAATCGAGGATCAAAATGTTTGAAACTTTTCGAGTCAGGCATCAGCATAAGAACATGAGTTGACTTAAAGATTAAAATAGAAAATCCAACATTAAACAGTGAGAGTGAGACGCGAATATACCATTTTCAGGTATCCGAAATTCAAAATACTAAAATAGTAAAACGCTAGAGTGATTGAAGACACAAGTCAAAACATAAGTACAGTATAATTCTTTCAAGACTTGTGTCAGCAACAAGAATTTAACACGCCACCCAAAACTAAGTCCAAAGATCACAAGGAAACCCTTCTAAGGCAGGGAAAAAAAATTAAAAATATATTCATATACAGCATAAACTATAAACAAACAAAAAAATGGAACAAACGGAAAAAAAAATCACTACTAAAAAGGAAAATATAAACTGAAAACCCAACTAAACGAACAATTCGCCCAAATTTTGGCCATTCTAGCTATTGAAACTCAGATCAACATCCTTCAAACAACAACAAGTACCAAATTTCAGCGCAATCACCCATGTAAAGACACCGAGTTCAAGTCAAAGCAGTAAATGCAGCCAAAAACGGCAGTTCAAGAGCTAAATCCTCGCAATTACAGAGCATTCACTAGCATCAACGAAATTGAACTAGACACAATAACGTTACTTGATCTGTAAGCGTAGAGGGAGTTAATGAACAATAAGAGGGTTGAAATGACGAGCAGAAATTACCGATCGCAAGTGGCGGCGCCGGCAAAGAATTGGGGCGGCAAATTGCGGCGGAGAGAGAGAAAATTCAGAGCATGGTGGTTGCGGGGAAGTGAATTCCTAGAGAGAGAATGTTTGGGAAAGAGGAAAGAAGGTGTGGGGAAGAGAGGTTGTATTTATGACACTCTTGATTCCGACAGCTACACGCTGACACCACATGCACTCACTCTATGACCTTTGCTTTTTTCTTCCGCCAATCTCCAAATTGCTATTTCCCATATTATTTTTCCCTCTTTTTTCTTTTTTTTTTCCCTTAAATCAAAGAGTATGGAGTACTAATTATTGGAATAATTATTGAGAGATACACAATTCAATATCTAATTATACTTAGATACAATTGAAATTAAAAATTAAATTATAACTACACAAATTCATACTAACATACCTACATTACCCTTATTTAATTCAATTTATTGTGGTCAATAATTACAATAAATTCTCTCCTTATTCACATAGATCAATAATTATTGACATTATTAGATAAAAAAATTAAAACTATCAATGTCTATATTGGATCATTCTTCGTAACATAATTTAATTATATGGCTTCCAAGTTTTTCAAGTAAATTTATGTTTTATTCAAAAAACTTATACACAAAATTGATGAATTTGAATACATATTTCCACTCACAATGAAGAAGCTTTAATATAATAGATATATAACATCTACACAAAAATTAGTGTTGTACATAATATTTTACGCTAATGTTTAATATTTAACATTTTATGCTGCACATAACATTTGTTACTTCACACACCAATTAGGTTTCGCAAAACACATTACATTTACGCTGCACGTATAAGTTTTTGATCCACATAATATTTACGGTGCACATAATATTTGCTGCACATAAAAAAATGATTCTATGAAACGTAAATGTTATTTGTGCAGCATAAAAATTAATTATTCAAATAATACATAAGCTATAATTTGATTTTTTATCACATACAATTAAGCTGCACACAATATTTTGTATTGCACATAATATCTACTATTCACATAACATTTACTCCCTCCATCCCGAACTTATGTTCGCCGGTACTGTAGATACGGAGTTTAAGAAAAGTTATTTTTTGACCAACTTTATTGACTTTTTAGGGGTATTGTGATATTTTTAGGTAATAAATAAATTATAGAGTATGTTATGTGTGTTAGGTGAGAGTGGTATTTTTGAAATTAAGATAACTTTTGAAGTTATTGGTTAATGTGAATTTTCCTTTTTTGGATGGTAAACATAGTGTGGGACGAACCAAAACGGAAAGTGTGAACATAAGTGTGGGACGGAGGGAGTACATCCTTAAAGTACTTTTTTATTCACATGACATTTTTGGTGCCCATAATTTGCATAACATTTATAATGTAGTATATAGTAATTTTTTACTTACAAAATAATTATGCTGCACACAAAATTTTATGCTGCACCTAACAATTTTGTTATATAATTTTAGAGTGAAGTGAAATAATTTTGTTTAGAAATTTGGATTTCATAAATATTTCCTTAATAAAAAAATAGCAAGAATATTAAAGAAATCCCACTAATTTTATCGAATTTACATAGCTCACGTTCTTTATAAAAAAAATCAAATTCTTTCTTTCTTTGGATTGTTTAGGAAATTAGCATTTATTTAATTTGAAAAGTAAGAAAATTAGTATTTATTTAATTTAAAAAGTAAATAATTTCCTATTCAAAAATTGACCACATTAAATTCATAAAGGGTAATTAGGGAATGCTACTATATTATTTTATATCTCATTATAATAAACATTTTGGTATGTATCTTGTAATAAATATGAACTAAACATTGTACCTGTGGTAAATGTCTCTATATTATTTTATTAATATTTTATATTGTTCTATAATTTTTTTTTAAAAATTACAACAAATTGTAATTTGAGAAAATAGTAAAATTTGACTCTTCAAATATGAGACACATCCAAAATAAATCCCAAAATTGAGACATAAACTTAAAATTGAAAATTTTCCCTTTCTTTGCCAGTCTATTTTTTTTCCTATATAAAGTTATCTACGATAATGTTTAGTTTTACATTATGACATATATAGACAGATATGTATAGAGTATAATATTTAAAATAAAATAAAATGAATTAACGGAAAATATGCTATAGAATATTGGGATTGTAATATGCTATAGAATATTGGGTTTGTGTCTTATAAACGATGTCCATTATTAATTTATTATCCATTTCCATTTGGGCTTTAATGATTGGGTAGTATCAAATCTTGGGGGCCCATAATAAAAGTGATGTATGGCTCAAAATTAAGTTGACTCAAAACACATCTGAATATGATGGCCCAAATGATAGTAGAGTATCAATTTTTTTTTCCTTGGAACAGTATTACATTTGGTAAAGAAAATAAACTTTCCATATTAATTACTACTAAGGAGTTATATCTATTACTATTATAATAATGGCGTTGAACTAGTTTTTCATTGATTTCAAGTTACTTTTAAATTAAAGAATAATCAGAGTTGGCGAATGAATAGGAATGGATAGATTATGGATGTTAAAGGTAAATTAATATAATAATATTAATAATTCTTAGCCTTACCGGTCGACTTATTTAGCGAGCCAGCCTTATTAGTCTACTGGCTAATTGTTTGGAACCAAAATATCTAGATATTTCTTTTAAAAAATTTAATTACTCCTACTCATAGAATAGTTTCCCATTGTAAAGTGGGAGAATTGCAGTATTGTTTGAAGATCCGAAATCATAAATATCGCTATTTAAGAATCAAATCTTTATAGATTAGATCTATTATCTCGAGATAACCCTAATTGTGTATAGCAATGTAGCAAAATCTCTAGCAACCCTAATCATAGGGTTTAGTTCGAGAAAAGCGGATTGATCGGACAGATTGAGGGTATTTTGAATAAAGTTGCAGTCTTGATCCATGGATTCCAATGACGATAATTACTACTACATTAGTGGCGACGACAGTGACAGTGACGGGAGGGAGGCAGTGGAGGAGGAGGAGATTCCCGTGGGCGATGATCCAAATCCCGACACCAGAAAAGACTACATAATTTTACAGCCGGACAGAATTAGGCATTTCCAGGAGAAAGACATCTCGGAAGTTTCCGACGTCTTGTCTGTTTCCAGGGGCATAGCCTGCACCCTGTTGCTCCGCCACAATTGGTGCCTCAACTCCGTCATAGAAAAATGGCTCGCCGCCGACAAATTAGTCTGCGAATTCATCGCCACGTCGGAGAAATCGAAATTCAGAAAGGGGGAAAAATGCTGCAAGATTTGCTTAGAAATTTTCGAGATAAAGAGTATGTTGTCTTTACACTGTGGCCATCTGTTCTGCGTAGATTGCTGGAAGGATTACTTGTCTGCTTCCATCAACGACGGCCCTAGATGCCTCAACATGCTCTGTCCCGAGCACAAGTGCGAAGCTATTGCAGGTCTAGACATGGTGGAATCCATGGCGTGTGATGATGATATAAACAAGTACTACTCCTACCTCCGTCGATCTTACATAGAGTCCAGCAAGAACAAGAAGTGGTGTCCTGGGCCTGGATGCGAATTCGCCGTCCAATTCGACTCCGGCGAGTGTGAAACCTACGACGTTCGGTGTGATTGTTCCCACAAGTTCTGCTTCAATTGCAGGGAGGAGTGGCACCGTCCGGTGGACTGCGCAACGGTGATCAAGTGGATCGAGAAGAACAGCTCCGAGGGACCAAACCTTAGTTGGATAGCAGTTAACACGAAGCCATGTCCTAAGTGTAAACAGCCAATCCAGAAGAACCAGGGGTGGAACATCATGACATGTAGACCTCCATGTCGACAACAGTTCTGTTGGCTCTGCTTACAGCCCTATGGTATGGTATAAATGGGGGGTGTCACTGCAATAGCTACCAACGCAACAAGGAAAAAAAGGAAGAAAAGACTAGTTTGAAGGATACGAGGATTGAATTGGAAAGACATGCACATTACTACGAAAGATGGGCTGCCAATAACAGATCAAGGGAGATTGCTCTGGCCGACATGGATCGAGCTGAGACCGACCTCATTCCGAGCCTCTCAGAGCCACAGAGCTGGCTGCGGTTCATCATGGAAGCGTGGGAACAGATAGTGGAATGCAGGCGCGTTTTGAAATGGACTTACGCTTATGGATCAGACGATGTTTTTTCGAGTACTTGCAGGGGGAGGCAGAGGCAGCTCTAGACAGAGTGCAGAGGTGGAGATGAAGAGTCTCATTAACCTCAATTGTAATTCCATGGAGTTCAAAGATTATCGCCAAAAGCTCATACATTTAACTGATGCTACAGGTACTTACTTTCAGAATCTGGTGAAAGCTTTGCAGAATGATCTTTGTGAAGTTGACTCTGTTAAATACTCGCTCCTTTTTTTGTATTACTTTCCCCCTCTACTCTTCAAATAAGAAGTCGTATACTCATTTTCTATGAGAAATTATATTAGCATTAATAAGAAATGGACTATGACTAGCATACCACCGTTTTTTTTTTGTTTTTTTTTTTATAAAATTTACGACCGCCCCCCAATTGTGTGACTTCCCAATTTTTTTTTTCGTTTTTTCTTTTTGTTTTTTTGTTTTTTTTTTTTAATTTAGGTATATTTCACCCTAGATTTAGGTTTTAGGTATAGTTTAGGGTATAATTTATCACTAAGGTTTAGGGAATAATTGTAATGTTACCCTTATGATTTAGAGTACAATTTCACCCCTAAAGTTTAGGGTTTAGGATATAATTGTAATTTTACCCTTGTGGTTTAGGGTATAATTTCACCCCTAAGGTGTAGGGTGTAGGGTATATTAGCCATTTAAATATAATAAGTTTAAAAATAAAATAAAAAACAACATTAATAAAGGAGTAAAAATTAATAAGAATGATGTGGACGAAAGGGGCACCAATTGAATTGATACCCTGGTTGTACCCTAGTCACTCTTTAAGTGTCCCTAGTTGTACCCTACTCACTCTCTTAAAAGTGATATTAGCATGGTAGTTACACTTTGGTTTCTAGTCTCAAAATAAATTTCAATACTCAATTTAAAATACATTTTAATTATAAATTAATTAATTCCACTTTAACCCATATAACATAATTTATAATTTATTTATTATTTAAAATAATTACATTACCTGTGATCATAAAGCAACTTTAAAAATCTGTAATTATGTAATCACATCGAATCTTCTGCATTGTCTTGAGGGGGATTTTCTGCCGATACATAATGAAATAATTATGAGAAGAATGGAGTATTTCATAACACATTCTTATTCTTATGAATAAAAATAAGAAGTTATTATTTTTATCTATCTTAGTCATGAACTATTATAATTTGATGATTATAGCTTATTATAAATAATGTATCACTTTTTATTAAAAATGATATTCACTCTATTCTAGAAGTACATACTCCCTCCGTTCGCCACAGGCGGACATTTGCTTTTTGTACGTGGAATAAAGAGTATTATTATTTAAGATGTAGTTGATAGTTGTATTAGTGGGGTGTATGAGTCCCATAAATTTATTGTATTAGTGATGTGTGTGGATCCCATGTGTTTAAAAAGGGAAATGTGGACCTTTGGTGCGGACGCCCAAAATGGCAAAATGTGGACATTTCGAGCGGACAGAGGGAGTATATGTATTTGGTGATGCAGAATTTAAAAAATTAAAGTAATTTTTTTGTTGTAATGGTGTAAAAAAAAGAGAGATACTGTATTTTGTATAATTGAATATAATAAATTATACTATGATATAGTTGATTTTTATTAGATTGTGTGTAAAATTTTTTTTGGCATTTTTGTAATATTGTGCTACTATTGTAAAATTATTGATATTGCATATTGTTTTCATTTTTAGGATGCACAAGTATTATTGAGACGGATCAAAATTGAAAGTTTACAAGTATTATTGGAATAGAGTGAGTACTACTCATCTATCTAACTAATCAATCCAGTAAAATAATGTCACGCAAGTTTTTTCATTCTAAAATCACTGACTATAGCTACTTTCGGAGAGATTAAGTTGCTTGTGAAAGTGCATTATTTCTCTGAAATTGATAAATTATTATATTTTAGATCCATCGGTAATAATTGACTTGAGTCGTTGTGGTACAAATAAAAATAACAACAACTCATGGTCCTCCTTCAAAAGGAACCTTTATCTACCACATTACTATTCCTCTAGATTTCCCTTGCAGGGGGGTTTTTGCATAATTTAAGTACACATATACTATGTTGTATTTAATACTCTTTTCGATCTCACGTATGCTCCTCATCAGTACATTATTTCTCCGTTACATAATACATTATTTCTCCGTCACATAATAATGATTACATATTTTTGATTTGTACTTCTCATTTTAAAAGTTAAATTTCTTTTTTTCTTTTTGGTAGATGAGACCCCACAAAACAATTAATATATCTCTATGAGATCAACACAACATTAATACAATTCTTCATTTTATATTAAAATATTACTATATTTCTTAATCTATTAAATATCAAAATACTACTTCAATTTCCGTAAAAAAAAAATATTCCTTCAATCCCATAGAAGTTGACACACTTTCTTTTTTGGTTTGTCCCACTAAAGTTGTCACATTTCCTTTTTAATACATGAGACCCACATAAAAACAATTAATCTACTCTCTTGGCCCCTACATATCACCTCTAATACAACTACCCACTACACATTAAATATTATTTCTCTCACTTTACTTTACATTAAATTATTATATTCCTTAATCAACGTGCCCAAAAAAATTATACCAACTTTAATGAGACGGAGGGAGTAATTATTAATAAAGAATTACTTATGTAAAAGTAGTTTGTGGTTGGCGACGCTTATGAGAAAAAGTTTGTCTCTTGTATACCGAATTTATATCATAAATCACGTGTTTCCCCTTAATTTATAGTATATCCTAATAATATATAAGGTATAGGAGAATTAGATTGGGAGAGGGAACACAAAATTTACACCATAAACCCAATTTACACATGTGTTCATGAATGAAAAATTAAATTTATTTAGATATGTCTCGCAACCATATCAAGAATTAATCTTCCATTAATCGGAAAAAAAATTAATTTTTAATATAAAAATGGTTTTGTGGGGGGTGAAAATGTGAAACCAAAGTCTTGCAGTCAGTAGCTAGTGATTGTAAAAGGTGGCATCTCCAACATCACTAATTAAAAATGGCCTATCGTGACTCTTTATTAATTAAAAGACTAAGTCAATACTTTTTGAGGTTTTGTCATATGTGAGACTGTGAGACTATTTCAAAAATTTTAATTACATCATTATCACTAAATTGTTTTCATTAAAATGAAAGAACTGAATTTAGTTGTTGTTTTATTGATGGGCCACTTGACCCGATTCAGAATATGAATACTCCATATCCAGAACTGGATTTAGTGGTTGTTTTACTTTTACTTTTATTTGATGGGCTACTTGACCCGATTCAGGAATATGAATACTCTATATCCTAGTGTGAACATGCACTCTTTCTCTCTCAACTCGCCTAGAGCAAATTGTAAGTTGTCATGGTCAAGAGTCTCGACTTCAACACGCTTTTCCTCAACCCCCACCACTCCCATAGTAACACACAATTATGAAAGAAAGTCAAGACCCTATATCTATATGGTCGTTGGTTAAAGCCTATTTTCTTCTACTCTTTCTTCCCTTGAATTCCCACACTTCTGCTCCACCATTGCAACAAATACCAAAAAAGCACAAAATGTAAAAAAAGGAAAAGAAAGAAAGAAAAAAGAAAAAAGAAAAAATAAAATGAAAGAGTTTATTACGTACTGAGTAGGCCTCCCCTTATTTGACCCGAAATTTAACAGTAACAAATATGAAAAGGATGTACAGTATCAATTATATAATTGTTAAATTAAGACCCCACAATCCCAGTCCACTCCCAAGTCTTCGTTGATGATCAAAGATCCAACCTTTCACACTCCCCAGGTAAAATTTTCTTGCAAATTTTCTGTGGGGTATATATGTGCTCTGTAATAATATAGGGTTCTTGAGAATCATTTTTTGTTTCTTTTTTTTTTTGTTTGTATAATTTCTTCTTTTGAACACCTCTCAAATGGGTTTGAGTTCACTGTTTTCATCTTTACTTTCTTGGAGTCGATTTCCAGTTTAGGGTTTGTGATTTGGTAGACCCCTTGTGTTTTTAGTCTGCTTTTTTCAGGTGGGTTACTTTCGAAGTTCACGTTTTCAAATCAATTTGGTATGTGGGTATTGCTGTGTTGAAGAAAATGAATAATTCTATTAGATCTTCTGTTCTTTCCTATTGTGATTGCATATTTCTCTTGATAGGGAGATTTTTTAAGTTTCTTCTTCTTTGATTAGATTGTTGTTGTAGACTTCTGTGTGTGTGTTTCCCTTTTTCCTGTTTATGTTGTTGAAGTTTTTGTTTTTATGCTTCTTTGCCATTTATTTACTTGTATTTTATCATCCTATTTGAATTCCTTTATTTGCACTTGCCCTTCTTGCCACCACCTTAACCTAATAGTAGATGAGGCTTTTCAATGTTTCTGCTGTTTCTTTAGCATCTTATGTATAGTTGTGATCAAATGTTATGTTGTTTTTGTTCCTTCCAACTTACCATCTTTGATCTATTGCTCAAATTGAAGATTTTCATGGGGTTTCTGATTGTACTCTCTGTATCAGGAAGTATATTATGAGTCTCATCATGTGCCATTAATCTTGCGTTGGATCGTATTCTCGGGTTTTTCAGCGTTGTAATTGCTGCTTTGATGAGAATGGTTTCGTATTTTTGGGTAGCACCTGCTCTCATTTGTATCTTTGTTTGGTTGCTCTTAACTGGTTATCTCAGCCACGCTGCTCAAAGTGATATTGATTGTCTCAAATCCATAAAGAGTTCGTTGGTAGACCCGAATAACTACTTAGGATCATGGATTTTCGATAACGCTACCCTAAGCCAAAGGTCTATATGCAAGTTCACGGGGATAGAGTGTTGGCATGAGGATGATAACATGATCATTAACATAAGGCTCTCGGATATGGGACTTAAGGGGGAGTTTCCGGTTGGTGTATCTAATTGTAAATCCATGACGGGCCTTGATCTCTCGAGCAACAGTCTTCATGGTAACATTCCTAGTAACATCTCAAAGTTGATTGGTTTCATCACTGTTCTTGATTTGTCGTCCAACCAGTTTTCTGGAGAGATCCCGGCGGACCTTTCCAACTGTTCTTACATTAATGTTCTTAAGCTCGATAATAACCTATTGACTGGTCATATCCCTCCTCAGATTGGTCTGCTTGCCCGAATTAAGACATTCTCGGTTACAAAAAATCAACTGACTGGGCCGATTCCTTCTTTTGTGAATAACACTTTTACGGCTGAAAGCTATGCTGGTAATCCTGGATTATGCGGTCCCCCTTTGTCTCGTTGCCCAGGCACTTCGCCAAAATCACATGCTCCGGCAATTGTTGGAGGGGCTGTTGCTGGGGTGACTTTTGGAGCCGTGGTTTTTGCCATTGTTTTGTTCGTCTATATACGTAAGATGTCTAGGAAGAAGAAGGAAGAGGATCCTCTCGGCAACAAATGGGCAAGGATCATCAAGAATGCCAAACGCGTTAAGGTAAGATAGATACACTGATTACTGATTTCCATTCAAACATAACTGGCTACTTGCTGTGAAAATGTTTCTTTAACCTTCATATTGTTTCTGTTTTCAGCTTTCAATGTTTGAGAAATCGGTATCAAAAATGAATTTGAAAGATCTCATGAAGGCGACTGACGAATTCAGCAAAGAGAACATCATCGGGACTGGAAGAACCGGGACAATGTACAAGGCAGTACTTGGAGATGGAACGTGTCTTATGGTGAAGCGATTGCAGGACACGCAGCACTCGGAGAAAGAGTTTTTGGCCGAGATGGCAACATTAGGAAACGTAAAACACCGTAACTTGGTTCCACTTCTAGGTTTTTGTCTGACTAAGAAGGAAAGGCTCTTAGTCTATAAACACATGCCTAATGGTACCCTTCATGATAAGTTGCATAACTTGAGTGATGTTGCGAAAGCTATGGATTGGCCGTTGCGTCTCAAAATCGGGATCAGGGCAGCGAAAGGATTCGCATGGCTACACCACAGCTGCAATCCCCGCATCATTCACAGGAACATCAGTTCAAAGTGCATTTTGCTGGATTCAGATTATGAACCCAAAATCTCCGACTTTGGTCTAGCTCGGCTCATGAACCCTATCGACACGCATCTAAGCACTTTTGTGAACGGTGAATTCGGTGATCTGGGATACGTTGCTCCCGAGTACACAAGAACTCTGATGGCCACACCAAAGGGGGACGTGTACAGCTTTGGAGTCGTGCTTCTGGAGTTGGCAACAGGGGAGAAACCAACCTTCGTGTCTAAAGCCCCTGAAAGCTTCAAAGGAAACCTAGTTGAGTGGATTTCACAGCTATCATCCTCGTCTATGCTTCACGACGCTATAGATGGATCCCTGGTCGGGAGAGGTTTTGACAGCGAGATCTTCCAGTTCCTGAAAGTGGCCTGCAACTGCGTGCTGCCCGGTCCAAAAGAAAGACCCACCATGTTTGAAGTGTATCAGTTCCTGAGAGCGATCGGACAAAACTACGCTTTCACTACGGAAGACGAAATCTTGGAGCCAGCAGATGCAGGGGATGCTGATAAACTGGTGGAGCTCATCGTTGCTCGTGATGTACAGGAAACCTATTGACAGATTGCTCCACAGAAGAATAACAGTCTATCATGTAAGTGTTTAAATATATGTATCTGTAATGTTGGTATGTAATAGAATTTTGTTTTGTAAGTGTTTCTATGTTGTATTGCTGTTGAAGTATGAGTTAATTAATAGGTGACATTAATTAGCTGTGTATAATTAGTCGCATGTTGTCTATTAGAATGGCATCGTTAAATAAACGAGCATGTATTGATATAATGTACGAGACTGAAATATGAGGTTTATGAAATAAAATGAACTACGAAATGAAACACGATGATGTAGATTCTAATATTTACGTGGTTTGACATCTAACAAATCTAACATCTGCTACACAAGTATAAATCGGGTTCACGGTATAAAATCCTCCTTAAATCTTAGGCAAAAACTCATGCGACTCTGGGGACACGGAAGAATATTACGTGTCCCATGTGAACACAATCCTCCCCCTTCAATTCTTTTTAAACCTATACATTGCTAGGAGTTTAAATTGTAAAGGGACACAGAAATTGTAAAGACGCACGGAATGCGTACCGCATTCCTCCCCCTTCAATTCTTTTTAAACCTATACATTACTAGGAGTTTAAATTGTAAATGGGCACGGAAATTGTAAAGGCGCACAAAATGTGCTCCGTGCGCTCAGATGCACAGTAATTTCACTCTAAATCTTATGTACTCTATATATTGGTTGGTAGAGTATGTAAATTAAGGGGGACTAACTCCATTTGCTAATGGGCATTTGTATTACTTCCTCCATCCGCTTCTAAGGTATCAATTTTACTATTTTTTGCGTCCGCTTCAAAGGTATCTATTTTTCTTATTTAATAAAAAAATACACAATATAGTCCATCACTTCCCTCTAATACAACTACCCACTTTATATATAATAATAATTCTCCTTAATCCACGTGCAAAAAACAAATGGATACATTTAATAATAGTAATTCTCCTTAATCCACGTACAAAAAACAAATGAATACCTTAGAACTCAAGAGAGGGTGTACATCTTTTTAACTAATTATGCTTTTCATTAGAAACATTATTAACACCATTATCAATTTTCAACAGTTAGATATCAATTTTAATTAAAATATTGTCACTTCTCATCCGTCTCCTAAAATGAGTGTTTTTACTATAAATTAGTTATGAAAAATTTTACTTCACCATTATCAATTTTTTCAACAATTAAATATCAATTTTAATTAAAATATTGTCACTCCTCGTCCGTATCTTGGAATGCGTTTCGTAATTGTTTGAGAGGTGAATAATTGTTTGAGGGAGTCCTTTTTGTATTAGGAATGAATGTAAGTTCATAAACTTGTTTAATCAATTTAATATTGATATATTTGATATTAATAATTAAAAAAAAACACGGAATATTATAGTTTGGTTTCTTGTTTACGGGTGCACTGGATTTAAAGCATAAACATTTTGTTTTAAATAAAAAAAATAATATACTCTATATTTTAAAATTAAAATTGTATTGTACTAATATATTAAAATAAAATAATCAACTCATTTAAAACACCCTCTCAAATTGAAGTACTGGGAAACAGAGCCAATGACTTCATTTAGTAGCCCCCCTAATCCCTAATCCCTATGAATTAGTACTGCTATGACTAATCAACAATTGGTTTATAACCATTTTCCTCAGAATTAGGGTTCAAAATTTCGAAATCACCCAGTTCGAAGTTCAAGATTCAGTTCAATGGAGCCCAATTCCAGCACACTGGATCATATCACCATAAATTCCAGTCTCAATCCCCAAACTAAGAGTTGTGATTCAACTAAAACGCCGTTGAATTTGTGGCCTGGAATGTACCATTCACCCATGACCATTGCTCTGTGGGAAACAAGATCAAGCATTTTCGAAAGGCTCATGGACCCCCCACTTGATGCCCCCCCTCAAACCGAGTTGCTTACAAAGACCCCATCTCAGTCTAGAGTGACCATTCTCTACAACTTCTCTACTGATTATATATTGAGGGAGCAGTATAGGGATGCTTGGAATGAGATCAGAATTGGGAAATTGCTTGAAGATCTTGATGCTCTTGCTGGTACCATTACTATTAAGGTAGTTTTAGTTTCATCTTCATGGAAATGATGTTCTGTATTTGTTTGTTACATTACACTTTATACTTAGCCTCATCTGATTTTAAATATGGAGTATTGTATGTTTTGTGATCAAAGACTGGTAATCAGTTCTTTATAGATTCTTGGAACACATAAGCGTGTAGATTGTCTTTTATTGGGTTAATTTCTTTAGCAATTTAGTAGTTATTGTAATGAGCTCAAGATTATGGACGATTGGGAGGAATAATCCTGTGTTCTTTCACTTTGATGGTTATATTCTCCCTTGAGTTATGAAATTATGAATGTGAGTTGCTTGTTGTATGAGCTGCAGCCTAGTATAGTAGTGGATTTGCCTGTTTATTTTTGTAATCTTTTGTCTACTCTTGCTTATTAGCATTGTTCAGACGACGATAGCACTACTCGACCACTATTATTGGTGACTGCTTCTGTCGACAAAATCATGCTAAAGAAGCCAATCAGTGTGGATGCTGATCTCAAAGTTGCTGGTGCTGTTACTTGGGTTGGTCGCTCGTCTATTACAATTCAGCTTGATGTTACTCAGCCTACTACGGGTACTTTCTTTGAAATGTGTACCTGTATTGTTGTTTTTTTGTTTAACTTAGGAGTGTGTTTGGTTCATATTGAATTAAAAATTAATAGACCTTAAAAATTTGTTATAAATAAGAGGATTTACACACTAATTGCATTTATGCAGACTTATTTCTCTTCTATGCCTGTTAGTAAAAATCAAGGGGCCTAATGGAATGTAAGCTAATGGGAGGTAGGGTTACAATATCCCATGATGATTTTAATGAGGAAACTTAAAGGAATACTCCTTCTCACACCTTATTTGTTATCTTTAGAACCTTTATTAACCCACGTATTAATTTTGTGAATCAAACATAATCTAAGTTTTTAAACATAATCCAATCCTCCAGTCCTAACAAGAGTGAACAATGTTGAAACATAATTAGGCATAGAAGTTTCCAATTTTTAGCATGTAGACATAATTTCGAGATTCATTCTGCTCTTATTTAGTTATAATGTTGAAGGCAAATTTGTTTGACAAGATAGAAACGCTATCTTGCCCTTGTCTATCTTGTTGAACTACTCAAAACTTTCAGGTGTTTGATTTATATAAAATGGACGGTGACTACTCTCCACATTACGGGATACATTTTATTTTTTCCATCTTTTCCTGTATTTTTCATATCTAACTGAGGAGATGATGTCCATAAGGCAGTTTATTATATACTGTGATCTACTATCTTAAATCTTACAGATCTGTAGATTCATTCTTATATCTCTGTTGATAAGTATGTGTGCATATGATCATTCAAAGTATCTGGACCCCACGTTTTTTAAATTTGTAAATTTGTTAAATTTATTAATTGAAAACCATGTTTATGTCACATGAGTTAATCACTGTGAACCTTGGTTATGTTCGTTTTCAGATTTTAAATCCAAGTTTTAGTTTTCCAAAACCCACATCCAAATTTTAAAAATCTCCCCTATATATACCTACCACGTTCTCTCTCTTCAATTAATACATTTTCTCTCTTTATCTCTCCTCTCTCATTTAGCTTTTTAAATAAATTAATACATTGATTTGACATAAAGTTAAAATCTACCATACTCAAACCCAAAACAAACATAGAACACACTATTTATGATTTTCAAATCCCACATAATCCCAAACCAAACATCACCGTGATTTTGTCTAATGACAAGATTTTATACCTTCACTTTATTGGTAAAATGTATTTCTCGATTACTAATTTTGTAGTTCGATTTCTTGTATCTGATCATTGTCTAAAAGTTTCTCTTTCCACAGAGACAGCTGACCCTACTGATTCAATTGCTTTGACTGCCAACTTCAACTTTGTGGCTCGTGACTACAAGACGGGCAAAGCTGCTCCGGTGAATCGGCTCATTACTGAAACAGAACAAGAGAAGTTGCTATATGAAGCAGCAGAATCGAGAAGCAAACTGAGGAAAAGGAAACTTAGTAATGAAAAGGCAGACCCTGAGAAAGAGAGAAATAGGTTAGAAGAATTATTAGCCGAGGGACGAATATTCTGTGACATGCCCGCTTTGGCAGATCGAAACAGCATTCTTCTCAAAGATACTTGCTTTGAGAACTCATTAATTTGTCAGCCACAGCAAAGGAACATTCACGGTCGTATATTTGGAGGATTTCTGATGCACAGAGCTTTTGAATTAGCTTTTTCAACAGCTTATGCTTTTGCAGGAACTACACCTTCATTTTTGGAAGTTGATCTTGTTCATTTTCTAAGACCTGTGAGTATTATCCTTGGTCACTGTCTGGAAACTTGAACAGAGGGAAAGAGAAACTAACTGTGTCGTATGACAACGATGCAGGTGGATGTTGGAGACTTCTTGCGATTCAAATCTTGCGTATTGTACACAGAACATGAGAATCCAGATCGACCTCTAATCCACATTGAGGTCGTTGCACACGTTACAAGACCTGAGCTTAGGTCCAGTGAGGTATGTTCTTATTTACTCCAGGGAGATGTTGATTTGTTGACATGCATGTATGAATAGTGTGCATCTCTTATCTGTACTAGCTACTAACCTAGTACAAGGAAAATTGAAAGGATTTGTTTATGTTTATTTTTTTGACATTTCATGCGAAAACTTGGAAGTGGATTTTGTAAATTGCAGTATGAACTTCTATTAGTAACGTTTATTTATGTTGCAGGTTTCAAATAAGTTTTACTTCACCTTCACTGTTCGCCCTGAGGCAAAGTCGACGAATAAAGCACTTCAAATCAGGAAGGTCGTTCCAGCGACCGAGGAGGAGGCACACAGAATCATTACACGTATATATGCTGATTCGTTGTAGCCCCCTCGATTTTGCAGAACCTTAACAGAACTGTTTCCATGCCAAGACTTGCTTTAATCTCCTGGATACTGGTCAAGAGGGAGACTACTACCTTAGATCTATACTGTTGTATGCAATAATCCTTGTAATGATTTTATTTCCTGAAATAGTTGAGGATTGTTGGCTTCACATACTTTCAGCAAGAATCATATAATCTTGATTAAAGAAGCTTTCATTGATATTCTTAGTATAAATCTATAAATACCATAAGGTTGACAAAATCTTTTACATTTATCTATCTATTAGATACAGAATGGATTAATTAATTTATGCCTCTAAGAAATTGAACAGGAGCCACAGGGAAGATTTTTACAGCCACAGATTTGAACAGTAACCTGAATTGTTGACTAAAGGTTAAGGGGGTAGAAGGCTCTCATCATCGGATGAAGTGCATTGCCTCTTTTGAAAACCCGCCGGAACTTGCTGTAGCATAGGATTCACCGGGACTGGAAACTTGTGGGATGAACTGACCATGGTTAGTTTGTTAATCATCCCAACTTCTTTGCACACGCGGTCTAAGGTCGTTAGGAAGTCTCTGACCACCATGAAGATTCTGAAAGGATGAGCTTCCTCCTTGGCTGAATTTCCATGGAAGTATTCAGTTATTTCTTTCACCAGAGATAAAGCTAGGTTTTCTTGAGCTTGGATTCTGAAGATTTCCTCTTCTGCTCTTTCGATAAAGCTGTTCATGGATTCTGAAAACTTATGGCTGCAACTTTCTAATGAAGATATCCCTTCGTTTAACTTAACAATCTCTGTGACATTCCCGATTCCTTTGTAAAGCTTGCAGACGTCGGTGCTAAGCATTTCAGCATCCATCACAGCAGCTTTCTTCACATTTGAAAGCTCTGAACTTAGAGCTGAAACTACTTGGAGGCCTAGTTTCCTGCATTTAGCATCGTCGTTTATGGAGGAGCTATCTGCACCAGATTGGCGAGCACCTTCGCTTCTTATTATCTCCTGAACCACGAAATGTAGGAGCGTGGTTTTACCATCAGCTCCCTTCACATCAACTAGTTTAAGGAGTGTATCAAGCTTGAATGCATGAGCATCACCGCGATTTGTGCCAACATTCATCCGATTCCCAGTTTTCAGCACTGCTTCGAGAAGTTTGAGGAACATCCTACTCGTTCTCAGCTCTTCGCAAGCTGCCTGTAACATCAAAACTTGCAAGTCAGCATCCTCTGTCTTTCTGTAGCATTAATCAGCATAAGTATATATCAAACATTGCATACATAGATAAACTGATATTGATATGAAAAGTTACCTCCAAAGTTGCAAATGAGTTTTTCAAGTACTCAATTTCAGATTCAAAATTGGATACATAGAGCATCGCTTCTAGTCTTTTGAATGCATGAGGTATATCGACGACTGCCTTCAAAAATCTCTCAGCCGGTCCAAGCTTGACCGGAGAATCATCCTTGTATTCTTTCAGCTTAAGTTCCTCTTCCTTAGTTGGAGCCATCTTCAGTAAACTTTCGAGAAGCTCGGTCCCTAAAATATCTGCATTGCCTGTTTTAGGTCCAAATGAATTAGAAAGCCATCCCACGTTGTTTCAATAACACAACAAACAAAAATAGAGCATTTATCAATTCATGGATTCTTCTCCCTGTAGTCTTGATATGCTTGAATCTAGATTGACATGAAAATACATGAATTTACAAGAAAAGATGCAATGAACACAATTAAACAAGTATGCAATATGCAGACAAGATGAAATTTGATAATCAATGTCACGTAATTTTGAACCAAAAAGAAATATAATAAAACCTTCTAAAAGTCCTTCACAAACTTCATCTACAGTGACATGGAGTGCCTTCAACAGGATGGCAATATTCTGAGCCTTCTTCGGATCAAGAACCCGATCGCCATTATCTTGTCCGGGAGAAGGAAGAACCTGCCATCTAGTTGCCTCCTTTGGATTTGGTTTCGGAGTATTAACAACGAACAGTGTTTCAATCATCTCTTCATTCAATCTGCAAATGTCTCCACAACAAAATGAGGATTGAAAAAAGAATGATTTAACAAATAAGAGACAATATCTATCAGAACAAGAGCAGAGAATCATACTCAAATGAGCTGCATTTGAGTTGATCCCAAACCATCTCACGATCAGAGCTTGCTCGTACTTTATCCCAGTGCAATGGCTTCAATTTCGGTTTAGGAGGACTACTCTCCCCATTCGAATCCACATTTTCGCTGAAGTACTCGGTTTCCTTGGGAAATTCTTCATCGCCATCATTCTTAATAGCTTGTGAATCCTTTGATGGCAGTTGAATGGGAGATATCAATGGGGGACTGTCGAAAGAAATTGGTTTTAAGGGATTCTTCAAAGCAGGTGGCTCAGTGGGCCTTTTGGCTGGTGGAGTTGGGGTTTTAGGACTGAGCCACGCTTTCAGAGGAGGTGGAGGGGGAGGTGGCGGTGGAACAGATACCGGTCGTGGAGGGATAAATGAAACAGGCGGTGGCGGTGGTGTTGGTATTACAGTGGCGTTATTCTGTATGGAGTTGCCGTCTATCAACAGAGACTCCACATTCTGTTCAAAATCATTCAGAATCGTAGATGATGATTCTTCACTGCTAGGGTTAGGCGGATTGTGCAGTTCAGAGATGCTAATCCTCACCAGAGATGCCGCCGGATTCTGATCTGAAGCATTTGAAATCCTCGGCGATGTTTCTTCACTTCTCGAGAATGTTTCAGGGGAGAATAACTCTACATCTTTTATCTCCAAGGGAATTGAAGTAACAATGGTGTTCTGATCATCGGAAGCATTCGAAACCCTAGGTGATACTTCCTCCTCCTTCACTGGAGATGACGGCGGCGAAGATTCCGAGATTACCGAAGCTCGCATATCAGACGATGTTGCTATATTAATCGAATTATTCAGCGAGGGACTGCTAATTCTCACCGGAGATTCCACGTTCTCATCTTGAACATTCGAATTCCTCGGTGATGATTCCTCACTTTTCGAGTATGCTGATCCCGGTGGCGACTGTGATGCAGATTCAGGGAGCAACAGAGCTTGCATCTCCGGCACTGTTGGGGATTCAATCGAGTGATGCTGTTCATCTCTCTCTGGAGATTCCACATATTGGTCCGAGAAATTAGACTTCCTCGGTGGTGATTCTACACACGATCTTCTCTCCGGGGAAGATGAACTGAGCGGTATATCTCGTATGGGGCTGCAAATTCTCACCGGACATTCCGCACTTTGATCCAAATCATTCGAATTCCTCTGCGATGATTCCACACTTTCGTTCAAATATCTTTCCGGTGACGGTATACTAGGCGGCAATGTGGATGCGGATTCCAGAAGCACCAAATCTCCTAACTCCGGCGGCGTAGGAGTAACAGTAATGTTATCGTGGGCGGGGCTGCTGCATCTCACCGGCGATTCCACATTCTGATCCGAAGAATTAGAAATCCTGGGAGATGATTCCTCACTTCTCCTGGAATATCTTTCCGGTGAAGATGAGCTCGGCGGAGATGGCGATGCAGATTCCTGAAGCAACGAATCTGTCATCTCCGGCGCTGACAGCGTTTGCGGATGCAACGGCGCAACAGCCTGAATTTCAATCAAGTCCGGCGACTTGGGCATCGAATTTGTCCGGCTTAGGTTATTCGCCGGAGAAAGACTCAACGACACAGACCTCAGGGGAGAACCCGAACCCGATCCAGGAACAGTAGAAGAGCATGTGGACAGTGAATCCGATGTAGAGCCATTGAAATTCTCCACTTCTATAGCAGCAAATGTTCTTCTAGAAGCTGATCCAGTGCCAATCGAACTATCTCTGCCATTAATGGAGCCTTTAGGAGAGTAAAACTTTTCACTCTCATCATCTCTACTCGATACAACTTCAGCATTATTCCGAGAATTCTGCCGGAAACCTTGCTGAATATTCAATGGCGGCAATGGGTGGAGCTCCGGCGAGTTCAATTTCCGGGTATTAGAAGCACTATTGTAGCTAATTGCGCCGGCGGCGGTTCCGTTAAAAGGAGCGCCGCCGCCGGGGGCATGTGCATTGACCAAAGTGCCCAGGTACAAGAACTCCGAGCTCGTCTGCGACGGTCTCTGAAGCTTCGGAATATGGCGGGTATTCGGAGTCTGGCTAAACGAAACGGTGCTACAGATGTCGGATCCTTGTGTTTTCGATTCATAAATAGAAGATGATCCATGGTCCGTGGTTCGCTTGCGGAGATGCAGAAAAAAAGCAAGGGAGACGACGGCGACGGCGGCAATAACAGCGGCGACGGCGGCGACAATGAGCTTGGAGGAAGCCGAATTGGACTTGGAAGGGCTTGGAACGGCGAGAGAGGAAATGTTGGACGGAAATGTGGCGAGTAAGGCGGGGGAAGGAGGGGAAGGGGGGGAGGGGTAGGATGGGAAAAAGGGGGAGCCGTCAGGGTTAGAAGGGGTAAATGGATATTTAAGGGGGGCAGGGGGGGAGGGTGTAGGTGGGGGAGATGAATCAAGAGGGAGGAAGGGTTGGTGGAGTATGCGGCGGTGGTGGAGGGCGGAGGTGGAGGATAAGGGGAGGATGGTTAAGGATAAGAAGAGGAGGTGGAGGAGGATGGAAGAGGAGGTGGTGGTGGCGGCGGCCATTGTGTGTGTGAATGGAAGCTTGGTTGGGAATGATGATGGATGAGTGAATTCACATTTTTTCACACTCCAGTGTGAGAAACTCAGAACTGAGTAGCAGAAGCAGAATAGAAGTTATTATTAGCAGTTAAATAATTAATACTAAATTAATTATTGGTGTAATGATGCCTGGGTGGACTAACTAATGTCTGCATTAAATAATTATAAATACTACTATTATATTGATCTACATTTTTTTTTAAAAATAGATATACATGTACAACAGTACAAGCATCTATATACAATTAGTATACATTAAGAATCAAAACCGAGTCTAGTAGATCTGCATTTAGTTGATTACACTTTCCATCTCAGGCCTAGTTTACATTTTTCATTACGAATTGAATTATCATTTTGATACATTATCTCGATGGATTATAGGTAGGAAATGGATAATTATTTTTCTAAGATAGAGCTTAGAAACTATGCCTTAATTTTTTTTTTCTCACTTCCGTGTTAATTATATAATGTGTGATATGAAAATGACGCAGAAAATTTGTATTTTCTTCATTAATTAATAGTATTCTAAATTTTTAAAATTACACTTTAATTTTAAAATTATCATCATGTTTTTTAACGTAAACAACATACTTTATTCATTATATATTACCTCAAAATAACATATTTTCCTCAAAAGTTAATAAATATTTTCCTCAAAATTAATAAAATTAATTATTATTATTATTATTATTTTAAATAACGTATACTAGGTTAAAGTAATTATGATATGGAAGAAAGTATATGTTAA
This sequence comes from Pogostemon cablin, assembly GCA_023678885.1. Lineage (NCBI taxonomy): Eukaryota > Viridiplantae > Streptophyta > Magnoliopsida > Lamiales > Lamiaceae > Pogostemon > Pogostemon cablin. The sequence goes on from CM042984.1 coordinate 4,721,938, forward strand.
AACAAAATATTATTTGCAAATAGTAATTTAAAATTAGAACGCCCAGCACTAATTAGTGTAGGTATGACTTATGAGCATGATCAATTTACCAATTCAGAATCTTTCAAATTAAAATGAGTGGTGGTTATTGGCTATTGGTTAATCATGAGAAGTGAGAAAAGTATTTTTCTAATAGCAAAACAATACTCCAATTTATTTTTTTATGTAAATTAAAGAGTATTATTATTTGATATATAGTTAGTAATTATATTACTATGTTTAAAAGTTTATATTTTAATTGTATTAGTGGGTGTGTTTAAAAAAAGTAAATAGAACACCTAAAATAGAAAAAAAAGATACTTTTTAAAGCGGACGGAGGGAGTAACACATGACAAAGTTTATTAGTGTTAAGAAAAACATTTGTCTTGTGCTGTAAAGTAATTCTGTCTTGATAAAAGTGATAATATTTTAATAAAAATAATATTTAATTTATTTTTTTTTAAAGTTAGTAAAACAACTATTTATAAACAATTTCTATTAACTAAAAATAAAATGTGATAATATTTTTAATGAGAATTTTTCATAAAAGTGTCAAATACTATTTAAGAAAACATAAGCTATCAAGTGAGACCATTACACAAGTGTTCCCCAACTGATAATGGCATGAAAGATGCTTTTTTTATTATTACTATGTATATAATTTTTTTATTAAAAATATTATAGATTTATATTTATCATACGAATCATTTAATAAATTAATTTAATTGAATAATTATTATTTGGGTCACTATTGGATACATAAAATAATGCATAATTGTTATAAACTACATCAATTAAACCACTAATACTCATAACTACACAATTATGATTGTAATACCATAAATACCCCTATGTGTTTGCACAATTTATTTTTGTACATTTTAAAATGTTCCGGCGGAGGTCAGGCGGCAGTCCGTCGAATTTTTTTTGCACATTTTGTTTGCACATTTTAATTTTCAGCGGAGGTCCGGCAACCGGCGGCGGAGGTCAGGCGGCGGTCCGGTGAATTTTTTTTGCACAATTTGTTTGCACAATTTCGTTTTGCACAATTTCTTTTGCACATTTTATTTTACCTATTTTGTTTTGCACATTTTTTTTTCTAGGCATTTTGTATTTTCACATCTTTTATACTTGTCATATTATGTTATAATAGAAAGATTTGGACCCGCAAAGATGAATAGATGACTAGGTAAAATGGCATGTTACAATAATAAGATTTTCTATTTACAAAAATTCTGTACATATACTTTAACAGTGTGCACATTTCAAATGCAATTCAACTACCTTAACATATTAACTTACAACTAATTCAAAAAATATTCAACTACCTTAATTAACTTACAATAATTCAAAAACTTTTTTTCTTTGTTAGTCTCTTGTCATATGCACAATATTATACTACTAAGACAATGAATAAAATCCCACCTCTTGTCAGTTTAAGAACTTTCCAACTCCAGCTTCAAACAGATTTCTTATCATGTTGTAGTACAACATTTCAATAGGGAGTAATTAATGATCCTTTTGTGCATTTGTCTTGACTATCTTTTATTTAATTTATTGATTTATTTATTTATTAAAATTGCACCATAAGTACTAGTAAATTCAAGAATTAATATCATCAAAATTAAAATCATACTAACCCTTTGTTTGATCTGTCTTTTTTAAGTCAATTAAATTAAGGTGCTGTTAATAAAAGACAAGGGACATCACCTTAAATTTCATAATTAATTTTCACTCCAAGACAAGATTTATGAATCAAGTTAGGTTTGAGAATATATATCCAGCAATACTCTAAAATTAAACTGCAGAATACATAATATATATATATATATATATATATATATATATATATATATATATATATATATATATATATATATATATATATATATATATATATATATATATATATATATATATACCAGTGTGCTGAATCTACAATTATAGTACTATTTAAAATCTCACTGCATTACATTAATTCAGTAGATTACAGCAAACATAGAATTAGTACAGTGGGAAAAAGATTCAGACATGCACTGAGTATCTTATCAGTGGATTCTTTATTCTAATTAACATCAAATTTTGATTTTAAAAGACAATTGAGGAGGTGAACTTAAATATCATTTCTCATGAATTGCTTGCTTGTCTCCTTATCAGTTGCTGTTGGAGAAAGGTAAGCTGCAAGTATATATACTCTCTATTGTTAAACACACAACACACTACTATTCTACCTACATACATTAGCAATTTACATGGTATGCATCTAACGTATTAAACGAACATTTCATTTAAAAGATTAAACAACAGATACAACATGTGTTTCCTCTACCCTCACTTCCTTGCATCCTTACATTCGGCATAGCCAAGTCCTGTGAAATCTCGTCCACCAATCGGTCGACTCGCTTTTGTAACGAGCTCATCCCCTTCCGTGAGCTCCCCGTGAATCTCTGAAACCAACATCAACAAATCAGATACGGATTCAAGCTTATAATCGAGAAATATGATCAAATTGCTCTAGTACTTGATGTAGTTCCAACAGATTTGATTGTTGGTTTTCGATCTGTACTAGCTGCCATCATCAAATGTGAACAATCCGATGGCTATATGCTTGTAATGAAATTATACCCTATAGTTCTCGAATACTCAACTGCAGCCTTGAACACGCGCTTGGTGCTCGCCGAAAAAGACACGTCTGTGGCTGAAGTTTCTGATTGTTGCTTCAGAAGACTTTTCCCTCCGTTTCCATCCTTTTGATTGTCCTTTTTCTCCCACAATTTCCGCACACCCTCTTGATCAGCATCAATAGAATTCTAGATTCTAAGAAGCCACCAGGAGAAATGGAAGAGCAGCACGAAGGGTACGCGGCTGGCGGTGGAGATGGCAGCCGTTCGAATTGGGTGGCACACCGATGGAAGCGATGGCGGTGGATACGGCGCCCTAGGCAGCGAAATCAGAAACAGCAACCGCGATCGGGCCTACAAGAGCAGCGTGAAGCAGTGGCTGAGGAAAATAGAGAAATCGGTTGGCCGATAGCAAGAAACGCGAGTGTCGCGTTAGGATCTAAGATATCATGGGCCGATAGCAAATCGTGAGTACCGCGTTTGAATTTGAAAGATGCGCTGTTGGTGAAAGTGGAAGGCTCCTAATCCTGCGGCGACGGAGACTGCTCTAGGCAGTGGAGAAATAGGGAAACGACCCCCTCGTGAACGACGGCTGGTGTATTCGACGGTGGCGGGCCATCGCTAGATCTGCAACCAGTTCAGCCTGTCGGTGGAAGAGAAAGCCCACGTGCAATGGAAATCTGTTGAAGATTCAGCCATAAGCGGTGCCTGTGAAGGGTATTTTAGGAAGACTAAGATGAATTTGTGTATCTGGGAGTTATTTTTATTTTTTATTGTATTGGGATGCAATTACCCTCAAAAGTGTGTATCTTTCAGTAATAAACCCTTATTATTTTTATCAATTAGGAATAATATTTTTAAAAAAAATCTTTTTGACGCTGTAATTTTCATTTTTACTTTTGCACGTGGATTAAGAAAAGTTATTAATTTTCAAATTTTATGGTATTATATATATTAAATAAATGATTAATTATGTTACGCATATTCCATAAGGGTATTTTCTTTAAAAAATTATATAAAAGACAATAATTGTTTTTTATTTTTATTTTCTGTAAGGTGAAAAAAATAGTATGTGAAACTACTTAAAATGAGGGTGAAAATTAAAGAGTTAGAGAGAATATTTATTTTTTATTCATAAAAGCCCTGACACAAATTTTTGCACGTTTTAATAGTGATTTGAGATAATATAAAACTAATAATAAGCATGAATATTACAGGAGTTAATTTTTTTTTCATGTATTAATAAATAAAAATTGTTCAGCTAGAAAAAATGACAAAAAGCAAATTTACAAATAATATTAGGTGTGTAATTATTTTTCATTCTTTAGCTTCATGATTGCAACTTGCAAGTTGTAAAAGTTTTTCACAACTTCTAATTAAATGGATACAATAATTTCTTCCATCACAAATTAAGGAGATTTGGTCTTGATTGAAACCTGTTGAATGGAAGCAATGAAATCAAATTTGAAACTAGTAAAGGTGTCATGATGATGGTTGTTAAAATTGAAAAAGAAGCATGACATTTAAATCAATTATGTATTTTCATTATTATACAATCAAATGTATGACCTTGCATGAATGTACCATAATTGTATATAGGGTTAATTGTATATAAAATCTCCACCTTTCCTTTAATTGCAATTTAGTCCTCATTTTTAAAATTTGGCAAGAAAAATTACAACCTTTTAAAATTTTTGCAAATAGAGCCCACAGATAGCTGATGCTGCCCAAATGGATGACCATGTCACAAAAACGACGTCGCCTCTTTCTCCTTTGACTCTTTTCATCCTCTCTGTTCCCCATTAACAAATACTACAAGAAAAAGGAGATATAGTGACCAAAAATTTGCTGTGAATTCAGATTTCATCGTCAAATTCATTCTATTAGTGACAAATTGTTGTTTTTGGTTGCTAAATTAATAATTATTAATAAATTTAAATAATTATTCATTTTGGCGACATAAAATGAATTTCATGACTAATATTTGCGATGAACTTTTAATATTGTCGCTAATATTAACATTTGCGACTAAACTAATGATCATCGCTAAATTTTGCTATAAAAATTGATATTTTGTCGCTAAAATAATTATTTATTAGAAAAAATATTAAATAAATTTATTTCAGCGACATCAAATAAAATTTTATCGCAAATTTTAGCAAAAAATCTCTATACTTTGTTGCTAATTTTTTTATTTTTAAATTTCACGGCTAAATTTACTATCAACTTTTTTATTTTGTCGCAAAAATAATTATTTATAAAAAAATATTAAAATCAACTTCATTTTAGCGGCACCAAAATAAATAGTTGTCGTTAATATTGGCGGCAATTCTCGACAATTCTTTGCTAATTTTTTAATTTGTGACTAAAATTAATTTTGTCGCTGAATTTTGTTACCAATATTACATTTGATTGCTAAAATGATTATTTCTTTATATATAAATAAAATATAAGTTTATATTAGTGATGCCAAATTATTATTCGTCATTAATATTAGCAACATTTTTTTAATGTTTTGCAGCAAAAATTTTTACATTCACGACCAAATTAAATTTCATCGCAAAAATTTGTTACCAAGTTTTATATTTGGTTGCTAAAATTATAATGTCATAAAGTAAATAAAAGATGAAAATCAAAATATTATTTGCAGCGTCAAATCTTTAATATACTAAAGGAGAGTTTAATTTTGATGATTGTCAATACCAGGATTAATCTCAATTTTAATAATTTTCTAATTATAATTTAGTGTTAAATATAATAATAACTAATAAAAATTTAGTGATAAATACATAAGTTTATTTTAATATTTGAATATGGATATGATTTATATCCTGCACCTATAAATAAGACTTTTTATGCATTAATTTCATACACATAAATTATTCACGAAGGTGAACGAAGGTACTTTTCTTCAATTTTAAATTTCAATTGATTAATTTCATACTCTATTTTTTTCTATTTATATTTTTTATCATAAATTAAATTTGTATTTTGTTATTTCTTTTATTTAATACATATTGTAATTTAATTTTAAAATTTCTTTTGATTATTATTCATTTTTTTTAATTTTTAAATAAAATTTATATTCTTTATTGATCAAATTTATAAATATTTTTATTAATTTTGTTATAATTGCTCTTTTTTTCATTCTTTAAATTAATATATATTAAATTATTATTTCATTTATTTTTTTTATTCAATACATATAATAGTTTTGGGGTAACTAATTTTTACGTTTCTTAAATATTTTTAATAATTTTGTCAATAATATTAGCGATTGTTAATTTTAAAATTTGAAACTAATTTATTTTTATTTAATATAATTATTTTATAATTCTGAAAAATAATTAAATATAAGTTGAACACTTAGAAAACTTTCTGAACACTTCCTCTCCGCCCCAGCTAGGTCGTTCGACCTCTGCCGACAAATTCCTCTGGTAAGAACCTCACATGCCGTGAAATTTAGTCGACAAATCTCTCCTACCCTAAATGTAGGGTTCTTCCAGAAATCCTCATAGATTCGTTGGGCAAAACGTTCACCTACATTTCGTTTGTGAAAATCGTTCACCTCTATTTCGTTAATTCACCGACAGTTACTCGCTGCAGCCTCCCTGGCGCTAACGCTACTCACAGAAATCATAGAGGCTAACACAATTGGTACGAATTCGATGTCTTTACAACTGCTTTCTTCATTGTCTGACCCCCTTCCCTTTCCTCTTGAAAATCCATTCCTTCCCTCTCTTCTCATCCACCCCCTATTTTTTATTAACTATGTTCCTCAATTTTTCGCAGTCTCAATAGTTCAGGGCAACTCACATTCAACATAGTCATTATCTAATTTGTAAAGTTAAATGGTTTCGTCATATTTCTGAACAATCAATTTGACTTGTAGGTGAGTGAGTTATGTGCAATTTATAATTGTTCTATCCATTTAGGATTTTGTGCAGAGCACTTTTATACTATTGATGCTGGTGAACATGTTACACTATCGGAATTCTATATTTAATTTTATTCTTAATATATGCTGGGAAGATCAGTAAGAAATTGAACCCAAGCCTTTGTATCCTGTGATTGGTAGTGGGTTCTATTGTTCTTTAGTTTGCTCTTTTGTCTATGGAATATTTGTTGTGAGCAAAATTATATTTATCTCTATACTCTTATGCTAAATCTAGAGAAATGTTTCACGGATCTTACAGATGTTTAATTCATGTATAGATGATAGAAAGTTCTTAATACATATCTTGTGAAAGGTCCGTGTTCAAAAGAGGTTAGAAACTTCTCTTATTTATTCTTGGATTTGATATCTTGTGTATTATTTCAAGTCATTGGTATGCTGCTCAAACATCCTTGCTCAACATATAAACATATTTAGAAAATCATCTCTATAGGTGAATTACTTAATGTTCAAAGTTAAAATAATCATTAAGCGAAATGAGTGGCTTAATCTTTATGGATGTAAATACTTGAGAAGATTATTTTCATTATGGCCATCAGGACTAGGTTCTTAGATTTTTGTTCTCTCCAATAAATATATAACATCTAGATGCAAGACGATTGTAAGCATCGTCTCTAAAATATCATACATACGTGGAAATCTCTTAGAGTGAGAGCTAGTTGTCATATAAGTAGGTTAGCACCTTTAGTTGCCTACTGTTGGTTTTTTCATCAATTGGTTATATATTTCAAGTATAGAAGATGTTGGTAGCAGCTTAAGTATAGAAGAGCATTGTGCTTGTAATCAACAGTTAGAGATTAATTATCTTATAGTTTCTTTAACTAAATGCTTTTATTCATCATTTCCTATGTCATTCTTTTTTAAAAAGAAAAAATAATGCAATAGCAAATATTGATAAAAGATTAGTGATTTGTCAATTAAAGGTTATTGATTTACATTGCAGTTTTAATGACCTATTTTTAGAGTTATCTTTTCTTTCTCCTGGACATAATTTTAGAGTTACGTAATATTTTAGTTTTTGCCCTAGTCTGTGGTTACTTATTCTCAGTATTATATTTGTGTTCTTTTAGTGTCAACAAACATGTCATCTCTGATCATCTTTTATTTCTTTATGTAGAACTTAATTTAAAATTCTGAAAAAACATTCTCATTTCAATAGAGGAGCAAACATGTTGGATAGATGTTTGGATATCTCATCATGTGAACATACACATTGTTGCGATAAGAAGCCTCGGTATATGGCATTTTCAACTCAAATTTCTTGTCTGCCTGTTATTCCCCCTTTTTCTCCATTCCAATATTATAATTGGTTTTTGTTGTGTAACTTTGCAAAAGTGAAAAAGAGATGGAAAGACTAGTGGGCTGAATTTGAATTGTATGAAACTGATCTTTTAGTTGGGGTGGTTGTTAGTGAAAAAAAAATTGTCGCTATTATAGAAGATTCGTTGCAAATATTTGAAGCAGTAGCTGAAATTTCATATTAAAATATTTGTGGTGAAATATATTAATTTTGCAGCAATTTTTTTGCAGCCAACATTCAATTTTAGTGGTTAAATTTTAGCGATTTTGTAAAACTATTCGTAGCAAATTCTAGTGATAAAATAAAAAAGTTTGTCGTTAATTTTTTGCGATAGCATAATTAATTTTTGTAGCAAATATTTGCGATAAAAATCATAATTATTGTCGCTAAATATTTGCTACTAAATAATTCAATTTGTGGCAAAATTTAGCCGGAAAATATTTAATTCGCCGCTAAATGAATTACGACGGTCATATTCTCACCAAATTTAGCAACAAAAAATTTCATCGCTAAAATGAATTAGCGACGAAATACATTACTTCAGCGATGAAATATTCCGCAGCTAAATCACATTTTTCTTGTAGTGAAATCTGCTTCCTCACCTCTTTCTCTTCTTTTAACTCTCTGAGTCATTTCTCTTACCATTAGCAAAATAGATTAAAAAAAGAAAATTTAGATTCCAAATCTACTTCCTCATGAAATGAATGATTACTAAATAAGAACCGAATTACCACAAAAACAATTTTAAGTTAACAAATCTTAAAGATTAATCCAATCTTATAACTGAAGAGAAGGACTCAAAAACTAATTTAAAGCATTAGTGGGATCCATTATCATCAACTCAACGAAATACCATAATTAGAGTTAAAAGAGAAAATATATTTACATCATCGAAAATTATTTAAATAAAAACGAAAATTCATTGGAAATTTCTTGCAGATCAATGAGCAATAATGGCATCTTCAAGATCATCAAAGTTCAGATATTTGGCGTTCACTGATTCCATCTTGGCCCGATCTAGTTTCATCGACGAGTACCCATCGCCGACCTACGTGAACATTCCGCCATGCCCGCCTTTCTTGAAACCTGATTTGCGATCTTATCGGACTCCGGATCGGTGGGTTTGCAGGCATGTTTAGATCCTTTCTACATCTTCTTCTAAATCTGTTTTTCAGGGTATAAGGTAGACGAAATGATTGAGATTGAAGACAAATATAAATATTGTAGTGAGAAATGAGAGGTAAAAAGTGATGAAACAGTTAAAGATGATGATGTTGGAAGGAGAGTTACTAGGTTAGTACAGAGTGAGGGACGGTCAACGAGGAGAGAGACAAATAAGAAACGCCACCGTTTTAGTGCCACGTCATCCGTTTGGGCAACAACTTCTGCCCGTGGATTCTATTTGCAAAGGTTTTGAAAGGTTGTAATCTGTTTTGCCAAATTTCAAATGTGAGGACTAAATTGCAACTAAAGGAAATGTGAGGATTTTACATGCAATTAACCCTTGTATATACAAGATAGAATTGATCTTGCAGTGAACCCGGTGACACACCGTCCGCCTTTAGAATTTAATATTATGGCTAAGGGTATGTAGTAGGGCCCATCGTTGGGACCCCAAAAAGAGAAAGTGGGCTTCTTTTAATTAGGCCTAGTGAAACTACCAGCTTATTTGGGTTGCTGAGCCCAAGATCAAGAGCTCCCAGCAGAAGGACAGCCGAGAGAGTCTGAACCACGAGCTCGACCTAGACGAGCTCCGTTTTAACTCCCACTTGGCAACTAGCTGGAAGCCAGCCTAGAAGCTATGTAGATATCCCTTAAGATTCTTCTATAGGGGATATCCTAAAACGAATCATGAAAATAGCCGCATGAGACTATAACATTAAATACCTACAATGTTTATAATTAATATGATATGACTTGACGAGATATCCGGATACGCGGATGACGTCACACCACTAATATATGGGGCTCGCCCCTAACGAATAAAGAACAACATTATTCACCTCCAAAAAGCACAAGATCGCCTGGGGGAACTCTTGAGCATCATTTCTCTTATCACTAAATCATTATGTTAGATTAGTACGAATAATCCCCCTAATCACCCTCAAAACAACCACATCTAACGAATAAAGAACAACATTATTCACCTCCAAAAAGCACAAGATCGCCTGGGGGGAACTCTTGAGCATCATTTCTCTTATCACTAAATCATTATGTTAGATTAGTACGAATAATCCCCCTAATCACCCTCAAAACAACCACATCAGCTCGTCATCAAGGAGGGGTTAATTCTGCTATCTACATGATACATTATTTTGTTTTAAAGGGTTATACACTTTAATTAATAAGGGTATACCATTTTATTCTAAAGGGTGTACACTTTTCATTAATATTTTTTTATTTTTTTTCAGAAAATAAATGGTACACATTTTTATACCTAAGGGTATACAATTTAACACAAAATTCTACTGGTACATACAAGTTTTTGCCTACAAGATACATACAGGAACGGACTCCCCCAATTCAAAATAGGTTTACATACAATTTAATTTTACAAAATTACTGAAGATAAATTATTATTATATTATTGCTCGCTCATAAATGTAATTATGTAAGTATTTTTTCCATTTTAATATGTCTTAATATATTTTCTTTTTGTAAATAAGATCCACACAAATTAATTCATATATGTTCACTGATCTCACACCTTACTAATACAACTACTCGTTTTATATAAAAATATTATATCTATATTATCTATCAAATCATTATAAATTAAAAAATTATATCTCTTAATATAAACGTTGTAGTCTTACAAAGAGGAGGGATCAAGATCCTCTGCAGTACTTTACATCCATTTGAAATAGATGTAAAGTAGGAGGATCCATACTCCAAAAGAGGAGTATTATTTTCAAAGAAAAATATGATGTGCAATGCACGTGGTTGAATCCCGGGCTATCCCACCAGAATATTTACCATGTTGTTAGTAATTGTAGTTTTAAATAAAGGATATTTTAATTCGAATATTACCCTGTTGTTAATAATTGTAGTTTTAAATAGGAAAAAAGTTCCTGCGTCTATGGGGACACGTCATGTCCCATGTGAACACAATATTTTCTCTACATATTCTATTTAAACTTATGTATTGTTATGAGATTTAAATTGCAAAGGAACACGATGTCTCCGGGGCACAAGAGCATCACTCTTAAAATAAAGGATATTTTAATTCTTTTTTATTTCGTTTTAGAAAATTTAAAAAAATATGATTAATTTTATTTTTAATGTCTAATAAAACAAATTGAGTAAGAATCTTAATTACTAAAAAACACGTTGGAATGTCACTGGAAATAGTGATGCACCTTTTCCAAAACTGTAAACAGTCAGTAAGCACCGACACCTGGTGCTGCCACGTATATTATTTTTAATTCAGTATATAATGAATTATCATTTAATTGTTTTCTTATATTATTTGAGAAATTAATATCTCGTATCTTTAAGAATTGTGTAAAAGGTATAATAATTGTGTATAATTCAGATTTGACAATCGAAATCAATTTTACACATCCAATTTTTTCCATTATTTGGAACATATTTTTTAATATGATACTCCCCTATAATACACCTTCCCCCAAAAAATCTCTTTTTTTTTTTTTTAGGCACTTGCCTTCGAGTGTCTCGTATGAAACTCATACACACCTACTAATATAACTACTCACTACATATTAAATAATAATATTTTTTAATGTACGTATTAAAATTCAAATAAATTCCTTTGAAGCGATTAGAAGTAGTACAAGTTTTACGCAATATATGTACTCCATCCGTCCCAATGTAAGAGTGTCATTTGCTTTTTAGCACGTAGATTAATGAGTATTATTATTTAATATGTAGTGGGTAGTTGTATTAGTGAGTGTGTGAGTCCCGTATTTTGATTGTATTAGAGGGGGTGTGTGGGTCTCATGTGTGTAAAAAAGAAAAGTTGATTCTTTGGGTGGGACGAACAAAATGGAAAAATGACCTTCTTAGCTTGGGACGGAGGGAGTATAATACAATACTAGTTTTTTTATTTTTATTTATTACTCCTTGCACACGTCCACTTTATAGAATTTTATTTTTTCATTTTGGATGTTTGTCTCAAAGAGTCTTATTTCATTTTTTATACACATATGACACACACAAAGTACTACAATAACTCATTAAATATTAAATAATAATATTTCTTAATCCGCTTGCAAAATGTAAAAAATACACTTTTATTAAAGTTAACAAAGGAGTATATCACATTAGTGGTTCACTTCATAGTTTTATTTTAGGGTATGTTATTAATGTAGTACTCATTCTGCCCCTTACATCCCTCCCAATAATAATAAAAATGATAATTTTAGGGTTATTAACTTATTATTATGATATTTTTTATAATAAATAAATAATAAATTATATTACGTGTATTACATAGTATTATTATTTTTAAATAAAATAAGAAGAGGAGGAAGAACGATTATTTCAATTTTTAAATTTTGTGGGACATTCAAAAATAAAAAATGTACAGGAGATGAAGGGAGTATAATTTGTACGAGGGTATTTAAATTATTTTGATTAAAAATATTGTAATTAATTTATTTTTCTGGTGTTTATTAAACAATTTATTTTCGGGTATGAATGACCGCTAACTAAATAAATACTACTAGTCTAGTACTATCATTTATCCCGATCATTTGAAGGGGGTAAAAAAGAACTTACATGAATATTAACAATATTAATTTTGAAAAATTTAAAATGTTAATTTGAATATTTACATTTTTTAAATTTCAAAAAAAGAAAATGGAAAAAAGTCAATGGTCAGCACCGACTCATATAGCCAATGAAGTGGGTTATTATTTATTTATTTAAAACGTATATAGGGTTGGAGCATTTACGTCATGCATGTTGGGATGTAGCGCCAATCCCAATTTTTGATTATAAAAAAATATTTATTACTCATATAATAAGGAATTATTGTAAGCAAAGAATTTCGAAATATGTGAAAGAAAAAAAAAATCAAATAGAGGAGCATAAATTGAGTAGGAATAACCGAACATTGTAAAATAAAACATTTAATTTAATAATTGTATAAATACTAAAATTTAAAATGATAGAAATATACATGAGATGACAATATTTTAAATCTTATGGCATTATATTATTATTGTTGTGATTTTGGGTTAAAACAAACTCTTCTCCTAATTGTATGAGAAAGATTGTGAAATTTTAGGATAAAAAATATATTGAAATTTATTATTATTATTATTATTATTATTATTTTCTCTAGCTCGTCGTTATAGTAGCCTATTTTAATTACCCATCAATTATTAAATTTAATAATTTATGTTTTATATGGTTTTTTTTCTTACATTTGTTTTTTATAATTTTTTATTCTTCATATAATTTAAAATTAATTTCTTATATACATAAAGAACACTTATCATAGTTCTGTCTATACTAATAAGTACTCCCTCCGTCCCAAAATTAATCGCACTGTAACTGTAGATACGGAGTTTAAGAAATATTATTTTATTGATTTTTCAACTCAACTTTGAGGGGTAAAATTGTCCATGCATTTTGGTTTATGTTTTGGATTAACTTTATCATTAAAGTTAATCCAAATCATAATCCACTGAAAATAATAAAATAATTCAGAAAATTATGAGGGACTAGAGATACCACTTAAAGGGACTAATGTGGAAAGATTAACCCTCGGAATAATATCCTCATTGGGTACATGTCTTCTAATTAGGTTAAGAAACCTAATGGTAACACTTAACAATAGGGACATGGAAAAATTAACCCTCGAAATAATATCATCATTGGGTCAGCCTAAAAAGATCACCTGAGAATTAGCCCTCGGAATAGCATCCTCATGAGGCTAATTTTTCCCTACAATAAACCAACAAGCTTGTGTGATCAGTAATATGCCTCACAGGGACAAGACAGCATGGAATAAGCATTTACAGGACTCACAAGGCCAACACATAGCATGCATGATCAATAATATGCCTCACAGGGCCAACACAACATGAATAATCAATTAGAGGCCTCACAGGGCCAACATAAGGCATGTGTGACCAATAATATGCCTCACAGGGCAAAGACAGCATGGAATAAGCACTTACAGGCCTCACAAGACCAACACATAGCATGCATGATCAATAATATGTCTCACAGGGCCAACACAACATGGAATAAGAACTTACATGCCTCACAGGGCAAACACATAGCATGCATGATCAATAATACGCCTCACAGGGCCAACACAGCATGGAATAAGCACTTACAAGCCTCACAGGGCCAACAAATAGCATGCATGATCAATAATATGCCTCACAGGGCCAATACATAGCATGGATAACCAATTAAAACATGTAATGCCTCACAGGGCCAAGACACTGAACGGAAAAACAATTAAAGGTAGGCCTCAAAGGATAGAAATGTACCCCCACGCAGGAATCAACATACACAACCATCTGTATGTGAATTCCTCATTTGTTCCCCTGTTCTCTTTATCCAACAGGCCAGACCTTCTAGCCGGAAGGGAGGCGGCGGAGTGCCTTCGATTTCGCGGGAAAACACAGGGTCGACGTGGGGTTCGGCGGTCTCTTCCTCCAAGTCGGAGTCCTCCACCACCTCGGAAGACTCCACAGGTTCAAATATCTCGGTCTTCGGCATCACAGTGTCATGGCTTCCTCCGGCTAGATCCATACTATCATCGGCTGATTCGGGCCACAGACAAACCGGATCCACACTCTGAATCTCAGATCCGTGCATCTCCGACTCAGATCCGGCGGAGATTTCAAACATCTCGCCGTTAGAAGGAAGATCCCAGAAATTAAAGAGGTGACTAGGGTTCGGGGTTGGAGGAGACGAAATGTCTGGCTGTGTATGCAGTGCGAAACACTCATCCAGATGATTCTAGCCCTCATCCGGATGGGGTCTAACAGCGGCTTTCATCGACACACCAGATTGGAGGCAAGAAGAGGAAAGAAACGAACAAACAGATAGGAAGGAGGCTAGAGTTTCATGGTGAGAAGAAGAATGAGATGCTAGAATTTCATTAGAGAAGAACAAGAGAGAGCAACATTAGTATAAGGTGTGAGAGTAATAGTATGATTTAGGTTTATAAGTGGGTTGGGTTCAGGGTTATAGTTGGGTTTGGGTTAAGTTAATTGGGCTCAAACTCATTACTTAATTAATTGAGTTTATGTTGTTAATTAGAGTGCCATTTTTATAAATGTTTAAAAAGTGGATGATAAATTGGTAATTTGTTTTTGCTATTTTTGGAAGGTGCAATCTATTTTGGGACGGATAAATGTGGAAAGTGTGCAATCAATTTTGGGACGGAGAGAGTAGTATTTAAATTTCAAGTACTCCATATATGGATGAAAAAATCTTAAAATATTTGAATATTTTAAATCGTAATTTTGTTTGTACATTGGTAGCTTTAATGGCGCCATAATGGCCGACAAACCTCTAAACACTAATTAATAAACTATGATTAATGGTAATGATAGTATTAGACTATTAGTGCACGTTAGACGTCCTTGTGGACTAGATTTAATAATTAATTACACCACTCATTAACCTTTAATCCCTAATTTATGAAGCTCTAAAAAGTATTAGTGTGATAACATAAAATATTATTTCATGATTTATTGCTTTGAATGATTAAATAATACATAACCCTCCCTCCCTTTCTTTCCCTTTAAATATTGCCTTATACCTTACTAACGAAGAGGTGAATAAACAATACTTATTTAGAAAAAGAAAATTAGGACAAAATATTAGAAATAATAAAATATTGGAATATAAATTGAGAGAAATTAAAGTTCAAAGACTATTCTATACAAACAAACACTTGCGTGAGGCCGTCTCATGAAATGAAATGCGTAAAATAGATAAAAAGTAATAATATTTGAATAAAAAGTAATACTACATGATTAATAAAAAGTGATAGACGTCCAATAAATTATTATTGCAGGAACAATTTATATTATAAATAAAAAGTGATAATAATTTTCATAAAAAGTAATACGGCCTCGATCCAAGAATACATGCACGTATTTGATGACACAAAGTTTAAAAAAGAAAATTTTTATTGTAATGATATAAGAAAGAGAAGTATTATTTTGAGTGATTGAATATAATAAAGTATACTATGAAATAGTTGACTTTTAACTAGATTTTGTGTAAAAAGAAAGTAAAATTTTTATAATATTATAATATTGTAAAATTAGTTGTATTATGTATTATTTTCATTTATAGAATGCAAGTATTTTTGGACGGACTAAAATAAAAAGTGTACAAATGTACTTGGATGAAGGGAGTAATATTTTAATGAAAAACTAATAATAATAATAATAATAATAATAATAATAATAATAATAATAATAATAATAATAATAATAATAATAGTTGTAGTAGTAAGATGGCCTACATCCAATTATACGTGAACTCAAGTACGCTTGAGACATCCTAGTCATTGAGAAACACCCAAACAACAAAGTTTTGCAAATTCTAAGGTTTTGGGAAAAGAAACTTCTACCAAAACAAAGAAATATTGCTATTTTATATTTTTCAACTTATTGCCAAATAAAATTAAATTAAATGAAATAATATTCCTAGAAAAATCTTCGACTGGACTAAACATAAAATGGGGCCCAATGCCTTTGTATTGTTTGACATCCAACACTACCTATGCTACCAATTAAATGAACTCCAGCCCACCGAATCACTAACGGAGCTAGGGGGCCAAATAATATGTATAATTTCGATCTACTTTTTTTGTCTCGGATTGTTTTGCACATATATGACGGCTCCAGGATTTTTGGTGAGGGGCCCAAAAAATACTTATAGTTTCGATGTACTCTCTTTATCTTGGGTTTATTGCACACGTATATGAGCATGTGTATTAAAAAATATTATTTTTTAAGTTATATAATGTAAGAAAAAGTACGAGTAAGCTTTATAACTTAAAGAAAAAAGTAAATAAAATTGGTAGAGTTAATAAAAAAAAAGTGTAAAAAATAGGTTAGTGTATAACGTATTTTTACTATTAATAAAACACAAATATATCCAGGACGACTAAAAAAGAAAGTGTGAAAAATATGTTACAGAGAAATTACCACTAAATAGTAATAAAATGATATATTTAAATATGAAAGAAAATGATAATTAGTAATAAAGTGATATATTTAAATAATATGAAAGAAAAGTAGCAAATAGATAAAAATATTAAATAACAATATAAATTGCAAACTTACAGGAGGTAGAAAAAAACATAATTTATTTAAAAAAATATTAAATAATATGAAAGAAAAGTAGCAAATAGATAAAAATATTAAATAACAATATAAATTGCAAACTTACAGGAGGTAGAAAAAACATAATTTATTTAAAAAAATATTAAAAAATACATTTTATAAATATATTAAAGAAGCATAATATTTTATAGGAAAAATAAGATATAAAATGGAAAAGAAGAAAAAGATTATTAAATAGGAAAAAAGAAAAGTTGCTTGCGAGAATCAAACCTTGGCCATCTAGGCTGATGGCAACATGCCTACCAGTTTAACTACATAATATATGAAAATTTTTATCATATATATACTAATATTCTAAAAAGTTGAGGGGGCCCAGTACCCCCTAGCCCCAACGTCGGAATAATACTCCATTAATCTATCAATTTAGAATGTATTAGTGAAGAGTGTGAGTCTCATATTTTATTTGTATTAGTAGAGAGTATGAGTCCATAGTCTAAAAAGGAAAATAGATAGATTAATGGTGGACGATCCAAAATACAAAATGTATAGATTAAGGATGGACGGAAGGAGTAATTATTTTTGAATTTTTCAGTATATATATTTTTATTAATAATTAATACTTGCAAACTGCATACAAATATGAGAGGCCAATTTATTATACTAATTGTGAAATCACATAAAATAAATTAATCACATTAACTGATTTAATTTAATTCACCCTATTATGAGACATACGAGCTAGAGTTGTGATATGAACCGTGAGAAGAATCAGTCCATTATTAAAATATGATTATTATATAAGTAAATTATGTTATTGAATAATTAAAATATAATTTATTAAAATATAAAAAATGATATATTAAAATATGATTTTAAAATATTATAATATAATTTATTACTTAAAAAAATTATTACTATACTTTAGGAATAATAATATACTTAAGGCACTATTATCAAGTACTTTAGTAAAATATACATTAATTATACAATAACATACTTTATTTATAAAATACTTTAATAATAGATAGAACCATGTACTCCTCAGCTTAAAAAAAAAAAATCTTTTTGACAAAAGCCATCATCTTGAGGTCGCTATTTTTTAATTTCTTTTCTTATAATTAGGGACTTCCTTGATTTTCAAGATCAACAAAAATATTTTATTAAATTAATTTCTTTTGGGATTTATTGAATAGTCTCTTAATCAAAACTTAAGGAATTTAATATATAATTTTAAGTAATCAAGATATCTGATTTTATTTATAAAAAAAAAAACTTTTATCTTTATTCTACTTTTATCTTTCACATATGAAGAATTTGTCTCATCACACAATGACAATGAGTAAAAAGAGCCTTGCTCTTTCCCCAAAAGTGTTCAATACAACAAAGCTTCTTCCATGCAAATTAACTACTATTTTCCAATCTTCTACAATAGTAATTATCATCATTTTCAATGTAACTTAGCTTGAAAACAATTGAACAAGCATTAATTATCTTTTAATTGAATAACTATTTCTCATCTACTTCTTCATAACCACACATCAATAATTTAGATTTTAGTATCATGTATATGTAAAATATAATGTCTGTCATAGCAATTACTAATCAATCCTCCTAATATGACAAATATAGCATGCAATCTTTGATAATGCTAGAATTAATATTTCACGTATTAATAATATTTGTTAGGGATAGAAAAGAATCAATTTTTATGAATATCTTCCATTAAAAGGAGTGAAAAGAAAAAGAGACAACTAAAGGAAAAGGCAAAAGGAAATGAAGTTGGTAAATGCATGGGTTTTGTCATAGCTAAAAAGTTGAGGGCCATTATTTCTTTTCATGAATAGGACAACAAAAATAAATTAATTTAGAAAAGAAAGGAACACAAAAGTATACTAATATATATATATATATATATATATATATATATATATATACACACTCTCTTCCTCTCGACTCTTCATATTTCTTTTATTAAAAAAAAAGGAGAGACATTATTACTTAAAAATATTAAAATATTCTTAAAAATTAATAAAATTTGTAAAAATAATAAATTTTACATCGATTCGTAAACATGAAGGATAGTGAGAATATAATTTATATTAGAGTGAGGCTTGCGTGCGTCCAGAGCACATCATGCGCCTTTAGAATTTAGTATTATGGATAAGGGTACATTATTTTGTTTTAAAGGGTATATACTTTAATTAATAAGGGTACATCATTTTGTTATAAAGGGTATTACAATTTTCATTAATATTTTTTATTTTTTTCAGAAAATAAAGGGTACACATCTTTATACTAAAAGGTATACAATTTAATACAAAATTCTAAAGGCACACAGCGTGTGTCCCGTGCGCCTTGTGCAAACAAGTTCTTGCCTTTATATTATTAACTACGCTTTTCAAAATAATAATATTAATAATAAATAAATAACCAAACAAGCAAAATATTGATGTTACTGAATCATAGCATTACAAATATCTCAAAAGAGTTAATATCCCGTATGCATGGAAATATGGATTTATGTTTATTTATTCTTTTAACAACATAATTAATTCAGCAAAAATATGTAAATCTTAAATGAATGTACTCTTTAACATTCAATATCTTAATGAATGTATTTTTTTTATATTTATTTATATCATTACTTTTACATTAAAAAAAAAAACCTAACATTTTTATTATAACAACAGATTTTAATTCTCTAACAAATTGTATTAGTTTAAAATTATTACTGCGGTTCCCATGCAATGAATATTTTGTTATCTCTAGAGTTAATGATTGAGTTCAACCGAATAGAAAATTTTGGTTAACCAGTGTTATAATATCTTTGTTATTACACTATAATATAAAACGTTGTCTAGGGAAATCAAAGAAAAGAGATGCGTGATATTAGTAACCTGGTTCGATTTCTTGTGCCACAGCTTGGATTGTCGCCACATAGTAGGTGAGAGAAAAAAATAAACATTTTCATTTAACGTTGTCAAATGGTCCAAAATAAGAATATAAAACTGATTTTTAACAGTGTTACGTGGGGAATTAATTTTTTTTCTCTCACATCCTAAGTGGCAAAAATTCGAGCGGTAGCACAGGAGATGATGTACGAAGGTGGCATAAAAAATCTTTTTTATTTGTTTTTGGATATATTTATTTTGCAAATGATATCAAAAGGAGATGTTAGGAGGGGTGGGTGTCCCCATTAGAGGGTGTGGAGAGAATTTAGCCACACACTCCTCATCTACACACTTCACTGGATATTCCTTCTTTCTCATCAAAATATCTCCACATACATATATACACATAAAACTATACCTTAACAACTCCATCAATACACCTTCATAGCTTTTAACTTGATTATCCATCCACAAGTAAATTCTGATTTTATAAAAACTAGACATCTGATTTCTTATCCCAACTGTGTATGAATATACATTAGGAAGAGTTGGTCCATTAATGTGTCCACTACTGATGGGTGGAGATTACATTAAACTCAACTACATGCAATCTAACCTTATCACATCACCATCAACTGCAGACATAACAATGGATTCAGACACCAAGATGTAGAGAAACACAGCTAACGAGATTCCTGTGTAGAAACAACACAACCAAAACGGAACCCATGTGCAAATTATTCACATAACATCAATATTGATGAGAGCCCACACAAAACGATATCACAAGGCACCGGACCCTCAACACAACATATAGAACTGAGCGTATAAAAGGTAATAAAGGTTCATTGTTGCTTTAAAGATCAACGACTTGCCTTCACCGCAAGCAGTGCGCATATCTGGAAGTTCCAGGAAAAATAACGTGAGCTTTCATTTAATGTGAGATAGCTGAATTAATGGTACTGGTGCTGACTACAGTTGATCACTCGGGTAAAATTGTTTAATATCTATCTACTTGCTAATCCAACAACATACAAAGCACATCCTTTACAAATTGGCTACCCCCTTCAGTGGGTTGAAGATACCAACTCTATCTCCACCTATTCTTACAATTATCAAATAAGTAACATGATTAGACCTAATTCAAAACCTTTCAACCTAGAATTCTTGAAAAGAATGGTAAGAAGTCATATTTTCCTATAATTGCTACCAGAAATATGAGAGGCTTTTTACAACACATGTTCAATGTTTTCTTTTTTTCGTTCTTTTCTTTTTTACCTTGAATTCACTTGCTAGTGAATTCACCTTCTTGGCAATCTTTAGTAAGTCCAAATTAAGCTCTGCATGGAAGAGAGAAATACAAATGTATGTAAAAGAAGCAGAGCACACCTTTCAGGGGCAAATTATGACTATGCACACTAGCTGTAACTGGAATATGGGATTTTTGAACACTTCGGTTACAGCACACTTATTTAGCCCTGTTGAAGTCCTTTTAGTTCAAAGAGGAATATAGACTGCAGGGTGGTTAAATGGAGAGAATTTCCAATTTAAATTTAGCACATGGATTTTTAAAAAAGGAGTTGAATTTACCATCCGGCAAGAGTATGTAGCTGGTTGCCCTATCACTATATTGCAACAAATAGTATATCATAAACGTGGAAAAACACACAAATGGCATTTGTTTTCTAGTGAAGTAACCAGAGAGCTATAATAACAGCATTATATTTCCAGACTTACTTTAGTTATTGTTTCTTTCTGGATGGGTCTAAACTCATCTCGCTAGCATGCATTCCAAATTAGAAATCAACCCAATCTATCTGACTTTAAGCCTATTGGTTCCCACATATACACCACTCGATCAAATAAAAGATAAGAAGCCTTAACTTTCTAACCAGGCCACTAAACTAATCAGCCTGTATCATTAGAATAAAAAAGACGAACATGATGATATAAGCTTCCACTAATAAGTAGTTATGTACCTTAGGTAACTTGAAAATAGTAAGAAAAGAATCCCTCAATTATCAACTCCAACATCAGACGACAAAACTAAAATATCAACCACCACCTATCAGCCTGCTACCTTTATTGCTCCCATATCATCTATCTTCGAGCTCTTGTGCTGCATAATTTCAGGAGTTAGATCTATGAAATGAAGAGATGTGAAGAAACAAGATGAAAAAAACAGGAAAATTAAATAGAATCATATGCAAAAAAAAAGGTCACTGTAAACTGGTAGAATCAGTCAAGGTCTCTTTTACCTTACTTTTCTTGTGTTTATGGATATCATTGCCATCCTCATCACCGTCATGCTTCCTCTTCTAAAATTAAGTCAGGAAAGCAGCTCAATTTAAAGGTTTATATAAATTATCATGACGAGTAAGGATTGTCAGCAAATAGAGATGTTAAGAAGGGATGTCAGGAAACAAAACAATCTCATGTCATTCTTCCAGAGCTTTTTACATGTATTACTACCTGATAGAAAAGTTGTATTAAATTGGCAAGAAAGCCAAGACAAAAAAGCAACCAAGGATAATGATACCATTAAAAAAAAAAATTACACACAAAATAACAAAAATAGTTGCATTTCATAGAATAAAAAACCCTAGAGTCCTTTTTGCTCTCAGCAAAATTTAAGTTAGAAGAAAATATAGTTTCAGACCTTTTCATGATGTCTTTTGGAGTGGTCATTTCCAGAATCATGATGGCCACCTTTGTCTTTTTTCTTCTCCTTGTCCTTGTCCTTGTCTTTGCTTCGATCTTTATGCCGATGTTTATGCTTCTTGTGCTCTTTATCCTTGTCTTTGTCTTTATCCTTGTCCTTGTGCTTTTTATGTTTCTTCTCCTTGTCTTTTGAGTCGCCTTTTGTTTTCCCAGCAATGGTAGGGGCACCCTTCTCAGACTACAAAACATTATAAGACTAACTCAAAGATTGCAAATAATGAGCTTCAGTCTTTTGATAGGTAAAGCATTAACCATCGGAAACAGAGTGAGCGATGAGAAAGAGAGGATAAGGAACTCACAGGAGGAAGATCCACAGGAGCCGTTTCCCTCAGTTGAAAGGCTTCCCTGAGAATATCTAGCTCAAGAGGTTGTATACGCGTATTAGTTTCTCTAGATAAGGATGCGTCTTGCATGAGCTGGCCTAACTGCATCCCCTCCCCCTTTCTGATTTCCGTGTCTCCAACCACATTATGAAGGTAGTGAGTATCTGATATTGACACAGGAAGCGGTCTCTTGCAGAAGAAATCATAATGAGGTAACAACTTGTAGCGACTTATAAGATCCACAGCACCCGTAAGTTCTCTAGGCCCTAATTTTAAAAACAGCCCACAACATTTATTTAAGCATTCAGAATTAGATATAACAGTTAAAGATGAAAGCTGAAACATCAATTTTCATTTTACACATACTTTAACATATGGAAAAGAGATTCTAAAATCACAGGTATTCAAACTAATAAAGGAATGATTTTGAGAAATTAACAATGACAAGGGTGCTAAGAATATAAGGTTTCTCCTATTTCTTTAATTAAGTTTCTCCTATTTCTTTCAATATAGAGTCCATAGTCAAACAAGCCGCCAAGTAAGAAAAATTAGTTCCAATATAGTCAAATGGATCATCAATTCCATCAGTAAGCTGAGCCTGCAAATTCTAAACAACCTCAACAATCCCCCTGTCCACCAATCCCCCTTTATGTTCAGGATTGAAGTTCCCATTAAAAGCAAAAATCAATTCTACCAAGTAAGCTCTGAGACACTATGGGAGCAGTACATGTTCCAGGATTCAGCTTTTTTGAAACCTCCTACTAAAAGCATCATCACATTTGATCACCTCATCCAACACAATAAACTTCATAACTCAATATAAGCTAGCTGACAGATAAAAAGCAAAAAAAATACAGTACATTAACAATTTAGGAGCCCATTTATTAATTTAACATTCTATAGCCAATCAAATTTTCAGACTTCTTACACTAGCATCATTAAAACTGGATAATTAAAATTGATATTCTGCATTATTACTGTCTGAATTTTCTAAAGAAAACAAACTTTAGTGATGAATGAGACATTCAAACAAGTCAAAAGTAGCACACTTTCATTCATATCTACAAATTGACCTCTTCCAAACTTCTTGAAATCAGGATCCATCAATTAGCGCCTGACATGGGAGTAGTTCATCACAGCCAGAGATTTTACTGAAACAAAGAAATGATTAATTAACTCTACAGGTTTCAGTTTCTAAATTCACCAATAAAATAAAGAAAAGAAAAAATTAACAACAAAACAGAAATGTGGCTATAAATCATACAATTACCAAAGGAATCTTATACAATTGATCATGATGGGAAACACGTTAAGAGAGAAGTTAAGGGAAACAGCAGAAAATGAGAGGGCGAAAAAGTGTAAAGAAAGCATTGGACAAAAAAAGTCAAAAATTACAGATCCCAAATAATCACAAATACACAAAAGATAAAATCTGGATATAAAACAGGTAGCAAATAGCACATGAAACAAAAGGTGAGAAACCAACCAAAAGCAATTTTATATAAATCAATTATGTTTCAAGCACAGCAAAATAGTTTCTGTGTTCTGGTTTGTGTCTGTAAGACACAAAATGAAATTGCAATACTTTAGATCAGAAACTGGAAAAATGCAATGTTTTCAGAAACAACATCAAACAGAAATTTACAGAAAGCAATATGTACAGGACACAGTCATTAAAGCCTCAGGATACATTTTGATAATAGTCTGACCACAAGGCTATACTGAACTTTATTATATTGTGCATAAAAGTTTTGAACTAATAATCTTTCTAAGGCTCCAAAGAGAAATTGATTAAGTGGATTATAAGAGGCCAGCGTTTCTACAATCATGATGAGGAAAAAAAAAGGTTTAAACGCACGCAAGCTCCACATATGTACTTATAAGAGGGAGAAAGAGAAATTTTTATGAGGTACCTTAACTGAAAGGTAGGATCAAAATATCTAAACCAAGATACAGACGGCAAACTTATCAAGAAGAACCATCATGCATACAATTATCAAAAGTCAAGAACATGAAAATTGCAGGCGATAACGGCAGATTAAGAAAATCAAGCTTAAAATATATTCTGTATTTATAATATAAAAGTCAAAATAAGCAAAAAAAAAAAACTTAATTGATGGTCAATTTCTTGTAGATTACAAACTTCGGATTTGATATTATATGATTGATTTTATAAATCTAACAGAAGTGTAAAATCTCTAAAGTATTCAATCATACAGAAGGTTTTGCGAAAGATAAGCCATCACAAGTCCAAAAGTAAGGAGACATGATCACATAACCTACAAGCCACAGCATAATTATGACCATAAAAAACCCATGCCACAAATATTCAATATTCGTTCCATTCAAGCTACTCAATAAGGATAGGAAAACTTGTAGATCTACAACTTAGGCGTATAAAAATTCAGATACTTCTATCTATGAGGACATCATTTCTAATGTTCATATCTCATGGTATTTAGTCTATATTATCCAACTTCAACTTCAAGATATTTACCTTAAATCATTCAAGGTTCCAAATGATGCTGTCTTAGAATCCACAGAAATTTACCAGATAAGGTTGAAACACTAGCAATAAACTAACATCTATCTTCTTCTTCCCTAGTTAGAATTAAGATATCAAGCCAGCATGGATAAAAATCCTATCTATATCTAACCACTAGTTTTCATTTAAAATATTTCCAGAGTTGCTCTAACTTTTAAACCTAGCAATAGAAAGGAGGTTTCCTCTTATTCCTAATCTTTTAGCTATGACATCAATATATATCCAATGTATTACATCCCTCTCCCACTCCGCCCAAAAAAAGTACAAATGAGAAGCATCCCGAAAGTAAAGGAGTGTTTCCATTGCTTTAATAAGATATTATAGTGTATTTAGTTTTTGCCAGTCACACACATAGCGTCAGGGCTACATTTTTCACCTCATGTTATTAGGATAAAAAATTTCATGCAATGTAGTTATGTTGTGAGAAAATATAAAATATAACGAATAAAACAAAAACTATACTTCGTATCATTCATGCAACAGTTGACATCACATCACGATTACAAAAACGCATAAAACCTGAAATCAGGCTATTTTATCACGAGTGACAACGTCAATCATGATCCGAAAGATAAACTTCACATACTCACTCTTAAAGACCTAGACTCATCAGAAAGCTGATAAACAACCTAACTAAAAAAATCAAGGAAAACAAAGCATTATAATTGCAAATCAAAAGAATAGCAATAGAAAACAATATACAGCATGAATGCATCAGACACTAAAGTCTCCAATAATGAAAATATAAAATCAAAATATTCGAAAGAAACTGAAGCAGAATTGCTAGCTCTCCAAAGACCACGGAACCATAGCAAACGAAGTGACAACTGAAAAAGAAGCAGAAAATCCTATTTCTAACTGCATTCGCACGAGCCCAAACTAAAAAAACAGAAACCCTAATCCGAAAGCGAAATCAACAAATCCACAAAATTACACTGGAAAATGAAAATTCGAAACACTGCCAAACCAAACCGAATTCCACAAAAGAAAGTAAAGCAAAAGAAGCGCACAAATTACAGGCATACCTTCACCGAGTAGGCAACACAATTTGGGGGCTTGTTCACTGAGGCTTTCAAGCGATCGCCCCCCGAGTACAGCAGCTTTGAGAAACAACAGGAGGATGAAAGATTAAGGAGCGCGTTGGGACGTGGAAGAAAGGAAATGAAGAATTAAGGAAGAATTGGAGGTGCTCAAAAAAGGTTGGCAATGGAGGGAAAACTGGGGAGGGGATCGGGTGTTAGCGAATTGGGGGTGGAAGGAAGAATAGAAGGGGTATTTCAATTGGCTTCGGTGGAATGAGGGACACGTGGCGGGAGGGTACTGGAGGTTGTATTGCACCAGATTGTTTGCTGTTATTGTGTTGTCCTTGTTTACGCAAATGACCTAGTCTGAGCAGTAACAATATTTTTCTACCGATGGCAATTTAGGAAGTTCCAAATTCCAACGCAGGTAATTCTGACGCAATGCCCAAACCTGCATCATTTTGTTATACTCGTTTTTTTTTCTTTATTTAAAAAAATACATTTATGAATTTTAAATATTTTAATTATTATATATTTATATAGAGTAGTCTTATCAGTTAAAATAGATATATATAAAAATAGAAAGAGTCAACGTGAACCCAATATGAATTATTATTTTTCTAAATGAAAACATATTATTTATTTCAATAAAAATATAAAAAATCACTGTATCATAATTATTTTTTCAAAAAAAACAGATGAACAGTAATTCATCTCTCTAAAAATTATTCAATAAATCAGTGTACAAGAATTTATGAAATAATTTAGGAGTAATGTTTTTCAATAAAATTCAAATGAGTAATAATTAATCTCTTTAAAAATTAATTTTTTTATATTAAAAAATAATTGATAATTGATAAATAGGATGCACGTGTACACAAGTATTTGCTATATAAAAAAGATGTGCTATGAATTATTTTAAATAAAATAATAAATTTTACATGTTACCCCTTCAATTATCTTCGTCTTCCCAATTTTATATCCTCTTCTCGTATACAGAGTCATTTATAGTGAATTAACACCGATAACAAATTTAATAAACGCACCAATTTAAAGAAACAAGAAAAACCATTATAAAAGTTATGGAGGCTAATCCTAATTACGATTAGAGAAAAATGGGATAGAAATTTTAAAGTGGTTCTACAATCAATCCAACCTAAATCCACTATGCAAATACTATAATAGTGTGAGAGATGACTACAAATAAAAAAATGAAAGAGTTTATATGGATAACAATATACAAACTAAAAGTTACATGACCAATTTGTTGATACATCTTTAAGCCTTCGATTTTGCCATCGAGTAAAACTTTTTCTAACTATAGCTGTTGGGATTTTCATCCATATGCATAATTGCTCATAGCTCATCTAATTGGCTACAATGTAACTATCTCAATATAATCTATTTAAACTGTCCTCTAGATGGCATGATCTTGGATGTTATTGTATACACCATACTTCAATTCCTCAACACATTCATAATCAAGTTAAAACAACTAACTACCATTAACCAATGTTAAACCAAGCAAATTAATAAGGTTTACATCACATTACTAATAACCGAAAACAAACCTATATTATTATTCACTAATTTTCAAATTTCAAGTAAAGTGTAAATCGAAAATAAACATAGATTTGCAGTGTATTTCACCCTAATAAGTTATGTGTTATTTTATCCCTAAAGTTTATACTATTTAGTTTAATTAATTCATATGATATCATTGTAATTTTGTCCTATTGTTTATGATATAATACTTACTATTTTATTACAGTTGTTTATGTTTTACTTCACCTTTAAATGTTAGTATAGTTAGTAGTTAGTTCACCAAGCACTCTTACTTTCCATTCTCCAAGTCTTTTTATATTTCTCTTCTTAATTTGTTTTCAATGGAACCCTCCTAATTCGTTCCCAATGGATAAGGGTACAACATTTTATTTTAAAGAGCATACACTTTCATTATTATTTTTTTAAGAAATAAAGGTATATATCTTATACTAAAGAATATATAATTTAATACTAAAATGAGTTTGGGTCCAAGACAACACACTAGTTTTAGCAAAAAATAAAAAATTAATAATAATAATTCTCCATAATTAACAACTGATAGCAATCATATAGCATAATGTAACCGGTACTTGTACTAGTTCGTTAAATAAGCGGATAAGCCCATGTAATGTAAGTAATTGATTAATTGGAGTAATAATTAAGTAATTATTATGTCCTCCATGTGTTCCTTCTCCAATTGGAATTCAAACTTCCATGGATATTCGCTCCTATATAAGAGATTCGAGTGGCAGAAAAATCTAACACGCCTTCACTTCGCATTAATCTCGATCATATCGCCGTTTTCAGCCGCGCAACAATGGCAACTCTCCTCATCCCACCGCTTAAGTTTTCAACTCGATCCGCCTTGTTTATGGTAATTTTCTGGATTGGCTTGTTTTGCGTCGCGGAAATCAGTGCTGGTGGAGATTTAGGGGAAGTTCTGGGCAAAGGAGGGAGTAAACAGAGAGAATTCGACTACTTCAAGCTCGCCCTTCAATGGCCGGGCACCTACTGCCGCAGAACTCGCCATTGTTGTTCCTCTAATGGCTGTTGTCGGGGGTAAGTTCGGCACTCTTGTTATTTCTTGACTTTTTTGCAATTATTATTTTAATTTTATCAATTAAGTCTTGTTAATTCGGGAGATTATTATTTTAACATGAATTACGTCAATTAAAATCGATGCATGTGGACATTGGCTGCTGAATTTATCAGAATTTCCTTGAACTAACTACTAGGAACTTTGGGTCATATCATGAATACCTTGAAGTATTGCAGGAACGTTGGATGGAATGAGGGAAACATTAGTATTAGCTGAGTGGATTTTATAATTTTGATTCATGATAAAACAGGGAAGGTTGATCATCAAACATTTGACACACGATAAACAGGACACTGTTTGATTAGATAGATAAAAGGCATTAATCAATAAAATTGGGTCTTTGTCTGGGGAAATTATTTAAATGTCAAAGCTATCGAGGTTTATAAACACTTGCCATTTTTCTGCAGTGTCTTATTTCTTCTTGATACTATGTGCATTTCTTAGTATTAGCTTAAGAATAATTGGGATCCTCACTATTTGCTTTGTTTATTTGTCCAGTTCGAATGGGCCAACAGGATTTACAATCCGTAAGTACACTTCTTTTCATTCTTTAAATTAATACTCATTTAGATTATACATGTGTTTTTTGCTCAAATACCATTCGTAGTTGTTGAAGCAAAGAGTGATCAACAGTTATAGATAGAAAGTTGTAGTGCGACAAAAATTGTCGAATAATATGAGATGACCAAATGATGAATCTTTCTTTGCAGATGGACTTTGGTCAGATTATAATGATGGAACTTGGCCATCATGTTGCACTGGTAAAAGATTTGATGTTAAAGAGGTAAACATTTTATCTACCTCATGCTTATGAAGATTTAGATTGTAGTACATGTATATTTTTCCATGCTTATATTAGAAAAGCTGCACACGCCCTTCGATTTTCAGCCCTGGTAATTTTGAAAATTTTAATAGGCAATTATATATGTTTCCCTATATAACTAGATGTGGAGCCTCTATGCAGAGAGAAGAAGCTATATAAACTCACTATCATTAGCTGCTTTGAACGAAAGTCATTGATTGAGTTCGGAAGAATCAGATCAGAATATTTGCTTTATTTCTGTAATTAAAATTTAGCATGTGAATATATGATATGTATTCATTTGCATAATCATTGGTAAGATCTTGGGGAAATGTTTGGTACATGTATGTCCGGGAGAGGGGTTGTTAATATGGAGTTAACATTGTCCAGTGCTCTCTCCACCTGTAGAGCAAGTACCTATTTGTCCTTCAGAATGTTACTGATGTTTTTTTATTCCGAGGACAACTAAACGAAAAAAAAAAAAAAAGAGGCATTCCAAGTTTATGTGCATACTTGTCCATGTAAGTAACAGCGTTCTTTTTTCAATAATTTTCTGATTGAAACTTGCAGGTTTCAACATTGCTTGATGCACTTAACAAGTACTGGCCTTCCTTAAGCTGTGGTTCTTCATCAAATTGCCATGGTGGAAAAGGATTATTTTGGGAGCACGAGGTCAGTTCTTATTCTGCTATACTTCATAATTAATGATGATTAATAACTGGAACTAATAATTGATTTCTTTTTTGTCATGTTTGGATCGCAAAACTCCTGGACAAAAGTGGGGTAAATGTCTTCTTGAAGTGCTTATTCTGAAATGGTTTTATCTCTGTCTTCTGAATTTAGGAATGAAGTTTATCGATCATATACTGAGTTGCTAAATATGCTTTGATGCTTGAAACTATAGCTCAATCATGATATGTGAGATCATTCATAAGCTGTGAATATATTGTCATTCGTTTTAGATTTTTTTTGGTTCTCTTGTCTAGTCCCCTCAACCTTTTTGTGTCATTCTCAGGTGACACCAACAAAATGTGGTTGATCGGTAAAACTGTACTAGTAATGACATTATCCTATTTCTATGTCCATTTCGATCTGTGTCCTCTCTCCCAGCCTCCGATCTCCTTAAAGTGTTGAACCCCATGGAGTAAAAGAAGGAATAAAAAGAGACCATGTTGTGTCAACTGCAATAAATGAAGAAGATGACTTGAAAATTCTGTACACCTTGCACATTAGCATGCTCGACTCCACACTTGCAGGTGTTTTTGTTTCTCTAGGAAGTGGATATATCTAAAGCGCAAAACATCATACAGCACTTGGGTATATGTCAATAGCTGCAGAGTTCAGTGTATAATAATTTTCCCAGTAGCTGCAGCTGTCGATTAGCATGAGAAACGTAACACTTATAACCGGGTGATTTGGTTCTAGAGAACTAAATGCTTAATTGAGCAACCCACCCTCAAGTACTGATGCATTAATTAGAAATACTGTGGTTTTGACCTCCCGCACTATACGTATGAAATCTGAAGCATATCATTTCAGATAGCTATCTTTGATCTTGTGCATATAAATGATTAAAATGCAGCAGAAAACTTCATTTGTTGTGAGTAACATTACTTCTCTTTTCCATATTTTGCAGAAAAACATGGAACTTGTTCTTACTCAGTTACAGGAGATGAATACAACTACTTCTTGACAGCACTTAATATTTACTTCAAATATAATGTCACTGTAAGTTGATGTTATCTCATTAAACTTTTCAAATTTGATTCCTTTATAGGCTTGTTGTATATGATTATGGGTGTTGAATCTGTTCATTATTCATTGCTAACCTCTAGCATGCCTCTGATCAAGTAAAAATTAAATATTAAAACTTCAGAAATTACAATTTAAAGGTGCTATGTGGTTTCCTATATGTAAGCAAATCGTAGACCGAGTTCATGGGTGACCCTTCCTAAATATAGATATGGCCTAGAATTGTTCAGCAGATTTTGCCCTAATATTGTTGCCAATGATGACCGCACTTTCACATTAATGATAGCTATGTTAAAGCATTAAAATGTTGCACGAGTCAAAGATTGGAGAAGCCCAAACAGGATTTTCCCACCCAGTCTGGATCAACCCCCAAACTGATTTAAAAGAAGTAATATGAACCGAAGTGATAAAGAGTGCTTATCTACTACATTGTTTTCACTAATATTGTCTGCCTTTCACCGTTCCCATATATTTATAGGATTGTGTAAAAGGGGTTATTTCTCCTGAAATCTAAGTGAAAGACTTGGGATTGAGTAGATCGAAATCAGTCAGTATTGCACTAGCATAGTTACATGGCCCTTCCTGCCAATTTTTGGGCTGGCTAGCTAGTCTGCTTTGATCCAACTGATTTAGTTAATCAAAGTAGAAGGCTAGGTAGAAGAGGTGTCATCTCTGCTGGAATCAAATACCAAGTTTCTAATAATCATATCTCCAAATAACTATGCCTGCATATATTGCGAATTCAGATCATGATCGCTGTAATTTTAGTTAATGTTTTCCCTTTTTTCAATCTTTTCATTTAACTTACGACACTCTGGGTTGTTCCTCTTTTTCATTGATGTATTTATTCCATCATCCAGGAAGTTCTGGCAGAAGCTGGATATGTGGCATCCAATTCTGAAAAATATCCTTTAGGGGGCATTATTTCAGCTATACAAAATGCTTTCCATGCAACTCCAGCTTTAGAATGCTCAAATGGTGCTGTTGAGGAACTTTATTTATGTTTCTATAAGGATTTTAAGGTCAGATCCTATGTCTATTTTTTGTGAAGTTCTTTACTTAAATATTGATTTCAAATGCCAATATGAGATCTTTTAAGGACTTTTATATTGATCTGAAACATGATCGATAACAATGATGTATCCACACTTTGCTTGAAAGTTTTTATTTTATTTTGTGCTGTAATCTGAAAAGGAGATGATTTTGCAGCCTCGTGATTGCGCTGATAAATCCAACACTGGAAGCGACATGGTTAACTCGAAAAAAACATGTCCCAGCTACGTCAGCTTGCCAGAATACACCTCGTTGAGTGAGTTTAATTCTTTCCACAGCCAACCACTAACACCTACCCTGAAACACCCAAATAAATTCAGTCTCTCTTATGTTTGATCATAGAAATAGATTTTCTCAATCCCCATATTATTTATTTCAATTCAAGATATAGTTCACTGCTTTGAGCCACTTGAGGCTGTTTGTTAATTATGGCTGAATTTTACTTATTTTCTGATAGCAGAGCTTGGAGATAGAGAAACAGTTTCAATGCCTACTTTGCGGTCGTCTATTTGAGTCGCCGTAGCTTCCCCTACCAACTAAAAAATTAGCAGAAGATATATCTGCAACTGGACCTTGTAAGTATGCTGGAATTATTGTGCAGTAGTTGTGTTTAACGATGTATCATATCATTGTCATAAGATAATTTATGCATACCTACGACAATAATCGGTAATCTTGTTCACACAAGATCCTCATTTATCTCAAATTCTTAAATTATTATCATATACGCACTTGTACAATACAAAATCAGTACGCGTTTGCATAAAAAATACTGAAGTACAGTATATATCTGATAGCGATATCTCCGAGTTCTTGCGTCCCCGAAATTACAATTTATAAATGATCAATTCGTGTATTATACTACTCAATATATAATATTTTATCCTATATTTGTTGATATTTTAAAGTATAATGTTAATACTTTTGCGAGTAATGTATCATCAATCATCATGCATAGGTATACAATTGACAGATTATTAAATATATATAGGTTATATAATATTTTAACAAACTTTTCTTTTTAAATTTTGTAGTATGTTTTATTCAGGGGTGAGATATTTATAACCTTGAAATTGCTAAATATATATCGAAAGAGACACTTTCTTGTGAGACAAGTTTATGTGTGACGGATGGTGAGACGGGTTGACCCGTTGTTATAATATAGTACTTGTTATATAGGTGAAGTATGTCTATTTGTAGTTAAAGTATATTGGTTGTGAATTACTCCTAATATAACACTTTAAAAACATACTTTAATTCATTATTCATCATATTTTAAAAAACATATTTTAACACAAATTAACCTACTTTACCTATATAGCAAACAAATTTTAACAATGAGTCTATCCGTCTCACAACTCTTCTCATGTAATTACTGTCTCACTAGAGACTTTGTCATCTCGAGAGGAAATATATTTAAATTAAAATATATAATATATTATTAAACATATATCAAATTTACTAAAATTATCCCATGCATTACACTCTTTATTTGAATATTACAAGGATTATTTCCTTATTTGAATTAAATATAGTATTATTTAAGGTGTACATAGAGTTACCTTTGTAGGAAGATAGTGTGTTTCCATGTGATGTTTGTGGAGGATGAATTTCTTCTTCTGCTGCCAACACCAGATGACTATTACTGGGACACCAAGACTACACCATTTTATCTGGACTAGTGAAACTAACAGTAATTTATGGGTAGATTTTATAATTTTGGTATATGTTTAATAATATATATATATATATATATATATATATATATATATATATATATATATATATATATATATATATTTATTATAAGGATATTTAAATCTTATTAATTAATAATATCTTAATTTATATATTTTCCATGTATGTTTAGCAATTTGGGGTATGAATAGCCTTTATTTATTTACTCATTATTTAGAGTTCACCAAAATAATTAATACTTTAAAGATATTTTAAAAGAATTATATTTATTTAATGACGGTAGTTGTCTGGCACTAATCCATTATTATTCCTTCATCAGAGACAAAATTTCGTCACTGAAGCGATTTATTTCGTGGCGTTTATCAATTGTATTACTACTTTACGACTATTTTCTCACCCTAAAAGAAAAAGAAAAAAAAAAACGAAATCCTTTTCAAATACTAAAAGATTTCCGGTTTCATTTGATCATCAATTGTAATGTTTGGTTCAAATCTAAATAGGAACAAGAAATGTAGATTTAGGATTGGGTGAGTTTAGTAAATCAAATAAATTATATTAATTTATATTTGTTTGGGAATTTAAGTACGAGAGCTTTTAATTTTATATCAAATCAATAAAAGAAAATAGAATATGATGTTTATAACAAATACTATATGATATTTATCTGATTTTACTAAAACCCAATTAAAATAAATGAATGAATTGCATATTCCAACCTGGATTAAAAAATCGAAAAGACATAGTCAAGATTCTACATAAATTTGTGTGTAACGAGGAATGATAATATTTTAATTTAAAAATAGTAAGTAAATATTTAATGGATGAGAAGTGATAACCATCCAATTATACTTAAATTACATTAGTTTTAATAGGAAGTGATAACTAAAAAAACGTAAATGATCACACTATGACGATTTCATACAATACAATTCGTTGCTCTTGCTCTTGAGATATTTACTGCATCTAGCTAGGTTCATCAATAATTGATGTGTCGCTAAGTACTTTATAAGAGATAAGAGATTTAGTCTAGAAGATGATTCATCAAATTAATTATCATAAATATTAAACATTGATATGAATCTTCTATCTTGTCTGCCAATTCATTTACTTTTTCATTACAAATTAACAAACTTCGTTTTCAAATCAACAAATGGAAAATTTTTAGTTATCTTTAATCATAAATACGATTAGTTAATCCCGCAATTAACGAACAATCCCGCATGCAGGGTCAAATCAGTAAATTACTCGCACCTTATAAACCAATAATAATTTTCTTACATTTAAATTTAATTCATAATTTATATAACTAATCATATAGATAAATATCTTCATATTTGATTTGAGCTATGAGCCTCCAATAATTTGTCAATTACAACTTTTTTTTTCCTTATAATAACTTAATTGAACAATTAATTAAGAACGTACTTATATAGAGTTAAGTTTAAAGTGGCTTATTTTGAAGTGAAATTTAAAATTAACGAGATAAAATAAAAATGATTACTCCCTAAATATATTAACTTCATAAGATGATTAAGCTAGCTACTTGTTCGTTATGCCTTTTCATAAATTTTCCCTAAGAAAAACTCAATTTCCTTACAAGGAAAAAAGAAAATTGGTATGATCAATTACTTATAGTCTTATATGTATTTGTTTTAAAAACTAAAAATACTGGGATTTGGTCTATAGTGTGATGGTTGCATAAAACGTTTAAGGGTATAATATTTTATTATTAAAAATATAAACTTTAATTCATTAGAGTATTAATTTTTTCAATAAAAGAGCCGGTTAAAATATGAATAATATTAAATTTTGAATAGTGGTATTTTTTTTTAAGTTAAAGATATAAGTTTTTATACTAAGGGTATAACATTTAATATTAAATGATAATTTTTGTAAGCAGTCGGATCTAAGAGTAAGATGGGAGGGGCCGAGCAAGTTTTATCCAAACATTGGATAGAATCATTATGGATAAAAAATATTTAATTTAAAGAGAAAACAAGCATATAGTATGTATTTTGATATGCTATTTATGAAAAATAAAAGTCCATCTATTTATAATTTATATATATTAATGAAATTATTAATTCAAATGTGCACCCTAATTATAATTATAACATGAAATCAATTGCAAAATCAATGAGAATGGATTGGAGTTGGTCGTGCAATATGCAATATGGTTCACTCTTGCAATTTAATTACTATTTAATTAATCATGTAATTATTTTAAAGGAAAGCAACTTTTAGGTGGTAATAATGGCACAATTATTGTGAAATGGTGCAACTCTTTTTGATCAAGGTGACATTCCCACTTCCTATTATTTTTCTATTTTCTAACCCAATCTAATTTGGTTCATTTTGTCATACCTGCGCTTACTTATGTACATGAATATTCTTCTTAGCTTTTTATTAATCAATCAAGATTAATATATATTTTTTAATTATTTATTAATTAAATGCGCATCATTTTCCACCTATGTTCATCTCCATTCTGTAGACTATATAATATACTAATGTAAACATGTCGGAATTATAATTAATTAATGAAGTTCAATATGCATTAATCACCTCTAAAATATACAAATACTCGTTATTAATTAGAATTAATGTTTAATTATGTAGCTCTTTCAATACTAGCTAGTACTTCTCCAACTCTTTATGCACACTTGTACTTCAACTTTTGAATGGAGTATGCATATATGTTGCACTCATTTATATAGTATTATGAAATTGAATTAAAATTTTTTTGTGTACGAAATTATAAACATAAATAATATGTTGCCTAATGCGGATGGAGGATGATACAGTAAGTTTTGTTGGCCAAAAATTAACTCGTGTCCGATTTTTTTTTTCCTAAAACGAATTTAGTAAAACAGATATATAGAAAGTGATCATAATTTAAATAAAAAATTATACTTCATAAAATTAAAAGTAATAATTATTCAATTTGAATTATTTTTTGTGTGAGTGATGAAAAGTGATACTTAATGTATTTAATAAATAAATGGTGGTATCCAAAATTCAACGATAAATACACTTGTCTGAAACCATTTTTCCGTTTTGTTAAATAATCATTGCTTATTATCAAAGATACCATCATTTTCCGTTTTGTTTATACAATAATTCATTATATCACCGTCATTTTTCATTAATGTAAGTATAACTTTTTTTTTAAATTATTATCACCATTTATTTATCTTATTTATTTATCTTATTGAAGTTTTTCGTGAGACTATCTCACACATAGGGGTGTTTGACATAATTATTTTTTTTTGCATAAAACATTAATTAGATGAGTAGGCCGGTGTGAACCAATTTTACATGTGAATCCTATCTTTGTAAAACTACTCTTCCATATATAAAAAATTATTTTTTAAAAAGTAATATTTTTTATTACAAAAGAGTAATAGTACATCTCTTTAAAAAATAAATTTTCATACATTAAAAGTTAATTGACAAATCAGGATGTGTAAGAATTTAAAATTTTTTTTTTATTTAGGAGAGTAATAGTTTTTCTCTCCATAGAATTAATTTTCATGTAGTAAGAGTAATAGAGTTAAAAGTTTGAATCAACATAAGTGTATGTCTAATTAGATTAACTAAAATGAGACCGAAATATAACAAAGTGAGTTTTAAAGAAAATTCGACATACGATCACATAATCTTGAATATGGATTCATTTAGATTGTACTTTATAACAAAATTAAATTAGGTTAACCCTAACCTACCCCTATATTATATCTAAAAAGCTAGGATACATGGTAATATTATAGTGAGATAACACCAAAGTAAATGAGGTAAGCCTTCATTAGAGGGTGTCATAAAGGAGATTGTTTGCATTTTTTTTCTTAATTTTAAAGAACCTTCCATCCAGAGGGGAAAAGTAATCTTTTAATTATTTACTTCAGTTTTATGATATTATAATGAAATTAATTAATTTATTATTACATGAACTTTTGATTATCGATTATTTTAAATGGAGGGGATCAAGTGGCTTTTCATGCTTGAAAGAGTGAACCCATGTACGCAAAATAATTGAGCCAAATTAAAATATTAATCAACCATCTCCATATATAATTCATACTTTTAAATTTAATTTAATATTACATGTCGCATTACGTTGCATATTTATGTGTCATTTAATACAATATATACGGAATAATTATTTTAAATACAAAAATGAAACAAAATACTCCCTCAGTCCCTTTTAAATGGTCTTTTTTTTTTCATTTTGGGCGTACCACCCAAAAAGTAATCTTTCCTATTTTACACACATGGGATCCACACACACTCATTAATACAATTAAAATATAGGGCTCTCACACTCACTAATACAATTACTCACTATATATATATATATATATATATATATATATATATATATATATATATATATATATATATATTAAATAATAACATTTTTTAATCCACGTAAAAAACAAAAGTTACCATTTACATGGGATAGAGGGAGTATATAGTATCAAATTACACCGGGTTGCATGTATTGCTCTTGTGTATCATTTTTTGTACTAATATTTTAAAATATAGTTCTGAATTGTTTCTATTTTATAATAAACTCTACAGGGAAAAAAAAGTAAAACCCACCAAATTAAATAAGAATATAACTTAAAAATTAAAGAAGCCCATTGAATTCAAAGAGTATACTAGCTAGTATCTAGTACCAGTTCGTCACTTGAGTTTAATATTGAATTTCTTTTTATCAATAAAAGAATTTATTAATTCAAGAAAAACTCAAATTGAATTTTATCTCTGGCCATGTTCTAATTATGGAGTATTAAAAGATGAGCAAGTATTTTATGGGATTGGTCTCAAATTGAATTATTCTTTATATATTATGCACAACACTATAGACAGACACTAATGATTTATCATTTTAAAGAATAATAATTTCTTATTCGACTTTATAATAATTTTACGATATAATCGTTTTATGCCATCATTTAAATGCATATTCATACTTCCTTACTAGTGAAAAACTCAAATATACATCTCATCATCTCAAATAAGGTGATGGTGAAAACATACTCTCATATCCTTTATAATGTTATGGTGAATCAGAAGTTAGATTTTTTATGCTTCGGCAACATTGTGAAGAGTATCATTTTTCTTCGCCTCTCATTTAAGCAAATTTGCTTCAATTAGACTCACCCAAAAAACTATCTAACACATAATTTAGCGGTTATTGTTTTTAACGGTGTTTCTATTTTTTTTTTCTTATAATCTTTACCTAATTCTTATCTAAACCCTCTCTATCTTTTGTTAGTAGAAATTTTATACTCCACTTATGTGTTAAATTAAAAAAAAAAAAAAAAAAAGAATGCATGAGGTGAATGGGAAATTTCAAATGGCATCAAAGCCATGGATGCGGGAGAAAACGTGGGGTGGGAGTAGGGGGTAGGGTAGGGGTGGGTTGTGAGGGGATATTATCCTCTGCGACCCTTCCTGCTATCATTGCACTATTCTCACTGAGCACGCTTTTACCAATCGCCCTACATCTAAAGCTAAAATCCCTATCGCCTTTTTTTTATATATTTTTTTTAATTTTATTTTTAATTATATGTATTATTGTGATAAGATTTGATAATTATAGACTCCATTAAAAAAAATTACACATTGATTAAGGAGAATTAATTAAAATTGAATAATTATTTTTAATAGATGTTAAAAAAATTAATAAATTTGAAATTGTTAATAATGATGAGTATTAATATTGAATGCTAAACGGTGGTAAAAGAAAGGAGAAAAAAATTATTATATAATATGTGTGTGTATTGAACATTAAATATATAGTTTTATTATCTTAAAAAAGTAAGATTTATTCATATAAAATCAATGTTGATAATTTTAAGTGAATATAAAACACCTCACATGATAAAATTGTGTTTATTAGAGAGTAAGAAAAGTGTTGATGAAGAGGTGTGATTAATAATAAATTATGGATATTTATGAAAAGATACATAATTAAATTTGATAATTAACACATATAGTTCATTCATAAGTTTATAAATAAACTCTTTTATATATTTTACAATACACACAATTAAAAATTTGAACACAATCCAAAATATAAGTCGAAGACGAATGTCTAAAGTTACAAGTTGTATAGTATTTCTCAATTAAGTCAAGTTAAGATATGATCTTACTGCTTACACAATTCATTAAGTCATTCTTTAATTATTATAATTCTAAAGAGAGGTAAGAATACATTTAGGTTTGATTTTTCTAATAGTAAAGGCCCACACCACACTACGTATTTAAGCAATGAGTTTATTTATAGTGACACGTGGGATATATTTTTTAATTTCTAACCAGTTTTGTTCAAATTAGTCAAACCCAGTTGTCCTATTCAAGTTTTTCATATTATATTTTTGAAGATATATAATTAATCAACTATTTCATTAAAAAATATTTATTTCGACAAGAGTATGAGCAAAACTACCACTTTTAATACTTTATTTTGAACAATGTTACTTATTATAATTTTTTTAGAAAAATATTTTTTTTTTTTAAATTTGGATGTAATTAACTTTAGTTCACAACCTCCTGCGACTACTTTTGCAACTATATATACAATTTTCATGTGACATCTTGCTTGATTATGTCTGCAACTATACCTACGGCAACATACATATTTTTTTTCATGAGACGACTCCTAGACTATATCTGCGACTGTCGCAAAACAATTTTTATTTTCATGTGACACTATACGCAACAATGTATTAATTATACGAAGAGGAGAGGAAAAAAAAAGTAAAATTTTCTAAAAAATTTATGTTGGGTGTCATTTTTCAAAAATCACTATTATTTTTTGAGACATTTTCTCATTTCTCTCACAATAATGGGTAAGTATAATTTTTTACTGAAATAAATAACACTTTTTCTGGCAGGCTAATTTCTTTTTGTTAGAGTCAGACAAACAATATTTCATTGGAATATTAGTGGAGTAGAGAAGCAACATCATGATGATACATTAGTAATAGCAATAAAGCTGCATCCAAGATTATTAGAGGTTAGCTCTAATATGAATTGAACCTATTAAAGGAAATAAAAGACATAGTTAACTTACCTTATAGATATTATTCTTTGATTGGTTTGATCCATAATTTACGGATCTTATTGTTGTACACGTTTGTAATCTTTTGTGTATATAATGAGAATTTCCTCTCATCACTCATTAGTGATGATCGCATATTCATCATTACATGGTATCAGCCTATCATCTTAACCCTACGTTTTTCTCCTGTTGTTCTTTCTCTTCTTCTTGGCCGTTTCCAGCAATCACCGACGCCCCCCCACCTACACCATTTTCTCTTCTACCGGATCTCTCTTCTTCTTGGACCATGGCTGCTCCGATCCAAACACCTTCTTCTCAAACCACTGCTATGATCAACCTTGTTCAGATCAAGCTTTCAACCTCTACCTACTTTTTCTCTCCATGGCTACCACTTTTGAGTTCATGGATCTCATCGACGGATCCACCGAGGCTCCTGCCAAAATTCTCACTGCTGATGATGGCGTGGAAACCCCGAATCCAGCATACTCCGTCTGGTTTATGCGTGACCAGAAACTCCTAGGCATAATCTACTCAACCCTAGAGCACGAAGCCATGGCCGAGGTCCTTGACTGCAATACGTTTCGCTCGGCATGGCTGGCCCTGTGGTCGGCCTTCGCCAATGCTTCCACTTCCCGTATGATTCAACTCCGAGAAGAACTTTTGTCTCTTCGCCGTGATGGTCAATCCGTTGCGGAGTATGTGCGGCATTTTAAATCCCTCTGTGATCAGCTCTCTGCCATCCAAAAACCAGTAGATGAAAACGACAAGAGCCACTGGTTTCTTCGAGGGCTAGGCCATTCCTTCTCCAACTTTGTGGACACTAGAATGGCCATGCATCCCGTCCCATGTTTTCGTGATCTCCTCCATCAAGCCGTGCAGTTCGACTTGATAACCAAGTCCATGGAGGGA
The DNA here is from genome assembly GCA_023678885.1 of Pogostemon cablin. Lineage (NCBI taxonomy): Eukaryota > Viridiplantae > Streptophyta > Magnoliopsida > Lamiales > Lamiaceae > Pogostemon > Pogostemon cablin. The sequence continues at coordinate 4,764,557 of CM042984.1, forward strand.
TCAGCTCCGCCTCAAATCGCGTTCATTGCATTCAGCTCCAGCCTCAACGGTGCTCGTGTTGCTGGGCAGAACAGGTCCCGCGGGGGTGGCTTCGCTGGTTCACAACATCGAGGTGGTAGCCATGGCGGTCGACGACAGTTCACGCCCCGCTTTCAGTTATGCCAAGGGGAGCACTTCGCTGATAAGTGCTCTCGCTTCTTACAACTGCAGACTCAAGCGCGCCAGCAACCGTCCCCATATTCTTCCTCAGCAGACCTGGCGCACGCATTCAATGCTTCCTGTCACGTGTCTCAAACTAATCTGGTCTCCTATTGGTTTGTTGATTCCGATGCTTCCGCTCACATAACTCCTCAAAGCGCTCAATTGGATTCGTATGAGCCATATTCTAGTAATGGTGCTGTTACTATGGGTAATGGAACATCCCTTACTATTTCTCATGTTGGTTCGACAACTCTTTCACCTGATATTAATTTGTCAGATGTTTTAGTTGTGCCGGATATCACTAAAAATCTCTTGTTTATTAGCAAGTTGACTTCGGATAATAATGTTGATGTTGTCTTCTCTGATAAGTCTTTTGTTATTCAGAATCGATTGATAAAGGAAACTCTGGCTCAGGAAAAATGTGAAAAAGGCCTTTATGTATTGGAGAAAGCTTGCTTGGCTTAGGTTGCTGCCCTACACCCCAAAGATTTGAGAGCTAGTTTTAATTTGTGGCACTTACACCTAGGACATGTTTCCTTTGGTGTTATTTCTTTATTAAATAAATTAGGACACTTGTCTGTTACGTCCTTATTGCCTAACCCTACTGTTTGTTCGCCTTGCCAGTTGGCTAAGAGCAAAAAATTGCCTTTCTCTTTAAATAAAAAACGTGCTTCCTCTGTGCTTGATCTAGTGCACTGTGACTTGTGGGGACCTGCCCCTGTTACTTCCTCTGCCGGGTTTTGTTACTATGTTGTGTTTGTTGATGATTTTTCTCGATTCTCATGGCTTTATCCATTGCGTGTGAAATCTGAGTTTTATGATGTATTGGTTCGATTTCACACCTTTGTTTGTACGCAATTTTCTCGGTCTCTGAAGGTGTTTCAGTCTGATGGGGGAACTGAATTTGTGAATAAACGTGTTACTGATTTTATGATTCAACATGGAATCTTTCATCGTATTTCTTGTCCGTATACTCCACAGTAAAATGGTTGAGCTGAACGAAAGCACGGCATATCACTAAAACTGGTCTTTCTATGTTATTCCATGCTTCTGCACCTGCAACTTTATGGTTTGAAGTATTTGCCACTGCAGTTTAAGTTATTAACCGGTTGCCATCACCTACGCTGGAAAATAAATCTCAGTATGAGCTATTGTTCCAATCTGTTCCAGATTATGCTATTTTTAAACCCTTCGGTTGTAGGGTATTTCCATTTCTTTGAGATTATGCAGTTCATAAACTATCACCCCGCAGTCGCCCATGCATTTTTCTAGGATACAGCAGTGTTCATAAGGGTTTTCGATGCTTCAATCCTTCTTCCACACGCATCTATGTCACTCGTCATGCCCAATTTGACGAGCAGGTTTTTCCTTTTTATGGCAACACTACTTCATCGGTACATGATTTACCTATTTCGAGCATTTTGGATCCAGTTATTACTTCTGCTACTCAACAAACTGATCCACTTTCAAACTCTTCTCCGTGTCGCCTCCATCCAGAGTCTGAATTGCTTGATGATGAACCGCACACCACTCCTTTAGCACCACTGGAACCTATGGTTGATCAACCACCACCAGTAGCTCAGCCTGATGCACAGCCTTCACCACCTGTGGTGCCACCGCCACCTCCGCCCTTGCCTCCACATCCGATGATAGTACGGGCGCGGGCTGATATTTTCAAACCAAGGTATCCAGTTCATCTTGCGTCAACAACTCTACTTTCCTCTTTGGCTCTTGCTACTGAATCTCGAGGTTTCAAATCTGCTGCCAAATTTCCTCACTGGATGGCTGCTATGCAAGAGGAGATTGATGCTTTGATGGATAACCACTTGGGAGTTGGTACCGCTTCCTTCCAACACTAATATTGTGGGCTTAAATGGGTATTTTGAACTAAATATCGATCGGATGGCTCTATTGAACGTCATAAAGCTCGCCTTGTTGCTCAGGGATTCACTCAGGTTCCTGGTATTGACTTTCATCACACCTTCAGTCCTGTTGTCAAGACTGAAACTGTGCACACTATACAAGCCATTGCAGTGCATCATAAATGGTCTCTGCATCAGTTGGATATGAAGAATGCTTTCTTGAATGGAATTCTCACTAAGCCGGTTTACATGGCTCAACCACCCGGCTTTGTTAATCCACGCCATTCGGAGCATGTCTGTCGCCTCAAAAAGGCCTTATATGGCCTTCGCCAAGCTCCTATAGCTTGGTTTCAGAGGTTCAGCTCTTACTTATTGAAAATGGGTTTCCGACAGACGCAGTCTGACTCCTCTTTGTTTTGTCTTCATAAAGGTCTTTCTATTTTATATTTTCTTCTTTATGTGGACGACATTATTATTACAGGAAATGATCAGGGTATGCTGTGGAGGTTTATAACTCGAACTTATGCTGAGTTTTCCATCAAAGATCTCGGAAGATTGAATTATTTTCTGGGCCTAGAGATCTCATACACCTCGACTGGTCTTTTTGTAGGTCAAGTTAAATACGCTAATGACATATTAGAGCGTGCTGATTTATTGAACTCAAGTCGGTTTCTACACCACTGGCTGCCGGTGAATCCTTGGTCAGTACTGGTTCTTCGTTCGCTGATCCAACTATTTATCGGTCTTTGGTTGGTGCTTTACAGTATCTGACGATTACAAGGCCTGATTTATCCTTCGCAGTCAACTCCGTTAGTCAATTTCTTCATTCTTCTACTGATGCACACTTTCTTGCTGTAAAGCGGATTCTACGGTATGTGAAGGGAACTATTCACTTTGGCCTAAATTTCACTCACCATCCGGACAAGCCGATCATGGGATATTCGGATGCAGATTGGGCTAGATGTGTGGAGACACGTCGGTCCACCTATGGCTACTCTATTTTCCTGAGAGGTAATCTTGTTTCTTGGAGTGCAAAGAAACAACCCACTGTAGCTCGCTCAAGTTGTGAGTCTGAGTACAGGGCTTTGGCTAATGCTGCTTCTGAGATCGTTTGGCTCACGAGCTTACTTCGAGAGCTTCGTCAGTCCTATACGGGTCAGCCTTTGCTCTTGTGCGATAATAAGAGTGCCATTTTTCTTAGCCAGAATCCTGTAGCGCACAAGCGGGCAAAGCACATAGACATCGACTGTCATTTCATTCGAGAGCTCGTCTTCACCAAAAGCCTGCCTCGACCTGCTTTTGAGCTTTTACGTTCAAGCTTTGCATTTGTTTGCACCCCACACAACGCTTGACGGGGGTATTAAAGGAAATAAAGGACATAGTTGACTTACCTTGTAGATATTATTCTTTGATTGGTTTGATCCATAATTTACGGATCTTATTGTTGTACACGTTTGTAATCTCTTGTGTATATAATGAGAATCTCCTCTCATCACTCATTAGTGATGATCGCATATTCATCATTACAGAACCATAAATCATAGAATTGTGGGTTGCATGTTGCAGAATTATGAAATATATGTGTGACCACTTCTCCTCTTGTCTAGTAATTAAACATCATGCATTCATCACTCACACTCTTTAATTTCATGCATGCCTTTCTCTCACTAAATCTTATATAAAGATGAAAGAGCATAGAAACTGTTTTACTTTAATGATTTCATATCACTTTTATTTATTTCATTAATTATATTTTATAAATTGTTCTTCAAATAATTTATTTGAACACTTATCAATTTTCATAGATGATCGGATATCGCTTTTCATATATTGTCGATCTATTTTGTGAGAAGATGGCCGAGATAAAATTATGAGCTTGCTCGATCTTTACGTTGAGATAGAAAACTATATGAATAATTATGTAATAATGCATGTTATGTTGTGCATTACCGACTAATACAATAATATATGTGTAAAGATTCCTAATATCCTATGATTAAACTTCTCTTATCTAATAAATTGTGTGTAACTTCAACTTACGTAGTACTGAGAAATTAAAATTTTACAATAGTTTTGTGACATATAGTATATTTTATGAAATATTACATGTCTTATTCTAAAAGCAACTTTTTCCACATGCATGAGTGGTTAGCATTAATTGAGAAAAAAAAAACATTTATATCAATAATCAGAAAGCTCGAACTGACTCTAAATTGACAAGATATATCAGCTAATAAGAAATATGATGCCAAAGACACATAAAAGAAACAGTTTATATATATATATATATATATATATATATATATATATATATATATATATATATATATAATTTGAGCGGAATTTGTGTGTAAATAGAAAAGATGTTTTATTCCCAACAAGTTGCCACAAACACTGGAAAACATTTGTTAGGAGTTTGTTTCAAATTTTGGATCGCTTTGACTGCACATTTAATTATACACACACTTCATGCTTCCACATCTCCTATTTTTCCACTACTATTAATTTTCGAATTCTATCATTTTGTATTATTAGATGTGTTGTACTTGTGTGTGAGGAAAAATAAAAAATAAAAAAGGATTTTTTTTAATATACTCTCAATTTTGAGTTTCACATTTCATATTTCATGAATATATTTAAAAAAATCAATTTATAAATTTACTTTATTGAATTTATAATCTAAAATTTAGTTAATTGTAAATTATGTTATTTATAAGTGTAGTTTTCATTTCTTAAATATGAAATATCGGACCTAACAAAAAAACATTAAAAAAAGCATGAAACTTGTTATAGTACAAAAGAAAACTTTTGCTACACAATTTTGAAATGGGCTGGTCTCAGTCTATAGCACAAAAACATTTTGTTAACCTTTTTCTTTTAAGGATTTGAATAATTTAGTGTATATTTATTAGATCAAAATGAAATGAAGAATGGTAAAAAATGAATAGAGAGATATAAGAGGACAAAAAAAAAAAAAAATTCTGGTGGGGGCTTGAAACAGCCCAACATACAGCTCAAAAGATTGTACTACTACCTCCCTCTCTATTCCACATAGAAATGCAATTATTTCTCAAATATTTTAAACTTACAAGAAATTAAACCACAATATGAAAAATATTCAACTGAGACACTTCCATTTTACCAATTCACATTAAAATGGGGGACACAACAAACCCCATCACTCAATTATTTCTTCCCCCGCCCCCCAACCCCAACCCACCCACCACTCCCCACTTTCCCCCTCACATCCCAAAACCCAAAGCAAATAAATCTCTGTCCTCCACATCCACAATCTCTCAAACCCCATTCCCTCTAAAATTTCAATCTGAATAAATAAAACAACTACCTTTCCTTACTCACTCCAACAATGCCATTTCTCATACCACTCCTCCTCCTCCTCCTCTCGCCGCCGCAACCTATTCTCTCCGCCACCGTCACCACCACCTCCGCCGGCCATGCAATCCCATTCCCCCTATACGAACACCTCAACATCAAACAATCCATCGCCGCCACCAAGCTCCGACCCCCCTCCTCCACCGCCAACCAGTACACCGACACCGAGTTGACTCGTAAGCCATTCGACGGCAACTCGACCGGTAAACTCAACTTGGTCCACCGAGATAAGCTGGACCACACGTGGCACAACGACCATCGCCGCCGCTTCGAAACCCGCATGAAGAGGGACGTCAAACGGGTGGCTAGCTTGATCCGCCGTCTCTCCGCCGCAGGCGCGGCGGAGTACGAGGTGGCGGATTTCGGGTCGGAGGTGATTTCGGGTATGGATCAGGGTAGTGGTGAGTACTTCGTACGGATCGGCGTGGGCAGCCCGCCGAGGAGCCAATACATGGTGATTGATTCGGGTAGTGATATCGTGTGGGTACAATGCCAACCGTGCAACCAGTGCTACCATCAATCCGACCCGGTTTTCGACCCGTCCGAATCCGCTTCGTTCTCGGGGGTTTCATGCAGCTCCGCGGTTTGCGAGCAGGTCGAGAATTCGGGTTGCCACGCGGGTCGGTGCAGGTACGAGGTTTCGTACGGCGACGGGTCGTACACCAAAGGGACTCTGGCAATGGAAACACTCACGATCGGGCACACTACGGTCCAAAACGTGGCAATCGGGTGCGGGCATATGAATCGGGGCATGTTCATTGGCGCAGCCGGCTTGATGGGCCTGGGAGGTGGGCCCATGTCTCTGGTGGGCCAGTTGGGTGGGGTCACAGGCCAGGCCTTTAGTTACTGTCTCGTGAGTCGGGGCACCGGCTCGTACGGGTCGTTGGAGTTCGGGCGATCCGTGTTGCCCGTCGGAGCCGCGTGGGTCCCACTTCTTCAAAACCACCGTGCTCCGAGTTTTTACTATATCGGGTTATCGGGTCTTGGAGTCGGAGGAACTCGGGTTCCCATATCGGAAGACACTTTCCGGCTATCCGAATTGGGCACCGGCGGGGTGGTCATGGACACTGGCACCGCCGTCACACGGCTGCCTACGGCCGCCTACGTGGCGTTCCGCGATACGTTCATGGCGGCAACGGCCAACTTACCGCGGGCTCCACGGGTCTCCATATTCGATACTTGTTATGACCTAAACGGGTTTGTAACGGTTCGGGTCCCAACCGTTTCATTTTTCTTATCGGGCGGGCCGATCCTGACCCTTCCGGCGCGGAACTTCCTGATTCCGGTGGATGAGAGGGGTACATTTTGCTTTGCTTTTGCTCCATCTCCTTCGGATCTTTCCATAATAGGAAATATTCAACAAGAAGGAATCCAAATCTCATTTGATGGGTCAAGTGGGTATGTTGGATTCGGGCCAAACGTTTGCTGATGACCCGATTCAGATTTTTGATTGTAAAATAGTTTTTTGTTGGTAGGGTACACCTTAATTATAAATTAGTATGATCAAATGGGTAAAGGGGATTGATTCTGTGCTCGTGGAGGAGTAAGATATATATCTGTAATAAAAGATTAGTCTTGTGTATAGTGATTGGCTTTTGTAATCACTTTTAGCAGCTATAATTAATTAATTGAATTAGGGTAAGATAGTGTGAAAAGATACAATAAATTACAGCTAATGAGAGTCAAAACCATAAACCACACTTGATTCACATTAGATATTTAGTCAAAAAAGTGATGGACAAAAGAGGCATTTACTTGGGAATAAGAGCACCCTTTGACACCTAAAGAGGATCCAAGAGGTCCCTTTTGTAGTACATCTACACAAACTATATGATACCACAAATCTTTAATTCCATCATTTTATCCACACAAATACATATGTGAGTGATGGAATATTCATTAATATACTTCATCAAGTAAACACATCAAATATAAATAATCTAAACATTATGGATTCAAATTCTAAAACCAACTAATTATTTTATCAAACAAGATTTTATCGGTCTAATTTTTTATATCCTAATGTGAAAATATTGGTTGGGATAAAATTTTGTCCTGCAAAAGCTTCCAAAATAAGGTAAAGTGATTCAAAGAGTAGTGCTTTTGTAGAAATGAGTGTACATGAGTAGATGTCCCTAAAACCCTTTTCTTGGGACTACATTTTGCCTTATTGCAAGATTCTCTTTCTCTCTCTAAAGAGGAAAAGGGGTGTAGAAAGAGCAACATTCAAATCATGAGGGGGAGGGAGCCACCATTATTGGAAGACATGTGAAGCAATCGCTAGAGATTTTTATCTTTATTAGGGTTCTATTACTCCACCTTATTATTATTTTTTTTATGATTTACTATTACAAAGTTACAATTACTATCATTTATGAAATTACACACATGTCCAATCCAGTTATAATATTTTATTACACTAGAGCCTTTTTGTAATTTTGAAAGCCTATCATATTGCAGGATAAGTTAATAATGCTTAAATGAGTTTAATTATTGGAATGGGTGTACCTCAAGTTGTAATTTAATTGTATAGATTATAATTATTACCCAATATATATTAATCCATGCAGTAATATTCAATAAATGGGCCTTCCCTCTGTCGTAAAATTAAATTAATAAACACCCAAATAAATGGACCTTAAGCGGCCCGATCCATTCAATATCTAGCTCTTGATTCTTGAATCTTGAGTCACAAGTTTGGAATAAATCTGTGGGCAACAATTTTTTTAAACCACAAAAATTAATTGAAATGCACCGCATTGCACCGCACTTAAATATTTTTTCACCTAAATCACAATTAATTTTATTGGAGAAAACCGCACCACTTGAATGGTGCAATTTCAATTTTCATCTAAAAATACACCTCTCCGCACTGCACTCTATTATTTAAATTATAAATATATTTAATCATATATATATTATGTATACATACAGTGGCGGACGCAGGATTTCCGTCGAAGGGGCCAATTTTTCTCATACAATAGTTCGTGTTTTTTGTTCTATAAATTTTAAGAAGAATTATTTTATTTACCAACTTTTATTAACATTTTTCTAAAGATGTTTTAGTATTTTTAATTGTATTATGTAAGAGTAATAATTTTGAAACTAAAGTCATTAAAATTATTAAATAAATACGTTATTTAGAGGAAAAATAAATAAATAAAAGAAATAGAAGAGGGAAAAAAATAACAGTGCTGCATGAATCGAACACAGGACCTTTAAAATTAAAACATCCTCACTTAACCACTTGGACACAAAAATATTTCAAGAAAATTTCTATATCTATACTAGTAATTTTTAGAAGTTCACGGGGCCCAGTGCCCCCCTTACCCCCTTCGTACGTCCGCCCCTATATACATATATAATTATGTATTATTGAAGAGGTAAAATGATATATACTAATTTGGATTGAGAAATAGTTTTAATAAAAATTTGCTTTATGTCATAAAAATTATATTATTTGAGTTGGTTATGGAGTTCAAATTATAATTTCATATTATTAATATCTCATTATTTAATTTGATTATTGTTATAATATTTTATTTTCATGGGTGAAGAACACTTTAAATTAAGCATGTACACGTATTTATTTTTTATACATTTATATGTATTTTATTGTTATGTAATATGCTATTTTTTAACCGTCAAACCGCAAAATCACTTAAAACCACATCATAAATTTTACTCGATAAACCGCAATTTAAATCTAATTGTCAAATCGAACCGCATATAATAATACAATTTAAATTTTGTCGAAATAACTGCAAAACCGGACCGTGCATACCCTAAATAAATCTACGTAATCGATTTTCTTTTTCCTTAAAGAAATAAGAATTCAATAAATAAATTCCGAAAATAACGCGGATTCTTATTTCTTATTGCATGCTGCCCAATATGTGTTATATTGACGTACAAGTAATAAGTATGGTATTTCATGCACGTATATTCAGGATTATATTCACTTATGTGGATAAATATGAGCATAGAAACACATGCTTTGCTTTGCATGTAAAGATGTGACGTAAATATAAAAAGTTATAATACTATGCGATTAGGCCCTGATATTTTTTTTATTATATATTAGTATATCTATACATAAATATATATTTAGTAGTCCATATACAAAATATAATACCATTTAGATTAGTTGTTTCTATATAATACTATTTAGATTAGTTGGCATTACTCTACAATCCCTCCATATTCAGCTCAGTTCGATTCTACTGAAAGACCGAAATTTCATTTTTTTTATTTTTTTAAAACTAAAATAATTAATCCAGGCAGGTTAATTGTTAGATCACGTGAAAATTAGAATACATTTAATCAATCACTCACACATTCACACACTATATTGAACTTATATTTTGCTAAAAGCACTATTTATATTTTTGTAAATAAAATAATTAATTTACATTTTTTTTACATTATTAATCTACATAACTTGTTAGCTATATTCTTGTTTGGATGTACGTATTGCTAAAAGCACTATTTATATTTTTGTAAAGTAAAATAATTAATCTACATTTTTTTTACATTATTAATCTACATAACTTGTTAGCTATATTCTTGTTTGGATGTACGTACAAGATGTTTAAAAGTACAAACGAAAATATTACGTGTGATATATGTAATATAAGGAGTAATTTTTATATAAATAAAGGCCTAAATAAAAGTTTCGCACACCCCTAAAATGATAGTGCCGGCCCAGATCGAATTATATGCATATTCAACATATATTTCCTCCATCTCAAATTTATTAATAAGGAGAATTGAAAAAATTAACCAAATTTACATTTCAAAAAATTTCCTGACAAACTAACAACTTTTCTATTAGTAATTTGAACTTTAATATTCCTTTTTTTATATTTTATTGACAAACAACAACTTTTCTATTAGTAATTTTGTAATTTTGTTCAATAAGTATTTTTTAACTTCAATCCTCCTTTTTTTTATACTCATGTCGGTTTACAAATAGATGATCTTATCCAGTTGACATATCGTATATACAACCTTAAAGATATTTTGATTTTTTAGAATTACTTCTTTCGTCTCCTTAATATGTATTTATTTTTTCATTTGGTTCGTCCCATTACAAAATATCCATTTCCCTTTTAGATTCATATGACCCACAACCACTATACATGACCATACATTCAATACTAATACAACTATCCACCATATATTAAAATATTATCTCTCTCACCTAACTATACATTAAATTATTATACTCCTTAATCCACGTGTAAAAATAAATGATACCTTTCAAGAGGACGGAGAGAGTATTTGAGTAATTTTAATAAAAAGTTAGGTGTTGTGAGATTTTTGAAATACCTAAAACTACTACAATAATCCTTGAAAGTCTATAAAATTAATGAAAAAGTAATTTTTTTTTAATATGTTTGGTACAGTAAAGGTGAATCATTAGGGGAGAGGGAGTATATTTTATATAAACCTAAATTAATTATTTATTCTATATACACACTTTATTACAGTGTCCCATTACTGTTTCCTTTAAATTGTTTTTACAAAGGTAACAATATGCTTTTATGAGACAAGTCTGATAAATACAGAATCAATTAAAATTTACTTATTCATTAGGTAAGATGCACTCAAACAAATCCATAATAGACAAGTCTGCGTCTTAATACCGTAGAGCATGGAAGTTTTGAAGAGAGGAAGGCTTGTACAAGCTGGGGTGTGTATATTTGATTTTTTTTAAAATGGTTTAAGAATTGTAAAGAGTGTGTATATAATAAAATTATAAAATAAAAAATTAAAGAGAATGTGCATTTATATAATGCGCATCTAATAAAAATAGGTGTATATTTAATTATATTCTTTTGTAAATGGGATAGGTGATTCTAGGTATATACTTTATTTATTCTCCCATAATATTCTTCAGTACTTTTTAAAACCAAATTAACACATTTATTATATAACATACAAAATTAAATTAATTTAAAATTTAATATTAACTCATTATTACCATCTAACACGTATTTTATATTTTATTGATTATTTAAAAATATCAAAATATTAAAAAAAAATCTATATAGTTGATTAAAAAATATATTTTTTTTAAATAACATGAAAAAATAAACATGAATTGAGACAGAGAGAAGTTCTATTTTATTAAGAAATCTTATTCAATTCCTCCCGCACCATTATTTTAGATACAATATAAAAAAATTCTAATCAATTTTTTTGATTTTAGAAGATAATATAATACAATTTAAAGAATTTTATCATGGATAAATTAATTCAAAATTTGAATTATTTTTTCGAATAATAATTAAATTATAAAATATGTTATGTGGAATAAAATGTATTTTTTTAAATTAAAAATTAGTATGATATTTTCTATTTCGAGTGATAAACTTTTATATTTATTGAAATGGAGGTGTAAAATTTTATATAAGACTGAGGAATAATATTTTATATTAAGAAATTGGCGATTGACCAAAGAATTTTTATATTTTACATGTGCTAGCAAATAGTATTCATCATTGTTATGTAAATCAAAGATGCATCAAAAAGGTCCATAAAAGGATTCAAGTATCTAAAGGTTGTGAAATTTACAAAAGGATTCCACGTCAACCAAAAAGGATTTGTGAGTGTTTAACACCAGTACATAGGCAAGTTTAGGATTTCTCACTCAAGCTCTTCGGCCATCAACTTGACTATAAGAACTAACAAAGAATGGAAAAGAATTTACACACTTGAAACTAAGTAGGATTTGCTGCAATGTTAATGTGTAATGAAAATATCAGTAGTTCAATATTGTATTTTAGCTTTAAAGGTGAATAAGAATAACATTGTAATATTGCATTATTCTGGAGATCTCAAATTGCATTGTTATTTTAGCTTTAAAGGTGAATAAGAATAACATTTGCACTTCCATTTTCATTTGAGGAATTATAATTATTTCAAGTTTCAACTCTCGGATTTGAAAGTCATCAAAAAAAATATTTAGTATATTGTTCTTCATAAATATTCCTTATTATTATATAAGTAAAAATTATTTTTAAATTTTCTAAATGCATCCAATTGCTAATAAAGAATTGTCGCTTCAATCCACTCTAAGAAGTGTATTAATATATTACAAGTTAAATACATTTTTCAATAATGTTTAAAGTTGAAATTAGTTTTTCAATTTCTCAAAAATAAGAAATAATTATTTACAATAATATTAATGATTTTTTTTTGGTAATTAAACCTTTTTAAATTAAAAACACAGCAAATTAAATTTCAATACAGATGAAACATAGATAATTTAAGAGAGCAATTCATTACCAGAGACGGTAGTATTTTTCAAAAGTAAAATTGTCGATAGATAAATTTAGACTAAACAACCAAGTCACGACATAGGCAACATACTGTGTCAAGAAACAAATCCAAAAAAAGTCTGTTTCCTAAAATACCAACATAGATCAACACAACAAAACAAAAATTGCAGAGAAATATCAGGTTCACTCATCATCTTCTTCCTCATCATCATCATCGTTTCCGGCGGCAGAGTTCAGAGCATTTAACCTCTCGATCAACTTAGCCTTCCTCTCCTCATAGGTCAACTTCTTGAGGTTGTATCTGCAAAGACAAAATCAACATTTAGTCTCAATTATGCATTACCGAAAAACTGAAAGTATCATTTATAGTCAAGATCACACCTAATCACGCATTCTTATTTTGACAAAATGAAGTTTCTGCCTTGTAAATTAAGAATAATCTATGTGGCAACAAAATTTATGATTGTATTGCTGCTTAGAGGGGTGAGGTCATACCTCTTGTGTTCCTTTGGTGGCTTCTTCTCAGATTTCTTCTCGGTTGGGTCAGCACGGATGGCTGCATGGACACTCTTGTACATCTCCTCAACGTTATCTGGCTCAACTCCATTCTTAATGTACTGACTGAAGTGGCTCTGATACTTCTCAGGCTCATCTTCCATCAAAGACTGTATATCAACATTAATTAATTACCGGCCCAAAATTGGTATCAATATGAATTTTTTTTGCTGTGCCTATTAGAGTTGGGGGTATTAATACTCACGTCCATGTAGGCAGAGATATGGCCACCATAAATGTACTTCCGATGAACATCAGCATCAAGCTGTTTGCTATCCTTGCTAAAGCCTGCAAATCTCTTATCGCTGTGGGGAATATCTAGTCCAGCATCAAGAGCTCCCTGCATCATCAGGTATAAATCAATATTCAAAGAATTACAGAAATCACCCGGAGCTAATACAAATAGACTAGAACTAAACATTATTAGCTCTGGAAATATACACAGGTTCTTGTGTAATTATGCTTACAAATGGCTACAAATAAACCAAATTTGTATGTTCTTGTGTAATTATGCTTACAGGCTCTGGAAATAAACCAAATTTGTACGTTCTTGTGTAATTATGCTTACAAATGGTTACGGAAGGCATTATACGAGCACACATTAGGAGTAAGAGAATTTACCTTAAGCGCACCAAAAACACGGTTGCCAGTTGTGGTTCTCAGTAGGCCAACATCTAGGAGGGCACGGAACGGCCTTCTGCTCTCTGCTGGTTCAACGGAGTAATCCTCTCCAGTCGCCTGAAAAGAAAACAAATTATTCTCTCTAGATCGAGAGCATTCAATCACTGATATGCTAAAACAAATACGCAGAGCATAACTCCTCACAAGTAATTCCCAATATGGTTTTTATGTAGAGTCAATAATATACACAAGTATACAAAATTATACAGTGACAGATTCTCAAATGCATTCAACATGAAAAGTTGGTTTTCAGATAGCTGAATATAAATGCCAACAGAAGAGCAGTTAAATAAATACAAATAACAAGGCAAACCACCTCAAGATTCCCTTCATACTCTTGATCCAGATCAAGCTTCTTCAGAACACGGCGACCCAAAAGAAGACCAGTGCAGTAGGCTAATTTAAAAGATAGTGTAAATTTCATATTGTTAATAGCGAAATTCGATTAAAGAAACCAACGAGCTATTAATGGTACCAGCAGCATAATTTCTGAAGCCAGCCTTAAGGCCATAATGAGGAAGTTCGTGTGCATAAGCAGCGGCAAGAACATGGTCCCCAGTTATGCTTGCAGACACGATTTGGGCAATAATATCCTTGTTGGTAAATCGCACAACAAATCGGAACTTTGGAGTATTGTACTTGTTCTTGTCCTGATTGATCAGTCGAATCCTTGCCCGGTAGTCAGTCTTCCCCTCTGTATTAAAAAAGCTCAAAGGTCATAAGACATCACGGCTAAATTGTAATAACAGATACTGTAATCAACTACTTACGTCTCCTTCTCTTATATTTAACTTGAAATCGCTTGAAGTAAGCATTAGATTTCTGGGCTTTGACAAACACCTGACAATAGCACCAACAACAATGGAGAATTCACGAACAATAACATGATGATAGAAGTCAACTAAACTGATAAATAATGACAAAATGAAGACAACTGCTAAGAGACACACTCAAATACCCAAACCCAGTGAATTAGCCTCAATATCTAACCCACCAAAAAAAAAAGTAATAAAAAAAACTAACAATAACATTATATTCAGATAAAAAAAAAAAATTACAATAACCCAGAGTGCCACAAAATCAGTAAGAAAATAAATCTATTGCCACAAAACTATAATTTTCTAGAAGCCATTTCAGTAAAAGATTGTTGTATCAAGCATAACAATACACTGAGGAAAACTAACCCTTAAAAACTGAAACAAAATAAACAAGCAACTTCCTCCGAATCACAAAAGCTTATCAGAAATATGATTTCTAAACATCACTTCATCTCCGAGAATCAACGGAGAAAATGAAAAATATGATTGCTCAACAATTTCTTCTCTCATTTTACACCAACTATAGGTAGATGCACAAACACAAGATAACATAGAAATGAGAAACTAGAAGAGATCTGAAATCTCACCATTGTTCGCTGTGGGATGCGGCTCCGCTGAGGTGTTGTTCAAGGGCAGGGAGAAGTATGGAAATGCTGCGGGTGACTCTCAAATAGGCTTAAACCCTAGTATGCCAAATGGGCCAATATTGACGGCCCTGCCCAGCCTATGTGTGCCCTATATTTTGTTTTCTGAATTGGGCTAATACAAATGGGCTCAAAACAGGCCCTATAATTATACATAACTTACTTTTCTTTTTTTTCACATTTAAATTTAAATATGTCGAATTAATACCCATATTAATTGAATTCTTATTTTTTATTTGCTAAATACCCTTAATTTATAAAATTAATACAATTTTCAGAGTTGAATATCTACATTAATGTTGGGCACTAAATGCTTTTATGAAATAATAAAATTAAAATATTCATATAAGTAACATACACTCCCTTCATGTTTACATTATTCATTTTGATTTGTTCAAAATTAAAATTTACATTTTCTTTTTTTTTTGTCACGTTTGACCCACACATAATAATTAATTATTTCATATAGGATCCATATATAACACTAAAATATAATTAAACATTTCACATTAAATATTATTTTTCTCACTTCACCAGCAATTAAAATATTATATTTTTTAATTTACGTTTAATAAGCAAACGAAAACGTTAACTGATGACGGGTATATATATAAATGGCCGGTCTATTGTTCGACGTGAAACAATAGAGTATGTATTCGACATAAATATGCAGATAAAGATATTTTAGGAATTACTATCTTTTATCCATCAAGTTTAAGTACATTATTATTTTATTTTTTTTAAGTTTTATCATCAATTTATTTCAAATTAAATAATTTAATCTTATCATATAAACATATATTTGTGAACTTAGATATAAGGAAAAAAAAAAAAAAGCTCATCCAAGAGATATGTACAAAATAAAATATGTGACGATAATCGTTGAAAAAGAACTTGAAGTCATCATATAAATTACAATACCATCCTCTAGAATAGAAACAATATAATAAATTACAGGATATATAGAAAAAGAAAAAAAGTGGTGGGTCATTTTCTCAAACACGTTCGGAGCTCCATGATGAGAGTGATGGTGAATATGACTACAAGAAAAGCAGCAAACCCGATATTCCATGAAGATCCGGCATCTCCTAAATGGATCCCATAAAACACATTTATCCCTGCCAAAACTATTAGGGTCCGACCCAGCCCAATATGGTACCAGTTCCAATACTTTCTAATTTTTGCTTCTTTATTGGGTCGGATCAAAAGGGCCAACACCTGCATTTTCAACAAAAACAATAATAACGTATATCGATTTTTTATTTCATAAAATGATATTTATTTGATGCTTCACACTTCAAAAAAAATTATCATAAAATCATTTGCACCTCCTCAAAAATCTCTTCTCAAACAACAACACAATTATTTACACTCTCAATTCTAATAATCTCCAAACCGTAATTAATATTAATTTAATCATGTCACAACCTTAATTGATATTATTTTTTTGGCTACGGCTCTCTATATACGTCTTAAATACTAAATGCATCTCATATAAATTCAATTATTTTCTTCCCACTAAATATACCCCCAAATAACTTTTTCTAAACTTTATAATAAGGGAATTCGGTGTAAAACAAAATGCATTTGTTCGATACCGGACACAAAAGGCTTGCAAATTTTCAGAATTCTGCACTGAACAAATGCTTGTGTTTGACGCCGAACATAAAAGTCATGCAAACAATTTTAAAATATAGTGTTTAACGGCTGACAAATAATTTTTACTCAACGATGAACATAAAATTATTTTTTTAAGAATATAAGGGTAAATTTGTCAATTTTTTGAAGTACGGCTTAATCTCAATATTTCGGGTGCGTATAGAGTTTATGGTTGTTAATAACGGCCTTAATTTTTTTAGTCTTAACTCCAGTGCACCAGGTGCACTTGAATAACCTAAATCATTATATCATATTTATATTTAATTTTAACTACTAATAAAATAAAAATAATTAAAAATAAAAATACTAACTACCCACTACATAACAACATTTACCTGTAAAATCTTAGTTGCACCACAGAATAACCTTAATTTTTATTCCCATAAAATTCACATAATTATTTAATCATGAAATGAAAATTGGTGAAGGATAAAGAAGATAACCTGAAGGCAGCCAAATGTGAAAATGAAGATACCAAGTGCTTTGTGCTTAGATACATTGGCTTCGAGACGATTTTCCAAGACGAGCCCACATATAACACCGATGAAGCCCAATATGAAGCCCAATGTTTGAATAGCCATGTGAGAATAGAACCAGAGTGGATCCCATTTCCTCATGTAGCGGGCCACCATCACTCCAATCGGCATTAAAATGGCCCAACCAAACATGTTCAAAAGCCCATGAGTCCTACGAAGGCCCGCCTGCGGACTGCCCGTTGTTGCAAATTGGCCTGGTATGCATAACCACGCAATTTTTTTTCATGACTTAGAAAATAAGTTTTGAGGCACTGAGACAAGAAAATATCAATTTTGGTCATGTATCTTTTTCAAAATTCAATTTTAGTTCTGTAATTTTTGGTATTTTCAATTTTAGTCCTTTTAGTTTCAATTTTGGTCCTGTAACTTTTAAAATTTCAATTTTAGTCCTATAAGTTTTAAATTTAGTTCTGTATCTTTTTTAATTTTCAAAATTAGTCCTATTATAAATTATATCATATTTCAAAAAATACATGACTAATTTTGAAATTTTAAAAAGATACAGGACTAAATTTGAAACTTATAGGACTAAAATTGAAATTTTAAAAGTTACAGGACCAAAATTGAAACTAAAATTACTAAAATTGAAAATACCAAAAGGACTAAAATTGGATTTTGAAAAAGGTACATGACCAAAATTGATATTTTCTCGCACTAAGACTAAGTGTTTATTTTATAATCCAATAATGAAATTGTTTTATATTATTTTCTGTTATAAATTTCTCTATTACTTTTCATTTATCTTATTATGATTGTTTATAGAATAATTTAATTAGAGGCTGTTATTACTTTTAGTCATTAACTATCATTTTTTATTAAAAACATATTACTATCTCACGGACTAGTTTTTGTCTATTATTTGGGGTTCTTGAATAATTCAAAATATTGAAGACTGGTTTTCATTTCACAAGTAAAATATACAGCCTAATTAAGAAACCGGAAATTAAGAAAAGAAGGAATCTCATTTCTTGAAGGAGTAATAATGCGTAAAAAATCAAAAGTTGACTAAACAACTTGCATATAAACAATTAAAATTCATCTAATTAAATAAATAAATAGAGGCCGGATGGCAAATGTATATAATTATTCATGCAGACTTTGACATTAGAAAGTGCATCCTTAGAAGAAGCCTAGTCAAAATTATTAGTATTTTTTAATTACTTTATTTAAAAAAGCTTTCTAAATGTATGATTATTCCAGAGAAGAATCCAAGGTGAGTGATTATTATATAGTTTGTTCTCAATTTACAGTGTTGTAAATTATTTTGATAAGTTCTAATTTGTATATAAAACTAATTACATTTACATCTAACAAACTACTATTACTAATAAGATAATAAATAAGGAGTACTTTTTGGGAGTAGTTAACTTTTTTGACATTTTAAGATTTACTTTTCTAGAAATTGTAGAACATTGGTTCTTTGAGTCTATTTTCTGCTTACTTTATTAGCTTAGGTTGGTAACTTGGTTTGAGGGATTCTAATTGCACTCAATAATCCCAACTACTTTAGAATTAGCTGTTATATATGGACCCTACAATTAAACTATTTATCTTTAATCAAATAATTATTAGTAATATGACACTCTTATTAAACTATAAATAGTCAATAAACCCCAAAAACTTAAAAAATGTAGCAACTAAGTTAGCTAAATCTAATATTTTATGCCATCTGCCAGTCAAATATGACAAATACATAAAATCATGTGTATTTGTTTAATAACACTGTTTTCACACAAATTTCATCATTATTTCATTTTTATATATTACTATTTTTCTAAAGCACACTTTATTTGTAATATAGTGCATTGAAGTTTGTAATGCATCTTCCTGGACTTTGTCCAAAAGCAATGACATCAACATTACACCTAAAACTTTCTAAACAATCAATTTAATCACCTAATGCAGGCCACTAAGAGTACCATTTATTTATGTAACAATGAATTGAAATATGAACTGTAATGCTACAATGAGTGATGCAAAGATTTATGCTGGACTATGTCCAAACTAATGACATCAAATCACACCTAAACTTCATTTAAAAAGAAAAAAAAAAGAAAAATCATACTCTTGAAAGTGTGATCCACTAACCTGATTGGTAATTCAAGACGGTTGAGATCATATCCCGATGTTGGGTGAGCCGGAAGTCTGGGCCGGATGGCAGTGCTCCGGCTCGCCCAACAGCGTATATCAAGCGGTTGGTGGGCTGGCCGGAGACTGCGACCAACTGAAAAGTGATGTATATTCTGTTGGATTGGCTTAGGAGAAGCATGGATGATGAGTTGTTTCCAGAGAACTGCAAGCCTTGATTGGATGATTGAAGAGTGACTTGACTTGGTGTTTGGCCTCCCAGATGGTATTTCTTGATGTCAGAAGTAGATCCAGACCAACCAACTATGGCATCTGATCCAACCATGTTGCCACTGGTTGAGAATCCCATTCCTATGTATCCATTTGTGTTGGGTGCTGATAGCACAAAGTTCCACACATTTGGTCCACCTTGGCCTTGTCCATACTGACACCAACACCAATAGTAAACCATCAAACAATAACTAAATCAACTGTATTTCATCTCATGTTTCATCATCATTGTGTACAAGCATATTTGTTAATAGTACAAGCATAGAAGATGAAATAACAGAGTGAGAGAGAGACTTACTCTGAGGATGTAGTTTTCAGAGCTCCAAACTATGACACAATGGAGAGAAGTTGTATCAAAGGGAAGAGGGCCTTGGAGGGTGAGGGGTGTGTCACAAGAATCTGTTGACTGTGTATGAACATATGAGAAGATTAAACACAGAGTGAGGAAGAATGGGGTGTACTTTGGAGGTGTCTTCTTCATCTTCTATCCCCCCCTCTCCCCTATTTTTTTTCTTCTTCCCTTCTCTCTCTCTTTCCCCACTACTCTCTATATATGAGTTGTGTAAATTTCTTGAATAGTTTATGTTGCAAAGTGGAACAAACATTATTGCTTTTACTTGAAGGAACGTAGACTATATTTCATTTTGGAGATAAGATTATGACATTTTGTGTTAATAGAAAATCACATGGAAGTGCATACCTAAGTCGGAATAAAAAATTGACAGGTTAAAAAAAAATGATCGCTTTTAACTACTAACACTGATCATTACCACATTCATTTCTAGTTCATAATATAAATAGTACATATGATAGGGAAAGTAATAAATTAACGATCATTATTACAAGAAGATAATCAAAGCATAACACCTCAAAATTAAAACTCTGTTATTATATATGTATGGTCCATATAATATTTTACTTGATCTCTGAAAACATCATTTGTACATTGATGATATATTTTTCCTATTAATTCAAATATAGAAAATGAAACGCCAAGGTACCGTAGGTGTAATAATCATTACAGCACTATGTGTTAATCATATCAATGGATCATATAATGATGACTACATCTGAGTAAAAGAGAAACAGAACGTGATCAAGATTAAACCTTCTCCCAAAAAGCAAGAAATCTTAAGTAGCAACTTGCAGAGCCCTACAATTAGGCTGTCAGGTCCAAAACATGGCATCGGCCATAAACACCTGCCTTCCACCACCACTGCCGCTGCTGCAGCTGCCACCAACACAAAACAAAATGTAAATTCAAGACCATCCTGGGTGATCATTATAGGGATGGTAATAATAAAAGCTTATAAGCATATAAACAGTAGGTGAATAAAAAAACAGCAATATTGCATCAAATTAACATCTTCAGACTTACCATGAATTCCGGTGGAGCACTTGCATCACCAAAGATATCTCCTTGCATCTGTTGACGCCCCATGGATCCCATAGGATGCATTAAGACTGTCTACTTCATTACAGACTTCAGACACAAAAAACTAGAACAAATGGACATTGACCTCACAAAATGTAATGTATAAAACTTGCCATTACTCAAACCAAGTATTTTTGGTACTAAAAAAGGTTGATAACAGATTGGATTTAGCCATCTAATTCACAACTATACATCATATCTTTGCTGAATTTAAATAAATAAAAAGAACAAAAGAAAATTAAAAAGGAAGAAGAAAGAAGTGGACAGATTTACAATATATTATCAACAAAACATGCTATTACTACCAACCAAGTTTCTATTTTTTTTTTTTTTGGAAGTCCAAAAGGTTGATAGCAGATTAGCTTGCCATCTATTTAACAATAATACATCATATCTTCGTTAACATACTAGCCTTTGCTAACTGTAAGCTCCTAATTTCCTGTGGACTCTGTAAACTCTCTAAATACTTAGATTTACAGACAAATGGTATACTTGCTAGCTATTGAAGATTTTGCCCGCTATTAGTTGAGTAGACTCCATTACTGGCAGAAGATCTATCACTATTGACCCTTTTATAGAATAAGACATAAGCAGCAGTCGACTTTACATCATCTTCGTTGATTGGTGAAATGTGGCTATCATCAAAGTTGTACCACCTGTTCTCATCCAGAAGCTGCAAATCGAATATATATGAATTAGGAAACATTTCACCCGTTGGATTCTACTAGGTCTCACATCAAAATTAACTCGGGGATGCATTAACATGAAAACAACACTAGGCCAAGAGTGTATTACCATTATGAATTATTATGCATTAATTGGAGCTTTGACAAAGAAATTTGGCCACAATCCAAAGTAAAAGTAAGATGTAAGAACAAAGACATTAAAAAGAAAGAATACGGCAAACCTTAATGTGGGCTGTATAATGTCCACTTCCCATGCCACCATAGTGATTTGTCAGGGCATACAGTTCATAGATCTGACGCCGTGTGTTGTTTTTGTTTGCGACATAATTTGTCAAATCAAAATCATGAACGGGGAAATTTACAAATGTGTCAAGCTTATGCTTCATTGACCTACTGTAAGAGAATCTTTTTAAGTGAATAACAAGAACTTCGGGAAGCCTCCAAAGGTCCAGCTTCTTACTTGCCTGGCGCCTCTCCTTGCACTGAGGGCAGTACCTTCAGTATAAACACACAAATAAATGTGATAAAATACTGTCTCTCGTCAGTAAAACAGAGGATCAGAAGGGAGGGTGCTTAGTAAATTCTAGAATCACTAAAAAGATTGAGTCATGTAGTTGTGGGAGAAGGCAAATAAGCAACTGATGGATAGAGTCAAATAGCTTACCACATGTCTTCAGGGACCAACGGTTCTTCGCGCAGAAATGCTTCCAAGCAAGTATACAGTGAAAGAGGTTCATTACGAGCTTTTTTGTTTACATGCCCAAATTTATAAACTTCTGGTAGATTGTCTATGTAACTGGTATCATAGCTTGCCAGAAGCTTTTGTGACCAGTCAACAAATACGAGAATTGACATGGAGGATGAGGATAACTTAACCACCTTATCATCACCCACAGTTAAATCAATGCAAGCATTATTTTCGTCTACAAGCTGCAATGGAAGTTTCTGCAGTGACGCTGGTTTAGAACTGCCACCGTCTCCTTTTTTTGGATCATCAACATTAGCATCTGTATGAGATTGATTTGACGTTAATGCTGATGCACTGCTTGCGGTAATAGCAGCTGTGCCTTTTGTTCTCAACATAGGTGAGAGCATAGTATGAACTATCCGCTGTATGTCACTCCTAGTAATGGTATCATCACAGGAGATTGGTGAAACAAGAGGTGTTCCATAAGGCTTCCATCCAAGAGTGCTCTGAGCATTTCCAGTACTCCTAAGAAAATACACCCAAAAAGAGTAGTATATATTAAATGGTATAGAAATCAAAGAAGCAGAATATATCAAATTAAATAATCAATTCAACAAAGTAAATGAACTGACGGAATTCCATAATGCACAATAATTATATTAAGTAGCACATAGTCACATACTGTTCTTCCCTACGGTGTATCAACTGGAGGAACTTTGTGTTCTTCAAAACTTTTGGTATCTTGTAGGCAGTAAGGTGATCATCATCTTTTATGGAAAACAATGATATCAATGGATCCTCCAAGAACCGGTAGATCAAATGACCTCTTATCTTCAACAGAAAGAAAATAATAATAAGTTACCAATCATACACTAATCTTATGAAACCACCAAGCAATTAATTAACTCTGCCAACCTCTGCGAGGAGAAGCTTCTCATTCAGTTGCAAAGAACAAGCATTACTGAGTGCTTGGATCAAATCCCTACAGCGCCCCTGCTTTGGCACAGTTACTGTGTAAGCTGCTGGAAGTGCACTTCCATCACATGTAAAAACAGTAACTGTCATGCTACGAGTGGTGGTTGACTGAAGGGGCAAGGACAGATACATGCATGGATCGAATGTAACTGAGACTTTATTGCATACAGGACAGACAAGAGTTGACTTGTACTGGCCCTGCAAAACAAATGAGACCAAAATTTTTAACAAAATGATTTGAGTGATACAACTGTAAACAGGAGATAAGTTTAGAGAGGAGCAAGAAATAAAGTATGAACTTCACCACACTGTTATCTAATACTGGCAGCAAAATAATTGACAAATAGTTATATATCACGGTGAAAAGATTTAGGTGATCAAATCTCCTTTATGGAAGTATCCATATATCTGCATGCTCCGAGGTTAGATTAATACAAAAGGACTGCAAGTGTATGAATCAAACTCAGCATAAGAAAACCATAGAAGTTAGAACTATAATTGATCCAGCAATGAATTTAAGTTTTTTTCTGATGAAACTGAATATGAGTAAGATCTAGGGAGACAAGCTTTCTAGTAAGCAGGGAATAAGACCTTGGATGGTGGATCATGGATGTAGCTGTTAAGGTGGGTGTGCCGATAAAATTCTGTGCATGAAACTTCAAAAGGGCATCACCCTCCTTTCCCTAGACAATCAATTTATTTTGTCTTTTGCCAAAACAGAAAAACTTGGAACCTGATTTTTCCCAAAAGAAATATAAAGACTCTTAAATTTATCATGACTGATTGGGATCAATGGCTCATCTAGATTTGTAACAGTATAGTCAGATCAAGGGTTTCAATTACACCAATAGATTTAATATGAATTTGCTGAACTTAGAGAAATCCAATGTTTTATATTATGATTAATCCACAAAGCAAAAAAATGGCACAGTGAATTCTATTAAACCATGATTGCTCGCAAATATACCCAGTAGCATAATTCTGATAAACGATTATAACACTTACTTGGCATACATCCACAATTATAGAATCATTACGAGCAATATGATTTGCCCAATACTCATCTGCAACTTCTTCATCAGGACGATCATCTGCATCTCTAGATTTTATATATGGCTTGTGTTTAACACGATTCAGATCTTCATGAAGCCCATCTAACAGAAACGCAAGGAGCTCCTACACAGAAAAGCACCAGATATTCTTGTTGACTTACTTCAGCAATATTAATATTACCAAACTCCAGAAAGCCATACACTGATCACAGACCTGTGAATCATGTTGACTGCATCCACTGAACTGTGGTGCGAAGCGAGCAAGCTTCGCTTTAAATGGCCTGGGGGCAACTGGAGCTCGTCCTGGTGCCCACAATTTTCTTAGTAAGTCGCCAAATGCTAAAGCAAGCTCCCCCTACATGGTATATCTTAATTCAGAAAAGGATAACCCTCATAAACAGTGACATTCTTAGATCTAACAAGAGACCTTTCTTACTCTAAAAGCAGTAAGATTACAGAACAGGTCCATCTAAATGTTCCCCAGTCCCTATACCTCAAAGATAAACTAGGCCTTAGTCCCGGAATAGTTTATTAGAGGGAAATCATAACAAGTCACAAATCTAAAAATATACTTTTATCATTTTATAAAAAAGTTAACCATGAATTCAAAGCAGGAAAAGGAAATAAAAGTTTGTCGACAGAACAAACCAACAATTCCTCACAGATTATTAAACAGAAAAGGTGGCAAAGAAGTTTTGCAATAAAACATTTACTGAGTGGCATCATCATATGGAACTTACAACCATGCCAAGAGGATTCTGCCGATTTATTTCTTGGTAGTAATCTTCACGAAAATACCGAGCAAACTCTGGTGTATGAACTAGGCATTGTATTGCACTGTTCATAAAACAAGTGTTCCCAAGATTCAACAGTCCAGTGAGACCACAAGAAGATCCCCTCGTACTGACACCACTTGATCCACATGCCCTCTCTGTATTTAGATTTTGAAACTGTGATTCCGAATTACCATTTCTTGATGAATACTTGCTTGCCGATGAACCTCCTGAAGTTGGAAAACTCAACTGGGAAGGTGCAACAGCTAGGTTTCCATTATCACCCAATCCATTCTCTATACTACCCTCTGTTTTACAGTTGATGACCTCTATCAATATCTGTTATATCAATTGCAATCATCATAACTTTGTCCAGCATCATGTGAAAAATAAATTAAGAAAACCATTATCTAGGCAAAGGTAGCAAATTAGCAAACAATGACCAATAATTGACAAGCAATGACCATAATCACATCCATAGACACATTAAAACGGGAAATAAAAGGAAAAATAAATCTGCAAAGCCACTCAATGAATAAGATAGAAAGTAGAATAATGATGTACCCTAAAATGTTACCACAAACAAGAGAGCAGGAGCATCACGGTGATAAAATAATGGTAACACAAGTAAATAGTAGTCTAAGCTTAAAATTACAACCAAGGTCAATTTGAGAACAGGCACTAGATGGGGCACTTTAAAAACCTTATGAATTAGCAGAAGCACATAAAGCACAATTTGGTATCCTACGTAAAGTGAACATACAGCAAATTAACAAAGCATTCTAATTTGTTGAGTAAAGAAATAAAGAATTGAGTAACTAGATGTCCAAAACATTAACAAATGAAAGAAATAGAGGTCCATAACCTCAAGTTTCTATAGACAGGAACAAAAAGGGAAGTCAACCTTTCTTAGGATCTCACCTTTTACATTTAACACTATGGCAGTCCTTGATGAAATAACAACAATAAGCCTAACATTATAGCTACCAAAAAAAAAAAATACTAAACAAAATTACAATCTACAGATGTCATTTTTATTAGCAAAAAAAAAGTAAAACAGTAAACACCCAAACCAGAACGCCAGAATAAAATGCAAAATGATAAAAAGGGTGGTCCACTTCAATACAATAGGTTAATAATAAACAATCTGAAGCAACTTAAATCAAAGCAAAGATAAAGCAATTATTTCTAGATTGTTCATTATCTTTATGGAGGAGAAATCTTAATATTATAAACACATGATATTAACAGCTAACTTAAGCTTCTGTTTGAAATGGGAAATCAGAAAATAAGACAAATCAACTTATGGAACAGATCCACGCCAAAACTTATTTTAGGACAGATAGCAGCCTTAGAAAGATGTCAAATTGGTAGAACATATGACCACCTACATCCTGATCCATTTGAATATTAGCATCATCTAGCGTCTTTTCCATGTCAGTCATCAATGCATGCTTTTGGTGGCTGAAGTAATCCCAAATAGATACCTGAGAAATAAAATATGTAAACTTTAGAAATAAAAAGACCAAATAAATTAATATAGAACAAACAAGGAATTAGGAAGAGCTATTACTTGCTTTGGTGTAAGATCAAATATTTCACAAGCTCTTCGATGAAGTTCTCCAATCGTTTCCTGACAAATGAAAGATGATAATAAATGAGTGTTCATGCTGGAAAGGGTTTCTTTTCGCCCTGACTGAGAAATTTTTTCACTACCTTTTTGCTGATTCTTATGGAAGAACGATCGCCTTTTGGCATTAAATGCAACTGGAGCCGTAGTGGATAAACTTCTACAGACAATTCTGTCTGAGAAAGACCCGTGTTAATTACTTTTCGAGCCAAGAGAGGACCACCTCCATACCTGGATTAGAAAGATTATATAGTTCTTCATTAGTATATCTGATGATGTTGATATTGTTTACATGGTAACTAAAAACCCATAAATAAAAATATTTCTACCTTGACAATTCAATTATCAACAATATGTATTTTGCTGTAAAGAAGCACAGCATAATTAATTTATGCAATATATCAGTACGCAAAAAGAGTAGTATACCACTAACAGTTGAACATAATCTGGTGCATTAGCATGCAAATATAATGCCTTAGAAACATGCATCATATAAATTGCAACTGCTTTATTTTAGTTTTTCAGCTGACAGGTGATGGATTATGTGAACTTAAATTTTATTAGAACTTTGAGTTACTGAGTAGGAGTCTTTGATAAGAAGTAACAGGATAGAAAGAATTAACTGAGCTAGGGAAACCCACCAAAGGCAATTGCAAATTTTCTATACCTAAATTTTGTGATCAAATGGAGAGAGGTCTATAATAGGTCTATAATTTGAGATAAGGGTGACTAAACCTTTAGAACGAAGGACAGCACATCCTCTACAATAACAAACTCAATTACTGAGGCTTCTGTTGTGAGCATTTTAAGGAAAATAATGAAAACAAGCCAAACCTAGAGTTCCATTCCATTAAGAAATAACTTTTTTCTGGGCATCCAATTACTTTAACATACAAAAGGAATTTAGCTTGAGGTAATTAGGAGAAAAATTCATGTCTATTAGAACAAAATAAAAACATCACGGTAATGACCAACACTGTAAGAATCTAAGTTGGTGACTGCATTCATTCCAATCACTAACCTCTATCAAGTTTCATGATTCCCTCTACTGGTCAGAAAACTACACAGCAAATGATCACCCACTCACCACAAGCACATGGTAATGTGACCCATCAATGATGTTTCATAATCAAATCATGATTTTAGATATAAAAATTAAAAAAATAAAAATAAAATAAAAAATTGAATCCTTGATTTTGTGATTGCGGTGATCACTTCTGCAGCCTATACTTCTTATAATAAATAATGTGTATCTTTGTTCCAGACAGTATATATATAGAGATAAAGAGAGAGAGAAAAAAAAGTTCATCTTAGGAACGGTATTAAGAGAGGCTAAACATCTCCTTTTTAATGCATAAATCATGAAAATTGTCATCAGATTATTTTAAAAAATCATAGAATTAATTGTGTGTTGAAAAACAATAACTAAATTTGTCTGAATCCTTTTTAATGCATAAATCATGAAAATTGTCATCAGATTATTTTAAAAAATCATAGAATTAGTTGTGTGTTGAAAAACAATAACTAAATTTGTCTGAATTGCAAGAAATGACTTCTCACTCACCAAGAATATAATTGATTCCAGACTTCTTGCGGAAGCAATATATAATCAGTGCCTTCAACTAAGGTATCATGAAGTTCAATGCCCATACCAGAATCCTCAGAAATAGAATCATCTACTAAATCGGAATTATCAATGGAAGATGGTCTCTTCAGTACACTTGAGCTGATTGAACCATGATTCTCACTGGAAGATGCATCATTTACATTGGTAGTTTGGTTTTGATTTACATACTCAAGCCACTCTTGCCACCATCTGTCAGCAATCATGAGTAAATGTCAGAGCAGGAGAACAAGATAATGCAAAAATATGTAGATATGATAACCCAGCACTAAGAAACTTATATGCTTAAAGGAACAAGTGAGTTTTGTTAGCCCAATATTACCAATAATCTTATGGAAGTAGCAGCATCACAGAATTACCAAGTTTCAATCAAATGCAGGGGACTACCAGACTAGTACTAACTAAAGCAGGGGTAGAGTTGTCCCCCCAACCATCAAATTATGAATCAAACAAGTAAAAAATTTTGAACATAAATGCACATAATTGATTCCAAGAGAAATATTTTGATAGGCCCTCTTCTTCTTGGGTGGACACGCAAGTTGATATTTTGATACTCAGGACTTTTCTTCTGAAGAAATATCGTGCATAGACCTTTAAATAGTGATTATACAATATTGAGACACCATAATTTTTAGAGCATAATTATCTCTTAGCATTTTCATGGATCTCAGATTCCTATAGTGCAATATTTATACATGCTCATTGGCTTTACTGTAAACCTTATAAATACAATGTCAATTTATGATTTGGAGAACATGTTTGCATAAAAATTTGGAGTTAGTACTATTACTTTCAGATTTACAGGCTACAGATACCTAATGACTAATTTGCACAAAAACATCAGGGAAAACCATCACACTATATAGTAGATTTTCTAAATTGACACTAATACTAGGGACTCCAAGGTAAACAAAAAATAGGAATATTTCTGGATGTTGAGTCTCAATCAAAGCAAGAATAGCTGTAATATTTTCTCACTGCAGAGATGAACTAAGACGGCCATGGAAACTTGAACACACAAAGCTACTTTCAAAACAAAAAAAAGTTAGCCACACATATCCAACTCAGCCACTGACCAGTCCAGCAGAACACATCATTCCCCATTCAGCCTCCCCACTAGCAACCACATTTAGCCTCAAACAAAATAATCGAAGAAAATCCAAATGGGTAAGGTATCCAGAAGCTCTCGAATCTAAACCCAAACCCTCTCTGATCCACAACTCAGCATGGTTACACACTTTGACACACATCAGCAAAATAACCAAATTAAAGAACAAAAATAACATTAGAAAACCACCAAACACGCACTTCACTTCTCAACACAGATCTACTGCATCTCTGGCAAAAACGATTCTGAAAAAAACAAAAAATAAAAATACCTCTGAGTGATTAAATAGAAAGCAACACCGACTTTGGTCTGAGCTTCAGCGGCTACAGCAATGTCTCTAATGGTTTGCTTCTCCTCCTCCGGCGTCAGCTGCTGCTCCACCTCCGCCATTTCTGCACCTCCTGCTCTCCCGCCCAAAAGTGGAAAAAATATGGTACCGAAAAACCAACCCAAAAAAGTGAAACAAGATTTCCAGTGAGATTAAGAGGTTCGCAAACCGAAATACATAAGAAAAAGGGGTAATCTACAGTATAGAAATGGGTGGATTTTTGTGTAGGGGCGTTACAACTGAGAATGAGCCCAGTTTGGTTCAGAGATGAATGGAGCAAGGGATTTTGGCTTTGTACAACAGTTGAAGTTATAACACTGTCACAACACTGTGAACACACCAGACACCTTTTAACTGATATATTTAAGTTTTTTTCAGATTTTTATTTATTTATTTATTTATTTTAATTTTCAATTGAACAAAAGAAATTCAATTTCAGATTTCCTCAAGAACTATGACCTTCCTTCCTCTCAACTCTTGCATTGGTTTAGATAGTATTCTAATATTTGAATTATTAAAAAAAAAATTAAAAGGGTTGAGACGGTGCCTTCTGTTATAAAGCAATAATAATAATGTAAGTGAGAAATCATATTATAATAAGTTCATAATCGTAAAGGTAGTTAAGATGATTTTTAAAAAATTAACTTTATCGTGATGCACAATTATATTTATTTATTATGAGTAATATTTTGATAAATAAATTGATACAAATTAAGTTTATATTCCATGAAATCAGTTCCATTTTAGAATATCATTTCAACATCGTTTCCATAGAAAAAAGATCCATGGGGTGGTGGAGTCGTTCCACGAAATCATTTACCAATAGAAGAAATAGGCAGTCATTCCATATATATTTTGAAGCTCGATCTCGACCAAATATTTGACTTTTCGTTTTTCATCTAGGACTATAGTATAAATAGCCACCTCTTTTTTCCTTGCAACATTTATATACAAGACTAAGAATGAGGTCTAATATGTACCAGTGACCACACTACACACCCTAGAAAGATTCTCCCAAAGACAAAACCCGAAAAGCAGGGGGAAAAAAAAAGCATCAACATTAGTAACAATGTACAAGCATCAGCATTAGTAACAAAGAAAGGACCCTGATAAACATGTTATGAATGCTTCAACACTTAATAGAGAAAACCAATGCACTTGAGCCGATTGGCTCGGCCTCCTCCATGTATTGTCAAAACTTCAGGATCATTCTTATTGGTTGTGAACGCGACAGGATTTCTTTGGAGTGGAAGGTTGGGGAAGAACCGAGCAGGCAAGCTCTTCGTTCAGCTTGACTGGAAGAGGTGGCATCTGCTTCATTAATTCTGGCATGTCCCTCAAGAAGCTGCAACACAACAGTAAGATACATAAAATTGAACGAAATTATACTCAGAATGTTCTCATGTGTTCACGTATGATAGAGAGAGGGGAAAGATGGGGGTACTTCTTGATACGGAATTAAATGAGATATACTAACATGGAATCGAACCATATATCATATGAATCACTATTATACGATGAAAAACTTTTAACTTTGTAAAACAGAGAGGTGTGTCCATATATAGGCAAGCTAGCAGGAAAAGGCTCACTGAAGGATGAATAGTGAGTCAAATTTTAAATGTTTTAACACTTATGATAGTATTAAAGGTAGAAAGACATAAAAAAAACTCTTCAAATAATTTTTGAGATGTTATGGGTTTGTCATGCCTCCATGAGAGCGAATGGATCCAGGGAGGCCTCCACAAGTTTTGTGAAGTCACAGAAACAAATAATAATTTTCAAATATCCGACAAAGCTATGAAGACAACAAGCTCATTCAAGGAACCAAAGAACTTATGATTACCATAATCATGTTCATTAGAAGAACTTGTTCAAATGATTTATACAAGGATATAAAATATAAATATATCATAAATAAGAAAGAATGAAGTAAACTTAGCCAAATAGCGTGGAAAAAATTAAAAGAAAAAAAGTGTGCACTCACTCATTTAAGATTGAAAGGATATTAGCTCGAGTTTGACAAAACAGACTGATGTTCTCCTGAATCTGCACATAAAAATAAGCAAATACGATGTTAATTGATCACAGCTGATATCTTCATTCCATGCCATTGACAAACTGATTCATCATTAAGTTCCCAAGTCAGACATTAATAATATCAATACTTCTATGTTGAATGATATCACATATTATTCCAGCATAAGGACCCACTAAATTCACAAAGTAAACCAATGTATAACAGACTACATTATCACACTGCTCATTTGTACTAATAAAAAAATAACAAAAGAACATGCATATCCATCTTCCACAATGTTAGTCACATGAAAAGCAAATACAATTCTGTCTATAATGGACCCTAAACAAGTATTTGTTCAAGTATCTGATCCATCCACAATTATTGTAGTAAGAAAGTACTCATCAATGTTATTCGTAAACTAAAACAACCTACCTGTATAAGACCTATATTGAAGCTGAAAGTACCTTTAAAGAAGAAAAGTTAGAAGCAATTTGATCCAAGGCCTTGGCATTATGCTCAAGAAGCTGTCCAGCAGCACCACCGATAGCTGAACATAACAAATTTTCAAGTACTCAATTTATAGACAAAGAAGTAAGGGTTGTGCAACAAGAACCAAATTGATTAATTGCCATCTATATAATACTCAACACCTCATTCGGATACTTGGCAATAAAATTTATTGGAACCTTTAAGTAGCACAATATAATTATCTTTTTTTAGAATAAAAAAATAAAACACTTTTAAAAGCATACCAGGGAGCATGTATTTTGCCAGATTCAAACATCAGAGAAATTATATAAGCGAGTTCTTCACAAAGTTTGTTATCAAGAAAGCATTGAGTATGTATATCTTAGCCCAAAAAAACAAAAGTAAAAAAGGAAATTCTTAGTTGTGATAAGTGAAATTTGAGATAAAAACACAGAATTATAACCACAATGCCAATTTAAATGTCGATACTCACAATCAAACCCATTATTGTTAATGGATAGTGGCAAATAGCCTTTATTTTTAGATGGCCTAATTTTCTGCTATAGTGTTCCAGATGAAATTGACCTCTTGAAAAAAATTTGTGAATGCAAACTCACACAGTCTTTTTAAGAAAGCTCAAATCAGTACTTAATATGAGGTTAAAATCTTAAAAAGAAAAAAGAAATTACAAAGATGCAGAGACCACATCAACTTTAGATTGGATTTGCATGACAGAAAACAATTAGCATGCGAATGGTACAAAATACCTTCTTTTATTCTAGATTCATAAGTTGTATGTAAGAGCACAGGCTGACCTTTGCATGAAATTCCATCATCACTGTCCATTGACATCATTGACTGGACATAAGGAGGACCACCAGAGCGGTTTGCTGCCTGGGATGATTTCGGAAGCAAATCTGTAGCTTTCTCCTGATCCACAGAAAAAATAGAGAATATGTAGTCAGACCATTAATGAGGGGATGCATAATTCAATGAATTTAAGAACTCAAAATCCATAAAAAAATATTTTCAGGAGTAGCAGAATCGCCCATCATTACCCAGAAGACTCTTTTGGCTGTTTATTTTTCCAGCATTAATACAGATATCATTAACCTAGTCTAACATAACAACTTCAGAATCATATTTCCCGTGGCTCAAGCCATAAAAAGTTGGAAAAAAGATAAAAGGAAGAGAGAAATCCAGAAGCATTCCTTCAGTTTCCGTGTATAACAATGCTTGAGTTTATATTGTTGCATTAACCATCCATTACAAGTCAATATAAAATTACAACTGCCATGGCAACTTCATGACTGATTAAGTTACCATAATCAAAATAGTACGTTTTATGGCAAGAATATAAAACTGATTTATTTGTGAATGATCATTTATCAAGGTCATGTCTGAGAAACTAAGAGACTCATGATTCAATATGGCTGAGAACACCCAAAGGGGGCAGTTTCTGTTTAGGTGTTGTCATAATATATAAAAAATCTGGACAGATGGGAGACCATAAGATGAATATTGAAGTACCTTTTTGTCTTTATTTTTTCTTGATGAACTATTATCATCTTTCCTTCTCTTGCCATTCTCTTTTTTCTGCAAACAACAAACCATTCAGACAATGATTGCCAGATATAATAAGCATGCATCCTGTCACTCTAATTCTTTTTGTCTACCATAATCATATATTATAAAGAAACTGAACAATAGATTCTAAGCTAGTCATCTTTTCCTCTATTTTGTATTTCCTTTTTATAGAACAGTAAACCTCCTCAATCAATGGCACAAGTAAAAGACATGACTTAGTAGTAATTGCTGGAAATGATCATCTGAGCTGCCTGCATATGTGACCGACTATTGTTTCCCTGGGCACTGAACTAGCATTGTCTAATTTAGGTTACTGGAAGACAATATTCCTCCATAATATCAAAACAGTACACTTCTAATAATGATAAGACTATGCTTTCTCAATATGACTATATGAGGAGTTTTAATAGATCAGTGTTACAAAAAATGTCGAGTTCATTTTTCTAAAAAAAACCAGGTTAAACATATATTCTTTTGGAAAGCTCATACATCCAATAGCTCCAAATCAAACAAGTGCAAAAATGAAATTTAGTAGTATATAAATATTAAGCCCCTTGACATATAAATCTCCTACAAAGTATTGTTTTCTGAGGAAGTCTAAAAGAAAATCATAATAATCACTGAACAAAAATTTTATTTTGTCTGCATCATCGTAATTTTGTCTGCAGAGGATGCCCAACATGGCTTTGACTTGATTCTCCCCACAACCTCAATTCTGAGGTAGAAACATTTAGGATGAGGAATAAAGAGGAATTCAAGAACAGAGTTTGATAATTAGCTTTTCAAGCACAACGTTGGAAGATTCCTATCTAGTCATGCTGCATGCAAATTTCAAAGCAAAATATTATCCTTGGGCATAATAATGAAAAAATAAATGGAAATAAGTATCTCACACTCATCCATCTGATGCGTAGTGCAACATCCCGAACTGTCTTATCTTTTAAAGCTTGAGCAATTCTAGCAAGACGGACAACGTTGGTTTCCGAGGCATATCTGCAAAAGGGCCAACCATTAAGTAAAAAAACACAAACAACGCATATTAAGACCTGGCTGTGAGTCTGCAACTCTGTAAAGTGTAAATAACAGTAGCAAAGAAAGTATATTGGTATATAAAAAATATAAAAATATATTAAAATTCAATATCAATTCAATATTAGTAATAAGTGCTGTAAATCTCGAAGTATCCTTTATTACGTGCTTATGCAGTTATGCGCCATCAGGTGAACCCATATGAACTTTTAAAAAGGAACTAAAAATATGAGTCTCAAGCAATGTAGGTCGTCACTTCATGAAAATTCAGCTACAATACAAACAACATAATTGGGCTTGCAACACAAGGTTTCAGATTGTATAGTGTATTCAGGCAATCTCATTCTAGTAAGTATTCTTTTACATCTG
This sequence comes from Pogostemon cablin, assembly GCA_023678885.1. NCBI lineage: Eukaryota > Viridiplantae > Streptophyta > Magnoliopsida > Lamiales > Lamiaceae > Pogostemon > Pogostemon cablin. The sequence goes on from CM042984.1 coordinate 4,800,322, forward strand.
TAGTAAAGGAATCTAAATGCCAAGATCATTCACTTCTCTCAAACACAATTGTGACTATTGAATATTACAACATATTTAATTACCATCAGCAAACAACAAAAATAAGGTTTCAAGTATGTAATGTAACACCAAAACCATCCAAGTGAATAGACTACAATACACACCAAAACACTTAAAGGGGCAGAAAATACATAAAAATAATAATAAACATATAACTCCACATTCTCAGCCCCCATATCGGAAAGGAATTCAAAAAAATTCAAAGAAAACCAGGAATTATTCGAAGGAAAATCCAATAACTGAAAGCGCACAAAAAATCTCTCCGTAGCAAACTCAAGGCAAATCATGCAATATGCATAATTCAGGAACTAAACAAAATGAAATAAATAGAAAACAAAGAAACATGAGCGTACGTCGCGAGCAAATCTTCGAGTGTGGACTGTTCCTCGGGTGTCCAATCCATTGATATGCCCGGATTGTGGCGGAGACCTGCCGGAGCGGGTTCCACCACAGAATTCTCAGTCGCCGATAGGCCTCCACCGCCATTCGCATTCTCCAGGGGTCCACCGTTGGTGTTGCCGCTATTATTGCCTCCGTTACTGATGTTACTATGACCCCCTCCTGAAGGATTGGCACTCGCCGCCATCAAAATACAACAGCGTAATCCACCAAATTAAGGAAGGAAGAGTGAATTGAAGCTGTAATCAAATCGGTTACAGCGAATTAAATAATTTTGGAAAAATATTCACAATTAACACTCAAGAACGAGAGAGTTCACAATCAAATAAGCACCGAGGTGTGGAGAGCATCGGCGGTTAGGCTCTTTACTTTTTGTATTAATTAATTATTAATTATTAGAGTATTTTATATTTATCCTTAAAATAAAAAAGAGATTCATTTTAGATTAGACAGATCCTTAAAACCTTTTCGGGAAAATAGATTTTTTCGTCCGTTAATTTTGTCCAATTTTGAATTTAGTCCATAAGTTTTCACTTTTTGAAAATCGTTCATTATATTTGCAAAATTTTGAAAATCATCCATTATATTTGAAAATTTTGAAAATGGTCCATCATGTTTACCAAGTTCAAAAAAATCGTCTGTTTCAACAGGTCATTAGCAGGTTATTCTAAAAGATAAAAATAAAAAATATGTAATATATATATATATATACTATTTTACAAAAAAATAGCCCTCACTAAGAATTTATATTATACTCCCTCCGTCCGTCCGAAAGAGGACATTTTGTTTTTTGTGCACGTTGATTAAGAAGTATTGTTATTTAATATGTAGTGGATAATTGTATTAGTGGGAGTGTGGACCCATATTTTAATTGTATTAGTGGGTGTGTGTGGATCCCATTTGTGTAAAAAATGAAGTGACCCTCTTTGAAACGGACGACCAAAATGGAAAAAAAAAACCATCTTTCGAGCGGATGGAGGAAGTATCAATATTTAGTTAAATTTGCTCCACTTTAGTATTGAGATTAATATTATTTGTTTGATATACGGAAGTGAAAAATGAAAAGTGAGATAAAATTGATTAAATAAAAATATGATATAAATTAATTAGAGTGAAAATATTCAAATGACCTGTCATAGCAGGTCAAAGGACTAATATGTTAAATTTTATGAAGTTAATGGACTAATTTCAAAATTGTTATAAAATTAACGGACTAATTTCAAAATTGAAAAAGTTAATGGATTAATTTCAAAATGAGTGAAAGTTAACAGACGAAAAAATCTATTTTCCCAATCTTATCAGAGGAGTTTAGGTTTATTTACTCGAGAACAAAATATATAAAATAAAATAAAATAAAATACGGAACGAAAAACAAAATGTCCAAAAAGTATAAAAGAAACGTTTTATTTTTTTCGAAATAATTAAATTAAATTCGATAAATATAAAAAATATTATTTTAAGATAATTATCAATTTTTTTAAAGATTTATATGTGGATTTATAAATAAATATAATTTAATTGGTACCAATAACTATAAAATAGTTTAATTAAATAAACGAAACATAAAAAATATTCCCTGCCTAAGTATTTTGTATACTTTTTATTTAAACTTTATTTTAGTTATTTTACACATCACATAATAATAAAAATAAGACAAATGTAAGTCGTTACATTAAGATCATGGGTGAGGCTTTCGTGCGTCCGGATGTACGGGAACACATTACGTGTCCCTTTAGAAATTTAGTATTATGGGTAAGAGTACATTGCTTTGGTCTAAAGGGTATACACTTTAATTAATAAAAGGTACACCATTTTATTCTAAATGGTATACATTTTTCATTAATATTTTTTTCTTTATAAAATAAAGGGTACACATTTTTATACTAAATGGTATACAATTTAACACAAAATTCTAAAGGCGCAAGTGTTGTCCATGCGTCCAGATACACACAATAATTTTCTATAGAAAATAAAGAGTACACATCTGTATGCTAAAGGGTATACAATTTAACACAAAATTCTAAAGGCGAACGGAATGTAGTCCGTGCACCCGGGTGCACAGGAGTTTTTGCCTAAGAAGATTATAGAAAATGATGCATTTTCGATATAAAATATTATCATTTTTTATTTAAACTAAAAATTATTAATGAAATCTTCACTGCACCATTATTATTTTTCGTCGAGTGAGTGCCACTTTTTATTAATGATGTTATCATTTTTTTGTTCATCATATTTACCCTAAAATAAACTAGACAAACAATATATCTTTCACACTTTATTCATCAATCCTAATATTTTTTTCTTTTAAAATTATTTCCTTTGTTCGCCTTTAATGATGTCATTTGCTTTTTGCACGTGGATTAAGGAGTATTATTATTTAATGTGTGGTGAGTAGTTGTATTAGTGGAGGTGTGAGTCTCATTTTTTATTTGTATTAGTGGGTGTGTGTGGGTCCCATATGTATAAAAAATGAAATGAGACATTGAGGACGTTTTGGAAAATGATACTCTTGAAAGCGGACGGAGGGAGTACTCAATTTCTTATACTCTCTGTTTCATAATAATAATTCATTTTTATTTTGGGCGTCTTACTTCAATAATTACATTTTTCTTTTTGCTAAATAAGACTCACACAAAATAATTAATATTATTCTATGAGATCCACACATAATACTAATACAACTATATACTTTTCTTACCTTACTACACATTAAAATATTATATTTCTTAATTTCAAATAGAATGTAAATGTAACAATTACCTCATGAAAGGATTTTTTTAAAATTTTTTTATTATACATCTAAAAAGATTAAATTTTTAATCCAAATAGTATTATATAGTAAAAAAAATACCTTAAATGAGGGAGTATAACATTTCATCCTTAAACGAGATTATAGGATAGACTGCACTTAGCTCAATTTATTTATTTAATAGAGGCTTATAGCTACAATATAGAACTCTCGAGTAGAAAAATAATCTTAAAATTTTATACTTTTGACTGATTTAAGAATTTATACAATTTAGTTAAACAATTATAAAATGGGCCGCCACGGCCCAATAAGGAGGAATTGACCGGGACACCAACTACCCACCATATTCAACTCTAATTAGACTCGTGGAAATTGTGGAGGGTAAAATCGTCATCTCAACACAGAAATTTCTCGGGCCATTCAAGAAATACAGACTGCTAGATAAGCTCTCGCCAATACAATTCTGATCAATTTCTTCCTTCTTCCATCTCTCCTCCCCTGCTCTCTAGGTTCCAGAACCCTTTTTGACATGAGTAATAACGCCCAGTCATCAGGTATTTACCGAATTTCCAATTTAATTGATTAGTCATAACTGCTATCTCATCTGATTCTGCGGATTTAGGGTTTTTGTTTATTTCGGAAGATTAATGTTGTTTTCTTGATAGATTAGAGTTCCTATTGATTGAGAAGATTTTGTTGATGAATTGCATCTTGTTATGTTTAATGGACATTCCTGGGTTCCTTTTTCTCCTTCTTCTTATTTAAGATTCTCTTACTGGTTGTTAGAGCCTTTCAAATCTTTAATTCGATATCAATTTACACGTTACATGCAAACCACATAATTCTTTTTAGCTTCTAAAATAAAATAAAATAAAAATTCTAATTTGAGAATTTTAATGTGTTTCGTAGAGTTTTTTTTTTTTTTTTTAAATATTTGTGTTCCCTTTTGACATTCGGTTCTATCAACCGACGCATAAGTTTTCGTTGCACTGGTAGTAAGATAATTCAACTCTAATGTATTTCTCTGCTCCACTTTTGTAATTGTTGCATGAAGAAAATGGGTATGACTTATAATCCTGTATGAGGTTGTACTTAACGTGATTAAATTTTGTTGCAGCTAGTAACCCTCCACCAAAACCATGGGAAAGAACTGGGTCTGCTTCATCAGGACCAGCACCATTTAAGCCACCATCTACTGGAAACACGAGTGATGTAGTGGAAGCATCTGGGAGCGCCCAAGCCGCTGAGGTTGTCAATAGGAATAATAATACACTTGGGAGGCCAGTCCCTACTAGGCCGTGGGAGCAACAAACATATGGAAGCACCTATGGAGGTATGAAGATATCTCATTCAGTAAATGTATAAAACATGGATCAGTTGGTTTGAGGCTATGTTTTCTTGAATACTTGGTGGATCTGAATCAAACAAAATTATGTTATGAGTATGTTTATGGGCATGTACTACTTTTATAGCATTTTACGATTTTGTCACAAACATCAAATGGAAGAATTCCCATCCTAATATGTGCATTCATGAAAATGCATTAACATTTAACCAAGTGAAAATTTATTTGATGCAATTTCAGATGCCCCTTCCTAGTGATTGGTAATTGATCCCAGTGTAATCGTTACTACAATTTTTTGATAATGCAGATGTTTAATTAAAATGGTGTATCACCTTGGTTTACTGTCTAATTTTCTTATTAGAGCCTGATATATTTTGCGTTCATCTGATTTGATAAGGACATAAATTTCATCTAAAGGATCATTGATGATGGGTGGACCAAAATAAGGTTATGGCTAAGATGTTCACTAACATCTTTTGCAAATTATCACTCTCTGGAGTGTTATATGCTGTTAGTCTAAGTCAGTCTTTATCACTCTCTGGAGTGTTATATGCTGTTAGTCTAAGTCAGTCTTTCTTTTAGCATATTAAAAATAAATAGGAGTCATACTCGTATTGGATTGGAAGCAATTTGTAAACATGCAGATAGGCACTTTTTTTGTTAAGTATTATTTCTGGTATCAAATGTAGGATTCTGGACTTTTTCGAGATCTAACATAGATGGCCATTGGTTTTCTTTGTCTCAGGATATGGTTCAGGTCAGTATAATTCTGGATATGGAAGCGGGATGTATGGAGCTGGGTCATATGGTAGTGGGATGTATGGGAATAATATGTATAGGGGAGGATATAGTGGACTTTATGGAGGTGGCATGTATGGTGGCGGTATGTATGGTGGCGGTGGTGGTATGTACGGACAGTACGGTGGTGGGCTTGGAGGTCCAATGGGAGGATATGGCATGGGCATGGGAGGAGGAGGCCCTTATGGAGTTCAGGATCCTAATGATCCTTATGGACCTCCTACATCTCCACCAAGTTTTTGGATTTCACTTATGCGGGTGGTAAGCAAAAGGCTTCCTCTCTCTCCCTTTTCTTTTTGCTGCTCCTCAGGACATTCCCAATTTTTGCTGCACTGCATTTGTATTTTCTAGAGCACTAGACTTAGCTTTTGTTGGAGAATCTAGAGTTAGAAAGTGCTTATGGAGATGATGAATTCATAATTAGCAGCTATGGTTTCTGTACTTTTTTCAATGACCATATGTGATCATTTATATTTTTTTTTCCAAAATGATTTACTGATATGTATAGGTGCACATATCGTATGTTTTGTGATTAACCGACCCCATCCTCCACCGTTGAATTGTAAAGTTAGTTATGATATTCATTGGTCTTCAGCTAACTTCACATGAGGCATTAGTGAACTTTCTTTGGGTTTAAGTGGTCTACCTCTCAGCTGTCTTGTCATCAAATGCCTTGCGATTTTAATTTACTTTGTTTGACAATGGCAGATGGCAGGTGTAGTAAATTTCTTTGGAAGGGTTGCAGTCTTGATCGACCAGAATACACAGGCGTTCCATATGTTTATGACAGCCCTCCTTCAGGTATTTATTCGTTCCTCTGTATCTAGAGAATTTTAGAATGAGAAAGATAAGTATTCATTTTACAGCGCTGCAGTGTTTAAATGCTTAAAAGTTGGATGTTGTCGCAGCTATTTGATAGGTCTGGGATGCTATATGGAGAACTTGCTAGGTTTGTTCTTAGAATATTGGGAGTTAAAACAAAGCCAAAGAAAATCCATCCTCCGGGCGTTGAAGGTCTACCTGGACCTCCCAATGCACCAGGAAACCAAAACCTCATCTCCAATGCTGCTCCAGTTAATGGTTCTTGGGATGGCGTGTGGGGTGGAAAGTAAATTTTCAAGATTGTTCACGGTGGTCTAGCGTACGCCTTACGAAAGGGTTGTTGTATAGTAGCAAGAGGATGCAGTTTACCCAAGGAAAAGCACCAATCAATAAAACTGTATTTTGTTAGGGCCAAACCTTCCAATGTATGGAAAGAAGGTAATAATCTGATCCATTGGAAGGAAGGAAAATGAGTCGTGTTATATTACTGTTCTTGAAATAGTCTAGTTTTTATCCATTGAAAAAGTTGAACAAATATTGTGAATGATGCAGCAATTTTTGTTGCTTGTACGTTATCTAAGTGCCTTTTTTTTTAGAATTTTCTAATGGGAGCGGCTATTTAATTTTAATAAATATACCCTATAAATTTTATAGGACTAAAATACCCATATTTGTTAAGACGTAAATATCCCTTTATAAATTATAAATTAAGATTTTTTATTTATATGGTGTTCGGTTGCAGCAACCGAACAAGCATATGAATAAGAAATCTTAAGATACAAGCATATGAATAAAAAATTTTAAGATGTTCGGTTGCTGCAAGCGAATAAGCATATGAACAACAATCATATGCTAAGAAATCTTAAGGTGTTCAACAATCATATGCTAAGAAATCAGAAATCTTAAGGTGTTCAACAAGAAATCTTAAGGTGTTCAGTTGCTGCAAGCGAACAAGCATATGAAAAACAATGAAATCTTAAGGTAAAACAATGAAATCTTAAGGTGTTCATAAATCTTAAGGTGTTCAGTTGCTGCAAGCGAACAAGCATATGAAAAACAATGCCGTCTTTCCTCCCCATAAGTTCCGAGAAGGTGTTCATAAATCTTAAGGTGTTCAGTTGCTGCAAGCGAACAAGCATATGAAAAACAATGCCGTCTTTCCTCCCCATAAGTTCCGAGAACGATTCCAAAAGCGTGCCTCCACGCCCCAAGAAGATGCATATGAAAAACAATGCCGTCTTTCCTCCCCATAAGTTCCGAGAACGATTCCAAAAGCGTGCCTCCACGCCCCAAGAAGATGCAGTGGTTGCGGTGATTATGCAATCCTTTTTCGTGATCCCGGCTTCCATTCCAACTGAAACAGCCTCTTGACCGTCATAGAGATGGCAAAATCCGCGGATTAATTTCGATTTATACAGCGAATCGGCAGCGATTTCCATACGGCGCATAAGAGCCATGTCTCGGAAGAAGGTAAAAAGCCAAGCATATGAAAAACAATGAAATCTTAAGGTGTTCAGGAATGCTTGTTCGCTTGCAGCAACCGAACACCTTAAGATTCAGGAATGCTTGTTCGCTTGCAGTAACTCGAACACCTTAAGATTTCTTATTCATATGCTTGTTCGCTTGAAGCAACCGAACACCTTACGATTTATTATTCATATGGTGTTCGGTTGCTGCAATCGAACAATCATATGTGTTCGGTTGCAACAACATATGTTCGTCGAACAAGTACTGCGTCTTTCCATGGACAATGTTCACCTATTATTAGGCAGTGATTCAGTCAAATTGTTGGAAAATTGAAATAACATTGCAAGAAGAGAGGTGATGAGTTGCAATGTATAACTCGCAGGTTTGCTGTAAAAGTAGAACATGGAACATGGAAGGACTGAGAAACTCCCTCCGCTTCGCCAAGAGTTCGGTGGCGGTGGGGCCCTTGTATGGAGGCAGAGTGTAGTCGAAGGGGGCAGTTTGGGGAGTATGTTGACATCTCCAGCGACAGTGCATGCATCTGCACTCTAGGAATACCCACGTTTGCAGCTTTAGAATTTATAGGCATACGTCTTTTTCATTTCTCTTGCCTTACGTCGTTCTAATGTTCCCTCTTTTTTTCTCTTCTATGGAGTCGGGACGTCAACCTCTTCTTTCCTTTTCCTTTCTCTTTTACAGAGTCCCAACGTCGACTTCTTCTTTCCTTCACCGGCGTTTTTTTTTATTAATTAGTTTTTAGTAATTACTCCCTCTGTCCCGCCCAAAGAGATGCATTTACTGTAGCTTTTGTGAGAACTTTATGCAGTCAAACGATGCAGTTTGACCGGGACAGAGGGAGTAGACTTTAATTAATTAAAAGGGTAAAGTAGTCTTAAATGAGGTGTATTTAGCAATTTATATGTTTTAACTTTTAATTTTAGCGGGGTATATCTAGAACTTGGGGTTCATTTAGTAGATCCGGGTGCAAATACCCGCCCCTTTTCTAATTATGTGTTGAACCTTCTTATTTGCACAATTCCTCGTTAGTTCTGTCTATCACCATTTCAATTAGTTTTTAATTTTTTTTGGTTATAACTTAAACTTGGCTAAAAGCCTAAAGCCCTAACAATTCGATAATGGTGATTAAACAGTTTTATAAAGGGCGGTTATTTAAGCATAATTGTTAAATACATTCCGTTAAAATTACAATAAACAAGGATCATCACTAAATATACGTATGAATGACCATTTTTTTCTTTCTTTTAATTAGAATTGAACATATGATATAGTAATTTTATAAATAAAATATGTATTAGTCAAAAATATTGAAAAGTTAGAATTGAACATATGATATAGTAATTTTATAAATAAAATATGTATTAGTCAAAAATATTGAAAAGTTAAAATGATAATTGTAATTAAAAAATTAAAAAGAAAAAAAAGGTTAAAATAATAATTGTAATTAAATAAATAAAATTAAAAAGAAAAAAACGTGAATTTGAGAAAAAAATTATTAAAATATTTAAAAAAATTAACAATTTAAAATTTTATTAATAAAAAATATAAAAAAATTCAATAAATTTTTTTTTCATGAATTTGAGAGTGAAGAAAAAATTCAATAATCATTTAAGTATGTGTTGAAGTTTCTTATTTTCACAATTCCTCGTTAGTTCTGTCTATCACAATTTCAATTATGTTTTTAATTTTTTTGGTTATAACTTAATCTTGGCTAAAGCCCACAAATCGATAATGGTGATTAAACAATTTTATAAAATAGAATTTCCAGTTTATTTAGATTATAACTTCTCAATCAATAATCTGTATTTGTTATATTTCTTATGTAATAATAAGAAGAAAATGAAAAACTTACCTTGGTTGTACCTTGCAACACACAAAAACTTGTATACTAGTGTAATTTTTTTCAAAAAGAATGAAAAGTTCATTTCACAAATGGATAAATTTGTCAACGTCTTTACAATGCTAAAAGGCCCTATCAGGTGCAATGCACATTACTTCCTCATCCAAGATCTGCACATCACCTCTCAACATTTTAAACGTCTCAAAGGCTATCAAACTAACTAGAGGGCATCGAGCCAGGTACAACTTCTCGAGTCGTCTGCAGCCGTCTCTGATAGCCTGCAGCCCTCGATCGTCGAGATTTCTACATCGATTCACATGAAGCCGTTTCAAGCTAGAACAGTTCGAACCTATCGACTCCCACCCCACCGCGCTGATCTCATGGCACACAGCCAAGTTCCATTCCTCAAGAAGAGGACACCCTTGCGCGATTTTCACAACTGCATCATCGCCTATGGTTCTGCAAAGTCGAAAATTGAGTACTCTCAATTTTGAAATAGACCCAATGTCTACAGAGTTGAAGCCATGCCCACCAGTACACCAGCCAAGATTGTAGATGTTCAAGTATTCGAGCCCCCCTCCACTGAAAATCGCTTGCATTCCTTCTGGTGCAAACTTGCAAGAATCAGCTTCTAAATATGTTAAAGTATGTGAACATCCTTGAAAGCCAACGCCATCTACACTTCTGCAGTGAGATATGTTCATAGCTCGGAGATGTTGGCAGTTTCGGGTAAGAGCTCTTATTCCACGATCTGAGATGAGTGAACAATATGAGAGATTCACATCTTCCAGTGCCAAGCAAAATTCAGACAACGTCTCCAAACCACTATCGGTTATATTGCATCGATAGAGACTGATGTTTGTTAAATAAGGGCATCCCCTGCCAACATAGGACAGTCCAAGGTCTGTAATGCCAAAACAGCAATCTAGAAGCAAACTTTGCAACTTCGATCTGTAATCAATCAACAGGAATAAACCTGAATCCGGGAGCTCGGTGCACCCAGAGAGAGACAGCTTTTGTAGGCATAGATAGCGAGTAAGTAACCTACGCAAATGGATGGAACGAATGATAATTGAAGGTTGAGATAGATCAATAGGCCTCAGTTCGGTGAGTGAGCATTGGAACTGTAAATATGTACGGCTTGTATTTTGGATATGAAGCCAACGGCGACAAGTTAATCCAAATGATTCGCGATCTAAACCAGAGTCGAGCCTTTGAAAAATGAAATATAAGCAATCATCAGGAAGTTGGAGAATGGATGTAGGTACATACACTGAGCTATTCTTCATACTGACAAACTAGCTGTCTTCAGAAGGTTGTAAAGCTCGAATCTTTACTAGAATCTTCTTGTAAGATGAGCTGGAAGAGGTTGGTGATTCAAGACCGCAAAGAGCTGTTGAATCTCCGTATCCATAACCAATGAGTACTCCACAGTTGCGGCAGAGAAGTTTGGACTTTGGACGGTATGGACCCCAGGATATAGGAAGACAGTTCAGTTTATCAACTTGAGTAAATCGACTAGGATCAATAGAAACAAAAGAGATAAAACCCTTGTTGATGGACTTGCTATATTTGGAGCCTATACTGGACGTCGCACGATTGGAAGAAGTTAAGTTGAGATGATATCCACAAGAACCACAGCTGTACGAATGGAACAAGAAAAGATGTCATAAACCACAAATTATTTGGAAGCACATATGCAATGACAGGACATACTAAGCAAGCTAGAGGTAACAACTTACAACCAAAGTTTTGCTGCCATTTATTGATTTTTAGTACAAGGAAAAAGAGCATGAGAGTGGCAAATGGCACAGCATCACAAGTTGTTCGACAAAATGAAATTGTTTTGATGGTCAGCTTATACCCAAACATCATATTCTAATTTCTCTACTCCTTCTTAGTTCGACTTCTAAATGTATTTATTGTTTCAGCGAAAAACAACAAGGACTTGTTATGACTAAACAAGACAAATATGAGCCTGTTGTACTGAATCCTAGTAATTTGGATGCATACAAGATCCACTCCAACATATTGAGTAATTTGAAATCCTTCACTCAAATTAAATCCCTGAATCCAACTCAACCTTAGCATATATCCATAGTAGAAGTAAAATTTTCCCCACTTGAATCTATTTTTTACCTATATAAGTTTTTATAGGTTCTTTTTGTGAATCCCTTGAAATATTCATCATATCATTTATGATATTTAAGGTTAAGATAAAGTATTAGTACCCAATTCACCAATCCATCCACACAGCACAATAATTGAGAAGTTTTCTCAATCCATCTATCTTCAATATAAACTTAAGAAAGTCAAAAAAATCATATAGTACAGAGAAAGCAAAATCAAAACAAAATTGAAAAGAGATCCCAAAAAACCACACTTGTACAAAACCTAGAATAATCAATCAACCTCATAAACACCCAAAAACAGATATTGAATTTCAATAAATTAAGAAGGAAAAGGAAAAATAAATAACTCCCACGATCGAATTCACTAAACCCAACAAAAAAAAATTAATTCACGTTCGAGAGATGAATCAAAACAGGTCCGCCCCCCAAAAAGATCGCACGAATGAAAATTGGAAAAAAGATCGAACCTGTAAGAAACATCAACTTGGGACATATCTTGAAAAGAGAATCAAACATAAATCCCGTTCGATCCCATTCGGAATCCTGCGAAAGGAACCTTTGCTTTTACTCTTATAACGTTTCTTACGAAGGAACTGATATATTATTATTATACTATAAGAAAAGCTGCGGGAAAATTATTACTACAATTTTCTTTTGGGATTAATCCTAGTATATAGTGTAAAAATACAAACAAATTATTCCTTCCATCCCATAAAAGTTGGTATAATTTTTTTTTGGCACGAAGATTAAGGAGTATAATAATTTAATGTAAAGTGGAGTAAAGTGAAGTGAGAGAAATAATATTTAATTTGTAGTGAGTAGTTGTATTAGATGTGATATGTGGGGCCCATGAGAATAGATTAATTATTTTTTGTGTGGGTCCATGTATTAAAAAGCAAATGTGTCAACGGGATAAATCAAAAAGAAAAGTGTGTCGGGACGGATAAAGTAATATAGAACAGAAGCCCTATAACTAAGGAATTGATTTATTCCTTAATTAAAATAGTCGCATTAGGTATGACGGAATGGAATAACAGGGGAATTGAATGAATTTATGAATGAAATAGTAATGGAAATGGAATGATTAAAAATTAATTCATGAATAACTCAATAGATTTTGTATTCCCTAATAGCATTTTTTTAATATTACATTTAATCAATTTATTTAAAATATTAAATTAATTAAAATTTCAATGAAGATTTTATATATTTTATAATTATAGAATAATTTAAAGTAAAATTTTTACTCTTTGTTTTATTAAAAATATTAAATTATAAAAAAAATAACATTTTTTTAAAATTTATGTGCAATAAAGATGAAAATTTATTATAAGATAAAGAGAAATTTAGCCCCACCAACACCGTCCCTACAGAAATAGATCTGCTTTTGAAGTGATGGGGTATTGTCTGTGCTTTGCTAAAGCTTCACCTGAGACTACTAACTTCAAAATATGGCTCTCATTCTCTTACCTGCATGTAGAAGAACTCTAACTCAACTAAAAGAATCATTTTTCATTAAGGTGCATGATTCTTTTCAGGGCCGGCCCTGACAATTTGGGGGCCCGTGGCAAGATTGAAAAATGAGGCCCCTAATTTTTTTTATATTAATAAATTTTATAATAAGAATATAATTAATAATTAAATATACGGTGGAAAAAAATTACAAGAATCACAAGAAAAAATTCTAATATAAAAAATAATTTCTCTCTACATCTTTGATACATTGATCATATAAAAACAAATAGAATTAAAATGAATTAGTATAATAGAGAATTAATGATTAGAACATGAAGGTAAGTATTTTAAATCGGTATTAATGAAAAATGTAAATATGACTAGGTATAATTTATGCGTAATTATTCTTGGTATTTCGAAGAAGAAATAAAAAATAAAAAGACGATAAATAGTGATTTTTTATAAGGAATATAAATAATAAAAACTCATTGATTATTAATACAATTAAATAAAATAGTTATTAGATTATTCTTTACATCAAATAAATTTGGTAGGTATTACATTAAATAAATTTAAGATAAATTTTGTAGACTTCACATTAAATAAATTTGATAGGTATTACATTAAATAAATTTAAGATATATTTTGTTAATTGGTGTTGGGCTTAAAATTTAATTAAACTCAATAAATATAAATAGATAGTAATTATTGGGCCTAAGATATAAAAAGAGAATAGTTATTGGGCTTAAAAATTAACACAACACAATAAATATATCTAAAAGGGTATTAAAGTTTTGGGGGCCCATGGCAGAAGTCCACCCTGATTCCTTTTGATGACAACAATTGTTATTGGATCAGCAATCCGTACCTGCGACTTTGGGAGGCTGACGTCGTGTCCCATTGATGTTGATACTGATGCTTTATTCCTTCACGTTGGCCTTTTCACCATTTGTTAGGGTTTAATTCCTTCTGGTATGCTCATCATTTGCGGGGCCTAGTCTACATTCTCTTGATCATCCATGGATACTTTATATTCATTATGCATAAGCTCTTCTTCATGAATCATGAATAACGTGTGTTTTTTAATGTTCTTTTTCGCCTATTTTTCGGTATAATATATAAGAGAGTTGAAACTGTTTTCTCTTTGATCAGACTTGGATGTATCTGCCAATGTTGGCCTATACCCGTGAAAGAATCCTCACACTATAACTATATGATCGAAACTATAAAGTTGACATCATTAAGGTTAATTAACCCATGATTTCTCACTTTTCTTACATGATTATAGGTAGAAAGAACTCTGATGTACTTACTTTATTTTATCTGGAAATTATAGGATGTTATATACACAAGAAATGTGTTGGCCCTTTACATGAGTACTAGGTGAATTGGAATTGTAGATGAAAGATTATATAAAGCCATGCGTGAAACATTAATTAATTGGTATGTAAACAAGATCAAGGATAGAAAATTACTGTTTGTTATTTCTAATAATTAATTAATAATCTCAAAATACTTGAGTTTGACTATTCTAATAGTATACTAGTCAACCCAACGATGTTGTCAACATACGCTCACACATGCATGTATATCCCTAGAGCATGCATTCCATTTCATACCCAAAAAGATGAAGATAAACAAACTCAAGTCATTTACGTGATGTTTGTCTTGGGGTTCTGGAGAGTTTGAAAATCATGAATAGTGATGTTGCGTTTGTTTTGGGGTATGTTTTAACTTTATGTCAAATCAATGTGTAAGAAAGTAGATGAGAGATGAGAGATAAAGAGAGAAAATATATTAATTGAAAAGAGAGAATATATATAGGTATATATAGGGGTGGTTTTAAAATTTGGGTGTGGAATTGGAATTCCAATTCCGGGGTTTTAAAACTAGAAACAAACATCCCCTTATTGCCTACCTCCTACCTTGGCACGCACGAGTGCTTTTCAATTTTTTTTTGGGGAACCAGTTCCCACATGACACTTGTAATTTTTCGTTTCGTTTCGTGTTGTACACGGTAATGCTTGATCAATTGATATTTGGAATTGAATTTGGTTTGTGTATATGATCTTGTACACGGTAATAGGATAAAAATGTGAATAGGAAGTCGTCCACATATGGAGAAGGATTGGAATAATCAACTATTAGAATTGGAGGATAATATTTGTGAGGCTGGTCATTAATTTAATTGTTCAATATGACTTTACTCCACTTTGCTTTAGGTGTAAGGTGCTAAAGATTCTTTTAATTATTTTCCTTGAGGAACCACTAAATGAACTTGCAGACATATGCCTCCAGGGACTGTGTATTTTTTTTCTTGCAAAACAACACTGAACTTGTTATGCTTTTGATAATTAGAAGTTTGTGCTTGTAAATTGAAAGTCACACAGATTTTTTTCAATAATTATTAATTTTGTTTTACTAATAGTAGTAAGCCAAATAACTCAGCCTTATTGTGAAATTGATACTTTGGGGGGTAATTTGATACAACTATCTTTCTTCAGTTTAGTTTTGTTTGAGGTGGGGATTCTAAAATTAATAATGCATTGAATTACTTGTGAAGGTAGATATATTAGTTGATAATTGGTCCTGAAAGTTTGGACCCAAAACTGATACCATATGCCTTTTCTTCTAGCCTATGTTCGTTTTCTGATTTTAAATCCAGGTTTTGGTTTCCCAAAACCCACATCTAAATTTTAAAAACCTCCCCTATATATACCTACTGCATTCTCTCTCTTCAATTAATACACTTTCTCTCTTTATCTCTCCACTCTCATTTAACTTTTTAAATAAATTAATACATTTATTTGACAGAAAGATAAAACATACCCTACTTTAAACCCAAAACAAACATAGAATATACTATTCATGGTTTTCAAATCTCACATAATCCCAAACCAAACATCACCCTAATGTTTGGGATTCAAAAGAACGTCATATCATAGGGGATTCGAGTTCACAAATTATAAAGATAGGGCTAAGAATATGTTCTACACAATTTTTACGTGTATCACAGTTCATATAGATGTAAGAATTAGAACACTCCTGATTGCTTTGTTAAATTGTGCCTTTTTTTTAAAAAAAAAAAAGAAAATTTCTGTTGTATCCATCAGATTACGTTGTGGTATCCATATTGCATCATGGCCTGTTGAATTGATTTCCCGACTTGACTCATTTTCTTACCCTCCAAATTCAATCAAATTTATTGATTATTCTCTAAATACATTTGAATGTGGAGCACTATATCTTTCTGCCAAACATGGCATGGATTTTATCTTGATTTGCTCAACTCTTTAAGAGTGACCTTTCTTCTAAACAGGGAATTTATGTTGCGTTGAATATCATCTTGAACTTACAAGTTAATTTTGTTACGTCATTTTTACTTAATTAATTGAAATAGATAATTTAGTATATAATTTGACTAATCTAAACTTGCGTTTTTATTACACCTTTGATATATAATAAGGGTAAATGTTTCTTGCATTAGTAAAACCCAGTTTTCTCTTTCAATTATTTTTTATGAATTTTACTCACTTGGACACATTTTCTACTAGCAGCCAAACACTTTGGTGATGTTTGTTTTGAGGTTTTGGGGACTTTGAAAATCATGAATAGTAATGTTGTATTTGTTTTGGGTTTTTGATAAGGTAGGTTTTAACTTTATGTCAAATCAATGTGTAAGAATATATTAATCTATGTAAAAAAGTAGATGAGAGAGGAGAGATAAAGAGAGAAAGTGTATTAATTGAGGAGAGAGAATGTATATAGGTATATATAGGGGTGGTTTTTACAAAACCCGGAACAAACATCCCCTTAAGGATTGAATAATCATTTCTTGTTATATCAAAGGCATTTGGATAGACATTCATGCTTCTACGGGGTGTTTTTTACAATCTCCACCTCAAGTCAATCTTATCTAGGAAATTAATTGTAGCTCAACACAACGACTGAAGATATTCTGGATGACTTCAACTCAAGAGTGATGCATGGATCTTGAGTTTTTAGTTTGAAGAAATACCAGATCAGTTGGTTTGGGAGGTGTCAGAAATACAACATATGCCTAAAACAGCTACACTGTATGGTACGTACATTATTGATCAAGAAACTTCTTTTAAATGTCCGGTCATTTCATCTTTTTTGTTGAGCTCATG
Source organism: Pogostemon cablin (assembly GCA_023678885.1). Taxonomy (NCBI): domain Eukaryota; kingdom Viridiplantae; phylum Streptophyta; class Magnoliopsida; order Lamiales; family Lamiaceae; genus Pogostemon; species Pogostemon cablin. The sequence goes on from CM042984.1 coordinate 4,817,558, forward strand.
GCTAAATGGTTGTTTCATTGAATTTGTTCTGCATTTCTGAAAGGGATATTTGCATTTCTGTATTTTTCTGTTGTAGGGTTTAGGGTTTCTTACAAGTGCTAATGGCTATGGTTGTATTTGTTCTTCATCTTGATAATGTTGTACTGCTTTGAATAAAACTAAAAAATCCAACATTATTATTTGTATGTGCTTATGACTATTTGTTCTTCATCTTTATATGTGATATTTTCGATTGTCCTCGCTCTGTCTCTGTTTTTAAAAGAGCTTATCTTCCACTTTACTTATCAAAAACTTGAAGGCAAGTGTTCTGTATTTCGTTTATTGCCTACATTTCTCTTGTGTGATTTGGGGGTGGATTGATGATAGGAGTTGCTAATATTTATGTCAAGTAGAATTGCAATCAACTTAATAGCACATTAACCTTGTGAAAGACAACTCCTTCCGCCCATTTTAGTTTTCGTCCTCGTTATGACACGGAGATTAAGAAAAATGATAATTTTTTGGGGTATTATGATAATTTTATTTATAAATAAATAATAAGGTATGTTAGGTTGGGGTAATTTTTTTTGTAAATAAAGTGTATGTGAAAATGTGATTGTTTTGGCTTTTCCTTTTCTTAAGGGTAGTGCAAATTTTTGTTAGACAATCCAAATGGAAAGTGTGCAATCTAAAAGGTCATGGAGGAGTGGTATTTTGAAGGTACTAGATGAGTTGTTGAAAGTCTACAGTTTCTGTGGTTGTCTTGATGTAGTTATGGATATACTTGCATGATCTAAATTCTCCACATTTTTTTAATTATCTTCCTCATCTTTATTAAAGAAATTATGATATATGTTTAGAAATATTATCAAATAAGATGAATAAAGCACCATAGTTTATCACTCTACAAAACAAACTCAATGCATTAAAACCAAGAAGTTCAGATATACATCCATATTTTATTTTATAAAAAATAAGAAAGAGAACTAGTATAATTTTAAGTATAAATTTAAATGTACTAAAAAGTAATAATTACAAACAGAATTCATATGCGAACCCAGTTTACACAAGTATTTGCCTTCAAGTAAACACTCTTTCCGTCCCACCGAAAGATCCCCATTTTGCTACATTGGACGTTCCATTCAAAGGTCCCCAGTTTCCACTTTTAATAAAATGACCCTGCATATGACACGCCACTCATTACTAAAATAATATAATGATACTCCATCTATGCGCAAAAAGTAAATAACGAAGGGAGTATAATATTATTTGAATGTTAAATTGCTGAATTTATTTATTGATTCCTGACCTTTTTTTTTATAATTTTGGTTCCATGCATCTTAGGGAGTATAATATTATTTGAATGTTAAATTACTGAATTTATTTATTGATTCCTGGCCTTTTTTTTATAATTTTGGTTCCATGCATCTTAGTGCATATATAACGATCAACTCTATAAGTAAGTAATATTTAATTGATAATTAGTTTTTAAAAATATATTTTCTATGATATATGCAAATAAAATTTTCATATCTTCAAATTACATTTCACCTAAAATGAAATGTATTCTTATCCTTTTTCTATGAATCAGTCACAAGAATACTTGAATAAAAATCTAATATGGGTTGACTCACAAATGTACATCACATGATAAACATAAGTAATGTAAAAATTTACCAATTCCACCAAACACAAATAAAATACTTTATAAAAAAATCACATCAATTTCTAATTTTAAATGTAAAAATTTACCAATTCCACCAAACACAAATACAATACTTTATAATTTATTTATTACCTTAAAATACTACCATACCTTCCAAAAAATCAATAAAATTATAATTTTTTTTTAAAAAAAAAACTCCCTAATGTATGCAAGTAAACGTGGGACAGAGGGAGTAATATTAAAAGACAACCATACCCACCTACATATATTAAACAAAGCAAACACTAGATTAAAGCATAAAGGTATCCAAGAAACTAACTAAAAGTCAGTGAGATTGATAGTTCAACATGGTGAAAATTAACAGAGTATAAATGTTTATTTGTGCTACTGAAAATAAGAAGCCGACAGCCTTCTTCAAGCTTCATTTAAACACCTCAATAGACCATAAATCAACTATTAGAACTAAGACCATGTGAGGAATTATTACTAACTTAAAATAAGTAGAAGTTGACAGCCTTTTTAAGAAGCAAGAAAACGAACTAAAGCTTCACCTGACACTTTGGAGCACGCACGGGTGCTTTTCGATTTCTCTTGTGGGAAACTTGTTCCCACAATATCTACAGCTGCCCTTGTAGTGTTTGGTTTGATGTTCATGTTTTGTCTCGTAATGATGGATCAATCGATACTTGGAACTGAATCTGGTCTCTATTCGGTGGATGTTGGATGCAATAGTGGAAAACAAAGTGTTTTGCTGCACATACACAAATGAACCAAGTATGTTACATATATGCTTGTTCTGTGGAGATATATAGCAGATCTAATTCCTATATGCACAATAGCTAGTAATAGGAGGAATAGGCAAGACGTAGAGACATTGTGCAGAGCACTCAACTTCTAACACATTGATGCCCTCATAATAAAGCTATACATACACAAATGAACCCAAGTTACATTCACACAACATATGACCAAGTAAAACCCATTTTTAATCCCTTTCTCCAGATTATATACATGTATGGTGCTTATTTTGTGGTGATATATGGTAGATCTAATTCCTATATGCACAGTAGCTAGTAATAGGAGCAATATGCAACAACATTTTCCAAACGAATTATTCACTCATAAAATGGATATGATGTTTGGTGCCATGTGTTTCAAAACCGCAAAGGAATTACGGCCAACAAAACCCAAATCCAAAGCTGCCACAAATGAATCCAAGTAATTACTTCACCATTACAGAAAAAAACAACATTATTACAATCCCAAGAATGCATTATTGTATCAAAATGCAGAAAATTAATGGATAACATGGAAATATTCCAATCCAAACACCTTCCATCATATTACATTCTCTCTAAATAGAGAAAGGTCAATCCACTAGATTCACAATAAACAACATTTTCCAAATGAATCACTAGCAAAGTATTGTCGTTGATCGTAGTAATGCCATAAATTCTGAACTCTATTGTCAATTTTACACATATATGATAAGCATACTTTAATAATGGATCAACCCGCCTCACAAGAGAGTCTCTCATATTACTTATGTATATCATGTGATGTACATTTGTGAGTCAACCCATATTAGATTTTTATTCAAGTATTCTTGTGACTGATTCATAGAAAAAGGATAAGAATACATTTCACCATTTTAGGTGAAATGTAATTTGAAGATATGAAAACTTTATTTGCATATATCATAGAAAAGATATTTTAAAAACTAATTATCAATTAAATATTACTCCCTCCGTCCCATACTTATGTTCACCACCCAAAAAAGAAAAATTCACATTAGCCAACAACCTCAAAAGTTAACTTAATTTCAAAAATACCACTCTCACCTAACACAAATAACATACTTTATAATTTATTTATTACCAAGAAATACCACAATACCCCTAAAAAGTCAATTAAGTTGATCAAAAAGTAACTTTTCTTAAATTTCGTATCTACAGTGTCGGCGAACTTACATAAGTTCGGGACGGAGGGAGTACTTATAGAGTTGATCATTATATATGCACTTAGATGCATGGAACCAAAATTATAAAAAAAAAGGCCAGGAATCAATAAATAAATTCAGTAATTTAACATTCAAATAATATTATACTCCCTCCGTCTCGGGCAAAGGTCCCCATTTACTTTTTGCGCATAGATGAAGGAGTATCATTATATTATTTTATGTGTCGTGAGTATTTGTATTAGTAGTGAGTGGTATGTCATATGCGGGGTCATTTTATTAAAAGTGGAAACTGGGAACCTTTGAATATGACGCCCAATATAATAAAACGGGGATCCTTCGGTGGGACGGAAGGAGTGTTTACTTGAAGGCAAATACTTGTGTAAACTGGGTTCGCACTGCTTATAATTATTACTTTTTAGTACATTTAAAATTATACTAGTTCTCTTTCTTATTTTTTATAAATAAAATATGGATGTATATCTGAACTTCTTGGTTTTATTGCATTGAGTTTGTTTTGTAGAGTAATAAACTATGGTGTTCTATTCATCTTATTTGGTAATAAAAACGCAAGTTTAGATTAGTCAAATTATATACTCCACTAAATTATCTATTTCAATTAATTAAGTAAGAATGAAGTAACAAATTAACTTGTAAGTTCAAGATGATATTCAGCGCAACATAAATTCCCAATTTAGAAGAAAGATCACTCTAAAAGAGTTGAGCAAATCAAGACAAAATTCGTGGCATGTTTGTCGGAAAGATATAGTGCTCCTAATTCAAATGTATTTAGAGAATAATCCATAAATTTGCTTGAATTTGGAGGGTAAGAAAATGAGTCAAAGTCGGGAAATCAATTCAACAAACCTTGATGCAATAAGGATACCATAACGTAATCCGATGGATAAAACAGAATTTTTTTTATTTTTTTATATTTGAAAAAAGGCACAATTTAACAAAGCAATCAGAAGTGATCTAATTCTTACATCTATAGGAAATGTGATACATGTAAAAATTGTGTAGAACATATTCTTAACCGTATCTTTATAATCAGTGAATTCGAATCCCCTAATGATACGAAATTCTTTTGAATCCCAAACATTAGAAGAAAAGTCATATGGGATCTGTTTTGGTTCCAAACTTTCAGGACCAATTATCAACTAATATATCTACCTTCACAGGTAATTCAACACATTACTAATTTTAGAATCCCGATCTCAAACAAAACTAAACTGAAGAAATATAGCGGTATCCAATTACCCCCAAAGTATCAATTTCACAGTAGTAATTTGGCTTACTACTATTAGTAAAACGAAATTAATAATTATTGAAAAAATTATGTGGGACTTTCAATTTACCAGCACAAATTTCTATTTATTAAAAGCATAACAAGTTCAATGTTGTTTTCCAAGAAAAGTAATACACAGGCCCCGTGGCATACGTATGCAAGCTCATTCAGTGGTTCCTCAAGGAAAATAACTAAAAGACTCTTTACACCTTACCCCTAAAGTGGAGTGAAGTCACATTGAACAATTAAATTAATGACCAGCCTCAGAAATATTATTCTCCAATCCTAATATTTGATTATTAAACAAACGAAATCACACTAATCCAAAAGGAGAAAAACTTTATAAAAGTGACTAAAAGACTCCGTATGTCTGCAACTGGAAGTTCATTCAGTGGGAAAATAACTAAAAGACTCTTTAGCACCTTACATCTAAAGCAAAGTGGAGTAAAGTTACATTGAACGATTAAATTAATGCCCAGCCTCACAAATATTCTCCATATTCACCTTTTCTATCCTATCATTCTTCAAAGTTTTGTACAATAGCAAAAGCATAGGCTAAGTATTAAGTTGGGTTGTTCTTACTACTTACAAATTGGAAAATTTCGACGCCAACAGCACGCTTGTTGACGTTCCAGACGCGACCGGTTCTTCCATGGTAGAACTTGTGGGGCATGCCTTTGTGGATAGATCCATTAACCTTAACATCGATTTTGTAGGTCGATAAATGGGTCGGACCCTTCTTTCTCTCTGGTGCGCGACCTCAGACCGTGACCATCCGGCATTTTCCCAAGCTTTTCAGCTGCTTCGGCATACGGTGTGTGAGGAAATGAACGATTGAAGGGGGATACAACGAAGACAAACTGCTTATATATTAGGGTTTTTCACTGATTGTGGGCCGGCCCGATATTGAGTCTATGGGTTTTAATTATTGGGCTCAAATTAAACTTTCCAAGTTTGTATATTTATTAAATACTCCACTACGTAACAGAGTTAGAATTTATTATTTGAATTATATTTGTATTGACAATATTCTATGCTAAAGTGTGTGACTACATTTCTGTGGAGTGCTCATAAAAACTTTATACACGTTTTTTATAAAGATTAAAAGTGTCAGTGAAAAAATTATAATACAACAGAATTTAATTATAAGTTATTTTGAAAAGTAAATATATTCATAATTTTAAAAAGTAATTTTTCATATATTAAAAAATAAAATTTGAATGTACTAATACTCAATGTAAGAAACAATTTTGCTTAATTTAAAGGGTTTCGTTATGAATTAAACTTACACCACTAGACAAAAAAAAAAAAAACTTGATTGCACATAAAATATTATCTTTAAGAATACAAATTATTATTAATTACTAAATGTACATTATAAACTATTGAGGCATGTAAAATTTTGATACTTACAATTTGAATTAAGTATAGGAGGTTGAGTTGTGGTAGATAAATTGGTCTATAATTATTGGGCCAGAACATATAATAATGTTAACGAGAATAAAGAGGAGAATTATTTTCGGGATTGACAAAGATTTCTATAAAACCTGCATGTGGTACAGCTTCTTGTACAGCCTCCTTCCTTCACCTTCCGTGTGTGTTTTCTTCTTTTTTTTATTATTGCGATATTTTTAAAATTTTTTGTTTTTAATTTTAGAAAATTACAATTTTACCCTTGTAGTTTAGGGTATAATTTATCCCCTAAAATTTAGGGTATAATTATAATTTTACCCTTATGGTTTAGGATATAATTTAGGATTAGGGTTTAGGGTATAATAGTCATTTAAATAAAATAAATTTAAAAATAAAATAAAAAACAAAATAAATGAAAGAGCATGAATGAATTAAAAAGGGTGGGGACCAAGTTATTGAGTTGGTACAATCGGTTGTACCCTAATCCCTCTCTTTAGGATTAGTTTCATCTTTTTTATTTGAAATGTAGATGCAGGCAGCAAAGTGGTCCTATGGGTCTTGAGTCTTGACCGGTGACAGGTATATCTGCAATCGCGTTCCAACTATGCTATCTTACAATTAAATACTTGGAAGTGAGCATTTTATATGCCGGGAAGGATCGAACCTGTTTGGATCGGAAAAATCGGATGAACAGGATGATTCAGGCGGGAACTGCAAGTCATTTCTTTTTTTATTTTTTTTTTCAAAATCTTTTTTTAATATTATGCTAACAGAAATACTATGTAATAACATTAACAGCGTGAGGAAACCTCCTCAACCTCAACATTTAGAAATCAATACACCAACTCTCCCTACGATTAATAATTGTTGCAGAGAAGAATAATAAAAATTAAATAAAAAATGATGTCATTTTCGAGGGAAGCCACCTTTAAATCCTTGTAGGAAATTTTAGGGACAACTGTTTGCTAAGTGTGAGAGAGAGTGAGGGAGAATTGTACAGAGAGAGTTAGAAGATGGATGTGGAATTTAGGGGTGTGTACGATGCGGTTTTGCAGTTTTTCGATAAAATTTAAATTGCATTGTCATAGCGGTTCGGTTTGACAATTAAATTTAAATTGCGGTTTATCGAGTAAAATTTATAATGCGGTTTTAGGCGATTTTTTATGGTTTGAAGGTTAAAAATTAACATATTAAATAACAATACAATACATATGAATATATAAAAAAAATGTGTACATGCTTAATTTAAAGTGTTGTTCACCCTTAGAAATAAAATATTATAACAATGATCAAATTAAATAATGAGATATTAAAGATATAAAATTATAATTTGAACTCCATAACCAATTCAAATAATATAATCTTTGTGACATAAAGCAAACTTTTATCAAAATTATTTCCCAATCTAAATTAGTGTATATCTTTGTACCTCTTCAATAATACATAATTATATATGTATACATAGTATGTATATATGATTAAATATATTTATAATTTAAATAATAGAGTACGGCGCGGTGCGGTGTATTTTTAGATGAAAATCGAAATTGCACCATTCAAGTGGTGCGATTTTCTCCAATAAAATTAACCGCGATTTAGGTGAAAAAACACTAAGTGCGGTGCAATGCAGTGCAGCTCGATCGGTTTTGCTGTTTTAAAAAATTGTTGCTCACCCTAGTGGAATCCGATAAAAAAATAAATAAAGAGGGCTAGGAAAGATGAGCTGAGCGGCGCAGTGAGGTGTGATAGAGTGATGAGAATTAACCTACTTTTATGATTATTTTCATATATATATAATTAAATTAAATTTTAATTTTAGAGTCTTACTTGGGTGTACCTGTAAGATCTAACCCATTAAAATTTAAAACAATTAATCTCCACCCTTAGATTTTAATTAGTAATCAATTTTTTAATTTATGTAATTACTATTATACCCTAAATTACACTATTAAACCCTTAGGTGCACCCGGTGCACATCAGAATTACCCTTAATTTTAAAAAAAGACATGCTAAAAAAAATAATAATAATAAAATATGAATATATAGTTACACTTACTTACACTATTGGTTCTTTTATTTTATTTATTTATTTATTTACTTACTTATTATTTCTATTTTTTATTTGACAATTAAATCTTTGCAAACTTGATCCGACAAAATTTCAACCTTACATATTTAGTCTTATACATATGTATTATTGATTCAAAAAATTTAGATTCATATTTTATTTTATTTATTTACTTACTTTTTTATTTTATTTTAATGTTACCAAATTTTTATTGTTTTAGAAAAAGACATGATCAAAATAATAATAATAAATATACATAAAATTAAATAAAATATGAATTTAAATTATTGGAACCAATAGTATAATTGAATGAGACTAAATATATTAGGTTAAAGTTTTATGGGACCAACAAAGAAATAATTGTTTGAAACTAAAATTGAGTATTAGGTCTATTTTAAAGAGGTTATATGTCATCTGGGAAAAATTCTTTTAATGTAACTTATAAGCTTGCTTCGCTTGATTTACACTGCTAATTATGACTTAGTTAAACTAAGTACTAGTACTATTTTATCCGTATAATACCATTAATTGTATTAAAGAATTTTTATAGCATTAAATTTTTTAATAATTTTTTATTTTTATAGTGAAAATTATTTGAAATTATAATAAAGTGTATTAAAAATTTGTATGTTGTTCATAGAGTTAAATGATCAGTTAAAGATGCAACCTCTTCATATCATTTACTATCCCTATATAATACAATGTTTCTTCGTATCCAAGATTTAAGGCTATAATAATCTCTTGAATAATGAGTTAAAGATGTTACCTCTTCATATCATTTACTTCTTTCACATTTAATGAATAATGTATACTTGTTGAGTGTCAATTAAAGGCTTTGCCATTCATATAATTTGGTTGGTGAAACCCTAGTGTAAAACTTTGTATGCATGTATTTCTCTTTTGATTCGTAAAACTATTTATGAATTGAATGTGGGTGCCACTAGCATGGCAAGCAAATGTTTTCTTGTAATAATTCCTAAAATAATGCTCAGATCAAATCATCCACAACAAGATTGCATATGACTTTCTCAGCACACCAAATCTGTCCATAATAACAGTTCTGATTATGACAACTTACAATTAATATGACTCTAATCAATTGCCCCCTCTCCCAAGTGAAACAAACAAAATTTAACTTGGTAAGAGGGAGGGATAGTTACCCTAGTAGAACTCCACACACTTATTATGCACCTCGTAAGTTTATTGCCGGTGAGCTGTTCAGCTACGCCATTCAGACGATAATTCCGCCCCAACTTCCTCTTCCCACCATGTGGCACTCTAAAACATGGGCTTACTAATCAGTAAACACATTTTCTCTAGATTTGGTAACATGATTTCTATATTAAAAGAAAGAAGGGAGACTTGTGTGAGATGGGATAAGACGAAAACCTTGACACCTCTTCGAAGAAACTCCAATGAGCTTCCCTCCTCCTCCTTCAGTCCAAGGACCCTCAGCAATTCTTCTTTGGTCTAACATAATTGAAAAGAAAATTAAAGTTGATGGGGTTCCATGTTTATGTATGACATAGCAGAGTTTTAGTAGTGGTGGAATTGTACTTACTTCACCGAGAGTGAACCGACTTGTACTCTCTGCTACACATGCGTACGAACCATCTCCTTGCTTCAACATCACTTGCCAAGGCCCTGAAATGAGAAGATGGTTAAAAGGTTTATATACATGGAAATGTGTTCCGAACACCAACGGAATATGTACAGCGAACTAATTATCAATACACCGTGGAATTCAAGCACTACATCACTTGTCTCTAACTATGCTTCCCATTTGAAAATCAAAGGAATGAACAGAGGAAAGCAAAAGGAAGAAGGAAAAAATGGGCAGACTGCGCATCAATGATACCTGGATATTGACGGAATAATGCTCCACTGTAGTTCACCACATAAGGTGCCACTGCAACTGTCTTTCAAAGTTACGAGTACTAATCGCTCAAGCTAAATGGAGATCTTAAGAACAAAAAGACGCAAATGAAAATGAGAATCTGGGAAATAGGTACCTTTGAATAATCTCTAGTTCGAATGTAAAAAACAGGAATGAACTGAGAAAGGAATCGGTAATGTATATCTCTGCTTGGAAATCCCAATAGTCCCAGATCAGCACTGCACATATATTACACTGAAAGTGTAAGAAGAAGAAAAATATCAACATGACAATTAATTTCATGATAGGTTTCACATACCGCAATGTATCAAGTTCCAGGTTAAAGAGAAGAGTTGAGGTGGAAGAAGCAAACTTCTCCTGCATTTTTCAAAACAACAGTCTTGTGATAGGTAACATAGTATAGTGATATACATGTCTTGACGACCTTAAAACTCCTCATACCTTTTCAATTGAAGAATTTCGAGCTCTTTCTCTTTGTTCACTTAACTAAGAATTTCGGTATGTTGCTATGATACTCCAAAGTAATAGGTTGTTAACCTCATTACATGAAAGCTTCAACTAGATGTGTGACCTTTATGTCATGTCAATTTGTACCCGGGTATGTTTGGCATTTTTTGCACTCTTTATTTAATTTGCTTGAGCAAACACTTTTTATAAAATTAAAAGCAAAATCAAAGCAGCAGCTCAGATGAAAAGTCGTGGACACAGGTGGAAAGGAGAAAACCCAATATTTTCTCAATACTTGCAATAATTATATTCATGCATAAGGGACGACAGCAAAGTGTTCTTAATATTAGTGAAAATAATATTTAAGATTTCTGAAACTCCAGGAAGAAAGAGAGAGAATAAGAGTTGATGTCATACCACATATTTCTCTACAGCAGGCAGATCGCGAGTACTGCAGTTTATGAAAATATACAATGATGGAGGTTTCTCAGATTTCCAACGTCCTGCAGCAGGAATTGAGTGTAGAAACATGTGAAGCCAAACCACCATTACAGTAAACTCTTTTCAGACTAGATAAATTTTAATTTACGGATGGTAGAATCAAGAATTTAGAATTGTAGACATTCAATGTCGGATCCAATACACATGAAGATATTTTCATCTGCGAATGTAATCCACACATGCAGAATTCAAATTTCACAAACCAAGAGGCAAAACCGATCATCTTCTTTTATCAGGGATTTAAATGAAATCCATGAAGACTGTAAACAACTCTACAGTGACACCTTTGTTTAAGGAATGACGTTGACATCAAATAGAAATTATAAAGAAAGCAATTTCTAGTTCCTCCAGAGGGAACATAATGAGATTTCATCTCTCTGGAATCAGCTTGATTTATATCTCAAAGTACCCACAACTTCTTTATAATTCAATTCCTTAAATTTTACAGGTCTCTAAAGGTTTTTAGGAGGTACAATCATAATTCTCAAATCTGAAAAACAAACCTTCATTTTCATCAACAAAGTCAAAATCCAAAGTGTCTCTCACGGATTTGAAAAATGTGGTGACTGCGCCACTTGGAATATCATCCAATGATGCAATAGTTATACCATCAATCTGAAAAGAAATATTGATAAAATTCAAAAAGAGTCCCACTTTGGAATAATGTCTATATTTTCATCTCATGCAACAACCATCTTCAAAAGCCTCCGAGACAAAATTTTACTTTCAAAAAACACTATGATAGCATCCACATATACCAACAAACTTGCTTCAATGATGCAATAGTTATATCTCCCACTAGGAATATCATCCAACTGAAGCAATAGTTATACCATCAATATGAAAGGAAATATGTTAATAAATGGAAGTTTTAATACACAAGGATTTCCTACGTGATACCGATCCAACAGTATCACATAAGATATGAGCACAGGAAATACAGACCAAAAACGGACAAGGAATCTCATTTTGGAAAATGATTTCTTCATTTTCATCTTATGTAACAACCATCTTCAAAATCTTATGCGACAATATGCATGAAATTGTATTCTATTTGAAATTTAGATGGCCGAACAAAATCTCATATGAGCTGATTTCAAGACTACGTATGGTTACATAAGGCAGTTGTTGTGATGCTAACAGGTTATCTTGATTCTCCACAAGATACTCAATCACACACGATGATCACACTTGATGGTTGCACACTTGATGGTTGCACGTTGAAGTGTTGATTAACACACACACGATAAGAAACCAGCAAAACCCCAAAACGAAAGAAGAAGATTACACAAGAGGATTATAGTGGTTCGATCTTCTTGATCTACGTCCACTGTGAGGGAAAGATAATCTTCTTATTGATAGATGTAATACAAGATGAACAACTGATTCAAACTCTACAGAACCAGCTTTACAACAGCTGCAAGTTAGATGAAGAAATATGAAGACTGATGAAGATGATCACTTCTGCAGGTGTAGTGTGTGAGCTTTATATATTGACTCCCTCCACATAACTGACTGCCATGTGCACCAATGGATGATCACAACTCACGTGCTTCTTGGCTATCCAACTGAAAGGATCACATGCTCACAACTAACCAAGTAACCGCCTCAACAACCTAACAAACTGATGCATGCTCCATATGTGATCACAAGCTGGTGTGTTGTCTTGTAGCTGATCTATCCGACTCAACATCACATGTATAACTCATGCACCACGTCCATTAAGTACTTCAGACCCTTAGCTTCATAGCAACACTCCAAACTCACATGATGGATCAAGATTTACACACCATTCTTCAACATACTCCACCTTAAATCAAGTATCCATTCTCAACTAAGATTGCTACCTTCCCTCCTTTTACTGCTCTTATTGAGCAGTATTTCAGACCTCATTACACATCCCAACAAAGCCTAAGCTTAGTTCAAATTTAGAACTAGGCAAGGCCTTAGTTAGACAATCAGCAGGATTGACAGAGGTGTCAATTTTACACACCTTAACAGTTCCACTTTCAACAAGATCCCTCACAAAATACATCTTGACATCAATGTGCTTTGTTCTTTCATGATAACCCTGATGTTTTGCTAAATGAATAGCACTCTGATTGTCACAGAGCACTTTTACTGTTTCTTGCTTCACACCAAGCTCTTCAAGCATACCACTAATCCATATACCTTCCTTAATAACTTCAGTTAATGCCACAAATTCAGCTTCAGTTGTGGACAAAGCTACTATGGATTGATGACTAGCCTTCCAACTTATAGCAGTTCCATAAAGAGTGGAAATATAACCTGTTAAAGACTTTCTAGTATCCATATTTGCAGCAAAATCTGCATCAACATATCCACACAGTACTTCATTGTCTTGATTGTTTTTCTGAAACTTCAATCCCCTACTGACAGTGCCTTTTATATACTTCATAGCCCACTTTGCTGCTTCCCAGTGTGGTTTACCAGGAGATCCCATGAATCTGCTTAAAACACAGAGTGTAAAAGCCATGTCTGGCCTACAGCAGACCATACAATACATTAGACTTCCTACTGCACTAGCATAGGGAATCTTGTCCATATCAATAACTTCTGTTGTAGACTTTGGTCCCTGCTGTAGAGTCAACTTTACACCTTGTTTGAATGGGGTAGTGACTGTCTTACACTCATCCATATTATACCTCTTAATGACCTTTAGCATATAAGCCTCCTGGTTTAGCACTAAAGTTCCACTGATCCTGTTTCTATCAATTGACATTCCTAGGATCATCTTGGCTTCTCCAAGATCCTTCATGTCAAATTCAGCCTCCAACATTCTTTTCACCTTCAGAATACCATCTATTGTATGACTAGCCAACAGCATATCATCAACATACAATAAAAGGTATGTAAATAGACCACCTTCCTCCATATAGTATACACAGCTATCATGTAGACTTCTCTGGAATCCACACTTGACTATATACTCATCAAATATCAAGTACCACTGTCTTGGACTTTGCTTAAGACCATAGAGAGATCTTTTAAGCAAGCAAGCTTTGGAACTTGAGCTCTAAAGTTCAATGCCTTCTGGTATGGTCATGTATATCTGCTCTTCTAACTCTCCATGTAGAAAAGCTGTAGTAACATCCATTTGATGAAGCTCAAAATTCCTTGACTAATGAGAGAATGATCCTTATAGAACAATGTTTAACTACAGGTGAGAATATCTCATTGTAGTCAATACCTTCCTTCTGTGAAAATCCTCTTGCTACTAATCTTGCCTTGAATCTAGGTTTTCCTCCTTCAACTGTAGATGGTTTCTTTCTGAAAATCCATTTACAACTTACTAATTTCTGCTGTTTTGGTTTCTCCACTATATCCCATGTGTGATTCTTATCCAAGGATAAAAGCTCTTCTTTTATAGCCATTATCCACTGATCACTATCAACACTATTTATAGCTTTCTTGTAATTCCTAGGCTCAAGTGATTCAACTTCAGAAGCAGTATACAAAGCATAGGAAACAAGATCAGCTTGGATGCATCTTGCAGGTGGTATAATTTCTCTTCTTTGTCTATCTCTGGCAAGATGATAGGTGTTTTGATCTTTCAAATTGCTGTCACCACCACTAGCTGACTTGTAAGGCTCCACCTGAGGCTCAACATCTTGATCAGAGCTTGCTGTAGCTTTGACCTTTTCCAATAGTGGCATTTTTCCTTCATCAAAGGAAACATCTCTGCTGATTAGAATCTTCTGTTGTTCTGGACACCACAATTTATAACCCTTTACTCCAGATGGATAACCAACTAGTACACATTTCAAAGCTCTTGGTTCCAGCTTTCCTTGCTTTATATGAGCATAAGCAAGACATCTTATTACCTTCAGACTACTGTAATCTGCAGGTTTACCACTCCACACTTCCTCTGGAGTTTTGAAGTTTAGTGGTGATGATGGACATCTATTTATAAGAAATGCTGCTGTAGTAGCTAATTCTCCCCAAAAACTCTTTGGAAATCCTCCACTACTAATCATACACCTAACTCTTTCCAGAATGGTCTGATTCATCCTTTCTGCTGTTCCATTCTGTTGTGGAGTTAATGGAACAGTCTTATGTCTTTTAATTCCTCTATCTTTACAAAACTGATTGAATTCATCTGACAAATATTCCAAGCCATTGTCAGTCCTTAAATACTTCAATTTCTTATCAGTTTGGTTTTCAACCTCAACCAACCACTATTTGAACTTAGTGAAGGCTTCATCCTTGGATTTCAATATATGAATCCATACTTTTCTTGAATAATCATCTATGAAGGAGATGAAATATTTTCCACCCCCCCTTTGTGATGTTCTTGGCAGGTCCCCACGGGTCAGAATGAACATAATCCAACACAAATGAGGAATTATGTTCTCCAATACCAAATTTCAATCTCTTTGCCTTTCCCATCACACAATGCTCACACTGATTCAAAGTAATGGAAGTGTGGCCACATAATAACTTCTGTTTAGCCAATTCTTGCAGACCCCTCTCACTTATATGACCTAGTCTTCCATGCCATAGGATAGAATTGTCTATTGTACTAGTACTACAAGCTTGAGCAGTGACAGTATTGCCACACAAGAAATATAGATCATGTTTCCTTATACCTTTCAAAAACACATCATTTCCCTTTGTGACTGTCAAAAGTCCATCTGTTGACTGGAAACTATATCCCATGGAATCAAGATTACCAAGAGAAATAAGATTTCTTCTTAGATCAGGGACATACCTTACATCATGAAGCATTCTTACTGTACCATCAGACATTTCAAGCTTGACAGATCCTCTTCCCATGATTTTGCATGTTTGATTGTTTCCAAGAAGTACAGAGCCTTCATTCTGATGTTTAAACTCTATCAACCAATGCTTGACAGGTGTCATATGGAAGGTACAGCCAGAATCAATCACCCATTCAGAGGAGATCTCAGATGCAGTGACTGTCAATACTTCAACATATTTTGTAGTATCTTCTTGTGCAGGAGCAGTTTGATTTACTTGGTTTTGTTGATCAGTTTCTTTCCCCTTTTCAATGCCTTTGTCTTTGCTAGCTTTCCACTTGTAGCAATTTCTTCTCATATGACCAGGTTGGTTACAGTGATAGCATTTCCTTACTTCACCTTCTTTAGCATGCTCTCCTTCTTTTCTGTCTTGTTTATTTCCTTCAGAACCCTTTTTCTTCTTGTTATTTCTTTTAGCTTGATTGTTCTTCTTGACAACCAAACCTTCTCCTCCAGAACTCTGAGTACTATCAGTCACTAATTGTAATTCTCTAGACTTGAGTGCTAGTAAAACATTATCAAACTTGATGGAGTTTTGATTACCATATAACAAGGTATCTTTGAAGCTTTGGAAAGATCTTGGAAGAGCTGTCATCAACATGAGAACCTTCTCTTCTTCTTATATTTTTGAATCAACACTTTCAAAATCATCCATGATCTTGACAAACTCATCAACTTGATCCAAAATAGGCTTTTCATCAGTCATTTTATATGCATTCAGTTTCTGCCTAATGTGAAGTCGATTTGCCAAAGTCTTGACCATAAACATGGATTCTAACTTTTCCCAGACTCCAATTGCAGTAGTCTCCCTAGCTACTTCCCGTAGTGCCTTATCCCCCAAACATAAAATGATTGTAGAATGAGCTTTACGAAGTACCTCATCATCTACTTGTACTCTTGGAGGTCCTGCTGCTGACGGATCTTTGATGATCTCTGTCTTGACAGGTGGAGGTGGCTTCAATGCATCAATGAGCCCTTGCTGTGTCAAGATCGCCTTCATCTTGAGTTTCCAGAGACTGAAATCCATTTTTCAGAGAGCCTTTCAATGTCAAATCGGGTGGTGTTCATCTTCTTGTGTTCAGCTTCGTTTGATGGTTTGATTTCCCACAAACGGCGCCACTTGTTGTGATGCTAACAGGTTATCTTGATTCTCCACAAGATACTCAATCACACACGATGATCACACTTGATGGTTGCACGTTGAAGTGTTGATTAACACACACACGATAAGAAACCAGCAAAACCCCAAAACGAAAGAAGATTACACAAGAGGATTATAGTGGTTCGATCTTCTTGATCTACGTCCACTGTGAGGGAAAGATAATCTTCTTATTGATGTAATACAAGATGAACAACTGATTCAAACTCTACAGAACCAGCTTTACAACAGCTGCAAGTTAGATGAAGAAATATGAAGACTGATGAAGATGATCACTTCTGCAGGTGTAGTGTGTGAGCTTTATATATTGACTCCCTCCACATAACTGACTGTCATGTGCACCAATGGATGATCACAACTCACGTGCTTCTTGGCTATCCAACTGAAAGGATCACATGCTCACAACTAACCAAGTAACCGCCTCAACAACCTAACAAACTGATACATGCTCCACATGTGATCACAAGCTGGTGTATTGTCTTGTAGCTGATCTATCCGACTCAACATCACGTGTATAACTCATGCACCACGTCCATTAAGTACTTCAGACCCTTAGCTTCACAGCAACACTCCAAACTCACATGATGGATCAAGATTTATACACCATTCTTCAACAGCAGTGATTATAAGAGGAATTCCACGCATTTCCCATGATAATAATTGAATGCCCACGAAGGAAATATACATCAAACCAAAGCCGCCTCCTTACTCGCTAAAAAAATGGTATGAGATATACATAAAATTAAATAACACATCACAATAATAGCAGAACTTTCCATGCATTAAATTAATTTACCGAGTCAAAAGCTGCTTTGAAAAGTCCTGATGCCCTACGTTGTTCAGGCTTATCAGGAAATACCTAAAGAAACAATGTCATAAATCAAAACGTACATCTTTATGAGAAAGTAACTAAAGGAACAAAGAAATATCTTACGATACACGCTTTTGTTTCTTGCTTCTCTTGCAGCTTTCGGACAACAGCTAATGCAAGTTGAATGTTGGCATCACTAAACTCATCAGACGAACCCTTCATAACATACCAATTTGAAGAAAATCATGTAATGAGTTCTATCAACAAGCAAATTATAATACTAAAAGTAAAATTCATAGAAGCAAGTAAAGGAGAGGAAAATACCTTATAAGAAGACATGCTGCTAGGCAATGGGCTGAGTGATGATGCATCCACAAGGTGTCAATCCAAAAACAAAAATAAGTGTTGGCACGGCAAAAGAGAAATCATGGAATACTCTAAAAGAAAACGCGAGTGGAAAACAGAACATCCTTAATTGACGTCTTAGACAAAGAATAACTTCATTAAATTCTTAAGAGTGTGCCATGGAGCTAGGTGGTCATGAATAATTCTAAAAGATTAGGAACATCACTCCTATGGATTTGCAGGCTTCTATCAATTGTGTTATGCAGACGGAAAACGTTACAAAGAATGCATCCATTTGCAAATAACCATTAGCCTTGTGATGATTACAGCTCAAGCAAAATTTCTATACCACACTAGGACAAGAAACGAAACGAGATATTACAGGAAATGAAACTGACATTATCTCAGAACATACAATAATTTTAACAGTCATTCCCAATAGAAAATTAAGAATATGGAATCATTATTTTCAATCTAGTAAACATCTTATTAATCATACAAGAACCCTATTAAATTATCAGCAAAGAGATAAAAGAAAGATGAGCAAACACTCACGGGAATTCAATCTCGACACGGGTTTTCCCCTCTTGCAGAGCATACGAAAGCGCAGTGGCAGCATCAGAGACAAGAACTTCATATGATTTGGGCTTGTAAACTGCCACTCCCACTTTTGGGTCAGCTCCCGATTGAGATCGAGTGGCTTTTGCCCTAATAACCTTGTTGTTATGGGAACTAGCCGTTACTGTATAGATTTTGAGTGGAGACGGGGAGAGAGAGGAGAAAGAGGCGAAGGGGCTCTGCTGACGAGGAGTTTCAACGGCGGCTGCAGACGGAATTTTAGCAGGTGCAGAAATCACGGCGGCCGCATTAACGGCCATGGAGACGGTCGGTCTGTGTGTGGAGATGAAGAGGGAAGGATAACCGTTGGGAAGAGCGGGTGGTTCAGAATTGGCGACCTCACTAAACAGACATAAATGAATAATAAAGAATTTGTTATTATAAATAAATACTTAAAACATTTTTTAGTATTTTATTTTACAGAATACTTAAAACAATTTTTTAATGCCACGGCGATTCACAAATCACACCCAAATGCTAAATGCACCTCGTATAAATTCAGTTTTTTTTTTCCTTTTCTTACCAATATACTCAAAAATAGTCCATTACTATAATATTCTCTAAATTTTATTTTAAGATATGCGTCAAAATAGACAATTATAATATTCTCTAAATTTTATTGTGAGAGGATGCGGCACAGAACAAAATGCAAAATGCATTTGTTCAGTACTCAACACAAAAGACCTGATAAAATTTCAAAGTAAAATGTTCAATGCTGCTTTTGTGGGTGCCGAACATAAAAGTCATATAAAATTTTCAAAGTATATTAATCAGCAGCCCAATAAATAATTTTTGTTTGGCTCCGAATATGAAATAATGAATTTTTTTTATGTATAAAAGGATAAATTGTTCTTTCTTCAATAATGAATTATGAGTGTATATTGGGTGCACCCGGGTGCAAGGGTGCACACATATGTGTATGTTCTTTTATTTTATTTTGTATACATATTATTCTATTTTGTATACGTGTTTTGTAATAATTGTATATTTTTTTCACATTAAGTTTTTATTAAAAAAACTAACATGCAATATAACTTTTTATTGAATATTATATACAATTTTTCATTAAAAAATTAACAATTAAATTGTATACATTTTTACTCTTAATTGTATATGTTTTTGTTTATATTTGTATATGGGTGCACCCTATCTTTAGTTGCACCCGGGTGCACACTATAAATTGCCATGAATTAATCTCAATATTTTGGGTTGGATGCAAAATTAGGTTCGGGTGCGTCAAATAGCCGTTGTCTTTTTTTAATAGTAGCAAGCAATTGAATACATTCATAATATGTACAGTATGCTCTGGTTTGTCACCTATATTACTGTGATGATATAGACCATGCACATGCATACTGCAGAATGCATGTATGTGTATGTATGGTGGAAGTTAGAAGTGTACCACATGGAGGTTGATCATTGGTTGATTAAGCAATGAAAGGATAGTAAGTGAAGACCATTAGATCAAGTTTGATCATTGAAAACGCAGCAACAAGAAGCATCAGTTAACTGAAGGAAGAAGTTGAAATATCAGTTGGTTGCAACTGAATTGGTTGCATCAGTTTTCATCAGTTGGTTACAACTGATTGGGAGATGCGTTTTGTGTTTAGATGTGAAGGGTTCTACTCGATGGACATACATCTATATAAGTTGAAGAACTGTCAAGCTAATGATCATCATCAACACATCTCCTTCACTCATAAGTTAGAAACAAGCTTAAGAATTAGGGTTTTTTAAGTATGCTTGTATCTTGTAATTGTCATATCTATTTTGTTTAGTGAATTCTTCTCTCAAGAAGTGGATGTAGATCAACATGATCGAACCACTATAATTCTTGTCTTCATATTTTTCAAGTTTAAGTTTTCTGATCATTTTTCATATCCATACACAACATTAGTTAGAGTTGAATTATCAAGTTTATTGTTGTAAGCTTGTTGTTCTTCATAGTGTGGTGTTGAATTCATAACAATTGGCGCCGTCTGTGGGAAAGCCAAACCAGAAGAAGAAGAAGAAGACTCAGTGGAGAAGAAGAAGATCAAATGGTTACCACAAAGTTTGATATTGAAAAATTCACAGAGAAGGCAGACTTCAGTCTGTGGAGGATGAAGATGGAAGCTATCTTGGTTCAACAAGGTCCGTCAGATGCTGTTAAGCCATTGCCAGAAGGTCAGATTGCAGGAGCTGGTGTTGCAGCAGATCAAGAACAACAAATCAAGGCCAGAAGTGCTCTCATTTTGTGTCTTGGTGATAAGGCTCTAAGGGAGATCTCTAAAGAATCCACTGCAAGAGGTGTTTGGAAGAAATTGGAGGAGTTGTACATGGTTAAAAGTTTGGCAAACCGTTTGTACATGAAGCAGAAGTTATACTCCTTCAAGGTATCAGAAGATAAGTCTATAATTGGTCAGTTAGATGAGTTTAACAAGATTATTGATGACTTAGAAAACATAGATGTGGCTCTGTCAACTGAAGATAAGACAGTCATCCTCATGTCAGCACTTCCAAAGTCATTTGAAGGATTGAGAGATACTTTATTGTTTGCTAATGTTGAATCAATCACCCTTGAGCAAGTGTTGTTGGCAGTCAAGGCAAAGGTACTTCACAAGAATCCAGAACAGCAAGCAAGTGCAGAAGGATTGACAGTGAGGAAACAAAACCAGTGGAATAAGAACAACAAGAATAATAAGAGTGAGGTTGATAAGAGGAAGCCTGAAAAGAATCATAGTGCACCAGCAGTTGAAGAAGAAAACAAGAATTGTTTCCATTGCAATAAACCAGGACATTATAAGAAGCAGTGTTACAAGTGGAAAGCAATGGTAGCAAAGTTAATAGCTGAAAGGAGAGGAAATAAGAGGCCTCATGCAAACCAGGTAATAACTAATCATGATGCTACAGATTCTGATTTCATTGAAGCAATGTCTGTGAGTTCTAATTCAGTTTCAGAAGAATGGGTTATGGATTCTGGATGTACTTTTCATATGACATCAAGAAATGACTGGTTTACTGAATTGAGGTCACAAGATGAAGGAGCAGTAATGCTAGGTGATGATCATACTTGTAAGATTGTTGGAATTGGTTCTGTCAAACTTAAAATGTTTGATGGTAAAATCAGGATGTTAAACAATGTTAGATATGTACCAAGCTTAAGGAGAAATCTAATATCTCTTGGAATGCTAGTTTCTCAAGGTTATGAATGTCATTTGAAAGGAGATACACTTGCTGTCATAAAAGGAAAGTCAGTTGTTGTTAAAGGATTCAAGAAGTCTGATCTGTACTTCTTGGATGGTTCAGTTGTGACTGGACAAAGTAATACAACTAAGGATGAGAGTAGTGTTAATGTTTGGCATGGGAGGCTTGGTCATATCAGTGAAAGAGGTTTACAAGAACTTGCAAGACAGAAGTTACTTGAGATCAGCACAACCTGTAAGCTAGATCAATGTGAGGCTTGTATATTAGGAAAAGCTAAGAGGTTGAAGTTTGGTGCAGCTGAACATAATACCAAAGTTAGGTTGGAATATGTTCACTCAGATCTTTGGGGGCCTTCCAAGACTTCAACAATAGGAGGTGGGAAATACTTCATCTCATTCATTGATGATTATTCAAGAAAGGTATGGATTAAAATTCTGAAAACAAAGGATGAAGCACTATCAGTTTTTAAAATATGGTTGACAGAAGTAGAGCTACAAACTGGAAACAAGGTCAAGTGCTTAAGAACAGACAATGGTCTTGAATTTGTGTCACATGAATTCAATAAGTTTTGTCAAGAGAAAGGTATTAAGAGGCACAAGACAATACCAGGAACACCACAGCAAAATGGAGTGGCTGAGAGAATGAATCAGACACTTCTTGCAAGAGTTAGGTGTATGATGAGCAGTGGAGGTTTCTCAAAAGGTTTCTGGGGTGAGTTAGTTTCTACTGCAGCCTATTTGATTAATCTGTCACCATGCACAGCACTCAAGTTTAAACCACCTGAAGAAGTATGGTCTGGAAGAGTACCAGACTATAGTCAACTGAGGATTATAGGATGTTTGGTGTATTCACATCAGAAACAAGATAAGTTAGATCCTAGAGCAGTTAAGTGTGTGCTAGTTGGCTATCCTAAAGAGGTAAAAGGGTACAGACTATGGTGTTATGAGAATAACAAGTTCATAGTTAGTAGAGATGTGACATTCAATGAAGGAAGAATGCCTTTGTTGGAAAGAGGGTCTGATAAGTTGATAACTACTGATAAGTGTGAGTTTGAGGTGGAGCATGATGACAAAACAGTTGCACAGCATGATCAAGATCAAAGAGAGGATAATGTACATGAAGAAATTGCTGCTGAAGAAAGTCCTGAATCATCTAGTTCAAATGATAGAAGAACTCTAAGTAGCTATCAGTTGGTTAGAGATAGATTGAGAAGGCAGATCAAAACACCTATAAGGTATATAGAGGCAGACACTGTGTCATATGCATTATATGTAGCATCAGATGTTGATGTCTATGAACCTAGGACATACTCAGAAGCAGTTTCAAGTAAGGAAAGTATGCATTGGTTGGATGCTATGGAAGAAGAGTTGCAATCATTAAAAAGGAATAATACTTGGATGATTGTTAACAGGCCTGCCAATCAGAAACTTGTAGGTTGTAAGTGGATATACAAGAAGAAACCAGTTACTAGCAAGAAAGGAGGAATTAGATTTAAAGCAAGGCTTGTAGCAAGAGGTTTTTCACAGCAAGAAGGTGTAGATTATAATGAAATCTTCTCACCAGTGGTTAAACATTGCTCAATAAGGATTCTGCTGTCATTAGTTACTCAGTTGGACTTGGAATTACATCAAATGGATGTAACAACAGCTTTCTTACATGGAAATTTAGATGAGAAGATTTATATGAAGATTCCTGAGGGAGTTAATCTACAAGGAGCAGATTCAAAGGCATGTTTATTGCTTAAATCATTATATGGTCTGAAGCAAAGTCCAAGACAGTGGTATCTTAGGTTTGATGAGTACATTACTTCAAATGGTTTTGACAGAAGCATGTATGACAGCTGTGTATACATAAGATGTGATAAAGGAAGCTATACTTATCTTCTGCTATATGTAGATGATATACTAATAGCTTGTAGAAATATGATAGGAATCAATTCAGTAAAGGATACATTGAGAAAGGAGTTTGACATGAAAGATCTTGGAGAGGTAAGGATGATCCTTGGAATGCAGATAGAGAGGAATAGATCAGCTGGAGTATTAAGGTTGTTTCAAGAGTCATACCTGGATAAGGTTTTAAAGAGGTACAATATGAATCTTTGTAAGAGTTCATCAGTACCAGTTAAGCAAGGGGTGAGCCTGTCATCTCTTCAAAGGCCTCAAACAGACAAAGAAAGGTTTGAAATGGGTAAAATTCCTTATGCCAGTGCAGTAGGCAGTTTAATGTATGCTATGGTATGCTGTAGACCAGAAGGTTTATGAGTGATCCTGGTCTTGCTCATTGGGATACAGTAAAATGGGCACTGAGGTATGTTAAAGGAACCATCACAACAGGATTGGAATTTCAGAAAAAAGGCAACATGGGATAAGGCAGTAGTTGGATATGTTGATTCTGATTATGCAGCAAATCTTGACACAAGAAAGTCTCTTACTGGTTATGTGTTCAATTTATTTGGAACTGCAGTAAGTTGGAAAGCAACTCATCAACATATAGTGGCCTTGTCAACTACTGAGGCAGAATTTGTTGCACTGACAGAAGCAATCAAAGAAGGAGTGTGGCTGATTGGTATCTTGAGTGAGTTTTGGATTGAACAAGAGTCAGTTGAAGTGCATTGTGATAATCAGAGTGCAGTGCATCTCTCCAAGCATCAAGGATATCATGAAAGAACCAAACACATTGATGTAAGGTTATATTTCATAAGAGATATGATAGACAAGGGGGTAGTAAGTGTTAGAAAGATCAAGACACATGACAACTCTGCAGACATGTTTACAAAAGCCTTACCAGCTCAGAAGTTTGAGTTGTGTAAGCACTTGATTCTACTGAATTAAATAGAGAAGAAAAGGTTGCTGCTCCTTATAAAAGCAGTAAGGTGGAGAAGATAAAAGCTAACATGAATATGCAAGGTCTAAGGTGGAGAATTGTGATGATATAGACCATGCACATGCATACTGCAGAATGCATGTATGTGTATGTATGGTGGAAGTTAGAAGTGTACCACATGGAGGTTGATCATTGGTTGATTAAGCAATGAAAGGATAGTAAGTGAAGACCATTAGATCAAGTTTGATCATTGAAAACGCAGCAACAAGAAACATCAGTTAACTGAAGGAAGAAGTTGAAATATCAGTTGGTTGCAACTGAATTGGTTGCATCAGTTTTCATCAGTTGGTTACAACTGATTGGGAGATGCGTTTTGTGTTTAGATGGGAAGGGTTCTACTCGATGGACATACATCTATATAAGTTGAAGAACTGTCAAGCTAATGATCATCATCAACACATCTCCTTCACTCATAAGTTAGAAACAAGCTTAAGAATTAGGGTTTTTTAAGTATGCTTGTATCTTGTAATTGTCATATCCATTTTGTTTAGTGAATTCTTCTCTCAAGAAGTGGATGTAGATCAACATGATCGAACCACTATAATTCTTGTCTTCATATTTTTCAAGTTTAAGTTTTCTGATCATTTTTCATATCCATACACAACATTAGTTAGAGTTGAATTATCAAGTTTATTGTTGTAAGCTTGTTGTTCTTCATAGTGTGGTGTTGAATTCATAACAATTACTTCATCTAAAAAATCGCCCCGTCTCGCAAAAGGTTCACATTTACTGGACGGTAATCTATAAATAAATAAAATAATAATAATAATTAATAAATAAAAAGAGTGAATCTTCCTATGTACATGTTATGCACAAAACAAATCTGCAATTTAACCCAAAAAAAAAAAAAATACTATATCTTCATGGTATATTCAGTTTGACGTAAAGGGCCTTGTTTGTCTATTTATAGACATTAGGTAAAAACAAACATATGAATTTTCAAGTTTGCTCATCAAAAAATAAAGGAGACAAATTAGACAGAGCATTTCTACGTCGTCCTGATCTTTGTTC
The DNA here is from genome assembly GCA_023678885.1 of Pogostemon cablin. Taxonomy (NCBI): domain Eukaryota; kingdom Viridiplantae; phylum Streptophyta; class Magnoliopsida; order Lamiales; family Lamiaceae; genus Pogostemon; species Pogostemon cablin. Next base: position 4,843,568 of record CM042984.1, read on the forward strand.
GCTTGATCTTGAATCAAGCAGTAGGAGTTGTTGATTGATCCATGGAGGATCAGTTTTAGAAATCCAGAGCACCTCACCGGTATCCTTGTGCCTGAAGTCGGGCATTCTGGGGTTTGATTTACTGTTTCTATTATCCCACCACTCATCCGGGCTGGCAAAAAATATTTGCCACAAATGGAGCCGGTCTCTACGCTTCTGCTTGATATCCTGAACTGAAATTATCAAGCGATGCAAATACACAAGTTATGATTCTTGTGGAAATATTCGAATAGAAAAACACATAACATAACGGATTGCTTGTTGATTTCTACTGAGATTAAAGCAGAAGGGGCAGCTGGGAAAGAATCCATAGCTAAAATTGTCAAGAGATGGATAAAAGAAATCTCACCTTCTTGTTCTGACTTTACATGGTTATGGCTGCCTGGATCCGAACTGTGTTGAGAAACAAAATTTAACTCCATCACATTTACCTATACACAAGAATTTCATGACACAAGGATGCATTATTTGTCATGTATACAAGTAAAATGAATACATGCAGTTCCTATACAGGCGAGGTACACAGCACAAGAAAACTGCACCCAGATAATAAATTAGGATATGATATCTTCTCACATTTATATCTAATGAAATCAATTCAGAATGTTATAAGATCTTAGTTTAGAGAATTGAATAAAATCAGCAACAGCTTTAATTTAATTCCTTGTAATGTGTTGGTACTTGATCCGTGGGACTCAAAAAGTTTGCTTTAAAATGTATAAACTTAATAGTCATTTGATCATGACATGTCACAATGAAGGTGCAGGTAGAGCATGGCTGCGATACCAAAGAAGTTCACATAAAGTAAGCTAAGAGCCGAGGCAAGAGCAAATATGCATTTTTTGTCCTTGATAAGCCATAATTAGTGGAAAGGACACCAGGCGTGGCAAGTAAATTTACTAAAATATAAATGAAGTTGATATCATAAGAATATGCAAACACGTTAAGATAGCTTGAACAAGATCACAACATGCACCCAGAAAATCCAATATTTTATTCCTGATAGTAATTGAACTCTAGGGGTCTCTACTGATAAATTGCTGCCTCGAGGGGTATCCAATCACAGCTACTCAACTCTGTTCATGTCAACGGAAGGTGAAAGGCAAAGTGTTGCCCTTCTTCACTAACTATTGCTAAAATTGAAATGGGCCAAATGGCACAATGGAAACCAACGCAAATGATTGAGAAAGCAGGCGATAGAAGCTAACACGAATGGAAAAAAAAAATCATTCTCCAGCACTTTATTGCTTTTATTTGATATGAGAGCAAGTAAAATTGATAGATACATTCATCTAAACTGCCCCACTGTTGATTTTTTTCAAACATCAAACTAAATTATTTATAATAAGCAGCTGCTTTGATCTTTTTCCTTTTGAAAATAAAATTGCACAAAGCATGAAGAGTGAAAAAGGGGTTGCTCAATTACACTTGTATGCTACAGAATCTTCTATTTTTGTTCCCTTATCAGCACGACTGAAGTGTAGGTTCACTTTCAATATATATTAACACAGCTAAAGGTTACAATGATCTTAATTCACAGAATTAAAACTGGAGCTAAGGTTAAAACCTAAATCAATCCTAAAACAATCAACACACCAAAAACTGATCCAATAGTTGAATATTTAACCTCCATCACACAACAGAAACAGATAAACCACAATAAACTTTAGATCCTATATTTCTTTACATCTTTTGCTAATTTATCTAATCAATTTTCAAATGCCATCTGTATACATCAGTCTGATCTTCACAGTACATGAAATAGGAAATGGCTCTAGCTCGTCAGAATCAGCATTCATAAATAAAGGGGGCGCTTGGTAAGGGGTAATGGCCAATGGGGGAGGGTAATGGGAATGAATGGGTATTGATTCCCATTCCTCGTGCTTGGTAAGAGGTAATGGGAATCTGAAATCCTCAATCAATCTCATTTATTTAATGTATACCCTCACCCTTCAATCAATTTCATTCTCATTACCATTAACCTAATTAATAATTCCTAATTTACCATTCAAGAATTTGAACCAAGCAGAAGTGACCCCAATCAGTTGATACAGAACACAATTTCATAATTATCAACAAAAGTATCATCTCATACCTCATATTTTCGCACAGGCTTCCCATCGTCGCCCACCTTCATGTATGATCCCAGACGACCCGATACATAAACTAAATCATTCGGCTTCAGATGCTGGAAAGATGTTTCTGCAACCTCATGCCAAAATTTGAGCATTACTCTGCTATTTATACATATAAGAAACAAAAACAATTAAATATATGGTGTATACATAAATATGCTGTAACAAATAGAATCCAGACAGAAAAAACGCATGTTTCATCAGTGTAGTGTTCAAACTATGTCGTTATAATGTTACTATTACCATAATCAAACTGAAATTGAGCTTTTTGCCTACGAGCTCAAATTGAGCTTCAAGCTCGTGTAATTTAATTGATTAATAGCCCTATATTAACAGAAACAAATTTAATTAAATGATTGTTCGACTAATAGTCGCGTAATTAAATTTGAAATTAAACACTATGCACACAGAAATAAAATTTATAGAAATATAGCGCGCACCTAAAATCGCGGCGATTATCGATAGCTTTAACTTTAAGGACAGTGTAGACACCAAAATTATCGGAATTACAAGTTTCCAAAGGAAGCTCTATTTCACCGATTAAGCTCACCGAATTTCGCAAGCTCTCCTGATATAGAACGGTGGTAGGTCGCTGGAGCTTGAGAGCACGTTTGTAAACTTCGCTTTCGCCATTTGATTCTTCAGACGCCCCTCCACGGTTGCTCAATAGCCGCTTTGAGGCAGAAGATAAGAAACGATGGGCGGCGTTGGCGGTGGCGTATTTCAAACGGATGAGTGAAAAATGTGAAGCCCCCATGAGAGAACAGGAGCTGAAGTGAAAAGTAAAACCGAGCCTTCTTACTTGAGACTAAGTTATAACGCGTTGGATTTAGTAGGATCGACCATTGCCCTTTGGCAAATCTGGTGGTGTTGAATCTGTGATGAGATAGAAAATTAGGTTGAATATAGTTGATCTATTCTTCCCTAAATCAGGCGCGGGAATTTTTTTTTTTGAGGAACAGCGATGATAACATGGTGCCAATTATCTCACACCCCAATTACGTCCCTCCCACCTGAATGTCTCATCACCGTCCAGTGATGTTGTGAGCGTGTGAGATGCTAGCCGTAACTGTAAAATTTAATGCATTTGTAGTCGTGATATCTATAGTGAAAATTGAATTGTTCATCGTCGTAGTAAATAGGCGAGAAAATCGAATTTCTTTCTTATACAACTTTAAAATCTTAAAATTAATGAAATGAACAAAGAACTGTGACTATTATTCTATCAAAGAAATACAGCTTATTTTTTTAATTTTATCTTGTTTGATTGTGTTAATAACGGAAGAAAATCATAAATCTGCCATTGCACTCGAAATGTATAAATCTTAGCATCTCTTTTAGCAAAAGATTGATCAAAATGCACACTTAATGAAGTGGAGGCAAACATATTATAACTATGGATGCATGTATAGAATTCTTTAGCAAGTTCCATGTTGCCAAGGTAAAGTTGAATCAATTCCAAAAGGCATCTCGGCATCTCAGTTTGTAATAATTTTAAATCACCTGATGTACAAAAAGATGTAGGCGTATCCATGTAAATGCGTTTTGCAATGCAAAATTTATAATTCGGCATATTAAGTAGCAAATCTGGTGTGTTTGGAAAACATTGTAAGGGATCAATATTTGCAGGTGACCTGATAGATATGATCTCAGGTTGGTTTTAATGTAGTTTCGAGGGGCATTGCATTTTTTGCCAACATTCGGTCTTCCAAGCAAGTATATTTTCTTTTGTGAGTATTTTCTCGTATATGTATTATAGGTAATGAGGTTTCTTGGCATTCTTGCTGTACGAATTAATTAGGCCAAATAAAATAGGTTGTGCAAATATTGCTGCTTTTGCTATTGTTATATTATGCACAATGGGGAATCCTATAAAACAAAAAGTTCATGAGTAAAAACCAAATTATAAGGGGAAACATACCTTTTATGCCTGCGGGCTAATGATCATATTTTTTTGCATGACAAACAATGTTAACTACAACATTTTAAGAAAAAATTGAGTAATTTTTACTTCAACTAAACGTAAATAACTACTGCAGTTCAATAACAAACATTTTTCGGCAGAGGGTGAGGGGAATGACATGAAATGGCTCACTTTGTGAAAAGTGTAAACCTGACTTACAAATGACTAAAGAATTGAAAATTGTAGGAGCTGGCTTCAAATCATCACTACAAAGTTAATCTAAATTTTAAGTGTACAACATAAAAAGGGCTGAAGATGGTCACCATACACTAGTGAGACAGAGGAGAGTTGGAATCACATTTCCAGGAAAGAAAGTTGGAATCTGCAAAAATTGATGTAAAACACATATGGCTCCATAAGAAACTATAATGTTCCATTGGCTATAACTTGAATGAATAGTAGTCGCTTCGAATAAAGTATCTCTAATGTACTTCGGAAGATGGGTAAATCAAATATGAAGAGGAATTCGTAGTCAGCAATCTTTGGGTATATGGAGGTTATTGAATGTGCTTTTAAATATGAGTTAATTGCAAAAAAAAACCACGAACTTTACTGCTATTACAAATTAATCCCCACTTTTTAAAAATTGCAAAAAAAATCACCACCTTTAAGTATTGTTGCAAAACACACCCAAAAAACTCTATTTTTAGTTAAAAATTGGGTTTATTTTGCAACAATATTTAAAGGTGATGATTTTTTTTACAAATTTTCAAAAGTGAGAATTAATTTGCAATAGGTGTAAAGTTTGTGATTTTTTTTTCAATTAACCCTTTAAATATTTATTGATTGCAATTTACAATATATTCAATCATTCTAGTACTGATGAAGCATACTGAAAAGAACATATCCATAACATGGGACTTTCAAGATCTTTATGTTGGAAAAAACACGTACAATGGATATTTGGTTAAAAGGAAAGTTCAGCTGAAGGCAATTCAGTCTTGGTGCAAGAAGACTGAAAATGAAAATGTTACAGTCGATCAATAATTAGACTCTCAAAATCAATGCTGCAAATCGTTGAGAAAAGACAAATATCAATCATCTATTCACTTTGATGAAATATATCTAAAGTCAAATATTTGCAAGTATAAACATTTATTCCATGATTAGGATACTCAATTTTCCATTACTTGTTTGATAATCTGGTGAAAAAAAGTTAAAAAACTCAACCTGATATCAATTTCCTATTTTAAAGGATAAAAAATTCCTCAAATATACTAAAGAATAATCGATAAATTAATATGTAAAAATTTGAGAAATAATATTTTTTATTCAAAATAGTAAAAGTTATTAATCTCTAAAGAGTATTTTTATACTTCTATGTATTAATTAAAGGAATACTCCGTTTTTTTTTCAAATTGCATGCTTTCTATTTTGGTTAAAGAGTTATAATTTTAAAAGTCATTAATACACTCTTCATATTTAACTTATATTTTTTCTTCTATTTCCCAATATTAATTGATTGTACGTCTATTTATTTTCTTCAATTTTATTTTGATTATTAACGCAATATTTAACTCTTCGTCGCATGTTATTTAAAAAAACATTAGAAAAAATGAACCGTCTAATACATTTAATTTTAAAGATCCTAATTTGGCTCTCTAAATTTAAAATTGAAACATATCATATAAGAGTTTGTTGGAGTAATATTTTGATTAATTATTCTTAAAAAAAAGTATAACATTTTTTTAGTTTATCAAGACTCATGTGAAGCTTAACATATTTTATCATTTGTTTATTTTAAAAAATAAATAATACTATAATACCTTTAAAAATTAGTATATATTTTGGGATGCAATCTTTTAAAAGACAAAAGGAGTTATTGATAAACCAAAAATACACATGTGAACCCAATTTATACCAATTCATATTGGTACAGAAAAAGTGTGATAGCGTTTAATTGCTAAAACCTCTCAAAATAATAACACCTTTAAGAAATTACAAAAATAAAAAAAATAAATTAATTAAGTATTATTACAATGCATCAAATTTCTCATAAAATGAACTATAGTTAGTTTCAAGTTGGATGCATTTTACAAAAATACTTAAATGCTCCGTATATTATTTATTTATTATTTTTATTTTTATTTTTTTGCAAAATTTTCAAATGTGGAGATCCATTTGAAATATGTCGTGAGTTTTTTTTTTCAATAAAAAAATGATTTTGTGAGTGAATAAAATACTTATGAAAGAGAGAGAAAAAAATATCTATGACTAGAATAATTTTTTGCCAAGTTGAATCAAAAGGTACATGTTTCTTTACTTTTTTAATTAATGTCTGTAAATTCACTAAATTGTATCAAAATAAATTTATTATTATTATCTTAAAAAAGAAAATAGTATAATGATGAATTAAATATTTATTAAAGTGATAAAATATTGAGATTGATAGATCATGTATTGAGGGGAATGCGTGTTCGTGTCTGCAAATCATCGTGGAAGGAGTCATAAATTTTTTAGGAAAATAAGCCTATTTATTTTATGTAATAAATAAATGAAGCTAAAGACAAAAAAATCAAATTAAAATTAGCAAGGGAGAGAGAGAAGGGAACGACGAAGAACAAGGATACAGCAGAGACATTCTTATCTCTAGAGAGAGAAACAAGCAATTGAAAACCCTAATTGAATTCGGTCTTCTCTCTTTCCAATCTCCATGTAATAGAAGTAATTCATTCCTGAATTCGCCACATTTTCCCTCCATACAATCGCCTTCTTTGCTGATAGGCTCCAATTCTCCTTCCCAGAGGCATAATCTGATCTCATCATCACTTGGCTTGGACGATTATCGACTCATAATTAAGCAGGATTTTATTTGGTTGGATCCGTCCGCGCATAAGATTCCGTTCTGCTGCAGCAAACAGAACCGTTGATTGATTTCGTCAGATGGATGATCTGGATATGCTGGCTCGCGATTTCGGGCTGGGTACCCGGGGAAAATCCAATCCGATGAGGTCTGCTCCGGCCGATCGGCGATCCATCGACGATCCATTGTTTAGTGACGTATTTGGTGGGAATCCGAATTACACAACAAGCTCAAACTCCAATAATACTAACAAGCACTCATCGGTGAGTGATTTTGATTATGATTCAATATTCAAGTCTTCCGCCACCTCTGAACCCAAAAACAGTAATAGCAGCAATAAATCATCATCGATGCCGGTGTATGATAAACCGGTATATGATGACGACATATTCGATGGGTTGCCCGGTTTAAAGAGTAAACCTCCAACATCATCAATGAGGTTCGATGATGATTTTTTTGCCACGATGTCCTCCCCTCCCACTGGTAAGAATAGGAACCAGCGCACTGATTTTGATGATATTTTGGGAAATTTGGGGAAGAATGATAAGGCAAGGGAGAACAAGAACAGTAATAGTGGTAAAAGCAGCTCGGATGCAAAGGGTTTTGATGATATTTTTTCAGGGTTGGGGAATAGCAATGTGCCCGCTAGCAACAGGTAATTTGCATATAATTTTCCTTGTACTCTCTTAACATGTTATTCCAAGTAAATGGATTTGTTATGTTATTCCAAGTAGATAGATTTGTTATGTTTAGATATAGGTAAGGTTGGTTGTGTATTGGATAACCAAATATGGTGAGCTCGAAGTTTAACTCTTTACAGCTAAATTTCTGTTTATGGCGTTTAAAATGATTGCAAGCAATTTCTAATACAACACATTACTTTAAAATTAGGCGGTTAGCCGCATGTGGATTAACCTTATTTTTATGGTGATAATGTTGAAGATGTTTCATTATCATTCATTTTAGTGGTTATTGCTTAATAGAGAAAAGAGTGTTTGGGCTTCTCTGTTCTAGTTTGTTAAATATGATGTTGAGTTCATGTATATGACAATTATCTATTATTTATTTTCCTGATAAGTGATCATGATTGTCCTCTCAATAGTTGAGATGCATATGACCGTTACGCTATTAAAATGTCACTAGCATTTTTAAAGTTAGCCGAATGTTTGCATAAGCATAATTAGTACAATATATAGTACTACGAAGTACTATTTTGTGGTCTTAAAATCTTGATTCAAATTTATAGTTTTCTGTAGAAAAACAATTTCCATGATGGAGATGTCAGTAAAGAAACGCATATGATTATAGTTTTTACCACATCAACTTGCCTGTAGCAACATGTCAAGGGTAATTCTGGAATTTATTTTGAGGGCAAACGTGGTCTATGCTACAGCTAATGGAAGTGAATTTTACTTCTATATCTTTAGGTTAACACCTTCATCCTGACAAACACCTTCTGATCTTAGAAAATATTTCATGGTTTACATATATAATTCTAAAATTTATAATTCTTGCTGGCTTATTGACTTAACATTTCTCAAATGTTTAAGGTGGCACAAGCATGGAGCTTCATAGTTTGACTTATCATTTTCCAATTAACTTGTTTTGCTTGCATTCATACTGGGAAGACATCAGTGTGAAATTAAGTGATGAGGCGTGCATTGTTCTAAGAAATTTGAACGTATAAGCCCTAAAGGAATAGGAAAATGCGCATGCCACATGGTGATGCTTAGCACATGCCTAGTTGGGGAGCTAAATCTTAGAGGTAGATTTGATTCACACTAGCAGGAAGCAAAAACTGACCTAAGAGAATATATACTATGTTTTAGTCTAGTTTTCTGCTTTCCTAATTTTTAACAAATTTTATAAAATTGTTATAAATCTTTTTGATTCCTTAACCTTTTTGAGTACAACATTTAATGCAGACATTTTGTGTAGGGTCAATGTCAATATGCAATAGTATATAATCCCGTGTCTGCTCTTCCATGAACCAGCCTTTATGTTATTCCCAATACTGCTTTACACATGACAATCTGTTTTATCTTGCTAATGATAAATGACGCTCAATCAACCAACCAACAATGACCAGCTTCAGTTTTTTATTTTAATTTGGATGGTCATTGTTATTGTATGCATAATTAGGTACGAAAAGCTATCTGTAAATGGAAACTGACAAGGTTATGAATTGAAGTTGAAAATATGTGATTGCAAGTGTTGCCGGAATTGTAAACAGCAGGCGTCACTGTTTCTTATCCAGAATCATGAAATGGACGTGTTAGGCCTATGCTGAAGCTGCTAGATTTCTTTAATTAGCTTTTTCATAGAAAGGAGTTCATTGTCTTAATTATGATAAATTAAATGACAGCTTAACAGATGCACACTTTTTATTTGGAACTGAGATTTCAGAGATGAATAAATTGTGGTAAATATATTAATATCAATGCTTGATAATTGAAACATTTGTCAAAGTACTGATACCATAGTTTCTACAAAAAATTGATCATCTGTTGATGGTTATTGAGCCTTTATCCAAATTATAGGGACTTTTAAACCACCTCTTGTGCAAATTCCTTTGAGAGAGTGCCTAACTTTTCTTAATTGTTCTGGATTGCACGTCTTTTATAATTTGATTGCAGAATACGATTTGAGGGACAATATATTTTCATTAATGATTTTTATTTCTTCCCATTTTTGTGTCAAGTCTTAATGAATCATAAAATCATTAAAGTTCTTTTTCTGCGTGTTAGTTTTTTCCATCTTAACTTAGTAGTAGCATCGTTGTTTCTTGTTGGACAGTTCAGTACCGGAGTCAAGGTGGGGTTCTGTACCTACTTCTGGTTCAAAGCACAGAAACATCCTGGATGATCCTTTTGTAGTTCTGGAGTCAAGTTCAACTCTACATTCGTCATCCACGGTATCTACAGATCCTTTGGAAGAGATTAATAGGTTCAGTAAATCTAAGAGTGCGAGGGCTGAAATTCCATCTGGTGCTGGTGGAGCATTTGATGACTTAGATCCCCTCAGTACTATAGGAAAAACTGCCAATCCATTTTCCCCTGGAAGGGATAACAGAGGGAAGGATGACAGTCCTCAATCGGATATGCCTGATTCTGCCACTTCCAGAGAACCCATGGAGAACTCTTATTTTGGATATTCGGAGAGCAACTCAGCAAAAAAGGTGCCTGTAGATCAAGAATCTCCCTTGTTTGACATGCCACATGTTCCAGCAGATTTTCAGAAATCATTTGGTGAAACATATTCATCTCCTCAATATCATGAAACAGGTTCGCAAGTTGATATGTCTCCTACATCAGATGGTCAGGGACATCAATCAGATGACATATGGCTCAGTGTATCAGAAATTCCTCTCTTTACACAACCAACTGCTGCGCCACCACCATCACGCCCCCCTCCACCCATACCTCGTCAAGCTTCAAGGTCAGAAACAGATTCCTTTTCGTCAAGTTCAAGGAAGAAGGGTGGTGAATTTTCTTCACCTCCAAATTATAGCCAACATTCTCAGAGTCCTAAACTGAACAGGCCTGCAGCTAAGGGACCTCCAGTTTCACAGTTTGATGAACTTGAGGATTTTGCCACGGGTAGGCCGTCGAACAATTTTGATGAAAGTTCCAATTTGCATTCCAGTGTGGAAACAAATGCTTTCTCTTCAGCGGCTGCATCTGCTGCTGCTATGAAGGATGCTATGGATAAAGCAGAGGCTAAATTCAGGCATGCCAAGGAAGTACGTGAAAGGGAACATGCAAAGGCTGCAAGGAATAGAGAATCAGGGGCACTGGAAACCGATGAGCAAGATGTGAACGAGAGAGAATTTAGGGAAAACTCAGAGAGATTAGAACGTGAAAGGAAACAGAAGGAAGAGGAAGAAAGGGAGCAGAAGAGACTTCAGAGGGAGAGACAAGGTAGACAGGCTGTAGAAAGGGCTAATAGGGAGGCTCGTGAAAGAGCAGCAACCGAGGCACGTGATAGAATGGCTGCTGAATCTCGCTTGAAAGCTGAAAGGTCTGCTGTTGAGAAGGCTAATGCTGAAGCTCGAGAACGTGCTGAAAGAGCAGCAGTTCAGAGGGCCCAGGCTGAAGCCCGTGAAAGAGCTGCTGCAGAAGCCAAAGAGAGAGCAGAGAAGGCTGCTGCAGAAGCCAGGGAAAGAGCTGCTGCTGAAGCTAGGGAAAGAGCTGCTGCAGAAGCAAGAGAGAAAGATGCTCGGGATAAAGCTGCTGCAGCTAGGGCTGAAGATGCAAGACGTCGAGCTGAAAGAGCAGCTGTTGAAAGGGCTGCAACGGAGGCTCGTGAAAGAGCTGCTGCGGAAGCTAGAGATGGGGCAGCTGCCAAAATGAATCAACAAAAGAATGATAATGATCTGGAATCATTTTTCAACATGGGTCGGGCAAGCAGTGCACCAAGAGCAAGAACAAATGTACCTGTAAGTGCTGGTTGATTAACAATGAGTGACATAGCATGACCTTTGAATTTGTTCATGGGATTTTTTTTCATTTACATTTTATGTTCCTCCATGTCTCTTTCAGGATCCTTTCTTTGATCAACAATTCCAGAACAAGGGAGGACCTGAAGCAGCAAAGAAGACGACATCATCCAGTGGAGCCTCATCTAACATAAAGAAAGCTTCCTCTAGTTCCAATTTTGTTGATGATCTATCTTCTATTTTTGGAGGTGTGCCACATTTTGTATCATTATTTTTACGGAAATGCTATATGGCATCTATTACTTGCTGACTGTTGTGCTATGGGATTGCTCTATCTGCAAAAGCTGCTCCATCATCCGGAGATTTCCAGGAGGTTGAAGGAGAAAGTGAGGAAAGAAGACAAGCCAGACTGGACCGCTACCAACGCACTCAAGAGCGAGCTGTATGTTCATTGTGTTCTTGCATAAGTTTCTTTACTTTTTATGCGAGTTTGCATTTTGTATCTTTTATTGTCATGCTTTCTTTAACTCGTGGGTCTTGTTATCTTAGGCCAAAGCATTGGCTGAAAAGAATCAGCGGGATCTTCGAGCACAAAAGGAACAAGAAGAAAGACATGTGAGTTTACTGCAAAATCGTCAGATGTTAGACATTTCTTATTGTGACGGTCTTTAGCATTGATGTCATGTATCGGTCATAATAAGACTCCTCTCTCTTCATATCCAAAGGATGGATGTGATCTAATTACCCACCCTACTATTGCTTTATCTGTAATTCTTCATCTATCGAACATGTGTTTTTCTTACCAAAGTGGTGAGGGGCTACATATTAGAGTTATCTTCTCTAGATGCCGACATATTTTTAATATACAATGATTAGTCTTTTGTTTGCTGCATTACTTGCATTTTTTACTTTCTTTCTAACTAATACTTATTAAATTCATTGGCATCAAGTTCTAAAGTAGTAAAATTATGAAGTTAGCACTCAGTATTTCAGAACAATATTGTCTTGTTACAGATAAAGTATAAGCTCTTTTGCCTATATGACTGAAAAATATTCAATGGAAATTGGATGCTAATTTCAGTAGACTGAAAGGCTATATCAATTATCGTCTTAGATTTTTACCTTGAGGTTGATGTATTACAAAATATCAATTGTAATGTTGAGAACTTGAGATATACTATAAATTTTGATATTTTTAAAAGTTCTTGTTTATTCTTCGCTTGACGCTTGCTATAATGCTCTCGGGACTTTCTTATAAATATTTCTAAGGTTAAGCTAATTGTGAGTTTATGTGCTGTCTTTTATCCTTGTTGCAAATCAATGATAATCCTTTTAAGTTTTGTGTTCCCGATGTGTTGCTTAAGTTTAATCTTGAATTCTTGCTCTGGTTGGTTACAGAGGATATCTGAGACATTAGATTTTGAAATCAAGCGTTGGGCAGCTGGCAAGGAAGGAAATTTGCGAGCGCTGCTTTCAACTATGCAATATGTATGTTTGATTATGTCTTTTTTTATTTAATTGCACAATATTATATAATGGCACGCTTCAGCTCTTATTTATGCTATACTGTTATTTGAAGATTTAAGAGTATTTTTTTTTTTAGTTTCAATTGGTGTTTGGATATAGTTAGATAATTGCTAATATTATTGATTTCATGGGTGACAGGTGCTTTGGCCTGAATGTGGCTGGCAGCCTGTTTCATTGACGGACTTAATCACGGGCGCCTCTGTTAAAAAAGTTTATAGAAAAGCTACTCTTTGCATTCATCCTGATAAGGTACAGCAGAAGGGTGCCACTCTCCAACAGAAGTACATTGCTGAAAAAGTCTTTGACCTGCTAAAGGTATAGTATATTTTGTTTTAATGAATCTCTCTTCCCCAAGCTTCAAACTTACAAAACTACCCTAAGGTCAGTTTATTTTCCATAAGCCAGATCTCTTTCAAAACTTGCGAAAACCTACATTGACATTTGTTTTCTTCACATATTGCACAACATACGTGGGTGGGGTGTTGATTATAACACCTCAATGGGCTATTTTTGCTATTTGCCCCCCCCCCCCCCCCCCCCCCCCAATTACAGTGACTGTTAATAGTACATCTCTATTAAACTTCCAGTTCAGCTGCTTCAGTTTATGCAAGTGATTTTCATAACACCCATATTATTTGTTTATATTATAAAAAACATGGCTTATTTGGTAATAAAGTGATCCATTCATCGCTTGTGTTACATAATCTTGTGGCATATATTCATGTATGCATCTCCCTTTCCAGTGCTGAAGTTAGCTATACTCTATCTGACTGAGCTCCTTCTTGATCTCGAATTTGTTTTATTTTAAACAGGAGGCTTGGAATAAATTTAACTCGGAGGAGCTCTTCTAAGTAGTGCAATGAATTCTCTATATTTATTTTTCAACCTCCAAGGCTTGTCATTTGGGAAGCAGAACATATACTCAACTGGCGTCACAACATGTAGCTGCATCAATCAATGTTCATTTTTGTCAATGTTGCAAATTGCCGACTGTGAAAATTACACCACTCCGATGCTGGTGAGATCAAATGGCTTGTACATGTAAAGCCCGCGCTGTATATTGATGTCGGTCCCAGAAATAGGAGTGTGGAAAAGATTCAAAATGATTGCTTGGTATAGAAATGTGGCTGTTGTTACTTGTTAGTACCTTCTTGCGGCTTTGTGGAACATCTTAATCACGGAGAGGTGATTGCTGTCATCTTACTCATCCATATTTTCTCATCCTGTTTTCAATTTCTTGGCCTCCGTATTCATTTGCAGTATGCTTAAGGTGTTCAGCACACGATATGAAAATTCTTGTATTATTGTTACGAGTCCAGATTTATTTCAATTTTCAAGGCATATATATGTTTTTGTATGATTCAGATTTTGTACCCTTTTTTTTTTTTCGATCATTCAATACGATTTTAAAGTATTGGTGTTGATGTCATTTCTCTGGATCGTGGTTTGTGAATATTGAGATGAGTGTTGTAGGGAGAATGCTATTGGTTTTGATGTCGTCCAAATCAATTAAAAATGGATAGATGATTTTATGATTTTATTTAACAATTTTCTTGAAGTTAAATTAGTTGGGCAAGATTAAGATATTAAAAAAAAAGATTGGTTGAGGACGGTTGGAAGAATTATAGAATGACAAGGAGGTCAAATGGAGTTGAATGCCACATTAATTAAAATTTAATTTAATTACTAATTTAATTATAAAGCTTGATAGAGAAATAGAATACGCGGACCATCTGTCCCAATTAGGCTTTTACTCCGGTGTAGTCCCCATCCCGTGAAACATATATGCTCTGTTTGGCATCACATAAATATTCGATAAGATATTTTTTTTCTTCTCTTTAGGCTTCTTTTTATACCAAAGATATATTTTATCACCTTGGTTTTTCTCATGCTAAAATATATTCTTTACACATGATATAAAGGATTAAAAAATATTATTATTTATTGTGTAGTTATAGTTGTATTGGTGTGGGTAGTTAATTTCATATTTTAATTATATAGTGATGTGTGTGATTATATGTCTAAAAAATAAAATGTAATACTTTAAAACCTAAAAAAGATAAAATAAGATCCTTATTGGCAAATTAAGAGAGGAGTATTTATTTATTTATTTTCAAATGACGTTCTGTATATCAAAATTAATCTCCTTAAAAGTTCAGGTTTACAAAAATTTGCTATCAATTTAAATTAATGTTAGAAAAAAAGTTAAGTATAATAGAAATCTATCAACTACTACTCATTCGGTCTCATCCATATGTTTTTATTTATTTTTTCACATGAATTAAGGGGTATTATTATTTTATGTAGGTATAATGAGTAGTTGTATTATTAATAGTTGTAGGCAATATATGAGGTCATTATACTAAATTGGGAAATGACGTTTGAAATCTTGAATGGACACTCAGTTCCGTGGGATCGGAAGGAGTAATAAGTGATTTCAAATCGGACCGTCAAAAAACCAGTTCGAAAACTCCCTAAAAACCATTTAATAGTCGAATAGAAAAAAAACGGTTTGAATCGGTCAAACTTAGACAGTGGTTTTAGTTTAGTTTAGATTTTTTTTTTCTCAAACTTCGAAACTCAAAATTAAAATCTCTGTTTTTAATTAAACGCTGACATACCTTGTTCAGGGGTTTACACGTCTGGTATTTGACATACCTTGTTTAAGAGTAAATTATAGTACGTGATTATTCCAATCTCAATAAAATTACCAATTTCTTTCTTTCCATTTGTATTTCAATGATTCAATCTTTATATTCATAATTAATTTTATTATTTTATTTTATTTTAATTTCAATATTCATAATTGAAACTGATTATAAATTAGATATTACAGACTATTAAGTATTAACTATGAGAAAAAAAAATCTAAAAATCCATAATTGAAATTTAAATAATAATTAAAATCCAATAATTATTTCAACCTCTTCCCTTTTTTTTTTATAGTTATTCATTCAAATGTTTTTTTATAGTTATTCATTCAAATGTAAATTAAATATGTTGATATAAAAACTACATATAATATAAAATAATAAGATACTATTTATTATTAAAAATATGAATTTTTTATTGAACCGTCATTTCAACCAATCCAATCATAAACCGTTGACATAATCGATTCGATATTCGATCTGAACATAAGGAGTAGACCTGTTAAACAAGCCGAACGAGCTCGAGTAGTGCATACTCGAGCTCGGCTCGATTTGATGACGAGCTACGAGCTTGACTAAAAAATTACTCAATCGAGCTCGAACTCGGTCGGCTTATTAAGCAAAACGAATCGAGCTTTCAAGCATAATCAAGCCGGATTTTAATTAATATATTTAATAATTATTATATTAATATATATAAATATCAATATATAATATTTAATTAATATTATTATTATTATCGAGCTTTATCAAGTCGAGTCGAGCTCGGCTCGATAACGTAACGAGTATTTAGACGAATTTGAACTCGAGCTCAAGTACTTACGAGCTCGAACCTTAATAAGACGAGTCGAGTAGTGATTTCGAACGACTTGTTTAATTTAAAAGCTCAAATAGGGAGTAAAATTTATGTGTAAAAATCTAATGTATTCCTTTATTCCAGAAATGAGAGTATATGCTTATTTAATGTTTAATTTTTTTTTATTACTAAAATTACTGAATTAATCAATACTCCACATAAAAACTCAAATTACCATATTAGTAGAGTATTAATTACAAAATCTGACAGCGGGAATTTCTCCCAAACTTATGTTTGATTACTCCTCTAATCCCTAAATCAAATTATTCACAGTATAGTTCTTTTTCTGAAAAATGAAGAATTCAGCCAAACATGCCTTTAGTTTAGTGGTTAAAAGACAAACTGTTACATCAATAATGAATTGACATTAGTGGAGCAACTGGTGTGTGTGCGCGCTAATTGACGCCCCAATCTCTCATTTATTGAACACATGCCTCTCTATAATCTTGCCCGTTAATCTTCAAGCTCTTCGACCTTCACCATTGTTGACTCTTCAGCATAATTACGCACACTCCACCTTTTGTTGTTGTTTTTCTATCATTATTATTCTTCCTACCTTTTCTTGCCTTTTTCTGGAGTGATTTCACGCGAATTGTTGTTTTTTGTCGGAAAAAGCGGAAGGAATATGAGTGGCGGTGGGGAGGAGGAAGGGACGACTTTGGAGTTCACCCCGACGTGGGTGGTCGCCGCCGTCTGTACTGTCATCGTCGCTATTTCTCTCGCCGCTGAACGGTTCATTCACTACACTGGAAAGGTCTCTCATTTTGCACACTTTTATGCATATGTTTATGTATTGGTTGGGTTTGTGCGTCTGTCGGAAATGCAGACAAGATTCCGACTGGAGTAAGCGATTTTGGTTGGATTTGAGTGGATGATGGGAGAAAATGGAAATAAATTGTTTTCCCCTTTTTTTTTTTGATTTATTGGTAATTTAATTGGGTTCGTGCCTTTGAAATTGGTTTATTTTTTATTCAGAAAGATTAGTTTTGGATTCCTTTTGAAACTTTTACTGCTGCTTTAATGATCTCCACGTGATGAATTTGTGCAGTATTTGAAGAAGAAGAACCAGAAACCACTCTATGAAGCCTTACAAAAAGTTAAAGAAGGTGAGTTTGATCTGTTTATGCTGATTCTTTTTAGTTCATCCTTGCACCTGATTTAGGAAAATTCCTGGTGGTATATATTTTTTTAGTTTACTAATGCTGATTTATGTTTGTGATCTGATGAACAAATTTTGGGTGGAAACAGAGTTGATGCTTTTGGGGTTCATATCACTGTTGCTGACTGTATTTCAAGGCCGTATAGTCAAGATTTGTGTGCCTCCTGACACTATGGATCACCTTCTACCATGCTCTTTGTCTTCCAAGCCTGTTGGAGAAGAATCTCACGCTCCTCCTCATGCAAATGTTGTTGGGCATCAGCGAAGGTTGCTAGGTGAAGAAGAAGCTGCTGCGGTTGGTTATTGTGCTGCAAAGGTTGTTTAATTTCCTTTGCTTTTTATTCTTTCTATTCTGGGTAGAGTTGTGAATTTGTTCTTTTGGTTAAAGATCATGTCTAATGTTCATGAATGGTGTTGGATGAGTTTTTCACTGTTGAAATCATGTATACATGGTCATACTTAATTGGGAAAGTTCTAGTTGTTCTTGTGCTTAATAGAAGTATGATTTACTGTTAGTGGGGGTCACATGTTCTTCGTTTTTCTGGTAAAAAGCATTTTGATGGTGAAATGGGAATCTTAAATCATCACAGTTTACTAAATAAGGTAAAAGTATGATGGATTGATTATAGTTTAATGTAATTTCCGACAATAGTGAAGGATTTAAAGGAAAAGCAATTTGCTTGTTGAATGATGATACTTGATTGAGAATTGCTTTCACAATCTAAGTGCTGTACGTCTTGGCAAATGATTTGCTAAAAGGGAGGTTTCAGATGTCAGAAAAGAGTACATAAAAAAAATCACATTGAATTCTTGTAGCTTTTCAAGTACATTTTCCTTACAATTTCATCCCATATTATTATGTTAAGGCTGCATCTCTATCTGTGCATTTGTATGCAGGATACATCATACACTATGTAAATCTACCACTGATGGTTAATTGTTACCTTATTTTAATCTGCAGCACAAGGTTCCACTGCTATCTCTTGAAGGATTGCATCATCTGCACATCTTTATCTTTGTTCTCGCAATTGTTCACGTGACTTTTTCAGTTCTTACTGTAGTATTTGGAGGAGCAAGGGTCAGTATAATACTGTTTTCATTTTCTAATGTACTTGCATTCAATCCTTTTCATAACGTTTTGAGTAATTTAAAAATTATGTGTAGATTCGGCAATGGAAGCATTGGGAAGAAGCTATAGCAAAGGATAATTATGACACAGGAAATGGTATATTGAAACTATGAGCATGAGATATTGTCAAGTTCATGAGTTTTTATATTTTTAGTATGGTTGCCCTAGCATGAGTGGTTTTTTTAATTATAATCAGTGAATATAGTTTCTGTATCCAATTCATAAAATAAATGTGTGAGATTAAAATTTTGGTGAATACGAACTGTGAGTATACCTGTGTAATTTAAGAATTTCTCAATATGAACTGTGAGTTCTATGTTTTGGTGAATATGAACTGTGATTATACCTGTGTAATTTAAGAATTTCTCAATATGAACTGTGAGTTCTATATATAATTTTAATAAACTTAATGAACTCTTATCTCTTTGTATCTAAAACCTAATTTAGGATTACATTGTGCAGCTTTAAAAAAGAAGGTCACTCATGTTCAACAACACGATTTCATCAAGTCGCGCTTCGTGGGAATAGGAAGTTGTTCTCATTTATTCGGTTGGTTGGTAAGTTAAATGTTGCCCTTGAGAAATCTGATTTTTTTTTGGGGGTTATAGTACCATGCATGAAACTTCGCCTTTCGATTTTTTCAGCATTCCTTTTTCAAGCAATTCTATGGATCTGTAACCAAGTCAGATTATGCAGCTCTCCGACTTGGTTTTATAATGGTAAGCCTGTGCATTCATTGTTGACTTGAATCCACTTTATTATTTTCTATGTTTCCGAGTTTAAGATGATGTATGATACATATTAAACTTGCCCCTTTTCCCAGACGCATTGCCGAAGTAATACAAAATTTAATTTCCACAAGTATATGATCCGTGCACTGGAAGATGACTTCAAGATTGTTGTTGGCATAAGGTAATTGATTATTAGGGAGGTAGCTTAGTATTAAATTAATATTTACTCTTGAATTAGCATTTGAGTATTGTTTACTGCTGACTCTGTGCTATTGTTTTAGTTGACACTTGGACTTATTTCTTCTTTAATTTTGTTGCAGTTGGTACTTGTGGGTTTTTGTCGTCATCTTCTTGTTATTAAACATTAATGGTATGCCACTAGCAATCCTCACTCATTATTCAATATATGTATAAAATAAAGTACAAATATATACTTATTGCACATATTGAAACTTTGTCTTTCTGCTAATTTCCTTTCTTTATTTGGTTGTCGATAAATCTTGACAATTCTTCACATTCCATTTCTGAAATTCATTTGAGCAATAAAAGAAGAGACCTGTTGATTCTTTTCCTGTGTATTTCTAATACTTGGTACCACTATATTTATGCCCCTTTACATTTCATATGTTTCCTGTTGGGGACATGTTCTGGTCTGATCACCGCCTTTCTATTTCTATCAAATTTGATTTAGAATTTTCAAGACCATTAGTGTTCCAGGCTCAAGGATACAATGTTAAGCAATTTTGATTTTTCTTTAACGAAGTATTACTTGGAAGATGATGTTATTGTCTGTTCACACGAGTCATTTTTTTGGGTTGCAGGTTGGCATACTTACTTTTGGATTGCTTTCATTCCTTTTGCTGTGAGTGTCCCTACTACTTTACTCGTTTATTGTTAATTTCATGCTATATTTCTTCATCCGCTTCTTCTTTCTCCTGAGTTTTAATGCAAGGAGACACAAATTTCGTGATTAATTCTAACATTTGCATGCTTCAATGTCATTCTTTGTCTTTTAAACCATGTCAATCTTTCTTCTTTCTTTACAATTATAGAGGATGAATTTACCATATAGGTTGAATCACCTTTTTTTTTTTAATTTGCAAATTTGTCATAAAATGCAAATCTTTGTTACTAAAAGTGTTATTTACCATATCTCGATAATAATTTAAGAGGGTTTAATATTTAAATGTAGTAATTTTATTGCTACCCTCCAACCTGTGGTTAACCAAAATTGCGACTTAGATTTTTAAAAGATTAGTAGCTTTGCTTGTATGTTTCTTAACGAAGCTACTGATCTTTTCAAAATCTTTCTTAGGAATGTGGTGGCAATTTTTGATAAATTTATAATGTGTGCATCCCTAAAGTGTACCTAAGCTATTCAATTATACATTGTTTCTATATATATTTATATATGTATAACTGCAACTTTAAATTTATTTCATCACGACATTTTTCATACTGCAGCTTCTGCTTGCCATTGGCACGAAGCTGGAGCATGTCATTAGTGAGTTAGCTCATGAGGTGGCCGAGAAACATGTTGCTATTGAAGGCGAATTGGTTGTCCAGCCTTCTGATGAACACTTTTGGTTCCGTCGGCCCTACATTGTTCTTTTCTTAATTCATTTCATCCTTTTTCAAAATGCTTTTGAGATAGCATTTTTCTTCTGGATATGGGTGAGTCCATGATCAAACCTCTCAAATTCTGATTCAAAAGATCTACATTTACTCTCTGTTGGCTGAACCTATACTTATATTCCTCAGGTTCAATATGGCTTTGACTCCTGCATTATGGGACAAGTTCGATACATTGTTCCAAGACTTGTCGTGGGGTAAAAATCGAACTTCCAGTAATTCTAATGAAAATAAACTTATTAAATGAAATGAAATTGGTAATCTGATAACTAACTATGTTTTATTTGTGAAAATAGTGTATTCATTCAGGTGCTCTGCAGCTACAGTACATTGCCACTGTATGCTCTAGTCACACAGGTAATCATGCTATCGTTGCCTTCAATGCTTGTTTTTCTCTACATAACTTGCCTCTGAAACTCTGTTTTTTCACAAATGAAGATGGGAACCCATTTCAAGAAGTCAATCTTCGATGAGCACGTGCAAGTTGGGCTACTCGGTTGGGCACAAAAGGCTAAGGAGAGGAAAGGGTTGAAAGCTGCACTTGGTGTTGGTGGTGGTTCGACTCAAGGAGGGTCAGCTCAAGGGGCTGGGGGTTCGACTTTAGGAATTCAGATGGCTGGGATTGCTCGAAAAGAAGCCACCGAGCCACCATCTGACATTCAACCTGCCAATGGTTCTTAATAACCTCTAACAACTGTTTAACCATATCCTCCCCCCACAGAGTAGTGAGATTGTGAATCACGAACGATGTGGCGGATGCCGATTGAGACGAAAAATTTACGTCGTGGAACCCTACTGAGCTGAAGCATGAGATAATGCGACTAGGTGAAGTATATATTGTGCAAGCATGGTGATATTTAAAAGACATCAATTTTGGATTGGAATTTCACGTGTGATTGTTTCAGAAGGGTTTTTTTTTTTTACTGGATCTCTTTTTAAAATCTGTCAAGTGTCAACTTCAATGTCTCCTCTGTTAATATTTTATAGTAGTAATATTAATATTTTATTTTTGAATTGAATTCTATTAAATTTTGAGTCCGTCTAATTTAGGAATCTAATTTAGAATCGCACCTAATTGATATTAATCATTAGATAAAAGAAATTACACAAACAAAATAATTAAAAATATAAAAAAATAAAATAATTATATCCTAAAGCCTGCGTTAGTAATTCTGGATGCACTACAGAATATTGCCTAATTTAGACGTAGTAATTCTGTAAATCGAGCAAAATCCAAAGAAAACGTGACAATTTTTTTTAATCTTTTGATAATGTCCGCATTACTTTTTTTGTTAAAATTATCACAATCTAATCGAATAAAGTAAAATTTTTATTATGAAATTTTGTAAATAATTGGAGAGTTATTTTAGGGTAAAAAAACGGGTTAATTAATACTCCCTCCGTCCCATAAAAGTCGGTATAATTTTTTTTTCACGGAGATTAAGGAGTATAATAATTTAATATAAAGTGAAGTAAAGTGAAGTGAGAGAAATAATATTTAATGTGTAGTGGGTAGTTGTATTAGAGGTGATATGTGGGGTCCATGAGAATAGATTAATTATTTTGTGTGAGACTCATGTATTAAAAAGGAAACGTGTCTAACTTTAATGGGACAAACCAAAAAGGAAATTGTGTCAACTTCTATGGGATGAAGGGAGTATAATTCATAACATGGAAACATAACGGGTCGAATCCGGGTCGTGTTAGGGTTTTTGAGGGTTTTGTAATCCCGGAGAGAAGGGTTTTGTCAGCAGAATTGCCTCAAGAGAGACGCTCTTACTCTCTCTTGAAGAAGAATTTTTCATCTTTCTTCTTCTTCATTTTTGTTTGGATTTGCATCTCTGTAAATCTTAATTTTTATCCGGCCATGGAAACTCCTATACACCCGTCGCTTGCCGCGGCAACGACCTCACCGGCCGCCGTCGAGCAGCCAAACGTCGATTATTTAAATCTACCTTGCCCCATTCCGTATGAGGAAATCCACCGCGAAGCTCTCAGTTAGTGATTTCCGATCCTTTTTTGGCCTTCTCTCTCTTTTAATCCCCGTGATATGACTTCTTCTGCTGCGTGATCTCTGCTTTGGCTTTGTTCCAGCTTTAATTGTTGAAGTATCTGGATGCTGTATTACTTGATTGTGAGATAGTAAATGCTAGGGTTTTTTAATTCTATATTCAAGTTACTTAAATTGTTGCGATTTGGGTAGTTGAATCAGTCGGTTCAATTAAATTACGCTTGGCTTTTTGAGGGATCATGTTTTTGATTTGGCATTATTGAGTGTACAATTAGGGAAAGAATGCACAGGGAAATGGAGATTTCTGCTTTATGGAGCAAAGCTTTAGAAATATTATATACAATGTGAGATTAACTTTACTTTATATTAATAACACAGAAACACTTATTGAGAACATGATGCTAAATTCAGTTAATAACATTTATATAAGTGAATATGCTTTTTAGCTGAATAACCTGCCATTTAAAATTTAGTTAGGTTATTAAATATATATTTAATTATTTATCCGGAACCTGAGTGTAGGGTGATTATTAATTTTAGGATCAATTACTTTCTATAATCTGAATGCTAATTTTGTTTGTTATTGTTGGCAGTGTCCTTGAAGCCAGAACTCTTTGAGGGAATGCGCTTTGATTTTACAAAAGGACTCAATCAGAAATTTTCTCTGAGCCATAGGTGGCATCATGGTCCCTTTACTAGTGTTACTTAAATTTCTTACGTCACTTTTATCTTCGTGTCTCCTATTTCTTCCCTCTAATTTCTTTAAATTTCATCAGTGTGATGATGGGACCAACAGAAATTCCTTCTCAGTCATCTGAAACTATTAAAATTCCCACTGCTCACTATGAGTTCGGTGCCAACTATATAGACCCAAAGGTGTGTTGCTACCTTACCATCAATATGTGATTATATGATCATTACTTGAATTAAACATGCTAATATTACTTGTTCTTTGGCAGTTGATGCTTATCGGGAGGGTATTAACAGATGGGAGATTAAATGCTAGACTGAAGTGTGATTTGACTGACAATCTTACTCTCAAAGCCAATGCTCAAGTAGGCATTCTCTGCCCATTCATCCTTTTGTTGCAGTTTTAGGGTTTGCAACCGCTCCAGAGCTACTAAAATATGCGTTTAGTTGAAAATTATATTTTGATTTGTGTTTGTAGCTTACGAGTGAGCCACATATGTCACATGGAATGTTCAATTTTGATTATAAGGTAACGATATTTTACTTCTCTTAAGGTATTAAAATGGCTTGCCAATTACACTTTAGAATTAATGATGCAAAAATTAAAGCTGATATATGCGTTTAACTATGTTTTTTAGGGATCAGACTATAGGACTCAGTTTCAACTGGGGAATGGTGCCCTGTTTGGTGCAAGTTACATTCAGGTGGAAATTGGAATATGTTATATCTTATATGATAATTAAAATTATTATAGAGGTTATGAATTTTGAATAGCCATTTACGTTTATGTTTCTTTACAGAGCGTGACTCCTCAATTATCATTGGGTGGTGAAGTATTCTGGGCTGGACAACATAGGAAATCTGGTATTGGCTATGCTGCTCGTTACAACACAAATAAGATGGTATAATTTTTCTGGGATTTATGTGCGCTCACTTGGTTCAAGTCTGACACTATTGTTAAGCTATATTTGCATGCCGCATCTTATCATGATATTGTATTATTGATGGAAGATGCTAATTCACTTTACCATATATGTAATTTGAAAGGAAAGAAAAGAAAAAAGGCTTTGATAGTTATCATTCTTTGACTAAACAAGAGCACAAGAATCATACAATTCAGATGCCGATGCCTATTAAATGAGATAGATCTGAAATTATTTTTATGCTTTTCTTTTAAATAAAAAAAAAAGAAAAAAGAAAAGAAAAGAAAGACTAGTTACTGTTTTGTGTCTCTTTATTTATCTTTGTTTTGGATATAATAAGGTAGGATGGTGTCTTTATGGTCCTTCATACTGCAATCATTAAGTATTGAAGTAAGAAGCACATTAATTGTATCAATTCCTCATTATGCAAGTATATGTTGCTCGTGCTCTGCAGGTTGCAACTGGACAAGTGGCTAGCACTGGTTTGGTTGCTCTTAGCTATGTCCAGAGAGTTACTGATAAGGTGTGGTAATTCAGAACATGCACTGTAATTTTTTGAGTAACCTGTTTAATTTTTTTTGATGTGTTTTTGTCAGTTGATTAGTATTCTTTTAACATTCAGGTTTCATTAGCATCAGACTTCATGTACAATTATATGTCTAGGGATGTTACAGCTAGCTTTGGATATGATTATATCCTCCGACAGGTAATTTCTGCTCCTGTGATTGCAAGATTCATGTAATCTTTCTGTCTGTGTCATGGGTTTTGGTGCCTTGTTTAGTTTTTGAGATTCAACATGTTCTATGAAGCACCTCTTTAAGATCTTCTATGGAAGTGTGTATTATATGTTGAATCTCAGCCATGTGTTCATGTCATTGATGCTATGTGATTTAAAAATAATAATAATAAGATTTTAATTTTTACCTCGTGAAAGAAGATTTTTTTTGTTTTTGTTTTGTGGAGTGATGACGACTCTGCATCTTTTGTTATTACTTGTCTTTATTCGATTTAATCTACTCGTGCATGTGGGATGCTCTCTCTTTTTCTTTTTTGTGTGCACGCATGAGGTGGTTTAGCGAATGGACTGGAATGAAAAAGTTGGTGCTAGGTGATATCTCCACCATGACTTTGATTTTGGGAATCCTTCAAATGGAAGAAACCCATTACCACTTCCTCTAATACCTATTCCAGTTAAATTGTCAAACACCCTACTGACTTGGAACTGCTTTATTTCAAATTTACTTCCGTATGACAAGCAGCTTTTCTGGTGTATATTTGCAGTGCCGTTTGAGAGGCAAAATTGATTCTAATGGAGTTGTGGCTGCTTTCCTGGAAGAGCGATTTAACATGGGTCTAAACTTTCTTCTTTCTGCTGAAGTGAGCATCAATGAGCTGATCATTCCCTCTTATTCTTCTTAAAATATTCACTTTCCCTATTCCCCTCTTTGACACCTCCAATAATTACGTCTTGCAGATAGATCACCGGAAGAAAGACTACAAATTTGGGTTCGGACTGACAGTGGGAGAATAGAATATGAACTCCATCTTTCCTGTGATTCCATCATGGCTGCTAGTTACAAGAATATGGGCTGGTTGGAGAGATCTTTCTTCCATTGGTTAAGCATCAAAGAATCGAGTTTTGTTCTTGTTTTCGAGTGACATCATTTGTTGACAGCAGCAATGGCTGCTATCGCGGTCAAGAATCATTTGTTAGTTGATTTTGCAGGTTGGAGGATATTGATTCTGTACATTTTTTTTCGTTGCCCTTTATGCTTATTTTGATGAAATAGAGATTTATTTGTTCAAGTCTATTGTGGTAAAATCAATAAAAAATGCCAACTACAATCTTTAATTTATAGTAGGTTTTAAGGTGAAAAAATGTACTGTATTGATAGTTTGTTCAGGTTATGAAGCATTGGACTAGTTCTTTGAATATTTAACATAGTTAGGTTGTGTTTGCTTATGAAAAATTGTGTGAAATTATTTTGTTGAAAAGTGAAAAAAAAGAAATTTTCATTGACAAAAACAACCTTAACTTCAACTTATAATAATTGTTGGTTTTGAGTTTAAAACTTTCAAATTCTGTTATCCTCAATTCACTCTAATAATAACTAAAAATCTTGATATAAAATTTTCAAGTGTGCTGCTAAATTTTAAGTGCATCTTTAAAAATATCTAAAATAAAAAAGTGCATCTTTAAAAATAATAATTATAGAAATTGCACCTATTATTTCGCTCGTCTAAAATAGTTCTTGCAGGGAAAGGACATTTATTTCTGTTTGCTAGTTGACAAATAGCTTAGTTTAATAATCTCTACTTTCTAAAGTTTAAATTAATTTGATTATTTTATTTGATAATGTATAATAATCATGGTACAAGATGGCTCAATATTTTATGTTACTTAATTTTTTGCTGGTCCCACGACCTCAAAATATGATATCCTTATCCAAACCAACCTCTCCACCTCATTATGCTTCATTAAATGAATGTTACCATTTTATTGTTGAATTGAGTATTATTATTGTATCCCATACACAATTTTTTCGAAATATTAACCTTTTAATATACTAAATAATTTAGAGATTCCCTAGAAAGAATATATTCTTGATATTCTAAAAATTGATGTGACTAGTACAACGATTAAAATGCAATTTATTTAATTTATATTACTATTTGGCAATAAAATGTAACGTGCCCCATCAGCTTTTGTCTAACCAAGGTCCATTGCTGCTGGTGTACTTTTATTTTTCTTCAAATTCTTAACTTATTTGAAATAAATTTTAGACAATCTGATTATAAAAAAATCATTTCGATAATTCATTTCTCTATTATTTAAGGATTGCTAATTAATGTTTCATCACTAATTTAGATAACCAATTATTATTCTTTTTGTCTAAACTTCAACCCACACTTTTCCTCAAAATTTTAACTTTACATTTTCATTGAAGAAACTGACATTATTAACCCTTGAACATTAAAATTGTCATAATTTCTTTCCATATATTTTACAATATTCAAAATTACTACGTAACACTTGAAAGTATAATCTTCCTCCATTTACCATTTGTGTGTAACTACAATGAATAGAATAGAGGATAGATGAAAATGATACCATGGATAATGGATTAATATTTTTTTTAAAGAATCTTGAAAATACAGAAATATTGCTGGATAAAGACAAATCTATGGCCGCTCAAAAAGATAAAATAAAAAAAGGACAAATTCATTATATGAAGTGATGAAGGGTCACGATCTTCCCGCTGGGAGTAAAGTTGTAGCAGCCAAGTGGCTTTCTATTAATATACAGTCATTGACAGCAGGGTCAACGTGCGCGGCAATCAAAATCAGGCGATGGCGCCACTCCCAAGGCCCCAATTGATTATTCCAAATACGTCAACAAGAGTAATATTGATCCTGGAAGGAAGCTTGAATACATCGCGCCACGTGACGGTGTAGCTTACCTCGACCCGAATGATGATTCTGATGCGTGGAAATACTCATTAGTAGGGTATTTCTCAGGTCGTTTCCCAGGTATGCAGGCCCTACATGCTATCTGCCGAGCATGGGGTGTCCCGTATACCATTAGCATGCATCAGACAGGATGGATTATCTTCCGACTCTATTCGGAAGAGGATGTGTGCAAGGTACTGAACAATGCTCCCCACTCTATATGGGAGCGATATCTTATGCTCGACAGACTTCCACCTGCTTTTCAGTTCGATGATCGGGAAATTTCCCATGTTCCGGTATGGATTCGTCTGCCTTCGTTTCCCTTGGAGTTGTGGTCCAAGAATCATATCAGCAAGGTTGCCTCACTGATCGGTAGACCGATTATGGTGGATGATATCTCTGTCAAGGCGGACAAAGTTTCATTTGTCCGTGTGCGGGTAGACATTGATGTCTCACAAGAACTGCCGAAGGAGGTCACCTTCAATTATCGAGGAGCCAACTTTACTCAGACTGTCCTGTATGAGCGTCTCCCGGCGTATTGTACAAAATGCAGCAAGTTTGGCCACCTGGTAACTGATTGTGACGATTTGACTAGTGGTGTTAAGAGGGAGGAAGGAGCGGACCAACCTCATGAAGCTGCACGGGGTGACGAGACTGTTGATGAAGAGGGCTTCCATCATGTAAGACCCAGGAACACCAAACCGAGAAAGAGGAGGACTCGTAGCAGCAAGAAGCAGGTTGTCAATCATGATCTTACTCAGGAGCAGGTTCAAAAAGTCATCACTGGTAGATACCAAATTCTGGATGATCTTGATCCCGATGATTGGAGGATCAACAGACGCGAGGGGAAGCAACCGGTTAGATCACACGCTAGGAAGACGTGGGCTTCTGAAATGGAGGAGGATGACGAAGAAGCGATTGGCCGTATGGGACGCTCCCCTCCTCCCCCTATCTCGGGCAGGCCAGAGGGTTCTAAACAAAGCACTGGCATTATCATTCAGGAACCACCAGACAGAGGTAATGATTCGGGCCACGGGGGAGATCCTTCCCCCACTGTTTGTCAATGAGGTGTCTGGTCTGGAACGTACGAGGGCTTGCAGCCCCTCGTGCGCAGCGAGCAGCCCGCAGGTTAGTTCGAAAGTTTAAAATTTGCTTGGCGGGTTTTCTCGAAACTAAGTTATCTGTTAGTAATGTGTTGGATGATGTGGGTAGAATTGTTCCCGGTTGGAACAGTGTGAATAATTTTGATATTGTTAATGGTGGTCGTATTGTTGTTGTGTGGAATACCACTTTGGTTACTCTTAGCAATGTTGTGATCCATGAGCAATGTATTTCTGGTATGGTACGCTGCTTGATTTCTCAACAGGAGTTCCTTATCAGTGTCGTTTACGCCCGTAATGGCGTAGTCGACAGGCGCAGGCTATGGACTCATCTATCATCGGTTTTCCCAGCAGTTAACTCTCCCTGGATGGTCCTTGGAGACTTTAATTGTGTGAGGAAACCCGAGGAGAGATCTGATATTGTTCCGTCGCAGCGGAACTGGTACAGGGTGGAATTTGAAGAGTTCTGTGTGAATCAGGGTTTGGATGATGCAAAGTCCAAAGGGTGCTTCTTTACCTGGACGAATGGCAGAATTTGGAGTCGTATAGATCGAGTATTGGTGAATTCGAACTGGGACGCTTCCTCAGGTATTGTGGAGTCGGAGTGTTTGCCCATGGGGACCACTTCGGACCACTGTCCCGTCCTAGTCTCCATCTTTCATCCAGAGCGCCTGAAGGGAAGACCGTTCAGGTATGTGAATATGTGGAGGACCAGTGTGGGTTTTCTAGATATTGTGCGGGAGGTTTGGGATTCGCAGATATGGGGAACGGCTCAGTTCAGTGCCTGTCGTAAATTGAAGTTGCTTAAACCAAAGTTGCGACAGCTGGGCAAGAGAGATTTTGGGCATATAGCAGAAAAAGCAGAGAGAGCTAGGGCGGAGTTAGACATACTGCAGATGGAGAGTCATGCTGATCCTGGTAATGCTGAGAAATGGGATAGAGTCAAGGAAGCAGCCAAGAGAGTCGACTTCTTGTGTCATGCTGAGCATCTCTTCTTTTCTCAGATGGCTAGAGCCGACTACTTGATCAGCCAAGATAAACCCACCAAATTCTTTTACAAGAAAATCAAGGCGAACAGTGTCAGGAATTTCATCCCCTCCATACGCACGGAATCCGGACATACTACATCCCATGAGGAAGTCGTTGGAGAATTCCTTTCATTCTACAGAGATTTATTGGGTACTAAGGGGGAGTGTGAGGGCATTGATGTCAGTGTGTTTGAGTGGGGAACAGTGCTTAGTGATGAGCAGGCTCAGCACCTTGAGGCTCCTGTCACGACTGATGAAGTCAAAAACGTCGTATGGAGTATGAATGGAGATAAGGCTCCTGGACCTGATGGGTACACGGCGGCTTTCTTCAAGGATGCGTGGGATGTGGTTGGTTCGGACGTTGTGGAAGCTGTCCAGGAGTTCTTTCATTCCGGACAGCTTTTGCGGCAGATGAACGCTACATTTATTACACTAATCCCGAAAGGAAAGCATGATCCCACTGTCAGGGATTTTCGTCCGATCTCGTGCTGCAATGTGATCTATAAAATTATATCCCGTATCATTGTGGCACGACTGACTGATCTGATGGACGACTTAGTGGCCGAGAACCATTTTGGTTTTGTGAAGAATCGAAGAATGAGGGACTGTGTGATGCTCGCCCAGGAGATTGTGAAGAATTATGGATGGGCCAGGCACCGCCAGTATAGGAGAATGGCCATCAAAGTCGATATCAAGAAGGCTTATGATTCGGTAGATTGGGAGTTCCTGCGTGGAGTGCTTAAGGGGTTGAAGTTTCCCCAGCGTATGATAGGATGGATCATGGAATGTGTCACCACTACCTCTTTCTCCATCCTTGTCAACGGCTCCCCTGAGGGATATTTCGATGGTAAGAGAGGACTACGTCAGGGTGATCCGCTGTCCTCCTTATTATTTGTTCTGTGCATGGATTACTTCTCTCGTCTCTTCAGGGGAATGACTGTGACAGACAAATATAAGTACCATTCTAAGCACTGTGCGAAAGTAGGTGTCACTCATTTAGCGTTTGCAGATGACTTGCTCATATTTGCCTATGGCAACCGATCATCGGCAGAGGTCGTAGCCAAGGCACTGGATCGATTTGCCCGAATGTCAGGTTTGGAGGTCAGCTCAGACAAGTCTCATCTGTTTATGGCTGGGGTTCCAGAGGATGAGGAGCAGTCTATTCGTGGGATTCTGCCTTTTCAGGAAGGCACCTTTCCTGTTCGGTATTTGGGAGTACCGTTACAGGGAAGCAAGCTCCGAGAATCAGCTTTCGAACCACTCATCAGGCAGGTGACCAATATGTTCAGGGGATGGTCCACACATCTGCTATCGTACGCTGGCCGTTTGGAACTTATTCGATCGGTGGTGTACGGGTTGATGAATTTCTGGACGTCCATGGTGAAGATCCCCAAGGGTATTGTGGACAGGATTGAGAGGATGATTCGGTCCTTCCTTTGGGGTACTCCGAGAGATGCAGTTCGTTGGGAGGAGGTCACCCTCCCTAAGGAACAGGGTGGCCTGGGACTCAAGGGAATAGACCTTCTGAATGATGCGGCCCTCTGTGGTGTGTTGTGGGATGTTCATCAAGAGAAAAAGTCGCTATGGGTTAAGTGGATTAACGCCATCTATCTTCAGTCTTCCTCGTGTTGGGATGTTGAGGTGAACTATAGTGCCTCAATCGTGTGGAAGGACATACTTCGTGCGAGGGACAGGGTGAGAGCACGGATTGATGGTGACTTGTTTACCACCTTGGCTTCGTGCTCGGAGATGGGGAGACTTCGAGTTGGCAGGTTGTATTGGCTTGTTTCGCACTCTATGCCGGTACTGTCTGTCTACAAGAAGTTATGGAGTCCATGGACCCCGCAGAAGCATTCGTTTAGGATGTGGATTGCGATCAGGAACAGACTACTTACCATGGATAGATGGAGACAGTATGAGGGGCCGATCGAGTGCGTGCTGTGCGTAGGTGCCCCTGAATCGAGAGACCATCTCTTTTTCGGGTGTCCGTTCACGAGGCATGTATGGAATCGGGTTAGGAATGAAGTGGAGTGGAAGCGACAGATTACCACACTGAAAGCCGGCCTTAAGTGGCTATGTAAGGACCGGCGTATGCATGTACGTGAGAGGAGGAGGTGGACGCTGGCTCTCTATGGAAGTGTCTTCTTCATTTGGAAGGCTCGGAATGATGCGCTCTTTCACGGGGCCCGACCTTCTTTAGATAGCTTGTCTAATTCTATTCTTATGCATGTAATTAGATTTGAGCATTTGCTTTCTAGATAGGCGTATTTCTCTTTGGTTGCTCCGCTTGTGGAGTCTTTATTATATGTACTTGTAACTTTGGCTTCGGCCTCCCGTTTTTGAATTTACATATCATTCACGGATATAGAAACTTCAGTATTAGTTTTGTGGGGGTGTTAAAACTAGGGGAGCTCTAACTGGAAAAGGGTTTGTGGTCTTTCGTTTTCTTGTGATTTTGGGTTCACTTTACTCTTGTTGCTCAGTTCTGGTAAACCCCACTTGCCTTAATCTGATCTCCCACTGAAATTGTTTTTGTTTTTTGTGTGAATGATATAAATGAGATGATGGGTTTTTTTAGTTCTTGAAGATTTTAATTTTTGGGTGTATTTTGATGCAAAAACTGGAGTTTTTTTAGTCATATGAGAGAAAGAGAGAGAGAGAAGAAGGAGATGTATGAGTGTTTCTTCAAGATATTCATGCTTTGGTAGTTTGTAGGAGATATAAATCTGATATATATTACATTAATGTCAAAATGTTTTTTTTTCTGTTATTCTATGAAAGATCTAAACCTTGTAAGAGTAATATATTTTGTGGGTAAATTCCCCTATATGACTTGTGATTGTATTTTTCCAGATTAGGAACTTTAAAAATCTTGCCATGTTTGTAGGATTTCATTTCATCTTTTACAAATAGTTTGCTAGTTGTGATGATTATTTTATGTTAAAAAAAAAAAAAGAAAAGGGTGATTTCTATGATCATGAGAGAATCATGACTTAGTTTGGGATTTTATGGGATCTCTTGTGAGGATAACTGCTCTAGTTGTTATTATGGATCATAACTACATTCTAATTGAATTCTTTAATCTTTCTTGAAAGGTAGAATGCAAGGAGGAATTCAAACAATCTTGTCTCATGGGAATTTGCTCAAGAATGACGTTCTTCGCCATATTCGTGTGGCCCCTCGATCCCTTACGCTCACACGCCACGAATCGACCTCTGATGCTCGCATTGAAGAGCATGGTTTTGAAAGCGCCACTATATCTGATGTTCTGAAAGCCAAAGGGAAGGGTGCAGATGGATCCTGGCTCTGGTGCACCACCGATGATACGGTTTATGATGCTGTGAAGTCGGTATGCATCTTCATTATTTGCATTTTGCTTCTTATCAGTTTGAGGGTGCCTAAATGTTTTGACTGCAGATGACTCAGCACAATGTTGGTGCTCTGGTTGTTGTTAAACCGGGGGGACAGAGGTCAATTGCTGGGATTATTACAGAAAGAGGTGACTTTGTCTCTGAGGTTCGATCTAAATTGTCTGAGTTTGTGTTTTCAATTTAAAGATAGCAACTCTTTAGTAGGTACTAACATTCATCTTTAATATATTGGTAACTAACACAAAAAAAAAACAAAACTGTGTTGCATTGTGGTGTGAACTTTGAACTGTACAAGTAGCTAAACATCAGATCCTTTCGTTTGACTATGTATCGACGAGATTAGCTAACATCAAATACTTTTCAAGAAGCTTAATCCTCCTTCGCCTTCGCTTTATATATTGTCTTTTATGTTGGCTGCTACCACAATCCTCATGTCTTGTCAATTTAGCTATATTTGTTAACTAGTTTGTCTTTTTTGAGTGTAAAATGGTTCTAATCATCCTAAAATCTGTTACTAGTAGTGGTAACACAATAGACATTGTTGTCAATCTGCGAAAGAATAACGCAAGAGTTTAGGCATATACTTTGGTACAATGTCATTTGGTATATGTGATAAATGATACTGTAGGCTAGCTGTTCTACTGAATTGCAGTAGAGTAGTTCGAATACAAGATCTATCGGCTCCCGTTTCAAAACTTCTACCGTATTTTTTTTGCTAATATCGTGACTGTCGGTACAGATTACCTCAGGAAAATCATAGTTCAAGGAAGATCATCCAAGTCCACAAAGGTTGGGGATATCATGACTGAAGAGGTAATAACTAAACTTACAATCATGTTTATCTTTGTTAAGAAAACTTGCTACTGCATTCTTATTTTGCTCTGTTGTGTGATTGCAGAACAAGCTTATTACCTTAACCCCAGATACTAAAGTCTTGAAAGCAATGCAACTGATGACGGGTACGTACTCATTTATTTTCTTACTTGGTTCATTTTCAAGCTGTGACTGATTACTGAAGCTGTTGAATGTCAGATAACCGCATCAGGCACATCCCAGTGATCAATGACAGTGGGATGATAGGCATGGTCTCCATTGGAGACGTCGTTCGTGCTGTTGTGAACGAGCACCGTGACGAGCTGAACCGTTTAAACGCCTACATACAAGGAGGATACTGATCTAGCTGAACACCAACACCTCACTTGCTGTTGAGGGTTTCAGCTTAACTTGGGGTGTAAATATTTGAGCTTCTGTGAATCTTCTAGATCTTTCTTGAGATGTTACATTCCTCAGATGAAATCTTTCCAGAAATAAAATGCAGAAGTTATCAGTCTTTCTTGATTTGTTAATCTGAATGGCAACACACTTTAAAAATGCAATCATATTTGTTACTCATCTTCGTTTTTACATGTATGGAATATATAGCCATTATTCAGTTTTCATTCTCCCAAAAATATGATAATAATGAAATATGTATATTATACCTTATGAAACATTATTGTATGAGACCGTAATTTATATAATTAGTTTATTTGTTTCAAACTTATACTACATTATAATAAATGAATCTGTCAATTTGATTAAATAACAATAATACATCTTTTAAATTTTGTAATAACACTCAATTAATCAATAAGAGCAAAATATTCAGATTTTTTACTCTTAGCAATTAAAATGAAAACCATAAAAATGGATAATAAAATGAATAAGTAGTATTACTCCATAAACTTACTATGTTACCCCATCTGCTAACAAGGTCATAAATACTTTACCATTATTTTTGGACTTAATAAAATATTGGTGGATCGAGAATTTTGTACCATGTTTTAAATCAAAAAATCAAATTTCAAAATTATTATTAAAAGTAAAAATAAGGGGAAAAAAAAAGAAACCCTAACATCCAATTTCACATCCTCGCCTAAAAGTTGCCCCAAATTAAAAATTAAAAAGCCCTAATTGGTAAGAGCAGGTCTAAATGGTGAACATCTGGAATTTGTTCGTAAATCCTTGTCATCAGTCAACATCTGTCTCGAGGATTCATTTTTCAACTAAAATTCATTTCCTGTTTACAATTCACTAATACGTCAGCTTCCATCGCATTTATATGGCATTCTGCCAGAAGATTCCCTACTATTCCTTTCTTCTTTCAATCTTTCTTCAAATTTCACCACCTCAGTTTTGCTGAAAGTTAGTTGCTAAACAACTCCAAATTTGCTTGTATTTCTACCAATATATGAATTTGATGACTGAAGTTTGATTTCAAGATTGTAATTCTTGATGTCTTTAAGTTGATAACCTAATTGATCACGTACTCTAGCCAAATGAACTAGGGCGTGGGTCAGTTAACTTCGGTTTATCCAAAACTCTACAATTTTACTCAATTGCCGCAATTTAAGGGAAAGGAAGAAAATTCAGTTGGTACTGTTCTTGAACCCTAGTAATGATGATTTTTATTTTTTATTTTTTTATAATTCCTTGTATATTTGAGTTGGGGAGAAGCATAATTGACTGAGTTATAATGGAAATTTGATACTATAGCTGGGAAAGAAGGCATTAATGGCGTCGGAAATGGGGGCTGCTGGTGCTGATGAGGTGGAGCAGACCTCACCGGACATGTTAAAGAATACGCCGTCGAATATAAGGAGATTGGCTAATGAGATTGAGCAGTATGAAGGAAGGCAGAAATACCTTGCCCACACAAGGAGCCCCTCAGATGGTGGTGACTTTCGGTGGTACTTTTGCAAGACACCGTTGGGAGTAAATGGTGATTGCCAATGAACTTTGATCCATCTTTTCATAATGGTTGTTCACTTCTTCTGTTCATAATGTGTTGGAGAAATCTCAAGTGTGCCGACTTCTGGCTAAATTTATAGGATGCTGTTGGAATTAGAACGGAATTGGGCATTTGCTTCTCATTTAGCACTCGACAATTTGATCGAAAAAATTGACGAGTTTGATGAGATTTTCTCTCTCTGTTGTTTTAATCCACTGGTTTCTTGATGAACGGTCCAAATTTAGATATATTTGTTTTGTTTATGCGAATATTGATCACTGAGGTGATGTAAATGAGAAGAAAGTAAGTTAATCTATGATGTTACTTTGATGGTCATGATGGCCATAATACATTCTTTTTATTTAGATTTTTTTTAAAAAAACTTTGGAACTTAGACCATATATTTAGTTCTTTACGCACTCCTATTCTGCAAAAATGCAATAAAAATCATGCTTTGCATTTGGATCACGCACACAACTGGACTTCCTACACTCATATGAATTTACTTCATTCACCACTGTAATGAAATTGGGATTTGGAGCTGAAGAACAAGTAGTTTCTGTTCAATAATATTTAGCTATATAACCCTGATATGGATAGTAAAGAGAGTTATATGACTGAATGGGCGTCTCAGTATGTTATTAGTTTCTCAGAAAGTGCATATGTTGGGTATGACACTTTTTTTATATGATGCTTTCCCTTTCTTGGCAGAGCTTGCTGCATCTATTCCTCGAACAGAAATTGTTGGGAAAGGTGATTATTTTAGATTTGGTATGAGGGACTCTCTGGCTATAGAGGCATCTTTCTTGCAGGTCATGTTCTGCATCTGGTTTCTTACATTTTTTTGTTGAATTTTTGGAGCTGGATAAATATTTATGTGCAAATTATAGTGCTGATGGATATTGGTTGTATCACAGAGAGAAGAAGAATTACTTTCACTTTGGTGGAGAGAATATGCAGAGTGTAGTGAAGGTCCTGGAGGACAGCCTAGTAGCACTTCCAAGTCAAATCAAAAACATTCTTCAGAGAGTCCTGAATCGCTCCAACTATTCACGGCTGAAACAGAAAGAGTAGGTGTCCCTGTAAAGGGAGGGTTGTATGAGGTACTTTATCATCCAGAAGCTTCTTATCGATTCATGGTTTATTTATAAATGAGCATTGTTTGCGGATCTTTTAATTTTGCACCTGTATTAGCAGTTTGTTTGCTCCGTCATATAAAGTATATTATTGTTTAATGAGGTCATTTTGTTTTCATTTTAAAACAGGACAGGAAATTGATAATTTTCTTTACAATATAGTTGTAGTAGTTGCATGTTAGTGCTTGCTTTTTCAATTTATTTTCTAAATAAAACCTCCTCTCTTTGTCCAAAGTTAAACAAGAAAGTTAGAGGAACTTCTACTATATGTTATAACTGGATGGTATCTCTGTTCCATTATAATCAAGAATTTGAAAAATTTTGAGATCTGAAGTCCATGTGTTTGACAGGCATCTTTACAAATAAAGGCATAAAAAAATATAGAGCGTTGAACAAATAGCATTTTTTGTAGGTAGATTTGATGAGAAGACAAAGTTTTCCAGTTTACTGGAATGGTGATAATCGAAGAGTGTTACGAGGGCATTGGTTTGCTCGTAATGGTCTTGATTGGCTTCCACTGCGCGAGGATGTATCTGAGCAGTTGGAGTATGCATATCGATGCCAGGTGCTCTCTAATTCTTCCACATGGTGTTCTTTTTTGTTCTAATAAATTGAGTAATGAGGTATTTGTGAGATGCATATAAAGAGTGCTAGATTACTTTTCCTTGTCTGCAAGTCATCTCTCTCTATCTTTTTTCTAACTACATTTTGATAAGATTTGATATATTCCTTTTCATTATAATATTGTTATCTCTATCATTTTTTGGAACCAAAATTTTTTGTTGTTCTTGGCTGATACTCTAAAGAGTAATTGAATATTGATGAAGCTGATATTCCTTGCTTTCAGGTTTGGCATCGAAGAACTTTCCAACCATCTGGTCTCTTTGCTGCTCGAGTTGATTTGCAAGGATCAACCTCAGTATGACTGTCATTTGACATAAAATTGTCCGTGATGGTTATTTTAGGGACCTATAACTATTGTGTTTCTTTTGATTGCAGGGGTTGCATGCCCTTTTTACAGGGGAAGATGACACATGGGAAGCGTGGCTAAATGTTGATGGATCTGGGATTACTAGTCTTGTGAACCTTGGAAATAATGTCATTAAATTAAGACGTGGATATGCTCCATCTCAGTCAAAGAAGCCAACACAAGTAATTATATATAATAATGGCCAACTGTTTTACTATACTCATACTTTGCATTCCTATTTTCTCCTCGATGACTTTCCCAGTGGTGTCTACTCTAACCATCTGTTAACAGTGTCAGACAGGGGGTTACAAAACTCTATCATATTAGGACTGCTAGTATTATATGAAACATTTCATGAGATGGCGTTATTATGAGTTCCACACCAAAATTATATGATTTTGAGACTAATAGCACATGGTGTTTCTTAGATTATTCCAACTCTATTTAATTGATATTAGTTCTATGGAAATTTTGATTTTATTTCTGAAAATCCTTTTAGCTCCACGTCTGGTTTATCTAGGAATATTCTTTAGACAATTACATTTATACTTATGAATGAAAATAAACTAAAATGATATTCTCCCAAAGATTATATATTTTTGAAACCTTTATGCCATTCATGGGACCTCTTTTGGTAGCCTCATTTTGTCATACTAAAAATTTTGTTTCTTAATTGAGGATAGTGTTGTCTAAATAAAAAAGAGAAACTCTCTTGTGAGACGAGTTATTTGTGAGACGGGTCAACCCATTATTAAAGTATGCTTATTGTAGAGACAAAGTATGCTTATTTGTAGTTAAAGTATGTCAATAATAAATTATATTATAACATGTTGAAATCATACTTTAATGCATAATTCAACATACTTTAGATAACATACTTTAACAACCATTAAACATACTTTATTTAAAAAATAGACATACTTTAACACGTCTCACAAACCGCCTCACATAAATAGCGTCTCACAAGAGAATTTGTCAATAAAAAAAACATAGCATTGCACAAGTGCAGTATTTTATGAATTTATATGGAAACATGGTTGAATAAACAGTGGCACTGCCCATTATTCCAATTTAATTCAGGATGAATTACGTCAGCAGAAGGAGGAGGAAATGGACGATTACTGTTCACAGGTATGCTAAGTTATGTTTGGAATTCAATAGTGTGTCCTGAGTTCCATTTCATTTTCTTACAGTTTATTATGCAACTAAGACATGGATGTAAAAACATAATTATTGACTTATAAAGTTAAAAATAAAAATATGATTGTCGCTAGATTCATTTTATCTGACCCTAGGGGTTAATGCAATGGTGGAGAAGGTAAGAAAAAATCACTTTAAGTTGTTGCTATGAATTGATTTCCCACTGGTCTTTCTGATTCTATGTGAACATTGGATTCTCCACTCTTTTCTTTTGAATAAGTCATTCTCATTTTCTTTGTAGATACTTTGGCATGGTGATACCAACTTTCAGTGCCTCTGTCTTTCTATTGATAATATTAATTTTTCCTTCTTGTTTGGTTTGTTGATTAGCTCTTCTGATGTA
Organism: Pogostemon cablin; assembly: GCA_023678885.1. Taxonomy (NCBI): domain Eukaryota; kingdom Viridiplantae; phylum Streptophyta; class Magnoliopsida; order Lamiales; family Lamiaceae; genus Pogostemon; species Pogostemon cablin. Next base: position 4,883,623 of record CM042984.1, read on the forward strand.
TCTCTCTCTCTTAATAAGCAGGTTCCTGTACGCCATTTGGTATTCATGGTTCATGGTATTGGTCAAAGGCTGGAGAAGTCAAATCTGGTGGATGATGTTGGATCTTTTCGCCTTGTAACGGCAAGTGTTGCCGAAAGGCACCTTACTTCACATCAACGTGGCACTCAAAGAGTTCTTTACATTCCATGCCAGGTTAGTACTTTATGCACCTCCATAATTTATTATGCTTGTTAGTTTGAATTTGCTATATTTGATTTTAGTTTTGTGGAGAGAAACTTGGATAAATAGCGGATACTTCACTATTTATAGACTTTATTGATGTAAAGAAAACCAAGTTGCGCATTAGGAAATTCAATAAAATCCTGTTTGAGATAATTTAATGATGCTCAGTATAAGAATGGACCAAGCTCAAGCTTGGCAATATTTGGCATGTTAATATGAGGGACGTAATATTTTATACTTATAATTTGCCTTCGTTATTTCTTTAAAAAGTTTGACATTAATAATATACAGTTTTTATACTTTTACTTGTGGTATATAATTTATAACTTATTTATAGTAATTTGTTAAAATAAAAATTTGTATATATATGCTTATGTTTTTTTTCCACTCAACTGGTGATTAGTTTAATGTATATTTATGCTTTTATAGTGCATATTTTCTAATCCGTTTGTTATTATTATGGATTATAGATAGAGATTTTCTTGCTAATAACAAATGGTAGCTGATTGAGATGTGGATAGACTTCATGTCAGGCTACTAATATAGATTTTATGATGGAGATCTTACTTGTTTAGCATCCCTGCTAATATAGTTGATATTTTTTTCTTTCTTTGTCCAGTGGAGGAAAGGCTTGACCCTAAGTGGTGAAGATGCAGTTGAAAAAATCACTTTGGATGGTGTGCGAGGGTTACGTACCACATTGAGTGCAACAGTTCATGATGTCTTATATTACATGAGCCCTATCTATTGTCAGGACATCATTGACTCGGTACCTCCTTGCTCATTGCCTCTGTTGTTCTCCCACTTTTCACTTTTTCTAACTGCAAAGTACTAGTGTTCAACTAGTAAAGCTTTATGGGTAAAAGTCTTATAACAACATTTCTTTGCGTTATATGAAACATGTTGACAGAAGAGTCTTGGAGATTTGACGAGTCTAATGGCACTCCAATTAACTTGTGTAAAATCTTCTTGTAGAGTTCCATCAGGCTAACATTATAATGTAGGTGTTTCAGTGACTTTTGGGACCATGAACTCCTCTTACTGTGTTTTATTGAAATGAGTGCAACATCAATACTGGTCATTCTTTTGTTTTGTGCACGTAGTCATTGTTGATGTTAATCGACGTTAAGCTTGCAAGATCAATACTCATAAGTCAGTAATCTTATCAGTTTCTTCTTTTCACATGGTATGCTAAGATCACAATTGAGTACGAAAAGCTAATTGGATTATATTGACATTATAATTCTGCCATTAATTTGTTCTTTCCTTGTTTCTGATGAATATAATGTGATTTTGGGACAGTAACGCTTTCCTGATAATATCTGCTAGTTGTATCTGAGCAAATCTTAATCATATAAAATTGTCACTCAAGTTTGAGTTGTATTCATGTTGTGTTCAGGTATCCATCCAACTAAACAAGTTATATCTGAAATTTCTTAAGAGGAACCCTGGTTATGATGGAAAGGTATATGGCTACTTGACATTAGAATGCTTCTTATTTCATGCAATAATCAATCAAATATGTTGTTATTTCTTGACCTGGGTTATCTCTGAATATATTTTTCAGGTTTCCATATATGGTCACTCTTTGGGAAGTGTTCTATCTTATGATATCTTATGTCATCAAGAAAAATTGTATTCTCCCTTCCCTATGGAGTGGATGTACAAGCAACATAAAGAATGTGAGCTGAAGAACAATGAATCCTCTAACAGAAACGTCACCTCAGGTGTTCGGGATGAGAGCTCTGAGAATTCTGGAGCTGAGAATGTAGTCTGTCATGAAGATAGTCCAGAGCTGAAGAACAATGAATCCTCTAACAGCAACGCCACCTTAGGTGTTCGGGATGAGAGCTGTGAGAATTCTAGAGGTGAGAATGTAGTCTGTCATGAAGATAATACAGAACTTGTTGATCAACATGTGGAGGGAGTTTATAATCAATTGGGTCCTCCTGCATCATCTGACTCGGATGACTCAACTGCTATTGATACTGGCTACGAGCTGACAAATGATGCAGCATTAGCTGAAGATTCCACTGAAACGCTCAGCATTTCAAACGATAAAGAATACAATGAAAGCGAGTTGAATGATTCCAATGGCATGAAAAGTGAGATTATACCATGTGATGACAATCCAAGCGGGAAGGATGTCGTTGATAATGATAAAGATGAAATAATCAAGTCACTTATGGAGGAGGTGATTGATGATAACTTCTCAGTTTCTTTTCCTGTTACCTTGATTTGTGCTCACAAATGCCTTATCTCTCACCCCCCAGATTGATTTACTAAAATCGAAAATCAAAGAATTTGAAGCTGCAAGTGCTGACAGAGGTATGAATTATGAGATTCAAGATCGAAATCTTAGGCTGTATAATAAATGTTTGAGAAATTTCTGAGTTTTTGTATGTTAAACGCTGTGTTTAATGTGAACTGCTACCCCAGTGAATGCAAACAAGAGTGCAATGCCGGTAAATGGACCTGAAACTGGGACTGCTCTCGATAATAGAGTTTCGTCGAAGAGTTATACCCCGCAAATAAGATACACAAAGTTGGAATTCAAAGTAAGTTTCATCATGCTTTTTCGGCTCTACGGTGTTGGTTTCAATGTTTAGCTCCGTTCCATAGTGTGAATATGCTTTGATTAAAAGTGCTTGTGCAACTGCAATCAGACTTGATTAATATCCTGTTACCAGAATCTTAATTCATTGATAATCTAATTTCTATTGACAGATTACTATGCAGCTTTTAGCCTCTCCTTAACTGTCTCACTGTCCTCTGAATTATGCATATATGCTCCATAGGTTCTCAGATTAATACATTTAATTTTGATGTTAGGTGGACACATTCTTTGCTGTGGGATCTCCCCTTGGAGTGTTTCTCTCCCTCCGTAATGTCCGTATTGGGATTGGTAAAGACCGACTTTTTGCTTATACTATTCTGTTTTCCCTTTTCCTGTCTTCTCTTATTTTGGAGTTTGTCAGATAGCTTTGGATTGGATATCATGGGTCATTATAATTCTTAGTGTTTTTCTTTTTTAACAAACAATTTGCTGCACATTGACCTATATATGCTTCTTTCGTTGCATATAATGCTGACATTTATGTACTGGTTTTTGGTGGTTTTAAAACGCCTTTCTTCTGCATTTCAGGTTTGTGTGCTATTCATCAATTAAATTTGTGGACTTCTTCCTAATCTATATTCTACATTCTTCGTTGTAGGCAAAGGGATAAATTATTGGGAAGAGGAAAATATTAATGAAGAAATGCCAGCATGTCGCCAGATGTTTAACATTTTTCATCCTTTTGATCCTGTGGCTTATCGGTCAGATTGAACTTTCTGATCCAATTTTAATGAGTCTCTCTTTCTTCAGAAAAATCTCACATATGGTAATGTTTGTTTGTCTTACAGAATAGAACCACTTATCTGTAAAGAATATTTAGACAAACGGCCTGTTATCATTCCTTACCACAGAGGTGGGAAGCGGCTGTATGTTGGGTATCAGGTAATTTAAAGCAGTCTTTAAAATACTTACATTGTGCTTTCTTGGAAATTGCTGAAATGATATCCTACAGGAATTTAAAGAAGGGATGGCTGCACGTTCTCAAGCTTTTGTCTATCACTTGAGCAATGTCAGGGTTGGTATCCATGGATGTATTAGTTTCTTTTTTCTGTTCATTTTATCTTTTCCTAGTGCAGATCCATTCTTACTGTAAGCTTCTTCTGAATAGGTTAAAGTTCTCACAATATGTGAAACAAGGAGCAATGATGCCGATGCTGGTACACATTCTCTCTTCTTTTCTTCTTCAATGAGCATATACTTTTTTTTTTTCAATTTTGTCGAATCTCCTGCAGAGGAATCCAGAAATACACAAGAAAAAGAAGAGAAAAGGACGTATGGCTCAATTGTGATGGAGACGCTAACAGGATCTGCTGATGGACGAATTGATCATGTATTACAAGTATGTTTTTTTTACCTCTTGAAGACTTTGCACTCATTGACGCTAACAGGGACAATTTTGGTTGCATCTTCATGAGTTAAAAAAAAGATATATTGACAGAGTTATCACAGGTAGAGCTAGCATTGATGTATATCTTTGATCTATTTCAGGATAAAACTTTTAGACATCCATATGTATCAGCTATAGGGGCACATACGTAAGTAGCAGTACTCTGATTAAATATCTTATTGAAGATTTGAGATAAGCAAGACTATAACTGAAAGCATTTTGATCATTATTTATCAACAGAAACTACTGGAGAGATCCTGATACAGCTCTTTTCATATTGAAACACTTGTATCGGGACATACCAGAGGAACCCATCGTACCAAACGATGACTTGAAAGATGATCAGAGTAGTTTGAATAAATGGTCTGATCCCAGGGAGATTGATGACGAAGAACTTCCTTTGACCTTTGCTAGCAGTGTCTCCATTAAAAATTTCTCATACAGAGCCAAGAACTTGATGAAGACCCGATGATGCTGTCCATATCATGCATCACAAAAGATCATCTTCGTTTCAACATCCAGTTGAGTTTTTCTACAAACATGCACCCTGCGGAGACTGTTCATACGGCCCAATGTCAACTTGCTGTAAGTTGTTAACAATTACCACTTTTCTAGGTTCTGGAAATGCAGACAATGTTAGGAGTTGTTTGTTTGTTAGGGCATGCATGAAAAGGGAAACACAAAGCTCTAGTTGATCCTACTCCTAGTGTACTGTATCAGGGGTAGTATATTCCCTTTTTTGCACATGCATAGAGAGTGCATGCTGTTGTACAAATAGATAGTAGATACTACACAATGAAATTCACTGCATCTAGTATAGAATTTTTTTTCTTACATGCATGACTTGCACACACACACATACACACATTTTGACTCTTCTGATATTATATGTCATCATGTGTTCTACTAGTCTAATCACACTAATGACCTAAACGAATCGAACATACACCTTGTTACTTTTTTCCCCGAAGGTTAGAGTATCCCCAAGATCTCGAATTTTGAGTGGACTGTCTTGTACTCCTTCTGTTTGCCCACAAGGATGCTATTTGTTTTTTGCATGTGGATTAAGAAGTATTATTATTTAATGTGTAGTATGTAGTTGTATTGGAGGGGTGTGTAGTCCCATATTTCAGTTTTCAGTTAGTGATGTGTGTGGATTCTATATGTCTTAAAAGGGAAACGAGACCGGCAAACACCTAAAATGGCAAATGAGACCTTTTTGGCAGAGGGAGGGAGTATTTTTAATAAGTTGATGATTTATTGAGTGGACCATCTTGTTTTTCTAATAAGTTGTGTAATGGTGTGTTGAAATCACATATATGCATAATGGAATGTTATCACTGTAAATGATATTTTCCAGATTTAATGTCTGAATCACCAAAATGGTAATAATTGATACAACTGGAGCATATATGTGTTGTAGGTGATACATGATAAGTGTGTTTATAGGAGACAATGATGTAATAGCAATAATTAATTAATTGATTAATAGACTAAATAATGGAATATTTCTGGTGAAATGTGGTGTCAATGATGTAGTAGATAAAATTCATTGATAAGTATTCACAATGATGTAGGACAGTAGGGGATATTTTAATTTTTTTTGTGAGATCGTTTTTTCCCATCTGTGAAGTATTTTTATTTAAAAATATTACTCCCTACGTCTCACAAAAGTTGTGACATTTTTTTTTGTTGTCCCACAGAAATTGTTACATTTCCTTTTTAAGCATATGGACCCACATAAAAAATATTAATATATACACATAGGGTCCACACATACTTTACGCACATCACTAATACACCTACCCACTACACATTAAATTATTTTTTTCACTTCACTTTACATTAAAATATTATACTCCTTAATCTCTGTGCCCAAAAAAATTGTTACAACTTTATTGGAACAAATTGTTACAACTTTAGTGGGATGGAGGGAGTATAACTTTATCTCAGTATATTTTAATAAGTATTTTATAATTTTCGTTGGTTGATTTCGTTCTAGCACTGACTTTAAATAATCATATTTAAAATGGAATAATTACACCCTTTTAATTAAATTCCAATCGAATTGTTTGGTTAGGCTTCGAATGCCAAATATGATAATTCTTTTTATTTTTTTGGTTTGGTATTATCTCTAATAAAATAAAATAAGAAAACAAACATTTTTATCTACATAAATGACAAAAAGTGACCCGTAATTTGATCATCAAACGATACACAGTCCGATTTTTTTTTTTAATTGTTTGGAACTTTACATTTTTTATAACCATTTTAATTCGAAAATGATGTAATTTAGGATTTTATTTAATAATCCCTCCAAAAAAAACTCTTCACACTATTTGTTCGTCCCATAATATTTCTTTCACACCCTCAAAAACAAAACAATTCTTTTATTCATAATTTCAAAAGTTAATTAAATTTTAATTTTACCATTTGAACCTAAAATACATACAAATATTTTTTATATTCTCTAAAAATATTACAATTGTTTAAAATTAAAAAAAAAATTGGTTAAAAAGAACCATTGTTATTTTCTTAAATAATACTCCTTGTATGTAATAATAAACATGAAGGATTTTCCAGCACAGATGAACCAAATTTTGTGTTTTTATATGCTCAAATGTTTGTTTTCTATACCGATTTTTAAAAAATTATTAGTAGTACTACATTAATAATCACTTGAATAATGAGTTAAATATGTTGCCTCTTCATATCATTTACTTCCTTCACAGGTAATGAATAATGTATACTTTTTGGGTATCAATTAAAGACTTTGCCATTCATTTAATTTGGTTGGTGAAAACCCTAATTAAAAATCATCCTCCCTTGTATATTCGATATATGCTGTTGCTATTATCCACCACTAGCATGGCAAGCAAATGTTTTCTTGTAATAATTCCATAAAATTATGCTCAGATCAAATCATCCACAACAAGATTGCATATGACTTTCTCAGCACACCAAATCTGTCCACAATAACAGTTCTGATTATGACAACTTACAATAAATATGACTTTCTAACCAATTGCCTCCTCTTCCAAGTGAAACAAACAAAATTTAACTTGCTGAGAGGGAGGGATAGTTACCCTAGAAGAACTCCACATACTTGTTACGCACCTTGTAAGTTTATCTCCGGTGAGTTGTTCAGCTACGCCATTCAGACGATACTTCCGCCCCAACTTCCTCTTCCCACCATGTGGCACTCTAAAACATTGGCCATACTAATCAGTAAACACATTTTCTCTATAGATTTTGGTAACATGAATTCTATATTAAAGGAAAAAAGGGAGACTCGTGTGAGATGGGATAAGACAAAAACCTTGACACCTCTTCGAAGAAACTCCAATGAGCTTCCTTCCTCCTCCTTCAGTCCAAGGACCCTCAGCAATTCTTCTTTGGTCTAACATATTTGAAAAGAAAATTAAAGTTGATGGGGTTCCGTGTTTACGTATGACATAGCAGAGTTTTAGTGGTGGAATTATACTTACTTCACCGAGAGTGAACCGACTTGTACTCTCTGCTACACATGCGTACGAACCATCTCCTTGCTTCAACATCACTTGCCAAGGCCCTGAAATGAGACGATGGTTAAAAGGTTTGTATACATGGCAGTGTTCCGAACATCAACAGCATATACACAGTGACTGATTATCAAAACGTTGTGGAATTCAAGCACTACATGTCTACATCACTTGTCTCAAACTATGATTCCCATTTCAAAATCAAAGTAATGAACAGAGGAAAGCCAAAGAAAGAAGGAAAAATGGGAAGACTTTGCATGAATGATACCTGGATATTGACGGAATAATGCTCCACTGTAGTTCACCACATAAGGCGCCACTGCAACTGTCTTTCAAAGTTACGAGTACTAATCGCTCAAGCTAAATGGAGATCTTAAGAACCAAAAGACGTCAAATGAAAATGAGAATCTGGGAAATAGGTACCTTTGAATAATCTCTAGTTCGAATGTAAAAAACAGGAATGAACTGAGAAAGGAATCGGTAATGTATATCTCTGCTTGGAAATCCCAAAAGTCCCAGATCAGCACTGCACATATATTACACTGAAAGTGTAAGAAGTAGAAAAATATCAACATAACGATCAATTTCATGATAGGTTTCACATACCGCAATGTATCAAGTTCCAGGTTAAAGAGAAGAGTTGAGGTGGAAGAAACAAACTTCTCCTGCATTTTTCAAAACAACAGTCTTGTGATAGGTAACAAGTATAGTGATACACATGTCTTGACGACCTTAAAACTCCTCAAACCTTTTTAATTGAAGAATTTTGAGCTCTTTCTCTTTGTTCACTTAACTAAGAATTTCGGTATGTTGCTATGATACTTCTTAGCAATAGGTTGTTAACCACATTACACGAGTGCTAAAACTAGATGTGTAACCTTTATGTCATGTCAATTTGTGCCCGGGTATGCTTGGAATTTTTTGCACTCTTTATTGAATCGCTTCAGCAAAAACTTTTTATAAATTAAAAGCAAAAGCACAGATGAAAACTTAGAGCCATGGACACAGGTGGAAAGGACAAAAATCATTATTTTCTCAATACTTACAATAATTATATTCATGCATAATGGGAAGACAGCAGGGTAAACAACTAAACATTAGTGAAAATATAATTTGATTTCTGAACTCCAGGAAGAAACAGAGAGAACGAAAGTTAATGACATACCACATATTTCTCTACAGCAGGCAGATCGCGAGTACTGCAGTTTATGAAAACATACAATGATGGAAGTTTTTCAGATTTCCAACGTCCTGCAGCAAGAATTGAGTGCAGATACAAGTGAAGCCAAACCAAAATTATGGTAAACTCTTTTGAGACTAAACTGATGTTAATTTACTGATAAACTCTCTCTTGGTAGAATCAAGAATTTAGATTTTTAGACCTTCAATATCGGATCCAATACACATGAAGATATTTTCATCCGTGAAGGTCATCCATACATGCAGAATTCAAATTTCAAACCAAGAGGCAACAACCGATCATCTTCTTTTATGTGGGATTTTAATGAAATCCATTAAGACTTTAATGCAGAAAAACAACTCTACAGTGACACCTTTGTTTAAGAAATGACGTGGACATCAAATAGAAATTATAAAGAAAGGATATTTGTTATCCTTGAGGGAACATAATGTGATTTCATATCTTTGGAATCATCTTGATTTATATCTCAAAATACCCACAACTTCTTGATATTCAATTCCTTAAAATTTTCAGGTCTCTAAAGGCTTTAGGAGGTACAATCATAGTGCTCAAATCTGAATATCTAACCTTCGTTTTCATCTACAAAGTCAAAATCCAAAGTGTCTCTCATGGATTTGAAAAATGTGGTGACTGCGCCACTTGGAATATCATCCAATGATGCAATAGTTATACCATCAATCTGAAAAGAAACATGTTGATAAATTAATACTTCAATAAAATTCAAAAAGAGTCCTACTTTGGAATAATGTCTTTATTTTCATCTTATGCAACAACCATCTTCAAAAGCCTCTGAGACAAAATCTTACTTTCAAAACACACTATGATAGCATCCACATATACCAACAAACTTGCTTCACTGATGCAATAGTTATATCACCCACTAGGAATATCATCCAAGCGAAGCAATAGTTAAACCATCAATATGAAAGGAAATATGTTATTAAATGGAAGTTTTAATACACAAGGATTTCCCGTGCCGCTTTTGTTTATCTCCTGCCACATTAGTTGTAAGATTGACACATAGGAGAGATGAGGATTCTAACCCTTACCTTTAGGGTTTATGCTTTCCTTTTAGGTTTTAGTACCCTCCCCTCTCCAACGTCATCCTACAGTATGGCATTAGATATGAGCACAGGAAATCCAGACCGAACACAGACAAGGAATTCATTTTGGAAAAATATTTCTTCATTTTCATTTTATGTAACAACCATCTTCAAAATCTAATGCAAAAAAATGCTACTTCCAAAAAAAAAGATAATAGCATCCACAAATACCTACAGAGTTGCTTCCACAAATAAAAAAAAAGGTAAATTTTTTTTTGTTATTTACAGAGGAAATATACACCAAAGCCGCCTCCTCACGCAGTAAAATTAGTATGAGATATACATAAAATTAAATAACACATCATGTGAAGGTGTAGACCTGCATGCATGTGTGTGTGTTGCAGGAGAATAAGCAAATGCTACACGTGGAGATCATTCATTGGTCGATCAAGTGATAAGAGGATTGCATGCATAAGCCGTAGGATCAGTTTTGGAGATGGGAGGATCAGTTTGATGGCGAGACAGCTGGAAGCATCAGCTGGAAGCTTAAAACGGCAGCTAGATCAGTTGGTTACAACTGATTCGAGCATGCATGTATTTGATTGGATGAAAGGGGATCAAAACGTTGATCACACATCCATATAAGTTGAAGAACAGTCAGTTGGTTATCATCATCTTCATCACATCTTCTTCACACATCAGTAAACAAGCATTAAGAATTAGGGTTTGATAAGTGTGCTTGTAAGCTTGTAATCTTCATCATCATCATAGTGAATTCTTCTCTTAGGAAAGTGGATGTAGGCTTACGCCGAACCACTATACATCTTTGTGTTGATCTCTTTCATTTCGGTTTTCGTTTATCAATCAATTCGAGGGTGAAACGGGAACGATCAATCAACCAAGTGTGTGAGTTCTTGAGTGCTTCATCAAGTCCTTGCTCTGGTTTCATAAGAAGTGGCGCCGTCTGTGGGAAGAAGAAGAAGAAGAAGCAGCCACAAGTAATCATATCAGAGGGGAAGAATCATGGTTACAACCAAGTTTGATGTGGAGAAGTTTTCAGAGAAAATTGATTTCAGTTTGTGGAGGATGAAGATGGAGGCCATATTGATCCAACAAGGATTGACTGATGCTATCAAACCACTTCCAGAAAATCAAGCAGCTGCTGTGGATGCAGTGGCACAAGCTGCAGATCAAGATCAACAAGTGCAATCATTCTATGCTTAGGTGACAAAGCTTTAAGGGAAGTTTCAAAAGAAGTATCTGCAAGGGATATGTGGAAGAAGCTTGCTGATCTTTACATGGTGAAGACTTTGGCAAATCGGCTGTATACAAAGCAGAAGCTCTACTCCTTCAAAGTATCAGAAGATAAGTCTATTCTAAGTCAACTAGATGATTTCAATAAGATCATTGATGATTTAGAAAACATTGATGTAGCACTGTCAAGTGAAGATAAGGCTGTCATATTAATGTCAGCTCTTCCTAAATCTTTTGAAGGATTGAGAGATATATTGTTATATGGGAATGTTTAATCAATCTCCCTGGAGCAGGTGATTCTTGCAATCAAAGCAAAGGTGCTCCATAAGACATCAGATAATACAGTTGCAGGGGAAGGACTTGTTGCCAACAAACAAAACAAGTGGAACAAGAATGATAAGAAGGCTGGTGTTGATAAGAAGAATCAGGAAAGGGGTAATTAAAGTACACCAGCAGATGAAGAGAACAATAACTGCTTCCACTGCAACAAACCTGGTCATTTCAAGAAGCAATGTCATAAGTGGAAAGCTATGGTGGCTAGGAAGATTGCAGAAAAGGGTGGAAATCAAAGAATCCATGCAAATCAGGTAACTGAAAATAAAGGTAATAAGGATCAAGATTACATTGAAGCTTTGGTTGTTGTTTCTGGTCAAGTGTCAGATCAGTGGGTGTTAGATTCAGGTTGCACTTTCCATATGACATCAGTTAAGGATTGATTTACTGAATTAAAATCATATCACGAGGGATCAGTCTTGTTAGGCAATGATCAAGCCATCAAGATTGAGGGTATTGGCTCTGTCAAATTTAAAATGTTTGATGGTACCATAAAGCTGCTCACAAATGTGAGATATGTACCAGGATTAAGAAGAAACCTGATATCATTAGGAATGTTAGACTCTTTGGGATGTGAGTACTATGTGAAGAAAGGTGTACTCACCATCATGAAAGATAAGTCAATAGTAATGAGAAGTGTTAAGAGTTCTGATCTTTACTTTCTTGAAGGATCAGTTGTCTCTGGACAGTTGAACACTTCACAAGACCAAGAAGATGTTCATCTGTGGCATGGAAGACTAGCTCATGTAAGTGAGAGAGGGTTACAAGAGCTAGCAAGACAGAAGCTACTAGACATAAGTTCAGCCTGCAAGATGGATCAATGTGAAGATTGCATTCTAAGTGAGGCAAAGAGGTTAAAATTTGGTTCAGGAGAACATACTTCATCAGAGAAGCTTCAGTATGTTCATACAAACCTATGGGAACCATCAAGAAATCCAACTATTGGAGGAGGAAGATATCTTATATCTTTCATAGATGATTACTCTAGGAAGCTATGGGTTAAAATCCTAAAATCAAAGGATCAAGCATTCACTACATTTAAGGAATGGCTTGCTGAGGTGGAGAATCAAACAGGAAAGAAGCTGAAATGTTTGAGGTCAGATAATGGTCTTGAGTTTGTTTCAGAAGAGTTTAATATTTTCTGCAGAGAAAAGGGAATTAAGAGGCACAATACACCTGGAACTCCACAACAAAATGGTGTTGCAGAAAGGATGAATCAAACATTGTTAGAGAGAGTAAGATGTATGCTGAGTAGTGGAGGATTTACAAAAGGGTTTTGGGGTGAACTTGTGACTACAGCAGCCTATCTGATCAATCTATGTCCATCAGCAGCTTTAAAATTCAAACCACCTGAAGAAGTGTGATCTGGAAGGGCTCCTAGTTATAGTCATTTGAGAGTAATAGGATGTCAAGCTTACTCTCATGTGAAGCAAGATAAGTTGGAACCAAGAGCAGTGAAATATGTAATGGTTGGATACCCCAAAGAAGTAAAAGGATACAGGCTACGGTGTTATGAAGCTAACAAGTTCATTGTTAGCAGGGATGTCACATTCAGTGAAAAGAAGATGCCATTGGTTGAAAGAAATTCTGTAGTATCTATCACTACAGACTCTGATGAGCCTCAGGTGGAGCAAGTAAGGAAGGAAGTACAGCAATATAATGAACAGAATAACACTGCTGATCAGAATAAAGAATGAAGCTCACCTAGCTCATCTAGCTCAAGGTATGATTTAAGTTCCTATCAACTTGTCAGGGATAGGTTGAGAAGACAGATCAAGGCCCCAGTAAGATACATGGAAGCTGATATAGTATCATATGCATTGTACGTTGCATCTGATATAGAAAATTATGAGCCAAGAACATATGATGAAGCTATATCAGGAAATGAGAATAACAAGTGGATAGTTGCTATGGAAGAAGAGCTGCTATCATTGCATAAGAACAAGACTTGGCAGATTGTTGATAGACCAAAGAACAAGAAGTTAGTAAGTTGTAAATGAATTTATAAGAAGAAGTCTGTTACAAGCAAAGTAGGAGGTGTTAGGTACAAGGCAATGCTTGTAGCAAGGGGTTTTTCACAGAAAGAAGGTGTTGATTATAATGAGATATTCTCACCTGTTGTTAAGCATTGTTCTATCAGAATTTTATTGGCATTAGTAACTCAGTTTGATCTTGAGTTACATCAGATGGATGTCACTACAGCATTCTTGCATGGAAATCTAGAAGAAGATATTTACATGAAGATTCCTGATGGTGTAAGGGTTGAAGGTGCTGAGAGTAAGACTTGCTTACTATTGAAATCTTTGTATGGTCTGAAGCAGAGTCCGAGGGAGTGGTATTTGAAGTTTGATGATTATATTACATCAAATGGATTCAGCAGGAGCTTACATGACAGTTGTGTCTATGTTAGGTTCAAGAAAGGGTGTTATACATACTTACTCTTGTATGTAGATGATATCCTTATAGCTTGTAAGGATCAAGTTGGAATAGATGAAGTAAAAGAAATACTTAAGCAAGAGTTTGATATGAAGGATCTAGGAGAAGCAAAGATGATCCTTGGTATGCAGATTGAGAGAAACAGATTAGCTGGAGAGTTGAAGTTGTTCCAAGAATCATACTTGGACAAAGTGTTGAAGAGATACAATATGAATCTCAGTAAATCAGTAACAACACCAGCAAAGCAAGGAGTGAGTCTGTCACTACTCCAAGCTCCTAAGACAGATCAAGAGAAAATTGAGATGAGCAACATACCCTATGCTAGTGCTGTTGGCAGTTTGATGTATGCAATGGTATGTTGCAGGCCAGATTTAGCTTATGTGATGAGCATGATTAGTAGATTTATGAGCAATCCAGGACTACTACATTGGGATTCAGTGAAGTGGGCTCTCAGGTATGTAAAAGGGACAATCACAACAGGTTTAAAGTTTCAGAAATTGGCAACATGGGATAAGGCAGTAGTTGGATATGTTGATGCTGATTATGCAGCAAATCTTGATACCAGGAAGTCACTTACTGGATATGTATTCAACTTGTTTGATACTGCAGTAAGTTGGAAAGCAACACATCAACATATAGTGGCTTTATCAAGTACAGAAGCAGAATTTGTTGCACTCACTGAAGCAATCAAAGAGGGTGTATGGCTGACAGGTATATTGAGTGAGTTTGGGGTTGAGTAAGATTCAGTTGAGGTGTATTGTGACAATCAGAGTGCAGTACATCTCTCCAAGCATCAGGGGTATCATGAGAGGACCAAGCACATTGATGTGAGGTTATATTTCATAAGGGACATGATAGACAAGGAAGTAGTTAGTGTCAAGAAGATCAAAACTACTGAGAATCTAGCAGACATGTTCACTAAAAGCTTACCAGTTCAGAAGTATGAACTGTGTAAGCAATTGATTCATCTGAACTAAGTAAGGAATAAAGGTGGCTGCAACCTTGAATAGCAGCAAGGTGGAGAAGATGAAACTAATATGGTGATGCAAGGTCTAAGGTGGAGATTTGTGAAGGTGTAGACCTGCATGCATATGTGTGTGTTGCAGGAGAATAAGCAAATGCTACACGTGGAGATCATACATTGGTCAATCAAGTGATAAGAGGATTGCATGCATAAGCCGTTGGATCAGTTTTGGAGCTGGGAGAATCAGTTTGATGGCGTGACAGCTGGAAGCATCAGCTGGAAGCTTAAAACGGCAGCTAGATCAGTTGGTTACAACTGATTCATCAGTTGGTTACAACTGATTCGAGCATGCATGCATTTGATTGGATGAAAGGGGATCAAAACGTTGATCACACATCCATATAAGTTGAAGAACAGTCAGTTGGTTATCATCATCTTCATCACATCTTCTTCACACATCAGTAAACAAGCATTAAAAATTAGGGTTTGATAAGTGTGCTTGTAAGCTTGTAATCTTCATCATCATCATAGTGAATTCTTCTCTTAGGAAAGTGGATGTAGGCTTACGCCGAACCACTATACATCTTTGTGTTGATCTCTTTCATTTCGGTTTTCGTTTATCAATCAATTCGAGAGTGAAACAGGAGCGATCAATCAACCAAGTGTGTGAGTTCTTGAGTGCTTCATCAAGTCCTTGCTCTGGTTTCATAAGACATCACAATAGCAGAACTTTCCATACATTAAATTAATTTACCGAGTCAAAAGCTGCTTTGAAAATTCCTGATGCCCTACGCTGTTCAGGCTTATCAGGAAATACCTAAAGAAACAATGTCATAAATCAAAATTTCCACATGGACGTACGAATATCTTTATAAGAAAGTAACTTAAAGGAACAACGAAATATCTTACGATACACGCTCTTGTTTCTTGCTTCTCCTGCAGCTTCCGGACAACAGCTAATGCAAGTTGAATGTTGGCATCACTAAACTCATCAGATGAACCCTTCATACAATACAATCATGTAATGAGTTCTATTAACAAGCAAATTATAATACTACAATAAAATTCATGGAAGCAATATCAAAGTAAAGGAGAGGAAAGTACCTTATAAGAAGACATGCTGCTAGGCAATGGACTGATTGATGATGCATCCAAACAGTGTCAATCCATAAACAAAAATAAGTGTCAGCACAGCGAAAGAGAAATCATGGAATACTCTAAAAGAAAACGTGAGTGGAAAACAGAACATACTTAATTGACGTCTTAGACAAAGAAGAACTTCACTAAATTCTTAAGAGTGTGCCATGGAGCTAGGTGGTCAAACTCAAGAATAATTCTAAAGATTAGCAACGTCACTACTATGGATTTGCAGGCTTCTATTAATTGTGTTATGCAGAAGAGAAACGTTACAAAGAATGCATCCATTTGCAAATAACCATTAGCCTTGCGATGATTACAGCCCAAGAAAAATTTCTATACCACACTAGGACAAGAAACGAAACGAGATATTACAAGAAATGAAACTGACATTATCTCAGAACATACAATAATTTTAACAGTCATTCCCAATAGAAAATTAAGAATATGGAATCATTATTTTCAATCTAGTATACATCTTATTAATCATACAAGAACCCTATTAAATTATCAGCAAAGAGATAAAAGAAAGATGAGCAAACACTCACGGGAATTCAATCTCGACACGGGTTTTCCCCTCTTGCAGAGCATACGAAAGCGCAGTGGCAGCATCAGAGACAAGAACTTCATATGATTTGGGCTTGTAAACTGCCACGCCCACTTTTGGGTCAGTTCCCGATTGAGATCGAGTGGCTTTTGCCCTAATAACCTTGTTGTTATGGGAACTAGCCGTTACTGTATAGATTTTGAGTGGAGACGGGGAGAGAGAGGAGAGAGAGGCGAAGGGGCTCTGCTGACGAGGAGTTTCAACGGCGGCTGCAGACGGAATTTTAGCAGGTGCAGAAATCACGGCGGCCGCATTAACGGCCATGGAGACGGTCGGTCTGTGTGTGGAGATGAAGAGGGAAGGATAACCGTTGGGAAGAGCGGGTGGTTCAGAATTGGCGACCACACTAAACACTGAGTGAACCCAAGATCACAATAAAATGAAAGACCAAAAACCCTTCACCAATTTAGTTTTAACACCCCCACAAACTAATACTGAAGTTTCATATCCGTTGTAAGAGAATAGAGATCAATGACTGTATATTAACAGAAAATTTATTTCTTCCCTTAGGTGTCAATCTAGTACAGAAAATGATACACGAAAAATAACATAGAAAATCTGCTGTTTATAAATTCAGTGTTTTTTTTTCTTACCCATATGCCCAAATACTTTTGTTGGTGCCAAACATAAAATTCATACAAAAATTTGAAAATGTAATATTCAGTAGCTGATAAATAATTTTTTGTTCGGCTCCGAACATAAAATCATGAACTTTTTATATTGATAAAAGGATAAATCGTTCTTTCTTCACTAACTAATTAGTCTCAATATTTTGGCCTGCATACAAAACAAGTTCGGATGCATCAATAGCCGTGGTCTTTTTAGCAAGCAATTGAATACATTCATAACATGTACAGTATGCTCTGGTTTGTCACCTAGTATATTACTTTATCTAAAATATGCCCCCTGTCTCGCAAAAGGTTAATGTTTACTGGACGTTAATCTACAAATAAAAAAAAATAAAATTAATAATAATAATAATAAATTAATTAATAAATAAAGAGTGAAAAAAATTAATAATAATAATAATAATAAATAAATTAATAAATAAAGAGTGAATCTTCCTCTCTACATTTTATGCACAAAACAAATCAGCAATTTAACAAAAAATAAATAAAATTAAAACTATATCTTCATGGTATATTCAGTTTGACGTAAAGGGCCTTGTTTCATTGTTTGTCTATTTATAGCAATTAGGTAAAAACAAACATCTGAATTTTCAAGTTTGCTCATCAAAAATTAAAGGAGACAAATTAGACACAGAATTTCTACGTCGTCCTGATCTTTGTTCGCTTGATCTTGAATCAAGCAATATGAGTTGTTGATTGATCCATGGAGGATCAGTTTTAGAAATCCAGAGCGCCTCACTGGTATCCTTGTGCCTGAAGTCGGGCATTCTGGGGTTCGATTTACTGTTTCTATTATCCCACCACTCATTCGGGCTGGCAAAAAATATTTGCCACAAATGGAGCCGGTCTCTATGCTTCTGCTTGATATCCTTAACTGAAATAACCAATTGATGCAAATACACAAGTTATGATTGCTGTAGAAATATTCGGGTTGAAAAGCACAAAATATTGATTGTTCGTTGTTTCTACTTATTAGATTGAAGCAGAAGGGGCAGCTGGGAGAGAATCCATGGCTAAAATTGTCAAGCAAAGGATAAAAGAAATCTCACCTTCTTGTTCTGTCTTGACACGGTTTTGGCTGCCTGGATTCGAACTGTGTTGCGAAACAAAATTAAACTCCGTAACATCTACCTGCACACAAGAATTATATGATACAAGCATGCATTATGTACATGATTCATGTATACAAGTACAATCAAATCAATGCAGTAGCTATACAGGCAAGGTATACAGCACAAGAACTGCACCCAAATCATAAATTAGGATAAGATATCTTCTCACATTTATAACTAATGAAATCAATTTAAAATGTTATAAGGGCTTAAGTTCAAGAATTTAATAAAATCAGCAACAGTTTTAATTGAATTCCTTGTAGTGTGTTAGGACTTGATCCCTGGACTCAAAAGGTTTGGTTAAAATGTATAAACTTGATCTAATCTTACAATTAACATTAGATAATGACATTTCACATTGAAGGTGCAGGTAGAACTTAACTGTTATACCAAAGAAGTTCACGTAAGTAAGCCCCCAAGAGCAAAGAAGTTCACGTAAGTAAGCACCCAAGAGCACGAGCAATTAGAAAATATGCATTTTTGTTGTCCTTGAGAAGCTAAACCAGTGGAAAGAACACCAGATGCGGCACATAAATTTACAAAAATATAAATGAAGTTGATATCATAAAAATATTCAAACACTTTGATATATCTTGCACAAGATCACAACATGCACCCAGAAAACCCAATATTTTATTCCTGATACTGAGAGTTGTTGAACTCAGGGGTCTCTACTGATAAGTTGCTATCTCTTGTGGTTAAAAATTAATTTCCTAGAGGTATCCAATCAAAGCTACTAATCAACTCTGTTCATGCCTACAGGTGAAAGGCAATGGGCCAAATGGAACACTGGAAACTAAAGCAAATGAAAGTGATGCATTCATCTAAGCTGCCTATTATTGATTTTTATCAAACATCAAACTAGATCCTTATCTAAAATAAGCAGCTGCTTTGATCTTTCTCTTTTTGAAAATAAAATAGCACAAAGCATGAAGAGTGAAGAAAAGTTGCTCAATTATCACTTTTATGCTACAGAACCAACTTCTACTCAGCACAACTGAAGTGTAGGTGCACTTTCAGTAAATATTTAACACCTGTTACAGGTTACAATGAGCTCAATTCACAGAATTAAAACTAGAGCGTAAGTTAAAACCTCAATCAATCCTGCAACAATCAACACACCTAAAAACTAATCCAATAATTGTATATTAACCTCCATCACACAACAAAAACGGATAAACTACAATAAAATTTTAGATGCTATATGTCATTTGCTATGGAATCTCAAATTTATCAAATCAATTGTCAATTGCCATCTATGTACGTCATTCTGATCTTCACGGTGTATCAATTAGAATATGGTTTCTAATCAACATTCAACAACTAAGTGATCCCAATCATCAATAGATAAGGAAAATAATTAAATAATTATCAACAAAAGTATCATATCAAACCGTATATTTTCGCATGGGCTTTCCATTATCGCCCACCTTCATGAATGAATCTAGACGACCTGAAACATAAACTAAATCATTCGGCTTCAGTTGCTGGAATGATGTTTCTGCAATCTCATTCCAGAATTGGAGCATTACTCTGCTATTAGTACATACGAAACAGAAACGTCAAATAACTAGTCTATTCACACATATGCCATTAACGAATACAGCCAGAAAATACTAATGTTTCAATAAGGTGATGTTCAACCTAAGTCGTTATAATGTTATTATTACCATAATAATCAAACCCTAATTGAGTTTTTTTTTTGGGGTACGAGCTCAACTCAAATTGAGCTTCAGACTCGTGTAATCTAATTGATTAATAACCTAGATAAACAGAAACGAGCTTGATTAAATGATGGTTCGACTAAGAGCCTCTTAATTAAATTTGAAATTAAGAACTAGACACAAATAAATTCGCGCACCTAAAATCGCGGTGATTACCGGTAGCTCTAACTTTAAGGGAGGTGTGGACACCAAATTTGTCGGATTTGCAAACTTTCAAAGGAAGATCTATTTCACCGATTAAGCTCACCGAGTTTCGCAAACTCTCCTGATATTCGACAGTGGTAGGTCGCTGGAACTTGAGAGCGCGTTTGTACACTGCACTCTCTCCGTTCGGTTCTTCCGATGCCTCACCACGGTGGCTCAATCCCCGCAGCGAGGCGGAAGATGAGAAAAGATGGTCAAGGGCAACGTTGTCGGTGGCGTATTTCAAACGAGCGAGTGAAAAACGTGAAGTCCCCATGAGAGAACAGGAGCATCTCCAGATATCACTCTAAATCACCAACGTGGAGATGAAGGTGTTGTAGAATAGAGCCTAAATTCTTAGGCCGTATTTCTTTTGGCCCAGTTGATCCTAATGGCTAGGATTAGGGCAAGTTATCTTGATCAAGAAGTTATCCATTGTATTATCTTGATCAAGAAGTTATCAATTGTGTTATTTAGATCAAGATGTTTTTTCATTGTAGTTGATTTGTCCAACAAGGTAAGAAAAATCTTGGCTTGGTATCGCCCCCAGATGTAGTCGAAAGACGAACTGGGTAAACAAATCTCGTGTTATTCGTGTCATCGTGTGCGTGTGTGTCTAAATTCCTAACAACTGGTATCAGAGCCTGGTTCGAAGGGAGCAGTCACGATGAGCGACGAGAAGATTTCAATCAAACAGTTTAACGGATCAAATTTCGGGTTCTGAAAGATGCAGATCGAGGATTATCTCTACGGTAAAGATCTGTATGTGCCTTTAGAAGAGAAGGTGAAACCCGAAAAGATGGATCTGAAGGAGTGGAATCTGTTGAACAGAAAGACGATGAGTGCGATACGTTTATCGTTGTCCATGAACGTAGCCTACCACACAACTAAAGCCAAGTCCGCAAGGGAGATGCTGCAAATCCTGGAGGAGATGTACCAAAAGCCCACAACTGCGAACAAGGTTCATTTGATCAGACGATTGTTCAACCTCAGAATGTCGGAGAGCACACTTGTGCATCAACATCTGAACGAGTTCAACATGATCATTGAGCAGTTGTGTTCAGTCGAAATCGAATTCACTGACGAGGTACTTGCTTTTGTTTTGTTATCTTCTTTGCCAGATAGTTGGGATGCCACAGTAACTACAGTTAGTGCTTCATCCGTGAAAGATAAATTGAAGTTTGACGAAGTGAGAGATCTGATGATTAGCGAGGAGGTTCGCAGAAAAGAGTCTGGATCTACTTTAGGGTCAGTGCTGAACACGGAGGATAGGGGCAGATCAAAGGGTAGGCAGAATCGTGGCAGATCAAAGTCCAGAGGAAAGAGTCAATCCAAGAAAGACAAAAGACTCAATCCAGTGCTGAATTGTGATGAGTTTGGTCACTACAGGAATCAGTGTATAGCGCCCAAGAAAAACAAGAAGGGACAGAATGAGAAGAAGACAACAAACGCAACCATAGATGATATTGGAGATGCGTTGGTCTTGAGTGTCAGTAGTCCGCTGGAATCATAGGTGTTGGATTCTGGAGCATCATTTCACTCATGCAGTGATACTGAAATAATGGAGAACTATGTGTCTGGTGAATTCGGACAAGTCTACCTTGCTGATGATGAGCCTTTGAAGATCGTGGGGAAATGAGATGTTCGGATATCCACACCAAACGGATCGACATTAAAGCTGAATGGTGTTAGGCACATTCCAGGATTGAAAAGAAATTTGCTTTCAATTGGACAGCTTGATATAGAAGGATACTCAGTGACTTTTGGCAGCAACAGTTGGAAGATCAGTAAAGGAGTAATGATAGTAGCACGATGGAAGAAGGTGGGGACGTTGTATACTACAACTAACTCCAAGTACCGCATTGATCTTGCAGGAACTACGACCAATGTTGATTTGTGGCACTGTCGGCTGGGTCACATGAGCGAGAAAGGGATGAAGGTAATGTGTTCGAAAGGGAGACTTCCAGGGCTGAAATCTGTTGAAGTTGGCCTATGCGAGGACTGTGTTTTCGGGAAACAGAGAAGAGTAAGTTTCTCGAGAGGTGGCAGAACCTTGAAGGCAGAAAAGTTAGAGTTGGTGCATAGCGATCTATGGGGACCAGCGCCCACGAAGTCCCTTGGTGGTTCGGAGTACTACATGACCTTCATCGATGACTCCACTTAAAAGGTATGGGTTTATTTTCTGAAAAATAAAACTGATGCATTTGATACTTTCAGGAAGTGGAAAGTCCTTGTAGAGAATGAAACGGGGCTGAAAGTAAAGTGTCTTCGTTCTGACAATGGAGGTGAATATGAACTCCGTGAGTTCAAGGAATATTGTGCTGAGAATGGGATTCGCATGGAGAAGATCGTGAGAGGAACTCCCCAGCAGAATGGAGTGGCAGAACGAATTAACATAACTTTGAATGAGCGATCTAGATGCATGAGATTGAAGAGTAGACTGCCTAAGATGTTTTGGGCAGATGCAGTAAACACAGCAGCATACCTAATTAACAGAGATCCATCAGTTCCGTTGGAAATCATAATACCAGAGGAAGAATGGACAGGAAAAGAGGTAAATCTGTCTTACTTGAGTGTCTTTGGTTATGTTGCATATGCTCATATTAGTTCTAATGATAGAAGCAAGTTAGATGCTAAATCTGTTAAGTACGTTCATTGGTTATGGTGGTGATGAGTTCGGTTATAGACTCTGGGATGAGAACAACCGAAAGATTATTCGCAGTAGAGATGTGGTTTTCAATGAATAGGTAATGTACAAGAACAGATTTGATGCATCAAATTCTGACAAGACTAATACACAAGAAGTCGAGTTAGACATCTCAAATTCGAGTGAGAGCAAGGAGAGTTAGAATGAGAAAGAGGTTCTCATTGGAGAACTAATGACACCACCACCACCATTGGAGGATCCGTTGCAGAGACCAGCTAGAGAGCGACTTGCACCTGATAGGTATTCGCTCTCTAACTACTACTTGTTACTTACTGATGGTGGTGAGTTTGAGTGTTATGCAGAGGCAGAGCAGAGTGAAGATAGACGAAAATTGAGAGATGATATGGATGATGAGTTAGCATCTCTTCTGTTGAATGACACTTGGGAACTTGTTGAGCTCCCAAAGGGTAAAAAGGCTTTGCACTACAAGTGGGTCTACCGAATCAAGAATGAAGCTGACGGTAGCAGACGCTACAAAGCCTGGTTGGTTGTCAAGGGGTTTGAGCAGCGACATGGTATTGACTATAATGATGTCTTTACTCCAATTGTGAAACTGACCACTATTCGAATGGCGTTGAGTATGGTAGCTGCAGAAAACTTGATATTGCATCAGATAGATGTGAAGACGACATTTCTCCATGATGAATTGGTGGGTTATGTGGATACAGACTTGGCATCTAATGACTTTGATGGGATAAGAAGTACAACCGGGTATGTCTTTACTTATGGTGGTACTTCTATATCTTGGACTTCTAAGTTGCAGAAGGTTGTTGCATTGTCCACCACGAAGACAGAGTATATAGCTGTGACAGAGGCAAGTAAGGAGATGGTGTGGTTGCAGAATTTCTTAGGGGAACTTGGGAAGGAGCATGAAAATAGTACTCTTTTCAGTGATATTCAAAGTGCTATATTTCTTGCAAAGAATCCGGCATTTCACTCAAGAACAAAGCATGTTGAATTGAAGTATCACTACATCCGTCACCTTTTGGAGAATAAGGTCTTACAGCTTATGAAGATCCTTGGAAATGAGAATCCAGCGGACATGTTTACTAAGGTGGTGACCTTAGAGAAATTAAAGCTATGCATAGCTTCAATTGGCCTTGGAACTTGAAGAAAAGGTTAGGCGATGTCAGGCGGATACGGGAGGAGAACTAGAAGATATGCTACATGGAGGATTTAGTCTCCAAGTGGGAGATTGTTGGAGTATGGAGCCTAAATTCTTAGGGCCCGTATTTCTTTTGGCCCAGTTGATCCTAATTGGCTTAGGATTAGGGCAAGTTATCTTGAACAAGAAGTTATCTATTGTGTTATCTTGATCAAGAAGTTATCCATTGTATTATCTTGATCAAGAAGTTATCCATTGTGTTATCTAGATCAAGATGTTTTCTCATTGTAGTTGACTTGTCTAATAAGGTAAGAAAAATTCTGGCTTGGTATCGCCCCCAGATGTAGTCGAAAGACGAACTGGGTAAACAAATCTAGTGTTATTCGTGTCATCGTGTGCGTGTGTGTGTCTAAATTCCTAACAAAAGGTTTTTTCAAGAAGATTAAAATTAAAACGAAGATATAAAAGATAGTACAATACTTGGAAAATAAATCTGAATCCAGTTTAATCAAATTCAAGTTTACTTTTTATATTTTTTTTAAATAAATTTATAAATTTAGAATATATTGTAATTTAATACTAATAAATACAGTATATTACATTTATTAAACTGATAGTCTGATAATAAACATATAATTCATTAAATTAAATTTACTATAATTTTTATTTAAAATTAAAATAATACTATAAAATAGAATATTATAACAATATTCTGTTCAAATTATAGTTGTCAAGTGGGTTGGGCCGGGTCGGGCTAGGCTCACCTTGTAACGGGCTGGGCAGGGCCGAGTTTTTTTTTAAAATTATGGATTCAAACTCGGCATATGAATTATATGTAACTGGTAGTGGACTGGACCGGGCTAAACAGGCATGGCCACATGAGCCGAATTGGTGGCCCCGTGGACTATGTTAATGGCAATTATTTTAATTCTAATTTATTAAATATTTAGACTATAAAAATAATAGTAATAATAATATAACTATAATATACATTGTGATATTGCTACATTCATAAATATAATTATTATGAAAAATAATTATTAATTAAATATATTTAATTTTTTTAATGAATTTTTTGTATAATGACTACTACTATTTTTGTCCTTCAAATTATAATCATTATTTTTATTTAAAGAAATAAGTTAATTTTAAAAATATATTAGTAAAATTCTTTAAATGATAATAATTTATTATTTTTTTAAAAAATCCTATAAAAAGGTTAATTCTTATTTCAAACAAACGTACCATACATGCTCTTGAATTCAATATATCGTAATTTTGTCGCTTTATCCCCTCTTACTAAATTCACTATTTTTCAGCTCTCTTCTGCGCAACTATCTTCTGGATTCGTATATACTACTCCAGTTTCTAATAGTTTTGATTCTTGATCAATCGGTGTACACTTTCTCTCGATGTTTCTCGCCTTTTCGTCATCATTACGTAATTGGGTTCTGTTTTCACGTCGATTCTTCCAGTAGTTCTTCTGGTTTCTTTCCAGTTTCTGTTTTCTTATTTCTCAAGTTCGATCATTTTTAACGGTTGATGAACTTCAATTTTTGCTGGAAAAATGATGTGGGTTATGGGAATAGGACTCGGTTTGATGAATATTGCGGGTCATGCTACTCCAACCAAAAAATTGCACTGGCTCTCTGCTGTTTTATTGGGAATTTTGATTTGCAAATTTGTGAGTATTTTTCACCCCCTTAAACTGTGTGATTATATATTTGGGGTATGTGTTCTGTGCTGTAGGAACTCTTGATTTTGTTCTAGTAGGTAGAATGAACAGATTTGCAGATAATTCTCCTCTTTGATTTTGGGAAAAGAATATGAGTTGATGAAGGAAAGAGTTTTGGACAAGGGATTAGATATTGTTGTATACTAAATGTGTTCTATTTAAACCTCAGTCTGTCTCTTGGTCAGGTCTAGGTTGATACATGAATAGTTGAACATTGACATTCTCATAAATTCATAGTTTAAGTATTTGGATGAATTTTTATATATATGCTGCTTAAAAGTGATCCATTTTTGTTGTTCAAGGTATATGATTTAACAGAAGTAATTAGCGCCTCACTTTTCAAGGGATACAACAAGCTTAACTACAAACAGAAGCTTGAATGGAAAAACAGGTAATGCTTCTAGTGTGATGTTACTAAATGTTTGTTAGTTTCCTTAAAAATTATTGTTGCCTTGAACTTGGTATGTTGTTGTCTGCCGCTCTCATGCAGGGGGTTCTCCACATTTCATGCTGTTGTTGTGGCTGCTGGTTCTCTGTATCTGTTGCTTGTTTCGGATCTTTTTGTTGATGGTCAAGATGGCTCGTTTGTCAACAGATCCTCAACTCTATCAGACACCATATTGGGGGTCTGCTAGCTATATTTTAATGCTTTAGATTGGTTTAGAGCATTATGAACTTGTTAAAAATTCTATGATTTCTATTTACTCTTTAGATCTCATTGCCTTGAACAGAATATTTTTATTTTATCTATATTTTATAGACTAGGTGTCTTTGGGTTGAGAAAATATTGTTGCAATGAATGCTCTAAAATTCTTAATGACTATCTTTGAGATGTTTCTACTGATACATTGGGCTAATACACGTCTTTATTTCTATAAACATTCTCTTTTGTGTTTCATATTTGAAAACTTTTTGAATTACATCATTATGGCTTTATTTTATAATTTTACAGATTTCAATTGGGTACTTTTTGTCAGACTTGGCAATGATTCTTTATCAGTATCCAGCTTTAGGTGGGATGGAGTATGTAAGTCTAAGAATCCCACCATTTTCTTATTTAGTTTCATTGTTATTAATGTAACTCATCATCGTTTACGAGCTTCCTTCTTAGTAAGTTTTTGGGAAGTTGCTCCAGACTCCAGTCTGACTGCATCTATGATTTATTGCAATACGAATGGGTAGTTTATATTTTTTTTCGTTTTTAGGTGATGATTATTATGTTCTCTTTTGTTCTGCCAGCTCATGCATCATGGGCTCTCTATGTTCGCTATTATTTTGGCCCTCTTGAGCGGTGAAGCACAATTCTACATCTTCATGGTTCTCTTTACTGAAAGCACTACACCATTTGTTAATTTAAGATGGTAAGCTTAGGAAACATGAGTTTCACAGCCTCCTTCACTTCATTTTTGCGTTAACTCATGATTTTACTGCCACGCATACAGGCATCTTGATGTTGCTGGGTTGAAGAATTCCAAAATTTACATTTATAATGGAGTGGCGTTGTTCTTTGGGTGGTTGGTATGTCAAAAAATTTCTGTTCTATTTTCTTTTGTATTTGTTTCTGGTTTATAGGTTCTGTGCTTTCCCATGTAAGCCAAAACATTATCCATATAATTCGTGTTAAAACACAACTCATTATCTGCTGAGTCTGTGTTAACAAGTGTTTACAGCTTAAAATAGTCGTCCTCATAGTAAAATATGTCCATCCCAATTCGTGATACATGTCTGATATGAATTTGCATGAGAGGACTGAGTTTTAATAATATACTGATTAAGGGGTTCTAGCAAACAATGGTGAAAGGAAGGCTGCTGCTTTTAGTCAGCCATGTAATGTTGCTGTAGGAAGTAACTCATGCAAATAATCTTTTTCTTTGATAAATTATTTATTTTAGGTGGAAATCAGCTCTCTTGCAATAAAAGTCATTTTTATTCATTATGATTATGCTAAAATCCATTGGAAGATCTTTGGTTTCTTAACGAGGCAGAGTTTATATAAATCAGGAAATATGAGTGTAAATTATTTGAATGTGATATAAACTACAATCTCTTTTGATTATTTAGCTGTACATCATAATTTGTGGTTGTAACATGTAACTAGTGATTTCAGGTTGCAAGGATCATACTTTTTATGTTCTTATACTACCACATGATTATCCATTTTGAACCGGTGAGTGGATATTTGCACTCTACACTTATGGATAATGCTTACCTTCTTTTGTGTTGAATGAGGCTCTAGTCTGATTCTTAAAAAAATTCCTTAGATCCCTAAATAACATTAGTTCTTGCTTTCGTAGTTAAAGTTGATATAAGAAAACTTCACTGGAAAAAATCCTGTCTTTCTGCTTGCATATCTTGGCATGATTTTGGAACTTTTCCTCCTGAAAATTCTTAATTCTTACCAGAAATGGACAGTCATATTACTGTTCTACAATTATCCTCCAAACGTATCCTCTTCTGTGTTATTTGGATGATATAGTTAGAAAATTGATGACAGAACCAATCTTAAATCTATTAGTTTGCACACTGAAAGGGTAAAATGAATACAAGATGATGTATGCATAATGATATACTGATCATAGTTAGTTAGGCCTTTGTCATAATTAGTTTTTAGTTCTTCGATTATTATTTCTCTTTTCTAAGAATATCATTCCCAACTTCTGAATTCTGATTCTCATAGTTATATTCTTAACTGTGGTTAAATTTCTCTGTTGGATCAAATTAGAAAAAAAAAAAAAAAAAACCATTGATGCAAGTTACTGTCATAGCATTAAGTGGAGGAAGCTGTAGGGTGTGCATCTGTTAATATTTCTAGTAATCTTTCAGGTCAAGACTGTCTTCTCGATGGGATTTTACAGCTTGATGCTAATACCTCCGGTGCTGACGGTGATGAACGCTTTCTGGTTTTGGAAAATTGCCAAAGGTATGATAAAAACCTTGAGAAAGGCCGAGCACTGCCAGTAGCGTTCTCAAAGATGAAATTCTTTAGGATGTACAGCTTGTCTAGTTGACCGTATCGAATAGTACAGCTTCTCGTAGAAATTATTATACTAACTGTAAAATCGAGTTTCACCCTGTGAATTCTGGATTCCACACTAGCTGGTTCTCCCATGTACAGTCATGATGCTCTTTTCTTGTGAGGTTTACTGCAGGTTTTAGCATCACTTGGTAATTTTTGGATGATGAATTTTTTTTTTAATTTATTTGTCATTTTTATTCGGAAAATTTGAAAGGAAAAACATTTATATTTTTTAAAAATTATTATTATTATTATTATTATTATTATTATTATTATTATACTGGCAAAAAATATTTCAAACCAGGTTATACTTGGTATTTCAATTTTAATAATATTTACCCTATAAAAAAGATTGATAATAAAGGTATTATTGGTACTTTTAAAGTAGATGATATTTTCCTTGGATTTATTATTGAGCCTTTTACAAAAGTTTTGCATAGTCTTTATGATAATATTAAAGCAAGCAAAATCAAATTAGTTTTTTAAAACAAGAGATTAATATTATTACTCTTGATGATCAATTGAAAAATCCTAGATTACAGGATAAAATTAGTTTTTTGAAAAATCAATTTTCATTAGAAAATTGCAATGATCATCCCAATGTTTTTTGGGATAGAAAAAAACATATTATTTCTTTACCTTATGAAGATTCTTTTGATGAAAAGAATATTCCGACAAAGGCTAGACCTTGTCAAATGAATTGAGAGTATTTAGAATTGTGTAAAAAAAGATTGAATCTTTATTACAAAAAGGACTCATTAGTCATTCTCAATCTCCGTGGTCATGCACTGCATTTTATCTAAATAAACATTCAGAGATTGAAAGAGGTATACCAAGATTGATTATTAATTATAAACCTTTGAATAAAGTTCTGAAATGGATCAGACATCCAATTCCTAATAAAAAAGATTTATTGGATAGACTTTATGACAGTCTAATATTTTCGAATTCGATCTTAAGTCAGGATACTGGCAAATACAGATTAATAAATCTGACAGATATAAAACAGCATTTAATGTTCCAATAGGACATTATGAATGGAATGTGATGTCATTTGGTTTAAAGAATGCTCCTTCTGAATTTCAGAAAATTATGAATGATATTTTTACTCCTTATAGTGAGTTTATAATTGTTTACATTGATGATATTTTTGTATATTCAAAATCCATTGAAATGCATTTTAAACATCTGCATATTTTTAAATTATTAATTATTCAGAATGGATTAGTAATATCTAAACCAAAAATGGAATTATTCCAGACTAGAATTAGATTTCTAGGACATTTTATTGAAAAAGGAAATATTATTCCTATTAATAGAAGCATAGATTTTGCGGATAAATTTCCTAATAGATAACTGATAAAACTCAGAGATTTTTAGGAAGTCTTAATTATATTGCTCCTTATTATCATAATTTGGTTAAGGATACAACTATTTTATATGATAGATTTAAGAAGAATCCTAAACCATGGACTGATTGTCATACTGATGTTGTTAGAAAGATTAAATGCAGAGTTAAAACTCTACCTTGCTTAATGATTAGTAATCCAAATTGAAAAAAGATTATAGGGACAGATGCCTCTAATATAGGATTTAGTGATGTATTAACTCATATTAATCCTGATAATAAACAAGCATATCTTGTTAGATTTCATTCTGGGAAATGGAATGAATTCCAGAAAAATTATGCTACTATTGCAAAAGAGATTCTTGCTATTGTTAAATGTGTTTTAAAATTTTAAGATGATTTATATAATCAGAAATTTATTATTGTAACAGACTGCAATGCAGCCAAATTTATGTTTCAAAAAGATTTTAAACATGATATTTCTAAGCAAATGTTTGCTAGATGGCAGACTCATTTGGCCCCATTTGATTTTGATATTGTTTATAAAAAAGGAAAAGATAATAGTCTTCCAGATTTTTTAACTCGTGAATATTTTCAGGAATGAGCTCAAGAGGAAGAGGATATAGAGGAAAAATGCCTGAGATAATATCTCAACATGGCAGTAAAAAGCTCGTAGCAATGAATAGAGCTGAAGAAGAAGCATATCAAGAATTTATTAATAAAAGAAATAAACAGTAGAAACCAAATGAAGAAAGTAATACTTCATCATCATCATCATATGCTCAAGTGGTTGAAAAAGAAAAATCTGATAATATTGGATTTATTCAAAATGAATATAGAGAAATAATATTTCTCTTAGAAGAAAGAGATTTAAAATGGATCAATGACCCTTGAACTCTAATGCAAAGATATATGGATAATAGTTCCATGCAAATGAGGACTTATAAGTCAAGATATCTATATGAACAGATATTACTTCAAACTGGTTCTTGTGATATCACACATTTTACAGGAACTAGTAATGAAATTTATAATTTCAGCAAAATAATTATTAAAAAGGTAAGAGAAAATAGATTTTTTTGTCCGCTAACTTTGTCCAAATCGTCCATTATATTTGCAAAATTTTGAAAATTTAGTCCATAAGTTTTTCACTTTTTGAAAATCGTCCATTATATTTGCAAAATTTTGAAAATCGTCCATTATATTTGAAAATTTTAAAAATCGTCAATCATGTTTATCAAGTTCAACAAAATCGTCTGTTTCAACAGGTCATTAGCAGGTTATTCTAAAAAATAAAAATAAAAAATATGTAATATATATATATATATATATATACTATTTTAAAAAAATAGCCTCCACTAAGAATTTATATTATACTCTCTCCGTCTGTCCGAAAGATGACATTTTGCTTTTGTGCACGTTGATTAAGAAGTATTGTTATTTAATGTGTAGTGGGTAGTTGTATTAGTGGGAGTGTGGATCCCATATTTTAATTGTATTAGTGGGTGTGTGTGGATCTCATGTGTGTAAAAAAGGAAGTGACCCTCTTTAGAACGGACGACCAAAATGGAAAAAAGACCCTATTTCGAGCGGACGGAGGAAATATCAATATTTAGTCAAATTTGCTCCAATTTAGTAATGAGATTAATATTGTTTGTTTGGTATACGAAAGTGAAAAATGAAAAGTGAGATAAAACTGGTTAAATAAAAATATGATATAGATTAATTGGGGTGAAAATATTCAAATGACCTGTCATAGCAGGTTAAAGGACCAAAATGTTGAATTTTATGAAGTTAATGGACTAATTTCAAAATTGTTATAAAATTAACGGACTAATTTCAAAATTAAAAAAGTTAATGGACTAATTTCAAAATGAATGAAAGTTAGCGGACGAAAAAATCTATTTTCCCAAAAGGTAATATTCTTGGAAGATTGGAGAATTTTCTCTATTAAGAGAAAAAGATGTTATAAATAATAAAGGAGTCCCAATGAAATATAATTATTGGGACTATTGTGATTCTTTTATG
This sequence comes from Pogostemon cablin, assembly GCA_023678885.1. NCBI lineage: Eukaryota > Viridiplantae > Streptophyta > Magnoliopsida > Lamiales > Lamiaceae > Pogostemon > Pogostemon cablin. The sequence continues at coordinate 4,915,932 of CM042984.1, forward strand.
AAGGTACTTAATTATGAGAATGATAAAAAGAAACATACTTGGTTTATCAAGATATGTTTAAATATTTATAAGGATGATATTCCACATTGGTTTATAAATTGGTTTCATTGTTATGGCCCCACTTCAATTATTTTACCTGAAAATATGAAAATTTCATTTGATAGATGTGTGGTATATCCCCACAGCTTTTATAAAAGCAAGAATTAAAATTATACATTGAGGGTATAGCCTCATGTTACTTTTTTATTGAATTTTCAATACTATGGATCTTTAAATGGTCTCCAAAAGTAGGTAATATCGAAACAGGAATCTCATGTATATACAGGACATTTTATACTAAATTCTGGGATAAAATGTTATGTATAGATCCCAAAACAAATCAAATCTATGGGATAGAAACAATGGAACTCTTGGAGAAAAAATTGAAATTATATAGTAATACTTATAAAGAAGTTCATACTCCTTCTCCATTCGATCATATTTTGAGAAAATCCAAAATGAAGTCAGAAAATCTGATAAGAGAGCAGATGATAGCTGCCTATATTGAGGAAATAAAGAAGGATTTGATATCTCAATTTGGAGATGATAATAAATCAGAGTCTACTATGGTTTCTGAACAAATGCAAGATGCACAAGATCCAAATGATGTGGATCTATATGAAATTTTTATGGCAATTCAGGATATTCTGATAGAAAAATTTACACCTGAAAAGAAGCATCTTCATCATCATCAATTCACAAAGGAAAATAATCCAGAATGGTAAACTAAGACACGGAAATTCCGGATACAATAAGCTGCCAGACAAATCACATCAATAACTGTTCATCAACAGTAAAGCAGCCGGACAAGCTACTATTCATCAACAGTAAATTATTGTATACCTTTTGAAAAATCGGCCTCAACAGTGAATCACTGTGCACTTATACTGTGCACTTTTTGAATTTTTGAAAATTGTTACTGTGTATGCCGAAAATTTGGCTTTCCACTGTGTAAAAACGCGTTTTCTCCTGCCTATAAATATGTTAGTTTAGAATTGGCAGAGACATCGATCAGAACACTCTCCCTTCTCTCTTCTGATCACCCTTGTAAGCTCATGTGTTGAGCATCCCCCTCTTTTGTATATATAAGTTTGTATTAATAAAATAAGTATTCTGAGTACATATACTTTGTAAGTATTTACAGTTTTTTAATTTTGTATCTATTGTTTTTATTTAAATTATGTTCATGTTTAGCCTAATAGACTAAATTATTCATGTGTTGATTCATAACTATTAATTGTGCTAGCATGGAACTTATATAGTTTATGACTAAGATATTATGATAAAAATCTAATTGGTTAGATAGAAATTAACTGGCCTTGTTATCAAAATTATGTCTTAAATATGTTGCTCCTGTTTGTAAGTCCAGTTTTAGCCGATTGAAAGACGTTGTGATGGGCATGTTTGGAGGTTTTATTATTTGAATAAAAATTGCCAATTTTATTTCCATTCTGTAAAATGTCCTCAATGATTCTTATTAGCGACCATGTCCTTAGATGGTATCATTATTATTATTATTATTATTATTATTATTATTATTATTATTATTATTATTATTATTATTATTATTATTATTGCAATTGATGATGGCTCACCTACTAGGGAATATTGTGGTTTGAGTTTGGATGCTATTTACAACTTATTACTCTATAGATTTTGAGTGATTATGTGACTTCATGCCCTGATATAGGAAGGTGAATTTTTTTTTTTCCTGATTAACAGGGTTTACACAGATACTCTAATTTAGAGATTATTTTTTAGAGAGACGAAATATCACTCTTCTAAATAAATTTGCTCATAAACTTTATTTTTTTCATGATTCAAATGTAAATATTAGAAATGTTTCTACTTATGTTTATTTAATGGTGTAAATTTAAGAGTCTATGTATGAAATTCCAAAATTCTACTTGAATTGGACACCATTACACATTTCAATGAGAATTGTAATGGGCTGATTCTGAAATTGGGCCCAATCACAATTTGAGATCGAATATAGGACAAACCCAGTTGGATCTATAATTTTATTTAGGTTAGTCTGATTCGGGTTTAATTTGGATTTTGGTTGTGGATTTTAGAATATGTGAATAAAAAAAAGATTTATTTTTAACAAAAAAAAAATCTATAGGGATAGAATTTAAGAAACGTATGAAGGTTGAAACTCAATCCATGTAGTAATAATCAAAGACAGTATTTCCCTCGTATAATTGAATAGTCAATATTACTTACGAGTATTTTATAATCCATTAAATTAAATATATAAAGTTAAAATTTACTGAACCAAAACTCAAAATAAATATAAATTTATCACATAAACCTCAAACAAAAAAATAGAAGTTAAACACTGAGAAGTTGTAGGGCTGACAAGGGCCATTATGGGTTTCTTAAAGCTATTTGTTTCATGTCACATCTCACTTTAATCAAATGAATTGGATTAGGAGTGTAGCTATTTTTCCAATGTAGGAATTCTGACTAATTCTTTTCTAAAACAAGTGAAGTATATCTTTGAAAAAGTTAATAAAAGTTGAATAAATAAGCACAAAAAAAAAAGAAGTAAGCGATTAGTTGTGACATTTGTACATTGGAAGGGCCATCATAATCATCAAATAACCATCGAATTTCAGAAAAGTCAATTTGCAGAAGGTACCACGAAATTTCGTATCATATAACAAGTGTTCATTCTATTATAATAATAAAATAATTAATTTATTTGTTTTCAAGGAAATATTATGGATGCAACAAAAATATTAGGTTACAAAAATATAAATAAAAATCATGTTTGTTAATTTGAGCATAGGACTTTGATCATGCTGATGCCATCTTCAATTTTTATGTAATTGTTTTATACTAGTATATCTTATTATTAAGGCAAACACTTATATGAGATAATATTACGTAAGTCTTTACATGAGACGAGTAAAAAATGATAATATTATTATTACTTCTATTATAAAATATTATCATATTTATATTATAAATTATTTATAAAATAATTCACTGTATCATTATCACTTTTTATCGATTAAGTATCACCTTTTTATCAATGATATTATCAATTTTTATTTGTCCTCAAAGGTCTAACACAAGAATTACCCTTTTATTATTTCGGATTCTGATAAAAGATGAGAAGGTATCAAATGCAAGTCAATTAATTATTTTCATAATAAAATTAGTCATTATTGAAAAGTTTTATTTTTTAATTAAAAAGAAAATAAAGCATGAATCCTAAATGTTCAGAATTTTTTTTTTGTTATTTTGATGTGTTTTTCATTAAATAAATAATGCAATAAAAATGTAAAAAAAAAAATTCAATATTGACACGGATATGTAATTAATTAAATTATTAAAATTATATTCATACGGATCATGTTTATATTAAAAAGGTGAAGGTGCAAAAAGAATTATTCGATTAAATGAAAATAATTTTCAAATTTTATTCTTTTATAATGTTAATTTAAAAATTAAATACACACATTTAATAAAATAAAAATCAAATGAGTGCTTATCGACACAAGTTAATGACATTTGTGTTCTTTACAACAATAGGTCTGATACAGAAACAACTTCTTATTTTATTCTAGTAAATAATTAGGCAAGATTTTTCGTGCACTTAGTGGACATGCAATAAAATTCTATATACATATAAATTTAATTTTGTAATTTAAAGTTTATTACTCCACTATTGGGATTTATTCTATTTAAAAATTTTATCATAAATTTATTCAAAATTTAATGATTATACATAAATATTGATTTTTTTTTTTTATCATTTCAAGTAACTCAACAAATTATTGAGCAGTAACTGGGCTGGGCCCATTGGAAAATGAGTATGGGCCAGAAATATAATTTTCTGAATCATCCTAAAACTTTAAATACATTATGTCATGTAATAACAAGATGAACTAGCTCGCTAGGCCACTGGGCTCTCACAAAGTGAGCGATCTAGTATCGAGAAGGGAAAAAAACCATGAATTTATGTTGTTTGTGATACTTTGAATTCTATTGCAATAGAGTTTAAGTTAATTACATTAAAAATCATGAACTTTTAAGGGATTGTAAATTGATCATGATTTTTATGAAATTGCAAAAAAAAAATCATGACCTTTTATGTTAGTGTAATTCGCACCCCGTCGGGCAGTTGAAGTCTGCCCAGTCGCTGACCTGGCGTTGACCTTTGTCACGCCAGCTTTAGTTTATTGCAAGAAAAATCAAAATTTTACTTAAATTGCAATTTAATCCCAATTTTTGAAATTTTAGCAAAAAAAACCATCCAATTTTTATTTTTATTTTTAAATGGTACAATCTAATAAAAATTTTATGTATTTATTTTTAAATTTAAATTCATAACTAAAGGTTATATTAAATATTTATTTTTATTTTATATTTTCATACTAAATGTTATACTACTAAATATTTATTTTATTACAAAGTCTTTTAATTTTTTTATTAGTTTTCTACTACTCCCGCTGTCCCGTAGTTATCTTTACTAGTACTGTAGATATTTAATTTAAATAAAAGTTATTTTTTGATTTTTTTACTTTTAAGGGCATTGAAGTATTTTTAAAACAGTAAATAAAAATTTTATAATGTATAAAATATTTTAAAAATTAAAAGAATTTAAATATTTAGAGGTTGTATAATTTTTTTACTACTTAATAGATATAATTAATTTATTCACTTAATTTTAGTAATAATATTTTATTCATATAATAATTTGTTTTAATTTAATAATTTTTGGTTTTAAATTTTAAAATAAAATATAAAATTTTTATTACATGGTTCAATTTAAAAATAAAAATAAAAATTTGATGGTCTTTTTTTTAAATTTTAAAGGTTGAAATTAAATTGCAATTTAAGTAAAAGTTGGAGTTTTTCTTGCAATAAACTAAAAGCTAACGTAGTAAAGGTCAATGTCACGTCAATAGTCGGACAGACTTCAGTTGCTCGACGCGTACAAATTGCACAATATGAAAGGTCATGATTTTTCTTACAATTTCACAAAAATCGGGATTTATTCCGACAGTTTAGACGCTATCTAATGATCTTCATCTTGTGTAATGATATTAAAAAATATCAACAATTAAATATAAATTACTCATTTAAAAATTACTTTAATCTTAATTAGTTAATTTTATTTATTTTGTCACCTAAATGGACGTAGGCGAAAAAAATATTAATTTATGAATATTTAAATAATCTTTTTTAGTTATATAAATGTACTCTCTCCATCCATAGTTGATGTGTCTATTTACTTTTTATACGTGAATTACACATTAAGAGTGAACGACCCAAAATAACAAAATTAACACATGAACTATGGACGGAGGGAGTATTTTATATCTACATCAATACTTTCAAATTTAAAAAGTTTATGAAACAGAAAGTTGGAATATGAATAATATAAATATTTTATAAAAAATTAAAATTTTTTTCAAGATATAAAGATACACGTTTTATACTAAAGTGCACTGTGAATAGTATAAATGTTTGATTTTTTTATTGAAGGGTATATCAATGATATAGCATTTAATACTGAGTGTAAGTGTTGTGTGACGTGAGACCATTTTATATTTTTAATTAATTATCACTTTTGCTATAATATATTATCACTTTCTCTATAAAAATGTTATTACTTTTCATTTAAACTACTCCCTCCGCCCCACATAAGTTGTGACATTTTCCTTTTTGGGTTGTCCCACAGAAGTTGCTATATTTCATTTTCAAGCATGTGGGACCCACACAGATATTAATATATGCACATAGGTCCACACACTCAACACACACCACTAATACACATATTTATTACAATATTATATTTATTAATCTTCGTGCAAAAAAAATATTATAACTTTAGTGGGACGGATGATTTTCATTAATTGAGTGTCACTTTTCATTATAAAAGTTATTACTTTTTATCCGTTACACATAAATTCTTATATGCGATAGTTTCACACAAATCTTTTCCTAATAGGGCATAATTTTCAGAAAATGTGGGATCACATTATCCAAAGATCACGCTAGTTTTATCCTTAAATAAATCGTAATAATAAATCATTATAAGTATGAAATAATGAGTGTGAATTTTATGAACAATAAAATAAAATATTATTCGAAAATTATTATTAAACCCATTTCTAGCCGTAAAATAAACGATGAAAAAAGTAGTATTACACGCAGAACGAATCTTAGTCTCTCTCTCTCATTTATTTTTTATTATTTATTATTTTTTTTGCGTAAATGATACTCTGAGTATTTTGTGTATTTTTACGGAGTTTATCAAAATTTATATTTTATATATTAAATTAAAAAATAATGAATATTTCAAATATCAAATTCAACTTTTTTTTTCAATTTTACTCTATTTAAAAATAGGCTAATTATACTGTGCTTCAGGGTATACCCTGAGATAGGATGCACCCATTTTAAAAAATGTATATAAATATAAATAAAACATATACAATTATGAACAAAATTTTATACAATTTAATTGTTAGTGTTTTAATAAAAAATTGAGTGTAAAAAATATATAATTATTAAAAAATATGTATACACTATTGAATAAAAGTTATACACATATGAATGTTAGTTTATTTTAATGAAAAACTATTGTAAAAAAAGTATACAATTACTAAAAAAACACGTATATAAAATAGAATAATATGTATACAAAATAGAATAAAAAGTTATATAGATATGGGTGCACCTTGCACCCGGGTGCCCCTTATATCAATACTTAAAAATAATTCAATTTTAATCTTAACCATCGAATTAATACTTTTGATTTCAATCATAAAATTTTATTATACTAATAATGGATGTTATTATTTAATTTTCTCTTTTTTATTTTATAATTTAAATTTTACTTTTTTATTTTACAATTTAAATTTGATAAATATAAAAGGTATTTTTAGCATATTTGATTAATTTTATTCAATATATGCCTAATTTCAATTAATATATCAATTATGACAAAAACTCCTGTGCACCCGGGCGCACGGACTACATTCCGTATGCCTTTAGAATTTTGTATTAAGTTGTATACCCTTTAGTATACAGATGTGTACCCTTTATTTTATAAAGAAAATTATTGTGTATATTTGGGCGCATGGACAACATTCCGTGTGCCTTTAGAATTTTGTGTTAAATTGTATACCATTTATTATAAAAATGTGTACCATTTATTTTCTAAAGAAAAAAAATATATTAATGAAAAGTATATACCCTTTAGAACAAAATGGTGTACATTTATTAATTAAAGTGTATACCCTTTACCCTTACTCTAATACTAACTTTTTAAAGGTGCACATAATATGTTCCCGTGCACCCGGGCGCACGCAAACCTCACTCATCAACTATACTTATACTTTTATTTTTAATTTTTTTCAATTTTATTATTTTATTAATAAATAATTCAATTTTCATATTGATCCTCTAATTAATACTTTTGATTTTAATCATAATAAAATTTAGTTATACTAATAATAGATTTTATTATTTAAATTTTACCTTTTTATTTTACAATATATATTTAGTATATATGTGAGATATTTTTGACATATTTAACTAATTTTTATTTTTAGTCAATATATACTTAATCTATATATAATATATATACATACATATATGAAAACAAGAATTTCTATTTTTATTTCAATTTTTCTCAATCTTTCAAATTTAGTAAATTTAGTAATCATTCAATTTTAATCTTAATAATCCATTTCATACTTTTGATCTCATGGATATTATTTATGCTAATACTAAATTATTAATTATTTTTTAATTAACAATTTAAAATTAGTAAATAATGAAAAAATATTATTGCATATATTATACTAATTGTCAATATACTAATTTTAAATATAATTTTAACCAACAATTATATAAGAAAAAATCTATTCATTAGAACCAGTAAAAGAGATAAACTTAAATACAATTAACAAATAATTCAATAATAAAATTGTAAATAATTACTCCCTCCGTCCCGGAGAAGTTGATATAATTTTTTTGGGCACGGAGATTAAGGAGTATAATAATTTAATGTAAAGTAAAATAAAGTGGGATGAGAGAAATACTATTTAATATGTAGTGGACAGTTATATTAGAGATGATATGTGGGGCCATGAGAATAGATTAATTATTTTTGTGTTGGTCTCATCTATTAAAAAGGAAATGTGTAACTTTAGTGGGACAAACCAAAAAGAAAAGTGTGTCAACTTTTATGGAATCGAGAAATAACTCCATAATATTTATTTGGATTTAAGTAAGAATTATAAAATTAAATCTAAAATTAGATAAATTCATTGAATCCAACCAATAATCTAAAACATAATAAACAAATAATTCTATATTAAAATTTTTCCTGCACAACGGAATTACTAGTTTTTTTTAATAAAAAAAAATCTTATATCCTATCTATATAGGCTATAGCCCAAGTAGACACGTAGTCGACCCGCTTTCGGACCGTATTCGGCCCGGCCCCACACCTACTTTGTTTCTTTTTCTTCAAAATACCAATCTCATCTCGGGAAGTTGGGAACTCTTATTTATTCAACCGTAGTCGCCTATTGAACAACAACACTCTGGAACTAATCTCAGAAATTGTTCACCAATATGTGGAGAAATTCAGCTAACAATCTGTTGATACGTGCGTTCAGATTGACGCTTGTTGGATCCGCCCGGCCCGTACCCGTTTCATTTTCCGCTAACCGTTGCTACGGATTCCTGGGCTCGTATTTTAATCGGCACTGCAGCAGCGCCGCCGGAGATGGCGGCGGCGGCACCGAGAACGTTATGACGTATGCGGAGGCTAAGAGATTGATGAGACTAGTGAATGTGGAGTCGCTCAAGGATAAGCTAGGAATGGAGGAGAAGGAGGTGATCTCCTACGACGAGCTCTTGAAATCCTGTGAGAGCATCGGCGTCGCTAAGTCGAAGGCGGAGGCCGCCGCCTTTGCCAGAGTTCTCGATGAAGCCGGCGTCGTTTTGCTCTTCCGAGATAAAGTGTATCTCCACCCTGATAAGGTTTGTATTCTCAAAGACTGTTGTATTTGTGGGTGGGTGAATTGATTTGAGATTTTGTAGGGTAAGATTAAAGTGTTGATATCGTGATTTTTTAATGCGGGTTTATTAAAGGGGAAAGTTAATCAGATTGAACCCACATGCCCTAAGCTTATGTGACCGAAATAGTGACTAATCATAAGATCTAAGAATAGAATTTGTTTGAAACTTGTTGGGAGTATGATTTTTTGCCTTGTCTATTTTGAGATACTTTTGATTGATATGTATGATCAATGAGTTCATCTCAAGTTCAGCCAATATTTAGAACTAAAAAATGGGCGATAAAGAAGATTTCATTGAGCTCCAGAGAGATAGAAGATAGAATATGATTCAGTGTTGCTGAAACCTTTTTGTTAAAGATTGATACCTTGAAGAGGACTTATTAGATTCTTGATAGGTTTACTCAGCATCTTGAGCCAACTGATCTCGATGCACTTTCGTTGAAGAATCGTAAGATAAGCATACTAGCCTACGAAGGTACCCTGTGTTGAAATGAAAAGCTTAAGCTCGTAGAGATGTGTATCATTTAATATTTAACCAATCGCTCTAGCTCGCACTTTAATAATTGAGAGCGGTGCGATTAAACTCCTGAACTTTAATTAGACTATGGCAGATAGTTATTTGATCCTATAGCATTATCTTTGTAAAACAGTGTTATAATTTGTGCATGAGAAGAGTAGTGCCCTTCTATTCTACTGGATACTTTAGAATATCTCATAGCTTTGAAAATTGCTGAGAACTTTCCGTTAATGATTCTGAAGTTCTTGGACTCAATGACTGGATATGATTTCAAGATTATTAGATAATTTCACTTTACACAACTGAGAATATTGCTGAACATCCTTTGATGACTCATTCTTCAGGTTGTTGATTTGGTTCGGAAGGCAGTACCACTTGCACTCTTACCAGAAGACGACCCAACCAAAGAGGAGCTCGCGAAGCTGCAGGAGCAGAAGGATGAAATCGATATGCTGGCGCACAAGCAAGTGCGTCGCGTATTGTGGACTGGATTGGGGCTTGCTGTTGTCCAAGTCGGACTCTTCTTTCGTCTGACATTCTGGGAATTCTCTTGGGACGTGATGGAGCCGATTGCATTCTTCACAACCACAACTGGGATAGTCATAGGCTACGCCTACTTCTTGGTCACTTCAAGAGACCCAACCTATCAAGACCTGCTCAAGAGGCTCTTCCTCTCGAGGCAAATGAAGCTTATTAAGAAGTATAATTTTGACATTCAGAGATTCATGGAGTTGCAGACAAAGTGCAAACATGATTCGTGTGCATCCATCAAAAGGCGAACGGGGGTCGATTTGAAACCGGAGGATCTCATACATGATCATCGATGATATCGAATCATCCACCTGCTTCAACTTTGATATTTGACATAAATCTATATCCTAATCCATTATAAAAGCTTCATCTAGGGAATTCATTAAGTTGGCTCAGCCAACTATGGAATAGAGGTTAAGAATTTTTGTACATTTTTCCTCTATTCTAAGAAACAGAGCTGACCCTGTAATTTTTGCTGAAGCTTCTAACCATTTTGATGTCATATTTGATTTCATGACACACTGCAAACTTTTTTATTGTTCACTTGGTTGGATTTTTCCATTTGCTTCTTTAATGATTTGAGGATATAAAGGGAAGCTAAATCTAATCGGTATTTGGGGTATTGATTTTGTGTATAGAGGTTTTCTTATTTTAAATTACTAAATATTAATTAAAAAATTGTTCGATGAATGTTTAAGAAAAATGAAAGTTATTTGGAAAAATAGTGTTGGAAAATGAAATTAAAAAATCAAATAAATGAAAAATCCTATAAGCAACCGCATCCCACTGGCCACTAGTGTTCTAGTTTGACTATCAAAGAAAGTGTCTGTTTGAGAAAGATTCAGCGGTCAAATTTATACTATCAAATACTAATAAATTCAATTAATATTCAATAAAATTAACTAACCTACACCTCATAAATTTAGTATTCATTTAAAATTTCGCTAAAGACTTGTGCGAGCCCATACACGAGAGACACCGTCAGAATGATAATTTTTTTTTAAAAAAAATAATAAATTAATGAAAAGTGATAATATTATTTTATTAATAATTTATAATATATAAATAAAAAGTGATATTAATATTTTATAATAAAAATAATAATATTTTATAGCAAAAATGATAATTATTTTTAAAAGTAAAAAATTGTCTTGAGTGAGATAGTCTCAATACTTACCCTAAAATTTATCAATATATACATAAAAATATTAGTATTAAAAAAATAAAGTAAAGACTGAGACCGTCTCACGTAAGGGTTTATGTGAGACGAATAAAAAGTGATAATATCTATAATAAAAATTAACACTAAATTGATGAAAAATAATAATGTTATTTCATGAATAATTTACCATATAAACAAAAAATATAACATTTTATAATAAAAATGATAATTAATTTAAAATGTGTAAAATAATTTCACGGAAACCTTACCTATTTCAAAGAAATTTTTACTCTTTCAATGTTGGTCTATCTCACAAAAAAATTCACTTCTAAAAGAAGTATAAAAAAAATTAAAATAACAATCCTCTTACCCACACTTTATTTTACAAGAGAAAAAAAAACCATTCCTAACATATCTAAAATATTTTATTATTTACTTATTTTTTTTAAAAATATCATAATACTTTTTTAGTTACACCTTAATCTCCATGCTAAAAGTTTCAAAGTTTTAAATTATACGACAGATAATGATTAATTTTTTTATGTAGGAATTAATATTGATTTTCTCATACATATAGTACATTAATGAGAATAGTAAGCTTTTATATTATGCAATTCATGCTATTTATGAGAACATCCACAATTATTACCCTCCTAGTAAGCTTTTATATTATGCAATTCATGCTATTTATGAGAACATCCACAATTATTACCCTCCTACTCCTTTTTGACAAAAGAAGAAGATTTCATCACTAGATGGCTACTCCATGCAGGCTACTCCAACTCTGAAGTAAATGGATGCCCCCCTAAGAATTTATTTGTATCAATTTTCTTATGATTTAATAATTAGTAGTTTGTTAACGTTACATTTCTAATTTCTAAATTCAATAAATTTTTTCTCACTCGTCATTTAAAAAACAAAAACAAAAAATCTTGAAAACTAGTTAAATAAATAAATAAATAATATATATTTAATTACGCATTTTATTTTTGGGTTATTTGCAAAAACACCCGCATGTCGAACAGTTATTGTTTGTACCACCTGCTCCACTTCATTTCATTTACCCAGATTCGTGATTATTTATATTTAATTAGGTGCATTGAAAATTGATGTAAAAGTTTATCAATCTATATATTATAGAAAATTTATTTTCGAAAAAGTGACGAGCATTTTCAAATCATTGAAAGACACACGGGAGTTTTGAGGAATTATTAAGTCTGAATAATGAAATATTCATTGAAAGAGTTGTAACTTGTAAGTTGAAACCATTCCAACACCTGGAGTTGAGAAGCAACTCTGGAATATCCAGAGAAACGAAACTCGCTCTCAACGAATCGTCGAGATACATGGACGTGTTCCCACAAATGAAAACCATAAATAAACTCACTCTGTTTCATGGCTTAAGTCTTTTTATCTCAAACCATTATACATCAGAAAGATTATAATCTAACTAAGAGAACACTAATATATGTAATGTAGGTTAGGAAAAGTATGAACTGTGTTACAAAAACTGAATATGATATCAATTGGTTGGAGTGGGTTTAGGGAAACTGTGGATAGGAGAATTTTTCTTACAGGAAAATCTTTCTGTATTCGTCTGCCTCTTCAGTCATCTCTTCCATGCTTCTGTCCTTCCTCTCTTTATCAAGATCAAGTTTCTGCTTCAGTTCCTTCTCCTTCTCATCTATCTGTTCAAATATTAGTTGCAGAAGAAAAAAACTAAATAAGTAAAACTGGATAAAACTATAGGCTAGACTGTCTTACAGCATCATAGATCTCGTCATTTTTCTCAAAATCACCACCTTTCCGCGGGAGTATGTGAATGTGAACATGAGGAACGGTCTGTCCAGCCTGTGGCCCATCCTAAGGTGACAAACAAACGTCCAGAAGTAAGGACTTAAAAGGAACTAGACTACCAAGTGTTCATATTAGTTTTTTTTTTCCAGCTTCCAAAATTTAGTCTAAGCGTTCTAGCTTGGTATCAATTCTACTGGTGCATATTTTAGATTATTCAGATCTTTGTCCATGAATGAGGATTAAACAAGAAAAAAAAAACGATAATTACATTCGATAGATTTCCAAAAGGCTGAGTTTTTTAACTGGGGATTTAATCACAGTTAAAGTGAAGCAAAACACGCTCAGCTAGAAACAGGGCACTGGCGAAATGTTAGGTTGATATGTTTAAACTCCACATCTTTTGGAAGGCAAATTCTCAGTTGATTATATGTTCATTTGCATGAATGGAATAATTTAAGCTGCCATATCTAACATTGTATTGTGTTAAGGGAGCTCAAGATGTAAAAGAAAAAGGGACCTGCAATAGGAGCATGAACTATATTCAATATCATATATACAGTAAATTGAAAATCAAAAGAAAGCAAAGAAATGGAATCAGTATGAAAAAAAAAGGTAAAGATTGAGTCTAATGCAGTTCTTTGTCTTACTTGGATTGCAAATGTTAGTGAAGATGCCTTATGATATGACTCGAGCTGGCGTCCGATCTTCTGAGCCATTAGCCACATATCACTAGTTTCATCAGAAGTAAGATCAACGAAGCGCTGTACATCACGCCTCGGGCAGACAAGCACATGTGTCTTGTGTTAAGTTAACAAAATAAGATAATTTGAATGTAAAGGGCACCAATTGGCAATGTTCCTTCTTCTCTATTGTCATGGGTGCTATTGAAGGAAAACAGTGCATATATTCAAGCAAATCATTAACTCCACTTATATATTTTTCAATCGTATATTATAAACTATTAAAAAACAGTTTTTCCTTATTTAAATATGAAAATTTCATTGCAACACAGTCACTTCTTCTGCATAAACTAGGAAGTTTCTTGATAACAGGGTTATTCGCCAAATCAAAACCTACAAGATCTCACAAATAAGCAGCCCGTGAACTCAAATAAGTCCAAGGACGTTCACGCAATTGCTTCCAGATATTTAAAGTTAGCATGCAAAACTTTTTCAAATAACTATATTTGATGCCTAACCAAAGAATGCCAATTGATCTACATTGCCATCAAATGCCGACAGAGGAAAGGATATGACCTGCAGGAAAAAAAGAAGCAGACACAGGCTATGATCAATAAAACAGCAATTAAGGAGATACAAAACATGAAGTTTTAACAAATCTGATTACAGTAAATTTAAACTATTCAAATTAACTACTGATTTTGTATCACATCACCAACTACGTATACAGGAGTCAATACGATGAATACTGAATGACACCACCAAGATACCAAGATTAAGATGAATAACTAAAATTTTCAACAAAAAATTATAATTAGGTTTCCTGATTGATCAGAAAAGTAGCATCACAAGTTCAAAAAGAGAATAACCACGTATCAGTAATCAGACCACTCACTGAAAATCTTCACTAGATAACACATAAAAAAAATGGGATCGAAGATGCATACCGGGAAGAAGAGGGCGTAGATTAACCATCGCGTACGAGAATTGAGTAGAATAGAACACTTCTTTAGGGTTGATTTTGTACGGACCAAATGTATAACTCTCAGAGTCCATCTGAACCTATAATTTCAATTGAAAATTAATGACAAAAAAGGAATTCATAGTAGGCACAATCGTTCTAGCTTTAAACGTATCGACGTAATTAATAAGGGGTAAACTTAGAGAAGATGAAAAAAACTTGCCTTACAAGTGCGGTGGCTAAAGGAGGAGGAGCTTCTCGGCGGAGGAAAAGCCGGCGAGAGCGACGGAGAATAATGGCAGTGGAAGATAGTGGGCGTGGTGGAATGAAGGTGAAGAAATGAGGAGAGAGAACAACGGGAGGAAAGGAAAGGCGGAAACTTTAACATTAGTGAAGAACAGAAGCGGCGCGTGGTGGTCTTTCTCGAAAGCGTACGTATAAACCCACTAATGCGTCCATGAACCAAAGTCGTGCATCAACAACACTTCAATAAGAATTAGGGCCAATTAGCAAAAAATCTTTGCCAACAATGAGATAATTTGTGATCAATTTTAATCAAATTTGAAATTTTTAATTAAAATACTCTTATCGATTTTACCGATAGAACATCAAGACCAACGCGTATCGATCGGTTCGTATGTGGATCGACATCTGGACCAACGCATATCAAATGGGAGACTGACAACTACAGACACCCGGATCGACTTACATCGGGTCGGGTCGTCGGTGGAGGATCGATAGCCACTGACACCCAGGCCGGCGCATGTCGGTTGACAAAATAAAATAGATGTATTTTAAATAATTTAATTAGAGAAAATGAATAAAATATTTCACATTATTAATTTAATTGTTATTACTTTTTTAATTTAGAAAGCAAATGCAGAGATAAGGAGCATGATTACAGAAGCGGGATAGTGATAAGGTTGTTCGTTCATTCCATTTCCCTCTTGTATTCTTCCTCCACTTCTCTATCGTTCATTCCATTTCCCTCTTGTATTCTTCCTCCACTTCTCTATCTTCTCCGCTCCATTCTTACAACTGATTCAAGATTGAATCTTCTCAGCCATGTTAGCTTCTACTGCATTAAATCTCGGCTCTCTGGGCACCCATTTACTCAATTCTCCCTCCCACAATCCCATCAAACCTTTTCTTCCTCCCACAACCAAGAATCTCTTCAAATCCTCAAAGCCCACCACCCCCACTTTCTTGAAACCCACCACTTCCTTCAAAACAGCAGTGGCTGCGGTTGATTCCTCTGATCCCACTGCAAAGGTGCGTAAACCCCACTCAATTTTCAGTTCCTGTTGAGTCTGATGTGTTAATCCCAATTGTGTTTGAAAGAACAGGAAGGAGAAGAAGAAGGTGGGAGGAAGAGCTACCATTTTGTTGTTGCTAATGCCAAGTTCATGTTGGATGAAGAGGAGCATTTCCAGGAGCTGATGGCCGAACGCCTTCGAAATTATGAGGAACGCAGTAAAGAGCAAGATTTCTGGCTTGTAATCGAACCCAATTTCTTAGATAAGTTCCCTGCCATTACTAAGAGACTCAAGAGACCTGCTGTTGCTCTTGTTTCCACTAATGGCACTTGGATCACGTATGAATTTACACATTTCTTGCTCTTATATTTGTTTCCTCTACATAATCTGTTGCACGTAGCTTATACAAGCATTTTATCTCCTATGTTGTTTGAAATGTCTCTTGTTGCTTTGATTTTACCGAGAATGTGGTGTTTTCTTTAGCCTTAAGTAGCCTAGATGGAGTCTAATCGAACACGTTCATCTTGTTTTTGTATACGTTTGTAGATTCATGAAGTTAAGTATGAATCTACAAATTCCTTGCTCTTATATTTGTTGGCTCTACATAATCTGTTGCACACAGCTTAGACAAGCATTTTATCTCCTATGTTGTCTGAAATGTCTCTTGTTGCTTTGCTTCTACTAGAATGTGGTGTTTTCTTTAGCCTTGGGTAGCCTAGATGGGGTCTAATCGAACACGCTCTTCGTGTTTTTTGTATATGTTTGTAGATTCATGAAGTTAAGACTGGACAGAGTTCTGCAAGAGAGCTTTGAAGCTGATAATCTGGATGAAGCTTTGGCTTTCACTCCTGTTGATCTCGAGTTTGAAAAGCCAGAGAAATGGACTGCTCCTTATCCCAAGTATAAATTTGGGTGGTGGGAGCCTTTCCTTCCCCCCAAAACGTCCAAGGTATGAAGAGTGCAACTTTTCGAATTTTTGTAACTTCGCGGACTTCGTAGCTTATTTGTGTTAGTTTAAGAGAAAGTAATATGATATTTAGATTCATTTATAGGGATGCTGAGTTAAATGCATGTCTTGAGATAAGTGAGACTGTTCTTCCCTACTGTAATGCTGTTCAGTTATTCTTGAAGAGTTGGTTGTTTACAAGAATGTGTTTTCACTTAGTATCATGCTTGAAATAAAGATTGCATTTTGAATAGCACTACATGATCAATTATGTATGTGATCTCAAGTGGTAAACCAGAAATGTGTTTACTTTGTGACTAATATAACTCTGTAGAGTTAGCAGAAATAGATGTTGACTACATTGTAGTCATGTCCATTGCTCAGGTTCTCCTATGATATCGATAATAAATAAATAATAATACAATGACCACAGTGGAGGAAATGCCAAAATTTAAAGTAATTATAAACTGAGTTGAAGGTTGAAGCAAGAAAGTTAATTGATCAGAATTGCAATTATGTAACAAATTTAGAGTTGTTTGTAGCACAGCCAATATCCCTTAAGATGTAAAGACAGATATCTAGTCCTAAAGCATACTTAGGTTTTTGATCTTCATCAGTGTTGCTTATTGTCTGAAATGAACGGAACTTTTGGTAGTCTCTGAAGAACCTTTTCATCCAGTTTGCTGTATTGTCTCACAAGTTTGGCCTTTGTCTTCAGAGCATAAGAATCCACCTGATCTTCGTGTTTCTCGTACAATGGGGGCATTGTAAGTGTCACCACAAAAACTGTCAACCAGAAAACCATTGTAATTTCATTAGTCTTCCTATAAGATCCCATTGATGTTGCATGCAATACTTATTTTTGGCTTTCTTTAGTTTTCTATTTTCCTCCTCGTAGATGTAGATTATATTGTTGCTAAACTGTACATGGTTGGACTGCTTAGTTCCTGCAAGTTTTAAACTGAAACGAGGTAGGCTAAAAGAACACTTACTGATGTACACAAGGGTCAAGAAGTCGAACCAGCTGCCAACAACAGAGACAAACCACAGGGCGAAAATTGCCTGCAAGAATATTACATTGAACTTAGTATGAGAAAATTCCTAGTCATTTAACTATTAAGGGATGAAATAAATGGGATATAGTCACATTTTCATAAATATATAGCCATTTTTGTGCATTAAAACTTGAAAAGACTAATTCCCTTTCTGTCTTCATGCATCCAAGACCTGCACAAGCTCGAGTTAGTGTCTCTCTCGAGCTTGTGGATGCTCTGGAACACATGGGGAAAGATAGAACTTTGTCATCTATAGTCTTTTTATCCGTCAAAAAGGCTATGTTACTTTTTATCCGCCGTTTGCATGAAAATAGTCGTAGGGCTATATAGAGACTTACAGATAGAAACTTCTTTACATCCTTTCCTGTAGCCACCATCCAGATAATACTGATACCCATGTTGCATTTTTCTCTAAGTAAAAGGGCAAATTTCAGGCACATTTCCTCTGGCAACTGAATCACAGGGAAGGTTAGAGGTGACCTGTTTAGTGAAACAAATACTCAAATTTTTAGAAACAAGTAGAGTCGTGGTATAAGTTAGTTGCTGTCATATGATCGACAGCCTGAAGTTACGATACTGACTTGTGAATATAGAAAGAGATGTTCGACCACAAGAACATAGTTGCCAAGGATAGGATAAGAAAATGGCAAATGAAAGGAATTAGGCGATAACCGATCCACTCGAAAAGGAGCCAAATCACTGTTGAACCGGCTAACAATGCTGCAGATATCTGCTTGTTTCGCCATAAAATCACATCCGCAGCTGAGAATTAAGTGTTGGATGATTAGAGATACAAAAAGCAGTATCTGATTCTGATGAAGTAGATAATATATTTCCCTTTCTAAGAACACCTAGCTATTTCACTCCTTCAGGCTTAGTCTTGCTTATAAATGTATGTATATATATGCCACTTAAGTATATTCATTTGGTACACACACACACGCACACGCATACAGATGGGTAAATGATTATCCTTGAAAGCTGCGTGTATTTCATTGTACATACTTCTTTCTACATTCTTTCGTATGTTCGTGTACACTATCTTCACTCTTGCTTAGCCGTAAACAAGCACACGTATGCATAGTGCCTGATACATCCGTATACATGCATACATACGCATGAAGTTTCTCTTTCTTTGTAGATTCATTTACACATGCATGGAATTGTAAAAATGTGTAAGATGAAAACATACGTTTGCCACCACCAAGGGCGGTGTGCACCGGCTTCTGTCGGCCGAATAGATGAACTTTTTCTTGACGTTCATCTTCATTATGTGACCTTTCCTCTGATGAATCAGAGCTCTGATCTTGATCCATCTTCACTATTTCTACATACAAGAATTGATCACAATTTGATATACACACATGATACATACATAGAACATGCATGAGATCTGTAATGTTCAATTCCAAACACATGGGAATACATGATTACATATATCATGTTTAATAAATTAACGAGAAAGATTTATGTTCACATACTTCTATTGGATTTGATCAAAAAGGGTGAATTGGTGAGAATTACTTGTGAAATTTCTTGATATGATAGAGATCTGAGAAGCCTTCTGATTTTTAGTTTTTTGTTTTGCAAGTGCTTTTGTATGCAATGGTATTACTGAAAAAATTCAAAGATCTAACTTACTTGTCTATATTAGTATATTGCATTACTATTTATAGAACCAACGTTTGCACAGGATTAATGAATCTATGTCTATCATATTGAAAAGTTTTATCAGATTGATAAGAAGTAATAATATTTTAATAAGAAAAAATTGAAATGTTTTAAATAGTAGTTGATTTTGAAAAATGTCGCCAACATAATGTTTTTGAAAAAATGCCACTCTTCATTGCACATATATTAGAAAATAAAGAATGTGTATGATCGTACGTATAGTCGTGTGTAATGTCGTATGGAAAAAATTGTGTATGAAGTCAAAAACGCAATTGCAAATATGGTCGCAGAAGATGTGGCATGTAAAAATTGCGTATTGAGCCATAAGTGTAGTTGCATGAGGTGTCGCATAAAAATTATGTATGCAATCGCTGATGTAAACACAAACATAGTTAAAAAATAGGTTGCAAACTATGGTTATTTATGTAATAAAAATAAAGGGTTTTATAGCCTAAAAAATAAATAAACTATCAATTTGGAGATTAAATTATTTTTTCTATTAAGAGCTTGAAACAAGAATAACTATGAAAATTTATCAAATATTATCTATTATTTTATCAATTTATGGCCTAAATCCAGGCCATAAGTTGATAGTTTTACATATTTTAGACCCCCCATTGATAGAATAAATAAATTAAGCCCCAACTTTTTAGTTTATCTATTTTTCAGGCTTTTGATTGATAAAATTAGAATATATATTTGCTAATATGTGTAATTACTAAATAACATTGAATGGTAATAAAGCATTAGGCTTATAAATCGACTTATGTGTTTGTGATTTATTAATGGGATGGTTAAACAATGGGCCGTGCAAAGCCCAAACCCGTGATATTAAAAGTTGGGTTAATTGCGTAAAAAATCATGAACTTTCGCTGTATTGTAAATTAATTTTGATTTTTTTAAAATTGCAAAAAAAAAAAACATAACCTTTAACAATGGTGCAAATCGCACCCATCTGCCCGACTTGCTGATGTGTCATTTTAAGTTCACATAAGCCCTCCAAGTGAAATATAAAACGTCGTCGTTTCAGAGGTGTTAAGAACCTTGCCCAACTCTCAAATGACTTCTCTCACGGGCAAGCGCTGCCACCACACGGAGGAGCACCGCCACTCTCTCTCTCTCATCCCACCTTCCATTCTCTACTCAATCTACCATTCATGGTGCCACCTCATCTACACTCCTTCCCACTGTGTCCCTCTATCTACGCTCTCATCATTTCAATGAAGGATAATCCCCAATTCTCCAACCCTTTGCAATTCTACTCATTCGGTCTCATATCCTGTAAATGGCTCTCCGCTCCTC
This sequence comes from Pogostemon cablin, assembly GCA_023678885.1. Lineage (NCBI taxonomy): Eukaryota > Viridiplantae > Streptophyta > Magnoliopsida > Lamiales > Lamiaceae > Pogostemon > Pogostemon cablin. The sequence continues at coordinate 4,936,905 of CM042984.1, forward strand.
CATCGTCGCCGGACTCTCCTCCCCGCCTCTTATTCCGTCACCTTTCCTTTATATCGTAAGCTTCCAATTCAATTCTCTTTCCCGTGTTATACCAACCTTTACCCGCTGACCTAGAATTGGACCCGCGGCCCATCATTCTCTGCCCCTCGACGGTGGTGCGTCTCTAGGGCATCTCGCGGATCTGTCTATGTGGCGAGCGGAGTCAGCCACCAACACAGTGTGTAGGGAGGATCAAAAACAACTAATGAAAATGTCCAAGAAAGCAGAGATCAGAAGCCACAATGAATAGATAGAGATATGAAGGAGAGAAGAATCGGTGAAAGGGATGTTACATCATCGTGTGCTTGAAGAATTGATAATAAACAACTTTAGTCAAGAGATGTCTTTCTAATTTTTTCAGACCAACTGTCAATGGTGGTTGTCGCTTTCCTCCATATCTTTTCTATCTTTCCTTTTTTTTATATCTTTCCTTTTTTTTAATTATTAAATAATAACTGGTATAAAAATTTGGATTAAAGAAACTCCGGTAAATTAAATTAGCAGGGAAGCCATTGATGCGTTTGGTTGGAACTGGAAGGGAAATTATGCACAGAAATGGGGAAGAGTCTTAATTTGGGAACGACAAAACGATGTCGTTTCATATCTTACATGGAAGACTTAATTGGATTCAAAATGTCACGTCAGCAAGTTGGCCTGCTCCATCTGCCCGATGGGTGCGATTTGCACAAATGTTAAAGGTCATGATTTTTTTTTCAATTTTACAAAAGTCAGATTAATTTGCAATTCGATGAAAGTTCATGGGTTTTTACACAATTAACTTTCGGTATTTTCAATTTTAATCCTATAAATTTTAAAATTTTTAATTTTAGTCATATAAGTTTCAAAATTAGTCCTATAACTTTTTTAATTATCAAAATTAGTCTTTTATCTTTTGAAATATATTTCATTTAAATATGACTAATTTTGATATTTAAAAAAGGAGTCACACTGCAGTGCACCTGAATAATGTAAATCGTTAGATTAGATTTTTGTTTAATCATAACCACTAAATAAAATAAATAATTAATAAAAAATTATATAACTACCCACTACTCTTAAATATTTACCCTTTGAACCCTCATGTGCACCGGTACCCCCGGTGCACCTCTAGAATAACCCTTAAAAAAGATATGACTAAATTTGAAACTTATAGGATTAAAATTGAAATTTTAAAAGTTATAGAATCAAAATTGAAACTAAAAAGACTAAAATTAAAATACTAAAAATTACATGACTAAAATTGAATTTGGTAAAAGATAAAAGACCATTATCGATATTTTCTCAAAGTTTGAATTAAGATTAATTGATTTGGGCGGGCTATAAATAAAATATCCCTGAAAGAAACCGCCGTTGCCGTCTAATCTGAATTGAAATCGCTCCGTCTAATCTGAATCGAAACCTGAAACCGCTCAGTCGAAACCAACCGAAAATGGCGGCACTGAAGACATTGGAAATGCACCGTGTTCTTGCGCGGTACCGCGCCGAGGAGCAGAAAGTGTTCGCTGAGAATTCTCGCTTGGCTCGATCCACCTCTGAAATGACCGAGCTACGAGCTCAACGCGAAGCTCTGGAATTTGAGCTCAATGGCGGCGTTACCTACTTCCGCCGCCGCTCTATCCTCAAAAACATCAGGAAGTTGAGGCTGTGCTATTCGCAGAAAGCGCATCCGGTCGTCCAACCGGAAACTCACCATACTCAACCGCGGACTGGAGGAGGCGGCCATGGCCATTGCGCAGGCTCCGGAAATACTGCTAATTGAGCGAAGGGACCTGTTGACGCTGGAAAGGGTGATACTGGCGAATGAATATAGCGGACGAATCTTTACCACCTCTCTACCCAAATCATCCCCCGTCGAACAGAAGCTCAGGGTTCATGGCGTTCGTTTCGGAAGGATTAACTAGGTTAGTGTTAGTTTTTTTCTTATTAATTGAATCTTTGGAATTTCTGCTGAAACATTTTATTGTTTTGTGATCTATCGATCAAACCCTAACGCCCGGTTCTAATTTTAGAATTGCAAAATACAATTAGTTAGTATGTAAATTTGACATTAATCCAATTTAATGACTACTCTCAAGAATCGAGCACAAGAACCAAGCACTCACTTATGAGCTTCAGTGTTGTATTTGTCCATTCTCTACAATCTGCTTTGTCAATTGCCATTTCTATTTGTTTTTTTGGATGATAATAAATATGTAAAATGGCCAACTGCTATGGTTTTTTGTTAGCCTTATGTTGTGGTCCTATGGAGTCAATTCTTGGAGAATAAATATGTTGTGATCGGGTAGCCTGCTTTGATGATTTATTTGGAGTTAAGAATATATGATTCTTGTTGGTGCTTGTGTATAGAAATTGGGAGGTAGTTAAGTGTAATATAAAGCTATTAGCATGTCATCTACATACAACAGTAGATAAGTGTACAGTCCATCCTTATATCTGATATACATACAACTAATCTAGAATAAAAATGTCTTGCCGACAGATATATGTCATCATTTATTCTACAGAATTTTTTGAGAGAGCAGCCTTCTTATTGTGTGTAAAATTCTCATTATGTGTTATTTGTTTCCCTGTGCTTTTTCACATTCATCTTATGATCATTTGTTATTATTATTGTTTTTCACATTCATCTTATGATCATTTGTTATTATCATTAGCTACTCAAGGCTATAGACTTCTTGGTGATGTAAGTTAGTATTGTGGAATAATTACCAACATAAATTCCTCTATTTTTTGTGATGAGATTTGCATTTTTCTGATAAGTGTGCATGCTTGATCCAATTAATTTAAAATTGTGGATATATGTAGTTATCCTTTTATGTGCTCCATGTGTAATATTCGTTTAGAAGAATATGAAAATGTGCTAATAGCATTAGAAACAATGTGAAAGACCAGTTTACGATATGATCATATATGATATTTCAATATTCATTTGCAGTTTGCAATTTTTGGTGTATTAGGTCTCATTGCTTATGTTTCTACTTCAGAATCTCCTATTATTGAACGCACTCATCGAATTACCTAGCTAATTTCTCTTGAAAATCTAGTAATATTTCATTTTTCATTTAATTTACTTTTCTAATTAGCTAATATATATTTTAAAGTTTGTTGCCGTGATTAAGCATTAATTATAGTGCCTCTGTTTTTTTTTTTTTGGTTGGCTCATTCTTCAGTTTCAGTAATGTGTACATTTCATGATGTATTGCGTATGAGAACATGCACGAGCATCTAGTTTATTACTATTATTGAAATTACTTACATATCCACTAAAATAATGTTACTAATGGAGACTTTTACCATTACAGGCCACTGATGCTCATGCTAGCAGTCTTGCTCCAGAAGCGAGTCATTCATTCAGAAATGCTTGTCAAATCTAGGAATTTGCGTAGGTGAAAAGGGAAACATTTATGAAATGTGTGGAGTTTGTATTTTTGTTATATGATCTTACGAGTTTCTTTTGATGAATTTAGTTTTTCTTCCGAAACTTATATAGTTTGGGGATGCACTCATGTGGCTTATGTTCGTACCGATTGCAATTGAGATGATGTTTTCTTTTCAATATATTGATTGATGCTTGATATTACAATGTTAAACAAAATTGAAATGACAAAAGCTCTCGTGTGCTCCCGGGGGCACGCCTTGCACCCAACCCTCCCCCTCCATATTTTATTTAACTTGTTAGAGTCCGTTTACTTTCTAGGAAAAAGTTAAGGTTTACAATCATTTAGTAAGGGTTTGAAGGTTGAGTTAATGTTGATCACAATGGTTAACCATGGAGGATGGTGTTTACTTTAAGGGTTTATTTTTAACTATTTTACTATAATACCCTTATTAAATATATTAAAATATATTAGAGATATTTTTCAATTATATTGTTGCTATCGATGAAGACGTAATTTGCAGAAGAATAGGGTTGAATCGTCGAAATTTTTGCCAGAATCGCACTCCATTGGAAGTCGAGATCTCCGTTTTCGTTTGAATGTGTAAGATCATGTTCATGAATTGAAAACATTTTCCTCTTCTCATTCACTTCATTTCAACTCCATTTTTTTCAAAGGGGCACGGAAATTATAATGGGTCATGGCCTCTCGATGGCACAAGAACCTCACTCTTTTGTTAATTGATATTTATTTAATCTATGAGTGGAATAAATTTGGATTGTTTTTGTTTTCCAATTAAATTTTTAAACAAGAGTTTTAGTTGTTAAAAGTGTTGACCTGATTTAATTAGAGTAACATAGGTTACACCTACTTATAATTGTTATTGTTGGAATAAACATTTAAAATTTTAATAATAATAATAATAATGTCTCTAAAAGGCAATATGAGTTGATTATTTATAACATTACTGTTTAAAGAAGTATTTATAAATGTATAAATATACCACAAGAGACACTTTTAAGAAACAAAAAACGTATGACTATTTATTTTTCAATGTTATTACGAGATAAATTTGCTTAATTTAAATGTCTCAATATTTTTCGTCAGCACTTTTTTATATTGAATACGTTAGATTATATTTCGTAGAGATAATTTTTATATTGTTTACCTTTTCCTTATAATATTACACTAATTTATATGGGTAGGTCTTGCATGAGACCGTCTCATGTGAGACCATTTTTCACTTTTAAAATAGTTATCACTTTCGTTATAAAATGTTATCACTTTTTATTTACACTATAAACTGTTCATGAAATAGCATTATCACTTTTATTGATTTATTATCACTTTCCTTCATAAAATTTATCACTTTCTGGCCGTCTCACGTCACTTTCACATAAGCCCTTGCGTGAGACGGTCACACAAGTCTTTGTCAATTTATATTACTACAAACATATAATAAATTTTCAAAAAAGAGCTTTTTTTTTTTAAAAAAAATTACATGTATATTATTTACTTCTTACCAATATTTATTTATATTTATATTTATATGTTGTGTATGTATTCACTGCAACAAGGCCGTTAATACCATGAAGGTGGCTTGCATGATGGAGATGAGCTAAGGATCTTATTATGCAGATGCATTTCCACATTTATCATATGTTTAGAATGTTTTATCTACTATTGGAGGAGCAGTCACATGGCATCAAAATTTTTCGGCAGCTACTACTCGTATATTCTCTCTGTCCTATAATTAGGTACTCCCTCTATCCCGATCAAACTGCAACGTTTGACTGTATAATGTCCTCATAAAAACTACAGTAAATGTATCTCTTTACGCGGGACGGAGGGAGTATACATTTTTTCATTTTGATCCGTCCCAAAATAAAGTATATATTTCTTTTTTTAGTTGGTGGGACCCACATAGAACAATTATTATAAACATATGAAGTCTATCTAAAACACTAATACAATTACTCACTACACATTAAAATATATTTTCTCTCACTTCACTACACATTAAAATATTATACATCTTAATCTCGTGAAAAAAAAATATATACCTTCTTCCGGGACTAGGGAAGTATTATTCATGGATATTAATCACGATTACTTCATATTTAGATAGTCTAATTTTTTTTCGAACATCCTTTGTACTTTTGAACTTTTTTTTTACTTTTCATTTCACATTTTAATAATACTATTTATTAGCCTAACTCTTTTGCCTAATTTTTATTAAAATATTAATTTATGCATTCAAAATTATAAATATATACTCCCTTCGTCCTGGCGTAAAAAGGACTTTTATTTTTTTACACGTAGATTAAGGAGTATTATTATTTAATGTATAGTGGATAGTTGTATTAGTTGGAGTGTGAGCCCCACATTTTAATTATATTAGATGGAGTGTATGAGTCCCATTTGTGTAAAAAATAAAAAGTGATCCTTTGGGTGAGAGGACCAAAATAAAAAAAATACTCCTTCTGTCCCGGTCAAACTGCACCGTTTGACTGTATAAAGCTCTCACAAAAGCTACAGTAAACGGTGCAATATGGACGGGACGAAGGGAATACTTTCTTTGATTGGGAGGGAGAGAGTATATAATAAATAAATATTGGTACGACCGTACAAGTAACCTGCATGTATTGAGGGTTTGAAATGCCTACAAGTATTATAATGAACTTTTTTAATTGATCGGACGAATATGGATGCCAGTATTAGATATTTAAACGGAGACGAGCATTCCTATATATTGCAGATCGTCATCCTTGAGTATAAATAAAAATTAATGTTATGAAAAATATTTTAATTGATAATTATAAAGCTACATTATTATTTTTTAAAAAAAAATTAACATTTATATATTATAAGTATATACTCCAAATAATTAATCGTTTATTTGTAAAATACATAAAATTTAAATATATATAGTATATATTATAATTAAAAGTTTAACTGATAAAATAAAATAATTAAAAATAAAATTAATAACTATCCAATACCCTAATTTACTCTGTAAACTTTCAGTGACCATGTAGTTAATATAAAAATAATAACTTAAATATAAAAATAAAATAATGGTAATATAATTCCTACTGTGATACTCATGGGAAAATCTAGTTACTTAAAATTCCAAACTACAAATTATTATTATCTTCACCCATTGTTTCAAAATCTAACATACTTTAATATCTTCCTTTCACCCATTGTTCCATTTTTTTTTCAAAGGACTTTTTAGAAGATTTGATCTAATTAATGTAAATTCTCACTATTTAAACCCAAAAATTCACAAAATCGCATTAAAGGGCCTCACCTTAAATCTAACTTATAATCTTTCATTAAGCTTCAATAAAATCACTACTTCTATGCGAATTTAATTAAATAAATTATACTTTTTATCAAGAGAAGAGATCTCTTATAAGATTGTACAATTGAATGAATTTATTTATTTATTTCTTTATTTATAAATTAAATGAAAAAATAACAATCATAAAACTATCATTTTATATTAAAATATTAATTAATCTCTTAATACTATTAAAAGAAATTTTAATTAATCTCTTAACACTACTAAAATAATAGGTGACTCAGGGATGCACCCCTAATTTATAGGTTTAAGGTTTAATGTTAAAGAGTGGTGGGTAGTTTAGTTTAAAAAATAGGTTTAAGGTTTAATGTTAAAAGTGGTGGGTAGTTTTAGTTTAAAAAAATTAATAATATTATTTTATTTAGTGGTAGAATTTATAGTTTTTTGATATAGTAATGATTTAGGATTTATAGTTTTAAGAAGTAGGATTTATATTGGTAGGGTTTAGAGTTTTTTATTAGAGGGTAAATTCATAAAAATATACTTTTTAAAGTGTATGGATGTCCATATTATGTACGTTAGCAACACCCTTGATGTTAAGAGTGATAAGTAGTTTTAGTTTAAAAAAATTAATAATATTATTTTATTTAGCTATAGAAATTAACTAAAACTAAATCTAATGATTAAGATCATTGCAATCGCACCGGTATAGTCAAGTTGTACTCTAAAATAGTATATGGATACAACGGGAGTATATGAACTCTGAAATGAGATAAAGACTATAATTTAATCTCTAAACTAATACTAAATAAAGATGCAATTAAAATTTTACATGCACAAATTATAGTTTAGTTTAATCAAATGCTAATGCAAATTACTCTCATTTTATATGCGAAAAAGAAACCAAATAATTTAGGTCTGGGTAGGGTCGGGTAAAATTGAGGTATTTAACCGAAACGGGTGAATTTCAAAATCGGAGGGAATGATGTGTTACCAGATTCGAATCCAAGGAAACTAACTTCACATTTTACACATAAGGAGCCATGTGATATCAAGATGCCACCGGCCCACCACCATACCTGCAAATTCAATGACTCACTAGCCAATTCAAGGCTAAACGCCTACATCAATATCAATATTAGCTTTAAAACTACCAAATACCTAACAATGCCAACTCTACAGAGAATGGTGTTGCTGAGCTGAGAAACTGAAGCGTGAAAGATGCCTTTCAGGGGAGGAGACGGAAGGCAAAAATGGACTGGAGGGGGGTTTACCTAAAGGCTTTATCTTGATATCAAAACAATAAGTAATTAAATTCTCAATTTTATAATTGAAAAAAAAAAATGCTTGGCATAGTTGTGAAACTCAAATAACCAATTCAACAAATCTAGTGTGCATACTTACTTTCAAAGTATAAGCTTCCAAATCAGTCCACACAGGAAAAAGTAAAGTAAATCAGAAACTCTAAAGTGAGGAGTCTAGAGGATCTGCAAACATACTCGAGAAGGTAAATTAGGTGCAAGATACTTGTGTGCTCGCTTCCTTGCTACTGCTTCCTCCTGTGTATGCTCCTCCTTGCTTTCAGAATGGTTATGCTTGCGGTAATAAATATACGGAGTGCAGCAACGAAAACATGGATCGATTACCATCTTCTCCAGTGCCTCACAACTCTCCGCCAAATCCAACATCAATTCCAACTCACTCACGAATCCACGAAACCCAACAAATCTCACCTCCTTCAGACGAGCATGCGAATCAACAGCCCTTCTCTCCATCTTCCTCTCCTCAATGACCATTCCCATGGACAAGGCCTGCAAATGTCATCAACTACATAAATGCATTGCATTGCATTGCAGTATTATTTTATACAGATGATGCATGAGGCCAAATTATAATTACCTCTAATACTAATATTTCCAAGCAAGGGCATGCGCGTGATACATAAGTAATCGGTCGCAAAGAACGCAACGAACCCCCACTCGCATTCAAAAACAACTGCTTAACACCGCTCATTGTCACTGCTGAATGTAGCATTTCAGTCCCCTGTGGATCAGAATCAACAATTCAAAACATCGAACTTATAGACTATAGAAATCAACTAAACAGAGACATCTTTAATTTTCATCTAACCTACCAAAGTAGCAAGGTTGCCTCCAGAAATATTCAGCTTTGCTAGTTGCGGAAGGACACCCGAAAACATCACCATAACATCTCTCAACTTACGAGTAAACCGTCCTCCAATAGAAACCCCCACTAGCAGGGGAACATTCTTGAGAACAAGATGCTGCAGTGAATCAGCATAGGCCTCGTATTTGAGAAACACAAGATCACTTGCATCACGAATCTCAAGTGAAGCAAGATTCTCACACCATTGTATTTCCAAATATTTCAAAGGAGGAGATGGTCCAATAATCCTTAATGTTCGCAGTTCTCCAGAACCTGAAACGGATAAGTGTTGGAGAAGAGGACAGTTGCGTAAGAAAAACTCCAGAGCTTCACTGCTCACATTCACATGGTTCATTCTTAATTTCTCCAGGTACTTGAAATATTCCTTGCCTTTAAACAGGCATCTATACGGGAAAGTGTAGCATTCATCATAAGGGCGGGGAAATCTCGAGTCGCCATCATCGACCAATTCCAACTCAAGCCACTTAACCTTCCTTGCCAGAGCATATTCAACCCATCTATCAATATATTTTTCACTAGTTCTGTCCAAATTGAAGTGCACCCGGAATTCTTCGAGGTCTGACATCTTGCACAATGCGATGGTATTATCAACCCATCTAATATAATTTGACCTTCCCTCTTCGCGGGTCGATCCCCAATCATGTGCTATATCCACCTTGAGTAATGACTTGAAGTCGTCAAAATGCAGCCTAGTTGAGAGGGTCCATAAGTATCTCCATCGTTGAGAAAGTAGGCTAGTGGCGGCAGATTCCTTCAAGGGTAGAAGAGACAAGATAAACACCAATAATTCATCTGGAAGCAGGCTGATTCTATCAATTGCACTATTCTGATCCCCACAATCCCCATTCACAATAGGGGCTTCACTCTGAACGTCAATCACAACCTGGGAAAGAACACAATATTAAACTATAGCCAGTATAACACGACGTAAAGTTGAAACCTTTGACGGAATAATATACAATGTTAACAGAGTAATTAAAAGTTTTTTTTCTTTTTGGGTTTCTTCGAGCCTATCCATTCAAGCAAGCAATTTAAAAACAATAAGAGTTAAAGATAAAACCTTAATCAGCCAAAAGTAACAAGTATGAAAGAATCAACCTTTCTCCGTCGGCCCATCATAAAATAAATAAAGTTGAAACCCAGCAAGCAGCACTCCTCACCAATACAGAGAAAGAAGTAGGTTTTATAAATAGAGTTGAAACCCTGAGACGGAGAAAGAAGCAGGTTTTATAAATAAAGTAGAAACCTAGCAAGCCAGGAGTAGCAGCACTCACCAAAACAGATCTGAGTCGGTGAAATAAGCAGGTTTTTTATAAATAAATTTGAAACCTTTGACACAGGAAGCAAGCCCACGCGTTTATTCACTGACTAAGCCAACGACTTGTTCTTTCGCTCCTTGCTACATACCGGATAAAAAAAAAAAAAAAAAAAAAAACCATCAGCGTCAGCAAGCTCAATTGTGCGCCGATATAAATAAAGTACTCTAAAGAATGGAGACTGGTTGTGGTATACCGTAAGATCCACGGGGAGGCCACTTTCTCAATTGAAGCTTCAATTTTCTCTTAAGAAATTTATTGTCCAATAGAAGAAGAAAAGAGGAGAAATCCACTGAAAGGGGTAGCAGCACTCACCAAAACAGATCTGAATCGGAGAAATAAGCAGGTTTTATAAATAAAGTCGAAACCTTTGACACAGCAAGCAAGCCCTCACCAAAACAAGGCGAAGAAAGAAGAGGGTTGAACGAGGCTTCTGTCAGAGGAGGCAGGAAGAGGGTTGGATGATGTTTCTATCTAAAAAAACTGGATTCACTCTGGATATTGCGATATAATACTCTTAGGTCTAGTCCGGTTTTGGTAGGCCTTAAAGATAAAACATGAAAGAGAGAATTAATTGGGCTCTCTGGCCCTTTTTATCAATTGGGCCATCCTTTTAGATTTTTATGTGGGTATATATGAGACGAATATTAATTGGATATATATTTTTAAATATTAATTGAGAGTTTTTTTTTTTTTTTTACTTGCGAGTTGCTTCCAAGAGCTTATGTGATGATGTGTCAAATTGTTGTTTATTTGAATTAATTTAATTTAATTAATTACTCTATCCGTCCCACAATAAGGGATGCATTTTGTCATTTTCGTCTGTCCCAACATAAAAAATGTATTTCTCTTATTAGTAAAAGGGACCCACAAATAACAATTAATATATTTTCATGACACTTACACATCATACTAATATACACTCTCACTTTACATTAAAATGTTATTTTTCTCCCCTCATGTACACAATAAATATTATATTTCTTAATTTACATGCCCCTTGTTGTGGGACGAAATGAGTATTATTTATTTAATTTGGTTTATATTTGAAATATAATATCTTTAAATTTACAACTAAAAGATAAAGGGTGAGACTTGCGTGCGTCCGGACGCATGAGAACACATTCCGTACACCTTTATAAATTTAGTATTATGAGTAAGGGTATATTGCTTTGGTCTAAAGGGTATACACTTTATTAATTAATAAAAGGTACACCATTTTGTTATAAAGGATATACATTTTTCATTAATATTTTTTTTCTTTATAAAATAAAGGGTACACATTTTTATACTAAAGGGTATACAATTTAACACAAAATTCTAAAGGCGCACCGAGACCGAGTGCTGTCTATGCTCCCAGATACACATAATAATTTTCTTTAGAAAATAAAAGGTACACAATATACTAAAGGTATCCAATTTAACATGAAATTTTAAAGGCGCACGGAATATGGTCCGTGCACCCGGGTGCACAGAAGTTTTTGCTAAAGATAAATACTTCCCGTAGCTTCCGTGTGACATGTCAAATTGTAATTTATTTGAATTAATTTAATTAGTTATTATTTATTTAATTTGATTGAATTATTTTAAAATATAATATCTTTAAATTTACAACTAAAAGATAAATATTTAAAATATTTAATATTTATCTTAAATAAATTTCTTATAGAATACATATATAATTGATTTTAATATTTAATTCGATAATTTTTTCAACTTTTTTTATTAATAAAATTTTGGATTTATTACTATCTATCTATTACCTATACTATTATAATGAGGCTTGAACCTGTTGGTGGCCAGTTTCCACCAGGTTGCAGGTAATCCTTCACCAACACTCTCTCCACGTGGCAGATTGGCGTAGAATCATTTGGCGTGAATTTCTTCCCTCTCCGCTTTCTTTCTGTGTCTTCTTTTTCTGTATCTTGCTCGCCACTCCACACCCCGTCGAGTTGCTTTGTCGGTGGCTTCTTCTCCACTGCTCCGTGGCGCTTTCTCGCCCCTCCTTCTTCCCTCCTCCTTCGCATGTTTTAATTCTCAGAAAACCCTCTTCTTTGTATGGTTCAATTCTCAGAAAACCCTCTTCTTCGTATGTTTCAATTCTCAGAAAATCGCTTCACCTTCTCTTTCTCTTTCTCCTACTCTTTTTCAATTTTCCTGCGATTTGTTCCCTACCTTCTCAACAGCAACCATTGTGCGCCGTGTTTTAGCCTGGACTCAATACACACACTATCTTCTACTCCGCCAAATACACAATATTCTCTGCATAATCGTCTTCCCAACATCACCGGTTGTCTTCTTACGCATCAATATGCATGCCTCTGATTTCTTTCTCTCGCCATTAATTTTCTTCTCCTGGGTGGAAAGGATTTCTTTAATTTCCTATTGTTTGAGAAATTATTTACATTTTTATGGTGTTCTAATTTTAATTCAATGATTCAATTCTTTTTGATAACTTTACATGTTTTTTTATCCATGATTTATGGAATTCTCTGTTATGAGTTTCTATTTGCATACAAATTGTTTGACAATTTGTTTCTGTCGCAAGTTGATTGTAAAATTAACCACTGATGTTGGCAATTTTAGAATAACCTTACAACCCGTATCTTATCTGTTCCGTATAGTGTATAATTATACATGTGTTTGTTTCTTTAAACAAAATCCATTTGCTATAATGTTGGGGGTTGATCAATCCCTTTTGAACAAACTCTGAAACTATGTAAAAGTTTGATTAATTATCATTAGATTTCACATCACTTGTGATCCCTCCTTACATATAATAGAATCATGTGTGAAGTTTTAATACTTGGCTGGTTCAAACTCCAACTTTTGTTTTCAAACACCAGTATTCCTTATGACATTTTTCTATAAACATATTACATTTTTAATACAGTTTTTCTCAACTCAAGTTCTTAATTATCATAACTTCAATTTGTTCATTCAACTGTATCATTATGTCCGCTGAGATGGGATACTATATATAGTCCATAACTGTTTTTATAATCTTATTGTGTCATTTGAATGTTTTTCTGTCTAAAACTACCCGTGGATAATCAATTGCACGAAACATGTTAATACCAATAATAGTAATACTTATTGGTTTTATCAGAATGATCTTTAATAAACTTAATGTAAGAGTTTAAGATCTGAAGGCGTGATGTGGTAGCTAGCATTCTTCTTCATTTGCCTAACTAATTGGTAAGGTATATATGTACTAGATTTAGTCCCAATTGAACTTTCAATCCAAGTTAGTTTCAATATACTTTCATAGATGAAGCTGCAGTTTCCTATGTTTTGGTTTTGTTTAATGATTTGACTTCTCACCAAACTTGAATAATGTTCTGCTCTTCATTAAATAAAGGTTTATTTGGAGTTGTGTATATGATTGCGTCATATCTGAACTTTTTACAATTGTTTGAGATATAGTAATTAGGGAAGCATATTAGAGAAAACATTGATTTCCATGTATCTATACTTGAGTTCTCTCTAAATATTTAAAAATGCTACGGCAGGATTCATCTATACTCTTGCATAATGAAGTCTCGAGACCTTTCTTTTATTTACCTATGCCTAATCACTGTGTTTTGGTGCAGCAAGTTTTCAGCCACTTGCTACCAGTAACTACACTGGCGAGTACTGAATTTTTGAGTATGTAATTTCAACCAGTACCCCAATGCAATAGCTTTTTTATATTAGGGATCCATGGTGAAATTTTCTCTCCAAATCTGGAATTTCTATTCTGTGAGGTTCTTTACTATTGTATTATCATGTTTATTGCATATATGATATCTTTTAGCTTATTTAGATCTACTCTTTTAATCCCACATATATGATATCTTTTAGCTTATTTAGATCTACTCTTTTAATCCCACATATATGAAAGCTTTCGTTTTACTGCGATGCTATGGTTTACATTTTAATGGGAGGTTTATTGGGTTATTTGACTTGTTTCACTAATATATGGCCATACTAATATCATTTGGACTAATCAATCCACTGATTCGGTGAGTTTCCCTAAATTTTTGTTCTTGCTCTTAGTTTACTTAACCAAGTGAATGAGATGCGACTCTTTTTCTCCATTTATGGTGAACTGCAGTAGTTCTGCCACTTTCTTCCCTTCATTTATAAATTTCAACTGTATAATCTTATCAAGTTGGTTTCCTTTGTCCAAAAGTTCCAGTTGAGACAAAGCCTTGAGATGCCTCAGCCGCCAACATCACATAACGACTCACCATAGGTATTTACGTTTATGTTTTCTTATCATTCAAACTATCATTTCATTCCATGACATATGCAATCTTAGACTAAGATGGTAAAGATATAATAGATACACAATTTATTTTGCAAAGCATGTATTCTGTATTCATAGATGATGCGGTTGATGATGCTACATAAGCACAGCTATCAATACATGTTGATAAGTGCCACAATCTGTTATTTCTTTATGCATCAGGGTTCATTTTTTGCTGAATAACAATTTACCTTATATTACTTACTAAAGGAATATTTGTTCTTTTAGATAAATCAAATAAATAGTGATGAAGAAATGCTCTTCTGGTGCAGTAAGGTTTTTGGTTAGCAGGTTCAATTTTCACTTACTTTGTTCATTTCAACTAATATAAAAAAATTAATTGATGTATCAGAATTTCTGTCACTTAGCATTATATATTATTTGCGCCTCTTTTGTAATTGCAGGAAACGTTGCCTCAACAGGAGCATCATGACCTGGAAGATGTTATTCTCTTGCAGTCATTCTTGAAAAACAAGACCAGTTCACTGGTTAAGCTAAACATTAGAAAAAGGTTTTTGGCTTTTCTATCACGTATATTATTCCTCTGCATGATGTAGGATATTAATGTTTTCTGACGTTGAAGAACTTAATTTTTCAATTTGATGCTCATATCTCTTTTCTTTCTCCACTCACAAATTAATATTAATGATATCTATGATTTATTGCATATGAAAGTATTGGCTAAGACACAAGGTTATTAGGAACTCTTTTCTTGCGCCTGAAGCATTTTGACTTTTGAGCATCAACTCATGGTCAAACAACTCAATTCTCATTTCCCCTTAAATTTCTAAGTTTTCCACTGCGTCTGTATTTTGTTTATTTATTAGTTATGACACACGAGAGTTGGCAACTTAAGTTGAATATTAAAGTTTTAACAGGTTAGTAGTTCCTTGGAGAAATTTTGCCCCGTGTTGATATGTGTGCCAACCCTTGATATTGTAAATTGTTATCTGTTCATGACCTTCAAATCTTATTTATTTTTTCTTTTTCACATAATGATGCAAGCATATCATGCCAGCTTACAGATTCAATGAAGCAAAGTCAGACAGACATGACTGGAAATTTACTTCAGACCTAGAGATGAATTGTTAGCGTTAAATTCAGAGGTGGCAAGCATCTACTGCATCAAAAGAATGGATTCCTTTTCTCCTGTTTCTATTGTCATTGTTTTGCATTTCAGTGTTGAAAATGAAAATGATTATCTTAATACTTCTAGCAGCTGATATGCAATGATTTTTTAGGCCGGAGCTACGCATCAATGGTCCTACTATAATTAACAGGTTTGATTGTTTTTTTTTTCTTTTTCTTCTTCTTGTGTATGAAAACAAAAACAGATGCTTAGCTTATTTCTAATTTTTTATTGACATGCTGTCGTAATGAAAGGAGTATTGGGATGACAGAAGTGAGTTGAATCACACCCCTTTTTTTTCCTGTATGTTGATTATGGCAGATACGTGGAGGCTACTAATTTGCTGATTAAATATATCGGAAACTCCGCATCTCATCTGGTTCCCAGAAAGTTTAGTGCATCATTGCTATAGCTTTCAAAAGATCTGCTAATAATGGTTTGTCATTTATTATTCATAAATCTATATATATTTCGTTTATCATTTAGAAGTTAACTTGCTTCTTTTGCTTGAGAAATTCATGGACCTAGCACACTTTATGTTTTGTAACATCACTAATTAGTTTGTTGCTGGGAAATTAGGTAATGATATTATCTAAGATGAAGTTGCAACTTTCTTACATAATTTTTAGACTGTGATATATCATATCAACTCTATTGATGACTCAGGTTGCAAAAGGAGTAATTAATGAAATGACTGAGAGAAAAGGGGATGAAGTTATATCCAGGTTGACGTATACGACTGCACAAGTAATGTGTTTTTCTGCATGTAGATGGATATATGCTGCATCTATCCTTATTTTTAATGTCTATTTAACTTAGATGGAAAACTTATTCCCTATACATTCCAAATAGTTGTGCTATTGATTGAGTAAATATATGTGGTCTCAAAGCTTGATACGAAGATGCAAAGTTCTTTTATGAGTTGGATGCAGGTAGATGATTTTCTGAATTTAAATATAAATTGAAAGGGATCCTATTCCATTTAAGTCTCTAATAATATCTTAGAATGTTGGGTGGTGATTTTAATTTCAAAAGTGCTGAAGTTGTGTGAGTCTCGTGTTCATAAACCTCTTGGAAAAGTAAAAAACTTATGCTTCTCCTAGATTTTCAATTAAGCACCACAAAGATTGTATCATTAATTTCAAGTAAGATTTAACCTGTTTCTCCCCTTGTTTGCTTCAATCAATACCATGGCTTTGAACATATACACTTGTTAGCTCTGCTCTTTTTATATAGTCATATATTGATTTGTTCTGTTAACTGACTGACTTAAATATAGTCTTAACAAAATATATTGATTTGTAGAACATGCATAAAATAAATTAACATAACAAATTGAGTGAGAGAGCTACAGAGGTATCTGAAATACTTTCAAAATATAATGTCTCAAAATTTGGTATTTTTAGGTTTTGTTAGATGGTTGGTACTTATATAACAGAATTTGGTATCGTGGAATAGTCGAGGCTGATCTTTTTTTTGCTGCTTTTGTTATTATTTCGCCTTAATATTAGGCTTCATATTTTCGATTCCAAAACTTGTATTTTACGAATGTAGAGAATATAAATTTTTTATGTTCATAATCATCTTAATTTTGTTCAATAGTTTGGACAGACTTTAAGCAGGAGCAAGAGATGGAATTGAAGCATTGGGAGCAATTCTTATGGATGGTTTTTGAAGGTCTGTGTCTTCAGCTTTATTTATCTTTAGTTTCTTTGATGTGTATTGGTTGAACCTAAGCAATGTAACTTAAGTCAATTGTTTAGATCTCTTTACCAGAATTTCAATCTAATGAAAGTGGTCTAAGCACCCTCCAGATAACCCTTAATCTCATGGTAGATAAATGCCTCTTGATAACTCTCAATTTGTGTTTTTTTTTTTAATCTCTCATTGTATTGATTTCTTCTCAGTTATCACTAACAGAATGATGAGGCAGATTAATGAAATATTCTATATTAGGTACTTTAATTTTTATGTAAAAGTCATTCTTTTCAAATTTCTATCAGCTGATCCATGTATTGAATGATACATGTTCTCTACTACACCTGATAACTCTTTTTAATTTTTATTCACAGTTCGGTCACCATAGACTGGCTAAAAATTGCTAAAAATGTTATTGAACCAAAAGATAACAGTTTTGTGTCTTATTTAGGATGCAAGTTCATATGCCAACAATAATGGGCTTTTCTACATGGAAATGTCAGCAAAACTGCAGTAAAAGTCAATGGTATATTCTATGGAATAGGTATGACGCTTTCTTTGATTCTGTTATATAATGAGGTTGTCTTGAAAGATGCAGTTGGAGCTCACAGTATAAAACATTTATAACCATTTTCTTAATTACTAATTTCTGTCCATCTTTCATTTCATAATTTGTAGCATGTTTCTTTTGATGATGCCTTTTTGTTCAAAGGTTTTAGTCTTGTATGTAAATGGGGTTTTGATTCTTTTTGCTCAATGATAGATGGACCATCATTAGTGTAGAGATGATGTTATGCTACATTAGCGAGAGGACATACATGAGAAATTAAGAATTTCACTTACAGATGAGACGAAGCTAATAAAGAGTCTGAGCCACATAACCAAAAAACCCCAAGCACCTTTCTTGTTCCTACGTACCCAAATGAACACGATAATCTGAGAAGCAAGTGCATTCCTCAATTAATTTGTGACCTGCTTCCATGCACTAGCTTTATGGAGAATATATTTTCTAAGAATGAGATGGAAATTTATTAAAATTTATTCATTAACCTGTATCATATCCTCTTTAATCAATCTTATCTTTGAGACTTTGACAAATCTTAAGAGGTGTTTATTTTGTATTACATGAGTTAGTTCATTAATGCTTCCTATGGTGGAGACCTTTGATATGTAGTCAACACATGTATGTTGAAACTTGTCTAAGCAATGAACTGCCTGTCAATGTTGTGGTCTTGTCTTATGTACTTTTTATCACTTGTAAATTATTCAAATGAATGTATTCTTTTTGTGTATCAAGTATGGGAACTTTATTTTTCATTCCCAGACGTTTGAATTGTATTTGTTGTTTCTTTAATGCATCCCCCTTTGCTTCATGAAATGTTTGCATCAAATTAACGTAATGACAAATATGGATGTATGTATTAACCTTTAATGTGAATCTGTTCTGAAGGTACAAGTATGAGAATGACACAATATACGCTCTCCACTGCAGTATCATCTTTGTGGTAATGGAAAGCTTGGACGTAATGCACTTTCTAGGAGGATAGAGAATAACTTCTATGAGAGCAGCATCATCTTAGTATATTGTGGCACGTTTAACAGGTTTGTGATGACTGGAAGAAGAGCTACGGATGCCATTGGAAGAGACTTGGACTTATTCATTTATGTGGGAGCTCTTTTCTTAAAGTAGGTAACATTACAATGGCTTTGGAAGCTCTTTTCTTAAAGTAGGTAACATTACAATGTTTTGTTTAGATTGCTCATACAAGTGTTTTGCAGATGTACACACCCTATAATATAGGGTTTGTTTTGAATATTCATTTTCAAATATGAATTAAATTAGACAACCCTTCCCACTTGCATAGTTGCATTGTTAATATTTGTTATTTTTAAATTAAATTAAACAGCCCTTTCCAGTAGGATTGTTAATATTTGTTATTTGTGAATTAAATTAAACAACCCTTCACACCTATGATTGCTTTGTCCGGGCACCTCAGCAATGAGGTGCGCACTCTTGTCTAGTATACTATAATATTACTAGTAGATATGAAGTATATATTTTATTAAAATTAATTACTATTAGATGCATAATATTACATGATTTTACTTTATGATACATGGATTCAAATAAATTAGTACTAAATACACAAATTTAAAGTATTATATGTAATATAACCCCAATTAAATATTTTAAAAAGAAAAAGTTAATATTTTCCCATTGGTTGTTATGATTTTCACTAAATAAGAAATTCTTTCATTAAAATTTTCTAATTAATTAATCACGATATTATGCGTTTCATCTTCTCTTCATCTGCGAATATGACAAGGTAGCCTCTGTGGACGTTCAATACATTGTCGTCCAATACTAGTCGACATTTATATAAGCTTTCGGTCACTACTAGACGGAATTTTGGACATACAATGAGTATGTGGGTTGGAGTTAATTTAAGGGAAAATAGATTTTTTCGTTTGTTAACTTTGTCCAATTTTGAATTTAGTCCATAAATTTTTCACTTTTTGAAAATCGTCCATTATATTTGAAAATTTTGAAAATGGTCCATCATGTTTACCAAGTTCAACAAAATCGTCCGTTTCAACAGGTCATTAGCAGGTTATTCTAAAAGATAAAAATAAAAAATATGTAAAATACATACATATATATATATATATATATATATATATATATATATATATATATATATATATATATATATATATATATATATATATACTATTTTACAAAAAAAATAGCCCTCACTAAAAATTTATATTATACTCCCTCCGTCTGTCCGAAAGAGGGCATTTTGCTTTTGTACACGTTGATTAAGAAGTATTGTTATTTAATATGTAGTGGGTAGTTGTATTAGTGGGAGTGTGGACCACATATTTTAATTGTATTAGTGGGTGTGGTGGATCCCATTTGTGTAAAAAATGAAGTGACCCTCTTCGAAACGGACGACCAAAATGGAAAAAATATCCTCTTTCGAGCGGATGGAGGAAGTATCAATATTTAGTTAAATTTGCTCCACTTTAGTATTGATATTAATATTATTTGTTTGGTATACGGAAGTGAAAAATGAAAAGTGAGATAAAATTGGTTAAATAAAAATATGATATAAATTAATTGGAGTGAAAATATTCAAATGACCTGCCATAGCTGGTCAAAGGACCAAAATGTTGAATTTTATGAAGTTAATGGACTAATTTCAAAATTGTTATAAAATTAACGGACTAATTTCAAAATTGAAAAAGTTAATGGACTAATTTCAAAATGAGTGAAAGTTAACGGACGAAAAAATCTATTTTTCCTTAATTTAAATTAAAGGATATATCTGTAAAAGTGGAATGGTGTATATATAATTTTTAATAGTGTATTAAGTAATGGGCGTATTCGTAAAAATTGTGTGGGTGGATAACTGAGGCCTAACACAATGTTATGTATATATCATTCAGATTTGAATTTGGGCCCCGGTTAAAAATAGCAGGCTTGGGCCCAGGGTATAATCAGGCCTAATCTGTATACATCATTCAGATTAGAATTTGGGCCCCGATTAAAATAGCAGGCTTGGGCCCATAGTATAATCAGGCCTAATCTCTATAGGCCTCATTTCATTTCTCTTAACGAAGAGAAAAGGACTGAAGCAATGCAATTTCTTCGTTTTTCAGCGAGCTAAGCGTCAATGGGGAATTTGATGTTTATGATGGAAGAAAGGGACCAGTAACGCCGGCGATGGATGCGGTGGCGGAAGGGCTATGGGCTCTGGCGGAGCATCACGAGCAAGGGGGAGAGATAGGAAAGGCTGTGAAGTGCCTCGAGGCCATTTGCCAGAGTCCAGTTTCGTTCCTCCCCATTGTCGAAATTAAAACTCGCCTCCGCGTCGCTGCTCTTCTTCTCAAGCACACACACAATGTCAACCACGCCAAATCCCACCTTGAACGCGCAGTATGTCTTATTTCTCTTATTTCGTTGATGCTCAAAGTTGCACAGTATGCTTCATTTTTTTTTTTTACAAAGTTTATTTCCCCTGAACTAGTCGAATTCTTTTGCGGATTTAGCTTCAATTTGCGATTTGAAATTAGGTTTTTTCCGTACCATCTGATTTCTTGTTGTAATTTAGTACATGTGATTGAGTTGAGAATTTAAGTCAATTAGCTCGGATTTTGTTGCAATGGGCTTTAGCAGATGAAATATTTATTCCATCGTCTAACTAATGTCAACTTGGTGCAGCAACTTCTCTTGACGTCAATTCCTTCTTGCTTTGACCTGAAGTGCAGAGCTTATAGCCTGTTGAGCCAGTGTTACCATCTTGTGGGTGCAATTTCTTCACAAAAACAGATACTAAACAAGGGTTTAGAGCTTTCTGCAATTTCAGGAGAGGGGTAGGTTACATGAATCATTTGAGTTTCCGCCTGAATTGCTGTTGGAATATCAATATATGTTGCATTTAAAGCTGTGATTTCCTTTCAATCTTCTACTAAGATTATGTAGGACTCCGAATGTCTTTTTATTAGAATTAGAACAAAAATTCCTTCAAATAAATTTATTGAAATCGCTTTGAAAAGCAAACCCAACAGCTTATGTTGACCTTGTTAGAATCATTTTTGTACGGAGATGATTATTTACTGTCCTTTTGCTTTTAAATTATTATAAGTGTTCCACCCAAGTTATTTTTCCGTGCTAGTTTCATAGCAGTCTAACGTTTCTCTCACCATAGACAGAGAATCTACTATCTTGGGTCTCTTTAATTATCAACAACTTCAGAATTGGTATTTTGTTTTCCAACTGATAAAATCTTCTGATAGGCTTTTCCAAATGATTTTATTAATTTATTCATACTTCTTTTTGGGACCTTTTTATAGGGGAATGAGATTATCTAAGAAAATGAATGCGGTTGTTTTTTCTCAAATGTCCAAGATTAGTATGTATTCCTCAGACGTGTCTTGTGCATTCTTTATGTTTAGTTGATTTTGGACTTCTGCTTTTGATCTTCATATCATTATGATTCAGCATCTCTGATCATCTTAAATATCAGCGGATTGATTACTCCTTTAATTTTTTCTAGATTTATGGTTCTAATAAGGTTAGTTAGTTGCTCTGATATTATCATATTATGTCGTGCTATGACAAGTTTGTGTTAACAACTGTTATATTACGTCCTTGAAGGTTTTCGGGGCGATTGTGGTCTTGCAATTTCACTTCTCAGCTTGCAAATGCCCTCATAATTGAAGGAGATTATAATGGTTCTGTTATGGCTCTGCAAGAAGGTCTCACCATTGCGATGGAGATGTTTTACCCAGAATTGCAGGTTTGTGTGTTACATGTTATGAAGATTTTTACCTGTCAAATACTATTGGATCCAAGAAATGGCATTTCAGGCAGTAGACATGATCCTTGTCCTGAATTCTCTGTGTTTCTTGTAATATTAACCCGTTTTGATCCAACTTTAATATTACACTTACTATGTTAAAAGTGATGGTTTTGACATTCTTTTATGTGCTTTTACAAGCTCACTGTTAGTTTACATGTGATCGATCACTTCTCTTAATCTCCTTTTGTGTCAGTTGTTTTTTGCTACTTCAATATTGCACGTGCAAGTAATGCAGTGGGACAGTACAAGTCTGGTAGAGGAATCTGTCAACAGATGCAATATTATATGGGAATCTATTGATCCTGAGAAAGTAAGCTACATTCCCACCTCTCTTTAATCATTTTTATTTTGAAAGCACACCTTAAACATGAATATTTTTTTAATCTACATCTAAGACATTACACTGGGCCTGAGATAAACAGGGAATTAGTCCCCCCTGTTAATTGAGGAGTGGTCTTGTAACTGAATACTGAGATTTTTCTCCTTGTTTGCTCTTGTCCTTGTGTCTAAAAGAAACAACACTGCCTTGGTCTACTGTTTTACCATGAACTGCTGCAATTGTTCTATCTTCTCCGAATATGTGACTACAAGACTGCTGCTCAACGAATTGATACATTGGATGCTGCTATGAAGTCTGATTTGGAAAGGATGCAGCATGTTCGAGATCTAACCAATGAAATTGCTCCATTAAATCAGAGTCTTTCACGTTCTGACTTGAACTATAGAGACAGATCCGCCCTTTTTGAAAAGCAAACTAAGCTTGAGAATCAACTTAGTAATTTCACAGGGTTAAGCTCAGAAGAGAAAGCAACCTTGGAACCTGCATATTTTGGAAATGTGAAACGAGCATTGGCTGATAAGATGATACTGGCTCCACCTCCTATTGATGGGGAGTGGTTGCCAAAAGGCGCGGTCTATGCTTTGGTAGATCTTATGGTGGTTGTTTTCAGTCGTCCAAAAGGGCTTTTTAAGGAATGCCAGAAGAGGATTCAATCCGGGGTACAAATCATCCAAGGTTGGATTTGAAAGTGATACAAAATTATCTTCCTGTTTCTTTTTGAATTTTGATCTTATGCATTAACTCTTGTTTTAGTCCTTTCGTTGCTTGGTCACTGGTTAACTTAATTGTCTATCCGCTCTCAAATGTATATACATGTCAGTATTTATGAAGAGTTCCGAGGGCTTAAAAATTTCCTATATTATCCAATGTGCACTTTATATTACAGTGTAAGAAAACATAAATAACGGTGATGAAGTTTGGCGTCAACATGCATTTGGATGGTGTAGTGAATTAATATCCTTTACTTACATAGTCAAGACTATCCTTATGATGACTAAATGTATGTTGCTTGGCACTATCCATTTTATGCACATCTAGGGTTTTTTCATTCATTCTTTATTCCATTATTAATTTGCAAGATTATCATCACCCGTAATTTTTAACTGTGGCCTAGACCCTAAAAAAGTATGTAGTTGTGGCAATATCCTGAACTATTTCTACGAAAAAAATATCTTGATTCCTGAAGAGTTTATAGTAATCATATTTTGAGGTTTCTCAGATAAGCATCCCAGATTTAAGGAATAGCATGTCCAGAAGTTATATATGGTCCAACTTCAGTGAAAATTAATGTCTGTTTATGAATCTAAAAAGCATTCTGTTTAAATCTAACTGGTGGATTATATTGTTGTTTTATCTGCAGATGAGCTGGTAATGTTGGGGATTACTGACACAGCCAAAGGTGATGTTTATGTTTATTTTATCTCTTTAATACACTGATCTAACATGAAAGATCTCCACAAACATGCACACAGAAGAGAAAAGGAGGGAAATAAAACCGAGAGAGAGGGTGAGAGATATTAAGAATTTGTAAAGCTCATTAGTCTCTGTTGTGCTGTATAATTAATGTACCACTGCCTGAAGGTTTATTAACATGTGTTTTTTATCTGCAACAAACTGAATGCAGAAGTAGAGTTACAGCATTCTGCAATTTGGATGGCGGGTGTCTATTTAATGCTTCTAATGCAATTCCTCGAAAACAAAGTAGCAATTGATCTTACAAGAAGTGAATTTGTAGAGGCTCTAGAGGTTTACTTATCACCTCTCTGTCAAGTTTTGACTTATAATCTAAGTTATGCTTCAAATTCAGAGTGTATGCATTTAGGATAATGTGATGTGATGCATTTCTTAAGTTTCATACATCATCCCATTTCTGAATTCTGATTTTTTGTCTCCTTCTTTGTCCCCTTGAATGTTGATCGAATCACATCTTGCTCTTTATTATATTTTTTATGCCACTTTGATTCTGATATATATTTATACTATGGTCATTTGGAGACTGGAAGCCAGTATTGAATGTTACTGTTTCTGCACCCCATCCAAAAAAATATAAATAAAAAATGGTGATAGAAGAAACCTACCCACCAAATGTAATAATAATAAGAGAATGACTGCATTATTTAACTGAACCGCCATAAGATCTTGGTTATGGAAGATATGTCCTAAAAAGATGTCATGTATACACAACAGAGTTTAAATGAAGTATGTGTTTCATCAGCTTGTGCATCTGCCATCAAGGTTCAATAGAAGCAAAATATCTTGATTGACGCCTCATTTCCTCAATCTATGTCTGACATCATACAGATTTCCCACGAAATGAATACTTTTGGTCTGTCTCCAGGCTTTGGTGCAGATGAGAAGTTGGTACGTTCGCTTTCCAACCATCTTGCAGGCTTGTGAGTGTACGATTGAGATTCTAAGGGGCCAGTATGCACATTCTGTTGGCTGCTATGATGAAGCTGTTTTTCATTTTCTTGAAGCATCTAGGGTAATATTGTGTTTCTCTTTATTACGCATGGCACTATTACATAAACATTTTTGCATTTAAGCATCCTTTCTCTCTAGTCCATTGACATTCTTTGCTGATGTTATCATTCACATAAGACTAATTATTTCCTCCACTGAGGAAATTCATATATAGATTTATAGACTTCCATTATTTTTGTCCTTGGCTTGAAAATTCCTACTCATTCCATGTTAAATATATATATATATATATATATATATATATATATATATATATATATATATATATATATATATATATATATATATATATATATATATATTTATATATAAATATATGTATGTATGTATTTATGTATGTATCTTCTTCTCATTTCTACTTGTGCAGCTAACCCAGAGCAAATCACTGCAAGCTGTGAGCCACATTTATGCTGCAATCTCCTTTATCTGCATTGGGGATGCTGAATCTTCATCGAAGGTCATAATACTCCCCTCTTATGTTTCTTGAAATGCCTGTAGCTATGCTAAAAATTATTGACATCTATTTACAAGGCGTCGCTGTATCATCACAGGCTGTTGATTTGATTGGACCTGTTTTAGGAGTGATTGATTCTTTCGTTGGGGTTCGAGAGAAGGCCATTGCCCTGTATACTTATGGATTCCTGCTCATGAAGCAACAAAATATACAAGAATCCAGGTAAGGCTTGAAATAATATCCCTTTTGTATCATTATAGCAGATTTATTCTTTACCAATATTTACATGTTGACTAGTGTACTGCTTTTACTTCCTCATATGATTTTGAAAAAAAAACCCTCTCCCTCCTTTTCTTACTATCTTGTGAATGCTGTAACTTGTTGCAGAGTCCGACTAGCCTCTGGCTTGCAGACTACACACACTTATTTGGGGAATCTTCAACTTGTTTCCCAGTATTTGACGGTGCTTGGAAATTTATCCCTATCCTTGCATGACACTGGACAAGCCAGAGAAATCTTGAGATCTGCTCTCACACTGGCAAAGAAGCTCAATGATATTCCAACCCAGAACTGGGTTCTTTCAAATATGACAGGTATCATCCATATATACATGCCCATAAATGCAAAGTTTTTCTTTGTGCATAATTGAATACTCTTTTTTACCTAATTAATTCTCGTGTTGCTTTGTTATAATTATGTGAGTTAATTTTTTTTAATATGATGCGCTTTGCAGATGAGTTAAAACCTCTAGAACTTAAAAGATCATAGAATGGGGTCTCCTAATAGTAAAAAACAAAATGTCTAAAACTTTGCAAATATATTAATATGTTACCATTTCATTCAAAATTCATCCACGACCTGTGTAGACTCATAGATAGTGATATAAGGGATAAGGGGTTTTAATTGTGATACAAAAACACCCAATATATGCCATATCACTATCCAAAACATACAGCACACATACCAGCTATACATACAGAAGGTCCCTAAAAACATGCTTTATATATATTTTTATCAGGTGCAGAAATTTTACGGACTAAAAGTCTAAATTAGGTTTAGCTTTATATCCTGATATGTAATTAGATCCTTAAAATCAACATGTTTTTCCACTTTAATACACACATTATCCTAATTATGACTGAAGTAGCGAGATGTCACATAGAATTGTTTAGCTAGTTAGCTTTTGAGGGGGGTGGGGGTGTATTTTCCCTTTTCCACTGACGAAGAGGTATGGAGAACCATTCAGGTGCTTAAGCAATTGGGTTCTGGAATTGTGAAAAATGTTGATTGATAGAAAATTTTGAAAGATGAATAGTGATGCATTTTTTTTAGGATGAACTATGTAAATATTGAAAAAGTGTAATGACTACAGTTTTTTTTTTTTTTTTTTTGAACTCCAGTGTAATGACTACAGTTGATAGCGAGTATTTCAGTTATAAATTACAGGTTGAATGCAAGGTTTTTGTTGTATATGGAAAATGTTTTTTCCTCAACCAATTAGTTTGTCAAGCTCTTCTTTGATTTTCTGGGAGCATCTAATTATTGCTAATTGCAAGCTATCGGTAGCTTTGTACCAGCAAACAGGGGAGAAGGGAAGCGAAATGGAGAATCTTGAGTATCAAAAGAGAAAAGTTGAAGATTTGCAGCAAAAACTTGCCTGTGCATGTTCATCCCCCCATCACAACGAATTGGTAATCACACAATTCCCTACACCACGACTTTGCTCGAACTGATCCAATAGTAACCGTAGCATTACCTCCTCACATGGTGATGTTTGATTCTGAAAATGAGCAGATTGGAAAAGCAAGAGTCCAAGTACATCAATTGAATGAACATGATATGAAGCGAACAATTGGTGGTCTTGCAAAGAGCGTGGATCTTGATATCCCTGAATCTGTTGGGCTGTCAACTCAGCAACCCTTGGGTTCGTCAGCTAGGCTTATGGATGTGAACATTGGAAGGCTACGGAAGAGGAAATCGTAATCTTTTTTTGTAAGTTAAAGTATGTTCAATTCACTAAGGTTAGGGGGTCATATGTATTTAATGTTAGTAGTCATCATCAGAATGATTTTCAACAGATTTTTGCTGGGCTGTGTAAATTAATCCGAATCAATATGCAATGGTGTGGATAATTATTATAGATGAATCCATCAATTTGGGTGAATCAAGGTTAACAGAATTCACATTTCGCATCTTTGAAAATGCCACCTTTGAGTCGTTTTAGCATCCTCCACCCATTAATGGAATTTCACATTAATTAAGATATGTTTAATCATTTATTTTGTGATATTTTTACTTATAAAATTAGTCCTGAAATTCTGGGTACTTCCAGTTCTAAACCTTAATTATTTAATTTTGGGGCGAAATAACCCTAAATTTATAATTCATATAAATATTTTACTATTGACACTCCACTTGAACTAAGTACCAAAATAAAGTATTGATCTACTCCACTTTGTTAAAGAAACATTGGATGGATTAAAAAATTTGGCGGACATCTAGCATTTTTTGGAGACTGGTAAATTATGGATTACTAAACGATTTATTTTTCAAAAAAAAAAATAATAAAATAAAATAAAAACTACTTTTACATACTGTGTTACGTATCTAATTTCAGGATTTTCTATGTTCTAAAGTTATTACATGAAATTTTAAGAAAATGTAAGCTAAAGGATGAGTTGTGATCGAGGAATCGAATAAATTGTTTTTTCATTTTTTTTTTTATTTTGAGTCCATTATTGTGACGGTAGAATATTCAATTTAACAAAATATTATGTGTTAAAAGGGATCATGCAATTATTAGTAAAGAAGGATCATAAATTCTCAGGTGTGATTAAAGGATGTGAATATGTATTAAATATATATCATGCCTTTTCATGAGAAATAAATATGGATTTAATTAATTAATTAATATAATGTTGAACTGCACTCCTGTGCACCAATTGCGCTCTAATATTGATTCGATTTAACTTTAACTGTAGGAGAAAGTATCATACTATGCAAATAAAGAAATTGTGTTGAATAGGATTAATTAAGTATTTTAACAATATTTCACGATTTTTCCAATCAATTATTTTAAATTAACTAAAAATATCACAAAACATTTCTAAAAGTATACTAGGTAATTAAGCGTATTATTTTATATATACTACTTCCTTAAATCTCATAAATAACTTTACACTTTAATTTTCTCTTTCTTTTAATCCCAAAAAAAACTGTCTTCTAAATTAAATAAGGAGATGGCCATCAAACCAACAATCCCATCATATAATATTTTAATTTATAAAACACCACCTTCATCTCATTTAATGGTCCTTTATATGTTACCATGTACATTAAAAAACATTATTATTTAATGTATAATGAGTAATTGTATTAATGGGAATGTGAATTTATATTTTAATTGTATTAGTGAGTGTGTGAATCTCATTTGTATAAAAAAAAAAGAATTCTTTAAATGAGAAGCTCAAAATAGAAAAAAAATAGAGTTTTAAAAGGGATGGATGAGTACCATTTATCAGATATACCGATGGCAGGAATATTCAACGTTTTCAAAAAGTTGTCCCATTTATTTAATATTAAATGCCTTGTATAAAAATTTTGTGAAAAAAAATATTCTTAATCAAGTTATATTACACTCAACTCATAATTGAAAAAACAATATTCATATAAAATTAAAATATATATTCTTTAAATGAAATGTTACTCCACTTATACCTTTCAACATCTTGTTCATACGAACACACAAGAGATCAACTAATCATATGCATTACAAACACACATAAGTATAATGTAATTTACAATTTATTAGATTAATTTATTTTTTAAATTTCCATATCACATTAAGTGTGAATTTCATCATGGGAAAGAAAGTAAGTAAATTATGCAGGTAAAATATCATATTTTATATGTATCAATATTTAATCTAACAGATCATAATTGGAACACATGATCAATCCAGTTATAAGCTGAATGATAGTGATAATTCAAAGATGTTGTAATTATAAATTTTGCAAGCACAGTGATTGTGCACAGATACTTAATTTTGAAGAGAGAGAGAGAGTCACATATACTATGTATGGATTTAGAGAGAGAGAGAGTCCAATTGCTTTCCTTTCCTTGCATATTAATCCTCCTCTCTTTCTGAACCCTAAACCAACACAAGTATCAAAACTCAAGTTTTCTTTCACATCTTTTCTCTTACTTATTTCTTTATTTCTCTTTGTGGGATTTAATGATCTCACTCTGAGTTGTATTACAGATGAAAGAAAACATGTACAGATCATTTGCAGCTGTTTGTGAAAGCTATATATGCTTCATTACAAGATACACACAAAATGTGTGTGTGTGATCTGTTTGAAACATTTTGGATCTGATAATTGTGTTTAGTCTTTTTATTAATTATGTTTTGGTGGGATGAGGATCCAACTAATTCATTGGGAACCACAATTTCTTAGTGCTAGGGTTAGGGTTCATGCACCATTTTCTTCCATTGGGAACCACAATTTCTTTTTTTACCATTATCTCTTCTATAAATTAACATCTAATTATTATTAATTAATTTACATAATTTTCAAAATCTTTAATTTCATCTCTGCACTTTCAGATCTTCATATTGATTTTCTGAACTTAATTAGGTTATAATTGGTTTTTTTTTATTTTTTAATACCATTTTCAAAAAACATTATTTCCAGTCTTATTGGTTATTTTCAACATGATTTTTTAAATTATTTTCAAGAACGATATATGCTATTATTTCCCGATTTTCCAACCAATGTGTATGGATAGTGATTTGAAAGAGCTTCCTTCAATCCAGTCATGGATAAGTGATGGGGTTCGGATTTGCTGCCAATTCATTCGAGCAAACATAGTAGAACATTCGTCCTACTCTGAATGCGTGAATGATTTGGGAGTCGAATCTTACTCTATTCTTCTCTTTGCTTGGACTGAAGGGAGCTCCTTCATATTATTACCTTCATTTTTCTTAGTCACAGTGCTCTTTTATGCAATTTATTTATTTCATATTCGATCAGTGTCTCTTTTGCTAGGTTTGATGGCCAGATCTGAATCAAAAATTTCAGAAAGGATAAATCATTTTGGAGGTAAACCTAATTTGAAGATGATATATACATTGATACCATTTTTAAAGCTGAGATTAAAACATTATAATCCTATATCTTTCTCTCATAGTTAGTACGTTCATTTTCATCCCATAATCTTTCCATTTTGTTTCGATTTCGTCCCAAAGTATTTTTTTTTTCCAATTTCGTCCCATAGCATTGTACAATACCAGTTCAGTCTCATTTCATGAAATTAGAAAAATTAAACATTTTTAAGTAAAAATGACAATTCTGATAAGATTTTAAATGATACATAGAACTATTTGGAGAAATTATAAGTTTTTTAGGATTATTTTGAATAAAATAAATTTGCAAGAAAGTGATTTTAAATGATATATGGAACTATCTGGAGAAATTATAAGTTTTTTAGGATTATTTTGAATAGAGTAAATTTGTAAATGATATTTCATGAAAATTTTATTTTCTTTGATATTAATTTTCTAGGTAATTAAATAACCATCCATAATTGGGCTCGTTTTGATATTTAAATTGAGGGTTATTCTGTGGTGCACCGGGTGCACCTGGAGGTTTATAGGGTAAAGTAGGGGTATAGTAGGTAGTTATTAATTTTTATTTTTGATTATTTTATTTTATTGAGTGTGAATAAGAATATGATCTAATGGTTAAGATTATTCAAGTGCACCGGTGCACCTGCAGGTTAGTTTAACTCTTAATTAGAAATTATTATCCCAAATTTGTGTGTATGTATGTATATGCTTTATTGATTGTGTTATGTATATGCTTTATTGATTGTGTTTTGCAAAATTTCTAAATCTCCCTCCATTTTTAGATTATAAATAAATATCGTTTCATAAGAAAATATACAAATATTAAGAAACTTAATTGCGTCTAATTTTTATTTATTTATTTCAAATGCGACTTATCTATTATAAATTAATGACTTTAATTGGGGTGTAATTGAATGAATGCCATTAATCATGGTTGAAATTTGAAATCATATATCTTCTAAAGATTTCTATCTCCTACAAATTTCTTATTTAGAACAATTCTATCTCCTAAAAGACACTTATTTAGAAATGGTGGGAGTATTTTTTTTTTATTGAATTCTATACTTCTACACTTCTCTATTGTGATTAATTTTCTGGTGTGCAAATTTGTAGCTTGTAAATAGTAAAAATAACGCAATATTCTAAATTAAATTATTCTTTTAATATTTAATGTTCCCTTAGTTTCTCTCTACGCTGCGCGCAGAACTGTTTATGCTGATCAATAAGTTGAATTTTTTATATAGATAAAATATTTAGGGTAAATTATCAAAAGCCTCCTCGAGGTTTGTCCAAATTATCAAATAAACCTCGTGGTTTGAAAAATTACCAATTACCCTTTTTTTAAAAAAAATAGTGAAATTTTAAATTACAATGTTAAATTTATGAGTCTTGATGTCATTTTCATCATTCTTATTTTAAGAAAATGTGTATTTTTATTAATGTTCAAATAAAATGTACAAGTTAAAAGGGATAATTGGTAATTTTTCAAACCACAATATTTATTTTATAATTTGAACAAATCTCGAAAGAAATTTTCCTAATTTATCCAAATATTTATAACGTAAGAAATTGTGATCTATTGTGATAGTTCAAAGTGATATTTATTGTATCGCTCTATTAACGAGTTACATATCCCAAGTTGACAAGATAAAAGATGATTTCTCCACCCCCATGTGACAATTTATAAAAAGTTGTGATAGAAAATGTCATATCAGAGTAGTGTTACAGGATATTCCTTATTTTAGGTTTTAGTCACATAATTTTGATCGAATTAGTAAATGGTGCACATATATTCTTAACTAGTTTAATCATTTGAAGATGTAACCAAAAATAATATTCCCTCGATCCCATAATAAATTTTATGTAGATACAATGTTTAAAAAAATATTTTAACTAATTTTATTAACTTTTAATTTGAAGGGTATTTTAGTATTTTTAAATTATAAATAAATTATAAAGTATGTTATGTGTGTTACATAGTAGTGATAAATTTGTAATTACGATGAAATTTTAGGGGTGGAAATTGATGTGATTTTTTTTATTGTATGCTGAAGTTGGATGTGGGACAAACGAAAATGAAAAATGTAAAGTTTATTATGGGAGGGAGTAATCAACTTGTGTATAAAATTTATAATTTTTTATTATATTTTCAAAAAGTAACAGTTTTAATTATTTTTAATTCCCTTGTTCGTATGATTCACTTTAACAAGGAATATGAGATAGTTGAAAAAAAAAATCAAGAATTACCTTTTTAATTAATTTATTAATTGTTTACTATTTAACATTGTTAAAAATATAATATACTCCCTCTATCTATATATATATATATATATATATATATATATATATATATATATATATATATATATATATTATATTATATATATAATTAATGAATTGAAAACATGTCATGGCAAATTTAAATACCGTAATATAGTATGTTGTGAGGCTAATAGTTTTTCTTTCTTTCTTTTTTCCTAACCAACGTGTATATATAATGTTCGATCGTGAAAAAAACAGTATACTATATAATATCTACGTGTAGTGGCTATAGGATACCCTAGCTACTACTAAAATATTTTTGACAACCTATATATTGTTGGAACTTGAAGCTTAATTAATTAATTACTCCATTAATTAAATTATCCAATTATGCATTGAGTTTGAACTCAAAGTGGACTCTTCGCCCTTTAATTAATTAATAAATTCACACTTCCCCCTCCCCCCATTACCTAATTACTAACTAATTAATTTTACAATGTTTGGGTATATAGAATGACATATCCAATTTTTACTAAAGGATTTTTTTTAACTAACTAAATAATTAATCTTTTCTTAAAGGATTTTTTTTTCATTTTCATTAGTATTAACATTGTTTCATTTCAATATCCATAATCCTATAGAATGACATATCCAATTTTCACAATATTTCGCTATGTAATTCCAAAAAAAAAAAAATCTGTGAAAGAAGTGATCATTATAAATTTATAATAATGATTAGAGATAATCATATGATTTACTTTAGTATCTATATTTTCTAAGTACAATTTATTTCTTTAATGGAGTAAAATTTGTGAGCTGTTGTAGAAACATGATAATGATATGTGCACTCTTTTAAGATGAGAGTAGATTAATCCCTTATAAAATTAAGGCAATAAAATAATTACTCTCGATCGATAATCATTCATAATTATTATTTTACGTTAATTTTTTTTAAAAAAGAATTGATAAATTTGAATTTAAAAGAATATTTTTATAAATATATTATTATCAATTAACTAGCTAGATACCATTTTTATTATTGTATTCATTCTATTTCAATCTTTATATATTTTTAATTTAAAATTCTCATTTTAATCTTTATATTTCACTTTTCATATGATTATATATAATTCACTTAAATAGATATAAACTTTTTCATGGTATATTTATATATTATTACTTTAAAAATGCATACAGTTGCTGCATGCTCTTTATTTTTAGAATTCATTTTCTTGATTATAACTGTATGCATTATAACTGATATCCATTAAATTGGAAATATGGTAAATTGTTAATATTCCAAAATCCAAATTAATTAAGTAGTACTCCATGAGATAAGATACCGTGTTGCTTACCACTAAAATTAAAAAGGACAGAATCCAACCGAATATTCGAACAATCAGAAGCTTAAACTAATTTCGTTTGTGTTTGAATACGTACATTTTCCAAAAACCCACCTTATTTTAATTATTATTTTTCTAATTAATAATTTTTTAGGCAAATTATGCCATTATTTAATTCCATAAACGTGGAGGCCCATTAGTGTGTGTATGTGTGTGAAAAGTAGATTGATTGTGTGAATCGATAATCAAAGTACAATTGGAGACTAGTTTCTTGTGTTTGTTGCACCATTTTTTCGATGTAATAACAGACAACTTACAAACCTCTTTCTTTTATTTACTTTCTTGTCTCTTAAATGTCTCTACCACATTACAAGATATTTATTGTCCTGTGAAATTGGTTTATATAAAAAAATCGGTTAATTTACTTTGTTATTTCCTCCGTCCCATAGAAGTTGGTATAATTTTTTTTGGGCATGGAGATTAAGGAGTTTAATAATTTAATGTAAAGTGGAGTAAAGTAAAGTGAGAGAAATAATATTTAATGTGTAGTGGGTAGTTCTATTAGAGGTGATATGTGAGGCCCATGAGAATAGATTAATTGTTTTGTGTGTGGGTCCATATATTAAAAAGGAAATGTGTCAACTTTAGTGGGACAAACTAAAAAGAAAAGTGTGTCAACTTCTATGGGACGGAAGAAGTATTTGTTAATTGAGTAGAGTAATAGTAATAGTATAATATTAATAGAGTTTATGAATACAATAGAGGTGAATTTCTAAAAATCTTAAAATTTAAAAATTCTAAATTAGAGCGATTTTAGAAATTCAAAATTCTAAAACCAAATTTTATAACCAAAAAAGAAAGCGGCCCACAGGTAAAATAGCAAAAGGCAGGTTAACACACAATGTTTATAAATAATAATACTTGCTGTGTGCCAATATATTTTTTTCTCTTTTCTCATTTTTCTATGATAAAAACTAAAATACAACTGTCCTATCGATACCAATCTGTACAACCTCCTAACTTCACTGTCAGTGTCTGTTCTTTTCTTTTTTTTATCGATTCCAATCGTACAACCTCCTAACTTCACTGTCAGTGTATGTTTTTTTCTTTTTTTTTAACCGTTTACTATTTTTTATTTCATTTATTTATTTAATTTTAGGAATATAATTGTAATTTTACCATTGTGGTTTAGGGTATAATTTATCCCTAGAGTTTAGAATATGATAGTTATTTAAATAAAATGAATTTAAAAATAAAATAAAAACAAAATTAATGAAAGAGCAGAAATTAATTAAGAAAAATTGAAATCAAGGGTGTACCAATTTAATTGATATTCCTAATTACTCTAGTCCCTCTCTTTCTCTATATACTATTACTCTTTATTATCTTTAAAAGATATATTAAAAGTTTCAAAATAAATAATCCCTTAAAACATTGTGTTTTCTTTAAAAATGTTACCATCACACCCAATTTAATTTATCATTTACTTTATTACTTAAAAATATAATTTTATTAAATAAAGTTGATCAATGAAAGCAACTTTTAAAAGTTCATATCTTTTAAAGGTAAAGAGCTTCTCGAGAGTATTATTATGATACACAACTACAAAAGGTTTCAACGTCCACTGATCCAGTGTTGCCCTCAAAACATTGCCCACAATGTTTGAATGCGAAAACAATGAAAATAATAATGAGAAAACATATGAATTTGAATTGTATACATTCTAATAAATAGATTCTAATACAGAGCTCTAACTAAGAAACACAACAATGACTAGCTCTTTTAATTATACAAGTATGATCCAAGTAATAATACCACTGTACAACAAGTATATATGTCCACAAAGAATTAATCATCTCGGCGCAATCGTCGGAATGACTTCGCTCATGAGATCACTGCCGGAGACGTCTTGCGAGACGAACGGAGTTTTCATGGAAGACGACGACGATGGTGGAGTGCCAAGTTTGCCAGAATCGGACACCATGGATTCCGTCGCATGGGTGTCAGATTCTGGCAACATAAGCCATATGCTCTCCAGCTCCCTGAACACTTCGGACATGGCGGGACGAGCATCCGTCTCCTCCTTGCAACACTTGAGAGCTAGATTTATGAACTTTTCGACACAATCGGATGGATAAGACCCCATCCGATCGTCTAGGATGGAGAAGATCATACCCGACCGATAAGCAATGTTAACCTAATGCATGCATTTTCACTATGTTGATCAGAATTAATACACATAGAAAGAAAGAACAAGTCATGTTTTCTAACAAAGGGAAGTTGTACCTCCCGGACGATGTTTTTGCCGTGCGAAATAGGCTGCATCCCGGTTAGCATTTCCAAAAACACGACTCCGAGGCTGTAAACGTCGCTCTTGTCTGTCAGCTTATGAGTCAGGAAGTACTCGGGGTCGAGGTATCCCTACGAGAACAAGGCACAACAATGTTAGAATCAGGCGAAACAAGACGAAAGACTGGAGTGAGGAAGTGATGCTCACGGGTGTCCCTTTGACGACTGTAGAGACATGAGAAGGTAGGCCTCCTTCAAGCTCAGGAACTGGAGCTAAACGAGACAGGCCAAAATCGGCAACCTTTGCAGTGAACTTCGAGTCGAGCAGTATGTTGGTGGCCTTGATATCGCGGTGAAATATAGGAGGATTGGCTTCCATGTGAAGATACAAGATGCCTCGGGCTGAGCCCAACGCAATCTTTATCCGCATAGCGAAGCTCAGTGGCAACTTAGACTTACCAGATAGATGATCCCTCAATGTACCATTGGACATGAACTCATAGATCAACATCTGCATTTCCAAAACACAACATAAGCAAACGTGTTGAGTAGTGACCGATTGATTTGCTTCGTACATGTGAAGTGGGGGTGTACCTGTTCACCCTCTTCGTCGCAATATCCAAGCAACGAAACCAAGTTCCTATGGTGCAATCTCGACAGCAGTTCTATCTCTGTAAGGAACTCCTTTTCACCCTGCAATGATCCCTCTTGGGCTCGTTTTATGGCCACGACCGTTCCATCAGCAAGAACGCCTCTGTGCACTTTTCCATATCCCCCCGTCCCAACTACAGTTGCGCTATCGAAATCACTAGTTGCCTGTGCCAATTCCTTGTAAGTGAAATCCTTCACACCATCAATTCTGATGGAGATCCTTGTTGCTGTAAACAGTAAACATAAGGTTAACATTACTTTTAAACATACTTCAACCCAACCAAAAGAGCTAGCTAGGGTACTTACATGTTCGTCTCCTCGAAGCTTGATGTTTCTTGATGTGTCGTTTCAAGATAAAGATTGCAACCAATGCAGTGATCGTGACTGATCCCGCGATTGTGCCTAGTATAATACCAGCAAGTGCTCCTTTGCTTATACCGGATGAAGAGGTGGAGAATTCTGCAATGTAACTAAGAATCAAATGCTGCTCTCCACAACATCACAGTAAACCACAAGAGCCTCAAAACTTTAAAAAATTCAAGCACTGTAATGGAATTTTGCAACGGTAAGAAAAAGTACCTTCTCGATAGACTTCTGAAAGTGTGAAGTTAAGAAACTCATAAGGTCCAAAAATGGGACTATCAGGAATCCTCCATCCCCCAAACATTTCGCGAATCCATGACACCTCGCTCCGGTTAAATGTTCGAATACTTTCATTGACATTAGATGGAAAAATCTTAAGGTACATTCTAAGACGAGGTCCCTCTTGCCATGCCACTGAATCAAGATCAAGCTGAGAGACATTCATTTCAAGACCAGAACTTAGGTACTCCTTGAAAGTATCAACATATGGACGAAAATCCGAAAACCCTGGACTCTTTAAACGGTATCCAACAAGCACCGGAGCAGCACAAAAGCACGCTCTAGTTGGAGTTGGAGGGGCATATTCATAATCGGGTGGGCATACATTAGGAGGACAACCATTGAAACTTGGAGGGTTTAAGGCATCGCTGAAACCACCCTCATTAGACCCACAGAAAGGACCTAAAATGTTCGTAGAATCACAAACAGGATTTCCTTGAAGCCTGAAAAGGATGGCAAAAAGTTAGAAACATGACCTGGAAAACAACCAATATGAGGACAGAATTTTGATAAAATGATGTAAAACGTGACTAACTCGATGGTGACGTTGGGTGGAGGGGGGAGAAGGCTACCATTGATACTCGAAAACCTATTGAACCCAAAGTCCCTGCAAAGTTCACCAAGTACAAATACATGTTATAAGAAAAGGCAAACAAGTGGAAACACTTGAAAATACTTCATTCATATAGGAAAGATAGGCTTCTTTTTGTACTCTAGTTTTAGAGCTTACAGAATCATTCTTTCTGTTGAGTTTAAAATCCTATTCTCCCAGATGCTGGATGAAATAGAGCCATTCAGCGTATTGTTTGCGACTGACCTGCAAAACGAATTGAGAGAGTTGCATTTACTTAGATCACCTCACATTGGAACTATAAATAAGGAATGAAAATGAGAACTTATATATGTCCCATTAAGGACAGAGTAGATTGGAAGTCGAATGCTCACAGCTTCTGCAGAAGAGGAAGTCTTGAAAAGCTAGCAGGAATAGTTCCATTGAGATTGTTGCTTGACAGATCACTGCAGAATAGAATTATTATACGGTATTCAACAATGAAAATCAATATCTCTCAAAGTAGCCTTCAATTGATAAAGTTAAAAGCAGTATATTCTTACATGGTTGTGATGTTTCTTGAAAGTGAACCTGTTGGTATGGGTCCACTTAGTTGGTTAAGGCTCAAATCTCTGAAATAAAAGGCTCCCAATTATCACAAGATAAAGTACAAAGAAAATTGAACAACATTTTACCACACTACTAATAAAAAATGTTGAGCTCCCAATCTAGAGACCAACAGAATGTTGAAGCACATTGACACTTACATGTAAGAAATGTTTGGAGAATTGCTCCAATCAGGAATTGGTCCTTGTAAACTGCAGTTCCTGAGACTCCTGAACAGCCAACAAATGATGAAATAATCAACTTATGCCCAAATATAAACACTTCTGAATATGGAACTCTTCTTCTGGAACCTCAAATCTTCTATAAAGAAAAAAATTAGCAGAAAAGATTGCATTTGCTTACATCTTCAGCAGCCTAGTCATGTAGGTATATGAAGATGGTATTGTACTCCCACCAAAGTTGTTGTTATCGAGCTGACTGAAAATACAAATATAAAAAATAAGGTGCAGTGAATTGCAAGGTCCCTGATTTCCACATCAAAGATTTTAATAAGAATTCATCAATAAAGAAGCAGAAGAGATAGAGATACAACAAAAGGGAGCTGAGATACATGAGGCAAATGAGTTCAACTCGGAATAGTGTGAAATAAGGCCTTCCCCTTTATAATAACTAAACTCCTTAAGTAGGGGTGCTTGTCAATCTTTTCTGATAGATTGATGTGTTTATATGCTGCTAATTCCTCAATAAGCTTGTGATGGTTTTCACACTTAGGACTTTAATTGACACATCATGAATTGTGTGCATAAGAGAAACTCCATATGATTACTTGGAATCTTGTAATTAATGAAGACAACTAATGACCCAAGAGGCCATAACCACAGTCAAATTTCTTCCCCACCAACTCACCCTACGCATTATTCAGTTAAAGTAGAGTTTTCTGGACCCATCTACGAGAACTTGACAGGAAACAATGCAGCATAAAACAATAAACAAAGTATATGTATTGCATGAGGCAAAGATGTCATACAGTATAAGTAAATTCGGCATTTGAGACAGCTCTGGTGGAAGAGTTCCTGATAAGTTGTTATTATCAAGTAACCTGCAGAAACAGTAACTGTGACCATATATTCAAAAATGTCATGGAAGAACTTAGAGAATGTCCAACTCACAGGTGAAAAAGAGCTGGAAGTCGAGCAAGATCTGGTGGTATTTGCCCACTGAGTGAATTATTGTTCATGTGGCTGCTCACAATAAAAAGGATGAATAAGATGACTAGTGGAAATGTCAAGAAATCTGTTATCATTCAATGCATAAAAATTGAAATGAAAAAGTACACACAAATGTTGAGCTTTGCTCAAGTTGGCAAATGATGCAGGTATTGGTCCTGATATGAAGTTCTGGTCAATCTGTATCCTGTCCAAGTTCGAAAGATTTCCAAGCTCATCGGGCAAGGAACCGGTTAGTTTATTTCCATTTAGAAGCCTGTGACCAGACAAGAAAACTACGAGGTTAGCAATCCAAAATGGGATGCATCCTTAATGACTAGAAAACTCAAGCAAAATGAAGAAACAATGTATTATTTCTTTAAGATGCAAGTTCTGATATGATTGACCATTCAATCATGTTTCTTGAAATTCAATTGATCTAACATATTCCGAACGCCAGTGAAGAATAATGAAGTAAGAGTTGCTTCCACTCACAGAAGTTCTAATGTTGTAATTTTGCCTATCTCCTTTGGTATGCTCCCGGTTAAGTCATTCCACATAAAATCCCTACCAGAAAACCAGAAACTCATTAAAAAGGACATAATAAAATGTGCATTACTTGAATTAGAATACAATGTATATTACTCACAATATCTTCAAATAAGATAAACGACCGAGTTCTGGTGATAAAGTACCAGTCAGATTCATATTCAATAATGACCTGTCGACAGAAGCAAAAACAGAGAAGGAATCATTTGGGATACAAGTTCCATGTGGTCTTAAGTCAATGCATAAGATGAGGGATATGAGGCATTAAAATAAGGTCTTTGAAGACAATTTTGCATTCCATAATTAGAGTAATAGCTGAATACTTCAAGAGGGACAGGAATCATACAATTCTCTAACATGAAAGTTATTATCAGCAAGTGTTGTATTATAGCAGGTAATCCCTGTCCAATTTGAAATGCATGGATCCCTTCTGTTCCACCGGGCAAGATTGTTAAATGGGTCGCCCAAACTCTTTTTGATGGCCCGCAATGCATCCACTATAAACACCATCAAGACATTTAGTGCTATAAATCATGGTTAATTGTAATACTTTGAACCTCAAATAAGCATACTGGCTATGTTAGACATTATTACAACCTTCATTCTGATCCGTTCG
Organism: Pogostemon cablin; assembly: GCA_023678885.1. Taxonomy (NCBI): domain Eukaryota; kingdom Viridiplantae; phylum Streptophyta; class Magnoliopsida; order Lamiales; family Lamiaceae; genus Pogostemon; species Pogostemon cablin. Next base: position 4,978,698 of record CM042984.1, read on the forward strand.
TTGGCTATTAGCACCAATAAGAAACAAACACCAGCATAAACAAATAATCAATCTCATTCTAAGCTTTGAAGAATTAAACTGGGGCGTTCCAAGAATCTTCATTTCTCAAGATCGTCAAGAATCTCTCTAAATAATCAACCCCCACCTGAAACAATTAACCAAAATCAAGAACTCAATACAACAGTTTCCAAATAATAAACCAAGAAGCAATTTAAGACACCCCAAAGGGAAAACCTCTATAGAAAGGAGTAAAGCAAGAAATGGACAAAGAAAGAGAATTTCACGACAAGAACTAAAGAACACCACAAACCCATGTCAAAAAGGACAATAAAACACCAAAGGGAGGTCAAGAAAAATACTTTAGGGGTACCTAGGAAATACAGAAATACGTACGAGGATGCATAGTCACAGTAGAAGGGAGTTGCTGCCGCTGTTTTTCGCAACCAAATGAAAAGGGGTTTGAAATGTTGGGAGAGAGAATAAGGAAGAGGGTTGAAGGAGAAGACACAGGGGTGGAGTTGACTGATTCTCCATTGTTGGGTAGCAAGAAAGATGAATATTGTTGATGATAGTGATGATGAAAGCACAGCAGCCATCTTTTTTATTTCAGTTGATGTTTTCAACTGTAAATAATTGAATTGTACACACAAAACTCGGACCAATTTTTGGTTGGCAGGTTATTTTTTTATTCAACATCAATTGGTGATTGGCTTAATTGACTTTTGATGGGGGGAGAGAAGTTGTTGAACTGCTTTTTTTCTTTTCTGTCTTTTTTCATTTTCTTTATTTGTATGAATTGGCAATCAAGAAAGTGTCTGTTTTCTTGAAAAATGGTGTACCCCACATTAGGGGCCACGGCCATGTCTTGAAAATTGGTGGAGTAGGTAAATCGTAGAATGTGTTTCAAGTGACTTATAGAGATGGCTCACTGTTAAACTTGTGCTTGCAAGGGGCCAAATTCATGTCAAAGGCAGGATTCGAACCCCCTGTTTTCTTGATTCTTTACACAGTGCGTAGGGTTCATGTCATTGGATGGAACCTTTAACGTTCACATTTTCATAAACCGGTTGGTTCACACAGACTAATCCAAAATAAATATGGAGTAATTATTTTTTTTTCTTAAACAAAAATAATGAGGCTAATGTAAACAAATGCCATGAAATAATTAAGATTTCTGTTGAATAATGTTTTTGGGATATTTTGCTGCTGTGAAAAAGGTGTATACTACTGTACTTCAACGGTTGTACATACAAGGTGGAGTGTTAATTAATTATACAATTTCTTAAGTGAAAATGACAAAAAGTGACCACTATTGCTTAAGTGTAATTTTAAGTGGCCACATATGTTATACACAATTTTTTCTAGCCACTTTTAAAGGAATGGACCAAAATGTCCTTGAGGGGATCCACTTTTCACATGTTTGGAGAATGAGATTCCACATTTTTTGACCAAAAGTACCAAACGTACAGTAAAAGAATCGGATTCCTCTTTATTTCTGAATAAATGTGGAAGTACAGTCTATTGAATGCATTAATCTGTTACCTTTATATGTCTCATGAATATATTTTTTATTAAAATAAAAAAAAGATACATTAATTTTATTCGTATAATTTTTTTTTAATTTTTTTAGGAAATATTTTTTTCGATTTTTTTAATATTTTTTGAAAAAAAAGTGTGGGCCGAATAGAACAAATAGTGTATGTCGAATAGGTCGAATAGAAGAATTTTATTTTATTTTTTTAATTTTTTTTGAAAAAAAAGTGTGGGCTGAATAGAACAAATAGTGTAGGCCGAATAAAACAAATTGTAGGTCGAATAGAAGAAAATTTTTTTAATTTTTTTTAATTTTTTTTGAAAAAAAAGTGTGGGCCGAATAGAACAAATAGTATAGGCCGAATAGAACAAATTGTAGGCCGAATAGAAGAATTTTTTTAAATATTTTTTTGAAAAAAAAGTGTGGGCCGAATAGAACAAATTATAGGCCGAATAGAAGAAAATTTTTTTAATTTTTTTTAAAATTTTTTTTTGAAAAAAAAGTGTGGGCCGAATAGAACAAGTTGTAGGCCGAATAGAAGAAATATTTTTTTCGATTATTTTTTAATACTTTTTGGAAAAAAAAGTGTTGGCCGAATAGAACAAATAGTGTAGGTCGAATAAAACAAATTATAGGCTGAATAGGTCGAATAGAATAAATAATATTTTTGAAATTTTTTAATTTTTTCTGGAAAAAAAATATTTCCTATAATTTTAAATATGGTCTCAACCACCTTATTTAATGCAGTCAACACTGACATAATCATGTCCCCATTATTATCGTCTTTTATCTGACAGTTATGGGGTAATTTGAGAGTCCTCTAAATAGTGACTACTAAAAATTACTTTTAAGAGATGTGACTATTTAAAATTGTACTTAGTTAACAGTGGCTACTAAAAATTTGGCTAAAAATTTGGTCAGATTTCTTAAACATTGAAATGTAATTAAAGCCAGAGGCGGATGGTGCCTAGGTAGCACGGGCTAAGCATAGTGCTGCTATTAAGTCTGATTTTTTAATTCATTTCAAAAATATCTCATTTAAAAGTTCAAATTTAAAATTTTATTTATTCTTTTTCAATTTAAGGCTTATTATTTGTTTTTTTTTTCTTATTCAATACTATATATTATAAATTGATACAAAATGTCAATTAAAATAATTTATATTCAATGTCATGATTTGATTTCAAAGTATTATGATTTTTAAATTTTTTTCTATGAATTGAAATAAGAAAATAAATTATATTACAAGTCTTAGAATGAAAATAAAAATAAAAATTGAATTCTAAGTTCAGAAAGAAAAAAAAAGAAAAAAGAAAAAAATAAATTTAACTTTTATTGAAACATTTATAAAATCATGTCATAAATTGTGATTTAAGTTAAAAATGATATCTTTCTATAAAAATCTTCCAATTTTAAATATAATAAAATGTATGTTTTGAGATGTAAAATATTCTCTCGCCATCCCACATGTTTCGTTGTTTAATTAATTAACTGTTTTAAGCTATTAATCTGTTCAAAAATTTATTTTATTGTCATTGTCATGTTGTGCAAATTTTCTGTGTTTTAATGGTGGAAATAAGAAATCAACACGGATTTAAACATCACAATTAAATACATTTATTTATTAAATTAAACTATGTTATGATGTTGTCTAAATTTATATATCGATTTCAAGTTTCGACTCACAGTACTCTTGAAACGGTCCACATTGTCACTTTGCCAAGCTACCTACCTCAGCTCATAACTCATAAGTAACTCATTTAATACTAATTTGAATGTAGGCTATGTAGCTTACATAAAAAAATAATAATAATAATAGAAAAAAAATCAAAATACAAGGTAATTTTATGTATGACACTAATGCATTCTTTCTTGTCCCGATACATTAAAAATAAAAATCTGATTATTATTCATACAATACTCCCTACGTCCGCACTTAATTTCACCAATATTATACAATATACCTTTATAGTTTAAGAAAAATTATTTTTTTATCAATTTATTAATTTTTGAAAGGTTTTGTGATATTATAAGTAATACCTCTTCGATCAATTTAGATGTATCTATTTTACTATTTTTTGTGGTCAATCCAAAATTATTAATTTTTTCATGTTTATTAAAAATGCCCCATATATAACCCACAACTTCTCTTTAATACAGCTACCAACTATATACAATAATAATACTATTTAATTTACACGTAAAAAACAAATTGATATGTTTGTCATGACCGGAGTGAGTAAATAAAGTAGTATAGGTGATAATAATATCTTTTTTAGTTAAAATAACTTTTGAGATTATTAGTTAATGTGTAATTTTTTCTTTTTTTATGGTGAAGACAATGAGACAGACAAATATTAAAAGTATAAAAATAAATGCAAAGCAGAGTGAGTATAATATTATTATACTTCTCTATCTCATAGAATGCTTCATGTTCTTCTCATTTATTTATTCTACAACATTCTTTACATCTCAATAAAAATAACAACACTTTATCTAAGAAACTTTATCATATAATCCCTCCGTCCCAGATTAAGAGGGTCAGAGTTATTATCTGGGACGGAGGGAATACTTATGATTAGGAAAAAAAAAAAGCATATATATTTCAAAATAAATATAATAAAAAAATTAAGTTATAAAAAAAAATCACTCTTATAATTATAGAGGTCGGTTAATCTTTATCGATATGTATAATATATTATTATTAGGTGTTGGAATCATTATATGATACCAAAGTCAAAGCTGACATTGAATACGTACTTGATATACTTCGAATTCAAGATAAAATAGTATGTCAAATTTTCGAGTGTATCCGTAGAATTCACAACTTTATCATACTCCTGTACACAAATAAATTGGGTTTACACCCTCGTATTATATTATATTATATATTGTTAAGTCTTTTAATCCTATATATTAATAGGGTGTTTAAACGATGAACGATCACAAAATTTATAAGAATTTATAATATAAACTCGATTTATAAAAAACTAAATTGATTAGTAAAAATATGTATATCTTAATAAATTAAAATATAGTATACATTTTATTAGTATGTTTTTAACGAATCTTCTAATTTTTAAATTTTAAATTTTTTTTTTTACATTTATCAAAAACACATATTTTATAAAATAAAAATAAATACTAAATACATAATGGGTGAAACATAAATAAAGATGCATAAGCTAGCCTAGAGTAAACCATAAACTTAAATTTTGCGAATTTATTAAATTTAATAATGAAAAAATAATATTCCACAATTTGTAAGGTTATCTTTTTATTTATATTTCTACTTTATAAAAGTTTACTCACTAAATTTAAAAATTTTATAGGCCTAAATTTGTTTAGACAAGAACTTGTGTAATCGTATCACTTAATCATGTCCGCAAAATTTATAAAAATAAATAACAATTTAATGAAAAGTGAAATTCAATTGTTGATTAAAAAATAGTTAATCAAATCACTCTAACACGATAGAAATTGTGGACGATATTAAAATTAGACTGTGGAGTTGGTTTTATATAAACAAGACAGGGTGCTCTAGTTTTCATTTAGTGATTGGTTGGCTAACCCGAGGATGGTGTTATGATGTTAATTTTTGTAAACTTGTAAACTTGCATTTTTTTTTTTTTATTTCTTATACCTTGTGTGAATTATAATTCTTTGCCCTTTAAAAAAAAAAATCACTCTAACATGCACCCTCACATAAATGAACCATGAACCTTTGTTACCTCGCTCTGATATCATTCTAACACTTTGTTACCTCGCTCTGATACCATTCTAACACTGAAAAAAAATGAATCATGAACCTTTGTTACCTCGTTCTGATACCATTCTAACACTGAAACAATCATGGACCTTTGTTACCTCGCTCTGATACCATTCTAACACTGAAAAAAAATGAATCATGGACCTTTGTTACCTCGCTCTGATACCATTCTAACACTTTGTTACCTCGCTCTGATACCATTCTAACACTGAAAAAAAATGAATCATGAACCTTTGTTACCTCGTTCTGATACCATTCTAACACTGAAATAATCATGGACCTTTGTAACCTCGCTCTGATACCATTCTAACACTGAAAAAAAATGAAAAACCTCGCTCTGATACCATTCTAACACTGAAAAAAATGAATCATGGACCTTTGTTACCTCGCTCTGATACCATTCTAACACTGAAAAAATGAATCATGGACCTTTGTTACCTCGCTCTGATACCATTCTAACACTGAAAAAATGGGTGACGGTGAGGTTTGAACCGTAGACCTTTGTTAACCATGGGCTCTGATACCATGTTAAACGACCACCTTATCTACCAGTTTAAGCTTATAGAGAGTTGAATAATTTAATACTTAATCAAGTCACTTTAACAAAGTATAAAATGATATTATTGTGAGACAATCTCACTCAAAACGGGTCCATTATATTTGTTAAAATATTACTCCTTTCTTAGTGATATTAGAAAATTAAAGTAGCACAATTAATTTTAGGCAAACAATTGTCTGAATTATTGGAAAGATTAAAGGATAAAAAGTAATAAAATTAAAATAGAAAGTGATATTTAAATTGATGAGAAATAATAATTTTATAATAAATTTTTATGAACAATTCATAATATAAATAAAGAATAATAATAATTTTTAATAAAAAAATAATATATTTAATAAATAATAATAATTATTTAAAATAACACAAATACGGTCACATATGAAATAATTTCATGCAAATGTTTCCCTTGATATTATCTTTTTCTCCCTTGCAAATGTTGCTCTTGATTTCATACAAACGTTGATCGATATGAATTATATATACAACTTAGTATTCCTCCGTAGTGACCCGATTCAAAAACTTGAAATATTTTAACATAATACAAGACTAAACGAAGGGTTATGATATTTTTGGTGTTAATCGATAATATCGATGTGATATATGGGGAAAGTTTAGGTGTTACCTAGCATCCAGCCTGTCTCTATTATTTAATTAAGTCGATATAAGCTACTAATTATTAATTAGGTGCAAAGAAATTAAGAGCAGGTTGTATAATTTGATGGCAAGGTAGCAAAGATATTTCAGGCTCTTAATATTCAAAAAATTATAGTAATAATAAAATATGAGATAAACAAGATTTTTCACTTTAATTTATATATAATCAGGTGAGATATATTTTTTTTAAAAGCGTTGTAATCTATTATTATTCAGTGAAATGTTTTTTTTTTTTTATTTTTATCTACTTTTTTTAAGGAAATAATATAATTATTAAGAAAAACTAATGAGATAATTATATATTTAGATAAAAGAGTTACTAAACACTAAAAAATGGTCTTTTTTTATTTGCAAATTCTTAAAATGAAGGTTAATTTATAATAGAAAGTAAAGTTTGTAGTTTTCTTGCCCTAATCCTAAACTAAAAGTGAACTTAATCCTAAACTAAAAGTGAACTTTAATATATTTTGTTTTTAGGTGAACCTACACAAAATAATTATTAATATATTTTTATTTGACACATGTACAACATTAATATAACTATTCATTATTATTATATATTAAAATAGGATTAATTGCTCTAAAATACATAACCTTTCTCTTATTTTCTTTATCTAAAAAATAAATGATCTTTTCCTCTTTCCTCAATTTAATCATGAATTTTCTTTTTATCAATTAAATACACTTTGCCCATAAAATTTATAATATTTACTATTAAGATTTAATATTAATTAACAGTAAAAAAAAAAAAAAAACTACAGATGTTACATATGCAACTGGTTCATGAGATATTTCTTAGTCACAAACACTGAAAATGGGAAGCTTAATTAAAAATGAAACCAGACGTTCTATTGGGCTTCAAAGCCCAATTAACCTATCATTAAGTCCAAATTTGAATGGAACATTTAGACCAATTCAAATATATGAAAATTATCAACTATCATTGAAACCTCTACAAAGTGATCTCATCTACGCAAAAGTCCAAACTCATCCAAAAAACAAAATCTATGTGTGAGATGTGCTGTGATACTTAATTCGTGAAGGAAATAAGTAGTAGTAATATTTTTAATAAAAATTAATACGTATCAATTACAAACATACGAACTATTTTTATGAATAATTTATAATGTAAATAAAAAGTAATAATATATTAAATAAAAATTGATTACATTTTTTAGTGAGAGTGATAAATGATTTGAAAAAAAAACCTCACAAGTCTTTCCCAAAAATTGTTATGAGTTAAATCATATACTTTTTAAAACAAAAGTTAATATTTTTAATTAACAAAGCTATTATTTTTTCGTTAAAAGAGTCGGTTGAATATCAAGAGTTTGTAATATTTAACTAAACAAATATTTTATTTTATTTTTGAAAAATTAAGAATATTATTTTTATATTAAAGATCATTATATTCAATTGATAAAAATATTATATATTAATCTGACCGAATTTTAAGGCATAGACATACATCTGTGCACTTAAACGCACATAAGCCTTTATTTTTCTTAAAATCATTTCAAATAATACTCTGAGAAAACCGCAGTCAGTAGGAGTTTTGTTAGTGCAAAAATATCATACATAGTTTTGTTAGTGCAAAAATATCATAGATAGGATATTTTTGTTAGTGCAAAAACAAAAATATCATAGATAGTTTTGTTAGTGCAAAAATATCATAGATAGGATATTTTAACAAGAAGTTTTTCTCGAGTAAATATCATAGGATATTTGTAGTAACCAATATCTTTTGAAATGGCATATTCATTTTGATTTTGAAGAGCATACAATAAATCCGGCTCACCATATATTTTACTCCGTCCCACAACAAGGGGTGCATTTTACCATTTTTGCTCCTCCCAATACAAGAAGTGTATTTTTCTTTTTAGTAAATGTGACCCACACAAAACCATTAATATATCTCCATGGGACCCTCACACCATACTAATACACCTACCCACTATACATTAAAATATTATTTATCTCACCTCAATTACCCTCAACTACTCATTAAATATTACTCCCTCCATCTCGTTTCAATGTTTACGTTTTTATTTTGCGCGTCACATTTCAATGTTTACGTTTTCCTTTTTGGAATATGTGATCCACCTAAAATAATTAATATATCTTCCAACACTAATACACCTACCCACTTTATATTAAATATTATATTTTTCCACCCACTATCTATTAAAATATTATACTTCTTAATAAAAGTGCAAAAAACAAATGTAAACATTAAAACGGGACCGAGGGAGTATATTTCTTAATCTACGTACAAAAAAGTTTCGCCACCCTTATGGTGGGACGGGGGAGTATTTTGCAAAATTCATCTTTAAATTGTGAAAAGTTAGTCGATGAATTATTAGTTTTCTGAATAAAAAAAAAATACTCATCTCAACAAAAGTATAAATAATCACAACATATAAAAGTTTGGATAATAATCTTGCATTAGAGTAATAGTTAATTACTTTAAGGAATAATTTTTCATATGTTTAAGAGATAATCCGTAAATTATGATGCAAAAATTTTAGGAGTGTTATTTTTCATTCAAAAGAATAATAATTCACCACTCAAAAAAGTAATTTATCATATACTAAAAATAATTAATAAACTAGGGAGCACGTGCCCAGTTCGTATAAGTATTTACCCAAAAAAAAAAACTAATGCTCTTATGAGTTAAATCATACACTTTCTATAATAAAAATTAATATTCTTAATTAACAATGGTATTATTATTTTATTACAAGAGTGAGCTAAAATATCAAGAGTATTAATATTTGGCTAAAAAAATAAGTAATTTTTTAATTTTAAAAAATAAAAAATATTAAATTTTATTATACTAAATGGTATTATATTCCATTAATAAAGATATTACATATTAACGGGTCTTTAAACGCACCTACCTAGATTTATGCACAGGATAGGTGTAAAAGAGACTCAATCAATAAAAGAAAATTGTATTTGAGATTATCTTTGATGAACAAAAATGAAATTGGGATTGTATTTGATGAACGAAGAAGGGAATACTAATTATTGAATAAATCTTACAAATTTATTCTTTAAGTGTAAAAATTATTTCTATAAAAATATAATCAGCATAGGAATGAAATTTTGTTAAGAGTATAAAATATCATAGATAGGATATTTGTACATGAAGATTTTCTTGAGAGCAAATATCATAGGATATTTGTACTAACAAGATTTTTTGAAATGGCGTATTCACCATTTTATTTTATATAAACACACAAATAAGTTTCATTTATAAACTCATCTATTCAACGTGTTATATTACTCAAGAAATATTACATAAATTAATCAAAATGAAAAAATGTTTAACTTCATTCATATATATGGCAAAAACTTGTGTGCCCGGGACACACCGTGCCCCATGGAACACAACCCTCCCACTCCATATTCTATTTAACACTGAACACAATCATCCCTCCATATTCTATTTAACCATGTGTATTGCTGGGAGTTTAAATTATAAAGAGGCACGGTATCCCCGAGGATACAAGAACCTCACTCCATATATATTTAGTATTTAGTAAAATATGTGACGAGGTGCTCCAAATTCTAAATTTCTTCAGTTTTTCTCTTTCTACCTTTTAAAATTTTAAATTTTGTTTATGTAATAATGAATGCATGTTTTAAATTATAATATAAAGCCTATAAAACAATGAGCTACTATCATTTCTTCATTATAGATTGAGATCTTCTTCGAACTTAATGCACAAATAGATAGAATAGCAGCAAATAGCATCTTTCTAGCCTGCATATTCGTGGAACAAGATCTCATTTAGAAAACCTTATCTCAGGAAAGGAAGTTGAACTATCACCTGTGGAGTAGGCAGTTGAAGACTTTCAAGTACTAGCTTAGGAAAAGTGCCAGACTCTATCTAGCCAGCCTCTCCAATTGCAGTCCTAGGTTTTGTTCTGCCAAAAATCTTTTTGTTTAAGTTGCTTTCCTTGGAAACCACCATTTTGGAGCCCTGTCAGGTGGAACTATTATCATAGGATTTTTTAGGGCATCAACCAGTAGCAGGAGTGGCTTGATCCAGCTCAGTTGGGGATCTCTTAAGGAAATACGAATTAGAATCTGAATTGGCTACTCACATCATGGCCTGTTTAAGTCAGCTGCTATTTTCACGGATCGTACCGCGAGTCAATCCTAGCAGCCGCACAGCCCTATCACTCACTCAAGCACCCGCTTTCGCTACGTTTTCCTTTAGGGCGTATGCAGCTTCATGCATGGTAAGAGGAGTTGGGTCTGCGCAGAGCTTTTGGACTTTCTAAATCTAATCAACTATGTCTTGTAATAATTAGTCTTTTTATCTGTGCATTTTTCCTGAAAGATAGTTCCTTATGGAATTATGGAACTCTCTCCCATAGCTACAGAACTAACCACTCTATTAGAAAGTCGAATTAGCAACGTTTACACGAATTTTCAAGTGGATGAGATCGAACGAGTGGTCTCAGTTGGAGATGGTATTGCACGTTTTTATGGATTGAACGATATGTAACCTTTAGCAACAAGGCGTGCTTTGTAACGACCTAAACTATCGTCAGATTTCAACTTTACAGAGTATATCCACTCGCTGCCAATCAGTTGTTTGCCGGGTATGAAGCTTACCAACATTTTATTTTTGATTAAAAAGGGAAAGGGCACTATGTGTAGGTACATGTGCAGGTGAGGCGTCGGTCGGTCCTAGAAACAAATTGGAATAAATTGCTTAAATCTCAAAAAGAATTTGTTCGAAATGAGTGAGAAGTACTCCATCTGTCCGTCTTTAAGGGTACCATTTACTTTTTGCATGTAGATTAAGGAGTATTTTTATTTAATGTGTAGTAAGTAGTTGTATTAATGGAGGTGTGAGTCCCTTTTTTAGTTGTATTATTGGGTGTGTGTGGGTCCCATATGTATAAAAAAGGAAATGAGTCCCTTGGGGGAGGACACCAAAAATGGAAAATGATATCTTTGATAGCGGACGGAGGGAGTATAAGTTTTCCAGTTCAAAAATTGCTAGAACAATCTATGATTGAGGTTAATTCATATCGATTCCAAGATTCTGATTTGAAACATTCAAAATAAAGATTTTGTAATGGGCTGATAGAATATATAATTTGAGAAGATATATTTATATTTTAGCTTTATTTGGATAAGTTTAAAATATTTTTGAATTGAGTTAAACTTAAAAATACAAATTATTTACATATAATATAATAATGGATTTTTGGTGGACAGCCATGGCTTGAGCGTGGCTGCCCCACTTAAATCCGCCCCTGGTCTTTACTCAATAGTCAATCTTTCCTCCATCCCATTTCAGATGACACACTTTCCATTTTATGTTGTCCCACAAAAGTTTGCACATTCTTAAAAAAGTAAAAAGTCAAACATAATCTTCCTTCTTCATACACTTTAATTACATAAAAATCACTATTACCTAACACACCTAACATACTTCATCATTTACTCCATCTGTCTCACAATTAGGTATACATTTTTTCATTTTGGTCCGTCATAAAACAAAGTATACATTTCCTTAATTGGTTGATGTGACCTACACAATACCATTATTATATCCACATGGTCTCACACACTATACTAATACAACTATCCACTACATATTAAAATATTATTTCTCTCACTTCACTACACATTAAAATATTATACTCCTTAATTTCTTATTTCGGGACGGAGGGAGTATTTATTACCAAAAAGTACCATAATACCCCTAAAAATTACTCCCTCCATCCCAAAGACAAGTTCCCGGTTACTGTAGATACGGAGTTTAAGAAAAAATTACTTTTTGCTTTACTTTTAGGGGTAGTTTGGTATTTTTAGGTAATAAATAAATTATAAAGTAAGTTATGTGAGTTGTAAAGGGGTGGCAATTTTGAAATTAAAGTGTGTTGTGGGGTTATTGATTTGTGTGTATTTTCTTATTTGGTGGTGTGAACTTGTTTATGAGACGGATATAAATTGAAAGTGTGAATTTGTTTATGGGACGGAGAGAGTATCACTTTTTCTTAATTTCCGTACCGAAAGAAGTATACAAACTTTTATGGGATGGAGGGAGTATATGAATTAGATACTAAAGAAAAAATTTAAAATACGTCCATCTCATTACAGTCTTAATATTTTTTTCTTATTTGTTGTCTTATTTTACTCTTCAACTTAAAAAAAAATAATAAAAGTTTTAAAAGAAATAACTTCTGAATATATTATTACTCTCCCCGTTAACATTTACCTTATGCACAAAACTTACTTAAAAAGAGTGGAGTATATTTTAAAAAATATCATTCTCATAACACATAACTCACTTTATTGTTAATTTATTACTTAAAATAATTCATTACCCTGATAGCCAATTAAAATTGATAAAAATATACATATCCTTTTAAAAAAAAAAAGTATATCGTATTTATAACAATGATGAAAGAACTTACCTAAATGGAAAGGGAATATCTTTTGAAATATATTTAATTTTATAAAACGGACGAAACTAAGAAAAATAAACAAGTTTAGCATAATACATTCTCACGGAATAGGTTTCGCTAGATAGACAAAAATATTATGTATTTTAAAAAATAATATTTAATCATGAAAATTAATACACGTATAATTAACTTATTCTTTGAATAATTCATATAATGAATAGAATATGATACTAATGTTTTAATAGTTGGAGTAACAAATAATTAATTATAAATGATGAGACTCACGAATTTTTGTCATGATACGATTAATTTAACATATATACTCTATTTGGAATTATTCATGGAGACATAGTTAGATTTTCTTGTTTTTAAAAGTTAAATGTAAAAGGATGTCAGATGGTACTTAAACGTGCAATTAAATTTAAATGTATAGTTAATAATTATCCATATTTTTCATTCTAGAACCCTAATGATGGCATGCCAATGACTTTTATTTATTCAAAGTCGTCTGTAATTACAATTACGTAACTGATAGAAAAATAGAATTAATATTAATAGTTTGTGACCAAAGATAATAGAAATTTTCCAAAATTTTCTATTTTAAAATAGGTTAAAATGAAGAAAATTCTATTATTGAAGATTTCATGGGATTCAATTTGTAATGGATTAGTATACAATTTTTTATATTTTATTCATGAAAGTAAATTTTAATCACTTTATTTTTCATATAATAAAATGAGATAATTAATATCTGATATATATATATATATATATATATATATATATATATATAGATATATATTAGTTTTATTAATAATGTATTTTTATGTATTTCTTAATAAATGTAGAAATTTTTTTATATATATATTCAACTTTCTATTAAAACACTAATAGAAAATTCTCAAAAATGACTAACAAACCGTATAAATTTTTATTTATTAGTGAATATGTTTTTATTAATAAATGTTAGTATATGTTTTGGATGTATATTTCGTGGCGGGTGCACATGAGAATTTAACTTATAAAATACTCGTTTCGTCCCGTAACAAATTTTACATTTATTGTTTCGCGTTGTTTAAGAAATTTTTTAAAATCAGTTTTATTGACTTTTGGGGTATTTTAGTATTTTTAGATAATAAATAAAGTGTAAAATATTGTTATGAGTATGAAAATTAGTGATAAATTTGAAAATAAAGTAATTTTTGAGGTTATTGAATAAATTATTTTTATTTTTCTGGTGAAATGTATTGTGAGCAGACATATAATAAAAGTGTGAAATCTAATGAGGAAGTGTTAAATTGTTGATGATATATATATATATATATATATATATATATATATATATATATATATATATATATATATATATATATATATATATATATATATATATACTTTTTAATTTTATTTGTGAGATAGTAGAACCAAGATGATAAATGATGATAGAAACGTTTTTTACATGGTCAAATTAATTTTGGTATGTGCGTTAGAAATTTGGAGTTGTGGTATGAAAAACAGTTGGATAAACGTTATACTTATTACTTACCCAAAATAGATTGCCTACCAAATCTTTGAATTAATGGTACAGTACTTAGCTTAACTTTGGGCAGTAAAATAAAGAGTTAACATGTGGATTCGATTGTGCGTCCATACATTTTATTTAATAGTGTATATATGTTTTTTAATATTTGTATAATTTTAATTTTTTTATGTCCAGTTTTTTACTAGAAAACTAATAAAAAATTTGTATATCCATATGTGTATATATTTTTATTTAATAGTGTATATAAGTTTTTAATAATTGTATAGTTTTAGTTTTTTAAGTTCAATTTTTCACTAAAAACTAACAAAAAAATTGTTAATAAATTGTACAAATTTATATTTATCAGTGCATATACTTTTATTTATAAATGTATAAGTTTTCTAAAATTGAATGCAAAGTGCATTGGATAATTTCCCTAAAAGCTTAGTTAATTTTTTTCTCATATTTATCATCACTAATTAAGGGGCGTTTGGTTTATTATAAGGAATGAGAATAGGAAGGGGAATGATAGTAGTATGGAATGGGAATGAATTTGTGTTTTAATAAATATTGTTTGGTTGATTTTAGGAAAGACTATCATAGTGATTGATTGTGTTTGGTATGTTTGTATTTTTTAAGAATGGAATTAAAATTTTTATTTATAATTTATTATATAATTTTACCATTTCTTTAGAAATGATTATTTTGATATTTTTATATTTTTAATAAAAAAACTCAAAGAAAACAAATGATTTGTACTGTCTGCATATTACATCAAGAAATGAAAGTGATAGATTCCATTTTCTTAAGGAATGGGTCATTCCCCAATTTATGGGAATGAAAATACTATAGTTATTATAAAACCTTTCAAACAAACATCATTTTTCTATTCCCATTCCACTCTTAGAAAGTCATCATCCAAATATCCCCCTAAGTGTTAAAGTTAAAGTTAAACCATGTACTAAGACAAATACTTGTATCTCATCAATTCACGAATGTTACTACGCTCATTGGTCTATTAAATTTGTTTTAGTATTTTTATTTTATTTTTTTTTTAAGTCTATAAATAAAAAATAATATATATATATATTATTTATTTATTGTTATATGATTATATGATTATATTAAACTACTGGTGTAAAAGGAAATTAATTGGTCATGTATATGTATTTTTTGGGTAAGTTTTGCACTTTTTAAAATAATTATCACTTTTCGCTATAAAATGTTAAATTTTCATTTATATTATTGTTTTGAATACTGCGAGACCCATCTCATTAGAACTAATTGTGGCATATTTTTAATAAATTAGTGTCACTCTAATAAAAATAAGGGAAAACCACTAATAGGTACACACTTTTACCCTAAATTACTATTAGATACAATGAATTCAAAGAATTACTCTCACATACAAAAAACTCTCTTTTCAGTCTATCAGTCAAAGAAGACGAAAGACTGAACACTAACATAAGTAAAATATCAAATACAACCTTATAATCACATACACTTTTAGACCACAAACCCTACCCCTCACCCACCCACCCACCCAATGTTGGACCACCGCCGGCCGATCGCCAGGTCTCCGCCGGACCGCCACCGCCGGCTGTCGGACCTCCACCGAAACTTAAAATGTTCAAACCAAATTGTGCAAAATAAATTTGTGTAAACACATAGGGGTATTTTTTGTACCACAATCATAATTGTGTAGTTATGAGTATTAGTGTTTTAAGTCATTTAGTTTATAGGAATTATGCATTATTTTATGTATCCAATAGTGAATGATCCTAAAAATAAAATAAAATAAAATATTCTATTGTTTAGCAAGCATTGTGAGATTATTTACGGGAAGATTTTCTTTGGATGAATAGAAAGTAATAATATTTTAATAAAAATAATATTCAAATTAACAAAAAAGTTATAATATTCTTAATAAAAATTATACTCCTTATCTTTCTAAAAAGTGATAAAAAAAATCAGCTAGGATTCCATAATCATATTGTATAGAAATGAGAAATGTTTACATATATGGAAATGCGGTAGCTTTTAATAAATTTGTGTTGTATCGTCGGTACTAAGATTTTGGGGTTATGGGCGAAATTATTAAAGGGGCCCATATTTAAAAAATAGTATTAATAAATATTTTTTAATTTTTTAGTATAGTATATTAAAAGAAAATATTTGTAAATTTATTTTTAAAAAATTTGAGATACTTTTTAGTATAATTCTTCATCTATATATCTCTAGTTTTAATGTTTTATTATAAATATTATCTCAAACTCTAAGATTGTGTATTATTGTATGATCTCTATTTTTTAAATATTTTCGTGTTTTTTTAAGTTCATTATCTTTTCAGTTATTTTACAAGTATTTTTAAGTTCATTATCTTATCAGTTGTTTTGTAAATTTTTCTCTCCAAATTATTATTTTTCTCATCCAAACTAAAACTCAATTAAATAACAAAAATTAATAAAGGGAATTAAGAGGCAGATGGATTATGGATAAATCATTAAAAAGAATTAGGAGGCAAATGGAATAAGCACATTAAAATTAGAATTAAGAGGTAGATCGGAGACAATGGAATAACCGCATTATAATTAGAATTAAGAGTTAGATTAGTGAGAAAAGTTCTATGATC
This sequence comes from Pogostemon cablin, assembly GCA_023678885.1. Lineage (NCBI taxonomy): Eukaryota > Viridiplantae > Streptophyta > Magnoliopsida > Lamiales > Lamiaceae > Pogostemon > Pogostemon cablin. The sequence continues at coordinate 4,995,809 of CM042984.1, forward strand.
AAATTATAAAAGAAAAATTATAAAAGAAAGAGATCAACGAAAAGAATTAAAAAATAAATCAGAAAGAAAGATATCACAACCATTAGAATTGAAAAAAAAACAACTAAAGAAAAAAGTTAAGAATTTAATAAAAAAACAACTAAAGAAAAAAAGAAAGAGATCAAACGATCAAAGTTTAATCTACGATCAAGATATAACGAAAGAATTAGAAAAGAAAGAGATTACAACAGTTAAAATTTAATAAAGAACAAATAAAAAAGAAAGAGATCAAACTATCAAAGTTTAAATAAATACTATTCCCTCCGTCTGCCACAAAGGTGGACATTTACTTTTTGCACGTGGATTAAGGAGTATTATTATTTAAGATGTAGTTGGTAGTTGTATTAGTGGGGTGTATGAGTCCCATAAATTTATTGTATTAGTGATGTGTGTGGGTCCCATGTGTTTAAAAAGGAAAATGTTGACCTTTGGTGCGGACGCCCAAAATGGCAAAATGTGGACCTTTCGGGCAGACGGAGGGAGTAAGAGATAGATTAGTGAGAGATTAAAGAATTAAAAAAGAAAGAGATCAAAAAGAAAATTATTACAATAAACAGTGTTATAAAGATAAGAATTGGGGGCTCCTAAGATTAGGGGGGCGGTCGCCCTTCTTGCCGATGCCCAGGGCAGGCCCGGTGTATCGTGAGACGTGATGAACGATGGATACAGAAATTAATTTGATTAAATACTTAAAAAAACTCACATAGGAGTATTAATTACTCCCTCTCTGTTCCACGTTAAGGTTTACGTTTTCCATTTTGATTGTCCCAAATTAAGGTTTATATTAATTTTTTTATCAAGTTAGATCCACGCAAAACAATTAATTATTCCAAATAGGATCCATAAACAACACTAATATAATTACCCATTTACATTAAATATTATTTCTCTTACTTCACTACACTTTAAAATATTATATCTCTAAATCTTCATGCAAAAAGCAAACGTCAACATTAATCTGGACGGAGGGAGTAGAGCGGTAGTAATGGAAGAGAAGATGGTGTAGAAATAGATGATATTTAGTAAAAGTGCACACTTTATGTGTTAAAAGCCCATAATAATATCAATATGAGTGGGCCAATAGAAGGCCTAATCGTGGATGGATAATTATTGGGCTCTATGAGGTTCAGTTGGTATGGCCCAAGATGTGGCCTCCTAATCAATGTGCATTCTTGGAATTGAATTGCGTCCACAAGTTCACTTGTTACTGCCCCACTTATCACTATCATATCCAACTATACTCTACTCTAATTTCACTACTATTTCCAAGGTTGCTTTCAATGAATACCTTATCTTTTTTTCCTTTTTTTTTTCTTTTTCTCTTTTGGCAAATAAAATTCTGTACCTTCATACCCGATTAATTTCTTCATAAATGTTATCATTTCCGTGAAGTTACTTGTTAGAAATACGAAAAATTACAAAATAATACTATATATATAGAACGATTGCATGATATACATATAAACACACAAGCATCATAAATGTATGACTATACACATACATGGACGTAGAGTATGCTAGAAGTGGTTTGCAACCCAAGATGTTTAGAGGGCTCCTTAAATCGACATCAAGAAAGTGACCTTTATATATATAATTCACTAACCAATATGGCAGGCAGGTAAAGTTTCATGTTTGTTTTTGTGATGACGCAGCGATCGTAACAATAAGAAGGAATTGATATATAAATATTGGGTTCAATAGAAAATACTTCCTCCTAAAAAAAATATTAAACTTTAACTTCCCACTTATATTTAAGAAAAAAGTATAACTTTCATATGTTTTATGATTTTTTTAATAAATAAAAAATAAAATATGTCAGGTGTTAGGTTATATATATATATATTTAAATAAAATGTATGGGTAAGGCTAGTTATTTTAATTTTTTTAAGGTAAAAGATTGATAAATTTAGTTTATAAATAAATGTAGAGTAATTTTGAAATTGATCCAAACACACTAAATGATGTTTATTCAAACAAATTGGCTTGTAATAATGATATACTCCCTCCATCTAATTCATAAGTTCCCATTTACTTTACTCATGTAAATTAATAAGTATTATTATTTTATATGTAATAGATAGTTGTATTGTGTCATAAGTGGGAAGATTTTACTAAAAAGAAAAATGAGGATCTTTAAATGAAACACTGAACATAGTAAAATAAGGAATTTTCAATAGGATGGAGAAAGTATGATGTGAAACTTACATATAACAATTCTTTGTATTTAGATGTAACATATTCGAATTTAATTTTTTAAATTAATGAACTATTACACTTTTAAATAAAAATAATATTTCAAGCGAAATTCTATTATTATATTGTTATTTTTTTTCATTAATGATAATTATTTTTACATTAAGAAGAGTAACAGTAGTTACTTTATAGAGTAATCTTCTTTTCCTAAAGCATAATCATACAACTTGTGACACAAAACAACCTCTAAATCAAACCCCAATTGACAAAAAAAGTAAAATAAAATAAATTAATAATAATAATGAAATATGCCTTACCCTACAACATTATGATTCTTATGATTATGTTTTTTAGGTACATTTGGATCTAATGATCATGAAAATAATAAGTATATATGCAGTAGAGAATTATAATCTTAATTTAAGAGGACAAGTTTTGAAAACTTTTTGTTCTCACCACACGCATTCTTAAATCAATTTAAATTCCGAACTCATCATCATCTGTCACTGAAAAAAAAAATTGTGAGCCCACATATAGAATTTAATTAAATCAATTAAAAAAATAAATAATAAATCGAAAATAGTGCAAATGCATCGAATACTGGATATACATACATAGATATATAGATACAGATTACACTAGGCGTCGGTACAATCATTGATGCGGGAGGTACGAGTATTAATTTATTAAGGTTTGATATCTGTATCTCTCACGGGAATGGGAGGAAAAGAGCACCTCGCCACGTGTGCAGTTCCGATTGGGGGGTTTGGGATACCATGGTGGCCCACAATGTGCCTGAATTATCCTGTCAGTAAGTAATACAGCAAAATGAGAGGAGTGACGTGGCGTTAGGGCAACCAAGATCTTGTAGTGGGGCCCAATGAATGAGAGCCACTTGTTTGAGTGGTAGTGGTCTTAGATCCCAGCACACATGACTTGACCTAATTTGCCTTGGGTTTTGCGTGTATGGGGGCCAGTCGAGGTCGCAATAATAGGAGGGGTGATTCTGTAATTTTACACACGGGGTTTCTTAATTAGGAATGATTTTCACTTGCCCTTTTCATCCTCCGTAAATCTTTCTAATTTGATTAATTATGATTGCAAAACATACCTTAATTGCCTCATAAGTTGGAAGCCCAAAGTGGACACATCAAATCATAGATAGGATATAGAGCTCATATTTCGTGCATTTTAATGATCAAATTTCTCATTAATAAATGTAGGATAAAAATAAACGGATCAATTGAGTTGTTATGGTAAATTTTGAATAATTAAAAAAGTTCAAAGACTAAATGACCCTTTTTAACAGGTAGTATTAATTATAATTTAGGTAAGAATTTATTATATTAATTGAACTAATAAGATACATTAATTATTTTACTTTTCTTATAAAATAATTTTAATTATAATATAAATATTAATCTATATCTAATTTATTATTATTAATTAAACAAAATTATATATATATTAATAATAAATGGGTTTATAATTATTAGTAAATAATTATATTTATAATTTTAATACAATAAAATTCTTCATTAGTTATAATTATAAACTAATAATTATGTACACTTATATTTTATATATATTCATTTAAATAAATGTTAAGATGTTGTTTAGCGTATAATTCATTTAAATAAATGCAAAGAAAAACGAACGCAACAGTTTTTTTCTCCTGTTCATAATATTTTAAAATAAATAGTTTTTTAATTATTAAAAGTAATATACTTTATTTTATTAAAAAATGTTATCAATTTTTATAACTAAGTATTTTTAATTAAGAAAGTTATCATTTTTTATTTATTAGATATCATTTTATATTAATAAGTTATCACTTTTTATCTAGCTTTTAAATTATTTTTCATAAAACAATTCAATTGATTATTATCACTTTATTATTATAAAATATCATTTTCTACTAAAAATATTACTCCCTCCATCCCGAGTATTTTTACCCATT